>CM073513.1:15000-2942500 GCA_037074495.1 Acacia confusa | reverse complement strand
AATCTTCCACTTCCGAGACTGAGAGGTGAAACGATAGGAATCACTTAAATCTAATCAGAAAAAGAATGACCTCCTGTATTTCACCGATCATCTCTTCCTCCTCCTTCGTTATTTCAGACCCAAACATGGTCACTGCTACCTCCAATTGCACCATGAAGACCCATATGAGAACAATGACGTCATCGTCGTCATCAGCAGCTAAATCTTCTTCGTCTTCCTTGATTCCGCGTCCCGGGTTTTGCCCTATGCCCTTGGTAGCCAGGCCTGCGAGTGTTGCCTGTGATTGTGAGTTTTCTTTTAGCAAATCGTTGCATTCGCGAAATTTGACAGTTTCTTCTGCGGTGGAGGTCAATGATTTGTCGTCTCCTCCATCTACTTCGTCCCCAGAAGCTAATGTTGGATCGCGGGTCAGGGTCACGGCTCCTCTGAAGGTGTACCATGTTCCCAAAGTTCCTGAGTTTGAAATTACGGGCTTGGAAGGTGAGATAAAGCAATATGTTGGGCTCTGGAAGGGGAAACGTATCTCCGCTAATTTGCCTTACAAGGTTGAATTTGTCACCGAGATTCCAGGTCGCGGCCCTGTCAAGTTCTCTGCCCACCTCAAGGAAGATGAGTTTGAGTTAATTTAGCAACCCTTTTCCCTTTTTTCTTCTTCTAGTTTACTTACAGTCCAGTAGCGGATGGATGATCTGCTCCCTCGAACAGACAAATACACTTTATTTTTTCCTCCTCTCATTATAATATGGGGAATAACATCCCCGTGCTGTGATTTATGTTTGAAATCCCTGTGGATTATATACCATTGTGCTTCAACCATTTTTCTCACGTCATTACATCGTCCTGGTGATTTTTGACGGTGGTCCTGAGAATTTGGTTTCCTATGTCTTGTAATGGGTGCTCTTTCTCTGACTTAGGTGGCTGGTGTGGGACGTATAATTCACGTTGTGGATTATATTTTTCTCCCCCTTATTATTTTGTTACTTTTAATATTCTGCTTCAATGAATTCCTTGGAGTTTCGATGTTGTGACAAACCCTCGTTCTAGTTAGTGTTTTTAAAACAAGCGCCTCTAGAAGAGCTTTTTGGAGTGCTACCTATACAATAGAACACGATATTATGTTGTTCTGGACCTGGTTTTCTTCCTTAAGCATTTGTATTATTTTCCGATAAGAATATTCTATGTGGTGAGTTCCCTTTTTAAGTCATTACCATTTTCTTAAAGAATACATTCAAGCAGCTAACATCTTTTTCTTCATTTCCTCTTTAAATTTATGTTAGTGTTAGTGCTAGCTATCCGGATGCAAAAGACGAGACATGATTGGAAAGATAAGATTGTATGATGCAATATACAAGCTTTTTCTTCATTTCCTCTTTAAATTTATGTTACTGTTAGTGCTAGCTATCCGGATGCAAAAGACGAGACATGATTGGAAAGATAAGATTGTATGATGCAATATACAAGTTATTGTGGACTCGGTCATACTTTTGTTCAGAAGGCTGTGTAAACATTTTTTAGTTTCTTCAAGTTGAAATAATTCTGCTAACCTTTTCATCTTCTTTTTGATTAACTGTACAATAAGATAGTCGTTGATTATTTGCAGATTTAAACCTCAGTTTCTAATTTCTAAGTTAGAGGTCTGTTGTCTAAAATTAAAATGAATTTTATCCTTTATTAAATTCCTCTGTGATAACTTGATTTATTGTATCTATTCATGGATTTTAAACTCTTATCCTTCTTGCTATTTCAGTGGTCTGTTGCATGCATCTTCTCTAATTAGAAAAGATTTAAAAAGTAGCATCTGAGTGGTTCTGCTTTTAGCATTCATAGAATTGAACCTGGTTGATTGTCCCAGACTCCCAGGTGTAATTCATCCTTGGTATTCCCAATGGATTTTGAGATTGGAAAATCTGATTTCATGCGTGGTTTCATCCTTTCTGTTTTTGTTCTTAACTTGTAATTTATTGGCTGGTCAAAGTGAATGTCTTAGAATAGTGCATGTCCTCTTGTATCTTTCCTGAGTAATGCTTAATGAAAAGTCAAGTCTGACCTGAAATATGAATAGATCCTGGCAAATGAGTTCCTCTCTCATGATTGATGTGCTTTTTACAGCTCTAGGATTTGTTTCTGAATATTTTAATCTTATGTGAAGCCAGTATATATCTGGCCCAATTCCTTTTCTGCTACGTTGTTTTTTCTTTGTGGCCATTTTTCATGTATGTCTGCTTTTGGTCTGTTCGAAATATACATGCGAGTTTTGCATTTTCTTTCTATGCTTGATGAGTTATCTTGCATTCTGCTCCAGTTCTATTTGCTTCTAGGGCATGTTTAGTGTAGCTTTTATTTCCACAGTCCTATTTTTGGCCAAGTTTTCACAGGCCTTGAGATAGCTTGTAGTTATGTGCTTCATGTGCAAATATATCGCAACCATGATTATTTGGTTCTTTTTTTGTACATATCAAACTTTTGCTTTGTTGCTCTAAATATAGACATGTTAATCAAAAGTGTCCTCATTTTATTTTGGTGGACTAAAATTTCCTTCTTTTTGTTCCTGTGGAATATGCAATAACGTAGGTGCTTGTTACAGTATTTACTAGCTAAAACGCTTTGAACACAAGCAGGTTTAGTTTTATTTTGGATTAGAAGAAATAATTTGATTCTATGAATTGGAAAATTTGTTTTGTTTTTGGCTTTCTTTGCTAGTTTAGTGGTTCAAGACTTAAAATGTATGTATTAATAAATTAATATGTTTCAATTCTGATAGGATTTGTGTAATATAGGTAATCCTTTGCGCTACTTCTCTTGAGTTGGGCTGGGCTTCTCTTATTTTCTTTTCTTGTCCGCTCATATCCTTTACCCCTTTCATAACCATTGAATCAAAGATTTAATGGTCCACATTTAATAATTTATAAAAATATTATCACAATGGAGAGGAAGATGGGAGGGAAACATTAAATGTGGACCATGAAATTTTGGTCCAATGATCATGAAGGGGTTAAAGAATGGGAGCAGATAGGAAAAGAAAAGAAGACAAGCCAAGTTCCTAGGTCAATTCATTGAACCTATATCTTATGTGCACCTAGTTCATTAATCATATATTTGCATAATGATAGTTCAAGTGGAGTCAATATTGTTGTTATTGATGTTTATTTTAAGCGATATATCCTGCTGCTTTCTTTTTTATCAATTGCTTGTTTGCACTCTCAGATAAACTGCTATTTCAGTATGATAAGAGAATTGTTTTTTCACCCAATTTTAGAGGCTTGTTTTGCTCTTTGTGTAAGTTTATTGTTCCTTATCATTGACCTAAAAAATTTCAATCATCTAAGATGATTTGATAGAGTATTTCTGGGGCATATTCATTATTTAAAATGCTACAACGTACTGCCCCACATTACTAGGAATTGTTCGCTTATTTCTGTAATGTTCTAAATTTTTAGAGAATCTCAACCAGTAGGCTTTAGCTCAAGGATATGCTTGGATTGAGAAGAATGAAGAAGTGAAGAGAAATTAAAATTTTGACTACTCTTATTTATTTTCAAATGAGAACTACATTTTTTCCTCATCAATTCTGTTTAATCGAATCGGAACATACTTGAAGGGTTGTTACTGACGCGCGCACATGGATATATTAATTCTAAAAGATGTCCATCTTTCTTTTTCTTGCCAAGGGAAAAAAGTCTATCTTTTTTCATTCTTCTGAATCCAAAAATAACCTTGGTTTTATTTATGGTCGGTCGGTCTTCTTTTTCAAAAGAATTTTGAATATAAGTAGGGGGAATTAGGTGGCTTTGATTATTATCAAGAGTACAGATAAGTTTTTATAAATGCAAACTATGAGTTAACAGGCTAACCCCAAAAACTAATCAAGATAAATCATAATCTCATATTTATACTTGATACAATATGAGAAAATATTAATATAAAATATAAAAACCATTTCTAATTTTAAGATATAATAAATATTAAACCTAAAAATATTAAATAATTAAATTTTCCAGAATAAGATTTAATTATTTTTGCTCGAAGAATAAGATTTAATGACTCTTCGCATTAAGTAACACTTAATAGAAAGAGAAGCTTTTGTACCTTCTTCTGTTCATCATCAAACCTAAAACACTAGACCTATAACGAGCATAAGAGCAGTAAACCAACCTTAAAAATTTAAGTTAACTTGGGTGACGGTGAAATCATGGTTTTATAAGTTTTTTTTTCTATAAATGAAGACAAAATTCTTTTCATATACTTTCTCCATAAAATGTATGTTTGAATTAGCTTTTGAAGAATAACTTTTATGATTTACAAAGTCAAAGTAAGTATGTAAGAATAATCTTGTTTTGGCTTGTTGAAAAGAACTTCTGAAACTACACTTTAGTGTTTCTCAAACATTAAACATTATATTATTATGAGACTTTTGTACAATGATGAATTAGAACTAGAAAACTGATTTCACCCAAAAGACTCTCAACAAACAACAATGAAAATTGTCTGATATCCACCACCATCATTCGCAATTCGTAAAATTCATTTGTCAAAATATTAACCCTTCACTTTTCGCAAGTCAATTCAGTCAAAATATCATCTCCACTTCTCCACAAAATTCATAATCACAAACTCACAACTAATATTCAAATTAAATAACAAAAATAAATCTATACTCGTTCAAATGCTCAATTCTTACGAATCCAAATAATAAAACCATAGAATAAGACTACCATATATTATATAAGTATATAATATCACTCCCCTTTATCTTTTTATTACTGAAAATTTAATATTAATTAAAAAATGTTTTCTTAAAAAAAAATTAAATTTTTTTAATAAAAAATATATTTTATTTTATTAATTATACTTATATATGGTATTATATTATATATCGTGTATAGAGGTGTATAATCTGCGTTTACGTTTATACATAAATGTGTATAAAGTAATATAGGTTTTTTTTTAGTCATCATTAAATTATGTGTTTTTGTGTGTGTGTGTGTGGCGGGGCGTGTTGTGCATAGAATACATATAAGTGGGCTGCGAGGGAATTGTGGAGAGCCAGTGTAGAACGGCGGTGTGTCCCTGCTTGTAAAGCTCAACGATGGAGGTTGAGGATGCGGAGAAGGGTGAGGAGGTAGCCAAAAAAGTATTATGTGTCTTGACAAACCCAGAAGGGACTCCTTTGGGAGGTTCTATGGTTCTACCACAAAACGCGGGTCCACTTCAACTTCAACAGATTGTCAATAAACTTCTTAACAATGTAAGTTTCATCAACGTGTTTGCTTCTTGTAGAAAAGTTGACAAATTTACTATAATTTATGCTTGTAAAGCTTAATCAACACAGTGAAGTTTTTCTCTTTTATGATTCAGTTTTCTTTATTTGAGAATCCCAGGTGATCTTTGTTGAGTTTGTAAACTAAAGAACAATTATCCTTGGTTTTGAATTTTTACGGAGTTTGAATCATTAGTTGCCGGCCACCGTAATGTTTTGTCTCAGTTAATCGTTAGGTGAATACGTTTGGATTGTGCATGGAAGATATCATACCTTTATTACTTATGAATTTAGGAACAAGCTAAACAGTTTGGTTTTGTTGTTTCGTTATCAGGCTGAGGTTATTTTTTCCATTTTAGGAGGAGAGATTACCATACAGCTTCTACATATCAGATGAGGAGCTTCTGGTGCCAATTGGAACTTACTTGGAGAAAAACAAAGGTTAGTCAGAATTTCAATTACAGAAAGTGGTGTCAACTGTCAGCCTCCAGTACAGAAGTTACAGAAAGCTTCTTGATTGATGAATTTCAATTAGTAGTTTATGGGTCCTGACAAGCGTTCCTCTTATATTTTTTGTTTGTTTATTTTAAACAAATGTGCAGTTTCGGTGGAGAAGGCATTGTCTATAGTCTATCAACCTCAAGCTATTTTTCGGATTCGTCCTGTCCAGCGTTGTTCAGCGACCATTTCTGGTATGTCAGATCTGAATTTTATTCTATCAGCCTTATCATGGTTGGCCCTTCTTTGATAAATTATGTCAAACCTTGCTTCTTTCTTAATGCAAAACTACATATTCAAATTCCTACAGTTTCTTTCCCCTTTGTTTTATTTTTATTATGTCCGTGTTTAATAGTTATAACTATTTTATTTTACTTATGTGAAACTAATATAGTTTCTTCTTTTATATGCTTTGTGCCATTTATTGAAATCAGATGGCAAAGAGAAATTCATACTCGGCTTTAACTCTTTCTGTATTATCTTGTATCTACACTATGGTTTATTCTAGCAGATTTAAGATTAATGATCAAGCTATTAAACAAACTCAACACTGTCAAGGCAACATTGCCCCTTTTTAATTTCTAGATATGCAGATTTATTATCACATTATCCAGTATTGCATATAATCTTAAATTCATGTTGTTGGGAGTGTAGGTCATGCTGAAGCAGTGCTGACTGTTGCCTTTAGTCCTGATAGCCGACAGCTGGCAAGTGGTTCTGGTGATGCCACTGTTCGTCTTTGGGACCTTAACACTCAAACTCCATTATTCACCTGCACAGGTTTGACATCTTAGACCATCAGATCATCTTGGTTCCTACTAATCAGACTTGCTGGTTTAACTTGTCAAAACCAGAACTATGTAGATATTTAAGCACAGAATTGATTCATGAAATCATACAGAAAATAGGACGTTTGGGTTATGCCCATCATTCGCAGTTTAGAAAAATCATGATCCATTGTGCACACTAAATGTATTTTATTCAGTTGTGCGTTATGGGTGTTGTAAATTTTAATTTAGATGATCATATGTATCATGCATTTTACTTTCCTGGGTCATTGCTTCCTTGAAATGAAAATTTTGTGCCGAATGCTAGTTTATCTTTGCAACTATGATAAAGCTAAATTCTTTCCTTTGGAATATGCATGACATGTTGCTGATGATTAATCTTGTTTGATATAGGGCACAAGAATTGGGTCCTTTGTATTGCATGGTCACCAGATGGTAAGCATCTTGTAAGCGGGAGTAAAGCCGGCGAACTTCAGTGTTGGGACCCACAAACCGGAAAGGCATCTGGCAATCCACTGATTGTAAAGTCCTCAACCATGAATAGCTTATTACTATTATAATTATATGTTTGCCGTGAGTAATTGCTTTTTGTTATTTTTCTTGAAAAAAAAATATTTTTTTTAAAAGGAGGTAGTGTACATTTGTCATGTATTGTCAAAAGAATTAACAGTTCATAAGATGCAAGTATGCAAACTTTAATGATTAAGTCAATAATAATAGTTGTGTGTAGATGTGAAGAAGAAAAGGTAAGGCTAACTTAGATATGAACTGGCCTCATGCTGCAAGGTAGGAAGAAAGGGAAAACATACAATGTTTGGACATATGTTTATTTCTCTTAACGCTATCTGACTCTAGATTATTTGGTTTTCAATTCCATGACAAGGACTGGTTTGAGTCAAAAGCTTAAGTTTTTAAGTGAAATTGAATGAATAGCTTTATTATTACGTCTAACAAATGCAATTGGCTGTGCCTTTATTCAGATATGTTTGGGATGCCCCCTTTTGTTTTTTTGTCCACTAAATATAGATTGGAAAATCATGTGTGGTTGTTTTATTTCATTATGTATAGGGCCACAAGAAATGGATTACTGGTATCTCTTGGGAACCTGTACACCTGAATGCTCCTTGCCGTCGGTTTGTGAGTGCTAGCAAAGATGGGGATGCTCGTATTTGGGATGTCCCTTTGAGGAGAAGTGTTATATGTCTTAGTGGCCACACACTTGCAATAACATGTGTAAAATGGGGCGGAGATGGTGTGATATATACTGGGTAATATGTTCATCTTTTATCTACTTTTGCTGAGGCTTACTTGAGTTTTTGTCCTTCATTATTACGTATCCAAGTTTTGTAAACTTGGCTAATAATAGTTGACTTTATTTCACTAGATCATTGTGGGTTTGAAACTTAAGATGTCCACTGTCTTTAAGCTAGTTTCTTTTCTTCCTTTTGTTTTTCATGAAGATCGAGACGTGGAATAATCTATTGTATCTCTTACTTGTTTCTGTTTTTTCCCTAATCCAAGGGTCCTACAAAAGACGTTTCCCATTAATAAAATCATTTTTTTCATTCCCTTTTTTATTCCACTCCATGTATCAAATGGGTCCTAAGGCTTTCCAAATGTTCTCTTGTATTCTTTATAGGTTGTATGGCATTTCTTCAATATATTGTGTTCAAAGAACAAAAACTGTGATGGCAGCTGTAATTTTTATTCATTCTTTTTGTGGTCGCTTTGTTCTTAATATGTTGCATCATTTTAAGATATGGTTTGATTGATCCAAAATATAAACCTATATATGTGCCCGGATCTTTATTTTGTGATTGCTCAAGTGTCATGAATTGGGCACATTTTGTCCTGTTTCTGTACCTGACAGGGGGCCCGGTGTTTGTGATGGTTCACCTGAGGCACTTATTTTGGCAAATTACTTATTCATTTAAAACTTATTTACTGGAAACCTTATAAAATGCGTCTTATGATTTTGCTTCTTGTTGCTATACTGGTTCATAGATATGTTCTTAAGCCATTTGACCAAATCTGATTCTCACTGTTATTAAGCTTAAGATTTTTAACTACGGATGACAATCACTGTATAATAATAGCTTGGAGCCTAATTATGTTCTTCTATTATTTGTTATCATAGCTCCCAGGATTGTACTATCAAAGTTTGGGAGACTACACAAGGGAAGCTCATTCGTGAACTGAAGGTGAACATTGTTATAAAGCCTTGATATATATATTTTTTTAATGTTCAGTTTATGCTCGATTATCATTACTCCTTGTTCCAAGTCTTATTTCAAAATTTTCTTCATTTGGGATTATTTGACCTTTACATTTTCAAATGCCCTATCCACTTCTACTGCCATTGCAAGTTTGTTTTCAGAGTCTTAGTCTGTGAATTACAATCAAAGACTTCAATAACTCTTAATTGACAAATGGTTGATCAAAGTCAGAAATCATGGCTTTCGGGCAAGTGTGTGTTCTGTATATTTTTCCATAATAATTTTTGTGTTGGGTGATCCGCTTCAGGGGCATGGTCATTGGGTTAATTCTCTAGCACTTAGCACCGAGTATGTTCTTCGCACCGGAGCTTTTGATCATACTGGAAGACAATATTCATCTCCAGAGGAAATGAAGCAGGTAACTTCTAGTTGGTTTAATAAGTGATGCCATCCTGTTGAATCTTTCTTTTATTTGATGTTGTCCTTGTGGGAGAAAGACTTGGAAGTTTATCATACTTCAAATATATGGTTTTTATTACACCCTGCTTCTTTTACTTTGTTAGTTTTTCTCATCTGAAATTTTATCTTGGGTCTTTGGAGAGCTGTTCTTAAATTGTTCTCTATTTCTGTTCTCCTGTATTTATTCCTACAGGTACTTTTCTCTAATGAAACTTTCTTCTCATCAATGTTACTAACGATATCCGGTGCTGCTGTTTAATTTAGGTTGCTCTTGAAAGATACAAAAAAATGAGAGATAACGCCCCTGAGAGATTGGTTTCTGGATCTGATGATTTTACCATGTTCCTCTGGGAACCTTCCGTCAGCAAGCACCCTAAAACTCGCATGACAGGTCATCAGCAGGTTAAACTTCTTTTAAAGACTACTTTTTTGGTGTACACTTTAAAATTGTATCTGCAAGATTTTTTTTTTTAAAAAAAAAAGTCTCAAAATTGCATGTGACCTTGCTTTGTCACTTGGCATCTGCAATTGCATAACAATGTAGATTCTGGAAGAGTTCTTCCACTGATGCAGGAATTTGGTAATCATAAAAACAAAATATAGAAGTTTCACGAAATTCAATGTGATCATAAAATATGTGATTATCATTTTCCCCCCTCCTCTTTGCTTCTTTTACATGACTGGATTCTCTTCTCTGTTGTTGGCTAGCTGGAATTGGTTTTGTTGCTATACCCTTTGATCACAAGTTTGATGAAAACGTAGTCATACTACCTAAACTCAATCTCAAGCTTGAAGAATTTCATTTTCATTTTTTTTTTTTGTTGACAGCTTGTAAACCATGTCTACTTTTCACCTGATGGACAATGGATAGCAAGTGCCTCTTTTGATAAATCTGTTAAATTATGGAATGGCGTTACTGGGAAATTTGTTGCTGCATTTCGTGGCCATGTTGGGCCTGTTTATCAGATCAGGTACAATTTATCTCACTCCTTATTTTAAGGAGAAAATCACCATGCAATCCCATATAAGTAATTAATCTCCAAAAAATCCCACAACAAATAAAGAGTATGGCAATGACAAGATCTGGTGCAGGAAATGACAAAAGTTCATGGCATATTGACAACGCAAGGGACTTTTCAGTGATTAGATTGCTTATGTGGGATTGGCCAGTAATTTTTCACATTTCAAACAGCAAAGCCAGGTCTTTCCATTAATAATCTGTTCTTAGTAAAATTGGGTTTTCCTGTACAGCTGGTCTGCAGACAGTAGACTTCTATTAAGTGGCAGCAAAGACTCCACACTCAAGGTATGTTGATATTTTTCTTGCCTTTCAACCAAAGAATACTGAGAAGTATGAATATGAGCTACTTCAGTTTCTCTTTGATGTTGAACGACTACTTCCTTCAATCTTTATTATTAGAGCTGAGTAACTAATTTGCGGATAATAAGAACATTAGTTAAATTAATTATTTGTAACAAATATGTGTTGGTTTTCCTAAACTTAAAATACCCTCTACCAGGAAAAAAATATAAATTTGAGAGACAATGAATAGAGAAACCCTTTACTTAGCTCCCATACCATTTTTTATACGGACAAGAGAAACAAAAAACTTGTTGACCTTTGGTGGTGTTTGATTATGAAGGTGTGGGATATTAGGACTCGCAAGTTGAAGCAAGATCTTCCAGGCCATGCAGATGAAGTAAGTCAGCTTATATACCAAAAATTTGATATATTTTTTCCCCTTCATTACTGTTGCATTCTTCTAACTAGTTGTGGTCTAATGCCATTTGGAAAAGGTTTACTCTGTTGATTGGAGTCCAGACGGAGAGAAGGTAGCTTCTGGTGGTAAGGATAAAGTTTTGAAGTTGTGGATGGGCTAAGTCTAAGTTACAACGGCGAGATCTTCAGTTGATATTTGGTGGATTTCATGGAAACTGTAGAAATTTGATAGTAGGAGGTGGAGCAACCATTGATGACAACACTACAAAAGAAGCTAATAGCCATATATGCTCTTGTTGTCGAATTATGATAGGTTAGATACCACAATTTTGGCTTCAATTTTTTTTTTTTTTGGGGTTCATGACCAGCAATTCATATGGGTTAGTGATTAATTTTGGAGGTTACCGAGTGAAAGTAGAATTAAAAGTTTATGAACTTCATGTAACAAAGTGACTTTTGTGGTTGAAGCCTTTATTTAATTTTTAAAACGATAGTACTTTCCAGGTCTTAAAGGAACTGCTCCACTGGAAATTTTGGTTGGTCTGGCATTATCCTTTCCAGTGCTGTGTCGATGTGTAGATCTTTTGACCAAAAAAAAACAAAAAGGATGTGTAGATCCGGATCCTTTTTAATAATGGAAGAATAAAGTTTTTTTTTTCTTTTTTTTTTTTTTGGGGGGGGGGGGGGATGTCAGTGTGTCACACTTATTTGTCCAGGTGAAATCGTGTTGCTGCACGGAGTTTAAGATAAATTATAATGTTAATTATCTTATCTTCTTTTCATGTTTTTTCGTTTATAGGTATATATAATCCATATATTTCTTTATATAAGATTATTTATCTAATCTGAGTATATTAAAGAAGCTACTTAATTTACTCCTTTCAATTTTAAATATAAGACAGAGTTGAAATTTTTAAGGAAATTAAACAAGTTAATTAAAATATTTTTATTTTTATTTTTTATAAACTATTTTGTCTAACATATAAACTAATATATAATTTAAGATATAATAACATATGATATAGTTAAATAATTTATTAAGCTTTATTAATTTCTAAAAAAATTATGTTTTATATTTATAATAAAAGGAAGTAGTTAACAGGATATGTATTTCTAAAAGTACATTAGTCATTTTTTTTTATTTTCTCATTCTGTTTCTTCTTTAATTATTGTTGAGGAAGCACGTATAAAAAAAAAGGAAAAATTTAATAAATATAAAAAAATTGTCTTAAATTTTAGATTAAGGACAAATCTCTATTAAAGATAGGAGGGAGTAGTAATTAAAATTGTGATTGGTTGTTTATTAGGCAATTTACCTGTACGTACAGTGTAAAGCATGAATTGTACGGCGAATTACTCTGACCCCTTCCTGTTTCTTTCTTGTTTCGAGGGGCGTCGGCAGCCGACAATATAAGTCTTTTTCTTTGATTTGTGTGTGTGTTTTAATCTGATAATATCCCCGAATATTTAATACTTTTTATTCTGTTTTTTTACGACTAAGCTTTATAATAATTAATGTATATTTGAAAATTTTAACAATTATTTACACATTTGATTATTGATGTTGCAAATTATTTTATTTAGGGAGAAGGAGCAATAATACATATGAAGTTTGTCATTAGAAGCGCTTAGCATCACGAAGTTTTTTTTGGACAAAAAATACATACGACGTTACGTTTTGGGACCGCCCAGCACCATGGGCCGTTAGTTGACCAACGTTGACCGTTAAGTCTGACAGAAATAAATAGTAACTCAACTGAAATCACAATTTTGCCCCTAGTTTTAAGCTGAAATTATCATTTTGCCCTTAATTTTAAATATTTTTTTTTAAAAAAACAATAAAATAACCCCTCCCCCGGTGGCCCCACCACCAGCCACACCACCGTCGGCCACCTCCGGCGACTTTTTTTTTTTAAATAACATTTTTTAAAAAAAACTAAGGGGAGTCCGGTGGGTCCCACCACCGGCCACACCGCTGGTGGCGGCTGCCCTCCCCACCGCCGTCCGCTGCCGGCGCCCACATCCGGCGACCTCCTCCGGTAACTTTTTTTTATAAAAAAAAAAGGTTTTTTTTTTCAAAAAAATTGACTATTGAGAAAATTGAAAAAAACAAGAGGGAAAAAAACCCTCAAGTTCGTGAACAAAATGGATCAGTTGCTTGAGATCTACGATTAATTGATAATTTAAACTTCAAGGTATTAGAAAAAGTAACCAAAATATTTTAGTCCCCGCATTTTCATATGGTAATTTTAGGCCTTGATAATTTTAAAATTTCAACTCGATAATTGTGCTATGATCATTTAGCTCAAATATTTTTTTTTCCAGTAAATTTTTGACAGAAGGGTAATACCCCCAGTGGCTCAGTGAGTCAATTCTTGAGTACTTCCAGAACACCAACACGTCTGTGCTCTTCCTCAATAAGAATAAGAATGCTTTAGCTCAAATATTTGCTAATCTGAAAAGAAAAGGGATGAAAATTTGAAACTCAGACACGCCACGTGGGGAGTAATGGCTTTGGCCGATGAAAAGCGGACTGGAAACTTTGAAAGAACAGGGCCAAATTACAGACTGAATGAAAATATAAGACCCAAAAGGTTACTTTTTGTTCTTTAAGTTTTAAGACTTTGTAACAAAGTACGGGTGTCTTATACTCTTGTTCAGGTTAAAAAAGAAATGCCATTGGGTATTTACGCAAATGCGTCAAACTCCTCATACTTAGTTTTTTTTTTTAAAAAAAAAAGTCGCCAGTGGCAAACGGCAGTGGGGAGGGCAGTCGCTGGCGGTGGTGTGGCCAATGATGGGGTCCACCAGACTCCCCTTAATTTTTTTTTTAAAAAAAAAAGTCGCCGGAGGTGGCCGCCGGTCTTCGGCGGCGGCGGCTGGCGGTGGGGAGCGCGGCTGCTGGCAATAGTGTGGCCGGTGGTGGGGCCCATTGGACTCCCCTTAGTTTTTTTTAAAAAAACCTTATTTTTTAAAAAAAAAAAAGTCGCCGAAAGTGGTCGGCGGTAGGGTGGGCAGATGGCGATGGTGTGGCCAGTGGCGGGGCCACCGGGTGAGGGGTTATTTTATTGTTTTTTTAAAAAAAACATTATTTAAAACTAAGGGCAAAAATGGTAATTTCAGCTTAAAACTAGGGGCAAAATTGTAATTTCAGCAGAGTTACTGTTCATTTCTGTCAGACTTAATGGTTAATATTGGTCAACTAACGGCCCATAGTGTTGGACGCTCCCAAAACGTAACGTTGTGTGTATTTTTGGTCTAGAAAAAACTTCATAGTGCTGGGCGCTCCTAGTGACAAACTTCATATGTATTATTGTTCCTTCTCGCTTTTATTTACGTTAGTTTTTGTTTATAAAAATACAATTTACGAATAAGTTAGATAAAAATAATCTAAAGATGATTGTTTGTTTGGTTAAAAGGTTAAAAAATAAATTTGTCTCGGAAGTTTTTGTTAAAGAGCAATGTTGCCATGAAGTTTTTTTTTTTTGTTTTAATATTACCTTGAAAGTTTTAAAATGTAACAGTAACAATGTTGTTTATTTTTATTAAAAAGTTAACAATTGACCTTAATTTCTCAACAGTCAATATTTATATGACAGCATTGCTATTTTTTTTAAAATTCCAAAACAATATTGAAATTTAAAAAAAAAAAAAAAAAAACTCTCAAAGCAACATTACTTCTAGATCTATACTTCCAAAATGAATTTATTACTTAATTCTATAGTTAAATGTTCGGATAGTTAAAAAAGTTCAACATTGGATTACACTTTTTGCCAACGAACATTTGATTACGTGAATTTAAAATAAAATGTCATCGAACGTAACATTTCACCAAATCACGAAACTTCATGCCAAACACTATAAAACATGTGTCACCACAATAATAATTAAGGGAGGATTACAATTGGTCCCATAATATTAATTTAATATAAATGACCTTTTAGCGCATACACACACATATGTGTATATATCCATTCAAACTGTTGTGAATTTCTGAATTCTTGTTACAAATTAGTTATTTAAGTTTTAAATATAATTCTCAATTTGCAGCCAAGATTCTCATATATAAAAGCATGAATCAATATTAATAATTTTTTTTAATTTTTTTTAATATCTGAATATTATTAATATGATATTTTAGATTCTAATTGTTGTTCTCTTTGTAACTAAAAGAACTAGAGAAAAAATCATTTCATGTGATGCTTAATATAAGATATATTTATTTAATTTAATTTAATTAAAAATAAATAAATTTATTAATATTGACATGTATGTTTAAGAATATTGTAAAGTGAGTAAAACATTTTGTGGAATTGAAAACTTTAAGAGGAAAAGAAAAAAAAGAAAGAATGAGTGAAATTGAAAAGTAAAGTACTCGGGAATCTTTCTGGATGTAAGTAAGAAAATGACAAGAGATAAAAACAAGATACTATTGTTTAAAACATTATTGTGATAATTGAGATGAGGTTGTTCAGAATAGAGAGAAAAAAACAAACTGTCGGATCACGGAAAGGACCCGAGTACGTGTTCAGACATAAAGTGGCCTTTTTCTTGGGCTGGGGATCTTGGGTTCACATTACAATCTTTGCGGTTGAGTTTTCACCTAGGGAAAAACTTTATAGGAGAAATGTTTTATCATGTCATATATATGGTAGGATTTATATATATTATAAATAATTCATATATATATATGTGTGTGTGTGGGTCCTACCATTTCAAATATGTGTAAGAATCTTTATTTTCTCATGCAACATGAGAAAATCGAATGCCTTTCACTTAATGCTCTATTTTATCCCCAAAAAATAGTAGAAGTTGACTTGAGTGAAAGGGCTTATATTGTTTAAGCAAGAAGTTTCAGATTCGAACTCTTGTGAATTTGGAAAAAAAATTGGGAGAGGTCCCGTTTTGGCGCCTAACAGAACCTTAAAATGATTACATATTTTGCCACCATTTTTCATATAAAAAAATATCCCAAAAATATATATTAAAAAAGAATTGCTTTTACCATTAATCCAGTTAATTTTTATCTTTAGTTATTCAAATATGTTGAATTAGTAGTCCATATGTCATCCATGTCATTTTTATTAAGGTGAAATTTTACTTTGAAAGTCCATATATGATGTATCATTTACTTCTTCTTCTTCTTTTTTTTTCTTAAAAAAAGTTAGATATAGAACTTCTTGGGTAAATCAGCACCTTCACAAAAATGTCGTGAATGACGTGTGAATTATCAACTTAGTATATTTGGTGGATTAATAATAAAAAATAAGTGGGTTGACGGCAAGGGCAAAATTACTTCATTTTTTTATTTTTGTTGAGCAAAATTGTCCTCGTTAAAAACTTGAAACAAAATTCACCCTTCATATTTTTTTTGGGTAAAGGTGTAATTTTACACATAATCTTAACCCCGAGAAGCGCCTAGCACCATAACCTTTTTTTGAGAGTAAAAGTACACATAACGTTACGTTTTATGAGTGTCCAGCACCACGGGCTGTTAGTCAACCGACATTGACCATTAAGTCTGACGGAAATGAATAGTAACTCCGCTAAAATTACCATTTTACCCCTAATTTTAAGTTGAAATTACCATTTTGCCCCTAGTTTTAAATAAATTTTTTTAAAAAAAAAACACTAAAATAACCCCTCCCCGCCGGTAGGCCCCACCAACGGCCACACCGCCGGTGGCGGCCGCCCTCCCCCCATCGCCGGCCTCCTCCGGCAACCAATGACCTCCTCCGGCGGCTTTTTTTTTTTTTAAATAATTTTTTTTAAAAAAAAGTAAAATAAAAAAACTTGGCAATAGATAGAAAACTTGGCAATAAAAAAAAAAAAAAAAAAAGATATCGATGTTTTACGGCGGCGGCTTCATCATCAATTCTTTTGGATTTGTTTTACTGCATTCTTCTTTAAGATTTTAATAAAACTTGGCAATAAAAAAAAAAGATATAGATCAACAATATTTCTTGTAAATAAAGTATATAAATACTTAACTTTTAAACAATGTCACCATTCTCAAACTCCATATATAGCATGTGATCTAAATTTTGATTAACTTTCAGAACAAGAAGGTAAAAAAAAAAAAAAAAAACCTTTTACTTCTACATCGTACGTACAAACTAGATAAATTGCTTGAATTTATATCTAGTTGCAGCTTGCTTATTATAAATAAATGTATTTTTTTATATTTATAAATTTATATATAATACGAAACGTGAAGTTTATATTATAATTAATAACTTTAAACTGACAATAACAGTTTTTAAACATAAAAAATAAATTAAATATCCACCTGGCTAGGTAGCTCGCTGGCTATGAATAATCAAACCATGTGCTAAACATAAAAATATAAATTAAATATTTTTTGGTTTATTATTTTTATTAGATTTTAATTTGTTATTCTTTATATTTCATGAGGTAAAAACTAGATGCAGCTGGTCGAGGTAGGTATAAAATTAAAACAAAAAATTGAAACCCGTATTTTTTATGACTTTATCTACATCTATCTATACACAAAATTATTACCAAATCCTCTATTTTACTACTAGTTCTAACTAAAGTTTTTGTCAAGTCTAAATAAGTGAAGTTTTTTTATGTATAGTACGTGTACACAAGTTTAAAGTCGGGTTATTTTACCTTTTTAAACAAAAAAAAAGTCGTCGAAGGTAGCCACCGGTCACTGGCGGTGGGGGGAAGGCGGCCGCCGCCAGCGGTGTGGCCGGTGATGGGGCCCACCGGCAAAGAAAGGATTATTTTAATGTTTTTTTAAAAAATTATTAAAAAAAAGCCGCTGGAGGTGGCCGCCGGTCGTTAGCGGTGGTCGGAGGTAGTGGGAGGGCGGCCGCCGCCAGTGGTGGGGCCTACCGGCTGGGGGGAGGGGTTATTTTAGTGTTTTTTTTAAAAAATATATTTAAAACTAGAGATAAAATGGTAATTTTAGCGGAGTTACTGTTCATTTTTGTCAGACTTAACGGTCAGCATCAGTTGACTAACGGCCCGTGGTGCTGGACGCTCCCAAAATGTAACGTTATGTGTACTTTTACTCCCAAAAAAAGATTATGGTGCTGGGCACTCCTAAAAGTAAATGTTATGTGTAAAATTGCACCTTTACCTTTTTTTTTTTCTTATTGCTCACTTGCTCGCCCAATGAAACACTTTTTATAAGTACAAGTTATCTAAAAGGTAGTTAACTCATTTAATATAGATTAAATTAATAATTTTTTAAAGAATAAAAGAGTAAAAATACACATATGCTTTACTCTTGAGAGCACTCAGCACTATATGTTTTTTTTGAAGCAAAAATACACACGTGGTTATCATTTTAGAGCAAAAAATATATCCCATTGTTATGTTCTTATTTACTTCATTTCTTTCTATCTCATCATGGTGAACAGTAACATAACGATAAGATGTGACTTTTACTCTAAAATGGTAATCACATGTGTATTTTTACTCCTTTACGTTTTTTTAAAATTGTTTACAATCATTTATGAATATATATCTTTTCACTAGATTAATTAGGGGGTAAAATTATAAAAATCTCACTTATTACACTGAAAGTGGAATTATAATAAGGGGATTTTTTTTTCTTCCTAATTACTCCCTCTGTTCCTTTTTATAAGGTATCTACTATCAATTCTCACAAACTAATAAAGCTAGTTAAGAGTATTAAAGTTGTCATAAAATTCAAATGATTTTCAATATTATCCTTACTATCTACCCTAAACTCAAATATTATACTCACAAACACTACCCTTATTAAATATGGACAGATATAAAAAAATAAATTAATTACACCTTGAAAATTTACAAGTGCTTTATAAAAAAGACTAAGAACACTTAATAGTTAGTGCCTTATAATAAATAACAAATAGAGTAATTAGGATGATAATTCATAAGGAAGATCAGACTGACATCAATACCTCCACTTTATGATCTCAGTGTCATTATTATCATTAGACGCGTCTCTTCTGAAAGTATTCAAAACGTGTCTTGCCGTGCTGTACTTTCGGTGTATTAAAAAACACCACAATCAAATAAATGTTCTTGCATACATAAATGTTAATCTGATCTGGATGATAAATGAGTATGTTTTTATATTTTTTATCAAATTAATATTATTTTAATTATAATTAGATTTGGATTGATTTCTATTTAATCACATTTGAACAACCCATACTTTGAATGACTGCCTCAACTTATTTAATCAACATTGTGATTTTAAGTAAGTTGGCAACTGATGACACGTTAATCTGATCATTCTTGGCAAGCATAACGTATATTTAATAATGAGAAAATTAAATTTTGATCCTTATAATTTTGATTAAGTTATAATTCAGTCTATAAACTTTAACTCAATTGTATTATAATTTTATTTCTATTGTAATTCGATCATTTAACTTTGGCTTACTGCAGTTGAGCCCTTATACTTGAAACATTTTATAATTCATTCTCTTACATTTATTCTAATACACACGGAATAAATTATGAAATTGTAAAATATGAGTTATAACCAATTCTATTAAACCCAATTAAAGTACGAGAATAGTTATAGGGCTTTGGTTTTCCCATGTTATATAAGAAAAAAAAAGTTTCCTACACACACGTGAAATGGTGGGACCCACATATCTACATAAATATCATGTGGATCCCACCATTTCATATGTGTGTAACATGAGAAAATATTTTTCCATAGTTATAACAATTAAATTTATATTCGCCAAAAGAAGAATCTTTTCTCTAGTAATTTACTTAAATTTATTAAGAGAGAGGTGAGATCATAACTCATAAGGAAGGAGGGGGCCCACTGTTTTTTGAAAAAGGAAAAGCAGGGGCCCTGACACGCCAACACCACTCTTTTTCCAGATCATTCAAAGCACCACACAATACTAACATAGATATTTCTTTCTTTCACTTTTTTCAATTTTTGTAATTCCGTTCTTATCACGACGACGCCCACCAGTCACCACTAGCGAAACACTAGCACACTTTTTTCCCCATATTTATGTTATGTGTATTTTTGTAAGGAAAAAATGAATGTGACAGCAAATAATTCCTGGGCAGGACACGTGCTATTCATATTTATTTTAAAGTAAGATGAATACTTAAAAATTAAAAAGCATTCTGGAATGATTTGGTTCTGGTCTGTTGTTTTATACGCTCCACTGGAACTTGAATCAGCCTAATAGGATCATACTGTGTCACAATACCATCACCAGTCTATTTAAACGCCCCTCTGGCCTCCTTCTTCGTCTCAACCTGGATCTTCAATTCTCACTCATATTTCTCAGAGATGGCCAGGTTTTTGCCTCTAGTTTCCACCATTTTCGTCGTCCTCCTCCTTCTCGTGGCCACTGGTTTGTACTCTTCACTCTTTCTTCATCTTCTACCTTAGTTAAATCCAAAAAAGAACACAGATTCTGCTTTCTTCACATCTTTTATATATATAACTGCTGATTCTGCTGTTGTTATTGCATGTGTTGTGATGAATAGAGATGGGGCCCATGGTGGCAGAAGCGAGGACATGCGAGTCTCAGAGCCACCGCTTCAAGGGAACCTGTTTCAGCAGAACTAACTGCGCCAACGTTTGCCGGACTGAGGGCTTCCCCGGCGGTCACTGCCGTGGCTTCCGCCGCCGCTGCTTCTGCACCCGCCCTTGCTGATCCTTCAAAACTATACCCTCTCAAGTTCTTAATTAGCTTGTGTACTGCATGTTTCTCTGAATAATGCCATTTTTTAGTCTTTTTCTGTGTTAATGCTTCATTATTCTTCGGTGTTTGTCTTTTACTTTATGTTTGTTGGAGGTTTGTTCTTCATGGGCTTAGCGGCTTAGGTGAAGAAAGAACGTGTCTTTGTGGTGTGAAAGTGGCCGAATAATAAAATTTCTCTTTTCTTTTATATTAGCTATCCATCTCCATTTGCTTTAATTTGCTACTTTAGTTATGGGGCCTGAATATACTTTATTACCCAAATTTCATTACTTTTTTTTTCCCGTCTTATCACATATATATTATATCAGGGTTAAGATGCAAAAATACACATATGTTTTTCTCCAGGAGCGCCCAGCAGCATATGTTTTTTTTGGTGCAAAAATACATACGCCGTTAAGTTTTAGGAGCAAAAATATCATTTCCGTTAGTTGACCGTTAATCATGGTGAAATTACTATTTTGCTCTTAACCTTTTTCTTTTTTAATTATTTTAAACTAAAGGAAAAAAGGTAATTTTACCATGGTTAACGTTCAGGTCAACTCACGGAAGTGATATTTTTGCTCTTAAAACCTAATGACGTGTGTATTTTTGCAAAAAAAAAAAACATATAGTGCTGGGCTTTCCTAAAGGAAAAATATATGTGTATTTTTGCACCTTAACCCATTATATAACCCATTATATTAAAGGGCTTCCATCTTAGTGTAGTTATAATTAAGGAGGTTATTTTAGAAACCAACCCATATTTATTAAATAAATAACTCATCTGATTAGTTTTGTTAAAATTTATTAATGAATTAGGTAAAAATTAAATTAGCTAGGTACCAGAGGTGGTATTATATTTTATCTGATGTGCCTTAAGGCAAGCCTGGAACATAAATATCTCTTTAAAAAAAGGATTTATAATTAGTTTAACCAACCAATAGTATCTTTACTTGTCTTTGCTTTATTATTTACGCAAACAGAGGTGGAGTCAGAAATTACAATTAAGGGTGAAAATTATAGAATAGAATTTATATGTTCATGAAACTATATTTTAAATCTATAAACATTTCAATCTTTCAATTTTAGTCCCTCCACATAACTCTATATGGAGGGACTAAAGTGAAAATGATAAATTTTTTGAGATTGAAATGTAATTTCTTAAATATTTAGATTCCTTTCGGTAATTTTAGGGGCTACTCTTAGCCCTAATTCCGCTCCTGTACATAAAGGGTAGGCCTAGCTAGGTAGCAACAACAAATCAGATTGTTATCTCAATTAATTATTCAAGGGCTTGTCGGAGGAAAAAAAATTGAGTTGAATGTAAAAGAAATATAAAATTTGAGTTGGATGTAAAGAAATATGAGAAATAGGGTTGAAAATTTTTAATTGATTTTTTTAATAATTTATTTAATATATTCTCTTTATTAAAAATTTTTAATCCCACATCTCCAATTTTCTTGAATCTAATTTGTAAAAAAAATTTCTTCACCTCCCTCCTCGCATGCCAAACAGACTCGCTAGACATAAGGGGGGGACTAGTGGTGGCAACCAGATGGCAAATCATTCTACTATGCTGTAAAGCATGATAAATCATACTCTTAAATTATGTCTTATATTTAGGATCAGATAAGTATTATATTCTGTCCACCATTTTTTTTAAGAAAAGAATTGATAATTAAATTGCGCACATGCAGATAAGCATGTGTTAAAGTCAGTTCTTAAGCGTAAAACTTTATCTAAGCATGATGGGTGCCACCATCATTTTGAGGATGTTAGGCTCTAGGTCATGTTTGGGCCTATTTATTCATATAAATCAAGATAAAACTCATTTTATATATTTATCTCGAGTTGCTTTTGAACTTTCGTTTATTTTAAACAAGCACAACATGAATCCCATAACAGTAGTTTGAGCTTTTTATTTTTAATTTTTTTTATCTTAAATAATCACATTATACACACACACACATATACATACATGATTCATGCATTTTTCAGTTATTTTCTATCTCAACTATATTTTTCAAAAGCTATATCAAACAAGTGCCCATCAAAAAATAAGTTACTTCTACCATCGTTATTCCAAACACAAATTACATCAGAAAAAATTCATCAAATGTAAAAATAACTTCTACTACCACTATCAACTTAGAATGCCAAGTGTTTTCAACTTTACCGTCACAACCGTATTTTATCAAGTTTGAATTTATATTATTATATTCTGAGAAAAAAAAATTATATTATTATATCAATGGGGATGAGTCGCTTGCCAAGTTATCAAAGTGGATAATTTTTATATTTTATTTCTTACGCTCTCCTGCTGAAACTTGGGCAGCAACGTGGGACCCAAGTGAGATTAGGTGAAGCAGGGGCAAGATCTGATCGCGATTCACATGCGCGTGAAGACAAATACTATGCGGACCCAATCACGTCACAAAATGTGAAAAGGATTGTACAGTCATTCAAAATTTGAACGGACTGAGTTTATCCTTGTATGGTAAAAAAAAGGCATGGAGTAGCGGCATGAAATGCTAGGTCGTTTAACTCACGGCTAGTTTTGATTCCTGAGTTGTGCATGGAACTACTAGTTTGCGGGGTCGCTCTCAGTTTTGTGCCTCTACAGTATTTGAATTTGGATGACACTATATAAAGAAAAGGGTTAAGATGCAAAAATACACATGAATTTTTTTCTAGGAGCATCCAGCATCATATATTTTTATGAAGCAAAAATAAACACGTGGTTACGTTTTAGGAGCAAAAGTCACACGGGCCATTAGTTAACCGTTAACTTCCACGGAAATAAATAGTAACTCTACCGAAATTACTATTTTGCCCTTTTTTTAAGCTAAAATTACCATTTTGCCTCTAGTTTTAAATAATTTTTTTTAAAAAAACAAACATTAAAATAAATCCTTCCCCACCGGTGGGCCCCAACACTGCCGGTGGCCGCCCTCCCGACCGCCAGTGACAAGCGGCCACCTTCGGAGACCTCCTCTAGCGATTTTTTTTTTTTTAAAAAAAACTAAGGGGAAGCCGGTGAGCCCCACCACCGACGACGCCTGCCCTCACCCCTGTTGTCCGCCGACGACGACTAGCGACCTCCTCTAAGGACTTTTTTTTTTAAACTAAGGTTTTTTTTTTACAAAAAACTAAGGGGAGGCCGGTGGGCCCCACCACTGCCGACGGCCACCCTCCCCACTGCTGGCCGCTGAGGACTAACAGCCACCTCCAGCGACCTCCTCGGGCAACTTTTTTTGTTCTTTTTAAAAAAAAAACTAAGGAAAGGTCGGTGGGTCCCACCACTGGCCACATCATCGTCGACAACCTCCCTCCCCACCCCAGCATCTGACGCCCACCTCTAGCGATTTTTTTTATAAAAAAAAGGTTTTTTTTTTAAAACTAAGGGGAGGCCAAAAAGTCGCCGGAGGAGGTCGCTGGCGGCGGCCGGCAGTTGGGAGGGCGGTTTGGCGGTGGTGGTGGGCCCTACCGGCCTCCCCTTAGTTTTTTGTAAAAAAAACCTTAGTTTTTTTTTTAAAAAAAAAGTCACCGAAGGTAACCAGCGGTGGGAAGGTCGGTCGCTGGCTATGGTGGGACCCACTGGTGGGGAAGGGTTTATTTTAGTTGTTTTTTTTTAAAAAAAATTATTTAAAACTAGGGGTAAAATGGTAATTTCAGCTTAAAAATAAGTGCAAAATGGTAATTTCAGCGGAGTTACTGTTCATTTCCATCCAAGTTAACGGTCAGCGTCGGTCAACTAACCGGCCCGTGTGACTTTTGCTCTTAAAACATAACTACGTGTATATTTTTACTCCAAAAAAAACATGTGGTGCTGGACGTTCTTAGAAAAAAAAACTCATGTATATTTTTAGACTTTAACCCTAAAGAAAATATCCTTTTAGCAACGGTTATTAAAAAATCCACCACAAATATCAAGATTTTAAGACAAATTATTATAAATTTGTAACTGCATGACTCACGCCAAGTCAGGCATATTAAATTATTAAATTTGTAACCGTTATAGTTTATAAAATATTAAATTATTCTATTTAAATGTTTTATTTTACACATAATAAATTAAATGATGAAATAATTTTTTTTTTTTTTTGGTCTGAAAATGATGAAATAATAGAGACGAAGAACTAGAAGGGATGAATCACTATATATGCTATAGGTATGGACTATGGACTCAACTTTTACCCAATAATAAATTTGGTATGGACTATGGACTCAACTTTTACCCAACAATAAATTTGGATCGAGTTTCGGTGCCCATCTCAAATATAGTACCATTTACCTATCTTATTTGGAGATCTAGATGGTTTAGATTTGATTTTTTTTACATTCTTTCTTTTAAGAAAAATTTATTTTAATGAATAGAAAATATAAAATAAAAATAATATCTTAAATAATATTTTTCAAAAAATAATTTTTTATTAAAAAATCACCATTTTTTAAAAAATCAAATCTGGATCATTTAGATCTCATCTGTGCAGTCCAGATGAGATAAGCAAATAGTGACTATTTTTAAGATAAACACTAAAACTGGATCCCAATAAATTATCACTTGCTTAAGAGGACAGTAAATTCTTTAAAAAAAAATCGGCTAAAACTCGGGCAACAAAAACATAAGTGTGGACTCAACTGCAAGTCAACAATATACTGGCGATGTTATAGTTTTTCATCTGTTTTAGTCCACCTTACCTTTGGCTATTTAAGACCCACTCTGTTGCTTCTTCCCGTAGCAGCTTGCTAGTAAGGCTCTCACTCTGATACTCTCAGACATGGCGAGATCTGTGCCTCTAGTTTCCACCATTTTCGTCCTCCTTCTCCTTCTGGTCGCCACCGGTACGTGTCAATCTCTTCGTCACTTCTTCCTCTAACCCCTATTTCTGTATGCTTGGCTTTCCTCTAACTAGTTTACTGAACATAAAAAAGATAAGAGTTTGTAACGTTTAAAAAAGAATAATAATAATTCCTCTCTCTTTGATCTGTAACGCTGCTAATAAATTGCTGATGCAGAGATGGGGCCGATGGGGGTAGAAGCAAGGACATGCGAGTCTCAGAGCCAACGTTTCAAGGGGCCGTGTGCCCGCAAATCTAACTGCGCCTCCGTTTGCCAGACCGAGGGATTCCCCGACGGTGACTGCCGTGGCTTCCGCCGCCGTTGCTTCTGCAGCAAACCATGTTAATTAGGGATGGAGTCCACTTGAGGAGATCGATTGTGTTGTGTTTGTGTTTGAAAATAATGTTATTGGCCTTAATTTCTTTTCTGTAGACTGTAACAGTAACGTTTGGCTCTTCTGTTATCTAGTCTCTGATTCCTGTATGTGTCGTGAAAGTGATATGAATAAGGACTCCTTCGTTGATTCTCCTCCATTTGCTTCTACTTCATGCATATAATTAACGGATTATTCATCCATGGACCATTTCTTCTTCCTCCTAGTTTTCTTCTTCGGCCGTCGCCGCCTCCAACGGCTTCCCGTCCGACTGCGTTATCGTCGTCGTCTATGGCCCGCTTCCTAGCAGACGGCGCGTGCATGAGTGGGCCCAGGAGTGTTTGCTGCTACTGCTGCAGAAGACTGTATGAGTGGGTGGATCTCAACGTCATCCTGTAGGTGGGCCCATGATAAATAGATGGAACATGACACAATAATTCCTGAAATGAAAAATATCTTCAATAATTAAAAATATATATTTGTCCAAAAAAATTAAACATATATATTAAAAAGAGAAAATCCCTTTAATTGACGGTGCAAATACCAAATTATAAAATGGATCATTAAATTAAATAAGTCTTATTACCAAAAAAAAAAATAAAAAAATAAAATAAGTCTTAAATCATGTCATATATATGTATATATATTTTTTATATATAAAAAAAGGTTAGGTAGCAAATCTGACCTAAAAATACATGTCCGGTAAGTTTTTTTATTTTATTTTAATGTTGCCTCAGAAATTTAAAATTATAATAATTATATTTTCTATTAAAAATTTATCGATGAACATTAATTGTTAACGAAAAAGGGTATCATTACTACATTTTTAAATTTTCCACAAGACATTAAATCTAAAAAAAGTTTCAAGACGTTAAGTGTATACTTCTGAGATAAATTTACTACTTAATCCACAAAAAAGTCATATATCCTAAAATTTAATAATTTGCTACTTTGAGTTTGTTCTTAAGTTGAAGAACCATTTGCATGATAATAGGCCCCATTCTTCTACCCTTTACTGGGAGTCGATGACTATTCATAGCTATTATCTTGACACCAAAGAAGAGTTCGACCCAATGCTTTATTTTTGTCCTAATTCATCCTGATTCGACATTAGAAGTATATTGATTTTTCCCCAATAACCGAATATTTTGTCTGTAAATACGGCATATTTGATTCCATCCATAAATCTATTTTCTTCCCTATCAGTTCTAGTCTTAATAAGAATGCTTGTTCTTACTGTTCATATGTTATGATATGAATATACTAGACCAATTAGTTTAGATTGATTTGATTAGTTTAGTATTAGTTTAGATTGATTTAATTTGATTAGTTTAGTATTAGTATTAGTTTAATTTTATAAGTTTAGATTGATTTGATTTGATTAGTTTAGATTGATTTAATTTGATTAGTTTAGTATTAGTTTAATTTTATTGGAGGGTCCCATTGGCGTGCATCCAATAGGAATTGAACCTACGAATTCACCAATTATAAGTTGGGCGCTTTAACCATTCAACCATGGATGCTTAGCGGGGATCCTCGTACATGGTGAATAACCAAATCCCAATTGAAATGAAATCTTTTGGATAAATCAATGCAATTTAGGAGAAGTATATGAAAAGGCATCAATTCCAATTCTGGATTTTCGAATTGAGAGATATTGAGAGAGATCAAGAATTCTCACTATCTCTTAGATTCATGGACGCAAATGAAAAGGCATCAATTCCAATTCTGGATTTTCAAATTCAGAGAGATATTGAGAAAGATCAAGAATTCTCACTATCTCTTAGATTCATGGACACAATTCAATTTAGTGGGATCTTTCATTCACATTGTTTTCCATTGAGAGCGTTTTATAAAACTCTTGGACTTCCGAATTTGGAGTATCCGACTTTCATGCAATTCACAGGGTTCAACAAGCCATCGATATTTCACGATCAAAGGTGTAGTACTCTTTGTAGTAGCGGTCCTTATATATCATATTAACAATCGAAAGATGGTGGAAAGAAAAAATATCTATTTGACCGAGCTTCTTCCTATACCTATGAATTCCATTGGACCCAGAAATGATACATTGGAAGAATCTTTTGAGTTTTCCAATATCAATAGGTTGATTGTTTCACTCTTGTATCTTCCAAAAGGAAAAAAGATCTCTGAGAGCTCTTGCCTGGATCCAAAAGAGAGTACTTGGGTTCTCCCAATAACTAAAAAGGAGTACTTGGGTTCTCCCAATAACTAAAAAGTGTATCATGCCTGAATCTAACTGGGGTTCGCGGTGGTGAAGGAATTGGAGCAGAAAAAAGAGGGATTCTAGTTGTAATATATCTAATGAAACCGTCGCTAGAATTGAGATCTCATTCAAAGAGAAAAGATATCAAATATTTGGAGTTTCCTTTTGTATATTATATGGATGATCCGATCTGCAAGTACCATGATTGGGAATTGTTTGATCGTCTTTCTTCGAGGAAGAGGTGAAACATAATCAATTTGAATTTGGGACAACTATTCGAAATCTTAGAAATCTTAGTGAAAGACTGGATTTATTATCTCATGTGTTGCTTTTCATGAAAAAAATACCGTGGAGGGTTTCTTCAAACAACAAGGAGCTGGGTCAATTATTCAATCATATTGAGCATGTTTCCCATCTCTTCTTGAGAAACAAGCGGGCTTTTTCTTTGTAAAATTGTGCTCAATTTCATATGTGGCAATTCCGCCAAGATCTCTTCATTAGTTGGGGAAGAATTCGCACGAATCAGATTTTTTGAGGAACATCTCGAGAGAGAATTGGATTTGGTTAGACAATGTGTGGTTGCTAAACAAGGATCTTTTTTTTTAAAAAAAAGACCATGTATGGTAATTCGGCCCTGTGAGAATCGGATTTATAAAAACCAATGACGTATTTTCATTGGGATGAAGATAGTATAAACTTGATAAATTTGGGGATGAATTGGAGCAAAATTCTGGCAATCGAACCATCGGCATCGAAAGAAGAACTATCCATGGTAACGGCCCACCTCTGATACTATGAAACAATCTAGAATCAGTGGAGTGAAGGAATGGAGCTGTAGATCGATGAAGAACAGGGGGACAAACCAAATAGAGCAGGAGTTTTGGGAGGGAGAAAAGCAGAAAAAGGCAAATGAATATTGAAATTGTGAAAAATAATATTGATCTTTGATACTTTTTGATACACGTGTCGTAGATATATAAAATACACTTTCCCACCTACATGTGGCAATGCACATAAATTCAGTTACACTAAATGAACCTAATCAGATACAACAAATAACAAACTAAATAACAACACAACAAAATCTAACCAAACCAAACCAAACAGAGAGGAAGTATCAGTGAAGAATGGGGTGACAAACCAAACAGAGAAGAGCAGAGAAAGGCAAATGAATATTGAAACTCTGAAAAATAATATTGATCTCTGATACTTTTTGGTACATGTGTCTTAGATATATAAAATATACTTTCCCACATACACGTGGCAATGCACATAAATTCAGTTATACTAAATGAACCTGATCAGATACAACAAATAACAAACTAAATAACAACACAAAAAAATCTAACAACCCATTTTCTTTCATATTACAATTTGTTAGACTATGTTCTACAAAATCCGAAATATAACCATATTAATTAGGAATATCAAAATTTGATTTGGGCTGGCGGTTAATACTCCAACTACCTCTCACACATAAACTATTAATTCTAAAACGATAAACCGTTCAACGTTCCCTATTCACTCAATCAACCGCGTCCTATGATACTATAATATTTTTTTTAAAAGAAAAAGTTGATAGAACAGCTCATATAAACTTTTTCAAGTAATTTAAAAGAAGGGTTATTTCCATCACTAGATAAAACTTCCATCCAAATTAAGGCGTGATAGTTGTGTTTTAAATTAGCACTTCAAAGTACTGTTCATGTGAGAAGGCATTTAGTTTTTATATGAGTTAGATGGTTTTTAATTTGATGTGATCTATTACAGAAAAAGTGTCACAGCAGTTGCCAAGAAATTTATCTGCAGCAGATGAAAATGGTTAGGTGCCACTACACTTGGCAGCACTTGTTGGTAATCCAAATGTGGTAGAGGAGTTGTTAACAAAAGATAGAAGCACAGCATACATAAGAGATAAAAAGGGAAGGACGGCTCTTCACCTCGCAGCACTTGGTGGATATGTGAATGCAATGGAAATAATATTAAAATGTTGTCTAGGTTGTTTGTATGGGACTTGTTCCCTATTATCATATTATTAATACATAAGGCCTAAGGGCGGATAAGCTGGAGCTAGGGTGTGCCCCCGCCCTCCTTGAAAAAAGAAAACTAAATAATGGACATAAGCATGAAAGTGTGGACAACAAAAAACAAAGGAATCAGCATAGTGATAGCCACACAACCCAACCAAATAATGAGATATGGGCCCAACACCAACACCAAGCATCCAAGCCACAGGTTCGAAGTAAATGGGGAGCCCACCAATTGTCTAAAAGTCGCACAGTCATATATATATAAAAAAGTCTCAGCACACTACATGTCAACAGACTACACTAAAAGATTAGGGTTTAGGTGTGTGTATTATCTTTTAGTTTAATGGAATTTTTTTTTATAAGAAAAATTAGGGATTTGTTAGATTTTGAAATTTTAAGGCTTCTGGATAATCATTTTGTTTTTAATGGAGTTAACAAGGCTTGAATAAAAACTTTATGGTTTATATTTTTACTTGAGTGCTTTATAAAAAGTTGGAGTTAACAAGGCTTGAATAAAAACTTTATGATTTATATTTTTACTTGAGTGGTTTATAAAAATTTGTATGAAGATAATCAAGAGCATGTTTCAAAATAAAATGGAAGATAAATTTCTTGATGATTCTTTAATTATACACATTCAAAAAGAAATTACTTTGAATTTTAGCAAAGATTTAATTATAGATGAGTTTAACAATATAAACATACATAGGATAAGAGTCAAGTAAAGTTATCTCAATTTCTATAATATATTTCTCTTAATTTTTTTTGTATATTTAGATTTGTCTTTTTTGTATATTTAGATTGTCTTTTATTTATGATATAATATTTTATATTTCCACCCTCGTCATTTAATATGAGGGTAGAGATCAAATACTGAGAAGAATAATCATGAGAGAATCCAAACCCAGAGTTCCAAGTGTTTTGTTATGGGGAAGAAGTCTTTGGATGGGGCCCAGGTCATTTCTGTAGACGAGCCCATACACTCACACCTGGAGATCGCAGGCCCATTAGCAATCTAGCCTTCAATCCAAGATCCAGGAGAGGCGCAGGCCCTTCCTCTGGATCCTGGACAGTCTCCGCTGGGGCATGATGGGGTTGGCCCATTGACTTTTGAGATGGGGGAAAGTATGCAGTGTATGGAGACTGTCGTACTAGAGCCGCAAATGTCTAGTTGACTATTGGGGCCCTTTCTTATAAAATAAACCTTTTTTATGGATTGTATTTTCTATTAGAATACTAAGGGTGCCTGTGGTCTGTGGAAAGTGCCTTCTCAGAAACTTAACATTACTTTGTGCAAGGCCAAGCCCAGTTTAATTATATTGGTCGAAACTTGGACAGATAATGTGGCACGGTTTCACGCTTTAGGCCGTTTGGGCTTTGATGAAATAAAGATCATCCCAAGTGTGGGACGCTCAGGGGATTCATGGGAATTTGGTTGCTCTCGTCATCTTTTTTTTTTATTATCTTTTATAATTTTTAAATCACATCCATCTAATTAATATAATATTATTTTCACTTTTCTTTTATTTTCTCAATCTAACAGTCCAGATTTAATTAATAAAAAAAATAAGAAAGAGATAAGGCCAAGATTTCCTGGAAAACTTCTCAGGTTACAGTGACAGTTCTCGAAGAAGACAGGAAATTTGCCCATCTACATCTGTAGTGCCAATTTCCCCTACTACCGCCTTTTCTCCTAACGGCTATATATGCGATACCACACTCTAACCTGAGGAGGACGCTGTGGGAAAATCTACTACGCTTATCGAAAGTAATAGTTGCTCCTTGGAGTGTAATCGGCGACTTCAATGATATCCTGGTGCCTAACGAACGAATTGGGGGCAGGAATGGGAGCTCTAACCGTATGAGTGGTTCCAGAAGCAAGCATTTTCATCTCTCAACAAAGCATCTTCTGCAGTAAACCATGTTAATTAGGGATGGAGTCCACATGAGGAGATCGATCATGTTGTGTTTTGAAAATAATGTTATTGGCCTTAATTTCCTTTCGGTAGACTGTAACTGTAAAGTTTCGCTCTTTTGTCGTCTAGTCTTTGATTCCTGTGGGTGTCGTGAAAGTGATGCGAATAATATATAATGGACTCCTTTGTTCATTCTCCTTCTCCATTTGCTTCCACTTCATGCATATAATCAATGGATTATTCATCCATTGACCATTTATCCTTCTTCCTCCTAATTTTCTTCTTCTTCGGCCGTCGCCGCCTCCAAGGCTTCCCGTCCGACTCCGTTATCGTTGTCTTCATCGTCTATGGCCCGCTCTTCCTAGCAGACGACACTTGCTTGTTAGTCCTTGTTGCTCAGAAAAAGCAGTATTTACTGCTACTGCTGCAGAAGGCTGTATGAGTGGGTGGTTCTTCACAAATCAAACATTTCATTCCTACCTATCATTATACGGGTCTAATACAGTGTTATTTATGAAAATAAAGTTCATTGCAAATGATACTGTCTCACATAATCAAAATTAGTTTTCATTTTTGATGGATTGCATTAACAGTTGTGCGCTTGAGAAAAGGAACTGGATGGAGATCACAACAGAAGATCGCTACCCCAATTTTCACAATCACAGGCATGGAACTTGAGTTGTTGGTAAGTAAAGATAGAAGCACATCATATATGAGAGATAACAGGGAAGGGAAGGACGGCTCTTCACCTCGCAGCACTTTGTGGATTTGTGAGTTCAATGGAAATAATATTAAAATGTTGTCCAAATTGTAGTGAATTGGTGAAAGAAAAGGGATGCAATGCTCTTCGCTACACTGGAATGGATGAACTCCATCTTATCAATTTTAAAGAATAAAAAGAGATTAAGAAAAATGCACCACTAATTAATGAGGAACTTCTATAATGAGAGATGATGATGGAAACACACCCATCATTGCCCATCTTCCTCCCAAATGAGAAACTTAATATAATCATGTTCTTTTGGAGTCACAATTCCAAGGAGTTGTGGACACCATGGCATGCGATAAATACAGAGAATGACATATAAGTTTCAATTAACGAAAATAATACATTGATAAGTCCTATAAATTGTTAATGATAACCAATTCACTTATTAATTCCCTTTTTCATTTGTCAATAGAGACTTTTTTTATATTATTTTTTTTGGTTTAGAACTAACATTAAAGTCATTCTCCCCAATAAATACGCCCAGAATCCTCTTGATGTTGTTGGTGTCAAGATGACACGAGATTCTGCTTTTCAGGTAACAAGTAACAACATTTTCTTATAAAAAAAATTTAAAAATTATTACACACACAAATACACAAATATATATGAATTAATTGACTACATTTATTTTGATATTCGAAACTTTTGCACGCACTCCTTCCCATTTCCCTAAATACCATTGTATGAACTATCTATTGCTACTGATGACAAAAGTATTTATGTAGTAGAGATTGAGAGAGTACGAGACAATTAAGTATGCATGCTTTGAGTTTAAGTCATTCAACATGCATAGGTTGAAATGCTGAAAGTCGTTAAAAATGAAAGAGGTTTATGTGTTGTGAAACAACCTCTGTTTAATTTACTAAATAAGCCTTTATTAATTAGACTTAATCAGAGTAATCATATAATAAGATGTTGAGTGAAAATTAAATTTTTCAAAAACATGTGAGAGTATGCATGATAAACTCTAATGTGTGGCAATATACATTTAATAATTCGTACACAACAACAAACAAAAGTCCTACTTGATCAAAGTAGACTAGGCTTCTGTAGTCTTCCTGAAAGGACCTGGGCAGATATTATAACCTAAAAAAAATTTATAACCATCAGTCCAGCTCATTACGTATATCAATGTGCTAGTGAGGTGCCAAGTAGAACAATTTATATAATCAAATATTAAAATATATTTTGAAAATATCTATATCACAAAATCTCATATTATAACTGAAACATCATAAAATAAGTGTTTCAATTTTTAGATTTACAAAAATTCATCAATGTCCTCTTCATAAAATACCACATAATTACACGGTTTCATGTCTGGGTATCACAATTCTTTTTTAACTCAATTACCTCCCAATCAATCCAACCAAACTGTCTTATTTCCTCCGACTAGACCCATGAGCTAAGTTAAACCCATGATACTGGTTACTCAAAAGCTCACTAGTCAAGTAATGAGGATCGACCAAAATCCTTATAGCACCTGCCCCAGACCATGGGTCTTTTCCCCACTTTACCCCAGTGAGGTGTCGTAAGCCCATCACTCTGACGGGCAAGTTCCCATTACTTTGGTGGGACAATAATAAGCCAACCATCGTGCACCAATGGAGGCATCACCACATGGTGGAAGTAACTTTTCCATCTTCTTCCAATTCTTCCCATCCCAAAATTATCATAATAGTTTAATAGGAGGATTTCTAGAATATTCACAATATCCATATCATCATATATCAGTTCTTAATTCATTTGAATGCATGCATTTCAACTTATAAAAATTCCACATGGCAATTTATTTAAAATAATCATAATCAGTTCAACAAATACTCATAAGCAGCATATCAATAACATAATAAGTGAAAAGTGATTATCTCTCGCCCAAGCTAACTATTACCACATCGCTCTTAATTCCAAAGCTCAAATACATTCCACAATTCAATCTATCAATATCAATTTACTAACAATTAATAATCCCTAAAAGTTCCACATTTTTAAAATTATAACTATAATTTCATAACATTAAAAATATACCGATTATAATAATAATCCCTTTAAATCAGGCTTTTAAAAAAAATATAACACCACATGAACTAATCTTTAATTAGGAGTTCGATAATTATTATTTATTATGAATTATAGAATTTATCATGACTTTTCCAAAATATAGAATTATTCATTCATAAGGTTTAAAACCCTGAGTTAAATAAATACAAACACTTAAGATATTCTTTCACAAGAAGTAATTGACATTTATTAAATAATCCATCTACAATATATATTATTTATTCCACTTTAATGAATAATAACATTATTCATTATTATTTGTTTACCTCATTTATTATTGATTTTTTATTATTAATGACAATTTAGTAAAAGTACTCCATGAAACTATCCTATCTCACTAACATCACACTGCCACTTTAAATAATACTAATTAGGATATAACTTTTAATGTTTCTCATGAGTATGAATTCTACTAAAAAAAATATCAATAAACATAATAACAATAAAAAATCAATAGTTCTTAGTCAACAACCACTCTTTCAAAAAAAAATCATTTTTCAATTATGGAAATAACACAAAAGTATAAGAATGTCATTTAGACAAGAAGACTTTAAAGTTTTGTTCAGATTAACCAAACAATAACTAAAATCACTATGTCACAATAATTATACTTCCACAGGGTCATTCTTCTAATTGTGGAAAATACCCATAAAATGTTATTTATTTTATTTTACTTCATTATTAATATTATTACTATTAATATTTTGTTATTATTTATTATTATCTATTTATCATTTTTTTTTTGTCATTATCATGCAAATCCCTTTTCTTCCTCCTTCTTTCAATATTATATGATTATTATCATTTTTTCATATAATATTGCCTGTGCTCGACACACACACACATATAAATGGGTATAAATAAATAATCATGGTTTTCTCCTCCTGTAGCTAATTCTTTCTCTATATATATGATGGTATTTCTTTCTCTTGCCTCGCAACATTGCTTCTCTTATACACTTATAATACCGTAAAAGTAAGCTATCTCATATTACACCAATGCTAATATATATTTATCCATCCATTGCATCGCGTGAAGGTATTCATTGATTATTAAATATTCTATATCTACTCCAGTGAACGTTCCCTACTGCACGCCTTCATGTTTATATATTCTCAATGTATATGCAATAGATAATATAAAGGTGTGTGTCTAACAGCAAAAGATAAACTGATGCCATGCCTCCTACAGCGTTTTTCTTCTTTCTTTTTAACACACACACACAGCAAAAATACGCATGCAGCAGAGGCAAAAAAATACAGGAACCCGATGACAGTTACTTCTCTCCTCTTTGTCTTATATCTTTATTTATTTAAACTCACACACCAAGACCCACAACAAACAGAAACAATGGAAGGTAGGTAGGATAGCCAGAGACGCACAACCAATGAATATGTAAACAAGGAGATTCGATCAGTTTTCATATTAGCTGCAGCTTTCGGTTTTCAGTACCCAGTAGTTTCTTTGTTGTATATTCTTATGGTTTGACTTGGAAAAAATTATGAAGGCAACTCAGTGAAAGAGAAGAATCGCAGAACTACCTTCACTGTTCAAGTCGACGATAAGCGACGGTACTGATGTTGTTCCCTTGTTCCCGACGATGTTAAGCGGAGGAAGGCTTCTGTGTTGTTCCTCTTCCTGACTCCCTCTCTTTCTTTCTTTATGTTTTCTGTCTCACTTCCCTCGGTCTCTCACTCTCTCTGTTTTCGACGCCAAAAACAGAGTAAAGGATGAGCACTCCTTCTCTCTCTACCTCTCGTTCACACTCTGCTCACTCTTCTTCTTCTTCTTCTTCTTCTTCTTCTCACTCTCTCTCTCGCGACCTCTCTCTTTCTCGTTCTCACGCTCTCTCCTGCCTTCTCCGTCTCCCTCTTCTACTCTCTCTCTAAGCTACTGTTTTTCGGTGAAGCAAACGAAGGTGTATGAGAATGGAAGGCAACGACACTTTACAGATATATATGGAGGTACGAGAAGGAAAAGTCCAATGGTTAAATGGTGAGGGGCTCGAGATTTCTGACTGAGGAAGTATGGGTTCTGATTTTTCGCTGCTTCCAGATCTGATCTTGCCAGCGTGATTAGAGGACATGTTTTAAACTTTTAATGGATATTGACATTAGACTGCTCCACCAATCTGTCTAATGTTGGGTTGAAGGGAGTTATGGGCTTTATGTGTGTTTGGGCTGAATGGATATGAGTGGGAAAGAGAGAGACTATCCGAAATGCTTGTGGCCCAAATGCATCTGGTGATTGATTCAGCACCATATATACATAAGCACATGACCTTAATAAAATTAAGGTGCTATATGGGCTGCATTTTTGGGCCTATTCAAATAAGTTTTACAAAAATAGAAGCCCATACATAAGTATATACCACAAGTATTTATATATACTCACTCATTTTCCATACTAATATAACTTAATTGTAACATTAAGTGATGGAAATAAATCCTCATTGCCATTTAAGGATTTTTCTTCACCAATTTTTTTTTCTTAGATCATAAAATTATCATTACCCAAAATGTTTAGGCCAAAATTCAATTACTAACTCATTATCCTTAACTTTAGGAAAATATCCCTTTAAATTCCAATTCTCAACTTTTAAGATTCCTTAAGGCCACGTTTTCTTTAATTAATCCTTAATTCTCAAATTGCAAATTTTTGGGATGTTACATGTTGCATGGTGTAGAACAAATTATTCACTACAAAAAAAAAACGATGTCTTGTAACAATTAAAATACCGTATTTATAGCGGTTTTACCCACTACAAACGATATTTATAGCAGTTGTACAAACCACTACTAAATACACCGTTGCAAGTAAAATTGTAGCGGTTGTATAAACCACTACTAAATACACCATTGCAAGCAAAATTGTAGCAGTTTTAAAAAACATGTCACTACATGTAACTTAACCATTATTGTAAGTGTAGCAGTTTTAGACCACCGCTACGAGATGAGACTTGGATAACATTGTGTTTGAAGACTTTCTAGCGGTTACATCACCAATACAATTTGAAATAAACCACATTTGAAGTGGTTAAATAACCGCTACTAATAACATAAAGAAAAAAAAAATTAAAAAGGCAACAAAATTAAAAACCGCTACAAAAGTGGATGAAATTTCAAAAAAAGCGTCAAATGTTTCAAATTTGTGTATAAAGGTTAGGTAACCGGTACAAAATTTGTCGCCATTTTGTGGAAAAAAATTTGTTGCCTTTTGTTTCTTTTTTTTAAAAAATGTTATCCAATTTTGTAGTAGTTGTAAAATGGCTACAAAGGTACAGTGAATTGTAAATGTCAAAATTTGTAGCAGTTAAACAACCACTACAAATGAATAACATTTTCTTAAAAAAAAACTGAAAGAATTGTTTGAGATTAATGTAATAATTAGCTAATAATTTAAATATAAATGACAAAAATTAATCTTAAAAATAGTTTATATGAGTATTTAAAACTTTCTTGTATGTGAAAGGAGGCTAAATGTTGAAGAAGGTGCTTCAAACTAGGGATAAATTAAAAAATCAATACTGCAGAGTTAAAAAAGAAAATATAAATTTAGAAGAAATGATCATCATAGATAGGCACTTAACCTCTTAAAACAATGTTGACAAATGAGACAAAACAAGAGAAAATGTGTCTAAGAAGAGAAGATAAAGTGTATTAAATGAGGTGTAATGTAAGTATTTTATAGGGACATCTGCATAACACTTGTAACGGTTATTGTGACTAGATTTGTAGCAGTTTTTGTATTTGTAGCATTTGTTATCAGTGACTCTCTCTCATTTGTTCTCTCTACTACTGTTGTTCTTCTAATATTGGTAAATAAAGTTGAACGTGATCCGTACAAGGAGGCTTCTCAAGAGCTGGTAATTATAGGTATTAGGTTAGCCATAGTCGCAATGGGATTCATGATCATAGCATTTGGGACAGGCTTATATGCAGTGCTGGGGGTTTCCAAAGGTTTAATTTGGTGGTCACATTTTTAATTGTTTTGTCTTTCTTTTTCATCGTTATTAAACTCTATAATATGGTCACTGAAGGAATGAAGGAATTAGCGGTGAAAACGTGCTATTATCGTAATTACTCTCTTTTCAGGGTAAAAGATATTCAGTTGTCCCATATTGTTTGAGTCCTTTGTGTATTAAGTTCTATTTAATTATGAGTAAAGGGGTAAAAATATACATGTACTTTATCTCCGAGAGCGTCAAACATTATATGTTTTTTTTTGAAGCAAAAATACACAAGTGGTTACCATTTTGGGTCGATCAAAAGTCACATTATACCGTTATGTTACTGTTCACTTCATCTCTTTCTCTTTCATCACGGTAAACAATAATATAATGGTGAGATGTCAATTTTGCACTAAAATAAAATGGTAACTACGTATGTATTTTTGCTTCAAAAAAAAAACATATGGTGTTGGGCGCTCCTGCAGATAAAGGATATATATATTTTTGCTCCTTTACCCTCTAATTATTAAATATGTGCTGACTGCTGACAATAAAATATTTTAGTTTTAATTAGTGAATAGTGAATTTTCTCCATCTGCTGTTCTGTTGAATTTAACCTGAGCTGTCAATTTGTTTTCATTTCGTTAAACCCATATGAAAAGCACTCTTCAACCACTCAACGACTATCTCTAAATTAATTTTGGACCTCTAACCCTTTTGGCTCAAACTCAATTTGGCACTCGTTTTACTTCTTCCAAATGATTTTTGTGTTCTCTTGGTTTCCACTCTATTGCCAATCTCATCAGCGCTGTCTCCTTCAATCGCATCTCATCAACACTTGAGTTACACAGGCGCTCTATTTCTCTGTGGGACATCTTCGTCGCTGATTTGCAGATAGTATTTGCTCTTTTAGGTGCTCCTTTGTTGTTTTGCTTTTCGATTATTATGACCCGTGGATGAAGAGACCACAGATGATAGCCGAAGAGGTAAGAGAGAGCCAAGAACACATGAAGGTTTTGAAAGTGGGGGAAGGAATGCTCAATGGGGAAGATGGAAAGGTTTAATGAAACGAAAAATAAAAAGTTTGACGGCTAAGATTTAAATTCACTACCGACTATGATGTGTTCCGTCCGGTAAACAAACAGTGTGCATCATACTTAGGCTTTTCGATTCTTTTGTCGTTAATTAATTAATTAATAACTAAAATGCACCAGAAACTCTATCGCCAATTTATCTATGTTTAGTTGATTATATAAGGTGGTTTTTTTTTTTTTCAGTTTTCCGTTATGCAATCGACTAAGCTTGTACTTAATCGATCGCATTACGTCGGACCAGTTTTTTAATCCTGAAAGTTTAAATATTAAATTTAAATTTTGAAAAATACAACAAATATATAAAATAAAATATTTTCAAAATAAGTATATGAAAAATAAATAAGGACAATAGCGAAGTGATTACAAAGAATTTTAAACTATGCTATTAGTATGACAAGATATTAAGAAGAAATATAGAATTAAATATCTCATAATATTAAATTCTTTGGATAATATATATATATATATATATATATATAATTTTCCAAAAAAATTTAATATTACGAGATATTTTATTTTAGATTTCTTTCTGATATCTATTTGTACTAATATCATAGTTTGAAATTCTTCGTCACCACTTTCTTACCCTCCCTCTTTATTTTTCATATACTTATTTGTAAATATTTTATTTTATATATTTATTTTAGGGAATATCATTTTTGCCTTTAAGGCAGAAAAAGTTTTATGCCTTAAGTCAAAACTATGCCGTTTTGGCTCTTTTTTTATGTTTGTTTTTTTTTTCTTTGCTCTTTTTTTGTTTTTGTTTTTTTTCCCCCTTTTTTCTTTTCATCTCTTTATCTCTTTATTTAAAAAAGAGTGAAAACGACGTAATTTTAACTTAAGGCAGAAATGATATTCCCTTTATTTTATTTTTCAAAATTTGAATTTAATATTTACACTTCCTAGTAGTTAGTTGTACTAATAGTATAGTTTGAAATTCTTTGTAATCACATTGCTATCATCCTTTTTTACTTTCATATACTTACTCTGAAAATATTTCATATACTTGGAGGCTTTGTAATTCTCAAAACAGAGAAAGCCAAAGAACTTTTTTGAAGGACTATTATGTGTTGTTTTTAGCTTAAAAATGTTAATATTAATGACACATTGTAATCTTCAAAATAAAGTTTTATTTTATTTTTTATAGAGAATATATATATATATTTCAAAGAATTTAATATTACAAGATATTTAATTCTAGATTTCTTTTTGATATCTGGTCATACTAATATTATAGTTTGAAATTCTTTGTAACCACTTTGTTATAATCCCTCTTTTTTTTTTTTTGGTAAAGAGCCAAGGCTAAACGCCTAGCGAACAACTAACAAAAACTAAATAGCTAACAAGGAATTATAACAAAACTAATGAGGAAGAGCCACTGTACGCTCTCTACTAATTGAAGCAAGGTCTGCCTGATACAACAAAAGAATTCCTCTTGGTGGCTCCTCAAAGAAGATCATGTCCTCTTGAATGTTTGGATCCAGTATGTAGTTCGCCATCTAATCCGCACACATGTTTCCTTCTCGATAGGTTTGCTGTAGTTACACCTCCCATGCTTTGTTCATCCAGGTTCGTATACGATATAAAAGTCGACTCTCACAGACTGCTCCACCCCCTCTAGTGAGCCCAGTGATCATTAATGACAAATCACTTTCTAGAATTATTTTCCTGTGCTCAGTGTTCCAAGCTGCTTCTAGACCATACAAGATACCCCCAGAGCTCTGCTCGAAATGCTGAACAAATCCCCAGTTTGACCTTGCATCCACCCATCCAGCGTCCTTGCGCGTTCCTAATCACTACACCATAAGCTGCCAGACTAGGACTACCTCTTGCTGCCCCCATCCGTATTTATCTTTATGTAACCCACATCAGGGAATTGCCATGCAACATTGAGCTGCCAGACGCCAGGTTTATCTTGTGGCCCTGCCTTCAATGCCGCCTCCTCCACATCCTTGACTAGTCTTTTGATAATTTCCAATTTCACCTCCTGTGGAGGCACCTCTTCCCCCTAATTCATCTTATTTCTCCAAATCCAGATTCTCCAACATGTTAGCAGGAAAGTCGTTTGCCAGAGCGCCCTGGTTATCTCCAGCCCCTACGTTCCCTACCAGCCACGATCTGGCATCCTGGGAGAAAAAACCCCTGTCTGCTGTAATAAGGCCAATGTTCTCCCAAATTCTCTTTGCAGCTGAACAGTCCCTTAATGCATGTATTTGAGATTTTGACTCCCTTTTGCAGCAAGGGCATAGTCCATCACCCCCACTCCAATCAACAATTCTGCATTTCGTGAGTAACTGTTGATGCACCATTTTCCATGCAAAAATTTTAACTTTCTAAAGCCCCTTCCATGCCCAGAGTCTCTTCCACATTTTCTGGGCAATCTCATCCATGGCCCCTTGATGTGAGATACTCTTGTAGATAGCCCTAACGGTGATTGAATTGGAGTCCTGGAGACTCCACGTTCTCCTGTCCGGGCCCTCCGCCGGGGATGGTGGGAGGACGCTGTGAAACCTGCCCACTATGTTACTTGGGAGCCAGTTGCTAATCAATTGTAGGTTCCATACTCCCATAGGAGTAATCATGTCAGCAACCTTTATATTCTCATTTACTATTAGAGACTCGCCATGCACCAACTCCTCCAGAGTACCCGAGCCTTCTAGCCATTTATCTTTCTAGAAACGGACATCTTTGATGTTCCCCACCTCCTAACACAAGCCTATCCTCTAGTGCATGCCACATCCTGCACAGATTTTTCCAAAGCCGAGAATCGCCCCGTCGATCAACAAACAATGATTCAGCCCTTCTACCAGCCCTATATTTGGCTGCTAACACTTGCACCCATAGATGATGCTGTTCGGAATACACCCTCCATGCTTTCTTGGCTAAGAAGGAGTCGTTCATGACCTCCAACCTTTTCAGCCCAAGTCCACCTTCAATCTTCGGGGAAGTGATGATCTCTTAATTGATGGCATGATACTTCTGCTGACTCTCCGTATCTCCCCAGATGAAATCTCTTTGCAATTTCTCGATCTTCTGGCAAACTGGTGCAGGCAATTTACAGCTCTGCATCTGGAAGAAAGGTATCGCTGCCAAAACCGATTGGGATAAAGTTATGCGTCCCGCTTGAGATAAACAAAGTTGAGTCCAGTTATTTAGCCTATCATGAACCTTCTCAACGATCCCTTCATATAGGTTTTTTGATACCCACCCATGTTGCATCATTGCCCCTAGGTACCGTCCCATATTTTTAACTCTTTTAAAACCGCTGACTTGGGTAATCTTGTCCATGACTGCAACTGATGTGTTTTTGGAAAAGAACATGCAGGTCTTTTCTACACTGAGCTTCCCCCCCCCCCCCCGACATATCTTGAAATAGTTTCATACATTTCATAAGGGTGTGTATCTGATCCTCCTTAGCTTCCATAAACACCATCAAGTCGTCGACAAACACTAAATGCGAGATCTTTGGTCCCCCTTTCCCAGCACTCATGGGTTTCCATATTCCAGCATTGGTTGCAGTCGTGATTATATGTGTTAGTTTTTCCATTGCCATTACGAACATATATGGAGAAAAGGGGTCCCCCTGTCGTAAGCCCTTGGATGGTGCAAAGTTGCCAGTTTTCCCTCCATTCCACAGGATGTTAATATGGGTTGTCGTCAAACATTGCATTATTAGACTAATTAGTGTGTCTGGGATACGAACCTCTTCCAAGGTTCTTCGCATGAATTGCCAGCTCACTCTATCATAAGCTTTGACCAAATCAATCTTGATTGCCATGTAAGCCTTCTGTCTTCTCATCTTGTTCATAGAATGAACGAGTTCCTGCACTATTGTAATATTATCTTGTATTTGTCTGTTAGGTACAAAACTAACCTGGTATGGAGAGACAATCTTCTCCATTATGTGCTTTAGTCTTGTAACAATGGTTTTGGACAGTATCTTGTATAGCACTGTGCACAATGAGATTGGCCTAAATTGGGCAATTTTTTCAGGCTTTTTGATCTTTGGGATTAGTACTAGGAGCGTTGAATTGATTTCGCCAATCTCTTCTGGATGGGCCCACATTCTTTTGATTGCATCACACACTTGAGACTTCAGTTTAGGCCATTGCTTCTGGAAAAAAATGGCGGGATATCTATGATACCAGGGGCCTTATATGCTCCCATTAAACAAATGCTCCTTCATATCTCCTAATCGTTAGGAGGTACCTCTAGCACCATAAGCTCTCCCTGTTCCAGTCTGGGCCACATGTTGCTAGATGTAAGCCAACGGTGCTCCTGTGTTTCCTCTATGAAAAGCTCTTGATAAAAATTGCATACATGGTTTTTTAGCTCACTCAGATCCTCAATCCACATATTTGAGGTACCTTTGAGCCTTGTAATCTTATTAGTGCATCTCCTCGTCACCGTTTTGAGGCGATAGAACCTTGTATTTTTATCCCCGTCTATGATCCATTTTTGTCTTGATTTCCGGTACCACATGATCTCCTCATGATCCAAAGTCAAGTTCAGCTCCTTCTGTAAACGTTCCTCCAATTCTTGCAATCTCATACAGTCCCCCTGCACCCTTCGTTCTTGGACATTGGCGATTCTATCAGTTAATTGGTTCTTCCTATGATTAATATTCCCATAGATCTCTTTATTCCATTTCTTGAGGTGAGGGATGAAATTTTCAACCATTTGGTTAACCTTTACTTCCGAGTTCCATTGGTCATCCATAAGCTTGCCAAATCCTGGGTGCTCCATCCAAGGTGCCATGAACCTGAACGGTTTGTCACTCCAACCTTGCCTTCGGTTCCTCACTGTTAGGAGGAAGGGGCTGTGATATGACAATATTCTAGGAAGTGCGTGGGCTAAAGCATTTACGAAACTTAATCTCCACTGCATGTTGGCATAAATTCTGTCAAGTTTCTTGAATACTCTATCCAGGTGGTTCCACTTTGGCCCCTGCCAAGTAAATCTTGCCCCTGTGCAGGTCACCTCTTCCACCCCACAGTCATCTAGGAACTCTTGGAATCTTTGACATTTTGAGGAGTCTGGGTGCGACCCTCCTATTTTTTCTGAGCAACACCTTATATCATTGAAATCACCCGCCATTATCCATGGCTCACAGATTGATTGACTAATCCTCTTCACTTCCTCCCACATCATGTGTCTAATCGTTTCTTGTGGATTGGCATAGATAGCCGTACACAGAAAACTCCTGATGCCCTCAATTTCAATCTTCATATGAATATATTGGTTGGCTTGGCTAATGATATCCACATTAGCTATTTTTGTTAGCTATTTTTGAATCCCACAATACCCAAATACCACTCGAGAATCCAGAAGCTTCTTCGATAAAAAATTTATCGAAGTTTATCTTTTTCATAGTTTACTACTGTTGATGCCGCTTGTCCTAGTTTCCATGAGTACAACCAGGAAAACGTTATTCTTTTCTATCATCATTTTGAGGGTGCGGCCTAATTTAGACTTAGCTGCGCCCCTACAATTCCAGAAGATCAACAACATTAAATAAGAGTGGGGTTCGGTGCAGGCTGAGTGTGGACTTGCGACAAATTAATCCTATGCTCCACTGAGCCTGTCTTAACTAAAGCATCCCTTTCTATTGACTCTACCACTGCAGCGTTGGTGATGCCTAGGTCTGGTGGTTTGGATTCCTTGTTGGTATTCATCCCACTTTATGAGCTTCTTGCCCACGACTGCTCCATCTCCTCACAAGCTGGAACGTGGGACCTTGACTGAGTTGATTGTCTACTCAGAAACATTGCCATCAGCCCTCGGACCAACTATACTGCTTGTGTTGTCAGCCCTCTCCGCCCCCTTAACTTGGATGTTTTATGCCTTTCTCTAACCTCATGAGCTCGTTCATCGTCCCCTTTCATGTTGCCATTGATATATTCCTTGCCCCCCTCCACAAGTCTAAAATCGTGTTCAATCTCCACCACTGTGATTCTGTCTTTGTCGGGCCTTTGTTTTTGACTCCTACCTTGGGAAGTTGTCCCTGGTCTTGTTTCCTCAACCTCTCTCTTTGCCTGATTATAAGTAGCTGCCGCTACTTTCTTACTAGCCCCCTGACTACCTTCGTTTGACAACGTTAGATCAAGAGAGCCGTTCATCCGCCCCTCTCTCAATCTATTCTCAGGAGAACTACCATTCTTCCCACCCTGCGCTCTTCCTCTCCACGGCCTGGTGATTACCATCCACAGGCCAAAGCTGGCACCATTATCCTCACTGCTTTCATTACCTTTTTCATTCAGATCCTCCTCCATGTTCACGCTTGCCTCTCCTGCTTGTGTGCCCTTCGTCTCTGTGAGGGTAGCATCAGCACATGCTTGAGAGTTATACCCATATTTGCCACATCTAAAGCAGATCAGATGCAGGCCTTCGTATTCCACCTGCTTGTATCTTCCTTCAATATAGTATTCACTCTTGAGTGGTTGGCTAAGGTCCAGCTCCACGCTAACTCATGCAAATTTTCCTCTGGCTAGTGTTGTGGTTGCGGTATCCAATCTCATAAACTTCCCCAGCCAGTTTCCTACACTTCTGATCAATGACGTGTTCACATATTCAATGGGGAAACTCGGTAATCTAACCCAGGCGGTAATATGCGTGATGGATGCCTTGTCTGCTTGAAAGTCTGGCTCCCACTCCCTTATTGCTAGGTAATGGTCAAATATTGTCCATGGCCCTGCTAGTAAGGCAAACTCCATATCCTTCTTCTTCTCAAATTTCACCAGAAAATAGTCATTTTCTATATCAGTAACCGCGATCCTCCCTTCCCTAGCCCACATGTTTTCCAGTTTCTTCGTCATAAAACTAACCGACACTTTCTTTCCCATAAGCTTTACAATAAGGGATTGTTTCCATGATTTCCACGCCTTTTCCTTGAACGCTTCAGACAGTTTGAAATTTATTTTACCATTAGCACGTGTTTCAATCATTACATCGGTACTATTGGCCTGGTTCTCCTCCTGTAAGTCCTGGTTTTTGTCCACCTCCATCTCCTTTTCATCTGCATGTGTTGTCTCTTCTTCGGACTCCCATTCTCCATTGTGCTTCATGAGAATCGCCTTGAAACTTGTTGAGCCTTCCATCCACTCTTCTTCTCGTTGTACCAAGGTCTGATCATTAGAAAAGGCGTCGTCTCCTCCCTTGACTTTCTTCTTGCTACGTTGGAGGAGGTCTGTTTCGTCCAACGATAACCCACGGGCGGCCGCCTTTTGCATGGCGCAGGCACGAAAACCTAAACCCTTGCAGAGCACTTTAACTATCTATACTCCGCGCAATCCTCAAAATAAAGTTTTATTTTATTTTTTATAGAATATATATATATATATATATATATATATATATATATATATATATATATATTATTTTCTAAAGAATTTAATATTACGAGATATTTAATTCTAGATTTCTTCCTGATATCTAGTCGTATTAATAGCATAGTTGGAAATTATTCGTAACCACCTTGTTATCATCCCTCTTTATTTTTCATATACTTCTTTTGAAAATATTTTTTTTATATATCTGCTTTATTTTTCAAAATTTGAATTTAATATTTAAACTTTTTAAGGATTAAAAAATTAATCTGACATGATGTAATAGACTAAACTACAAGATTTAGTCGATCATATAACGAAAAAACTAAAAAAAATAATCCACCCCTTGTTTAGTCAATTACATGCCATATGTAATTGACTAAACAGAGGGTTTGTAATCGACTAAATAGAAACAGATTGGTGATAAAGTATTAGACAAAGGCATTTTGTTTATTAATTAATTAAGGGAAAATTTGTCAAAAAGCCATCATACTTAGATCCTGACGCTCTTCAAGGTGCTTAGCACCGAAACAGGATCCATGTTTTACAAGTGGTGTAGAAAAAAATAATTCTACATCAATTGTTGCAAATTGACGTAACATAGAAATTGTTAGCTAACAACAACAAGAACATGTTAACTCAAAGGGATAACCAGTGCATAAAGCTTCATTTTCTACAAACTATTATGTCACAACTATAATAAAAAGTGTACCTTATAAAAAATTATTTTAATGCATAAAAAAATCTAAAATAAAGATATATAATCTCTTAACTTTCAATTTTTTAAAATAAATAATTTTTATTTAAAAATCCTCAGTTGAGAATTTGAAATCTAAATCATTAAAACTATATGCAAACATAAAGCAAATCTCATAATAGTGATGAACACCCATATAAGTCAAACATACCTAGTAAGAGGATTAAATAGTCTTGAGATGTTAGAAAATGTTTTTGGGACAAGACTAATCTAACCCAAAAATGTCAATAAGTAGGACTAATATAACCAAGGAGGAGTGACATAGTTGGTTAAGGTATTCCCATTCACCCCAAAAAGGGAGGAGGTTCGATTCCTGCTGGTCGATGTGAGGGCCTCTTTGGTGGGCGATCTGTAAGTATCCTTATAAGCGTTCTTTGAGCCTAGAGGCATGCTCTAGCTTTGGTGGATTATCGGTGTCTACCCCCACTTAAACTTTTCAGTATATAAAAAAAAAATCTAAGCCCAATATAGTAAAGTGGGTTGAAAAACCAAACCGTATTAATCTTTAACACAACCCTCAACAAGGGTTAGAAAACGCATGAGAGTAATAAACGGCTCGCCTTGCCCAATATTGATATCACCTAGGAGGAAAGAAAACTTCACCTTATCTTTGAATTGTAGGTGAATCCAACCACTTTTCTAAAATTTTTGTATCAAACAATAAAACCAAGGACTAAGAAACTTCAGCGTTTGCTCCTCTTCGGAATTTTGTCATCGGCTGTTTGCTTAGTTGATCCAATTATTTATGAGAGCATGTGTCATTCATTGTCTGGCTTCCGCCCTTTTCCTTTACCATTCGCTGCCATTCTTTTCTTCAAACCACGTCGTTTTGTTCCTTTCAGATTACATCTCAGCCTTATGTTAATATAAACCGTTGGTTGTTTTGGAGCTTCTTTTTACAGAGAAGAACCCATCGACTTCGTTTGACTGCTGCAGGCAAGCTAAAACTCCCAACCTCCAAGCCTAATCTTTCCAGCATCGCTATTGATCGATACAGACGACAATCATTGTTGTGGCACCAATTGCTCTGCCAAAAGGAAAGAGGATTGCTACTTGTGGCGCAGATCACTTAATGCCCCCTTAGCGGCCAACTGCTTCAGATTCGTCGAATTCCTTCCCCTTCCCCTTTGTTTTGCTAAAAGCACTTCCTATAGCGAACCAGGCAAGGAACATATTGATGGATTTTACTTTATTCATATATTGTATTCTTCGACTAATAGTGTCGATGGTGCGATTGTTAATGCAATTTCCATGGATGGGTGGAAATATTTGTAGACAAGGAAAATAATTTGCTGATGGCATGAATTTCAATCCTATTAAAAGGGGAGGGGGATTCCTTTCACGATACATCACATGTTGTCTTTTCATTCAAAATCTACTACCACAAAAAATCCAGCTTGAAACAATCTATTTGAGGAGGAACCGGCGCTAGCTAAATTTCTAATGTGGTTCATTAACTAGTTTGCAGCGACCCTGCTGTACTTACGTGGATAAATTGGTTCAGTAAACAAAGGATGCATAAATTTGTGCGTGGTCTGTCATTGCCTAAGTATTTATGTGTTGCATATCATATACTTCACTGGCAATCATGATTCCTGATACTTCCCTTTTTCTCATTTTGGTTAATTTGCAGGGTGGGTAGGTGCCCGTGTTTAATCACACCACATTATCCTTGTGCTTTTTCCTTGTTATTCTTGACCGTAACATCTACTTCCTCTCACTGTTATGTTATTTTTGCTTTGAGTAGAAAACATTGTCTTTCTTTTTCTTCTTGTTGAATACAGGGTCCTATTCAAATTACCAATTGTTTATGCTATTTGATTATAGTTCAAGTTTTCTCGGCTAAGTGGTAAAGTACATAGGTGCTTGCCCTCGGCGAAATGTTCACGAGGGAGGTCTTGAGTTTTGTATCTATAAAATTTATGATTGGAGTTACTTTTCATTGGAAGGAGTAAAAATTGAAGAAAATGAAATGTTGTCTTGTCGATGACAGTACAATTTTTTTTCACAGCATTCTCTTATGTCATCAGTTCTCATTCAAATCAGAATTCATACTATATAGTCAATAGACTCATTTCCAATAGGAATGTTGTTAGGCATGTGCAAAGATTTGCAATTGCAGTATTTTATCATGGCCATTGCTCACTATCTTGAAAATAAGTTTATGTTTATATTTTAATTTGTACTTTATAATAGTCTCATGCAAAAGGAAACTACTTCTATCGACTTCTCTTAGTACCCAAGGATGAATGAGGAGCATGTCATGAACTTTATGTTATATTTGACTCTTCAGGCTTCCCCCCTTCTCACTCTCATGCATGCAGGCACTTTGTCCCCAATCTAACCATTGTTGTTCCAGTCACTGAAAGCTTATGAAAGCACACAAAGCAATATAATTGCTGCTTTGCTGATCTACGTTTTCTACAGTGGATATTTTACCTCTTGTTAAGATTCCCCATCTTTTAATAATTTGCTTTGAACTAATGACTGCCACCTGATGGTAATGACTGCCACCTGATGGTCACAAATCCCCTTGATTATGTTGAACCTTAGAGAAAGGCTGGTGCTTCTGGTTTTACATGTCATATTGAGACATTTAAAGGTTGCTACTCCTTATACCTTGTTTTCTTGGCATGTTGTTTACCATTGGCCACATTTATTAAGTTATTTTCTTCTCTGCATGCTCAAAAGCTGTTATTGTGGACAGATAACTGGCCAGAACTTGTCTAGAGAATAAAATCAGGGGGCATGATGCCAGGTGTAGCATTAAGGCCTAAGACACCTGTTGAAAAGATTTATCCTCTGGTATGATTTCCTTCTTTTCTTGTTCTCATTTGGTCATATGATTATATTGCTGGATTTCATGCTTACAGTGGTAAGTATGAAAGTATGATTTTTGAGTGTCCTGGCCCTTATTTGAATAATGGGTAGCCTTGAAGTTGAGGGTAGATACAATGTCTGGCTAGATTTTATTCTTTGTAAGATACTTCTTGTTTTTGTTTTTTAATCAATATTCAGTTCACAGGTTGAAGTAGAAAATCCTGTAGACTTGGTCGTTGTGATGACTGTGGAACCTAGATTTGGAGAATAGAAATTTATGGCTGAGATGATGGATAAGTCTGGTGGTGCGGTATGACCCATTGCATATACTTGTTGGAAAATTGGCCTCTGCATAACTTGTTGGAACAAAATGAAGATTTGGGAACACAATGAAGATAATGAGAATTTGCTAGTAATCTTTCTTTTGATCATTCTTGGAAAATTGGCCTCTGCATAACATGTTGGAAATTATGGGATGTTAGAAACCATCATCTCTATACAGCAATTCTTTTGATCATCTCTTGTTGGACCACTGTCCCTTGTTCAGTTAAAGGACGACTTGGAAGTTACTATGTGGCAATTCTAATTGACAATAAAATTGCTTGTAGGTTACTTCTATATGATGCTGAAGTCATGAAAATTGATTGACTTTGTTTCATGACAGATTATACAAATAATGAGTAATCTTGACCAAAAAATATAGGCAACTTAAACTACATCATTCGAGAAGACATGAAAAGCTAGAAGGATAAAATGAAGACTTTATGTACAAAATGAGCCTGCATGACCAAAATAGAGAGCAGACTAAGAGAAGTACAAAATGAGCCTGCTTGAGCAAAATAGAGAGTAGACTAAAACAAGTATAAAATGAGCTTACTTGAGCAAAATAGAGAGCAGCCCAAAGGTGGAATGGAGACTTCATGTAGGAGGATCATAGTCAATCATTGGATCTGTATTTGTAACACAATGCAACTTTGTAGTGTTAGTGAATATATATCGTTAGTCGTGAATTTGTCTACTATTTTAAGATGAGACAATATTGTGTAAACAATTTCATATTTCAATACAAGAGGCTAAATTGTTTTCTTCCATTATCATTATTCTTTATGCTTACCAACATTATAATTTTGGCTAAAATCTAGTGCTTCAAGCGATGTAAAGTCGCAATCAAGTGGAGCCTATAATAAAAAAATGAAATAAAATAAATCTCTCAATATATTTAACAAACCAGTTTAGAATGCTATTTAACATTATATGACATACCATCAATAAATTGGTAAGAGTCATTTGACTTGATTGAGGACTATCCAACATCATATTATTATGTTGTACTGGAGTTGGAGTTGGTGTTGGTGTATCAGTTTCTTGAAGTTGATTATATTGTCCCTAAAACATGTTTACAAAGAAACATTAAATATGAAATGAGCATTTGGCATCTTTGAAAAGAATTATTGATCAAAAGTATACTTGTATAGTTTTATGAGGCTTTTGTTATTTCTCTTCTTCGACTGATTTCAAGACAACTCTTTATTTGTTTACTTATCTTTCTATTATATCTATTTTTGAAGCCAACAACTTTTCCACCACCATTATCGGCATCATGATTCCCCTCACCATTCTCATCACCTTTACCATCATCTAATAGGTATTTTATATAAAGCTGGGTCACTTTTTTACTTAGTTCCAAGATAACTTCATGAACAAGCAAGAATGTCTCTGAACTTTCTGATGCATCATTAGCTAATTTAACAAGTAAAGGCCATAATTGTCTATACCAATTTGATCTTTGAAGTTTAGGATCAACTTCAACCCATTTCTCCTTGATTTCGTACACTACTCCACATCGTGCTTCTCTTGTCCACCTTTTTATTATATATTTCTGAGGGAGTAATTTGACATCAAGTTCATTCAATACTCTTAATGCATGACAACATAATATGTCAACTCATTCAAACTTCTTGCACCTGCAAGTTATTGTCTCATTTAAAGGATCAAATGTCAAACTATGCTCTCGTTTATTTCCATCCATGGTGATCACATAATCAAATATGGTAACACTATCCTCCACATCCATAATGATTTAAAGGTATATTGCATAATTGTATAGTACATGATGTGATGAAAATACTCATTGACATAGTAATGATTAAATTTGTAATTGTTTTTCATGAGAAATTACAGTACATACAAATATATACGTAGTAAGCTCTTTCTTTTTATCACATGTGGTTTGCTTATGTAGGTAGAAAAATAAAAGTATACGGTCATGCAAAGTATGGCGTAAAAGAAACACAATCAAATTAGATTTATTAATCAAAATATGTCTACATCTTGAGAGAGAGGGGTTTGATATATATAACATGACAAACAACCATGTGCGCATCGTACAAAGTTATGTTTTCTATGTTGCTGGCCTTGAACGTCATTTTGAATTCATTCATTCTATATTGAGTTTTTGATATATCTCTCCATAGACTAACAAGACATTGGTTATCTAATATGCACATTTAAATATTTATTTTATCGAATAATAATAAATAAATAAAAATATTTATATCCACAAAATAAAGATTGAATATAGAACGAGATCTATATCTTTTTTTATTTTTATAAAAGGCCTTCAAAATCTCCCAAAAAAAGTCCACTATTGACCTTTACTATATTAATTCATTTTAATCAAGTTGAATCTCAAATCTCAAATCATACTCATACTGGTCTGGATCAATAAATTAATAAAAAGAATACTAAATACAATCATTTGAATTCAGTAGAATAATCCTCTAAATCCTGTAATTTATGGTGAGCCCTAATCAAGTCTTTTATATTGAAATTCAAATTTTAAATCTCCTAATCAATTCAATATCATTATCAATATAATAATTTGATATCATCATCCATATAATAATAATAATAATAATAATAATAATAATTTGATATCCTTTCAGATGTTTAACGGAATGTGTGAGAGGATGAAGATAAGCCCATGCCGTGGGAATTACATGGAAATCATGCTAGGAAAAATTAAAACATGATATTCTCGTGAGTGATTAAAATAATTTGATAAAAGTTTGACGGAATGTGTGAGAATGACGATGAAGATAAGCCCATGCCGATTGCCGAGGGAATTACATGGAAATTAAAACATGATATTATCGTGAAGATATAAAATTAAAATGATATAAATTGATTTTGTCAATCTTTGAACAACCAATTCTCTCGCACACTATTAATTCTAAAGCAATAAACCGTTCAGCGTTCCCTATTCACCCGATCAGCCGAGTCCTCTGATACTTTTATGATCTCTTCAGCGCTGGGCTCCAGTAACGCCAAGACGGAGTATTTGACAGCGAGAGAGAGGAAGAGATAGATTAAAGGAAGGGAGGCAGGTTGGTTTGGTGTGTTAGATTAGTTATCTAGCTTCCTTTACTCATTTTCTTTCTCTTAGACTTCTTTTATGATGAAAATTTGGTTGGAATAAGAGTTGTATGATTTAGATTTTTGCTTGAGTTATTATTGATTTGAGGAAAATAACGTTAGGGTTTGGTGGGGAAAATTGTGATTTATGATTAAAGGGTCATAAATTCGAATTTAAGGATCTATTCTATCTTATTGGAGTTTATATTGATTATTGAGTGACTTAAACTTGAGGTTTACGATGAAATGTGAATTTTGGAAATTTTGGGACAAAACTTGAGGTTTAAATTTTTCTCCTTTACGCCATACTATTATTTATTATCCGAATATTTGATTATGTTTGTGGATAATTGAGGTTTAAGGAAGGGATTTTATAGTTATCATGTATTTTCTTTTTTCTTTTTTTGGTCACAAATCAAACTTTTCATTCCTACTTATCATTATATCTGTCTAATATAGTGTTATTTACGAAAATAAAATTACCGTCTCACATAACCAAATTCAAAGTTTTCAATTTTGATGGATTGCATTGACAGTTGCCCTTGAGAAAAGGAACGGGATGGAGATAACAACAGAAAATGAGATCCCAATTTCCACAATCACAGGCATGGAACTTGGGTATTACAATGCGGCAAGGGATGGTAAAATCGATGTCTTTGAAGGAAAGGGCGGCGGAAAAATTCAGTCCATACTAACCCCGCTTAAAAATACAATCCTTCATATACACTTCAAAAACTATACTCACAGTGTATCATATACATTTGTGGAAAAGGTTCTAGCCATGTGCCCCGGTCTTCTTTTAAAGACCAATGTGAAGGGTGAAACCATATTTCATATAGCAGCAAGGTATGGACATTATGAAATAGTGAGAAAATTAATTGATCTTGCTAAAGCTCTCCCTAGGGATATCAATGGAGTTGGAGCCGAGAAAAGACTTATAAGAGCATTAACTGATACGAAGGACACCGCTTTGCATGAAGCAGTTCGCTATGATTTCACAGAAGTTGTGAAAGTCTTGATAGAGGAAGAACCAGATCATTCATATTTTGGGAAAAATGATGGCGGCGAAACTCCACTCTATATTGCTGTAGAGAGAAAATATTGGAATGTGGTGGATACACTATTGGGTAATAGTAATTTGCCACAATATGATGGTCCTAATGGCAGAACTGCCTTGCATGCAGCAACCATTTTTGGTGAAAAAGGTATTTTTTTGGTCTGATTTTGCAATTTATCATTCATAGTAATTAATGTTTGATTTGTATATCCAATATGTCTGATTTCCTTGTTATTAAACAATAATGACAATAAACTGGCATGCCTATAATAATTTTTTTAAAAGAAAAAGTTGATAAAACAGCTCGTATAAACTCTTTCAAGTAATTTAAAAGAAGGGCTGTTTCCATCACTAGATTAAACTATTAAGGTGTGATAGTTGTGTTTTAAATTAGCACTTCAAAGTACTGTTCATGTGAGAAGGCATTTAGTTTTTATATGAGTTGGATGGTGTTTAATTTGATGTTACCTATTACAGAAAAAGTGTCACAGCTGTTGGCAAGAAATTTATCAGCAGCAAAGGCAGCAGATGAAAATGGTTGGGTGCCACTTCACTTGGCAGCACTTGTTGGTAATTCAAATGTGGTAGAGGAGTTGGTAACAAAAGATAGAAGCACAGCATACATGAGAGATAAAAAGGGAAGGACGGCTCTTCACCTTGCAGCACTTGGTGGATATGTGAGTGCAATGGAAATAATATTAAAATGTTGTCCAGATTGTAGTGAATTGGTGGATGAAAAGCGTCGCAATGCACTTCACTACATTGCAATGGATAAAAAAATCTGTCTCCGTGCTATCGATTTTGAAGAAGAAAACGAGATTCTGGAAAATGCACCACTAATGAGGAACTTGTATAATGAGAAAGATGATGTTGGAAACACACCCCTTCACTACATTGCCCATCTTGCTCCCAAATGGGAAACTCATTATGATCATGTTCTTCTGGAGCCACAATTCCTAGCACAAGTAGACATGATGGCATGCAATAAATATGGCCAGAATCCTCTCGATGTTGCAGCTGCTTATATGACTCGAGATTCTGCTAATGAGGTAACATGCATGCAAGTTGTTACTAAAAATTTTGAAAACAATATTACACACACAAATATATATGTATTTATTGACTACATTTATTTCGATATTCCAAACATTTACATGCACTCATTCCCCTTTTCCTAAATACCATTGTATGAACTTATCTGTTGCTACTGACAATTAGGTATGCGTGCAATGAGTTTAAGTCATTGTGAACAAAGTAATTTAGATCATTCATGAAAAATATGTTGTTGGATTGAAATTTTCATCTCTCACTCTCTAAATGGAGAGTGCCTTTATAATCAAGCATATTTATATACGTGTGTGTATATGTATTTATATGTGTGTATAGTTCTTTTTTAAGCTTTGTAAGCCAATAGAATAGCCTATTTGTTTTCATGCCTTTTAATTAAGGCCATAGCATCATTGAATAGGTCTTACACTAGTTTCATTGATCCATGTTAATAAAGGTCTTACACAAGTTTGATTAGGCGTAATTATCTAGGTAATTACATTGGTCATATAGGGTGTAAGTGAATGCAACTAATCCATCATTCAACATGTATAAGCTGAGTCCTGTTAAAAATGAAAGACGTTTATGTGTTAGATGATGGGCAACAAATTACTTCGGAAACTGCAAGATACGGGAGCAATGTTAGGGGCACGAGTTCTGGATAAGCGCCTTAGAGAGAAGAAACAAGAGAAGAAACATGATCCTGCAGTTGATGAAAAGGAGAAGGAAAATGAAGATGATTTATCTAGAATGGCAACATCCGTCTATGTAGTGGCGATGTTGATTGCAATAGTAACATTTGCGGCAGGATTTATGCTGCCTGGGGGACTAAATCAAGACAAGGGATCTCCCACATTAATGTATAATGCAGCTTTTATAGTATTTGTTATCGCTGACTCTCTGTCACTAGTTCTCTCTACTTCTGCTGTTCTTCTACCGTTTTATTCGGCAATAGCAATGTGGGGGAGGCCGGGGAAGAACAAGAGCTTACATTTCGAAACGCTGGCTTACAGTGCGATGCTAACCATGGTGGCAATGGGATTCATGATCATAGCATTTGGGACAGGCTTATATGCCGTCCTGGGTGTTTCCAAAGGTTTTGGTATTGTCACCCTTTTGATTGTTTTGTCCTTTTTCATTGTTATTATACGGATCGCGAGAGTTGATAGAGGAAACTTGGAAGTAGGGGATGATCAACTTAGACTTTATCATCGTAATTACGAACTTCACAGGGCAAGAGATATTCAATTGTCCTATATTCTCTGAGTCCTTGTTTATCAAAGTCCGTTGTACTCGTTGCAATCTTCACAAGGTAAGAGAATTTCTGTTGTCCCATACTGTCGAGTCCTTGTCTATGAAATTCTATTTATTAGTTTCACTTCATATATTGCGAGTACTCAACCTGTGCACTGAAATGGACGATGAGGTACTTCAGTTTTAGTCAGTCAATTTTCTCAATCTACACTTTTGTTGAATTTAATTATCTTCTTTTTTATTTAAATTAATGCAAATGTTCCATCTTGGGTTTACTTCATTTCTACACTGGTGCAAAGTGGTATTTTCACAGCAATTATGCTTGTCGGATGCAAAAGGGCTGTTTATTTCATTTATACTCGTTGCATCCAAAGGCCATTGTGGCTTATAAGAGATTCATATATTTCTCCATTTCTGAGTTTATTAACAAAAACAAAATCATATCAATCCTCAACACAACCCTCAACATGGATTAGGAAACCCAGTATTTGCTGCTTTTTTATTTTCACCTACGCATTTGCTACCCTGTGGAATTTCGTAATTGGCTCCTTTGCTTAATTGATCAAATTATTTATGAGGGCGGGTGTCTTTTTACCTTATATGAAAACAAGGAGGAGAAAGTCATACTTAAATTTAAATATAAAGAGAAAATTTAAATTTGATCTCTAATCCCATGGGCTAAACCAAATTAATTTATATCCTTTTCACAAATTTTAATATCTTCTTTCTCAAATCCCAACCACACAAAAAATATAATCCGAACGATGACTTTTTTTAAGTCCCTGAAACTAATCCTTCTTCTTTCGGTGACAATATTCAGGGTCGCGGTTGAAACTCCCACTTCCAGTATCAACTTTAAATGTCGAATCTAGAATTCTTTAAATGAGAGAAATTTAACAGAAAAAATGTTTTTTTCGATAACTAACAATAGAAAAATAAAAATTTACAAGTCCAAATTTACCTTATTGCTCATAAAAAAATTTACATGGGTTTATATGCATTTTACAAATTGGAAAAGTCATATATGGAATGGATTTAAATTCTCTCAATTAAAACTTAATGGATGGATATTAATAATCAAATTATCATGTAAGAGTATTGAGTGAGAAGTTATATATATATATATTTTTTGAAAAAAATAACAAAAAATTTTGTCTCAACAATAAAGCATCAGTAGTTGCAATGAAGATGTTGGATATGGGAATGCTCATGCTCGTGCCAATAAATTTTTCCATGGTAATGGCAATTGAATTTTCTATTTTGTAATATCGAGATGCAATGTTGCTGTTGCCAGAAAAAAAAGGGGGGGGGGGGTTTATATACCGTCAATGTTGATGTTGTAGTGCTTTATAGCTTTGTCAGAAGGAGAGAAGTAGTGAGTAGGAGAAATAATCAAATAAATATGATAAAACTATCAAATTCTAAAATTCTCATTTAGAACATCTAACCTATTTTAAGATTGGTTGAATTTAATGACTTAATTTAAGATTTGAGTAATTTAGCTGTCTTTTATTTCTCATATTAGAAAACTATTGTTAAGTTTACGTGGAAAGACTTGTATTATTTTTGCCGGCTTCTCAAATAATTGGACTAACCCTAAAAAAATATTGGGACCACAGAATAAAAGAAAAGAATAAGTAAATCTGAATATTCAGTTAATGAATAATAATCAACGGAAAGTACTACAATCTTAGTTTCAAACTAGAATTCATATACACAAACATATATCATTGAACTTTCTTGCTGTCATCAGGCTTAACAAGCAGCACAGGAGCTGCTGGAATTCTAACCCACCATTCTCTAACCCGCCTGATCCATCTCTCACTGCTTTTTTTCCTACAAGGCATCTCCCTTGTGTATAACTCAACAAACGCCACCAAAATTATGTGTCTGATTTGAACAAAAAGTATCGTTGCAGCCATGAGAATTAAAAATAGTGCAACCTTCTCTGTAGCCTAAAGGACAAACGAATAGATTTACGGTGAGAGGTGATTCCTGCTGTGAAAACGTGTGTACATTACAACTACATCATTCTGTTTAAAGATCATGACTCTTATGATAGAGCTGAATCAGCAGGTGCTTATAAGAATATTTTAAATAAAAAGCATGTCCAAGAATGTGTCATATATGATGCAGTAAGATTGACATTCAGATTCTCTGTACTTTTACTCAGTATACACCTGGATTAATTATGTGACGTGAATCTAATAAAAATCAAAATCAATCAGATGCAATAAGACATTGTGATTGTATCCAAACTAGAATATAGGGGTGAGTTAGGATAGCCAAATCATACATTGTGATGGACAACACAAGAATGAGTCATAGATTAAGCGTTATGATTCCCCTCAAGCATATACTCTTGAATGCCTATCAACCATAAATAGCAGTAACATCTCTTGTGTATAATTGGAAAAGGCTTTTTCATTCAAAGTAGATTTGCATAATGCAGCCCAAATTAACCATAGGTTAGGCACATCGAAATACAGCCAAACCTACACATTGTCTATCCATGATATTACTATTGCTAAATGAACATGGACCATGATGACTAGGATACTCACTTGTGGTAATAGAGCAAGTAGAAGAGCTCTTATTTTCAGGAGAGTGATATTTCCATCTTGAATATGCGATTCAAATTGAGCGATGGCTTCCTGTAATGCTAATATTTGTTCTACTGCATTTCGATTCGGGGGAGTTGTTACTCTAATAGCTTTTACTTGTCTTCTACAGTTGAAATACCTACGCCAGAGCATCAGACTTGCCAAGAACACTAAAATTAATGGTAATAAGTACTGGATCCATCCCCTGTACGATGAAAGGAAATTTTAAACAAGAATATCATTATTGAAGTACGTAAATTCATGTCTACTTCGTTTCTCTTCATAGGTCACTCTCTAATGCACCCAATACAAGTTCTAATGCTTTCCAAAGAATTTAGGGCACATAGCTTAATTCATTCAGCATACTAGAGGCCGTTGCTACTCTTTGAATGTTAATCACCTTCATAATATATACATCGAAAAAGTTAGCAGCTATCAGGCTACCTTGCTTTTATCCATCTAAAAATGACCTTCAGAATATATCCACTCTTATGGAGTCGCTTATGACGAGTACCTCCAATATAAAAAACAACCCTATAAAAATCTTCAAAATGAACATGGGCGCTTATATCAAAACAGAATGTTAAAATGCTGAAGAAATCAAATAAATTTCTAAACCTGACCCTCACAATTTTCAATGACATAATCTTTTTATAATGAAGATGGCATTGACATTTCTATCAAAAGCAACCAACAGACACATGCTCTCATGTAATCATGATCACATATTCTGGCATTCCAATAAAACAATTACCATAAAATCATGTAACAGGCGACTAAAAAAAATGATCCTGATCTACAGAAGTATTTCCACGAGGCTAAAATCCGCAGATGATCAGCAGCTTCAGTGACAGGGAATAATAGTTCCTGCAAGGAGTAGAAAGAGTTATCCATCAAGAAAGCACCTTATCATGAGCTCATGAGAAGCTAAACCAGTAAATGGATAGCCAAACTAATAGGGCATATCTATTAGATGACGTTTTCAAGGTATCCAAATCCAACGAGGAATTCATATTGGGCTTGGATATTAAGAGAAAAAAAGAAACAAATAATTCAGAGTCTTTAGTTTTCTCTTTTTTTATATTAGATGTATCTATTGTTTCTGCCAACAGCACTTTATGAAATGAAAATCTAAATCAACCTTCATTAGTGCAACATTTGTGTCAATGCCTTCAACCTTCATTTGGTCCACTGTTGCCTGTGCAGCTTGCGCCCGTCCTGTGTCAATAATGGATTTTTTCACTGCCACTTCCAATTGAGTTGTCTCACCGACCTTAACATCACCATATACAGCTGCTTCTTCATAAATATCAGCTGCCTTCGGTGATATCAAACCAATACGAGCAAGTGTCAAAACAGAAGCCAGGGATACCGCTGGTTGCCTTTTAGTATCTATGGTACCAGAAACATGTTTATCAACAATAGAAGTCAAATTTATCAAGCAACTTGACAGAGTTTCCAGGATGATATCTCCCCCAGGAAGAGTTTCAGCAAGGTTAAATGCAAGCAAAGTTTTATAGTGGGAAGAGAAATGTTGAAAAGCATCTCTAAGAGCGCGATAACGGAAGATTCCCAAAATAGCCCTCGCAAGTACTTCTGATTTCTGAATCTCTTCAAGGTTGTATTTCCTTATAAACTTATGAGCATGAAAGATCTCAAGACAAATCTCCAACCAGTAGTCACGACGCAAGTTTGCTTTAAATTCAGGGAATTCAAAATAAACAGGCTCTGCTCTGTCAATACATTTCAAAAAGTCATAAAAGTTGAAGTGAAAAGGAAGCCCGAGGTGAGCTACACATATTGACAAGTTGTTTATTATCTACATCACCAGATAACATACACAGAAGTTGACTTATACATCACAGCTTTATCAAAAATACGAGCACCAAGGGGTCCAGTCCGCTCAGGCTTTATGACTTGTTTCAAATCCATTTCCAAGTCATATCGAACGCCTTTCTCGTACGAGCCAACTCCCAGAGGTTCAAAGTACAAAGCATAATTGGTGAGGATAAATCGTCCTGCAAAGTAAATAAATGAGTATATATAGATTTATAGGCAGCATAAGATAAAATACAACCTAAAAAATAATTGCACGAAAATAATACACTAAAGACAGGTGCTCAACTAGCAAGAGCTTGAAAGTAATTCAGGCAACATGCAGCACGTCACTTTGAAATTACCATATAGCTGCCTTATTTATAAGGGAAGGGAAAGAGAAATGGAAAATGAATTTTTTCTTGGATCCCCGGGGGAAAATCATATTTTCTTGGAAATGCATTTTTGCTGAGTAAAATATCCTTTCTTTCTTTAAATTCCCCTTCCATCCTACTTTTCCCAGCTCTATAACCTTATTTGTTTGTGCCCCCTTCACTGCCCTTCAGCCAAAAGAATAGTGTAGAAAGAGAAAAAATGGGACGTGATGAAAGCTCTTAAAGAGAGGACAATCACAAGTTCACATATTACCGGCTAATCAACAAGGATTGTATAATCAAAGATGACCACTAGACTACTTTTCGTGTATGATAAGCAACCCATTTTAAGAATTCCAACGACTCACCAGGCCATGCAGAGATTCCTATGTGTTGCAGAACTGGTTGAGTGGGATTTGTTCCATCAACATCAATGACAAACTCCCCGTCAGCAAGCTGAAGATTCGCTATTGAAGTATCTATCACATGTTTTGAATTCTTTATGACTCTGCATAAAGCCTCCTGTTAGAAAGAATACAAACAGTAACAATCACCAATTGACACAAGATAGATTGTCTTTATAAAAGCAAATTTAAGGACCGGATTGTCCAAAGATTTTTGCTTTACCTATAGTTATGGAGCTAATTATGCTATTCAAAAGATCTTTGGTAGGGTACGGTTTATAGCAAGGTTAAATGTGAATGAGAATGTAAAGAGAACTTGGGAAATAAAAGGAAATAGATTTACTCTGTTTCTAAAGAGAAGCAAGGATCTCACTAACTCTTTAAGAAGAGTCTCTCTGAGATAAAGAGTAGGCAAGAATCTCACCTCTTCTCTAAATTAGCCCACATCCTTAATAGTAAATGAGGATCTCACTAACTCTTTAAGAAGAGTCTCTCTGAGATAAAGAGTAGGCAAGAATCTCACCTCTTCTCTAAATTAGCCCACATCCTTAATAGTAAATGAGCCAGAATCTGTAACTCATTGGACTACTAAAGTCCAAGGAGAATCTCCTGTACTGATTTACTCTCTAAATATTCGACACTTTATTGATGAGCCACTAGGCCTATTTATAATGATTTACAGAGAGTAGACTCTGTTCAAAATATAAACACAAAATATATCTAAATCTAAGATTCAGATAACTAATAATCATAAATCCTAACAACTAAATCTTAACTAATAAGATATTCATCTTATTTCCTAATTCCTAAAGATAATAATAAAAAATAATATCTAATAAGATATTCCTCTTATTTCCTAATTCCTAAAGATAATAATAAAATAATTATAAAAACAGACTCAATTAATTAAATATTAATTCCTAAAATCTCTAAACTTTCCGCAACTTTCATTATCTCTCGCTAATCCGGTACTCTATCAATCTTACTTGATTATAGTTACTAAGTGTTAATAGATAGCATGAGTTGATCCTTTTAATTAAGCTAGTTATATTTTCACTAAGGCTTTTGGTTAAAGAGACTTCTTGAAGAACTAAAACGTAATTAGTCAAATAACAATATTGCAGCCATCAAAAAATAACATTGTCTAACACAACACCCCCCCCCCCCCAAAAAAAAAAAAATTGCAATAGACTTACACTTCATCAAAAAGAGAGTGAATTCAGAAATTATTGACTTTGCATACATCCTGACTAAAGCTCAAGTTGCATATGGCTTAACCAAGGCCCTAGCTCAGGTAAGGTTTGAAAAGCTAGGGTAAAAATGAGGTTGATTATTATCCACTTCTCAGCTGGAGTGGGAGTGTTAGCACTCAGTACACTTCAGCCTTTATCAATGAAGATGCAGCCCATTGCAGCCATGGCTTAAACCTAGATCTTTTGCAATCAGAGTCAATTCTTTATGGAGCATTTAAGCCTGGTTAATTTGCCTTTAATTATGTGCATTTTCCTTTCCTAGATATTTGGCTGTTGTGTCTCTGTGTACTGTTATTATCTTTTTCTTTTCTTTTTTTATTTTGTGTATCAACTTTAATACATAGATTCCTATAAATGTACCAAGCATCTATTCCAATAATGCACGGGAATTACTCAGTTAAACAAAAAAATGTTTCCCCCACATTATGAAACATCAACCAACCAAGATTGAGCAACGTTATTTTCAGCATCCCATGTGGCATATTTTAAGTCAATGAAGCATGGTGTAGCATGAAATCTAATGAGATATTAAGCATCGCCTCTACCTTGCACAAACAACATCACATTTAAGGGCACAAATTGGTGAGAGGAAGGTGTTCTCAAGTCTGGGAGGTAGAGCAAGACAAAACAGGATAACTAACAGAGAATAGAGAGAGGGGGTAAAGAGACAAGGGGTGATGAAATCTTTTCCTAAGAAATCTAGAGGCGTGCATCTCAGAAATCTTTTCCTCGAGTTGCTGTGTTTTACATCATTTTGTAATTCTCTAGGCTATATTCCTCTACTACTATTGTTCAGAGGGTATAAACCAGCATTGTGACATAAAACATACCAGAATTATCATTGGGTTCCAAAAAAATTTGTATAAAGGCAGGTTTTGAGCTGGGGTGTGATGGTTACAAGGATTAGGGAAAAGTTGAAATCATAAAGAATTAGAATCAATAGGTGTGCCTATAGCAGGAATTCATAGTATTTAATGGGGCTGGGCAGCAAAACAATAACAGAAATGAATTATTGGATGGACTTCTTTAGAATTACTGTACTACCCTATCTTACTGAAAGAAACATGATACTATCGATTCCTCATTAAACTTAAATTAATAGTTTCTCATTGCTAAAAAAAAGACTGATAAAAAAACTCAAAGTACTTGAGAGTTCAAACATAAAAAATGTAACAGCACTGGAGAAAAAAGATCATACTTATCAATGCCTCTCAAGTATTTGTCATAAACAAGAAAATGAAGGCGATGGCCCGAAGAACTGGTGAGTGCGTCAAAAAGATTGTGGACAGTTATTATATCAGCAACAAGAACACAAGCAGGAGCTATGCGTGCAAAGGCTTCTGGACCAACTGTCTTGTCACCGTCAACCTGAGTGGGAAGGGGGGAAATGAGCATTAAAGCCCTTCATCATTAGTAAAACTTGATATTTTACCCTGGGGTGACAGTGACAAAGCACCTGAAGTGCCATATTTGTGGAGCTTGAATAAAATAAGGACCCCTCATCTTCATCCGCCATTGCGGACTTAAAGCTAGGAGTAGTCTCCTGCAGTTGAGGAGGTTGAAGCATGGTCAAAAGTCAAAACCCAACATATAAGAAATATCATGCATTAATAAACTGTTAAAAAACTGAGGAAAAGATAGTTCTATTGCATCTTACAGATCCTAAGACAAAGAAAGAATGAACTGTCTCACATGTTGCGGCGGATCATATTCAACGCTGGGTGCCTCCCAGGCAAGCATCATGTCATAGGTCAAACGACGGAATTCCTTGTCATTTAAATAATCCTGACTTCGACTAATTTTTTCAAGTGCTTTATAGGAGCAATACTCTAAGAGATTTCTAGCATAAGTTAGAAGTTCTTTGACACCTACAGGGAGCTCAGAGTCAAAGCCATGTTGCAATCCTTCCGTAGAGACTTGAAGAATCCTACAAATAATGTTAACGTTTGATGGTTGATGAAGACAACAATAATTTTTGCCCAATTTTAAGCAGGAGTCAAAAGTAGCATCTGAGTTCAGATTTCAGACGTGGTCAAGCCTCAAGCATATCCAGAATATAACATTCCGTTGTCCTACACTCTTACTAAATCTTGTCTTTTCCTCATTCAGACATACTTTGGTTGATAAAACTGCTTCCGGACCCTTCTTTTTATCCCACTTTTACATTTCTCTTTACCCTCAGGCAACACCGCAACACCTGTCATTCTCGGCTGATAACACTTTTTTTTTTGTTCAAAACAGCTGATTAACTTTTGAAATGTCATGGTAACCAATTAACTTCAAATATCATATTTCAAAAAGATGTGAAATATGGACAAATGCGATCCGCATTGCCCCGTGCCAGCAAAATGTCAGCATTTAATGCCAGGAATGAGTCCAAAACCATTCAAGTACGTACTGCTTATAATTTATATTAGAGCCCATCTAACGGCCCAAATAGACTCAAAATGAAATCCGAACACTTCATACACTGGGCTGGGACTTAATAAATAGACCCAGCTAAAAGTCAAAAGAGTTACAATGTAACAGGGCTGACAAATTGTTGATACAGTGCACCCATATGATCACGATAATAAAAGAGAACCTTAAAAGAGGAGTTAGTAACTCTGTCAAAGCTAAAAGTAAAAAACATCTCATTATCCAGGGAGGATAAATTAAACGGGCAAAAAATCCCTAGATAAGCTATCATGAAAATATTAAGTCCGTTAGCCATTTTCTGGAAAAATAAGGATATATATATATATATGAGATGAAGAAAAAAGTTTTTAACTTATCAGAAAGACTTAAATTCAGCAACTTAAGAGCTTTCGCTATAAGTAGAGGATTAAAGCTCAGAGGGAAAGTCCCGACAAGTACCGCTAGAGAGAAGCTTAGAGGAAGTTCTGGAAAAGAGTTTACTGAAGAATCCTAAATCTACTGCCAACCAGGCAACCACCAAAGGATAGATTTTTATTTTTTGGCAAGCAAAGGATAGATTTTGAGTTTCAGATTACTACTTTTTTTCTCTAAAATAGATTTCTAAATCTTCCGACACCTTATATTTTTTCAGTTACGTTTAGCATTATGCAAGCTCTACCGATCTGAATTTTCCTAACATAATTGGCATGACATGCTTTTAAAGAAACCAAACTTGATCAAGCAAAAAGAGAGATAAAGAGAACAAAGTACTAGGAAGGCAGCAAGGTTTGCTGTCAAGTACTATAGTTCGGTCATATAATTGAAGGTTAAAGAGTCAAGCCTGTGATAAAGCAAAGCACGACGAAAGTAATTTTAGAAAAGGATGTTTCATAAAAACAAATGAACAGAAAATTTTCAATAGCATACTGATTAAAAAAGAATCAAAAGAATATTAAATCGCCTTTTCCTGTCATCTGTATACATTTCCTTTCGACCCAACGTTGCATGTTGCATAAATTCATTCTAAAGAAAAACGAGATTAAACTTTCCGATAACACGAATTCAAGTGGCAATAAACTATCGTTTTTTTCTTTCCCGTCTCATATTGTCAAATGCACACGTTCTGTCTATTATTTCCCCCTTGCATTAGGTGATAACATTTGTAATCAGGCTCTGCTATAGCAGCGCGTTCAAGCCAGCGTCGACATAATTTAATTTATAGAAGGAAAACAAAGAGAAGAAGAAGAAGAATCAAAATACAAAAATGCATGTTCAAGCGGAAAAGTAGCGAGATAATACAATCACAGGTTAAGAAATTGCATCGACAATACGCATGAAATAGAGATCAGTAAGAAGAAGAGGAAAAAGTAAGAAGTACTTTGAACAGCGAGAGACGACGGAGTTAGCAAGGGGCGAGAGCTGAGGAATGAGATGGGGAGAATCGACATCGCCGGAGGAGGAAGACTCGTCGTTGCTCCGGAAAAGTGAATTGGAAGGCGTGCTATGATTTCTCTTTCCCACGAGATTTTTCCACATTACCACCAATGCATTCTCCATTTTCTTTCGCAACCTAACTGCTCCGCGCCAATACAGAAACCGATTCTTTGTTTTAATGCTTTGATCTTTGTCTCCTCCAATGCGAAGAGAGTTTTTTTTCTTTTTTTTTTTTAAAAAAAAAAGACGGAGAAACGAACAAACAAATCTGCTCATTTCTGATGGGTCAAAACGGGCCACACCATTGGTTGACCCAAAATGGATCGGGTTGGTCTTTGTGTGCAAGTGCAAGTAGTGGAGAGGTTTGAAAAAAAAAATAAAGTATAGGAATTTTCAAGATTCAATAATATGGGAAAAAAATTTTAAGTACAAATTATAAAACAGCACAGTTTCTATATTCTATAGTCTTAAACATAAGAGATTGTTAAATAGTTTACTTTCATTCTGAATACGTGGCATCAAGCATGCTTATTACACAAAATTTTGAATTTTTTCAACTATCCCCTCTTAATTGAGTGATCAATTTTTAATTTAAATAATTAAATGAGATAATTTAGTAAAATCAAAAAATATTTTTTTATAAATAATTGACTTGGCTAATTTTCTTAATCTGTGTACATTAAGATAGCACATCATTTGCCAACAAAAAAGATAATCTTATAACTTTTTTTTTGACATGTGATAGTCCTATAATTGATACTTCTTTAAAAAGAATTTATTATTGAAAAATTTACGGATTAAAAATTTAAAATCTGAGCCGTCTAGACTATATTTTGAATGGTTTAAATTTTGTCACAACAAAAGGCACCGGATGCTTATCATTATGATAAGTACTGAATAAGGACTTGGGAATTAATCACCTGGTTCATGTATATATATATCTCTTGGGGATGTCACAATAAACTAAACCTCTTTACATAGATAGAGGGTGACAAAGAAATTGCTTATTGAATTATTCACTATTTATAGCGCATAAGGGTGATGGGTTTCATTTAAACTAAACCGGAATATATATAACGATCTGGAAAAGGATGAATATATACGTATTCTGCACAGCAGTTGGAAGACACGTACGTGTATGTATACTTAGGGTTTGTATAAAACCAGAAAGTGCTAACCGTAAATTGTTGGAATGTAGTGTACGTAGATATCAGTATCTAGGTAAAGATCATTAATGGGATTTTTTAAAAAAATACGGAAATGAGATGTGTCAATAATTAAGGGCACAGGAACTACATGCTTTGTGTACAAACGAGTTGAGAATCTTTTGAGGTAGTCAGACTCGCAAATGTGCCAGTGGGGGGTACAGATTCACAAAGATCAACTTGCAACTACTTATTTACGTTTCCTACTCAAGCTGTATATATGTTGGACAAGTGTGCGAAGAAGGAAAACTTTAATTTGACTGTCAGTTCTACTATGGAAGCCGAGTTGGGTTTCATATGGCGTTTGGCGTATTTTAATGTCTATATGCTGACTTTAAATAATTATCAGTAATTAAAAATGTTATATATAGTCCATAACATAATATCCACTTTTTTTAAATATATCATTAAACTGAATTAGTAGAGAAGATCGAACTACTGATCAAGCCATTCGGAAATATGCCAAGAAAATAAAATTACCAGTGATCAAAAAAATAGCACTGAGTTGATGAATATGCTTAATGACATACATGATTTCACTCTTGCTCTCCCCACCCTAAAAGAAAAAACCCTTGTTTTTATGATCGAATCCCAGCGTCAGAAGCTTGACTGGTATTGTGTGATTTATAAATTTAAGAGGCCCACCCTTCTAATAGATCAGCCATTGATAACCCAAGCACCACAATCAAAAGAGCCCTCTAATTTCTGCCACAATAGTCTTTTAAAATTGAGCTATCCATCTAGACCTCTTTTCATAATAGAGGTGTTTAGAACAATATGATGGCTACAAATGGGACAACCTTCAAAATATGGAACACATACTCTATAAGTTTAATGATTTTTGCATATGTGGATAGGATAACAAATAATGGGTTTATGAAGGTGTAAGTGCTTGTGTAGAATATCACTTAGAACCATAAAAACAGTTTTATAAACATAATTTACAATATAAAAGATAAATATATGAGATGGGTTTTGTATCGTTTTACGTAAATAAATACTTTTAAAAGCCTCAAACATAATCTCAATTAGACTAAGCCTGTTTTGGATTTAACTTTTAAGAAATTTTTAAAATTTATGAAGTTTCCCGTCATGAGAAAAATAATTTTTGAAACTTAAGATTTTGAGCTTTCAAAACAAACTCGTTTAAGTGGAGGATGCATGAAATTGAATGATGAGGAGTTTGTGTGAAGTGAGGAAGTGATAATAAATGATGCACTTTTGTTGAGAGAGTGTACCAGTGAGTGAGTACTGTCGTCCATGGACACAGTGAAGGCACGTGAATGGAAGCCCGACTTTACCATCCATTACCCCTCCTTCATACTCTGGCACCTTTTTTATTCCCAAATGCTCCAAATCATTCACTTTCATCTACTCCTCTCTTTCTCTCTCTCACCCTCCTTCCATCTCTACTCTCTGCTATAACAAAGACATATACCATTGCTCTCTCACTCTATCTCACTCTAAATCTAATCTTGTAGCACAGTAAAACCATGGCTGACCCTCCCACCACCCCACTTCCTCCACCGCCAATCTTACCAGACCCTCACCATCAACCCCTTCATCTGCCCCTCATTCACAGCGGAGGCCGTGCCGCATCCGCCGCGCCATCCTCCTCCTCCACCCCTAACACCTCCTTGATCCGAGAATACCGCAAAGGAAACTGGACCATTCAAGAAACCTTAATCCTCATCACCGCCAAGAAGCTCGACGATGAGCGTAGGCTCAGAACAACTCCCACCGCCTCAACCCCACAACAAGAACTCTCCTCCAACCCCGGTGCTGCTACATGTAGTAGCAGTAGTTCTGCCGGCAGAGCTAGCGGCGAGCTCCGGTGGAAGTGGGTCGAGAACTATTGCTGGAACCATGGCTGCTTGCGAAGCCAGAATCAATGCAATGACAAGTGGGATAATTTGCTTCGGGATTACAAGAAGGTTCGTGACTATGAATCTAAAGCAGAAGCCTCCTCCTCCGGCTCCGGCGACTTCCCTTCTTATTGGACCATCGATAAACACCAACGGAAAGAGCGAAATCTTCCTTCTAATATGGTCTTCGAAGTGTATCAGGCTATTAGCGATGTGCTTCAGAGAAAGCACGCTCACAGAAGCAGCCCACAACCGTCATTTTCACAGCCGCCTCCGGTGGCATTACTGACGTCATCATCACGGCCAAATCCAGTGACCGTAATACCACCATCGCAACCCCCACCTCCACCACCAGCTCCTCCTCCGCTGCCGCCTCCGCCGCAGGCCCCGGTTGGCTCTACCACACAGGCTGTTTCAGGTAATGCAACCATCAATGTGCAGGCTATCGCTGAGAGCACTTTTTTGGGTTTTTTATTTAAAATATTATTATTTTATTTTATTTCCTTTGTAGTGGGGTTGTGAGTTACGGTCAAACTTGCAGGGTCTGTAAACCCTGCCACATTTATTGGAACCCATTCATCTCTTTTATTCCGTACGAAACTGTGTATGCTACTTAAAATACGTCCCAAAGTTGGAAATATTTTCTCACCGTCCGATTGATCCACAGAGAATCTCTGAATCTATCGTGCACTAGATGATGTGGATGTAACATGTTTGTGGTGCAGCGCGAGTGCTATTTGTGGCCTCTCAGACCACTTTGCCAGGCATGCAGCTCAAAGATCCGGATACCACATTACAAAAAAAAAAAAAAAAACAATTCAGAAAATTGTCTGCGGTATTTTTTAAAAAATAATTCTTTAAAAAATATTATTTAAACTTTAAAATCTTAATAGGTTATTTTTCAATAAAAATAAATTTCAATTATTTTACTATTCTTTTTAATTTCATTATCTATTGTTATTAACCAGATTTGAAGTTTATTTGGTATTTTTCAGTCATTTCTATTTTTTTTCTTGGTACCCCATCCCATATTATTTTCTGAAAAATTTTATGTTTCAATTATTAATTAAAAGTAATTAAAAAAGAGCTCTATAGTACAATCATGCAGCCCAGTGTGCAGAATGGCTCCTCCAATCTCATGATTGCTTTGGATTTTGTGGGTTGTTCGAGAAAATAGATTCTAGGTTGCTTAATCCTCGTGGGTGTGATAATTAACCTCTATTTTATTTTAATTCTTAAAGTGTAGTCACACCTAATAATTAATTCAATCTTAGTAACCAAAGCTCAAATCCATCCCTCAATTAAAAAAAATATATTATTTTCATTCTTCACGTACCGATTGTACTCCCCAATAGAATCTCATGCAAATCCACACACCCTCGATCACCTTCACTTTTTACTTATTTTAAAATTTTAATTGCATGCCTGGTCAGTTCCCATATCTTTTTTCTATTTATTTTACTGTACATCCAATTATATGCATGCTTAGGGCAAGCCTTACAGAGGTTTCTGTTGCTCCATCAGAAGAAATTTAATTTGATGTGTTTGTTTATCTGTAGAGGGATCAGATTCCTCAAGCACGGAGTATTCTACTGAAGAGGATCAAGATTCAGAATCCAAACGAAGGAAGATTCGGAATCTTGGATCAAGCATAATGCGCAGTGCGTCGGTACTAGCCCGGGCTCTTCGGAGTTGTGAGGAGAAGAAGGAAAAACGGCACCGTGAATTGTTGGAGTTGGAACAGCGGCGGCTTCAGATCGAGGAACACAAGAATGAAGTTAACCGGCAAGGCATGGCGAACCTGGTCGCGGCGGTGACCAACCTCTCCGGTACTATTCAATCACTCATTTCTGAACGCCATGGTCAAAGATGAAAGTGTGTGTGTAGCTTCATGCACATGCATGGTTGCTACAATTCTATATTTTATGTGAATTACAAAATCAAAAATATAAATTCATCATATCATCATCACCATTCACCACCAGCCAGCCATTCTTTAATTTCCCACATTAATTTGGTTTCGGTTATTTTCATTCATCAATATTTGTCTGCTGGTGATTTAATGATCCATTAATTCTTTGATGAACATATATTTTCAAGGGACAGTTTACTAGCTTGGTGATTATGTATATAATTAATTAAGTGATTGATGTTTTGTTGCAAATTTGCTTCTTTCTCTCTCATCATCAAAGCATATACTCATTCCGGTCTTAATTATAATTATAGGACATAGTTACCTAATTTTAAAAAGAGTAAGGATACTAGTTAAATTAGTTAACTATATCTGTTTTCCCAAAATGCTGGTATGTATTCGGTTACTTTGATTCACTTTTTTGGACCTCGATCTCCTATCTCACATGATTTCTTTGAACTCTCACACAGTCCGGAATCATCGATCTCCTCAACAACTTCCGATCTACTTTTAGAGATTGGAAATATAATTTAATAGTGATGCCATTATTAAATATGATAAGAAGTGCTCAAATTATTTTATTAAAAAATATTTTTAAAAAATGGTAAAATTGAGAGGTGTATGTGATGATAACGGGTTTCAAGCATTACTCATTTTATAGAATTTTTGGGTGCATTGTTAAATTATTATTAAGAAAGTATCAATAAAGTGTTTTGGGAATAAATTGAAAAAAATTAAAATTTTGTCTTATAAGTAGGATTAGGAGAGTATTATTTTCTTAAAAAACAATTTAATCATACAGAAGAGGAATTGTGGCAAATGGCAATGCATGCAAATCAGAGGTTTGCATTTTCTGCTATAAATTAATTATATAGCACGTTGTTTAAATTACTAATTAACTCTCACCCTTTTGATATAAGGAGACTCGTTTATTAAGTATACTTTCTGTTTTAGTCCTAAAAAATGAAGTATGGATATGAGTAAGGAAATTTAGGTTAAAAATAAAAAAGGAGACGAGGACACGTACGTAAGGAAATAAACTCATTCCCAGAATAAATAAAGTCCGGTATAAAAATATCAGTACCATACCAAAATTAACTCAGATATACTCCTCCAGTCCTATATTTACGGCTAGTTTGGTTTGTGGGAGGGGGAGATCTTTTACCCTCTCTTTACCAAAAAGCCTATGAATTTTTTTCAATATTTTTAAAATGTACTCTAAAAGAATATTTCCTTCATTAATAACAATTTGATCAATTCCCTACTTTCCACTCCCTCCCCTCAAACCAAACACACCCGGATATATATTTATGTAAGAGACTCGGATATATTATTGGATTAATATATTTATGAAATAGTATACTTGCATTTCTATATATTGTTGTGGATTATTAGCGATAACAAAACGGATATGCAGTCCCAGTTCATGAATATTGACTAGTGTTTTTTTTTTTCAAAAAAAAAAAGAGGTAATTTAACTCTGCAGGGCAATAGATAATAATGTGGAAACAAACAAGCAATAGGTGGAAAAACAACTTCGAAACGTAATTTAAAGGTAATCCTAGTCTAGGGCAAGCACGTTTCACCCACTTCTATATAATATTGCAATGGGTAAAAATATATATAAGTTTTTTTTTTTGAGCAAAAATACATATATGTTTTTTTAAGAAGCAAAAATACATATGTGGTTATCATTTTGGTGTAAGTCACATCCCATTGTTAAGTCACTATTAACCGCTGTTAAGTTACTGTTCACCCCATCTCTTTCTCTCTCATCACGGTGAACAGTGACTTGACGGTGGGATATGACTTTTGCACCAAAATGGTAACCACATATATATTTTTGCTCCTCAAAAAAGCATATGTGTATTTTTGCTCCAGAGGAAAAAGATCATGTATATTTTTACACCTTAATCCTAAATTTATCATACTTTCTATCCTTAATATAACATTTAATTTATAATCTAAGTCTAGGGCAAATATAATATCGCCTCTGATCTCAAATATATGATATAGTTTATAATGTAAATTGTACTATAAGTTATATACTTATATTTTATATTTAAGAGTAGAGATAATATATAGATATAAATCTTAAATATAATATACGTGACCAAAGTCTGATAGCACCCGGAGGAATATAATGTTTATTAGATATCAGTAATATAATATTACACACACACACACATATATATAACTCATTTGTCAAGTGTCACATGATCTACCAAAGTTACCTCTAGTTACTATTAATGTTGATGGTAAGTGACAGATATTGAATATATGGTACGCGATTAAAGGAAGATGTACGAGTCAAAAAAGAACAGTAACTATTAAGAGAAAAAGGGAATCTATCAGACTTTTGTACTCTCTGGCCTCTCACTGGTGCATGTCATGTGGAATTATTTGTTGACTTTTGAGGATCTAACCGGTATAATTGGAAAAAGATATTAGTGTTATAAAAATAATGGAAATAAGAGAAGAGATTATAGAGAAAGAATGTAGAAGAAGAAATTCTCATTTCACTATATCTTGAATGTTTACAGAAGACCTCTATTTATAGAAGTATTTATAGAAGGAAAATGAGTCTTTAACCGTAATTTTCACCTTTTACAATATATATATATATATAATTCATATTCAAACCAAACGTAGGCTGCGGAGAGGTGTATGAAGATTTACAATTTGTGTGGGCCCCACAAAGCACTATGTAAATAGTAAATTACTATGCATGAGTCTCATGTCATCTTATAATATTTGGAGACCGTGAGTCAATGGACATCCACATAATCAGTATATTCATAACAATTAGCCATTTATAATTAAGCGTGAATGATAGTTCTTCCTATTTTTAATACAAGATCTACTTTATAATAAAGTGGATATAATATTAAAAACAGGAAATAATATGAGTTTTTCAGTTTACTAATTAAATGCAAATATTTACGTACCTCACTAATTCAAAAATAGCTATACTATATATTTATATTCTATTGATGATTTAACATCATGTTAATTTCAATTCAACTTATATACGGGTTAAAAAATCTGAAACTTTAATTATGTACGCGATAAATATGTGACGGCACCTATGATTTATATATAGTGGTATAACTTATTAATTTTTTAAGTATTATTGATCAATTTGAATTCGAATTAGGGAGAAAAGGCTCTCTCATAATGGCACGCCCACATTTATAAATGGTGAACATAATAGAATATTTTTAAAAATATATAAGTGTGTAATGAGTAAATATATATATATGGTCTGAGCCTGAAATATTTTGTTTTGATTTTTTTTAGATTTGACCTCCATTTTAAATACATGTGACATCGAGCTTTTTTTGTGTGTGTGGATATTCCTGCCTTTTCCCGGATACTTTTAAAGTAAAAATGATATTTTTGTAAGAGGAAACCAAAAAAAAAGAAATACCCCCATAAAATCATACAAGGCATAAGGTTCGAAACGTTGGCTTAGCTCTAGTTTGATTAAAGTGACATTAATCCTGTTTTGACATTGTAAAAAAAAAATGGGTTAACATCTTTATTAGTATTTATGCTTTGATTGAATTTTAATTTTAATTGTAATTCACATAATTTGTAATTGTTGATTTTGGTTGTACAGTTTCATAAACATTTTATCTGACTGGCTCATACATTTTTTAACAAGTTTTAGTTTAGGTTGTTATACTTAATTAAACTCATATAAAGTCTCTATAAAACAATAGAAGAAGAAATATCAATGACTTAAAACTAAACTAAATGGAGTACAATTAAAATCCTTAATTGGGCAGAAAAACCACCATTAAGCCATAAAAGAATGCAAAGCATGTTGTAAGATGGAATGAACAATATTTGTGTGGAGGGTGTAATAGTAATAATGATGATAATGAGAATAAGGGGAGGGAGGGGGGCTGACAAGTGTGTCAGGGAGGGGTGGGTCAGTCAGTCAAAGGGGATTCAGTCAACAGCTTTTGACCAACCCCACTCACTTTGGCACATACGCCAAACGTAGGAGTGTTGATTCCCCAAACTGCCCCTCCCCTTCCCTCCCCGTCCCATCTCTCTCCCCCTCCTTCCTTCCTGGTCTGCCTTTTTCAGGCACCTTTAACTCCTCCTATCCTGCCCACTTTATCACCGACACTCTCCCTTCTTTAATTTCCCCAACTATTACCCCATTTAGCCCCCAATTTCCTAACTTTTTCACATTCAAACCATGCTCTAAATTATGGGTTAAGTCCATTCCCATCCTTTACTTTTAACAACTTTTTATTTTCGTCCCTTTACAGTCATTTCATGTGCTTATAAACAATCTCTCTATCCTAAATATAGGACATGTTTGATTTTTTTGAAGAGGTTAAGAAAGCTGAATAAATTATTTAATATATTATATATTATATATTGTTGCGGATCTAAATTATGGGTCCACTATGAGGATAGCCCAACAAGTAATATCTATGGATAATCACAATAATCTATCCAAATCAAGAAGATGAGAATTAATCCATCAATATCCCTATCAGGATCCTTCAAGTCAAAGATCTATCATTAAAAGATATCTTTTAATAATAAGATAACGCCAACCCATCAAGATAGGGCCCAGGTATGCCTATAAATAGGGAAAAACCCTAATAAGGTACACACGCTCTAACCCTAGCTCTTCAATTCACACAGAACACACACACCCACTCCTCTGGCTAAACGTCTATCTGTATATCGAATTACGTGGACTTTGATCCCTCTCAAGGGTACGTAGGCCCTGGGATTTAATTTTAGGTTAAGTCCGAAATATTTTGTTCTACAACAGAACATTGGCGCCGTCTGTGGGGACTGATAAATTTCGATTCCCGTGACCAACTAAAAAGAAAAAAGAAAAGAACCACAAAAAACGAAGGATGCACGACAATTTCTTTGATGGCAATAGATGAATGTATAAGCTCGTTACTGAAAATCTGGCGGAAGAGTTCCCAAGGCAACAAATGATCTCCGTATTGATTTTCAGATCCTCATTGTTGAGGAAATAATCATTTTGTTGTGCTGGTGTATAAACACCACAAAATCTTGAGAATCTCATTTAATTGTTCCAATCCCGGTGAAATTTTCCTTCACCTTGATGATAATCAGACGATTCATGATTCTTTCCTCGGCGCGAAAGTTTGTTGGACAAACAAAAAAAAAAAATCGAAGGAGACGTGAATTCAACACTGGTCCTCAGAGTTAGAAAGAAAGACAAACGCAGAATCTTCCGCCCTTATATCCAGCACATTCTCACGGTGGCGAATGAACTCGAGAAAAGAAGAAAAGATGTCAAGCTCTACATGAATTCTGACAGAAACGCTAACTCGCGGTGGCAATCGATTCCGTTCACCCACCCGGCGAGCTTCGACACCATAACGGTGGACGCTGAGCTAGAGAACAAGAGTTATCTCCTCTACGGTGTGTCTAGCACAGGGAAATCCAGTTTCATCGCAACAATGGCAAAATTTCTCATTTATGACCTCTACAATATTGATATCTCTAAGGCTTCGAATGACTCTGACTTGAAGACTCTTTTGTTACAGACGACCATTAGGTCCATGGTTGTCATCGAGGATCTTGATCGATTCTTGACAGAGAGATCAACGGCTCTGAACTTTCCAGGTGTAATCTTGGACACTTATTGAAGTTTGATTTTCAATTTGATATATTTGTTCACAATGCATTGATCACCATGCTATTCTCACATGGAGAATTAGAGACAGTATATGATGTGTTTGATAAAAGCCACATGAGAGGTCTGTTGTCTCTGGAAGTCCATGATTGCAGTATTTTCTAATTTTGTGAAACATGACTAGGCTTTATGTTGTTACAAAGAGATGCTAGATTGTGGGTTTTCCCCAGATATTAGCACCACCCTCAATTTGCATTCATCCAAGACTCTCTCTCTGCCAAAATTTATACTTGAACTTGAACCCCCAAAAAAAAAACAAGTGGCCAAAATCGAAAATATTCCTTAGAGATGAAATGCTATTGATTTTATGTCAGAAGTGATTGGCATACCAGCAGATTCACAGAAGTCTTCTCTACTCTCTACTTGGCAAGTTGTAGCCAACAATTTGCTAGTTAATCCTTATTATAAAGAGAGGGAATTCGAAGAAGCTTTCAAGCTTTACAAGTTGATGACAAAGAAGGGCATAGATCCTGACTTGATATTTAAACAGTATTCCCATTCACGGTCTATTCCGGGCAGGGAAATTGAAGGAAGGTCATGAGCTTTTCTTTGTGGCATTAAATGCAGACAACAAGTTGGATGTAATAATCTTTTGTCCTATTATGAATACATATGTGAGAGTTGAAGATTTGATGAAAGTTATTGAGTTCAGGCTATATACCTTCATGCATTCCTTAATCTACCATTTTTGCGAAGACCATTCATTAGCGCGCCATATACAATGACATCTGGTTCATAGCCCTCTTTAATAATTGGTTAAAATCCAGGTAAATTGGTTAAAATCCGGGCTCTGTGTAAATTCATAATAATCTTTTGTCCTGTTATGAATACATATGTGAGAGTTGAAGATTTGATGAAAGTTATTGAGTTCTATAAAATAATGATTAAAGAGGGCTATGAACCAGATGTCATTGTATATGGCGCGCTAATGAATGGTCTTCGCAAAAATGGTAGATTAAGGGATGCATGAAGGTGTATAGCCTGACGGGCCCTTATAATGCATGCCCATGATAACTCACCTCTTATTAGAGGACTTATTGGATTAGGAAGATTAAATGAAGTGGTAATTCTTTCCTTCCCATCATTGATACAGGTCCCCTACTTGATATTGTGACATATTGCATCCTTATTAATAGTTTTTGCAAGCAATGCATCACATCTGGAGGAAAAATGTTTACAAGCTGCTAACATACTTTTCAATAATCCAAAATGAGAAGGAGGAGGAGTATGCCTCCAAAAGAAAGAGAAGGCAGATCCCGGTTAAACCGAATCCGGTTAAAATTTGGGTTCTATGTAAATTTTTGAAGGAGGACTCGGATTAACTGAATCTGGTTAAAATCCGGGCTCCGGGTAAATTTTTGAAATTGGACTCCGGTTAAACCAAATCTGGTTAAAATCTGAGCTCCGTGTAAATAATTGAAGTCGAACCCCGATTAAACCGAATCTGGTTAAAATTCGAGCTCCGTGTAAATAATTGAAGTCAGACCCCGGTTAAATCGAATCTGGTTAAAATCGGGGTTTTGTGTAAATTTTTGAAATTGAACCCCGGTTAAACTGAATCTGGTAAAAATCCGGGCTTTGTGTGAATTTTTTGAAGATGAACCCCGTTAAATCGAATTTGGTTAGAATCCGGGCTTCGTGTAAATTTTTGGAGACGGACCTTGGTTAAACCGAATCTAGTAAAAATTCGGGCTCCGTATAAATTTTTTGAAGGCGGACCTCGGCTAATCCGAATTTGGTTCCGTATAGAGTCCACCCCCTACGAAAGGGACAAAGGTGGAACCTGTTAAACTGAATCTAGTTAAAACCCGGGCTCCGTATTGTGACGGCAAATGCTTCCAAGCCTATTTAAAATTCCTTTATTGGAATCATTTTGCGACGGCAAATGTCGCCAAGTCTTACATGCATGAATCCGAGGTGCACAAACCCGTTTTCATGAATCATGTCAAGTTTATATGCATAATTAAATTCGGGGTAAACAAACCCATTTTCAAAAATCATAATTCCGAAATCTCGGTGTTATACAGTTGAATTGCGCTTCCATGATCAATTTGGAACCCGGTGACACTATAATTATATAGGTAAATCCGTGCTCCTTAAATGGACCTCGGATAAACTGAAATTATACAGTTAAATCCGTGCTCCTTAAATGGACTTCGAATAAACTAGTAAAACTTAAAAAGCCAGGGCGACGCAAACCCGGCTCTTACAAGATTTGTGAATAAGTCTTGTAAATGTTACGATGCATCGGAACGACATTCTAGTATGGTTTTGTCATTGTCATGTTGATCCTGATCAGGTCAAAATGTTTAGGCTCTTATTTTAAATAATAAGTCCCGAACATGTGATGATTGGCTACCATCTCGGATTATCACTTTACAAGTTAAAGTGTTTTAGGTGATTACTTAAAAATCATCTGTTCAATGAGAATGCCCGACTAACTAATAAGCATGCCCGTTTATTAGCGTTGGTGGAATATCTAGCGGATTCTGCAAATATATTAGTGACTTTGGCCAAGTCCTGTAATAAGAACCGAGTTTCATATTCGGTTTGGTTTCCTGAGCCGAGTTGGTAACCCGGATTAGTTTCCCTTTATTCACGAAAAAACAAAATAATTTCGGTTTAAAGGATGCAGAAAACAAAATGATATTAGGCAAGATTAAAATGTCTTTATCATAAAATCCCGGAATGAACCAGGGAATAAAATCATTACAACTCGGACATGAAGATCTGGGTTAAAAAACAATCAATGCACCCCGGCAGCCCAGAAAATTGGACTACCAGGCTGGGGGACAAAAAGTGGACAGCTGTAAAGTTGCTATGAAAATATGAGAAGAGGGAATGAAAGCCCTTATGATGTACATGAATTTTCAAATGTTATCTTGGTTTTTTGAATAGTGTTAGTCAAAAAACACATTATCAATAATCAAGATCAAATAATGCTATCTTGGTTTTTTGAATGTGGTCATTGAAAAAACACGTTATCAATAACCGAGATCAAAGCAAATAAGAATGAGGGCAGTATGAAGAATAAACAAATCCGTCCTCAAAAATCATTAACCCGGAATCTCGGGTTCGAAGAACATAAACCTGGAATCTCGGGTTCGAAGAATATTAACCCGAAATCTCGGGTTCGAAGAATATTAACCCGGAATCTCGGGTTCGAAGAATATTAACCTGGAATCTCGGGTTTAAAGAATATTAACCCGGAATCTCGGGATTAAAGAATATCAACTCGAAATCTCAGGCTTGAAAAATATAAACTCGGAATCTCGAGATTAAAGTATATAAACCCGGAATCTCAGGGTTAAATTATATGAACCCGGAATCTCGGGTCAGCACACAAGAAATCCCAACAATTACAAACACCTGGTTCAGGCTAGAAAATTAATGCATCCTGGTAGCTCATAAATCTGATCTACTAGGCTGGGGGCAACAAAGTGGACAACGACAAATTAATGAAAAAGCATGATTATCAATAACTGGGATTAATGCAATTCAGAAAAGAAATTAAGCTCGAACAAGCACTCAAGTTCGACAAGAAAGAAGCAAACTAAATGATTTGCGCAAAATAGTAAGTATTTTCCATTGATTATGATTTACTTACATATTATTAAATGCAGGAACATAGATCGGGTAATTATCTCGAGAAAATTGCTACAAAAACAAGCAAGACAATTAGTACATCCCGGCAGCCCAGAGACCTGAACTACCGGGCTGGGGGGCAACTGTTGCGGATCTAAATTATGGGCCCACTATGAGGATAGCCCAACAAGCAATATCTATGGATAATCACAATAATCTATCCAAATCAAGAAGATCAGAATTAATCCATCAATATCCCTATCAAGATCCCTCAAATCAAGGATCTATCATTAAATATCTTATATCTTTTAATAATAAGATAACGTCAACCCATCAAGATAGGGCCCAGGTATGCCTATAAATAGGGAAAAACCCTAATAAGGTACACACGCTCTAACCCTAGCTCTTCAATTCACACAGAACACACACCCCACTCCTCTGGCTAAACGTCTATCTGTATATCGAATTACGTGGACTTTGATCTCTCTCAAGGGTACGTAGGCCCTGGGATTTAATCCTAGGTCAAGTCCGAAATATTTTGTTCTACAACAAAACATATATCATTAAATTATATATCAGTTTATATATTAAAAAAGTTAATTTAGATAAAAATGGTAAATATAAAAATATTTTGAAATAGTTTAATTAACTTTCTTAATTTTCTAAAGAAAGGTCAAGTGTATCTTATAATTAGAATAAGAAAGAGTATAAATTATTGGCACATCAGCAAAGTTAACGGTGAATCTCAGATCACATAACTAAAAGGATATAACGTTTTAGACAGAGAAATAATGAAAAGTAAGCACATTTAACAAAACCAAAACTCATCCTAAAATGGACTTAACACAGCACTTAATTATGTGCATACGAACATGAGATAATTATGTGTGGTTTGCATCCCAGCTGGTTACGTGAAACTACGCAGAAGATAAGTCTACTAGTGAATGACGTTACTCGTTAGGCAAATGAAATTAGGTATGCTTAGCTCATAATTTAATTTATTAATATTTCACCACAAACCAAGAAATTGACCACGACTCGTGGCTGGGTTAAACCGGTCACGTCAAACGAGTTAGCTTCTTTTTCTTATTTAAGCTTATATACTGAGAGTATTAATCTCCAATCAAATGAAAAAAAACAGAATTTGTATGCTCATTCATTAATCCTATAATTAACTCTTTCTTCTTGACACTGATGGGGAAAAACCCTTTATTTTTAACACTTACCATGTAAGTCTGTCAAAAATACAGTGGGCTTATTTGTTCATGATTTAAACACGTGCAAATTTCAGAAATCGGAATCTTAAGAACTGGGCTTATTGGGCTTTGCACAAATCCAACAGGTTGGGATGAGTCTATTACAGGTCAGTCTTGACCTGGTCTGGTTGGTATTTGGGCTATCATTGTGTGGGCTGAGCTATTTGTAGGCCCAAAAAAAGGCGCCATCGCAACATCTCTTTTTGTTCAGGGTGAACAACTACGTACGGTTTGAAACCCTCGCTGCAGGAGTCAGGAGAGGGACTAGCCGGAGACGAACCAAGGAGCCTTTTGAATCCTGTCTTATCTGCAAACTCGTAAGTTTAACTTTCTGAAAGTTGACTAAGAACACGGTGCTTGGTTAGTTCATTCGGGAGTGTGAGTTCTGATTGCATTTCGGCTGTTTGGAGGATTGTGGGAGATAGAGAGATTTCCAAGGCGTTTTTTTTAATCATGGATATTTAATGGTTAAGAGGTTTAAGGTTATATGCTTTTGTACAATTTCTTTTATCAGGACTTAGACCAATGCATGTATGTGTTTGATGTGCCGGTGAGAGCTGTTGTGACCTTTTTAGTTGGTGATGACGAATATGTCAACTGATCGGAATTGGATTGTCTCAGTTATTGTGCTTTACTCTTTTGCCTCTTTATCCTGAAAATGACGATCAAACTTGAAACTTGCAGTTGTTCATGTCGTTGTGACTTTTATCATCTTGATTTTCCAAGACTGACGACTGCTAACAAATCTTTGCAGCCATTTTCGCTCGTTTGAACTATTCATACTCTGGAAAAAGGAATGCTTGTTGTGTTGTACTATTATTCAAGATATATTGGAAAAACTTATTTGTTTAATATGTGGTAGTGTCCAATATGCAAATATATTGAAGTTCAAACACTTACTGGGCTCAGATTTTGTATAAAGATTGTCAGAATCCATATGGAATATATTTAGGTGTGGGAATCAAACAACTAATAAATACTTTGCAAATGGCATTGACTTCACCAAACCCCCTTTTGAGGGTGGAGGAAATACAAGGGAGAGGAAGGGGAATAGTTGCTTCTCAACCTCTTAAAGCTGGCCAAGTTGTTCTCAGAGATTCTCCTATCCTGCTGTATTCTGCTTTGCCTTTGATCCCACAGTCATCATCCACCTCCTCTTCTCCAGGCTTTTGTGACCACTGTTTGAGAACCCTACCAGGGCCATCTTCAATGGGAGGTCCTACACTTTCATCAGTTTCTTGCCCTTCTTGTTGCCACCATCGTTTTTGTAACCCAAAATGCCTATCCATTGCTCAAAAGACATCCCACACTTCTTGGGTATGTCACGCATTATCTCATCTGCGAGTCAATTCTGCACTTCTTGAACTGCCCCTTGAGTGTCAAGTTCAAGTGAACTTTCTCATTGCTGCCTACAATCTCGCCAATGTCTCACCAACAAACTTCCAAACTTTGCTTTCTCTTCATGGTCCTCCTGATGACACTACAGTTGCTGTAGCTCAATTCCTGCACTCCCTTATAAGGCCCCTCTCTCCGTTCACTTCAACTAGTCATCAGAATGGATTTTCCTTGGAACTCACTGCTGCCCTGTTGGCCAAGGATAAGCTCAATGCATTTGGCTTAATGCAACCATTCTCTGAAGATAATGACCAGAGATCTGTCAGAGCTTATGGTATATACCCTTATGCCTCCTTCTTTAACCATGATTGCCTTCCTAATGCCTGCAGATTTGATTATGTGGATACTAGTTCAACAGATGACAACCATAACACTGACATTACCATTAGGATGATTCATGATGTTCCTGAAGGTAGGGAGGTCTGTTTGAGCTATTTCCCTGTGAATGAAAATTATTCTAGTAGGCAGAAAAGACTGGCTGAAGACTATGGCTTCACCTGTAAGTGTGATCGATGTAATGTTGAAGCAAATTGGTCAGATAACGAAAGTATTGTGGATGATGGTGCAGAGGATATTGAAGAGGCAATGGATGAGGATGAATCTGAAGATATGGCAGCTTCTGACACTGAAAGTAATCCGCAAGGAGATAACAATGATTTTCCCCATGCATATTTCTTTTTGAAATTCATGTGTGATCGAAAGAATTGCTGGGGTACTTTAGCTCCTTTACCCCCACAGGGTAATACTCCATCCAATGTTATGGAATGTAATGTCTGCGGCAACTTGAAGAGCGACAATGCCCTTGATGGTGATGGAGGACAAGATGGAGTTTCCATGGAGGACTGACTGAGCAGCCATGATCCCACTTGTGCTATCTCTGCGTTCCACTAAATGGTTTTGTTTATTTTTAACTTAATTATTTTTGCCCACTCTTTGTTCTTGTACAATTTATATTAGGCTTGGGGAAGTTTGGTGCCGATAAATGATGTCAGGGAATAACTGCCAAACGTTGATCTATGAATATGATCATCTTAAGCATCATTCTCTCGCTTTCTCTAACCATTGCCTGTTTCTATCCAGGAAATTTGCATTTTTTGAGTTGCATAGTCAACAGTTTATCTGCAACAGAATGTGCCGTATTGGTTTTTTTTTTTTTTTTGGAGAGAATTCGGATTGACAAGCGTCAACATGTTGGTTACATTTGCCGAATTTAATTATAGTATTATTTGGGTTTCTTCTCCTAATTTCTAATGTAGAGAAAATTATTGTAAGGGAACATGGAGAGTATCTGCTTCCCATTGAGGAGTATCACCCTCAAAATTCATGTAAAATTTTGTGTATCCAATATCCAGTTTATCTATTACGTTATAGAAAAATTATTCACAGGGTTCTAATAAAATAAATAAATACAAATTGGTCCCTTGATTTTTTTTTTTAATTATAACCTGGTTCAAAAATTTAATGCTTACAGGTTTAATTTTCATATTTTTAAGTTAGGCGCCCGCGTTATTTGTGTCAAATTTAATAATTTATTATGTTTATAAGTGAAACTTTCATATTACTAACCGTGTTCCCTTAACTTATATCATTGATTTTATTTATAAGTCTTTTTTAACTAAAAAATTTGGATATATTTATAAGTCCCCTTTTAGGTAATAAATAAAACTGATAATTTTGTCTATATACTATTTGTACTAATAAAAATAGGGAGAGAGTAAAAAGTTAAAAGATGCTTGTTTAAAAATGAGGGTATAGTTGAAAATTTATACTATAATCATTGAGCTAACTATCTTTTTTTGGTAGGTGTGATTTAATTAAAAGGGATTTATAAATAAGATCATAAAAACTCGCAAGCATTAAATTTCTTGAGGTTTGTTGATGACTTATTTTATATTCACACATTATTAGGCTTCAAGTAGGAGTGTTTTAGAAAAATTGAATCTATTTTGCATGTTTGAGATTACATTTGAAGTTTTTAAAAATATTTATTTATATAAATCGAGGCAAAATTCATCTCATATATTTGTTTTCCATAGCATAAATAAGATTAAATAGCTGCTTTTAAAGGCTCTAATTGTTGTTTCAAACCAACAATTTATTTTTGGTATTATTAATCTCCTAACCCTATTCAAATAAATTACTCCCTCCGGTCTTTTTTTCATATGCAAGTTTACTCTCTTATGGCTAGTTTTTAATATAAGGAACTTTTTTCTTTATGTTTCAAAATCTAAACTACATTTTTTTTTTACCCCTACAAAATACATATCTTTATACTACCTCCTGTCATAAATATAGGATAAAATTTGTAGTACAATTTACACTACAAACTTTATCATATATTTAGTAATGGAGGGAGTATTAGTTATCCTTTACTCATCAATAATTATCTTTTATTTAATCATTTATTACTTATTTTCTCTCATATTTGATACTTATCCTCTCTCATATGTTCTTTTAATAAATATGAGTATATTTGAAAGAAACACGACATTTTTATTACATTTATTGTTTTTAACTACTCTTAATTGTCAGTTTACTTTACGCAATTAAAAAAAAGTTGCTTATAGAATAACGGAAGGAAGCATCTTATGAAAAAAATCGAAAAAATTAAAAGCTAAGTACACAATGAATATTCCAATATCCTCTATTTTCTCATGCCTCTTTGGGAATGCAAAACATAGAAGAAAAAATATCTCATCTTAGGAAATTGCCCCGTGGTCATGAACTAATTTTTTTGCCATGAATCTTTGCTGACATTTAATATAGGTAGAAAAAGAAAAAATGACTTAAATTTTGAGATACAAGAAAAAAAAAGTAGGTTATATTAAGGATCAATCTTTTTTTTTGATACAAGGTGAGGGGAGAGGGGATCGAACCTAGAACTTAAGGGGGGAAATGAATCCCAATACCACTGCACTACAAGTAGTGCTGGTTATATTAAGGATCAATCTTAAGAGAGAGAAAATTGCTCATAAAAAGAACCATAGAGATATATACTACTCTGGTTCTATTTATAAATCTCTTTTAAGTAAATCACACATACCAAGGAAAGGTAGTTAGTTCAATGATTATGAGATAAATTTTCAATTTTGTCCTTATTTATGAATAGATATCCTTCAACTTTTTCTTCTCTCTATTTTCATTAGTACAATTAATGTGGGCAAAATTGTGACAATCTGATTTTTTACTTGAAAGAGGACTTATAAATAGTACCAATTTTTTTGGTCAAAAGGGACTTATAAATAGGACTAGAGTGGTATGTGTATATATATGTATATAAAAAAGGGGTTGAATTCACCCACAATCTAAGGGTAGAAAGAAATCTTCCTTCCTCCTAGGTGATATCAATGTTGGGCAGGGTAAGTCGTCTATTACCCTCAAGCATTTACCTAGGCATCCAGAAGCTAGGATGCCTCCCCTAGCGCCTTAACCAACTCCAGGATCGAACCCTCTCCATTTGGTGAGAGTATCCAACCCCTTTGCCAGTTGAATCAAAGTAGAGAGGTCATGGAGATATATATTTAAAACACTTACTTAATGCAAAATACACCCTGGTAAATTTAATGTCTCACAATAGATTAAAAAGAAAAATAAAAACTATATGTTTTAAAGTAATACTAGTAAATTTAATGTCTCCAAATTTTGATGCCTAATACCTAGTTCGAACTGTATAAGAACAATAATCAATTTTTGCTCGAATGGTTTGTAGAGGAGCCCTACCTTCTCTCGTCCAATGGATCTTTGCACGTTCTTTTCCATTGATATGTCCCGCAATTTGTACTTTAACTCCTTTTGCATCTGTCTGTTCAGTTAATTCAATAGCTTTTTTCAAACTCTATTCTTTAATTGTCTGGCTATAAATTCTGCAAGAATATTAGGGTGTCCATAAGGTTTCGACTTAATTATCTAAATTTTGTTAAACCAACACAATAATTTGAATTCAGCTAGAAACTTTGTTACAATCCTAAAGTCCATTTGCATTGGGTACGGTTTCACTCGACCGCAATTTTCTCCTCATCTGTCAGAAACTTCTTATCATGATAATCCAATTCATCCAAACACTCACAAAGTGCCACGTCATAAAGTTTTTTACTCTTTACCTTTGTGACCCCATGATTTCATGCCAAAATGCTCAATGGTTGAGAAACAACTTAGATTGCTAGAATTTTATCAGACCCCGTAAGTAGAGGTTATTTTTGGTTAATAGGCCTTCACCCAAGCCTTGCCAGAATTCATTATTTGTTGAACTCGAACAAGATTGGTTACTATAGACTATGATATTGAATTTTTTTGTAATATGACTCAACCTGCTGATCTTCGTAGCATTTAGAAGTGGGATTTTAATCAAGTTTCTTTCTTTAGACTTCAGTTTTTTCCGTGGGGTGGGGTTTTTCCTCTAACTACTTTAAATTTTTAAATCCAAAAAAAATTATTTCTTTTTTGTAAGGTAGGATTTTTCATTGTCAGTAGAAATTTCTTATTTACGATGGATACTCTAACAGAAAAGAGATGTGGGGAGGTTGAGAAGATGTAGTCTTTGGTATGTTGAGGAAAGTTATGTGAGGGTGCGATGTAGATGGGAGGATATGTAATTTTAAAACCTTAATGATGTGTCACTTTGTTAGCCATGGGATGAATTGAGAATAAAACTAATGAGAGAATCTGCTCCCATTTGAACGCGATATTTTATTTTTGGTATTACCTTCACTTTATCTTTCTCCATCTTTATTTCTCTCTTTTATAAATGTAGGCATACAATTGTATAGTTAGTTGTTGAGCCACTTGTATGATTGAAGAGGAATAGTTGATAAAAAAAATAAATCAGAATATTTTTATTTGTCAGGGGTTCCGAAACCCAAACTAATGTTGTCGCAATCACTTTTTATGGTTTTTTTTTTCTTTTTATAAATACGCCCACTTTTATGGTTTCTTTCTTGGACCTGGACTTGAACACTTGTCTTTATTACATTGATATACCCTAACTTGTAAATATGAAAAATTGTCTTGTAAATGATATACCTCAACTGTTAAATATAAAAATTTGTCATGCAAAAATTAATTTTGTTTTTGAGAAAATATGTATTATATCATATTTACAGGTTGAGGTATATCATTTACATTTGGGTTCAGGTATATCAATTTATACACAAAAATTTTGCGACACTCATTAGCATTAAATAAAATTCAGGAAACTTATCTACGTTTAATTTTTTTTTTTTTAATATTCATGCATGATTAGGCCTTCAATTTTTGTTTTAGAAAAACTGAATCTCTTCTGTGTGATTAAACCTCTTCCGTTTGAGTTAATCATTAGTTAAGCTTACTTTGGTTTAGGGCTGAGCATGGAACCCATAACCCATGAGCCTACCCATAACCCAGTGTAATTTGGTCATTTTGAACCTACCCAAAAAGATTCATAATGGGACGGGTTCAAACCCGTCACCCGCCCATTTAAGATTTAAATGGGCGGGCTATGGGCACACCTATGGGCTGCCCATACCCGCCCATTTAGTGTAATTTTTTTATTAACTACACATCACATTCAATATTCTGCCATAAAATAAAGGCATTTCAAAGATAGTTGAGGCATTGTATGTGCTCAAAATTTGATATTCAAGACACCCTTTAAATTTAAGAACCTTGATATTAATAATTTTGATTTTGACCCAAAAAAAATTAATAATTTTGATGAGAGTGTAAATGTTGTTACTAGTATTTTCAATAAAATTCTGAATTTGTATTGTTTCTTTTTTTATTTTATATTAGATTATTTATTATATGTTTTCTCTTCATTTATTTTGCAGAGGAAAATTTAGTTTCTAGAGGTAGAGCTATAGTCCCTTCTTTAAGTGAACTAAAGATGATAGTGAAGATTGAAGCATAAAGTTTTAATGGAAGCATGCCATCTTTTTAATTTATGAACTTGTAAAGTTGTAATTATAATGTTTTAATTTAAAAATTGGAGTTTGAACATCAAAATTATGCTATGGTGGTGCTTGTATAAATTTATGTTGTTTTGTATAAATTGTGATTATTAAACTATGAAGATTTAGATTTCAGAAATTAGAATGATGAATTTGAATGGATTCTTAAAGCTTATGAATATTTTTTTTTTCAAAAAAAAATAAACATGTTAGATGTAAATGAGTTATTCAAAACTCGGTTAGCCCGCCCATTTATGTATTAGCCTATTTATACGGGTTTAAATGGGTTGATGATGTAATTTAAAATTAAATAAGCGGGTTATGGATTAGGCCTCGGTTTACCCAACTGCTCATTACTCTTACTCTGCCCTACTTTGGTTATTATTTCACTTGTAAACATATAAGCAACTCTTCCTAATTTCGTATGCCGAGGGTTTCTTCATAAATTCCATCACAATTCAATTTTGTGGGCCAACGACAATATATTTGTTGAATTTTGATTCTAATGTAAGTGCTCATTTGTGAATTTCTAAAAAGTATTTTTTAAGAACTATTTTAAAAGTTAAAATAAAACTATTCCCACGTGCTCATATGATAAATAGTAAAAACACTAAAACAAAAGGCACTAAAAAGTAAAAGTAGCCATTCATTTATTAAATCAACCCTATAATTCCAAACAGTTTTTGAAAATTACATTTAATTACACGGTTTAAGAAAAATTAATAATGCCACTAAAATATTTTTTAAATAATAATCTGACTTACCACACCAAGCACAAAGTCACCAAATAAATTTGACCGAAAGTACCATAACTATCCGTTGTTAGAAGTGCAAAGAAGTTTTTTAGCCAAAAAAATCATAAGGGAGTTTCAACTTTCAAGAAATCTTAAAAAGGCCTTATTATCTTTCACATAATTTAAAACTGTTTCAAAGCATACATTTATAGGGAGATTTAAAACAAGTCAGATAAACCAGAAACAAACTCCAGTCCAGGCCTTCAAAGTGAACCAAATCATACTGTTCCATTTTGGCTCAGTGAGTTATTTTCTGAGCACCCCTAACCCAAATGTCCTCTTCAATTATCATCAAATAGCTTCATGGTTGGTTCATGAGTCCATAAGCCGATCCATTACCAGTTTAACAACAGCAGGAGCATCAACTGTCACAGCTACCTTGACAGATGGTTTATCCGACCATTCAGTAACTTCACAAAACCTGGTGTTATACCAAACAAAGCATATATACAGCCATAAATCATTTGAGAGACATGCAATGAAGAAGATAATACCACAATAGAAGTATGACCTAAGAAGCACCAATACATTAAAAAAAAAGTGGCTTATATCGGTACCTATATCAAAGGACTTTTTTTGTCTGATGAAATAATGTTTGGAACACATTTGTACACTCCAAAAGATTTCCAGACACATCAAAACAGATATCTCCCAGAGGATTTTAGTGGTAGAATTTCAGCTCAATAAATTTAATTCATATCTTGTTATGGACATCTTATTTTATACCTGAAATCCTCCTTATTCACCCTTTTGTTGAATTTATATAGTATTGGCTAATAACTGTCATGGGATAGGACTACATATATCAAAATTGAATTAGATGCATGGCTTTACCCTGAATTCTCGAGGGAGACAACCTCATAATGACGTTTACCTTTTTTGTTTATTATACAGAATCGTGAGCCCCCTTGTGATGCCACTAGTTTGGACTCTAACAGCACCCTCTGTGTAAGTTAGAAGTGAAGGATCAACAGCTGCAAGAATGGTCGTTGGGTCATGTAGGTAAACACCTGCATATAAAATCAACTATAATAATTAAGAACAGATCATGAGATCTCTACTAGTTCTTCAGCCAATCAACAAGGCAGACCTGTAGTGTCATATGCCTCCAAATGATAAGAGAAGTACACGCCCAAGATTTTTGTCAAGTATTGAGCAAATTTGCCTTGTGAATTTGCCAACTTCTCTCGATCAGAAGCTATATAGACATTGGTGACAAGAAAATAGATAAATGATGTTTGCTATAGCATTAATTATAAGCTGATCATATCATTCAGACTGATGCCAAGTTCTCATCAATGGCTAAGAATGTGTATTCCAATTAAAAGGCACGACATTAATCTTATAGTAAGCTCAAAAATAAAAATGTCGTATGCTAGCAAAACATTCAGGCCAAAAAACAACACTAGAAACACATGAAATGAAATGTGACATTATGAAAGCAAGTAGTAGTTTCTGTGCTCATCCAGCACAATCCACAGACAAGCATTCGCTGCACCACCCATGTGTAGGTGCAAAATCAAACTAACATCAACCAAGAACTCTCTATGTCAATTGCAAGCGTGAAAGAGAAAAAAAGGAGGAAAGAGAGGAGGAAGAATAAAAGAGCGAATGGGACTACTCAATTGATTTAATCAGGCTCAATATATGTTTATCAATAATCATTAATAAGGTCAAGAGAGCAGTTTTGCTAGTATAAGCCCAATACAATAGTCATCAATACACTTATTTTAACAACACCAAGCTCTCCCCAGAGAGCATATATTTCCATGTCAATACCACTACCTCAAATGTTTTGCCAGCCTCTGTCGAGCATGAGTTGAGTTCTAGGAGAATCTTCTAATGTTTCCTCAACACCACGACTAAAGGCACAACTGCTGCAAAGCCCAGCACTGCCTGACCTAAGAGACAAGCCAATTAAGATCCTTCTAGTCCTATGTGGACAAAGACGCCATTCCCATCAAGAAAAGAAATTACTTTAATTGCCTTGAACTCATAAATCATATATGTTTGGGCAATCTTTCAGGGTTATTCCATCCAACTTAAAATCCCCAAGTTGCCTTGAGAACATTTGTACAGTGTGCATACTCCCCTAATACTAACTGTATGTGACCAAGGATCACTGAGACTACAGATGTGGGATGACTCCGAGCTCATGGCCTCACCAATTTAAGGTAGGTAAAAACTCAGCTTTGAAAACATGTTTTAGTCCTTTAGGAAGGAGACCTTTAACATATGTGTGCCATGGGAACTATAAAGAACTAGAGAGAGGAAAATAAGGCATCCTCACAGCAGAACAACCTCTCTTGACTACTCCAACAAAGGGTGAGCTTGCAGCAACCTTCTAAAACTGGGCACATGCATGTCTCTTCATGGATATCTACCAAAAATTTTATGGCCAACCCTACTTCCTTAAAAGCTACATATCCCTTTTCATAGACACCAATCCATAAGGTCGCCACCTCCCAAAGTGACATCGTGTATCTTCTAACTTGGTTCCCAATATCAAGCACCTGCAGACAGCAGGTATTGACATTCACTATTAAGCTAAAAATAGTCCTAATAAATCCCTCAAGAACACAGATTTACAAGAGAGAGAAAGAACGAAAACTCTGCGCTTATCAAGACCGAGCTTATATTGCTCCTCTGTTCTTTGTAGCAAGTGCCTACTTTCTATCCCTATCGTCAATTATTGTTCACACCTTTATCATCATTGAATCTGTATCCAGCCTGTTCCCAAAACTGTTTTGGACAAATTTATTACAAAAATAGAAATTTGGATACTTATGCATTCAGGACAAACACAACTTGTTACATTAAATAATGAAGATTTTCTGACAATGACAGAACACTAGGACTAATTAATTGAAGAAGACATGTGCAAGTTCAATTGGATCGAGATATTAGTTGACAATCTCTTGAAAAAACAGCGACTTAAGAAATATCCATATGAAGTGTAACCTGATTAATGATACTGGGTAAATCCTGAAAGAACAGGCCCAAAAAGCAAAATTAAAATTGTTGATGAAATTCTTTTGCAAACCACTTAAGATTTATATAAGCAAAATCATAAATACAGATACAGATAAATGTTTGCATAATCATAACAGAATTGAATGAATTGGATTTTGCCAAAGGAAGTACCTGTCAGGACAACTTGGTGTGTAACATTTATCCCTATTGCCACAATGTCTGCCCCGCTTGTGAATACAACATCCGCAGCATCTGGGTCGCCAAATATCTGAAACCAAATAAGGCCAACGAATTAAAAAAAAAAAAAAAAACTTCAGAATAATAAGAAGCACAGGCAGAGAGAAGACAGCAATAATCTGTACATAAGAGAAGTTATAGTTAGACTTTCAACACATGAAAGAAAACTCACATTGGCCTCAGAAGCTGGATTTACATTGCCATTCACTGCAAAAGCACCACCTAGAAGAACAATCTGGCCAATGTTTTTGGAGAAGTCAGGATCCTGCTGGATAGCCTAGGCGAATAGACATTTTGTTTGTCATTAAATAATTAAATGAGTAGAGGGTAAAGAGAAAACACAAAATCGCCTATATATCATACCAATGCAATATTTGTAAGTGGTCCCAATGCCACAACAGTGATTTTGGCAGGATTAGTCTTTGCTTGCCGAATCAGAAAATCAACAGCTGATTCTTCAATTTGCTTTCCTTTAGGCGGAGGGAAATTTTGGTTTCCAAGTCCATCCGCACCATGGACAAAATCAGCAATACGAAGCTTTGTTCCATTCTTAAAGAAATGAAGATTAATACAATAAGAAGAATCATAAGTGCAGTAACATGCAAATGTTACAGACAGTGTTGTTGAATCCTGAAAATATTATTTCACTTCCTTCCTTCATTCTTTCGGTCTACTGAGGGGTCCAACTACATTAAATTTGCAAGGAACAAACAAGTGGTAAAAAATCCAGTAACTATAATTGCTGTAAAAGTTAACCAAGTCTGCATATATTCTTCATCCATGTAAGACACTGTGATAAGATACCAATTCAAATGAATCCGATGGTAATGGTAGTTATATTATAGTGCATAGAAATCAGTGATCAGGGGAATTACTCACAGTTAATGTAACGTGGGACCCTTCAGCCACTGGTATATCAGTTCTCCCAGCAACCTCCAACTGCATTGGACATATTACACAAGTAAGAACTCTAACAGAATGATAAAAAGTCAACTTGACTCAATTATTCATAGAAAAGCAACAACCAATCACATATAATAAATGTATCATAAAAAGGCCACCTAGAATCAGGGAAGCAAACACTATAATAACTTTACCAAATGCAAGGCATTTCTGGTGGCCAGGGTGGTGTAAACATTTCCGTAAATAGTTGTAAGTCCAATGACCTCCACCTCAGGTGATCGTAATGCCAGAAATATTGCCATGGCATCATCTACACGAAACAATTGCCATGACTTTTGTCCTCAGGTCAACAATTTTAATGAATTTTAGCACTTAATATCAAAAACCCAAAATCAAACACAAGAATATTTTCTTTCTTTTGGGTCAAATGGAAGGCAAGAATTCTAAAAATAACACATCCACGACTTATGAACATTCTATTACACGAAACAATTGCCATGACTTTTGTCCTCAGGTCAACAAGTTTAATGAATTTTAGCACTTAATATCAAAAACCCAAAATCAAACACAATAATATTTTCTTTCTTTTGGGTCAAATGGAAGGCAAGAATTCTAAAAATTGCGTCTTTTCCTTTTAGCGCGAAAAAGTGTAAACAGTTAGTAAAAAGGATCCAGACATGAGAAGACCTACCAATGCCAGGGTCAGTATCTATTATGATCTTCTTAGGTTCAGATGCCATGACCGAGAATTTAGAAGAGGAAAAAGAAAGACGAATATTCAGAGGACCAATCGCTGAATCTGAAGGAACTGTACAGTTAAACAAGCAGAAAGAATAAAGGGTGAAGAGTTTGGCCAGTAGAGTGCCGATCCGGCAAACTCCTCGTACCCAAATTTTTCTTCTCCTTCACCAAATACGGCAATTATTCGTATCAGTTTCTTCTTATATATAAAAAGACACCTCAGCTAAAGCCTATGGAAGCATTACACCCATTGCCATCCTTATAAATTAAGCATTACACCCATTACCATCCTTATAAATTAAGCCCATACGGCATTACCATCCTATCACTATCAGTTTTTATCCTTAAGAAAATGGGAAAACTAATAACGGAGTCCTTAGGTCCCGTTTGGTTCAGGGAATTTTAAAAGAGTAAAGGGAACTTAAAAGAGGGAAGGGAAGATAAGAGGGAATTTAAAAAAATAGAACTGTTTGTTTGACATGGGAATAGAACTTAAGTTGATTGGAAATGAAATGTTTGGTATGAAAAATTTGGGGTGGATTAAGTGGGAACTTGAGACAAAATTCCCATTATGCCCTTATGTAAAAAACGCTGGAGAAGACAGAAGTTCAAGTTCCAACGAACTAGTCAAGTTCGAACCAAACAGTGGAGTTCGAACTTGAATACTTTGTTGCATCCAGTTTGCTGTCATTAACCATACAGTAGCTTGAAACCCAACCCCACTGATATATCATTGTTTGGAAAACACAAATCAAGATGTCCAGTTCGAACGGCTCATATGGGTTTATTAGTTTCAGCTTCTATTTTACATTATATAATACGCAGCACAAAACCATTGAAATAAAACACTTTCAACACTTTCACATTCACTCTGGTTCACGAGCAACACGCTATCGGACAAAAACCATCACACAAATTAAACACCCATTTCATCTTATTACCTGGTCTCGATAGTCTTCTGCAACTTTGAGCTGGAAAGTCAGATAGGGCTCGAAAGCAAGATTCAGATCGCAAACTTTGAGAGCTATCGAACCAACGCTAGATTCATATCGAGTTCTCGCAGCACCTACTTCTCTCTCTCGCAGCTCATGATTGTCGCAGACCGAGAAGTGGCGTCGAAGAGAGCTGCCCTGTTTGAAGTTTTCGGGGCTTTTTTGACCCAAATTTTCAACCTCCCGGGAACATTTTAGAGATCCCGCCATTTTGAGCTGGAAATCTGATTCCCACGTTCGTGGGAGCTGAGGACCTGGAGGGAATCCAACTCATCGGAAGTCTCATGTGCCAAACGGTCTTTTTAAGTAGGAACTTTCCCAACTTCCCTTTCCCTCCTCCGAATTCAGTGAACCAAACAGGACCTTATAGTTTATTTCGTTCCTATCTGACCCCCTCACATCCAATACATTTAACTAACTCCAATAAAAAGTCCCACACCGAGGACACCCATCACTTGAATTACTCTACTCGGTGGTGGTCAAGTACCACATCGACCAGATGAAGAGTCAACCAGACTGAAAGCAACTACTAGAAAAATACCCCACCGAATCCACCATAATAGGCCTTTCAGGGGAAGTAACCTGGGTGCCAAATGGCAGCAGGGAACCTCGCGTGGGCCAGCCGTGCGGTTTAACTAGTGGTGGGGTTGTTATCGTGGGTTTGGCCATGGTCCACTTCTTTTACCATAATCTTCTTCATCTTAGTAGTTGGATTGAAATTTCAACGTTTCAGATCTAATGATTTTTTAAAATATTAATAAAATATTAAATTATTATATCTAACCTATTGAGATTTTAATCCAACAATTGGGATAAAGAAGAGGATAGTAAAAAAAGTAGACCATAGCTAAACCTGTGTGGTGCACCCTGCAAATCCTAGTTTCCAAATTTTGTTGAACAGATTTGTCAAGAAATAAAGTCTAATTAAATTACTTAAATATTTATGATTGTTACTTTTTGTGCAAATTATTTTATCAATTTATAAATGAGTTAAGGTGCAAAAATATATATGTGGTTTTCTCAAAAGTGCACCCAACACCAAATATTATTTTTGGGTTTAAAAGTAACCATGTATTTACAAAAATGAAGCAAAAATATCCATAAACCACTAGTTTGACTTTTTTATATATATTTTTAAGACTGACATAAATAATGAAATAACTAAATTTTATCTGAGTTGGCAGTGGAAAGCTAGAGAAAATTACATAAAAGGGTCCAGATGGTTTTGAAAATTACAGAAAGGCGGCAACAGTAACGATGAAGTAGAGACGGGCGGCCCGATAGGTAAGATTAAGATTGAGAGAGAGAAGAGGATTGGAGAGGGAAAGACTAAACTATAATTTCCAAAATATCTATGTCATTTTTTATAATTTTCCCAACTTTTTTACTGCCCGTTGGGATTAAATTTAGCTGAGTCATTGTTTATGTTAGCCTTCAAAATATTAAAAAAAACAAAAAAAATCAAACTAACCGTCAACTAATGGTTAACGGGTATTTTTATTCTACTTTTGTAACCACATAGTTAATTTTGCACAAAAAAAAAAACATTTGGTGTTGTTTGATGTACTTTTGAGAAAGACACATGTGTATTTTTACATTTTAACCCATTTATAAATTGATATATTCTTTTAGTTTGTTGAGCAATTTGCACTATAAATTATGTCATATATTTAAAACCCAAAGTGGTGTAATCTAAGTATACACATGATTAATTAATTTAGTTATTTTCCTTAGTCTCTAAAAAAAGGGTCAACTATGTCATAATCTCTAAAAAATTAATCAACTATATCTCATATTCAGAACTAGTGAAATAATAAATTTGTTTGGCCAAAAAAACAAGATATAATAATTTTGATTACTCTATTTAACATCAATATAATAAATTTTTACTTAACCAAAGGTCTATTTCTTCTACTATATTTATTTTCTTATTCTCTCTCGTTTACAATCCTCTTTATTATACTCTCTCCAGTTTTTTTTATAAGAGATTAAAATTTGAATTGCCTTAGTTATTTTTATAAAAGTCTAACAAAAGTTGTATGAGTATTTATGAGTTTTTTCCTTATTAACTATATGTATTATATTAATTAAAAGGTTTGTGATACTTATATTTACTTTATTTATCTCTCTTACTTACCCTCTCATAAATAAGAGCATATACCTAGGAGAAAAAAATTATTTAAGACATTTATTATTTTTAACTAAATTTACCACTTTCTTAAACTAAGTAATTTAATTATTGTACTCTTATAAATAAGATTTGAGGGAGTAGTAACTTCTTTATTTTCTCTTATTCCCTATCTCCTCAAAGATAAGGGTACTTTAGTAAAAAAAAAGGTTACAATTTCACTTAGAGAATAATTAATGTTTATTTATCAATTTTATCCATGTCGTTAATGCTTAAATATGATTTTTAGTATGTTCTCTTTCAGTTGAAACCTAATTTAACATGGGCAAAGTTGAAAAAGGAAAGTGAATTTCAAACATATTTAAAGAGTTGACTATCATTTTTTTTGTTTTGATAAATTGGTTGAGGTGACTTATATCATAGACCAGAGAGGGAGTATTTTTTTTTTTTTTTGAGTATTTTGAAATGCGAGATTCGGTAAAGTATTTCCTGTAAGAAGGAATGAATACTACTGATTTATAAGTTCATCATCATTAAACTTTCATGTTACTTCAATAAGGAGATTAAAAAAAAAAAAAAGCTCATTTAAGAATTAGCATATAGGTTATAGCGACTAAATTACTAAAATACTAAACTCCTTTATCATAAATCTGGATCTATAGATATGAAGATCATGCACAATAATTCATCATTATTTTTCCTATTTTAAATTATTTATCTAATATTCCTTGGTATTCATCTTCACTTTTGAAAGATAAAGTCTCGGTATGAATAGTCGTCAACTGAAGTTGATATTCAGATGTCAAATTCAATTGAAGTCCCAATAATTGCTAAAACACTATTGGCATGTACACGGAATCTGCAAGTTGCATTGGAGATTAGTCAGTGAAGTTCCTTTTTTTGTTGCCCGTGATCTCTTCTCGAAGGCCCCAGTTTTGTTACGCAAGATTTCGATCTCTGCAATGAAAATTTCTCAAAATGCGTCTCGTCCTGGGCATTTAGCACTCTCTGGTCACATTTGCTCTTCAAAAATCAAAATTGCTTTGAAAACTTTGGATAAAATGAATAATTTGATATTTATTTAAATTTACTACTAAGAGTAATAGTAATTGTGCACCAGAAAGAGATATAGCCTGATGAGATTTATTCTGCGTTCTGTTGATTACCATCTCTCATTTTTCGAAGACGTGGTCTTATCCACTCATCTCTCAAGCCTTCTCCGGCGTCATCATCCGCCCTGTGCAGTGGTACGGCCACTTTCTGGCAGCTTCATTAACAGGTAGTCACTCGGTTGCCCTCTCCCTCTCACTTGTTTCCATCACCTATAGAATTTGTCATTGTTAACTTCTGCTCTTCCCCGCTGCTTCTGAAGCCTAAATCCCTCTTTACGCTGTTTCCAAATCCCCTGATTTTGTTAACTTGTTCATGTCTAGGAATCCACCCGAATTACTGCTTCCAAAGTTTTCGGGTGTCTATCCACTGCAATTTTGACGGGTGTATGAACTTTCAAATTCAAAGCTAGACAGCTGATATGTACCTGAATTTAATGACATTAAGACCTAGTTAAACGCTGCTTCTGTAAATTTGGCAGACTTAAAATGCTTCTTAATTAACAATACGTTTCTCGCTTGCCATAAGTTTGATGTGTTCTACAGTTTCGTTTTGTTTTCGCAACTTTTCTGTTCTTGTCATATATCTCGACTTCATCTTCTGGCTAATTGTAGAAGACACAGCACATTTTTCTAAGCCTATTTTTCTCTTCATTTTGTGACTGAATAAAGTTTCTGTACCTAGCCATTTGTCAGCAAGTTTAAGCGGCTTGCATTTACGTAGACCATTAACTGAATATAGTTCCGAAAACAAATCAAAACTTCTATTTCGTGAGGGTGTTTGTGTGCGCACAACCCAAACCCCCAATCACCTGAACTACTCTCCAGTGGCTTGGGGAGGGTATTTTTGATACTATTCAATTCTGTCTCTGCTGCTGAAATTCTGATATACGTACAAATATTGAACACAGATGGTTTTCTTGTGCTGGCATCGACCATCTCTCCAAGACCAGAAGGCATGCGTTGATAAGTAATCAAATGATGTTTGGCCTTTTTTTTGTTGTTGTGATTTTTAGCCTCTTTGGTGTTGGGGCATTCTAACATTCAAACTTTCTCCTCTTGCTTGTCAACTAGGTCTGGTACTTTCAACTATAATGTTAAATATAGAGGAGCTACTGCTAAATCTTTGTCTTCCCTTAAAGAAGATGAAGGATTCTCCAAAGATGGATTTTTACTGAACCATGCTCGAGTTTTGGTAGGTTCTGGTCTTGACACTTTTGAAAAGGGCAAGAGTGCTCTCAGAAGTTGGAGGTTTGCTTATGTCACTCCTGTTTTGTGATGATGCATATATATACATTTATAGGGGAAAAGTTGCTGAACCATGACTGATATCACTTTCAGGCATTTTGGATTGAATTGGGCATTTGTTGATCCAAAAACTCCAGTTCAACAAGGAGTGAAGTTTTGTGCTTGTGTAAAGGAGTTCGTCCCATGGCTCATGATGCCTCTTGAGGTTGTATATGTGAATGAAAGTAGAACTAAAAAAAACCGAAATGCCTCCTTTGGTTTTGGAAGTGGCACTCTGGGTGGTCACTTACTGGTGAGTGCTTTCCTCCTTATGCTTTTCTCTGTCTCTGCGGTTGTGACTGGTGTCTCAAAATTTTCAAGTGATTAAGTTCTTTCAGCTTGGAGATGCAGATGTGACCTTCTGAATATACCTCCTTATCTAATGCTTTCATGAACTTATAAAATCCAATATGTCTTTGGCATTTCTTTATTGCTGCAGCAATGTTCTTTTAACTGTGTTCTTATGTTATGAGACCTGAAAACACTTCTGCTTTCATATCTAATTATGTAATTAGTACCTGAGGCTAGGAACTCTCAAACTCTTCAAGGGCCAACTTCTCCCACCCTAATCACCAATTTTTTCCTGTTTGTCCTACAATCCCCCCCCCCCCCAAAAAAAAAAGAAAAAGAAAAACCATTTTAACCATAATAACTCATCTAGAGCCATCAACCTTTTTGGATTTTGCTAAATCTTGCCATTGAATAAGAACTTCAAGATTTCCATCAAAAATCTGTCTCTCAGCCTTGACTGCCCTTAATTGAACCATCAACTCTATATCTTCGGTGAGAAAAGTGGACAGTTGTCGACATGGATCTGTAGTATTAAAATATTGATTGACTGCAACAAATGTACTGGATGTAAGGGAGTAGAAGCTAAATTCGGTTGGTATGCCCCTCTGCCAACCTCCACAAGAATTTCATAGGCACCATAATACCTTGAGCTCCGCTTTTGTTTCTGGCTATCAGCTTAGGTTTTGGCTTATTCTTTTGGATGTAGCATAGAAACTCACTTATTTTGATCTCAAGCTAGATGTTCTCTATGTTGCTGGGATAGCATTCCTTCGTGTTAACTGTTTCTTCACTGTTTAGCTAATGAAAACCCCATCATTATGCTTTGATTTGTTGAATCCACACACATCTATATTCGTATCTTAAAACTTCAAAAACTTTTGTATTTCGTGCAGTATATTCTGTGATATCAAATATATAGTCATGATTGTTTGAAAACTAGTTAGCTATGTTTAAAAACTTAATCTTTGGAATCAGGCTGGTGAAGAACGATTTTCAGTTGAGATGGATGAGAAAGGGCAGGTGTGGTATGAAGTGCTTTCATTCTCAAAGCCTGCTAATATGTTGTCATTTATTGGATACCCCTATGTTCTGCTGAGGCAAAAATATTTTGCTCATGAATCTACCAAGATAATGCTAAAACATATCGATTCCTCAAAACCCTGATTGTTGTCATTTTCTTATTTAGTTAAAATATAGTTCTAAAATGTATTTGTTCTCAAAGTGTTGTTGGTATGCTTCTTTGTGAATTAAATATAGTAAGTATAAGACGAGAACAATGCGGCTTATTTCTTGTACTTTGTGTAATTAATTGTAATTGACCATGAGCCAAGTTTAAGGCTCACAGGCAAATGAAATCCCGAATAAAATAAAAATCACGAATGAAGCTCAGGAGAACCCAACTCACCACTAAGCTAAACTTGTCACTAGGAAAAATAAGTGGCCTTAGAAAGCAAGAGCAAGTGATAGTTCACCGAGATGCCCAAATATATGTATAACTTGCGCGTAATAATTGAGAATACTTATCTATTAATGCCTTTGCACCACACAAAACACGAAGTTCAGTTACTCTATCTGATTCGAATGAGATATCTCATGACTAAATGGGGGGGGGGGGAAAAATGGTGCTGAAGAATTTTACACAGTAAAATGAATGTAATTCTGGATAGGATTATTCCTATTTCAACAGAACGTTAATTCGTGAAAGAAATGTCCAACGTCAAATTGATAATCAGACCCTGGATAGGAGAAAAGGGACACGCTCCTCAATGTTTAATATTGTAAAACTATAAATCCTGCCCGTAAAGTCCCACATCGCGGGGAACAAAAGATGTTTTACAATGATTGTATACCTCCCTTTTTGATATGCCTTAAAATCATGAGGGGTGATGGGTGCCAAAATGGACTATATTGAAAACGAGGCATTAAGATGTTATATAATTGATATCAAAGCAAAGTTTGAGCCCATGTTCTAGCAAAAACACTGGATCCAAAGGAGTGACGGGTCCCAAAGTAGATAATATCGTGAGCGAAATGCTGAGATGTTGCAATTATTATCAGAGCTAGTCTCAGGCTGATGTGCTAGTGTGGACACTTTGCCCAAAGAGGTTGACTGTGAAGTCACATATCAACGGGGAAGAAGAACAAATGATGTCTTATAAGGATCCAAATACATCCTTTCTCTACACGTTTTTAAATCTGTGAGCGGTGACAAGCTCTAAAGTGAACAATATCAAAAGTCGAGCACCAAGATGTTAAAATGGGCACGGAGAGCGAGGCACCATGGTTTAGTTTAATATTGAGTAGGTTATTTTGTCTTATCCTTTTTAGAGCCATTATTTCATTTGGTTGTATGTTATCACATGATTATGGAATAGCTATATACAATGTTTACCCCGCCTTCTAGAGATTTCAGATTCTAGCTCTTAACTACTAAAAATTTTCCTTATCATTAGTTCTAACAATTTGGAATCAGAGCGCTCCAATTTCTGGACCATTGGGGTGTTATGGGCACAACTGCAAGAATCAGCAACCTACGGATTCTGCTGTACCTAACCCCAATGCGGAATCTTCTAAAGGACATGAAACTTCATCAAATGTAGATGAGAGGATGTCCTAAACAATTAATGTAACATGGTACCCTTCATCCACTGGTATATCAGTTCTCCCTGCAACCTCCAACTGCATTGGACATAATGCACAAGTAAGGACGTTTCTGACAGAATGATAAAAGCCAGCTTTACTCAATTATTCATAGAAATGATCAACAAACAATCACATCGAATAAATGTATCATAAAAGGCCACTTAGAATCAGAGAAGCTAACACCTTAATAACTTTACCAAATGCAAGGCATTCTTGGTTGATTGGCGGTGACAAATGCAGTACTGGATGTAAAGGAGTAGAAGCTAAATTCGGTTGGTATGCCCCTTTGCCAACATCCTCAAGAATTTCTTAGGCACCATAATACCTTGAGCTCAGATTTCTATAAGCATTCCTGACCAAAGACTTGAATATCTTGGTGTCAGCTTTTGTTTGGCTATCAGCTTAAGTCTTGGCTTATTCTTTTGGATGTAGCATACAACCTCACTTATTTTGATCCCAAGCTAGATGTTCTCTATGTTGCTGTGATAGCATTAATTTGTGTTAATTGTTTCTTCACTTTTTAGCTAATGAAACCCCATGATTATGCTTTGATTTGTTGAATCAACACACATCTATATCTGTATCTTAAAACCTTAAAAACTTTTGTATTTCGTGCAGCATATTCTATGATATCAAATGTGTAGTCATGATTGTTTGAAAACTAGTTAGCTATGTTTGAAAACTTAATCTCTATGCAAACAGGCTGGAGAAGGACGATTTTCAATTGAAATGGATGAGAAAGGGAAGGTGTGGTATGAAGTGCTTTCATTCTCAAAGCCTGTTCATATGTTTTCATTGATTAGATACCCCTATATATTGCTGAGGTAAAAATATTTTGTTCATGAATCTACCAAGATGATGCTGAAACATATCGATTCCTCAAAACCCTGGGTTGTCATTTTCTTTAAATATAATTCTCAAATGTCTCTGATCTCAAAATGCCGTCGTATTCTGCATTTGTGAATTAAATATAATATAGTATATCATAATTTTTACAAGACGTGAACAATGCTGCTTATCTCTTATACTTTATGTAATTAATTGTAATTAACCATGAGCAAAGTTCAAGGTACACAGGCAAACGAAATCCTGAATAAAAGAAGAATCGTGAATGAAGCTAAGGAGAACCCAACTTAGAAGCAACAGCGAGTGATAGTTCATCGAGATGCCCAACATATGTAAGGGATATATGACTTGCACGCAATAATTCAGGATACTCGCTTATTTATCAATGCCCTTGCACCACACGGATTCAGTTGTTTAATCCGAAACGGATGACATATCTCATGGACAAAAGCAAAATGAAAAAAAATAAAAAAAAAATGGCGCCGAAGAACTTTACACAGTTAAATGTTAATTCTAGATGGAGTTATTCCTATTTAACAACAGGATGTCAATTTGCGAAAGAAATGACCAACGTCAAACTGTCCTTGTCGCAAAATTGTAAACCCTTCCTGCGAAGTCCCACATTAGGTAGGGAAGGAAAACAAATGAGTCTTACATGAATTCATATGCTCCCTTAATATATTTTAAAACAATAAGAATAAGTCATTGGATGTTACAATAGGTATAAAAGCAAATTCCAAAACGGACAAGAGTGCCAGGAGCCAGCAAGGCAGAGTGAGTCCAACTACATTTGGATGGCATATTTCTCATTTTTTTCATTCTATTCTTTGTTGGTTTTCATTAATCTCCCAACGGGATAAGGCTTGTAGATATTAGAACTCAAAATAAAAACACATCGAAATCTAACATCATAAATACCCAGAATAAGTACAACTGTATATGGAAGAACTGCCTTACAATTTAAAATTAGAATGGCTGTTCCTGAACTTAACTCTGAACTTGACATCTAGAAGCGTATGGAGCAAAAAAAAGTTTGTAGCTTCAAATAAACATAAACACAACTGTTAGCTTAGAATACCCACCATTCCTACCAGCCTACAACTCAAGCAAATTCTACCCATTAGGGCTTCAAGAAAAATTAGTGCAACACATTGGTTAATCATTACAAGGATATTCATTCTCCTATTCATATTTTTAAAATATGACTACTCATAACATCTATAGATTCATGTTAATGTACACCTGTGTGATATTCTCACCAATTTATCAGGATCACCAATCCTATCTCTCCTATCTCTTGGGATGGTTCTAAAAGCCTTGGAGTGTCAACTCGGGAAGGCAAGAAAGGAAAATTTTCCTGTAGTCTCCATTTCTTAACCCAGCAAAATTGCAGATAATATCTCTCCCATGGTCTTCTCAGGCATGTCACCTTTATCATCCATCTCCATGCCAGATTCAAGGACCGCAGCATCCAATACAAGCTTTCTTTTTGCAATCTCATATACATTTTCGTCAACTGTACCCTTGGTAACCAGCCTGCGGTGGAATACATCAGAAGCGTTAGTCTATCGATGCATGCAACAACGCCTTTTCTATAACCAAGAGAAAGACAAGCGTGGTGAATGAATACCGATATATAGTTACAGGCCTTGTTTGACCTATCCTATGACAACGATCTTCTGCCTGTCTATCAATCTGTGGATTGAAATCCATGTCATGAATTACAACAGTATCAGCTCCTGTCAAGTTCAAGCCTTGTCCTCCAGCTCTTGTAGAAAGCAAGCAAGCAAATATGGAAGCATCGTTATTGAATGTATCAACTATTGTTTGCCTCTCTGTTACCTGTGTACTGGCAATCAAAGTTGGGACCAAAGATCCATCCATCAATGTTTAAAAGTGGTGGGCATGCACACAAGCACACCTCTCCAAAAGAGTTACAAATCAACAAGACACTCATGTGCCTTAAAACTCAGCACTGAATAGGCATACATCGTAAAGGAATTAAGGAAGCATACTTAGGTAGTGTCTGGAAACCTTTCAAAACCTAGGTTTTAGAATTTACAAGGTAAGTATGTGAGAGGAGTTTTGTCTCGCCTTGCGCAAAGCCTAGGTTTTCAATGGTTTCCAAACACCCCCTTAGTTTCAACAAGTACCTTCCATCAAGCCGTCTGTAGGTCAAACCAATGACATCAAGTGTCCACTCCAAAATATCAAGCATAGACGTCCACTGACTAAATATTAATACACGATGACCACCTTTCTGAAGTGAAGGAAGAAGCTTTTTTAAGGCCTACATAAGCATAAGAGCAACTCAAATTGAGTGCATCTACCAAGAAGTTATGGGTGCCTCTGAATAATTGATGATAACATAACTTGTTTGAGTCAATCAAATCATACCCGACATTTTGCAGAAGACATAACACTTCTATCTGGAAGGACACCCTTTCTATCATTGACACCATAATGAAGCAAAAGCTACAAAGGATTCAAAGAGACAATTTAAATACATTAAACCATTTACCAAAATAATCATCCAATCAATTAGCAGAAGTTAAGCCATAGAAATGTTATTTGTTTCTAGAGATTCTACGCATGCATATGGAATAAAATTATATTTCATTTTAAATTTTAAAATATAATTATTTATCAAATTAAGCCATAGAATTGTTGCAAAAATGCACTTTCATGAATGGTAGATTTACCCGGTGAATTGAGAAGTCATTGTAACTTTTTAGTTCGTCAATTACTCTGTCCAAAGTACATTCAAAGCCAAAAGCACCCACGGGATGTAACTTCCTAGCAAAGCGAATGACATCCTCATCACTATAGATTTGCCTAATCAACAAGGGATGGTTTGCAATCTGAAATAAGAACAATATTATATAAATCCATGAAAAGGAAGCAATTTCAATGGAATAAATTAACTGAAGTATTCGTCAAAGCTTAAATATGTTCAGCACCCAGAACCTTGCGAAACTGAACAAAATAATTGTTAATTTGTCGACGAGGAAGAACTTGAAGAATATTATTAGAATTAGGTCCTGAACATTTTGCCATTCGAGTTTGTGAAATAGCACGATACTCCTCAATGGCTTCCTTATAAGCATTTTCCTGCTGCACTTCCATTACAACATATTCAACCTGCAGGAACATATCTTGGCCTTGTAAATGGCAAGCTTATAATGAAGCAACACCGTTAAAAGAAATCAGCACTAAAGGTGATTCACACACTCGTTGAATTTTAGGAACAAGTTGCTGCATCACATCAGATTTTAGCCTCCGTAAAATAAATGGCCCCAAGATGGACTTCATGCGACCAACTAAATCTCTGTCTTCTGTGTTCAGTAATTTTTTCAAGTCAACATCTTCAGTAGCAAAAATATCTGGCATCATAAACTCCAACAGCGACCATAATTCCTGCAACAAGGTCAAAGAAAGGTCACAAGCTTTACTTGAGAGTTTTTTTTTTTAAAAAAAAAAGTAATGATAGCACATTCATGGCATGGAGATTGATGCATGAGACTAAAATACATGCTTCCATTTAACTGAGATAAGTTGCTCTCTCTCTTACTCCAAGTTCTAATTAATCTTATATAAGCCACTAGGCATTTTGAAAATGCATCTTGGAGGATTGCTTTTACCATATATAGGCTACTTTTTTGGATGTTATATATGGGACTTCTGTATCCCCAACCCTTTCACTTACAAATCATCACTACATAATGCACTTGTCTTGACACCGACAATCTTCAGTTTTAATCAACAACATGCACGTAACAGCTATGTGAAATTACATTTTAAATATCGATGCATGAATTGCGTTAAAGATGGATAAATAAGTCTCCAGAAGGAGAAGAAAGCAAAGACATAAGAAGGAAATAACTTTTGGTTTTATACAAATGGCAATGCCCAATTTTCATAGCATTTAGATACTTCGAACAACTGAAAGTAAACTTCGGATTACCACCATATGGGATACCCTTATACATTAAAGGCTAATTAAGAACTTGATGACCAGCAGGAGAAAAGAAAAAGACTACTGTCCACATGCAGTGCAACCTAACCAATCTTGGACAAATCCACGTTTAACCTAGAGAGAATCTCTAAAAGACAGACGACAAAAAAAGCATTCTTAAAATTATTCATTCCCATCCCCAGGAAAAGAACTGTACTGAACAACCCCAGAAAGCAATCTATTAAGCACATCAGGGTACTAACAAAAAGAGTACAAAGGAAAGAAGATTAAGAAAGTCCCCTCTAATTCATTCATCTCAAAGACAGAAACCAAGATTTAGGCTCAGATATAAAAATTGCCACAAAAAATGCTGCAGAAAGACAGCTTGAAATCCATCTTATCCAATAATCCTATGAGCTCTTCATGTCAAAATCATTATCAATAGAAATCCAACTAAAACTATTTAAGATTTTTCAAAATCTAACGTAAACACCACATTGTTACTCTTCTTACCCTTAGGATCATCAACCACCTCATTTGCTATCAAAGCCACAACTAGAACTTTCCTACCAGGGATAAAAGCATTCTAATTAGAAAAGACCATACCTAACAAAAATTCACTAATCCTACTAGAAAGGATTTGTGTAATCACTTTATAAATACAAGCTGCAACCCACAAATCTTATTGATAGCTGATCCTTCACCACAGAAGATATTTCTTCTTTTTTCTAGCACAAGAGTGGTGAAAGTTAAATTCCTAATCAACTCCGATCTTATCATTTTGACAGAACTTTTTAACGCGTTTGCAAGAACATTTTATGGGAAACCCCAACACTGGAAAATTGAAATAGAAACGCCATGAGGCTGACATAATTTTTCCTTATGCCACAGAAAGCTTTCCATATTTCCTCCTCCTCCTCCTCAACAGGTCTCTCCAAGCAAATTAATTTTTCATGTGTAATGGGATTCCAAAACAAATTAACAACCCAATCCAATCCTTCAACAATAGGTCTATCAGGGTAACCATTGGAAAAGTTTAAAACAAAATAGATCTACCTTCTCTTCTCCCCTAAATTTAAGTAATAAAATGTACATGTGATGTGTGTGAGTGATACACCTGTATACATTACAAAATAAAAACACGGTTGAAGTAAGACTGCAAGTGATAGTACCAAGCTTGAGTTCTTAACAAAATAAATGTAGCCTTCTGATACCTAATTTGGTGGGATATGCCTGCAATAAATATCAATATAACCTTTTATTCCTAACTAGGTAGCATTGATATAAACTAAAATCCCAATTTAACAAATTCCTTCTAACAAGTTGAGATTGTAAATTCAATTGACACAAAAACACAAAGAAATGGTCAACCTGTTCATGATTGAAAAAGTTCACCTCATGCCCATACAGGTTCAAAGCTTCAACTTGCCAGAAACCATTCAATTCAGTAATTGTAAAATCATTGAGCCCTTACAGCATTCATTCACCAAACTATTGAAGAAAGGGAAAGAAAATGGACTGGGGCATTTGAGAGATGGTTTGCCCAAGTCATGTTCAGCCAAACAGATGGCCTTGGACAGACAGGAATTGAGACTTCTAAAGCCAGTGTCCAACTTTCAATTTTGCTTGGTTTCATAACTTTAGAGGGATCTCACTGAGTTTGACATTTGCAATTTGGGGAGTAAATCGACACAATTTAGGGACCTAAATAATGCTTTTTCAATACACCCATAAAAAATGGAAGACTGACAACCAAGGCAACAAAATACACACAATTACTAAATTGTAAGACAAGAGTGTGCATACGAATTGAGCAATGACATGAATATTAGATGAAAATTTAGAAGGAAAGAATCATGTATGCGATGGAACTCTTCTAATAACCAAAATCCTCCTAATTCTACAAGTCATATTGCATTGTAGAATTGCCAATTAACAATTAGTAATTTTCTAAGAAAACAAATAAAGCTTCTAATGTATGCAACATGATGTTTGAGAAGAAAAAACTTGTAAGTTGAATGAGCTACAACATCACAATGGCATTGATTCCAACGATTAGCATACATGTAGATCATTTTGAAGGGGTGTCCCTGTCAGCATCAAACGCTGGTTTGCATTGCGTGCAACAGACATTAGATTCTTCCACCTATAGCTATTTTTGTCCTTCAAAGCATGTGCCTCATCCATCAAAACACAGCTCCACTTCCAACGCTTCAGAATTTTGCGATCATCTTTCTGCTGTGCACTAGAGATAATATAAATTAAAAAATTTAACTCACGTTAAAAACACTTAGAACTGGAAGTGCTATGTAAAGAAATGAACCTGTGCCGTTCAAAAAGTGAATAACACACAAGAAGAACATTAAATGGAGGAGGTAATCCCGCCTTAGACAAATAGCTTAACTCCTTGAAGTATGTTGCTCGTCCAGAGCCATGGTATTGTAGAACAGAAAAGGATGGACACCACCTTTGCAGCTCCCTTTCCCAATTTTCCAAAACAGAAGCTGGGCATACGATAAGATGTGGACCAGGATTATTGTGCAGGTGTTTCAACAAGGTAAGATATGTGATGGCCTGTTAGGAAAAAAAACATCTCTTCATCTAATGACCAATGATAAAATTTAAAATTATTCTGCATAAGCAGTCCAGAGGTAGCCGAAAATACCTGAATTGTTTTCCCAAGACCCATTTCATCTGCCAATATGGCTGTATGGCACATGAAAACAAATGTCAATTTGGACATCATACCAATCTCGAGTGCATGAAGTTATACAAAATGAACCAGAAAAATCTGAAGAAGTCTAAAAATATGAAACAAATAAACATATGTCGCCATTCCATAATATTGTTTCAATAAGCAAGAACTCAAGCTTTAAAAGGTCAAGTACATAGAAGCAAGCCGTTCTACAACATAATCCAGACAAGCACATAATTCACACACAAAAAAGTAACACTCAAAGAAAGACCTATAAAATCGGTAAAATGTTTTCATATCCCAGAGGATATATACCCTAATGTATATAAAACAAGGCCATGAGCAACTAGATGATGTATCCACTTGGTCAAATGTCTTTGATTCGGTTCACCACCGGATAACATGATTAGCATTAAGGGAGAGGACAACCCATCTAAACAGTACTGATCCTTACCTGGAGAAGGCATATTGAACAATTTCGGTGACAAAAGAGGTGTAAGAGATAAACATTTGGGGAAAGATTTGATCCTAATGTCTACTTTAACAATACCGCAGCGTGATAGTGCATTACATCAATCGGCACCAAATAATTCAACTTCAAAAGAGCGTAGGGAACTTGAAACCGAGACATGCTGCTAATGGTAGACTCCCAGTAGTCATGACAAGGAAACATACGTACCTCCTCCAATGCCCTTCCGATACAACAAGAGCAAAAAGTTGACACCAACCAGCTGATATGGCTTGAGGATAGGCTGGAAATCAGAATCCTCAGACCCGCATGCCACATCAATATCGTCCTAACAAACAGTTGGTGAATTCAATTTAGTTCAATGAAGCCCACAGACCCGGCAAACAAAACAATAAGCTACGTATATTACATCTCTCGACTCAATATTACCACAAATATTGTTTGGCATGAATGAATTAAAGCTCAAAATCAAATCAACAGTACAGACAAACTTGAGGCACCTGATTCACAATTCTCACTGAAGAAGATTCCACCTCAGAATACCGATCGCAAGCAGTCCCCGACGACCCATATAGCTCTCCTTTCAATTCTGCAGATATTTTTGCACACTTATACAAAGCCCTCCCAACCACATCATCTTCATCCGCTTGCTCCTCTTCTATTTCATCCGCTAGCTCCTCTTCTACTTCATCCTCGTCAGTTGACTTTATTTCATACACTTCGGCAACATCCCTATCGCTCTCCTCGTCGTCGTCGTCAACAACAAACCGACGGCCACGATTTGCCACTGCCCCAGACTTACCTCCCTCCGGCTCCACATCCTCATCCTCCAAACTTTCTTCCACTTGGATGCAATCATCGCTACTCTGGTCAGAATTTTCAAGCTTACCAGGCCGAAAAGCAAAGGACTCAATCGGGGGAGGAGCAGAAGTCTGTGATTTCTTCAAAACCCGAGAGGGCTTAAAGGAATGGTTGTCCCATTCATCGTCGGAGATTTCGTAGAAATCACGCTTCATCGCCAGGACTTGGATGTGAATGAGAAATGTGTGCCCTAGAAGGAGAGCTCAAGAGCGTTGAAGAGAGATTGGAGTGAAGGAACTAGTCCGTGCCCATTTGTCCGAGGAGCGTTTCGAAGTTGGAAGGAGAAATAGAAATTAGAATTGGAGGGGAAAAAGGCGGTAGCCGAAAAAGACCAGCGCGGGCGTCTTAAGCATACACGTTGTCACTTGAAACTGGACTTGCCCCTCGTCCGCCGACCATTACTCAATGCCCCATTTTTTGTTAGAAATTAATCAAATTATAATAAATTAAGAGTATTTTTATCATCAATCTATTCTCATGACTTTTTTAAAGAGTTTATGAACTAAATCCATACTTGATAACAAAATTTAAGGGCTGAAAGTTTAATTTTCATAAATTAGTAATAGCTTTTCAGAGGAGTCTCTCTTCCGTTTTTGTTATATTATACTTTTAAAAATAAAATATGAAAACAGCAAAAAGGCTTTTATGTCCAACATTAAATAATATGAGAGAAGTAATAAAATTATTTAATATCTGTATCTACAACCTAAATCTATACAAAAAATAAAAATAAATAAATATTACTCATCAGCTCATATCAGATTTTAATTTATGTAAAATATTATATCCGTATTTTATATTTTTATTTAGCATACATCTATACCTCAAATTGTTTGCCCATGAAGGATATCTCTCTTGCTATTTTTATTGTTAAAGTAAATTTCTAAGGACCAAAAAAAATATCAAAAAAATTATAGTATAAATTCCTCTATAAAAAAATTTCAGTGTATAATCCTCTATAAAAAAGTCTTTAGGGAATTCAATGACATAAATATGATTGTAGTGGTCTGATTTGTTAATATAACTATATGCATTTGTCAACTGAACTTATTTAATTAACATATATTGGTTTGTCAACCGTCACTTTATAACTTGTCAATATGGTGACATACATTTGTTAACAATAACAAAACTGATTTTATTAATATAAATGAGTTTGTCAATAGTCACTATATGATTTATTAATTGTTAATGTAGACACATACACTTCTTAATATGAGATGCTTTAGTTAACATATATGAACTTGTCAGTGGTCTCTTTATGACTTGTCAATATAGTCATATACATTTATTAATAAGGTAAGTTCACATTTTAAATTTATATATTTCTAGTAACTTTTTTTTATAGAGGAATCTACATTTAGATTTTTTTTTTTAATATTTTGTTTGGTCTTGGGGAAACTAGTGAGATTTTCCCCTTCCGTGGGTATAATTATTTCTCCTGCTGTTTCATAAAACATAATCACGAGTGAGAGCGAGCAACCTAATTTCGAAATTTTGGGTCTTTCATTGTCATTAATTTTCTCATAAAGTTTCAAAATGTAATTTTTCCCTGTTCATTGGAATAACGGAGGATTTTTTTTGGTAGCCAGTGGCGAGTTTAAACTACATTTTTTATTAAATAAAAGCAAGAAGATGAATATTATATTGAGAGGATATTTTAAATTTAAAATTGCATAAAAAAAATTACTTTATGATGTGAGGTATATTGAGAAAATGCTTGTAAAGCTAAAATTTCTGCTTAACCATTTTGTACAACAAACCAAGTTATCTTTCGCTCACCTCTAATCAGACATTAGTCATAAGAGTCGCTTGCTTTTTTCCCCGAATTAGAAGAGTTAAATTACTATTAAATGAGGATGAATGTGATCGCTACTGCTGTTTATCCATGTGTGTATTGACAAAACAACTAGGCCACACCACCAATCTTTTTACCGTTTTTTGTTATGCATTAATGCTTTAGTGACCAACTCAACTATCCCGAACATTTTCTGTATCTTTTTTTCTATGTACCAGTGGACCAAGACAGGCAAAAAATAAAATAACAAAAACCAGAAAGTATGAGCTTGAACTAAGAGCTCGCTAAAGATTTGTAATCCAGTAGTTTCATTAAAAACTTGTTTTACAAGTGAATCTGCCAAAATATTAGTATCTCTGCAAATGACTTGGAATTCTACTTGCCAGATCAATTTGATCATGTTCTTGATCTCAGATATTACCTCCTAAATTTCAAGCATTTCAGGAGTTTCGTGATTAATCAAGTGAATGACCTTAGAATTTTGCCGCCTGGATGATCTCCCCCTTCCAATCTGAGCACAAAGCCTTTAACAAGAGAACCATCTTCTGCTTTCAAGATACCACAACATCCGGCCTTTGCATAGTCTGAGGAAAAGGCAACATTGTTTGTCTCTCACTGGTCTCTTTTGTCTCTTGTTTGAGTTAGCGATAAAAGTTGTTTTTCTAACATGATTTATAGTATATGAAATATATAAGAAGAGTTTTGTTTTGACTTACATTAACGTATTTCTTGAATATTGAAGTGGCCCTTGCTGCACATTGCTAGCCCCCATTGAGTTTATTTGAAGTGTGTCATGCAACTTAGAATTGCATTTGCTCTACCTTGGATTTGCTACTCTACCCAAAGTGGATGTGCTCACTGCTGTCTCGTCATGGAAGCCAACAAATTGGTAATAAAGAGTCATTTCCAATCGCCCTCTCATTGGCTTCCTGTATAACAATTGGGTGTATTTGGATTCATCGTTTAAAAGGGTTTCAACTATTAACTTAAAAAAAAGTGCAGTCATCATTTTTATTGTTTGGTTCAGTTTCTTTTTTATTTGACTCCTATCATAAAGTGACTTTTATCAAAAGCCAAAAGTCCAAGCGTCCTCCCAACATCCCACAGTTCTATACCAACCGTCTAGTAGTGGGAAATAATTTTTTTCCATGGTCCCACAAACATCCCTAAAATTGTCCAATCTCACTAAAGAAGTATTTGATCTCTAAAATTTAAAAAAAATGACTTTAATTTCAATTTATATAGGAATATTGTTTAGTTAAAGATTTAATATTTGTCTGCTTTATAATATATATTTTTTATGCCTACACTTACAATATATCAATTATTTTATATTTATTATAAGGGATATGATATTCTTACTACTATTTTTTGTTACTTAGATTAGAATCTCAATAAAAGAGAGAAATGATAAAGATAAATAAGATTATGATCTAACGGTGGAAAAATGACAGTAACATTGGTAGTAATAAAAAAAATGGTAGTAAGAATATCATATCCCTTATTATAATTAAGTATCTCAGTATTCAATAAGATTCATGCATTTTTAGTCATTTTTCATCCCAACTAACTTTTCAACTAATAACTCTAACACATCTCCATTTAGAAAAAAACATTTATGTTACCATTAATCCAAACACAAATCATATCTACAAAATGACTTTTTTTCTATTGGCTTTTATAAGAGGTAAATAAAAAATAATTTAAAAAATATATTAGGGTCAAATGTATACTCATTAACTAATTAAAAAAATATGTAGGGGAAAAATATGTAACAAAAGTATTTTAACAAGGCTTTTTACATTATATTAAAATTTTAAAAAAAAATTATGAACAAATTTTATTTGGGAGGCATGGCTCCTCATTGTCCCTTCTAAGGTTTACCATTAACAGATCCCACCACAAATCCAAACAGGTTCAACTCAAATTTCTATCATGATGTCTCTACAATATTGTTTTTATTGATGTCAGAATATTTAAACATGTATTGGATTAATATCACTTCTTAATTCAGAATAAACACGACCTAAACAATTGGTAAATACTATTCATTGGTAAATTTTAATTTAGCTAGTTTGCTATGAGCAAACCCAAAAGAATATTTCTCTGCAAATTAAAGACATGCAAGTGACTACCTAATCCGGCAATTAATTAAGTTTCTCTAAGTGGAGTTATTCGGTGTTATTTATTTCGATGTGTGTGAGTGAAAATTAATTGAATAAAAGATTACACAATCAATTATATTCCAGTATTATTATTCTCTGTGTTTCTCAACGCCCCAAAACACATAAGGAAAAAAAAAAAGGTTAAGGTCCATTTTTACGGGAAAGTTGTCAGAAAATCTCAATTTTGTCCAATGGTTATTTTCAGAATAACGCTGTTCCAAAAAAATCAGAAGTGGAGCAATGTTGTACCTATTGTCACTGATGGCTAGTTTTAACTATTACACACTGTGTTTGGTTTGAGGGAAGGGTATGGGAGGGAGTGGGAGGGAAAGTTGAGAGAGAAATTTTTTCTCTCATCTTTACAAAATTGACCATAACAAATTTTCAATAGTCCTAAAATATACTCTTAACAAAAAAGAATATTTTTTTCATTAATGACAATTTGATCAATGTACTTCCAAAAAAATTTTTCCCTCCCATACCTTTTCCTCAAACCAAACATAGGGCCCGTTTGGGATAGCTTTGATAAAAGTGACTTTTGTTTCTAATGGACTTTTCTTAATGGATTTATTTTTTAATGGATTTTTTTTAATGTGATTTGTATTTAGGATAGCTGTGGCAGAAGTGACTTTTGTTTCTAATGGACACTTGTTTGGCATAGCTTTGAAAAAGATAGATAAGATAAAAAATGACAGAAAAGGGCATGAATCAAATTCACACACATATATGTGTTGTATAAAATGTGATAATTTGGAATAAAAAATTAAAAATAAATATAAATTTACTAAATAAAATAGTAAAATTACCATTAAAAAAATTACAATACAATGAAGTGCTTAAATAAACCTATTTCCTACAAGTTGGTCCCAAAAAAAATTCAATGAGCTTACAATGAGATAATAAGCTATGGGTATGTAGCTTATATAAAAAACACTTTAAAAGCTTGAATGTCATTATAAGATGAAGCCATACCAAACACTCTTATTTTTGCTTTCTCCATTGAATGGACTTCTAATGAACTTATTTTGGTTTTTAATGACATACCAAAGAGGCTCATAGGTTTTGTTTGTTTTGAAGGCAGGGAGCTTCCTTTCCTAATGTAAAAAGTTAGATATGACCTTGATCTAAAATGAATCTGACTTTTCACTGTAGAGAGCTTCTCTTTCCCCCCAAATCCTAAGCCATTTATGTATATGTAGCGGCCACATCAAAATCCTTTCCACCTCAACCTCTTCTCTCCTCCCTCCTTCTCTGCAGCTCGCTCCTACTCTCTCTTCCTCGCCATCGGCTCGATGGCTCCTTCTTCCTCTTCTCTAGAATTAATCATATCTGATGCTCATCACATTTAACGTTTGTTCATCGCAAGTTTTAGAGGAAGAGAGGTCGACGTTCAACGAGGAGCTTGGCACGATGCTTTCTACAGATCGTGTGTCAGGTCTCCAGATCTTCGTCTTCTCCTTTTCTCGCTTCAGATCTTCGTTCGACCAACTAATTGGCTCTTGGTTTCGATATGCATTTTTGAAACTCCAGAACTACAATTCGTATTATACACGGAGATGAAAAGGGTCTAATATCCCCAATGATTCCTACACACTTTTCTGATATATTTACACGATCTATCCGAAGCCTCGTAAGTATTTAAGTAGGACTTGGACTTGAGTTTCAAATCCCATAATAGAATTTGGGGCCATAAGATTATTTATGCGGCGAGCCATAAATTGGGAATTTGAGGGCTCTCACGAATTGGGATGTTCTGTAATGGATACCAAAGTGCTCTTAGACTTTGGACTTATCCTCAAATTTATTTAAGGTTCGAGCCCTTGGGGAAATGTCCTTGGGTATTTACTCGAGGGACAAATCTCTCATAGAGGAGGAGGATAATTCCTGCCCTGTAAAGGGCCAGCCAACCACGGGTGTAAGCGGTGCGCCGTGAGGGGGACGGACCAAGTCCTTACCTGTGGGGGTCATTACATGTTCTTAGTATTCATGATCGTGAGGGCAAATTGAGTTCAAGTGCTTTGGGATTGTTTTCACTTTTCTTTTGTTGCTTGATTGGATATTGTTGTTGGTGTGAGGAACTGATTCTGAATAGGTTAAAGAATAAAACAATGCTGCATTGTGGAGTTTAGACTATTCTTGTTTGTAGATAAAAATGCATCTGGTGAATTTTGTCGTTTTTTTCACCGATTGGTTATGTTGTGTTTGATTATATTGGTTCCAGTTTTTAAGGAATTTTTCGGCAAATGATTGTAGACACTTTTTTACCCTTCACCTGCATTTCTCTGTGTGTTTTCTGTGATGATTGTTGAACCTTTTGGAAATATTCATAGCCTAGATGATTGCATGGGATTGAATTTTAAAATTTAAATAGTGATTCTGGAGAAGGAAAGATCAGTGGAATGGAGGAGAGAGAGAAGGGAAGAATGATCAGTTAGGGAATTTGGTTAGGGATGTGCTCCCAAACGTCAAGATCTTATTATTATTATTTTTTTCATACATGAAAAAATCAATTTTTTTAAAAAATAGTTAGTCCAGAGATAAACTTTATTTTAGGTTTTCCACCTATTTAAATTATTTTTTTCAAAAAATAAAATCTAGACAATCCAAACTCATCCGTACAGACAACCAAGTCCTTTGAGGGGAGGTGGGAGGATGATGATATGCTTTGGAGGATGAAGATGGATTGGGTTTTTTTATATTATTTGTCATTTTTAAATCAGATAAGTGCAATCAATATGAAAAGTCATCATAATATTTTGACTTTTTTTCCCATCTTTTCAATCAACAATTCAAATGGATTGATGGGAGATGATAAAAAAAAATGATAAGGAGATCATGTTTTTGTGTATTGTGTGCAATATAGTCAAAAGCAACCCTCAAAATTGAAGTTTTTGTGTGATGTGTGCAATATATAGTAAAAAAACAACCCTCAAAATTGACCATGATAAATAGTAAGAGCAACATTACTCTATCATTAATATTTTCATGGTGACATTGTTTTTCCCCCCTTAAATAATCCAAGATAAGCCTGTGATTTTCTGACATCTTTCGGGTAAAAATAGACTTTAGTCCAAAAAAATATATCATCTCATGTCAGGAATTGCGCGTCGCCATAGACTAACCTTTGCTGTCATTTGCTGGGTAACCAAAGGTCAAATTTAATCTGTTAATAATCCTATCATCGTGTGGAACGGGGAATCGACCAGATTCGCTTCTAGAAAGGCGAGTGCTTTGAGCAATGAACATACGCCAGAAGACATTGAATCCTCCAACCTTTTGTCTTTGCCGAAAACATTGATTCATCCTACTTCCATAATGCAAAATACACAATAAATTTAACTTCTGACAATAGTTATACAAAATAAAAAGAAACTAATGGCGCTTGGTTTAATTTTTGGAGTCCATACAAAAAGAGGCCTGTTTGGATAGCTCATAAAAGTTAGATTTTACACAAATTAAGACAAAACTCTTCTCACATACTTATCTTGTATTATGCAAAATTTAGGTTTTTGAAGGTCCAAACACTACCTCACTCAGTTGTTCTGGCAATGGGACAACTGATTTGTTTTTTCCCGGCTACTGAGTGCCATATAAGAGTGAGACCAAGGATTTAGTTTTAAAGATGAGAATTTAATTTGCTTTGTTTCCAATTTTTTAAAAAGTTTTTGAATTATTTATATTCACTGCACATGTTGTGAAGGATTCCATTGAGAGTAGTTTAAATACACATTTGTTATAGATAACTAACTTACCTCCTTCCATCACTATTACAAATAGAAACGTTATAAAATTCTGGCCTCATGTTGTTTCAACGTGCTTGATTTTTTCTTAACTAGCCGCAGCGTGGTGAAGGTTTTACTCTCCATTTATCTCCACATGTCACGCCCCTCTTTACACTAAACGAGGTAGCTATTATAAATATGATATTGTTAGGGATTAGTTGGCCGATTGAGACTTACAATGCCTACTCAACCCCCATTGACAGAAGCAAACAAAATAAACTGCTACATAGGAGTCGTGTTAGTTACTCAGTTATTTACCACTTTTTTTTAATATATAAAATGATCATTTATATTTAAAATGCAGCAAAATTATACAGCTAAAGTAGGGGTGTGAAGAGGCTAGACCCTTATCAGGCGGCCTACAGCCTGGCCTGTTTAGGGCCTAGTTAGGCCTAGTCTGTTTGTCAAAAAAGCCAGATCAATGTTTATTTAATAGCCTAAATATGTAAATAGTCCAAGTCAATCTTGTTAAGGCCTGGCCTGTAGGCTTTCAAGCATGGCTTGTTTACATATTAAATAAATGTAATTAAATTTATATCATATAAATAATATAATATTTATTATTTTTCATTTTTATATTCTAATTTCAAATTATATTTATATAGATTTTGATAGATTCAAAGTGTATAAAGTCTATTTATGGCCTCTAAAGCCTACAATATAAGGTCTTTTTAAAGGCTTATATTGTAAATTGACTCTTAAAAAGACTTCAAGCCCAATCAGGCCTTATGAAGGCTCATGCCTAAGCTTAAAAAAAGTCTGAATTCAAGTGCAAGCCTTCTAATCCTATTACAAGTTTAGGCCTATTTAGCCAAAATTTAACGTGACCTGGCCTATTTCCATACCTAAACTAAAGTAAATATGAAAGGGTCATGGGAACGGGGATTAGGAGGGACATCAGTCTTGTATGGAGAATAGCTAGACAAATATAAAAGAAGGAATTAGTATCCTTTTGCGACGTGCCATTTGGATCAAAATGAAGGAGACTATTGAGCATATTCTTCTAGTAAACATTTGAAAGTATTTTAATAAGAAACAACTATTTATTTATTTATTATCTTATATATTTATGGAAATTTTATTTTATATCTTCATTAGATTAGATCATTAAATAATTTTTTTTGTCGACACTGGATCATTAAATACACGGTCACTGTGTCAAACATTTAATATACAACTTTTTTTGCTCGGATATTTAATATACAACTTATTATAAAAAGGTTATAAATGGTCGTCATCATTCCCAATAAATAATGGTAACTTAATTTTTTAAAATACCTTTTCCTTATTCTTGAGCAAAAAAATACCTTTTCCTTATTAATTTGGTACGTACATCTTTAAATTCTTTATCACAAAATCAAATTATTATTATTGTTGTTGTTGTAGGAAGATGACGCAACAAATGTCGCTTCTCATTCAATTTTACCGGCTGCAGAGCTGGTCCGAATTTCGGTCGCAGAGCTTTCTCTCTTCTACTCGACGGAACGAAACCTCCTTTTTCCTCTGTTCTGGGCTCTGCTCATCCATCCAATTGGGCTGCACATCAACACTACCACCATCTTCGTTTCGTTCATTGGCCGTTTTCGCTTCTGAGATCCACGCTGCTGACCGTAATAGTTCTGACGCCTTCGCCCTTCAGGTTCTTTTCTTTCTTCACTTAACTTGTTTCTGCTCTGGTTTTGTTTTTATCTTTTCAAACTTTAGCTAGAGATTTAATTTAATGCTTCTTACCGTTCTTTCATTTCTCTTTGCCAGCTTTGTTTGCGTAATTTATGTTTTCTTCTGTTCCAAATCATGATGAATGCAACTGTCACCTCATGAGCATAATTTATTGGATCTCATTGCCTGTTCGATTATATGGCTTCCTTGGTGTTGAATCTGGTGATCGAGGTTCAACAGAGTCCCAAATTCCTAACTAGGAGTTAATTCGACCGTGTTGAAATTTGAAAAACTGAGTTTTCGTGTTTGATTTGTTTACTGCTTGCCTTTTTTCCCTCGTCATAGATGCATATGTAACAATAAGTTGAACTTTATGTAATTTGAATAAAATTTTTTAATCACTACCGTCGTTTTTTTTTTTTAAAAAAAATTAGCTGCCAGTTTTCGGCCCCGCTCTTCTCCATTTACTGGGAATTGATGGTATCTTAAATTGACGATTAGGCAAAATGGCGAGGATTAAACCTCAAGCTCTCCTACAGCAAAGCAAGAGGAAAAGGGGGCCTTCTCGAATAAGTGCCACAACTATTATATTTTACAGCTTGATTCTTGTCTTGGTTGTGTTTTTCCTGTTCAGTGCGTACAAGCATTGGTCCCACAGGTTAGTAAATGATTTGGTGCTTTACTGATGAGAGCCAATGTACAATGTTTGCAATGATGTGTGATATACTTGTACTACCTTAAACAGGTATAACAAAGAATGCGATAAAAATTTAGACTTGTCCCTCATTTTACCTTTCATTCTTTTCTTAGCCAGCAACTTATCAATAGCATTTTCTTCCCGACTTGTATGTAAGTCAGTTTGAGACGTTTCATCACTTCCTGGTGGCAACTTATGTGACTATCGTGTCTTCAATACCTTCACATGGCTGAGAAGTGTGTCTGTTTTCTTTTATGCATTTAGAACTTTAGAAGAGCATCTTATTTTCCTAACATTTTAATTACTCAGGTCAAGATTTGCATCAGAGAATCACATTGCAATCTCTCAGGTATGGTGTGAAGTTCTTTATGCTTGGTTTCATGATTTTTTGATCCCCTTGTATCTTGTTGTTACGTATTATCCTTCATCCTTCTCGTTTGGTCAACATGATGTTCTTTTTTCCTAGTTTTTCTTGTAGCTTTTGTGTTAACTTTGTTCTTTAACTCCCTGAACTTCATCTATGTTTTTCGTCTCCCCTTACTTCATTAGAAACCTAAAGGTAAATTTGATGTGTATGGTGGTCAAAATCTACTTTTTATCCCTTAACTTTGAAGCAGGCTTTATTTTTGTCGCTCATGATTTATTGGTTCCAATTTCATTCTGTAACTCTTGAAAATTGATTAAGTGTGAAGTGTCTAAGATAGAAGAATCTTAATTTGAGCATGTCTTTACCAATTCGTCACGATAGTAGATCATTAGCTTCTTTTAATCACTGCTCATTGACGAGGATTCAGAGTCAATCTCTAGTTTTAAGGAATGTTTGAGAGTTTCAAATGCAGCATCTCTAGCAACTGAAACACTATGGATTTCAAATCCAGGTTGATTTTGGCACCTGAAGACGTTTGTTATGTATGAATTACAAATTGTGTGGTCAATTCTTTCAACATGGATAATATCATGTCGGGTTCTCTGTTGGTGTATCTTACAGAACGTGTTGGGAGGAAAATATTGATGTATGGAGAATTATGTGCCTAAATTGGAACTAATAAATCTAAAAGGGATAAAAATGAAACCAATTGGTTTGTGCTTTGCTGAACATCATATAGTTGCGAGGAAGTCAATGGGTTTTGCATTTTGAATTACTCCTATGGTCCTAAACATAAGACTCACTTTGTAGTTCAATTTGAATGACAAAGTGGGTCTTATCTTTACGACTGGAGGGAATATTACTTTTGTCTGTAGACTCCTGAATTATATATAGATCTGTTGATATTCTTATTTCCTTTCTTTTTTCCCCTTTAGGCTGAAAATTCTTTTGGAGACTCAAAAAAGTCTGAGCTGCCGGGATATGCTGTATGTTTCATTTATCTGGCTTTAGCAAAATTTTCAATCATGTTTACTGATTTCTAACCTAATTGATTTTTTGGTTTCCTGAAATAGGTTTTGAATACCTCTAAAGGCTCCATAGTAATTGAACTTTACAAAGAAAGTGCTCCTGAAGTTGTTGATGAATTTATTGACTTATGGTGAGTGTGGCTTATCCATACGCAGCTATACTGTTCATAATATTTTTAGGGAATTTTTTCATCTCCTTTTTTTGTTTCTTGCACACTTCTTTCCTTGTCATTTTTTGAGGTTGGAGTTTTTAGGTTCAAATTTAATCTTGAAGTGATGGAAAAGAAGGGAGATTAAAATTTTATGTTCTTTAACTGATTAGAATATTGTTGCACTGTGTCACTTTATTTGTGTACTTTGTGATAACATAAAATAAAACCAATGACTAGGCAAACCCTTGTGCTTTTATGTGATTTATGATTTTTAATATTGTAATCAATTTTGCTGTATTTCTGGATAAGTTTTAGCTCAGAAATATAATTTTGATTCCTGAAATAGGGATCAATTTGCAATTGGATTGTTATAAACTTTTCTTCTCAAAATCCTGATTGAAGCGTTGCTGTTACAAGAATGGAAAGTCCTCAAAATATTATTTTCTTTCCTCAATAGTTTTTCCTAATAGATTTGAGCCTAATGGGAAAAGCAGGGGAAATAACACAAGAATTTAATAGGAATGTTCAATATAGGTTTTAAGCACTGAAGGTGATTTATACCTTCCATATTTGCTTGGTAAAGTATTTGGCATTATAAGTGCAAAACTCATGTTATGTGAATATACATTGTTCTGTTTAAACAACAAATTGGATGGAAAAAATCTACAAATTAGAACAGAGTTAGGGGCTTTTTAAGGATTAAGTTCACTGCCATAACAAAATCTGTGCTGTATTCTGTCTAGTTGTCTGGATAACTCTCGAGTTCGAGGAAAATTGCAATGACTTAGCATGTCATGTCTCTGCTAATCTTTACTTTATGTTCCTTGCAAAATGATAGCACAATATATGCAAATGACATTGAAAACATGTTTGCTAGAGGCTATAGTTTTATTAAGTTTATAAGTCCATCATATAGTGAAACAAATTGATGGATCAATGAATAAGTCTAATATAAATAAAGTATAATCCATGTAAATAGACAGGCGTTTCAGGAAATCAACTTTTATAGAACATGTACATAACTTGGTCGATAAGATGATAACTTATGCAAAACATATTGGCATTTTTGCTTTGTGGAACATGATAGCAATTGCTTAACATTTTTGCAAATGTTGCCATAACATTTACGAAGTTGTCAATATTATCTTGGGAAAGTTACTTTAGTATGTGAAATATTTGCGCATTGTCAGTTTTTGAAATTGCACATACTCATCCAAGATGTACTTTTTTTCCTTAAAAAATAAAGGCTCTGAGTTATGAAGAAGTGGTCTCTCTCTTAGAGTTTCTTGAATTTATCTTTCCTTTTGTTTCAATCTTGTTCTAAACTGCATTGCTTTTCCAGTCAAAAAGGGCAATTCAAGGGAATGCTTTTCCACCATGTAATTAAGCACTATGTGATTCAGGCAGGGGAGAACCAAGGGACTGGAGCTACAGAAGATTGGAACCTGAGAGGAAAACAGTATACAAGGTTTTTATTATTCTTTTGGTTTTATACTTTGATGTTTCTGAATTCTGAAGACCACAGTTGTTGTGTGTTGAATATATTCCCTTTTTCTTAACAACGTCTTTGATGTTTACTAGTATGAAGCATGAAGCATTCATGCTTGGGACTTCCAAGGGCAAACACTTGAACAAAAAATTTGATCTTTTCGTTACAACTGCACCAATACCAGATCTCAATGAGAAGCTTATTATATTTGGCCGTGTCATCAAGGGAGAGGATGTTGTTCAGGTAACTGAAAATGCTGTGTGTTCATCAGAAGTGGTTGTTTTGTTTGGCGTTGTGTCTGTTGCCCTTTTCTTATGATTGAGTGTGCAAAAGCTTTTCACTCTTTTACATTTTGTCAACCATTGATGTTTATCAATATTTTTTATTTTATTTTATTTTGGTTTTGGACATAATAAATCCTGTTTGAATGTCTTGCTGAATGTCTTTGTTATCCCACTAGCTGCCATTTTGAACCTACGTTTGGATAAATTTAGTTTAGTGTACACGTTTGAAGAAAAACTTTTTTGTTCGGTTTAAATAGAAAGTCCATTACATATCTGTTTCTTTGAAAAAAAAGTTGTGTTATTGCAAATCTTGTGCCAGGAAATTGAAGAAGTGGATACAGATGAACACTTCCAGCCTAAAATTTCTATTGGAATACTTGATGTGACGCTCAAACAGAAGATCTGATGGACTTTGTTCAAATCAGAAGTATATTTGACATTGAATAGTTTTCTGCCAATAACTTCTCTCGGTGCTCCAGTCAAATTTTTTTGGCAAAGGTTCATTTAATGAAGTTTTGGAGACTTGGTAACCGTGTGGCCTATTGTGAGTTCCTTTATTTTTGGGCACTGAGACGAACCCCTAGGCATGTAGCTGTTTGGTTGAAGGTTTGGCAGTTTTGGTTGTTTCTTTCTCGTACTACACATTGAATGTAACTTAAACGATATCACAACATATTGAATGTCACTTTGATGAGATCACAAAATCTTTTGTTGCCTTGTTGTCACGTTATGTGTGGTTTAAATTGATGGTTCTTTCATTGGTGAGCTAGAATAGCTTCCTTTTTAGACTACTCTGTACTGTAATGATGCTCGTAGACGGCATTATTAACTTGATAGGCGTAGAATTCTGAAGAGTGAGGTGAGGACAAACATGAGTTTGAAATTGAAATTTGTAGCATTCATTGCACTTCTGACCCATTACAGTATAAGATTTTATGTGACTTCGTTGTGTGTTTAACAACTTGTTTTTGTGATTTTAAGTGTAAGCACTAAGCAGGATAGGATTGAACCCATCGGTTTGCCGTAATGTTGCAAGTGCGTTAACGTTCCTTCAGGAAATCAGATGAAAATTGAAACGATACACAGAAGATTGGCATGATGTCCTGAAAGAATGATACAAAGAAGATTAGTATGCCCACCAAATTGAGAAATGGTCCAGAGGAAAATGAGAATTTGATTATCAGGACAGTGTGTTCATCAATAGAAATAGGAGTAGTAGTTTGGTAATAATTTACTTTAAAACAAAATTTGATTTCTAAATAACAAGTTGGAGAAGATCAACGATATAACTAAAATTTTTAAGGACGGGAGATTTTTTTAAAAATAGAACATATTTTATGATTATCTCTCCCAAAGTTGATGATGAAAGAAAGAAAGAATATGTTTATCTTGTTACGTTAAACATACAGATGTCCTCATATTTAGTGATTTTTTTTTTTCCATGTCACATCAACTCAAATAATTGTATCATATTTGCAACACGAGTAGCAATATCATTTCACATTTGACATTTGATACTCTAAGTTGATGTTAATTTTAAATATAGAATATGATTTTTATTTTTATTAATCTTTTCTTAATTTACTTTTATTAATACCTCTCCAACAATAATTAAAGAGAAGGATGTGGATGAGAAAATTAAAAAAAGATGATTAAAATGTTTTAAAAAATATACGTCATATTAACTAATTTAACAAATTTACAATGTAAGGTAAATATATTTTATATTAAGGATCTGAAAGAGTATAATAGAAAGATTTATAAATGAATATAAATTAGAGCTAAAAATAAATAGAACAAAATCTTTATCTTGATTAGAAACCATATTTGATGGGTTGGGTGTTTGCCAGAATATCTCAGTAAACATAAAAACTGAAACAAGAGTTTTTTTTTTTTTTGATAAGAAAGAAACCAGAGTTATTGAGCTTAAACATGGGAAGAAAGCAAGAGGGGCCTCTTGCTTACATGATTGGGTCAAATTAGGCCATTTGCTTCCAAGTCTGGTTAACTCTGAACCATTCCTTAACGCCTCTCCTTAATTTTTCCAAACATAATATTTAAAGACATTTTTATTAACTTATTTTAAATGATTTTATACGGGACAAGACACATATCTGAGTGGAACTTTATCTCATGAAGTGTAAAAAGCTCTTATTTTTCAATTGATTCTGGTGCTTCCCAAATACCTATTAATAAAACTCGAGCAAAATTGTACACAGCAAGCAGAAAAAGGAATGTTTAAATGACTAAAACACCCTTATCAGTAAAAAAAAAGAAAAAGAAAAAGGAATTATAATGGGTTTGAGAAGCGGCCGGTGACATTGACATTGTGACGTGGAATCCCAAGAATGGCACGCCATTTCTTCTTCCTCTTTGCATGGAATGGAATGATCAGCTCAACAAGATTCTACAGAATAATCATCATAAAGTGTCCCCAAAAAATCAAACATTAATTCCCTCATGCCATTTTCTTCCCTTTTTACCCTCTCCTTACAGTCGAATCAAATCAAACACAACAATAAAGCTAACATGAGTATTAAATTGTCTTGGAACAATATATAAACTCTATTTCCCCCCTTCAAACCACTAATAATCCATTATTTTTTTAGTTCGTTCTTTTCTTCCTAAATTCATTTATTTATCAATCTTTAAAAATTTTTTCAATCCCATGAATGGGATTTTTTAAATTTAATAATCCGAATTATAATATCAACAAGTTAAATTTAAATATTATCAACTTCAATTAAATAACACATCTAATATAATTTTTCATCAACAAAAAAATTAATTTCTTAAAAAAATCAAGTCTCCTCCATTAAAAAATTTCATTTTTTTTTTGCTCAACTTAATCACAATTAGTTGCATAAAATTATCTATAATATTACAAAAGTAATAACGATTTTAACGTGACTATTTTTTCTCTATTATACAATATCCTTTTTTGACCTGATGGTACACTATCCTGAATACGCACGCATTAGTTTCAAGTTTCAAGTTTCAACGAAGAGGATTAAATAAAATAAATTGATAACAACAACAACAACAACCATATCCAGGTATAAAAATCAGAAATTCCCCCAGGACACGTTGGGGCATGATTCGCAAAGTCTGGATTGAAACAACGTAACAGGCAAGACCGGCTATCATCGGTCATCTTCCAGAGACATCCATTGCCTCTCAAGCCGGTTGCTTCCCATATTACGTTTTTTGGATTTATGCCACAGCCGTTTGAGGTTCGAGGAAGAAACTGTAAAAAGATTGGAATAATCCATATTCTGATTCTGTCCTTTCTCCTCCTCCTCGCTCTTCACGAATTAATCTAGGTAGCTTGTGATTTTGCTCACAAGATTCGCCGGCGCGTGCTTACAATCTAATCAAATTTGAATGGGTCTCAAAGGCGTGCCGGTATCGACGTCTTCCGCCGTGGGGTTGGCTGTAACGGCCATCGAGCTCACGGAATCCTCCACTTGGTGGCATGACATCAATGAGTCTCCGCTCTGGCAGGATCGAGTCTTCCACGTTCTCGCTGCTCTTTATGGGATCGTCGCTGTCGTTGCTCTGGTAACCTGCAAATCCTCCCTCAACGCTTCGACGTTTGTAATGTCATTGCGGAGTTATTTTTTTTGGGTTGCTGTTCGCCGTTGATTGCTTTTTGGGCAGATTCGGAATTGGAATTCTTTATTGGATAAGGACTTTTAGGGTTTTCGTATATCATTGAATGCTTGAACAGAATGAGATACGCGATTGTGTATGACTGTAGAAGCCATGATGGTTTCACGCCTATTCACTTGGATTTTTTCCCCCTCCATCTGTTTTTAGGTTCAACTAGTTCGTATTCAACTGAGAGTACCAGAATATGGCTGGACCACACAGAAAGTCTTTCACTTTCTCAATTTTTTGGTGAACGGGGGTTTGTATTATTTATTTTTCCACATGTGTATTTTGATTTAATCGTTAATTCGGCTGTAAATGTGGGAACATTATCTGCAATAATATAGATCCTTCTGCCTTTGTAGTTCGATGTTTTGTATTTGTATTCCGCCGGGATGTGGAGAAGGTAAAGCCAGAGGTAGGAACATACTCTTGCCCTCATGTTCCATATTGCTGTATTTGTCTAAGCATTTAATTTTCAGATTACCTGTATGTAGATTGTCCAGCATATCATACTTGACATGCCAAGTCTTGCTTTCTTCACAACATATGCACTCTTGGTCCTATTCTGGGCTGAAATATACTACCAGGCAAGTTCAATTTAATTTGTTGAAAGTTACCTGATCTAAATCTGGTTTTTCTTCTGTTCTAGCAATCTAGCATATTTTTTTAGTTGATGATCAGACGACCATGTTAATGTTGATATCTTTCAGGCACGTGCTGTGTCTACTGATAGACTGAGGCCAAGCTTCTATGTAATCAATGCTGTGGTTTATGCTGTTCAGGTGAAACTTCCTGCCTGTGTTTTGTTTGGATGACCAGCCATGGGTCGTAGTTGGACTGTTTTAAGCCTACTTATGTTTCAAGATTTTAGTCTTCTATTATTTTGTGTTTTTTTTTCCTTTATTTTTTTTAATTTACTTTGCCATTTAGGTAGAAATTGGCGTTTGCTGGATTGCTTGCTGAAGAATTTATGGATTTCTGTGTAAACAGTTTTACGTTTAATGATGTTAAGATCTAGATTCCATACTGATATATGGTTGTTTTGCTCTGCTAAATGTATTTCGTTTTTAAATTACTTTAGCTCAACAATTTCATGCTTGGTTGACCTTAGTTCCATGACAATGTCCCCTTAATAAGAAAGTTGGAGGGTCATATTAAATACTCTATCCCTGTTATCTCCTCACATCTTTATAAAAAAACAAAAAATTGGCAGGCTAGAAACTTTGCTTGTAAGGTGTGACTAGGGTCAGATTGTGTAGGACTAATTAGATTATGGCCTAAAAGATGTTAGGAGTAACCAATTGATACAAAAATGTGTCTTAGTGTAATGGTAACAGCGTAGAACTTGGAAATTATGAATATGATGAGTTTTAATGTTGCTGGTACCTTTTAAGTTCAATTTTAAATTTGTTTTGTTGTTTCACCCATGTTTTTTATTAAAAAAAAATGTATCCCAGATTGCTTTGTGGCTGATATTATGGTGGAAGCCCATCAAAGTATTGGTCGTCCTGTCTAAGATGTTCTTCGCAGGTTTGTCTACTTTAGACTCAGCTTGTAGCATTATTTTAGTCAAATTATTAATTGATGATGACTCTCATGAATTGTTGCTAATTCATTTATGTTGTAATAGGGGTCTCTTTGTTTGCTGCTCTTGGGTTTCTTCTCTATGGTGGAAGGTATCTGTCTGTTTCAGTTTTCAAGTGTGATGTATTTAAGTTTCCATTTTTTATTCCAATTACAGGGTTAATCTAGTTTAGGAACTGTGAATTGTAAAAGGGAAACGCTATAAAGCAGCCCCATGTTGGTTTTTCAAATCTTTTCTGCCCTTTTGGACTCTCGAAATTGAAATAGTTTCGAGCAAAAAGAAAAAAAAAGACATTGTAGTTATATATGTATATGTACGTTCATTTAGTATATTAGTATTTTTTTTTCGTACACAAAAAAACTATATTAGTATTTTTTGTGTATTTATTCTATATTACTTTGATGATATTTTTTTGTTATAATTTTTAATGGAAACTAAATGAATGCTCATGATCATAAGTGTAATTGAAAGAGTTTAATTTTGATTTAATTGCATGAATTGATCTGATTTGGTCTTCTAGTGATATTGGTTGGGGGAAGAATCAGAAATGAACAAGAAATTGCAGTTTGAATTGCATGAGTTGGCTATTCGGTGCTTGCCAATCCATAATAAGTCTAATTGTAAACATAATAACCCCACAATATATGAAGTTTTCAATGAAATAACGCCATATGGGTTACACATGGTCTGAAAATATATTGACCTCTTTTATAGGGACGATTTTTTTAAAAAACAATTTTTATAGGTTTTTAATTTTTTCAGCATTTTTTTCTGTCAAGCCCAAAAGCCACCCTACGTTCTAAAACTATTCCAATTCTTGGTCTAATTCTAGGTTTTGGCTTAATGGCGGCTCAACTCTAATCTAACCTGACTCAACCTTAAAAACGGTTTTTGGGCCCAAATCGAGTTAGCAAGTTAAGGCGAGGGTTTGACTGGACCCAATTGTATTTTCCCTGTTTTTAAGATGCTCCCTAGGCTCATCTAGGGGTATCAAAGCCTTGGTTTAGCAGGGTCATGTATGAAGATGATGATGAAAAAACCAAGTTTGTTCTACTTTCAGATTGAAAATTCAATTGTCTTGAAAGTGGGCTAATGCGTTCAAAATATGGATGAATAAAAAGATAATGTTTGTGTGGTCATATGGCTGACTGTCTCTTTTAGTTGGAAATCATTGCGATATCAGGTGTATGTGCTTGACTTGATGTAAAAAAGCGAAGTCCCACATCAAATTGAGTTATGCTAAAAAAGATGTATATAAATGAAAGGATTAATTAACTTAGGGCTTCAAGGTTTTGCGGCAATTTGTGCTATCAAGCTCACTTGTATGAATCCTCTTGTTGCTACTAGGTCTGTTTGGATTCTCCCTCTATTTTGGGATGCATTCTATACCAAACAGACAATATTTTTGAGACATCATTCAATTTGGTGTTGAGTATGAGATTTATACTCTTCCTAAAGGCTGTAGACCAATGTAATTCCCTATTAACTCTTGGACTTGGATACAAGATTGGTGCCACTCAAGAGAATGAGTGACTATGACGTTATGAGTTTTCCTTTTCTTATTGACACGCGGTTAAGCTTGGTTTGCTATATATAGGTGAGTTTGGTCATTTCTAGGTGCCAACTAAAGATTTTGTGGCATGAATTCCTACTTGTCCTTCATCAAGATTGTTGTGGAGGTCATTAGGAATTTGTAGACTTGCCTTTAATCCGCAACCTAATTGTGATGGTCTGCACCTGTGATGCACTTTCTAGGTGCTGCTCTCTAGTCAATTGAGTTGCTGATATTGAGAGTCCATTGAAGTACTGGTTGACAGGCATGTCATCTTGGTTCAACGAGTACATGGGCACTCAATAAAGACTTTAGCTGCGCTTGACTGGAGAAGCCTTCTCGTGCTGTTTCCCTTACCCCCATATGTCATCATCTCTTGAACCATATAGATCTAGCTTATGTTGAGTTCCATGGAATTGATAAGCCAAGCTATGTTTTGGTGGTTTTCAGTCTTCCATAATTTGTATTTTTGATTGTTGGTGGCTGGTTCTGTATCATATCTAATTAAACTAATATGAAAATTAAATGATAATTTGCAAAACATAAATGGACTTGTAAGAAGCATTTTTCAAGTTTTGAATGTTATGAAAAGTGTGCCTGCAACATACCTCCTGTTTATGGTACTCTGTCTTGTACAATCTGACCATAGAATGACTTTCCTGACATTGTTTTTGACAGACTTTTCCTAATGTTGCAACGCTTCCCTGTTGAGTCCAAAGGTCGGCGTAAGAAGCTACAAGAGGTATGCTGTTTTACAGAGAATATATTGCCTGGGTAGGATTGAATTTCCCTCTTTAACCATACTCTTCATTCCAGGTTGGCTATGTGACTACAATATGTTTTACATGTTTTCTTGTCAGGTGTATTATGGTGAGTTCCTTAAATTCCTATACTGTAATTGTTGGCTGACTGGAAATTGAGTTCTATCATAATTTTGCTTTGTGGCAGATGTGCTTTAATGCATTTGATAAAGCTGCCGACCTTGATGTCTTGGACCATCCCATTCTTAACTTCACATATTATCTGGTGAGCTTAGTTGTAGTTCTTTCTATGCTGTTTTTCTTCTACATATTGTTGCTGATTATTGAACTGCTGAACTTTTCTTCTCCATATATTATTTTGACTGATCCCTAGCCTGAAGTCTCCACTAAATTCGTGAGAGCTATTTTTATTAGTTCATCAAGTTATGATTTCTTTCTGGCATGGAATATAATGTTGATATTTTAACTTCCACCTAACTAGTTGCAGAGTTGCTAGATTGGATAATGTCATTATGATTATGAAAATCTCTAATTTGAATTGCGATGATATCCCTAGCAAATTCTCAACCAATGGAAAATTTGTTGCTTGTGAAAACTGGCCTTTGACTTCCTATCCATTTGATGTTCTTGAAATGGGTAAGAGTGAAACTTATGTTTAGTTAGAAGCTTAATTTTGTCGATGGCCAAAAAAATAAAAAATAAAAAATAGAAGTTTAATTTTGTCCAAGAGTGTAGAGTAGTCCTAAATTATCATTTATAATTGTTTTAAGATTTTATGCTAAAACTTCGTGTATGCTCTCTAAACAATGCATTTATGAATAGATACATAAATAGTATAATTGGCCAAACAAACTGCCAGTATGTCTTCAGATGTTAATAAATAAATTCAAACTACAATATAATTATTAAGAGGAAGGATAATAAAAAGCATAATGCAACAAATATAGCAATAGAATAAAACTAAATAAAATGAGTGACAATCAATGTTGTTAAAATGTAGTTTCTACGTACAAACGGTAAGGGTGAGCAAAAACGTAAAATCGTAAAACGTAAACGCAACGTAAGAGTTTACTATATTATGTTTTAATTTTGTATTGTAGGTGTTTAAGAAGAAAATTGAGATTTTTGAGGGTCAGAATTAATGTTTTGAAGACTGGAGAAAATTATAAGAAAGCCCTAACAATTTCTGAAAACTAAAAATTAATGAAGAAAAGGGCCAGAGGAAAATTACATAAAATGATCCATATGTTTTGGAAAGTATAGTTATGCCCCAAAAATATTTCAACCAATTTCAGTTTAGTCCCTCCTCAAAACTTAAAATTATTGTATTTTAGTCCCTTGGTCAAAACGTGCGTTTTGACCAAGGGAATAATTAGGTTATCTCCTTCATTTTGTCGACTGAACAGAACAGAGGAGACCATTCCGAACAAAAAAAACAGAGGAGACCATCTCATCGTCGCGAAGAGTCAGAGCACTGGCGATTTCCCACTCTTCATTCTCCGTTGCTGCAACCACGCATCCTCCCTACACCAGTAGCGTCGCCGTCCAGCCGTAGCGATCAGAGAAGAGGAAAGGAAAGTCGAGGGCTTGAGGTAGAGAAAAAAATTTCAGAAAGGCAAAGTTGCCGTTTTGACCGTTTCTACCGTTTCTCAACGTCGTCTCAACCGTTTAAGCACAGTTTCCGTCTGAACCACCGATCTAAGACGTTTTTCCGGCGAAAAATGTCAAAACGTACGTTTCAACGTTTTGAAACGACTATTTAACAACACTGGTGACAATGAAAGATAATGGGATGAATGGCACATTATCGCAAACACTTTGCTTCAAGATGTAGAATAAAGGTTGAGTAATTGCTATTATAGATATTGAGTAAGAACTACGGCAGTATGATAGGGGATTGCCCTATCCATTGACAGATTTAACATGCCCTAATTGGTTCCTACAGACTACAGAGTGGGAAACATGGTGATGGTTACTTGGTGTGTAAGATCGCATGCTACTATAGAACCCTAGCTTTCAAAGACAGTAGAATGCTGACTTTTTGTAAATACTTGCTAGTTTCTAGTTTTGAACTTTTTTGGGTTTCTCGTCAGTTGGTTTTTATTTTAACTATCTGGTCTTCTATAATCTTCAGTTTGTGGAAGTTGTACTGTTGATAAACCTGTCTAGATGGAATCCTTATTGGAAGTTATGCTTATTATCTGTAGGACTTGAGTTTGACGCAGTAGGCACAGGCTTTCCAAATCAATTCTTTTCCTTTGGTTTTGTCTTGAATCTTACCTAAAAGATTTAAGCTACTAGTGTAAAGTATCATAGTTGCATTTTTCCTTGGGTATAATGTTAAACTGTGTTTGCATGTCATGACTTCTACTTGCTGAAAGATCTTCTTCTATGGCCTCCTCACCTTTACTATTCTTGGTGCAGTTGGTGGAGATAGTGCCTTCTTCATTGGTGCTTTTCATTCTGAGGAAGTTGCCTCCCAAGCGAGGTATCACACAGTATCATCCAATACGCTGAAAAAGGTTGTAACATATGGAAGCAACCTAAAGAAAGGGGTGTCATGAAAATGCTTCTCTTATTTCTTGGATGCTTCTCACACACCCCAAGAATAGTTTTAGAAGATAAGAGAAGCCTACCTTTCCTAAAGTTTCCAGGGACAACATTCAATGTCATGGTCTGTAGATTTTGAAACACGATTTGTCATTTAATGAATTGGTGGTCTATGTGCTGTGTGTTTTTGCTGTGATGTGTTCTCTGGGATAGTTGCTGCTTTTCTGGTTCAGCAATTAAGACACCCGTGAACCAAGCAACCATTATTGAAGAGAACGAGTGGTATGGTGTATCATAGTCTACATAATTCGTCTTCTTCCTATTTCAGATCCAGTTCATAGATACCAACTACATTCATGTATTTTGTGAAGCATAAAGTGTACCTTCTGTGACTTTAATTTTTAATTATCTTCACGTCTTGGAGAGCATTTGTAATCCTAGGTTTATATCTGGCAACCCAAGATGAATTCTTACGTTTCCAGATGAACAGAAACAGAAGTGTATTTTTATTTCACAATGTAATGATTGAGACGAAACAAAGGAAGATCAGAATACAAAATCAGACATGTTGGAATAGTGCTTAAAGGTAAAAAGGTTGTACCTTGTTGCTGGTTTGCAGGCCTGATGGAGTTTGTTGTGACTGTGTTGGTGAAGCCAATGACTCCATCTTCTGGTAGCTGTATTAATGGTCAACTAGTTAGCATTTGAACGTCAGGTTTTACTTCTCTGCATTCTTTGATGGTAGCTATGAATTTTCGTTCAAAATTTTGGGAGCATGGCATCACAAGTTAGCTACAAATGGAACCAACAAGGGAGTGTGAAGAATTGAGCTCAGAAGAATATGCAGATACCAATACTTAGGCTCCCTTCTCCGTAATTGATAAGCAGTTATTTTATTATGAGTTTTTAAAAATTAAATTAAAATCAGTATAAAAATTAAGTTAAGGGTAAAAAAATAAACTATAGTTTAAATGTCAATTCTTCCCCATGACAAAGGCAATAAGGCTCTCAAAATGGCCCATGGACAGGTTTTTTGGTCAAAAGCCCATGGACAATTAAAAAGAATACTACTAGGCAACATTGAATTTGTCATAATCCTATTCCATGTTTCCTTTTTACCCGCTTTCCGATTAGGTTGTTACTTCAAATTTGTTGATGTTTTAATCTTTCATTCTCGATAAGCATTTTAAATCTACCAAAAAACATTCGCTAACCACTGCATTTGTTTACATCAAAATTACAGGTCATATTTATATAATAGACATAGACTATAAGAATTTAGGAAATGGCAACCTAATTCAAATTACTACTACATCATGATGATGAATAAATAGTTAAAAACACTTCAGCCGAATCACTTGGTAATTTAAAAAAGAAAGAAAAATTATTTAAGATTTGTTGGGTATTAAGGGTGGAAATAGGCCAGAGACTTGTGACCTTGCTTGTTCCAAGTCTGTCAGGCCAAACTTCTGGCTTGTTTCAAATCTGTTAGGTCTAACCTGTCAAGTTAAAAGGCTAGACCAAGACCTCTTTCAAGGCATGTTTTGTTTAACAGGTCAAACTTAGGCTTAATAATAAGCCCATTAGGCCTATCAAATAAGCCTGTTATGAGGATAAAATTGTAATTACTAACTCCATCTTCCATTGAAAGTGTGACATGTATAGGTTGGCCTGTTAGATCATTAGGAATAATTTTGTAAGTAGGTCTATATTAGTCTTGTTTAATTAAAGTAGACTTGTTTTGAAGTGAGACTTATGGCCTATTAGGGCGCTTACAAAATTTCTAAAATTACCAGGCTCCTTAACAAGCCACTGTCAGGCCAAACCTGTATACAAGTCAGGCTAAGGCTTGTAACAGGCTATAAGTTAAGCTCAAACCACTTTACTCCAAAATAAGCTTGATCTGTTAAAAGTGAAGCTTGAGTTATTTTCACTTCTATTTCTATTTGGTATATTACACTCGATGAAAAGCTGTAGTGGTAGCAGTCGGATTATAGCCTTCCACCAAATAATAAAAAAGGCTTATACCCAAAGTTCTCATAACATCAAAATGCTGTATATTCTAGTCAAGCTTTAAGGAATAGGATTGGATGGATTGTGTGTGATGTGGAGATTTTTAGGGAGAATCATAATTAGGTCTGAATTTTTTTTTTTTCAAATTCAAGACTTGTATGCATGTGGGACTTATATGTCATTTATCTAAATATTTATCAACACTATTTCTTATCTCATTTTGACGCTAACTATTATACTGTTTCTCTCCATCTCTATCACTCTCGTTCCAACTTCTTGGGTTATTCATAAGTTAAGCCAAGTGATGAAGTCAGATATTGCTTTAAAAAATGGTAAACATTGTAACGTAGTAATCCCTAAAAGAATTAAACTTTTTATACGTAGCACTATACGAGAGTATATTATTTAGTACTATACTTTATAAACATATGGTACGTATATACTGTTTTGTCTCATCCTTTGCAAACAAGACCTTGCAGAATTATTAATTGTTTACCTTCCACCAGAGATGAGCGCAGTGAAAGCTGCTTAGCTAGGGTGGGAATGAAGGTGAAGTTCTGTCTTGTCTTCCCAAAAGAGAAAGAAAAGAAAAACTCTGACATGTGTACAAGGTTGTTTGTGAGAGTGTTTTAATTTATTGTTGTTAAACCTATAAACAACTTTACACGCACACACACACACACACACACACACACACACGGAGTATATATATTGCCTTCTTCTAGCTACCATCTCTTATTCTGACGTCAAGCTAGGTTTTCGACAGTATCCTGGAGGAAACCTATAGAGAAGTCGACCTTTTCCTATGTTTCCAGCGACAAGTTTCATGTTATGGTCTGTTCGTTGTACTAGGTTTATGAAATCTCCTATCATCTAATGAATCAGTCATTCAAAAGCGATGATATTTTCTGCAATAGATACAATCTTCATTGCTTTTATACTGTTCATCATGTATAATAATAATGATAGGGTTCAAATGCTTGTGCCGATTTATCACATCCAGTTCTTAATTACATGTAAACCTTTTGTAATATTTTCCTTTATTTGAGTTGACGAAGCAAATCTTATATGCATCTTGCAAAGCTTCGTTCGCATGTACATAGTGATTCAAACGAAAATGATAAAGAAAAAAGAGTAGCATGCAAAATCCCAAGGCTAAAAAAAGAACAACTAAGAACAAGTGGTATACGTACGTACCTGGTGCAGATCTGGAGATCAGTTTCTGGATCCTGCAATAGAGATATGATTGAAGAAGAGAATGAAGAGAGTTTGTGAATTCTGTGGTGAAGACTGATTAAGATTTTGATCGTCAACTATAGTTGTAAATGAAACAAACCAGCTGGTCTTCTGTGTCTGAATGTTAGGTTTTGTTACTTCGCTGACTCTTATTGAATGGTAGGTTTGAATTTTCGTTTCCAAACTATTCTGCAACGCGCACACATATATGAAATTATATATGTGTGTGTGTGTGTGTTAGTTCATCAATTTTCATGGTCAATATGAACCCAACGTTAATGAACATACATGATTGTTATATGGACAAAAAAAAAGTAAATTTAATTTCCTAGATATTATTGTTTGGTTTGTTGTGTATAAAAACTTGACAGATGAATTAATTATGTAATGTTAAGCAAAAAGAGAATTTGTATTTATTAATTTAGTTTAAATAGTATGTTTTTGAAATTAAGAATATATTTAAGAACATATGCTGATGGAATTTGGATGGTCGAAAATTTTCTTTGCAAAAATTAATAAAATGTAGGAGTTTTAATTAGCATCCGCGTATATAAAATAAAATTGATTTATATCTTTTTTTAGTTTAGGCTCCCACAGAGCTTCCGTTAAGAAAATATTAATCATTAGATTGTGATATAATGAAGTTGAAGAAGAGTAGTTACAATTTTTTTTTTTTTTTTAAAGGATTAATGTACTGTTTTGTTTTGGAAGTTATCACTAGCAATTTTGCTCTAGAAGTATAAAAAAAAGAGTACTTTTGCTTCGTAGTTATCCTAATTAATTTTGATCATATATTATAAGTTGATAGTTCACAAGATGACATCTACATCATTTTTGTTAAATTATAAATTGGACTTAGAAATTTTGAATATAACTTTGAAAAAAATAAAGTAGATAACACATAAATTTTTGGGGCTAATTTGTAACTTAACAAAAATGACGTGGATGAGATGCGAACTATTAGCTCGGTATATTTGATCTATTAACGGTCAAAATTAATTGGGATAACGACCAAAACAAAATTACTTTTTTTTTTATACCATTGGGGTAAAATTGTCCCCTAAAAAACTTTCGAAAGAAAATTGCCTTTCGGGGCAAAATTGCCTTTTAGTTTTTTTTTAAAATTTTTTTATAACTTAATATCATTTTATTACAATCTGATGGTTAATATCCCTCAGCCTCAAGCTTAATTGAGAAGTCCGAGTCCTATAAAACCATACAATTCTAAACATAAAATGCCTAGTTTCTTAGGTGCAGGATTTGTCTAGTTTAGACAGGAGAATTTTCTGTATGTGATGTGAATAACTGATTTTTTTTTTTAAAAGTGCCCATCGGATAGCTCCCAGGAAAAAGCCAGGCAAAATACTATTTAAAATAAGAAAAAAGGAAGATTAAAATGGAAATAAAAATAAAAAATATATTGAGAATAAATTAATTTAATTATAAAGTATTATTTCTGTCCAAAAGTTGCAATTGGATGGAAACATTTTGGATTTTATTATAATTTATGAATTAATTGAGGTGAGTTTGGGCCATGTTTTTGTGAATTGATAATTTTTGGAAGTCCTGGCTGGACCATTTGTTTCATTCATGATGGAGCCTCCTTCAAGACCCATTCCATTTTCTTTACCTAACAAAGCCTAATTTTTTTAAATTTGTGGATTAAAAATATTTTTTTAAAGTGTTCCCAAACTGGGCATCTCATAGTTAACTTCTCATGAAACCTTTCTTGTTTCTTTTTTTTTTTTTAATTTTTAAGAAGTCTAATTATTTTGTAAATAAATGTAACGTTTTTTTAATGCTAAAAAAATGTATTTTTAATTAAATTTTATTTTATAATCTTTAATAGTAAATATACAATAAATACTATAAGAGAAAAAACACTTATTTTTAAGCTCTGCTCTCCAAGTTACTTCCCTAATGAGGAGGAGTGAAAAACACTTGTTTTCAAAAGAGTTAAGGGTTGATGGTAAACTGCGTAAGAGAAATTTCATCATATTTCAGTTTAATTCATTTTCTCTTCTTACCTCTAACCAAGCGGCCTCTATATGTTTTTATTTTTTTTTATTCAGTTTCCAATGTAATTAATACTACTGAATTACATAATTTAAGAAATTAATTGAAAATAATAAATATGTCAAAAAATAAAATTTTTAAGCATATCCTTATTTATAAGGGGAAAAATAAGAGAGAAAATATAATAATCATAAGAAAAATAATGAAAGATAACGCAAAGGGGAAAAAAGTTTAAAAAATAAAATATAATTAAATAGCGGTAAAAAAAATCACATTAAATGCTCATAAAATTTCAATTAAAAAAAACCCAAAACAATCAAAATTCCAAACTCTTATAAAAAAGACAAAAGAGAGCAATCAAAAAATAAAAACATTTATTTGGGAAAAAATTAAGGTTATTAAACTTAGACTGGATGCTAAATTGTGAATTATTGAATCAAGAGTTACTGAGTCAAACCAGAGTTAATTCGAGGTCAAACCGGTGAGAAAATAAAAATTTCAAAAATATTAATATGAAAATATATAGAAAAATCGAATTAAATAATAAATATTAAATCAGTTAAACCGATTTTTTTGACTAGATTAGACTGGTTATGTACCAATTCGTCACTTTTTTGGTTTGAATTAGTTGGTTCGGTTTTAACTTTTAATAACCTTACAAAAAAAATAAATATAAATATTTATAGAAATTTTTTTGGTCGAAAATATTGATAGAAAATTTCACAATCTATATTTCAAGTTATGATATGCAAATGATTCGGATGAAGCCTCAAGTATAATTTGAGACAAGGTGTTAAATTTGGACAAATGTAAGCCACTGGATGCACATGACGGGACCGGACCGAGTGAAAAGCGTAAACCTCATATCATCACCCAGAAACGACATCGTCATGTCCGAATCATAATTTTCCTTAAAAAATCCGGGAAAAAGAGAAGAATTATCCGAAAAAGGAAACACAGCAGAACCTAGGCTTAGCTTAAAGACCATCACACAGCTACTCCATTTCCTCCCTCTTCCTCTCTGACTCCCAGTTTCTGTGGCGGCTCTTCTCAGATTTGGATCCAGCTCTTGCCAACTAACTATTCATTTCCTAGTTCTTTTCCCTCTCAGTTTCTTCGATTCGATCTTCTTCTTCTTCTTGATCTTTAATCGGTGGTCTTTCTAGAACCACCATGGTAGCTGGCGCGCAGCAGCAGCAGCAACTACATCAGCCACAAGCTCAACCTCAATCGCAGCAACAGACTCAGCAAACTACAACCTCTGCGGAAGATGAGGCCTTAAAGAGGAACACGGATTGCGTCTACTTTCTTGCTTCCCCCTTGACATGCAAAAAGGTCTCACTTGATTCTCCTCTTTTTCTAATCTGATGCTTCTTCCAATGAATTTTCTTTTTTTTTTTTCTTTTCTAGTTTAATCGTCGAATTACATATTTGTACTTAAGATCTTTGGGATCTCGTTCTGAGATTTCTGCATAGGGTTCCAGATTCGCAGCTTGGGGCTGATCGTTTGTTCCCGAGAATAATTTTAGGAGTAAATTCGTTTTAAATGAAGTATTCTAACTTTTGGAGATTTGGTGCTATCTCTCGGTCTATCTGAGGAATTGGTGTTGGATTTTGTTGGGGAATTAACGGGTGTCGAGTTTCTATATTCACAAGACATCTCTAGGCAGCTTGAGAACCTATTCTAACCAACAAAGAATCATCGCTGGAGCTATTTGATCATATAGACGATTAACTCTCTTGAGACAGTTATCGGGGCCTATATATGCATGTAATTGATTAGTTTGGTAATCTGATCTGCTTATTGTTTCATTTAGTACCTTATCGTTTTACCTGTCGGAGTAAGTGGCAATGGGAGAGAAATTGTATCCACCCTTGTGGTGGGACAATATCTTTTCATTGTTTGACCTAAGATTGGGCCACAGTCTGGATTCAGTTAGGAGCATATCAATCTTGGCTTGTATGATACAATATTTTTTACAGGCAGAATTTATGAGCTAGTTCATGTCAGCGGTTTTTTTGCTTTTCTTTACATGTTTTATTCTTTTTACTATTTGGCACCCTGTGTTGTTATTATGACTTTACAAATGAATTTATGTTTATGCTACTGCTGAACGCCTGAAACATGAACAAGACATTTAATACATCCCAAAAGAAGCTATATTTAGTGCAACAATAGAATTAGTGTGAATACTTTAGTGCTAGCAAGGAGTACTGTTTTAATGTGGTCCTAGCAGCTTCCTTTCAATGAACCTTTTTGCTTTTCTTCGTTAATAAGTTTAGCATTTCATCTGAAGGAAGTACCTGTTATATAGTTATTTATTACCTTGATATCATTTTTGACCACTCATAAACTATATCAGTGAAAAAAAGGTCGGCCAGTTATTATGAATGTCTAGTTGCATATGTATGAAAAGCTAGTATGAGATTGTCATCTGTGAACCATAGTTTGTATGGCTGTTGTTTTGATCTAATTCCCTTTATTGAATCAGGGTAGTGAATGTGAATATCGCCATAGTGAGTATGCTCGGGTCAATCCCCGAGATTGTTGGTATTGGTTGAATGGCAATTGCTTGAATCCCAAATGTGCCTTCCGTCATCCGGTGAGTCTTTATTTTTCTTGACACAATAAGATTCATTTCCCTGCATTTTCTCTTTAAGCCTTTATGTCTTCTTGGAACCTATGCTAACTGCCTATTGTTTCCCTTGCAGCCTCTTGATAGCTTCTTATCGCCACAGGCAGCCACTGCCGGTGGATCATCTGCACCCCCATCACAGACTGCACCTACTTCTGTACCACATGCACCTTATAATTCTACAAAGCCAGCTGTCCCTTGCATTTTCTTCCAGAAAGGGCTTTGCTTAAAAGGTGACCGATGTGCTTTTTTGCATGGACCAAATCCTAACACCAGTAATAAAGTTCCTCAGGTTCAGGCGATTAAGCAGGTTCCTGAGCCCCCAAGTTTTAAGAAGGTTTTTAGTGGCCCAGAAAAGTCAACCCAAGAACGGAAAATTTCCCAAGCAAATGTTGCAAAGCCAGTTGCAGTTCCAGGAGCTGAAGCTAAGCCTGCCCAAAAGGCTGAAACTGCTTCGCATAGAAATATAGCTGCCATAGAGAGGCATGCTCCACAACCAATGGGATTTGATAATGAGGCGTCTAGATTCAAGCTAGTAAATACTCCACCTGTCACCAATGGAACCACTGTTGCCAGGCCAAACCGGGTGTATCAATCCCATGCATCAGATGATCATAGTTTTCACAATGGCAAGGAAAGTGATGAATTCTTGAGAGAATCCTCACCTGGCTTTGATGTACTTGTGGAAGATGAACTGAGGAATTCAGATTACTATGATAGAGAGGACCAATATGGAAAAGCAGGAGGTCAACATGGCATGAACTTGGACTCTCTGAATGAATATGATTTAGGACATTCTGTAGATTATAAATCTGTAGCTGATATTGATCAAGAAAGATATTGTGGGCCACAAGGTTATGACTTGTATGACCATGTGCAAGAGACATATGACTGGGATCATCGTAGGAGTTCATCTGAAAGAATGGTCCGGGCAACAAGCCATTTAGATAGGATGACTCATCGCAGATCTGGCAGTCCTGAAAATGTTGGGGTTTCAGATCTTCGACATCGTTTATCTAAGCGCAGGAGGGTCAATGGTTTGAAATCTGTTGTGAATCATGATTATGCACATCAGAGTCATGATGATGAGCAAAGTCACCTATTCTCTTCTCAAAAGGATGCTCACCAGTTACCCCTGAATGAAAGCGCACTCAGTAATCGTTTCCGAGGCAGGATAAAGCTTCCGACAAATGGTGGTGAAGAATATGTGGAGAGGGAATCAGACAGGGGAAGAAATAGGAGGGCATTGTCACCTGGAACTATGCAAGCTCCTCACCCAGGTAGGTTCCGAGATAGACTGAGAGGAAGGGTGCAAGAAGATTTTGAGAGGAAAAACCTCATGGATCGACCCATGAGGAGAGAAATAAATGGGGACCAGGATGCTGATTTTGATGGACCAAAAAGTCTTACTGAACTACGAAATGGAAACAAAGGTAAGAATAAGGAGCATCAGGTGCTTGGGAAGAGGAAAAGTTTAAAGGAACAGCAACAATCTGAAGATGATTTCATGTTTGAAGGTCCAAAACCTCTTAGTGAGATTTTGAAGGAGAAGAAGGTGGCGACTGGCAAATCGTCTGAGAATAAAGAAGACAATAAAGACAGAGAAGTTACCAATGACTCGGAAGACACCTATGTTTTTGATGCACGAAATGGCACTTTGCCTGCAGATAAGGAAGATGTGAAGAACGAGGAATCCAAGTTTCACGTAATGGAGAACACGGTTGAAAGTGATACAGCCAAGACAGATGTTGCTCACGATCAATCATTTGAAGAAGGAATGATGGACAACGAAGTAGTAGAAGACCAGGAGTATGAAGGTGATGATCAGAAGGATGGTGATTATTACTATGAGCAAGTTGAGGAGGGAGACTACAATTTTGATGAAGGTGAAAATCCAGAGCAGGAAGGATACATGGATGATGAGGAGGATGGGGATGATTTTGCTAAGAAGATTGGTGTGATGCTCGCATGATTACACCGAGAGTGAAAGCAGAACATGAACATCTACTCTCTATATCAGAACATGAACGTCTACTCTCTATCATGAGCATGTTACAGTGAACCTCCAAAAGGTTATGTAGGTGTCTAACTGTGCTGTATTTCTGCATAAAAATTTGTCTGTAGAATTGGGGATATTTATATTCTCATTTTTCTGTATCAATTATCCCTTTACTGTATTTGCATATCTGATTGAATGAAGAATTTTATATTTGTAGTTGGGGGCATTTTGCTGTAGCACTCTCACTACTCTGCGCATACAACTGTTATGCATAGTCAAGGCCTGGAACGTTAGAAAGTTAATAAGAAAGTCAGTATTTCCTCTTCTTCAGTTTCAATTTTGTCATTTAAATTTCCATTAGAAAGAATGTCACTCAACCCTTTTTTTTTTCCATAATTTCCTTCCATCTTTATACACAACAAGTCAACAACATTCCATCCAGCTGGTAGGTGAATTTGAATTTCCTCCTCGTTCTTCTTTCTTTGTGGCTAGAGAGTCTTTTCGACTCTTGTCTGGTAATTTATCAGACGAACGAGTCCAAAAGTTGTTTTGGTTCACACAAGCTTGTATCTAGTTAGGCTTATCTCAGCTTGCCTTCGTGGCTGACGGCTTCTGACAAAAGCGGCAGTCTAAAGTCAAAACTCACATTGACGCTTTTACAACAGAAAGACACGAATTACGAGTAAAAGCCTATGAATTTACTCATAGGTAATAATGAAAAGTTAATATTTATCGTTTTTTTATATTATTTTTCTCAATTTGTAAATTGATGTAAAATCTAATGATACTCTATTATAATATAATTAAGCAATTTATTTAACTTATTTAATCTCTCCAAAAAAGAAGTTAACTCTATCTTATATTTAGGATCGTATGTACTCATTACATATTTTGGTACAAAATATTTTCTTTCATATACATATATGTGTATTAAAAAAGGATAGAATAAATATAAATATGGAACAAGTTAAATAAAAATTAACTTATCCCAAAAATTTGTGAAAGCCCCAAAAGTCCAAATATCCTGTGGATCCCCCCCCTAAAAAAAAGGAAAAGTAAATTTAAATATCAGTTGAATTTTCTAAACTCACAAAAGCCTACTGAAATTCTTAAAAGACAGAGGTGCCATAGAATTTGGGGTGAAAAGTCAAAACTGGCCATTTGAACAAAACAAAATGTCTCTCTCTCTCTCTTATTTAGTGAAAACATAGAGTGGGTGTACAAGTTCGAAAACGAGAAAGAGAATAGAAGACAAAGAGTTCATTATGGATTGGAATGCTAACGATTGATTCCCTTGTGGGCTCTTACACAAAAATGAAGGACGGACAAGACTGAGGAGGATGAAGTGAATGTGACATTCAGAGGAAAGACTAGACCTTTTACATTCAGAGGATCATTCGAAGGAAAGAGTAAAGGGTAAGTATCTTTCATTGTTTCATATATTTTTGCTGAGAAATGGGGTCATTTTACATATTCTACCCATTTTACATCTTTTTGCTCATGAAATGGGGTCAGTGGGTGTTTTGGTGGAGGGAACTAAAGCTTGCTTCTTAACATAAGTCCGACGGCATTGATAGTGTGGGGTTCTTTATTAATTTATTTGTTAGTGTTAGTTGGGAGAGAGAGTATAACGAAGAGGATATTGAGTTGCAAATACCGTAAATAGAAATGTTTTGTGAGGTTGATCAGGTGTTGGCATGACGTGAATGTGGGATGACGAGGTTGAAAAGGCATTTCAACATTTGTATGGTGGTTGTTGTCATTAATAGTTATGATTTTTGGTAAATGCCATTATTGAACTTGTAATTACCATTATAGAACAAAAATCATTATGGAATTTGTGAAACCATTTATATTGGAGGAAGTAGTCATTATTGAACTTTTAATTACCATTACTATATTTGTTATTACCATTACAGAACTTGTGAAAATCATTATAGAAATTGAGGATTGAATATGGTTCCTTGAAATGGTGAAGAAGATACCAGGTGGATTACAGATAATAATTGTGTCTAATCAACACAATGCAATAATCGTTGCCATCAAAGGAGTTTTGGGTCTGAGAGACATGCATGCTGCTATAGGCATATTAAGGAGAACTTTACCGCCCAACTGATTAAATTGAATAGAGGAAAGAGGACAATAAATGGGCAAGGAAGGTAAACCGAACTTCACTTACTTGATGCAATTGCATATGCAAGACTTTATTGTGACTTCGATTCTACAATAGAACAAATGAGGCTTTTCAATCAGCAAGCATATGAGTGGTTGATTAATCATGGTGATATTGACAAATGGGCCATGGATGTTGAATACATGAAGGAGGAAGGGTGCATGCCCGTACAACAAATGGGTAGCTAAAGGTTGAGTTGTACTAATGCGAGTACAACTTTAGAGGATGGCAAATGTCAGGTATTTCTTGTCCTCATGAGTGTGTAACCATCAAGAGGTTCATGGTAATGTGTACAATTATATTGACGAATACCTTACGATAATAACCCAAAAAAAGATTTATAGCTGAACCATGATTTTTGTTGTCACAATAGACATGCCAAATCTAAATGACTTCCACCTATACGATATAGGAAGCCAAATGTTCTTGGAACCTCCCAAGACAGATCATCCCCCGGGAAGGTCAAGAGTTGTAAGAAAAGAGTCATAGTTCTGCAACAAGAAACTTTACCATTGTAGCTCATACCATAAGAAGGACACATAACAAGAACCTGCAAAAATCCAAACCCAACTTAACTTGCTAATTGTGTAATCATGGGGTAAATATTTTGCATGTCATCTTTTGATTTATATACAATATTTAGATTCCTTCACATATTTTTGGGTATAAAGGCTATAAGACTTATAGGATAACTCAATATGTAATTAGTGTAAAAGGCAAAGAATATGTTCTTGCGTGGGAATGACATGGAAACATTACGTCAATGTGAAATCGTGATGTTCACTTGTCATTTGACTCTATTTTATACATGGTTTCATCCCAAATTTGCTTTTTGTAAATGTTAATAGTGTACTTATCAATGCCACAACGAATTATATTATTGGAGACTCTGTAATTAAAGTTACATTTTATGGGAAGGTGGGAAAAACCACTAACGCATTGGTAATTCCAATTACTGAACTTGTAAATAACATTAACGTATTGGTAATTCCTATTACAAGATTTGTTACTAGCCATTTACTTTTTGTTAATAGCATATCCTTCATTGACAATAACAATCCTGATTTACGAACGTCATGTACAACAAAAATGAATACTATCTATCCATTTATGGAGACCACCAGCTATGTACAAATATTGGCAACCATCCTAAGTGCTTAATGACAAAATAATTAACATAATGATGATATTGTCTTTCTTCTCTTCCCCAATATCACTTGAGTATGAAAGAGTCCCAATGCAGCATCCTTGGTCTTGTTCAATTCATGGTTGACAAGCTATCACATGAGGTTGCACCTATACTCACGCACCTCATCATCCTTGTACTGCATACTTGCACCAGGAGTCCAATTATGCAATCAAATCACGACATGGACGCAACAGTCTCGCCTATAGAATGCTGAAACACACAAGTTAACAGATATATAGCAACCCAACATTGATGATGTTGCCAAAGAATGACACTCAAAATTGGGTTGTTGTGGAACAGGGGCCCAAATAATATTAATTTTTGGCCTCTTGCCTAACTGATTTGGTTTCACAAGATCATCCTACAAAACCAACAAAACCAGCACTAGTTGATTGAACCATATTTTTATGTGATTTTTCATAGTAAAATTGGGATTCTTAATGTATTTTGTCGTAGTTGTTGAGCTTAAAATGCATTTCTTGTGATAAATTAAGATTAAGAGTAAATACATGAAATTAAGATTAAAAAGGGCAAAATTGTCAAAGAAATTGTAATTATTCTTAATCATTGATTTTCATGAGAATATTTGGTGTTAGATTAATTATTTCTATTGAAGATGCATGAAAAGATCAGATCAAATTTGAAAATGAAAATTTGAATTCAAATTATAAAAGTTTCCAAGTTTGCATCTAAGTCCCTCAAGCAACTTTTTAACCTTTGCAGTTTAGTCCCTGGTCAAAACTTGCGTTTTGACCTGGGAAGCCATCAGAATTCAGAATTGGAATGAATGGACGTGGGGTCCAGCTGAGAGACGGGAGAGGGAAGAGATCCGAGAACGAAGAATAAAACAGATCTGAGAGCGCCGCGGAAGAGAGACCTTCGACCTCTTCTCATCCTCCTCTTCCTTTGTCGCCGGCGGCTCCCATTATCCTCACCATTGTCGCCGGCTACTCACCTCCTCCACCACAAACCCGGCGAGCTACCGTCACATCACCTCCATCCTCATTTTCCAGCCTTCACAGTGAGAGAGGGAGAGAACATGAGCAGATCGAAAACCAGCTTTTTTCCCTTTCTCCATTCAGATTCGCCACCCAGCTTCCTTCGCTGTCGTCGGTGAATAACAGAGACTGACAGATCTGAGAACGAGAGTGAGCACTGGAGCTGGGAACTTCACTCTTCACCGTCATCCTCGCCTGAACCACCTTCCATCACCACCGTCGACCTCACTCTTCCTCTCTATTCCAGATTCAGTTACTGCTAGTGTGGAGTTTTTTTTCATGCGGCTGGACTTTATTGTTCTTCTTATTTGGGAGTTCAAATTTAATTAATGGGTGGCTGATTTGTTTTGGTTCTTGGAGATGAATAGTGGCTGGAATTTCAGAGCTTAAAACAGGGGAGTTAATTTTGTTCAGTTTATTTTCTCATATTATATTTGAAGTTCCTAGTTTTAGGAATATTTGATTATATTGTTGAGACTTAATTTACCCGTTTAGATAATTTTGTGGATTGAATTTATGTGATTGGATTGAATTTTTGTGGCTTGTTGAATTTATATATATGTATTTCCTTTATTAATTCGATGAAATTGTGCTTTCTACGTGTTATTGTTAGAGAGTATAATTGAATTGGATTAATTGAGTGACGTGTTATCGCATTCATGTTAAGAGGAAACAAGTTGTATTAATCTAATCCTAATCACACACTAATTATACTTCAATAGTGCCTTAAGAGGTGATTGCTAGCTACGGTAGTAGGAGTAATCATTAATTAAGAACACTAGACTCATAGTGGTTGCTTGAGGTTTTTCGTGAAGATTTAGTGAAAATTTACTCCTACATTTAATTGAATTATGATAGCCACTACTCCATTTCCAAGAGCGTCCATATTTCACATTTTCACTCTCCATTCCATTTTATAAAGAAAATACCAAAAATAGAAGCTTAGGATCTCATTTAATTGCATTCTTATTTTAGTTATTAGTTCAAAAATCCAAAACCAATTTTCCCCTTGTTTTTATCGCATTTGCATGTCATTTAGATTACTTAGGAATCAATAAAAGGCTCTTCGAGAAGAGAGAACGATCCTAGGGTTGTCTATACGCAATCCTTGGTTATTTTGTTGATTGTGGGCCTCAAGGCTAAAGACGAAAAAGGCTACGCGATCACTAGTAGTAAGAATATTTCTATATACTAACTCATGACTAAACTTCTAATGACTAGAGCAGTTTTTTTTTTCAGTAAAGAAGTTGGACCTATAACAGTGAATTTAGCAAAGAATTCAGGAGCATATTGGCTTATAAATACAAGAGAATGCCACATAGATGAACATGTTTATTCAACTCAATTCAACAAAATCAATTAAGTTCACAACTTCCAAGCTAAACACTTAGCACAAGGATGCAGGAATATTAGTAACCCCAAGTTAAAACTTCTACTACATAGCCAACTAAGATAAAAAATTCAGCGACGTCACTTGATCAAGAATTAAAGTGCAGTAGTCAGAAACTTTCAGTGAATTCAAGAAGCAGAAATTTCAACAAGTTTGAATTAGATTTAGATTACTAAAACTAGTCCAAATAATTTTTTCTCTAGTTTTATTCTCAATTCCATATAGTTTCCTTTCTAGTTTTAAATTGACCACTTCATATGCATTCCACATATCAATTTATAAACACTAAACAATCTTACTCTAACTAACTTCCTCTTCTACACAATTTAAAAAACATCTCATGTGCATCTTCCGACCAACTCAAACGATCATTGTAATAACAAATTATTAATCCAACACTATCAACACCAAAAACAGTTACCCAACCTTCTCCAATTCCAAGGAAACATACACGAAAGATTAAAGTTAATACCATCCAAACAACAACAAAAAAAGGAAATTGGAATGGCCACACAAGTTTAGTAATTTAGAGGAATTTGTGCTTACCTAAAGTTTTACTTGCATAAACAAAGGAGGACGAAGAAAATAAGATTCTTGGCAGCACACCCCCACAAAGACAGAATCGAAGACGGAGAAATAAATTCTAGCAAATCATGAATATATTATCATAAGGTGAAAATCATCCTACAAAGGATTTATAATGCACAAATCATCAAGTACGACATTTTTCCCTTCATGAAAATGGAAGAAGTCCTAGTTGGAAAATAGATAACTAATTTGTACCTAAAAAAATTAAAGATTGTGAATGTTCTCAGGTTAAATATACCTTCGCTAGCCAGTGAGTGGGAGAACGAGACCGTGAGACTCTTAAAGCCTGGATGTGGATATGAGAGTCACTCATGACTGGATGAGACAGTGAAAGACCGAATAATGTTGATATGATGACTAACTTGAGAGGGAGAGATTGATACAGTGCTCGACTCACATAGTTGTTGACTGTCAGCTGGAGAGATTTCCTTTGGACATTTAGGGCAAAGCAATGGGCAGATTGGTCAGCTTGTGCCCAAACCCATAGCTCATCTATTTAACTTTATATGGGTATGTGTTAGCCTATATCCACACCTCAACCCATTTAAACCTATGCAAATGGGTTAGCATATAAATGGGCTGGCTGGCTGGGTTTTTGGTAACCCATTTATATTCGACCTGTTATTTTTTTTTTAAAAAAAAACATACATAAGAATGAAGCATTCATCCAAATCCATCATTCTAAAATTTGAAATCGAATATTCAAAGTTTAATAATCACAATTCACACAAAAGAACCTAAATTTAGACAAATACTATCATAACATAATTTTTGATGTTCAAACTCCAACTTTTAAATTAAAAACTCAAAGTAAGGGTAGTATATGAACTCACAACCCCAAAGGTTTGAAGAAGAAGAAGAACTTTGCTTAAGAAGAACGAGAAGGACGACGATGCACTGTGACTCGCGGCTGTTGCCTCGACCCAGGAAGAGTCGAAGAAGAAGAAGAACAACAACAACTTTGCTGAGGAAGAATGACAACGACAATGATGCACTATGACTCACAGCTAATGCCTTGACCTACTGCTCTACTATAGTGTTAGTGCCTCGGTGGTGCAAGGGTTAGGGTTACACATAGTCGCAATGGAAAAAAGAGTGTAAGATTGAGAGAGTGATAGTTGGAAAGTCAGGGGAATGGGTATTACACTATTATTGTCCTCACTCAATAGTGTCTTATTTGTCCATATATTTAATTTTAAAAAATATTAACTAAATATATGGGTATGGGTAGCCTGATGGTGTGCTCATAGCCTGCCCATTTAGGTTTTAAATAGGTGAGTTGTAACCCAACCCGCTATGGATCTTTTTGGGAGGGCTTAAAATGGCCCAATTAGATCGGGTTGTGGGCAGGCTCACTGAGTTGCGGATTCCTTGCTTAGCCCTATAGACAATCGTTGATTCTAAGAGTAAGAGGCAGAGGGAGTTGAGCGTGAAGTTAGAAATTGAACGAGGAATGAATTGGCCATATTCCTTTTGTCTTTATAACGTAATATTAATGGTGTTTTAGTCTTTTTGCCCTAATATGTATATCCCTCATTGTCCCCCTTCCTTTTCTGTCCTTTAAGAATTTTAGTGGGCTTTTGGGGGTTTAGCAAATTCAATTGGTATTTAAATGTAATTTTCCAAAAAAATGTGAACTCCTCCCTCTCAGCCTTAATTTACTCCATCTGGTATGTAATATAATACTACCTTAAATAAATTATTTAATTATATAATATTTTGTATATGATTAAATTATATGATATTTGTAATTTAGATAAATTAGTTTGAAAAAAAATGACCAATATAAATAATTTAAAATAATTTAATTAATTTCCTTAATTTTTTTAAAAAAGTAATTAGGTCTTATATTTAAGACTAAAGGTGGTACATATTTACCTAATTTGATTATATTAGGGAAGTTAGCTAAGTTAGTTAATATGACATATTTTTTAAAATACCCTAATCATTTTTCTTAGTTTTCTTATCCCTTCTCCTCTTTGATTGTTGTTGAAGGAGTATCAATATGACCAAATTAAAATATATTGAAAAATATGAAAAATATATTATATATTAAAGATCAAGATCAACTCTCCAAATAAATTCTATATTAAGTGTAATAGCCCCATATTTACTGTATAATTAACCATTTCAAACAAATTATTAAAACATTGAGCACTACTAAGATAGAAAAGGAAGAAACCAATTACAAAGGACTGCCATAATAGTAGAAAAGATTTGACCTAAACATTTTAAGAATAATGATAGAAGAAAAAGAAAGACGTTAGTTTATCATGGTGAAAAATTATTGAATATCTTATTCAAAATCACATATCAATCGATACTATAATAATTGGGCCTTGGGCAATTGAAGCCTGATAACACAATTTACCGATAGGTTCAATATCATTTTTCACACATATAATCTCAATAATCATAATTCATAATTTTCCTCAATCATCCCATTTCAAATAGAACCATAGTACTCTCAAAAGTTTACAAAAGTGGATCCACAATAAGAATCACAATTTAAGATCCATAGTTTAAAATCTCCTCCATCAATACTTTGCTAGAGTGTAGAAAAGTAAACCAATCATGCAAGTTTGAAGATTGTCTCATGGTTCACATCAAAGTATGAATGAGTCATAGGTGGCAATATACAGAATCAACACATACACCTAGTTAACAAAAAAAAGGAGGATTTACAAGGCGCAATTGCCAACGTAAACCTCAAGTACCTTCCCTGAAGGCATCCCATGAGGAACCTTGCTTGAAAAAAATAATCAACTACAGGGTGAGTCACTTAGACCTAGTAACTACAATTTTAATTTAACAAATATGTAAGGAATGATTACAAGATAGTTAAGCAGGCCAAATATAAACTTACATAATATAAAGTATAAACATTTTTTCAAAAACAATGGTAGTTCAAGAAGTAATTAAGCATGTATAGGACTCCTTCAACTATCCTTATAACTGTTGACAAAACCCATAGGCTACAATGCATAATAGGATTCGTCTTTGTGACAAGACTGCACCAATCTCTCTAATAGTGAGGTGTAGCCTAGCCAAAAGTTATAGAGCTCACATTAGACAATTGGTTCCCTTTCCTTGGAACATGGAAAGGGATCACATGTCCCTTGAGTTGACCCTTACCTAGCTAAGGAAGGGTCATACTAAGGGGCAAAGGCTCAGAGAATGTCAAAGCCAGCCACTGGGCGTCAAGTGGCGGTTGTACCACGTGGTATAAAAGTTTCAAACCTCTGACAATCAAATCTCCATACCATCCAACAAATCTCAATATACAGTCTAATAATTCAACATCACAAAATCCAGTATTAACATGTTATTTGATTAACCAATACTCAATGACATGCAATATCAACATTTAGATAAAACATTCAAGCTAAGCCCACTAAATTAACAAGTTTACTAAAAGCATAATTTTTTTTACTATCTTTGTGTGTCTTTTTATCTATAAAATACTATAACATATATTTATAGTAATTGAAAATACCAACATACACTTATAATCACCTCAACAAACATACAAGATAAATTATAAGTGGTTACCTCTCACTAAAGCTAAAATAAATTACCACCATTCTTGTGAAACCTTATGCTCAACCACAACTAAGGAGAGTCTACATAATATATGTGAATATCCATCAATAAGACGATAACTAGCTAATGCCACGATTAACAATTAGTATCTAGACTCTGAGCCTGAGCCTTCACTTGTTCTTTAGAAAAATTCATAATATCTCTACCATTCATATGTTAACTATCCTAATGATATTCTCCCTATTCTTCCACTTTATTATACTCATTTAATTCATTAATTAAGTTCCAGATGCTCAACTTAAATTATAATTTCTGAATTCTAATATCAAATGTTCAAGTTTGTAATTATCTTTTAATTAACCAAATCATTCTTTTTATAAGAATTTCAAATTCGAGCCTGGCAAATGAATTCTAAAATTTTGAACATTTCATAACATTTTATTTAATCCCAAATCACTTTTACAAGCTACCATAAAATTGATAAGTTACAATTTCACTATTATTTCAAAATTCTCTATCTTTCTTTTTTCTTTTTGAATAAGAACTTCGAGTACTAAAACGGTAACTCAACTAAAGTCCAATCACTATGAAAATTTAACTACAAGATCCTTATTACCTAAAGTTTCTAACTGAAATAATTTGTTAGCCAAATAGTGTTCAGATTGCTAACTCCAAAAATACCTAAAAAAATTCGTCATAATTCCACCATAAATAGAAAAAACCACCCAAACTTGTAATGTAACCATAAAATCAACTTTCAATAAGTATTTTTGAGTTAACCCATAACTAGTTATCAATTTTTCAACCAAGAATTCACTCTAAAACTAAAATCGCTCGCCCCTCACTTAGGGTTAGATCATAACAAGCCTAAAGTGCAAAAATTAACCTTATTCAACAAAGTAAACCCATTAAATGCAAGTATTTATTTACCTTTAAAATCGATCATATGGTTTCCATTTGTTGAAAATCCACACTTGCTTCAAGCCTTAACCATCAAACTTGCTTTGCTCCTAATGAAATTTGTACTAATGGGAAGCTTTCATAGAGTCGAAAAATATTTGGAAAATAGATATTGTAGTTTGTTGATTTTATTAGGAAGAAATGAAGCTCAAAGGTGTTTGAAACCTCCATTAACGGAGGGCTCCAGCTCTCTTGACATTGAAGAAGCAAGAACGGTGTTGAAGAGAAATATATTACTATTCTAAATATATAACATAATTTGTAACTGCAATTTATATTACAAACTATATTTTATATTTAGAACTGGATGAGTATAATATAGTGTAGGCCCTACTTTTTTTTAATTTTATTCTTCTTTTCTTTATTCTTTCTTTCTTTCTTTCTTTTGTTCACTCTTTTTTTTAAATTAATAATATAAAAAAATCCTTCTTATTTCTTATTCTTAAATACATATCAAATCTTGGGAAATATATAAGTTTGTTAAGATTCTGAAAAATTCTCAATAATTAATGAATATTTATTTGTCTATTTCACTCAAATAAAACTTTTATGATATATTTATATAAGATAATCACATCTTCATAAAACTCAATTCATTTTGGATAATTTCTACTTATTCTCAAATAATTATTGGGTGATTTCTTGTTACCATAAAATAATCCCACTAAATTCAATTTCATTGTTAATAAATATATTACTCACAATTTTTCAATCTCATTAAACTATTTTATTAATTTTATATCTCAAACAATGTGTTTAATTTACTCAAATCCCCAAGTTACTTAATAAATCACATCGTAATAATACTCAAATATTAATAATTAAATTAGGATGTTATATTAAAGACCGGATGGAGTAATACTTAATTAAATAATTTGGGTAGATTACAGATATTAGTTAAGTTAGATAATAGTTAGTTTTATTCTTCCATTTCCTACCTAAACATTGTTGAAGGAATATCATCAGTTGAGTTTACTTGGGGGGAAAAAATCATAAATGTGTGAAATATATTTTACATTAAAGATTAAAGGAGTATCATTGATTAGTTGAATTTGACACCTAATTGAATCCAACCTAGTTATATGATATAAAAAAATAGTTGAATTTGGTCATGATCCTAGTTATTTCCCAATCAAATCAAAATGAAAAAAAAATATATACATATAAATTTGTCAGATTAAACTGATATATATATATATATATATATATATATATATATATATATATATATATATATATATATATATATTTGTGCAGAAGAAGTTGACTATCTTACACAAATGAGCATAAAAATGTGACCCATGAAATGGATCTTTCGAATGAAGTGGGCAATCGCCACTGTGTCTACCTTCTCATGATCAAGTTTACCACTTTATGCTCACTCATCTTTCCTTTATTTGACCCTCTTTTTTCTTTGCACTCACTTCTCTTTTATTTTTCATTTTTATAAATGGTTCATATTTTGAGAGCTTATTAGAGTTAGGATGAGTCTCAAACTTATTCTAAATATATGAGCCAGCTGATAACTAATTTACAAAAATTTTAAAAAATTAGTCGAACTAATTATTTATAAAACATATGTATTAATTATATTGAAATATCTTTTTAATTATTTACATTAAAAATGAAGTTTAAACTACTAAAAAAAATAATCTCATATTGATATTAGTATTCGAAAGTTAGCCCAACAGAACCATTATTCTTATAAGTAACTAATCAAATCTCAATTATTGACACTCATCTACTTGGCTTCAAAGTATTCATACAAATGTCTATGTTTTGAAGCATTATAAATTATCTTTGAAAATTTGAATGAGTGCACGTACATTAATATCTGAACATCGCTCATTTTGCTCCCCATGTTTATTACTATTCCTCGGTTGGTAGTTTGATGATATTACGTATTATTTCTCACAATATGTATGATATCATTATCATCACTTTGCAATAGATTCTATTCTAAATTATGCGTTATTTATTTTGTAAATATACAATTAGCACACACAAACACGCGTGTTAAAAAAAGTAAATCTTAATAGGACTCTCTTCACTTTATCTTTCGAATCCTAACCGGAAAAATGTTCTCTCGAACTACTGGAGGTCCTCCTTTTTAACTCTAGACTCTTTTGTGCTTATTCCATATAAAGGTTAATTGGAACAAAAAAGAATTGAATTAAATAGAAATATCTTTTATATTTCTAATAAGAAAAAGTAATAAAAAAGATACAAAAATACTGTTGACTAACGGAGTATTATATTATAGATATTGTGTGTTTTGATCAGTTTATTATACGAAAAAAAGAATAATATTCCTTGTGCTATACCAAATTAAACCAGGCCATCTTCTTTTACAAGAGTAATCCGTATGAAACATGGACTAGTTAGCTACCAGCTAGTATTGGAAACAAGAGAATTAATTATTGATTAGCTAGTATATATATATATCAACAAAAGCTGCAATGTTCATAGTCAGAAGCACATACGATCATACAGATTTTATTGACTAGAAATAGATGTTCTTATACACACATGTTATAACGAGTACTGGAATCAGAGGGAGAGACGATTCAAAAAACTAGCCTATTAGGTAAGAAAGTCTTTAAACTTATAATGAAACAATACTTTTACTTGTGAGATTCTCTGACGTGAGATTCAATAATCTGAGCCGAATTAATTACTCAATAAGGAGGCTACCTAAACAAGCAACCTCGGTAAGCGGGAGTCCAGTAATCAGGGGTAGAATTGTCTCTGTAAGACTGAGGAGTCCATGAAATTGGAACCAAACAAAGCCCTCTGCTCTTTAAGTCTCCCTTCTCCTCTTTTCTCTCCATGCTTCCCCATGTTGTTTCCTGCATTATTATTTTTCTTTTGCTAAATAAATATCCATTCCTCATTCTTTCTTTGAGGACTTGAATAAATCTACAAATTCTCAAATTTAAACAATTGGACAAGTTTAATTATAATTTTTACGTACCCTGTGGGAGTTAGTCTTCATGTAAGAGTTGCTCAGTAGCTGCAAAATACGTATCAATTTACGTACGTGTCAGCAAGACCAAGCGCATATATATATATATATTCAAGAATTTAAATACGGTTTAGTTAATTAACTTCACCAATTGGATCACTAATCAGTAAAATAAACTTTTCAATATATAATTAATTACCACCTGCACTTGTTCTTGTAAAAACTTGATGTACCCAATTGCTTCAAAAAGCACCGATGCGGTGTCTGTCTGAAATTCAGCAACAACAAATTTTATCATTCATATCAAACAAAATCGAATTCCCTGAATTGATTGTTTTTTTTTTTTTTGTGTGTCATTAGATTTCTTTAATTAACAGCAAACGTTGTGTCACATGACTACATTCTATTTATTGCCACAGTCATATGACACAATTAATATAAGTCTAAACCTTTCCAGTAAATCTAAAAGGGATAGAGATGGTTGCTTTAGGACACTTTATAAGAAAAACCCTAATCCATATTATATAAATTAAATTCCAGTTGTTGAGAAAAGAAGAGCACTAAGAATTATTTTCTTGATCAAATATATATAAAAAAGAGAAAATAATGGTGTGAGTGCAAGATGTAGTGACCTTTCCAAATGGCGACACAATTTGCTGAAGGGTTGTAATCCTGTCGCCTAGCTTGACTTTTGGGGCTTGCACCTATCAACAACACAATGAATAGAAGTTTCCTTACATTATTATATGTACAAAAGCACTTCTTTTTTTGGTTTTGATTTTCAATCCAACGGAGATACTTGTATTTAGAGGGGCAGCTTCGAACTGAACCGGATATAGGATGATAATCCTTTTTTAAAAAAAGAAGCACTTATTTATTACTTATCCATATAGATTAATTTTACTTCGATAATTAATTAATAATTACCTTTGTAGAAGAGGCTGTAGATGAAGTATCTTGCTTTGGCTTCTTCAAGATAGCTTGTGAGGATGAGTCATCGGTTCTTTTCTTCTTTACTTCAGTAGTGGAGCTCCCTTGTCCTCTTCCATTGCTTGCCCTTATTTTCTTCTTATTATTATTGCATAAAATCATATCAGGTAATGTATTATAAAAACGAAATCAGAAATTGATTAAACTGTACGTATATTAGTAAGTTTGGTTGAATAGAAAATTAATTACCGGCAATGATGATGCTTGAAAAAGCTGCTTCTTGGAGTGATCAGAGACAGTAGGAGTCATCAAGGACGACGAGGGTGGTCCGAAACTGGGTTTGAGTGCATGAATTCCGATGATTGGCCGGCCATTCCTCCCCGTAAAAGATATAACATCAGTCAAATTTCTGGTGGGCATCATCATCCCATACTGATGATGACTACTGTTATTATTAAATCCGTTATTATTATTCTGATGATATGCCAATGAACCCTCACTTAAGCTTACATGATGATGATGATGTTCTTGCTTAACCTTCATGTCAAGAGCAGCATACGAAGAAAACACCCCAGAATGATCCATCCAAGAACTCAAAGTTACATGATCAGTATCATCATTATGAGAAGGATCAAAGTGTGTGGTGTTATGATTAGTTTGTTGAGGGGGTGCAATGGACCAAGTGGTGACCAGCTTGCTCAATCTTTCATCACTCTCCAGCACGGCGGACTCATCGTTGAAACCATTATTATCATGCAAGTATTTGTGATCAAAAGTAGTAGTGTTGGTACTGTTGATTGATGAAGAAGAAGAATGATTGTTGTGATGGTTGTAATCCCAGGTGGCATCGAGTTGCTTCAAGTAGTTGCAGGCAGGTTCGTACATGATGCTTTTACATGACACTTCTTCCATCAAGTTTGTCTCTCCACTATTTTGTACCTCCTCGTTGCTTTCCACACCTCTATAAATGTTCAATTCAATTACACATGCCAACCAAAAAAGAAAAAAACTAGCTTGCTGTTTAGGCATGATCAAAAGCAAAAGAATGAAACCAATAATAATGGAATACAATAACTATATAATGGAAATATAAATAACAGTACGATCGCATCATTACTTATATTACTCGAGCAAAAATAGATTCCTTTTTCAATCTTGCAAAGTTTGAATATTAAATCAGGACGAGTTGGCTATATATAATAGATTAAACTTTGCGAAGGTGGAGCCATATATGTATCTATATGGCTTACAGACCTTGAGAATGATAGGGCACAATGGCGCGTGTGTGTGTAGCTGGGAGAGTTGGCCCTAGAGTTGCCTAAAAGAGATGCTCATCTACTACTATATGATACTGGAAGAAGCCCTCAAACAAAGTTATTCCCTCAAAGAAGACACAAACAAGTGGATAGCTAATTAAACACCCTATCCTAGCTAGCTATTTAAGTGACCTGTACACACGCTCACATATTTACAGACGAAAAAGGATAAATATATATATGATAAAGAACATCGATCGTAGAGACTTACAGTAAGACGTGAGTCCAAAGGTGATTATTGTCTGAAGAAGGCGCAGAAACTGATGAAAGATAATGATCTTCACAACACGAGGAGGAATTAGAATGAAGAGCAGTGTTCCAGGAAGAGAGTGAAGAAGTTGCATGGACATCCCACCAGTTTATTAAAGGTGTCGCTGAAGATGTTGCCACTGAATTCCCTCCACTTTCTTCACCCCCCATCTCTCTCTCTCTCTCTCTCTCTCTCTCTCTCTCTCTCTCTCTCTCTCTCTCTCTCTCTCTGTGTTATTCTCTTCCTTAGCTTATGATGGAATATAATGGACCTAGCTAGCTGCTACCTTGGTACAACAGCACATTATATATACATATCATTCTCTCTCTCTCTCACTCTCTCTGTTTCTTTTTGTTAAATTAAGATTAATTAGAGGTTCTTTAAGAATACTAATACCTCCAGTCCTCAATTAATGTAGGCGTTAGTTGATTAAATTTAATAGATCAAGGAAGTTAAGTTGATTATATTAGTTATTTGTAACAAATATAGACTGATGTTTCTAAAATATTATATTTCATCATGACTACCTTGAATAAAAACTTTCCAATGAATCTAATCAATAGAGATACTTTAAAAAATATATATAAATTTAGAAGATAAAGTGAACTAGTATCTTATATTTATATTTAGGATTAAATCAAATCCCCAACTAATTGTTCTATTGAGGAGGGGAGGTGGTATTATTAATTATGACACACGGGTACATGTAACCTAACGTACATGTCTAGTAAAGTTTTTCCCCTCTTGTTCTTTGGTGAGAAATACCCCAGAATGGTTAAGGACCTCATAAATCAATTAATAATCCCAAATTAGGACGCCATAGTTTAAAAGAACAATAATATGAAGGATCTTAGGTCCTTTAAGCAGCTAAACTTTTAATCAGACGGACAAAAAATTATTTCATTGTGTGAAAAAAGCTAAGATTAGTTAGACCGATGGATGAATATTGAAAAGTTGAGATGATGAAAATATGGATTAAGCTTTGGTGGTAAATGACATGAAGTGAACATATACACAGAGTATTTTTCTTTTCATTTTGTATTATTATAAGTATATAGTAGAAGCTTGGGTAGCATAAGTAACTTGAAGTAAAATCATAACTCGAAATTAATATTTTCATCTTTCCGTTATAAATAATGCAAACAGTAAGGGCCCATTTGGTATGGGGAAGATTTAAGAAAGGAAAGGAATGGAAAGGAAGATTGAGAGGGAATTTAAAAAGTTGAGTTGTTTGGTAGACATAGGAAGGGAACTTAAGTTGGGGGAAAATAAATTGTTTGGTATGAAGAATTGAGTGTTGTTTAAGTGAAAATGTAAGGTAAAATTCCTAAAACGCCCCTCGAATGTTCAAACGAAAAAGTTATATTCAAATGTATTAGGCACCCAATCGCTTGTATTCGAATGTAAAATCAGTGGCTTAAGGTTTACATTGTTGAATAGACCCGACGTCAGAAGAAAAATCAGAGCACCGAGGAGAACAAAGGGCTTTGACTCTCTTCCATCATCTTTGCCTTCTTCTTTATCTCTATCAAGTATAGTCGCCAAAGAGGAAAGGAATGTCGCCGGTGATAGAAATGGAGAAGGAAGGCGGAGAAGGGAAGAATCAGATTTGATTAAATTTATGTGTCCCCAACTGTACCCTCACAGACCTATTGTTAACAAGGGTTTTTTGGTCCACCAATTTCACTCTCTCGTCTAGGGAAACTTTCACAATCCCACCACTTTTTTAGGGATTCAATATTCCTACCTTTATGGAAAGATGGTGCCACAAGGGAAGTCAGCTGTGAGCCAAACAGGTTAAATGAGTGGGAATCTCGTTAATTTCCTTTTCTCTCTCGTGAAATCAGCGTAACAAACAGGCCCTAAAGAAAGTTAAAGTTAAATGATAGTACACACAATTTTTTTTGTCATCATAATTCATATATTCATTATACTCATAGAGAGAATTCAAACTTCCTTGCATTTGTGAAAGATTTTAAGGAGAATTTTGATATCATTGGGCTATAAAACCCTGACAAACACACAACATTAATTTAATGAGAGAAATGAAAGAGGGTGTGTTTATTGGGAATAGGAGAAATACAATAAAATGAAATTATGGGGAAATAGTTGCATGGGGAGTGACATAGGAGGGTATGGTGTGGTTAATTATAGAAATGAATGAATGATAGGGGCAGACAACAGAGTATGCAACCTGAGTTTTTCCCACTAACGTTGGTGCGCCATTATTATATTTATAGAAATTCTGTGTGTGTCATATTGGTCCAATCAACCAATTTGCTTCATAATTAATTAATTAATTTGGTTCCATGAGTACACACATTTTCGTGTTTCTATCATGTATTGCCACATAGCCTGCCATTGTTTAACTAGGGTTTTATTTTAATTTCTAATTTTCCTTTGAAATTATTCTTAATCGATCACTTGGATCAAACCTAACGATTGAATATATAGTCTAGTTTGATTTAATTCCTTTCATCTTTTTGTATCAGCTTTGGGAATTGCAACAAGTTGGGGGATCACGGGTCAATTCATATTTGATGATTGTTGAGACTAGTACATGCACTTATAAGTACCAAAAAAAGCTGAGCCATACCAAACAATAATACATCTAAAATTCTTATTATTTTCAACAAGAAGAAAACATGTACAGAGGGATTTTTTTTTTTTGGGGGGGGGGGGGGGGTGGGATAATCAAGATCAATATCAATTAAATTAATATCATACTGTTGAATACCTTATGATGATTTTTACTTTTGCTATGTGCTCTCCTAGAATAAACTAAAGTTCTAATAAAACATACATGTGCCTATTGTCGATTAAAAATTAATAATGAGAGAACTTTTTAAGAACCATAGCCGTGCCAAGTTAAATTCAAAAGAGTACTGCATTGTTTAGGTGGTATGTCATGAGTGTAAATTTTTATATTTTAAATCCTAGGTACCCTTTTGGAAGCGCTAAAAATAGTGGACTCATGATGTTGAAATTAAAGGGCTGATCTATAAGGAGTATAAGAATAAGAGATTAAAAAAAAAGTAATGCACAATATCTTTAAGGCATGTGTAATACTTTCTTTTAGGCTTAATTCATCTACATATATTCTTATCTAATAGAGTGCAATTGGATTGAAGAACAAATTTTTACAAATTTTTTGTAGGATATAATGAATATCACTAAGTGTCAATTGCACTTCCAATACTTAAGTTAAAGCAACAATAACTTTTACAAAGTGATAATTTGAATTTATCTTTGTGTGCAATTAAGGATAAAGACAAAGTGATAATTCCTTTGATTTAATTAGTTGTTTGCCCTTGACTTGTTAATGATGTAGACTCGATCCACGGGAGGCAGTTACGTTTTCTTCAGTAGCTAATTGACTGCCACAAGCAGATGTTCTCAGCCACATGTATAATCCAATCTCACTTTGTAAATTTAATAAGTAATTCATTATTTATAAGAAGATCAAAAGTTAGCCATAATAATGACCAAATAATTAGTAATACATGTAATTTAATTAATGCCATTAGCTTTTGACGGATACAAAGCTTGGATAGTGATACTTTGTGGAGATAGGTGAGGTGGCTTTATTTTAATCGAAACTGTTGATTATTAATTTTAAAATAATGAGCATCAAAAGCCAAGTCCGATCCATGGAGCTTATTGGATTTCAATCTTTGCAACGATTTTTCTTGTGTTAAAAGGGAAGCTATTTATTGGATGAAGAGAGTAACCTACCAGTACTTCATCGTTTTAGTCATACCGGCCTAGCTCTGTGCGATATCATACTACAGTACTTCGGGCCAAAAAAAAACGATATCATACTGTAAGACTGAATATTAACGATGATTTTGAGTTAGTACTTGTAATTTAGTTTGTATTAAAAAGGAACAAGTTTGATGATGAACAGGTCCACGAGCATGGAAAAATTAAGAGTCAAAATTAGTAATTTTAATTTTGAATATTTTTACAAGCACATTTTTTTAAAAGCTATCATTTAATATTCATAGATTTCTGCGTTACGCCTTATATTTGATAACGGAAAGTATTCTCAAATTATATCTTTTAGCTATAGAAGTATTTGATAATTGATAATAATAGTAACTAAATAAAAAATATTAAGTATATAATGATTAATTATATTGGATTTTGGATTTTTAACTCAGCTTCAAAATAGCCTTTTGCTTGTCATCAAGAGTGACAAGACAATTTATTTAGGTTTCCACATTAACATACAACAATAATAATGTTGTTGAACTACAAAGTGAGAGAGGCAGATTAAAGTTTCTTATCAATGAGTAATGTACTAATATATATTAATATGTAAATATCTTACAAGCTTTCTTTATATAAAGTTATTTTTTCCCAGGATTGAGTCTAATAAAAGATGCCAGTCCCTAGTAAATTTATATTTAAATATTTGACAGGAGAGATGCTCATTACATTGAGTATGTATCTGATAGAGTTTCGAATAAAATTGTCTTTAATAGACTTATATAGGAGGATACAAATGCTTATAAAAGAAAGTTATCTTCTCCCACACTATGTTTATCAAGCAATTAATTACCTACTAATAAAAGTTGTTATTCTCGATTATTATTTACATTAGTCCAATTATCTCTGGGGTATAATACTAATACTAAAATCCAGTTATTTTATTGACTCCTTCTAATATACGTTCATGAATTTAATCGAAACCAAAAAAGACCTAAAGCCTAAAACTGTGTAATTAAAAAAAGTGATCATGATCATGATCTAATAGCGAATGCATGAGACCGGCCTTAACAAACTTACGTGACAACAAATTTACTAAAATATTACTATATAATGAGTAGTGGAACATAAAGTTGGTTGTTCTTGATATAGACACAAAAATATTGAAATTAAAGACCAAATTTGACTTTCTTTTTCCATGGAAAGTCTGGTGGCAGTCACGTCCAACAAGTTAAACAAATAAATTCTGAAAACCACTCAAAGAAAAATGAGCCATATATAAGCCTTAAAGATCTCCACGTACGCCTCTTCATATATAAGCAATGAAGTATATTTATTCCATTCTAAAATTGATACTGATATTAGGAAAGATTGATATGGAAGTTATTGTAATTTCACCTCATTTTCTATGGAAAAAGAAAACTACCCATATTAATTATAAATGAGGCTTGAGTGACAATGGATGGTCTGCAGGTCCTTATTATATATTGATCAATTTATCTAGCTCAGAAAAGCTGCTAAGCAAATAAGTGAATCTCAAGAACACACATCCCTCTTGGCCAGGAGATCTGCCACTTTATTAATATATCTCTTCCAACATACTCCTTCTTTCTTATTCTTAATATGAGATATATTTATCTAATTTAATTAAATTAAGAAAGTTAGTTGAGTTAGTTAATGTGACATGTATTTTCTAAAAAACATAAATTATATTACTTAATTCCCTCATTCTCTCTTCTCTTTAATTATTGTTGAGGGAGCATCAATAGAAGTAAATTAGAAAAAGATTGACAAATATAAAAATTATAACCAACATCAACTTTTTAAATATGTTTTATATTAAGAATAAGAGGAACTCCTCCTCAATCTCAACCCGATGACAAAAAAATTGGCTCTAAAGATGATTCCACAGCCGCGAGATCAAAGCAACCATGTTTCCATACTCTGAGAGCATTGGGGGAGTCCAACTCTAAATTGATATTCTTGAATCTTTAAGACAATATTTGATGCCAACTTCAAACCAACAGTTCAAACCAGCTTCCCCAATTTGTTAATGGGAATATCATTTCTGTTTTGAGTCAAAACAACACCGTTTTGGCTCTTTTTTAAATGAAGAGATGAAAGAAAAAGAAGGAAAAAAAAAAAAGAGTATCTCATCATCTCTTCATTTAAAAAAAGAGCTAAAACGACGTCATTTTGGTTCAATGTAGAAAATTTTTTCTGCCTTAAAGGCAGAAATGATATTTCCTTTGTTAATTAGTTGGGTTCTTATAGTTTTTTTCTTTTTTGTTTTATCTAGTCCTTATAGTTTTGCTTAATATTTAATCATGTCTCTGTGAATTTTTTTCCCTCTTTTTCATCATATCTTTATAATTTTATCAATTTTTAATTAGGCGACTCTATTTTTGGTTTTTTACACATTGATAAGCTTCTCATTCATTTATTTATTTCCCGGAGGAGGGTGAGGTGAATATGGAAAAAAAGTCAATTAAAGTGAGAAAGGAAAAATTGTGAGTGGCTAAAACCAAAAAGACAAGAGGGCCCAGTAAACCAGTGAAATCGTGGCACTTGTTGTCGTTTGCGGAAGAGACATGGTTTAAATGTTTTATTGAAGTGATCTTTTTTTTATTAAAAAAATTGAATTTTCAAAGTTGCTTTGAGAACATCGCACGGGGGCTCTCCCTTTAAATTAAAAATGGAATTTGAATACGACACCTTCAGATTGTGGGTATTGCACGCCTTGCTTTTCCCTATTTTATTAAAATTGTCTATTAAAAAAAATTATAAGAACCACTTTTTGTTAGTAGTTGACACCAATCCAACCCATCACAATTATTCAACTTTAATTTGATTTATTAATTTATTAACAATAATATGTGGCCACCTTGGTCTCTCTTGTCTACGTTATTAATTAATGCCTTGGATCCTCCCTATCGTCTTTGTCAAGCAAGATGGAGGCCTAGTTTGGCATGGAAAAAAAAAAAAAAAACCTCCCTTATTTATATAAAAAATAAAAAGTAGGTTAGTTTAGTTAGAAACTTTCAATATGTAGGTGGATAGACTTTTTCAATAATATCTTTAAAAATATTTATTGTATTTGAATAAGGGCATGAGTGGAAAGTTACAATAATGATCTTAGATGAAAGCAAAATGTTTCTTATATTTGAGAAAAAAAAGGATAATAGCACTATCATTTGTTTCATGGAGAAATGAACGTATAAAATAAATAATACCATTAAAATATAATAAAAAGTAAATTTAAGGATACAAATAATTTTCAGATTCTTATTTTTATAAATGTTGATAATAATAGGATAATTTTTGGATATGAAAAGATAAGTATCGCTCAACCTTGTAAAGTATTTTTTCCATCTGAACCTTATAAAGTTTTAATGTATAGGGCGGCTTCCTTTATGAATATACAATTTTTTTTTTTTGGTTGAAGTATTATTAATAAATGTTTGGGATGTTGATGCTTTCACGACAACAAATTCAATGGATTATTTATTTAATATATAATGGTTAGTGTTGCAGGACTTCTACCACAATGAATGAAGAAGCTCTTTCACGTAAACGTTTGGATTATATGTTGCTCAGTTACAATTTTTATTTTAAATTTTAGATACTATATTTTTTTTTAAAGTAAATAATCCAAATACGTATTATTCAAACAAGAAGATAAAGGCATAAAGCTTTTTAGGTATAGTGGATCACTAGACAGAAAAAGAAAAGGAGGATGAATAAGAATATTGAGTATTAGCTCCTTCATAAGTCAATTTAAATTTTTATAATTATTTTAGTTTTTTTACCACCAATAATTTTTTAACATTTAGACACAAGCAAAAGCGTAATGAAAGAACTTTTGACCCCTTCGTAAATGAGACATGAGTGAAAACGTAACCATATATCTCTTATTAGGAAAGGTGGTAATGGGGAAAAAAATTATTTGTATATTTATCATGAGATTATTTAACCAAAATATAAGTGATTATTTTTTAATGATTTAGTACCTTTGCTCCTATCCTTAATTTATCTTGTTTATCATGTAAATTGTATTATGAACGAGATTTTATATATGATGAACGAGATCATAAATCAAAGATGAGAAGTGGTATCCAATATATAGATTTCACTAACAGACCAATTACATTCTCTAATATTAAACTATGCATTTCATGGAAAAAAAATATTTATGTGTTTTTAATATAATGAACTAGATAATAAAAGGGGACGATTCCTGCTCTGCTCTCACAATCCTCAGATCACAATTAAATGGTACTACGATTCAGCTAATTAGCCTCTATAGCTAAACAGTTTGTGCCACCGTCCAATGTAATTTTAATTATTAAAATAAACCTAAGGATGCATTAGGAATTTTTTTTAAAAAAAAATACTTACATAAATTATATTCTCTAGGGTTAAGGTACAAATATACATATGATTTTCTTAAAAGTGCATCTAACATCAAGTGTTTTTTTAATGTGAAAAAATGGAGCAAAAAATACGGATTAACTATTAGTTTGATTTTTTTGTATTTTTAAGGTTAATATGGACGATAATATGGACGATGATTCAGCTAAATTTCATCTCAACGGTAAAGAATTGGAGAAAATTACAAAAACTAGCTTATATGGTTTTGAAAATTACAGGAAGGCGACAACAATGGCGAGGAGGCGGAGATGGGTGGCCCGTTGGTAAGATTGAGATTGGGAGAGAGAAGGGGAATTGTAGAGAGAAGAGCTAAATTATAATTTTCAAAATATCTATGTCATTTTCTATAATTTTCTCCAATTCTTCACTATCAATTATGATGAAATTTAACTGAGTCATCGTTTATGTCAGCTTTAAAAACATAAAATAGTCAAATTAACGATCAACTAACAGTCAATAAGTATTTTTACTCAATTTTTGTAACCTATCACTTTTGCACAAAAAAAACTTGGTAATGAGTGCACCTTTAAAAAAATTATATATATTTTTACACTTTAACCCTGCTATCTAGCCAGTGTGTTAAAACCTTAAACAACGGCTATATTTGGGTTGGTGATATGCTTAGCGTTGTAGGCAAAAAAAAAGTAAAAATGACGTTGGAAACAAATTTCAGTAACAAAAAAGCCCCATAATAGATGTTTGGGTTCACTTTATGTTGGCTCGACTTTTACATTAAAGCTCATCAAGCTAAAAGCTCCCTTCTGGAGCTCTTGCGTCAATGTGCTGTGATGGGGGAGCAAAACATTGGCACTTATTGTGAAACATGCTAGGGTTGAGGAAAAGAATTCTGAATATATATATATATATATATTATTCAATTAAATTTAATTCCTTCCATATAAATTCTTTACACTGAATTAATTTATGTAAATATAAATTTAAATATATTTTAAACAATTAATACATTTATTTTTTCCCTTTTTCAATTTAAAGATAAATATAAATATAATTTTTTTATCTTATTTATTGCAATACATATAACTAAAATACTCCCTCTGATCCTTATTATAAGACACCAACTATCATTTCTCACAAACCAAGGAATGGTAGTTAAGTCATTAAATTAGTTCAAAATTGGTAAAAGTTTCCAACTTTACCCCTACTTTATTATGTAGATTTAAAAGAGTTTGTTAAAGTAAGGACATAATAGGAAAATAACAATAAATGAGTTAGTTAAAAGTAGTTGGTGTCTTATAATAAAAACAAAAAATTGTTAGTAGTTGGTGCCTTATAATAAGGACCAGAGGGAGTATTAATATATGTAGTATCCAATAAGACTTATGCCATTTTCAACATTTTCTATTTTAATTGACTTTTCAAATAATAATCTAAACACTCATTAGATTAAAAAAAAGTCACTTCCACAAAAAGCCAAACAATCAAATCCAAAACAAATCACATTTACAATCTGACTTTTTTCTTATCGGGCTTTTTGAAAATTTATGTAATTTTTAAGCCATCGTTCTCACCGTCAACCTAAACAGGCCCAACAAAGGTAGTAAAGAGTATATTATAGAGCAAAACCGTTGTAGCTACAAATTACAACTAAAATGCCATCAACTGAAATAAAAGATGCCACTGCAAACGGCCAAACTTCACTGCCAAGCCCGGCCAATCCGCCACCCTGCCGCCATGATTCGCCACAAAAGATTCAAAAAACATGTTATGCCCAAAACAGCACAAAGGCTCAAGACGTTCATTTGTTAACTGAAACATGTAATCGGCAAAAGTGAGACACGCAAAGCTGATAATGTTGGGAATTCTTCAGATCTTCTGTTGAAGTGTCACGTCAACTATTGTAATAGGGAATTTTGGCTGGTAGTGTTGATCCGTATCCACTTCTTCAATTTCCTAAAACAATATTATGTAAAATTTAGATTCAACATCAATCATAATCATGTATTCCATATCTGATCTAGCAAAAATAGCTTGTAAGCTAGGAATGAAGAAATTTGAAGCAAGTTCGTTCACCTGAACAACTTCCTCTCCCTTGATGACCCGCCCGAACACAATAAGCTTCTCATTAAGGTCTGGTATAGGCGCAGTTGTAATGAAAAGATCAAATCCTTTGTTTGTGTGTTTCCCCATGGAAGTTCCAAGCATGAATGCTTCATGCTTTACACTAGTCAAGCGTCAAAACATTTATTAATACACTTCATAAATCATCAACACATGGGGATGGTTTATGGGATATCAGAAACATCAAATTTTGAAGACCAAAAGAACATGGCACCTGGTTGTGTGCTTTCCTCTCACACTCCAATCTATGGAATGTCCTTTCCCTTGGTTTTCTCCTGCTTGAATCACAAAGTGCTTGATTACATGATGGAAATGCATTCCCTTGAAGTGCCCCTTTTGACTGCAAAACCAGAATAGTTTACATTAAAACCAAAAGCACGTAGTGTTTAAGAAATTTCACAATGTAAATCATGCAAAGTTGGCTGATGGCCTTGTGGTCTAGTATAAGACCCTCCAAAATGGGAGGTTGCGGATTCAATCCCATTTAAAATTTCAGGCTGTTAGTAGTGCATGCCCATCTAATTAAAAAATCACGCAAAGTTGCAAACATAAATTTCACTCGGATTGCAGTTGAAAATAGGTATAGTAGAAAGGATAAAATAGGTTTTTGGCCTTCTTTCATGAGCCCTTGATTGCTTTCAGAAGATCCTTCATGATCCCTCACCGCCCCAGGTTCCCCAATATTCACTAATCTCATCTAACACGCTCATTCGCTCTCTACTGCTTCAGTTCCTCACGACCAGCATGTGACAGTTACCAATTTCAGTTCCCTCTTCAGACCTTACTACCACCTCACTGTTTTTTCCTTTTTTTAGACTACCAAATATATCAGAGGCCCAAAAAAGAGGGGGAAAACAAATATAACAGCAGCTTTAGTTGGGTTATCGGCCACAGGTGAGCTCCTTCCTTCCCTTCTAGTTCCTTCAATTTGTAAACTTTAGTGATTGCAGGTCCAGTAGCAATAAGCCCAACAGAAGATTACATCTCTAAACAGAATACACAATCAAAACCTCACACTACTTTTAAGTGCAGAAGAGCTGTCCAACAACTAGGCATATATGATATGGCAACTCCTTCTAAGTTTTCATTTGTCAACTACCAGAGACAACTCATATAGTTCTGTTCCATAACTCATGTGAGGGAATTCTGGAAGACTCGGGCATTTCTGTCTAGTTAGACAAACCATAGGATCCCACAGAGTTGACAACAGCACAAGGTTTTGTTCTTATTTTATAGAAATCCTTTGAACCTGATCAAAAGACACTGTTCCAAACCACAAGGACATGACTAACACTTGCCAAAAATAACAGAAGGTTAGGGAAGCCCTCACTGGACAATGGAACAATAAAAGAGGAGAAACTTCTAAACTAGATCTGCACAACACAAGTGTAAAAAAAAAAAGTTATATGCAGACAGAAAACCTGCAACGTGTCATTTTAGTTAATCCCATCCATTGGATACAGTCATCACATTGTTTGACTTTACAAGGAGCATTAGATTTACAAATAGCCTTGTCAAGAAGAAACCTTTCCCAAGTAGACAAATTTGGTAACTGAAAATAAGATCTTAAGCAAGAAAATGACGGAAGAGTAAAGCTTGTAGACTCTTATACAATGATTAACATAAAATCTTGATTGCCCTTATTTCTGTTACCTCAAAGTCAAAGATAACATCTTCCCCAACTCCAGCAACAAAATGAGACAAAGATAAAAGTGTTCAAGAAACAACCAAAATCAGGAAGAGATTCTAAAACTAAAACTTATACAAAGTACAGACAACATAAATGGGAAGCCTTGAACTCACCATAAGTCAATGAATTCATCTACAACTTCAGGGGAAGTATCCTTGTAAAGTTCTATTATTATAGAGCCTTTAGAGGTATTTACAACCTATTACACAATAGAAAATATTAAACAAATTAATATCAATGAACTAACATTTTGGATGTCTTCTTTGAAAAATTAAATCAAAATTGGCTAATAATTTACAAAAGCAAAGTAATGCAGCCTGGTGAAAAAAAAAAAAAAAACTTACAGCATATCCAGGTAACTCGGATTTTTTTGAGTCCAAAAGAGTATTTTCAGCCTTCAGAAACAACAAAACAGTAGAAAAGTCAGAGTTAACTTATTAACAGATGCAAAAACCCTTGATATAATTATAGCACCTGGTTTCCACAGGCAAAACCACATACAGTTTATAAACATTGCATGTGTTAACAAAGAATGGATAAGAGACATAGAAATGGTATTATGAGATGACAGCCAAAACCTAAGAGAAACAAAGAATCTCGAAAGTCATGCAAAATGAATCTTAGGTTTTACCTTAGAGACTACCATTTGATTCTCTGACCGAAATCTTGACCTGAATGCAGGCAAGAAAATAAATTGTTAGGAACAGATGATGCTCTTCCCAAGTCCAAACTCATATAAGAAAACGAAGCATGTCCTGTCAAGAATCAATAATCATCATCATATACTATAATGAACATCCGATAACCCATATATTACCAATGCTTATTCCACATACATAGACCTAGGCAACGTCTATCAATCACCAAATCTGATGAAAAATGGAACAACTTACGTGCGTTTACAGCAGGGAAAAAATCAGATGAGGCATACACTTTTTAAAGTGACAATGTAATTAAACTAAAGGTAGTTCACGACAAAATCAGGAAAAATTTAATCTGATACTAAGGGAGCAAAAGTGCAATTATTGGGCATTCCTCTATCTGGTAGCATAAACAATCTTCAAGTAAATACTAAGACATCCCAATTGAATCTTTCAAAAGTTAGGGTTAAAGTTTACTGGTGAGTTTTACCGCTTGTTATTATATATGTTTATCGTGATGTAGTTGCACATCGTTTCTCACACTATGAACCTGCCTTCATAATTAGAATAGAAAATGTTTAACTAACCTGGGAAACCAACGCCCATACACCATAAACAACAAAAACACAATCGAGGCCAGAATTAAGCAGAAAAATATAATAGTTGATGCGCTTATTCGGGAGGGGCCCTTCTTTCTCTTGCTTTGCTGTAGCAGAGCTTGAGGCTTGATCCTAGCCATTTTCAGTTCCAATCCCAATTAGTGGGATGAAAGTAAGGCCTAGAAGAGGAACGGGTAAAGATCAAAAGGGAATGATGGCAAATATTATTACCATACAAAAAAACAACAAAAAATAAAATTTCTTATTGCCAAACTTATATAAGAATAGCAAACAGCAATCGAACTCCGCGGTTTTGAAGTTTCAAAATCTAAACATGTCTGAAGAACTTTATCTCAGGCAGCAGTAGCAAGAGTTTTCCTCCCGAAGACAATAACCACCCAAAGCAGACATATAATCGGACCCAAATTAAGATTAAACTAATCAAGAAACTTCAGAGACCGTTGCATCCTCTAAGATTTGACTCAAGAAATTGCCCAAAAACACACAGAAAAAGTAAATTAATGCTCTCGCGTTTTTCTATGTTACTTCTCTGGCACATGTTCCCTCCTATATTTATTTTAAGAGAAAACAAATAAATACCAAAAATCATGATCCCCATGAATGGATTATATAAGTTCGAGATTAGAAACAACACCTGCTTAAATTAAAAACAAAACCTTCGAAAGCGCGAGTTGTGGCGCAGAACAGAGAATGTACCTGAACTTGAACGGTCAGGCCCAGAGAAGGGTGGATCACAGAGAAACCAGCCAAATAGTTAAAGGGAGATGGCGGTTTGATTAGCAGCCACAATTGACGGATGAGCAAACCACATCAACGAATGCTAATTTTCAACGAGGGAAGTTTCTAAGTGCGAGTGATACAAGCGCTTCAGTTGGTGGTGAAAATCGAAATGGTGAAAAGAGATGAAGAGGTGAAGGCCAAAAAATAGTTTTTTTGGACAAAATAGTGTAGTTAATTAGAAAAACTTACAAACCCCCTCAATTATTCATTATTTATTTTATTTTTATTCTATTATCATCATCATCTCCATATATCCTTATGCAAAAAATCTAAATCAGTGTACTATTTAATATTTATAAATGAATAGATTATAAACTATCCAACCATTATTATGTTTTTATACTTCAAAACCATAACAGAATGTATTTTAGGGTTAAGGTGTAAAAATACACATATGTTTTTCCTCCAAGAGCGCCCAGCACCATATGTTTTTTTTTTTGTGCAAAAATACACACGCCGTTAGGTTTTAGAAGCAAAAATACCACTTCCGTTAACTGACCGTTAACTATGGTGAAAATACCTTTTTGCCCTTAGTTTAAAATAATTAAAAAAGAAAAGGGTTAAGGGCAAAAGAATAATTTTACCATGGTTAACGGTCAACTAACGGAAGTGGTATTTTTGCTTCTAAAACCTAACGGCATATGTATTTTTGCACACAAAAAAAAACATATGGTGCTGGGCGCTCCTAGGGGAAAAACATATGTGTATTTTTACACCTTAACCCTATATTTTAAGGCGGCAAATCTTAAGTTCAGAATATCTCCTCAATTTCGTTCTTTTCATTGGAGTAACTTAGCTTTCCATATTAACTACAACATTGAATGAGTAAGAGCTACAGCGCTGTACTTAATACAGTATCATTTTTCAAACAATTAATGGGCGACACTCGTGTGAAGTAATATATAATTATTAAAGAGAATAATTTGATCAAAAAATTTATCCAAGCAAGAATGATAATTAAAGTTTGGAGTTTGAAAGACGAGATCGTTTTCAAAACAAATTGGATAGATAGGTATAGAAGAAATTGTGGATTTTACAACAAAAATTCTTTCATACAACATGACATGACACAACATTAAATGACATGTCCCATCCAGGAGATTATTCATGCTACCTTCTAATTTTATAATTGATATGCATTCCATATAAACCATAAATAGAGACAAAAGTTGAAAACCCACCTAGTACTCCTCTCTTCTTCTGTGTATAACGGTTAAACACACACACACACGTCATACAAGTAAAAGAGATCAAAATGTTTGTAGCAAATTTGTTTGGTAACTTTTCCCTAAGGAGTAATATTGCATTGAAAGCTTTTCTTATTTTAATATTACCTCATAAATTTTAAAACGTAGCAATATTAACTATTTCCATAAAAAAGTTAACAGTTAACACCAAGTTTTTGACAATCTACATAGTTTTTTTAATAGAATAGGGTAATATTACTACGTTTTAAAACATTCAAAGTAATTTCGTTCAAGAAAAACTTCAAGACAATATTACTTCTAGACCTATACTTCCAAGACAAATTTATTACTTAAAAGCAACGCTTACATTAGGGAATATCAGCTTTCCTGATAAAGATTAGTGCTTTACTGAAAAATCTATACCTATATATAGGCTATATAATAACGTGTTGTGGGAGCAAGCAAAAGAGTTGGATCAGGCCTCATAAGCACAATCCATGCTTTTGTTTGAAGCGGATTGAGCATATTCTTTGTTGGAGTACATGGTTGATGATGACAACAATCCACCCGCAGTACTCCCGCTGTTTTGGTATGAGATCCTTTCGAGCTGCCTTCTCTTGGACCGTTGCTTAACTTCCTCCTCTTTCTCGTCCACAAACGTTAGGAAAGTCCGGAGGCGCGAGGACATCGAGCTCTGGCCACCGGAAGACTCGATTTCATCTGAGTAGTGTTTGTAGTACTGTCTCACCATCTGTATGAGATAGATGAGGAGGGCAACCAAGCAGGCTAGTCCACAAACCAAATAGAGGCCCCAGAAGGATTTAAGATCAAGTCTGTCCACTTCAAGCTTCGCACCTTGTGCTAGGCATGCGCTATTCAAAAGCCATTTGTCATGGATCCTTTGAAGATCTCCATTTTCTGCCAGTTCTAGAATGGCTGTTGAAAGGTCAACTGCTAAAGGAGAGTCTCTAGGAAAGGCCTGAAGCAAAAAAAAAAAGAAGAAGAAGAAGAAGAAGAAGAAGCACAGAACAATCCATATTAGTAATCTTACCGACATGAACAAGCTAGTTAAAGGATCGTGAAAAGCCTCGACTAATTCAGTGACCTATCCATTGAAAAAAAAACATAGGTAGAGTCAATGTCAAGCTTCTCTAGAAATCAAAGTGTTTTTGCTGCCTGAAAATTTTAATACTATGAAAGTAATGTTCCATTTGCCAGTTGCAATGGTAGGAGCTATCTAAACTTGTCTCTGATTCTACTGAAAATGAGTGCGATATTTACGGAGTCAGGGACTAATGGCAACTGCAGAACAAAAAAAGAACCAAAAGAATAGTTTTCTTGAGAAATATAAATGCAAGCAAGCAATGAATCCCAAGCAGTAAGCAGTAAAAATGAACAAGACCAATAGTGCATAGATACTTACAAATCCCCAACCATTTCTGGTGAACTCTTGACCTACAATAGTAAAATCACACCGGCTTGAAAGGAAGAGCTCAATGTAAGCACGCTCATCAACATATGCAGCAACACCGCCTTTCTTGGGACCATCTTTTAATGCTTTAGCAGCCTCAATTCCTGTTTTTAGAGGAATGAGCCTTGATTCATGAATGCCAAGTTCCTCAATTAAGTAACCTCTAGTGAAAGAACCCTGCAAGTAGCCGATAGGATCTTTGCTGTTTACTAGACTTTCAATGCCTTTAATGGGGGAAGAAAGCTGTTGTACTGTGAGGATTGAGGTCAGACTTGCTGTGTAACTTGAATTAATTATGAGAACCACAAATAGCCATACAAGGAGCACGAGGCGACCAAGTGTGCTCACTGTATTTTCCCCTGCATAGTCAATAGAAGAGTAACTCAGTAAGTAAAAACAGATATTATTTGGAGCATGGCTGTCAAAAATACAAAGATCTAACACTTACTGTGAGCGAAGAACATAGTTGAAAAGCTAAACCTGCCAAATACAACATAAATAGAAGTTATATATGTATCCTGTGCCTAGCTGAATCAAAAAGTACAATTGTAACATAGTATTATTCTATGCATCAACAAATTTCAGATATGGTTTAAAGAATTGAGAGAGACACACATATTTCCTCACCACAAAATTGTCACAACTTGCTTTTTGGGAGGCCCTCGAAAATCATCATTCAGCCTATGCTCCAAGATCCACACAACAGCCCCCGTGACTAAGAAGAAGACTGCCGTGACACACCACATCATCGGCGTAAATGGCCTCATAAAAGCCCATGCGCTGGATTCTACCTTCTCAACAGGTGCTACAACTACTAGACCAGACTCGATATACGGCTGAGTAAAATCCACCATCTTTGTTCTTTCTGTTGTAATCGTAATGTCACCCACTGCAGCATCAAAGACCTGTAAGCAGAAGAAAGGTAGTCAGTCTTGTTACGGATATCTCATAAATGGGCCCAGCCCAATAACTAAAGAGCCTAGTCAAAATGACTTCAGTTATGCTCATAACCGCTTCCTTGAAAATAGGAGTGGTTTTATCAAAATATCTATCGTTATGATAACCGCCTATGTATCAAGAATATCTATCAAAAACGCATATCTTGACATCCCTAAAATAAAGGATGAATCCAACTGATTAAGATAAGGCACAGGTACGCCTATAAATAGGGTAAACCCCTTACAAGGTACACACTTCGGAAATCCTAGCTTTTCTATTCACACAGAGCACACACACCACCCCCTCTGGCTATCATTAGCCTGTCGTATACCCTCGAACTACGTGGACTTTGATCCACACTGTGGTACGTAGGACCCTGGGATTTCACCCCGGGCCAAGTCCAACCCAACTTGTGATCTACACCGGATCATTGGCGCCGTCTGTGGGGACTGTAAAGTCCTATTCCCGTGACCCGTGATGGCTAATACCAGAAGCAAAAGCCACCCGCATGCACACGAGCAAGGTCAGGAACAAAATTTTAGCGAGACCCAACAGCAGGACGTTCAAGGCGTTAATCAGGAACAAATGGAGGAGTCCCCGGACTCGAACCTGGATGGACGAGCAGGCCAAACGCTGGAAAATACTAACCACGCTGGTCCCTCAAAGTTTCAGATTGGAAGCCCAGACATACGGCTCTTACATAACATTGCTGAGTCAATGATGAAACGGATCGAGAATGTGGAAGAACGCGACAATCTTCAGAACCAGAAGATTGACCATATGACCAAGGTGATGAATCAAATTCTTAAACACTTACAAGACCCTCTTCAGGAGGAACGCCGGGACGGTCAGCAGAATGAGGACGAAGAAACCAATCACCAAACTATTGATCCCCTACAGGAGGATCATCCCGGGCAAGGCCGAATAGCTTCAACAAAAAATTCTCAGCAAAATAATCACCGGGACGCGAGTCAGGAGGATCAAGCCCGGGAACATAGGAAGGACAGCCGTACCTCGGACAATCAGGGAATTCCGCAAGACTCCGACAGGTATAAGACGTGGTATGGGGAGGGAGGACAAAACAACAGCCCGTTCTCAGATGAAATTACAGAAGCTGAGTACCCAAGGAAATTTAATACATCCGACCTCCCTAAGTACGACGGAAGTCAGGATCCCCAGACACACTTGAACACTTTCGACACTGAGATGCTGGTCCGAGGATTCAAGGGGCCAATCATTTCCAGGCTGTTCACCTCAACGTTACGAGGAGCCGCCCAAATTTGGTTCCGGACTCTATCTCCCAAGTCCATTACCGACTTCAACAACCTGAGCGAGAAGTTCCTGCTGAATTTCGCGACAAGCAAAAAGCAACCCAGGTCGGTCTACACGCTGGACAGAATCAAGCAGCAACCCGGTGAAACCCTTCAGAAGTATTTGGATCGTTTCAAGGCTGCCGCATTACAAATCCAGGGATTAACGGAAAGCGTCCACGTACACTTGCTCATCTCGGGCTTAGATAGCGAATCCAGAATGGGGAGATCGGTCATATCTGGCGAGATCAAGACGCTGGAAGAATTCCATAAACGAGCCAAAAAGTATCTGGACATAGAACAGATGCAGATAGCCAACGCGCCGGGAAAAGAGAGACAGAAAAGCCCACCCCCGAAAGGGAAGGACCGGGCATCCAGAGACCGACCCCGTAACTCGGACCAGAAAACACGAGGACAAAGGCATGAGGGGAAGTATGAGAGATATACTCCAATAAATGTCCCTCGTTCACAGTTATGGAGAGAGGTAGCCCTGACCGAGATGAGGAAGGTGGAGCGACCCCGACCACTTTATAATAAGGGAAAGTTGGACCGCACACGGTTTTGTGAATTCCACAATGGACCCGGGCACACAACGGATGAGTGCTGGGACCTTAGAGATGCGGTGGAAAAGTTTATCCGAGATGGAAAATTACGTCAGTACGTTATCAAAACACAAGGGCAGAAAGCCAAGCGCAAGCAGACGGATCGGAGTACAAGCCCGGTCTCCCAGAGGAGAAAGCCGGACGAAGGCCGGAGAAAGCACGACAATGAGGACGAGTTCCCGGAAGCAGAGTTTGACTGCAATGTCATTAGTGGAGGTTACGGAGGTGGCGGCGATACCGCCAATCAGCGGAAGAAATACCTTCGGGAAGTCTTAACCATCAGGGGACGACCGACCTTCAAGCCGGAGCCATCGCAAACAGAAGAGCCTCCTAAGCTGTTCTTTACTCAGGAAGATCTGAAGGACGTAATCCCGGGTCATCAAGACGGACTGGTCATAACCGGCCTCCTGGGAAAATGCCGTGTAAAGAAGATATTCATCGATCCTGGCAGCGCGGTGGATATCATCCTGTGGGACGCCTTTAAGCGCATGGACCTCGACCCAGAGAATCTAAAGCCGTGCAGGACAACCTTAATCGGGTTCAACGGACAGGATACAAATCCCAAAGGGTGTATAGAACTTAAAATGACCTTGGGCTCTAAAGAAGCCTTTAAGACTGAGCGAGTCAAGTTTATTGTAGCGGATTTCCCTTCGTCCTACAATATAATCTTAGGCAGACCAACCACTCATAGTTGGGACATGCTCATATCAACTAAGCATCAGAAGCTGAAAATGGTAAGTCGGAACAATGAAGTCGTCACCGTCAAAGGTGATCAGAAGGAATCCCGGCAATGCTATTTCTCGACAGTTAAAAACAATGAACCCGGAACATCCAGCTCGCAGCATAAAGGAACTCGAAATTCAGCGCCAATTGCGCCGAGATCGGTCAACGTGGTAGAGCTGGATGTAAGAGAAGAAGCAAAGATGATGAAAACAGAGCCTGATGGAGAGCTCACAGGCTACCAACTAGGAGAGGATCCCGGACAAATAACCCAGATCGGGAGTGCGCTTGCCGAGCAAGAAAAAAGCGAGCTCAAAAAGCTGTTATGGAGAAACAAGGACGTATTCGTTTGGAAACCTTCGGAGTTACCAGAAGTGGACCCAGCGTTCTGCTGTCACAAATTGACCATAAATCCACGATGTACGCCGGTCTCGCAGAAGAAAAGAAAGATTGCACCGGACCGTCAGGAAGCCCTAACCGAGCATATAAGAGAACTGCTGGATGCGGGATTCATCAGGGAAATCCAGTATACCACGTGGTTGTCAAATGTGGTAATGGTCAAGAAACCAAATGGCAAATGGAGGGTGTGCACCGACTACACCGATCTCAACAAAGCATGCCCCAAGGATGCTTACCCCATGCCAAATATTGACCAACTGGTGGACAATTCCTCGGGTTTCCAGCTGCTCTCATTCATGGATGCGTATTCCGGCTACAACCAAATAGCTATGCATCCTGAAGACCAGGAGAAAACAGCTTTTATCACGGAAAAAGCAAATTACTGCTATAATGTCATGCCTTTCGGGCTGAAGAACGCAGGAGCTACTTACCAGAGGATGATGAATCAAGTGTTTGAGGCACAACTCGGCAGGAACGTCGAAGTTTACATTGACGATATGATCGTAAAGTCAGTTAAGCGATCCCACCACATCCAAGATTTGCAGGAAACATTTGATAAGCTCCGGGCTCACAGAATCCGACTTAACCCAGCTAAATGTGCATTCGGGGTACCAGCGGGTAAATTTCTCGGATTCCTGTTGACAAACCGGGGGATTGAGGCCAATCCGGACAAATGTCAGGCCGTCCTCAATATGGCTGCCCCAAAAAACAAAAAAGAGGTACAGCAGTTGACCGGCAGACTGGCCGCGCTGACAAGGTTCTTACCGAAATCGGCAGAAAATGCTCTTCCTTTGTTCAAGTTATTGAAGAAGGAAGCACGGCATGGAGAATGGAACTCAGAGTGTGAAGCCGCGTTTGACAAGATCAAAAAATGCCTGTCATCACCACCCGTGCTGACCAAACCCGAGCCCGGGGAAGATTTGATATTATATCTATCCGTGGCCCCAGAAGCAGTAAGTGCCGCCCTGGTGAGAGAAGATTCGAGGGAACAGAAACCGATTTACTTTACAAGCCGGGCTTTGCAAAGTTCGGAGCTAAGATATCAAAGGTTGGAAAAGGTGGCCTTTGCGCTCCTAACTGCCGCGAGGAGATTACGCCCTTACTTCCAGGGGCATAAAATAATTGTCCGAACCAGTCAGCCCATACGTCAAATACTCCACAAACCTGACTTAGCAGGAAGAATGATGAGTTGGGCAATCGAACTATCCAAATTCGACATAGTATATGAAGCTCGGCGTGCTATTAAGTCCCAGGCTTTAGCCGACTTCATTGCAGAACTTGTGCCAACAGAGGTAGTCCCGAAAGCAGACCTTGACGTTTGGAAAGTACTTGTAGACGGCTCTTCAAACGCCAAAGGAAGTGGAGCCGGGATCATAGTCGAAAGCCCGGAAGGAGTCGCCATGGAACACTCCCTGCAATTACACTTCAGAACGTCCAATAATCAGGCCGAGTATGAGGCTGTATTAGCCGGGCTATCACAGGCAAAAGACAATGGGGCCAGGAGGGTTCATCTCTCTACCGACTCTCAACTAGTCGCGGCCCAAATCAACGGTTCATACACGGCCAAGGGACCCTTGCTAATTAAGTATCTGGGGAAAGTCAGAGAGGCAGTGGCCGACTTCGATGAGGTCCTAGTCACCCACATACCCAGGGGAGAAAATGCGAGGGCAGATATTCTCTCCAAATTAGTAAGCACCAGGAACCCGGGAAATAATCGGACTGTAATACAACAAAGTCTCAAGGAGCCCACGTGTATCATGGTCATCGCGGCAGCAGAAGACTGGCGAAAGCCAATCTTAAATTACCTGGAAAAGGGAGTTAGCCCGGACGATCCCGGGGAAGCAAGGCAAATAGCACGGACCGCGTTAATGTACACGGTGGTCGATGACCAGCTCTACCGAAAAGGCCTTCAATCCCCAATGATGAGATGTTTAAACCAGGCAGAGGCCGAGTACGTGCTGTCAGAGATACACGAAGGGATAAACGGACAACACATGGGGGCAAAGGCGTTAGCCCGGAAGGCCCTAAGGGCTGGATACTACTGGCCGACAATGGTTGCGGACTCCAGACAGCACGTACGGACGTGCGAAAGCTGCCAAAAACATGCTCAGATCCTCTGGCCACCTCCGACCGAGTTGAGAACCATCACGGCTCCTTGGCCATTCTTTAAGTGGGGTATGGACCTCCTTGGACCGTTCAAACCGGCCGCAGGGCAACTGAAATGGCTTGTGGTGGCTGTGGATTATTTCACTAAATGGATCGAGGCTGAACCACTATCGACCATCTCGGCTGCTCGAATACAAAAATTCTTCGAAAGAAATATTGTTGCAAGGTTCGGGATTCCTGCCGAGATCGTAACTGACAACGGTACTCAATTCGTAGACCAAGGTTTCCAGAGGTTGATGTCCGAGCTCGAAATCAAGCACCATTTCGCCTCGGTAGAGCATCCGCAATCTAACGGGCAAGCCGAGGCAGCCAACAAAATCATTGTTGACGGGCTCAAGAAAAGGATGAGTAATGCAGAAAGTAACTGGGTCGAGGAACTATACCCGGTACTCTGGGGATACCGAACTAGTGTCCAAACCTCGACCCAGGAAACACCCTTCCGAATGACATACGGATGCGAGGCCATGATCCCGGTTGAAATTGGGCAAACATCATGGAGGAAAGCCAAAGTCATGGAAGAGGGAGAACACGCTAACAACGAGCAGTTAGCAGCCGAGCTAGACCTCATCGATGAAGTGAGAACGACGGCATACTGCCGAGATCTGGCAACGAAGCAGCTGGTGGCGGCTAAGTATAACCGCAAAGTTAGACCGCGAGCGTTCGATAAAGGTGACTTGGTATTACGCAGAGCGGATATCGGAAATAAGAATGCCCGGGATGGAAAACTTGCAACAAACTGGGAAGGTCCTTACCGTGTTTCGGACAAAATGGGGCCCGGGACTTATGCCCTTGAGACGTTAGATGGCACGCCCATTAAACGAACATGGAACGCGGACAAACTAAGGACTTACTACAGCTAAAGACCGGGATGCACTCGGAATAAACGCACAGCGGATGTCAGTGGTGACTGTGAACCGCTTTTTAGCTTCAACGGATGTCGGTGGTGACCGAGAACCGTTTTTTATTACGCATTGTCTTGCTTTTAGCAGTATTTTCCATTGATTAAAAATTGTGTAATTCCAATTATTTCAATCAATAAAAAAAGGTGGTTCAATTCATGGGCCAACCTAGTTATTACTTGTGAAATCAATGCAAAGATAGGCTGCGACAAAAGCAAGATAATTAAACAAAGACTTGGGTTTCGCAATCCCGGTCATGATAAGATTTGTCAACAAGTCTTGTAACGCTTACGATGCATCGGAACTGTCCCCTGGGGTGGTGTGAGATTGCCATAAAAGATCCTGATCAGGTCGAAATGTTTAGGCTCCTATTCAAAAAGGATATTAGGGCCCGAACATATGGCAGTTGGCTACCATCTCGGTACGGTACTTTACAAGATAAAGTACTTAGATGATTTTTGAAAATCGTCTGTTGTTTAGAATGCCCGACCATTAATAAACGTGGCCCGTTTGTTAAAACGTCGGTTGAATAACCAGCAGATTCTGCGCAATATATCTTGACTTTGGCCAAGTCATAAAATAAAGAACCGAGCTTCGTGCACGGATTACGTTCCCCTTTACTCATCAACTGGTGAATTAAAACACGAGTTTGGTTTAAAGGATGAAAACAAAAACTGACAAGATAGACGAGCTGAAGATGCTAGAAATATCCGGGAACACCGGCTTGTCATGGTATTAATTTTGAGGGCAGAGGCCCCAGATTACAGAAAAACAAAAATAAAAGTAAAAATACTACATATGGAAAAAAAAAATAAAAAAAAATAAATAAATAAATAAAAAAGATCCTAGAAGGACGGCATCAAGATTGGGCTTGGCCGGGCACAGGAGGGCCAGGGGCGTCGGTCGTCGGAGCATCTTCCTCAGCTAATTAAACACGGTCATCCTCCGCGAGATGCTCGGACTCTTCGACCGGAGAAAGCGGCGCTGGTACAAATAGCCCGTCCTCTACCGAAGCTCTGAAATCCACAGCATCTAAGTTCATCGTAATGTCCGGATTCAGAGCTCGGACTTGGGCCAGGCATACGTTGAAAGCTTCAGCAGCCGTCTCCACGACCAGGACTTCCAGCTTATCCACCTCGGCAGCGGACGCCACGAGATCGGCCTTGGAAGCGTCGAGGTCGGATTGGGCAAGATGGAGGTCCTTCACCAGCCCCGCATACTGACCCTGCAGGGTGTGCAGCGAGGCATTGAGGGTGTCTTCCCGAGCATGACTGGCGTCAAGCTCGGTGGAGAAATGATCCCTCTCAGCAAGGGCCTTTGATAGCTCCTCCACCGCCTTTATCTGCGCCTCTTCCGCTTTCAGGCGCGCCTCCTCAGCCTCCCGCTGCCTGATCTCGGCCTCCTTCTTTTCAACCCGAGCTTTGGCAATCTCGGCTGCAGCCCTGGCGTACTTATGCTTAACAGAAGCATAAGCGTCCAACACGCCGGCCGTCTCCATTAGGTGGTCCTGCAGGACCTGCAGGTGGTCGAGGTCGGAGTCGGCAAAGGCCTCACCACTAAAATATTTGCTCGGAGGCTTCACCGCGTATTTGAGCTCCTCCGAGACCCCATCAGTCCATACCTCACCCCGCGAGTGAAGGCGAGACTTACTAGAAAGTGGGGGAGGAGGGACGCTTGTGGCAGCACCGGCGTCCGGGACAGAGGCCGGATTCTTTTCTGCGACCGAGATCGACGACGCCACGGACTTCGATCGCTTGCGCGGAATGAGATCCGTAGAGGCCGGAGAGGGCGCAGCCCTCTTTTCAGCAGTAGTCCCGGCAGGCGAAGGAGCAGCCACAGCTTTGCTCTGGGAAGAGGACTCCCCTTTCTTTTTGGCCTTAGCCCGGAGCTTCTCGGCCAGTTCTTGGAAAGAAGCCTTCCCCATGTCAGGCACTACAAAAAACATAACAAACATCAGAAATGACAAGGGGCATACCAAAAAAAAAAAAAAAAAAAAACAACAGAAATCATACTCGGTGAATACAATTCCTCCACCGACTGTCGGATAAAAATCCGGGAATCAATAACATCCTTCTCGGCCACATGGTCAACCAGAGCTATCACGGTTTCAACCTCGGCTGGCTCTAGGCTATCATCGGAGGATGCAAATATGCTTTGGTCTTGGTCATAATGAGCTTTCGACCAATACAGAGGAAATAGCAGCTCCACCGAGCTGGAGTCGACGTCCTTAAGAAACCACGGTTTATGACTGGGTTCAGCGTTGATTTTGAAAAAAGAAGCCTTGAAGCCTTTCCAGGTGTCAGTTGCCACATGGAAAAGCTTCTTGTCCGGTTTCCCCCGGAAAGAAACCCAACCCCTCTTTTCTTCGGGCTCCCCGGGTTGACGAGCCCGTTGGATGTTAAAAAAATAAAAGAATGTCCCGGTGGTGGGAGTACGATTTAAAAATCGGCAAAGCCGCTCGAATGCAATAATAAAGCCCCAAGAGTTGGGATGAATCTGAGTGGGGGCCAGCTGAAGAATGTTTAAGAGATCTACTTGGAACCTAGAAAATGGAAAACGAAGGCCGAGTTTTTTGACGAAGTCTAGATAGAAGAAGAAAAAGGAGCGCTCGTTCCCTTCCCGGGCAACGCACACCGGTTCAGAAGGGCCGGGAAGAGATAAAGAACAATGATCCCGGTCCCCTAATGGGAGCTCGGCGATCTGACTGGTCGTGGCTTTTGATAGCCTGGACAGCACCCCGGTCGCGACCCAGTCATACTTCTCAGCAATATGACGCGGAATACTGACGGCCGCTGACTCCACGGATCCGGAATCCTCGATAGGCGCGGAGAAGTTGACATACTACCTAGAAAAGGCAAAACAAAAATAAATTAGAAACGAAAATGATACCTGAAGATAGTACAGCGGGACGGGTAGAAACGGCTCCAACAACCCGCGGTTGGATATGCCGGCATCGTGAAGCTATTTCGTCAGCTTCCCATGACCGGCCAACCATCGTGGCCTCAGATATCAGCCAGGAACACTCCTCGCACGGGCCGATAGGCCGGGTAAGGGAGATGAGGGGCTCCGCGCGTGAAGGAAAGGAAGAGGCGGGTAGAGGAAGACTTTCCCCCCTACCCTTTCCTAAGGGCGGCTCTGAAGAAAAAACCCTAGTGGCAGTAATCCCCCGGCCTAGACTTTCGGGCTCTACAGACTCAGACCGACCTCGATCCTTCCCCTAATCCGACCAGAACGACCTGGTTGACTACCACCTTCTCCGCCATAACCACGGAGAACGTTTTCCCTCTTTTGTTCTTCGGTCAGAGGCTTCCCGTACAGCCACCAAGCTGTCCGGGGAGGCATACGCTGAATAAGCTCGGCCTCTTCCGGGGAAAAAGCATTTGGATTAAAAGACGGAGGAGAACCTTGATGGCTCATCCCGAGAGGATAGAATTTAAACAGGAAACCGAAAACCAAAGACGGAGAAAAAGGATTGAATAGACCAGAAGTTCAGAGAAGTTCAAGAACAAAGCAGAAGCCAGAACCCAAAGGGGAAGAAACTCGAAAGAACTCACAATAACCTACCCAGAAAAAAGAAAGACCAAGAAATAGAGAAAGAAAGAAGAAAACACAGCCAAATAACCAGAGAAGGAAACAAGGAAAGTACCTGGTTTGATATAAGTTAAAGGAAGAGGAAATGCGCGAGCCACGAAGAGCAGAAATGGGAATCTGAGGAAGATGAACGGGTGACTGGTTGCAAGTTTCTCTCAAGAAGGAAAATTCAAGGTTTGGCAGTTTTCAAAATGCAAGAAGCAAAAAGTCAATGGCTTTTATAAACAAAACAAGCAGACGGGTGAGAGGCAAGAAACTCAACCGTCAAAAGCCCAAAGGGCCCATACACAAATAATGACGTGGACGTTAAAAGACGTGCACATTTAATGCTGATGGTGGGCAAACACGAAAACCAAGATAATGGGGCAGTTGCTCTACTCAGAGGCCGGCTAGTAAACATCAAATCAGCAGAAGGCAATGATGACACTCGTGGCCTCGAGATAAGACGAGTGTTGGATCAACAGATGAGGCGGACAATGATCCCGGATCGAAATATCAACACTACCCGACACGAATAAAGAGGGGAAGTTCGAGAAAGCATGGGAGGAGTTCGGCCTAGAATCAAAATTATAGAACATTAAGACCAAACATTAATGTTCTCTCGGGATAGCAAACGAATGCAACCCGCGTTAACCGGGATGGGGAGGGCACCCGTGTCCCACCCAAATAAACCAGAATGCAAATTGGTGACAGAGGGGGTAACCTGGGGACCAAAAATGTCCGACCTCGGAAAAAGAACTAGAAATCAAAAACCTCAGGACAGCGAGATGAACTAGAGCAAAAGACGTAACCTGACAAGTACATCCCGGCTGCTCGGAGCCCTGAACAACCGGGCTGGGGGGCAACTGTTACGGATATCTCATAAATGGGCCCAGCCCAATAACTAAAGAGCCTAGTCAAAATGACTTCAGTTATGCTCATAACCGCTTCCTTGAAAATAGGAGTGGTTTTATCAAAATATCTATCGTTATGATAACCGCCTATGTATCAAGAATATTTATCAAAAACGCATATCTTGACATCCCTAAAATAAAGGATGAATCCAACTGATTAAGATAAGGCACAGGCACGCCTATAAATAGGGTAAACCCCTTACAAGGTACACACTTCGGAAATCCTAGCTTTTCTATTCACACAGAGCACACACACCACCCCCTCTGGCTATCATTAGCCTGTCGTATACCCTCGAACTACGTGGACTTTGATCCACACTGTGGTACGTAGGACCCCGGGATTTCACCCCGGGCCAAGTCCAACCCAACTTGTGATCTACACCGGATCAAGTCTTATATTTATAAAGGCTCAAACTCCACAGAAAAGAAATGGAGGATACTTACGCCAGCTGTGATTAGACGAACAAGCTCGGTGATACTAGGGTTGCTGTGACCATCCCCAAATGGAATGAACTTATAGGGAACTGCATAGGGCAGTAAGTTCACTGCAGCAACGAATACATCAATGCTGAATCCCTTGAACATGTCAGTGCCTGGAATTTGTGAGACAAATGTTCGGTAACTAACCCTTTTTGGCACCCCAATTCTTAAGAACCTTCCATTGTTTGGAAAAACCCAACCGTGGGGCTTCTGGGTTGTTTCTCCAGGCCATATTACAGGGAATAGCTTTTGATTTGCACCGGAAAGATTGGCTGGTTTTGAATAAAGAACTTCTAGAGGATCAACAGATAATCCAGAGTGATTAGACCAATAGCCAATCCTCCTTAAACCAGTTCCTATCACATTGATGATTTCATATGATGGATTCATAGGATTCCCATCAGCTGCATATTTAATGTGTCCTGTTACCCCAGTCATGTTAACCCCATATATACTTGTACGCAACAGATTTCCTTGATCAAAGATCTTCACGGCATCAAGATGCACGCTGTCTCCACGTAGATGAGATAACTTTAAATCATAAGAGAATGTGATTCGGTTCCCTTGTTTGAAAAATGTATCAAGTGCACGGGCAAGCATATAAACAGTATCATATGCATAGAGTCCTAAGGTGTTCAATCCAAGCGGACTATCAGTAGTCATTCCCCCAGTCAAGTTTTTCCACCTAGTAAAGAACCTTCTCTTGAGCTCTGAATCAGGTGTGTGCACACGCAGTGTAAGAACTCCTTGAATTTTATCTGCTTGATCTGAAGGGATGGGATTCTCAGAGTCCAGAAGAGTAGTGAGAAAGCTGGAGGCTATCCAGACATACCCAGTTCCCATCATCCCAAGATATTTTGCCACATCAAACACCTGGGGGCCCCAATTAGCTGTAGTGTGAAGAATTATAATCCGAGATTCAGCAAGAGCCACCTGAACAAGCACATCAGTAATCTCCTCCCTAGTCGCTTCAGGGCTTAATGGTGCTTTATATGAGATTTTACAGCGTCTCTCTGCAAGCTTATCCCCTAAGGAACCAATTCCGTTCCTCCCATGGTCATCGTCGGCATAAATTGCAATAACATCTCTCCACCCATAGAAATCTACAAGCCCAGCAATTGCAGCCATCTGATAAACATCACTAGGTGCAGTTCTAACAAAGAATGGGAATTGAAGTGAAGAAAGGGTAGGGTCTGTGGCTGAAAATGATAGAAGTGGAACTTGGAGTTCGTTGGCAACATGAGATATGACATGAGCTGTTACAGATGACTGGGGACCAATTATTGCCAGAGTTTGTCTTGCCATGAGCTCCAAGACTGTTACGCATTGGTAATTTAATTAAATGACAAAGAACAATAATCTGCAAGAATTCAACAACTTAAAGTGAAAATATGACCCCAAAAAAAACGGGGATATTGTAAGGGACCTACCCTCAGAAATGCTCAGAAAACCTCTGTATTTGGAATCGTCTTGCATTGAGGCCCTCAGTTTAGTTTTTCCAAGAATGGAAGGATCAGAGTTTATATCTGCAACTGCTGTTTCAATAGCTATTTTTGCAATTTTACCTACAGTGGTATTGAAAGAGAAGAGTGCTCCAATATTTACAAATTCAGGTAATGCTGAATTATTCGTGCCCCCCCAAGATGAAGAAAGCCCGTTAGAGAGGATCATCAACATCACAAGCCAAACGTTAATCATGGTTGGAAGTTGCTTAAGCACAAGCCACTAGTTTACCACCCTGCTCAGCGAAACAGAAGATTAAAAAGTTACAAGAATGCTGGATTTCCCCCTTCCCCACTCTGTTCCAAAGGAAAAAAAAAACACATAAACACAAGCATAAAGGCAGAGACATAGACCCTACAAAGCATAAAGAAAGTTTTAAAGCTTAAAAAGTTAAAAGCAAAAGATTTCCTCAACAGACACAAAGAACATCTCATGCACACCAGCAAAAAGACGAGATGGAATCAAGTACTAAAGTTCCGGTCACCAAAGCAAAGGTAGCAGCAGATAGCTCAAGTTAGTAACTCAGTAGAACTTTAACTGGTGCATACCAGTAGATTCGGTATGTCCAAGAAAATTTAGCAGAAAACTAACCCCCGAAAATTTGGGTCAGCTTGGGACAAACTCCAACCCGAGAAGACCATGAACACTCCGGAAAATCTGGACAAAGAAGAAAATGGAAGAAATTACAGAAAGAACAGAAAAATATAAGAAGGTAATGATTACGAGAGCATTACTGATAAGTGCTAGACCTGTCTGGATATATTCCTGCCCTTTTTTTCTTCTTCTTCTTTTTCCTGTGTTAAGCCAATTCCAAAAGCTACTATTCCGTTGGCATCTATAGCTTTTGGGTTTGTAATGCGGCCTCCTCATATGGGAGAAGAATATCCTCACTCCAGTTGATTGTCCATGTACAGTTTACACTGGTAACAGTGCGACACGATGACCTCTTCTTCTTTTTTTTTTGGTCAAAAAAAAAGTTTTGGCGACACCAGTTCCCCTTGTTAAGACCGAGGCACGGCTCTGGGTTCTAGTTAATTGTCCATGTACAGTTTACACTGGTAACAGTGCGACACGATGACCTCTTTTTTCTTTTTTTTGGTAAAAAAAAGTTTTGGTGACATCAGTCCCCCACCAAGGTCAAGGCACGGCCCCGGGCTTTATGAGCACTTACTAGGGACTTACAAAATTGTCTACCAAAGGAGTCTCAGCGACGGCAGAGGGGATCAAACCCACAACCCAAGGGCCTAGTTTTGGATCCCTTAACATCTGTGTCAACTCTCATTAGCACACGATGACCTCCTGATAGTGTGAGTTTAAACAAAAAAGACAATGGGCCAGTTTGGTTAACGGTGACAGCTGTGACTTATTTTTTTAAAAATCCAATAATAAAAGAGTCAGGTTATAAATATGATTTATATTTAAATTAATAGTGGTAGAAGTCATAAAGAGTTAAAAAACTGAGAGTTTTTTTTAAAAAAACTGTCCCACCGAGTTTTTTCTTTAACGGATTTTTAGGAACTTTTTTTTTTGTAAATAAAACCCAATGAATTAAAACTTAACCCCAACACTTCACTTAAAACTTTTTTTTTTCTCTAAAGGTTTTTTTTTTAAACTTTAAGCTACTTAAAAGAAATCCAATTAAGAGAAGGACGCCATTGGCTGCGATGAGATTAGGCTTCAATGACGTGGAATTTATATAGAAATAGTTGCAGATTCTGGGTCGGCCCGAGAAGCACTAAGAAGGTGGCAACTTCCAAATAATACTGGTACTAGTATTTTAGTATTTTATTACATGACTTTTACTTAAAAAATTAGAGAGAATGTTTATGTAATATTAAAAAAAAAAAAAATTCAAGGCAGATGTGTGTGATATTTTGCAAAAACCAAAATAATCTTCAGTTGTTCGACCTTGAAACTTAAAACACTGTATAATATTACCTCCCAATTCTACCTATAAAGTTTATGTAAATGATTTTAAGTTTTGGCCAAAAAATACTAATGAAATGGGTTGCTTTGATTTTAAATACAAGGTCGTAATCTATTTTATCTTTTAAATTACATTTTTTAAAAAAATATCTATTGTAATTGCGCATGGCCAATGAGTTTCTGTTAATAATAATCAAAATACACAAGGGTAAAAAGATGTTAAAAAAAATATTACATATAAATAACTAACTTAACTAATTTTTTAATGTTAATACAATATTTAATTGGTCCCTCAGCTCAAGTAAGTGTATTGTTATATTTATAGTTATTGTTGATTGCACATAATAAAAGGGTTACAATTACCGATGCTTAACATTCACGTGATTAAAATATATATTATAGAAAAAATTCATATTTATTATAAGTAACTGACTAAATTAAATTTTTTAACTTACATAAATTAATAAGAATATTGAACAAAACTATAGATTCTTTCATTGGATGCCAAACACGTGGCTTTGGTTCGAGAGAGAAGGGGAGGTGAATGTGACAGTCATGCGGTGGTTGGAAACACATATTTTTAACGTGAGTCATTATAAAAAAAGGCAATTGGGCCCCACTTTCCCTTCTCGTCACCGCAAATAAATAGGAGAAAATTGATTTCAAGGCTTAAGCTAGTAAAATAATTACAAAAAAGGCCTAAGAAACATTCACATGCCAGAAGAGCCTTTTTTGGCATTTTTTCAAAAAGCGCTAGCAACTATATCAGTAGCATTTAACAACTATATCAGTCCCCGTTAACAACTAAATCAGTCTAATTAACAACTACATTTTAATAACTACATCTGTAGCAATTAACAACTACATCAGTAGCAATTAGCAACTATATCCGTACACTTTTTTTGAAAAAATGTCAGAAAAGGCCCGACATGTGAATGTTTCTTGGGCCTTTTTTGTAATTATTTTACTAGCTTGGGCCCTGAAATCAATTTTGCCAATAAATAGTGCCTCCCAGTGAAAATTTAGTTTATAATTATTATTTTTTTGCAATTTTTTAATATTAGCATGCATGTATTGTTTTGAAAAATACACTTTAAAACTTTTTTGTTTAAATTACGAGTATTTTAGTTACTTTTGGCCTAAAAGAATATTATATTTTCCACTCCTCATGTGTGCTTTAAATTTGATTACATTTTTTATCCGTCATAGTCAAATCTTGTGACTCATCTAATTCAGAACATGTCTCCTTAATAAAGTAAATTTATTACTATTAATCTTCACAAATCAAGTTTTGTTATTTACGAGTTAATATTTTTAACTCGAGTCCCATTATAAGTTAAACTTGTAAAAACGCTAAATTCCTTGAGACATGTTAGTATTAAATAAAATTGACGGATATATATATATATATATATATATATATATATATATATATATATATATATTATTTGTGATATGGATCATTTTAAAAAATAAAAGTAGCTACATATAAGTTGAAGGAGGAAAAATAATCAATATGCAAATGCAAGGGGAAAAAAGTGAGAAAAAAAAAATCTCACTTAGATCACAAGGACTAAAAAAGATATAAAAAAAAGTTCCTTTGTAGATTTCTCTATCAAAAAAATCTTTATGGATCTCAGCTTTGTAGAGTTTAAATATAAACTTATTTTATTGATAAGTGTACGTGGTTATATTGACAAACCAAAAGGTAGTAATTATCAAGCTCATATATGTTAACTAAAGCAACTCCCTGAACAAGTTTATATGATAATTCACAAGTCATAGAGTGATTGTTGATAAGTTCATTTATGTTAACCAAACCAACTCCTATTTTATAAGTGCGTGTCACTATAGTGATAAGTCATAAAGTCATAATTGATAAGTCCATCTATGTTAACAAAAAAACTCTCGTTAACAAATGTATGAGATTATATTGACAGACCATAAAGTGGCCAGTAACCAGCTTGTCTATATCAATAAGATAACTTGGTATTTTTTCGAAATCTATATTGTGACTTTTATATATATATTTTTTAGTGTTTAAGACCTTATTGAGAATTTTTTTTTTTTTTTTTTTTTTTGTAAATAAAAAAGAGAAGCGATTGCCTCACACGCCATGAAGGATGAAGCATTTGGACACGTCTCTGAGACACAGACAACTGACCCTCTTTTTCAAATCACTTCCTTCATTCATGATTCATGTGCTTCCTCCAACGCCTCCTTCAATTTAAAATTAATTTTATCACTTCTCATTTTATTATCTCTATGAATTCGAAGGTCTGCATGAATTATCCAGCTTCCCAATTTCTTTTTTTAAAAAATAAAAATAGACAAAGGGAGATATGAACATGATTCTTTTCACGTAATTGACTCACATGATCATGCTGAGTTAATGATTTCATCAATAAAACTGTTCATACTTTTTTCAAGATTGTTAAAAATACAATGGCATTAAACACCTATTATCCATTTATTCCTTTCAACAACTTCCCATTACAAATTTTATTTTCCAAGTATAAGAGTCAAATTCTTGAGTGATTAAAATTATTTTTTTAATTGTGTTCCACGTATCATTAACTACGTGCAATTTTTTATTTTTATTTTTATATAGTTGAACACAAGTTATTAAACAACTTTTAAGTATTTTTAGAAATAAATTCTGTGATAGAAGATTCTTGAGTAATTTTTCCTTATCATCATCGTCAAGCATTATTTACTACTTACTATGATTTTTAATACAAGATCTACTTTAATAAAAAATTAAATTACAAACTAAATTTTATATTAAAAGTTGTGTAGAGTAATGGGCTTAACTAATTGTTATTTGAAGAGATTATTGGTCCCATGTCGGTTGCTTGAGGTGATTTTTGTCCCATCTGGGTTGTTGCAGCCTTGCTGGGCCTGAGAACATCTGATCAAGGCGATTGGGGCACATGACTTTAACAATCACTTCAAACTGTTTATGAGGGTTGACACAGATAATAAGGGATCTAGAATTAAGTCCTTGGGTCGTGGGTTCTATCCCCTTTGCCGTCGTTGGGACTCCTTTGGTAGGCGATCTCGTAAGTCCTCAGTAAGTGCTCATAAAGCCCGGGACCGTGCCCTGGCTTTAGTAGGAGACTAATGTCAAACCCTTCCAAAACTTTTTCATACCAAAAAAAAAACAATCACTTCAAACTAACGGGTTCCGTTGAGATATTCTCCCACCATAGCTAGGTGCGCGACATGGGTCGGATCCGAATTAGTCAAAACAAAGTTCTGGATACCAGATGAGCAATAAAAAAAAAAACCACTTCAATAATTTATTAACCTTACCTATAATATTTTAAAAAAATTGAACCCAAAAACTAAAAAAAAGTGAAATATTTTTCAGGAAGAACCAATTGCTTGAAACTAAATTAAAAGAATATCACTAATCAATACGCTAATTAAATCCATCCAAGAAGCTAATGAATCATGACCCATTTTAGGATTTTAGATACGAGTAGAAAATATATAAGAGAGATAATATAACTTCTGTTTTTATTATTTTCATATTCAAATTTTTTTATACATTAGGTGCACATTTTAATTTAAACACACGTGGATCACATTTCAGTGAACCGGTGACCACACACATTCTCTTGTTAACACTGAGAAGAATCATTTTCATAATGAGCACCACTGTCAATATCGGAGCCATCCATTGTTGACCCATCACCTTTCTGCTTCTCTTTGGCCGACGAGGTTGGAGTCACAGTGGCGGCTGAAACGGTAGGCCATGCGAAGGACATGACAAAGGAGAGCAATGAAACAGGCAATGCCACAGAGAAGGAAGAGACCCCAGAAGCTCTTTAGCTCTGATCTGTCTATGCCTTGGTTTGATCCTTCTGAACTGCATGCACTTCTTGAAAGCGATTTGTCATGTTTTCTCTGAAGATCACTATTCTCTGATAGCTTCAAGATTGCTGTTGACATGTCTATTGCCAAGGGAGAGTCTCTTGGAAAAGCCTACAGCACAACCATTCATGTGCATCATTCATGGACTTATATCTGAGATGTATATTTTAACTACTATTATATATTATATTCGTTATGTAATGAAAATAACATGTTAGTTAGGTTAGACCCTATTCATCTCAGAATTTTTATTTAGTACATTTAGTCATTTATAACCTTGACGAGAGGATTGGGAGAAAGCGACATTAGAAAAAACATAATTCATCGCCCTTGAAGGTTTCCTAACTAGTGATGACTTTTCCCAGTTGTCATCACTGTGTGCAACCCAGTCAGAAGAGCCCGTAATATAATTTTCTACCGACAATGTTCTCTGTCTACAATTTATCACATCTCAAATCATGAACTGCTCCAAATCATATGATAATAAAAAGGGCGGCTTAGTGTATAAGACCTTCACTAAATAAAGATTTGGAGAGGTCAAATATAAGTAGTTTAAACCCCACAAGTGGAAAAGTTGTTTCCAAATCCAAATCACATGGCTATGGCAGAGGTTTTGTTTTTGGGAAGTCTTTAGCTGCTACTCTGTATTGTGAGATTCCATATGTTTGATTTAGATATTGTTTTTATATAGTTCGTCATACATTATTACCTAGAGGTTTTTGGGTAATATGTCACTATTTCAAAGTTGGATGAAGAGGGAACAAAAGGAACTTACAAAACCCCAACCCACTTCGGTGAACTTTGGACCAATGCCACAGTAGAAAATCACAAGAACAACAAGAAGCCATATTCTCTGCATGATCTTCTCTTTGACAAACACAAACAAACTTGCAACATAAGTCACTACCATCAAAGTGAAGCACATAAATGAATCTTGAAATTAAAGAAAAGACCTGACAAAAGTAGATATATATATATATATATATATATATATATATATATATATATATATATATCATCTACTCTTGTCTGCTCAGCTTTATCGTTTATTATGTCACTTAACATAAGATTTTGTCAAGTCACCTCAAAAACTACGCCACTTTGATGGTTAGGAAAATTAATGAAAGGTATTTTAGTAAAATTCATATAATAAATACAAAAACAAAAATATCAAATCACCCTTCATTATTTCCCCTAACTCCTAAAACAATATAGTTTTAGGGTGACTAAACAAAACTTTATGTTAAGTGATATGACAAATGATAGACTCTATATATATATATATATAAACACTAAGGACAATAGTTTTTGCTTTGTTTTGCCACAGAATGAATGAGTACACGTACGTGGCAACTTAATTAAAAGCAGAAAGAAAAAGAAAACAACGTGTTTTTATTAGAGGGGGAAAGAAAGAGAATATACAGCATATATAAGCCAAGCAAGAATGGTAATTAAAGTTTTGGATTTTGAAAGACGACATCGTTTTCAGAAAAAATTAGATAGATAGGTATGGACGAAATGGTGGATTTTACAAGAAAAATTCTTAACATGACATGACACAACATTAAATGACATGTCCCATCCAGGAGATTATTCATGCCACCTTCTAATTTGATCATTGATATACATTCCATGTAAACCATAAAATAGAGACAAAAGTTGAAAACCCACCTACTCCCTCCTCTCTTCTTCTGTATACCGGCTAAATACACACACACATATCATACAAGTGAAAGAGATCAAAATGTTACAGAAAAGCAGCACTTACATTAGTGAATATCAGCTTTCCTGATAAAAATGAGTGCTTTGCTGAGAAATCTATACCTATATATAGGCTATATAATAACGTGTTGTGGAGTAAGCAAAAGAGTTGGATCAGGCCTCATAAGCACAATCCATGCTTTTGTTTGAAGCGGATTGAGCATATTCTTTGTTGGAGGAGCACATGGTTGATGATGACAACGATCCACCCGCAGTACTGCTGCTGCTTCGGTATGAGATCCTTTCGACCTGCCTTCTCTTGGACCGTTGCTTAACTTCCTCCTCTTTCTCGTCCACAAACGTTAGGAAAGTCCGGAGGTGTGTGGACATCGAGCTCTGGCCACCGGAAGACTCGATTTCATCTGAGTAGTGTTTGTAGTACTGTCTCACCATCTGTATGAGATAGATGAGGAGGGCAACCAAGCAGGCTAGTCCACAAACCAAATAGAGGCCCCAGAAGGATTTAAGATCAAGTCTGTCCACTTCAAGCTTAGCACCTTGTGCTAGGCATGCGCTATTCAAAAGCCATTTGTCATGGATCCTTTGAAGATCTCCATTTTCTGCCAGTTGTAGAATGGCTGTTGAAAGGTCAACTGCTAAAGGAGAGTCTCTAGGAAAGGCCTGTGGCAAAAAAAAAAAAAAAAAAAAAAGGCACAGAACAATCCATATTAGTAATCTTACCAACATGAACAAGCTAGTTAAAGGATCGTGAACAGCCTATACTAATTCAGTGACCTATCCATTGAAAAAAAAACATAGGTAGAGTTCAACATCAAGCTTCTCTAGAAATCAAAGTGTTTTTGCGGCTTGAAAATTTTAATACTATGAAAGTAATGTTCCATTTGCCAGTTGTAATGGTGGGTACTGAAAATGAGTGGGATATTTACAGAGTCAGGGACTAATGGCATGAACTGCAGAACAAAAAAAAGAGCCAAAAGAATAGTTTTCTTGAGAAGTATAAATGCAAGCAAGCAATGAATCCTAAGCAGTAAGCAGTGAAAACGAACAAGCAGACCAATAGTGCATAGATACTTACAAATCCCCAACCATTTCTGGTGAACTCGTGACCTACAATAGAAAAATCACACCGGCTTGAAAGGAAGAGTTCAATGTAAGCACGCTCATCAACATATGCAGCAACACCGCCTTTCTTGGGACCATCTTTTAATGCTTTAGCAGTCTCAATTTCTGTTTTTAGAGGAATGAGTCTTGATTCATGAATGCCAAGTTCCTCAATTAAGTAACCTCGAGTGAAAGAACCCTGCAAGTAGCCGATAGGATCTTTGCTGTTTACTAGACTTTCAATGCCTTTAATGGGGGAAGAAAGTTGTTGTACTGTGAGGATTGAGGTCAGACTTGCTGTGTAACTTGAATTAATTATGAGAACCACAAATAGCCATACAAGCAGCACGAAGCGACCAAGTGTGCTCACTGTATTTTCCCCTGCATAGTCAATAGAGGAGTAACTCAGTAAGTCAAAACAGATATTATTTGGAGCATGGCTGTCAAAAATACAAAGATCTAACACTTACTGTGAGCAAAGAACATAGTTGAAAAGCTAAACCTGCCAAATACAACATAAATAGAAGTTATAGATGTATCCTGTGCCTAGCTGAATCAAAAAGTACAATTCTAACATAGTATTATTCTATGCACCAACAAATTTTAAAGGATTGAGAGAGAAAGACACATATTTCCTCACCACAAAATTGTCACAACTTGCTTTTTGGGAGGTCCTCGAAAATCATCATTCAGCCTATGCTCCAAGATCCAAACAACAGCGCCCACGACTAAAAAGGAGACTGCCGTGACACACCACATCATCGGCGTAAATGGCCTCATAAAAGCCCATGCGCTGGATTCTACCTTCTTAACAGGTGCTACAACTACTAGACCAGACTCAATATACGGCTGAGTAAAATCCACCATCTTTGTTCTTTCTGTTGTAATCGTAATGTCACCCACTGCAGCATCAAAGACCTGTAAGAAGAAGAAAGGTAGTCAGTCTTATATTTATAAAGGCTCAAACTCCACAGACAAGAAATGGAGGATACTTACGCCAGCTGTGATTAGACGAACAAGCTCCGTGTTACTAGGGTTGCTGTGACCATCCCCAAATGGAATGAACTTATAGGGAACTGCATAGGGCAGTAAGTTCACTGCAGCAATGAATACATCAATGCAGAATCCCTTGAACATGTCAGTGCCTGGAATTTGTGAGACAAATGTTCGGTAACTAACCCTTTTTGGCACCCCAATTCTTAAGAACCTTCCATTGTTTGGAAAAACCCAACCGCGGGGCTTCTCGGTTGTTTCTCCAGGCCATATTACAGGGAGTAGCTTTTGATTTGCACCGGAAAGATTGGCTGGTTTTGAATAAAGAACTTCTGGAGGATCAACAGATAATCCAGAGTGATTAGACCAATAGCCAATCCTCCTTAAACCAGTTCCTATCACATTGATGATTTCATATGATGGATTCATAGGATTCCCATCAGCTGCATATTTAATGTGTCCTGTTACCCCAGTCATGTTAACCCCATATATACTTGTACGCAAAAGATTTCCTTGATCAAAGATCTTCACGGCATCAAGATGCACGCTGTCTCCACGTAGATGAGATAACTTTAAATCATAAGAGAATGTGATTCGGTTCCCTTGTTTGAAAAATGTATCAAGTGCACGGGCAAGCATATAAACAGTATCATATGCATAGAGTCCTAAGGTGTTCAATCCAAGCGGACTATCAGTAGTCATTCCCCCAGTCAAGTTTTTCCACCTAGTAAAGAACCTTCTCTTGAGCTCTGAATCAGGTGTGTGCACACGCAGTGTAAGAACTCCTTGAATTTTATCTGCTTGATCTGAAGGGATGGGATTCTCAGAGTCCAGAAGAGTACTGAGAAAGCTGGAGGCTATCCAGACATACCCAGTTCCCATCATCCCAAGATATTTTGCCACATCAAACACCTGGGGGCCCCAAATAGCATTAGTGTGAAGAATTATAATCCGAGATTCAGCAAGAGCCACCTGAACAAGCACATCAGTAATCTCCTCCCTAGTCGCTTCAGGGCTTATTGGTGCTTTATATGAGATTTTACAGCGTCTCTCTGCAAGCTTATCCCCTAAGGAACCAATTCCGTTCCTCCCATGGTCATCGTCGGCATAAATTGCAATAACATCTCTCCACCCATAGAAATCTACTAGCCCAGCAATTGCAGCCATCTGATAAACATCACTAGGTGCAGTTCTAACAAAGAATGGGAATTGAAGTGAAGAAAGGGTAGGGTCTGTGGCTGAAAATGATAGAAGTGGAACTTGGAGTTCGTTGGCAACATGAGATATGACATGAGCTGTTACAGATGACTGGGGACCAATTATTGCCAGAGTTTGTCTTGCCATGAGCTCCAAGACTGTTACGCATTGGTAATTTAATTAAATGACAAAGACCAATAATCTGCAAGAATTCAACAACTTAAAGTGAAAATATGACCCCCAAAAAAATGGGGATATTGAAGGGACCTACCCTCAGAAATGCTCAGAAAACCTCTATATTTGGAGTCCTCTTGCATTGAGACCCTCAGTTTAGTTTTTCCAAGAATGGAAGGATCAGAGTTTATATCTGCAACTGCTGTTTCAATAGCTATTTTTGCAATTTTACCTACAGTGGTATTGAAAGAGAAGAGTGCTCCAATATTTACAAATTCAGGTAATGCCGAATTATTCGTGCCCCCCGAAGATGAAGAAAGCCCATTAGAGAGGATCATTAACATCACAAGCCAAACGTTAATCATGGTTGGAAGTTGCTTAAGCACATGCCACTAGTTTACCACCCTGCTGCTCGGCGAAACAGAAGATTAAGAAGTTACACGAATGCTGGATTTCCTTCTTCCCCACTTGGTTCCAAAGGAAAAAAAAAAACACATAAACACACACAAACACAAGCATAAAGGCAGAGACATAGACCCTACACAGCATAAAGAAAGTTTTAAAGCTTAAAAAGTTAAAAAGCAAAAGATTTCCTCAACAGACACAAAGAACATCTCATGCACTCCACCAAAAAGACGAGATGGAATCAAGTACAAAAGTTCCGGTCACCAAAGCAAGGTAGCAGCAGATAACTCAAGTTAGTAACTCAGTAGAAATTTAACTGGTGCATACCAGTAGATTCGGCATGTCCAAGAAAATTTAGCAGAAAACTAACCCCCGAAAATTTGCGTCAGATTGGGATAAACTCGAAGCCGGGAGGACCATGAACACTCCGGCAAATCAGGGCAAAGAAGAAAATGGAAGAAATTACAGAAAGAACAGAAAAATAACAGAAGTTAATGATTACGAGAGCATTACTGATAGGTGCTAGACCTATCTGGATATATTCCTGCCCTTTTCTTCTTATTCTTCTTCTTTTTCCTGTGTAAAGGCAAATCCAAAAGCTACTATCCCGTTGGCATCTATAGCTTTGGGGCTGTAATGCGGCCTCCTCATGTGGAAGAAGAATATCCCCACTCAAATGGATTGTCAATGTACAGAGTAAGCACCCGTAACAGTGCTACACAATGACCTCTTTATTTGGAGCATTGTGAGTTTAAACAGAGACAATTAAGAGAAGGACGCCATTGGATGCGATGAGATTAGGCTTCAATGGCGTGGAATTTACATAGAAATAGTTGCAGAATCTGGGTCGACCCGGGAAGCACTAAGATGGCTGCAACTTCCAAATAATACTTGTACTATTATTTTATTATATGACTCCGATTAAAATAATTAGAGAGAATGTTTAAGTAATATTAATCAAATTTTCAAGACAGATGTGTGTGATATCTTACAAAAACCAAAATAATCTTCAGTTGTTTGACCTTGAAACTTAAAACACAGTATAACGTTACCTCCAATTCTACATTTGAAGTTTAGGTAAATGATTTTGAGTTTTGACCAAAAAGAAAACTAGCCAAATGGGTTGCTTTGATTTCAGGGTAAAGGTGCAAAAATGCCAATGAATTTTACCCTCAGGAGCACCCAGTAACATATGCTTTTTTTAGAGGCAAAAATACCTATAAACTTTTAAAATTGATGCAAAAGTGTCATCTCCGTTAGTGTAGCGATGGCAACCTCAATGATGCGGAAGGCAACGGCGACAACCTTTACCAGAGGCGACGGTGGTGCACTGAGCCATGGATGAGAAGAGATCTCTGTCTCCGTCCCTTGCCGCTTCTTCGATTCTCTATTTTGATTCTGGTTCTCATCGATACTTAGAATGCCGGCGCATAGATCGAAATCGGAGAAGCATGATGCTACGAAGCAGCCTCGTCCTCATCCCTCATCCCTCATCCTCATCGAGATCCCTCGACACATAATTCCAAATCTGGTTCAATTTCTAGTTGACTTTTGTTGGTGTTTGTTTTCTGAGTTTGTAAACCCATATGTTGATTTGGATTCTCACTACCCCTCTACCCATGTCTAGAGATGGAAATAGGTCAGGCCCCTATCAGGCGGCCTACGGCCTGACCTATTTAGGGTCTGGTATGGTCTGACCTGTTTATTAAAAAGGCCTGTCCAAGGCCTATTTAAAGGCATAAATATGTAAATAGGTCAGGCCTTTTTTGTTAAAGCCTGGCCTGTAAGCCTTCAGGCTTGGCCTGTTTACATGTTAAATAAATATAATAATATTTATATCATATAAATAACACAATTTTAATTTTTTTTCATTCTTATATTCTAATTGTAAGTATAATTAGTTAATTATAGTTTTATACATATTATTATATTAATTAATTATGGCCTTTAAGGCCTGTAATATAAGGCATTTTTAAAGGCCTACATTGTAAATATACTCTTAAAAAGGCTTCAGGCCTAACCAGGCCTAAGCCTAAAAAAAACCTGTATTCAGGCTCAGGCTCAGACTCAAGCCTTTCCCCTCTATTACAGGCTCAAACCTATTTAGCCAAAGTCTGGCCTAGCCTGACCTATTTCCATCCCTACCCCTGTCTTTATCTGTCTAGCATTTTTGTTGGTGTTTGTTTTTTGAGTTTGTAACCCGTATATTGATTTGGATTTGAACTGAAAACACAATGACACTTGCGAAAGGGTCATACTCTATCAATCTTGAACAAATAGATAGAGAGTAGAAAAGAAAGAAATTGATCCATAGAGAAGCGTATGATTTTGTCCTGATTTGATTTGTCCTGATACATAGAGAAATTGATCCATGGAGAAGCGTATGATAACTTGTATGGTAAACCCATATATTGATTTGTCCTGATCCATCTGTTTGTTATCATACCCATACAGGTTATAAATCTGCTTCCATACAAGCGTATGATTTTCTACTCTCTATCTGTTTGTTATCAAATGTTTTCGTAGTGTCAATGACACTTGCGAAAGGGTCATACTCTCTATCTGTTTGTTTTCGGTCTTGATCCCTTTCGCCTTCCCTATGGATTCTCGTATTCTCTTTGTAATCATACACTTGCGAAAGGGTAATCATACGCTTGATTCATTGCTGGGTATTTGGTACTTTCAAATTATAACAAACAGAAGTTAGCAACTTTTAACAGGGATAGCACTTTTGCACCAATTTTAAAAGTTCATTGCTATTTTTGTTCCTAAAAAAAGCATATGGTGTTGGACGTTCCTGAGGATAAAGTTCATGGGCATATTTACACCTTTACCCTTGATTTTAAATACAAGATTATAATCTATCTTCTCTCTCACATTATTAAAATATCCATTTAAATGATTCATGATAAAGGAGTTTTTATTACAAGTAATTAAAATACACATCATTAAAAAAAGATGTTATAAAAAATGAATATATATAAATAACTAACTTAACTATTTTTTTTTTTTGTAATAATCCAATATTTAGTCCTTCAACTCAATCAAATTTGTTACTATATTTATAAGTCTCGTTGATCGCAGATAATAAAATGGTTACAATCACTGGTGCTTAACATACACATGATTAGAATAGATATTATAGAAAAATAATATATTTATTATAAATAACTAACTTAATTAATTTTTTTAACATACATAAATTAATAAAAATATTGAACAAAATTATAGATTCTTTTATTGGATGCCAAACACGTGGCTTTGAAGGAAGTGAATAGTTCGATAGAGAACGGGGTGGTGAATGTAACAGTCATGGGGTAGCTGGAACACGGAAATGGATCCTCCATCCGACGGACCCTTTCCTCATCTCTCACAGTCTCATCTCGACCATCTAAATCTGGATTCAACGGCCAAGAATGGTTTTTTTTAATTTTTTTTTTAAAGAAACCATTCTCGACTATTGGATCCAAATTTAAATGGCCGAGATGGGACTGTGAGGGATGGAGAGAGAGGTCCGCTAGACAGAGAAACCGGACTCGTTGGAACACATATTTTTAACGTGGGCCATTATAAAAAGGCAAGTGGGCCCCACTTTCCCCTCTCGTCAAGGACGACCGCAAATAAATAGTGCCTCCAGGTGAAAATTGAGAACGACCACAAATAAATAGTGCCTTCCGGTGAAAATTTAGTTTATGATTATTATTTTTTTGCAAATTTTTTAATATTAGCATGCATGTATTGTTTTGAAAAATACACTTTAAAACTTTTGTTGCTTAAGTTACGAATATTTTAGTTACTTCTGGCCTGAAAAATTATTTTATTTTCCACTCCATAGGTGTACTTTAAATTTGATTACATTTTTTATCCGTCAAAGTCAAATCTAGTGCCTCATCTAATCCAGAACATGTCTCCTTAATAGAGTAAATTTATTACTATTAATCTTCACAAATCAAATTTTTTGTTATTTACGAGTTAATATTTATAAGTCGAGTCACGCTATAAGTTAAACTCGTAAAAATGCTAAAGTCCTTGAGACATGTTAGTATTAAATAAAATTAAGGGATCTATATTTTTTTATTTGTGATATGGATCATTTAAAAAAATAAAAGCAGCTACAGAAGTTGAACGAGGAAAAATAATTATACACAAATGGAAGGAAAACAATTAGGAAAATCTCACTCAAACTTTAAGGACCAAAAAAGATATCACAATTATTAATATGACGTATTAATGTGAATTTATTTTATTGATACTGTACATAATTATATTGACAAGCTAAAAAAATAATCTTTAATAAAATCATATATGTTAACTAAAGCAACCTTCGTTAATAGGTGCATGTGACTATATTAACAAGTGATAGAGTAATCATTACAATCTCATCTATGTTAAGAAGTCATAAACTGACACTTGACAAACCCATCTATGTTAACGGAAATTTCTTACTAACAAGTGTATGTGATTATTTTGACAAGTCGTAGAGTGATCATTGACAAATTCATATACATTAATAAGATAACGGGTTAAGGTGCAAAAATACACATGAGTTTTTTCTCCCGGAGCGTCCAGCACCCAGTGGCGGACCCAAGAATTTTAAGGACCGGGGGCGAAAATAAAAAATAATATATCATAAATAAAAGTACTTAAAATACAATATAGACCTAATATATAAAAAATTAAAAGCAATCTATTATAAAAATTAATATCACTTTACTTGATTTTTACTCTACATGTTTCCATATTGTTAAATTTATCTATAATTGAATTTATGTTAAAACTCAAAACAATTTCTTTTTCAATATATGTAATCAAAAAATCATTAAGAAATTGGTCTTCTATTTTATTTTGAAGCTTGTTTTTTATTATTTTCATAACAGAAAAATATATTCTAGTAATGGCTATAGAAACTGGAAAAATGAATATAAGTCTAATCATTTTATTAATAAGAAAGTAAATAATGGACTTTCTAGTTCTTATTAGCCCTTGTCATAATTCAGATGTTGTTGATAAATTAATCAAATCTGGATATTTAGGAATGTCATGCTCAAAATATTGTAACTCCATCTTCAAATACAATTTTTCTTGTTATGTGAAATCTCTAAAATAAAATTTATTAATAAGTTTGCAAATATCATTACTATTAAATGACTTATACTTGTTTTTTTGATCTAAAATCATGTTCAAAACAAGTAATTCAACAATATTATAATTGAACATGCTATTTAATTCTTGCAATTGATAATCAATTACAGTATAAAAGAATTAAGCTCGAGCAAAACGAAGGATTTAGACTATGGATGACCTAATTAAAACAAGGAGCCTAATTACCAAAATATCATTTTATTATATATATTTTTTTAAAAAAAAAACTAGGAGGGGCGGGGTCATGTAGGTCCGCCCTTGCCAGCACCACATGTTTTTTTTTGGAGTAAAAATACACATATGGTTATCATTTTTAGCAAAAGTTACATCCCACCATTAAGATACTGTTCACCGTGATGAGAGATAAAAAGATGAGGTGAATAACAACTTAACGATGATGAACAGTGATTTAACGGTGGGATGTGACTTTTGCTCTAAAATAGTAACCACATGTATATTTTTGCTCTAAAAAAAAGCACGTGGTGCTAGACGCTCCTAGAGAAAAAGCTCATGTATATTTTTGCACCTTAACCCTAAGATAACTACAAACTTTTTAGAAATCTATGACTTTTTTATATATATTTTTTAGTAGGATTGTTTTAAAAAGAAAAAAAGAGAAAGAAAGAAAGAGACAGAGAAGTGGCTGCCTCACACACGCAAATAGGGCCTGCATTTGGACACGTCTCTGAGACTGACGCCTCACCCTCTTTTTCAAATCATTTCCTTCATACATGATTCATGTGTTTCCCCCAAGGCCTCCCTCCATTTAAAATTAATTTTAGCTGAAAAAGAGTTGAACAGAAGTTATTAAACAAATTTTTAGGTATTTTTAGAAATAAATTTTGTTATAGAATATTTTTGAGTAATTCTTCTTTATCATCATCGTCATCATTATTTACTACTTCCTATAGTTTTTAATACAAGATCTACTTTAATAAAAAAATTAAATTACAAACTAAATTTCATATTAAAAGTTGTGTAGAGTAATGGGCTTAACTAATTGTTATTTGAAGAGATTATTGGTCCCATGCGGGTGCTTGAGATGATTTTTGTCTCATCCGGTTTGTTGCGGCCTTGCTGGGCCTGAGTACGTCTGATCAAAGTGACCGGGGTACATGACTTTAACTACTTCAATAATTCTTTTACCAAAATTTATCCAAAAAAAAAAAAATTCTTTTACCAAAAACAAAAAAACTACTTCAATAATTTATGGGTCCTTGACTAGTAATGTTACATTCAAAGTTTTTAGTTTTTAGGGTAAAAGAGTAAAAATACATATGTGTTTTACCCTGGGAGCGCCCAATATCATATGTTTTTTTTAGAGTAAAAGTCACATCTTATCGTTATGTTATTGTTCACTGTTATGATAGAAAAATAGATGAAATAAATAGTAACATAACGGTATGATGTGACTGTTGCTCCAAAATGGTAACTACGTGTGTATTTTTGCTCTAAAAAAAGCATATAGTATTAGGCGCTCTCGGAGGTAAAGCACATACGTATTTTTACTTCTTTACCCAAGCTTTTATTATTTTAACGTTGTCTTAGAATTTTTAAAATGTAGTAATATTTCTTATATCTGTTAAAAAATCAACTATCAACATCAATTTTTTGATTGTCAATATTAATTTTTTAATGGAATAGGACAACATTGTTATGTTTTAAGACTTCCGGGGCAATATTGAAACAAAAAAAAAAAAAACTTTAAAGGCAACATTGCTATTAGGCCTTTACTTTTGAGATAGATTTACTACTGAATTCATTATTTATAAACCTTACCCAAAATTAAGTTGAATTTCTTGCACTTCATACAAAGTATTTTAAAAAAGATTGAACCCAAAAACTAAAAAAGTGAAATACCTTAATTAAAAGAAGTTAATGAATCTTGACCCATTTTAGGATTTTAAATATGAGTAGAAAAGATATAAGAGAGATAATATAACTTCTATTTTTATTATTTTCAGATATAAGAGAGATAATATAACTTCTATTTTTTATTATTTTCATTTTCATATTTTTTTTTATACATTAGGCGCACATTTTAATTTAAACACACATGTATCATATGTAAGTGAACCACATACATTCTCTAGTTAACACTGAGAAGAATCATTTTCATAATGAACACCTCTATCTGTCAATATCGGAGCCATCCGTGGTGGACCCATCTTCATTCACTACCTTTCTGCTTCTCTTCGGCTTGTTGCAGTTTTTCCCTTCATCTTCCTTTTCATTGACAAAGGAAATAAATGACCGGAGCCGAGCCGAGTGGGAGGAGCCGACGAGGTTGGAGTCGGAGTGGCGGCTGAAACGGTAGGCCATGCGAAGGAAATAACAAAGGAGAGCTATGAAACAGGCAATGCCACAGAGAAGGAAGAGACCCCAGAAGCTCTGTAGCTCTAATCTGTCTATGCCTTGCTTTGACCCTTCCGAACTGCATGCACTTCTTGAAAGCCATTTGTCATGTATTCTCTGAAGATCACCATTCTCTGATAGCTTCAAGATTGCTGTTGACATGTCTATTGCCAAAGGAGAGTCTCTCGGAAAAGCCTGCAACACAACCATTCATGTGCATCATTCATGGACTTATTTGTTAGATGTATATTTTAACTATTACTCAGTTCATTTAAGAAAGTCCATTTAGTCATTTATAACCTTGATGAGAGGATTGGCTGTAAGTGACATTAGAAAATACATAATTCATCGCCTTTGAAGGTTTCCTAACTAGTGATGACTTTTCCCAGTTGTCATCACTGTGTGCAATTTAGTCAGAAGAGCCCCTAATATCATTTTCTACTACTAGTGTTCTCTGCTACAGCTTGTCTTATCTTAGATCATGAACTGGTCCAAATCATAAGATAATGAAAAGGGCGGCTTAGTGAACTAGACTTTTACTAGATAGGATATAGAGAGGTCAAATGTACACAACTTAAGCCCCAATGTGGAGAAGCTATTTCCAAATCCAAATCACATGGCTGTGGCAGAGGTTTTTTTTTTTTTTTTTGGAAGTCTTTAGCTGCTACTCTGTATTGTGAGATTCCATATGTTTGATTTAAATATTGTTTTTATATAGTTTGTCATACATTATTTCCTAGAGTTTTTTTTTTTTTTTGGAAGTCTTTAGCTGCTACTCTGTATTGTGAGATTCCATATGTTTGATTTAGATATTGTTTTTATATAGTTTGTCATACATTATTTCCTAGAGGTTTTTGGGTAATATGTCACTATTTCAAAGTTGGATGAAGAGGGAATAAAAGGAACTTACAAAACCCCAACCCATTTTGGTGAACTCTGGACCAACGATTCCAAATTCACATCTTGTTGAAAGAAAGAGCTCCATGTAAGCACGTTCATCAATTATTGCTGCAACACCACCATTGGCAGGTCCATCCTTCAAGGCTTTCTCATATTCTGATGGAGAATTCAAGGGCACAAGCCTTGATTTCATAATGTTGAGTTCCTCAGTGAGGTAGTTCTCTGCAAATGAACCTCTCAAATAGCCAATAAGTTCTTTGCTTGTCGCTAAGCTTTCAATTCCTTTCACAGGTGAAGAAAGCTGTTCCACCGTGAGTATGGAGGTTAGGCTTGCTATATAGCTGGAGTTCAATATCAGAACTACAAATAGCCATATTATCAGCACTAAGCGACCCAAAGTGCTCAAAGTTCTCTCTCCTGCAAAGAGTTCATGAGATTATCTATCCACAAAATTGAAGTTTAAAGAGGTTCCTGACATCACACTCACTAGTACTAAAAAAAGATATTACCTTTGGTTCTAATTATAAGAGTTACACTTTGGTCCTAAATATAATACTTCAATCAACTTTGTATACCAAATTTATAATTTCTTCCTTAAAAAATCCCTATTGATTGTATATATAAAGAGAATTTCCATCAAGAGTAATTTCAATGCACATTATTCAAGAGATTATTTTAGGGAAAACAATGCCCATTTGTTACAAAAAAAAAAAAAAACTAACTTAATTAACCGACTTCCTTAATATTCATAAATTAGTTAACTAGCTTTTATATTAGAGGACAAAGATAGTATTAGCTAAAAACTTATTCACCAGAATTTTATTTTGCTTTTATTTTTTTGGTATGAAATTTGAAATGAAACAGTAGTCTGTCACTTACTATGTGCAAAAAACAGGGTTGAAAAACTAAACCTGCACAGAGAAACTTCACATGTTAGCAACAAAGTATACAGTTTAGGGTGTCTGTGTGTGTGTAAAGTGCATAGATTATGCCCTATGATTTAGGGTTTTGTGGACCAAAAATGGAGTTTCAAAAGTTTATTCTTTCCTTACCATAAAATGGTCACAAACTGTCTTCTAGGGGGACCTCTAAAATCATCATTTACTCGCCGTTCTAAAATCCAAACAACTGCTCCCACAACAAAGAAAGACATTCCAGTCACAAACCACATCATTGGAGTGAATGGTCTTAGGAAAGCCCAAGCATCAGAGTATGATTTTCTAATAGGAGCCACAACAACAAGCCCAGATTCAATATATGGTTGTGTGAAATCCACTATCTTTGTTCTGTTTGTGGTAATAGTAATATCACCTACCACAGCATCAAACTCCTGCATATGTCAAAGGTATAGTCTCAAGATACAAAAAATCTGATAAAACACATGAAACTGGATTGAATTCAAATCATGTATCATTCATACTTACACTGGTTGTGATTTTGTGCAGAAGTTCTGAGTTTAATGGGTTAGTTTTACCATCTCCAAAAGGGATAAACTTGTGTGGAGCTGGATAAGGCAATAAGTCAACTGCAGCTTTGAACACATCAATACAATAACCTCCAAACATTTCAGGTCCTTCGATCCTCGACACGAATTCATGGTTACTGATCCTGAGAGGCACCCCAATTCTTAAAGTCCTTCCATTGCTGGCGAAAACCCAACCGCGAGGCGTTGCAGTTGTTTGGCCAGGCCATATCACACCATAAAGCCCTTTACTTGAAGAATTTGAATGACCAGGTGCTTGTCCAGTGTGTAAACCAGAGGAATTAAACCAAAATCCAATCCTCCTAATCCCAGTTCCAATCACATTAATGATCTCATAAGCAGGATTCATAAGCTCACCATCTGGACTAAACATGATTTGACCTGTTAAACCAGTTTTATTGACCTTCATAACTTCTTCCAACAATAAACTACCATTAGCAAAGACCCCAACAGAATTCAGGTCTAGTCTATCACCTATTAGTTTGTTCAGGCTTGAATCATTTGAGAATGATAAAGTCCCTCTACTATTGAAAAATGAGTCAAGTGCATATGCAAGGACCCAAACAGTGTCATAGGCATAAAGGCCATAAGTGTTCCACATGAAAGGACTCTGATCAGGAGCTTTCTCATTTACCAAGTTACCCCACCTGGAAGTGAAATTCTTTTTCATCCCAGAATCTGGTGTGTGCATTCTCAAAGTTATAACTCCTTGGAGGTTATTCATGTATGAAGATGACCGAGATGGATCGGTATCTAGAACAGTAGAAAGCCAATCAGTGGCTAACCAGACATAGCCATTTCCCAACATGCCTATTGAATTAGCCATTTTAAGTACATCTAGACCAGAACTAGGGTATATGTGGAGGACTATAACCCTTGACTCCCTCGTGAAGACATCAACTAAAGCATTGTTTATTTCTTCTCTGTTTATGTTATTAGGCCTAAGAGGGGCTTTATATGAGATCTTACAACGTTTCTCAGCTAGCTTATCTTCTAATGCAAGTATCCCATTTCTTCCATGATCATCATCAATGTATATTGCTATCACATCCCTCCATTGATAGTAGTCGACAATATCTGCCACAGCGGCCATCTGAAACTGATCACTCTGTGATGTCCTGACAAAATATGGGAACTGAAGGGAAGTCATGGTAGGGTCTGTTGCTGCAAATGATAGTAAGGGTACTTGTAGTTCATTGGCTATGTGTGAAATCACGTGAGCCATCACTGAGTATTGAGGGCCAATTATGGCCACTGTGTTTTTCTCCATTAGTAATAACGCTGCCAAGAACAAATAAACAGACATAATCATTAGGAATTTGAATCCTCTTCAGTAAAGGGTATGCCTAAATCCTAATAATAAGAGAGAAAGAGAAAAGGTGAGATTCACAAATATAGCCAGCGGATATTTTATATTCATGCATGCATGTATACATCCAAAAAGAGGGTAACATAAACATTTGGGAAAATTTCATTGCGCCCCCCTATTTGTTATTTAATATGAAAAAGTTCCTAAAACTTCACTGCACCCCAAAGACTAAACTGATTTTTTTTTAAAAAAAAAAGACATTTATGCCCTTGTCTTGTACATGGCTAAAATGGTCTTATAATTTCTTTTATTTGTCTTATAGATAAGCATGCTTTCACATGTGCCTTGTAAACAATCATATTGACTTATAAAATGAGGGCACAATTGTTTTTTCACCCACATATTTAAATTTTAGTTTAGACCAAGGTGCAGTGAAATTTCAAAAAGTTTTAGGGTTATTTGATATTAAATGGCTACAGAGGGGTTCATTGGAATTTTCCCTAAAACTTTAAAGCGAACATATATGTGTGTGTAGTTTGAGAAGGACATACAATCAATGATGCCGAGAAAACCAGTGGACAGTTCCGTGTCTTGGAATGAAATATTGAGTTTAGTTCCGTTAAGAACTGATGGAATGGAGTTTATATCATCCTTTGCTGCATCAATTGCAACTTTTGCAACTTTGCCAATGGTTGAATTGAAGGATAGAATTGCCCCAATGTTGACAGAGTTGGGTCTTGGAGGAACACCATTTACTCCGTTTGAATAAATGCCGCAGTAGAAAATCACAAGAACAATAAGAAGCCATATTCTCTGCATGATCTTCTCTTTGACAAACACAAACAAACTTGCAACATAAGTCACTAGTATCAAAGTGAAGCACATAAATGAATCTTGAAATTAAAGAAAAGAGCTGACAAGAATAGTGATGAAATATATATATATATATATATAGACACTAAAGACAATAGTTTTTGCTTGGTTTTGCCTCAGGATGAATGAGTGCACGTACGTAGCAACTTAATTAAAAGCAAAAAGAAAAAGAAAATAACGTGTTTTTATCAGAGAAAAAAAAGAGAGAATATACAACATATATAAGCCAAAATATCAGCTTAATTACTTTTTTCTTCCCTCTAAATAAAGAAGCTGAAAGCTAAGAGATAGATAGAATGAAATGCTTTTTACCTTCCTTATGCTTCGAGACTGATGAAACAGCTAATTGTTGTTTTATGAATATGTCAAAATGAGGTAGCATGAAACCCTTTATATAGAAGTGGCAAGGCTGATGCGGTCATGAGTTATGAACTGTTTTGTGCGCTCACCGTGTTGCTTTTTTAAGTCACGCCAGCATTTGAAATTATATACCAAAATATATTGAATTAGAACAGTTAAGTGGGTTTGCATAAGTTCCACATCAGTTACACTCTCATGGGCCCAAATAAAAATCGTAGATATGTTTGTTAAAAGAACCAATTATATGGGAAATGATTTTGTAAACACCATGCTTCAGGAGACAAATTGAGTTAGAATATAAATGTACAAAATTATCCCTCTTAGTTATTTATTTTTGGGTTTTAATAACCTTAACACTCTCACTGCCTTATAAAAAGTTGTCACCCTTATAAAAGAAGAATACAAGTTTAAATTTATATATGGAAGTGCACTTATTGAGGGGGTTTTAATTACCTTAACACTCTCACGGCCTCACAAAGATTAGTCTAAGTTCAAAGTGATTTTGGAAGCACTCTAACTCTCTAAGTTTACACACACACACAAACTAGCTAATAAATTTGTATGTATAATATAAATTTTATGTAAAACCACGAAGCATGCAGGTTATTATCCTTCAAACTTTAATTTATGCTACATAGCTCATATTTAATTATTTATTTTATACTTAATTTTCTGATTTTTCCCCCCACAGATGAGCTTATTATCAACTTTATTAATTATTTATAGTGGACCTCTTCAATTGAGGTCCGGATAAATGAATCTTAATTGAGGGAGATCAAACATATTATATTGTACCAATCGAAATTGATTCTAATGGAAGGAGCTAGTTTCTTACAATATAGCGAATCAATGTTTGAATTATTATTGAAAAATACTTTAAATTGGAATTTTCACAAAGATTAGAATCTATGTAATCAATATGCATAATCTGTAAACATACAATACTTCTACACAAGAAGGAAAAACAGTAAAAACTCATAAGACTGCCGAATATGATAATGAATAATGGAGAAATCCGGGCCCAACTTTCGTTGTATCCTTAAGACAATTTTGCTCCCTCAATATGGATGCCAAATGTTTCTAAGCAATTGTCTCCCAGGATAAAGCGGATTATTCGTCTCTAGAAATATAGTTTTGTCTGTCTGAAGCCCAAGCGAATCCAACGAGTCTACTTTTGGAAAACACAAAATGTATATGCAGTATGCAGAAAGGGTGTATGTAGAAAAATCTTATTTTATTTTGTCACTAAGGCGCCCTATTTATAGATGAAGAAAGTTTAATCAAATGGATTTGTCTCTTTTTGGTGAACCAACATGACCGTGGCTAACTAACGCGACCGGTGGTGGCAAACTAGTGGGACTTCTTATTCATAACCTATGAGGTGTAGACATAAAAATCCAACAATCCCCCACATGGATAAGAAATTAGTCCATCATGACCAAATGCAAATGATTATGTATGTAAAGTGCAATTCCTCTACGAGAAACAACTGCATCGAGAAAGGTAGGGGTTGCCTTTGAACCTTCTCTAGTAAAAACCTCTCGGATATACTGGTCAATCAATGAACGTGTTGTCTTGAACTGTCGACCTTTTAGTGTATACCAAGACAATAGGAGTGACACAGTTGCTCCTCTGGTATCATTAGTTCTCATGCTGTGTCCATTTTGACTCTGGACACCGCTTGTCCACTTTAAATTCTCATAGAAGTGACCCACACTTCACACTCACATAGGTGATTCCTTGTAATGTAAGTCAACATACATCATATGAACACATCAGATTAAAAAATCATTAAAAGCTTAAAAGCTTACTCTTATATATATGCACTGTCTTGTCTAGTAATGAGTATGAGTTTAAAACTCCACAGTGTTAACAGTCGATTATCACTTAGTTGTCTCTTTAAACCTAGTTCGTGGGATCTCCACTCTTCTAGGTAGAGTTACCGCAATAATCAACAATGGATCGGTCTTACACCCATTCCTTTGGACAATTTTCTAACTAACTTTGTAGGAATCCCTTTAGTTAATGGATCCGTTATATTCTCTTTTGATTTCACATCATCAATTGAAATGATTCCATTCAAAAGTAGTTGTCTAACGGTATCATGTCTATAACGTATATATCTAGACTTGCCGTTATACATGACATTCTTGGCCCTACTAATAGCTGCTTGACTATTACAGTGTACACACTGCTAGTACCGGCTTTGACCAACTAGAAATGTCTTTAAGAAAATTACGAAGCCACTCGACTTCCTCACCAGCTTTATCTAATGCAATGAATTCTGCTTCTATAGTTGATCTTGCAATTCAAGTCTGCTTAGATGACTTCCAAGACACTGCACCCCCACTAAAGGTAAATATATATCCACTTGTGGATCTTGTGTCATTAGAGCTAGTTATCCCATTTGCATCACAATACCCTTCTAGTACTGCAGGGTACTTCTCATAATGCAAAGCAAAGTTTTGAGTTTGTTTTAAGTAACCTAAAACTCTTGTCATAGCTCTTCAATGAAGCTCATTTGGATTATTGGTAAAACGACTTAACATGCTTACTGCATAAGCAATATTAGGTCTAGTGCAGTTCATAACATACATAAGACTGCCTAGCACTTGAACATACTCTTTTTGCTTAATAGCTTCACCAGTATTTTTCAATAGTCAAAGACTAGTTTCTATAGGGGTCGACATAGGAGCTTTGTTTAAACTCTTAAATTTCTCGAGAATTTTAGAAACATAGTGTGTTTGCGATAAAGTTAACCCATCAAATGTTCTATGAATTTTAATTCCTAAAATGACATCTGCTTGACTCATATCTTTTATGTCAAACTTATTGGTAAGTAATCACTTAGTAGCTTTAATCATTTGATTATTACTACCTGTTATTAACATATCATCTGCATAAAGACAGACTATAGCAAACCATTTTCAATATTTCGAATATAGACACACTTGTCACATTCATTAATACTAAAGCCATTTGATAACATAACTTCATCGAATTTTGCATGCCATTGTTTCGAGGCTTGTTTAAGTCCATAAAAGGACTTTATTAAGCGACAAACTTTCCGTTCCTGTCCTAAGACAACAAATCCCTCAGGATGTTCTATATAAATTTCTTCCTCTAATTCACCATTCAAGAAAGCTGTCTTTACATCCATTTGATGTAACTCCAATCCATTCAATGATGCTAACGCAATTAACATCCGAATGAATGTAATTCTTGTAATAGGTGAATAGGTATCAAAATAATCTAGGCCTTCACGTTGTCTGTAGCCTTTTACTACCAGCCTAGCTTTGTACTTATCAATAGTGCCATCTGCTTTCATCTTCTTTTTGAAGACCCACTTTGTTCCTAGAGATCTATTGCCAGGAGGAAGGTCAACCAATTCCCAAGTATGGTTTGACATAATGGATTCAACTTCACTATTGATAGCCTTTTGCCAGAATGGTGCTTTAGGAGAACCCATAGCCTCTCTATAAGTTTGAGGTTCATTTTCCAACAGATAGGTCAGAAAATCAGGCCCAAAGGATGTTGAAATCCTTTGCCTAGTACTTCGTCTTAGTTCCTTCTCTCCAAGATTATCATTAGTTACAGTATCCTAAGATATCACTGTGTTGTTATTATCATGATTTATATTATACAGAAATACGTTTTCAAAGAACATAGGGTTCCTTCACTCAATAACCGTATTTACATGAATATCTGATACATCAGACTTATAAACTAGAAAATGATATGCACTACTATGATGTTCATAACCAATAAACACACAATCTACTATCTTAGGTCCAATTCTTAGCCTTTTAGGTTTGGGAATCTCAACCTTTGCTAAGCACCCCGACACTTTCAAATATTTCAAGGAATGTTTCTTTTCTTTCCATATTTCGTATGATATGCTTTGTAACTCTTATGAGGCACTCTTTAATAATAAAATTAGCCATTTAAAATGGCTTCCCCCACAAATTCTATGAACCCTGGACGTAATCAACATCATTCAATATTTCTTTTAATGTTTAATTTTTTTTTTTCACTAATATGCAACATTCAACCATAATGATGCTATAAAGATTTCACATAATTTGATAGTGATGCATGCCCCCACTAGAAATATTTATCATCTTTGGGTTTCTAAATAAAACTACCAACATTTATATTCAATAATTATAAAAACAAATAATCAACCTTTGAGTTGATCCATAACAAACTTCAATTCACCCATAAAACAATCATAACTTCATAGCATCAAGGTAATGGGTAATCATCGTAATATTTGGAATTAAATAATTCATAAAGGATTGACCACTTTGGTGATTAATAAATTCCCATATTAATTCCAAAGCTTAAATATTTAGCATTCATACAATTGCTATTTTCAATATTTAAAAAGCATAAAATCATAGCCACAAAATCATCCATAATTATAAAATTAAGACTATAATTGCATTTCTACCAATATATGAAATCAACTTTGTTTATCATATCAATTGGCCAGATAAGTGATATTATGAATTAACAATATCATGCATGCTTATACCACAAGAGAAATAATAATACATGAAAAAATTAAAACACATTTATCTCTACACTAGATAAATGATTAAATTCTCATATCAATGTCATATGCTTGTCACACAAAATATTTGATAGATACAAAATTTGCTTTCAATAGCAAATAACAAATTAATTAAATTTTCATTTAATTAATCATAGCACATGACAATTTCATAATATTTTTTTTATTCTTGACCATGGTAACAGATCCTCTTGATAAATTAAATAGTGGCTAAGATATTCACAAATATCATCACATTTATTAAAACAAAATATTCTTTCAACTTCAAACTATTATCAATTAAATACAACAAATCCCTACTTTTATTTAGTGATATTATTTCAAAAAGACTCACAAGATTTTAGGAGAGATTATAGGAGATTAGAAATTATCAAACAAATTAATATCTCCATTGATAAACAGGAATAAATTCCACTCTCATCCTAAAATTTAGGACTTTTAATAAAGCCCATCATTTAATTGTTAAATATATTTAATTTCTGCCACTAGAAATCAAATAATAAAATAACAAGCATGAACCCGAAGATCTTGTTATCATATCAAAATTGTATCCCCGTATGATAACTAATGTAATTCAAAATATTAATTAATAAAACTAATAAAATCTCTCGATAAAACCAAGTAATAAGATATTCATTATCTTCATTTTATTAATTTAATACTCTTAAGGAGAAATAATAGGAGATTTATTAACCACCCAATCAATCAAAAATAATATATTTATTAACTAAAGATAACCAAAAAAATTTTTAAATAACATTAATTTCTAGGGGCACATCCATACTGAAAATTCGGCATATCAAATATTGAAAAGCCATAACTGCATTATTAATTTTTTAATAATATGCACAATTCTCTTTGGATGCCCAAATTCACTTCGGCCAAATGAAAAAAAACTTTCTCATTTATGATTTGTGCGCAAAATGACTCTTCCATTTTATCAAAAAGGAAAAACATGCCTCTTCCAGAGTCAACACGCGCTTGGAGGTGAAAACGCGTAGCAGAAAGTAGCAAGTTTGATCCCTAGGCAGCCTGTTTCATTCCCCCCTTTTTTCTTTTAGATTGATCTCAAAATTCTTGAACAAGACTGGAAGTGCCAAACCAAAAATATCTAGATGGACAAATCGGATATAAAAGGTCCATTCATACATTAATCTATATTTCAAAATTGTCCTCTTATCCAAAGATATAAATATTTACTTTACATGAAAAATATTCAAAGCAGTAAACAAATAGTATCAATAATTGCATATAATATGCACGCAACTGCATCCATTTGCAAACACACAAACAGATATCACAATATCACATCACAGTATCAAACTTGCATATATATAATCCAGTCCAGTGCAAAAATTATGGGATAATTGCAGCGGACAAAAATAGATCGACACAAAATAATAGATAGCATGAATATGCGACAAACGAAGCATCCTTAAAACTTTATATGTATTCGTACTAGAAACATACGATAAGCATATGAAAATTTTGTCATGGCCTCAATAACAGTAACCTTATCTGATTATAATTTATGTTGGCCTCAATAACCAACATATGATATCAGTATTATAATTTATATCTTTGTAAATAATCTTATCTGATTCCAATTTCAATAACATAAACTGATATACTCCAAAACTTGTCTTAAGATTGTTGTTGAAAAATACTTTAAATTTGAATTTTCACAAAGATCAGAATTTGTGTAATCAATATGCATAATCTGTAAACATACAACACTTCTACACAAGAAGGAAAAACAGTAAAAACTCACAAGACTGCCGAATATGATAATGAACAATGGAGAAATCCGGGCCCAATTTTCGTTGTGTCCTTAAGACAATTTTGCTCCCTAATATAGATGCTGAAGGTTTCTAAGCAATTGTATCCTAAGATAGAGTGGATTATTCGTCTCCAGAAAGATGGCTCTGTCTGTCTGAAGCCCAAGCGAATCCAACCAGTCTGCTTTTGAAACGCACAAAATCCAACCAGTCTGCTTTTGGAACGCACAAAATGTATATGCAGTATGCAGAAAGGGTGTATGTAGAAAAATCTTATTTTATTCTGTCACTAGGGCGCTCTATTTATAGATGAAGAAAATTTAATCAGATGGACTTGTCTCTTGCTGGTGAACCAACATGACCGTGGCGAACTAACGCGACCGGTGGTGACGAACCAGTGAAGCTTTTTATTCATAACCTATGGGATGTAGATGTAAAAATCCAACATGAATTTTCATAAAGAGAGATACTTAAGAGTGCCTCAAACACGATTGTTTCAAGTATTGTAGGATGATTCATGTGCCTATAAAAAACTATTAGATTGTAATATAATGATATTAAGGGATTTTAAATAAAAATGTAATGCATGAAAATTCCCCTTTATTCATTGTCTAGATCGACGCTCTGGCTGATTAGATAATCTCTTAATTCTATTAATGAAAAGGTGCATACAACTAGGTTAAAATCATGATTTGGGAGGGAGAATCGAAAATAGCAATAATTTCCAAATAGAATATGTAATATGCACTCACTAATTAACTCGCTTATATATGCACTTTCTTTCCAAGACAAGTGGACAACCTGCAAGCTAATTGAGACAAACCTACACACATTCTTTTGAAACTCACCAATGAATACTAAGTATTTTAGAGATAACATAATTAAATGTTATAATTTAAAAAGTTACAATGCGTCCGCACGCTTAAGTGCAGTCCCCATTATCCTTTAATTTGGAACATTGTGTGTGCAGTGGTTCTATGAGCACTTGTTTTAGTTGCCCAGCTTCTTTTATATTTTTCTTTAATACTGAAGCATTGACATTAATTCATATAATGGCTCATTCATGAGCAAACAATATAATAGCACTTTGTGGTCACTACACCAAGTGTCAGTATTTTTTTATGGCAAAAATTTTGCATTTTTAACCTGTCATTCTGTTATTAGAGTGTAAATAAACAGAAAAATTCTAAAGTCAGCAGAAGAGGGGATGTTACACGTTTTTTAAAAAAGCTTGTTTGGAAGAAAATTGGAAGAAAGGGTGCCCTCTTGAAGACTCAAGAACTACACGTGTTTTCACAAACCCATCATGTCTCACTTACCATAATACTAGGGAGAATAACTTTTAAGTCACCAGACAAAGACAAATAAAATAATATCAGAAAAGTCCTCATGGATAAATGAGTAAAGAGAATTAACTGGTGAATCAGAATAATTTATGGGACTTGTCAACGTATTATTTCCCTTGATTTTGGTCCTATATGTCATTCCCCTATAATATTATATTATGATACATGAGATCTAGCTTTAGTTTTTTTCTAAAAAAAATTATAATTCATTGATGCTTATCATTTATCTCGTTTTTAATTTGTTCAAATTGAGCCCTATTGTTTGATCGGTTAGTTTTAATTTATAAATTTTATGAAATTTTACTTATAAAAATGCACCAGTACTGTTATATACGGTGTTACATGGAATAATATAATTAAAAAATAGAAAAAATTAATCTGAAGGTCCTTACAGTTTCTCTCGATTTTGAATCAAGTCCTTGGATTTTCTTTTTTCTTTTTTATTGGGTCTTTAACTTTCCATAGTTAAATGAGTTAGTCCTTAGATGAAGACTAACGGTATTAAAATTTGCCGTTAAAAAGCACTGCCACTTGGATAGAGTCTTAAACGTTCTTCACCTTCTTTGGACCCTTTTTGTCACTTTTATATTATTTTTATAGCCTACTCGATTTATATCCATACTAATTAATTTATGTGATTTATCCATGGTCTAATCAATAGTAATAATATATATTAGCCTTCGATTTTTTTTAAAGAAAATTAAATATTAATTTAAATTTGATCGACAGATATCTCTTAAAAAATTCAGATATACACTCCAAAATTATTCGTCACCTTTTGACCCATTCTTGTTGATTTTTTTTTTCTTTTCTTTTTTGGAAAACGCTGTCGTCCAATTATATCACCCTTTAATCTTGCGAAATAATAATCAGATTTTATATGACTACCAATTTGAGGATATTAATTTAACAAAAAAAAAAAAAGAACCCCACGTTTGGCCGCTTTTCAGGTTAAAATATTAAGATATTTCCCAATTCTAATGCGTCTAGCCGTCTACCCCATTGATTGTTCGGGGCTTCGGGCAAAACAATGGTTTACCCCATTAATTCTCTCTTTTAACATATCACATTTGAGGTTTAATAAAAAGGTCGACCTACAATGATATATATCATAGTCTTGGGAGTTTATATATATATGTGTGTGTGTGAACCACTTTAATCATACTAATAAAAGATTTGTAATGCTCTTTTGACCCTTTTTTATTTTGGTAAAAAATACTAGTAAGTCACTTTTCTTTTGCAACCCCATCTTTCTCTTTGAATACAAACCATTGAAAGTTTTATAACTTCCACTTTTTTATATTTAGAGTGTTTAATTTGTCTCCGCTATGTATGAGAAGAGTGACGATTATTTGTTTAATGTTTATTGTACACTACTGATTAATAACTATTGACCATTTTTAGAGCAGGACGTTTTTTTTTTTTTTTAACTTTAAGATCTTAATTAATGCTCCATTAATATAAAATCTATGAGTATATTCCAATAAGGAATTGAATGATATCAAATTGATATGGTTGGGTTGAAGTTGATCTTCATAATAATTAAGTTCTTAACCAGCCAGCTTCTTGGCATTAATCGAAGTACTATTGACTGATCATAACTAGTAGTATAGTAAGAATTATTAATTAGTGCTTTAGTGATCACATATATTCCTTATTCTATATTTAGTATATTTGTGCTTGTTGCGTCATTGTTCACTATATATATATGCGTGTGTGTGTGTGGTCGTAATGCGTTGAAGACATCGGACAAACCTTTATGCTTGTCCTGTTTATTCAACCATTTCCACCATGTTAATTTGCTTTCATTGTACATTTATCCATATACGCGGTAAAAATTTTCATCGTGTTTGTGTATGTGTAGTTAAATTTTCATTCGTTTCCTCTACAATTGTGTGTGTGTGTGTGTGTTAGTTAATAAAAAAAATTGCAGAAGCAAATTATGAAACACAACACACACACACACAACCTTAATTAGTACCTAGCATTAGTATAACACCTCTAAACCATTTATAGTTTACTTATAATAGAGAATTATTTTCTTCTCAATACCACTCCATGTTTAGCATATACTCTTCTAATCTTTAATATAAGATATATTTACTTAATTTGATTAAATTAAAGAAGTTAGTTAATATAACATGTATTTTCTAAAATACTTTAGTGATCTTCTTTAATTATGTCATTCTTTCTACTCATTAATTATTGTAGAAGGAATATCAATATAAGTAAATGAGGAAAAAATTGACAAACATATGAAAAACATGTCTTAGAATTACTGCTAGAAAAATAGCTTTTCAGACCGGTCAAATATGGCTATTTTGACCAGACTTGTATCCAGTTGTTTTAAAACTCTAACACTTTTAAGATTGAATAATGAAGACGGACACTATTAGAGAAAACACTTTTATTGATGTACGTTTTTAGAACCTTTAGTTAATTGTTTTCAAAGATAGTATATATGTAAGTGTTGTTAAAAATGTTAAAATAGATATATGTTTTTAAATTGCTTTTTAAGTTACACAACTATTTTTTTAAAGCAGTCAGTTGAAAGTAAGAATATACAATGTCGATTTTATATAAAACTGATGTTGTAATTAACTTATAACAAGACTTATTTTTAAAAGAGTCATTGTTGTAAGGCAAACTTACAACTCTTATGTATGTATCCAGTTTTTGCTGCATTGTCTCCCAAGGGCGGATCCATGTATAAGATTAGGGGAGCTAGTGTCCACTCTTGAATTGGGAATTTTTTTTATTTTTTATCTTTTTAAATTAATATATGTTTGAATGATTGTTCACCTTTAATACATCAAGACTGCATTTAGTAATCGGATGGAAGATGAATGGTTGAATGATTGTTTAGTGTCTTATATTAAAAAAAGATATATTTGATAGCATTGATAATAAGACAATTATGATATAATTTTAAAAAATAAAGCCTAGAATGATGACATTATAATTATTTTTATTATAATATATTTTTGTCATTAAAATATATATATTTGAATTTATTGAGTGCCTATCCTTCATTGTAATTTATTTAGTTGCATTTCTAACAGCATTTAGCCTTGCTTTTCTAAATAACGAGTTTTGTAAAATAACTGCATCTCTTATTACATCCTCTCTTATTACATATCATTAGTATTCACTTGATTTCATGAATATTTTTTTGATATTCTTTTCTTGTTTATATTTTTTTATTTTTTAATGCATTTAAAACTTTCCTTAAAAAAAATCCTCCCGCAACTAGTGCCCTCTATGTAAATTTTCTGGATCCACCTTTGTTGTCTCCAATTGAGAGCAGATTTCGGCGATCAGTACAAGAATGAAGTCCGATAAACCAGACTCATTCTCCGCCTACAGAAAAGTTAAGAGAGAAATATGAAACAGGAATCATGAATTAAAAAAAAAAAAAAACAACAACAATCTGTAAAATGAACAACTACATTGAACGTTTATAATTACTAACAAGTCACTGTCTATCATAAAATCGCCAACTACATTATATTGAACGCTGTCTTGAATCAGCTGTGATTTATATGAATCAGCATGATTTAATGATGGTCTTTAAATGCCTTGATATTTTTTTCCAAGAAAATGAAGAACTCCAAAATAATGAACAGACCCTGAATGATAAAAATGTACTTCCAATCCAACTGGCACATAATACTTCAGTCAACATTACCAAGTTTTAATAACCATGATTCGTTTTACAATAAATACATCAAAAGTTTCTAAATGAGAGATTCATATTCAACAGGCCCATATGTAATTATAATCAACGCAAGGCCAGCTTGAAAGAAATTAAAAGGAATCAAACAATGTCTACATCAATAAATGCAGGTCCAAATATGTTTCCGCTTACGAGGAACACGAAGCTTATACAACTGATCATCAAAAGCACAAGAAATGCCATCTCATGTGCCCAGTTATGAGGAGATACGTACAACACAATTTTAATACTTTAAATACTTTCCTGAAAAAGATATGAGAAGCCTGCCCTGATAAACACCAAACTAAAGTGACAGGTGCACTGACAATGCAAGTGCACAAGAATATTAAATGAGGTAAAAGATAACTATTTGATGTTGAGTGTCTAAGCTTATACTCCCCCTACTCCTTATTATAAGGCATCAACTATCTTTTCTCACAAACCAAGAAGAAAATGGAAGTTAAGTCATTAATGAGCCTAAAATTAATAAAAGTTTCCAACTTTATCCTTACTTTAATGAGATAGATTTAAAAAAGTTTGTTAAAGTAAGGGTATAATAGGAAATAGTAATAAATAAGTTAGTTAAATGTAGTTGGTGCCTTATAAAAAAGAACAAAAATTTTGGGTAATTGGTGCCTTATAATAAGGACCAGAGGGAATATTAACATCATTGAATGGTAAGAGAACCTTGAAGGCATGATAAATTTAGGGAGAGTTTAAGAGGTAGTTTCGTTTGAGGGAGGGGGAGGGAGGGGGAGGGGAGAGAGAAAAATTATACCCCATTCTTTACAAAAAAAACTCATGGAAACTTTTTAATATTCCTAAAATATACTCTCAACAAAAAAGAATATTCCTTTCATTAATGACAATTTAGTCAATTCCTTTCTTTTCACACCCTCCCCTACCACACTCTCCCCTCAAACCAAACAGAATTAAGCGTGAAAACGAAAGCAGTATATCAAAAGACAGCCCCCATTAATTACTTACCACATATTCTAATCTTAAAGGAACTAATAACAAAAGGGGAGTTGATTATGCAAGGTCTGAGCATACTCCCATCCCTACTACTCAGTCACTACATTTTACGTCTTCCTCTCCCTTCCCCATCCCTTGTAGAAATACCATCACTTTCACATTGCTAAGAAATACAGTACATATGTAATGTAGCGTGTATATGATATGCAAAACAATGCAGTGTCAATAGTTGACAATGATACTGTAGAAGAGGGGACAAGTGCGCACCGAAACGTAGGCTGCATCAAGTTACTTCCACAAGCAACAAACTCCATGGGTTTTTCAGCTTCAAAGTATGTGGGATGAACATAGTGAAGCCTTGGTGCATTCACCTCTGAACTTCCATCACAGAAGTTTCATCTGTAACCATTCAAATCTTCTGATTATTTTTTACAATTTCAGAACTCTAAAACTCATCAGATGAAAAATTATAACCTTCTATAAAATATATTAGCTACATTCATATATTAGCCATACTTCTATTGACAGTAAAATAGCGATATCACACAACTTAATTCAAGATTTTTTTTTAACCACCAAATTCCTTAATGCTTACCACAAAAAAAAAACCCCAACAAATTCAAATTTCTACAAACCAAAGATAACCCAAAAATATCAAGCTAGGCAGACACAACTCATATTTCAATTACTAGAAATAAGTTCTTGATAGCCAGAATACCCAATAATATCTTGAAGAATCAGTATGTAGTAGCAAAAAAAATCAGATTTTACAAAATAAAGTTCTAAACAGAAAAAAATATAACGATGATATCTGAAGAAGATGAAAACCACAAGATAAATGGCGACCACAGACTGTTTTTAAATATTTCAAAAAAAAAAAATGTCAGAGATGCAAGAGTATGAGGTCAAAATTTGAATATTTGTGACTTTCAATGACTGTTTTTTTAAACATGATTGTTGAAAGTTAAGCCAAAAATAAATACGAAATGAATATTGAGTTATAATGACTGTCTTTATTAAAAAAAATCATTAAAAGTACTTTCAATAAGTGTTTTTGTAAAACATTCATTTTAACTTAATATTCATTAAAAAAAAATCGGCTTAACTTTCAATAACTATTTATTTAAAAACAATTATTTAAAGTTAAGCCAAAATTTTAAAAATGCCACCACTTCTTTTTCAACTTATGTTTTCTAAAAACATGCATTACATTAATTAGTATTGTTAAATTTACTTTTTGTCATAATACAGTCTAAAAAATAAAATTAAAAAAATCTGAAAATACATATTTCAAAATCACGGTGAAGAAGATAAGAAAATATTAGATCAAACGATACATTCAAGTTTTCTATATTAAAATAAAAATAATATATTCGATAAAATTAAAACAAAGGGAAAAAGGAGTTTGGCATTATCTTGGAAAAAATATTGCAGCCGTGCAGACGTGCGTAGATTTGGATTACGATTTGATGAGAACTTTAGATTGTGCAGTCTGGATATGAAGAGCATAGATTTGGACTCGACGAGCATGGATATGGACATGATGAGCATAGATCTAGAAGCCAATGAGCATGAAGAAAAAGATAAGCACGGAGAAGAAAACTGGTGTCGATGAAGCCGTCTAAGGATATGAAGAGCATATATTTTTTACTCGATCGATGAGTACAGGTCTCGATGTGAATAGGATAGATCTGGAAGCCAATAAGCATGAAGAAACCAATGAGCACGAAGAAGCTAACAAGCACATAGAAGAAAACTGGTGTCAAGGAATCCATCATAAAGGAGCAAGATTATAAAATGACATCTTCTGATAGATGTGGTTTTACACAAATTTTCTAATGATGATTTTGTTATCCTTTTGCTTTATGTAGATGATGCTATCATTATTGGAAAGAATATTTCCAAGATAAATGACTTGAAGAAACAGTTGGGTAAGTCATTTTCCATGAAGGACTTGGTTGCTGCGAAACAAATGTTGAATATTTCTATTACTTGAGATAGACAAGCAAAGAAATTATACTTGTCACAGGAGAAGTACATTCAAAAGGTACTTCAAAAGTTTCGAATGGATCAAGCCAAGGAGGTAAGTAGTCCTCTTGTTCCTCAATTTAAATTGAGTAACGAACAATGTCCTACCATTGATAAAGAGAGAGCAAATGAGGATCCCCTATGCTTCAGTAGTAGAGTTTGATGTATACAATGGTATGCATTAGATCTGATATTGCTCATGTAATTGGTGTGGTGAGTCGTTATCTCTCTAATCTTAGTGAAGAGAATTGGAAAGCTGTTAAATGGATTATGAGATATTTGTGTGGTACATATGATTTGAAGTTATTTTTTGGTAACCATAGACCTGTTTTAGAAGATTATTCAGATGCTAAGATGGTTGGAGAAATTGATTCTCGTAAGCCTACATCTAGATATAATTGATGATTAACTTTGCAAGGGGAGTTATTTCATGGAAATCTAGATTATAAAAGTGTGTTGCTCTCTCAATAACTGAGGTAGAATTTATTGCAGCTACTGAGGCTTGTAAGGAATTATTGTGAGTTACAAGATTTCTCCAAAAACTTGGTGTTCACCAAGAAAAGTATGTTCTATTGTGTGATAATCAAAGTGCAATTCACCTTGCTAAGACTTCATTTTTTCACTCGAGGTCAAAGCATATTGATACACGTTACCACTGAATACAAGATGTGTTAGGGAAAAAAATAAAAAAGACAAAAGACAAAAAGAAATAAAAGAGATAACCCTATTAAGGGGAGAGTAGGCTGCAAAAGTTTGTGTTGGAAAAAAAATGATATATAGTTCTTGTGAAAGAAAATATTTTCTGCAGCTTTTCAACCAGAGCAGTTTTGATCTAGCTAACGATCAGAAAGCAATCTCTTGTTGGATTGATCTGCTTTTTCTTTTGTGGAGATTCTAGACACATTGAGCTTCATTCTGGATGGTTAGATCATCCATTAGAGTCTTCTGTTTTCTCTATATTTTTTGTGAATGTTTGTTCACGTCTATTGTAGATTTTTCTAAGCAACTTTGATTAAGTTGGCGATCAGACAATGATTTTTGGTCCGATTGCCTTGAAATTTTGTGGAGATGTTTGAGACATATAAGTCTTAAATCTGAACAGCGGGATCATGGATTTAACCTTCCTAACTTCTCATTATTTGGTGTGAATGTCGGTATACATTTTGTGACTACTGCTTTTGAGTTCGGTGATTTCTGGCACAATATGAGATACACATTTTATTGCTCTATTGCTCTTTTGTCTTATTAATATAATCCTTTGGTGATTTTTATGAATAAGATAAATTTGTTGTCATCATATAATTGGGCTTTGTATTAAAGCATTGAACATTATATTCCTTTTGAAGATAATGAAATCGTTTCAGTTTGGGTCATGGTCATTTGCTCGCACTCACATTGAGAGAGAGATTTTTCTATGTCAAATTCGTATGCACCATCTTTTGTTTTATTATTTTATTTTCTACTTTAATTAACTCCGTACGATCATTTTTCCTTGAAATTATTTAATATCCGTTGTGCTCGTCCTTGCACACAAATATTTAGTGTGCTATACGACAGCACTTCCACTCCCAGTCAACACATGACATAACCAGAATATGACCTAATATTAATCACATTGTCGTGTGTCTCTGTGTGGAACCGATAGACGCAATCTATGTGTAATAATTGTTAAAATCTATACAATTTAATTATACCTCTTTTTTAGACTTGCAACTCTTCTTCTTTGTTTGATAAGATTTGCAACGTTCTTCTACCATATACATACATACATATATATATATATATATGTACACACACAAATATATATATATATATATATATATATATATATATATATATATGCATTTGCATTAGAGTTATGTATGTGTCAATCACATATGGGAATTTTCGTCCATTTACTTTTTTCTTTAAAACTTTGGTTCTTTTCTGTCAAATTTAGAAACCGTTGACCCTTTGAAATGATTAACTTATTTAATTTCCATGGTCGTTCTCTTACGTCATTCTCGATCCGTAGAGTTTTTGCATATCATACAGACACACAAATATTCGTTCAAGAAACACAAAATTCGTCAACACTAATTAATAATATATAGAGTTTCTAAGGATCCCGCGCCGGGACGCAATAATCCGAGGCCAAAATAATTATCAAGACCCAAAGATCAATTCGATCATAACTTAATTGGTGTATGTATGATGAAATTAAAGCCAAAAGGGAAAGTAAAACTTGAATATATTTTACCACAACTTGTCTCACACACACACATTTAAGGAAAAATTATAATAAGGTGCTAATTAATAGACTTAATGACATATAGGTCTTTTAAAATCATTAAATAAATTGCATAGAAGTTTCAAGAGATCTGAGTGCTATTATTTCTAAATATGAAAATATAATTTTGTCACTCTTCGTTTAAAATGAAAAAAAAAAAAAAAATCAACAGAGAGATTCTATTTCTAACCCTATTTTGCGCATTATAATGTGGTATCAAGAGAAAGAGAAGAACACAGAAATACAATATTTCTTTTGATGCCAGATTTCGTGCTCTAAACCGTCATAATTCTCTTCTGAATGGTGTTTTTTATTTTAAATTAAATGAAGAGGGAAAAAATTGTTTTTTCACATATGGAATTAATAGCACCGCCGATCTTGAGATAAGACACTTCACTGCAATTTGATGATTTTAATAAACCTAATTGTCGATAAGTTTGTTAATTAGAATCTAGTTGCAATTTCCCCTTGATTTAACAATGAAAGCTGAAAATAGAAGAGAAAAACAAAAATAGAAAGGGTTAAGAGCATAGCACAAGAAGGCAACTGGCTGGATTAGAGGAATGAAGAAGAGCATCCGCTAAAGTAGTGAAACAGAAAATGGCGCTGTGAGAGATCCACGCGTCCGTGAAACCTGCCATGGCCACTCTTCTTCCTTCTCTCTTCTTCATATAACTCACCTCCCCTCTCTTTCTTTCTGTTCCCCAAAACAAAATTCCTTCCTCCTCATTCTTCTCAATCAGATCCATCACTACTTGTCATTAATCATCACATATAGCATTCATTCATTCAAGTCTTGATTACTAGTGTCATTGTCTGTGTGTTCTATAAGGGTAGAGAATTATTATGGCTCTTGCTGGCACCGATTTCTTGCCTCATCAGACTTCGGCCACGATGACAAGTAGTGGTAATAAGCCCACCGACAACGATGTAGGTCGTCCAATAATCATGGAAGATCGTAATAATAATAACGGCCACACTAATCATAACTCTTGTACCAATCCTGCCACCACTACTGGCAGGCCTCCTAGAGACGTTTCCTCTTTGCGTCATTGCACTAACTCGGTTTGTGATCTCTATCCTTTTCTTTTCATTTCTTGGATTCAATTAGGTTTCTTCTTCTTTCTTTCTTTTTTGAATATTCTGTCTAAATTTTCGTTGAAATCAAAACTAATAGCTATATATGAATTATATGTGTTACATTGTGTCTAGGAAGCAGATATAGAGAGCATGGAATTGAAAACACCGACGACGACGACTACTACGACAACAGCCGCGACGACGACGGAGGAAACGTCAGAGTTTTCTCCTGTATTCCGATCAGGAAGCTGTTCTGAGAAAGGACCAAAGCAGTACATGGAGGATGAGTTCATCGCTGTTGATACTCTCCATGAACATCTTCCTCCATCAGCAACTCACCTTCCTTCTTCTGCCGCATTTTACGGGGTAAGTGTGTTTGTGTATATATGTATACATATGGAAGGGTTGATTAAGCAAAACCTAAATAATGGTTCAGATCTATTATTATATTGCAGTGTTGATCTAATGTATTGTATTTCCTTGTTTATTACTACTCTGATATGATCCTATTAAGATATATTTACTGATTTTCGAATTTGATTATATTAAGGAAGTAAGTTAGATTAATTGATATAAAACGTATTTTCTAAATTTCTAAATTTAAAGTACTCTAAATATCTTCCTTAATTCGTTATTCCCCTTCTTTGATTGTTGTTAAAGGAACATTAGAGATAAATAAGAAAAAGATTGATAAAAATAAAAGATATGACTTATACTTAAGATCAAGATAAATTCTCTAAATATGTCTTATGTTAAGAATAAAAAGGGAGTATTAATGAATGCGAATATATATGTGTGGACAGATATTTGATGGGCACGGAGGTACAGATGCGGCATTATTCACGAGAGACAACATCCTAAAGTCTATAACGTCGGACTCACAATTCCCTGGCAGCATTAAAAAGGTCATCAGGAGTGCCTTTGTGAAGGTTGATCACGCCTTAGCTGATGCCGTTTCTCTTGATAAATCTTCTGGCACCACTGCTTTAATTGCTCTCATGCTCGGAAGGTACCTGCCTAGCTCTCAGCAATTTACATATATATCCTAGATGCATCATAACGACTATATGCTCATTAAACTGTCATTACGTACGAACATTGGCTAATAGCTAACATGAACTCTATATATAATTAAGCGCATTATTAGCATGTGATTTAGGTGCGATGGGATGTTGTATCTCGACACACAGTTTTCTGACATACCTGATATCTGATTGAGTAAACTAATTTGCCCAAATAAAACAATATCACATGATTTTAGTTCGTTTAAGGCACACAGAAAATCTACCCTTAGAAGAGAGGAGAGAAACTAGGAAGTTACTGATCGAGCTTTTTTGTCGTTAAAGTGGTCAATTAAACTAGGTCCTAATCAATTATGTAGTTTATGGTGAACCTAGGTCATTCTCCCAAGGAGCAAGCTGTGGGTTTTCTTTAGGACTAAATTTCAGGTAATAAAAGATGCAGTACCTAAACTAAGATGTAAAACACTACTATAATGCAATTGACTCTGAAACCTATATGAGAATGAAACTAAGCTATATGAATTTGAATGTAATTTTTAAGGGGTTTTCTTACGAGAGAATAATTAAAATCTAATAAAAAGATTGATTAAAAGAAAATAAAAGAAAAATGATTTAATTCAGTTATGATGACGAATGAGACAACTTAGGAATTGCATGGAGTCGACTTTCTTGACCTAGATTAATTAATTAGACCCAAGGGAGGTTAATAAATTTAATTACCTAATTGAACACGGGAAACCCTCTAATTTAATAACACATATTTCACTAGAGAACTCATAATAAAATAAGCGGTGGCTAATTAAACCCATTAAAAACCAATCACAAAATAATCTTAGAAATCTTATTTACAATTATCTAATTGAACAATCAAATAATTTATCAACTCAATTAAACAATTAAGATGATAACCCAAATTAACAATTAAATTAATAACGAAAACTCAATTACTAATTTAATGGACAATCCAAAGGTTGCAAATAAGAGCCCAGCAATAAGCATAAAACTTCAAATTATCAGTCTAATCCAAAAGAAATAAGTTTACAATCTAAAACTAGATTGTTCTCAATTAATACAACTCGAAATCCTTTAAAACTAAATAATCTCAAGTTTGAATTAAAAAGATAAAAAGAACAATACTCCCTTGTGATCTTCATGTGTAAGCCCTAGGCCTTAGCTTCCTCCATGCTCCTCCCAAATTACCTCCCAAATGGCTTAAACTGTCATGAATTTATTTACTCCTCCAAACTCCATGCAAGACATGGCCATGTATTAGATGAATGAAATTGGTGTTGTGCGTGAGAGAAAGATGATGAATTAATGGAGAATTGGAGGTGGGGTCCAGCGTGAGAGAGACCAACGAATTAATGATTTGAGGATGAATAAAAGTGAGAGCATTCTCCAAGCAATACCCTGTACTTCAGCGTCTCGTCTTCGTGTGGCTGGTCGGTGTGTTTCTTCAGCGCGTTCCATTCTTTTCTAAACCTAGCAGCTGCTAGGTCAATTATAGGAAAGGAGAGGGAAGTTTTTGGGTACCAACTTGAACCTAATAAAATTCAAGTAGCCCAATAAAATTTCATCATTGGATTTCCTTTTAGCTATTCTGAAAAATTCTATACCATAGGATCTTATAAAATCACAATTTATCATATATCAATAGATATTATTTAACCACAAGATATCAATCAGAATATTAATAATTTAAGCTCAATATCTTATAATTAATTCAGATTTATATTATTTCCTAAAATTAACTGGCAATCCAAATATTATCTAGTATATCCAAATTAGCCTAAAATAATTCCCAAAATAAATGAAATAAGGTGGGATAAAATATATAAAAATTAGGATTTATCAGTTACGCATATCACTCACAAACTAATGCTCTTTCCTGCCTTAATTAAACTCTCATATTATGTAACTGTTCTCACCTTTTGTTTTGAACAAAGTGGTAAATCACAAGTCTGGGCCCGTATTTTCCTTTATTATCATTTTTGCCCTACTTGTGTATTGGGCTTTTATATGTCCTAATCAACCAAGGGTGGATTAACCCAATATCCACTAAGAGACAGTAGTTTAACATATATAGGCCTTTCCTTAAAGATATTCATTTTCTATATATACACATAAGTGAGTCTTTGGATATATATGTTTTAGAAGGGTTCATGGTATTGATGATCACTTGTTCAGTAATCAACCTTTTATTGAAGATGAACAAACCTCAAAAATCTTAAGGATTTGCTAGGTGAGGACCCATCTCTCTCTTTGGTGAGATGTACTCAACTATCGTTCACAGTCTTAATTAACCTATGACCTAACACCTTTTATGTGAATTAGTATCAGCACGATCGAGCTAGTTCACACAAGATCTTAACCACTTAAGTACTAATTGTTAGGGCAAAGCTAAAAAGATTTTTTTAAACAAATTTTGAGACAACTCTTCAATCGCTATGACAACACTTTTAAAAAAACTAAAACAAACACACACTATTTAATCTTTACCTCAATGTCTTCAGCGTAACCTCGTATATCTATAATTGAGTCTTTGTGTATATTTTGGCAGGAGTATGATGATAGCCAATATAGGCGATTCTCGAGCTGTGTTGGGAAAACGAGGAAGAGCCATAGAACTATCCAAAGACCACAAGCCAAACTGCACTTCGGAGAGGTTAAGGATTGAGAAACTGGGAGGCGTAATCTACGACGGATACCTCAACGGGCAACTGTCAGTGGCAAGAGCACTAGGAGACTGGCACATAAAAGGGTCAAAAGGATCAAAGAGCCCATTAATCTCAGAACCAGAGCTTGAAGAACTGGTTCTAACACAAGACGACGAGTACTTAATAATGGGCTGTGACGGTTTATGGGACGTGATGAGCAGCCAGTGCGCTGTTTCGACGGTGAGGAGGGAGCTGATGCAGCACAATGATCCAGCAAGGTGTGCAAAAGCACTTGTGACCGAAGCGTTACAACGTAATACATGCGACAATTTAACTGTTGTTGTTGTCAGTTTCTCACAACATCCTCCTCCTAAGCTTCAAGTTCCTGTGTTGCATAAGAGGAGGAGCATTTCAGCTGAAGGCTTGGATCTTCTTAAGGGTGTCCTCTCTTGATCATTCTTAATAAGATGCTTCTTCGATCACAGGTTTATTAATTTCATGTAACTTGCACATAGTTTTTGTTTTACAAAATGGTGGGAATTTTTCTGACCAGTTTTGTTGTCCCCTCAAGCAGACATATATATGCTTCCATATCAAATAACTTTCATACACATACAATACTTTACATGTAACATATTTTGACATTTTATATATGCTGCTGTTTGGTTTTCTTAATTCCCAAAGAATCTGCTATATATGGCCCTGTAAGGCCCAGACTATTGTAATATTTTAATTAAGAAAAACTAATTTTGTTGTTCATTATTCATTCAGTTGTAACTTAATAATTCTTGATGTAGCTTCCATAATTTTGATTTAGTTATAATTTATTATTTATTTTCTTAATATAATAACTTAGTTCTTATAGTCTTAACTAGTATTTTATAATAAATTTAGTCCCTATGATGATATGTAAAAATTATGGGAATGACTTTTATGGCAATTTTTTAATAGACTCGTTTCTTATGCCAAAATATATGGATGCGTATAAAATTATAAAATTAGCACAAGTGCACAACTACTTGAGATATTATAAAATTAATTACACGGAATAAAAAATTATATCATCTCTGCAACTTTCAAGCGGTGTGTCTGAAAATCGATGATTTCCTAACATCCACAAGTTGTCTGATGTGATATTCTTTGACCTTTTTTGGAGCTAGATTGGACAACCTGATTGATGTCATGTGATAATCTTTGCCTATATCCATCGCATTATTTAGGGTTATTTATTTCTATTTGTATTATTTAACACTTTTAAAATATAATATATTCTTAATTCGTTTGCTAACACGATTTAGAATTTAATTTCAATGAATAAACACACGATTTTAAGTTATTTTAATCAATTTTTTCATTAGGCAGACAATATTGGAGTTATGATATAAAAAGTGGGTAACTCAAATTTAAAAGTCTCAAATTACTAGAAAGAGAGTGAGTTCATGAATATCCTGTATATTATAACATGTGACTATGTTGCATGAATCCGACGATTTCCCCAAATCTATAGAGTGAAATATGGAATGGACATTTTTTATCAAATACATTTTTATCCTGTATTAAAAGGCTTGATCTAGATACTCCAATGTTACGTTCAAGTTGTGAATCCGGTTTCTCTGCCCGGCGAACCCCTCTTCCCATCTTTCACAGTCCCATCTCGACTGTTCAAATCTGGATCCAATGGTCGAGAATATTTTTTTTTTTAAAAAAGGTTAAATTAATTTTTTTAAAAAACATTGTTTTTAATTTTTTTTTTTTTAAAAACCATTCTCGGCTGTTGGATCCAAATTCGGATGGCCGAGATGGGACTGTAAGGAATGGGGGGAAGGTCCGTCGGGCAGAGGATCCATTTCCTCAAGTTGTTGGCCCAACTTATCGTTTTGATATGATACATGTGCGTATTCTCTTATGTTTTTTTTTTTGGATAAATTGTTGGGAAAAGTCATTTTAGAACTCAAGGTAGGAAAATATTGTCAAAAAAAGCTTTAAGAAAAATCAAATGTTAAAAAAGGCCCTAGGTCATTTTCTGGTATTATTTCAAAAAAACGTAGTTGTTAACAAGTACTGATATAGTTGTTAACGGATACTGATTTTGTTGTTAACGGATACTGATTTTGTTGTGAATGGGGTACTGATATTGTTGTTAACGTTTTCTGAAATAATACCAAAAAAGACCCTAAGGCTATTTTTGACATTTGACTTTTCTTAGTGCTTTTTTGATAATATTTTTTTACTTTGGGCCCTGAAAGGAATTTTCCCTAAATTGTTCTCTATCTAGTTACCGTGCACCTGCATAAGCACGCGTGTCGTTTTCTTTTTGTGGCACTGATTGCTAAACGACATGGGTAAATGGTCTGGACAAAGCTAAGCAGTGATGAGCAAGAATGGCAGGTGGTCAGTCACCGCTCCACGTCTAATATAAAATTATACGTTTTTTATATTTTAGCAGTCGCCTTTGATTTTTTTAAAAGGCCATATGTTTTTTATTTAAAATGTTAAAAACATCGACCACAAATCTGGATCCAGTCCCCATCCCATGCATTACGTGATCACGTGATAAACTTTATTATTTTAATTCAAAATTTCATTTCAAATAATTAATTCCAAAGTGAAATCATTCAATTATTCAACTCACAAAAAACAAATATAATCTTGAAGATACTATTCACATTTCAAGTCACTCATAATTTAATCCGGTAGTAGTACTGGAGGGCAGGGACGGATCTTCTCATATACACCCCAAAAAAATATATTCAAAAATTTTTTTGAAGCTGATTTTACTATCCTACTGATTTCAAAAACAAATTAGGGGGGACAGAGCTGATTTTTGGAGCTGATTTTAAAAAAAAAAATTATTAAAAAATACTATCCTACTAATTTTACTGAGCAAGAGAAGATAATTCTAAAGCCTCAAGTTCAACATTTTGTTACTGATGCTTCTAGTCATCCAAATTTGCAGAATCTATGAACTTTACCTGAATTATGTTGTGTTTTGATAAAAACTGGGAAATTTAAGGGAAATCTAAAGTGTATTACTTGATTAATCGATTGATTCGCCTTTTATTAACTATTCCAGTTTCAAAAGCTACGTGCCACAGAACGCTTGTTTTCAGCAATGAAAATAATCAAGACAAATTGCGTAAAAAGATGGAAGATGATTTTACTGTAGATAATATGGTAATTCATATTGAAAGAGAAATAGCTAACACTTTCACTACTGATTTAATTATTGATGATTTCAATTTATTAAAAGAGCAAAAAGCATTACTTTAAGTGAAAGTAATTTTTAATTGTTTCACTTAATACAGTGTTTTATTAATTTTGTATTATAAATTATATTGTTAACTTTTAATATTTTGATATATTATATAATAGGAAATTTTCTGGGATTTCATGATATTTTCTCATTTTGTAATTGATATGACATTCATACTAGAGACAAGTATGTTATCTTATACATTAGAATTGTTAAAATACTTTTATTATAAATCTGAATATATTTTTCTTTTCTTATTTATATTCTTTTATTTTTTAATACATTTAAAACTTTCCTTTAAAAAAAAAATTGGAGGCGCTACCTCAAACCTCCAAAACCCCACCACTAATGCCCCCCATATTTTTTCCAAACTCTGTCTCTGCTAGGGGGGAAAACTATTGTGATTTATAAATTTTAAATTGTATAAATTTGATATTCTTATTATCTTATATTATTAATTGACCCTCAAAATTAACGAAATGGTAGCCTCCACAATAGTTGGGGCAATGCCTGAGATATACTTCTGGTCTTTATTATAAGGCACCAACTACCCTTTTTCACGGACCAAATAATGAAAGTTAAGTTATTAAATTGGTTCATAATTAATAAATATTTCTAGCTTTACCTCTACTTTAATGATAAGAATTTAAAAAATTAGTTGAAAACGAGGGTATAATTAAAAAATAGTAATAAATGAGTTGGTTAAAAGTAATTTGTGCCTTATAATAAAGACAAAAAAATTTTAATAGTTAGAGAGAGAGAGAAAAGAGAGAGAGAGAGAGAGTATCAAATTGCCACAAAAAGGATATAAACGAACTCGTGATAAACAGTTGCCTGGAAAGAGACACGTTCAATCCCTTTAAGGCGAATATATAATTTGGACGGCAGCTAGTTAATATTTTTCAACCACACGAATATATATATATATATATATAAGTGTTACGATCGCAGACGTTTCTTGTTTTGTTTGATATATAGCAGGTTTTATATATTTTTACAGTATGAAAATTTTAAGGATTTTGATTTGTTTTTCCGATTCTAATAATAAAGTATAAATAACATAATTTTTTTGATAAATTATAGGTCTCAATTGATGTTTTCAAAATTACTATTGCAAGTTGCTTACAAAGTTATAATTTGATGATTTAAATATCACAAATATTTTGAATTTATAATGTTAAGAATCACGTGTGATGGGCGATGGCTTTGAAAAGTATTAATGCAGACTTTGATTCCTTACGGAAATTTTAATTTTTGAAAATCTTTTTTAAGCGTGTGGCTAATAATTTGTGTACTTCCTTGAATTTATTTTCTTAAGTAAGGAAATTATATTAAAGGGCCAATCAAAATGTTAGATCTGTGAAAATCCCCTGCATTATCTTGCGAGAGAGGCCTCTTTCTTTTACAATTTGGACTCTTCTTTTTATAGAGTTTGAAACTTTGAATTCTTTTTATTGTTTTCAACCACTAACTTTTTCACATTTAATATTCATATGTTATTAATCACTACAACTGATTTAAATCGAGGTTTCTTTGGTGATTAGTTTTATTTCAAATTCGAACCTCAATACTGTAGAAAATTTAAATTTTTCAAGGCATCTAATTGTCTTAAAATTAAATTTGTCTTCTTAAAACTATAGTTGCATGTTAGTATACATAATGGACAGAATTTACCACTAGGTGCTTATATTTGGTCCGTCCCACCAAATCATGGATAGAATTTTTTTTTTTTTTTTTTTATCGGACTACTAAAAAGTTAGATAAAAAATAAATCAAATAAATCCATCGATGATGATGCTGTTTTCCCGCAAGAGAGTTGGTATGAAGGAAGGGAAATAAGGTATCTTTAATGACTGGAAAGTAAAAGGGGATTTTATTACACATTGTTTGGTTAATTTTTTATTTTTCAAAGAAGGAAATCCATTATTTTTAATCTCTCTCTCTCAATTAAGATGGTTATTTACTTATTTCTATAAAAAAAAAAAAAAGTTTTACATTTCTAACATATTTTTTCTTTATGTAGTTATCCACAACTTGATCCCTCCTACTATCAAACATCACATCACGACTTTTTTTTTATTTTCTTTTTCTTTTTTTGTGGATAATATCACAACTTGCTTTGCAGAAAATAAATTATCATAACATGTTGAATCTATAAATATCTCGTCGTTTACTAACTCAACCAATGATTCATCCAACTTTATTATTATTACCAGTATTATTTTTTTCCCAACTACTCAACCTTCAAAATAAAATCGGCTCTCTCTTCCCTGTCGCGTGATCACATTCTCATCACCGCGCCACACGCTATCTTCTCCCATCTCAATCTTCTTCCTCCTCTCCTACGACGGCGATCATCTCTCTGTTCTCTTGCTCTCAAAATTTGATTCCAAAATATCAATCCGTTTGTGTTTTTTGGTCGCTGATTCCCCACTCACTTTCTTGGTATTGAACACTGAGCATTGAACATCAAAAAGCCGCCGCCATTTCACAGAATCACAACAAGAGAAACCCAGAAATTCAATCTGATGGGATTTGAGAATCAACCAAGTTCGTCATCCCACTCTTTACCACCATATCCTCGGGAAGATACTCCTCTTCTCACCAAATCGCCTCCTCTTTCCTCCAACTTCAAGACCTTCGCCAATGTCTTTATCGCCGTTGTAGGTGCCGGCGTCCTTGGTCTCCCATATTGCTTCAAGCGAACGGGATGGGTCTTGGGCTTGCTCATGCTCTTCACTGTCGCTTTTCTCACCTATTACTGTATGATGCTTCTGGTCTACACTCGCCGTAAGCTCGAATCGACCATGGGTTTCTCCAAAATCAACTCATTCGGCGATCTTGGCTTTGCCATCTGTGGTCCCGTCGGCAGATTCTCCGTCGACGCCATGATCGTCCTTTCTCAAGCCGGGTTCTGCGTGAGCTACCTAATCTTCATTTCCAATACGCTGGCACATCTATTAAGCCAGAACACACAAACATCCGTGATTTTAGGTTTATCCCCGAAAGTTCTATTTCTCTGGAGTTGCTTTCCGTTTCAGTTAGGGTTGAATTCCATTCGAACTTTGACCCACCTGGCTCCTATGAGCATAATTGCTGATGGGATCGATATAGCAGCGAAGAGTTTAGTTATGGTGGAGGATGTGACTGTGTTCATCAAGAATAGACCCGCTTTAGAAGCATTTGGCGGTTTCTCTGTATTTTTCTATGGTATTGGTGTAGCAGTATATGCTTTCGAAGGAATTGGAATGGTTTTGCCTTTGGAATCTGAAGCTAAAGACAAAGAGAATTTTGGAAGAGTCCTAGGTATGGGCATGACTGTGATTTCTCTTCTGTTTGGAGCATTTGGTGCTCTTGGTTACTTTGCTTTTGGAAATGAGACCAAAGATATCATCACTACCAATCTGGGACAAGGACTTGTGAGCTCTCTGGTTCAATTGGGACTCTGTATCAACCTGTTCTTCACTTTTCCATTGATGATGAACCCTGTGTATGAAGTTGTGGAAAGAAGGTTGTGTGATTCTAGGTACTGCTTGTGGCTGAGATGGTTGATGGTGCTAGGGGTAAGCTTGGTGGCACTTTCGGTGCCTAATTTTGCAGATTTTTTGTCACTAGTAGGAAGCGGTGTATGTGTTGTGCTAGGCTTTGTGTTGCCTGCAATGTTTTATTACCTAGCATTCAAGGGAGAGCTGGGTTGGAGATCTGTGATCGGTAATGGTGCAATTGTGGCTTTTGGATTCATTATGGCAATCATTGGAACTTGGTCTTCTTTGGTTGAGATTTTTGCGCCAAAAGCTTAATTGGGGCCGAAAACACTTCACTTTCAGGCTTATCCGGTTCATCCAATCCAAGGGAGGATTCATTTTCATGTCTTGTTGGGATTCCATACGAGAGAATTATAGTCTTTTCCAGTCTTAAATCTCATCCCTTAATGGTTTGATACAATCTAAGGGAGCATTTCAGTGTTTTTTTTCGAGTCCAAACAAGTTTCTGTTTGCTCTTGTTTGAAATCTCAGCCAGCCATTAATACGATCAAGGGAGGGTTTTAGGCTTGTCTGAGATTCCATGCACTTCAAAGGGATCATATTAGCTGGATGGTATATGTTGTTAAGTGTAAACCAGTCAAGTACTGAGTCATGAAATAAAAGGTTCCTGATTTGCCGAAGTCATTGGCAACCAGTATTTTTGTTATCTTTGATTCTCTTATGATGCTCCTCCTCCTCATGTCTTTATGAATCAGACCATGTAAATTTTGAAGAAATAAACATTCATAGCATTCAAACCTAGTCTCATCCCATGAAGGTAAAGATTGCAGATTGTCCAAGGCTCTTGGTCAGCAACAGTTAGCATTCCCTAATTAAGATCATTTTTTTTTAGTATAATACTTTTTTTCCCAAAAGTACCTATATTAATATTTGAAAACCAGATACACAAAATGATAACTAAAACAAAAACAAATACAATAGAACAAACCAAATACAAGGAAAAAAAAACTAATTATCACTAATTGAAGAATGAGAATAGAAGTAGTATCAACAACTACACCAAACTCCTGTGGATGAAAGGTTAGAAGTAATATGAAAGAAAGTGTTGGTTGCAAAACTCATCCTATAAGGCACACCTTCTTATAAGCATCAACTGCAAATAAAATAGTTACACAGTTGCCTTGTCTCGGGATAAAGAACATAAAAAACCCAACCTTAGAAAGAAGATCAATAATGTCCTGAAGAATACTTCTACTCCTCCATTGAAATAGATTTGGTGACATCGACACACAACGAACAATGCCTCTTGATGATGCTTATGACTAACAATGGCCCTCTTATAGGTAAAGCATAAGGTATCAGCGACCATTGATACAACCATTCCCCCAAGAATGCGAATCCAAGCCACTCAAAAAGGATCGGATTTATTAACATTCAAATAAACTTCAAATCAAGAGGAATTATTTTAAGATCTTGTAGATTTGTTTATTAACACCACCACTAAAACCTAACACCACAAAAACTACAAAAATAGAGGAAGAGAAGTCGAATAGCTCATACAAAGGCGAGGGAGAGAGCTCTCACCGCCTCAAGATAGATTTGGATATGAAGAGGAAAAACCCAGTCTAAAGACGAGAGAAGACCACAACCGACAAAAATAAGATAGAGGAGACCACAGCTGGAAGATCCGAGTTCTGATCTACCTCTCTAAAATAGTTGTGGTATAAGATGATGCTCGCTGGCGACATGTGTTGGCACATGTTGCCGGTGAGAGAGAACCGAAGAGGTGAGTAATAGAGGTAGAGAAGAGAGAGTGTCGGAACAGAGAGAGAGAAGAGAGAAAATCCTATTCAATAAACTTCCTTGACAAGTTAGTTTAAATTATTATTTTTTACGATAATATTGATTATTGTTAATTTCAAAAGTAAAATTTAGGTAAAAAAAAAATTTCTAGAGGGGAAAACAAAATTCATAAAATTTCTTTGAATAATATGTCATAAATAACAAGTGATCATAAGTTCTATTAACCATAATTCATTTTTGGGTTAAAGGGTATTCTCACCCTCCACAGAGAAACTGTGGGCATCAAAAGGTTTTTGAGGGGGCAATGTCACCATAGAAGTCGTAAAATCGTAACAATGTTGTTCTTCCCTAACGGAACTAAACGGTCAATCATTAGTTGATCGATTATGCTGAGATGACATACCCATATGGTATCCTCATTATCTTGGTTAAAGAGCATTTTTGTCTTAAAAGTTTCCATGGAAGAGCTATGGACACTATGAAGTTTTTTTTATGAAGACAATAATTCCCTGGAAGTTATAAATTTCTTTTTTGATTTATTTCATAATTGGGAGGCGCCATTAAACACTAAATGATGAAAGAAATTGAAAAATAAGCCAAAAAAAAATAAGAACCCATAAATCAAAACCAAATATATGACCAGAGAAACCCATAAAACATAATATCAAAAACACAAAAATAAAGGCAAAACAAAAAAACCCTCAAATCCCCCCCCCCCCAAAAAAAAAAGGAAACAGAGATTTTGGGTTCAAGAAAAAAAAGTTAGAAGATGTAACATAAGAGAATGAAGAAGACAAAATAAGGGAATAACACTCACTGAAAAACTTTTCACAAATTTATTATGTGAATCATGCCTTTATCAGTCATCGGCAGGACAAAAGATATCAGCATACTTCACGTAACAAATTTCTGAAGAGTTTTTGAGTAAGTTCCTTTCTCCTCTCCTATGTTCTTTGTTCTCTTATGTTATAACTTTTGGTTCCTTGAATCTAAAATTTTCGTTTGCTTTTTCTGAAGTTGGAGATTTTTTGTTTTGCTTTTGACTGAGTTTTCTAGTTTATGGTTTATGAGTTTCTCTGCTCATATGTATGTGTTATTGATTTTCTTCTGTTTTTTCAATTTCTTTGATCCTTTAGTGTCTGAAGGCGTTGCCTCACATACGAAATAAATCAACAAAAAATCTATGACTTCCATAGAATTATTACCTTCCTTGAAAAATCTCTTGTACCCATAGCTTTTTCATGGAAATTTCTCAGGCAAAACTCCTCTTTAACCCCCCGAAAAAGGTGATGTGGATACCACGCACGCATGACATTTTTGTATAACCAATCAACAGTTGATCGTTTGAATCAGTGTGTCAATATTACTATGATTTTGCAACTTTCAGGGTTGCCGTTCGAAAATTTCTAAGTACCCATAGAAACTTTCAAGACAAATATTTCATTTTTTAAAAAAAGCTTTCAAGACAAATAAACCTTTTAACCTTTCTTTTCTTTTCTTTTTTATCAGGAAGTGAATATTTTCTTCTTAAAACTTTTGAAAAGCAAACATATCTTAATTGATTCCCCCACACAACTCATTTATTATTATTTTTTAATTATACCCTATTTTTAACTAACTCTTTAAATTCATATCATTAAAATAGAGATAAAGTTGAAAATATTTATTATTTCTGAACTAATTTAATAACTCAATTTCTATTTTTTAGTTTGTAAAAAATGGTAGTTGGTGTTTTATATTAAAGACAAGCAAGTAGTTGAGACACACAACATTTGATATGCATAGGCCATAGGGCTATAAGCCTATAATATTAACTACTAAGATACTGCCAATATGAGATTTGAAAATAGGTTTGTAGTTTGTACGGTAAATATAAGACCCATATTCACAGACTAGAGACAAAGAAGCGAGGAAGGAAGGCAGGTGGAGAAAAAAGTGGAAAGATTGAAGATCGTCTCTTGTCTCGCCTCACAAATATTGCCAATTTTCTCTCTTTCCTTCTTTATTTCCTTTCCCCCAAATCAAAGCTTCAAATTTGGTCATGTACTAGAAATCCCACGTCCAAGCAATTTCATTCAATATTCAACAGTCAAATCATTTCTTAATTCGATTCAGATCAGATTTTTAACGGAAAAACTGACAAATCCTAGAAAACTTGTAAAATTCGATGTCTTGCTCGTCGTCATCGGGGTCCGAGGAAGAGGATGAGGGCTTCGATTCCTACAGAAAAGGAGGCTACCACGCCGTCAGGGTCGGCGATCAGTTCGCCGGTGGGAGGTACATAGCTCAGAGGAAGCTTGGGTGGGGTCAGTTTTCCACCGTCTGGCTCGCTTACGATACTCACAATTCTGTATGTTTTATCATCGCATTTCTACTTCCCCCTCTGTATTTTCTGAATTTGGTTTCCCACTAATAGTTTCCTCATAGAGAGGGAGATTTTCTCGAGTCTCTTGTCCTTCATCTTTTGATTGATTTGGCTTGTGATTAGTGTCCCAGATGTGAAACTTTACTTGACATTTTCTGTTGATGCAATCTGTTTTGAATCGTGTGGAGTAAAATTATGATTAACTTTGATGCTGATGTATATGTATTCTTCTTGTTTAGGCAAAGGCAATAAATTGCTCTGTTCTTTTTCTAATGAAGTTTCCAAGATCTTCCTTACATTTCTTCCACCGACATTGTATTGAACTATTGATCCATATTCCAAATTATGTAGTTATTGTATTTTGATCTGCAATAGGTTTTATTCTAGCATTTCCTTTTGTCTCTGCTCCTACGTTTTGATTTTCCCTTACCGTAGCTTTTAAGCGTTTCTATATTGCTTTTTCTATCCTATTAATATCATTCTAATGAACTAATCCTATGTAGATTAATTGGTTTTGAGATGGAATTATGGTTAAATGGCAAATCATGTTTTCATCTGATAACACTGCTGCACCTTCGTTCTCAACTGGTGTGCGTAGTTGTCAACATGTCTCACAAGTATATAAATCTGCTTGTTGGAATGCTAGTAACGGCCAATGGTCATCACAGATGTTTTCATCTTTTCGCTTCTTATATGCTGATGTTTATGGATCCTGATTCTTTGCTGCTGATCTGGATGTTCTTGGAAACCCGCTGTAGAGGATCCATTGATCTGGGTGGGATGGTTCCTCTGTCTGTCACATACAATCCCTCGCATACTAGTGCTCGAACTATGACCTATCAATGTCCTTTATCCATCTTCTTTTTTCATGCATCTATGTTTGAATGAAACATTTTCTATAATGGCCAAACACTTGTGAATGTATTCTCATTGATTTTGCCCAAGTCAGTGGTTCTGTTAAGTTTATTTTATTTAGTGGACCTGTTTTTCTTACATCTAGTATATTAATGTCAACTTTGTGATTTTCAGACATATGTTGCCCTCAAAATTCAGAAAAGTGCAGCCCAGTTTGCTGAGTCTGCCCTTCATGAGATAAATGTTCTTTCTTCCATTGCTGAGGCTGACCCTTCAAATTCAAAGTGTGTCGTTCAATTGATCGACCACTTTAAGCACTCAGGCCCAAATGGGCAGCACCATTGCATGGTCCTTGAATTCCTTGGTGATAGCTTGCTTCGCCTGATCAGATACAGACGTTATAAAGGCCTCCCAATGAATAAAGTTAGGGAAATTTGCAAATGCATTTTGATTGGTCTGGATTACTTGCATAGAGAACTTGGTATAATCCACTCAGACCTAAAACCTGAAAATGTCCTTCTCTTATCCACCATTGATCCTGCTAAAGACCCTGTTAGATCAGGACAAAGCCCAATTCTGGAGAAGCCTGAGGGAGGCAATGTTGGATTCTCAAGAGTTGTTGAGAAAAAGTTGAAAAGGAGAGCGAGAAGAGCAGTTGCTAAAATATCAGGAAGAAATTCTCCATTGGTAGAAGCTGTAGGGGTTCCAAAGTTTGATAGAAATGTTGATGGAATTGATGTGCAATGCAAGATAGTAGATTTTGGAAATGCATGCTGGGCAGATAAGCCATTGGCAGTAGAAATCCAGACGAGGCAGTATAGAGCTCCTGAAGTTATACTGCAGACTGGGTATTCCTTCTTTGTTGACATGTGGTCTTTTGCTTGCATCGCTTTTGAGCTGGCCACAGGTGATATGATGTTTACTCCCAAGCCAGGACAAGGTTTTAGTGAGGATGAGGTATGATGTTTTGCACTTTCTAGTTTATTAGAAAGATTTCATGCATGAGTAAAATTATGATATTGTTTGTGCATAGGCTGATTGGTATCTTAGACTTGCTTGCTGCAATATAGAAGTGGTTAGATGATCAAATAATTTAATATCTGGGTGTGCTAATTTTGAGATATATAGCTTTGTATTGGCTTTAAACCAGTGGAGTCTTATTGCTTAGTCATGTCTAAAATGATTAAATATAGGTTGTTGAATAGAACATGATGGGCATCCAAGTGGGGTGGGGAACCCTTCTCTGAAACTAGCTATAGAGGTGGTTGAACCATCCTATTCAAGAGCATCCCATGCTATTTAACAAGGGTTCATGCATCTCATATTTACCTTGGTCTTCTTCAGTTGGCCACCTTTGTAGAGTCAATGACATGATGGAATCAGACATCATGGACTGCTCTAGTCTCCATCCAAACACTTCATGAATTGTTTGATGTCGTATTGAATTTTTTGTATTTTGTAATATCTAAATGCGCAGGTTTTATTACTATTTTGTTAGACATTGTTGTTTCCATTTATGATCCTTTCCCAACCCTGTGGAAGAAAAATAGAACAATTGTGGTTTGGGCAGTTTCTGGCTTCTTTTTCTTATTACTGGGCTTGAGATACTAGTGTTATCCAATTGCTATTGGTCTGTGTGATCTATAAAAATCTTGAAATAGGTATTAGGAGGCAAGCTATATAGACTTCTAGTTTCTTTTTTTCCCTGATTGTTATTTCACACAATCAATAAGCACGCAATGAGTGCAAGCACCTTTACATCTGGAATTTGAATTGTTCTTTGATTTGTTCAGAAAAGAAAAAGGAAGAATTATTGTCAAACTCTTAGTTTAAATGATAAACTGACTGTTGGTTTTCATTGCATTAATGCTGTACATTGTTTTGACATCAGGACCACCTTGCCTTGATGATGGAACTCCTTGGAAAGATGCCCCGGAAGGTGAATGTTCATATTTCTACTATCTAGCATAGTTCTTGAAGCCATTCTGGCATTCCTAATGCTTGTTGGACGCAGGTTGTCGTTAGTGGAGCAAAATCCAAGGATTTCTTTGACAGGCATGGGGATCTAAAAAGAATTAGGAGGCTAAAATTCTGGCCACTTCACAAATTTTTGATCGATAAATACAATTTTTCAGCGAGTGATGCTCGTGAGTTTTCAGGTTTTCTTTTGCCCCTTCTGGATTTTTCACCGGAGAAGCGGCCAACTGCACAACAGTGCTTAGAACACCCATGGCTTACTGGTTAAGGCAACTCCAAATAATGAGAAATAATTCTAGTTGGTCAAAGATTGATGGTTGGGTTTTAAAATAACTAATGGGAAAAAGCAAAGGGAAGAAAGTTATCTGACACAGCTATAGTTATTGCGTTTTAAGCTCCTCCTTCCTTCCACATATAATGACCTGTTATTGGTTGCGATTCAAAAATTTTTTTTTGGTTCCAGTCGTTATTTGTTATTGGATTAATATACACAAAGATGTATAGTAGAGAATTTTGTTCATCTGGAGACGATACACAGGAATTTGCGTGTATATTATTTTCTTTAATAAAGTTATTCTGTTTCCAGTGTTATTGGATCAAATTCGTGTACTTTCCGATCCATTTTGCCTGTTTTTTTGGCCCCTCACTTTATGTTCTAACTATTGCTGACATTCATCCCATTAAAGTTGCAAAAGCTTCGGGGACAATGTGCTTACAGAAAGAGGTGAATCCATGCGATTTGAGAGTTTAATGGAAAGATTAATGTACAGTCTCACAAAAGCCTCCCTAGTGAGGCTAACAAGTAGCAAGGGAGTTCGATCCCTCTAGTGAAAGTTTGTTTTGTCGTGTTTCCTTTTGGAATGCCCATTCCAAACTAGTCAAACTGGTGAAGTTGCGCTTTTTCCTCAATTTATGTGTATCATATTTACACAATGAATATACTAATATTTTCTATACCATTTCAACTATATATTGAATGTCTCGATATTAATATTTTCATTATCATATCAATCTTATCGGATGTCCCAAAAGGAACATAGTGTGCCTTCTTTTACTGTGAATCACTTTCTTCTTTCATAGGAAAAATCCAAGTGGAAGGCTTACTAGATTCTTTAAATCTCAAATTCGAGGTCTAAAGAAGACAATTGTATGAAATGGGGTAACCACAAACCTCAAACAGATACCAGTAATAATATCAGAAAAGTGGAAGCGTGCCATTCCTCCCAACCATCTTCCACCTGATATAATTCAATCGATAATAACTAAGTCAAGGACTGTGATGTTCTATTTTGTTTTAGCTATTGCGTATACTTTATAGCGAATATCATGTCCTTCCTCTTTGTTGTTTAGGAATATACAGTTACGGAAGTTCGTATGAAGGAGTTAAGAAAGTGACCTAAAATGAGTTAACAAAAACAAAGTTCACTTAAATTTGCCAATTAGCATTCAAGCTTTCCCATAAACATGATCAAGAATATGTTGTCCTCTGATTTGCAAGAAAGTGACCTAAAATGAGTTAACAAAAACAAAGTTCACTTAAATTTGTTAGCCAATTAGCATTCAAGCTTTCCCATAAACATGATCAAGAATATGTTGTCCTCTGATTTGCAAGAAAGTGACCTAAAATGAGTTAACAAAAACAAAATTCACCTTAAATTTCTCAGCCAATTAGCATTCAAGCTTTCCCATAAACATGATCAAGAATATGTTGTCCCCTGATTTGCAACAAAGTGACCTAAAATGAGTAAACAAAAACAAAATTCACCTTAAATTTCTCAGCCAATTAGCATTCAAGCTTTCCCATAAACATGATCGAGAATATGTTGTCCTCTGATTTGCACTCATGTTATGGAGCAACCATCGCAATCCTTCTTTTGTTTATAGAAAATACCCCATTCCTAGTTGGTCTTAGATTTCAAAAGTCTTGAATCCTCAAGGGTTATCATGTTGGTAGGGTAGTACGGAACTATGGAGAAAAACATTTGTTAACCACATAATTCACCTTTTATACTGCAAGACCATCTATCAACAAGCACAAGAGCATACAAATATAGGAGCAAACACATCTTTAACTTTCAGATTTTTCATTTATCCTTTTAGCTCCCCAAAATGCACTCAATTCAATTAGCACAAATTTCATATATAGGAAGGATTGGGGGTATAAATAATTTGCCAGCAGGACCAGAGGTACCACTTAACAGCATTCCACCAATCTCCATGTATCTAACACAATCTCTATATTTGGATGGAAAGAAAATTAGGCGGGAAAGAAAACAAGGAGGGAAAACTCCCAAAAATAGTAAAAAAAAATTTAACATTTTTGGAGGACTTCCTTCCTAGTATCCCCTCCCCTTACTTTTCTCTCCATCCAAACATAGCCAATTATATCCACAATACTGAGTATAGCTTCATCAAACCAAGCTCCATACAGCTATGCTTTCAAATAAAGGTTATATAACACATCTATTCAAGAAAACGAACTAAATTTCAGTTTTAAGGTAGTTCAAATGTCTGACTCCGCAATCTACAGAGAGGATAATATGTAAAAGTACACAAAGAAAACACAGTAACACAAATTTACAGAAAATATACAGAGTCTTCTCATCTAAACCAACTAAATTAGGTGTCCATAAAAAAATTCGAGGATGAAAGTCCAAGGAAACAGGTAATGCTAAAGGAAACCCCATAAGCACCAAGTTGAACCCAACCTATAAGTGGAAAACTTGAGCTATAATGTGTTTCCAAGTTGCTCTTGTATTGAAAAATAAAATTAATCACAGTAAGTTATAAACTAGAGAAGTTTCCAGTAAATCTCTGTTAACTCTATTTGAAAAGAGATCATAATTTATATAAATATTCTGTTGCCATGCAAACATGTTTCCAACTTAGAAATCAAGTTTGAATTTTCATCTTCATGACCTTGGAATTGTATACATCTGTTACAGCCTTACAGTTACTTGCAAGAAATAAAAAGACTATGGGGGTTGATTTACATTTATTTTCCCTTTTTCTAAAACCAGCTTATCAATGGCCTAAAAAAATGTAACTAGCAAAATGAGAAAGAATCACCAATAGAAAATATAACAAGTGTAGGAAGCCACATTTCACAAACCAGGAAAAATGAGACTCATCCTGGGTTCTATACAGCTAGAGCTTGGTAAAAATCTAATGAGCCCATTCTATTTCAAATAAAACAGTAGAAAATATGATCATTCAGACCTCAAATATGCTAACAACACATCTTCAGACACAGAATGACAGGACAAAAGTAAATTGCACTAAAAAAAAAAAGGAGCAAAAATTGAAGAAAACCTTATAAAAAATTAGTAAATGAGTATAGCACAACATATGTTGCCTGAATATATCAAACAAAATCTCAAAATAAGGTTTGAACTCTGGCATTACGTTTATTCACCTATGAACAAATAACAAAAACGGTGATAACAAAAAAAAAAAACATTAAGGGCAAGGCCTAATAACAAAAGCCTTCCACAAAACCTTGAAGAAGAGAATGATCTTGCACATTTAAGCACGGGAACTTGAGAAACATATAACCTGTGCTTACATACTAAACATATGATCCTTTCTTCAGAAAACTTCTATAGTATACGGAACAACCAAAAGCTCAAACTCCGAAGAATTTGTAAGCCATCCAATCTTATCTTACGAAAAACAAAATAAAAGAAACAAGAAGTAAGCCCTTTAATTGATTTTTCGATAAATGGTTAACACAGGTTAGAAATCTAGAACCCTAACCGCTCGGACCAGCTTGAACATGATTCGAAGAAGAGCACTCGCCTTCATAATGATCATGGGGATGTTTATCCGGGTGATGGCCGTGTTCGTCATCGTCATCGCTATCGTCTTCATCAAAGGGTTTCTGTTTGTGAAAGATACAGCACTTCTTGGAGCTCTTCTTCTGCATAAACTCGTTGTCTATGGTGCCCTCTTTCCATGTGACCTTCTTCTTCTTGCGATTAAGAGGAAGGAAAAGGACTTCGGGCTGTTGGTTCTGTTGTTGTGATTGGTTCTGAGACGAAGAGGACGGGTCACCGGAGTGAATGGTTATGGTGGTTGTGGCGGTGGCGGAAGGGGAGGATATAGCTAATTGCCTGGTGGCGCCCACGGGTCTTGAGGCCATGGTTGGCGGATCAAAATCTGGGGAAGATTCAGGAACCACGAATGATGCGCTAAGCGTCTCTGTAATAACTTGATCGTTTGTTCTTCGTCTTACCCTCTCGCCCTCTTCGGTTTTTAATTTTAGAAAAATCAGGAAAAAAATAACTGCCTTTTTAAAAAATTAAAATTATTTCCTTATGAATCAAATTTGACGAGGTCTTAGAAGTTAAGACTTAAATTGATTGACTTTTAAAATTTTTTATTTTATTTATATAATAGGTACTGAAAAAAATAAGAAGAAGATACTAGTATGTATTTTCTTTCATCGAGAAGTAATATTGTAAAACAGTTATTAATAATTTTTAGGGTGGACTTTTAGGTTATAATAAGCATCAGAGTAGCATTTGATATTCTAAAATGAAATTTCAAATTTATAAAATTATCATTGTATATATTTTACAAGAATTGGAAATCAAAACTATACTTCCCTGACAAAAAAAAAAAAGAAAATCAATTTTTTTTTATATAAAAATTTTAGGAAAGGAGTTGGATCCATCTACGATCTAAGGGTAAGACGAAATCTCCCTTCTTCTTATGTGATACCAATGTTGAGCAGAGCGAACCGTCTATTACTTTCTGGTGTTTATTTAGGCACATAAGAGTTATAATGCCTCCCAGAGCCTTCACCAACTTCAGAATCAAACCCCCTCCCTTTGATGAAAATGTTAGACTCTTTTACCAGTTGAACACAAAGATAAGGGATAAGAGAATCGAATTATTTATTTATTTTTTGTTACATAAATTTTATAAATGGGGTTGGGTTCACGTACAATCCAAAGGCAGAACGAAATTTCCCTTCCTCCTAGGTGATACCAATGTTGGGCAGGGCGAGCCGTCTATTACCCTCAAGTGTTTACCTAGGTATCCAGGAGCTAAGATGCCTTCCCCAACGCCTTAACCAACTCCAGGATCGAATTATACTTCTCCTAAAATCAGTACAAAAAATACTTGCAGTATATGGGCGATAGGAAAGGCCCATTGCATTACATTACACATTACACTATTACAACAATGGTCTTGGCCCATTCCATGGAGGTTGTTGGAGTTTAAGAGGGCCCAATAAATTACTGATTTTTTTTATAATAAAAATTACTGAATTTTTATTGGTAGAGTTGATGACATTTTAGTGACTAACAATTGTATCAACAAAATGAAATTAATCTTTTTTGGACTAAAAACATTGATAATTTATTTTTACCAGAGACTGAAAATGTTGATATACAGTAAGCACATAAGCAAACATAACATATTTTTTTTAATCTATAAATGATTAAATTAATTTTTCTAAAACTAATCGGCATATATGAATGTATGATGAGTTAATAATACTTAAGAAGGAGGCTAGGGAACTGTTAGTTAAAGTGGTTGTAGTAATTGTTTATAAAGTTTGTATGTTCATTCTTGTATACTCTTATAAGTTGATGTCCCCTCTGTGCATTTTATTAATTCATTCATCATTTTATAAAGAAAAAAAAAAGTACTCCCTCTGGTCCTAATTATAAGACATAGTTGACTTTTTTATAAAGATTAAGGAAGCTAATTAAATTACTTTAAAGTATTTTTATTTTTATTTTTTTCTTCAAACTAATTAATTTGAATAATAAACTAATATATAATATAAGAATACATAACATATAAAGTGATTAAGTAACTTATTTAGCTTCTTTAATTCCTCCAAAAAAAGTCAATTTTGTCTTATAATTAGGATTGGAGGTAATAGTTTGTAGAATTATAAGTCGGTTTAAGAGAAAAGATGACTTTTATCTAAATTGTTATTAATGAGAAAAATATCCTTTTTTTATTGAGAGTTTATTTTTTGAATATTGAAAATATTTTATAGATAATTTGATCAATATGAGGAAAAAAATTTCTCCCCTCCTCTCAAAACTAACATACTCTAAGGCGAAAAAAAAAACAGTAATTAACAACTCCTGTCAAAAAAGGAAAAAGCATTTTGTTTGGATGACTTCGTCCGACATTATCAATAATTTAGTTTTGAAGTTTTTATAAAAACAGAAATTGCATTTGCATCAAAATTATTCTATCATATGCTAAAGCAACATCAATTTTAAATACATATTACTCCTTTTTTTTTTTTTTTAAGTAGAAACTCTTGTTAGAATAACGACAATACAAATATTATGACCAAGAATAGTCATCACCGATAAATTCAAACATGACTTCGATTAAATAATACTCTATCCAGTCCTAATTATAAGATGTAATTGACTTTTTTAAAGAAATTAAGGAAATTAATTAAATTATTTTAGAATGTTTTTATTTTTATTTTTTTCTTTAAACTAATTAGTTTATTAGTTTAACTAATAAACTAATATATAATCTAAGAATACATAACATATAAAATGAAATGATTAAGTAACTTATTTAGTTTCCTTAATCCTTCCAAAACAAGTCAACTATGTCTTATAATTAGGACGGTAATACTCCCTGCACCAACAAACATTTCCACTTTTTTATGCCTCAATAAATATTGCCCTTCACAGACATAACTTTCACATATTTTAATAATTTTCACACTTTTCTCTGTTTTTTCTTCTTTCTTTTTTCCAAAAAAAAAAACACGCTATTCACTCAAGGCAAGAAATGTCATTAAAAAAATTCTCCTTCCCTTGACTTTATAATATTTTTTACTTGAAAATTTGAGACCAGAAGTAACTGATGCTGGAGCCGCCATCTGACCCGAATCGCTTATTCTCATTTTTCTTTTGAATTTTATCAAAAGGATCGGAGAATTGCTTCTGAGCTTGACATTGTTCGGTGTTCAAATCCAGAGATTTGAATCCCTCTCTCTCGGAGTATCCGATTGAGATTGAAAGAGAAATCAATCATCGATACTTCCGATAGCGAGCGAATCTATGGCGTGCAATGTAAATTTCCCAGCACTCAAAAATTCCAATCAGCCTCTAGCTTCTTCTACTTTATCGCCCGTTCGCTGCTCTACGAACTTCTCAAAGTCTCTTGCTTCCCAGCTTTCTTTTGTCTCTTCTTCTGATTATAGATTTGGCACTGAAGCATCAATTAAATTTCACTTGAAGAAGTATCCGACGATGAAGGCTGTAAATTCTTCGGTATATGAAAATTCTAATCTAAGTTCGCATTTATATGAATGTGGGTTTTCTTCCTATCTGGGGTATGTTAGTTGAATTAGTGCTGGGTTCATGTGAAATGCTTCGATTGCTCAAAAGTTTGAAATGTGAGGTTCTAATCTTAAACTCTTGATAATGATAAACCCCTTGTCCGTTCAGGGTAATTGTTCCTTCGAAACATTTTGTTTATGCTAATATTAGCTTCATAGGCTTGACGTGATGCGTTAACACTAGGTATTGAAGGGGAATAAAGAAGAAAGGATTAGTAGCTCCTTCAATATACGACTGTCATTTCTGGGTGTAACAATCTCTGTAAACTTGGCAGATTTTTGTATCTGTAAAGCCTGAGCCGCCGAAGATTATGATTTCTGGTGCTCCTGCTTCTGGCAAAGGAACACAATGCGAGCTTATTACCAAGAAGGTATGTAATTTACCTTTGCTAACAGTACACCCATTCTCACAGGACAAAGTAATTCTATTGATTATAATACGGGTATACTTGTGTGGTTCTAATTCTTTTAATCTTTCTGCACCTTTTTGTATTGCAATGTGTTGAAAATAAATGTTTTTAATTATTTCTAATTTAAAGTTTGAATTTTAAATTATGGTCAGATCTAGTCTTTTTTAAGAGTTTTAAACAAATAGCAAGTTTTTAGGTTTGTTTCCTAATTTCTTGCTTAGTTTGTTTTTTACTTTCTTTTCTTGCTTTCAGTTGTGATTTTCCATTTGTATAAATAAACCTCATTCAAGAGGAATTAAGTACGAATGAATGAAAAAGTGAAATACTTCTCGAGACTGAATTTTTAACATGGTATTAAAGCATGGTTTGGTCCAGGAAACCTAAAGCCCTACCTTCTTTTTCTTGTTACCCGACCAAATCCTTCTCTTTCCAAATTTCCAATGGCGCCTTCCAATATCATTATCCAACAAGATAACTCATCTTTTCCCATTACCGTAGTTCTAGATGACTCAAACTATCCTCTTTGGTCTCAATTAATGGACATGCGTATCGGTGCTCGTAACAAATCTGGATATCTTACTGGCTCGACACCAAAACCCTCTCTTGCAGATCCGACCTATGATACCTGGGTCACTGAAAACAAAAGGGTGAAAAGCTGGCTTATCGACTCAATGAGCCAACCCTTGATGCAGCGGTTCAGGCCTTGAATCGGCCCATGAAATTTGGGATGCCGTTCGTCGTACCTTCTATGATGAATCTGATGAGACCTGTCTCTTTGAACTCCACCAACGATCCTTCACCACCAAGCAGCATGGTCGTCCTCTTTCGACCTATTACAATGAACTTGTTTCTATTTTTCAGGATATTGATCATCGTCAGCTGTCCCCTGTAACCACTGTCCATGGTGTCACCCAGATGCACTCCTGTATGGCCTGTCTTTGCGTCTACATCTTTCTCAGTGGCTTAGACTCTGATTTTGAACAAGTTCGTGGGGAAATACTACGGAAGGACCCCAAACTTGATCTCAAATGCACCTATGCGTACGTACGGCGTGAGTGTCAACAACGACTCACCATGAATGGGACTTGAATCTACCCATGAACGAATTCTTCTCCTTGAAATCTACCCACGAATTCTTCTCCTTGAATCTACCCACGAAATCTTCTCCTTGAATCTACTCACGAAATCTTCTCCTTGAAATCTGCCCCACGAAATCTTCTCCTTGAATCCACCCACGAACGAAATATTCTCCTTGAAATCTACCCACGAAATTTTCTCCTTGAATCCACGAACAAAATTTGGGCCTTGAATCTGCCCACGAAATCCAGGATGCAGAACTCCGTCCTCAACGGAAGCTTGAAACTTTCTTCTCTATGCCTCATGTTCCAACGCCTTCCCGGAAAAAGTGTTTGAAGCGATGATTGGCAAGTTGGGAATGAACGACATTCATGACCCAACTTGAGGGGGAGTGTTGAAAATAAATGTTTTTAATTATTTCTAATTTAAAGTTTGAATTTTAAATTATGGTTAGATTTAGTCTTTTTAAGAGTTTTAAACAAATAGCAAGTTTTTAAGTTTGTTTCCTAATTTCCTGCTTAGTTTGTTTTCATCTTTCTTGCTTTCAGTTGTGAGTTTCCATTTGTATAAATAAACCTCATTCAAGAGGAATTAAGTACGAATGAATAAAAAAGTGAAATACTTCTCGAGACTGAATTTTTAACACAATGTATGCTACTGGGGTTTTCATTCTATATTTTAGTAAAGACAGCCATTCATTTGTCTTAATTATTTGCAAAATTTGATTCAGCACAAACTCTGCACTTTTATGTCGAGGGAAAATTCATTGCTTATTCGTGTTAGTCAATTTCGTCTCCTCACTATCATTATTTTCGTTCATATTTCCTATGAAAGATAATTGCCGATCGGACAGCATTTTGACAACTTTTGTCATCAGTTAGATCAGAAACTTTTAAACAAGTATAGTATTTAATTATTCATAGTGTTGAATTTTTATGGCCTCATACATCACAGAAGATAAAGTATGTAGTTAAAAATAAGAAGAGAAGAAAATGGAGAACTTTGGGTTATTGCAGCTATCTTATATTTCTCTGCACTTGATTGTCTGCCTCTGTTTTTAAAATTATCTGAAAAAGTTACTGACTATGAGTTAAGCCTCTTATTTCTAGTTTTCCTTGGAAAAGCCAGATTGAATCTAGTGCTCACCATATATGCAGTATAGTTTGGTGCATGTTGCTGCTGGAGATTTGCTTAGGGCAGAAATTGCAACAGGAAGTGAAAATGGAAAGCGAGCAAAAGAATATATGGAGAAAGGACAATTGGTCCCAGATGAAATAGTTGTTATGGTAGGGAGAAAAATATGATATTCAAATAGTGCTGTTCATGTCTGTGACATGATGTTTATGTTGTAGATGGTCAAGGATCGTCTCTTGAAGCCAGACTCTAAAGAGAATGGTTGGCTTTTGGATGGATACCCCAGGAGTTTATCACAGGCAACTGCATTCAAGAAATTTGACTTTGAACCAGATCTTTTTATACTTCTAGAGGTAAGGATTTTTTGTTTTAAGAATTGATATAATTCATCCTATAAAATTTCACATTCTATATAAACTATGATGGCAATCTGTGAGTCAATTATTATTCTTTCCTAGAGTAAACTGTTATCCAGAGCAGCAATGATAATATAAGAAACCCAAGAGGAGTCAAACTGATCCTCTCCATCTGAAGTCATGCTTCCCTGCCAGCATAAGGCAGCTAATGCTAAAGAGAACACCAAGAACCATAATGCGAACTGACAGTGAAGTCGAAGTTGGTTGATTAGTTATATGATTCACTTTCACATAAGATGCTAACATTGAGCAAAACGTGACATGAAGAAAAGGTGACATTGGTTTGACTTTGCTGGAGAGCCTTTTAATTGCCGCTATAAACATCAGCAACTCGTGGTCATAAATGTAGTAAAGGAATTTCAAATGCAAATGCTTTTGTTATAATTTCCTACTTAAATTTTCAGGTCTCCGAAGATGTTCTTGTGGACAGAGTAGTTGGACGAAGATTAGATCCTGTAACTGGAAAGATATATCATTTGAAGTATTCTCCCCCAGAGAATGAGGAAATTGCAGCAAGGCTTACCCAACGTTTTGATGATACTGAAGAGAAGGCATGAATACACTACCATAAATTTTCTTATGCTTTGTGTCCATCATGATTCTGAGTGTTCTGTACTTCTCTTACAAAATGCTTCTTTTTATGACATTTAGAGTTTCCCAGTTTTTTTTCTCAGTTTGCTTGGAGTTGAGTGAGCAGTCAATTACGTCCTACTAAAAGTTTTCATTTAATTTCTTGTTTGTTTTTTTAGGTGAAGTTGCGATTGCAGACCCATCATCAAAATGTAGAGGCAGTTCTTTCATTGTATGAAAATATAACCGTCAAGGTATGTTATAACAACCCCCCCCCCCCCCCCAAAAAAAAAAAAAAGAATTATGCACGTGCATGCACACTGATACAATAGATACCTGCAAGCATGTCCAATTGCGCATGCGCTCATATTTTTTCTCCTGTGAAATTAAGGATATTGCCATGAGGGTTACCCAATGTTTTAGTTGCTGATTCTTTGACTAGGCTTCTAATCATAGTTTATACTATGTGGGTATGAATATGTATGTGGCACCGTTTTGTGATGTTGTGCTTTGTCCATCGTCATTGATCACAGGCTATATGTATAAGGTCGAAATGACGAGACTCCACAAATTTTCCCTTTTTTTGTGCCCACCATGTATGATCTTCCCTCTCCCCTTTTTCTTTGTATTTTTTCCTTTACTTTTCTGGGCAAACACTACTTGAAATGTTGGAATAAAGATCCCAAATGGTTCTAGTTAATAGGCGGTCGTTGATGAAGGATTTTAGGCTTGATTGCAGTTTTTGATGTATTGCTCATATTTTTGAGACTATAGATTTTTAAAAAATCCCGAATGGTACTCAGACCTTCTGCAGCCATGTTTTTGGGGGCTTGCTATCCTCATTGAAAACTTGATTTTATCTGGTCTTGCATGTCTGAATATATTTGTTGATTAAACTCTTTGGTGCTTAAAATGTATTAAAATCTACAGTTGAGTTTGCTCTGTTCATACGACATTTTGGTGATGAACCCTGTTGTATTTGCTTTTTGTGGTCTTCAGATTAATGGAAATCTCTCCAAGGAAGAAGTGTTTGCTCAAATTGATAGTGCAATTACAAATTTGTTAGAGCAGAGGAAGGCTGCTTCAGAATCTTTGGCAGCATAGGAAAAAAATGGACTTATTTGCCAGGAACGGCAGTTTTAAATCAACATTTACAAGGGGGATAAAGGAGACTTCACGAAAAGTAAAAGTCATTTTCTGGACACCGCAAAGCTGCTGAAAGATGGACCTGCTCAAGTATGTTGTTACACTTTATTCTCTGGCAAAGCACTGTATGATATTGTTCATAGGATGGCATGTTATCTATTCAAGATATTGTTTTCACATCGACCAGCTTGTGAATGGAGGATTTAGTGAAATGTTATTTGTTGGTTCATGTTACAGTCACACCTTAAAACCCATAATATTTTAATACTCTTTGATCATATAATTGCTTCGATGCAGTAATATAATGGATGGATACGAAGATCATCTACGGAATGCAATAGCCTGCAAGATGTTACTTCGTTGTTGCTTGTAAATTGTTTGTTTCAATATTTTTGTTAGTACTTTTTCTTAATTGGTTGAGATAATAAACAGTTTTATTCGAAAACTCAGCTGTAAATCCCAAAGTTATGTGAGAAACAACTTTCAGTAGCTTCTGGATGTGCTGCATTGAGTTGGTAAGCAGCTAATACAATCTGAAATTCTAAAAGACCTAAATTGCCCCTGTCCCTTTCCTTTTGCCGTGCAAAGTGCAAACTATTTCGCACGTGGAGGCATGTTATCAGTCTGTTTGGCATAGATAGAAGTCATTTTTTCCAATTGAATTTTTTCTGCTTCTAAAAAAAATGTTGACCAAATAAGCAATATACTTTTAAATATATATATTTGTTTGCATTCTAATTTATCAATTAGAATAAATTTAATTAAATATTTTAGAGTTTTATAATTTTTTAATAATAATTTATTTTCTTATCAATTTAAATTTTTATTTTTAATTATCGTAATAAATACAACTAATATATATATATATATATATATATAGTATTCGATAAGATCTATGTCATTTTCAGTTATTTTTCATTTCAACTTATTTTTTAAATAATCATTCAAACAAGAGATTATTTAGAAAAAATTTACTTTTCCATCGTCATTTCAGACACAAATTACACTTACAATCTAACTTTTATTATATTTTACATTTGTAAAAGTTTGATTGTAAATAAGTCACTTTTATCGCGGTTATCCTAAACAGATTTGTGTATATGGAATTTGTTAGGGGGTTTTTCTCAAGAATAGGTTAACTCTTTGTTATTTTTATAATTTTAATTTTAATATCTCTCTTAAAAAATCAAATTATATTCTTATAATACTCACATCTTTTTCAATCATTTTTTATCTTAACATCTTTTGCAAAGGAGGTTGGATGATGAGGCAGACGGGTCAAGAATGAAGTGAATCAAGAATGGGAATTCACCAAAACCACAAGTACCCGGACCTCCAAATGGATTCATGCCTATTATAAAAGAGACGTCTTGTGGAGGTCAATCCTATGATTGTACTCCTTGCTAATTCACCCAACACACACTTTGTTACGCCCTTTCTTTTCGTCTTCATGCAAAAGCCAATACATGAGGGTAAGAATATATTGCACGAAAGCATATCCTCTAATCATCTCATTTTTTTCATCAACCCTCAAGAACCTAGCTAGACCATTGATTTTCATATAGACTGTTGATTGGAAATATGAGAGAAAAGTAGAAGAAGTATGTTCTGTTTAGATTGACAAAGATGTCTAGTCCGTTAGAGTAGTATGTTGATATTAGATCAAATAACTCTCTCTTACATATCTATGGATTAGATACCTGTGAGTATAGTAGATCACTGTGCATGAATAGAAACTAATGCGTTAGCTAAAAGGGGTGGTGTGTATACAATGACGATATAATAGTAATCGAGAGAGAATGTTCATACCTCTAAGGTTTATATCTTATTTATATATTTTACCTGTAGAGTTAAGATTTGGAATTATGGGCCTTTGTGCCTCCAAGTCTAAATGCTACGCTATCGTATCTATGTCATGTAGATTACCCCTTGTTAGATCATACAGTCTATAACAGAATAATAATTTAATGACATGACTTATTTTTTATATTTTAAATTGATTAGACTAACATAAATTAAATATTATGAGAAAGGATGAAAAAATGGATGAAGATTAAGCCCAAGAAACAATCAAGTCGACAGTCAAAAGGAAATTGTACTTGTAGGCTTTGAAGCCACTTCCTATTGACCATCCATTTATTTGAAATCCGCACCCAACAAGATATTTCTGAAACCAAAAGAAAGTGGCAGGTCACTAATTCTGAGTTGGCCTATCTTACACAGTCTTGTCTCCTGAACAAATAATTGACAGTTTGATTCTTATGTCTGAATTTTGGTTAAGTGTTCGACACCTAATGGCAAGGGATATATCTTGCCAAGATACTCTTAATTTAGTGGCACCCCCAAACCAATTGACCAATTGGGTATGTGATTACTATTCAAAATATTATCTTGCTTTTAAGTTATGATTGATATAGTGTTAGAAAAATATTTTTATGTAAATCAATTTAAAACTCTTCTCATATGGATTACCACCGCCCATCTAGAGAGACACTAGGTGTGGTCTGCCTTTGGGGGGCAGGGTTTTTCCCAGTGATCAATATATTTGACTTAAAACAGGGAAAGTAGGGCCCTCTGATGACTTTGGTGACATCAAAGAATGTCCAATGCCTTATCCATCACAACCACGTCAAACCCCACCCTTGCCTTGTTCCCTCTTCCACCTTTCTTTTTCTTTATAGTAGGACGGTGTTAGGGCTCATTTACCCTACTCCTCCCCTGCCATAATATATATTTAAAAAAATTAAATAAAATATTTTATTGAAAAATTATTTTATTTAAAATATCAGATTATATATAACATGTATTAGCTGAAAAAAATACATAACATTTGTTATAAATAACTGACTTATTTTATTTTTTAAATATTTTTTTTATAAAGTCAATTATATCTTATATTAAAAATAAGAGAAGTGATTCCTGTCCCATGATAACACTTTGATTCACTCCATCCTCTTTTCTAAATCTGATAACTTCCCAGTTTTAATGGAATCTGAAACTTATTGTTGGGATGAGTTGGTAATCTCCATTCATGGAATGAGGATAAGAGATGCCAGAAATGACTTGGTTATTCCTTTAATCATATTTTTCTACTGGGTTAAGGTGTAAAAATATACATAAATTTTTTTCTCAGGAGCGCCCAGCAATACGTGTTTTTTTTTTAGTAAAAATACACACGTGGTTACCATTTTAGAGCAAAATTCGCAGTGAACAGTTACATAATGGTAGGATGCAACTTTTGCTTCAAAATGGTAACTATATGTATATTTTTACTAAAAAGAAAAAAGCATGTGGTACTGGACGCTTCTGGAAAAAATGCTCATGTGTATTTTTGTACCTTAACCCTTTTCTATTTTAAATATTAAAAAAAAAAAAAAAGCACTTTCTGTGCACTTCCATTCCACCCGTAGCATAATTGTGATTATATATATATATATATATATATATATATATATATATATATATATAATATTTTAAATTTCTATACTACTTTTATTCAGCCACACCCAAATTTGGAACAGAATATTTACCAATACTCATTCTCATCTCCATTGCTTTACTCGTCCTCTCACTCATTTTCATTTCCATAAAGATAATTCCTTCAAGCAAACAGCAATCCAAACATACAAATTTTCAACAATGTTCATTTTAAAATTATAACCCTTCATGCTATCCAAAAAACGTAGCCTTTCATTATAGTATATATTATATAAAATGTATAATTGCCAATGTCATTAGTAAAATATGAACAGCAAAATTCACCTTTGACTATTCATGAAAACAGGAATTCTATGTACATATTCTCTCTTCAACTTTTATCATCACTTCAATAGACACAGTGAATGGTGATTAAGTTATTAAATTTCTTTAAAAATACAAATCAAATCAAATTTATTCATATTTAAAACCATAAATTATATTTTGAAAAGGTGGATAAAAAGTAAAATTACATCAAATTTAAATAGAGTTAACCTTAAAAATATATAATTGTTACCATGGCTCACTCACTGATTGACTTATAATAAGTGCTTTTTAGGAAAAAATTATTTACTCCTTCAGATTTTTAATAATCTTTATTTTAAATATAAATATAAAACATAGTTGTTGTATTTATCAATCTTTTTTAATTTAACTTATTAATGCTTTCTCAATAATAATTAAAGGTGATAAAAACTATATAAGTATTAAGGAAGATGATATAACATTTTAAGAAATATATGTGATATTAATTAATTAAATTAAATTAAATCAAGAACTATGTTCACTCATGCAGAATGAACCACTCAGAGCTTACCCCTAGCAGTGCCCGCCATCAATTTTGGATTTTCCGTCCTGAAAAGCAACTATCAAAAAACCTTTCTTTGGGTTCAATTGGCCGTTGTTCCTTATCTTTAGGGAGGGGTTCGATCCCAGCATTAGTCAAGGCACTGGAGAAATATCTTAGGGGTCTAGGAAGTAGTAGTAACGCTGATAGAGGTGGACTATATGTACTCTCTAACAGTATTCCCTATAGGCTGGATTTCAAACGCCCTACCCTCTATAAATGAGCCTGACCTCTTTCCTAAAAATTTGTTATAACAAAAAAAAACAACCATAAAAAAAGATGGAAAAAAAAAACATCATAGGATTTATGTATTAAATTTATTTTTCTCAATCACACACCTTTTCTTTCCTTTTTCCTGCATATCTTCCTTTTGTTAAAGAGAAGATGAATTGAAATCAGACCCACCGCACTGAATCAGATCAACGTCGTTGATTGCTATAAAGTCATCACTCCACTTTGCTGATTCCAGGTCGCAAATTGCAGCCATACCCACTTCTTCTTCGCCACTTTCATCCTCCTATCCTATCAGATCCTTCGGAAATTGGAAACGAGTGAGTTGTCCCCATTCATGAGCAACACTTTAAATTTAAATACGTTTTTTTTTTCGGTTTCCAGATTCGTAACTGATCGAGCCCTGTGATTTTTTCGGTATTTGTGATTCTTGCCTCACATCGCATTCAATACACTCGTCGCATATTCATTCGCTCCGGCAAAAAATTCCCAGCCAGACCTGTGTTCCACTGCTTCCATTTATAGAGTTCACGAGGGGCTTCCAAAATTCCAATCAACTTTTCTTGCAGCGATCGACCATGGCGATGATTCCCCTGTTTCTCATCTTTCTCCTACACGCTGCGACGGTGGTTACTGCGGAGCTCCGACCAGGCTTCTATCGGAGCACATGCCCTGAGGCCGAATCGATTGTCCGAGCTGTTATGAAGAGAGCCCTAATCCGGGAGCCCCGAAGCGTGGCCTCCGTCATGCGGTTCCAGTTCCATGACTGCTTCGTCAACGTGAGTCACTCACTAGTACTCTTTCACTGTCCAAAGTAAATTCAATTCTAGTTTCTAAAATTTTTCGACATGTTTCTGGTAAATCGCGTTTGGTTCCCTTGAAAAATTCTTCAAAAAGACGAGACTGAAATCTTCAAACGGTGTGAAATTCGGAATAGTGAAATAATCGATGGAATCTGATGTAAACCTGGATTTGTGAAGGGATGTGATGCTTCGATGCTCCTGGATGACACGCCAACGATGCTGGGAGAGAAATTGGCACTGTCGAATATAAATTCGCTGAGATCATATGAAGTGATTGATGAAGTGAAGGAAGAACTGGAAAAGACATGCCCCGGAGTTGTTTCTTGTGCAGATATCGTCATAATGGCCGCCAGAGACGCCGTCTCCCTGGTACTTCTTCCTTCGACCTTCACCTTCCTGCCTACACATAGATCTGAAATTCCGACAGCGATTGCATGATTTTATCAGAGAATTAATTAATTAGTCATCGCTTGTTGAATAATTAGCTTAAAAAAAATGATCAGTCAACGACAACTGTCTAAACAAGTCAAAGTGATTATCGATGGATTTTAAAATTCTTGGTTCGTTTTTCATTGACCACTTTTGAAAATCGAGAGCTTTTATTTATATCCTTCTAAATAGTTGATTGTTTTTTTATAATTCATTTTTCACTTGAATACATATTTTTATGATAAAGTAAAATATACACAACTGAATTAAATTTTGAATGAAGTGCACATAATTCCTTTTTTTTTTTTTTTTGCTTTCTATGAGTAACTGCTATCATTATTGTATCCTTTTACACTCAAGCTTAGGAGAACGTGGGGTGCAATATTGAAACTGTTTGGAACAAAGGTGTTTTTTCTGGTGAAAACTTCGCAAATGTTTATTTTGTACCAAGTAAAATTACTTAAAATAAATTAATACGAGTATAAAGTATTTAGAAGCAAAAGTACATAAATAGATATAGATATTTAAGTAATTTTGGGCACAAGAGAACAAAAATGTCGTTTTCATAGAGCTAAGTAGTAAATCCGCCTCAAAAGCATAGAGTTCGAAGCAATAATGTAACAATATTACCAATTTTTATTAAAAAACTAACGTTAATTATAAAAAAAATTGATTTTGATAGTTAACTTTTTAACGGAAATGGACAATAGTGTTAAATTTTGAAATTTTTAGGGAACATTGAAACAAAATTTTTTTTTTAAATAAAAAACTTTAAAGATAAATTTGTTGCTTAACCCTTTATCAAAAGGCATTGGACTTTGGCGTTTCTCAAGGACTTCTTGGCCTTCACAAAATGCATATTTCCTAAAATCAAGTTTTAAGCCTTCAGAACATGAAGATTTGTTTTTGCATCTTAATTTCTCATTATCTATAGACTACAATCACTTATTTTATTCTTACTTGCCTTTCTTTTAATCATATGTACGAAAAACTGAAGCTTTAATTAAGATATTATATGGGGAGTAATAATAGTAATTAAACATGTAATACAGACAGGAGGACCTGATTGGGAAGTAAGATTGGGAAGATTAGACAGCTTAAGTGCAAGCCAAGAAGACTCGAACAACATAATGCCTAGTCCAAGAGCCAATGCAAGTGCCCTCATTGATCTCTTCAAAAGATTCAACCTAAGTATCAGAGACCTCGTAGCCCTCTCAGGATCTCACTCCATAGGCCAAGCTCGTTGCTTCTCCATCATGTTCAGGCTCTACAACCAGTCTGGTTCTGGAAAACCCGACCCCACCATTGAACCCTGCTTCCGGCAGAAGCTCGACAAGTTATGTCCTCTCAACGTCGACCAAAATATCACCGGCGACCTTGATGCCACGCCACGTGTGTTTGATAATCAATACTTCAAGGACTTGGTTGCCGGGAGAGGCTTCTTGAACTCTGACCAGACACTCTTCACTTTCCCTCAAACCAGAGGGTATGTGAAACTCTATAGTACCGATCAAGGCCTGTTCTTTAAAGATTTTGTTAATGGGATGCTCAGATTGGGTGAGTTACAGTCCGGCCGCCCCGGCGAGGTTCGGAAGAATTGTCGGGTGGTTAATGGTCAATCTGATGATTTGATGTTGGAATGATACAGAGAAGATAATATATAGAGATCGCCAATATAAATGTTGTTGTGGTTATTATATATGTAGTTGATATGAAATAGTAATAATATATGCAATTTTCAGTATTGTCTGGAGACTATGATTGAAAACTAGATCTGGATAATCAATCTCCCAATTCAGGCTATAATCAATGTGATTAAATTAAAACCTTTCTTCATGCCGTGTAACTATGAACTGAAGACATGGAGCTGATAGCCTTTAGCAAGATGAGATAAACAAGAATTTATTTGATTAAATCAAACTGAACCTACTAATGAAAATCCACCAAGAAAAAGCTTCAGTGTAGAGTTCAGACATGTTTGTGGAGGCCTTATCCACCTTGTTTTCAGTTTGTTCTTGTGGAGGCCTACAGTACATATTTGTGCAAGCCCAAGATATTTTTATGTAACTATCTAACTGGATTATATTTTAGCATTATCTTATAATATATATATATATATATATATATATATATATATATATATATATATATATTAGCATTATCAAGTCTAATTAGGGTAAATCTCTTACTTAAGCTGTCAACTTCCACTAAGACCCAGTCCTATTGTGGAAGCCCAATATTATTTATTACAAAATAATTTGATTCCCAAAACTATTGTAGAACTGTTTGATTTCTCTTATAATACTTTAATACGAGTTTTAAAATGTGAGAAATTAAAATCAAAGATATTCAAATTCCAATATAATTATCTAGTAAATTTAAACGATTGAGTCTTTCACAATATTTAATTGAATATTATTAAAAAAAATGTTGAGTATTAAATCCAATTTACTATCAATACTAATGACAACAAAACTTTTCACAAAAGCAACATTTCGCATAAATCAAATATATACAAATCAAAGAATATACGAACAAATTAATTGGGTTAGATTTGATTTGATATTTAAATTAAAAAGCTAGTTTGAAAATTACATAAAAAAATGTTAATATTATCATGAATATATTTATTATGTGGATGTCTATTAACTCATGATCTCCAAATATTACATGATGACATGGGACCCACGCATAGTAATATACTATTTACATAGTAACCTTTGAAGGTCTATAAATAGAGACCTTATGTAAACATTTGGAATATACTTGAATGAGAACTTCTTCATCTCTCTAGAAACCTTTCAGTTTCATAACACGTTATCAGCATGATGGTTTTTTTCTAATCATATGAGCCTTTAGCAATTTTTCAAATCTAAAACTACCAAATGATCTCTTCACTCATGCCTTCATCGAGTCCAAGAAGCTTCTGTTCTTGAATGGTTTACTCACCAATTATCTCTTGATGCCCATCTCCTGGTATGTCCGATAATTCCATTTCTCTTGATATAACCTCCCATATTCTTTTCTTAGCTTTTGTAGAGTTTTCAAAGTCTCTGTTTCTCTCTGACAACAAACCACTTCCTTTAACCTCCAATCTCGGTTAGCACCTTCTGAATCTCAGCATTCAATCCACCAAGGATCTTGTTTCCCTTGCCTTAGAGAGAGAGAGAGAGTTTAAAAAAAACGCAGGACTGACATGAGAGAAATAAGAAAAAGAAAAAAAAAAACGAATGGAGACATACTGTGCATGTGTTGACCCATCTATTTTGCATGTGATTAATCATTGAGTCTTGGTGTCTTGGTTTTTGTCACTAATTGTATTTTAGCAGCCCGTGTAATTATTCATCACACTTTATAGACAAGTGGCATATTAATATAATAATAATGATAAATGATAAATGATAATTAAAAATAGAAGAAGAAGTTATGACTAGTACAAACAGGTTAGTGGATTTTTCAATTTTTCTATTTGTATTATTATTATTAATTTGACTCTAGATTGAAAGTCTAGATTTAATATTTCCTTTTAATTATTTTAATTTGAGATTTATTTTATTGTTACTAACATTTTTTTTACTTTTACGCATTTAATTTTATGTTATTTATTTCTATTTATCTTTTATGGTAGCAACACTAATATTAGTGGGCACCATTTATTTATTTTGTTTTACATTTATTTATTTTTTATGATGACGACACTAGTATATTAGTGGGCTCCATTTATTTTATTATTTACTGCTTTATTTATTTTTCATGGTTGCGACACTATATTAGTGGGTTCCATTTATTTGTTTTTATTATTTACTGCTTTATTTGTTTTTCATGGTTGTGACACTATATTAGTGGGCCCCATTTGTTTATTTTTATTATTTATTGTTTTATTTATTTTTCATGGTTGCGACACTATTAGTGGGCTCCATTTATTTATTTTATAATTTACTGTTTTACTTATTTTTCATGGTTGCGACACTATATTAGTGGGCTCCATTTATTTATTTTATTTACTGCTTTATATATATATATATATATATATATATATCCCCTCCCCTTTTATTATTTATGGCAACAACATTAATATATACATATATATTAGTGGGTTCCATCTATTTATTTTATTATTCTTATATTTTATATTTATTCTGACGACAAAATTGTTAAAGGCTATATGTATCATGAACTCAAAATGCCATGTAAATATGAGGCATAAATTGGCCTGAGACTATGAGGAGGCATAAATTGGCCTTAAGTTAACAAACAAGTTAGCCTGAAGTCAACAGGCAAGTTAGCCTGAAGTCAACAGGCAAATTAGCTTGAAGCCAAGAGACAAATTATGAAACGAGGCTTGATCCATAAGTTTTGTATGTCATCAGTTTTATAAAGGCCTCAAAAATTGTATATTTGGTATTAAATACTCCGTCAAATTATGAGACAAGGGATTGTATGATCATGATTATTATTATAAATAAATATATCCAATTTGCTATTGCAGTAGCAATATTGTGATAAAATCAAGAAATATAGTGGATTAATTTCTTGTCATGATCAAATAGATCAGTGAATTATGGATCATGAATTTTATCTAACTTCATTTTCAAAAGTGAATGAAGTAATAAATAAATTTGTGATTATGAAAATATAGTTGTAATTGTGGTGGTTCAAATTCCCACTTAAGGTGGAAAAATATTATTAATAAGAACCACAAAAGGAAAATTGGCATAAAAATATAATGTTTGTCAAATGATGCCAATGAGATATTAAAAGTGGCAATGAGCTACAAAGAAATATGACAATATCTATTTTGAACCAGGCTCATACGAAATAAACAAGCCCATAAGGTAATTTGATGCTTACTTTTTATTGTTATTGATATTTAAATTTATTGTGATCACACATCATATATTTATTACTATAAGAATTATCTGCTGAAAATTTTTCATGTGTGATTTCAAATTATTTTAAACATGAATATCTTTTATATAGTGAAATATAAATATTTTTTTTGCATAAATTGAAGTATGTTATTAATAAATAATGAGATTATTTTGTGATGCAATATCATATGATAGCTCTTGAAAAACATGAAAGAAGATTGATATAGTATATCAAAAACTAATGTAGATTTTCTTTTCAAGCTTTAAAGGGTTTGAAATTAATTTTGAAATTCAGATACAAAGAAAGTATGTTTATATATAACTCACACTTGAAGGGGAGATTTGTTAGAAAGTAAGTGTGAGTTAGAATACAAGTGTGCTCTTTTTCAAGCATTTTATTCTATGAAATATATAGTACTTGATCATTAAAAGTGAGAGGAAGTTATTGGCTTACTATATATTGATTTGTCTTTAAAATATAAATATTATGCAAGGAGATTATTAAATCTCAGTAATTTATACGGAATAGATTATTTTAATAATTTTGGTGATTTTGTATTTCAATGATTAAATATATGAAATCCATGCATATATGTCAAGTATTTTTAACAGACTTACACTTGAGGGGGAGATTGATATATATAATACAAGTGTGAATAAATGTAAGTTAATTCTCCCCAAATGGATATCAGATTATGATTGAGTAAACCAGAAGTTTACTAATTGTTGGCATGACTTGTTTGATCTCCGAGTCATATATATATATAATGCAAATTATATTGACATCCATTGAAGAACCAGAAGATTCTTCATAAATATGTTGCTTGTTCTCAGATAAAAATGATTATGAAATTATGATTGGTGATGAATCTCTAGAAATATATCAAACATATTTATATGGGCCCATTGAAATAAAATGTGAACCTTACATTGATAGATGCATCTATAAAAGATCATGTGAGATTATTATCCTGCAACTTGAAGTTTGCAGTGATGTTTGCAACCTGAAGTTTGCATTTTTGATGTTTGAATAAAAGCGCGCAATTTCCAGATTGTATGATCAAGAAATTATATATGAGGTTATGAGAACATTGTTTATATGTGAATATTTGCAGCAATTTATATAAACCAACAAAATTCTCCCCATAAAATTGGTTTTTGGTCAGGAGCCAGATTAATTACATCTTAAAAGTTTTTAATGTGCAATGATTATTAATCTACTACAATGCTCATAGATGGATATACAAAGAAATTTGAGATAAATGTTGTGTAAGCACCTCCTTCTTCTTGTTTGTATCTAAACGAAACAAAATGATGTTTCGAGAGGATACTTATAGATTTAGGAGACTTATACTGCATGATTTGATGAGGGGGAGAAAAATAAGCAGATTGGGTAAAGAGATTAACTGGAATGAATTATCATTGATTCATTTTAATCCTCGTACAAAGAAATGTGCACTAAAAGTTCAAAAGATAATTCATTTGTAGAGTTTAGCTAATCGAATGCTAAAAGCATTTACTGACCTAAAGAAAGCGACAAAGTCACATGTCCCAATTGCTAATGCTCTTATATGAATTATTATAAAGCACGTCTGAAGCGTTGCAGGTCCATCGGTTTTAAAGATAAAAATCCTTGAAAGAGAAAATGAGCTATAAAAATATAGATGATCAAGTCGAGGATAATTAAGAAAAGTAATTAGCTCCAGAAGGGCTATCTCAATAAATTATGAATGAAAACCAATGGGACCGGAAAAAAAATAAAGTCAATGTTGACGATATTTATGATAGCATATGCTGTAATGAATGATAATGAGGATCATGAGCTATAATATATTAGTGTGTGCCAGAAGCACATGTCCCTAAAGGACATAAGACGCCAGAAGCATAAGTCCCTGAAGGACTCAAAATGCTAGAAACATCAAATATAAATTATCGAGAATAATGATTAATTAAATTAAATAAGTTCATATATTGCCTGAAACATTTATAGTACATATGGTATTATTATCTGAATAAATATTTATTGAAAGTTCTATATGCCCATGTATATTTATGAAAAATTTAGATGAATTTTGCTATGATTTTTCTTGAAAGATTTAGATCCTGCAGGTATACAATGAACAGTCAGACTGGACATTTCTATTGTTTTATAGCGAACAAATTTTTGATGACAGAATGAAAGATATACACAGAAAGACATTGAAGCAATGTAGTCATCAAGGGGGAGCAATTCTAATGTAATCAAGAGGGGGAGACGATACACGCTGTACTCTTTTTCTCTTATTTAGGTTTTGTCCTACTGGGTTTTCCTAGAAAGGTTTTTAATGAGGCAGTACTAGAAAGTGTATCAATAAATGTTGTACTCTTTTCTTTGGCTAGGTTTTAATCCCACTGGGTTTTTCCTAGTTAAAGTTTTTAATAAGACACATTCATAATGGACATTCAAGGGGGAGTATTATGAATATATTTATTATGTGGATGTCCATTAACTCATGATCTTCAAATATTACATGATGATATGAGACCCACACATAGTAATATATTATTTGCATAGTAACCCTTGAAGGTTTATAAATAGAAACCTTATGTAAACATTTGGAATACACTTGAATAAGAACTTCTTCATCTTTCTATAAATTTCATAACAAATATGATATTACTATAAAAATAGAATATCAAACAAATGTCAACATGTAGCTATATAGGTGGGAGTCGTTCACTCTCTGCCCTCGATACACTGAAAAGTGGAATAGATAATCTCAACTGTTAATCCCATATTTTAAAATCAAATTGTTGTTTATTTCTATTTTATAAACCATAAAAAAAAAAATGCCCGGGGAACAAGAAATTAAAAGCTATTTATACGGTCCGTACTTCCTTATCATTGTTATTTAGGGTCGGAAAATGTATAATAGTTATTGACATTTTTATTATGATAGTTATTTATTTGTAATTACTTACAATTTTATATCTTCTAAACAATATTATTTATTGTAGAGCTATCAAATTAATACTTATCCAATATTTAACTTCTACTAATTTTTACCCTTTTTTAACTGGAAAGGAGGGGAGGGGATATTTTAATATTTTAATAAGCTCAAATTTTAAAGGGGGAAAAAAGGAAAAATGAGATTGAAAATTTTTAATAAAAATAAGATACAAAATGATTAATTAAAAATGTTCAACCTCATTTTATCTATTTTTAAGGCTCTTGGTAGCCATTGAGTGTGCTGATTCAGCCAACGAAGGGAATAAAAGATTTTTTCCCCTTTTGACCTTGAAATGAAGAATTGACATTGAAACTTTCAAATTCTCAGTTCGGCTGCCAAGGATTTTTCGGTAAACGTCATGAACGTAACTCGAAAACCCATATATATATAAACTTATTTTGGACTTGGGACTGAAAATCAGATCTAGATCAATAAGCCCCTCCGTAATCATCAAAATCTTTGACCATAAGTAATAATCATATGCCACAGTAACATAACATGTAATCCTTCCATATTAGAAATGCAAAATCTAGACCTTCCCTGACTATACTGATAATAGCAGAAAAAGCATAGCAGCAACAAAGTCATTGCTTATTTATAGCAAGAAGAGTAATTATTTTTGTCAAAAGTTGTCTTCGTTACATAATCATAGAGAAGTTCCCTGAATAGGTATGATACCTGAATAGCCAAAAAATTCCCAATAGTTGGATCACCCTTTCGCTACACTTATAAATGAATGAGTACTAGGAAAATAAGCAGCTCAGCCAAAGTCTGAACAGAAGATTCAGATTTTCAATACATTATTGTCAGAAATAATGCCGGACAGCGAATGCAACACAATGGAAAAGCTATTCAAATTCACGCCCTTTTTCTATCTAAACTCATGTTTTGTTGTCAATTAAAGGTACACAACTTCAAAATGAGAGCAGTATGGCAGGAAACTAACAATCTAATTATACATTTAGTCAGCAGAAATTCAATACAAGACAAAAGATGAACAAGATAAAGGCCATTTATGAAGAAGAAAAGCAAAAACAAAAACAAGAAGCATCATAATTCCTACCTCAGCTATCCGCTTCTATCATGACAGGCCCCATTCTTGTCACAATGTAATTTGAATATTATGACTGCACAGCTTTATTCTGTTTGATACATGCTGGTGCCTTGAACTCCTGACATTTCCACATTGATGTTGCCTCAATTGGGATCACTCTCTCTGTGGATGATTCAACTTGAAACAAAGGTATATTAACAAGGGCCTCTCTATCTCTGTCTGCATTGATATCAGTCAGAGAAGAGCTTCCAGCCCTCCTCTCTTCCTTTGGCTGTGCCTTATCTTTAGATGTGCAAATGCTCAAGGGCAACTTTTTGAGCTTCACTCTTCCCCTTTTCTTACCAATGGGAGACGAATCTTCGGAGATTTTCTCTTTTGAGTGGCTTGACTCTGCTTCCCCATTATATATCTCCATTTGGTTGTACTTGTCATATTTGCCTCCCTTCTTATCTTCCTTGCTTGAGCATGCCTCTTGGATGGAAACTTCATATCCATTTTTGCCTCCTACTGCATGTCCATTGTTCAACGATAAGCAGTCTTGTCCCACTGCCATGCCAGCATCAGAGACCTCAGTTATTTCAAAGCTTGAAGAGTTTTTAGGTTTCCTGTGCTTATTCCCCTTTGAATCTGAATTTGGAGAATTTTTTGAGATTCTAGGAGAGCTGTTCATGGCTCGGTGTAACTTACGGGCTAATTCTTCGTCTTTCCTACAATTTTCCAAAGGTTGGTTTTTTCTGTACAACAGCTGAACAGGTAAATGCTTCTTTAGCTTGTTCCTTTTCAAATTTCTTTCCTTGATGATTGCCTCTTCAGAAAAAGAGGCAACCAAATCCAATGCCCTCTTGGCTGCAGCAATAGCCTTTGCTGCTCTTGCAGCCTTTTCTTCAGCAACAGCTTTTGCAGCTTCTGCGGCCTTAGTTGCAGCTTCAGCTGCCGTTTTTGAGGCCTCGGCGATCTCCTCAGGGGTGAGGTTAGGGTTTTTTGAATGAGAATTCAATAAATGCTTAAGGCGAGCTTCAAATTCACTTGAAACAGAAGCAGAAGAAGGAGAAGCAGCTTCAGGAGTGATGACACAGGAAGCAGCAGCCGGAGATGGAGAGCCGGCGGCAGCATCACCATCAGAGCTCTGTTTCTTCAATCCAGCAAGAAGGCGCTTCCGAGGAGGCAAAAGAACATCACCATCCAAGTGATTTGCATCGCATCCGTTGTCCATGCTACGCCAAAACTCAGATATGACAAATAAAATCTTCACATCGATTCAATCACTGCTCTATCGGCATTCTATCATCGCCCCAATTATCACACCTTTCACGATCTAAACCACAAGCCTAAGTCCACATCGATGATAAATGAAGATTTTGAAAGAAAGAAAAAACCTACAAGTTCCTTTACAAACCCTGGACAAACCCAAGACCGAATTTGTTGGATTTTGGTGAACCATCTTGCGAAGAAGATGTTGGACTCATCTCAACGCTTGCTTCCTGAAAACAGAGAAGCAAAATAATAAGATCAACTCAACCTAATCTGAAACAATTATTCGTACGAATGATAATTGGTATGCGTCAGTTCATATATTGAAATAAGAAGAAAAACAGCAGAACAAATCAATTGTCCATCTTCATCTAACCCAAGTATTATTGGCATACAAACAGAGCGCCGTGGATGCATAATTCAGCACCAGAGTCAAAGATCAAAGACATACAGATATTTGATTCAGATATCCAAACAACACCAAACCCATGCAGACAAGAATATGACACCCTCAATTCAAGAAACAAAATCAAGCAATCAAAGACAGCAAAGGATCAGAATTAATCAGAACCCATACTAGTTGAATCCCGATCGCACAGAATTGCACAAATCAATGAAAATTGAAACCCGGTTTCAACGAAATTTCGCAACAAGAATCACTGCCATTGACATGGGAGAGGGGCCACAAGTACCTGATCTTGATGAGTAGTAAAGAACGATAGAGGGATAAACGGCGAGAGCTATGATTAGGGTTTTTCAAGGGAGAAAAGGGTTGTGTGCGGGGAAGAAAATCCAGGGCACCAAGAAAACCAAAGAACTCTCTTTTATGCGTGTATATATATAATGTCAGATAATTTCGATTGGTTCTGGTTCGAGAACGGTAATAAGAGCCCCAAATGACGCAATCCCACAAACGCCAATTACTGCTGTTCTTTTCTCTGCTTGAGTAACTTCTTTTTCGGCCTCTGGTCAAACCCTTTCAATCTTGGTCCTTCTCTCCCACAAAAGCTCGCATTTTCAATGCTACGCGTATTATTTACATAATCCCCACGTATATTTCGTCCGCAACTTTTCCTGCAAGAGATAATCTTCAAGTTATACTATCTAGGGTTAATGCATAATTTTGTCCCCATAGTTTTTATATAAAAACTGTGGCTATTTAGATTTTTTTTTTTTAAAGCTCAATGTTGCATTAAACAAGTTAAAACAGGAGTAATATCGGATATCTGTCACATTAAAGTTTATGCCGAGTATGATTTTATATTTCTTTGTAGATATGATGGGGTTTAATTCTTTAGTCGTTTTTTTCGTGGCAAATTTTTCGAGTGAGAGTTTGTAATTCACGTTGTTTTTTTAAAAAGAAAATGACATTTAAACATAGTATGAAATTCTTAGACTCTGAAAAACCCATTTAATTTGTGAAAAGACAGAGAAGGAATGAGGAGCAAAGAGGGATTGATATATTTGGGCAAAAAGACCAAAGTGCCCTTCTCTTCATCTCTCCTCTTCCTCTTCATTTCCTTGTGCTCTCCCTCTCTCTCCACTCCATCTCTTGATAGCCGTCAATGTCAGCCCTACTTGGGACGCCTCCCAGCCCCTCTCCTTGAGCAGCAAGTATGGCTGGAGAGCATGAGAAAGTGGAAGAGAATGCTTCCGTTGGAATGCCAACTACAAAATTGAGTTAGAGTGAAGATGGAGGAAGATTGAAATTGATGTTGTAGGAGAAAGCTGGAAGGCTGAGGATGAAGAAGATGAATAATGAAATGAGCTCAGGAAGCTGAAAAACCCAATAATGAATAATAAAAGAGTTTGAGGAAAGAGAATGTGACCAATAAATGTGACATTTAACAAAATTTGTAATGAGATTTACAAGTTCATTGATGAGTTTAATAAGTTTATTCGTCAAGTGAAAAACATAACACTCTAGTAAAACCAACATATAAACAATATCAACAAAACTTGTAATGGGATTAACAGGTTTACAAATAGGTTTCATAACTCTTTTAATGGGTTTAACAAGTTCTTTTGTCAGGTGAAACTCTGATTGACATGTTGGTCTCTATAAAACATATTTGTCAAACTCATTACAAGAGTTATAAAATCTATTAATGAACTTGTGAATCTCATGATGAATTTTGTTAAATGCCACATTTATTGTTCATATTCTTCTTCCTCAAACTCTTATATTGTTCATTATTGTATTTTTCAGCCTCCTGAGCTCATTTTACTGTTTACCTTCTTCTTCCTCAACCTCCTAGCTTCCTTCTACAACACGGATTTCAACCTTTCTCCACCTTCGCTTTAACTCAATTTTTCCATCAACACTCCCACAATAGCATTCTCTCTCACTTTCCCATTTCTCTCCAACCATACTTGGTGCGCCAGGAGAAGGTCTTAGAGGCATCACAAGTGGAGCTAACATCAGATGAAGAGGTGGAGAGGAGAGAGGAAGAGAGAGAGAGAGAGCACGGAAAGAAGAAGTGGGAGAGATGAAGCGAAGGGCACTTTTGTCTTTTTACTTGAATATGTGGATCCTTGATTACCCCTCATCCCTTAACTATCCTTTCACAAGTTTAATGAGGTTTTTAGGGTTTAGGAATTTCATACGATATTTAAGTGTCATTTTCCCTTTTTTTAATCTATCTTACTAGTTAAAAACCAATAGCAAATATAGAGATGGAAAATGGATTTCACACAAATTCCCACCTTTTTCATTTAATCAATGATTTTTCTTTAGACGCTTAAAGTTTAATGGGTTTTATCTCACAAGTAGTATATTTCCTAAAATTTGAACTTTTATAAGGGTAAGGCCACATGCCAAACCTCTAATCATACACAACCTCTTTTATTTCATTCTAATTCTATGATGTATAAATGTATGTTTGCAAATGATATAATTTGTTATTTTTAGCACCAAACTTTAACTGGAGTAATTTTCCAATTCTGTAATTTTATAATTTTCAAGAAAATTAAGTGTATGTTTGCACACGCATGTTTTATTTTCTCACAAGAGTGATTTGATTGCTCATAAATTCAAATATTACAAAAATTTAAGCCAGTAACTTAACTAATAAGAGGCTGTGCTAATTTAATTATTACTACTTTATAATTATGTTAAATACTTATATCTGACGAAAGACTACGGGCCACTTTTTTTTTCTTTTTTTTTTTTAAGGAATTTTTCTTATAATTTTCATTGAGAAAAAAGGAAATGGGAGTTCGCGAGTTAAAATGCTAATTTAGAAAAATTTTAATTCCGGAATATCTCTAAGATAAGAAAGTGAATGGCACAAAGTGTGATTATATATATGGGATAAATTTCTTCCATATTTACCTACCATTCCTCTTTATTTATCTCTCTTACTTTAAAAGAACATCACGAGATTGTAACTAAGAAAATCTAAAGCCATTGAAACTCATTTTATATGTAAGAATCCTTTCCATTTACTAAATATAACTATTTATGAAAATACTCCTTACATCCTAAATGTAGAAGACAGCTTAGTTTATATGTAAGTTTTGATTCTTGATATAGGATCTTTTCCTATTTTATCTGTTAGATTTATTATTATTTTTTAAAATAATTTGACTGACTTATGAATTAATATATATAATCTAATGTTATATCAAAGTATTTTAGAAGCCATGTAATATATGATTATTAAATACTTTATTTAGCTGTAAATAATTTTATATTAAGTATTATAGAGGAGTATGTATTTAATGCTTTTGGAGAGTGAGTCTTTAAACATCTTACTAAAAACGATTGTGTGTGCCAGAGAATCTATATAATTAGGTTACCGCCTATATTATGTATTTAACCTTCAAGCTCCCAAAAAAAATAGGAAAAAAAGAGCTAAAAAAGTAATTAGATAGTAAAATGATTAATTAATTAATAAAAAATTCTCTAATTAATCATGACTTTTTATTAAGTTTGATTCTGTAATGATGGTTTTGTGATATATAAGTTTCATCCTTGCGAATTGAATCAACTTTTATTAACTCTATTAGTAAATTTTATTATTAATTAGATTTTTTATTTTCAAATTTAAAATCTAGATGTATGTTTTTATTTGATTTAACAAAAACTATATGAAGTAAATAAAATTGAAGTACGTAAAAATATTTTTTATAATTTTTCTTGTGACTTGTTATGCTTCCTATTTTTCATTGACCCTGCCTCCTTTGAAATTTTTAAAAAATTAAATGCATGATTTAAGAGACAATTTATAAAAGTAAAGTAAATAAATATGTTAAAAATTGTTTAAGAAGTTTTTATTAATTTGTTAATAATGAAACATCCTTTTTTCCCCAATTCTGTAATCATAGTTTTGTGATATATAAGTTCATCCTGGCAGATTGAATCAACTTTTATTAACTCTATTAGTAAATTTTATTATTAATTATATTTTAATTTTAAATTTATAATATAGATCTCTTGATTTGATTTAACAAAAACTATACGAAGTAAACAAAATTGAAGTACTCAAAAAATCTTTTTTATAATTTTTCTTGTGACTTGCTATGCTTCCTATTTTTCATTGACCTAGCCTCCTTTGAAATTTTTTTTAAAAAATTAAATACATGATTTAAGAGACAATTTATAAAAGTCAAGTTAATAAAGTAAATAAACATGTTAAAAATTGTTTAAGAAGTTTTGATTAATTTGTTAATAATGAAACGTTTTTTCCCCCAATTCTAGCTGCCGAGTGGATCGAACTAAACCTATATTTTCTGACAAACCAGAGTTGATGCCTTCACCAGCAAGAACCCGTCTCAAATAACAAAATAAATATGTAATATTTTATTTGATTATGAAAATTAAGAACACGTCTTACGTTTTTTTTTTTATGGTTAATTCGATCGGCGTCAAGATTATCACGAGAGATGCGTGCAAGATAGAAATGCTTACATACAATTGTATCAGTCAAACCAAATAAAAATTACGTACAGAAAATGAACTAAATTCCAAATTATTAAATTAAAGTACGTCCAAAGTTCAAACTGATTTTTAAAATTAAAAAAAAACGAGTAGTTTTATATACAAAAAGTAACTAACAAATCCCATTAATCCGGGATGGTCTAAGGGAAGGTGTCAGTTTCTCATAGTGTAATGAATCAAATTTCAAATCTCACTTAGAGATGTTCACAAATTTAATAGACCACAAAATGGTATATGTGTTTATAAAAAATAACCACCAATTAAATGTCTTTAATATAAAATTCAGTTAATTTATTCGAAGAGATTAATTAAGAAAGCAAAATAAATTACTTTAATGTGTTTATATTTATCATTCTCTTTTAAACTAGTGATGAAATACTTAAGTACTTCAAAGAGATCATGTAACATATGTTTTATAATTAAATAATTTATTTAGTTTTATTAATATTTCAGAATTAATAAATTTGATTTTATATTAAAGACCCGAGGTAATATTTAAATATTTGTCTTCGATCATATAACTGTCCATATTTCCAAATTCATGGCATCATCTTGATCTTCTAAAGGAAAAGTTTCAGAAAACGATGTTGCCTGTTGATGAGAATTAGAGAGAGAAAGAGGAAATTTTGAAGCTTAAGAAGCAAATATGTAAAGTTGTTGAAGATCTAAAAAAAACCAGTGTAACTAAATTTGGACCGCATGGACCGGTTCGTCCCTGAAACTAGTGCACCGGTTGGTAAGTCGGTTCAATCCAGACATTAACCCGGCTTGTTAGAAAAATTGTTTTTTTTTTCTTTTATAATTTCATATTAATAACTATTGAAATCTTAATTTTTTCACCAGTTTAACTTTTGTTTGACCTACTGACCCATGGCTTAGTAGCCAACCTGATAAGTGATCTGTCCGATTGTAATGACTTTAAGAAAAGGTGACCCAAGTATGAGGTTTTGGGTGTTAAATTGGAGACAAGATGGATGAATGTCTTGTAATTGTCGTCACCAACCCAAACGCTGAGTTCACAGTGAATGTCAAGAGCCATGGCTTCCTCAAACAAATTAAAGTTGAAATTCTTTCATAAGAAGATTAAGCCATTTCCCATCCGTCATAAGAAGATAAATCTAATAATTAGTTACACAAAGTGGATTAGGTCAATGAAGATTCATATGAGGATGGAAAAAATTAATACCACCCCATACCCTCGATACAAGACTAGTTAATTTTTTTTAGAAAAATCAAGGAAATTAAATAAATTACTTTTAAGTAATTATTTTATATTTTTATATCAAACTAATTTTCTTAACTTGTAAACTAATATATAATCGAATAATACACAATTTATGTTATGATCAACTAATTTATTTAACTTCCTTAACATCTAAAAACAAAGTCAATTGGGTTTTTTTTTTTTTTTTTTTAAGGATGAAAGTGAGTATATGGGATTAGCTTTCCATGTAATACATGCTTTATTTTTTTTAATAATAAAAAAATACTATTTAATAATTTTTTTAAGATGAATATTATTTTTAGCCAATAAAATGAAGAAATTAAGTGGCGGTTAGTTACTTTGTTGAACGTTCAAAAATTAATTTTTAATTACCTATCTCTCAAATTGGCAACATTCATTTAAAAAATTCAATACACGCACACTGTAAAGCTATAACTCCTTCTCCCACCCAAAAATTTATGAATTTAGATAAACCATCTCGTAATAAATTATTATATATAGATATTTATCAAAAATTTCATTATTTTACAGCAATCTAAGAGTTATTTCCTTTTTAAGCTTGACATGATTGGAAAGTAGAGTTGGAAATTATATTATTAATGGAAAGGATAGAATTATTATTTTTTTATCCCGATACAAGAAAGAATTAATTTGATTAATTACAACTTTGTCCAAAGAATGGAGATTCCAAAATCCAAAGGGTGGAGTGCAATGGCCCATGCAACTGCTTATCTGGACAAAGCCACAACAACAATTTCCTCAAAGCTGCTTTGAGCATTGAATCGTGCCACCACTCAAAAAACAGATTCGTACAAATTAACCTTATTTTACAATTACAAGGCACCACTCAACATGTGTCGTCTTCTTCCTCATACTTTTTAATATCCTTCCATGTTACCCACTTTGTTCAATAAGAATCTAATTTCCTCCAAAAGCACTGTCTGTCAGGAACCTTTCTTCCCTTTGTTGAATGACCCAGTTCCTAACCCTCAGTTTCAATAGGAAGAAAATTAAGGTGGGAAAACTAAGAGGCTTTAATATAAAATCTATTTGTAACAAAGAAATTGAATTATAAAATAGATCTTATATTTTAAGGACAAAAGGAAGTAAATTCTTTCACCATTTTTGGAAAATTCTCTTCGTAGTATTCTATCCCCTAATTTTCCTCTCACTTTTCTATCGAAACATAATCTTAGAACACGTTTGGTTTGCAGGAAATTTGGGGTCGGAGGGGGAGAATCAAATTTTCCTGCTGGCAACAGTCAATTGATTCACATTTTCTTGCCGAAAAATAGTTTCCTGTTGGAACCAAATTTCAGCTGCATAATTAAAAATGGGTTCCTGCAAAAAATAGTATGAAACAATTTTCTAACACTTGGAAAAATGGGCTAAAGTCACAAAAACCCCTGGATGTCAAGGTCAATGTGACATAAGTGTTTAAGACGGGTAAAAATGTCATTTGACTTATTTTCCTATCTCATTTTCTTTATACTAAACAATTTTTTTTCTGTCAACCCTCTTTTTTATAGTGCCAACCAAATACTTATGTGATAAAATATTTTCCGTTGCTTTCCATTCCAATCCTTTCTATTCCTTTTCATTCAAACTATCTCTTTGAACCCAACGGGCTTTTAGAGTATTTGGAAACACATGACAATGGAGGCCTATCCTCGGTGTTTTAAAATCCTTGCCTAGGTTTTAATGTCTATTCCAATTAAAGACACAAAAGTAATGATTCTGTGTCCCACCCCATCGAATAAAGTATGCACACTAGAATCCAGTGTCTCTGATACCAGTTCTCCTCTCCATGGATTTGGGCAAGAAAAGTTTTCCCATTTACCGTAAAATGGTTTCAACTTAGAACTGCTGAGGATAACGAAAGACATTGGTGCTTCATCAAGAAACCACTTCCTAGTTTGATTTTCCTCTATGAAACTAGACTTTCAATATTGGCAATGGAAACGTAGCTAAACACACTTGATTCACGAAGATGGTCTCAGTCTGGCTCGGTGGAATGATGTAACAATGAAATTCTTGACTGATCAAGAAAATGGATACAGGTGGAATTTCAAGATGACTTGTCATGTCCTTCATTATTTTTATTTAAGGATTCCTTCAAAGCAACCAAGTGACCAACAAGAAATCATATGAAGCAATTTGTTCTCAGGACAAAGGCTTCTTATAGGGGACTAATGAAAGAATTAAATAGCTTGAAAGCAGTCTTCAATTCTGCCAAGAAAACATAAATGATCCAGAATGGGGGTACAAAAAAGGCTTTTAACAGTCACATTCATCATCGCCAAGCTTCCATGAAGACTGGGGAAGTACCTTAGAATATGGGTAGATGCTGGAGGTAACAAATAATTGATTTGAAAAATTGTTGTAAAGCTTCAGACGTGGGAAGCTAAAGTCTTCTCGGAAACAATTAGAATGGCCTTGAATGTGTATATACATCTCAAAATGTTAATGAGATATTTCGAGAAGACCAAATCGGTATCACCATAAACTAATTAATTCTCAACAGTGCTTTTGTCCAAGTCTCTTTTGCTATCGGTTCCAGCACACAGGGCCTTCCACACATGTACCAATATTTTAACTGGTGGACGTAAGTTCTGAGAAAGACATTGACAATCTCTTCAGCCAATGAGCAAGTCCCCAAAAATAAAATCAACAAACAAAATGCCATTTTTAACTGCCTAAATAAGCTACTAATTTTAGGCTTTAAAATGTAAGGGGTAGTGTTTTATTGTCACTGTCTCAAGCAACACCAAATCTTAGAGCTCTCGACAAAAAAATAAAGTTTACCTTAAAAATCAACATTAGTTCTGATTCCTCACGAATAATCAAGGATAGAGTCCAGTAACAAGTCATTGGTGTCACACGTTCTAGTAAAACAGGCTTCAGAATCTTCTCAATGGGAACAAAGTGGCGGGTGACTTTTCCACTGTAATAAAGAAAGGTAAAATATAAAAGATTATGAAAATTAATAATAACAAAACTACTAGTAAACAAAAAACTATGCTAGATGTAAGGGTCAATATGAAGGCCAAGTACTTTTAACTTGCTGAGATTAATAAGATATGGTCACAGCTCAAAACAAAACATACAAGATATTTCCAAGGATGTTAGGGAACCCTAGAAATATTGTTTCTCAAGCATAAAGAACCAAAACAGGCAACAATACTTCATTGTTCTGATGGACCTAACCTCTTCTTAAAGAGACAATTGTAATTGAATAGAAAAGGTGATCATTTTGAATAGATATTAAACATTCTTACACCAGGCTTAATGCATGCTCTAATTGTTGACTGAAGAATCAATTAATAAGAAAGCATTACCTCATGTAGTGAGTCTCAAGCTGTACTCCAAAAGACGGCATTATCACAACAGACTCTGTTTGTAAACCACAAACCAGGTGAGATCACATGATTTATTCAAAAATGAAACAAACATTACATAATTTATCCTGATTCATAACTGACTGCCGTAAGAATAATAAGCAAACTTTCAGAGCAAGAAAGCCCTCTTAGGAAGGTCCTCACCTTTCGCAACAGGCCTCCAAAGTAAGATCTTGACAAGTATTAAGTTGAAAAGCAAGCTGTAATAGACAAGGGTAATTGACTTCCCCTGTTCATTGTGGGACTTAAGGTTAGATATAATGAAGTGAAAAAGGAAACAAGAACAGAAGTAGAAGGTTTACTGAATTGTAAATGTAAATTTAGGTTGAAGTCAAGGTAAGAAAGGATTCAAGAATTAAAACATCCTTTGATGTTGGGCACGCAAGTATATGTCATATTATATATATATTAAGAAATTGAATTTATCTTTTCCAAAGAAACAAATTGTTATCCACTATAGGTTCATTTTAATTCTCTTCATCTTATTACATTGTGAGGTTGAGGCTTCAACTTCCTAAAGCTAATTCGAACTACGGGGGCTAATCCATGGGTACCTATTTAATCTGAAATATCAAAATAGGCTCAAAAGATCAACATTTTGAACAGAAAATTCTAGCAACTACGCACAAAAGGATCTGTGAACATATTTATACCTAAAAAAGAAGGTAAAAAAAAAAAGTGAAATGCATACCTCATACGCGTAGAGATAGAAGGAAGAAGCTAAGAGAACAAATGCTGAGATGTAAACAAAGCGAGCTTTTACGCCACTCCTTTTCACCATTATATGGTGTACGTCAATTGCTTCAGAAGGATCATTATGGTCGTGCACGTAAGTATAATTGGTATTGCTGATTGAAAATTTGGTCATTCTCAAACAAAGAAATTCGATATATATATCTTCGACCTGCAATGACAATGAAGAATTCAGAAAAAACCCAGCAGTTAAAATTAATAAATGTAGTTATTGGCTCTTTATCAACTTATTTAACTTAAATTTATAATATGCCCCCAAAAAGGATCGAGAAGAATGTGAATCCACTAGTCAAAGGGCAGGCAAGTAGCAGCAAGAAATGGCCAGGATGCATTACTTTACATCCATCCAAAGCGAAATAAAAAATGAGATCAAATAAGAAGGGAGCTTCTGTTCGTGTTAAATTTTGAATTGAGATTGAAACAACGGTCGAGCATTGGAAAGATAGATGAAGAAATAAGGAAGACATGGTGAAATTAAACGCCAAGAAGAAAAAATAGAGAGAAATACCTCATGCAATCGTTAATTGCAATGCAGCGGTGTTCTGCCAAAACGTCTCCGACAAGCAGCAGGGCTGTATTTTCTGATTCTCTCTTGATCAGCAGCACTGTAACTGTTATCTTGCCTTGGTTAACTAGTCTATCCCCATCTAAACCGGCCAATGTTTAAAATCTCTCATGCTCGCAGGAATTAAGTAGGTTGCCTTCATATACGGTCAGATTTCAATCTCAAAATTTACAATCAAAATCATACAAATCCAAATGGATTCAAGGAATCGCGAAGCTGGTCAGAATACCAATACAAGAAATCCAACATTGCACAACACAATCCAAAGCATATAAGTCCCTAGTAATCAAAATGAAGAGGGCCAAAGTATAATAGCTAATTACAAGCTATTCACGCAAAAACTAGTAATGGAAGTTTAGAAAATTTAAAATCGGCCTGTAAATATTCCCAGATTAAAAAACGTCATTGTTCCCAGTTTCAAAAGCTGAAATATTCAATCGATTGGAAATATCAATTTCACGGGATTTTGGGAGAAGACAGAGTATTAGGGTTCGAACTTCCGTGAACGCTTGCCAGAGAACAAGCAAGAAGGGCTGACAACTGTGAAATGCGTCCGACAACGAGCTCACTCCACCAAGTAACGGTATCCAACGGTGAGCTCGAACAAGTGAGGTGTCCGATGGCGAGCCGGGAGCGCTGGCGGGGAACGCTTGTTTACGATGGAGCGGGGCGATTTGGGTTACAAAGGTAATTAATTTCATTAAACAATATTTTATTAAGAGCATTATTATTTTTTTAATAAATTTAGAGCTAAAGTATACATTTGATCTCTTAAGTTTGTAAAGCATATATTTAATCCCTTAATGTTAACACCATTAATTTGATTTACTGATTCAACAATTTTAAACAATGCAATTAAATAATGACCAACTAAACATGTTTATGTTAGTTTTTTAATAAATTAATATTTTAAATTCTGTTAATTGAAAAATACTTAATTTTCACGGACTGTTTTATAGTTTTTCACCGTTTGTAAAGATTCAATTTTTTTGTTAGAGAAAATTAGATATTTTTTAATTAATATGATTTAAAATGTTAATTTATTAAATTATAAATTTATAAACATGATTCATCAGCATTTAATTGCACAGTCATCACTTAAAATTATTGAACCAGTATTTTCTTGTTAAGTTAAACCGACAATATAATGTTAATATCAAGAGATTTAAGAGCTACTTTACCATATTCCGAATTTAAAGGTTTCAATAAATTTCCTACAATAATTCGTCTTGGACCAGATCTAGAACTACCCTCAATAGTTTGTGTAGCCATAAATCCTATTTTTTACTCATTGAGATTTGTTGACTTTGTATACTATTCCGCCGTAAATAAATGATCTTATCCTAAAACGTACGCTTTATAAACTTAAGGATTAAAATAATATCATAAACAAATATGAAAGACAAAACATATACTTTAGCATAAATTTTCAGATTCAAGCGAGCAAGTTTTGGTAATTATTTCGAAAGCCATGGACTTATAGTCGAGCCACCCTATGTAATTTATTTTATTATTTGTATACTGCGAGTTGAGTTTTATTTTAAATATAAGATGTGATTTTTTATATTTATTTTTATTGAGGTTCCCTAAATAAAAATTTTAAAAGAAAAAATAAAAAAAATTAATAAAGATAATTAGAGTGTTTTAAAAATATATATATATCGTATTAAAAAAATTAATTTTTTTAATATAACTAAATTAAATAAATATATCTTATTATTAAGAAGAGGAGAAGTAATTTTCTAATGCTAAATGCGGCGGATCAAGAAAAACTGACAGGTTATGGACTTTAAAATAGAAAGTTAAGAAAACAAGAAAAAATGAATAGAAAAAGCCTTTGGTTTGACCTCAGTCTTAGTTCTGGAAAAAGAACTCCACCAATCTGATCTGTGGTTAGCCTAATTTATCATCTATTCTCACATTTTTCAAGTTACTTGAGGTCGGTCATTTCACTCGCTTCAATTTTATTTTACATTTTAAAAATTAGTATACTTGTCACGATCCATCATCCTCGCATTGTCATGTCGATGAAGGGAAATGACTCAACTCAGAAGACTGGCGATTCATCAAACAAAAGGAATATGTACTCAACAAATATCCACAAAATAAATAGAATTTTAATTAGAGCGAAATCATCTGCACATGATGAGTATTTTGCTTACTCGCAGGATCATGATGCAGAACTAAACTAATGGACTCTGCTCTAATCCAACTCAAAAATGGGAGAACAAGAAACAATTTATTAAAAAATGTCGCAGGCTTAATCAAACCTATGCATAACTATTATGGACAAGCCCAAAGCCTAAATATCTAGATTCCTGTTTCCACATCTTTTATGCTAGCTAGTCCTCCTCTTCCTCCTGCAGAAACAAAAACGCATTATCAATACATTAGAATCACACGAGTGCGTAATCCTCTCATATGACTATTTAAGCATTACAAAATAATTAAATACGTGAAAACATATAGAGCAAGAAAACTAGATTAAAGATCGATCGATCTGGATGTTAAGACATTTATAATACACTAAAATTTTTTAGAAGTTATGAATATTTTCAAAAAAAGTACAGAAAATTACAAATGGGGGTGTTGTTATTAGAGTAGAATTATTTTCAACATATAATTATCTAGAAATAGAATTCATTCATAAATTTTTAAAAACAAATTATCTGAAGTCTCATGAAGTCTGATAGTAAAGAGTTCTCCTTAGGTCCTTTTTTTTTTTTTTTTGTCTAAAAAAGAAAGTGCTTATCAAACAATAGAAAGGGACCTAACAAGGACCTAAAAATAAGGACCTAATGTGGATTCGATAGTAAATCACAATTTTTAACGTCAATAATATATACGTAACAAAAGGACTGATCAATGTAACGCATTTCTAGGGTAATGCTGGAACTTTTGCATGTCACTACGTACCTCTTCGTTATCATCATTTTTATCGTCATTGACTTCCGACTTTGATTTATCGGACTCAGCTTCCTCTGAATTTAAGCCCTCAGCCTAACACATCAAAACCCAAAGACATAAATAATAAGATTATGCCCGAAGAAGATGATGATAATTCCTATAAGAATAAATCAATGACAGACGCCAATGCAAGCAACAAAACGACAGAGGAAAAAAATAAATAATCACCAATCTCATATTGTACGCTTTAATAGTTTTCTCATATTCCGCCTTCTTCTTCTCTGCCTGTTCAGCGTAGGGAGCTTTATCCTGATTGTATATACATTAACCGCCGCAAAATTCATCATCAGTACACCAATATAAACATTGTATATATTATAAAATCTATCGTAGGTTTCACTATTAATAAGTAATAAACAATACGATTCACTTGATATTTGCTACCAATTAATTACGGAGAAAAACAACGTTGCTCATATATCATTGAATCTTAAAGCAAAATTATTTCTGAAAGACAGGAAACTGTACTCACAGCATCAGACATGGTCCTCCATTCATCACCGCCGGCTTTACCAACCTAAAGCAGTTTCAGATAATTACGAAAAATAATTAATTACAACATTCAACAAGTCCGTGATCGGAAAAACAATAAACTACTTCTGATTAATTAAATCACTCACAGCAGTGACTGATTTATTGTCTGGATGTTCCTTCTTATACTGCTCTCTAAACTCAGACCTGCAGTTTAATCATATATGATTATATCATAACAATGTTAATTGACAAATACAACTACACAAGTTCACAACTGAATATTGCAATTTAATTATGAACGATAAAATAATGAACAAAATCATAATTGAAGACGTATCAAAACAATTCGTACATAAACACAAAGAAAGCGCTCGGAGGCCTCTTTGGCTTGTTTGGATCCTTTGCAGCCTTTCGTCGCTTCCTTCCAACTCCAGCGCCCTTGCGCTTCAACCTATCATAATCATCATAAAAAGATCAATCAATGACATCTTTGTACGCAGAATCAAACATCTGATGAGATCGAAACCGAAAAATTTATACACAGTCGAAGAAAGAAATTCACAAGTCGGAAAGAAATAACCGGAATTGCAAAACGACGAGGAAACTCACCGGTTATTGTCGACTGTGGCGTCGGCCTTTTTGGCCATGGTGATCAACGACGAGTGGGAAGTAGATTTCGGAGGAGAGAACTTGAGACGTAGGGTTTCGGTCTCGGAAGGAAAAATTTGAATATACGATTTGGCCTTCTTGATGCGCTTGTGATTTTATATATAGGCTAAAGCGCGGGATGGAGATATATTTAGGCGGGATACACATTAAATTCTGGCTGGATTTTTTTTATTATTATTCATTTTCTCATCTTTTTCATTAATCTTTTATCTATATCTATCGTTATTTATCTATCTATAGTTAGATTAAAATAATATATGGTTTAGATTTAATTTTTTATAAAATATTTTTATAAATATATATAAATAAATTTAAATTCTTAAAATCTAATCTATACCATTTATAATATATTCCATAAAAAATAAAGAAATGTAAATTTATGAAATATTATTATAATAATAATTATATAAATTATAAATTATTTATTTCATAATTTTGGAATTGGTAAGAGATAATGAGAAAGAGAATAATGAGAGTCCCTTTTTTTCACCTTCACAAGGAACCGTACTCCTTATAATTTTTTTATTAAAAAAAATTGAAAAGTTATGATATATATATCATTTATCGATGAAAAAAAAAACCTTTTGTATTTATTTGTATTGTTCAAGATTCAAATTTGGTTTTTTTAAAAAAAAAAATGTTCAAGATTTTCCAAGGCATATTTCCTCTTTGCCAGGATACGTGTTTGGATCTGAAAGGAGATTCTCTCCTAAGTCATTTTTCTCATTTTCTCTCTTTAGCCCATCTGGGCTGTTGATTGGGAAAAGGAGAGAAAAATTAAAGTAATATTATATTAATTAAATGGGTATAATTTAAAGATGATGAGGGATGATGAGAAAATGACAATGAGAGAAACCCAACTCGTTTGGATCTATGATTGAATGTGTTCAAACGTGGTTCTAGAAGCTCTGTTTTACAAGTTAAGATAAAACTTTTTTAACATATTTTCTTTGTTAATCGTAAAACATCTCTGAAAAGTTAAAACAAAGAAGCATCTGACTCTTGCAATGACTCTTGCAATGGTAGCTGAAAAAGTGTTTTTTTTTTTTTTTTTTGCAATATGACTTTTACAAACTTAAGATTAGATAAAAGTCAAATTGTGTTGTAATTTATGTTTGGATTGACTGTAACATAAATGACTTTTCTAAAATAAAAAATTATTTGAATAACTATTTTAAAAAGCAGGTTTAGATGGAAAATGACACAAATCTTATTAAATGGTACCTATATATTATTATATGAGAAAAATTAAAATAAAAAATAAAAAAGTTAACTTGAAAAATTTGGCAATGCTAAAATATATAATTAAATGGTTTAATATTTCTCCTTTTGATGTAGAAACATTTTTTTTGCCTCACTCATATAAAAATGAGTGAGTCCTACTATAAAGAGAAGAGAGAAAAAATATTAATAGAACCCACTCACTTTTATGTAGGTGAGGCAGAAAAAATGTACCTAGACAGACACATTAAACCCATAATTAAATATAAATAATGAATACAAATGTGTATAAATTAGAAATCATACAAATATAACAAGTTTTGTTTATTAAATAATATTACATAACTAATCGGCCATAAACAGAAAAAGAGTTTCATGAACAAAGACTATTAAGAAATAAACACAATTTCGAGACCAAATAGACCACTCAATATAGCATAATTTGAAAATTTATCAAGTAATTTTGACTAATTAAATTTCTCATGGACATAAATAAGAGTATTGTCATAAAAATTTACCATTCTGATCTTTATTATAACTAATTCTCTTACATTTTTCTCTATTTCCAATGGAAAACAATGACTATTAACTTTTAAGTAAATTTATATTCAAGACAAAAAAATTACTTCTATAAGGATCATAATAGCATTTCAATTAAAAAAGGTGGGACCTAAATTCTTTTTTTTTTTTTTGATTAGTAGACCCAAATTTAATAAGCTACTTTTCTCTCATTTGTGGAAAAGCTAAAATTAAAACAAGTTTTGGCTTCTTTCATACTCCCTCTGGTTCTTATTATAAGAACATCAACTAGTAAGTGTAATAGTCCTTTTTATAAGACAATTACTTGTTCCGAGAGTGCATTAATTATTTTTTCTATTTTTGTCCATAATTAATAAGGGAAGTGAGTGAGATAATAATTAATATAATATTATATTTTAGTGTAATTAGTAGGGGTAATATTGGAAGTTACTTAAATTTTAAGACAACTTTATTAATCTTAACTGTTTTTATTAATTTGTATAAATTGGTAGTTGATGTTTTATAATAAGGTACAGAGGAAATATTCATATATTCTAATTGTGTTCATATAATGATCTATCGACTTTATTACTCTGACTTTTGCAAATTTTAAGGAATGTGTTCAAGAAACCTCATTACTCTCGTGCTCAAGTATAATTGATTATTTTGAATGCAAGTATCTATCTCCTGCAATAATCATACGATAATATTTACCCGGGAGTGGAAAGGTTTAAGTATATGGGAAGTAGTTACCATGTAAATTAATTTTGACTCATCTCTTTGTGCAAAAATTTAAAATAAAGATAAAAAGTGAAAATATTACCAAATCTCTTGGAGATGACAATATGGAGATTTTATGACTAATGTAACTTGTTATGGATTTAATTATTTAATACCAAAAAAAAATTATTTAATACCCAAAACTAGTAGATGTATGATAAATTTATGCATCGTTGAGCCAATTTATCTTCCTTTTTCCTTTGATATCTCATATTTATAATAATATATAAATCAACAGTTATATCTTCTAAAAAATCAGTGACAATTCGTATTTCAATTTTTATTTTTATTTTGTGAGAAGGGCATATATGAGAATAATGATACTTCTATGTATAAATTCCTACTTACTACCAGGGGTGGAGCTAGGATTGCACTTAAGGAGGGGCGAAAATTACAGAAAAGTACCTAGATGTTCATAAATTCATATTTTAACCCCATAAAAATTTCAAAATTTTTATTTTAGTCTCTCCATATAACTTTACATAGAGGGATTACAGTAAAAATTATGAAATTTTTATAGACTAAAATGTGATTTCCTAAAAATATGGGTTTTATTATATAATTTTAGGAGGGGCGGGGTCACCCCTAGCCCATCCCTGATTCTGCCCCTGCTTGGTACCGATATATTCCGGATTTTGTTGTGTGCAATAATTATAACACACATATATATCAAGTCCTTATAAGTAATAAAGATTTTTAGATAAAAGCTTTTCCCCTATTTTCCTTATCTTATCTTCTGTTGCTTTCATAAGATATGAGAGGCTGAATATTATTTTAAGGGTTAAGGTATAAAAATACACATGAGCTTTTTTTTCAGGAGTGCTCAGCACCACATGTTTTTTTTTTTTTTTGAGCAAAAACACACATGTGGTTACCATTTTGGAGCAAAAGTCACATCCCACCGTTAAGTCACATTTCACCGCTGTTTAGTTATTGTTCACTTTATATCTATCTCTCTTATCACTGTAAACATTGACTTAACGATGGGACATAACTTTACTCCAAAATGGTAACCACGTGTGTATTTTTGCTCCAAAAAAGAGTACATGGTGCTAAACGCTCATAGAGAAAAAGCTCATGTGTATTTTTACACCTTAACTCTTATTTTAATAATACTTTTTCCCCCTCCATACCAAACAAATCTAAATACTACTATTTGATATATCATCATATAAATATCATCGTTTATTTTTTATTTTTATTAAAAAAATGGGCAAAAGCACAACTCAGACTTAAAATAGCATACTCCTAGGTTCAGATTAACATACACAAGCATCCGTCTAAACCCTCTCGTGACCTATCTATAACTTAAACAATGCTCCTTCCTGTCCTAATTATATGAAAATATTTGGGAGCTAATCTTGATCCTAATTATAGGATAAAATTTTAATTTTTATCAATTTCTTCCAAAAATACCTCTATTAATAACTTTCAATAATAATTTAATGATACACCTATATATTTTATAAAGTGAATAATACTTGCATATCATTAATGTCACATACACCTCGATTTTATTGTTATTTATTTTTTAAATAAAATAATTTTGAGCAATTTGTTATATTTAATAATATCATCACTATTAAATTACATCTCCAACCTTCAAGAGTATGAGAAGTTGTTGAGGGAGACCGATGCTAGACTATTAAAAAACTAGGAGAAGTCGTGTGCGAGGTATGCAATGTCCGACAAAGAACAAAGCATCAGAGTAATTGGAAGTTATTTTAAATTTTAAATAAAGGCATTTTGAGAAAATAAACATAATTAAATAAGTTAACTACTATCTTTAATCTTTCTAAAATTAGATAAATATGCTCTATAATTAAGAGCGAAGGAGTATTAGTTTGAAAGAAGCTCCATTTTATGAGCTCAATTCACTATATTCCATTTCCTTCCTTGTATATACATCTCAATTTTATTGAATCTGGTCAATCATTTCATCATTTTATGGTAAATACTACCTCTTGTCATAATTATAAGATTAAATTAACTTTTTTAAAGAGATTAAGAAAGTTAACTAAATTATTTTAAAGTATTCTTTTTTTTCAAATTAATTAATTTGACTAATAAACTAATATATATAATTTAATGATACACAACACATGATATGATTAAGTAACTTAGGTTTCTTAATCTATAAAACAAAAACAAAAAAGTCAACTCACCCATATAATTAGAACGAAAAGAGTAAGAAATAATAAATAGGCAGTCTCCACATTGACGTATTTGTTCCACTTCTTTTCTAGTAAAAAGGAAAAAAGAAACAAAAAGAAGTGCTATGAAAATTTTAATTGACGTATTTTTTTCAGCTGTGAAGAGACTTTGAAATTTTCTCCGCTAACAACGCTTCTGTGTGTTGTCTATAGTATGGACGAAATTTCTACTAACTTAACCATCATCATCTGTTTGCTGTTTGTTTATTTATTTATGTACTAAATATTTATTTATGGACCTATAAACTCCAAAGAAAAGTTACGGAACTATTTTAAAATAATATAACAATATAAGAAATTAACACATGAAAATAAAAATAAATGCAGTTCATTAATTAATTGAATTGAAACAAATAATGTTGCAAAAAAAAAAAGGAATTGAAATAAATAGAGTAAATTGGGCAAAAACACAAAAAGGGGGGAAAAAACCAAAGAGAGCCAGCCAGAAGATCTCAAGGTCAGGCGTGCTTCTGGCTTTCAAATCCGTTTTCTCGTGTACCCCACCTGGAGGGTTGAAATCGAATCAGGGAGGAGAGTGAATCATGGGAGACGAAGGATCCCCAGAACATCAACGATCGATAGCGGCTCCGTTGATATTTTTGATCGTTGTCGGTTTTCATCTCGCATCTAGGTGGCTCGATCAGTTGAAGAAGGTAATCATTGAACCCCTTTTTCATTCAAATATTGTGTTCGGTAGAGACAACGGCAAGCCTGAGACGATAATTGTGAAATAAACTTCTCAATTTCGAATTTCTCGGTTCCCCGATTCATGTTACTGTTCTTACAATGTTTCCGAAATCCATTTTCTTCTTCTCCTTTTTTTTTGGGTGGAAGATAGTTTTTTGTAATCATATGGATCATGGTTTTGAAGTCTGGATTTGAACATATTAAATTGTTTGTATCTTGCTTTCTGAGCGGGCTCAATAGAACCGTATATTACGTGGCGTAGACATTGTAATTGTTGCATACGAGTCGTATTATTTCATGCCTGGCGGGTAGGATTTCAGAGGTCTTTTATCTACATTTGAGTTTTGATGATGTTTTCCAAGCTTCATTTTCTGAACATGCCCTGGGAAATAGTTTTCGCTTTTCCACGATCTGTTTGATCGTTTTACACCGTTCTTTCATGGAAAATTGGACTCGTTGCCTGGTCTTGCACACCACTACTCGAAATTGAAATTTCTCAAGTTTTGGGGGTAGAACCTGATGTCTGATGATTTTGCATCACACCAAGCTTCGTCATCATTACAGCTTTGTTCTTGATATTTATCTTACAGGCTCTCTACACCATTTTCCACGACCTTCAAGATCTTTTGATGAATCAACGTATCATTATCAATATCAATGTATTATGTACAATATAAAACTTATATAACAAGTCACGTTTTTCATAAGCCACACGTAATTTACCTCATAGTCCCAATAATGCACAGGGACGTGTCTAGTTCCAATCATGTAACTGATAAAATTTTTATGCTATCATAGGGTTTTCTGTCAAAATTGTCAAATGAAAAATAGCCATGTCGAAGATATTGTCTGTCAATTATGTAAAGGAATGAACTATCCTTTTGCACATAAATAGTCTGAATCCTTAGGAACTTCATACGGGCTTGTTTTTTATCCAAGGGGAAGAAACCTTCAAATTTGCTTTGTAGCGTGTGCTCTGTGATGCTTTAATTGTTGATTGCAATGCTCATTTCTTTGAGCCATATTCTTTTGCCACAGAAGGGAACCAAGAATGGAAAAGAGGTCCAGTTGCGTAGAGAAATAAAGGAGCTCTATACAGAGGCAAGCTCCTTGTCACAGTGAGTAATACTTGTGTTTTAGCTAATACCACTTACAGCAGGTCATAATAAGGAGGCATGGAATTTTTTTTATAGAAGGAATTTTGAATATAACAATATCCATATTTTTATATTTATCTTTGTTTCCTTAGTTTTGTTGCCAAATTGTGGTATCCAACTTAGATGTCAAGATGAATGTGACTGCTTATAGAAATATTTTAAACGAGGAATAACTTTGATTTAACGCTGACATAAATTTGGAATCTCAAATATATATGTAAGAGTTGAGTCAGTTTATTGTGGTTTCAGGCCATCAACATTTGCGCAAGCTGCCAAGCTTAAAAGGGTAGCAGCTGCCAAGGAGAGGGAATTTGCAAACTGTGAGATTGTTTCCTGTTGCAACATCCTGCATTCTTTGTAATTCGATATTGACAGATAGCAATGCCCTAAACTTGAAACTGTTCTTTGTAAATATCTGGTCTAGCCTAGATAAAAGGAATGTTTAAACTTGTGGTTTAATAATTAATTGTTGGTTATACTATTGAAAAATTTAGAGGTGATTTGGTTCCATGTCGTACGTATGGATAACGATGTACTATATAAGTTTTAGTGACAAGTTGTGAATTGGTAGTAGTCACTGTCTCTCCTGTTTCATTACTCTGGAATTTGTTCTCATATTTTGTTATTATATGCTTTTCTATTCTGCTATTTAATATTCTTAGAGTCCTGTGGGGTGGAAGTATAATGAATTTAATTTAATTGCAGATCAAGATAAGCAGAGCCGGGAGAATGATTTGTACGCAAAAGCGTTGTTCATTGCAAAGGTGTTTCATCATATTATAACCCTTTTTTATTTTCAAAAACTCTAAATATATTCTTTATTGAGCCACTCTCGAGATATTTATTTGACTCTGCAATGTAGGTTTTAATATATTCGGTGCTAGTTATCTGGTTTTGGGGGGCTCCTGTGGCCACTATATCACAGCAACTTGTGCAACCTTTCGGTAATGCAGATTGGTTTTCATTTTTTTTTTTTGATACAATAGTTTTCTTTTTATGTTATGCTATCTCACATGGTCGATTGAAGTCTGCGTGATGTTATTGGCTTGCTTTCCTGTTTAGATAGTCTGACGAAACTTTCCAGATGAAGACTAGAAAACTAATTGCATGCCTTTTATTTTAGTTTGGAAACTTATCTTGCGTTCTTTCGCAGGGAAATTAATTTCCTGGCAAGCAGGAGGTGTTCAAAACAACAAAATTATGGTAAAGGACTGAATACCTTCCCTCGGTTTAAGAAGCTATATCTCAACATGTTTTTAATTCATTTGCATCAATAGCTTCAATTTATCTTAAAATAATTGCTTCGTCAATTGATAATTTGAAATGGGATTTGCAATCAGACATTTCTGACATTAGCTTCAGGGCCTCTGGATTATACTTGTACTCCATCTGATCTTTATTATAAGGCACCAACTACTTTTTTTTAACAAACCAAAGAATGAAAGTTAAATAATTAATTATGTATAAAATTAATAAATGTTTCCAATTTCACCTCTACTTTAATAATGTAGTTTTAAATAAGTTGGTTAAAAATGAGGGTATAATAGGAAAAAAGTAATAAATGAGTTAGTTAAAGTAAGTTGGTGCCTTATAATAAGGACAAAAAAATATTGGTAGTTGGTGTCTTATAATAAGGACCAGAGGGAGTACTCTTCAGTAGTAACTTGTGGAATGTTGTGGAATGTAGTAACATGTGAAAACCTTGGTGACTGTCTGTCAAATGCATCCTTCATTTTCTTTTTCAAATTACAATTGAGGGAATGCATGGAACCATCCAATGGCTCTCTCACTCTCTCTGAATGTCTATAAGTGTTCCAATATCATTGCAGGTTGGGATAGTACCTTGGTTATTAGTATCTATGAGGGTTAGCAGATTCATTTGCCGCCTCATCGATGCCAACTAGGTGGTCATGATGTTGCTCGCAATGTCAGAAAACCGCAAGCTGCTAGGGGGATGTACACTAGATTTTAAGTTGCAAGAATTGGTGTTCCTACAATGCACATGTACTATAGTGATATTGGCATCACTTGTAAAAATTTAGATATTTGTTAATTCAATTCAATTTTACTGCAGCAGCTCTTAAATTACCTGCCAATTTCTTGAGACGATCACTTGTAATCTTCTTTTTGTGCTACGCGCTTATCGCTGGGACCCAAAATCAAGTGATGGTTATTGAATTATATTCTTTAAATTGTATATATTAGAAGTTTCACGTACTACTGAAAAGATAAAATGTATATGACTGTTCAAGTTTTGATTACCCTCCTCCCCTCTATTCTATGCAGAGAAATTTCTTTATTAAATCAAAACAGGAAATTTTTAAGGCGAGTTCTGTCATTTCTAAGTTATTAAATTCCTTGAGACACATGATCTATATTTAATTATTTTATGGGAGTAAATTTTCCTAGTTGGAACTTTAATTCCCTGTAGAAACATACTAAGTGAATGAATCAAATGCGTTTTCTCGTTTGATTAGGAAGAACCACCTTTAATGAAGCACATGAAGATCGATTGCTGATTTGAAACAGATTCTACTGATGCAGTGGGACTGATACAGGGCCCTGTTAATGAAGCACATGAAGATCGATTGCTGATTGATGAAGTCAAGGCTCTAGTAGAAAGAGAATGGACCGTTGAGATTAGACATATACGCCGCGGTGTAATGCTGCTGATTTCTTGGGCAAGTTAATTCTTTCCTCGTTGCCAGGATTCCATGCTGTTTCATGTCCTGATATGGCCCTATCGTGTATTGTCGAACATGATAAGGGCTAGGTAATGTAGGGCTGCTTATTTGTATCAAAAAAAAAAAAGAAAGAAAGAACCACCTTTAGGAATGTTCTGGTCCACGGGAAAAATAATCGTCAATCCAACAGTCCATCCAAACACGAACAGAAAGTCACACCATGAACATCCCCACAATTACGAGCTTGTATACTCGATTTCTGTGATATTCACATCAACCAACTAGTTCCTGGATCCTTCTTCACACGAATCTTACCCATTTCCGCTCTACATTTGAGAGCTTCTTCCCATTTTCCCTCTCTAGTGTAAATATTTGAAAGAAGAACATATGAAGCATGATCTTGGGGATTCAACTCTACCAGTTTCATTGCAGATTTTTCTGCAATTTCTGTGTTACCATAGTTGTTACAAGCACTCAGCAATGTTCTCCATGCCGGTTCACTTCCGTCCTTATCCACTATTTGGCAAGCTTCCTCGAGCCTACCTGCTCGGCCATAAGCATCAACCAGACATGAATAATGCATAGATTCTGGCTTAATATTGTATTTGTTCAACATCAATTTGAAGAAATACAAGCTTCCATCCAAGTAACCAACATGGCTACAAGCTGATAGAACTGCCAAGAAAGTTACCCGATTAGGAATCAAATTTGCCTTCTCCATTTCACTAAATAATTCTATAGCTTTCTGAGCTTTTCCATGTTGTGCATATCCACAGATCATGGTATTATACATTACTTCGTTTGTCTTTGATTGTTCCCTAAAAACTTCCTCTGATTCTTCCATGTTTCCACATTTGGCATACATATCTATAATTGAACTCCCCACATACAGATCATTGGTGAAACCAGACTTGACGGTGAAGCCATGGAATTGTTTACCTACATCCATAGCTGAAAGCTGTGAGCAAGCTGTGATACATGATGGAAGGCTGTAACTAGTGAAGGAGATCCCAGCGGCCAACATCATTTTGCAAAGAGCTAAAGCTTCTGACTCTTTCCCATTTTGTTGATATGCTCCAATGATTGAACTCCATGAACTAGCATCTTTCCAGACAATGTCAACGAAGGCTTTATAAGCATCATCAATTTCTCCGCACTCAGAGTACATGGAAATTACAGCATTCCCTACCACAGTATGAAGGCTTGCCCTAGATTTCAGTATGAGAGGATGAATTTGTCTGCCTGCAAGCAGATCTGAACTGCACTGACAAGACTTCAGAACGGCTACTACAGTTGTTCCTTCAATTTGCAAAGACGTTGATTGGTGAAGTTCTTGAAATAGCTGCATGCAACTAGTTGATCCCTGCCCCAGCTGAGCATAAGCCAAGAGCATAGAGTTCCATGCCACAATATCTCTATCATCAATCCTTCTGAACAGCTTTTCTACGTCTTCTAGTTTGCCAAAATTGGTGTAGAGCGACAAGAGAACACTCGCCACAAAACATGTGTATTGATATCCGTATTTTATCATGTGAGTATGAACTTGAGTTCCTGTCTTCAAGTCCTCAATCTCAACGCAGGCTTTTAGAGTACTTGATAATACATGTTGGTTAGGTTTCATCCCTTTTCTACACATATCTATGTAAAACTGAATAGCTTCATCTCCTCTATTGTTTTTGGTATAGCCCGAGATTATCGAACTCAACACAAAGGTGTCTTTCTCCTCCATGGAATCATATATTTTCCTGCAAGAAATGATATTCCCACATTTGGCATACATGTCTACCAAAACACTACCCACCACGACATCAACTTCAAACCCATATTTGAAGGCAAGACCATGAAGTTGCTTTACTTCATCTAAAGAAGAACAACACTTGAGGAAGCTCGTCATTGTACCATCATCAGGCTGCAAGCCATCCACCTCCTGCATCTCAGAAAACAATCTCTGAGCCTCAATAAAATCTCCAAATTGAGCAAACCCAGAAATCATAACATTCCATGTAATGCGATCTCTCTCGGACAAATCGTTAAAAGCAAGGCAGGCATCATCAAGCATATTGCCAGTGTTAAAATACATATGTACAAGAGAGCTACCCGCAAATTTATGTCTCTCAAGTCCAAAATGAATCAGCATACCATGAATTTGCAAACCCACATTCCTCAAAGCAGGATTGGCACAAGCACGAAGCAATGTAGAGAATGTGTGCTCATTTGGCTTCTCACCCATAGCACGCATTTCGTTGAACATGCTCAATGCTCCTCTAAAGGACCCAGTTCCAACATGAGCCGAAATTAAGGTTGTCCAGGTGACAACATTCTTGTGAGGCATTTGATCGAACAGTTGGTGGGCGTGATCGAACGCGCCACACTTGGCGCACAAGCTTAAAAGGGTGTTTGTTAAATAGATTTCTGAAACGCATTGTGAGACTATGAGCTTTGCGTGGATCTGTTTGCACTCTCTGATCGTTATATGCTTCGAACTGTTTCCCAGTAATGCCGAAAGGGGTTCGAATAGAACAGACAATTTGGCTAATACAGAGAGACCAGAAGAAAATCCGAACCTTCCCATCGCAACGCGCCATTCATCTAACGAAATCAAAGTTCAAAATGCCTTCCACGTCATGCGATCATGTGAGTGTGAGAGACCAGCACACAAGTTCATAAGGTGATTCTCCTGCAGCATAAAGGAATTTTGTTTGCGAAGTCTCTTCAGCTCTGTTCACGAGGCCAAAAATATGGGAGAGAATTACTCCCAATTCCCATGGAATTGAAGTGAACTTGTCATTTTAGTTTTACCAAACTTTCTAAGAAACGCTAAGAAAAATTGTTTAGTATCACTGCGGCACACGCCTTCCTAAACCAGAGGATATCAGTACAATGTGCAGGGGATTTTAAAAGAAAATTTAAAAAATGTATTTGTGGAGTACCATTATGATTCGTAACAAAATAAATTCTAGGTTAGGTGAGTTGAGTTGTGTTTGTTATGTATGCCTCGGACTCAAAAAAATGTATGCAAGAGGTATCACTATGATTGTATTTATAAGTTTCAATTAAGTAGCTCTCATGTAATATAAAAAAATAAATACCAATAAGAGTTAGTTAAATCATTAACTATAAGCAAGCCTTCATTTATGAATTGTTTTAAGAGTTCGTGTGAATAATTTTTATTTATTTATTTTAATTAATAAGAGCAAAATTATAAATTAAAAAAGTAGACTTAGAATAACAACAAATTTTTTTCTTAAAATAAACTAATAAATAGGATTAGAACGGGGAGCGTATCATAAAAATATTTAAATTATAATATATATATATATATATATATATATAAAATAACTTTTTTTTATATAAATAAATTTTATGAAAGGAGTTGAATTTTCCTACAATCAAAAGGTAGGGCACAATGACTTTGATTCTAAAGACATACAAGATTAAAAGTATATATGTCTCTATCTCAGACTGCGTTTCCACAAGTTTACATCGCCTAAGATATTTCTTCCAGCACTTTGACCAACTCCAAGATCGGATCCCTCCATTCCTTACATTGAACCCAAGGTGTTATATACCAACAGCAGAGGGTCAGATAAAATGGACCGAACGCTATTGCTGGGCTTCAAAATCGTATTAATACCATATGCTTGAGCTTTTGGGGAAAAAAAAAATAATAATAACTTTAAACAAGACATAAATAAATGCCACAAGTTTAATAATATACCCCACATATATGAGTGTGGGCCTTGAAAAGTTTAGTTTGAAATTAATGATTAATCTATTCTTTCCCAATTGAATTGGTCTGGACCTAATTATTTCTTGATCATGAAATAAATATAATACTCAATTGCACAACAGCACAAGACCTCTCGGCCAGTAAGCTTTTGAAAAACCTGCTTTTAACCAACCAGCTATTTAGTGTTTCATAATTGTTTCACACTTTAGATGATGAGCTTATGACTATTTCTTGTCAAAACATGGAATTAGCTGTAAGAATAAATAATTTACTCTCGTTTAAAAAGTTAAAAGCTTTTTCAAAACCTTCAAGAAGCACATCAATGAATGTTTGAATTAGTGGTAGAAGTTGTTTTTCCGATGTGATTTACGGTTGTCATGAGTTAGTGTTAGAAAAATATGTTTACGTAAATCAAGATAAAACTCGTCTCGCAAGCTTATTTCACATATCGTAAATCACATTAAAAAAAGTAACTTTAACTTTACCACTAATCCAAACAAACACTAAATTCATGCATGCGTTCTTACCACTCCAAAGTAATCATACTTGTCTTTCTAAGTTTATTTATATAGTAGTCTCAAAAATCATGCTCAACTCAGGAGATTATCTTGGTCTACACTCAAATTATGCACCAATTAAGAGAAGTACAAAAGAGTTTTGGTAAGTTTCAAATGTTAGAACGGCTTCACATTTCTATTCCCCTTATTTTACACTATACTCCAAATATTAATTTTCTTAAAAATATATTTAAATTTCACTTATTCTAAATTGATTGGGTAAAAACCAATATAAAGTTGGTCTAATGGTGTAAGACAAGTCAAATCCTTTGGGTCTCAAGTTCTAGTTCTAGAGGAGACACTTATGTTGGGAAGGACAACCATAAACCCCAAACCAAATACCAAATTATAGTATTAAAAGAATTGATTGGGTAAAAAAGCATTAAATATTTTTTTTAGGAAATCATATAAAAATTGCTTAAGTTTTGGTTAATTCACTAATATACAAACGTCTTAGTTTTTTTTTTTAATTATAGCCAAGGAGTGGAACAAATTACTCCTCTGGTCTTAAATATAAGATATATATTTACTTAATTTGATTAGGTTAGTTAATATGACATGTATTTTTTAAAACATCTTATCAGACATCTTTCTTAATTTCTTCATTCCTTCTCCTCCTTAGTTAATGTTGATACTTGATAAATTGTTAGTATGGGTAAATTAAGAAAATGTTGACAAATATAAAAACTATATCTTATATTTATGATTAAAATCAATTATGTAAATATATCTTATATTAAATACAGGAGGAGTCACTTGTATAACAAACCAAAGTCGATGTTCTCTCAAGCAAGCCACAAGTAGAACGGGCTCTTATTTTCAATTCAAATCGGCATTAAGATTATTATGGAAGATGCGTTAAAATATAAATAGGAATGCTTACAAATGTATTGAACAACCCAAATGAAATTATATCAATTAATGAATCAAATCCCAAACTTATTAAGGTTCGAAATTCAATCTTAATTATTTTTAAAACTTGAAAACAAAAAACAAAAAGTAACAACTAATCAACATCTATTGAAAAAGTTTTTCTTAAATGTAATAAAGCTAACACCCATGTCAGTGGAAATTAAATAGATTATACCTTTAACAAGGGTTTTCCGGCCTGGTGTGTTTATCTAAAAGGTCAAGCTTTAGGCCTTTTTATAGGCTTAATGTTTAAATGAGCCATGTTTTTCTTAAGGCCTTACCTATTTAATATATATATGTTTAAATGAGCCATGTTTTTCTTAAGGCCTGACCTATTTAATATATATATATATATATATATATATATATATATATATATCTTGAATAATTATTTATAGAAGCATGTACTTGAAACCACTGGCGGACCAACACTGGAGCCCCTGCCTGCAAGTGCAGACATAAAGTTGAGGGATTTTTTTTTTTTTTTTTCATTTTGGTGAGACTTTCCTTTTATTGCACGGTTATATTTTAAATCTGACCCATTATTCTATTATCCTTTGAATAATATTTTGATTTTTGTGTCTTAGGCCCAAACAGTTTTGGGCGCGCATCAAATATAGTTTTGTACTGAAAAATTATAAATAAGTCTGTTGGATTTCTTACTACTCCAAACGATAATTCAATTCTTAAACATAAGGGTGGATAATTTTTATTTTTTTTTTATTGTTTAGGTTCTCTTTTTTAACAATGTGCTTTTTCTTTTTAAAGATAAGATTTCCATCTAGTTTACTTATGAAATTTATGATTTTTTCCTCAAACTCTCCTATTAATCACAAAAATTAAAGGGATTTTTCATTAAGAAGGCCATTTGAATGCAAATTATTAAAAAATACTTAAAGAAAATAAACATTTTTTTAAAAAATAACTAATTTGAATAATTTTTTTTATTTAAGCTATTCATATTTTAAATGGCTCAATTTAAAGAGGAGGTATTGGGGAAGCAATACAATGTTGCTCACACTTTGATTTTATGAAAAATTACTTGAAATAATGGATTTTATAAAATTCATGGAAGCATGAATGTCTTTGATACTTCTAATGTGTAACACAAATTCTAGACGTATTGTTGACTTTTTTTTCCTCCTCTATGTGGATTTGGCCTCATCGTATTTATTTTGCATTTTTGACTCTTGATTATTATTTTTCTATGTTAAGTTGAAGTTTTCTCTCTCTGTTTATTTTTAATCTATATTTTTTTATTTTTTTAATGCATTTAAAATTTTCCTTAAAAAAAATTTCGGGGGCCGAACTCTCTCAAATCTCCCTACTAATTGTGCAGACACAAATTTAAAATCCTGGGTCTGCCATGAAAGTTGAAACAAGTTTTATTTGGGGCTTAATACGGAATGTTGATCCGTATTTCATCATCTTCATTTTGATCTTTGAAGTATGAAACTGTTACTTTTGATCCCTGAAGTTGTATTTAAAAAGGGACTATGAGTTGGAATAATATGAACCGTACCAGCAGCTTGGCAACTAACATGAAGTTCATAATGAACATACATAATTATCAAATAGTCTGTATTAAATGGTTAAAAAAAAAAAACTAATTAATCCATCACGTGGACTTTTGAAAGGACACCGAATCAGTAGTTGTACAATTTAGGAAACAAATATTCTAAATCTAACTAAATCAAATTCCTGGGCATCATCACTATCATCATCGATCTTCTTCTTCTTCTTCTTCATCGTCATCATCGGAGAGGAAGTGAGAAAAGTAATCAAACAAGGGAGACTTGCGGTCGATCACCTGAGAAATTGAACCAAGTACGAGGTTTTTACTCCTCTGAAAGGTTCGCATAGCTCTGATTACTGCCTCGTAATATTCATCGTCACGAACCCCCATGCTAAGTTCGTTGTGCAGAGACATGGCTTCCTTAACCAAACTTGAAATTCTCTCACCTTTCGTCTTCTCCATCTTCTTTCATTATTGTCTTGATGATGCAACTACGAGGGCAGCAAGCATATATAAGCTCTAAGTTATAAACTATCTGATCATTAATAAGCTTTATCTCATGTAAAATATTATTATATTTTATCATTACTCAATAGTCAATATATCAATAGTGCATTTAGATTAAGTCGTTTAAATATTATCCCGTCATAAGAAGATAAATATATTAATTCAAGTGGATTGGTTCAATAAAGATTTATGCGATAGGGTTGTAAACATTAATATTTGGGATTATAGCTTTATTTTTTTAGTAAGAAAAAATTAGTATTTAATAATAATTTTTTTAAAATGAAGAATATTTTTGCCAATAAAACGAATTTAAGCCGCGGCCAGCTACTTTTATTGGCCGGTCATTAACGATAGTTTGTTACTTTGTTTAACATTAAAAAAAATATTTTAATTACTTGAATTTCTCTCAAATTGCCAAGCTAAGGTTCATTTAATGTACGCCCTCCGATCTAAATTTATGAATTTAGATAACTATATATATCGTAATCATTTATTATAGATTTCGATTAAACTTGGATAATATCTTTGGGTATCAAATCTATTTTTATATATATTTTATATATCTAGATTAGAATATATTTATCAAGTACCATATATAATGAGTAATTTGTTGCCAAAAAAATTACGCCGGCTCTTAATTTGAACGGTCTATACTCTATATTGGATGTGAATAATTCTGATTTAATTTTTATCTACTTTTATTTATTTAAAAAAAATTTGATGTATAAATATATGAAATAAATATAATGTTTTAACTATTAATATTTTTTAAAAAAAATTATCAGTTAAAAATGTATAGAGAGAGAGAGAGAGAATACGTGGATCATAGTATCTTACCCAATAATGATGCATTAAAATTGGTTATGAAGCTCTGGGCATTATTTGAGGTAGTATTTCAAATTATATTATTAAAATAAAAGATTTGCCTCTCAATACCTGTCATCATTACCCCATTCATAAAGCATATATACCACAAAGCAACAAGATCAAATCTTTTACTCTTACCTTTGTCTTTGAATAATAGTCGTATAAATAAAGATAAATAAATTATCACTTAATAAAAATTATTATTGTTGTTACGGATATCTCATAAATGGGCCCAGCCCAATAACTAAAGAGCCCAGTCAAAATGACTTCAGTTATGCTCATAACCGCTTCCTTGAAAATAGGAGTGGTTTTATCAAAATATCTATCGTTATGATAACTGCCTATGTATCAAGAATATCTATAAAAAACGCATATCTTGATATCCCTAAAATAAAGGATGAATCCAACTGAGTAAGATAAGGCACAGGTACGCCTATAAATAGGGTGAACCCCTTACAAGGTACACACTTCTGAAACCCTAGCTTTTCTATTCACACAGAGCACACACACCACCCCCTCTGGCTATCATTAGCCTGTCGTATACCCTCGAACTACGTGGACTTTGATCCACACTGTGGTACGTAGGACCCCGGGATTTCACCCCGGACCAAGTCCAACCCAACTTGTGATCTACACCGGATCATTGGCGCCGTCTGTGGGGACTGTAAAGTCCTATTCCTGTGACCCGTGATGGCTAATACCAGAAGCAAAAGCCACCCGCATGCACACGAGCAAGGTCAGGAACAAAATTTTAGCGAGACCCAACAGCAAGACGTTCAAGGCGTTAATCAGGAACAAATGGAGGAGTCCCCGGACTCAAACCTGGATGGACGAGCAGGCCAAACGCTGGAAAATACTAACCACGCTGGTCCCTCAAAGTTTCAGATTGGAAGCCCAGACATACGGCTCCTACATAACATTGCTGAGTCAATGATGAAACGGATCGAGAATGTGGAAGAACGCGACAATCTTCAGAGCCAGAAGATTGACCATATGACCGAGGTGATGAATCAAATTCTTAAACACTTACAAGACCCTCTTCAGGAGGAACGCCGGGACGGTCAGCAGAATGAGGACGAAGAAACCAATCACCAAACTATTGATCCCCTACAGGAGGATCATCCCGGTCAAGGCCGAATAGCTTCAACAAAAAATTCTCAGCAAAATAATCACCAGGACGCGAGTCAGGAGGATCAAGCCCGGGCACATAGGAAGGACAGCCGTACCTCGGACAATCAGGGAATTCCGCAAGACTCCGACAGGTACAAGACGTGGTATGGGGAGGGAGGACAAAACAACAGCCCGTTCTCAGATGAAATTACAGAAGCTGAGTACCCAAGGAAATTTAATACATCCGACCTCCCTAAGTACGACGGAAGTCAGGATCCCCAGACACACTTGAACACTTTCGACACTGAGATGCTGGTCCGAGGATTCAAGGGGCCAATCATTTCCAGGCTGTTCACCTCAACGTTACGAGGAGCCGCCCAAATTTGGTTCCGGACTCTATCTCCCAAGTCCATCACCGACTTCAACAACCTGAGCGAGAAGTTCCTGCTGAATTTCGCGACAAGCAAAAAGCAACCCAGGTCGGTCTACACGCTGGACAGAATCAAGCAGCAACCCGGTGAAACCCTTCAGAAGTATTTGGATCGTTTCAAGGCTGCCGCATTACAAATCCAGGGATTAACGGAAAGCGTCCACGTACACTTGCTCATCTCGGGCTTAGATAGCGAATCCAGAATGGGGAGATCGGTCATATCTGGCGAGATCAAGACGCTGGAAGAATTCCATAAACGAGCCAAAAAGTATCTGGACATAGAACAGATGCAAATAGCCAACGCGCCGGGAAAAGAGAGACAGAAAAGCCCACCCCCGAAAGGGAAGGACCGGGCATCAAGAGACCGACCCCGTAACTCGGACCAGAAAACACGAGGACAAAGGCATGAGGGGAAGTATGAGAGATATACTCCAATAAATGTCCCTCGTTCACAGTTATGGAGAGAGGTAGCCCTGACCGAGATGAGGAAGGTGGAGCGACCCCGACCACTTTATAATAAGGGAAAGTTGGACCACACACGGTTTTGTGAATTCCACAATGGACCCGGGCACACAACAGATGAGTGCTGGGACCTTAGAGATGCGGTGGAAAAGTTTATCCGAGATGGAAAATTACGTCAGTACGTTATCAAAACACAAGGGCAGAAAGCCAAGCGCAAGCAGACGGATCGGAGTACAAGCCCGGTCTCCCAGAGGAGAAAGCCGGACGAAGGCCGGAGAAAGCACGACAATGAGGACGAGTTCCCGGAAGCAGAGTTTGACTGCAATGTCATTAGTGGAGGTTACGGAGGTGGCGGCGATACGGCCAATCAGCGGAAGAAATACCTCCGGGAAGTCTTAACCATCAGGGGACGACCGACCTTCAAGCCGGAGCCATCACAAACAGAAGAGCCTCCTAAGCTGTTCTTTACTCAGGAAGATCTGAGGGACGTAATCCCGGGTCATCAAGACGGACTGGTCATAACCGGCCTCCTGGGAAAATGCCGTGTAAAGAAGATATTCATCGATCCTGGCAGCGCGGTGGATATCATCCTGTGGGATGCCTTTAAGCGCATGGACCTCGACCCAGAGAATCTAAGGCCGTGCAGGACAACCTTAATCGGGTTCAACGGACAGGATACAAACCCCAAAGGGTGTATCGAACTTAAAATGACCTTGGGCTCTAAAGAAGCCTTCAAGACTGAGCGAGTCAAGTTTATTGTAGCAGATTTCCCTTCGTCCTACAATATAATCTTAGGCAGACCAACCATTCATAATTGGGACATGCTCATATCAACTAAGCATCAGAAGCTGAAAATGGTAAGTCGGAACAATAAAGTCGTCACCGTCAGAGGTGATCAGAAGGAATCCCGGCAATGTTATTTCTCGACAGTTAAAAACAACGAACCCGGAACATCGAGCTCGCAGCAGAAAGGAACTCGAAAGTCAGCGCCAATTGCGCCGAGCTCGGTCAACATGGTAGAGCTGGATGTAAGAGAAGAAGCAAAGATGATGAAAACAGAGCCTGATGGAGAGCTCACAGGCTACCAACTAGGAGAGGATCCTGGACAAATAACACAGATCGGGAGTGCACTTGCCGAGCAAGAAAAAAGCGAGCTCAAAAAGCTGTTATGGAGAAACAAGGACGTATTCGCTTGGAAACCTTCGGAGTTACCAGGAGTCGACCCGGCGTTCTGCTGTCACAAATTGACCATAAATCCACGATATACGCCGGTCTCGCAGAAGAAAAGAAAGATTGCACCGGACCGTCAGGAAGCCCTAACCGAGCATGTAAGAGAACTGCTGGATGCGGGATTCATCAGGGAAATCCAGTATACCACGTGGTTGTCAAATGTGGTAATGGTCAAGAAACCAAATGGCAAATGGAGGGTATGCACCGACTACACCGATCTCAACAAAGCATGCCCCAAGGATGCTTACCCCATGCCAAATATTGACCAACTGGTGGACAATTCCTCGGGTTTCCAGTTGCTCTCATTCATGGATGCGTATTCCGGCTACAACCAAATAGCTATGCATCCTGAAGACCAGGAGAAAACAGCTTTTATCACGGAAAAAGCAAACTACTGCTATAATGTCATGCCTTTCGGGCTGAAGAACGCAGGAGCTACTTACCAGAGGATGATGAATCAAGTGTTTGAGGCACAACTCGGCAGGAACGTCGAAGTTTACATTGACGATATGATCGTAAAGTCAGTTAAGCGATCCCACCACATCCAAGATTTGCAAGAAACATTTGATAAGCTCCGGGCCCACAGAATCCGACTTAACCCAGCTAAATGTGCATTCGGGGTACCAGCGGGTAAATTTCTCGGATTCCTGTTGACAAACCGGGGGATTGAGGTCAATCCGGACAAATGTCAGGCCGTCCTCAATATGGCTGCCCCAAAAAACAAAAAAGAAGTACAGCAGTTGACCGGCAGACTGGCCGCGCTGACAAGGTTCTTACCGAAATCGGCAGAAAATGCTCTTCCTTTCTTCAAGTTATTGAAGAAGGAAGCACGGCATGGAGAATGGAACTCAGAGTGTGAAGCCGCGTTTGACAAGATCAAAAAATGCCTGTCATCACCACCCGTGCTGACAAAACCTGAGCCCGGGGAAGATTTGATATTATATCTATCCGTGGCCCCAGAAGCGGTAAGTGCCGCCCTGGTGAGAGAAGATTCGAGGGAACAGAAACCGATTTATTTTACAAGCCGGGCTTTGCAGAGTTCGGAGCTAAGATATCAAAGGTTGGAAAAGGTGGCCTTTGCGCTCCTAACTGCCGCGAGGAGATTACGCCCTTACTTCCAGGGGCATAAAATAATTGTCCGAACCAGTCAGCCCATACGTCAAATACTCCACAAACCTGACTTAGCAGGTAGAATGATGAGTTGGGCAATCGAACTATCCGAATTCGACATAGTATATGAAGCTCGGCGTGCTATTAAGTCCCAGGCTTTAGCCGACTTCATTGCAGAACTGGTGCCAACAGAGGTAGTCCCGAAAGCAGACCTTGACGTTTGGAAAGTATTTGTAGACGGCTCTTCAAAAGCCAAAGGAAGTGGAGCCGGGATCATAGTCGAAAGCCCGGAAGGAGTCGCCATGGAACACTCCCTGCAATTACACTTCAGAACGTCCAATAATCAGGCCGAGTATGAGGCTGTATTAGCCGGGCTATCACAGGCAAAAGACAATGGGGCCAGGAGGGTTCATCTCTCTACCGACTCTCAACTAGTCGCGGCCCAAATCAACGGTTCATACACGGCCAAGGGACCCTTGCTAATTAAGTATCTGGGGAAAGTCAGAGAGGCAGTGGCCGACTTCGATGATGTCCTAGTCACCCACATACCCAGGGGAGAAAATGCGAGGGCAGATATCCTCTCCAAATTAGCAAGCACCAGGAACCCGGGAAATAATCGGACTGTAATACAACAAAGTCTCAAGGAACCCACGTGTATCATGGTCATCGCGGCAGCAGAAGACTGGCGAAAGCCAATCTTAAATTACCTGGAAAAGGGAGTTAGCCCGGACGATCCCGGGGAAGCAAGGCAAATAGCACGGACCGCGTTAATGTACACGGTGGTCGATGACCAGCTCTACCGAAAAGGCCTTCAATCCCCAATGATGAGATGTTTAAACCAGGCAGAGGCCGAGTACGTGCTGTCGGAGATACACGAAGGGATAAACGGACAACACATGGGGGCAAAGGCGTTAGCCCGGAAAGCCTTAAGGGCTGGATACTACTGGCCGACAATGGTTGCGGACTCCGGACAGCACGTACGGACTTGCGAAAGCTGCCAAAAACATGCTCGGATCCTCTGGCCACCTCCGACCGAGTTGAGAACCATCACGGCTCCTTGGCCATTCTTTAAGTGGGGTATGGACCTCCTTGGACCATTCAAACCGGCCGCAGGGCAACTGAAATGGCTTGTGGTGGCTGTGGATTATTTCACTAAGTGGATCGAGGCCGAACCACTGTCGACCATCTCGGCTGCTCGAATACAAAAATTCTTCGAAAGAAATATTGTTGCAAGGTTCGGGATTCCTGCCGAGATCGTAACTGACAACGGTACTCAATTCGTCGACCAAGGTTTCCAGAGGTTGATGTCCGATCTCGAAATCAAGCACCATTTCGCCTCGGTAGAGCATCCGCAATCTAACGGGCAAGCCGAGGCAGCCAACAAAATCATTGTTGACGGGCTCAAGAAAAGGATGAGTAATGCAGAAAGTAACTGGGTCGAGGAACTATACCCGGTACTCTGGGGATACCGAACTAGTGTCCAAACCTCGACCCAGGAAACACCCTTCCGAATGACATATGGATGCGAGGCCATGATCCCGGTTGAAATTGGGCAAACATCATGGAGGAAAGCCAAAGTCATGGAAGAGGGAGAACACGCTAACAACGAGCAGTTAGCAGCCGAGCTAGACCTCATCGATGAAGTGAGAACGATGGCACACTGCCGAGATCTGGCAACGAAGCAGCTGGTGGCGGCTAAGTATAACCGCAAAGTTAGACCGCGAGCGTTCGATAAAGGTGACTTGGTATTACGCAGAGCGGATATCGGAAATAAGAATGCCCGGGATGGAAAACTTGCAGCAAACTGGGAGGGTCCTTACCGTGTTTCGGACAAAATGGGGCCCGGGACTTATGCCCTTGAGACGTTAGATGGCACGCCCATTAAACGAACATGGAACGCGGACAAACTAAGGACTTACTACAGCTAAAGACCGGGAGGCACTCGGAATAAACCCACAGCGGATGTCAGTGGTGACTGTGAACCGCTTTTTAGCTTCAACGGATGTCGGTGGTGACCGAGAACCGTCTTTTATTACGCACTGTCTTGCTTTTAGCAGTATTTTCCATTGATTAAAAATTGTGTAATTCTAATTATTTCAATCAATAAAAAAAGGTGGTTCAATTCATGGGCCAACCTAGTTATTGCTTGTGAAATCAATGCAAAGATAGGCTGCGACAAAAGCAAGATAATTAAACAAAGACTTGGGTTTCGCGATCCCGGTCATGATAAGATTTGTCAACAAGTCTTGTAAAGCTTACGATGCATCGGAACTGTCCCCTGGGGTGGTGTGAGATTGCCATAAAAGATCCTGATCAGGTCGAAATGTTTAGGCTCCTATTCAAAAAGGATATTAGGGCCCGAACATATGGCAGTTGGCTACCATCTCGGTACGGTACTTTATAAAGTACTTAGATGATTTTTGAAAATCGTCTGTTGTTTAGAATGCCCGACCATTAATAAACGTGGCCCGTTTGTTAAAACGTCGGTTGAATAACCAGCAGATTCTGCGCAATATATCTTGACTTTGGCCAAGTCATAAAATAAAGAACCGAGCTTCGTGCACGGATTACGTTCCCCTTTACTCATCAACTGGTGAATTCAAACACGAGTTTGGTTTAAAGGATGAAAATAAATACATGTAAGATGGACGAGCTGAGGATGCTAGAAAATCCGGGAATACCGGCTTGTCATATTATTAATTTTGAGGGCAAAAGGCCCCAAATTACAGAAGAAACAAAAATGAAAATGAAAATACTACATAAAAAAAAAAAAAGGATCCTAGAAAGACGGCATCAAGATTGGGCTTGGCCGGGCACAGGAGGGCCAGGGGCGTCGGTCGTCGGAGCATCTTCCCCAGCTAATTGAACACGGTCATCCTCCGCGAGATGCTCGGACCCTTCGACCGGAGAAAGCGGCGCTGGTACAAATAGCCCGTCCTCTACCGAAGCTCTGAAATCCACAGCATCTAAGTTCATCGAAATGTCCGGATTCAGAGCTCGGACTTGGGCCAGGCATACGTTGAAAGCTTCAGCAGCCGTCTCCACGACCAGGACTTCCAGCTTTTCCACCTCGGCAGCGGACGCCACGAGCTCGGCCTTGGAAGCGTCGAGGTCGGATTGGGCAAGATGGAGGTCCTTCACCAGCCCCGCATACTGACCCTGCAGGGTGTGCAGCGAGGCATTGAGGGTGTCTTCTCGGGCATGACTGGCGTCAAGCTCGGTGGAGAAATGATCCCTCTCAGCAAGGGCCTTTGATAGCTCCTCCACCGCCCTTATCTGCGCCTCTTCCGCTTTCAGGCGCGCCTCCTCAGCCTCCCGCTGCCTGATCTCGGCCTCCTTCTTTTCAACCCGAGCTTTGGCAATCTCGGCTGCAGCCCTGGCGTACTTATGCTTAACAGAAGCATAAGCGTCCAACACGCCGGCCGTCTCCATTAGGTGGTCCTGCAGGACCTGCAGGTGGTCGAGGTCGGAGTCGGCAAAGGCCTCACCACTAAAATATTTGCTTGGGGGCTTCACCGCGTATTTCAGCTCCTCCGAGACCCCATCAGTCCATACCTCACCCCGTGAGTGAAGGCGAGACTTAGCAGGAAATGGGGGAGGGGGGACGCTTGTGGCAGCACCGGCGTCCGGGACAGAGGCCAGATTCTCTTCTGCTACCGAGATCGACGACGCCACGGACTTCGATCGCTTGCGCGGAATAAGATCCGTAGAGGCCGGAGAGGACGCAGCCCTCTTTTCAGCAGTAGTCTCGGCAGGCGAAGGAGCCGCCACAGCTTTGCTCTGGGAAGAGGACTCCCCTTTCTTTTTGGCCTTAGCCCGGAGCTTCTCGGCCAGTTCTTGGAAAGAAGCCTTCCCCATGTCAGGCACTACAAAAAACATAACAAACATCAGAAATGACAAGGGGCATACCAAAAAAAAAAAAAAAAAAAAAATATTCATACTCGGTGAATACAATTCCTCCACCGACTGTCGGATAAAAATCCGGGAATCAATAACATCCTTCTCGGCCACGTGGTCAACCAGAGCTATCACGGTTTCAACCTCGGCTGGCTCTAGGCTATCATCGGAGGATGCAAATATGCTTTGGTCTTGGTCATAATGAGCTTTCGACCAATACAGAGGAAATAGCAGCTCCACCGAGCTGGAGTCGACGTCCTTAAGAAACCACGGTTTATGACCGGGTTCAGTGTTGATTTTAAAAAAAGAGGCCTTGAAGCCTTTCCAGGTGTCAGTTGCCACATGGAAAAGCTTCTTGTCCGGTTTCCCCCGGAAAGAAACCCAACCCCTCTTTTCTTCGGGCTCCCCGGGTTGACGAGCCCGTTGGATGTTAAAAAAATAAAAGAATGTCCCGGTGGTGGGAGTACGATTTAAAAATCGGCAAAGCCGCTCGAATGCAATAATAAAGCCCCAAGAGTTGGGATGAATCTGAGTGGGGGCCAGCTGAAGAATGTTTAAGAGATCTACTTGAAACCTAGAAAATGGAAAGCGAAGGCCGAGTTTTTTGACGAAGTCTAGATAGAAGAAGAAAAAGGAGCGCTCGTTCCCTTCCCGGGCAACGCACACCGGTTCAGAAGGGCCGGGGAGAGATAAAGAACAATGATCCCGGTCCCCTAATGGGAGCTCGGCGATCTGACTGGTCGTGGCTTTTGATAGCCTGGACAGCACCCCGGTCGCAACCCAGTCATACTTCTCAGCAATATGACGTGGAATACTGACGGCCGCTGACTCCACGGATCCGGAATCTTCGATAGGACGCGGAGAAGTTGACATACTACCTAGAAAAGGCAAAACAAAAATAAATTAGAAACGAAAATGATACCTGAAGATAGTACAACGGGACGGGTAGAAACGGCTCCAACAACCCGCGGTTGGATATGCCGGCATCGTGAAGCTATTTCGTCAGCTTCCCATGACCGGCCTACCATCGTGGCCTCAGATATCAGCCAGGAACACTCCTCGCACGGGCCGATAGGCCGGGTAAGGGAGATGAGGGGCTCCGCGCGTGAAGGAAAGGAAGAGGCGGGTAGAGGAAGACTTTCCCCCCTACCCTTTCCTAAGGGCGGCTCTGAAGAAAAAACCCTAGTGGCAGTAATCCCCCGGTCTAGACTTTCGGGCTCTACAGACTCAGACCGACCTCGAGCCCTTCCCCTAACCCGACCAGAACGACCTGGTTGACTACCACCTTCTCCGCCATAACCACGGAGAACGTTTTCCCTCTTTTGTTCTTCGGTCAGAGGCTTCCCGTACAGCCACCAAGCTGTCCGGGGAGGCATACGCTGAATAAGCTCGGCCTCTTCCGGGGAAAAAGCATTTGGATTAAAAGACGGAGGAGAACCTTGATGGCTCATCCCGAGAGGATAGAATTTAAACAGGAAACCGAAAACCAAAGACGGAGAAAAAGGATTGAATAGACCAGAAGTTCAGAGAAGTTCAAGAACAAAGCAGAAGCCAGAACCCAAAGGGGAAGAAACTCGAAAGAACTCACAATAAACCTACCCAGAAAAAAGAAAGACCAAGAAATAGAGAAAGAGAGAAGAAAACACAGCCAAATAACCAGAGAAGGAAACAAGGAAAGTACCTGGTTTGATATAAGTTAAGGGAAGAGGAAACGCGCGAGCCACGAAGAGCAGAAATGGGAATCTGAGGAAGATGAACGGGTGACTGGTTGCAAGTTTCTCTCAAGAAGGAAAATTCAAGGTTTGGCAGTTTTCAAAATGCAAGAAGCAGAAAGTCGATGGCTTTTATAAACAAAACAAGCAGACGGGTGAGAGGCAAGAAACTCAACCGTCAAAAGCCCAAAGGGCCCATACACAAATAATGACGTGGACGTTAAAAGACGTGCACATTTAATGCTGATGGTGGGCAAACACGAAAACCAAGATAATGGGGCAGTTGCTCTACTCAGAGACCGGCCAGTAAACATCAAATCAGCAGAAGGCAATGATGACACTCATGGCCTCGAAATAAGACGAGTGTTGGATCAACAGATGAAGCGGACAATGATCCCGGATCGAAATGTTCACGTGGCCGACCACATGAATACACCCCGGTTGCCCGACCTAACTCCCCGTGCAATCTCGAACTTGGGGGCAACAAATCCCGATCCACGAAAAACTGGACAAGGTACCTGTAAACGGGGAGTAAGACGATATAGAAATATTAACACTACCCGACACGAATAAAGAGGGGAAGTTCGAGAAAGCATGGGAGGAGTTCGGCCTAGAATCAAAATTATAGAACATTAAGACCAAACATTAATGTTCTCTCGGGATAGCAAACGAATGCAACCCGCGTTAACCGGGATGGGGGGGGCACCCGTGTCCCACTTAAATAAACCGGAATGCAAATTGGTGACAGAGGGGGTAACCCGGGGACCAAAAATGTCCGACCTCGGAAAAAGAACTAGAAATCAAAAACCTCAGAACAACGAGATGAACTAGAACAAAAGACGTAACCTGACAAGTGCATCCCGGCTGCTCGGAGCCCTGAACAACCGGGCTGGGGGGCAACTGTTACGGATATCTCATAAATGGGCCCAGCCCAATAACTAAAGAGCCCAGTCAAAATGACTTCAGTTATGCTCATAACCGCTTCCTTGAAAATAGGAGTGGTTTTATCAAAATATCTATCGTTATGATAACTGCCTATGTATCAAGAATATCTATAAAAAACGCATATCTTGATATCCCTAAAATAAAGGATGAATCCAACTGAGTAAGATAAGGCACAGGTACGCCTATAAATAGGGTGAACCCCTTACAAGGTACACACTTCTGAAACCCTAGCTTTTCTATTCACACAGAGCACACACACCACCCCCTCTGGCTATCATTAGCCTGTCGTATACCCTCGAACTACGTGGACTTTGATCCACACTGTGGTACGTAGGACCCCGGGATTTCACCCCGGGCCAAGTCCAACCCAACTTGTGATCTACACCGGATCAATTGTAATCCATACTTAATAGTCTCCATCAATATAGCCGGGGTCGATAAGTTAAATATAAAGGAAAGTGCCGTCCACATTTCAAAGAAATTATGAATTAAATTCTTTTTCCTCAAATATACTTGTACTCTTTAAAGAAGTTGTCGTTACATGAACAAAGTTAATTAATAACCCTTCAAGTGATTATATTTGGAGGATTTGACTTTCCTACTATACCCCTTACCATCTTTTTCCCTCATTTTTTTTATATTATTGGATTAAAATCTCAATAGTTTAGATTTATCGTATCTTTTTACCATCATTTCCCCTCCTTTTCCCTTATAATAATATTTTAATCATATATTAAATGTGAACCATTGAGATCTTAATCTAACGGTACAAAAAAAAAGGAGGGAATATGATAGTAAGGGGTATAGGAGGAAAGTCAAATCTATATTTGAAACCATAAATTTGTTATAAAAGACATCTTTTATACAAGGGACTAGATTACTGGTCAGAGTTCTCTCATTATCTTTCTTTCACCATCCCTCATCATCTTTAAATCATATCCATCTAATCAATATAATATTACTTTTATTTTTCTCTCCTCTTTCCAATCAACGGTCTAGATGAGATGATGAGAGATGGGGAGAAAGAAAGCTTATGAGAGGATCTTCTTCCCTCGTATATGGTGTTCATCAGCTTTCATTTTGTTAGATTAATCAAAAAAATTGGATCAGGCATCTGATCAATTAGGGTTGCTAAAAATAAAATGAAAAGATTAAATTTTAATTAATTACTCATCTCATTCGTGTTTCATGCTCTCGGAGACAAATCACGCAATTAGGTACTCATCTCTTTCTTATATCCTTGTCGGAGTCAAACAAAAATATATTTTAATTTTCACTTACGTCCCGCTCAATAATTAATAACCCTTGTTACGTTCTCAAAAAGTCGAAAAGGAGGCCACCCCAGTTGATTGATTGAGGATATTCAAATGTTCTTAACCTCATCATTACGTGCGTGACGCGTCATTAACTAACTGCCGATTAGTCATAAGTTCTCATATATAGAAAAAAATAAAGGGTTAAGGTGCAAAAATACATTTGAGTTTTTTTTCTAGGAGCCCTTAACACTATGTGTTTTTTTGAGTAAAAATACACACGTGATTATCATTTTAGAGTAAAAGTCACATTCCACTGTTAAGTTACTGTTCACTGTAATGAGAGAGAAATAAATGAAGTGAACAGTAACTTAACGGTGAAATATGACTTTTGCTCCAAAATGGTAACCACGTGTGTATTTTTACTTTAAAAAAAAAACACGTGGTGCTGGGCGCTCCTAGGAAAAAAGTTTATATGTATTTTTGCACCTTAACCCAAAAATAAAAATAAAAATAAAAATAAAAATAAAAATAATCCAAAATTTGTAACAAATCATTTAATGGATCTATTTCACTCTCACATCAAATCATCGATCATCCTATGAAAAATTAAATACCCTCAATTTTTAATACTATAATAACTACTTAACTAATTTTAATAAATTAAAAATGAAATAAATTTCTTAATTTAAAAAATATGAGATGATTTTTTTCAAAATATACTTATTTTATATATCAATTTATAAATAAGATAAATGTATTGATGTTTTGAATCAAAGTCAACTCTAAATGAATATTATATTAGGGACATCAGATAGTACTCTGTATTTATATATACCAAGCTTGTTTTTTTAATCTCTATATCATACATAGTTCAAAGTATATATATTACTAAATTTTATTTTAAAAAAGTAAGACGATAGCAACAAATTATTCAAACATGAGCATTAAGAAAAAGAAAAATAAATGTGAGAGAGGTGCGATTATATGAATACTAATACGTCGATCTCATCAGAAAAATTGGCATGTGTTGCGTAAGCAGTAAGCACCAATACATAGAAAAAAGCTTATGGAAGTTGTAACATACGAACAGTATGTCAGGTACGTAAATGTACGATTAGGGCTTTCAATATTAAATTAAATCAAATCATATTATATGGAATTATAAATGAATGGTAGAAACATTAAATTCATTAATTTTGACCAGAGACTCGATATGTGAAAAATGGATTAAATTAGTCAAAATCATGATATATAGTTGACTAGTGAATCAGTTTTTCTTCAAAACAAAATCGGTGTATCATTGTTATAGGATCATATAGCTTATCTTAGATAAATCTAATTAAAAAGACTTAAAATAAAATAAAACTAAGAAAAAAAAAGTTAAGGATTTTTTTTTAAAAAAAAAAAGAAAAACGAAAGAAAGAAAGAAGCCACAAACTCTATGGTCGCTTGGATACTTGATAATGAGATTTAAAAATTGTTGGTATTTGGACTTTGGTCATGCCCTCCCTTACTTTGGTTTTTCTACACAGTTTAATTAAAATAGAGTTTTAATTTTAGATTTAATTTTTTTAAATGATAATTTAGTATCGCTATTATCAACTCCAATATCTATATTAAAAACTTTAATATAAAAAATTCTGAAAGAAAAATATTTACTATTGGAGCTCTAGTGAAAGTTATGAAGAAATATTCAACAAACAGCTCATTTACAACTTTAGTATGTTATTAGCAACTTAAGTATCAATATTGACATTTATTTGAGAAATTAAGAAAAAAATATTTTGGCTGTAGTTTATAAGTTAAATATCTCTATTAATAACTTAAGTATCTATATGAACAACCTTAGCTTGAAAAATAAAAAAAAATATATATATATATTAGGCAACTAAAGCTCCAGTGGCTAACAAAGGGATTGAGGGTTTCTTATTACAAAAATTAGGGGTAGTTATTGAAATTGTGAATAAGTCTTTTAGCATTATTGAAATTCAATATACTTATTTGTCTTTTATCAACTTCGACAATATTTTTTTTGTATTTTCCCCATCTTTATATTAGATTTTGTATACATTTAAATAATTTTTTTTAAAAAAAGTGAAAAAAAAATCTATCTGATCTATCCAAATTAGATTTGAATGGTCTAGCTCTAAGTGCTCAATATTGCGAGAAGTATTAGTATTGAAACTCGTTCCAGTACTCTTCTAAGTACTCATTATAGGGAATTTTCCATGGAGAACTCCTTAGATAGTTAGATCTACACGTACTAAATTGATAAAATTTTCAACTTTATTCTTATTAATGATTTAAAAAAAAAAATAGAGAGAAAAATAGGAAGAACCATCCTGAAGCTATAATTATAAAGCGACAAAATTGGTAAACAAATATCAAGGATACATACAATATTATGGATCAAATAATGACTAATATATGTTAGTTGAGTAGTATTAATTAAGGTACGTGATGGATTGTCATTTTCTAATTAATTGGTGCTTGCCTTAATATAGAAAGATTGAAAATGACAGGGTTAATTGAGCGGCGTCTTGAGAATAATGGGGGATATGCATGAAACCAGAAGGCACATGGACATTGAATAAAGACACCGGTGTCCCTCCAATTCTAATTGAAAGATTAAATTGATTTTATTGGAGAGATTAAAAAAACTAATTAAATTACTTTAAAGTGTTTATATTTTTTTCTCCTAGTGACCTAGTCTAACTAATAAATTAATATATAATTTAAGGATACACAACACATGATATAATTAAGTAACTTATTTAGCTTCCTTAATTTCTTTCAAAAAAAAGTTAACCCGATCTTATAATTAGTACCGGAAGAGGAGATAGTAGAAGTAATGAACCAGTTCATTCTTTCTGCTGGAAATAAATAAAAAAAAGACCAGTTCAAACACACCAATAATTTGTAGAGTACTGTGTGTTTGGTGGTCGGAATTAATTAACTAAACGGGAAACATAGAATTTGACGATGAAATGGTCACGAACACACACTCACACGTTCACGTTGGGTCTTGGCCGGTGAAAAGGAGGTCATATATTCTCGTTCTCTTTTTACAACATGCATGCAACCAAACAGCTGGTCTTATCCTCGTTACTCAACTTTTATATTTTGTCGTTTTGACGCTCTTCTTTTGTCTCTCTCATCACCTTCTGTGTGTCCTTGCCTTATTGGCTTTCTTACGAAAGAAGATACTCACAGGAATCTTATCTTCAGTACATTAATTGAATTATAAATAATCCCACATGCCATACAATGTATTTATATTATATTCCTACGCATGCATCACTTGGACGTCGTATATCCTTAAAATAACACAATCATTGTGAACTTTCCAGGCACCAGTTCACGATTACATTTCACACATAGTGCTAATGACCTTTTATACGATAGTGATATGAATGTTCTTCATTATATATATAAAAGAGATGACACAATTCAGTTCATCAATCTCACTTCTTACCTTTTATTGTCAGTGTTGCATGCTGTTATTTTTTTAAAGAAAAATTAAGGAAATTATTTAATTTCGCTACATATATATAATTTAATATCAAATTAGTCTAAAAGCTTCTTTGAGAAGGGGAAAAAAACTTTTTAAGCATTTTTTGTAAATTAAGACAAAATCCCTCTTATATATTTGTCTCAAACGCTATAAAGAGACATTTAGTGATTAGGGCATTTTGAAGTCTTGAATTAGGAAGTGTTGATTTAGAGATATTTCGTGTCTTTCTCCTTTAAATAGTTCCAATTAATCTCTCTATTTTTAGCTGGATTGATAGTGCATTTTTAGTTTGAGAGTTAATCATGAAATTATAAATAATGAAATGCATTTAAAATATAAGAAATGACAAAATTAATTGATATGGTGAAAAATAAAATTCGTTGATGGTTGGTTGGGTGGTAAAGTTTGGATGTTATTTTTATTTTTATTAAATTGAAAACACACTATTAAAGGCTTATAGAAGGTTAAGAACCGTGTTTCGTTTTGGTAAACATTGAGCTCTTTTTTTTTTTAAAAAAGTAAATGACTGCATGTATACAAGGGGGGCCAAAAAAAAAAAAAACAAGTGGTTTTATAAGCAGTTCAGCCAATGAAAAAATATTCAAAATTTCCTCCGGTCCTAAAAATAGGATATACTTTATATAACAAATAGTTTTACATTATAAACTATATCCTATATTTATAATCGTAACAAAAACGACAAATAAATTGTTCATCAATTTTTTAGAGAAGTATCTCAAAATTTTAAGAAACTTACCACCAATCACTTTTTTAAAATCAAGTACTCTCTTTGATCCTAAATACAAGACAAGTTTGATTTTTTTTGGAATGATTAAGAAAACTAAATAAATGTTTTGTATCCTTATATTATATATTAATTTATTGGTTAAACTAATTAATTTAAAGAAAAAAAATAAAAATACAATATACTCTAAATTGATTTAATTAACTTTATTAATCTCTAAAATAAATCTGACAATAACAATCTACTACAACTAGATAGTAATCTTCATGGTTAAAAATTCTTTCATTTTTAGGTGTAATTTTCTCTTATACAGATGGAATCAGATCTTGGAGTTTTCTTCGTATGACATTTCTTGGTTTAGAAAATTCGACGCTTTTTGCCTGTATGAGGTTGGCAGTACTATTAAATTAAGTATATATAATTGACTTTTTCATTTGACCCAGTTATATAGTTGACTTACATTAATTTCAATTTTTATTCTTCAAAATTTGTTTTGTGATTTTAGTATTATTGGATAAGGTCCAATATTTTAAATTAATTAAGCTTGTTTAACTAATGCCTAAGAGTAGGAGCACCGCCCATGAAGTTTTACTAACACCCACTCTAAACAACTCTACCTTATAATATTCTAACCCATATATCGTTAAACTAAACGTGAATGATTCAAATTAAATTATTCTATATATATTTTAAAATTTAACATGAAAACATTTTAAGAATGTAACCTCGATCGTTTCACATTTGAAAGTAGCGTGATAGAGTATTGCTTAATCCAAACATATGCAATATTTAATAATGTCTGCTCAAGTCTCAACATTGTCGCATGTACGTTAACGTTATTTTCTAATTACTAGCATGAGTCCAATAATGCATCGCACATACGAGTGAGTCATATATACTTTTAATAGCGGGTCAATAGTGCCTTTTTTTTTTTGAATATTATATCTAGGTTAGATTAGATTCCAATAAATAAAGAATTAACATTCAATTAAAAAAAGTATTTCATATCATACATTGGTTTTCACCGACGAATATGCTCGTTGATTCCATGTTTAAATTTACCCAAGTTTTGACATGTTTCATTCATTGAGATTATATTTTTTTAGGGACACAATTGTCGAAAAATTCCTTATTATCTAAAAGTATTCGAACGCGCAATTTATTTTCAACTCTATGTAAAATGGAAGACATTTGTCCATGGCTAAAGATATATCATACACATATATATGAAAAAGCATTTGGGCTATGACTTTTACGGTGAGGAAATTTTGAGATACCGGAATCCTATTAAGAACAAATTAAAGTTAATATAATCTTTGATGAATCAACTTTTCCTCATTTTAATTTAGGTCTTTCAAATGTATAGTATTTATTAAATTATACTACGGGGAAAAAAGTGTTAAATGAAATAAAAATTGAGAGTCTACTTGGTTTGAGTGAAAGGGATGGGGGAAGTCTTATACTAAATTGTCATTAATAAAAAGAATATTGTTTTTTATTGAAAGTGTATTTTTAAAATATTGAAAATGTTTTACGGACAATTTGGTTAATATGAAAAAGAAAAATTTCTCTTCCCTCCCTCCTTTTAAACCAAACACACTTAAAAATTGTGATTTGAAATTTCAAAGACCAAAATAAAAAATTTGACGAACTAAAGGTTATATTAATTAGACTAAAGATTATACTTCTCCGATCCTTAATATAAAACATATTTAAAAAATTAATATTGATACATTATAAAATTTTTATATTTGTTAATCTTTTTCTAATATACATCTATTGATACTCCTTTAATAATAATTAAAGAGGAGAATAAATGAGAGAATCAAGAAAAGTGACTAAAGTGTTTTATAAAATAAATTTTATATTAACTAAATTAATTAATTTTTTTAATGTAAGTAAATTAGATAAATATATTTTATATTAAAAATTTAAATGGAGTGTTAGACAAATGTTAAATGAATAGAAGAAAATAACGTACATACAAATTTTGTCCTTAAAAAAGGAGAGTAGATGAAAGAAACTTCGGAGCAGGTGGGCAACGTGGTGGCTGGCTCCAAAATATTGCGGCACCATGATGACCTCTCTGAACACAAACTGTCTCTCGTGTGTTCATATGGGTCTCAAAGACGACCCTCCTGGTAAATTCGCGTATTCAACACGAGAATCCTTGTATAAATTCAACCTTCATTCAATTTCAAATTCTTCAATCACTCCCATTGGCTTTTTAATCACCATCACCATCACCACCACCACCACCAAGAAAGTCCCCCCACTAGACATTTTCTCCCTCCCAAATCTCCCACTTTCTTCCTCAGCTTCTTCTCCTTCTTCTCCTCATCCTCCTCCAATTTATGATAGTTCTGTTGACTCAGTATCATGGGTCTCTGCTTCGGTTCTCCCGCTTCCCATGGTCACGATTTTAGCGCCAAAAGACTTCATACTAAAGGTAAATTATCTTGGGTTTGGTTCCCTTTTCCTCATGAGGCACCATACGCGCGCGCACTACACTTTGAATTATATCATGTTTTCAGTATCCGCGCACAATCTAGTTGGTTTCACTGGTTTGAAAGTTTAGTCCAGAGTTGGATGGAATTCTCCACAGCAGCATATGCTGGAATTCACTTTTTTCGTTTTGTAGGATCAGCGAGTTCTGAGAGTAGGAATGTTGAGTCATTTACAACAAACAGTACTGTGCAGAAGAGCCAATTCTCGATGGTTGCTAATGGAAGCGTCGATGGGTCCTATGCTTCTCCAAGTCGGCATGTTATAGAAATGTCTAATGTCTTGAAAGTTTTCAGTCTTGGAGATTTGAAAGCAGCCACCAAGAACTTTAAATTGGATTCATTGCTCGGAGAGGGCGGTTTTGGTAAAGTTTACAAAGGTTGGTTGGATGAGAGGACGCTTTCGCCGGCCAAAGCCGGCTCTGGAATTATGGTTGCTATAAAAAAACTCAATCCTGAGAGTATGCAAGGCTTTCAAGAGTGGCAGGTACCTTCAATTTTGACTATTATAAGTTCTTATTTGTTCTACTCTGTTTTTCAGGCTCAAGGTTCCTAAAACAGTTTAGAAATCTGAATGTCTGGTTAAAATATTCTGCTTATAGGTTGACTCAATTTTTAATCTGGTTATCATGGTTTGAAAAACTTATACTCGTTTATTTATAACTTGAAAGAGTTTTAAATTCTTTTACCCTTACAATTGGTCAACGGTTAGCAGTGAAATTTTTGGCAATATGATCAAGCTTCTACCATCTTAGCTGGCTAATAATATATAATCTGTACTACAGAAAGGGTAAAAACAACTCAAGTGAAATGAAATTGGGTGCTTATGTACAAGTTCTGGTAAGAGTTGGGCGAGATAGTTTGGATTATGCATTTTTGAAAGTCTCAAAATGGGTTTATATAATAAGATATGCCAGAAGAATTTAATGACATACTAATTAAGCTTTGATGGGACTAAAACGTCCTTAAAATAAGGATTTGAATATGAAATTTCAAACTGTAAACACCAAATTTAAAATTAAGTTGAATTATAGGGACAAAGAACAATTTAACTTAGTATTTAACATTGGTGTCAACATCATCTTGACCTAATTTGCAGTCACAGCTGTTATGGTGTGGAAGGACCTCCCGTTTCTTATCTGACGGGAAAGTTTTATATAAACAAATGAATTTGACTCTAAAAGATAGTCAATGGTCTAATCTAATGGAGTTTAGTATGAAAAATATGCAATTGGTCCCACTCGACCGACCTCTATCTTTTGATTCGTTGGGATAATTCTACATTGTTGAATGTAGACTTTTAATATTAGTGTACAAAATGAGCACTTACTCTCCATACTTATGAGTTCTGTTTGCTTTTACTGTCTTGACCAACATATCACATATTATTATTGTTATTAACAGATTTAGAACGATTAGTTCAATTGAATGGTCAAAATTTGTTTAAAATAATTGTCATTTTTTTGCTTAATATTAAGAGGATGCTTAGGGTTTTTACTGGGATTCGATCTTAGAACTTTAATCTCTGGAAACAACCACAGTACCATACTAATATATAGCTATTGTTGATTCTGTAATGCAGTCAGAAGTGAACTTCTTAGGCACCCTTTCTCACCCGAACCTGGTCAAGCTATTTGGTTACTGCATGGAGGATGGTGAACTTCTCCTTGTGTACGAGTTCATGCCCAAGGGAAGCTTGGAGAGTCATCTCTTCAGAAGTAAGACCTAAAGCCAAATGAACTGAAAGGAGATTGCTTGGACATGAATCTGAGATCTAATTCTCTCTTTGTTGTTGTTTATGAGCAGGGGGCTCTAACATGGAACCGCTTTCATGGAACACACGGCTCAAAATAGCTATTGATGCAGCACGAGGCCTGGCTTTCTTGCACACTTCAGAAAAGCAAATCATATACAGAGATTTCAAGGCCTCAAATATATTACTTGATGGGGTTAGTTAAAGTCTTGACAGTCATCCTCTTTCTGTTGTTGCTGTCCTATTATGAATATAGTATCATCTAGGAATGAATGGCTAGTTCGTATTCCTTTAATTGTTTTACACACTTGGCATATGGAAACTTATTGATGATTAAAGTATTAGCTGAAACGTATGTATATGTTTTTTTTTGCCACTAAAATAAAATCAGTGGTCTATCTATTTATATATATGCTAGTTTGCTTTTGTCATATTGATAGATTTTTTTTCCCTCTTGTCTCTTACAGGGTTACAATGCAAAAATTTCTGATTTTGGCTTGGCCAAATTAGGGCCTACTGGAGAACAATCACATGTGACTACTAGGATCGTGGGCACATACGGTTATGCTGCCCCAGAATACGTAGCCACAGGTAAATATTACATATCATTCAAAATTCAAATGATTATGTCTACACGTGATATATCTTATTATGTTTTTCTTTAATAAATTTTTTACGTAAAACTAAAAAATCATGAATAAATATGTTAATGGGTGTAATAGAGTTAGTTTTCCATGAGAACTTTTCATGTAAACTAACAAATCATATAGAGCATATGCTGGACATACTTTTTATGCACAAGCCACATTTAATGTTTTTGGATGACTAATGTGGTCTGTTTGGTAGACATAATAATTAAAACGGAGTGAAGAAGTGATTGTGTGGATTATAAATGTTTTTTGAGCTATGAAATGGAGAAAAACAATAAAAATAGAATAAATGGTACTAGTAAGAAATAATAACGGAGATGGGATAAATACTGCATATTTTGATTTTTATGCAAGGAAAGAGGAATACCTTTCCAACTTGGTGACCAAACAGAGCTTAAGTTATCCAATATATCCGGGGGTGCATTAAACCATTTTGGGCAATATCTGTAACCATCTACCAATGGGAATTTCACAACGTTGAGGCAGTTTTACTTACATCAAAGGTCTGAACAAAATGTAAAACCCCTAAAGATAACACTTGAAGGGTCTGCTACACATGATAAATTTGTCTGTTCCTCACAAATCTAGCAGGTCTGCTGTAATGGACAGTCAATTAGCTGTAGATGCAATGTTTGTATATATTATCAAGATAAGATTTGGGAGCTTACAATCATGAAAAGTTCTGATAAGCACAGAAAGTCACAATGAACATGGAAGAAATACAACAAATAAGAAATGGCAGAAAGAGGGAATCTGTCAGAGAAGAGAGAGAGATGCCAAATTCATTCACCCCTTCCCATAACTAACTTTGTCCTTATATTCTTACTCTTCCATTTCTTTTAGCTTCCAAGGCCTTCTTTTCACTTCATCTCACTTGGGTTGCTATTGGATTTGGGCTTTTCTTTTCATGCACTCAGCCCAAAATGTTTGGATTCATTCCATCTACTTTTTCCATCACTGGTTATTAACTCTAATACCATATATCATTGAACAGGGCACTTGTATGTTAAGAGTGATGTGTATGGGTTTGGTGTAGTGCTGCTTGAAATGCTGACAAGTTTAAAAGCACTTGATCCAAAGAGGCCATCTGGGCAGCAGAATCTGGCCGAGTGGGGTAAGCCATATCTCACCAGCAAAAAGAAGTTGAAAACCATAATGGACCCCAAAATAGAGGGTCAATATTCAATCAGTGCAGCATTTCAGGCAGGTCAGCTTATTCTCAAGTGCCTAGAACCTGAACCCAAGAATCGTGCTAGTATGAAGGAGGTAGTGGATGCATTGCAAGAAATTGAAGCTACCCAAAACAAGTCAAAAAATTTCAAGAGAAGCTGCCAATCTTCACCTCTTCATCATCATGATAAGAAGCCGATTCATCACCAATCAGTTCATGATGGCCATAGAAGCTTCAATCGATGATCATTAAGTTGTTCCACTTGGAAAGGATGTTGTATAGTAATGTGGGAACCATGGCAAGGTGACTAGGATCTTCTGAAGTTATTTCATGTGAAGTGGAGAGAGAAAGGGATAAGTTAAGCTTATCTCTGTGGGATTAAAAGAGCAGATGTGTGGATCTTGCTCTCTTCCTTTTCCTCTCATCCTCACTTTACCTGAAGTACAGTTGGGGTGATTAGTTTTTCAATAGTGTTGGCTAAATTAGTTTTTTTATAGGTTTATTTCATTTTGCTTGGGTGGAGGGGATTTTCACAGGCATTTTCACACATTTGTAGAATTTTTGTTTCATTAGTCATCTTTGTGCGCGTATGTTGTAGCATATTGTATTATGCATTGTGATATTTTCAGTTCAATATTGATTCTTGAAATGCAATTATGTTCGATTTTACATTGTTGTTATTGTTTTGATAAACTCTTGTAAAACCGGTCTGCTTTGATTTTCAAATCTGAACATGTTAAATTTACAAGTGATTCATCTAGTCGCAGTCTCGCAGAGCATGAATGGGCTAGCTTCTTGCTAGTTGTGTAAATGATTCCTTGTATTTTTCTGCTAGGCACGGCTCCTCTTATTGAAAGAAATCCTATTTGAGGTATTGTCAGACATTAAGGGCACCTCTCCTAGCAGTGACAAGTGAGGATGCAAACTTTAATTTGTCACATTATGAGGAACTAATCCCTTTACCATAGCCAATAATAATTTTTTTTGACAAGTCAGTTTTAATTCATGTGAGGCTGAGAACAATTTTAAAATTTTTGCAGATCAATCATTTTATCAGTGCAAAAATGAAGATAGTATTCAATTTCATATTCATTGACCATATGGGTAATAACGTAATAAAACAATCATGTTATATAGTAGTAATTATGAACTAAAAAAGTTCATGCTTATCAAACACAAAAACAATAGACATCATCAAGATACAGAAATGATAGTCCAAAAAAGGAAAAAGGAACATACCTCAGATAAGAATGATACATCACTTTCAAGCAAATCAATTCTAACACACATGACATACCTCAGAGACGTTGGAATTATAATAAGACAGTTTATTAGTTTACTTTGGGATGATACTGCACAAATTCGAGACATTAGCATGGACAGTTAATTCCAGATAAATACTAACATTCAAAACACAAACACAGAGAAAAGAATGCAGACCCTTTATAGGCTTCCTATTCAAAGAAAGACCTTTTCCAGACATGGTAGTGAAAAGCTCATTTATTATTGGATTGTAAACAACAACAATAATAAATTAATGGGAAAAACACTTCTCATCTTAGGAGAAGTGTTTGTCACACACACATGAAATGGTGGGATCATATATTCCACTTGTGGCCTTCTTTGACTGCTTCTTCTCATGCAACATGAGAAAATCAAATCCCTAAATTAATTCAATCTATTTTTTACTGTACTTGGAAAAAAAAAATTGGCCCAAGGCCCAGCAAAATAGTGGCCCAAACTGTCTAACAAGTGAATGGTGCGTTGCCCTTCGAAAAGAACCAAAACGATGACTTGAAAAATAATTAAATTTTTCAAAAAAATAACCTACCCAAAGTTTACCATGCCATTAACAGCCCAATAAGAAAATGATTTTTGACTCCCAAAAAGTTCGTTCAAACGGTGCTCCCCAAAAAAATTGGCCCAACCATTTGTCTTCCGACCTTTTCAGCGGTTTTTTTCCCCAATTGGGAAATAAATGACGTGTCATTCTTATTAAAAATAAATAAATGACTAGTATGAGAATGAAATGTTAGATTTATTAATGGGAGGGTGGTATTTGGGTTCCTTGCAAGAAAATTAATAATATTCCTGCTTTAACATATAAAAAGATTTTATTATGTGGACAACACAATATATCACATAGCTATCAAAAATCAATATCATTGTTTCAAGAAATCGAAGTGTCAATAATTTGTTTGCAAGGGAATCAATAATGCCATTCTTCCTCTATTTTATTAAAACTAGACATTATTCTGATGCACCGAATAGAATTTGAGATAAATTAAGTTATAAATGAACTAGGGCTTGCTTATTCATATATGTTAGAAAAAATTTTAAAAAATTGACAAAAAAAGAATTTTGAAATTTTAAAATCTTAAATAAGGTATTTCTTATAAAATAATTTATAAATTTTTTATATAATCTTATCATTATCTTATCAATTCTTTGTAACCAACATAATTTTATATTTTACAATTTTAAAATTCTTTTTCTATCATTTTTTAAACATTCTTTTAATAAAGGGCCATAATAAATGGGATATGGTGGGTCAAGATTTGAAGTGTGAAGTTTGAGAAAGGTACGACTCCCAAGAATGAAGCTGAGTCAAAATAGGCAACTTATTTTTCGGGGCTTGGTGAAGCTGATGTCAACATTCCATGTGCATAGCATCAGTGACAATGTTTGTTCTTTTCTATAATTGTTCAAATTCAAGGAGTGTTCATACACCAAAATTTATTAATATTTGAAGTCTGCATAATTTTCAGAGTTGAGGTTTAATTGGTGGGTTCACTTTTATTATCTTGTTTGATTTCGTAACATTATTTTCATCCTCAATCTATTGATCATATCCATAAACACAAGTTTAAAAGGAAAAAGCATCATATATAGAAAACAAAACCATTTAACTTATAGAATCATACTAAATTTGCGAGATTCATAACAATTCATCTTCTTTAAGAGTTGATGTCTCTAGTGGTTTTTCTGCATTATAACACTTCACTTGGTCTTATATCAGTCTGAAACTTTTATGGGCGACTAGGAGCGAAGTCAGGAATTATAATTAGGTGAATATTATAGAATAAAACTCAAGTGTTTATAAGATTACATTTCAGCCTCATAAAAAATTTAAGATTTTCATTTTAGTTCCTTCAGAAAACTTTTAGTAAGGACTAAAATGAAAATATTAAAATTTTTATGAGACAAAAATATATTTTTCTAAACATTTGGGTCATATTTTATAATTTTAGTGGGCCACCCGTAACCCTCTTTATGATTGTTGAGCTCTCAATTAAAAAAAAAAAAATCATATTTATTATGAAAAATCCAAAAAGTATACCCTATTGGGGAGGAAGAATCCTTTAAAATTACCACACTTCATTTGTAAGACACTTAATGTTCTTTTTAAAAGGGTACTTTAAAGAAAACAACACACATTTTTTTACAAAAAAATTAATTCAACTAATTATTTTAATCTCCCCATATTAATTAAGTTGATTTTATATTAAGGAGTATGTTAGCCGCGTAACTATAAAAGGCTAATTCCACATGCATTGAAATTTTTTATTTTGAAATTGGACAGATAAAAATTAATCCGAATATTAATTTGGATTTGGTAATAAAGTAAATGAATTAGAAGAATATATGATAATTAAGGCAAACTTTGACTTGGTCGTTATTCATATTCATATGGAGGCTCTCTGGCTTCTCTCTGAAAATTAAAACTCGTGCTGCCTAATCCCATTATCATTTGGAAACTTAATATGGAGACGCAATCTTAGATTGTTAATTGCACGCAAACATATATAATTTTAAAGTCTCATATATCTATATATAAATAAATAAAATACTCCTTCGATCTTTAATACAAAACACATTTATCTAATTTAATTATATTAATCAAGTTAGTTAATATGACATGTATTTTCTAAAACACCTCGATCATATTTCTTAATTCTTTTATTTCTTGATTATCGTTGAGGGAGTATTAATAAAGATATTTTTTTTTATAAATATAAAAACTTCATCATATATTTAAGATCAAAACGAATTCATCAAGTATATCTTATCCTCCCTTAAAAGACCAGAGAGGGCAATATCTAACTTTCAGCTAGTTTGAATTTTGACCTCTGTATTTTCCAGCCAACCCTTCTAGAGATCCAACATGCCACCTTTATTGTTCTTTCTAGTCATTTTCACATTTCACAGGCTGGAAAGAAGAAACAATTTTAAAATCTCACGCTAGTAAACAAACAATTTGTACTATTTAAAATCATACAGTATATATTATGTATTTTGGTTTTAATAGGGGTATGAATATCAGCCTTAAATTATTTATCCATATTTTACTCTATTCTTATTAGCATCATATCTAGTATCAGGCGGCTCAATCATATAAATTATTAATTTAATATGTTTCATACAGATTATATTTCAAAATTTTTAATTTATGTGAAAATTATAACACATAAAAATGAAAAAAATTAAATGTTTACTAGCTCTTTATTTATTTTTGGTAATACAACGTGATTTAGGAAAGTGTTTCCTTGCTTGTCCAAGAGATGAGCACGGTGCACTTGTCTCGTCTTCTTCCGGCGGTCTAGATCTTTAGATGAGATCTACATGGTTTAGATTTTTTTTGCCAATACAGACATTATCTTAAAGTATCTTTATTGTATCATCCAGTACTTTGAAATAATTTTTGAAGATCATACAATAATTTTGAGTAAATGAGCAAAAATACATATATGCTTTACCTCTGGGAGCGCTCAGCATCATATGCTTTTTTTGTGAGCAAAAATACACATGTGGTTACTATTTTGAAGCAAAAGTCACATTTCATTGTTATATCATTGATCACCTCATCTCTTTCTCTCTTATCACGGGGAACAGTAACATAACGGTGGGATGTGACTTTTACTTCAAAATGGTTATTTTTGCTCCAAAAAAAGCATATGGTGCTGGACGCTCCTAGGGTAAAACACATGTGTATTTTTGCTCCTTTACCCAATAATTTTTGAGTCTCAATCAGTACCTTGAAGTATCGTTTTAGTAATGGTCATTATTTTGATATTTTTTTTAAGATCATGGAAAATTTTTTAGTATTCTGAAATATCTTTTTAGTATTATTCAGTATTCTGAAATATTTTTTAAGATTCTTGAAAAAATATGTCAAGGTGCAGAACATGATTTTGAAAAATTATCTTAAGATCTTCAAAAATTATTTTAAGGTACTGAATGATACTAAAAAATATTTAAAGATACCAATTAGTAAATTTAAAAAATTTTAAGAAAATCTAAACCCTCATAATCTCATCTATAATTCTAGACCGCCAAGGGTGGGACGAGCGCGGCCTATGACGAGCAGAGCAGGAAACGCATTCCCACAATTCCTATTTCAGTTGACTACTAATTCATACACTGCACTATTTTCGAAAGTGTTTTCAGAAGCAAGAAACACGATTCAACAGGCCAAAGGATGACCATTGACTAAATAGCTATCATTTTCACTCACGCCCTCGTTTACAAGTTGCTTTTTTTTTGTCCCTTTTATATATGAACCACAAAGTCTCTTCAAGACTTTTCATACCATCAAACACGAAACCAAATCTTACCCTATAAATATCCCTTCATGTTATTCTAACCTTAATCATCAAATCAAACCACAAACCAAAAAAAAAGAAGCCATGGCTCTCTCTTCATCCAACTCTCTTCATTTTCTACTTTTTCCTCTCTTGCTTCTAACCCTAGCTCCGTCAACGGTCACAGCCAGTTCTCACCGCCACCACCACCACCACCACCACCACCACCACAAGTCCCTCCATTTCACTGTGTTCCAACATGAAACCATAAACAAAACAGGGTACATCATAGTACCAGGTATTCCCGGAGGAGCAGGAGTGACTCAAACAACAACTCCATTTGGAACCTATTTTGTGTTTCAGGACACCTTGACTGAGACATTCAACGGGTCCAAGGTTGTTGGAACCTCTGAAGGAACCTCCATAACCTCAAGCTTTGATGGGCTTCAGAGTATCTCAATCGCTAACCTGAAGCTGAACTTGAAGAACCACAAGGGCTCTGTTTCTGTGGTGGGTGTGATCAACAACGTGAAACACTCAAATCTTCCGGTGGTCGGAGGTACGGAGGATTTCTTGTTCGTACAAGGCTACGTTAATGCTTCTCCGGTTGATCTTAAGGGCCGGACTGTTACGTACAAGCTTGAGTTTCATCTCTATTGGCCTCCTTATGCTTCTTGATTAAATAAACATGTCTATGGGTTTGATGATCATTGGTTAGATTTTTCTTTTTTGACTTAATTAAGGTTTCTATTTCACTGTCTTTATTTGGATGAAGAAAGCTCTTCCTAGCTACCTAGTCGGTGATTTAATCCGTGGTTGGGTCATAAATCATAAATGTTTTTATGAGGTTAGCCTTTTTAATTATCTGCTGTTTTTTGTGCCATTATTCTGTTTTTTTAACCCTTTTTATTTGAGTTTATATTGTAGCTGTGTAGAGCAGCTTATATATGTAATGAAAATGAATTAGTCTCGTTCAGTTAAATAATAATTTAATTAAACTTACTGGAGCGTATGGTTGAGTTGCACATGGTGTAGTCAGTAGAAGCTTTATATTGATTTACATAAAATTTGAATAATAATAATAAAAAAAAAATGGTCGACTTTATAAAAATTATATATGCATATACATTAAATGATGAATTGATTTATAAGTACAACCATATATAGATTAAACATTCTCTTTGAGGACTAGAATAACATTTTTTTCATTGATATTTCTTAAAATTGTATCATACTTTGAAGTTGTATTTCGATATTCTCAATGGCTCTTTTGTTATTATGCTTGGGTGGATTCTTATCATATCAAATAAATCCGGTTATAATTAAATATGATTTTTAGCATCAATTTATAAACTTTGATTTTGATAAATTTTTCATGACCAAACAATTCAAGTTTTATTCTATAATGTAGAAAATTGACTAAAGACAATGCCCTCTAGACAGCTAGATGGAGATGGGGCCAACTGAGATTTCCCTAAATTTTTAAACATGACACAAACAACCATTTGTCATTTTAAATACTAAACTTTGGCCCAATATATATATATATATAAAGCTCTAAACTAGGATTCAACAAGGGATTTTATAATAGAAAATGTAGACAAATTTTCTATCACGTTGGCCAAAAAAATAAAAAATAAAAAATTCCACCACAAATTAAAAAAAAAAAAAAACAGATAGTCAGATTAATATCATCCCGTGCGGGCTTTTCTGGGGCAATATGCAACTTTAGTATCACTTTCTGAACACCATTACTAGAAATTATTTCATTTAACCATGCAAGAAAAATCAGTCTTACATGGCAAGAAAAGTATGTAATCCTCTTAATCAGACTTGTTCCCAAAGTTAAAAAAATTCAAATATTCTACAGCATTAATATCTGAATTCAATACAAAAGAAAGGGTTAAACATACTTTCGGTCCTTATACTTTTAATTTATTTTGATTTTAATCACTATATACTTTGTTTATGTTGTTTTACATCCCTATACTTTATGGCGTACAAAACATTAGTTTCTATAGTTTCATAAGAGTTGAATATGAGTGTAACAGTGTTAATAAAAATCAAAACCAAAACTCAGTTAAGAAAATAGGGAACAAAGTACATTTAATCCTTAAAGAATCCATATTGAATGAAACACAAAACATCCGCACATATACAAAGAGACCAATAAGCAATAACTTAAACTATGACATGAATAAAATTTATGGAAACAATGGTTACAAAATTAAGTACCAAAGAATAATATATAGCAAGTAGCAAGTTGGGAGCCGTATGTAAAGCTTGTACTGTTGAAAGCATCCTCATGTAGGACAAAGACCTGATCAGGCATGGTCTCTTGCGGGAAAAAATCCCAATGCTCAGAGAAATCCTGAATATTGAATCAACGCCGTGGCCTGTTTAGGCGAGGTCTGTTGCAGAAAGCCCGACCATTTGCCCTCACAAATGCCGCAATTGCAATACTAATGCTAGCCCACATTAGAGAGAAAAAGACATGCCGGAAATCATATCGAACTGTTCCAACAATTTATAAAAGGTTATCAGTAAGAGATGGTTCACCAGAAGTAATTTTTACAATACATTAGTCCTTGTACGAATAGTGACACCTATAAAACAGCATGCAAATTCTCAAAGTATGTAATATCACAAGAACACCAGCTACGTTTTGCAGCAGTAGGCAACAGGACAATTGATCGCTTGGACTTTTAATCGAACTTTTAAGTTTTAATTGATCAGTTGGCAACAGTCCACCTCAAGAATAGAAGAGTTGGTTTTAAAACCCATTCCTAGTTGGGACATTGGGCATATTTTTTTACATTAATCTAAAAGAACAAAAGCCAACTCACCTTGCCTCAATGACATGGTTGCAAAGATGAACCCAATCATAACCAGAGAAAAAGCCAGAGGAAAGGACTGAAAAGACATTTAAAAGAATATAACATCAGAATTAGAAGAGCAAAAGGGAAAAAAATTGAATATAGTATATTCAAGCTTCATATTAATGAAACACGTCAACAACAAAAAAAAATCAACAACATAGGCCTTATCCAACTAAATGAGGTATGCTACATTACAAACTTTTTGAAGTAGTTGGTCAACTCCACAAAAGCAAGACAGTTATTAACAATGCATATTCATGATGAACTCAGACCCATGCCATAATAGTTGAATACATTCACACATTGAGGTCTATAATAACTTGCAAAAAATAAAAAGATAAAGTCCTCCAACTTATACTCACAGCTATAGCTTCGATTCCTCCTTTCTGAGAAGATGTAGTCATATCTCTGCCAACAGAAACTATGTAATGTCCTTGCAGGAGATCAATTGCATCCTTCACAAAAATAAAATATAAGCAATCGTAAAAAGAAATCAATTACTAATATGCTTGTGAATTTCTATTATTTGATGTAATGTATTGGCTCTAGAACTATAAATATAATTTAACCGACGGAATCTCAGTGGGGCTAAGGGAAATCAGCATTAAGATCAGCAGTAACAATGGTCATCAAAAGGAACTCAAGAAAACTTTGAATTTTGACATAGAAGAAATTAACATATAGACAAGTATTATTTGATTACAACTGTCCAAAACACATTTAGCGTATAAATGCATTCAATTAGAAATAAGATCTACATACCTGTTTTGTTCCGTCACAAAAATTATTTAAATAATAACGTTGAAGAGCACTACATCCATCTTTTAGTATTCCTCGCATTGTACGGTGCCCATATCTGAATCCAACCAAGTGAAACATATCAATTGGGAAGGCATGGAGGTTTCAATATAGCATATAGATGGGGAGAATGGCCCAAACAGATCAATTAAACTAGAAAACAGGTGGATTGGCTGATAGTTTGGTCCACTTGGCCCAAAAGCCTTGGTGCCAGAGAACCAGCCTGTTGGGCCATGAACTAGATGCGAACCACATTGCGGCAAAAGAAATGGCTGGTTAAAGCATGGACTGGGTGGCTGTGCAGGTTTTAATTTAACATATTTCTACGGTAAAACACTGGGATTATTACATCGGCAGTACTTCTTTCTCTGTCAAAGGTGTCACAATTAACTCAAATACCCAATGCTCCTGTGGTTTGATGTGGTGAAATCTTTTTATTTATAATATAAATTACGTCAAAAAATTTCTATATATACATATATATGCAGTCAGCAGTCTAAAAGAATTTTATTTTGATGTCATATTATTTTAAATATGGGACACCATTAAGCAATAAAGTGAATCCCACATATAAAAGAATAATACAATATTAGCATTATTTAAATGAAACTTTACTACTGTTCTGTAACTACACAATTGAAGCAAGAATAGAGCTTATGTGACTCCGCAGATCATAACATAACCATAAGGAAATGCTATTGTCAGTTCAACAGAAAAAAGACCTTGAATGTACAACTTTTCAGTATAAGGAACATTGTTTTTAAAAAAAGGGCCCCTTTTTTTGGTGTGTGTGGGGTGTTTGTGTTTTTTTTTTGGGGGGGGGGGGGCTACGATAGATTAATGAACAGTACCTGACAAAGTCTCCTTTGAGAGCAGGCGTGCCTGAATATTGGGTGCTTATGTCATCCCCATGATTAGCCCATACTGGTCATGGAGGTTGGTAAATTAAACCTTGGCTTTGCATTCTTTTAATACAAGGCTTTACATTTTCTAAAACCAAGTGAGTTTGAAGATATCACAAGGACTATTTTTGGAATTAATAAGCACTTACTGATCTTGAAGTTTTCATCTAGGTTTGGATGTGAAGTAATGGTTTCTTCAGCCTCAAATACCCCAAGCCTTCTAAGCTGGAATTCCAACATATTTCGGCCAATCATGCTCTGCAACCAGACATCAAACAGGAATCTGACGCCACAAATATATTGAAAATGATTTGAAAGTAGTAATGTTTTATAATAAGTTGTGGTTGTGAACATCTACTCGTATATACACACTTATGATAAAATTAAGCAACCGGCTAATTAATCAAAGAATCAAAGCATTTACCCCCCACCCCCCATCACCTTTATTCATGAGGAATAAAAGAACCATAGGATTTTTCTTTTAATAAAATATAACATACTCAGAAAGAACGGTACAAATGAGAATGATTGAGTAGCCTCCCAAAAAAAGAAAACATAGATCAAAACAGGAAAAGACAATGAAACATGGAGCTGGGTATCCATAGAAACACCCCTAAGAAATCCCCAGGGCTGAAAACCACAAGCCAGAGAACATCTTATAACTGCCATGCTTCCAAATCCACCCATTCTTACCTAAGATTTACTACAGAACAGATGTATCAGAGTACTTGAATGTTCTTATTGACAGGTATGAGTTCACCTGCTAAGGCACAAAACACTTTCCATTGTGAAAAGGAATCAACTAACCTGAGTTACATTTGAACGATCCAGACAATCGATACAATTAATTCTGACAACTCCAAGCTGCTCCTTCATTTTCTCTCCCTTTTCATTTAATAGAAGATATCTACCATTCCAAAAACAAAATAGCAAAACAGAGATCATATTTTTCTTCAGTCCTTGAGGATTAGAAATATGAGCAAATTTTGATACAATAAATTTATGCTGATTCAACTTTAAATAATTTTTTTAACTAGACTCAAGTAATTTTACAGCAAAAAATTTAATTGGACTGATCCATACCCATTTCTCTCGAGAAAATCTGAAATTTGGTCATAAAGGAGAGAAAGGCGTTCGAAATGAACATGTCCGCAGATATGGTGAAAGTCAAAGTGCAGATATCTAGACACGTCAAAAAGGGGCACAAATGAGAGCCAAATAAAATGAAGCCAAAAGAATGTATATAAACCAATCTAAAAGTTCATTGAAAGAAATTTTTTACCTTACATCATCATTAGCCAACTGCTGCATTGTGCTTCCAAATATTTCATTTAGCCGACCCTCTCCTCCACGCTGCCAAGATATAAGAAGAAAAGGAAAGGCACTCGAATAGATTCATTGTGATATGCAACAAGTCCTTACATATTAAGATACATTATATACGATTATATGTATTGGTCTATATACCTATTGCATACATTCTTTACAAGATTATATTAACCTTTACTGTTGCTTAAAAAGTTCAAAGTAATACCAAAAACTAGTATCATCATTCATCAGGTAATAACATCAAACATCAGATATACACTCTCAGAAAACCATTATGCAATAAACTAATACTCACCTTATTGACAAGATCAACAGCTAAGACAGCCCCATACTTTTTCCTTAAATCTAGGAAGTGCCGATCCATAACCAGAGGCTGCAACATTAGTAGTGTTGAAAGGCAAATAAATACAACAATTAGAAGTCAAGTGCAACAGTACAACAATCAATAAGAACTTACAGCTTCCTCAAGTCTCACTAACTCAAACTTAGGTTTATACGTCAGATCAACAATTTGATCCCAGAGCAATGGGATTGAACCACGGATCTGCAAAAGATCAACCAAAGGGACTCCTAGTGACACAAATTTAGATTTAACCTTAAATGAAATGCTATTGGCGTTAGAATTACATGTAGCATTCATTCCTCATAATTGAAAGCAATCATTTTCCTTTGTTTTAGCTTTTATCAAAATGGCACTGTACTTCCTTATCCAGTGATCACTCCTCACCCTATTTCACAATAATTGAAACAATCAAAGAACCATGTTCAAAAAAGTAAAACAGTTTAAACTCAACAATTAAAATCATTACATTCAAATAATTACGCAGAGCAGAAAAATTTACCTTAACACAGCCTATTCAAATAACACCCTAAGTCCTACTAGTTCAACTGCATCTTTAATCAAAGGTCAAAAAGTTTATTGAAATAAAAGTTACCAAAGATGGTAAGCGTGATGTCATTTCCATTTATCTCAATGTAGTTGCGTTTAAAATAGTTAGGCCTGACATTATAAAGCAATATTTTCATATCTAAAACATTAAGAGGCTTTTAATTCTGCAAATCGCCTATCCAGAAGAGTGTCCCTTGTGGATATTTAGCAGTAGAAAGCTCTTTTGAGTTGAAAAGTCTGGGTCTTTAATTCTTTCATTTTTTGCTTTGTTTAGGAGGATCTCTTGTCCTATATTTTTCCCTCTTTCTCATCATTTTAATTTGTTTTTGCTTTTTCCCCTCATCTCATCAATAAACGCACCCTCTCTCTCTACACACATACGGCATACTGCTAATTTTCCTATAATTATTTTTAAAAATCAACAGGCATGCCATGTTCTGGAATAGGATCGAAGAACCTTACATGGCAAGCCCAACTGCCCAACACAAGATTGCCATAACGCCACATAAAAAAGGAGAGCATTAGTGCATTACCTGAACAAAAGATGCTGTATACCCATTGAATTCCATAATTTGCTCAGTTTCCACAAAATTAGCAACATAACCATCTGGGTCAGCTCCTCTTCTCCACATCCGAGTTCCTTTTGGGAAATTCAAAGTGCAATTAGTTTTTGGTTTATGAAGAAGGAATGAAATTAAGAGATGGGAAACAAGCATGGGGTAAAATCATATGAAATTTGAACCTCTTCATCACCAACCAAGGCAGAAGACAATGCCTTTCAAGATGTAAATAATTTCAGTCATTTCAAATGATTAAATTAGTACTTTTGTTTCATCAAAGAGATTACCGTAAGTGATGCACCTGGTTACATTTGAGCCAAATGCTTTTCATTTCTCATTCTCCTTTAGTTAAAAATCTTTTGATTAATTCATTCAATGCATGAAACCATCAGTGCAAACTGATGTTAGGCCAATATGCTGGTTATTTTGAGTTTTTGGACTGCTCATTGACTAACGTGAAGCATGTTAATGAAGCAGACTGAGTATGCTTGTCATTATCAACAATTTCCAATATCAATAAATAGTTATAGTTTTTTTTCCTTAAAAAAGCAATAAATCTAACTTGTTCAGAAATTTGTTTTTACGAGCCATTAAAGCTTGCTCTCACACATGAATTCTTCAAGTTAATATTCTCTGCCTATGAAAATGCATATTTCCACCATATCTACCCCAGTAGTATCTCAGAGGCCAAACTCTGAAACAATTGTCACTCTGTTGCATGTCTTCACCAGTTCACCAACAACTATCCACTATCAACTTCAACAATTTTTTCTCCTTTCAAGAAAAGACCACAACAAAACTAATACCTTTGTTCGGTGAAACTTAGACCAGCATATGACACAAGTATTTAGGAGCACGAACTATTTCATTAATCTTCCATATAAATTTACTCATACGACACAAGTATTTAGGAGCACTAACTATCTCATTAATCTTCCATATAAATTTATCTTGGTTTCTATTAATTCACATAATTGAAGAGCTGTCGGTCAAAAGGTTGAAAATAATAGTAGCCTTCATTGATGGCTTCCATTTCATTATCATCACCTAATTAACCACCCATAACGTCATGATCTAAGAGGCAATCATTCTATAAATGGTAAAAACACATACAGTATCAGTAACTGTATGCACACATCATGTGGAAATAAATAAAGATTTATCCAAAATCAGTAAATAGTACATACCATTTCTTCTCGTGCATCTCCTGGCAATCAAAGTGACATCAATAATTTCCTTTCCAATGGCTGCTTGAAAGTAATTAAAACCTGATAAATAATTAAGGAAGACCCTAGGATGAAATAGTTAAGTAATCCACACAATAAGCATGCAAAGTTGCAATTTGTCAAGCCAGATAGACCTACAGTCCAAAAAAAGGCCAAAGAAGAATACTCCTGGGCGAATTTCAATCAAAACACCAAAGAAAAGTGTCACAGACAACTATAAAACGACAAAAACAACACAAAAATAAGGATACTTCCTTGTACCACAGGGAGTAAGAATGGATCAAGCTGCATGCACAAGATTACACATTTATTAGTTAGTTATTGGTGTAAAAGTATATAAATACCAACTAGATCACCAAGTAGCAATAACCTTCCCTTAAACCCACCTTGTTATCTATGAGCTCTTCCAACAAATAATTGTTCCATAGAAATCGGGGCTCAGACTGCAAAGAAGAGTTTGGAGGCATGATTGGAATAATAGAACAAACTAAAAGTTGCAGAAAGGACTAATCCGTAATTCCATGCTTGACGTTTTACATAGGCATAATGAGGTATCAACCACTATCAATATTTTACAAAGACATCATGTTATATCGTGAGGAGTAAACCCTTGATTAGTACTCCAGCCCCGTCCTACCCTTGAAATCAAAACCAGACTGAGTGGAAAATGAGATTATTTTTTCAACTTGGAATCAGCGCTTGATAGATCATATCAGTACTCTTGTGATAAAATCTCTAAAACAGGTTAGCGATAAAACAAAAGGCAATGAAGTATGAAGTACCTGTCTCCAAAGAGGAAGCAACCTAGATTCATCACCAAGGTCATTCAATCGTTGGGCACTGCAATGTATGACTACTAAATATCATTTCACAATATACTTTCACATTTATTATGTCTCTAAATTTAAAATGTAAAAAATAGAAAATAATTATGTTTCCCAGGACTGGTGTGTGATTTCAAGAATAATTTGCTTCATATCACCATAAGTTAATAGTTAATACCTCTGAATTTGTTAGAAACTTAAATTTCATAATATCGTACTTAAATTACCAGTTCATAAGGACCACAAAATTTAGCAGTCCCTTGACAGGGAGCGGCCAAGGAATCATTATGGTCATTATTTTTGCAGAGGTGCTGGGTACATAAGAGTAAGGTAATTACAATTTTGGTGGGAACAGTACCTAGAACAGTGTAAATTATTCTATTTTGAACTTTGAATCAAGGTTACCATAAAACAATTAAGACAGTTGAAAGGTTCTCACTTTAATGTACTAATTATTATTGCCCCTAAACTAAAACCTTAAAACCAAGATTACAATGACCTGAAGTTTCTCTACAATACAGCTAGATTCCCAAAATGCAAGATCAGTTCCTCTGCTTGAAAAGAAAAGGATCAGCAACAGAAATATATTAAAATAAGTTCCTACCCTAATAGTGATTTATTAGTTTACAATTGACCAGTGAAAATAAATTCAGCTCTCCATAAGGAACAGATCTAGAATGAGCTTAACAAAATACCAAGACATGCTCCATTTTTTATGGATGACCTAAACATGCTTAAACTAAAGTATGATTTGATTGCTTAATTCTAGAGGCTGATGTGAGGTCATTTTTAGGGCCATCCTAAAAGTAGCATATGAAATACAAGGAGCAAAACAACTATGAAGGTTTAAAGATTGTACCCATTAACTAATCAAAGTTACATCGTATACCTGCTTCCCTCTTGTATGTCTTAGTGCACCTTGATATAGTTAAGAACAAAAACTTAAGAATCAAAATCACATTTTACTCTATAGACACATGAATTAGGATGGCTGCCATAATGCTAATTTACCTCAGTGTTAAGTTAGTGTCATATGAGAAGAACAGACCAGGTGTTTTCTCTGCAATGTTTAGCAGCTTGGAAAACTCCAACTCTGTTTTTTTCTGCCCAATATGGTAGGACAACATGAATTCCAAACATATAGTGGCCATAGAAAGTAAAAATGAACAAATAAGTGGGACTGTTGCAGTAGTACCTGTTCAGCAGTGGTATTATTAAGAGGATGATCACAAGGAAAAACCTTCATAGATGAAACTTTGTAAATTGGATGACCAAAGTAAGATCCAACACATTCACGATCAGTTATAACCAGCAGATATGATCCTAAAAATGACAAAGAATAACAAAATGACTGGCCGGAATGAAGCACACAGAAGAAAAGGATTAGAATATATCTAATTTAACAAGGAAGCACATGTATGAAGGTGAGATCTATACAAGTTTTATTAATATCTACCATGACCAAAACCACAGATTAGAGCAATGAAAATATTACAGGTTAAGTGCACTGCCCATAGATATATAAAGCGGAAGAAATCAATATCAATGTATATCTATATTTTTGTCTGTTAAAATGTATATCTATTTTGATCTTTAACTTCACTGCCTTTTTAACAAAGAGGGGGAAATTGCACAGCTCTCCTTTACTCTTCCTACAAGTACGCCGTCATAATTTTATCTTATTTTTGCCTTCATCTGTATTCAATGTCAATGATCATCTATCGTTTGATGATCTCGGCTGTGATCTCTCCAAAAGAAACCATAAATCACCAGCGAAAAAGTACACTACAATCACATGGATGAAAATGAGTACAACATAATCCTGATGTATTAAAGGAAGTGGGCACTTCAGGCATACGATTATGAAAAGCAAATAAATAATTTAACATTTTGATTCACAATACCAATCAGCACACCATGATTAACTATCTAACATCGCTTACCAGCCAAAAGCTTTATCATCCCAACCACACCGGCAACTGCCCAAATCTTAGGAACTCGAAGCTTGTTGCATTCTGGAATCGCATCTGGTAAAGCAAAAGAATCCCCGCCCCCGGGGTGGAGATGTGTCAAGAGAAGCAGAAGAGAGGGTGAATTTGCAGCGAGAAGCACACGATGAAAACAGGAGACAAAGAGGAACAACTAACCAATAAGCTTCATCGAGCCGTCCACTCGACTCACTGACAAAGAAGAACCAGAAGAACCATCCGTGGGCTCAATGACATACTGATCTGGGAACTCCCACAGTCGCATTCGCGTGTATAGTTTCTGTCCAGAATCTGCCTTCCCCATCATCAACGAAATTCTAGCTCACTGAAAATAAGAACAAAGTTATATACCCAACATACACAAAAACAAAAAAGGCATTTGCAAGGAATCATCAACCATCAAATAAAGCTCAAAACTTTATTATGATCACCAATAAAACTGAGAAAACGTATCGTTTAGAGAAACTCTTAATTGGCGTTGGATAACGAGTGGAGGAAATTTTGATTGAAGATCAAGTTCCCGCTAAAAAATTGAATCAAAGAGATGCTCCATTTCCCAACAACAATCAATTTCTATCAAAATCTATCAGGAAACGCGGAAGTGGAGGACAAAATACACCTGCTTGAGGATCTCAATCGAAACCTGGCGAAAAAAGAACTAAGATCCAAACACCCAATGAAAAAAGTGAAGCAGCAAAAGTTTAGCCTCCCTCAACGTGCGACGGGGAATAGCATTCGAGCTAAGGGCGTGTTTGGAACGCTCTTAATTGGGATGAGTAGCTACGGCCTAACTACAAAAGCGGAACTGATGATTCCAAACAGAATTAAAACTACCAGCAAATAGTGAAGACCGTTTCCCCTAAAACGACGCCGGATGATCTTGATTTGATTACAGGTGTGGTTTTCAGAGGACGTCCGCAAGCTACGGTGTTTTTTAAGGAGAGCCCTGTGACGTGGTCAATATACGAGCGCAGTGAAGTCATGCAACACCTTTGGATTGGAATACCAGAGCTGAAACTGGACGACCATAACTTTTGTTTTTTTTTTTTTTTTTGGGTCAACTGGATGACCATAACCAAGAGAAATACTCTCATCACTTCTTCCCCCCCCCCACCCCTAATAAGTCGTTTTTATGATTTTTTTTCACTTTTATTATTTTATATGAAAAATTTAATTTCCATATGTTAATAATATTTTATTCTTATACTTTGCTTTTATTTTAATTTAGGTCTCTATGGGTTTATGTTTTAATCCTCAAGGAACAAAACGTTTCATGTCTTTAATACTAATTTTATCAAAAATTAAATTTAAATAATCTTTTTTAGAGTTCAAGTGTTAAAATAACCATTAATTTATTTGAAAAATGTAAAAGTAAAATTTTTCTTTACCATGTTATAAAAGATGCAAAAGCAATAATGTTGCTAATGATCTACTCTGAGTTTTTTAAATGTAGGATTTGGTGAAAAAATAAAGGAAAAATCCTCTTCAGAGTTCAATTAAACAAAATAATTTTAAAAAAAACTCCAACAACTTTCACATGTTTAACATATGAAAGTGTAGTAAAATAATAAAAACGCCCACTAACAAATGAGAGAAGAGGTATATGAAGGGGTTTTTTGTTTTTTTGTCATACATTCACATATTAGACATGTGAAAGTTGATAAGGCCTTTTTAAAATTATTTTGTTTAATTGGGCCTTGGGAAGATTTTCCCTAAAATTAACATTAACTTATACTGAAAATATAAAAATAACCATTTTTTTTTTTAGGATTGCTTCAACAGTTGCAATGGTGGTCATTCCAACTTTTAGAGTTGGGGAGAAAAGTTTTTGATTCCTCATTCTCACTAGAATAAAAAAAAAAAAAAGTGACTTTTTAAACTATAACTCATAAGTTTTTTTCTCTTACTTTTGTATTACGGTTATTTTTTGCACTGAAACAAAGTTTGTAGTTATTTTTATATTTTTGAATTAAGTAAATGACTATTTTATTACCTTCACCCTAGGTTTAAAATAAAGAACACTTGGGATCATTATTTTTTTATTATCTTTTGTAATATTTATATTTATAGTTACTTTTATACCTAAAAAATATTTATAGCAAGTTAATTAATTTTTGTTTATTACAGATAAATAGGATATTAGAAGGAAAATGAGGAAATTAACCCCATCAGACACGCGAAATCCCGAATCACCCCATCACAGACACCTCGGAGGCCACGAAATCGAACGCCCCCTCATTCCCGCCGTCTCCAATCTCCATTTGAATCGCCTCCGTCATTGTGGGTCTGCGCATCTGCTTGTCTGCATAACTCTGTCTGTGTTGCTCTCTGCGTCTCCGTGACTTCTCCATTGCTAGGGTGTTCGAAGCTCACTTTACTCCTCCACGTGCTCCATTCTCCTTGCTTCGTCTTCTTCCTTCCCACCCTATAAGTTATAGATTTTACTATTTTAGGTTGTGGCTGGCGTCATCAATTTACTGTCATTGCCGCTAAATATTGGTGGTTTCAGATCAATAAATTGTAGTTTGGTGAACTGCCAATGTGATATATGTTACATGTTTAGTTAAACTTTACGCATGTGGCTTACCATTCTGAATTAGTATTAGTATATATGGAATGAAAGAGAGGTTCAGATTCCCTTAAGCTATCAATGTGATGGCAGATTGCTTTAACAAAACAAGTTATCATGTCTTGCTGAATATACATGTTGATTGAACAATATCTTAGTCTTCAAACAGGAAAAAATAAATTAGTAAACAAACTCATGTCAGTTTATTATTTATAGTTTACACCATCATATATGAAGAAGACGATAGGATCGTGATCATGTGAAAGCAATAAGCTTGCTTTGATAGGCATTAGATAAGGAGAAAAAACGACAGGGAGTTTAATGTTAAAAATTCAAACTTTAAGAATGTTAAATTTAAATTTTGAAATATGGTTAAATGCAACTAACACTAACTAAAATTATAGGCATTTTATGTATTTAAACCTTCTTATTAAGACTTCTTTCTTTGAAGTAGAATGGTCCGCTCCTTCAATCTCCATGATCAGTTGAACCAGAAGAGGCACCTGCGTTTCTGTGTTTACGTTGCAGAAGGTTTCAACGCAGATAGATTCGTTTGATACCAGAAGTAATTAATGCATCACTCTTACATCACTGCTCCAAAAGAATGCGTTTTGGCAAGGTCTTTCCCTTCACGCTGTTGCTCTAAAGACATGCTTGCAACATAATGTTTTCATCTCCAACCACGTTCTCAATATGTATGCCAAGTGCGGTTACATGTCCCTTGCACGCAAAGTGTTTAATGAAATGACTGAACGCAATCTTATATCATGGTCGGCTATGATATCTGGATATGACCAATGCGGGGAGCACTGGTTAGCACTTGATCTGTTTTAAAAAATGACACCGAACGAGTACATTTTTGCTAGTGCCCTCAGTGCTTGTGCAAGTCTTGCAGCTTTGGAGCTGGGGTTGCTGATTCATGCTCAAACACTTAAGTATGCTTCTGAATGCATGTCCTTTGTTTCTAACTCACTTATGTCTATGCATATGAAATGCAGTCGATGTAGATGTGCTTTATCAGTTTATAACAATATGGTGAATCCAAATTCTGTTTCTTATAATGCTCTGATCACTGAGTATATGTTGAAAACCATGAACCTGAAAAAGGGTTTGAGTTGTTCAAATATATGCATAAGCTGGGTCTTGTTACTGATTCTTTTACATTTATGGGATTGTTAGGGTTTTGCACTGAATCGAATGATTTAAGAACAGGGATGGTATTACATTGCCAAACAATTAAACTCAAATTGGAGTCTAACACCCTTATTGGCAATATGACAATGGCAATATAATGTATGCAAAGTCTAATTTCATTGAAGAAGTGGAGAAGGCTTTTAGAGTGATCAAAGACAGAGATGTCATTTCCAGGAACACTATAATTTCTTCCTTTTCTCATTCATCAGATCAAACTAAGTTTAAAGTTTTTCAAAGAGATCATGAGGAATGAATGTAGCACAATGCCAGATGACTTCACATTTGCTAGTATCCTTGTTGCCTGTTCTTCGAATGCTTCTATTCTCCTAGGAAAGCAAATTCATGGTTATCTAATTAGAGCACGAGAAAATCAGGATATAGGAGTTAATAATGCTCTAATGAGCATGTATGATTCCAATGAAAAAGCATCAACGGTGTGGTTTTAAGGCAGCGGATGACAAAAATAAAGGAGACAAGTCAAATCCGGTAGAAAAGTCGTCGATGTGACTTTCTTAACTTCTTGATGTAGTCTCTTGTTTATTTATGTACCATTCTACTTATGAATAAATTTTAACTAATTCACGTGTATTAGTAATAATAGTTAAAAATAATTAATTTGTTATAAAATTAAATTGATTTTTAATTTACCCACATTAACCATATTAAATTCCAACATCATATTAGTTATGGACAAAACTTTTCTCCAATCAAATCTTGCAATGTGGACTTTTCTTAAAATAAAAATTTGCATTGATAAAATTTCAAAATTCTATTGGACCATTATTAATATTAAAAATAACATATGGCAAAGTGTAATTGAAGAACTTGACATAATGTATATAAATGACTTTACCTAAGTTTTGTTCTTAATGGTACTCTTTCTCAACATTCTTATTAAATATGGATATATATATTCTTATTAAATATAGACATATATAGAAAAATATTTAATACTCATTAAAAGTATCCAATGCTTTATTAAAATTACGAAAAATATCTTCTAGAAGGTACAAATAATAGGGAATGGGGTATTTTTGTTTTGACCTGGGGAATGGGGGATTTTTTTCAAGGAAAAAAACATATAAATACCATTTGACCTTCCAAAATCTTAAAAAAGTCAAGTAACTCATGCAAAGGATAGAGAAAGGATAAGGTGAGAATATGGGTTTTTCATGTTTAGGAGAAAAGACCGAAAACCCCCATTACTAAATCATTTTTCATATATTGTTAATACTTATTGATTTTTTTCAAAACCATTACTCTTTTGTTACTCTCATAACTCAATTGGTCACAATCTAAAACTATTTATCAATCCTTTTACACATATGTCGGTATTTTTAGATTTTGTAAAAAACTATTACTCTTTTAGTTAATTTCATTATTCAATTGGTCACAACAAAAAAACTCTTACTTAATCATTTTACACAATAATCATAACCAAGAATCCATGCCCAAGAGTCAGAACTAAAGAGCCAAGAATCAAAGCCCGAAAAATCTCAACTCCCTCCTTTAACCTTCTTCTCTACCCATGGATTCGCCCATCAGACCTCCTTACCAAAGATGAGCTTTGAGAGGTGGCTGAGAAAGCTTCGCGAGGTGATCGAGACTTGCTGCTGGTATTCCGTTGGCCAAGAAAGCTTTCAAGATGGAGAGGGAAAGGGACAAGTTTATTGTTGCCGCCATCGCCACAAATCTTGCATTCACCATCATGATCTTCCATAACCGCTATTGGAGGTCACAAAACACCACCATTGGAAGGAATTGGTCTTTTCTCCCCTCCTCATCACCACTGCCCTTCATCTCACCATCTTCGTCATCCGTTCAACACCAACACCAGTATCATCCTCTCCATTCTCATCACCACCGATAGAAATAAGGGCTGGAAGGGAGGCTATGATTTTCGAATGGAGAAGGGAAAGAAGGAAATCGAAGAGGAGAGAGAAGAAAATAGTGAGAAATAAAGGGATGACATTTAAGTCTTTTGCCTTAAACTTTGATATCTCATATTCCTACTAAAGTACTTATTTGTCATTTTATCAATTTAATAGATATTTTGGGGTTTTACAAGTTCAAATGATATTTATATGTCTTTTTCCTCTCTTTTTTCAAAAGAAAGAATATTATGTTGCAAACAGTTTATAGTTAAAAAATGTGTGTGGTTGTATACTTATGCAAATTTTTTTCTTAGCAAAATTAACAGAACATAAAAGGAAGAAGTGGGCAAACTAAACTACCGTTGTCAATGACTCTAGGCATATTAAAATATATTGGGTTATATTCTTCCAATTAATTTTCTTCCCCTTTAGTGTTACAGTACTGTAATCAAATTCTTTCCTTTTAATTATTATTATTTCCTTCCAAATAAACGGTGAGTGTATATTTGACTATTATGCCACACTAGAATTAAAGGTATATGCTTTGGGTGATGCATGTTAAGGTTGAACATTGAATACCAATGTGGTTTACATATTGGCTTGGTTATTATGAGTAAAAAATTAGTAATTATTACACATTTGTGTTTAAATTATATATTTAATTATAGTATTGCCAACTAAATAAAATATCAAAAGCTGCAATGTTTGTTTATAAAGGCACAGTTTCAGTCTTATGGCAAGCAATATCTAGTTTTAATATGGAGCAACTTTATTATAAGTAATGATTATGAAGATAATGTACTTTTCAAATAAGCCCGATGAGAAGAAATTATAGAGATAATTTTTCAAAGTATTAAGGTCAAATTGAAAATGAAAATTCATTTTTCGCAGTTGTATTAGATATAATTGAAGGCATGATTTTTGTGCATCGATGAGCCGAGGATTGAGTTATATATTTTAGGACTTGCAAGTTGGCCAAAAAAAAAAAGGACCAGCGCAAATAGTATATAAATTATAAATTGCAATTATATTGATATAATGCAAAGGGAATATCATTTATGTCTTTAAGGCAGAAAAAGTTTCTACTTTAAGCCAAAAAGACGTCGTTTTTGCTCTTTTTTAATTGAAGAGATAAAAGGAAAAAAATGGAAAGGAAAAAAAAAATGAAGAGATGAAGAGTTGAAAGGAAAATAAGGGAAAGAAAAAAGAGCCAAAACGGCGTCGTTTTGACTTAAGGCTGAAAATTTTTTCTACCTTAAAGGCAGAAATGATATTCCCTATAAATAAATATTTATCCATTAGTAGATCAAATTGTCGTTATATATATATATATATATAGTCTCGTATATTTAGTTCTATATATGACACCCCCAGCCACAACTATATACTCTCTTTGGTCCAATATATAGGAATTGGATAACTAATTAGTAGTAAATATTTAAGAAATAGTTAACTTAGTCATTGAATTACATGGGAAACCACTTTCTTAATAAAAAACCTCTTAACATGTGCAATGTGAGAATTTAAGAGGAAAATTATAAATTTTGAAATACAGATCATAATAAAAATTCAGCATTTATGTAAATCTCTAGTAATTTTTTATAATTTCTCTTAACGAGTAATATATTACTAGATTATTTTGGTGAAAAATTAGAAAGTTTTAAATGTATAAGCTTTGAGGAAGGAGAGAATATTTAGGAAGTCAATAATTCTTAAACAAAATGGGGACTGTGGAGGATTCAGCATGAAATAATAACCACACTAATTAAAGAGATCACAGATTAAACAAAATGATTTTAAAATATAATGTCTGGTCCAATCCAGACCAAAAATATATAAATGTAATGTTGCAGACAGGTCATTATCAAACTCTTTTAATAACAAAGTCGATTACAAACATTTTAATTTGATAAAAAGCTTTCAAAACTGTATGTTCTCAATATATATATTTTTCCCCATTCTAATTATATAATACCTTTCTGAGAAAAATAACCATTTCAATATAACAATACATGGTAATAAGTAATACTAACATATATGTGTGTGTGGGGCCAAATGAAAGTGGCAACTCGCACGTACTCATTATTAGGCACGCTTGGGGTGATGATGAATATAATGAAACGTCGGTCATGAGAGATTAAAAGGAAAGTCATGACTTTTCGAAACGTTGTGGAAAATGGGTCTATCTTTTAACGTTTCCAGAATATGTTGTTTTGTTCCTCATCATATTATGTTCATTGTACTGTAATAAATACACAACCTCGTTCCACCAAAACTACACAACCCTATGCTCATTTCTTTCCATCCAAAAGTCAAGCTTTTTTGTTTTTGCTTTCTGTTAAACTCTCTAGCCAGCCAATGCAAAACCCTCAAAAAGATTCCAAACCCAGCCCTAAATCTCCCTCCTCCTCCCCTCCTCGTCCTCCTCCTGACACCACTCAAAGGGTCGCCGGTGATGTCGCCGCCACAGAACAAGGAGGAAGTAGCGTGGGAGGTATTGCCAGCTCAGACATAGCGAGAATACTCCAGGCGGTCGACCTCACTCCTGGTGGTGGTGGTGGTGGATCTCCAGTACTGTGGGGAGAAACTGGTGGTGGTGAAGGTGGGTCATACGCGCCCGCGGCGGTGAGTTTGGAGGGTGGTGGAGTGGTGGCGGCTTCAACGCTGCTGCCGGAGAAACAGGGGAATAAGCAGAAGAGGAAGTCGTCTCAGGTGTCAGATCCTCCGCCGTGGCCGCCGAAATGCAACGAGTGTGGGAAAGAGTTTTCCAGTTGGAAAGCTGCGTTTGGACACATGAGAGCACACCCTGAACGTGATTATCGCGGTTTCTTTAGACCTCCTACTTCTTCTTCTTCATCACCAAGGCAACGTGTTCGTCTAGGTAACTGAAAAAGCCCTAACCCTAGAAGGATAGATTTTTTTGTGTGGATATTATCATCTTAGTTCAGGTTCGTGACTACCTATCTCACTATAGTGTCTCCTAAAAAACTTGAACTCAGACTCAGAGAGATCTATGGGCTTTATACCGCTAAACTAACGTCCGTAGACATACATTTTAATACTCATACTCTATTCAAGTTAGTTACGTGTGTGCGCTGTTGTTGCAGAAGAGAATATTAATACAGGTTCGGAACAAGGTGGAGGCGAGAAGGGAGGGTCATCGACGGCTGCGGCGGCTACTGGAGGGGTTGGGTTTGATCTGAATGAGCCTTCGACGGAGGAAGTGGTGGAAGCTTCTGCTTCTGAGGCTGCGCAGGGAAACCAAGCACTGCAATCTTCTTCTTCGTCTGCAGTAAGGAGGACTGATCATCAAGAGGAAAAAAAAGTTGGGTTTGACCTGAACCAACTTCCTCCTTCTGAAGATGATCATGATCAACACAAGCCCTAGTGTTACAATTAAGATCTTTTAGATATTGGTATTGCATTCTGTGTTTCCGTTTTTAATTAGATTAAATTTGCTTTCTTCATCTTTCAGTCTTTTCATTGTCTATGGACTTCTTTAATTTATAGATTTGTGTGTATACATAGTTCCTATATCAATATATAAGATATGAGTACTTTCACTTTCTTCTTGCTTCCTCTCTCTTAAGCCGTCTACTTTTAGCGGAGCACGTCAGGACAATTAGTTTGATCCATATTAAGGTTAACAATTTTGTGCTTTCAAGTGTTATACTGGGTTGGAATTCACAACTTGAATATAGTACACCGTATTTCGCTACGTTGAACCTGCACTTCATTTTCTTATCTTCCTCGATCAAGCACACCCAAGTCAGTCATTAAAAAAAATCAAACTCATGTTATGCACTTGAAGTGGTTGGTCTCTAGTACCACCAATGGCTCGATTGCGTACGTTCTTTCATAAGTTGCTGCATATAAGAGCGAACACCTTAGGCCATGGCCACCTGTTAACACTTGGCATTCCCAGTTTTCGTGCCATGTTCTCCTTTAGCCGAACGTGCAAACTTAGGAGAAGCAAAACTCAACCACACATTCCTAGCTAGCTAGCTCACCGTCACAAAGTATGTGCAAGAAGGTCTCATATCTCTGACACTCAAGAGGGCACTCTCCACTAGCCCAACACAACTTCTTGATGAAAGCTATATTCTGATATCTGAAATCTTTAATCCCAAGGCCTCCGATACTCCCATGTAATGAGATGCATCTTCTTTCCTTCTTGGGTTCTTGTGACTGGTTTCATAAATATTGACGACTATACCATTCTACCTCTCTCTCAACAAGCCCATGGGATCGAGTGGCTTCTCTTTATATACATATTGTCTCTAGACCAAATGCTTTTCCGGTAACAACCCTTAGAGAAACTCCTAATTTCCTCTTATGTGATAAACTTGTAACCAAAATGCAAGAAATGTGATCGGGGGCTTTGTGCATAGTTTATTTCTCTTAACCTTAATAGTCGACCATATATTTAGCCTTATTATTAATTAAACTACCTTCATATACTATCATTATCACGGATTCTATTTACCAAAGTTACATAAGAATGATGAGAGTTTGGAAGTTTCCCAAAATAGTGATAATTTTCAAATGTGAAAAAGATTGTAGATGGGTTATGACCAATTTCCACGTCTGGATAGTTGGAAGTTCATCTATCGTATGCGAAAAAGATGGTAATTAAATAATGTGTTTTCCTTCCGTATAGCTGCATCCTTGAAGTTTATTTCTCTCCCATGCCTTTGTTTTTTCTCTCTGTTTTATTTTTAATTCTCAAACAAAGAATTGAGAAGCTAGTTTAGAAATTCTTTTATGGAGGACGGAAAATTGCAATTATTTTAGGCAAAATGAAGCAGACGAGCTCTCTCTCAGAGATTAGAATAGCTCCATATATATTTACGATAACTCTAAACAGTTAGAATTGTGTGTGTTTGATGCATTCTTGAATAATTCTGTTTTTCGATAAGCTCTATTTGCCGTGTAAAATATGTGGAATTAATGGAACAAGTGAGTTTACCATTTGCATAAAATCAGCCTGCAGGTATGTATCTCTCTCTCTCTCTCTCTCTATGATTCCCTTTATGATCTCTTCTACTAGAGTGGGCGTAGTGTATTTGCACAAAATATTTCAAATAAATTATACTGTTCACAATTTGTAAATTAAGTCTACTATTTTAGAATGTATATTTTCCACATTTCATAAACAAGATTAATTTGCTTTCACCGATTCAGCCATATAGGTCGGAGAAAAAAAATCCAGCTAATTAAGAGATATTCAACTCATACTTATTTAAGTTCTTTTTTTAAAAAAAAAAAAAATCGAAGCCATCTTACAATAGTTTTTATATATATAGATTCTGCAAAAATACCTATTTGAAAGGAGTTTTCTGCATTTTCATGGGCTTAAACTCGATATTTCATACTTAAGCGGTTAAAGATTATTACACTAAGATTAAGCTTAACAAGTTAATGGTAAGTATCTTATATATAATAGTTTTCGTTATGAATTCCTGTAAAATTCTTGTTTTTAGAATATCAAATGCCATGATAGAGAATTACACACATGCGTCTTATACTACTCCATATATAGATCATATTATCTCACACACACATATATAGCATAGAAAGTTAAATTTCAGCCAGCGCTTTAGTAGCGCAATGACATGAGAGCTTGTCTCCCCTTCCCCATGTCCAAGGTTTGACTCTGTCCCCTTCCTCTACTATGTGTATAATAATAATAATAATAAAAAAGTTAAATTTCAAGATCAAAATATGGATAACCATATATTATAAGTTATATTAATAATAACATGAGCAAGAATTAAGAATATAATCAAGGAACAAATAATTTGACAAAACCTGCCTTATTATTATTATTATTATTATTTTTATATATTCTTCAAGAGAAGAAACTCACACACTCATCGTAAACACATGGGGTCAAACTTGTAACCTCTTACCTAAACTCAAGACTTGAGGAAAGGTGTTTGGTGTCATCCGTTGAGCCACATATGTCCCCGACACAAAATTGGTCTAAGCTTAAAACTGTCCTAACTGTCCTAGGATTATCTCATAGCAATAATATAATTATTGTCGCAATTCCAGACAATACTAACCTGGCAAGAAACGCATGGAACAAATTTCCAGGCAGAGAAAAAAAGTCAAACTCACCTTGAGATGACAAAAGCAGCAATCAAAGAATATAATGTCATAATTATATATACAGGTTGACCGGATGGATCATAAGATAATTAATGGTGAAATCAACAAGTTAATTATAAAGGCAATGAAGAATAGATAAAGCATCAATCAAACATCGAGGAGGCATAAATGGAGAGAGAGTGTATAATTTTAGTGTCAAATGTACAAATATAAATCATAGACACAAAAAAGTTTAGTTTAATTTGCAGAGGACTTTGTAGATTTTGATGTGCAAGGACTAAATCCATTTCAAAACATACACTTGACAATTCACGCGAGCCTCATTCAAAGAATTGTTGACACAAAATAAATTTCAAATAAGTCATGTTGTTCAAGACTTATAAATAATGTGATATTATTATGTGTTTGATTTCCATATTACACCAGCAAGATGGTTTGCTTTCATCGATTATCAAAAAATCCAGCCAGTTCAGAGATATTGAATTCTGGTATAATTTTTTTATGAAGCCATCTGATAAGAGTTTTAGTTATGAATTCCAATAGATAATTATTTCTGTAGAATATTAAATGCCATGATAGATAATTACACACTCCGTATATTTTTTTTTGGTTAACTAGTAAATCCGCCCTGAAAGTATACATTCAGAAGCAATATTGTCCTGAAAGTTTTTTTAGGTTCAATTTTATCCTAGAAGTATAAAAATATAGCAATGTTGTCATTTTTCGTTAAAAAATTAACGTTGACCGTTAAAAAATTGACATTGACCATTAACTTTTTAACGGAAAAGGACAACATTACTACGTTTTTAGACTTCTAGGATAACATTGAGTCTAAAAAAACTTTTAGGATAACATTGCTCATAAGAGTGTACTTCCGGAATGGATTTATTACTTAACTCTTTTTTGTTTGCCATCGCATATATCTTATTACTAGATTTATTGATCGTATTAACATATAGCATTTAAAGTTAAATACCAAGATCAAAATATGGATAGCCATATCTATTAGTATAAGTTATATTTATATCATGAGCAAGACGGACAAGAGTACAGTTAACTCCTCTATTTGTGAGTTATTTTACCACGAGGGACGAGATGCAAATAGTAAGGTACTATATGTGGCAACATAATAATACCCAGGGAAGTGGGAACAGCTAATTTCTTTTTCTTTTTCTTTTTTTTTTTTGAAAAAAATGTTTCAAGTTAAAATGCTATTGGGATCATCCCATACAAATAATGCAATTAGTATTAGTGACAGACAAAGGTAACCTGGCAAGAAAAGGGAACAAATCTCCAGTTGGAGAAAAAAAAATTCAAACCCACCCCGAGGAAATAAAAGCAGCAAGCTACTATGTACATATATAATTTATTCATCAATTTATATGAACTGTGTCCATATATATCTATATGTAATTTCATTTTATTCAGGTCAAGTGTTAGTATATATGAGTTGAAGATATTCCAATTTTAGACTAGATAAAGGATATGTACAAGTGGAAATAATGTAGCATATCCAATTTTATTAAACTCGTAAGTTAACTCTCCGAATATACTGTGTTTACGTTTCTAACTTATAAAAATAAGTCGAATCAATGGTAAACTTGTGTTAGTTGTAAATTCAGTTAAATTCAAGAGTTTATTCATTGAGTTTACCGTTTTTACATTTTTAATTTATAAAACTGTGTTAATTTACTTTTTTAAACTCATGTTAACTTTTTTGATTTGATCATGCTTTGCGGCTTTATATATAAATTTTATAGAAATTTCTTTTTAAATATGATAAATAATTAATGTTGATAGATTTAATTTTAATTATTTGGGTTTTAAATATATTCAAATTAAATTGTTGTCATTTTTATATTTTAATTATTTAATTATATAGTAATGATGAACCTATTTAATAATAAAAGTAAACTCATTTGAGTTTACGATATGCATTGATGTTTACTATCTTGAACAGATCCAATGATATATATTATATATATCTCATGATCTATTTTACATTGAAAATCTTAAAAAAAAAAACTCATACTATTCATAACAACTTGATTAATAGTGTGATTTTTTTCATATAATATACTACATTATTTACAAGCTATACGAATAGTGCATCTTGTATTTGATTACTTGCTTATTTTTGGTGTTTTATCATTACTACCGTTTTTACCTTCCTTTCTAATTTTTGCTATTTGAATAAATTTCAACTTCTTTGCTGAAAATTTTATTTAAATAACCAATATTTCATTATTCAATCAAATTTTACCACTTTAACATTATTTCTTACAATGCACATGATAAAAGCACAAGTATATATATACGCTCCTCTAATTAAAATTGTAAATTTTAGCCTCATGATTTAGTCATTGCTGCCAATTAAATTTTACCTCATTTGAATTATTTTATTATTTTTTAAGATTTTCAGTTGTATTCAGCTTTGATGAATTGAATAATATTGAGTGCTCACTTTTGAGTCTTTTTCCTCTTCCTCCTCTCTATTTGTCTAATTTTCTCCCTCCTTGCCATCCACCCCTTCTTTAGTCTCTCTATTTCTCTTCTCTCCTTTCTTTCTCCTTCTCCTCCCTTTCCCCAAACTGTTTCACTTTTTCAAGTTCTATCCACTTCTGCTACGATATATATTATGCAAATCATTTAGGGCTTGTTTGATTTTATTCTCTCTCTCTTTTTTTTTTGTTCTCAAAAAAATTTTTATTATAAAATTATCTTTAGAAACAAGTTTTGAAAATAAAAAAAAATAAATATGTTTGGACCGTTAATTTATAAAAAAAAAAAAATCTATTTTGAAGTGATATGGTGGTAGCCATCGCCTGCAGTGACATCACGGTGGTTGTTGCCAATAGTGTGGTATTGATGGTAGAAAACCAAAAACAACTTATTGTTTTTTGACGCTGCCAACATCAATTTATTTTTTTATTTTTGACGCCGCAGATAGTTGCTTTAAAAAATATATTGTGTGCGCGTGAGGGTTGGCGTTGATTAATTTAAGCCTTTGATAAGTAAAATGATTTTGTGACATATCATTTAATTGCGGAATATAATTGTGTGTTAGTGTCTATATATATATATAAGGTTCCTTTTTCATTTTCTTAGATTATTTTACCTCATATATATATATATATATATATATATATATGTTATGAACATATTTATTGTGTGGATGTCCATTGCATAGTAACCCTTGAAAGTTTATAAATAGACGTCTTATGTAAGCATTCATTATATACTTGAATAAGAATCCATTTCATCTCTCTAAAATTCTCTCTGACTTCTCTCTAGAATTCCTTCAGTTTTATAACACGTTATCAGCACGAAGAAAGGATAAACAATTCAGTGGAACATTTCATCAACCATGTGAAGTCCATTGCTCGTACCCATATGCGGATAGAGTTAGAACAGAACTTCATCAATAAACACAGACAGAAGGCTAAAGTTTTGGTGAGAATTACTAGGTAGGTAAAATTCAGAAAAAGCACAACATCAACAACGTGAAACGCATAATTGAACCAAAACGTCGTCAAAATTGTACGTCTCAAGCAAATAAGAAGAAGAAAACCAAGTAGTTTTATGAATACCTTTCTCGACCTTTTGGCTAAGATCAAGTGTAGTATCTGTTCTTATCAGTTTAATATATGATACGTGGGCCATGGTCCAGATGATATTAAATTAGTTTTTTAAGTGGGCTCTATTTATTTATTTTATTTTGCGTTTATTCATCTTTTATGGTAGTGACACTTTGTGAGCCCCATTTATTTTATTTTAATTCTTTATTGCTTTATTTATTTTTCATGGTAGCAACACTAGTATAGTGGGCACCATTTATTATTTACTGCTTTATTTTTCATTGTGGTAACACTAGTATAGTGGGCACCATTTATTATTTACTGCTTTATTTTTCATGGTGGTAACACTAGTATAGTGGACTCCATTTATTTATAATTCATTTACTGATTTATATCCCCCTTCCCTTTTATCTTTTATTTTATTTATCGCTTTATATAATTATTTATAATTCATTTACTGCTTTATATCCCCCTTCCCTTTTATCTTTTATTTTATTTATTGCTTTATATATATCCCCCTCCCTTTTATTATTTATGGCAATGACACTAATATATAAATATTAGTGGGTTCCATCTATTAATTTTATTATGCTTATATTTTAATTATCCTGAAGATAAACTGTTAAAAGGCTATATGTATCATGAGACCAAAATGTCATAGAGATATGAGGCATAAATTGGTCTGAGACTATGAAGAGGCATAAATTGGCTTGAGACCATGAGATAAATTAGCTTAAAGCCAAGAGACAAATTAGCCTGAAGCCAAGAGACAAATTATGAAATAATATTTGATCCATAAATTTTGTATGCCATCAATTGTATAAAAGCCTCAAAATTGTATATTTGACATTAAATACTCCCTTAAATTGTGAGACAAGGGATTGTATGATCATGATTGATATTATAAATAAATATATCCAATTTGCTAATGTAGTAGCAATATTGTGATAAAGTCAAGAAATATTGTGAATTAATTTCTTACCATGATCAAACAAATCAGTGAGTTTTGGATCATGAATTTAATCCAACTTCATTCCAAGAAATGAATAAAGTAATGAATGGATCTAATTGTGGACATGAATATAAGTGTTATGTCTACAATCTTGAGTATGATCATGGTTATAATTGTAGTGGTTTAAATTCTCACTTGAAGTGGAGAATGGTTAATGATAAGAACCACAAAAGCAAAATTGACATAATAAATATGCTAAAAATTCATGATGCTATTATCATATCTTGCTTCCCATGATTTTATAATTTTTAATATATTATATATGATTTTTAAATCTATCAGATATTTTAGATAGTGATTTATTATTTAATATAGTAAATATTATTTACCGTACCAAAGCCAAGTTTTTTTGAGTATGCTCTGTGGCTGCAGCTTTGACTGATCTGTCACATCAGAAAATGATTATTCTTGCAGAACAGTAAATATTATTTACCGGAACAATAACTGTTTTATTGACACTATTCATGTAAATAGTACATACTATTTAAATAGAACTGGGATATTTGACTGCACATTTTTAATATTTTAAAATATGTAGATATTACTTCTATTTATATAATGAATGGACATGAGAGTCCTATAATGAACAACATCATGTTTACATCAGAAACGATGGATAAGCAAGAGGGTAGCATTAAATTATTATTGAGGCCTTGAAGGCCTATGTATCAAATATCGAATGATATAAAGAATTTTCAGTTATTGTCCTGAAAATAAATAACTGCAGAGAATTATGCCACCCAAGAGTAATAATTTTAAAGGCTAATAGTCCTGAAGACTAATTAGCATAGTATGCTCAACATGAAGCCAATGTTGAGACTATATCTGGTAGTGTAAATTTTGAGACTCCGGAAGAGCTATGAGAATATAAATTTGATTTAAGGCTCCAGAAGTTTTGTTATCTGAAGGTACAAAACTATGTTTACAAATAATTTAAGTCTATTGTAAACCTGAAGTTTACAAATAATTATGTAAGGGTTTGTAAATACAAATTAGAAGTTTGCTAATACAAACCATATGTTTGCCAATGTAAACTAGAAGTTTACTACCAATGAGATGTTAAAGAGGCAATGAGCTGCAGAGAAATATATATGCGCAGAAGGTAATATATGTAAAGTATTTTCAACAGACTCACACTTGAGGGGGAGATTTGTTAGAATACAAGTGTGAGTTAATTTGAAAAGTTATATATTTCTCACACAAAGCCTAAAAGACCTCCCAAAATGGATGTCAGATTATGATTGAAAAGTTTATGATTAAGTAAACCAGAAGTTTACTGATCGAAACATGTTAATTGTTGGCATGATTTGTTTGATCATCCGAGTCATATATATAATGTAGATAAGATTATGTATTGACATCCATTGAAGAACCAGAAGATTCTTCATGATGTGCTGCTTGTTCTCAAATAGAAATGAGTATGAGAATATCATTGATCATGATTAATAATGGATCTCTGGAAATATATCAAATAGATTTATATGGGCCCATTGAAATTACATGTGAACCTTACAATTAAAAGATGCATCTATAAAGGTTACATGTGAGATTATTATCCTGCAACTTGAAGTTTGCAGTGATGTTTACAACAAATGTTTGCAATAATATTTGAATATATTATGCGCATAATTTCTAGATTGAATGATCTAGAAATCATGTATTAAAGCCTCCATAAATTACTATGAGAACAAAGTTATATATTGGTATATTAGCAGCAATTATATAAGCCAACAAAATTCTCTCAATAAAAGTGGCTTTTAGTCAGGAGCCAGATTAATTCCATCTTAAAGGTTTGAATGTGCAATATTTATTTATCCATCACAGTGCACATAGATGGACATAGAAAGAAAGTTGAGATATTGTTAATTTGATATTGTTTTCTCAACATAAGGGGGAGAAATTTTATAGCTGGAAAAGAGAATACATGAAATGCATTATAACCATGAAGTATATATCCTCAAATAAAGAAGTATGAACCAGAAGTTCATCAGGTTATATGCATTCATGAAATATCTGTCAGATAGAATTACTGGCCCAAATGAGATTTTGTTCCAGCTGAATATGCTCCCAATACATATGTGACATGCCTGAAGTATGAAAAACTATTCGGTTCCAAATAGTTATATCGTGGAGCATATTATAAAGATGATCATATTAAGGATGCGATATAACCAATTGAAAAACCTCAAAAGAGGTTCAGGTACTTGAATAATATTGATAAGTTATGTCGAATTAGAAAAATAGAACCGAATAGATGAAATTGTCGACAATAATTTTGAGAATGATATCACGTGATTAAATGAGGATATTATATGTCATAAGAAGATGACATGAATATGATTGGCCGAGAGGATAAAGTGAAATAGAAAATGACGCAAATATAATCATATTATGATAGTTATGGACCAGAAGTCCAAATTGGGATATATGAATGATTTTGTGAAAATAAAGATTTTCACAAAGTTTAATGTGATTATGATGTTATATATGATTTTGTGGTGGAGACAATAATTTTGTATATCTGACAGTTCATGAAAGAAAAATTATGCGTCTGTAAGATATTGTTATAGCCTATGTTATGGCTTATTAAATTATGAAGATTGGAATAGAATTTTCAAATGGATCCAAAAGTGCCAGAAGCACAAGTCCTTGAAGGACTCAAGATGCTAGAAGCATCAAATTCTCAAGAATAATCACTTAAATAAGTTCATATATTGCATGAAGCATTTATAGTGCATATAGTGTTATTATCTGAATGTACATTTATTGAAAGTTTTTATATGTACATGTATATTTAGATTTTACTTGAAAGATTTAGATCTTGCAGGTATATAATGAATAGTCAGACTGAGTGTATCTATTGTTCCATAGCGAGCAAATTTTTGATAACAAAATGAAAGATATACACAGAAAGACATTGAAGCAATATTGTCATCAGAGGGAGTAATACTGATGTAATTAAGAGGGGGAGATGATACACGCTGTACTATTTTTCCCTTATCTAGGTTTTGTCCCATTGGGTTTTCCTAGAAAGGTTTTTAATGAGGCAGCACTAGAATGTGTATCAATGAATGATGTACTCTTTTCTTTAGCTAGGTTTTTATCCCACTGGGTTTTTCCTAGTTAAAGTTTTTAATGAGGTACATTCATAATGGACATCCAAGGGGGAGTGTTATGAATATATTTATTGTGTGGATGTCCATTGCATAGTAACCCTTGAAAGTCTATAAATAGACGTCTTATATAAACATTCATTATATACTTGAATAAGAATCCATTTCATCTCTCTAGAATTCTCTCTGACTTCTCTCTAGAATTCCTTCAGTTTTATAACAATATATATATATATATATATATATATATATGGAAAAGTATATCTGCCTGATAAAGAATTCTGCAGCGAGTGAAAACGACACCGTATCTCCTATCTCTTTTTTTTTTTTTTGCCTTTCTTTGATGGAGTGTTTCCGTACTCTTCGATCTCATCGTTCCCACCCACTTCAATGGCCTTTTCCTCCCCTCAATCCCATCCACACCCTTCTTTCTCATGATCGCTGAGGCTATGCTCCCCGTCAACACATCCGATGCCATCGTTAATGTCGATTCCCAGAATTCAGAATCCTGTTGTTACGTGCATGATTAAAGCCACCAAAATGCCGCAGGCGATTCTTAACCTTCAGGACGAGAAGTACAGAGAATCTGCTCTAAGAAGGCTCAACAATTTTCTTATTGAGGTTTTACCTGAGAATATTTTCTTTCTCGTTTATTTCCATATCTTTTTTTTCCGTTTGATTTTCAATTCTGCCTATGGATATCGTTCTCTGGTATCTGTTTCCGTATTTCTCTCGTTTCGATAGATTACTATCTTTTTGAAGGATGGCAATTTTCTGACACTTGTTTTTTGTTTTGAGATTTGAGATAGAAGAGGGAGCAAGATCCGGATACTTACTATAACATTGGGCATATGTTGTACAATTCTTGCAGTACAATGACTATTTTGGTACAGGTTTGTATTCCATTAAGGCATAAATCATTCATATCATCGCTAGTTTGGCACATTTTCTAATTCTTTCCTGAATAAATTTAGGAACAGAACTTATTACTGTTAATTCTGGGTCTTTATACATCAAAAGCAGCTTAATGCTTATAGCATGTATTTTTACGTTTGTGGATATAGAACAAATATGTTGCTTGATGGTTTAATATCTGTCATTTCATCTCTTTTCTTTTTTTGACTGCGGAATGAGGAATCTATGGTGTTATTTGAAACAGGAGTTGTTGACGTTTTACAGAATGTTGGATGATGGAAATCTCACTGCAAGAGCTTCCAATGCTTGTTTTGGTTCAATCTAGTAGTCTTCAAAGTAGCAAAGTTTCTAAAACTGTTCATTGCAGAAAACTTATTCAGTATGTAAAGCCATATGGAATGCCATTTCAACACTTCAATTAGAGTACTTCACAGAACAGATTTTTTAAGGAGAGTTTCAATAATTTTGAACGGCAATCTCACTCAACTTTCAGAAATTAATTGGTTATCACGGGGGAATCAAACAGGCTATGATCAGAAAAGGAGATACCAAGTTACACCTTTTTCTTAGTTTTGGTAATGCAGAAAAGGAGTTTGAATAAAAAGTGCAACTCAATGGAAAGCCATTAAGATTTAATTAAGTGGCATTGAAAACTATTATTGGTAAAAGCATGGCCATGGAAATATTTGTTAAAAGGTCTCAAAGTAGGCTTATTGCCTACAATAGATAAACCAAAAGGGGCTGTCTTGGAGTGGGAGAGAATTGTTCTCGCTTCCATTACCGTTTGAGGACAACTAGCAATGGGTATTGAGCACCAAAATTTTGTAGTTACAGCATCACCACCTGTTGAAGGATGATTACAAAGTCAAGAAACCATCAAACTCATATTATTTAACTCACCACGTCATGAGTCATACTAATAGTAACAGCAATCTCCTATTAAACAACTGGATAAAATGATTCAAAAGAATACACTAACAGCAAACTCAAACTGAATCGACTCTTCTGTTGTCACATCTTTAGGTAAACAATCTCCTATTAAACAACCATTCACATCTTTCATCTCTTCATCATAGCCATCAATCCACCCCCAAGTCTTCCATACAACAACTTCTATTCTGTTTGCATCTCTCTTGCAACATCCATCTACAAATGAAACTTAATAAATTTCTCATATAGTTCAAAGAGAAAAAATATATATATTCCTTTTTTATAAACCAATACCTTTTGCTTTTGACAACCAGTCTTATTATGACCTTTTCCTCCGCAATACCTGCAAGTCTTTTGTAGTTTTGTAGACAATTCCAGTCTTGATTTTATTCGTGAAGCACCCTTTGGACGTCCTTTAGTTTTGATTGGATGAGCGGGATCACGCACATCATGAATGAGGGTAATTGGTGAATGAATTGACAGGGAACTTTGTTCATCTTCGGTTTTTTTTTCTCTTTCTTTCCATTTGTTGTTGAATAAATTCAACCGCGAAAGCGTCAAGCCTTCTTAGCTCAGAAATAGAATCTCTTGCTTCAGAAAAAGCCATATTCAACTTGAAGTAAACTGACCATGGAGGCAATGCACTAACTTTATTAGTAGTTGTCTTGCCCTGAAAGCCTACAAGATTTTGAGCCTTATAACTTGCATTCATGGTCCATCTAGATAAAATATATTTTTCAAGAATGATTATTATTTGTTTCTTCTTCATGATGTAAAGAATATGTTTGCACAATATCCCCATAGTTTCAAACTTTGCACAAGAACAAAGAGCTGCACAATATGGTTCTTGTGTTCTTGCACTCTTGTTACAATACCGCTTATGTATTCCAAACCCCTTTCCTTTTGCATAATCATTGTAAAAATTATAAGCTTCTTCGGCTGTTCCAAATACTCTACATAAAATAGGAGTCTCACTAAATTCACCATCATCTACAACAATTTCATGTACATCATCTTCCCTGTGGTCACCATCTTCTTTTTTCATGATTTCACTATCATCATCTACCACAATTTCATGTACGTTATCTTCCCTAGAACCACGTCTTCTTCTTTTATGATTTCACATGTATAATCTTCTCCAAATTCATCATTGTCTTTCTCTAAATCAACAACGTCATCAAAGACTAAACTTTCATTCATATCAATGTCTTCAATAGTTGTTATATGAGAGTGATCCATCATAGAGATATAAAAAGTTTGAACAACAAAGAGCAAAACAATCATTAAATCAACTTGTGAAGAACCACTTACAAAACAACTCCAAACTCATAATATACATCTATTATTAGCCTTACACATGCTTTTGGATTTACATGAACACCCCAAGTCAAAAAAAAAAAAAAAAAACAGCTAGCTAATCACCTAAACTTGGTTTGATATTAGTAGGTGCTAGTCTAATGTTCGGTTGCTTTGGTTTAGGACAATACAAGCATGCATGTACAAGAGTAGTGATATAGGAGCATATAGAAAGGGTGGGGGTGAGGAGCTAATTAATTAGTTGCATGTAGTGTATATATATATACACATTCAATGTTATTGAGGAGAAGAACAAAGTTGAGGAAGGAGACGTTGCGAAGTTTATTGTAATCAGAGAGGAATCGTAGAGGTTACGAAACACTCCAGCAAAAAAGGGGAAAAAAAAATAGAAGAGAAGCTGTGCGTTTTGGGTTGCTGCAGAAAAGTATTTCTGCCGCAGATATACTTTTCCCATATATATATATATGAGGTAAAATAATCTAAGAAAATGAAAAAGGAGCCTTCGTTGATATCATATCTAGTGCAAACTACGGTTTTTATAACAGCAAGTCTTTCTATACTAAATAATTGCAGCGGAGACGGTGGAAAAAGGATTAAGGATGGTAAATTGGTAATTTGTGGATAAGAAGTGAATATTTTACACAAGAAATTGTTTGCTGGCTAATTATTTATTATCCATAATACCCTTATTTTATTTGTTGAGGCATTTTTATTTATACGCGTTAAATTCTAATAATTAAATAGTAGTGGTGTTTCTGAAAAAGTGCCACAAATTTTTCACAATATTGATTACAAATAATCATCATCGATCGTAACTCTACTTTCTTCTAATTCTGTGAATTAAAAATGAAAACTTTATACAAGACTGAGAGATCAGTATAATTTTATCCCAGAAGAGCATTGGATATTTCAAAATTCTTTGAGAAACAATTTTGAAGTAGTTAACCAAAACGTAACGGTTTTGTTATGATCTATATCAATTTTTTAATAGTTAAATTAGTTTTTTAATAACTCATTTTCTAAATATTTTTAAAGTAAAATTGTTTAAGAAAAACTTCTAAATACTCATCACTCCTAAGTCGTTTCTTCCAGGGTAACATTACATATTAACTCTATATAAAAATATGTAGTACGACTATTCTTGGAAGTGCATAATGCTATATAAACTCAACTCTTTAGCGTCTTCACTAGAAGTACACAAGAGAGTAAACTCTAGTTAATTACATGGATCTTGATTAGCTATACAGTACATATTTATATATATAGCACCGCTTCCCATGGGAATTATTAAATCAAATACCATTAATACGACAACGGCTTTCACATGAAATATTAATACAAAGATTAACGAATAGCTTATCATGATAAACAATGTTGAGTTGATTAATAATTAAGAATCTAAAACAAACGCGTATTTAGTTTTACATTAAAAAGCATATGTAAAACATAATTTTGATGGTCTCTTGCATAAATTCAAAGACGACGCACTAAAATAGCTAAATGAATGATGTAATATTAGCTCTAACATGGACCCAAACCCAATTATAAAAGAAGTGTACACCTTCTTCGCAATCTACAGAGCTGTATATTCCTCAGTGTGTCATCAATAGAGACACTAATATTTTAGTTTCAAAAAATAAATCTCTTTCAAAACACTTTTTTGGAACAATATCTTTCAAAACACTTGACTATTCATTATTCCACCCTCAAAGAATGGATCAATAACGAGTTGATGCTCAAATTATTACAAAAAACACACACACACACACACATATATAATAAAACCACACAAAACACAAACATAATAAGCCAAGAAATTAAAGAAAGGAAAGACTATCTTAAAAAAAAAAAAAATCAAAAGAGGAGGCTCAATTCTCATATATATATAATAATGCGCGCACCATATATTCTCGCAAAACAAGGTCCAGAGAAATATGTATCAACTTCATTATAAGTAATGATTATGGAGATAATGTACTTTTCAAATAAGCCTGAGAAGAAATTCGTGTTAATTAGTAGTTAAAATTTAAGAAACATTTGTTGACTTAGTGATTTTACACGGGAAACTACTTTCTTAATGAAAACCTCCTAACATGTGCAATGTGAGAGTTTAGGAGAAAAATTATAAATTTTGAAAATAAGGTGTATTGGTGTTTTATATTTAGGATAAAAACAAACTCATCTACTAATTCTTAAATTTAGTACTGGATTGAGTATATGAGTGTATAAGTGTGTGCATTATGTTGCATATATTGTACAAAAGTATGATCTATATCTCGTATTGGTTTACTAGAACATTTGTTACTGTTTTATATCAACTTTTTATTTATAAAAAATTCAGTATATCACTCTTTTTTCTTGATAGTTAAAGTTATCTGGAATAATGCATACAGATCACAATAAAAAGGTGGGTTAGGCTTGGAGAGTTTGGAGGAACGAGGAACGTGTGGCATGATCTCATTAGATGATTGTGGTCCTTTCCAAGAGTAGACACCTTTAGCCAGGATTGGAGTGGGCCCCCCTGACCATTGTTATATAGTGGCGGAATGAAAGTCGCAAGTCACGGCCATGAATATATATGAAACGTCGGTAATAGTCTGTCTTTTATTTTTTTGATCAGAAGTCAGTAATGAGGACAATTTAACATTTCCCTCTTCATCATATATATTAGGTTCATTGTACAGGAAAAATTCACAACCTCTTTACCACCAAAAACTGCTTAACCCTATGCGCATCTCTCTCCATCCAGAAGTCAAGCTTTTTTGTTTTTGCTTTCTGTTAAACTCTCTAGCCAGCCAATGCAAAACCATCACAAAGAGTCCAAACCCGGAACTAAATCTCCCTCCTCCTCCCCTCCTCATCCTCCTCTTGACACCACTCAAACAGTCGCCGGTGATGTCGCCGCTGCAGAACAAGGAGGAAGTAGACTGAGAGGTGTTGCCTGCTCAGACATAGCCAGAATACTCCAGGCAGTGAACCCCACTCCTGCTGGTAGTGGTCGTGGTGGATCTCCAGTACTGTGGGGAGAAACTGGTGGTGGTGAAGGTGGGTCCTACGCGCTGCCGGCAGTGAGTGTGGAAGGTGGTGGAGTGGTGGCGGCTTCAACGCTGCTGCGGGAGAAACAGGGAAATAAGCAGAAGAGGAAGTCGTCTCAGGTGTCAGATCCTCCGCCGTGGCCGCCGAATTGCAACGAGTGTGGGAAAGAGTTTTCCAGTTGGAAAGCTGTGTTTGGACACATGAGAGTACACCCTGAACGTGATTATCGAGGTTTCTTTAGACCTCCTACTTCTTCTTCTTCATCACCAACGCAACGTGTTCATCTAGGTAACTAAAAAAGCCCTAACCCCAGAAGCATACTTTTTTTTTTTTTTTTTTGAATATTATCATCCAGTATCTATCTAGTTCGGGGGTTCGTGACTACCTACCTATCCACCATGGATGTCTCCTCTAAGACATAAACTCAGACTTAAAGATCTAGGGGCTTTACTCCATTAAACTAACTCTGTGATGTTCCATAGCCATACATTTTAATACTCATATACTCTATTCAAGTTAGTTACGTGTGTGTGGTTGTTGCAGAAGAGAATATTAATACAGGTGTGGAACAAGGTGGAGGAGAGAAGGGAGGGAAATCGGCTGCGGCGGCGGCTACTGGAGGGGTTGCTTTTGATCTGAATCAGCCTTGGACGGAGGAAGTGGTGGAAGCTTCTGATTCTGAGGATGCACAGAGAAACCAAGCACTGCAATCTTCCTCTTCGTCTGCAGTAAGGAGGAATATTGATCATCAAGAGGAAAACAAAGTTGGGTTTGACCTAAACCAACTTCCTCCTTCTGAAGATGATCATGATCAACACAAGCCCTAGTGTTACAATTAAGATCTTTTAGATATTGGTATTACATTCTGTTTTTCCGTTTTTAATTGATTAGACTAAATTTGCTTTCTTCATCTTTCAGTCTTTTCATCGTCCATGGACTTCTTTTTTAATTTATATATTTGTGTGTATGTATAATTCCTATATCAATAGTTTGATTCTAAGTTAATTAGCAGTCTCTTTCATGGAGCATCTAACTTGACTTTCCGGTCAACTTGCTCTCATTTAATCAACTTTTTGCACCAAATTAAAGCAAATAAGAAATATCTAGAGTTAATTAAGATATTTGAGGACATCCATAAGGGTTGTTAAACAAGGATATTTATCCATTTCGTTTATTTATCTTTAAATATCTGCAATATCTCAATAAAATAGGATATTCGGGTAATTGTAATTGTATCTTTATTATCTTAGACTATGGTCTTAGTGCAGATCTAGATTTTCAGTCATATTCAGCTTTGATGAATTGAATAATATTGACTATCGAGTGCGGACTTATTGTAACTTTATTTTTTCCTCTTGTGGTTGTCTGACTTTCTCCCTCCTTGCCAACCACCCCTTCTCTAGTGGCTCTCTATTTCTCTTCTCTCCTTCCTTCTCCTTCTCTTCCCTTTCCCCGAACTGCTGCACATCACAAGATCTATCTACTTCTGCTACGTTATGTATTATGCAAATCATTTAGGGCTCGTTTGATTTTATTCTCTATTTTTTGTTCTCAAAAACATTTTTATTATAAAATTGTTTATAAAAACAAGTTTTGAAAATAAAAACCAAATAAATATGTTTGGATCGTTATTTTTCTTAAAAAAATCTATTTTTGAAGTGATGTAGCGGTAGCCATCGCTTGCAGTGGCATGGTTATTGCCGGTACTGTAGTGTTGATAATAGAAAAACAAAAACAACGTATTGTTTTTTGACGCCGCCAACGTCAATTTAATTTTTGTTTTTTAATTTTTAATTTTTTATTTTTTGACGCCGCATAAAGTTGTTTTAAAAAAAATGTATTGTGTGTGCGTGAGGGGTGGCGTTCATTAATCTAAGCCTTTGATAAGTAAAATGATTTTGTGACATATCCATTTAATTGCGGAAGATAATTGTGTGTGTCTATATATATATATATATGAGGTAAAATAATCTAAGAAAATTAAAAAGGAACCTTTGTTGATATCATATCTAGTGCAAACTACGGTTTTTATAACAGCAAGTCTTTCTATACTAAATAATTGCAGCGGAGACGGTGGAAAAAGGATTAGGGATGGTAATTTATGGATAAGAAGTGAATATTTTACACAAGAAATTGTTTGCTGACTAATTATTTATTTTTCATAATACTCTTATTTTATTTGTTGAGGCATTTTTATTTATACGCGTTAAATTCTAATAATTAAATAGTAGTGTTGTTTCTGAAAAAGTGCCACAAATTCTTCACAATATTGATTACAAATAATCATCATCGATCGTAACTCTACTTTCTTCTAATTCTGTGAATTAAAAATGAAAACTTTATACAAGACTGAGAGATCAGTATAATTTTATCCCAGAAGAGCATTGGATATTTCAAAATTCTTTGAGAAACAATTTTGAAGTAGTTAACCAAAACGTAACGGTTTTGTTATGATCTATATCAATTTTTTAATAGTTAAATTAGTTTTTTAATAACTCATTTTCTAAATATTTTTAAAGTAAAATTGTGTAAGAAAAACTTTTAAATACTCATCACTCCTAAGTCGTTTCTTCCAGGTAACATTACATATTAACTCTATATAAAAATATATAGTACGACTATTCTTGGAAGTGCATAATGCTATATAAACTCAACTCTTTAGCGTCTTCACTAGAAGTACATAAAAGAGTAAACTCTAGTTAATTACATGGATCCTGATTAGCTATACAGTATATGAGATTTGAACAGTCTATATTAATTTTTTTTTAATTAGTGATAAGTAGGAAAACTGATTCCATTCTAATTTTATATAAACACAAATATACTGAAATAGATAATGAAATCATCAATATTTAGGCAATATATATAATAGAAAATTTCATCCACGTCTTCATCATCTCATCATCCCAAGTCTCAAGTGTTCCAAGTGTAATTTTCATCCACGTCTTCATCATCTGATCATCCCAAGTCTCAAGTGTTCCAAGTGTAATTTTCATCCACGTCTTCATCATCCCAAAGTAAGAGCTATTTTATTAAATGTGTACACTTCATCATCCCAATGTGTAAACTCTAGTTAATTACATGGATCCTGATTAGCTATACAGTACATATTTATATATAACACTGCTTCCCATGGGAATAATTAATACAAATACCATTAAATACGACAACGGCTTTAACACGAAATATTAATACAAAGATTAACGAATAGTTTATCATGATAAACAATGTTGAGTTGATTAATAATTAAGAATCTAAAACAAACGCGTATTTAGTTTTACATTAAAAAGCATATGTAAAACATAATTTTGATGATCTCTTGCATAAATTCAAAGACCACGCACTAAAATAGCTAAATAAATGATGTAATATTAGCTCCAACATGACCCAAACCCAATTATAAAAGAAGTGTATACCTTCTTCGCAAAACAGATAATAATCTACAGAGCTGTATATTCCTCAGTGTATCATCAATAGAGAGACTAATATTTTAGTTTCAAAAAATAATTAAATATCTTTCAAAACACTTGACTATTCATTATTCCACCCTCAAAGAATGGATCCAATAATGAGTTGATGCTCAAATTATTAAAAAAAAAACACACACACACACATATATATAATAAAACCACACAAAACACAAACATAATAAGCCAAGAAATTAAAGAATGAAAAGACTATTTAAAAAAAAAAAAATCAAAAGAGGAGGTTCAATTCTCATATATATAATAATGCGCGCACCATATATTCTCGCAAAACAAGGTCCAGAGAAATATGTATCAACCTTACGAAAACACAGTAAAGAAAAACCATTGACGACATATAGAGATCGAAAAGGCAAAGAGTAATTCGAAATTATGTCCCTCAGGAATAATTATAAGTCGATTGACAACAATAAAACTAGCACATATGATAAATCAGAAAAGGCTTGATGAGTATAATTCTTAATATAAATCTAGATACGAGCACCTGATAAGTTATTACAAGTTTAAGGCATAACGCCTTCATCTTCATCATCTGCAACAGAAGGAAGCTCGTTGAGGTCAAATGGAAACTTCATCTTACATTTCTCAACAGCATCAGAAGACTCAGGAGCTTCATGTTTCTTCTCTCTGGCAACAGTTTCAAAAGCCTCCTTTTTGTCTTTTTCTCCCTGATTATTATCAGCTTCAAAAGTTTCATCCTTGTTCTTCTTCTTTTCTTCATCACAAGAATTCTCACCCACTATTTCTTTCTTTTCCTCCTCGTCATCAGTCTCTTCTTCAACAGGCAAAATCATTTCTTTGTTTATCTTACTTGTAACAGCATCATCATCGTCACAAGACTCATAATCATCATCTACATACTCTTCTACAGCAAAAGCTTCAGATGACTCCAAATCTTCATCAGCATCAGCACAAGGTTCCTCTATGTTCTTTCCTTCAGCGGCATTAGAAGGGTCCACTTCAACTTTTTCCTTCCTAGACACAACAGCAAAACCAGCCTCCATTTTCGCCTTTTCTTCGCAAGAGTTCTTCACTGCAGTAATATCACCACCACCTGCATACATGTATCCCATTCTTCGTTTCCGTTACTAACAAATATAATTATATATAACAATATAATGCCGTTATTTCTCTCAACAGACTACTCAGTACTGTTTCAAGAAGTTTTTCTGTCACTTTTATCGAGATGACTAAGGGGCTGTTTGGTACGAGAGATTTGGAGAAGGGAAAATTTTTATGAATTGAATTTAAAAAAGAAAAAAGAAAAACGGGGTTAAAAGTTTTTTCTTTATTAGAACAGACCCTAAGGAAATTCCGGCAGCCCGGTAATTCTCCTACCCAGACAAAGCATAAAAATTCTAGAAAATAACCTATTATTATTATTATTATTGAGACACTGCTTTGAAGGGCTGGACATGCATCACAAAACAATCAGAGAAAATATGAATATACCAGCAAGAATAACACCAAAACACGACAATACACGATCTGAAATTATGCACCATATAGCTAATAAAAAAACGAAGATTTTATGACACTTTTTTTTTGAAATTTTTTTTCGGCGTTAGAGAGAATTAATCAAGAATTATACTAGTTTTGGAATTATCATACCAGAAGCAGGTGAGTGATCATCATGTGGAGCTTCTTGTTGATGAATAGGAGATTTTGTGGGAGAAACAGGAGGTAGTGTAGTCAGAGAATGCTTTCGCTTGTGACTAGTAACCATCTTCCTTGGTGATCCCTCCTCTACTGGCTTCTTCACCTGATCATCAAGCGATTCTCCGGCGGCGGCAGAGGCAGAGGAACCGGCACGTTCGAGGACTTGCCAAGGAACTCTGACACTGTCACTGGTGGGCCTACCTCGGCCTGATTTGGTGGATGGAGGCTTTTGATTATCAGGAGAAGTAGCAGGCTTAGGGGAGGAGGCTTTGTAGGGAGAATCTCCATGCATGGTTTTGTGGTGAGAGACTTAATTAATTAAAGAAAGGAAGGTTTCAAGGTTTTGAGGGAAAATGGAGGTGACTGGTGTTGGTAGGGTTTGGGGAAGGGGAAGGGGAAGGGAAGGAAGGGGATGAACAATGAGGAAGAACGTCCATAGACATAAATGCTGGTTAATGTTTGTCCATTTTTACTAGAATTTCAATGAACCAATCAAACACGTAGGTTGTAATGTGTGAGGATTTCTTCATTGACTTCCTACGTGTCATGATTTGGGTCTCAATCCTGGGCTGGGTGGGCCTTTTAGTTTTATTTTTCTAGGAATATGGACATTATTGTTATTATTTTTAGAAAAATAAATGGATACACCCTGTCAGTCTAAAATATGAGTCCCTTTCAAATATCTTACCATAATAAAATAAGGGCGATTCACTCATTAAATTTTCTCAAAATTAAATATTTTTCCACTTTTATCCTTGAAACTTTTAATATTAAAATTAAAAACATTAAGGGGGTTAAATTTAAAATTGAAACATTAAATTTTTAAATTTAAAATTAAAACATTAAAGGTTTAAAATTGTATTTTGAAATGTTAGGGGTTATCTATAACTTATCACAGTTCAGGAGGGATGTAGGATGCCACACATCGATTTGATTAATCTAATCGTAACACTTTCCATTAAAAAGATAATGGTATCTTAACAGTAGAGGCTTATGATAAAAATATAAAAGATTTAGGAAGTAAAATTTAAATTTTAAAATGTGAGGGGATAACTGACCCAAAATTTAAGGGAATTTTGTATAATTTAACCTTATTATTATTATGGAGGGAGTAATACAATGAAGAACCATATTTAATCATTAATTATATTTGCAAAACTGAAGAATAGACATTAATTATTATCCAAAATTTATATTATAGACCAAATAATATTATTTGGACGTGAATTGTATTGCGTACCACATAGAGATTATATCATTAGACTTTAATTCATGCTCATTTATTTTTTTTAATGTTTATTTTTTAAATTAATGTTAACACATTTCTGTTATAACTCCCGGACCCATCAAAATCATATTCAAAGAGGTTTGAGCCCTGATTATTAATGTGAACACTTAAAAGTAATTACCATATATACAAGGTTGGATATCCCAAGTTCAAGAGATATTAATCACACAAATCAGCATTTAATAAGACTGATATGATATTTTCTAGTTTATATTCAGACTACGCATATATTTTGTCTGATTTTAAATAGAAAAAAATAAATGATTATCTCACCTATATTAATAAAAAAAAAAGAGTTATCCTTTTTAAATAAATAAGTCACAAATTGAAAAAAAAAAATCTCTTAATAATGCCCCATTAAAAAAATTTCTATTAGCAATCCAATCCCCAAAGAACCATACAGTTTTGTTCTGAACTACACAAAACGTGTTTGGCATTGTGATCCTTCAATCTCAACATGGTATCAGAGCATGGTATCAGAACCTCAACATAAACATGGTATCAAAGCCTCAACATGGTTTGTTCATACCTGATAAGACGATTTGAAGATTGAACATGGTATCAGAGCCTCAACATGAACATGGTATCAAAGCCTCAAGATGGTTTAAACCCAGTTTTGCATATGTATATACCATGAGTTTGAAGTTCAACATAATGAAAATGCCGTCCAACAAAATGCGTCCTTTATATTCAAGCATGGTAGGTAGTATCATTAGCATCATATAAACAAGTATCTGGCTGTTCTATTATTGAGTTCGAGGTCTTGCCAGGGAACTCTGTCACCGTCACTGGTGGGCCTACCTCGGCTTGATCTGGTGGATGGAGGCTTATGATTATCAGGAGAAGTAGCAGGCCTAGGGGAGGAGGCTTTGGAGGGAGAATCTCCTTTCATGGTTTTGTGGTGAGAGACTTAATTAATTAAAGAAAGGAAGGTTTCAAGGTTTTGAGGGAAAATGGAGGTGACTGGTGTTGTTAGGGTTTGGAGTGTTGGGATTCGTACACGCAGCGGAATTAAATTTATTCAATAAATTACGAATCCCAAGAAGAGGATCTATCAACAGCGTTTAAATTGGGTTAGTAACTAGAAACCGTACCTATACGATCTCGTGTGCGTGCTTTGCAAACTCGTGAGCTAACACCTTCTTGATCAATCAATCTCTAGGAGCCGACTCTACGAATCCACTCCCTCTACCGGTATCCACATCGAACAACACTCCAACACGAACGGCAGCGTGCTAGCGCCTTCAAGCTTTTGTCTCATGTCTTCTAGGGATTCTTTGTGGCTCTTGAATTCTCTTATGTGTGTAATCAAATTACTTACAACCTAAGGGTATTTTATAACCCTTATGGGCTGCATTAAATATTCAAAATCAATCTTATTAATTTTGAAATTAAATTGGAAATTAAATATGTCTAATTGATTCAATCCAATCAATTTATTTAATGCAAATTAGAAGCCAACTGATTTGATTTATCTTCATAAATCAATTTGTCTAATTGAGATATGATATCTATTAAATCATTGATTTATCTTCATAAATCAAATTAGGAAATTATTTAATGATTAGCCCCTAGGGCATAATTTCCAACAGACTCCCACTTGCACTAGGTGCAATCATTAGATATATATTCTCCCTAGATAAAACGTTGTATTCATTGAATTTCAGACATATCTTAGATTCAATGAATCTGGACATTATAGCTCGTGTTAGGCTATTCTTGTGTGTGATCCTGTAGGCTCACATGAGATTGGCAGTGGGCCAATACTGTACTAGCCCACAAGTTGCAAGCGGCCTCTAGCAAGACATTGCAACTACCCAATTCACATGAGGATCGATTTTCGATACAACCTATCATACAACCATGTCACGTCCCTTTTGTCACGCGATAATTTGGTCAAGGATGAAGCATGGATAGTGTCATCCTCCTGTTCTTGACCATTACTTTCTCGATTCTTGAGTAGTCTAATAATTGAAATGGAAACTCCTTTCCATCATAGTATGACCATACATTTCTTAGACTCACTCATCGAGGGGCCCGGTATTATTTCTCTACAAATGTGAGGGACAAATTCCATGTTGATCATTCATATTCCTCTACATGAAAACCACTAATCTCAATCAAAGCCTTTATCATCACCCGATTAAAGGTGACTTTTGACTAGGTCAAAGATCAACGACTCCCATGTAGGAATCCATGATGATCTCAGGTCAAAGGGCATTGTGACGTGGTTATATATGAGAAAAGCTTATGACTTAATCCATGCAGCTTTCTCATAGTGGGTCGGTCCAGCACCTTGTACTCTTACAAGTGCCTATGACTTTGATTCGTATCTCTATACCTTATCAAAGTCATACTGGTCTTATTTCATCTTTGCTCCCGCATTGATGACCGACCAGGGACATTTAGGACAATTTTTTAAGATACATCCAAGGATACAGTCATCATAATAAACATGCAAATGTTATGATAACAAAATGGAGAAATACTTTAAATAACAATAATGTTTAAAGTACAATGATTAGCCTTTCCAATAGAAGACTCCCACTTGCACTAGGTACAATCATTGATTTCCCTAATTCCCATTCTCCTTACATGACGTTCATGTATTATCTGTGCAATCGACTTAGTAAGAGGATCAGCAATATTGTCTTCTCCCGATACTTTGCATATTTTTATGTCACCTCTATCATTGATTTCTCTGATAAGATGAAAATGCCTGAGTATATGCTTGGTCCTTTGATGTGACCTAGGCTCCTTGGCCTGCGCAATATCCCCGCTGTTGTCACAAAACAGGTCTATTGGATTTGAGATGGTTGGAACCACCCCTAGTTCAGTAATGAACTTTCTGATCCAAACGGCTTCCTTAGCTACATCCGATGCTGCTATATACTCAGCTTCTGTTGTAGAATCTGCTACAGTACTTTGCTTTAAGCTCTTCCAGCTTACCGCACCACCATTTAACAGGAATACATATCCTGATTGTGATCTTAGATCATCTTGGTCAGTTTGAAAACTTGCATCTGTGTAACCAGTCACACAGAGCTCATCACCCAATCCATCATATATCAAGAATAAGTCCTTTGTCCTTCTTAAGTACTTTAGGATATTCTTGACAGCAGTCCAATGACCCTTACCGGGATCTTGTTGATATCTGTTGGTCATACTTAAGGCAAATGAGACATCCGGTCGAGTACATAACATGGCATACATGATAGATCCAATGGCAGAGACATATGGAATCTTACTCATACGATCTCTTTGATCAGGTGTACTAGGACACTGATCCTTACTGAGATGGATGACATGAGACATGGGCATGTTACTCCTTTTAGAATCCTGCATACTGAATCTATGCAGTATCTTGTCTATGTATGTGCTCTGACTTAGGTCTATCAGCCTCTTGGATCTATCTTTATAGATCCTGATCCCTAGGATATAAGTGGCTTTGCCTAAATCTTTCATTGAAAAAGACTTTCCTAACCAAGACTTGACACTCTGCAAGGTAGGGATATCATTCCCAATGAGTAGGATGTCATCTACATAAAGCACTAGAAATACAACTGTGCTCCCACTAACCTTTTTGTAAACACAAGGTTCATCAATGTTTTGAATGAATCCAAACTCTTTGACTACTTCATCAAAACGATGATTCCAGCTCCGAGATGCTTGCTTCAATCCATAAATGGATCTTTGAAGCTTACAAACTTTACCAGAGTCCTCTGGACGCACAAAGCCTTCAGGTTGTGTCATGTACACATCCTCAAGTAGCTTTCCATTAAGGAAGGCTGTTTTGACGTCCATCTGCCATATTTCATAGTCATAATATGTTGCTATGGAAAGAAGGATTCTGATTGATTTGGCCATTGCAACTGGGGAAAAGGTTTCATCATAGTCCACACCATGAATTTGAGTGAATCCTTTTGCAACCAGTCATGCCTTGAAGACACTTACTTTGCCATCCATGTCAGTTTTCTCCTTGAAAACCCATTTACACCCAATGGTTTTTACACCTTCAGGTGGATCGACTAAGGTCCATACCTTATTGTCGTACATGGATTGCATTTCAAACTTCATGGCATCTAGCTATCTTTCGGAGTTTGGTCCCACTATGGCTTCTTGATAGGTAGTTGGCTCATTCTGCTCAATAAGTAAGATATCACGACTTTCAGTAGTTAGAAATACATATCTTTGAGGCTTTTGCCATGTCCTATCGGACCTTTGTGGGCCTTGTGTTACTAGAGCAGGCTCATCAACTTGTTGTGAGTCTTCTCTGTTTTTCATTTGTGGTTTTACGTTGTTTTGTGACTCTCGAACTTTTTCAAGGGTTACCTTACTCCCACTGGTTCTTTTAGAGATAAACTCTTTCTCCAAAAAGACACCATTCCGAATAACAAACACTTTGTGATCGGTAAGATTGTAGACATAGTATCCTTTAGTTTCATTAGGATACCCCACAAAAAGGCATTTTGAGGATCTGGATGATAATTTATCAGAGGCTTATTGTTTAACGTAAACCTCACATCCCTAAATTTTAAGAAATGACAAACTAGGTTTCTTCTTAGTCCATATCTCATATGGTGTCTTTTCAACTGCCTTTGATGGAACACGATTTAGTGTGAACACAGCTGTTTCTAGGGCATGGCCCCAAAAGGACGGCGGAAGATCTGTTTGACTTATCATAGATCGAACCATATCTAATAGAGTTCGACTCCTCCGCTCAGAAACACCATTCCATTGTGGCGTTCTTGCAGGAGTTAGTTGTGAGATGATCCCGCAACTTCTAAGATGGTCAGTAAACTCTTGGCTTAAATATTCACCACCTCGATCAGATCGAAGTACTTTAATTGTTTTGCCAAGTTGGTTTTGCACTTCATTTTGGAATATTTTGAACATTTCAAAAGATTCATGCTTATGTTTCATTATATAGATATACCCATACCTACTAAAATCATCTATGAATGTAATGAAGTACATATAACCTCCTCTGGCAGATGTATTCATTGGTCCACACACATCAGTATACATAAAGCCCAATAAATCAGTGGCCCTCTCACTATGCCCAGTAAAAGGTGCCTTTGTCATTTTTCCCAATAAACAAGACTCACATGTATCAAATGATTCAAAATCAAATGAGTTAAAAAATCCATCTTGATAGAGTTTTGAAATGCGTTTCTCATTTATATGGCCTAGACGACAATGCCATAGGTAGGTCAGATTCAAATCATTTGACTTGATCCTTTTGGTAGACACGTTATAGATATGTCCATTACTAGGATGTTCTAAATTTAGTAAATAATGACCAAAATGCAAATCACCATCAGCATAGAAAATGTCATTATGATAAATAGAACATTTACTATTCCTAGTAATGAAAGTAAAACCTTCCTTATCCAAATAAGAAAGAGAAACAATGTTGCTACTCAAAGCAGGAACATAAAAGCAATTGTTCAAAATTAACAAAAGCCCACTGGGCAGAACTAATTCATAAGTGTCTACTTCTAAAGTAGCAACTCTTGCTCGGTTTCCAACTCGTAGGTCCACTTCGCCCTTCTTCAATTTTCTACTGTCCTTGAGACCTTGCACATTTGTGCAAATGTGAGAACCACATGCAGTATCTAATACCCATGTAGAGGAAGTAGAAAAATGAATATCTATAACATAAATACTTGAAGAGATAGCCCCACCATCCTTCTTGTTCTTTTTTAGATCTTCAAGATAGAGTTTGCAGTTCCTCTTCCAATGACCAAGTTCATTGCAGAAGAAGCAAACTCCGTCCTTTGAAGGCTTTGCCTTCTTGGCTGCAGGCTTAGTTTCAGGCCTGTTTAACTCTTTGGTCTTAACAATTAAGTCATTACCCTTTCCTTTGCCCTTGCCTTTCCTTTTTGTACCCTTTCTTTTGTGCTTGAGAACAATTCTCAAGTTTCTAAACTTGTCAAGAAAGTTTGTCTCATTTAGTTTGTCCTTCTCAAGGACTGATCACAGTGATAATGTAGTGGTATTACTAGTCGACATGATTCTACAATTAAAAGAAATATGCAAAGTTAATTAATAATCTCCCACTGAATTAACAACCCTCAATATAATTAGTGGGCTAATATCCATATTTGGCTTAAATTTAAGTCCGCTTCGGCAGGACGCTTAAAATCAAGTTATTTAGGTAGGCAATCCCTTTACCAATTACATCACATGTAACTCTTAGATCTTTATGGGATTCAATCATCATATGACTTGGCATGTTTAATCAATTAATCCCATCTAATGCCATGAGATCCAAAATCGTTTTGATAATCTCAATTAAGTCAAGACAATAATGAATTTTGAGAATCACCATTACTCACTCTTGTCTCACCAAGATAACTCAAGTGCATCCACTTTGGTGGAACATACAAATAAGCGATCTAGGCTTTGACAAGTATCCATTAATTGACGGCATTACGACTTAAGATTTCATTTGAAGGGTTTAATCTAATTAATTATATTCATATGAATGCAATTATAATTGTATCTCATACAAACAACACATAATATGCAAAATAAACATGTCATAATCTAATCAAAAGCGTAATTAAAACGTGACACAACATGACTCACCTAACCTAAAATCCTCTCAAGCCAATGAGAAGATTTCTCTAAATAAGAAAAGGAAAAATTACATTAAGAGAAACCTCGTTTAAACATTCGAAGGGAGTGAGGTGAGAAGAGAATGTACATAGAGAATATTTAGAGAGGCATGGCTCGCAGACCATATTTAAAAATTACAACCTCTTGTAAATTCTAGAGCCATGTTGTTCACCATACCCAAACAATTTGAAAGTAAATCACAACAGGTATTAATTCATACAATATGGAAAAAAAATGTCATGATTTCTCCATCAATAAATAATTATACCATAATTATAACATGATGTCAATTCCCAATTCCCATCAATTAATAATTATGATAATTATAACATGATGCAATTCTCAATTCCATCAATTAACATAACGTTATTATAATTAAAATTCAATTCTAATAATAACGTTATATAATAACATTTTTATATAATGTGATGCAATTCCTATCACGTAAAACACCAAAAACATGATGCAATCCCCCATCATTGGTTTAATATATTTATATTGTTTCGCCAAGACAATATTCTGGACGGACCATGTTGCAAGCCGTGGACGCACCTGTACTATGTGATTGATGATAGACAAGCTTGTAATCATATATACCAGTTAGCACCACGCTATTGACTTCACGTTATTCAAAATATATAACAATTTATATATTGTCAAAATACATATAACGATTCACGTTAACTTTATGCATTAATATAAGATTTCATTTAAATTATATATATTGTTAATCACATTAACAATAATATATATATACACATATATATCTCATATATAATCATATTAAAAACATAAACTCAATTTAAACGTACAATTGATCTGGCTCTGATACCACTGTTGGGATTTGTACACGCAGCGGAATTAAATTTATTCAATAAATTACGAATCCCAAGAAGAGGATTTATCAACAGCGTTTAAATCGGGTTAGTAACTAGAAACCGTACCTATGCGATCTCGTGTGCGTGCTTTGCAAACTCGTGAGCTAACACCTTCTTGATCAATCAATCTCTAGGAGCCGACTCTATGAATCCACTCCCTCTACCGGTATCCACACCGAACAACACTCCAACACGAACGGCAGCGTGCTAGCGCCTTCAAGCTTTTGTCTCATGTCTTCTAGGGATTCTTTGTGGCTCTTGAATTCTCTTATGTGTGTAATCAAATTACTTACAACCTAAGAGTATTTTATAACCCGTATGGGCTGCATTAAATATTCAAAATCAATCTTATTAATTTTGAAATTAAATTGGAAATTAAATATGTCTAATTGATTCAATCCAATCAATTTATTTAATGCAAATTAGAAGCCAACTGATTTGATTTATCTTCATAAATCAATTTTTCTAATTGAGATATGATATCTATTAAATCATTGATTTATCTTCATAAATCAAATTAGGAAGTTATTTAATGATTAGCTTCTAGGACATAATTTCTAACATGGAGAAGGGGAAGGGAAGGAAGGGGATGAACAATGAGGAAGAATGTTCATAGACATAAATGCTGGTTAATGTTTGTCCTTTTTTACTAGAATTTCAATGCACCAATCAAACACGTAGGTAGTAATGTGTGAGGATTTCTTCGTTGACTTCCTACGTGTCATGACTTGGGTCTCAATCTTGGGTTGGGAGGGCCTTTTAGGTCTTTTCCTTTTGGTTCAGGAATATGGACATTATTATTACTATTATTATTTGTAGAAAATAAATTGATAGACTCTTTCGGTGTAAAATATGAGTCACCTTCAAAAATCTCACCGCAATGATTTACTTATTAAATTTGTCCAAAATTGAATATTTTTCAACTTGTATCCTTGAAACTTTTAATATTAAAATTAAGAACATTAAGGGGGTTAAATTTAAAATTAAAACATTAAGGGTTTAAATTTGTATTTTGAAATGTATTTTATGGGGTTATTTGCAACTAATCAAAGTTTAAGAGGGATTATGTAAAATTAGTGACCTATGTAGGATGCTACACTTCTTTGATTAAGTTGCTGTAATACTTTCCTTTAAAAAGATAATGGCATCTTAATGGTAGGGGCTTATGATAAAAATATAAAAGGTTTGGAAAGTAAAATTTAAATTTTAAAATGTGAGGGGATAACTGACCTAAAATTTAAGGGGATTTTATATAATTTGGCTTTATTATTATTATGGAGAGAGTAATACAATGAAGAACCATATTTAATCATTAATTATATATGCAAAACTGAAGAATAGACATTAATCAGTATCCAATATATAATGAATTTATATTATAGACCAAATAATATTTTTAGAATGCGACTTGTATTGCGTACCAGATAGAGTTTATATCATTAGACTTTAATTCATGTTTTTTTAATGTTTATTTTCTAAAATAATTTTAACACATTTCTGTGATAACTTGCGCACTCACAAAATCATATTCAAAGAGGTTTGAGTCTTGATTATTAGTATGAACACTTCAAAGTAATTAACAAGGTCGGATATATGTCCCAGGTTCAAGAGATATTAATCACACAAATCAGCATTTAGTAAGATTGATATAATATATTCTAGTTTATATTCACACTACGCATATATTTTATCTAATTTTGAATATAAAAAAATAATTATCTCACCAATATTAAAAAAGAAGTTATCCTTTTTAAATAAATAAGTCACAAATTGAAAAAAAAAAAATCTCTTAATAATGCCCCATTAAATGTTTAAACTTTTACCTTATATTTAATGATTTTTTATTAGCATTATCAATTTAATATGGAGTATAGTTAAAGTTGTCAAAATCAAGAGTTTAAATAAATTCTTAATAGTAATATAAACTCATATCGTAAAGTTAAATAGTAAGAGTTTTTATTTTTATCAACAAATAGATATTAATAAGGGGAAATCCCCACAAAATCTGGATGAAACGCCAAAATTTAAATTTAGGCCCAACTTTTTAACAAATTCTTAATCAAGTCAATTGGCCTGATTTTGGATTTTTAGATGTTGTTAAAAGACCTAAATGCCCTTGGGTGGTAAAAAAAGAAAAATTGAATATTTGTGTGCGCGTGCTTGCTCCTGGCTTTATTTTTATTATTTTAACTATATTAACTGGGATTCAATTGCAAATTTGCAGAGCCCGGGTATTTTTTCAGCACATTGGTGATTGCTCCAAACAATTTATAAGGTAACTTTATCTGTGAAATATCGCCCAACGATAAATTGAATCTATGTTTCCTCACTTGTGCAGATGGAGGCGTTCAAGACTCAAGCTAGGATTGCAACTCTGACCCATATATAATTGTCCATGATCAATCGCAGAAGCTCAAACCAAGTACAGATTGGACATATTCTCTCTCTTTATTCTGCACGATTACTGTAATATCCTAAAAATCCTACTTATGATAAGTAACATAATTTAGTAAATAATACCTATTGGAAATAGGTGAATATGAGGTCTCAAACACCTTATATTGAATTTATTAGGACAATTTCTCCTAAGAATAAATAATGTGCGAAAAGGTCCCTAAAACATTAGATAGTTTGCAAATAGGTCCCTGAAATATTTATGGATTATAAAATACCCTGAAAATATTATAAAGAGGTAAATGAATATTTATTTGAAATAGGGAAGAATATTGTCCCTAATTTAGGTAATTTATTAAATTATTACCTTGGAAAAATTAAAGGAGAAAAATTAAAAAGTATTGGGGGACCATATTGGACCCCATGATTTTTAATATTATGCATGGTGCATAAATTACCAATGTCAGTAAAATAGTTGTGAGATAATAATTATTATTAATTAAGAAAATTATCAACAATTAGTAAATGATTAATTAAGTAATTTTTGGGAATTTTATAAGATTATAGAAATTTAGGAAATATGGAAAATGGACAAATATAATTAGTTAATATTAAGGGCCGAAATTTTGGACCAATTAAATAATAATAAGGGTTAAGATGTAATCTTAAAAAGTAAAGATCAAAGGCTTAGGATTTTTCAAGAAATTATAAAAGCCTAAATCCATGTGATTACTTATGGACCAATAGGGGAATTTTGTGGAAAATGAATATAAGATAAATGTAATATATGTGGAAAATATATATATATATATATATATATATATATATATAATATGTGGTGGCCGAAATTTTTGGAAGAGGAGGAGATAAGGATAAGGCAAAAATAATGGGAAAATTGATTACAGGGCCCAAGGAAGCAAAATAATTACAAAAAAGGCCCAAAAAACATTCACATGCCAGAAAAGGCCCTGGCATTTTTTCAAAAAAAAGTGTACGGACATAGTTGCTGATTGCTACAGATATAGTTGTTAATTGCTACAGATGTAGTTGTTAAAATGTAGTTGTTAATTAGACTGATTTAGTTGTTAACGGGGACTGATATAGTTGTTAACCTCTACTGATGTAGTTGCTAACGTTTTTTGAAAAAATGCCAGAAGGCATGTGAATGTTTCTTGGGCCTTTTTTGTAATTATTTTGCTTCCTTGGGCCCTGTAATCAATTTTCCCAAAAATAATAGTATTATAAGTATAAGACATGTGTTAATTAAATAGTATTATAATAGTAAAAATGTGAACAGGATAAATGACCACGGATAGAAATAAAATCCTACCTAGAAAACCGTGAACTAGTCTACTTGGGTCAGAGTATAGTATGAACAAGTAAATTTTTACCTCGAAGTAGTCTGTCTCCGAAGTTATTTCTGTAACCGACGGAGTGTTTTGGAGATCAGACTAAGAAGATATCTTGCAGAATTAAATCAGATAGCCAAAATGAGAACCGATGGAAAATAATTCCGTTGCGAGAATCCAGGGATGAGTTGGGAAAAACCAAAGTATATTATTAATCAGTGAATTTTTATCCCGAAGTTGGCGCCGGCCAACGTTATTTCTGTACCCGGTAGTGATTACCGAGGATTTTCGGCTGATAACGAAATGTCCTTAACGAGAATATAAGTTCAGGAAAACCTAGTATTCTCGAAGAGGAAGAAAAGATCTTCAGCGTGTCATTCCCGGAATTTCAAGATTTTACAAAATTTCGCGATCGGAACACCAAACAGGGACTTTATCGGTAGAAAACTTCTTGAGAAAGGTGGTGACATCACCTTGGTGACTAAGGATGACATCATCCTTAAGAGGTGTATGGCCAAGATCTTGCCACCTGCAAGAAGTGCGATCCGACGGTCCAGAATTCATCTGACAAAGCATGAATAGTAACTTGGATTTTTCTATAAATAGCCCTTTATTTTCTCTTCATTCCTCACCAATTCACACAAAATCTAGAGAGAAGTTAGAGAGAGGAGCTCTGGAGGAGGAGTAAAGAGTTCATAGCGAAGCTCTGAGTAAGTTCTTCAGTCCTTAGTCTTTAGTTCGGTAGTTCTTAGAGTTTTAGGATAGATGTTGTTTTGATCTTTAATCTTCCAGGTATGTTTAGAAATCATGTTCTAGGGGTAATTAAGGTATTAATTTCGAAAATTATTATCAAGTTGGAGTTATGTTGAAATTCTGGAAGATTAGAATCAAAGTAACGAAGTTCTGGCGAAAGTCCGCCGATTAGGGGATCAGGGGCAAAATGGTAATTTGTACCTAAAATGCCTGTTATGATATCAAATATTGATAAATGTGATATTATCATTATAGGATATCAGTAATCTTGTTCCACTATCATTTCGCTATCGTTCCGCTGTTTTCCGTCAAAAGTGCATTTTATCGTCGACGTACTAAACGCTCGTCAACGAAGGTACGTTCGCGTACTGTAACACTAACTCTGATATTTATGTTATGCATATATGTGGTATGTGTGTTGTATGTATAAAGTGTTTATACTGTGAAGTGCATATAAAGGTTAGAGGGTATCTGTAATGCTGGGAGCGATGTGTCTGTATCCTGGGAGCGATATGGTTGCATGTTGGGAGCGATACATATGCATTAATTATGATAGGTTGTCTATATATGATGTTGATATTGTGGGATTTGTCGTTCATATATTGTGTATGTAAACATGAGGTTAACCGTTACCTAGGGTCCGTATGCATGGGACCTCAGCTCTTAACATAGCGTCAGGTTCAGGAAAACCAAGGACGGAAGACAAGGGGAAACGCGAGCAGGACGCATAGAAGACCCGGCTGTAGACATCCTTTTGACATTCTGGCAGAAGCCTTCCTAATGTTGTTTTACTTCACTTTTGAACCACGCGGTTACTATACTGCTATTGTACCCAGCCAGACTTACGGCATTTTGAAATCAAAGTATCAATTACTCTTCCGCTCAAATGCTCTGCTGTGATTATTTGAAATGATTTTAAATGAAAAAGAATTATTCCGCTTTTGAAAATTGGGATGTTACAATTACAAGTAATAAGAACTACATGAAATTGAAGGTTTTTTTACCCAAAAAATCTAGGGATTTGCCCTTGTAGAAAAATTTTGAAAAACCTTGACATAAAGGGAATCCTAGTCATTCAAAGATGATACTAATAAGACCTGAATTGAAGTTGGGCACATCAACGGACGGTGAACCAAAAAATCAAGAGATGCTAAGGATGGAACTTAAAAAGGAGAGGAGAGTGAGACTAGGAAGGAAAATGAGTAAAAGGGTACATAGGTAAAATCATTAAATTTTGAAATTCCTGATGAGGTCTCTTGGCCCTGATTAGTGGTTTGTTAAAAATATAGGCCTGAATTTAGGTTTTAATATTTCAGTTAAATATTTTTTAAATCCAAATAATTGAAATTAAATCCATCAACATTCATAATTTACTTTACTCAATGAAGATTTTTTTTTTTAAAAAAAAATAGTTATATATAAAGCCACTAAGCATAATCAATTCAAACAAGTTAGTACAAATTTAAAAGTGAGTTAACATAACCTTATAAGTCAGAAACATAAAAATAGTAAATTTGATGTATAAACCCGCAAGTTTGACCAAGTTTATAAATAGTATGAGTTTAAGAATGGCTTGAAACGATTTTGTAAGTCAAAAACATAAAAACAGTAATTCAAAAAGTTCGCTTACAAGTTTGACGATAATGGCTATAACTAGTTAGAATAATCGCTCCCCCAATCCTATTTATGTGACCCAATCTATTTATCTTATTTAATCTCAGCTTTGTTTTTTTATTTTGTTATGTTTGTAGAACACAAATGTATAGCCCTAATTGGACTAGTGTGTTGATAAAGGATCCGGTAGCTCTCTTCTAAGTATCAATGGATGATAGACTAAGAAGAATGCAAGATCACAGAGCACAAACGTCAAGGGGTGGGGTGTGTGCTCTGTGTGCACAAAAAGTAAATAGAAGGGTGAGAGCCTGTGTACCTGTAGGGCAACCTCCTCATTTATATATGAGTTACCTTTAGGGTTTATCCTGGGCCTTATGCGCCGCATATCAACTCCGTGTGTGCTCCTGATCCTTGTCTCTGGTCCCCCATAAACGGTTACTGCTGCTCCCCACCATCTTGCTCCACTACTTGTATTATTCAGGATTGGTGGCAGGATAAAAGGAAGATTAGCATCCTACCTGTGCGCGCGTCAACCTCTATAGTGGACCTCGGAATTGGGCCATTGGACAGTAGGCCCATTGCAAAGGTCCGGAACAGTTGCCCCCCAGCCCGTCAGCTTGGGTGTCCGAGGTGGCGGGATGTGATTTGCCTGGAAACGTACCTTGGTCATTGGTTTACCCGGGTTGCACGCAGGCGTGGTCTTTGGTTGTTAGATCCCGGCTCAGGGAGATACAACCGAGTTGGTGCATCTAAATCTTTCAGATGAGTAGCACCGCCTATGCCGATGTCACTTCAATTTCCGCTGAGCTTACGCAAGAGTTTTTTCTCCCCTGCCAGATGGCTTCTTTGCGTTGGATTGGGGATCCCTAGCGCTGCCTCCTGACGTTTATAGTCTGTAGGTGCATTAAAAGCACGCCTCGTTTCCTGAAGGCCATCATCATTTCCATTTTTCTTTTTGACCTTTTAGCCCCTGACCTTTCAAATTCGCGCTTTGCATACTACTTTACCCCAGACCTTTCAAATACGACTTCATCTCTTCAGAGAGAAAGTCCTGCGGCTCACTGAAGGTTCCTTCTTCTCCACTCTCCTTCTTGCTTACTCAAGTTCACACTCCGCGACTTCTCTCCCTTACTTTTAGGTAAATATTCCTGCCCTTTTTTGCCTTTCTGATTCGTTATGCTTCCATTTTCCCTACCTGCTTGTTTGGCCTATATTTGACGGAGATGATGATCTGGAATTCCTCACCGATGTCTAACATGAGGATGTAATCTCGTTTCCCCAACATTACTGATCCGTCAAATAGCCTTTTTCTTTCCTTTATCCTTTTTGTTAACTGCATATTTCTGCGTTGTTTCTTCTCTTACTTTGCTCATCCAATAGTAGGACGTTAACACATTTTCTGCATTCATTCATATTGTTGCATTATCGGTGTATTCCCCGTGATTTTTTCTGCCTTACCTATTCGCAGTGTCAATTTTTTCCTTTTGGGAAACCGAACCATGGCTAGAAACCCTTTTCCTCCCTTCACAATCAACGGAAAACCAGTTTCCCGGGAAGAATATGAACTTTTCTCAAAGTTGCCCCCTAGCGTCCCATATTGGCTTTGGGGGGCTGATCGTAGCCCCGAACAAAAACAAGAAGCCCTACTTCAGGCCCATAAAAGTGGCATCTGCAGGCCAAAAATTCCCCCATCTTCCTCAATATCTGCACATGATCTTTACTCTGACCCTTCCCAAGGTCATGACCACTCACGGGCGGCTTCGGCCCATCAACAAGATTCCTCGCGTGATAGGATAAGATCCCGGGATCCTAGGAGTAGTCCGACATGCAAAAAATGTTTGTACCTAGCTTGCGAGTACTCCCTCCAGGGTCTTGATGCCAAGGCCAAGTCCATCCAAAAATTTTGCCTTCGAAATCACCTACGCAATTCTGTGCCTACTTCCGATAATCACCTAAGTCAGTTTCTCTCTTGCTATTTCTTCCCTTATTTTCCTTTTTTGCACCGGACTTGGCTTTGACCCATTTTCCTTATTTATCTTTGGTATGGCTCCCAGACGTCCTCCACAGGCTCCCCAAGGCTTGTCAAAGGCTTCACGACGTTCCTCGGACATTATGGAAATAAGTGAGAAGGAGCTCAAAGCATTACATCCAAGGGAATGGGCCAGTGATGCTGTTTTAGAGGCAAGGTCCGACATGATAGAGGCCGAGTTGTCAAATTTGCCTGTTCAAGATGGCGACGGCTACACCCTATCTCTTCCTTCTGCTTCAGAGGCGATTTGCGCTCAACCGGAGGATTATGAATCATCTACCCCTTTTTTCTTCATGTACCGGGACATGATTACTCGGCTCGGTGTCCTCTTTCCCTTCACTGAGTTTCAGATAGGTGTTTTAAACCACCTGCATCTCGCCCTCACGCAGCTTCATCCTAACGCGTGGGCTTTTGTTGTTGCCTTTGAAAATTTTTGCCAAAGCCAAAAATTGAAATACTCCCTAAAACTCTTCTTTTACCTGTTTGCCGTCCATGAGTCAAGTGCTTCCGAAAAGAAAGGGATCACCTCACTCCATGGCAATGCGCCTAAAGTCTTTGAGGTTTTCACTGACTCTTTTAAAAGATTCAAAGCCAGCTACTTCAAGGTTTAGGCTGAGGCCGGGAAAGTCCCCTGGTTTCTCAATAGCCTAGAAGCCGGCCCTGATGACACTCCCTTCCCTTTGTACTGGTTCAAAAATCATTTCTCTTTCCGCCCTTCTGAATTCCGTTTTATAGAAAGGCAATTAGCGGAAGACGATGCCCTTTCTATTGCTAGAATTTTGGCCTACATAAGCAAAAATGGCCTAATAAAATAAGCAGACTTCATTCCCCGGCTAAGAATTACCGTCCATTCTTCGAAGCGTATGACCGTTGTTCTTGCTGCATGTTCATTTTCATTCATCATTTTTTATCATGCTACCGATTTCATATGCTAACTTTGCATTGACTCTGGGTTGTTGTTTGCCTTTCAGCTAAAGTGATGGGTAAACCGAAATATCTTACTGCCGAGACTTTCAGTGAGCCAGCAGCAGAGACCACCATTGCTGGGATAAAGTGCCCTCATTCCGCATCCGACTTATCTGCCTCTGGTGCTGACCTTAAAAAGCTGAAAAGAGGCAAGAAAGGCTCAATCTCAGCAGCTTCTGAGCCTACCTCACCGAGTCCAGCCGAGAAGGCGAAAGGCAAGAAGGATTCTACCCCAGCAGTTTTTGAGCCCACCTTGTCAGTTGAAGTTGAGAAGGCTGCTGCTGACGGAGCGGAGGTACTTCGGGCTCCTACTTCTCCTCCACTGCCATTCCTCCCGCCTACATCTGCCAACCCAACCTGGCTCCCGGAGTGCGAGCTCTAGGAATCCGGGGTTAACGATGTCAACCGTCTGGTTTTCCGGCCTCCTGCTATTTTCTATGAGCATGACCGGCTTACAGAGCGCGAAGTCCGAGATTTGAAGGACCTAGAGGATGCTATGGCAAGATATGTGGGTCTCGTCGACCTTGTTGTTCACTTGAAGCATCAAGGAGCCCGAATTGCTGAACGCATAGAGCAAACCAAGAGGGAATCCGACCGAGCTTTCGATGAAGCCTTCCAAGCTAATGCCGCTTGGGATGTCGCTGTAAAAGAAAGGGATGCGGCTTTGAACGAAAGGGATGCTATTGTGAAAGAGAAGGAAGAGTTGGAGGCCAAATTAGCTCAACTTAACTCGAAACTTTCCAACGCCCAACATTCCCTCTCGGATGGTGCAAAGACGATAGAAGAGCTCCGGGACCAAAATCAAGAGCTAAAAAAGCGATCCGAAGAGGTTGAGTTAAAGCTGAAAGCCGAGATCTCCAGGCTGAAAGACGGGATAGAGGAATCCTTCAAGAATGCCTTAGATCAAGTCCGGCATTTTCATCCTTCAGTCTCTTTTGACTTTTCGAAGATGCACCATCAGGCTTTCATGGACGACGATGGCACCTTCGTTCCAGCCCCCTTGCCCGTGCCTCACCCGGCGGATGGACAGAGCGGACTTGAGTCTGGGGGTAAGGAGACTACCAGCTCTTATATGAGCTAAGAAGCCAGTTTTCTTTCAACTTGCTTTTCTCTTTATTATTCTAGCGCTGTATTTCCACGCTACTAGGAGCAAAACAGTCTAACAATATTTTGAATTTACTGTCATATTCAATGATATTTTTGCGCGCTGCTCGAGGTGTGCTTTTGACTGCTCCACTCCTACTTTAGGATCCGAACTTAAGAGTTTAGATTTTGACTTATAATGACCCGGCCACGGCCATAAATGTTATCACGGAATCCGTATATATGTCAACTCTGGGTTTAACCCGAGCTTTAAACTTATCGTAAAAACCTCACGATTCTTACCTACCGCTCCGACTTTATTTAGTCTAAGTTCCGATTCGAGAAAGGGAAACCCTCATTGCGCACATTACCGGGTTATAACCTTTCATGTACGCTTAGACCTGATCAGGGTCAAGTAAAGATAGTCGCTTCTCTATCTCGAAAGATGAGTTTAGATGCATCAAGGCCTTGATAGACCTTTAATCCTTTACGCTTTCCTCCTTACTAGATTAAGAATTTTAACGATTTCCGACTTCCATTAAGGGAAATGCTTTTATTTTTAGTAATTTCCGTCTTTCATTAGGGGAAATGCTTTTACTTTTCGCAATTGCTCTTACACTGAGAGTTAAACCTTGAATATATTGTCCGATGTGAGATCCCAATTCAAACAGTAGAGACATAATCATACTACTATCATAGACTCCTCAACGGAATTTACGTTCTCAAACTTGCATAACTCAAACTATATAGTCATTCTTTCATTACACGTTCTTATCTCAGACGGGGTTTCCCCTCTTACATAATTCCTTAGAAGGAAATACTAATTGGCTGACCGCCTCAACAGTATTTTAGCCTTTTTCGAGTAGTCGGCTAACTATAATACAGCTTTAGTTTGTCAGTATTCCATGTTCGTTTGATGGGTTTACCGTCTAGAGCCTCAAGACGGTATGCCCTTTGATCAAGCTCTTCTTTGATGTGGTAGGGTTCTTCCCAGTTTGTAGCTAGTTTCCCTTCTCCTGCATTTCTATTGCCAATATCAGCCCGTCACAGTACTAGGTCACCCATGCAAAAAGACCGAGGGTTTACCCTCTTGTTGAATTTAGCTGCAATCACTTGCTTCATTGCTAAATCACGGCAATGGGATGTGACCCTGACTTCGTCAATAGCATCTAATTCCAAAGCTATCGCCTCATTATTGCTCTCCTCCCCGGCTTCCAAAACTGAGGTTCTCTTCCATGAGGATTGACCGATTTCCACGGGAATCATGGCTTCACAGCCGTAAGTCAATCTGAAAGGGGTTTCCTTTGTAGAAGACTGTACACTAGTCCTATATCCCCATAGAACAAAATATAATTGTTCTACCCACTTAGTTTTGGCGTCTTCCATCCGCCTTTTCAAGCCTCCCAATATCACCTTATTGGCTGCCTCTGCCTGCCCATTAGATTGCGGATGTTCCACTGAGGCAAACTGCTATTTGATATGGAAAGCCCTCATCATATTTTGAAATCCTTTGCCAGTGAACTGGGTTCCGTTATCTGTAACAACCTCTGCTGGGATTCCGAATCGAGTTATAATGTTCTTTTCAAAGAACTTCTGAATTCGTCCAGAAGAAATTTTAGATAAGGGTTCAGCCTCTATCCATTTAGTGAAGTATGACAATGTAAGTGAAGAGGTTTGTTTCTTTCAATTTAGACCAAAACAATGCCCCGGTGATGATACTAATTTTCACCTTTTTTTTTTACATTACATGATAAATATGTTTTTATTTAAGTATTATAAAGGATAATTTGGTAAATTATTTAAGTTGGAAATCTAGTAAAAAATTATATTCAGTTCACTTTTTCCCTTTTTTTCATGGCCACCTGCCAGTCATAGATCCTAATTAATAGAATAACGAATTTTCATAAAATATTATTATTGACTCGTATACATTGTACTAAAACATATTGAAGAATATATATATGGAAGGGATATTTTCATAAAACATATCTCACCAACTGGCATATGGAAGGTGTGAGTCTCCGGCCTCCACCTCTCAACCAAAGCAGTAATAAGGTCTTTGTCAATCTGCACCAACATAAAAGTAGAGATCAAATATGTAATCGTATTCATTATCCGTAACATGTACAGACAACTAGAAGAATATAATTAATCACATTAAGAATGAATCATACATTGAGTCTCTTCATGCGAGACACGTGCCAAAACCTTGCCCGGTGAAGGTGCTGCTGCAACTCATGTGGGAGTTCGTCTGGGTCATGGACATCTCCCGGTCCTTGTGCAGCTCGCCTCACCCTTAAGGGAGCACAATCTCCTTCGTTCCACACAACTTGTGATCGGTGTGACCGCTGCACCTCCTCATCAAGAACTCCCCACTCTTTAGGGCCGGGATGAATTGTGGGGTCGGGTTGATAAGCCATTTGACTAACACAAATTTACCTCACATATAACACATTATTAAGTTACTAATTATTTATTATAAGGTAACGAAAATTAATCACAAAAAATTATAATATTTAATAATAATAGTAACATTTGCAAAATTTATGCAACAATAATGGAAACAAAGAATTCAAAATTCAAAATAAGAAAAAGTAATAAAAAAACATATATCATATAATGTGAAAAAAATTAATGACAAAATCAAAATTCGTAATCTTTAGTAGTGATAATTATATTAACGAAATTTATATAATAACAATGAAAATAAATTAAAAAATTTCAGAATTATTCATAAGCTCAATTATTCAGAATTTTATAATAATAAATAAAATTAATAAAAAAATGAAAACTCATAATATGAGAAAATAATAAACAAAATATATTATATATAATGTGACAAAAAATAATCTAAAAATTAAAATATATAATATATTATACTAATAAATTTAAAGAAATGTATATAATAATGAAGAAAATAAAATAAAAACTCAAAATTCATAATGTGTAAATAAAAAATTTAAATATAAATTATTTAATATGAACGAAAATTAGAGAAAACATTAGAAAACTCATAATATACAATAATTTTAATCAAAATAACATATATAATATAATCTAACAAAAATTAATCTAAATAATAAAATTAACAAAGTTTATATGATAATTTAAAAAAAAATGAAATTTATTTAATAATAATAAAAATTGGCAAAAAAAATCAAATTTCATAATTAGTAAAATTATTCAAAGCTATTTATTGATGCCGAAAATAATATAATGCTAAGAACACAAAATTAATTTAAATATTAAAATTCATAATATTTAATAATAATAGTAACATTTGCAAAATTTATGTAACAATAATGAAAACAAATTGAAAAAAATTCAAAATTCTTGATAAGTACAAGTATTCAAAATTATATAATCCAACAAAAATGAATCTAAACATTACAATTCTTAGTATATTTTAATAATAGAGATAACAAAGTTTATATAATCATAATAAAACTTTGGAAATAAAATAAAAATTCATAATCTGTGAGATTATTAAAAATTATTTGATATCAACAAAAAATAATAAAAAAATTGAAAACTCATAATATATAACAATTCTAATGAAAATAACATATATAATATGATCTAACAAAAATTAATTTAAACATTACAATTCTTAGTATATTTTAATAAAAATAACAAAGTTTATATAATGATAATAATTAAACTTCATGAAAAATCAAAATTCATAATATGGAAGACTATTAAAAATTATTTAATAATAACAAAAGTTAATAATCAAATGAAACTAATAATAATATGTAATAATAATATTCAAAATAACATATTTAACATAATCTAACGAAAATTAATGAAATAATTAAAATTCATTAAATAAAGTAATTAAAAAACGAAATTTATTTAATAATAATAAAAAATGGTAAAAAAAAATCAAATTTCATAATTAGTAAAATTATTCAAAGTTACTTATTAATGCCTAAAATAATATAATGGTAAGAACAAAAAATTAATTTAAATATTAAAATTCATGACATATAATAATAACACAAATAATAAATAGCATATTATCATAATGAAAATTATTCAACAAATACAGATTCATTTACTTAAAATAAATAAAAATCAACAAATAAGAACAAAAATTAAAATAATAAATAAAATTCATAATATGTGCAAATAATTATTTTTAATTTAAGTTTCTCATCCTACCTTGGTATTTTCTCTAATGTACTACTAAATAATTTGAAAACTAAACCGATTAAAATTTCCATAATATCTCTATGAACCCAAATATACCATTTGCACAACATTTAATCGGGCCAAATATCCTATAATACAACAATCTTAAACTTCTTAAATTTAAAAATTAGTTTTAAATTTTTAAAACAAACAAAAAATACATATAAATCGTCTAAAATTTATTATTAATCATTTACTACATAAATAAAGTCTTCTATTGTCAGAACTTAGAACCTCTAAAAAATTCTAACTCTAACATTTGTTCTACCCCACAGAATATTACCATCATTGTAGAGACAAGTAGAGATACAACACATTTTATGAAGAACATTTGTTAAAAGATCCTAATTTAGCTACGTAAATAATCTTATACAATAAATAACATACCTTAAATAATCTTCAGCTCCCTCTCTTCTTCAGCTCCCTCTCTCAACTCTCGAATACATCTTGTTTAAATAACCAGATTTTTTTTTTTTAAATTACTGTGGGGAGCGTGAACCCCCCCAGCATTTCTGCTGCCTGGGGGGCAGCGAAAAGCTGCCCCCGAGGCAGCTTTTGCAAGGCGCTGACGCGCCCTGCATTATTTTAATTTTTTTTTTTTCAAAGAGAGCTGGCGCCTCTTGTGTGGCGGCGCCACTTTGTGGCGTGCCCATGTGGCACGCCACACACAAAGTGGCGTCACGTGTGGCGCCCGCTGACGTGGCGCCACCAACTGGGTTACTTCCACAAATACTTTGTACGGTCGTCCATTTTCACAATTTTTTTTTTCAGGGTTATTTCTGCGAATTTCCCCATTAAAAATCTGTTACACTTTTGTTTAATGATTCAGGCAGCATTGGCAACTACTGGTTCTATGATTTCACGCTCGTCTTGGACTGTTCTGAATCTTCTTAAGAGCGGCGGTAAGTGTTTTCTCATAACTGTCAGTGCTATAATGCGAGTCAGGTTATGCACGACCATGTAACAATAAAAAATTGCCTCCTCACTCTGGTTTCCTGGGTTTGTTTTCCCTTCCTTCTAGCGTAGGTCTTAATGGGATTAACCCTTCAAGTATAGGTCCTACCCCATGATTGATTTTTCCCATCAAATTCAGATATAAAACTGTAGGATGCATTACATGTTTGACCCATTCCCTGGTAATGATTTTGTCCGCAGGTTTGGTCTTACTGACTGGATACTCCAACTCTGGATGATGATCTCTATAAGAATTTTTTCAAGCCACGCGGTTGATGAATGATTAGGTCATAGGATATTCCTTTAATTGTTATTCTTAGAAGTGTGCATGGTTGATCTTAGCTGCTCATAAAGAAAAAAACTTGTACAGAAAGTGCTTTATTGAAAATGACATCAACACCCAATCTGACCTATTCCTTGATTGATTGTGTTCCGTTCTAAATAACAATGCTTTTCTTTAAAACTCTGTTATGTGAATATCATTCTAATTAACAATGACAAGCATTTGTTATGACTTGAATTGCAGGATTTGAGTCACACTTAGTGGGTGGGTGTGTGAGAGATTTACTCCTCAACAGAATTCCAAAAGATCTTGATGTCGTCATCACCACAGCAAACCTCACACAGGTCTTGCAATGATATTCCTTTTTTTTTTTGGTTGCAAAAATTGAAATGGCATTAGAAAGGTGATATTACAAAGCATTGAAGATAAGAAGTCCTTAAAACAAGGTAAATGAACACAAAGCAGAACATCTAACAAATAATGCAGAAGAGCTGCCCGATATCCTAGCATATTGAAATCTGAATTTTGCATCATGTTAGTTTTAAACTATCCTTATCAATTGCACGTGTTATTAAATTTTGCATCAAAGGTATAGTTTCATTGCAAATCATTTAAAAGAGTATTTTTGGAAAAATGACTAATTTCCATAACATATCCAAACTAGTTAAGTAGTTTTTATCTTAAGCATGACAATAACAAATGCATTAAATTTGGGTTGATAAGATTTTAATGGATTAAATTTATTTATTTATTTTAAAATAACGGTTTACAAAATATTGAATTTATACTCTAAGGACTTTTTGACCCAGACTCCAATTTATAAAGTATAAAAATGGCCTGAGCCTGCCCTGTAGTCTGTTACAGGCCTTTCCCCCCAGCCTAGTCTCCTCACCTGGTCTGCGGCCTGTTAAGGGAGCCTATAATTTGAAAATTTTTGAAATTAGAAAAAGGTTCAAAAACCACTCATACATTTTGGAGAATTAACACAAGGAACGAAGAATGAGATAAAATATACCTTCAGCTTCTCCAAATGAAAGGTGGGGTCGATAACTCTTCTCATCTGTGTTTCATCTATTTTTCACCATTGTGTTCTATCAGTCCAGTAACCAAAAGTTTCCCCAGTGGATTGTTAGAAACCTTTTGAAATATAGAAATGTTGCCGAAAACCTCCTTTATGTCTTCTGGGCTTGCAATTGTCACCACTGGATTTGGACTAGACCACATGAAGGAATTCTTGCCTGCAATAAAACAAATCAATAGTGAAAAAAAAAAGGTCCAAACCGCATCATGCTCAGTTGCTGCTAGCACTTAACCGTGGTGGCTGAGGAGGTAGGGGGTAAACGCAGGGACAATCAAGGCACGACGGAGCAATGGAGGGTAGTACAAAAAAAACTACCGGAATATCAAAGGAGAGGATAGTTGAGTTGTCAAAGCATCCGAAAGTGGGGTCCAGATTTGAGGTGTTGGCGAGGATGGAAGAGGCTATTGGAGGGGATAATCGAATGAGAAATATGACAAGGCAAGAGGACGTGGCCTCTGTATTGAAGACTAAGGAGCAGAGTGCAGGCAGAAAGGAATCAGTGAAGGAAAAAATAAATGGGACGAGGCAGAGCAAAAAGAGCACAAAGAGAAATCGTACAGCAGACATACAGGCGAGTGGAGAAACAGATGAGAGAGGTAAAAGGAGGTACGAGGAAGGAGATCCTGATGATAACGTTGGGGAAAAGGGGGAATATTCAGGAAGGGACGTTGGATTATTGCAAGATATTGACAGTAATAAGGGCTGAGAAGAAGAAGCCCGTAAGAGTGTAGATCATCTCGCCAATCCCATAGATCCAGGAGATGAGATCCAAGAGGAACGTGGGCCTGATGATGCGGTAAGAGTGGAGGCAAATGACAGCCCAATGGAGCATGATGGAATGGGAGAGAATCAGGATAGGGACGTAGACTCCCCTATGGTTCCCCTGTACTTTACTTTTCAATTTCATTCTTTTTCTTGTTCTTCTTTTTTTCCCCAATTGCACAAAATGTTTTACTCACTCTAGAATATTGTCAAAAATATATGTTAATATTAACTAACTTAATTTTTTTAATTTAATTTAATTAAATAAATATGTATTGAGGACTAGAGACGATATTATTATTTTTTCCAGCAAAGACAATACTAATTATTGCAACTATGTCACACACAAATATATTTTAGTCAAAGAATCTTAATTACTACATCTGGTTCCTAATATAGGAATTAGTTAGGGGTTATACCGTAACATCCCATTTGAAAACAGCGAATTTTTTTTTAAAAAAAAAACGTGATCAGAGTAAAGTATTTTATCAAACGAGTAACTGAATCTTAAAGGTACATAACCATAGTGTAATTGTTCTTATATAATCATCTACTATTCCCAAAAAAACAGCACCTAAACAGTCATACAAAAACTAAAGACATAAAACTCTTCCTGCCATCCTACGCCAGCTGTCTGCCCCTATCTTCAACCCTTGGTTCGCCCAAACCTGAAGCTACAGCTGAGATCCAATTACCATTTGGATCTCAGGTAACGGTTAACCTTATGCTCAGATAAACAGTATATGGACAGCAGTTATTCATAACCTCACAACAGCAGTAAATCACTACATAAGCACACAGCAGATGCATGATCACAACATCGACAGAACATAAGCACAAAGCAATATGTAAAGTCACACAACTTGTCTGCACATAATCAATGTCACGACGGCCCATCGTGTCCTCAGCGCTAGGAAAACTCAACGGCGTTATCAAGACTATAACCCGTGTAAAGCTGAATGTATAACTGACAACCCTAGGCAGAGCCTCAATTTATGAACGTGTCTATCACATATATATATATATGAGCAGCATAAGAGTTAAGGTTACAATATGCGTCTGTACTTCCGTTGATGATGTTCGGCACTTTCGTCGAATTCTGATACGTTCAACAGCAGTATGACGACGGTAAGACAGCGGTGACGGCGGAAACAGCGGTTCGTGATTTCAGATATCCTAGAAGGATAATATCACCAATATGAATATTTAGGATCATAACAGGCATTTTAGGTACAAATTACCATTTCGCCCCTAGTTTGATTATTTGGTGGAATTTTGCCAGAGCTTCGCTATTTTGACTTTAAACTCTCAAAATTTTGCTATAACCTTTCTTCTAAGATATTCCTAAGATAAATATCATATTTATTCCAAAATCATGATATCTAAACTAACTTGAAAAATTAGAGACTACTCTAACAATTCTGTTATAACTACCGAAAGAACTACTAAAACTAAAGACTAAGGACTGAAAAAACTTACTCAGAGCTTCACTATAGATTTTCTCTGGACTCCTCCTTCTTCCTTCTCTCCCAAATTTCGAAATTCAAGAGGAATTTTGGTGTGAGGATTTTGAAAAGAATGGAGAACTATTTATAGAAAATTCCAATGGCATTTTCGTAATTTCATTGAACTTTATCTGGTTGAATTCTGACCGTCGGATCGCATTTTTTTGAAGTGGCTTGATCTTGGCCCTTCATTGCTTGGCCGACCTCCCCCCACAAGAAGACAAAATTGATGACATCATGTTAGTGACATCATCCTTGCTTTATCAGATACAATCCCTGGTTCGGTGTCCCGATTACGAAATTTCGTAAGATCTTAAAATTCCGAAAGCAACACTCTGAAGATCTTTTCTTTCTCTTCGAGAATACTGGGTTTTCCTGACCTTATATTCTCATTAAGGACATTCCGTTACCTACCGAAAATCCTCGGTAATCGCTACCGGATACAGAAATAACGTTGGTCGGCGGCAACTTCTGGATAAAAATTTACTGATCAATAATATACTCTGACTCTAGAAACCTAGTTCACGGTTTTCTAGGTAGGATTTTATTTCTATCCGTGGTCATTTATCCTGTTAACTTTTTACTATTATAATATTACTTAATTACCACATGCTTTATCTTATATTATTATTATATACAAATATCCAAATCATCCTTATCCCTCCCCCTACAAATTTCGGCCAGCTCACACACACACACATACACATATTTCCATTTACCATAATATCCTATTTATCTTGTATTTATCTTTCCCAAAATTTTTCTATTGGTCCATAAGTAATTACATGGATTAAGACTTCTAAAATTTCTTGAAAAATCATAAGCCTTTGATCTTCGTTTTTCAAGATTACATCTTAACCCTTATTATTTATTTAATTTGGCCAAAAATTTCGGCCCTTAATAATAATTATTCATATTTATTTTATTTTTCATGTTTCCTAAATTTCTATAATCTTATAAAATTCCCAAAAATCACTTAGCTAATCCCTTACTAATTTTTAATGATTTTCTTAATTAAAACTAATCATATAACATATTGAGACCAAAATCTTCATAAATGGACATTTTCATTATTGTAACATAATATTCCAGCTAATAGTTATCCGGGTATTACATATACTATATCATGAATATAAAACTTCAATCCACTTTATGATGATACCACATATTTATCATATTTTCTTAAGCCATCCTTATTGAATACACATATTATGGAATTTTGCATTAAGAGGTAATTTCAATACAAATTATTTAAGAGGATATTTTAGGAAAACCAACATATATTTTTTTGAACAAATAACTAATTTAATTAATTTTTTTAATCTACCCAAATTAGTTCGATAATTTTTATATTAAGCAAAGTCTAATATCATCAAGTCAACAATTTCTGCAACCATACACTTTCATAGGTAAGAATGTATGGGAACACACTTGAGGTTTAATTCTTAAAACATTTTTCATATGTCACAAAAAGGCCTTGGAGCCTTTTCTGGTATTATTTCAAAAAAAATTATACGGATATAGTTATTAATGGCTATTGATATAATTGTTAATATATAGTTGTTAATTATACTGATTTAGTTGTTAATGAGGACTGATATAGTTGTTAACCACTACTGATATAGTTGTGAACGGTTTAATTCTTAAAACACGATTAGCAGGGAGTACAAGTGGCTTGGTTAGCTTTCACAGATCAATTATATATATAGACGTTCTAAACTGAGCTACATACATGCCTTTAAAGAACCTTCAACACTTAGCTCTATGATTTATCAACTACCTACCAAAATCTGAGCAAAGATAGATTCCAATAAATCATTTGTACAAAATTTCAATATTAATGTACAAAAGGATAATAGATTATCTAGCCTTCATCATACAGTGTTGTACAAAGAATAAATCCCACTATATCGTATTAGGTTGAACTGATTTCACAAAATTATACATTATAAATATATGATGGAAGATCCAAGCAATTGATCAAGTAATTAATTTGAATTCACAGGGCAAAGTGATTTGGACAGAACATTTCAAGTAGTGAAGCAAATAACAGTAAATAGCTTCTATGAACATACCTGGAATCATAGGCTTTTGCACACCAGTAGCTCTGACAGATTCCTTGAAGGTGTACAACATATTAACAGAAAATCAACCCAGAAACAAACAAGACAAAAATGAGAATTTAACCTAAAAAGACCACACAATCATAAACATTTGAGGTAGCCAACATCCAGCTAATTTAATTTGATAAGGATTTTAGACTATTTTAAGTGTATAAGCACCAAAAGTACAACTGATAACTTTTTTGAAAAGTCATCAAAATTGAAAAACACGTGGGAAAAAAAAAAAGATGAGAACAGTTAATAACGCGATTCCATTGTGTAAGATAGAAACAAAATATTATACCGTACTAACTGCGGTATCGTAAGATAATCTGACAATAATGCCAAATATATTCGGTGGAGTTCAGAACAAAACTGTGTAGTTCTTTGAAGGTTAGGTTGACAATAGAGACCCATTAATGATATGGTAGATGAAGATTGTAGAAATTGATAGAGCAAATAGGGTGACACTTCTGCTTAAAAAATGTCGAGTGAGGCATCTAATTAAGTTTGCTGCAATGGACTCCAGGTCCGGAACAAAGCAAATAACTAAATTCAGTAACAGAATAGGTAACTTCTATATTAATGTTTTCACAACTAATGGAAGCTCTTGTATCTTTTCTTAGAAAATGAAAATGAAAAATGTCATCCTAGAATATGAAGGTTACGACTATGCTGTTACTTACTATGTTGCTAGTTACTGACTAAACTGAGACAAATGCGCTCGCTAAAAGAAGAGAGCAGCTAGTGTAGCATAGATAGATGTGAGAGTAGACATAATAAGATCATTATTAGAATTAAAAAAACCATACTCTCAAAACAGAGCTTGGTGCAATTTGTATCAGATGCAAAACACAGAATCGTCTAACTGAAATGCCTTTGTATTTTGCATCATTGTTTTATCAGGTGTTTGGTTGAAAAGGACTAACAGGGTAGACAAACTGGGTGCCTGAGCATTCCCTCTACTAGTTGCCTCTGTGGTGTTATTTTGGGTACGTCCGGCTGCAATAATTTATTATCAACTAGCACTTTATTAGTCATAAGCAACTGAAAAATGTAGCCACCGGATTTAGTAAAGACAGGGATAAGAGTGAGGGGAAACCATTCTGAACCAATTGATGATAAACAAGTGCTCAGCCACTATTTAGAGGATGTGATAAGATGCATAAACTTACTTTTAGTACGTGGTGGACCTAGAAATTTTAATGATGAGGGGTAAAAATAAAAAACATTAGTAAATCATAAATAAAAGTAATTGAAATATTATACAGACTAAATATACAAAAAATTGAAAGAAATTTATTACAGAAATTAAGATCACTTCACTTTACTCTTACTCTACGTGTTTTCAAATTGTTAAACTCATCTATAATTGAATCCGTGTTAAAACTTAAAATTTGAATATTTTGAACGTGAAGATTATAGTGATGAAGAGGGTTGAATATTCCTTGGTTCAAAGTCTTAGCACTTGTATCTTTCACATGTACAAGACCAAAAAGCCTTTCTCTTTATCAATATACCTCAAAATAATAGTCATATGCTTTTTTTTAGATACATCACTAACTTCATCAATAATAAGACAAAACTTGGCATTGAAAATTTCTTTCCGTTTTGTGTTCTTTACCTTTTGAGAAAAAAAATGAAGGATTTCTTTTTAAATATGAGGGAAGTATGGTGTATTTTGTGGAAGTATATGTTAGCTCATCAAAAACCTAACAAATTCTTATAAAACGTTCCATCTCTCTTTTTCACTTTTGTTTTGCCCTAATAAGAGCTATATCAACATGGTACAAGCAAAAGACCAAAAGCTACAATAGACATGACTGAATTAAATTGTCACATTGTAAAGAGAAAATGTAAAATTGATAAAGGTTGGCCCGCAGAAATTGAACTAACAAAGGATGGATTTATCAGAGACTAAATTGAATTTAGCTAGGCTTTAGAGTAGCCACTAGCCAGCAACAACACCACATGTTTCAGTATATCAATATAAATTCATAGCAAAAGCCACACGATCTTTATGAACAGTGAACAGTATACTCATTTGTTTGTACAACGCAATGCAAACATTAGGTTTCGGAGGGGAGAAGCAGATGAATAACAGGGAGAGAAAATAGAGGATAAGGAGGAAGAACGAACCTGACGGATCAATTTGGCGGTGGAGAAACGATCAGGTGAGGACTCAATATTGCCGGCGAAGACCACTCTGGGAAGCTAGACGACGATACTGTAAAATAGTAAAGTAAAACTGAGTACTGAGAATTTTCTAGTAGAGGTCCAAGTATTAGGAAGTGGACTAGCATTGGGACAGGAGGAACGAGCAATTGCTTCAGAACTTGTACTTAAGAAATTAGTTGATGGATTGCTGGATTGGCCACCTTGAGTTCCAGCACCTACCATCAAAGTGGCTTCTAACAATGGTTCCTCGAAATCTTGATACATACTCTTCAGCAAGTTAAGTCCTCGGGAGAAGATTCAATGTTGTTTAATTCTATGTCAGGGTTTTCTTGAGCTTCAAGAACCTTGCGAAGAGAGTCAGGATCATTAAGTATGTGTGCGAACTCAGGGTTTCGAGACATGATCTCTTGCATCTCTGGGTTACTCATTATACAATTCAGTATTTTCAGTATTATTCTTCAGCTTCCGCATAGTAGGTGTTTTCTTTGGGTCTTTCGTCAAGCTGGGACTACTTGTTGAGCCCTTGATCCCACCAGTGGGATTGGTTGTTGCAGCAGGTGCGGGTTCACGAGTCAAATGAACAGTGTCACCATCCTCCAGACCTATCAAGCATTAATTAAAACTTCTGTTAAATTTTATCTTTGACAGACACCTGGGGAAAAAACAAGTTCAAGATAGCTAAATCGGTAGCATGACAAAAATAGTGGAAAACTGAGAAATGTTGCGGAGAATGTCCAAGATAAAAGTTTTATAATGCATATTAGACATGCCAAGCACGTACTGATATTACGATGATCTGTCTACATCACAATTAAAACATTAATTATGTCATAGAATCATTAGAATCTTGAATAAATCATCGCCAAAGACGACAAAACCCATCAGCAGACTAAACTAAGTGCAAAGTTCAACCGATATCTACCCAGCTATTAATCAACTCGTAATATTTTCGTTTTTCTAACCAGATCGGGAATATACCGTAGCTTGCAGGGTTAGATGATCGTTCCTCAAGAACCGACCCTTGTAAATCAATCGTTGCTCGGGTGAGATATTGCGCTTTTGAGCAATATCTTTCCTAAATGATTCGACAATGGATTCAAGACTAATCTGAACCAAAAACTTCGACCCATCGAGGGAACAAATGTTGATGTTCATTTCGCCAGTGCCCTTTGATTTCTCAGCGGCATCATCAACGGCTTTGTCACCTTCCATAGTGTTCTCGTCGAGGGTACTTCTAAAATTAGAAAGCGAAAACAGAGACTGATAAAGAATGAAGGGGTTTGGAATCTTGATTCATGAGTGATCGGAAACAGACTCAAAGTGGAAGTTGGAGAAGTGAGTTTGGGAAGAAATGAAACTTGTATTTCAAGATAGAAGGAATGGCGTGAGAAAACACACAAAATCTAAAATATACGGGAAAGATTTTTTTTTTTTAATCTTACTTACAAAAAGTAAAAGTTAGTAGATGTGACCGATATTTTCACTTTCTTTTTTTTTTATAATGGGACGCACTAATTTTTATTTAGGTAAGACAGAAAAAATATTCTTGCAATAAAGAAAGACAGAAACATTAAAGTTGTTTAAAATTAGTAACAAACTTTTCAGGAAAAAAAAAACTGCCAAAAAAACTTTTCAGGCAAAAAAAACTGCCAAACAAACTTTAAGTTAAATTAAAATCGGTTGAGGACACTCTTAAAATCCTTTTTTTTTTCCTACTCAAAATCTACCTCCATCTTTATATTAACAAATGGATGGAATATATTTAATATTTTATGAAATTACTATTATGATATTTTATTAAATTATTATTTTTAATTTTATTTGTATTACAATTATAATTTGGGTTGATAAGATTTTAATGGTTTAAATTTATTTATTTATTTTTAAAATAATATTTTATAAAATATCGAATTTTATACTCTAAGGACTTTTTTAATCCAGACTCCAATTTATAAAGTATAAAAGTTTTTTTTTTTTTTTTTTGCAAGTATCAATCCAAATAAATCTGAAACTGTTTGAGTCTTTACTTTATTTTCAAAAATTTGATGAATGATATCCCTTTTGACTCTGAGAGCATAAATAGGTTTTGTCTCTCCTAATAAATATTCTCTCTAAAATTTGAACTTGTTATCACCTGCTTGGCAACTTATAGATTGAGGCCTTACTTTGTGTTCATCGCAGAGTATTTGGGTCGTTGTCTTCAAGTTCTATGGTCAGTCTTTTAGTTTTTGCTGGCTCGTTTATCATGGCTTGTGTTGTTATGCTTTTCAATTTGGGCTTCTCGTATACTTTTTAATTTTTTTTTTCCTAATCCTATTTGAGGAACCATTGATACTAAATATAAGCACATTTACCCCCTCGTCTTGGTAGGAGTGAAAATAGGTCAGGCCAGGTTAGGTTTCACCCTTAACAGGACGGCCTGTTTTGTAATAAAGTGGCCTGTTACAGGCCTATTTTTTGGCCTGAGCCTGGCCTGACCTGACTTACGGCCTGTTAAGGCCTGTTTTTAAAAAAAAAAATTAATTTTTTGAATTTTTTTTTATTTAATTAAGCTAACAAGCTACGGGCCGAAAATAGGTAAAAAAAACAGGTCAAAATTACATAAATTAATACTAATAATATAAATAATAGGTCACAGGCCGAAAATGGGCCTACTTTAAACAGGCTAAAAACATGCCAAAATTATATAAATTAACACTAATAATATAAACAAGCTGGCCTCACAGGCCTAAAAGGCCTCTTATCAGGCTTGGGCCTGGCCTGTTAAGAGAAAACAGGCCTCATAAGAGGCCTTGGCCTGATTTTTTAGCCTGACAGACCAGGCCACAGGCCCTTGGCCTTTTTCTACCCCTAGTCTTTGGGTTCAACTGACTTGAGGGTTGGTCTTCCTCACTTTTAGGGAAGGGGTTCGATCCCTGCCTTGATCAAGGCGCTGAGAGAGGCATCCTAGGGGTCTAGAAAGCAGTGGTAACGTTGGTAGAGGTGGAGACATGTGTACTCTTTAGCCAATATCCCCTGTAAACTGGGCTCCAAGTGCCCTGCCCTTGGACTGTAGGTGAGCTCAACCCTTTTCCTAAAATTTTTTTATAAAAAAAACACATTTTTTAATAATTAATAAAATGTGACATTTTTATAATAAAAAAATCAACATTAATTTACTGTGAATTGTGACCTGAGAAGGAGTAATACGATCCAAAAAGATAAAATAGAATAATTTAACACCTTTTCCACGAAAGGGGAATGGGAATTAAGTTTTTAAAATCGAAAAATTTTTTATATAACGAACCCTATGCAAGTTTTCATTTCAAGAATCAAAAGAAAGAATTTATAATTAATGTACTACTTCGATCTTCGAATTTCGAATGCTAAATATAATACCGCGAGTAGAAGAAGAGTGCTACATGGTTCCCAAAACCCCGAAGCCCGAACTTTGGGCTCTTGCGCGCCTGTGCCCCAAAGAAACTTGGCCACTCTAAAATGAAAAGAACTGCCACCAACGGCGCCGGAAAACTTTGACGCTATCATGGCAATTCTTCCCAGAATCAACAACAGTAAGCGGGGCTTACTACCTCGCCTGAGATCCTCAGTCATCTTACTGGTTAACGCTTCTACAATGTCGTATTTTTTGTTTGACGCACTTTCTCGAACACTCTGTAACATCTCTTTTCCACTTCTGAATTCTGCCTTGCAGAGGTTTAGCTCAAATAAGGCCAAAGGAGCTGTGAAAGATAAGTTATCCACACAAATAAGCATCGACTACTCAGCCTGTCTAGGTTAGTGCACTTTTGTTTTTTTTTTTTTTACCGTGAATTTTATTTTCCTCAGTTATTCTAGACTGGGATAGGGGTTGTTGTCACACTCTGTTTTGAGTGATTTTCCATGTTATCTGCCTTCGTCCAACAGACCCGACATCTTACCTTTTTTTTACTTCTGATTGCTTGTAATGTGACTAATGCCATATTTGTGTCTGCATATTCACATTAAAAATCTGTTACACTTTTGTTTAATGATTCAGGCAGCATTGGCAACTCCCGGTGGAAGAAGTTGGATGCAAGTAGACTTGGCATTACTGGTTCTATGATTCCACGCTCGTCTTGGACTGTTCTGAATCTTCTTAAGAGCGGCGGTAAGAGTTTTCCCATAACTGTCAGTGCTATAATGCGAGTCAGGTTATGCACGACCATGTAACAATCAAACATTGCCTACTCACTCTGGTTTTCTGGGTTTGTTTTCCCTTCCTTCTAGCATAGGTCTTAATGGGATTAACCCTTCAAATATAGGTCCTATCCCAAGATTGATTTTTCCCATCAAATTATTTCTGATATAAAACTGTAGGATGCATTACATGTTTGACCCATTACCTGGTAATGATTTTGTCCGCTGGTTTGGTCTTACTGACTGGATACTCCAACTCTGGATAATGGTTCTACAATAATTTTTTCAAGACATGCGGTTGATGAATGATTAGGTCATAGGATATTCCTTTAATTGTTATTCTTAGATGTGTACTTGGTTGATCTCAGCTGCTCGTAGAGAAAAAAACTTGTACAGAAAGTGCTTTATTGAAAATGTCATCAATACCCAATCTGACTTATTCCTTGATTAATTATGTTCCGTTCTAAATAACAATGCTTTTCTTTAACACTCTGTTATGTAAATATCATTCTAATTATAATGAAAAGCATTTATTATTACTTGAATTGCAGGATTTGAGTCATACTTAGTGGGTGGATGTGTGAGAGATTTACTCCTCAACAGAATTCCAAAAGATTTTGATGTCATCACCACAGCAAACCTCACACAGGTCTTGCAATGATATTCCATTTTTTTTATTTGCAAAAAATGAAATGGTATTCAAAAAGAGGGGATATTACAAAGCATTGAAGATAAGAAGTCCTTAAAACAAGGTAAATGAACACAAAGCTGAACATCTAAGAAACTCATGATAAGGTAAAAAATAATGCAGAAGAGCTGCCCGTTATCCTAGCATATTGAAATTTGAATTTCCTTTGAAACAGACATAAGCTAAGTACCAAAGAGTGGCCAAACAATGCTATCCCATAAAGTATTTAAAGACTAGGACGCTCCCTTGAAAATATGGGCATTCATATTCAACCAGACAAACCTTGAAATCTCATTTCATGAACCACACACTACCACAAATTTTTGCTATCTCTTTCCCCTTACCGGATTCCACAAAATGAATTTGGAAAGACTGATCCAAAGAGCTAGAACGAGCCTCACTTTCTTCCAGGAGGCTAAAATGTTTATGTGAAAGGTAGCTTGCTGCTGGATGTTGAAGGAATAAGTGGGGCAAATTTTGTGACTTACAATTTTACATTACAATCATGTTAGGGGAACAGCCATTTCCAGCTGTTGGAACTGCAACATGTCATTAGAGTTTATCCTATCATGAGTTGCTGTCCAATCGCAGGATTTTACAATAGGAGCTTTGGTTTCCGAATTGGCCTATAAAGAACAAACATTTCCCTTGTAGGAGAATGAGTGTCTGTCTGTTTTTGTGTTGATCGATTCAAAAACATGGTTTCATATGCAACAATGAGGTTTTCACATTCATAAACGTCAAAACAAAAACATCCTGATTAAGGAACCACAATTAAGACACACTAGAGAAAGTAATAGATATGACTAGAAGAGAAATTAGCATAATGAATTAGAGACACAAGCAAAGATGATTATTTTTTTTAACTCAATTTAAAAAGGATATTCCGATAACCATTAGAGTTATGGATAATAACGATATTTTTGAACAAGAGAGTCATGAAAATCTCATCTTCAAACCATTGCCCAATTTAATTATATAGAAACTGATATCATAAAAGGTTTATATCTTTGTGAGATAAATTTCCCCTAATTTGCATGGTTACATCATCTCCAGTGTCGGTATCTCACACATTTGGATTAAAATGTACTTTCTTCAAATAACCTTACGCCATGTAGCAGCTAACTCTGAAGGAAAATTCTATAACCATTTACCTGACAAGGCAATATCTAGGACACCAATAATTCTGACCCAGTCTTAGGCCTTCTTTGTATAAATGAAATTTCTTTCAATACTTCCATTAATGGTTTAGAGGGTGAGCATTGGTGCAGTTGTAAGGTTGCTGCCAGGTTCAAATTGTGAAAACAGCCTCTTTGATTGTGGGGGTAAGGCTATGTACATTTATCTCTCCCCAGACCCCACTTGGAGTCCTCTTATGCACTAGGCCACCCTTCTATTAATGGTCTACATGAATTCTATTCAGATTATAGTATGGCTATGATTAACTTTATTTACAATAAAACCAATCTTCCTAACAAGACCCCCACCCTCAAGTGTGTGTGTGTGTGTGTGTGTGTGTTTTTTAAATTCCTTTTTAACTTCTAATATGGACAAGCCTCCTATCAAAGATTAGTGCACAAACAATGTTCCAAGTTTTCAACTGTATGAATCTTATAACCTGCATGTATAATGAGTTTTAAAAGGAACTTGGCAAAAAATCTTACAGATAAAAAAGCAGTTTCGTCGTGCGGCAGTTGTTGGACGGCATTTTCCAATATGCATGGTGCCCATCAGAGGTTCTGTCATAGAGGTTTGTTCTTTCATTTAGGACATGATTATAATCATCTATAATATATTAAATCTTCAAATTGCGTGATTGATTTTTTGTGCTTGTCATTTGACAATTATTTAATGATTATTGTAATTTCAGTTAATTGACTAAAAAATGATTAATGGATACTGGACCAGGTATCCAGTTTTGAGACAGTGGCACGGACACATACTGAAGAGAGAGAAATTTTTTTATCCTCTCTAATGCCAAAAGGCTGCAATGAAAAAGACTTAATTCTCTTCAAAAACTCCTTGCAAAGGGACTTCACAATCAACAGGTATTTTTTGGATTTATATATATATATGTAATTTTCTTATAACTAGCTTCAGTATTGAAATGTCTTCCTATTTTAGGTTGGGTTATGACGTATGTCATGGAAATAGGAAGTTGAACAAACAAGTAGCGCTTTTCACCTTGAATGATTAATTTTGTGTGTAAGATGGTTTATAATTTTTTTCCTCTATGTTTGACAACAGCTTATTTTATGATCCTTTTGCCCGTAAAATCTATGACTATGCGAATGGATTGGCTGACTTAAAGTCTATGAAGGTAACTTGTTATTTTGATTCACTAATGAATGTTTATTACCACCAAACATGATTGGAACTACACTAGAATATAATAATGCCTTTTTGTTTGGACTCAGCTGCAAACTCTGATTCCTGCTCAACTATCTTTCAAGGAGGATCCTGGTAGGTATTATCATTAGCATCATATAAACAATTATCTGACTGTTTTATTATCATCCCAATAAATATGAAGTTACTTGTGGAATTCTGTGCAGGAAGAATTTTGCGCGCCTTGAGAATTGCAGCTCGTCTAGGTTTATCATTATCAAGGGAGATTACATCTGCAATTCAGACATTTTATTTATTGGTTAAGGACTTGAATAAGGTACTCTATTTGGAATACAGACATGATGTTTTGCTGCCTAAATTTGGTTTAGAATATTTATTGTATCTTATGGGCTTTCTGGTATGCTTCCATGCCATTTTCATTCTTGAGCTATGCAGAAACCTTTTTGCTGTAGTTTTTATTGCAATTGCAATACTTGGAAAAGATAAAATTGTGTATTGCAATAAAGGGGGAAAAGAGAGAAGAAGCTCATAAATGTCAGTTTTTGGATGTCTAAGTGGTTATTGTTCCCACTTAGGTCTTACCTTTTCTGTTCTCTATGTATTTCAGTTCAAAATAATGATGGAAATGAATTATATGCTTTCTTATGGAGCTGCCCAGCCATCACTGTCCTTGCTTTGGAAATTCAAACTTCTTGACTTTTTACTTCCTTTGCATGTAAGTAGTTGTTTTACTGACCTGTAGTCATTTGTTTATTTTCTGAATCAGGCTTCAAGTCATATAATTCTTAGTTGATTGTTTACAGGCAGCATACTTAGACCAACAGGCTATCAAACAAGATGCTCAAGCTTCCAGTATGCTCATGGTAAATTAAGTTTACATAATATTAAAATTTAAGTTTGCAAGCATGGTTGTTGATGGGTTTGATTTTAAGAACTAACGGTAATTTTGAAGAAAGATTAAATTTGTGTTAGGATCAAGACATTAATCTGACATTGAGATATTTTACGAAACTCTGAAGCAGTTCTTTTATATTCCAAATTGAATAAAAATCATGCCATATATTTGATGCTTTAACTTCTAAGTTTAGTTACGTATATTTTTAGGTTTCTTCAAAAAGCACTTTTTTGGTATTTGTTATTGCTTTCATAATTGCTCAAGTTAATTTTGCAGAAATTATTCTTCCATTTGGATAAATTGGTTGCTTGTGATCGACCTTCTGTTTGTACTGCATGGTGAGTCGTTTCCTTGCTTAATGTTCTGTGGGTTTTATTCCTGCTGATTGCCTGTAGTTGAAGAAAGAAAAGTTTTAAACTGAGGATGTTAGACAAATGTGCATTTGGAATGACATAGTATTTGAGGAAGGAAGAAGAAATAATTTGTTTTGTTTCAAAAACTGAGAGATATTTCTTTAAAAGCCATTGAATTTATTTTCAGATCCGGACAAGTCACTTTTGACCTTGGAACTGCTTTATGTCCAGGGTTGTCCTATTCTTAGATGATTTGCTTTTACAGTAGTCAGCATAACTGGATATATCATTTACTCATGGCCCCAAGAAAAGAAATAAAAGGATACGTTGTTTATGTAAGATCACAACTCTATTCTCTCCATGCCCCGCCTGAAAGCCTTTAACCTCTGACAAAGAGCATGGAGAGGAAGCTTTTAATTTATTCAGAGTACTCTTTTCTGTTGTAGCTGTCATAGACTTGGCTTGAATTAATGTTGATTTGTGATTAATTCAAGTCATGGATTTCCAACTGAGATTCTGTTGTTTTTATGTGGTACAGGATTGGATTACTAGCGATTCACCTGGCGTTAGTGAATAATCCTCAAGATGCCCTTGTGGTGTGGGCACTTGCTTCTGTTTTATATTATGGAGTATGGGAAAAAGGTGTTGAATTTGCAAAAGAACAAGCAAAAAGGAATGTTTACTTCTTACCTGAAATAAGAAAGTCTTGTGTATACAATTCTGATGAAGAAATTGTCAGAGCAGTTTCTCAGTTGGCGTCTTTGGTTGTGGATTCAATAACTGACCTGGTTAATGAGAAGATTCTTCTTCAATCTGTTTCTAGATATCCATCTGCTTCACGCTCTGGTTTGGTAAGTTTGTTAACATGTGTGTATCTTCTGGATTTCAAACTTTGATCTTATTTTTGACTAATTGTCAAATACATTCAACACGATTAGGTTTCGTTTTACTTGTCTGGATTATTCAAATATTCAATAATTAGGGCTTTTTGTGATTGTCCATTGTCACAATGTCCAGAACTCCTGACCTTGTTAGCAGTTTTGGGTTTTGAGAATAGCAGTCTGATGCCATTTAAAGAAACAAATACATAAAAATTGTATGGTGCCAGAAGATTGCAACTTTCAGAAGTCAGAGGCAACTATTTTATATGTATACTATACTATTTGTTGTTTACACACACACACACACACACACACTATACTATACTATATTATTCTCATAGGTTAAGAGTTTCTTCACCTCTGTAAATCATTGCACCTATGCCTACTTGAATGTGTTACTTTCTGGTAACTTTTGCCCGTTTAGTTCTTTCATCTAAGCCCGTGTCGGTATTTGTTGCTTTCTAGTAGTTCAGAGGTTCAATTGGACTGAATATTTTGTTTTCCATAGGTTTTTATACCAAGCAAAACGGGGAAGGATGTGGCACAACTCTTCAAAGTGCTGATCCGTAATATTGATTCCTACCGGAGTGAAAAAAAGGATTTTGAAATAAACTATGATTTATTTGGGAGAGGACACCCTTCAGAGATAAGGTTTGTTCTTGGCAAAGTTATTCTTGAAACTATGAGTAGCGGAATTATTGAGAAAGAAGAGGTTTTGGAGGCTAAGACATGTGAAGTCAAGACTGAGGAGGACTCTGATGAAACAGGCAATTTGAGTCTTACAGATCCACTAAACTCTCAACTAGTGGAGACCAAGAGAGATAAAAGATGTGCATCATCATCAAATCCAAGACCTGAGAAAAAGGAAATCAAGAAACATAAATTTGTCCAGAGTGAAAGTATTCCAAATCAGAGGATGAGCTTAGAAAAGCAAGAATTGTTTGAGATGCACAAGGATGAAGAAACTGCTAGAAAGATTCCCAAGTTGTCTAGGTCAAATTCAAGACCTGAGAAAAAGGATATCAAGAAACATAAATTGGTTCGGAAAGAAAGTATTCCAGATCAGATGACGAGCTTAGAAAAGCATGAATTGTTTGAGATCCACAAGGATGAAGAAACTGCTAGAAAGACTCCCACGTTGTCTAAGTTATTTAAGTGATGCATAAATGTGTACCAAGAGAGAAAATTTGGCATCAACATCTGATGAACAGAAAAAGAGCATATTGCTGTTGCCTGCAAAAAGTGACTTGACCGTGTTAGTCATTGGAAGCCAAGCTGAAAGAAGGCTTTTTTGAAGTCACAGAGTACATGATCTATTTTGACGCCAAAAGAAAGATGAAGAGAGTACATTTTTTATGAATGTTGGCCGACAAATGCAACCTCATAAGTGGATATGGAACAGTTCACAAGCAAAGAGGATGGGGTTTTCAAGGAGAAAAAATAACCACACTCACTTTAGAACAAGCGAAGCTAGCCGTAGTTTTCCTGTCTCTTAGCATCTTTTGTAGTTTTAGTATCATTGACATTACGTATTTTTAGTATCAGTTGCCCAGGCTAAATCTTTTAACATTATGCCTTCAGCTTGTTCTTAGCGTTTGACATGTAAATGCAAGTTTGGTTTCAAGGGGAGTAGTTAAGGATGTAATGTGTATCTCAGTTTTATATTCTTGTTCTACGCTTGTCTGCTTGTATTGCCACATCTAGGTAGGTGCTTATTATTATTTTTTTATTGACCAAATTTTTTTGATTTTATTAATAACCATCAAGAAATAGAGTTTACATCAGAGCTATATGACCGTCATCAACCTACAAACTCGGAAAGCTAACCTATATTAAGAAGACAAAATTACAACATTAATCTACAACAAACCACTTTAGCCAAATCCCTCCCTCGCTGCTGGTTGGTTTTCCAAATCAGAGTTAGGCCATCAAGTATCTTTTGATTCCCTACATCCTGCAATAAAAGGGAAGACGATTCTCTCATGATCAATTTTCTCTTTATCTCTCACAGTTTCATCCTGACTATTGAAGTCTTGATTCAAGGGTCCAAAGAAAATTTTAAAAAAATTGGTTAAAGGCTAGGATGAGCTGATGATGAGAGATAGACAGAAAAATAATAATGAGAAGATCCAAACTCACAATAAAAGACAGCACTCCCATTCAACCCAAGCATTCTTCTTTCCTTCACAGAGTCATTCAATTCTTTATTATCTACTTCAATGACAGCCCATGAAACTTGCAACTCTTCCATAAGCATTAAAGTTTTCCTTAAAGCAACTACTTCAGTCATAAATGCAGATCATGATTTAATCTTTTCCCCAAAACCCCATAAAAACATAGTACCTGCTTGATCTCTGCACACAATTCACAATTCTCACCGCTGCCTCCTTAGGTTCTATCATAAACGACGCATCACAATTTACTTTCACAAATTCAGCAGGTGGCACCTTCCAGTGCTTATCCCTCAAGACCATATCTTTACCTGACTTAGATGGTTCCGGATCATTAGCCAACCAGAATTCCGTTACATATTTCTTAACCCTTTCAACAATACTAATCAGATTAGGATCAATATGATTAAAGACAAGATCATTTCTGATTTTCCAAATCAGCCATATAGTCTAGAAAATTATGGCAATATCACAATCTGTCAATTTGTAATTTGAAGCAAACAGATCTATGCACCATTTTTTAAAGCATACAATATTAGTACTTTCTATCTTAATAGATAGACCACAACCAAACCAGATAGTTCTTGCTCAAGGACGAAAAAGTAACACATCTTCCAAAGTTTCTTCGTTCTCACCACAAATCATACACAGAGGAGATTGACCACATTTTCTTCTGAATAAAGACGCTTTGGTAAGCACAGCATCACTCATACAACGCCATACGAAGTGAGTAATCCTGGGCAGCACCTTAGATTTCCATATTTTCTTCCAAACCAACTGAGGGATATTCATTGAGGAGCTGAGCCGGAGCTCCAACTGCTTCTCCTTTCCCCTACCAGCCTGATGCCCTTCCCTTACATTATACTTCCCATTTCTTGCACCACTCCAAATGATTCTATCATTACTATTACTCAACCTTACAAGGATTTTGCCAATATATGACTATCCACTTTATCTATCAATGGTACTAAATTCCATCAGCCATTTTCAATTAAACACGCCACCCTATCATCATTACAAAATCTGTCACCACATATTTGTTTAAGATCCCCCCCCCCCCAAAAAAAAAAAAACCCTTCAATCCACCCATCCTTCCAAATCCTAGTGTCCAATCTGTTCCCAATGACCCATTTTATGTCCTTCATAACAAAATCTCTCCCTACCAAAATGCTAGACAACCCAAGAGGCTTTGTATCCCTTAACCTCATCAAGAAAGTAACTGTTAGGGAAGTATATGCTTTTTAAGACCCTACACCACAAACCTTCACCCCCTAATCATTAAACTCCATGCTGTCTTAGCCAATAATGCAATATTCATGGTCTCAAAATCCCTAAAACCCAGACCACCCTCAGTTTTAGCACGTTTGAGTTGTCCCCAAGCCTTCCAATTGATCTTCCCTCCATTTCCTAAGCCACTCCACCAATAGTTTGCCTCCATAGTATCCAATTGCTTATAAGTTTCCTTAGGAAGTTTAAAGCATGTCATAGGAAACCATGGAATCGCCTCAACCACAACTTTGATTAAAATCTCCCTACCAGCAAAAGATAAAACGTTTTTACTCCATCCCGGCACCTTTCTACTCACCCTTTCCCTAACAAAAGCCAAAGCTTGCTGCTTAAACTTACCCGAAATGCTAGGAATAACCAAGTATCTACCAAAATCCTCCGTATCAAATATACCAAGAGTCTCACACACCAATTGTTTCACATCATCAGGTGCTTTACTAGAGAAGAAAATACTTGTCTTGGATAAATTTGGCGACTATCCAGACACTTTGTAGGGATGAGCAAAAAACCTGGTGGTCTAGGTAACTCGGTTTGACTTAGTTCAATTTGGTGAATAAAAAATAGCCCCAAGCCAAACTAGACCAGTCTTCTTGAGTCAGAATGAACTTCAAACCATGGCCTTAGACCCCTTGTTCCAGTCCAGCCTGGCCCGAACATTGTTTTTATTTTTTTTAATCCCCAGAGTCTAGTAGCACTAGCACTTGAGTGCTGATTTATCTACGCTAAATAGTGTTTTGGGGTCTAACGTGTCTGTACGTCTGATGTGAGGGAGACTAGTTGAGCAGAGAGAAAGAAAGAGGAGAGGGATTAGGGTCAAAAGACAAACCAAAGCCAGCCCAAATAGAAGCAAAATGGCGGCACATTGGATCAAATCAATTACTTGAATGAAATTTGCAAGGCAAGTGAAATAAGCACAACTCATCACTATACAATACATTGTCCCATCACCTGACCAAACATAGATTACAAGAGTTGTCCCATCCCAGCACAACTCTTCTCGTACCCCAACACTTCATAGTACAACTTCATCAAGCCAGCCAACTTCCTACAATTCTCAAGACTAGTATTCATGAACAACAAGGCTCCATCTGCAAAAAAAAAAGCTATGAGATAACATAGGACAGCTATTAGAGAATTTTATGCCTCTCAAATATTTGCTCTCAATGCTCTTGTTAAGCAAAAACAACAATACATCAGCCACAAGGATAAACAAGTAAGGAGATAAAGGGTTCCTTTGTCTCAAACCCCTCCCTAGTATTATAAATGTTACTTTTCTTCTTGAAAGGCACAAATTCATATTCACTGTAGATACACAATCCATAACTAACCCAACCCATTTTTCATAGAAACCCATTTTTAATAGCAAAACCTTTAAATAAACCCATTCAATTATATATATATATATAGTCAAAAACCCATTCAATTATATCATATGCTTTCCTTATATCCATTTTCGAGACAAATTCATATTCTCTACCACTCTTCTTCTTCCTCAAATAATGGACCGCTTTATGAGCTATCATTATATATCATTATATTATCATGTATTAATCTGCTTGGAACAAATGTGCCTTGGTTTTCCGAAACACACATACCCAGATATGGTCTTAATCTATTAGTGATTATCTTAGAAACTATTTTGTAGGAAAAATTGCAAAGGCCTATTGGGCCAAATTGACTTTACCCCCTTTGGTTTCTCATTTTTGTGTCAATGAGAGTTGACAAGGGTTCCAGGACTAGGCTCTTGGGTCGTGGGTTCGATCCCCTCTGTTGTTGCTGGGACTCCTTTGGTAGGCGATCTCGTAAATCCCCAGTAAGTGCTCATAAAGCCCGGAGTCGTGCCCTGGCCTTAGTGGGGGACTGGTGTCGAACCCCTCCAAAACTTTTCTCTTATAAAAAAAAATAAAAAAAAAAACTCAAACATACTACTTCCAAAACACTCTTTAAACATCTGCATCACCTTCTCACCCATCTCTGACCAGGAAGCTTGATAAAACTTGCCATTAAAGCCATTTGGACCAAGCGCCTTCATCCCTCCAAGTTGAAAAGTAGCTTCTCTAACTTCTAAAGCCGTCACTAACAAGGACGGAACTTCCTTATGACAATGGCCCCCCCAAAATTTTTGGTGCTCAAAAAATTTATCTACAAATTTTTATAAAAAAATTAATATAAATGTAAAAAAGTATTTTATCTTATACATTTGACCCCTCAAATATTTTTTTAGTTCATGAGTATACATTTGGCTCCCCCAAATAATTTTAGTTTATGAGTATACATTTGACCCCCTCAAATTTTTTTGACAAGCTCTGTCCCTGCAATCAACATACCTCAGCACTTCTTTGAAAGATCTGCAATTAGAGGCTTTAAAATTAAGGTATGTAAAAAAGATTTTTTTCGTTCAGCTAAAAAAATAAATTTTTTTAATTGATTCTTACCGTTCCCAACTTGGGAGATTTACTTTTTATGTAAAGAAGAGGAATGTCTTTGTAAGAGCATACTAGCTAGTCTAATTCAATTAAAATATAGGTTTCGTTCAATTCAATAAAACTATCTCAGTCTATTTTCTTAATTCTGTAATCTACTCCTCCTCGTTCAAACTGAATCGTGTGTGTTTTAAGAAAACTGTTAAAATTATTTTTTTAAAAAAAATATATCATATAGTATTTATTAGTGGGTGAAAGAGATAGAGTGATAATAAGAAAAACTATGAAAAATAATATATAGGAAAAATTAATTATAGGTAAAAATGTATTTAATGCTAACACAATTCTCAAGTGTATCTTATAAAAATGATGGAGGGATTCCAAAAAAAAATTCGAATTGTATAAATAGGGATAGAAGGAGTACTTTCTCACTCCCTGTTTATAAGGTTCTATTAACCGAATTGTATATTTAAGAAAACCATTAAAATTTGTCGAACTTGATAAATACATAGAAAATATATAAATTTTTTTAAATATGTCCTTATTTATAAGTGGGTAAATGAGAGACAGTAGCCCTAACAAAAATGAGGCAAGAGAGTATGTGAGAACCAATATAAAGAAAAGAGTGTACAAGGAAAATTAATTAGGGATAATATTGGTAAAATTGTTTTTAATGCCCAAGAAACACTAAAGAATACCTCATAAAGATAGACGGAACAAATTCAAAGAGAAGTGCTCCTCTAGCTTTATTTATAAGAGTTTGATAATTGAATTATACAGTTTAAAAAAATAATTAAAATTAGTTAAAAATAATAAGTAGATCTAAAATAAACTTCTTTTTTAAATATGCCTTTATTTAAGTAAGAGAGAAAAATATAATAAATAGCCTTCTCGGTCCATATTTTAAGAACCTATCAATCAGAATACAAAGGCTAATGAATGATAGTTAGGCCATTAAATCTGTTCCAAAATGATAAAATTTTCTACTATTATTTAAGAATGTGTTTGAAAATAATAAATTTCAGATATATGTTTAATACCTTTGATTTCTTTCATGTCTCTCTTGCATTTATAATTCTCCCTCCCCTTCTTTTACCAGGAGTATGAATGTGTTTCATCTCTCTCTCTCTTCTTCGTTTACAGTCCTATCTTGTGCATTTATGTATCACCTCACTCTTCTTTTACCAGGCGAAAAATAGAGTTCTGGTGCTGCTCTCTCCCTTAAAAAGTCAAAATTTGAATTGCAATAATCTTTTTATAAAATTTCAATAAAATCTGTTTAAACATTTAATGATTTTTTTCCCTATTTTTTCTCTTCTTTAATTATATGTATTTAAGTAAAAGATTGCTAATATTTATATTTACTATATTTCTCTATTTTATTTACCCTTTATAAATAAGGATATAACTTGAGAAAAAACAATTATTTTACATATACTTATTGTTTTTAATTAATTTTAACTAATTTTTTAAATCACAAAATTTGATAATCGGAACATTTATAAATCAAAGTAAAGGATGTTTTGTTGGGGAGGGGCAAACTTCAAAAAACTCATTAATGAATAAGCTGGGGGCTTTTTTCCCATAGTGCCCCTTTTTAAGAAACTATTTACCAAAATGCCCCTACTTTGAAATTATTTCTCATTATGCCCTCCTCTGGAAACATATTCCTAATCTACCCCCTTTAGTCAACTAAACCAAGGGTTTAGTCGACTAAATTTCGAGGAGTTCAAATTTTTTGAATCCCCTCGAAATTTAGTCGACTAAACCCATGGTTTAGTCGACTAAACTTATTTAGTCGACTAAACCAAGTGGTTTAGTCGACTAAATTACGGGGGTGGGCGTTAAAAAGCCCACACCCGACATTTAGTCGACTAAACCACTTGGTTTAGTCGACTAAATTTTGACGGTGAGGGTTTTTAAACACCCCAAACCACAGCAACATGAACCCTAATCGTGTAAAAACCTATCCAAACCTCTTCCTCCTCTCTTTTTCGTCAAAGCCTTGCTGAATCTGTTGGTGGGTTGCGTAGAAAACTTCAATCTAGTGGAATTTGTGTCGATATCAGTATGTTTTCATCTCCATTTAAGATTTCCGTCGTCATTTATGTGTTTATGCGAACCCCCATTTGCGTTTTTGCATTTTGTGCTTTGATTGGGTTGTTTTGTTGTGTGTCTTTGCTTGATTTGAGTATTTCATTCCTATTTATGGAGGAAAATAAAGAATATACATGTGAAAGTGAAAAGATTTACATCGGTTGAGTGGTTTTTATTTTTTTGAAGAATATCACTTCGTTTTTCATAAATTTTTTTATTGGTCAGCTAAAACCCTCCATTTTGCAACTAAAATTCTGGTGTCAAAGATGATTTCAAGTTCAAACACTTACATGACTATAATCTACCACAGTGGGAGGTATTTTGATGGTCCCGATGGTGTTCAATTTGAAGGGAAAATGAAAATGATGAAAATCAAACGGGATACTACCTACAACGAGCTAAAAGAAAGAATTTACCAAAAATTGGGGCTACATGGCAGCCAATGTATTCATCGGTTAATTGCCAAAGTAGAGACTATAGTGGGTAAGGATAATGTATACTACATTAGTACTGATGTATGTGATGATGAAGATGTAGATTGTGTCATAGATGCATTTGCTAATCGGAGAGTACAAAATTTTATTGAGATATATGTTGAAATTGAATCTGACGAATCATCATCTATACCTATGCATCCAAGATCCCCACAGTATTTTGGTGAAGAAGATAGACATGTTGGTGTATCTGCACCTTCACAAGTGTTAAGTTAGGTAACATTGATGGAAGATGAGGAAGATGAGAATATGCACAGCGATGAGGAGGACGAATTTGAGAGGTTTATTCCACTATGTGACAGCTCAGATACCGATGTGGAGGGTGATTTTGATTCTTGCCCGAACCTAGTAAACCCAGGGACTGCAACAATGCCACCACTTCGTATTGACCCAATTAGTAGTGGTAATTTAGTAAACTTGAATTTGTGGTTGTTTTTGTAATGTTTATTTACTGGTTTTGACAGAAAATTCATATTGACAGATGTTGGACCTGATAGTGAGCCGTTTTGGACCAAAAGCCCGCACTATTCTCAAATTAGTGCGGTTGACTGTGACGATGAATTAGAGATGTTGTATGGTGATGATGACAGGCAAGGTGGATGGCAGTTAGGCGATCCATTATATGTGTATCAGCAGTTTCCTTCTAAGTCTGAGATGTATCATGCCGTGAAATTGTATTGCATGAAGACTTATCGTTCAGCTAAAGTTGAAAAAAGTGATGAACGGAGGTTTGTGATGAAGTGTCGAAATCATGCTGACAGTTGTCCCTGGTATATGAGGGCAATGACAGGCAAGAATGGAAATTGTTGAGTGGTCCGTAAGTGGGTTAGCGATCACACCTGCCTGAACCAGAGTCTTACCGGGATCATGGACAACTAGATTCAAATGTCATATGTGCAGGCATTATCAGTATGTTTCGTATTTTTGTTGCTTTCTACTTCTGTTTGTTTATTGACATTATATTCTGAAGTTTGTTATGCTTTAACAAGGTATGTTAAGAGAATATCTAGCTTTAAAGCCAGTGCTGATACAAGAGAGGATGCAACGTATGTATGGATATAATATAACATACAAGAAGGTTTGGGAGGCGAAAATGAAGGCCATTGTGAAGTTATTTGGTGATTGGGAGGAATCATATGCATTCTTACCCAATTGGTTGACATACATGACGCAGGTTAACGTGGGCTCTGTTTTCAGGCTTGATACAGATGAATGTTCCGACCATCGTCGGTTTTATGTCAATTTACGCGTCTTTCGTAGAGTTTTTTGGACATTTAACCAAACAGTTGAAGATTCGTCCACATGTCAGCCGTCACCAGAATGTCAACCCCGCAGACACGAGATTGCAGATCACCATGAATGTAGATCATGTTATGGTAGACAACTCATCTCCGTCAGCCCTCCCAAATGCGAAGTTCCCAACAACGGCACAATGTCAAGGCCCTCACGTGCAAAGAATGACATGTCTAATGACTTCGGCTTAATGATGGGTCTAGAAGCAAAATCCCTCATGAATTGTTCATGCTCTGCTTCATTATTTTCAAACAAATATCCAAATGGGAGGTCAACAATGGGCTCAGGCTCAGGTTCCGGTGCATGCTGTTGCCTAGAGGAGGATGCCCCGCGCGATGCTCGGTGCTTGATCCATCTCCCACGCACATTGCCGGTGTCAGTAGGAGCTTGTCTACGACGCATGATGAGAACAAAGACCTACAAAGGGACGTTACAATCAATCAGGAAACAAGAAACATTCATCATTCTCAATTTCACATTTACATTCATCATTTTCACTAACAAACACTTTCAACATAAACAAGAAATACTCATAAACGCAAAAAAATTCGCATAAACACAAAAAAATTATCATAAACATGTACATTCATCGTTTTCCTCCATAAATATCAATAAAAAACTCAAATCAATCATACATACATAACAAAACCACCAATTCTTGATGAAAAACGAAGATAAATTCGTCCAAAAATAAAAAAAATTATCATAAACATATACATTCATTGTTTTCCTCCATAAATATCAATGAAAAACTCAAATCAATCATACATACACAACAAAACCACCAATTCTTGATGAAAAACGAAGATAAATTCGTCCAAAAATAAAAAAATTCACATAAACGCAAAAAAATTATCATAAACATATACATTCATCGTTTTCCTCTATAAATATCAATGAAAAACTCAAATCAATCATATATACACAACAAAACCATCAAATCTAAGCACAAAACAGTAAAACACAAATGGGGTTTGCAATAACACAATGTCGACGATGGAATTCCGAAAATGGGACGAAAACATACCGAAATTGATGCAAATGCAAGTTGATTAAAGTTCTCTTCGCAACCCACCAACGGATTCAGAGAGATTTTGGCGAAAAGAGATGGGGGAGGGGTTTGGGGAGGAGATTTAGTCGATTAGCGGCGTTTTGGGTGTTTAAAAACCCTCATCATCGAAATTTAGTCGACTAAACCACTTGGTTTAGTCGACTAAATGTCGGGTGTGGGCTTTTTAACGCCCACCCCCGTAATTTAGTCGACTAAACCTCTGGTTTAGTCGACTAAAGGGGGGTAGATTTGGAATATGTTTCTAGAGAAGGACATAATGAGAAATAGTTTCAAAGTAGGGGCATTTTGGTAAATAGTTTTCTAAAAAGGGGCACTATGAGAAAAAAGCCATCAGCTGGGCTCCTATAATTAGGGCCAAAATTTTCTTGTAGAAGGGCTCCAGCTATCATTATTAATTTTTTAGCACACCCTACTGTTTCAAGCAATAATGGCCCAACAAAACTATTTAATAACATTAAGTTATTTTTCGTTTCAAATAAATGTGATAGTCCATATACCAAAAAAAAAAAAAGTGATAGTCCACACAATTTATGAATGAGCTTCTATTCTGCGGAGAAATTTCTGAAGGTGAATGATCCAATTAGTAAAGACAAGGGATTTCCTGGATTTATTATGTGTACCAACTCTCAAGTTTCTTTAATTTACCAATTTATATTTCGTTTGGGTTTTAGATTCGCCATTAACGTATTTTCATCATTCACAGTTTTTTTTTGGTAAAAAAAAGTTTTTGAGGGGTTTGACATCAGTCCCCCACTAAGGCTAGGGTACGGCTCTGGGCTCTTTAAACATTTAATGGGGACCTACGAGATCGCCTAACGAAGGAATCTTAGCAACAACAGCGGAGATCGAACACTTACAGTTTTAGGGGGAAAAACACAACTCAATTCTTCTCAGATATCCCAATTTTAAAAGAACTTTGTGAATTTTAAAAAAATAGTACTACTTCGTTCCTATTTATAAGTCTACTTTGGTCAAAATCTCACATATCAAGGAAATGTGATTAACTCAATGATTATAAGGGTATATTTTCAATTTTACCCTTATTTATGATTGACTATTTTTCAATTCTTTCTACCCTCTCTATCTTTATGAATATAATTAATATGGGTAAAATTGTCAAAATCTCATTTATTATATGAAAATGAACTTATAAATAAGACTAAAGTAGTACTTGTTTTTGGCTGTGCTGGTTGACTTCATAATGAAGGATATTTTAATAAATAAAAAATTTAACTAGGACTAAAGTTCAGATTTCAGAAATAAAATCTTTGGTATAAATTAAAGAAAAAAAAAGCAGTACCAATTTATTTCTTAAAAAGACAAGATATATCCTTATCTCTGACGAGTCAACATAATCTATTTTACTTGTTGGGTTTTGGATATGGTGAACATAATTACCTTCCAAAATTAAATTATTTCAAGTTCAATGGATTCCAAGATTTATTAATGGATTTGAAAATGAACCAACCAAAAAGATTAATTTAAAAAGGGATTAAAAAAAAGGAATAAAGCCCATACAATAGTGCGGAAGAGCGCAGAGATCAATGATTGGACCTAAAGACTCAACATTTAAAAAAAAAAAAAAAACTCATTTTTGAAATCAGACATGCAGGCTGTCTCTGCACGTTACCGTTATTAATTAGACAAACGTAGAAAGAAAGCATGCGTACGTGTCTTCGCTTGTCTCCCACTCTTTTACTCTCATCAACCATCCAACGGTCACTAAACCACTAGCCGTTGAGTTTTTTTTTTTTTTGAAAAAAGACGACGCGTCCCGAGCCCAGACAAATATTTATCCATCATACTCTCTTTACGTTCTCTCAATCCCCAGTGAGGTGTGTGTCAGGGTTCTTCAGTTCTTCTTCTGGGGGTTTCTGGGATTATCAACCAAAAATGGTGATTTCTCGTGAGAACAATGCTAATTTCTCCGTCAAACCCACAAGCCTGCAAGGTAATAATATTTTCTTTTGGTTTTGACTTTAACATTGTAGCTCTTCACTCTCCATAGATGTTACATGAATCAATGCAGCTGAAATGCTTGAAAATTATTATATTGACGTATTTTGGGATTAATATTACAGGAGGTGTGGTTGGAGGAAATAGAAGGGCACTGGGCGTGATCAATCAGAACCTCAAGGACTGTGGACCCAATAAGAAGATCTCTGATCCAGTGCATCGACCAATTACCAGGTGACCATATTCTCTCTGTATATATACATTCTGATTTGTGAAATAGTGAAACCTAAATGAGTAATATAGCATCTAGTTTTGCATCCAGTAGATACATTGGGGAAGTGAGAGAGAAACTGAGAGAGAGAAAAGTAAGAAAGTGAGGATTTAAGAGGAGAGGCATGAAGGGACATTGAGGTAATCAACTGATGTGTGTGTGGTGAAGATTATTATGGTCTTGCATTTCGAAGTGAGAAGGGGAAAAAGTTTTGTTCATGAGCTTTGTTGTTCACATAATCACATCAATGGCGTCTGGAGGAGGAGGAAGAAGTGGTGGGAAGGAAAAGAGAAATATGGTGGGGCCCAGCTATAAGCATATGTCTTCAGGGAATGACGGAAAGTTTTCTGTAGTCACATGCATGTATGTACTGGAATGGTTATATGGGTCATTTGAAATTTTTCTAATGCTTTATTATTATTATTATTATTATTTTGTGGTCCTCCTTAATAAGTATTAGACAGCTCCATTAATGTAATTCAGGTCAATGGCTTGACAGAAACATTCAGTTTTTTAAAAATTTGAGAGTTACATCGCACCGAGGAGTCAAACAAGGAAGTATAACTCTCACAAAGGATCTGAGTATCTAGTTTGAAATAAAGGAGTATAATAAGGACCCAATAGTTGAATCATATGATTTAAGAAAATGATTAAAATGGGTTAAAAATAATAAGTATATTTTAAAATATAATTTTTTTAGTATGCGGGATAAATGATCGAGAGAGAGAGAAATATGGTGAATATAAATATATATAATTAATGAAGCACAAAATTCATTAAAATGTTGGGACAATTCTTTTCGGGTTATTAAAAAGACCAAGACAATATGCGTTTCACTTATTTTATGCATTTCATTAAAAAAAATCGATATGATATATATATTTGGTTTGAAGTCATTTACGACTGAACTTTTTATACGATTTTTTCATGTATTTACGAAAATGACGTTGCATGGCGATATGTTCGGTGCGTCTAAGTTGATTTGAATTTATGCACATTAATTATTCTTAGTAATGATTACTGAAACATTTTGATTTACTGTTTTTCAGGACATTTGCCGCGCAAATTGCTCCCACAAAGCAGCCTCCTCCCGAGGTACTCTCTTTGACACAAAGTCAGATTTTTTTTTAATTTTTTTTTATTTTGATTAAACTAGAAGGACCCTAATATATATAAATACCACGAAGTATGAGAAATTCTCACAGCCTTGGAGCTATAGATTTTACAACGATAATGATTGTTATTTCTGAGTATCGCTGGGTTGAATTTCAACAGGAAAATAAGAAGTCAAGTTTAAACTCAAATGGATTAGGAGAATGCATATTTGTGGATGAAGAACACAAGTCAGTGAAGGAGCAGCCAGTACCCATGTCTTTAGAACAACTAGAAGAAGCAATGCAGACTGAAACATATCAGATGGTATATAAGTGTACTTCTCACTTTGTTTTAATTTCCTTCAAATTAAATATATTTCAAAATCAATGCAATGATTATGAATTAACTATTGCTCTTGAACATGGTAAAAGGAAGTTGAGATGGAAGATATAGTTGAAGATCCTATTATGGACATTGATTGTAGTGATGTGGACAACCATCTTGCAGCTGTGGACTATGTTCATGAACTTTATTCCTACTACAGAAATATGGAGGTAAAGCAATAGTTAGTTAATATTTAGTAAATCCAATCATATAAAGAGATCCTCCAAATGCCTCTGGTTATATTATTTGGAAGTATTTCGATTGGATCTGCATGGCTTGGGTTTGCAGGTTTTGCAAGCGTTAACTCATACAAAGCATGAACTTTGCACATGGGTTTTAGATTTAGTCTAATAAAGGCCTGAATTTGGAAATATATGTCTTTGCATGAAAACTATGTTCGCTTGAATTAATAATTAATGTTAGATACGAATCTAATAATCAGCGCGACTTTGCTTGAAATTATCAGTGGGCCCATGTACATTGATATAGTTTGAGAAATAACTCACTTGAAGGTTTTTACGAGACTTGCTGTGAATTTTATATTTTAAATTGATTGATTGCTGATGATTCATATCAATATATAATTTCTTTTTTTTTATCCCTCTAAAAACTAACACCATGGAAATATACTACATGCAGAATAGTAGCTGTGTGTCTCCAAATTATATGTCACAACAATTTGACATTAATGAAAGAATGAGAGCTATACTGATTGACTGGCTCATTGAGGTATAAGAATCAAATAAATACTCCTCACTTACTAGTAGTAGTAGTCGGCTTTCTGGTTGGAATGAAATTGTTATTAAATTAAAGACTCGTGTGTTTGTTTGGTGTTGAACCTTCAGGTGCAAGACAAGTTTGATCTCATGCGTGAGACTTTGTTCCTTACAGTGAACCTAATAGACAGGTTTTTGGAGAAGCAATCAGTGATAAGGAAGAAGCTTCAGTTGGTGGGTTTAGTGGCCATGCTTTTAGCATGCAAGTATGAGGAAGTTTCAGTTCCTATAGTGGAGGATCTGTTACTTATATCAGACAAAGCATATACGAGGAAAGAAATTCTTGAAATGGTAATGTTTCTTTCCTTAATCAAATTGTTGTTGACTTTTTTTTTTTGGTTGAACCATAAGAAGATGAGGTTGTCCTTTCTCTGACTAATGCAGGAGAAGCTGATGCTCAGCACATTGCAGTTTAACATGACAGTGCCCACGCCATATGTGTTTATGAGAAGGTTTTTAAAGGCCGCACAGGCAGATAGAAAAGTTAGTACTCATAATTTTTATCAACATTCTGTAAATGATGAGGCAGATGTTAGGTCTTTAAAATAATAATAATAATTGTTGAGGAAGAAAGATTTAGGACTGGGACTTGGCAAAAAAAAAAAAAAAAATCTTGGTGACTTTGAGGGGGAGATTGTTGGGATGTGAAAACTTTAGTTCTAGCAAAGGGTCGAAGTTGGACTGACACTTGATGAGGAAATTGTTGGGACAATAAACCTCTCGTTAGCATGGGATTGATATTGGACTTACTTGAAGGAAAGACTGTTAGCAAGGGGTCGACGTTGGGCTCGTACTTGATAAGGAGATGGTTGGGACGTCATACCTCTGGTTATAATCGGGGATTGACGTTGGACTCGCACCTGAAAAAGAGATAGTTAGGATGCCAGACCCTTTTAGTTAATGCAATCCATTCTGACAAGCAGTATGATATTTTTCTCTAATACTAACTTCTGTGTACTAAATTCTTTGCTTGCAACTGTGGAGCAGATGGAGTTGCTAGCTTTCTTCTTGATAGAGCTCTCTCTTGTGGATTATGGAATGTTGAAGTTCCCACATTCTTTGCTAGCTGGAGCTGCAGTTTTTACAGCTCAATGCACCATCTATGGTTTCAAGCAATGGAACAAGACATGTGAATGGCACACCAACTACTCAGAAGATCAACTCTTGTAAGTAACATGAGAGATCAATTTTGCTTGAAATAACCAGAAGTTGTGTTAACGTAATTGCTTAAGCTGTTGAGTTAAATACTAGTCTTTACTAATTCTACCCTGAAATATGAAACATAACTTGCAGGGAGTGCTCTACAATGATGGTTGATTTGCATCAAAAGGCTGAGAAAGGAAAACTAACAGCTGTACATAGGAAGTATTGCACATCTAAACTGAACTATACTTCAAAATGTGAACCAGCGAGTTTCCTTGTGACGAACCAATTATAGCAAGGCCATGTATAGAAGAAGAACTAACAAAACAAATACATGACTTCTTTTATGATTGGTAAAAGCAAATGGATTCTCTCAATTTCCTTCAAAATTGACAATGTCGATCTCAGAGACAAATTGAGACTGTCTCTATTTCTTTCTGGACATGTCAATTTCAAAGAGGAATCAAGGAGATCCAAATGAGATTGGGGGTTAAAATTGCGTATGCATAACAGCAACTTTGGGTTGCATTCGTGGTTTTATTTTAATTTTCTTTCTATTTTTATTTTTCTTATCTAATTGAACACATCTGATCTTCTAATTTGAAGATGGTACGTTTCTCTTGTTCTAGTTGAATAAAATAATGGAAATGAGAGAACAATCTCATTTGTTCGAGTAATTTTACATGCTTTTGTTTTAGTTTTCCTCTTGAATTTTATAATCTTTTCATTTTGGTTGACAATGCTTTTTGTAAAGCCTTCCCAACATAATTTATTAGCTTAGAATGCATTTCAAATGCCTCTAATTATTTTTTATGTAAGAGCTCTGGTCCTCTGGAATCTGGATATTTGTAGAATGATATTCGTATTTTATTATTATTTAAAATTTTTCCGCAATAAATTAGAGATGAGGCTAAAAACTATGTGATCAAAATGCTTTAGATTGGAAGTATTCAATGCATTCTGCGATTATTTTGGGGTTCGTGCAGATTCCATGTAATGATTATAAAATAAGCATGGCGTCTATTATTACTACTATAAATGTATAATACTATTCCCTCTCATCCTTCGGCACCAATTATTAATATTTTTTTGTCTTTATTATAAAGCACCAACTTATTTTAACTAACTCATTTATTATTATTATTTTTTATATTATGCCCTCATTTTTAACTAACTCATTTAAAGTTACATCATTAAAGTAAGGGTGAAGTTGGAAATATTTATTAATTTTAGGCCTAATTAATGAGTTAACTTCATTCCTTGGTTTATAAGAAAAAGTAGTTGGTGCCTTATAATAAAGACCAGGGGGAGTAGTACTCCCCCTGGTCCTTATTATAAGACATCAACTATCTTTTCTCACAAACCAAGAAAATGGAAGTTAAGTCATTAAATGAGCCTAAAATTAATAAAAGTTTCCAACTTTATCCCTACTTTAATGAGATAAATTTAAATAAGTTTGTTAAAGTAAGGGCATAATAGGAAATAGTAATAAAAAGTTAGTTAAATGTAATTGGTACCTTATAAAAAGGATAAAAAATTGTGGGTAGTTGGTGCCTTATAATAAATACGAGAGAGAGTATATATGAATCTCATTGTCATTGTTGGAGTATTCAACCACTACATCACAGCCTTTTTGGTATGATTGAGTTGGTACTCAAAAAGTATGTTTACATAGGTAAATGCAAAACACTATTTATATATTTATCTCGTACATCATAATTTATATTAGGAAAACAATTTCTATCGTTAATTTAAATATACGTGAAAAATCCTCCTACATATCCAAGTTAATATTTCCTAGCTTGCTTCATGTTAGCTGTTGAATTTTGGAATATTTGATATTGACATTAAGGTAGTGTTTAGAAATATATCAAAACTTAGGTTATACGCTAGTCGAGACAAAACTCCTCTCATATACTGACTTCATAAATCTTAAAACTTAGATTTTGGAAGATTTCCAATCATTACCTAAGGGCCAATAGTTACGTTCGCAAAAGACCAAAAAAGCTAATAGAGTAATGAACTACTCTGTGTTGTTCTGGACCTTTAGATAATTCAGATACATTTTTTCTCACCAAGTCATGAAATCTTTTTTATGGGAGAATTCATTACTCGTACAAGGAAAAGGACGATGGGATAATCTTCTTCTCAAAGACCTTTTTTTTTTTAATTTGTTTTAATTAACAGGTGTTTTTATATATGACAGTAAAACAAATTGAGTGATTAATAATAATAAATATTGCTTTATACGCTAAGCCCTCTTCCCGTGTGATCCAAGTATAATAAGTAATCATATCAACTTATTAAACTAATACCTACCTACCCCCTGAAAATAACAATAAAAGGAGCAGCCACATATATACTCTAAGTGACAAGGACAATTAAAGAAAAATCACATAGCTAATAATAAAATTCTGTTTTTTTTTTTAAAAAAAAAGAAGGCAATAGTACAATGGGAAGTGGTATTTGGCTTCTTTGGCTAAGCAACCAATAGGAAGCAATTTGACAGCAACGGGTAGGTTTTTCTTGACCCTCGTGCGCCTACCACTGCTAAACAATGGACTGACAAAATGAAGTTAAACTATAACAATTAAATAATAATAATTAAAATATAAATTAAATCCAAATACTGCTTTTTGTTTGTTTGTTTGTTTGTTTGTTTTTTTGAGGAGATGAAGTTGTTATAAAACTGATAAAAATAATAAGAAGAAGAGCAGAGGTTCTAGAGAGATAAAGTAGAGAGATAGATTCTCATTTCATTCAATCAATGAACAGTTACAGAAAACCTCTATTTATAGAAGAAAAATGGGACTTTAGTGTAATTTCTACCTCTGGGTCATTTGATATAGTTTTCCCCAAAAACCTAAACTATTCACTCACGGATTTCCTTCCCGTGAGTGATTGTATAATTGTGTGCGGGTCCCACCAAATAGTAAACTACTATGCGTGGTACTATGCAAATAGTAAATCACTATGCGTGGGTCCCATATCATCTTTTAATATTTGGAAACCGGGAGTCAATGGACATCCACATAATAAGTATATTCATAACACTCCCCCTTGGATGTCCATTTATGAATGCGCCTCGTTAAAAACTTCAACTAGGAAAAACCCAGTGGGATAAAAACCTAGCCAAAGAAAAGAGTACATCATCCATTGATACACTTTCTAGTGCTGCCTCATTAAAAACCTTTCTAGGAAAAACCCAGTGGGATAAAACCCAGATAAGGGAAAAAGAGTACAGCGTGTATCGTCTTCCCCTCTTGATTACATCAGTGTTGCTCCCCCTGATGACTATATTGCTTCAATGTCTTTCTGAGCATATTATACTTTCTGTCATCAAATATTCTGTTAGAAACGCCCAATTTGATTGTTCATTATATACCTGCAAGATCTAAATCTGTCAAGTAAAGTCATAATAATCTTTTCATAAATATATATGTGCATATAGAAATTCAATAAATGTTTATTCAGATAATGATGCTATATGCACTATCATCTTGAGTCCTTTTGGGACATATGTGTTTCTGGCGCCTTATGTGCTTCTAGCACATACAAATATATTGTGGCTCATGATCCTCATTATCATTCATTGCAGCATATGCTATCATAGATATTATTAACGTCGACTTCATTTTCAGTCCCATCGGATTTCATTCATAATTTATTGAGATCTCATTATATTCACATATATTAGGTACCTAGGTCTCTCTTGGACCACAATACACTTTTCTTGTAATATCTCTTCTGGAGATAACATCTCATCAAAAGATAACTCTTCTGGAGCTTTACTTAATTATCCTCGACTTAATCATCTATATTTTATAGCTCCTTTTCTCTTTTGAGGATTTTTATCTTTTAAAACCGATGGACCTGCAACGCTTCAGGAGTGCTTTATAACAATTCATATAGGAGCATTTGCAGTTGGGATATGTGACTTTGTCACTTTCTTTAGGTCAGTAAATGCTTCTGGCATTCGATTAACTAAACTCTGAAATTGAATTATCATTTTGAACTTTTAGTGCACAATTCCTTGTACGATGATCAATATGAGCCAATGATAATTCATTCTAGTAAATCTTTACCCAATCTGCTTATTTTTCTCCCCCTCATCAAATCATCAATTTTCTTTGTATATCCATCTATGTGCATTGTAATAGATTAATAATCATTACACATTTAAAACATTTCAAGATGGAATTAATCTGACTCCTGACCAAAAGCCAATTATACGGGGAGAATTCTATTGGCTTATATAATTGCTGCAAATATACACAACATATAAATTTTGTTCTCATAATCATTGATCTATCCATTCATGGATACTTTAATACATTATTTCTGGATCATTCAATCTGGAAATTGCGCGCATAATATATTGCAAACTTCTGGTTGCAAACATCACTGCTAACTTTGCAAATTTATAATCTCATATGTAAACTTTCAATTTGATATATTTCCAGAGATCCATTTCTAATAATTAATTCTATCTGAGAACATGCAGCACATAATATATGACTCGGATGATCAAACAAGTCATGCCAACATTTCATATGATTTATCATCAAATCTAATATTCATTTTGGGGGAATCAACATAGAAACATTCACAAAGAATTATCACATAAATATTCACACTTGATATATATCATTATCATTCTCCCCCTCAAGTGTGAGACCTTAAAAATTAATTTATGGAATTTCCATACAATATTCCATGATAATAGCATATATGATATCTATTTCATTAAAATTCCACAGATTTCTAAATGCATTATCAATGCATAATTTTGTTACTTCTGGTAACAAAATTTCCATTTTCCAGAATCAACAAACAAATATATATTAAATACAAAATCATCAGGTGTATAATTGCAGATTCACGAGCGCAATACTGTGTAATCACAGGCGCATCACTGTGGAATCACAGGCGCGACAACTCAGATTGTCGTATACATATAAAGTCAAAAAGATTCCAGGCTCGTGCTTTATAGGGAGCAAATTTGTAGAGATTTAACAGGACTACGCAAATCTGCAAAGATTCAATAGGATTTAATTCAACTATAAATAGAGGAAGGCAAACAAACATGCCTCACAAACACTCAAGCATCTGATAATATCAACTACCAGATACTCACACATATTTCTCTAAATTCTATTGCCATGGCAGGACCAAGCAGTTTTATCCCAGTTTCTGATACATCCGAAACAGCATTACTTGATGCTTTGTTGTATGATGATCAGCATAACATGTCATTTACTTCTTTGTTATCTCCTAATCCCTTTGAAATGTTTATTCCTCCTTCTACTATTCCTCCTTCTGCTTCAAATGTACCTACTTCTCCCCCTAGAACAAGTGTTCTTCCTCAATCTACAAGGATTGAAGGTACAACTGAAGCAGGTTCATCAAGGAGGCCTGTTAAGAGGTGTAGAACTATGGCAGAACTAATGGAGTCTACCAATCCAGTTCAGCCAATAGTGTCGGCAGTTAATCAACCAGCATTCACTAGCCAGCAAACTATCATCAGTTTGCCAGCAACAACCAGCCCAACAACAACAATCAGCCAACCAACAACCACTAGCCAGCCAGCAACAATTAGCCAGCCAACAGCTACAAGCCAATTAGCAACTACTAGCTTATTGGAATGTAGTTGCTGTCATGTTTTACGGGAAATTATTCATACCAACGGACTTCAGTACCATAAACTTGAAGTTCACGGAAGAAGAACAGGTATGATTACCCATGCTGTTTTATTTGAAAAAGTACAGGATAAATCTTATAATACTGACAGGCTTCCAATGTTTGATTTCACAAAGAAAAATTTTGAAGAAATCAAACAATTTCTGACACAGTATTGTATAGATTTACAAGCATCAGGATATATCTTGATGCGTGATCCTGTATTAGCCTATCATGAGGTTCTCTGTGTTGGTTCGGAATGGGCTATAAATCCAAATGACCTCCATGGAAGTTCATTTCAAACCAATATTGAACACTCATTAGGCAAAGGAAAACAACCTGCAGTAAGTATACCCTATGATACTTCATCCCTTAACCAGGGTGAATTATATAGGTTATCTATGGAGCAAAGAGAAAGAATAAAGAAAACAACGCTCCATGATTTAAGAAATTATTTTCACTTAACCCTTGATGAAGCGAGTAAACAATTAAATATGTCTACTCACACCATACAAAAAATCTATCAAAAAGGAGGGTTAACTGAGTGGCCACACAAGAAGCTCAAGAAACTTATGACGCAAATCTCGATATTACGAAGAGCTTTGCCTCATCTGGATCCCATCTCAAGAGAAGCAAAAGAAGAAGACATTAAATATCTTCAGAATGAGATGATTAAAGTTTGTAATGATGTTGAGCCACTCGCAATTAAACTTTGTTGAAATAATATTTCCTTTTGCTTAATTATTTTGTTTATGAATATTCTTTTCTCGTATTTATAAAAATTGTTATAATCATAGAAATCACATAACAACTATAATAATATATTTGCTTCATTCACTTCTGGGAATGAAGTTGGATAAAAATTCATGATCCATAACTCACTGATTTGTTTGATCATGGCAAGAAATTAATCCACAATATTGCTACTACAATAGCAAATTGAATATATTTATTTATAATATCAATCATGATCATACAATCCCTTGTCTCATAATTTAAGGGAATATTTAATGCCAAATATACAATTTTGAGGCCTTTATACAACTGATAACATACAAAATTTATGGATCAAATATTGTTTCATAATTTGTCTCTTGTTATCAGGCTAACTTGCCTCTTGGCTTCAGGCAATCTTGCCTCTGAAATTAAGGCTATCTTGCCTCTTAGGCTCAAGCCAATTTATGCCTCATCTCTCAAGCCAATCTATGCCTCATATCTCTATGGCATTTTGATCTCATCATAATATATATGATCTTTTAACAGTTTATCTTCAAGATAAATAAAATATAAGCATAATAAAATAAATAGATGGAACCCACTAATAGTGTGGTTGCCATAAATAATAAGAAGGGAGAGGGATATATATATATATAGCAATAAATAAATAAAATAAAATAAATGACTGGAAATAAACATGCTAGATTAATAAAAAGAAGATGAGATAGGAATGGTAGTAAACTCACAGCGAGACCTATCTCATCCAAAGATAAGAAAGAAGATGCATATGCAAATGTAAATATATATATATATATATATATATATATATATATATATATATATATATAATATAGAAAACGGTAAAATAAAAAGGGAAGGGGATTTAAAGCAGTAAATAAATAATAAATAAATGGAGTCCACTATACAAGTGTTACCACCATGAAAAATAAAGCAATAAATAATAAATGGTGCCCACTATACTAGTGTTGCTACCATGAAAGATAAATAAAGCAGTAAAGAATTAAAATAAAATAAATGGGGCCCACAAAATATCACCACCATAAAAGATAAATAAACTCTAAATAAAATAAATAAATAGAGCCCACTAATAGAGACTAGTGTGCCTCCATGAAGAATAAATAAATGTAAAATAAAATAAATAAATGGAGCCCACTAATAAATAATGTTGCCGCCATAAAAAATAAATAAATGTTAAAATAAATAAATAGAACCCACTAGTAAATATACTAATGTGCTATCATAAAAGATAAATAAATGTTAGTAACAATAAAATAAATGCTAGTGACATAAAACTAAATATTAGTAAAGTCAGTATGGAGCTTAGTATAGCCACCATGAGATAAATAAATAAAGCAGTAAGTAAAGAATTACAAATGGAGCTTAATGACGCCACCATGAAATAAATGAATAGGAAGTGGGAAGAATATATAAACATAAATAAATTACTGTAAATAATAAAATATAAATTTACCGTGAATAGTAAAATTACTATTCACTATAAATAGTGAATAAAGTAAAATTACAGAAAGATTAATCTAGACTTCCATGTAGGAGTCAAATGAATAAAATGTAAAAATTACTGAAAAAGGGGTAAATTTACTGTGAATAGTAAATTACTATTTACCGTAGTAAAATAGTAAATAATCTCAAATCTTAACCATGGAACCCGATGTTAAAATAATCGGTAAGAATAGATATTTAATTCCATATAATGGTTAAGATCATCCCAGATAAATAAAATGGAAATATGAAATAGATGGTGAGAAAATCTTACCTTGGTAGAGTCTTCGTGCTGATAACGTGTTATAAAACTGATAAAAATAATAAGAAGAAGAGCAGAGGTTCTAGAGAGATAAAGTAGAGAGATAGATTCTCATTTCATTCAATCAATGAACAGTTACAGAAAACCTCTATTTATAGAAGAAAAATGGGACTTTAGTGTAATTTCTACCTCTGGGTCATTTGATATAGTTTTCCCCAAAAACCTAAACTATTCACTCACGGATTTCCTTCCTGTGAGTGATTGTATAATTGTGTGCGGGTCCCACCAAATAGTAAACTACTATGCGTGGTACTATGCAAATAGTAAATCACTATGCGTGGGTCCCATATCATCTTTTAATATTTGGAAACCGGGAGTCAATGGACATCCACATAATAAGTATATTCATAACAGAAGTGAGCTTTTGCTCCACTAACGTTTTCTTCCACCAACCCCATGATTCGCTGGTTTCTTTGTCATGGCGTTTGGGATTGTGACAGGCTGACAGGTCTGACAGCCCTTCACAACATACCTTTGAATTATTATTATTTTTTGGAAATCAAACTAAAGACCTAAATCAAAAGATATTATGTTGATAGTTTTTTTTTTTTTAATTTTAGTAAAATGAAGTTTTTAAAATAAAATTTAAATTATATTTGAATTCATACATAATTTATATATTTATACATCTCTTCGAAAATATTTGTATAAATAATTAAATATATCAATCTATACCTAAATATAAGTCACTTGTAGGGGATAAGTTTTGTTCAAAATATAAGTAATGTGTAGAATAATTAGTGATCATTTCTTAATTTTACCTCTATTTGAAAAGAAAGAAAGATGAGAAGTGGATGGAAAAATTATTTTTAAATGAGGGAGAGACAAAAATAATAATTATTATAATTGTAAATTTTTTTTAATCAATTTACTACATTTCTTAAAAATAAGAGAATAAGATATGAGTGAGTTATATTTAGCCATCTATATTTTAGGTACTGTTTACTAACATGCTAAAATTTAGATTTTACGTTAATTGAAATAAAACTCCTAGGACTTATCTAATAAATTTTACCTAGTACTTATCTAATAAATTTTAAAATTTAAATTTTAGAAAGTTTTCAAAGAATACTGATAAATAAGTTAAGTCAAGCCAACCCTTCAATTAAATTAGACCTAGCAAGCAGCACACTGACTCACTCACGCACTTATTAATATGCCCTTCCCCTGATTTAGATCTTCGACCCAATTCATAACTAAAATTCTCTCTGAAATTTTGCCTCTCTGTTCTGTTCACTCTCAGATCAACGTTACCATGTCAATGGCTGCTCTCTCTGGTACCCAACTTCTTCAGAATCCTAATCATCGCATCAACAACTTCGCCACCCCCAACCATCACTCCCTCGTCACCTCAATACGCCCTGCCGGCGCCACCTCGGTCAGACCCATCTCTATCAAATGCGCCGCCGTGCCGACCACCACCCAGACCAACGACCGTCCGCCAGCTCAGACCTCATCCGCAGATCGTGTCTTTAACTTCTCCCCCGGGCCCGCCACCTTGCCGGAGACCGTGCTCAAGAAGGCGGAATCGGAGCTCTACATATGGCGCGATTCCGGCATGAGCGTGATGGAAATGAGTCATAGGGGTAAGGATTTTCTCTCCATAATCCAAAAGGCAGAATCAGATCTACGCACCCTTTTGGATATTCCGGAGGAATATCATGTTCTGTTCTTGCAGGGCGGCGCTACCACGCAATTCGCCGCCTTGCCGTTGAACCTCTGCAAGCCAGAGGATCAGGTTGATTACGTAGTAACAGGATCGTGGGGAGACAAGGCGTTCAAGGAGGCTCAGAAATTCTGCACACCCAATGTAATCTGGTCTGGTAAATCCGAGAAGTACACCAAAATCCCATCTTTCAGCGAATTAGATCAACTTCAGAACCCGCACGCAAGGTATTTGCATATATGCTCAAACGAGACAATTCATGGTGTTGAGTTCAAGGATTATCCAACCCCAAAGAATCCAAATGGTGTTTTGATTGCTGATATGTCTTCACATTTCTGTTCAAAACCTGTGGATGTTTCTCGATTTGGTGTGATCTATGCCGGGGCTCAGAAAAACGTAGGGCCATCTGGGGTTACGATTGTGATCATAAGGAAAGATTTGATTGGAAATGCTCAGAATATCACTCCGGTGATGCTTGATTACAAGATACAAGCTGAGAATAACTCGCTGTACAACACTCCATCTTGTTATGCAATTTACATGTGTGGTTTGGTGTTTGAGGATCTGTTGGAGCAGGGCGGTTTGAAAGAGGTCGAGAAGAAGAACAAGAAGAAGGCTGAGATTCTGTACAGTGCCATTGAAGAAAGTAATGGGTTTTACAGGTGCCCGGTGGAGAAATCTGTGAGGTCATTGATGAATGTGCCATTTACGTTGGAGAAATCAGAGTTAGAAAGTGAGTTCATCAAGGAAGCAGCAAAAGAGAAGATGGTTCAGCTCAAGGGACATAGGTCAGTGGGTGGGATGCGAGCTTCTATATACAATGCGATGCCTTTGGCTGGAGTTGAGAAGCTTGTGGCTTTCATGAAGGATTTCCAAAGCAGGCATGCCTGAAGCAACATTCTGTGATTGTAATATTTCGAAGAATTTAAACTTGTCTGAATTTTAGCTTCTTGGGTAGCAGATTTTATACCTTTTTTGTTTTAGTTTTTTAGTGTGATGCTTTATTGCTGCTGAGACTGGGGAGTTAATATGTCACCTGACCATAGCTTTAGTGAGGGTGGGGTGTGAATAATGATGAGTTTGATCGCTTCAGGGTTGTAATGTAAGGGAAAAAACTGGGTTGGCTCTGTATCATTTTTTCTGAGATGATCTTTTGGAGTAAAATTCTGAAATCCATTAATACTTCAAAGAGGCGATTTCAATTCAGGCAGAAAGGAAGAATGTGCTAGTTTGGTTGTTTACTAATTGTTTGATTTGATTCGGATAAGAAAGTTAAATAAGTTAATTAATATAACGTATATTTTCTAAAACACCCTAACCATCTTCCTTAATTTCATTTTTATTCGTTATAGTTGAACGAGCAATAACAAGTAATAGGGATAAATTAAGAAAATATTGATAAATATAAAAATTATGTCTTATATCTAGGATCAAGGTCAATTTTTCAAATGTGTTTTAAGTAGTATATAAGCTTGTATGGTTCAATCCTGTGATGTTAATGGCGTTAGTAGATTGGATCAGGCAAAATAAATTCACTAATAAATGCATGAGCATGAAACATGTTGAAATGTTTACCGACCAAAAGAACTGAGCCTAAGGCAATTATTATTGGTATGTTTTCTTATAAGCATAAGATATTTTTACTTTGCATTTGGCTTTCTTTCTATACCTCTTACAAACTCTTTCCCTCTTTTTTTGTTTTCTTTTACCGCTCGATTAAGATCTCAACAGTTCAGATTTACCATCATTTTCCTTCATTTGCCCTTGTAATAGTATTTTTATTATATGACGACTATTAACCATTGAAATCTTAATTCAACGGTACAAAAGGAAAAATGATAGGAATGAGTATAGGAAAAAAGTCAAGTACGATATCTTTCTATTAAAAGTAATCACATTTGAAACACTTTTGGATACTAAATATAGAGATATCTTTAAATGAAAATTCAAACCTTCGTATATTTCATTGTGAATTGCAAAGGATTAACATATTTCATTATACTTAGCTCCCATTGTTCAAATGATATGCCCAATAATATCTTTTTTGTAAATTTAATTATTGTATTTTGTGTAATGACTTGACTGGCCCAATAAAAGGAGACCAACACAGGCAAGCAGGCCTAAAACGTTATAGACTCTAGGATGATTTTCTGATTCATATCTGCGATGACGGCGTTTCGAACTCTTGACTTTATTGTAGGAGGTAAAATGCTCCCCAACAGGCCAAGAGTTCAAATGCGTCTAGGATGATTTTCGTTATCAGTGGTCTAACACATGCCGCACATGTAGGCAAAAAAAATTATGCAGTCATGGTCATGAAGTATTAGGCCAGAATAAAGCCCAAATAGCAACTTAAAACCAGAGCAATAATGAAGTCTTTTAAGGAAGTGATGAAAGACTTAGAAATTAGAAAATGATTTTGGAAGTTTTCTCTCTCTCATTGGCTCTCTTCTCCCTCAGAAGCACCTCTTGCTTTTCTGTATTTCTTTCTTCTCCTCCGGTAATTTCCCCTCCATCATTGTTTCCCTATTTTCAGATATTTCTTGATTGTAATTAGCTCAGATTATCAACTATATGCAATATTGGCAGAGCCAACTGCATCATTATTATCATATTGATGCTGTGTATTTTTTACCATTACACATTAGTACACAAATATATCAATGTAGGCTTTAATCTGAGGACCTCATTCAAATACCACGAGTGATGTATGCCATCGTTGGGGTAACTTACCATTGAGCCTTGTTCCCTAATTTGATCAGTAAATACCAACAGCTTTTCGTATAATAGGGTATCATGAATTTGCAAGTTCCCAACTTGCTGAAATTTGTCCATGAGCAAAGCTTTAGTTAAGTTAAGTTGTTGAATATGACAGGCATTCCAAGATATCAGTAGGAATGAATTTGTGCATTACTCTAATTTCCAAGCAAACAATACATATTTGACTGCTAAATTGAGCCTCCATCAATCTACTAAATGTGGTCATGAAAGGGGTAAAGGATAGGAGTGGATTAGAAAAGAAAAAGAGAAAAGTCAGATCTAAACTGAGGAGGCACTCGTTATTTTTTAGGTAAGAATTCAATTGATTCTTAATATAAATCTATGTTGATTTTTTTAGAAATTAAAATAATTAAATAAATAACTTAATCATAATGTATGTTATATAAGTCACACAAATTATTTTAGTATAAAAATGATAAATACAAATACAAAATATAAGCATGACTCTCAACTAGCAGCCCCAGATTAAAAATAGATGCAATCAGTTATTTAAACTAAATCTAAAATAAATTAAAAAAAATGACAGAAAAATAATTTTTAAATTTTTAAATTTAAAATTAGATTTATTATCAAGAGGTAATAAAAGAATCATACAACTTGATAAATAATTCAAATATAAAAAAATGGCTGATTTAGAATTTTCCAATTTGAAAAGTTGTTTTTCCGTTCTTCCTCGCATGACCCTTAAAATTAAAATGGACCCGTGATGAAAACAATGGAATGCAACTTCAACGCCGTAAAATATCCCGTTTACTTTTTAAAGAATCTTGTTTCGCTCGCGGTCGAGGCTCTCACCGGTATTTCTGTAGCCTTTTCTATGGCTTCTCGGTCTTCTTGCTCGTAAATCTGAATCTTCGAAACCCTAGCGCGCGTCCCGATATCTGCTCCACCAATGGCGAGAAGATCAGCGTCACTTCTTAAACAGCTTTTCACAACATTGGAATCATCGGACACTCCCAACATCATCTCCTCATGCTCGAGATTTACTCCCTCCCGATCCGTCACTTACATGCCCCGACCTGGGGATGGGACTCCACGCGCTGTGACCCTTATTCCCGGCGATGGAATTGGACCTCTTGTTACAGACGCTGTTGAGCAAGTGATGGAGGCGATGCACGCGCCAGTTTACTTTGAGAAGTATGATGTTCACGGTGACATGCCGAGAGTGCCTCCGGAGGTGATCGATTCGATCAAGAAGAATAAGGTTTGCTTGAAGGGTGGATTGGCTACACCCATGGGCGGTGGTGTGAGCTCCTTGAACGTGCAGCTAAGGAAAGAGCTTGATCTGTATGCTTCGCTCGTGAATTGCTTTAATCTTCCCGGCTTGGTGACGAGGCACGAGAATGTTGATATTGTCGTGATTAGGGAGAATACGGAGGGAGAGTATTCTGGCCTGGAACATGAGGTCGTTCCGGGAGTCGTTGAAAGCCTCAAGGTATGTGATAAATTAGGTTGCTATTTTTTCTCAGCTGAACTTTCTGAGTGGTAGAGTAATTGATGATCAACTTTCGTTTTGCTCTCTGGATAGCTCTGGGATCAATAGGATTGATTTTCCTTTGGTGGATTTAGTGGGATCAATATGTAGGATACTATTTGCTGAACTAATAGCTCTCTCATTCTAGTGTTTTGCTTAGACAAGCTGAAATTTATCCACTATTAATTCAAAATACTTTTTTTTTAATCATTAATTCAACAAACTTAAAACGATTACATACATATTAATAAGAGAAGAAGATGAGATTTAACAACTGACGCGATATTGCATCTAATTTTTCATGAACATGGTAGATGGTGCTGTGGTAAATTGTAATTCATGGATAGTAGATACTGATAGGCAATCCGTGAAGTTGATTCTACATGGGTATTTATTTAAATATTTCTTGTTCTTCAAACTTGCTGTTTTGATTTGTCAAGGTTTTGAGGGGTGTTCGTTGAAAACTTTGGCTACTAGATTCACTGTAGCTAAGGAGAATCCTGTTTTAATTGACCTACTGGCTGAAATGGTTAAATATTTAAATTAAACTATAAATACATACTGCTTCACACTGCAGCTTTTATTTGTTTTCTTATGGTCTATGCTATCTTATAGAGAATACGTCTGGCAAAATTGGTTTAGAAGATGCTTAATAAGTTTATCAACTGATCTTTGGCTGGTATTTGTGGATTTTTTGTGTAATATGTCAATATATATCTCATGAAGTTGGGACCTCATACTAGTATTCTGCTAGGTAATCACAAAGTTTTGCTCAGAGCGTATTGCTAAATATGCTTTTGAGTATGCTTATCTAAACAACAGAAAGAAAGTGACGGCCGTGCACAAAGCAAATATTATGAAGCTAGCAGATGGTTTATTCTTGGAATCCTGTCGAGAGGTTGCCACAAAGTACCCTGGAATCAAGTATAATGAAATTATTGTGGATAACTGCTGCATGCAGCTTGTTTCAAAGCCTGAGCAGTTTGATGTCATGGTATGTGAATCTACAGTTATATTGTTTGTTTATAAACTTGTATCTATCTGATTTTTGTCTGTTAGCAGACGTTATTTGGAAGGTTTGAGCCATAGGTTTTGTAATTATTACAAAGTAGCTTTTATTCTTTAAGTTGCCTGAGAAATGAGCGGCAGTAGTGACTGAAATTGAAATTAACATGAAAGAGAAGGATTATTGGAAAAGCTGAGATGGTTACGATTAGTCTTTGCCCTTTTCTTTTTTCTATTTTCCTCTTATTGTTAATTATGTTGATTGTTGAATCTAGTTTTTTCATGGATTATTAAGATTAACTAGTTGCCAATTACTGGCCTTTGGAGAAAGGATACACGAGTTGTCATAGTGAATGATATAGCACAATCTGGACCCTAGGGAGATGATGTTAATTGATATGTAAAGATAATAATATGCATTTAGGGACTTAATTGTGAGATAAACCTAGGGACCTAATTGTAAACTAGATAGTTGGTAGGGTAGCTAGTCATAAATCATAAACTAGACATTAGTTAGGACTTGAAGGAGGCTATAGTGTTATAAATAACCATCCTCCAATTGTAGATTTCAGATTTAGATTTGACATGGCTTTGTAATAATAGAATTGTGAGAGCCTAGGAGCTCTCTTCTCTATCTCTACTCTAATCTCCTTTCTTGTGTCTCTATTCTACATCTCTTTTCTTAACCCTAGATCAATATTCACATCATTAATATTATTGGGAAACATAAATTTTGCCTTACTTTATCTATTGTCACAGATGAGAATTATTTCTCAAGTTTCTGATTGATTTGATGATTCTCTCTTGCAAGTTGCAATTCACTGACTTTCCTTCTGGTATTCCTTTAACTTGATAGGTAACCCCAAATCTTTATGGAAATCTAGTTTCAAATACAGCAGCAGGTATCGCTGGAGGCACTGGAGTAATGCCCGGAGGTATAGTTTTTTTATTGCATAAATTTTTTTCCCTCATGGTAGTAATGGCAGCAATATCAAGGTGGTAAGGGTTGTGTCGGATGGAGATGGGTGTATTGAGGACAACAAATAGGTTGATGCACAGAAGTGAAGTGACGATCACATTAACAATGAGTTGCTGCGAAAAAATTTAATTCTATAATTAACCTGTTTGCTTCACCCATTTGGCAAGGAATTGCTTTTCCTTTACATGCAGAACAAGATCTATAATATTTATTATACCTATATAACCATTATTTATCTCTAGGTTAAGGTGAAAATTTGCCCCAAAAGTTTTTGCTGAGTAACAATGTTGCTTTAGAAGTTTTTTCAGGTTCAATGTCACCTCAGAAATTTCAAAATGTAGCAATGTTGCCCTCTACCATTAAAAAGTTAACGATCAATGTCATTTTTTTAACAGCCATTATTAGTTTTTTAATGGTATAAAGCAAAATTACTACGTTTTCAAACTTTCGGGAGACAGTGACATTAAACGTGAAAAAACTTTCGGGACAATATTACTCCTCAACGAATACTTCCTAGACAAATTTGCACTATGACCCTTTATCACTTATTATTATTTGGGGAGATTATGTCTCTTTTTCTGTATACAGAATTGCTTTTTCCATCTTACTTTTTATTCAATATAATTTCATTCTGTATGCTAAACTGAAGATTATGGCGTGAAAGCTACTGAGAATAGTGGTATCCTTGCAGGAAATGTGGGGGCTGATCACGCTGTGTTTGAGCAAGGTGCTTCAGCAGGAAATGTTGGTAATGATAAATTATTGGAGCAAAAGACAGCAAACCCATTAGCATTGCTTCTCTCATCAGCCATGATGCTCAGACATCTCCAGTTTCCCGCATTTGCTGATCGATTGGAAACCGCTGTGAAACGAGTCATTCTTGAGGGCAAACATTGGACAAAAGACCTCGGAGGGCAAAGCACCACCCAAGAGGTTGTTGATGCAGTGTTGAATGCTTTAGACTGATGCAACATTTTTCTGCTTACCCGCCGCAGAAAGGAAGCCTCATACATTCCATATTAGGCCTCATAGCTGAAATTATCCATTCTTGGTCCTGAATAATGTCAATCTAACATAGAAAATGATGCAATTTTCTGAAACAATTTATTGAGGAGGTGATCATAAATGGCGTCTCCCCTTTCATGACATCATAAATTTATGCTTCTAGCTCTTTTTGGTGATGGCATTTCATACAGAGTCGTGTCGATTTTGGAATGACTTTCCCATGTAATAAACAGATTAACTTGATCAACTAGAAAGCCCTCCACTTTTGTCTTTGGTTTTTCTTTTAAATCATTCAATAGCATCTGTGAATCAAGGATTACGATGCTGTACTGATGTACATCATTTATTTAAGGGAGAATAAATTGGATTCTCTGAATTAGTAGTTTTGATTTTAGTATGAGAAAGAAAGATGGAAGCGAGACCCAAACATGTATTCAACGAATTCCTTGATGCTCATTATGCAAAGACGGGGAAATTCGCATGTATAAACAAAAAAAAAACTTTTTATCAAAATAGACCAATGGGAAAAAAAATTTCAAATCTAACCTAGTTGGTGACCGGGCGCCACACATGGCGCCACGTGGCGTTCACAGTGGCGCTGCCACGTGGGGCGCCACCTAGGTGGCAGCGCCACCTATTTATAAAAAAAAGAAAAAATTTCAAAGCTGCCGCAAGGCAGCAAAGAGCTGCCTTGCGGCAACTTTTCTGACAGGGGGCGTCAACCCCTTGTCAGATTTTTTTTTAAATTATTATTTTTAAATATATAATATATAATATATATTATAAATAATATAATAATGATATATTAATAATTAATATATATTATTAATAATATAATAATTATTATATTATTAATAGGGTTTATCGTTAAATTAATAATTATATATTTTGAAAAATATTATTTTAGTTAATTAGTAATTCTTAATAAATTAATTATAATTATTTCATTTATTACAAAAAATATTATTAATAAATTATCAATCTTAGAATTGTGATAGCAGTTTATATTCTGATGTTTTTGTTTACTAAAAAGTTATTCTACGATCTAGATTGATTTTATTTTATTAGTTCCAATTTTTTTTTGCCCAAATTTTATTAGTTTAGATTGATTTGATTTAATTAGTTTAGATTGATTTAATTTTTTTAGTTTAGTATTAGTTTTATTTTATTAGTTTAAATTGATTTTATTAGTCTAGTTTTTAGTTTAGGTTGATTTGATTTTATTCGTTTAGGTCAATTTAATTTTATTAGTTCCAATTTTTTTGTTCATTGGGAAGTTATTTTGCGACTTTTTCGATTTACTCAGAGGTGGAGGGAAGAATTTGTTTTCAAATTATTTTGTAATCTTTTTCAAGTTATTCTGCGACTAATAATTATTAATAATTTATCATTAAAAAAGATTACAAAATAATTTGAAAACAAATTCTTCCCTCCACCTCCGAGTAAATTGAAAAAGTCGCAGAATAACTTCCCAATGAACAAAAAAATCGGAACTAATAAAATAAAATCAATCTAGATCGTAGAATAACTTTTTAGTGAACAAAAACATCAGAATATAAACTGCTATCACAATTTTAGGATTGATAATTTATTAATAATATTTTTGTAATAAATGAAATAATTATAATTAATTTATTAAGAATTACTAATTAACTAAAATAATATTTTTCAAAATATATAATTATTAATTTAACGATAAACCCTATTAATAATATAATAATTATTAATATGATAATTATTATTAATATATATTAATATATAATTATTATTAATAATTATATAATATATATTAGTATATAATTATTAATATGATAATTATTAATAAATAATTATTATATTATTAATAATATATATTAATTATTAATATATCATTATTATATTAATTATAATATATATTATATATTTAAAAATAATAATTTTAAATAAAAATCGACGCCCCTTGTCAGAAAAGTTGCCGCAAGGTAGCTCTTTGCTGCCTTGCGGCAGCTTTGAATTTTTTTTTTTTTTCAAATAGGTGGCGCTGCCACCTTGGGCGCCACCTAGGTGGCGTCCCACATGGCAGCGCCACCTTCACAGTGGCGCCACGTGTAGCGCCCGCTGACGTGGCGCCACCAACTAGGTTAGATCTGAAATTTTTTTCCACTGGTCTATTTTGATAAATTTTTTTTTTTATTTATATGTGCGAATTTCCCTGCAAAGATGTGACGGTACCAATTATAAACCAATGAGTTTCAGATTATTAATTACCATGGCCATGCCAATCCAATAAAGTTTTGATTGTGTATCATAATGATTGTTAATCGGTTAAACAGGGTAGATGTTCAATGAAATTTTCAATTCTTCCCTGCTTAGAGCCCTTTATATGATATTTTCTGCATCTTCTCCGGCAAATGTGCAGTCGCTCAACGATCATTTTTATTCCAAATTACTCATATATGGAACATGAGCTTCAATTTACCCCAGACTCAATTACATAATTCTTTTAAGTTTTATTGGAAGTTATATATAATCTCACTTGGGGGTTTCGCAGAAGACCACAGATTGTTGATCTGGTGAGACTGCAACTCCATTGACCAAGTAGAGATGGGAAGCCAAAAGTGAAGTGTAGTTGGTGGATGGATCATAGATTGTGAGTCTTCCTTGAGGCTTTCCAATAGCTCTAACAAGACATTGTTTAAACTTTAAACTGTATTTGTAGGAAACGTCTGTCAAATAAATGGTGCCATCTTCTGCAACATCAAATCCCATCTATGAACTTGAACTTTACTACCTCTGTCCCTCAACCTCATCCACCAACACCTCAACCTTTCCTTCCCTTGTCACTCTTACCAATCCCTGCATCATTCATTCAAGTTCACACAAACATATAGGAAAAAAGTATCTACTTAATTTATAAAACTAAATGTGAAAGGAAGAAAAATAGGTGAAAATTCCTTTCTAACTAATAAAATTTTCAAACACACTTTTCACCAATTTTTTCAAGAATACAACCTTGTCTGCATCATCGACTAAGATATCATTATTGGAGCCCAAAACAAGACCGAGAGGTCTTCCTCCGGTGTTGACCTAGTTACGGATCACCGTGTCAGCCACTGTGACTCGCTTGATCCACCCATCACTGCAGCCTGTATATATCACACCTCCGCCACTTGGGTCATAGAGCAAGTCTAAGGTCACATCATTTGTCCCATCCCCATAACCTCCCATTGCCGGCATCGGACCGGAGCCGCCACCATAATGGAGAATATGATGTAAAGACCACAGCCAAATACCTTGACTGATTTCGCCAAGGTGACATTCGGCATTTAATGATATGAATGAGCTTTCTTGAGTAGTCTGATATGTATGGACGGAGAGGCACCAACATTGGAGATACTATTACGTACGAAAAGAGAGTTTACAAGAGTAGGGATGGAATTTTCATCCTCACAAAATTAGATTCTCCACTTAGAGCAGAGAGGGTGTTCGATATATAAACAAGCGAAATCTTTTTCTCTTTATATCAAACGTTCTCAAAGTAGTGTTCTAAAATTAAGAGTTAAACTTGCATATAGTTTTATTGTTAGGTCATAGCTGTGATGACTGATGAAGATCTGTATTAGGCATCGGAAGCGTAAAAGTGTGCTTTTACCACTTCGACATGTGATGTGCAGTTGTTAGATACAGTTAGGCCACTTGCATGTGCAACAACATAGGACAATGCTTTTAAACAGGTTGGCTAATTAAGTGTTCTTATCGTAAGGAGTACCAACACAAAAATGATTTAAATGGACTATAACTACTAAAAAAACAATTAAAAAGTGATAAATATCACAATAAAGTTTTACAATAGAATTAAAATAACGACCATTTAAAATAAAAGTAAGAAAGGCAAGTAACAGTAACAGCTGTTACTTTATTTCTAAATGTATTGTTATGTTTTTGACTTTTTAATTTTTTTTATAGTTATGATCCACTCAAAACATTTTTGTGTCAAAACATAACATTTGATCAGACAATTTTCACCTTAACCTTAAATCTTTTAAAATTTGGGGTGAAGATACGAAGAGAGTGGCACTGTTTGTCTTCATGATGTGTGAGCTTCGGTGTCAAATGCAGGTACCAAGAAGAAATATGTTTATATGACAACAGAAAGAAAAAGAAATCTATTTTTACAAATTCTGAAAAACTAACCATTGAGAGAACCGTGCTACTTAAATATCTCATTAAATAAAACTATCCCCATACTATTTAATGTGAAACTTGATAATCCCACATCTTAATTTCCCTGTCGAAGATATTGCAGTTACATCGATTGAAAAGCTCTAGCTGCATTCTACCTTCATCTTGCAAGGCGATGCCTGATTACTCCTCGCTCCTCATCCAATACAAAATTGGCTCTTGCAAAGTGAGTGCTATTAAAAAAGGGTTTAAGATCAAAAATTTCATGCTCTTGTGCCTGCACGATGTAAAACAAACACGAATGACAGTCAATATTATCCAGTTTGAAAGTAACCATATCTTGTCTGTTTCTTTCTTGAACAAGAATCTTACCTTGTTGGAGAGATCATCAACTTTGACCTCAATATGCGAGAGGTTTGAAGTAGAACCAGTAACAATTTTTTCAAAATGTAATGCGTTCTTTACAAGCTCACGGAGAAGGTACAGGAGCAATTCATTGTAGTCCTTCTTGAAAGTCATATACTTCCTAAAGCTCTGCAAAAGTCCACTTTCCAGATTAAGTCCATGGGCTAAATATTGTCACCCGGTCCAATCTAAATTCCTAAGGCCAGAAAAGAATACAATCGTTTTTCCACAACTACTGTGGCATGATAGTTTGCATGCATCATTGTAGATTTAACGGCATAGACAATAATTGTAAACAGCACCAAAACAGGTATTCAGTGATGGAACATTATGCTCGAGAAAGTCTAGAATAGTTGAAAGTGTAAATGAGGCGAATCCAAAAAAATAAACCTTCTGCAGGGCTTTTTGCACCCCAAATTTCTGGGTTGAAATGAATGAATCAAGTAGAACACGAATTGCCATGTCTACATCTTCTTGTGTGATATGCAGCCTGAGATGCATTCTAGCATGGGCTTCGGACATCCTTATCATTGATTCTATGTGCCTTACAGCAATGGGAACTCCTTGTCCATGCTATATAAAGATAATGGGCACAGCAGGTAAGGGAAGCTGATATAAATAATAATCAACAGCTGTAAGTTGGTATGCAGAAATGAAGCATTACTGAAGATTCTCTCCGTAGTTCAGCATAAACATGTGTCAGTTTATCCATATCAGCATCATGTAACCTCGGAAATACATTCATCTTGGCATACGTGAGATACTTCTTCAGCAGGTCTTGAGGAAGTATCTGCAGAAAGAAATTAAAAATATAATAGATATAGAAGCCACCGACTAATTATCCAGAGTAAAACTACTGGCAGTATTTGGTAATGACCTCAGCATCAGCAGGCACGGAAGCTTCATAAACTTCTTCATGTTCATGTAAGGAATCCATGTTAGTACCCTTAGGCTGTGACTTGAAGTGACTGTCAACTACAAACTTTGCAAGCATTTCATCAGTGACTGGATCAACAACATCCTGAATAATCAAGAGTCCCCTCTGTTAATATGATAAAATAAAGTGTTTCTTGAAGAAACAGTGAAATCGATCATAACCTTCACAACACAGAGGATGTCAAAACGAGAAATGATAGGATCCGTCAATTCAACATTTTGAGAAAGTGTTTTTGAGGAGTCATATCTGCCAAACAAACAAAGACTTCAAGTTAAGAGTAGTTCATGAGTGTGAAGGTTGGAAAACGCTACTAAAACTTCTGAAATATCCCAGTAGTACACCTCTTGTGCTTTAGGTAATGCATATTTGCCTACATTATGACCATATTTACACTAATTTAGCACGTTTCACTCCAAGTTAATATATTGCTTACCTTCCTCCAATAGGATTGGCAGCAGCAATGACAGAGCAACGTGCCTGAAGAGATGTTACAATACCCGCTTTTGATATGCTTATACTCTGTTGTTCCATAGCTTCATGGATACTCACCCTGGTATTGCATGAATATCGTTGAGCTAAAAGGACATGCGCTGACATTCCCCCTTCCTCTAGTGAAGTCGGGAGTTGGCAGTGTAAATTAGAAATCACTACATGACAATAGTATAGGTTTTTGTTACCTATCCTGATCATTCATCTTGTCAAACTCATCAATAAGACAAATTCCTTTGTCAGCTAGAACAAGTGCTCCCCCTTCAAGGGTCCACTCCCTTGTGACTGGGTCCTTGTGAACTGCTGCAGTGAGCCCTACTGCGGAAGCCCCTTTACCAGTAGTATAAACAGCTCTCTGCCCAGTCTTTTCAACATACCTGGAAATTCGTTGTTGTAAGATGCAATGCTAGATCACAATTATCATTTCAGAGAAATTTTTAAAAGAGAATCGCTAAAATCTTACTTCAAAAATTGTGACTTGGCTGTTCCTGGATCACCAAGAAGAAGAACATTTATGTCTCCACGTAGGCGGTGCTTTCCTTCAACATTTTTTTCTAGACCTCCAAACATAGCTAAAGCTATTGCAGTTTTTATGTCTTCATGACCATAAATTGATGGAGCAATAGACTTGATAATCTGAAATCGAATTTACAGCATGTTTCAGAGTAAGTACTAAATGCACCAAAATAACATAATATTATCTTCTAGAGAACAAACCCTTTCTCCAATTCTGGGGTCTTTGGCCAACTTCTCAATCTCATCTTTATCCTCCTGTGTAAGTTTGTAGGAAGAAAAAAGATCTTGCTTCTTTGAAATATAATTTGCCTCAACCACAGTGGCAAATACCGGAAAACCGTTCTTTGTGTTCAGAGACATGTCAAAGTTGTTCGTGTAAATACCTGTGACCTCCTGCAAGTTTTATAGTGTAGAAAGCAAAATAAGACAATCATTCAGTAACACACAAGACTAACTAACTCTGAGTGAGGGTATTACGATCTCTTCTCCAGGTCGCGCACAATCAATCAGATCATTCAGTAATATCACTTCTTTGTATCTTGGAAGTCGACCTGCAGGAACTGTTCCTGGACTCTCTTGGAGAGTAAGTTTCTGGTAGTTCCTATAAATTGTCTACAAACATGAAAACAGGATTTTGTTAGCCTTTCAGAAGTAACGGTTGCTAATGAATTTTGTAAAAGAGAATACATTTAAGTTATATCATATGGGAGTAAAAAACAAGAAGATGAAGGGGCACTAAACATCTGTCTAGCCAATTTGACGCAAGGATTTGTTACAAGTCCATAACATAGTTTCTGTCATCAAAATTTTCATTTGATATTCTTGTTTTAAACATAGCAGAAAAGAGAACTATGCTAGGATTTGGGAAGTAGTACCTGCTCAATATTGACAGTGAATGGTCCTTTTGATTGACACTCGGGGCAAGATCCAACTTTCACTTCAGAATAAGAATTCTGGAAAAATGGCCCCAGAATTGATCCACATTTGTTACAGTCATATTTTACTTGTTGCAACTGGGGGAAGACACCAGAACGCCTGGTTACAACTCCCCCAATCCGGATCATGGTGTTCAAGTGGATCTGCCTGCTCTCAAAAAATTTAAAGATAAGGCTTTATCCTGATTCAAATTCAAGTAAGGGGAGGAAGGAGGAATAACAATTCAGTGCAACTTTTTCGGTTGCAGTACCTTATATTTCGAATTTGATCATAAACTGGCAAGTTGGTTATGCGAACATAGATTTTCTGATGTATGTTTCTGTAGTTGGGATGTAATTGAAACACGACCTTTTGTGCAACATCTTCCATTACTTCTAGAACAGACTGAGGCGCATCAGCCAGCCAGATGGCAATATTGGGATGAACATATATAAACTGTTTGTAATCAATCTCCAAACTGCACTTATTAGCTGCATGTTAATGAAACGTGGTTAATTTGATGGATACGGCAAACTAAATCATACTTCATCAGAGATCAGCAGGCAAAATACAGGAGTTAGCGTTAATTGTGACAATTTAATCAATCAAAGCTTAAGCATAATAGATATACCTGAGACCATCTCGTTTACCAAACGCACATATTCAAATTCACCACGTTCATTCTTTGGATTGACGTATGTAAGTAAGAAATCCTTGAATTTTTTGGCAATGAAGCGGCGCACTTCATCTCTTGTCACCCACTCTCTTAGAGTTCCTTGAACTCGATACATCTCAAATTCACTGTCATCACCGTAATCATCCTACAATCCAGTTATCCTCGTTAACTATCAAACTCTAACAACTTATCCCCAATATAAAATGCAAAGATTCAAAATGTTTATTACATCATATCGCTCATCCTCTGTTTGATCAGTCATTGGGATGTCCTCTCTTGAGTGCCCTTGGGACCTTCCAGGTGAACTTTGAGTCCCATCAACATTATCATTACCCCCACCACGTGGAGGCCTGAAATCAGCTCGAGCCCTTTTAGAAGGCCTATAGCTGTCATCATCAGTATCTGCAATACAAGCAAGTATAAATAAAAATTGACCATCAGGCCATGCTTCATAATATTGATGCTCCACTCCTTGCTCAATTAAGCCAACAATGAGGTTCGAGCAAGGCTCCCCTATCACCATTTCACCTTAACAAAGTCATAATTCCAAGAAACAATATCGTTCTACACGTTTAATTTTAAACCAGCAGCAGCAATTTGCAAATAAACGGCCTCCAGCTGATATGGTAATTTACATATTAAAAAATGGAGGGGGAAGGGGGGTGTGATATGGAGGGTTCAAGGAAATGGACCCTGCCCGGTATCGGCATTTACCATCCAAGGATTTAAGATGAAAATAACAAATGAAATGGCACTACCCTGGTCGAAAAGAAGCTGAGGAAGCTTGTTACGAACGGTAACGCGACCATCACGGGCTTCGAGCTCCATCTCAGCAGCCCTTCGGTCCTCCATGATCTGATCAAAATCCCGATCATCCTCCAAGGAGTCATCTAATCCAATTGAATCGTACTGGTCATGTTCCTCCATCCTCCGATAGTCACTAAAATTCAATTAAATATCAAGTAAGAGAATAGCAGTAAAAATTGGATAGATTTTCTACGAAAATGCAAACAGGACTTACTCCATGAAGTTGTCGTTGTAAAGATCCTCCCCATCCTCCTCTTCCTCAACTTCTTCAGGTTCATCCCGTACAATCTCTGGATCAACAGAAGCCTCGGCATCATCATCGGAGGCACGGCTGGTGTGAGGAAGTTGATCGGTGTTAAAGCCAACCGAAGGAGAGGTTGGAGACTCCGGCGTCGATGACGGATCCCCTGGAGTTGACGCTTCTCCGGCCATACTTGTCTATGCTGATTCTTACAATCCAGATGGAGTACTGTCTCTTCCTCTGTTAGGGCAAAACATAGATGATAAACCCCGAGACGTTGGCGGGATGTCTCTATGGCGGGAAAACTTGGCGCCAAAATGGACCACTGTATACCGTGTATGTCACGTCACGCGCATTGGTATGCTACATTGCACGCGCTCAAATATATATATATATATATATATATATATATATATATATATATATATATATATATAATCTCCTCACTTGTTAAAACTTAAACTTTTCTTTTAAAAATTATTACATATTTAACTGCAAATATGCATATACGTATTGTTTTTTAAATGAAAATAAAATTCAGAAAATATAATAAAAAATTAAATCAAAAAAATGAAATGAGAATAAAATATTAAATGAAATTAAATGTAAGATTTTTTTTTTCAATAAAATTTGAGAATAATACTTTTCTAAAATTAAGTTTTTTACATTATTATTCTAATATGGTTTAGTTTAATTTGTTACAAACATTTACAAGATTAATTGATTGATTTTAAATTAAATTGACCTTTTTACTTCCTTTTTTTATTTTTATAAGATAAATTATCTATATATGCATGTTTAAAAAATAATTGATATTTCAAAAATTGTCTTATCTTTCCATAAAAAATCTTATTTTTTTCCAGTTATATATATATATATATAATTTAAACTCCTCTTTCTTTTGAGGGCAATAAAATATTTTAAAAAATCAAAATCATTTTAAGGGCGTTGTTAGAGGAAGAAAAGGGCATTAATTATTGTTTAAATTTTGTAAAAAGATTCATAAATACAAGCACTAAAACCTTATGTATATAATATTAATTTTTACATCCCTTAGGATCAATCGGTATAAGATTATAAGTAGCATCGTAACCTACAATAACTTACTTATTAGGGAGCTTACACTTAATGTGCCACCTACTTCTTACGGTCATAATTATAAGACGAATGTGATTTTTTTTTTTTAGAAAATTAAAGAAGTTAATTTAATTATTTTTAATATTTTTTATTTTTATTTTTTTCTAAACTAATTAGTTTGACTAATAAATTAATATATAATTAAAAAATATTTGACATATAATATGATTCAATAACTTATTTAACTTCTATAATCTCTTTAAAAAGAAGTCAACAACACAATCTTATAATTAAAACCAATATAATTTATCACGTAATTATGTGACCTCAAGAGTACTACATGGTGGGTTAGGCAGGATACTTGTTTAAATCCAAACGTACAATGAATGGATAATGAACTGAGCCACAATACAATGAACTGAGCCACAATACAGGTGATTCCCAATCTTAATGCCACTTGAAATCATTGACTAGTATGAATCACAGTAATGTGCTTTTAGTCTTCATTCCGAGTCCACAGCAACAACTCCTCCCTTATTCCTCTCCATGTTTGGCTTCCCCAAACACTTCACTATCATTGTCATTACCTTCCGAATGATTGGGCATCTCACTGTTAATTCCAATGAATATGAAGGAGACCGCCATTAACGATACTAAAAAAAAGTATGAATCTGGATACATTCTGCAGTGTAGGGATATACACATTACCAAGGCAATCCAATAGCGGCCGGCCTTCTCCATCATAGTGAACGTTACGTTATCTGGATAACCTGGTGGCATATATAATTATATATCCTCTACAAAGTTCTCTACATTCCCTTTCTTAGGGCTTTGTATGTGATATTTTCTGCACCTCTTCCTGTCATTTCATTTAACCCTGTATTGAAACTAAGTAGGATAGATAAATTATCGAGACATATTTCTAAATATAAAAGGTTTAGAGTAACTGACGCAATAGTTTCATTGTTGATCCGGGGAAACAGACTCCATTGGAAGCCTAAAGTGAAGTGTGGTTGGTTGATGGATCACATCTTATGAGTCTGCCGCTTGGCTTTTTATCTATTTCAATAACTGTGTTTGTCTTGCCCTCCTTACACAGAGGAAGACTGCTTACCTTCTAAACCAACAATTGTTGATATAATAGGTACTTCTCTCAGTTAATAATATAAGTCACTTCATTCTTCTATAAACGATTTATATTGTGGATGCCAGAAATAATCTGGTTGTTTTCAACAAATTATTAATAATACAATGTGACGTTGGATTTGAATTTTTCACATTCCCTCGTTACCTCGTCGGACTCAGCGACTATAAGCTCACCATTCCTATCCAAAGAGCACCCAGCGGCCTTCCTTCAATCCAGACCAGACTTTCGACGACCGAGTCAGCCACCGATTGCTTCACCTAGCGGCCACGTCGCAAACGAGGTCTTCAGGTCCCTCCACTTGTCCCTCTGCCACGGCCTCCGATCCTCCACGCATCTTGTCATTTCGAGCCGGCTCTGTCAAGATGCGCCAGCTCATCTCGTCGGCGGCGGGGAAATGAGCCGGCTGGAACAAGTCGAGGCGAAACAGAAGGGAAGCCGAAGCGATGGGGGAGGATGAGGGTGAAAAACAGGACACCATGAAGACGTCATCGTTTTGGCGGGTCTCATTATATTGAACCGGAGGAGGCGAGTGGAGATGAGTTGAATCAGACGTGTAGTGTGGAAAGTAAATCTGCTTTTACGAGGTAGTGAAAGGTAAGAACAAGGTGTAATCGGTATCGGAATTATTATATGTAGCAGAGGTTGAAGACGCCAATAAAGTCATTGCACGACTGGAGGTGGGTGAAGACCGATATCAAGATCCAATCCAAGGAGCTCCAAAACAAAAATCCTTTTTGTTGAAAGGTGACATTTTAAGGTAGTCACTGTCTAAAGCTAATTAGCCTAGACAATGAACTAGAATATTGAATGCAAAAGTTTGTTTCTTTTGCTAATATATTAACTAGATTGATGCAGGAAACCTGGCTATTGGTAATATATGTCCCTTTCGTTTTTATCATTATTGTTGATGACGATGATCCATGGCCAATTCAATCATCATCAATGATAATAACAACACAATACAACATCTTATCCAAATACATGGATTAAATTATATCATTAAGCTTAGTCAAAAACCAAATCTCGTAATAAATTGTTAATTAAAAGATATCGTTTAATAACTTTATTGAACGTTATCTTCAATCTGCCTCCGCCCTTTTGACTAAACTTCAAATAGTTTGATCTATCCTCATTATTAGCTTATCCAATTATCTCCTTTGTACGTGTTCAAATCACGACGATTTTCTATTATCTTTTCTTCAACAGGTGTCACTTCAAATCTTAGTTCATTACAAATCTTTCTTTATATATGATGAGCGCACATCCATTTCAACATCATTATCTCAATTATCCCAAGCATTGCTGCAGATTAAACACACAACAAAAAGTTCACTCCTAGATGTTCAAGAGGGGAAAATTACGATATGCTACCTCAATGCTTAATATCATACTTTGTTTATACTGTAAATTACACTATATAAATTATGTTACAGCCTATACATGATGCTGTTAGGCGGCGGCGGCGGCGGCGGGGGGCAGTGCAGGATACTTGTTCAAGTCCAAACGTATGATGAAAGGATAGTGAAGGGAGCCGCAATATAAGTGATTCCCAATCTTAATGGCACTTGAAATCAATGAGAAGTGAGCATCGTAGTAATGTGCTTTTAGGTTTCCTTCTAAGTCCACAGAAACAGCTCCTCCATTCTTTTCCATATCTGGCTTTCCTACGTACTTCACTATCATTGCCAGTGCCTTCCGAATTATTGGGTATCTCAGTGCTAATTCCCAACCATATGTGGGAGACTGCCACAATTCATGCACCAAAAACAGTAAACACCGAGTTAATGAATTGTAAAGATCAGGAATAAAATAGGTAACGTAGAGATACACAACACATTACTTACTGAGCTCAGTCCAAGCCAATACAAGCCTTCTCCATCATAGTGAATGTTATCAGGATACCCAGGCAGGTTCTCCACAAATTTCTCTATGCTTCCTTTCTTAGGGCCTTTTATGTAATATTTCCTGCACCTCCTCCTGTAAATTTACCCCATCATCTCAGTTACGACACTTGATCAAAATTCATGAAGATTAATAGTCTTATGCCATTTATATATGTTGATACTAAAAACAAGAAAGGTAAATATTGATAAGTTAAGTTAATTCAATGTATACTGAGTCATAAATTGGTTGATGTTAAGTGGTTGGTACATAGTTTAAATTGGGGTCAGCCCGAAATCTGACCAACAACAATTAACATGATGTTTGAATTAAAAAAAAATTAATCCACGAGAGTATGTATGCATAATATATATTTATGTATAAAACACACATAATTCAACAAAATAGAGTTAGTAAAGCACAATCTCTTGACTGAACTAGCTAAGGGGCTGATTCTGGTGTATATGACCAGCATACTCAGGTTGAGATATTTAATACCATGGCTACACTATTCACAACTTGTTAATAATGTAATTTTCTATAAATCTTATATTCTATGTTCAGATAGGATGGGGAGCATTGACAGACGAATTGAAGATATATAATTCAAGGTATGAGTAGTCATTGTAATAACTCACAGGATAGTTTCACAGAAGATGACAAATTGTTGATCTGGTGAGACTGCAACTCCATTGGCAAAATAGAGATTGGAAACCAAAAGTGAAGTGAGGTTGGTTGCTGGATCATAGCTGATGAGTCTTCCATGAGGCTTCCCTTCCAATATGTCAAACAAGAAATCTTTGAAACCATATTTGTAGGAAGCATCTGTGAGATAAATGGTGCCATCTTCTGCAATATCGACTCCATCTGTTAACTTGAACTTCAACCCCTCAACCTCATCCGTCAACAACTCAATCTTTCCTTCTCTTGTCACTTTTACTAGCCCCTAGTAACAATGTTGTCAATAAATTAGTATTTAATTTAAAATTTAATCTCTAAAAAAATAAAATTTCACATCAATATTTATATATCCAATTCAGTACGTGCTCCCTAGCTCTCTACTTATATATAAGGTCCCATTTTTGGGCTTATTTCTTTTTATAAGGTCCTATCTTAATTGATCTAAATAATAAATGCATTTTTATTCATTTTGCCATCAATTACTCTCATATCATTTATTCCTTATGCATTATTTTTTTGTCATTTTCTCATTAGTATTATCTATCTTGCTCATTCATAAATAAAGGAATTGGTAGGGGATTAAGTTTTTTTATATATTTATTACTTTTAACTAATTTTAACATCAAAAGTATCTTTTATATATACGTTCATAGAGGTGGAAAGAATATATTTTTCTTCAAAAACAATATAGGACTAGAAGTTTACTTGCAGTTCAAATTTGTCTGTTGGGTAAAGATGCAAAAATGCACATATACTTTACTCTCAGGAGCGTCCAGTGCCATATATTTTTTTTTTTTGTATAAAATTACTGATGAACTCTCATAATTAGTGCAAAAATACCATCCCGTTAAAAGTTGTGAACTTCTGTTTATTACCGTTTGAAATTACCAAAATACCCCCTTCAACCTCAATGTTCATCAATTCCCTTCCAAATTCATCACCGACAAATGACCTATAATCCTAGAAAAATACCCCCGTTCAACCTTTGTTAATCAATTCCTTTCCAAATTCATCACCGACAGATGACCTATAATCCCAGAAAAATTAATCGCACCATGATCACAGAACAAACAAAGAACAAACAGAGATTGCAATCCCAGAAAGATGTTATCACAGTCGCAAACCAGAAATCGCAAACCCAACTAGACGAAAATCACAAAATCGCTATCCCAGAAGTTATCACAGAACAAACGAAGAAATCGTAGAAATTGAACTCAAATGCATAAATTTCAAAACAAACTCAAAATCGAAGGAGAGTATGAACAGTTCAAAATCAACCTAGAAATTGAATTCAAATGCATAAATCAATCACGAAACGAACTCAAAATCTGGGAAGATATTGATGGATTGGAGGCCTTCGATGATGGGCCAGAGAAAAAAGACGATCGCCTTTACGATCTCCAGATCTGGGCAGACAAGCTAAGGCTCCGGCAGTCGGAAGAGCAGCGACAGACGGCAAGCTAGGTCCTGCAGCAACTACTGGCGAAAGGGATAGATGAGTAAAGGAGTGACTGGCCTTGCAAAACCTTCGGTTCGGTGCTTGTCCGTCTCCTTGCGCGAGACTTGCAGGAAACCTCCGGCAGTGCTCGGTGTCGCCGCTGCTGCTATTGCGCACCGTCCCCTCCGTTGGATCCCACTTGACCATAACCTAACTCCTAAAGGTTTTGCAAGGCCAGTCGAAGGTGAAACTGAGGTTGAGTGGGGTAAGGGTAGAGGGGCAGTGAGGGAAATTAGAAAATTTTGAAATTTTTTTTTAAAAATTTGGTGAGCCCCAGCACAAAACAAATGGAACCTGCTAACGGAGATAGTATTTTTGCATCAATTGTGAGAGTTCATGAGTAATTTTACACCCAAAAAAAAGTAAATGATGCTGGGCGCTCCTAAAGACAAAACATATATGCATTTTTACACATTTTTTCTTATCTGTTTTTTATTCTTCATCCGATTATTTTTTGAATGATGTGTTCAGAGGTCGTTCGGCATCTAATAACCTCGGACCCAAGAGCAATTGTTAGCTAGTTTCCTTGAATTAATTGATTTTTTTTTAAGTTTTTGATTACATTGGTTATTAGTTAGTGATAATTACTGCGATATTACTCCAAATTTACCCTCAAAAATGATATTTTTCACATCAGAAGGCTTGAATAATATTTGATTTTTATCTATACTCCATCCCATCTTTGTTACCTGATTATATACAATTAAACCATTAATCATCCATATATCAATATCAATATTTAATTAAAAAAATAAAATTTATGTTATAAGCTCCTCGTGTCTCAAATTGCAAACGAGGTACAGGACATGTCTAGTTGTCAATTTCTACCATATAATCATCATATAATACTTAAATCTAATGCAAAAGCATTGGATGCCATCTAATTGTATTTAAAAAACTCAAACAACAGTAATTGTCTGTAATTATAATAATAGTAATATGTTTAACTTCTTTAACCTCTAAAAAAAACTGAAAAAAAAAGTTAAATGAGTCTTATATTATATCTAATATAAAACTTATGAAAATAGAGAACAATAACAAGAGTATATAGAAATAGAGAGAGAGAGAGTAAGGAGAGATTCTATTTCAGTGTAATCAGAATGTTTACAGAAGGCCTCTATTTATAGAAGGAAAATGGGCTTTTAGTGTAATTTCCACTTTGGGTCATTTGATACAATATTCCCATAATTACATAACTGTACACTCACGGGAATGCATTCCGGTGAGTTGTATAATTTTGTGCGTGGGTCCCACCAAATAGTAAACTACTATGCAATGGTACTATGCGTGGGTCCCATGTCATCTTATAATATTTGGAGCCCGGGAGTCAATGGACATCCACATAATCAGTATATTCATAACACTCCCCTTGGATGTCCATTTATGAATGTGTCTCGTTAAAAACTTTAACTAAGAAAAACCCAGTGGGATAAAAACCTAGCCAAAGAAAAAAAAATACATCATTCATTGATACACTATCCAGTGCTGCCTCATTAAAAACCTTTCTAGGAAAACCCAGTGGGACAAAACCTAGATAAGGGAAAAAGAGTACAGCGTGTATCGACTCCCCCTATTGACAACATCAGTTGAGATCTTTGAGTCTTCGAAGACCAATACCATAAACAAGCTTCTCAAAGATTGCTTCTGGAAGTGACTTGGTAAATAAATCTGCCAAATTTTCCCTTCAACTGATTTGCTGGATATCTATTTTACCATTCTGTTGAAGATCACGAGTAAAGAAAAATTTTGGTGAAATATGCTTCGTTCTATCGCCCTTGATGTATCCTTCTTTAAGTTGGGCAATACATGCAGTATTATCCTCATATAGAACTGTTGGAACCATTTTACCAGAAGATAAATGACAAGTAGTTCGTATATGATGAATTACTGACCTCAACCACACACATTCTCGACTTGTTTCATGCATGGCTAGGATTTCTGCATTATTAGATGAAGTGGCTGATATAGTTTGTTTCATAGATCGCCATGAAATTGTTGTACCTCCACATGTAAATACATAGCCTGTTTGTGATTTTCCGTCATGTGGATCAGACATAAATCCAGCATCTGAATAACCAATCAGTTCATGTTTAGATACATTTGAATAATATAACCCCATATTCATAGTACCTCTGAGATAACGAAAAATACGCTTTACACCATTCTAATGCCTCAGTGTTGGTGCAGAACTATATCTTGCTAATAAATTAACAGCAAATGTTATATCAGGTCTTGTGTGATTAGCAAGATACATTAGTACCCCAATAGCATTAAGATATGGCACTTCTGGACCAAGTAATTGTTCTACACCTTTTTTGTTAATTACTTGGGGTTGGAATGGATCTTTTTCTTTTATCAAAGATCTTACAACCATTGGAGTACAGAATGGATGTGACTTATCCATATAAAATCGTTTCAAGACCTTCTTTGTATAAGTTTCTTGATGTACAAAGATCCCGTCCTTCAGGTACTCAATTTGTAATCCAAGACAAAATTTTGTCCTACCTAAATCTTTCATTTTAAATTCTTTCTTCAAACAATGAATTGCTTTTGTAATCTCTTCAGGAGTTCCAATAATGTTGATATCATCAACATAAACAACAATTATAGCAAATTCATTTCTCGATCTTTTTATAAAACTGCATGGGCATATCGGGTCATTTTTATACCCTTCTTTCAACAAATATTCTTTAAGGCAATTATACCACATGCGCCCTGATTGTTTCAAGCCATACAGGGACTTATTTAATTTGATCGAGTATTGTTCTCGTGAATTTGAATTAAATGCTTCAGGCATCTTGAGTCCTTCAGGAACTTGCATATAGATATCACTATCAAGTGAGCCATATAAATAGGCAGTCACAACATCCATTAGATGCAAATCAAGCCTTTCATTTGCTGCTAGGCTAATTAAATAACGAAAAGTAGTTGCATCCACTACTGGTGAATATGTTTCTTCAAAATCTATGCCAGGTCTTTGTGTAAAGCCTTAGGCTACAAGGCGTGCTTTATACCTTGTAATTTCACCCTTTTCATTTCTTTTCTGTACAAAAACCCATTTATATCCAACTGGCTTTACATCTTTAGGTGTATGGACTATAGGTCCAAATACTTTTCGTTTTGCTAATGATTTTAATTCTGCATTAATGGCATCTTTCCATAGGAGCCAATCTTTTCGTTGTTGGCACTCTCTAATGGATTTTGGCTCATGATCCTCTTCTTCATTCGTTACATCATATGCCATATGATTAGCAAAAATGTCGTCAATGTTGACTTCATTACGGTTCCATTTGATATTATTTGTGACATAATTTATTGAGATCTCATTATTTTCATACATTTCAGATACCTGGATCTCTTCTGGGGCCTCAATATTCTCCTCTGGAGATAATTTCTCTTCATGAAGTGGCTCATCCAGAGCTACGCTTTTTTCTTGATTATCTTCGACTTGGCCATCTATAATCTTAGCTCCTTTTCTTTTTCGAGGATTTTTATCTTTGGAACCGATAGGCCTACCACGCTTAAGGCGTGCTTTTGATTCATTTGTAATCGGTTGTCCTACAGGGACATCAATTCAAATAGGAGCATTAGCAGCTGGAATATGTGACTTTGTCACTTTCTTTGGGTCAATGAATGCTTCTGGCATTCGATTAGCTGAATTCTGTAAATGAATTATCTTTTGAACTTCTAGTTCACATTGTTTTGTACGAGGATCAAAATGAGCCAATGATAATTCATTCCAGCTAATCTCTTTATTCAACTGCTTATTTTCTCCCCCTAATGTTGGATAAACTGATTCATTAAAATGACAATCTTTAAATCATGCAGTAAATAAATCTCCTGTAGATGGTTCTAAATATTTTATAATTGAAGGAGATTTATACCCAACATAAATTCCCATTCTTCTTTGAGGACCCGTTTTAGTACGTTGTGGAGGTGCTATAGGCACATATACTGCACATCCAAAGGTCCGTATATGAGAAATATTAGACTCTTCACCAAAAACCATTTGTAAGGGGGAAACTTTTAAATAACTAGTTGGCTTGATGTGAATTAACATTGCTGCATGCAAAATGGCATGGCTCCAAGCAGAAATTGGTAAATTAGATTTCAAAAGTAAAGGTCTTACAATAAGTTGCAATCGTTTTACCAATGATTCTGCAAGTCCATTTTGCGTATGAACATGTGCTACAGGATGTTCAATATCAATTCCAAGGGACATACAATATTCATTAAAAGTCTGTGAAGTAAATTTACCAGCATTATCAAGACGTATTTTCTTGATAGGATAATCCGGGTAATGTGCTCTTAATCTTGTCAATTGAGCAAGTAATCTCGCAAACGCCAGGTTTCGAGAAGATAATAAGTACACATGCGACCATTTAGTTGATGCATCAATTAAAACCATATAATACCTAAATGGTCCGCATGGTGGGTGTATTGGCCCACAAATATCTCCTTGTATCCGTTCTAGAAATGTGAGAGACTCACTTTCTACTTTGGTTGGTGATGGCCGAATAATTAATTTTCCCTTGGAACATGCATCACATGAGAAATCATGGGATTTTGGTATTTGTTTCTGTTTCAAGTTATGTCCACATGAATTCTCTATTATACGTCGCATCATAATTGACCCGGGATGGCCTAACCGGTCATGCCAAACAATAAATATGTCTTTATCAACATGCTTCTGGTTTTCCATAACATTTATTTCAATTGTATTAATACTTGAATAGTACAAACCAGAAGATAACATAGGTAATTTCTCCAGAACATATTTTTCACCATATCTAACAGTAACAATTTGTAGATATTCTTTATTCTCCTCATTTATAGTCTCAATATGATATCCATTTCGACGGATATCTTTAAAACTCAACAAATTTCTATGAGACTTAGAGGAATACAAAGCATCATTAATAACAAATTTCGTACCATTGGATAATATTATTATTGCTCTTCCAGAGCCTTCAATCAATCTTGTATTACCCACTATGGTATTGATGCTTGTACTACAATTTGTTAGATGTGAAAAATATTTCTTATCTTTAAGAATTGTATATGTCGTTGCACTATCAATGAGACATATATCTTCATTCTTGTGTGCAATATTTGAAATGTCCATGAGCTTCATTAAAAGAAAAGAAATGCATTAAAACATATTTAATATAGAAGATGCATTAAAAACATATTTATTATACATAATTGGCAACAAGTCAGAACGAAACAAAATAATTATTACAATTTTTGCAAAACTTATTTAATCATAAAAATCTTCCACCTCCAAGTGAGACATAACATCATCATTTGGCTCATTGACATCATTATCTTTATGAGCCTTATCATCACATTCCACATTATTAACACTCTTTTTTATAGAGGCTTGGTAAAGTTTCGCTAAATGTTCTAGTGTACGACAATTATGTACCCAGTGTCCCTTCATACCACACCAATAACATTTATGTTCAACAACTTTTGAAGGACCTTCTTTATCATTCTTTTGTCCTTCATTGTTCATCTTTTTCTGGTGGGTATAAGGACTATAATAACCTCTTCCACCATGATAAGGACCATGATTATTTCTACCTCCACGATTTCCACGTCCTCGTCCACGACCACGGCCACGACCACGACCGCGACCATGGCCACGACCATGATCATTCCGTACACTCACATTCGCTTCAGGAAATGGAGAAGATCTAGTGGGACGATTTTCATGATTTTTTAATAATAACTCGTTATTTTGCTCGGCTACTAGTAAACATGAGATTAACTCAGAATATTTTTTAAAACCTTTCTCACGATATTGCTGTTGTAAAAGCAAATTCGAAGCATGAAAGGTAGAAAAAGTTTTCTCTAATAAGTCCTCATTAGTTATTTTTTCACCACATAATTTTAACTGAGAACTTATTTTGAAAACAGCTGAGTTATACTAACTTACAGTTTTAAAATCTTGTATCCTGAGATGAATCCATTCATAACGAGCTCTAGGCAAAATCACTGTTTTCTGATGATCATACCTATCTTTCAAACTAGTCCACAATTCAAATGGATCTTTCACCATTAAATATTCAGTTTTCAAACTTTCATGAATGTGGTGTCGGAGAAAAATCATAGTTTTAGCCTTTACTTGAGGGGACGTATCATTTCCTGGCAATATAGCCTTTCCAAAGTCCTTTGCTTGAAGATGGATTTCAGCATCTAAAACCCATGATAGATAATTCTTCCCGGTGATGTCAAGAGCATTAAATTCAAGATTTGAAAGGTTGGAAGACATGATTCAAACTAAAAATAATAAAAATAATTAGAATCATATTATAAAATCTTATTATAAATTAAAACATAATTTAAAGAACGGTAAATAAACATGCTAAGAAAATAAAAAGAAGATGAGATAGGAATGGGAGTAAACTCACAGCGAGACCTATCTCATCCGAAGGTAAGAAAGATGATGCATATATTATATAATATATAGACAACAGTAAATGAGCCTTTAGTGTAATTTCCACTTTGGGTCATTTGATGCAATATTCCCATAATTACATAACTGTACACTCACGGGAATGCATTCCTGTGAGTTGTATAATTTTGTGCGTGGGTCCCACCAAATAGTAAACTACTATGCAATGGTACTATGCGTGGATCCCATGTCATCTTATAATATTTAGAGCCCGGGAGTCAATGGACATCCACATAATCAGTATATTCATAACAATATCTATGATTTATTATAAATTTTAGTACCCATAAATTCAAACAAAGTTAGTCAAAATGTTTACTATTCTTGCGCATAGACCTCGATGCCCTTTGGACTTGGTCACGTGGCTGAAGAAGCAGTGGTTACTTTCTTTCATTACCTAACTAAATATTATAATTAAAAAAGATTTAAAATGTTATAATCCAAACACAATACGTTATCACTTATTACCTTGTCGGAGTCAGCGACGATAAGTTCACCGTTCCGGTGCAAAGCAACACCCAGCGGTCGTCCTTCAGTCCGGACCAAACTTTCGACCCCCGAGTCACCCGCCGCCGATTCCTTCACCTTAACTCGCTTGATCCACCCGTCGCTACAGCCGGTATAAATGAAACCTGTGGCCGCATCGTAAACGACGTCTTCAGGTCCGTCCACGTGTCCCTCCGCCATGGCCTGTGATCCTCCACGCATCATGTCGTTGCTGGCCGGCGCCGTAATGATGCTCCGGCTCATCACGTCTGCAGGGAAGTGAACCGGCTGGAAGGGATCGAGCCGGAAAAGAATGGAGGCGAGGGTGATGGGTAGGATGAGGGAGAAGAACAAGAGGTGCCATGAAGACTTCGACGTCGTCGTTTTTGCAGTCGTATGACTCGAGCGAGTCGGAGAAGACGAGTGGAGATTCGTTGATTCGGGCATGTTTAGCTGGTAGTGAGAGAATGAGAGGGAACAAGAATGAAGTATCGATATGACTGATGTTGAAGACGCAGTGGTTAATTAACGTGGGTCGCTTGATTGTTGCCGTAGACGCGGGATAATATAAAAAAAAGTCTCGGGGCCCACATGTTACGTCCTTATCCATTGGGTGATCTCATATTGGTGGAAATAACGGGGCTTTCTCTTCTCAAACGATCCATGACAGAGACATAAATTCGTAAAATGAATTTAAATCGTAAATTCATAAAATTTTATTTTTATCTTTAAATAGATATTAGTTATATATAATTAAAATAAAAAATATTTTAATTTAATTTAAATATATTTTAAATATAAATAATTAAAATTAAATATATTAACATTCATAATTTATTATATTAAATAGAGAGTTTTATAAAATTCATATATAAAATCATTGGGGATGACAAACTCACGAGTATTTTGTAAGAGTGTGATGGAAGAATAATAGTCGTATGAATTCAGTGAAGTCTTCAACTAATTGATATATATTTTTTTTATATCAACTAATATTTTAAACATTGTGTCCTAGAGTGTTATTATTATTTCTTAAATGTTGGAATCTAAGAAAAAAAAGATTTTTTTTGAAAACATATGTGAATTTATAGTACCAACCAATATTTTTTAAAAAAATTATAAGATGTTTGACCTAGTTTATAGTTCATGATCAAAGAAAAAGGAACTAGTTCTCGACAAGACACGTTAATATAAAAATCTAAAAGAAATTTAAAATCTTGTTCTCGTACGCAAGCGGACTGGAAATCCAATTCATTGAATGAATTGATCGGTTTACGTACGTCCCTACAGGCCTACTGATTGCTTCTGAACTTAAGGAAAAATTTGTAGAGGTGGTTATGTATTAAATACCAACAATGTCCTAACCCCAGACAAACGCAATTAAAGTTGCAAATCAATTGCTTAATAATTGGACCAACTTTTCTTGCCTACTTATTTAAGTGAATTTATTTATTCATGATTAATTAGCCTTCCCATGTTGATCCATTTTGCATTTTGACTGCTATTCTATAATAATTCATTGAATAAGATAAACATTTAATGCCGATATTGAAATTTGTAATATGAATAGATATTTTTTTCATAAAAATAAATAGAATAGGAAAAAACATTTTCTTTTTTAACCGAGCAAAGAGGGAGGAAAGAACAAAGATCACTTTCTTCCATCTCAGTAGAGACAATAATAAATGAAGAAGATTCACTGTACGGTATTATGAGAAGGACCCACGCAAGAGATCCACAATTACAATAGTCATCATAAGAGGATAAAACTAGAGAAGAATGCACACAAAAGAAGTTGGTTCGGATGTGGATTCATTTATATTGTATCACTTTTGTTCTATTCTTTTAATTAAATCACATATACTAAGGAAAGGAAAGGTAATTAGCTAAATGATTATGAAATAAATTTTTAATTTTGCCTATCTTTTAATTTTTTCTTCTTTCTCTATTTTCATTGATATAATTAATATAGACAAAATTATCACAATTTAATTAATTACTTAAAAAAAGACTTATAAATATGACGAAATTTTTTAGTTAAAATAGACTTATAAATAAGATCAGAGTAATATATATTTATTGAATGGTGAACTCGTGAAATTAATGACTTGTATCCACCAAAAAGGAAAGACTCGATCAATTTTGGTGTCCTTGGTTATTATAGACATAGTCCCATAAATTTCTAGTTGTATCCCACAATTAATTCAAAGACATGTGGAAAATATTCGGGTCTATTAATATATCTTATTTATACATGTATCTTGTAATTCTAACAGTGATGGAAGCCGGAATCACAGGAATCGATCACATGGTGCCGGCGATTCTTGGAATTTTTAGACGTTGTTATGTTTTTTTAATTGGGCAACGGTTTTTTAATCCATATAGTTAATAAAAAAAATATTATTTCTTGAGGGAGGCTGTCTCATCGTATCAATACCATTCATTCTTATTTGTGTTTGGGAAAATAATAGAACAAAAACTTTAAAATTTTAAATTAGGTTTATTATTAAGAATTGATAAAATAATGTCAAAATTTTTCAAACAATTCAAACATAATTTTATGAGAAATACTTGATTTATAATTTTTTAATTTCAAAGTTCGTTTTTTTATCATTTTTCCTGGATGTTATACTAATTAAAAAATAAAAAACTATTTTCCTTAACAAGTAGGCCCATCTCTATCTCTTGTGCAAGTTGCTCATCTTAATTTAGATTGTCAGATTGATTTTTAATCAATTTAATTTTTTTTTTCTTTTTATGCTTTAAATTTGTTTTATTTTAATAGATACGCATAGTCCTAAAATAAAAATAATTCTGAAACCGACATTTTTTTCATTTTTAAATTTCATTACTCGTTGAGGATATCCATCTGTCTCGTTCATGCAATGCGGTCCATATTTTTTCTGCATCGTAAGCCAAGTCTTCAGGTCCCTCCGCCATACCCTCCGATCCTTTTTGATTCAGCCGGTTGCGTGCTAGCGCCGTCAAGGTCTACTGGCTCGTCGTGTCGGCAGCGAAGTGAGCCGGCCGGAAGGGGTTGAGCCGGAAGAAAATAGAAGCAGCGACGATAGGGACGATGACGGATAAGAACAAGGGGAGATGCCATGAAGGCGTCGTTGTTTTGGACTGAGACATGAGAAAGTGGGGAAAATGAAAGTGGCTTTAGGTGGTGGGGGCTGGAGTGTAGTGAAGGCCTGACAAGAAGGTGCAACTACACAACAAGAATCAAAAGTCTCGGAACCATTAAAAAAAAAATTAATATGAATCGCTTGTTATTTTCTTCATATGATTTATTTAATTTATTGCAACTTGCTTGTTTTTTTTCCCAAATATATAATGGACTACATTGCGCCCCATCTATGATCCAACCTTAAAGGGAAGTTTGAAATATCGTCCATATTAAATTAAATAAAGAAGTATGGTTATAGTACAGATATATCGTTGAGAGGTAGCTAGGAGGGTACCAATAGTCAATTATAAGACCCATATCACTTACACTGATAGTGACATTAGCATAGACTAGGGTGCCCAATAAATGTGGACATTGAGAATTTTAAAAGTAGTTATTTATATAAATTAAAATAAAACTTTTTTAATATATTTACTTTGTATACTATAAATTATGGTTGAAAGTATAATTTTAAAAGTTTTAATTACTATTCTAAATAAATATAACCGACTCACCATTGCTTGTTTATAAATGTACCCTTAAGATTAATATTGTTGATAATTTCTAATAGAATTTTAATTTTTGTCTTTATATTTTAAGATCAAAATTTTTTTATTTTTATAATTTTATAAGGACTCCGTGTAAATTAGCACAATCAAAATTTGTTAAAAGTATATATTCGCCAAAAGTCAAACTTATATGGTTCTCATTCTTTTGACTAATTTTAATTTTTATTCACATACATTTAATGAGTATTGGTTTTAGTTCATATAGCTAATATTAAAATTATTAAATTCAGACTAAACCAGTTGGCTTGACCTAGAAATTTGAGCGAACTAGCCACCTAGCTAGCCACCTATCTGGTTTAGGCAAATCACTAACATCAATGACTATTTTTTCTTTTTTTTTTTTAAAAAAAATTAGTTCTATTTTCTTAAAATTTTTCTTCATAATTTCATATAACCCCTGTAATCCTCACTCTTTCATTTGTTTGGTCCTAAGTTAACTTTGATTTGACTTTGATCTGACCCAATAGCTTTTGACCCATTAGTTTGACCAGCTTAGAGGCATGTTCATGTTTAATAAGCTTGCTTAACACGACTAGGTTCAAACCAAATCCTTATGAAACTATAAAAATAAAAAACTACCATTTGAAACTATGAGAATTAAAACCCAAATTCAATTAAACGGTAATAACAAATAGCCATATTAACTATTTTTTAATCAAAATAAATATTTATGTGATGAAGGTAATAAAAAAATAAAAAATGTAATATTCAAATTTAAAAAGTTGTTGAAAAAACCAATAAAACAAGGAGTATCATCTGATACATTTTTTCTTTTTTTCTTTTTTTTTGCTATTGCATCCGGTTCACCAGTAGTCCGGATCGAGGTTCTATCAGGCGCATGACTCGAACTCAAGACCCTTACTTAAGCGACCCAAGTTTCTTCCACTTGAGTCAACTTCTGCTGGTTGATACATTATTTCTTGATTATAACCATACGACGGCCGCGAGAAGTGGGTGGTGGTGGGCTTTGGCAATGCGAGGCTGAATGATACACCTGTGGGCTAGTTAGCCTGATTTCTAAAATCCGCAAGCCCAAAATTAACGGTCCAGTTCCCATCTTTTTTTTTTTTTTTTTTTGTGGGGGTTTGGGGAATTTGCCGCGCCCTCTTCTTCCTTCGTCACACATTTCTCCTTTCTCCCATCATGTCTCGCCGAGTTGCCGCCACCTCCTCTTCCTGTTCTCTCCGCCCTCTTATCGCCACGATCTCCATCATCGCCTCCTCCTCCTCTTCTTTTATGTTTACATGAATAAAGCCTATGCTCTCGAAGAAGTTCGAATTTCATTTGTTCATTTTCGATCATCTAAGTGCAGGACGGTAATCCGAAACTTCTCTCTCTCGCTCTCTTCTTGTTTGTCAACTTTCTTAGTTTTCTGTTTTTTTTTTTTTGGTTACTGAAGAACTTTTTCTTGGGTTACATATAAGGAGGCGAATTATCAGCTGTTCTCCCTCTTCGCCCAATGTTCATGTATTTGACTAACGCAAGTCTGTATGCACTGTTTCTTATTAATCTCGGCAGTATGATTCAACTGGGAAGAGATATGGTTTCGTTTGACTGTAATGCGAAGCTTAATGCTGCCTATTTAAATTTCTAATTCTCTTGCCATATTTTCTTTCTTTTCACTTTCACTTCTTCGAGAAATTTATCCTTTGATTTCTTTTTTGGTCTTCAACAAATTTGCAGCTAACATTTTAGTCTATTGGAATATAAGCTTTACTATAGAGACAGTTGTGATTACAATTGCTATTTTAGTCTATTGGAATTTAAGATTGCTGCTTAAATTTGATGACAGTTGTGATTTTCTAATAAAAACAGTTTATGTTCTCATCCGCTGTACTTTTTCTTTTTGAAATTTTTTTCTTTACTATGTCATTCTGCTTATATAATCATCCCACAAAACTGCAGGTTCTTCTAAAGGAATCTATATATATGCTACATGACAGCTGACTGCCAATGCAATTAAGTGTCACAGACAATTGTTGGTTTCGTCCTTCTTTTGTCATCACAAAATCTTAAATCTCAAGCATCATAGATCTGCAATACCCTAGTAGGGGTAGGATACTAGGCACCATAAATGGGGAAAATTCCACCTTCCTTCCGTTCTGCAATTTCAAACCCATTTCTTAGAAAGCCATCGTCTCTAGTTCCTACAGAAACTTCACAATTAACTGTTACTCCATCCGCAAAGCCCCATCATCCACCCAAGAAGACCTCCAATAAAAAACCATCCCAACTTCCGGGAAAAGTGAAAGAAGCCAAGGATTCTGACCCTTCAAAAACTCAAAAAGCACTAAAGCTCTTTAAATCTCAAAGCCTCTCTGATGCCAAGGATGTTTTTGACTCGTTCATTAAGAGTTCAAAGACCTTTATTGACCATCGTTCTTATAATTCTCTCTTTCAAGCATATGCCTCGATCTCTACCGTCAATGATTCTGTTGCCTTTCTCCGTCATATGATGAAAAGCAGTCCTACTTTCTCCCCTGACAGATCAATATACCACATCCTGCTCTCCCAATCCTGTAAAACGCCTGATTCGGGCCTTTCTCCTGTTCATCAAGCCCTGAATTTAATGGTCAGCGATGGCGTGAACCCTGACAAAGCTACGGCTGATATAACTGTCCGATCACTATGTTCGGCTGGTCGCTTAGAGCATGCAATTGAATTGGTCAAAGAATTGTCCTTGAAACACTCAGTAGTCCCTGACACTTATACATTCAATTTTCTTGTTAAACATCTGTGTAAATCCAGTTCATTGAGCACTGTCTACAATTTTATCGATGACATGCGGAACTCTTTTAATATAAAGCCTGATCTTGTTACTTATACAATTTTGATTGATAATGTTTGTAATACCAAAAACTTGCGTGAGGCTTTGCGATTGGTGAGTGTGCTCAGAGAGGAGGGATTTAAGCCTGACTGCTTCGTTTACAATACAATAATGAAGGGGTACTGTATGCTAAGTAAGGGAAGTGAGGCGATTGAGGTGTATAATAAAATGAAGGAGGAAGGAGTGGAGCCTGATCTCGTGACTTACAACACTTTGATTTTTGGGTTATCAAAAGCTGGTCGGGTTAAGGAAGCAAAAAAGTTCTTGGGTATTATGGCAGATGTGGGACATTTCCCTGACGAGGTTACATATACCTCACTAATGAACGGAATGTGTAGGGAGGGGAATGCCTTGGGTGCATTGGCATTGTTGGAGGAAATGGAAGCAAAAGGGTGCAGTCCAAATTCGTGCACATATAACACACTGCTGCATGGATTGTGTAAATCAAGGATGTTGGATAAGGCCATTGAGTTGTATGGATTGATGAAATCAGGTGGTCTGAAGCTTGAAACTGCTTCTTATGCTACATTTGTTCGGACTCTGTGTAGAGAAGGGAGAATTGCTGAAGCTTATGAAGTGTTTGACTATGCAATTGAGAGCAAGAGTTTGACAGACGTCGCTGCTTACTCAACACTAGAGAGCACACTAAAATGGCTGAAGAAGGTCAAAGAACAAGGTTACACAATCTGATCGGTATGTCTCACTGTTTGCTTAAAGTTACGTAATTGTTTGTATTTATACTTTACTATTATGAGACACCATGAAGCAAATATGTATGCCCAAGGTTTGTTGTGCTTGTGAAATATGTTATTTACAAATAGTCGAATCTATGCTCTTGGGGCAGTCCTTCAGAATAACTGGGCATATTGTAGCTTAAGGTATCTGTCTTGCTCCAATATTTAGATTATGCTATTTTTCTTGGGTTATGTGTGGTTACAGTAGTTGGAAACCCCTGATTTGTTGGTTATGGTTTAAACAAGTTGCTCGTCCTCAAGTTCTGTGGTTGGGTTAACCATGGTATTTGTCCATGAAAAACTTGATAGTTAAGAGTTGAGACAGGCGAAGTTGCAAAATCTAGAACTTTGAAATGTGACCGATTTTTATGTCCCACACCCTGTCATAATAAGTGGCGTCTTTTGTTTTTCAGCATCTTCTTCGATTGCATTGTAATTTTGTATAGTTGGAGTTATGTAACGCTTTGGCCTTAAAATTGTGCAATTCATCAAAACTAATAACTATTGCATTTTCTTTCACAAGAGATGCTAGCTCAAGTAAATATTTGTCTGTTATTCTTGCTGCCAGCTCTGTGATGACAGCGAGGGCTGCTTAAGCTTGGTTCCTTGATGGAATGTGGCAAACATTCTCTACTAAAAATTAAGGACGGGTTGACACCAAAACTCGGAAACTACATGTGTACGCTTAATTGTTGTTCATTTACGAACAAGTTGCAGTGGATGATACATAAAAGATCTCGTTAGGCTCTGCCAGAGGAGAGTGTCAGCCATGATCCTTTGCTTTGCACAAGTTTCCAGCAAAATGGAGTGTATAGTGTAAAATGCAAGGTACTGATACCAATCGAACACCCTGGATTTCAGCTTTTTGAGACATGTGGAAGATCTAAGCCCCCAAAATTTCCTATGGATGATGAAATTATTTGCCCCTTCGGGCAAGATGGCGCCTTCATAGTTCATACACCCTTTCTGGGATCTGTTTTATCTTGCAGACTCTAGTTTAGTCATTAGTTGTTCCTTATTTTGGTTTCATAATGTGCAACCATGCTCCTGTTTTGTGGCGTTGATATGATTTTATATAGCGGCAAATTGATTTTTTTTTTTTAAAAAAAAAACAAAATTCTGGGCATGAAGAATGTTGAAATAGGGAAATGCAGCTAGCAGTCTTTTTTTTGTTTTTGTTTTTTTATTTTTCGGGAGCTGTGCGAGGTGAGCTGGTCATGCATTGAATTGTTTTTGTTAGAGAAATTTTATTGAGCTGGAAATGTGGAATAAAAGTACGAGTTCATATTTAATTTGAAAAATCCATGTGTAATTTTCTCTAATTACGTTATTTTTTTTATGAATTTGAAAAACACAACGTTAAATCAAAGAAATAAAAGTCGTGAGAAGGATTTCAGAATTTAAATATTGATTCGTTAATATGTAATTTAAATGATTCATGGTTTCATTTTTAATCCAGGTCCACGAAGAATCCTTTCATTTCAATGGAGACGTAGGTGGCGTTATGTCACGGCCTTAGATTTGAACTCCTAAAACCGTGCCGGCCTTAGCTTGATCACCCCTCTTGACTCTAGTTAAGTCAGCCGAACCCTCACAAGTAGGCAAGAAGAGCAAAGATTAAGAGAAATTCTAGAGAGAGAAAGATAACTCTAGAGAGAGAAGCTCTTGAATGCAAATGTACTGAATTCCCTTGGATGATTTACAAGTGAGGATGACACCTCTATTTATAGCCTAACACCTCCTCAATGAACGGCCTAGATTGAAAACATCCTACGGTCAAGAATGGTTTCTCCAGAACCTTCCCTATAAATATCTAGATATTTATGTGCAATGCCTGCATAAGCGCTTACATCAGCGCATCTAGAATTCTCTACACCATTCTAATATTTACAACACATATAGGCTTGACCATGTAAGCGTACACATGTCGCCTCATCACTGTCTGCGTGGCGCCTGCATGTCCAAGTCCGAACCTCAATCCTTGTAAAGTGTCTTGTGCATGCAAAATATCCCGTGTTCCTTATTTGTGCGTGACAGTTAGCTGGACAAAAGTGTCAAGTGGCAAGTTTGTCACACATTATTGTAATTTTAACCGTTAATTAATTAAATATATTGAATTAGCAGCCTAGTATGTTTCAGATTATTTTTATTAAGATATAAATTTATCTTGAAATTCCATGTGTTTTATGTATATTTTTTAAAGTTAGATTTACAATTTATGGCATAAAATTGCACTTTAACAAAAATTACATAAATAACACATAGACTATTAACTCAACATATTTAGTCAAGTACCGGTTAAAATTAATTAGGATAACGGCTTAGGTAAAATTGCTCTCATTTTAACAAAATTTCCTCCCAAAAAACTTTTGGGGTAAAATTCTCCCTCAATGACAACTTTCAAAACAAAATTGCCTTTAACCCTTAGACAACATTAGCCGTTTAGACTTTTTTAAGAAAAAAAAGTATTTTAAGAAATATTCATCTAATCCTATTTATATGAGGTATTTCTTAGAAGAAAATCTTAAACTTTGTTAGTTTTATCTTAAAATGTAATAACTTTTAACTTTGTACTCCCTCTAATCTTTATTATAAGGCACTAACTATCAATTCTTACAAACCAATAAAATTAGTTAAAAGCATTAAAATTGTCATAAAATTCAAATGATTTTCAATATTACCCCTACTAACTACCTTAAACTCAATATAATACTCCCTCATACTACTTTTATTAAATATGGACAGATATGAAAAATTAAATTAATTGTACTTTGAAAACTTGCTAGTGCCTTATAAAAAAGACAAAAAACACTTGTTAGTTGGTGCCTTATAATAAGGACTAGTGGGAGTATCTATTTAGCTATACACTCTTGAAGAAAAATATTATCTATATAATAATAAATAAAGAAAACATTATACATACATATAAAAAAATTTATGCTAAAAATCAAGGTTATTAAAACCGGACCGGTCACTGAACCGATCGGAATACTGGGTCAAGGGTTAGTGGGTCAGACCGGAGTCAAATCGGGACTAAACCGGTAAGAGAGTAAAGATTTCAATTATTAAATAAAATTATTTAATTATTAAAAAAAATTATATTTAAATAATATTTGAGAAATGTGAAAGTTGAGTGATGTGAGTTTTAGAACTCTATTGTCATGTCTGGAGTTTTAGCTTACAGCTAGCTGTCTAGGTAGCTGTACCTTTTGTCATTTTCCATTTACAATTTAGATATGCTTCGTGCCTTCATCCATAGATTTATTTTATATATATATATATATATATATGTATATGATTTCCATTGAGTCATTTATGACTAATAAATGTTAGGTGTACGTTTCACTCAACTTAAAGGTAGTTTTTTTTCCTTCACGCCATCTGCTTTGTGACACCTCTTCCATCTCCATTTACAAGGTTCTTTATTTTTCGCCCAAAAACCCACAGGTTCAGAAACTGCTGAGCCTTCTTTCCCGTCGATCTCTTGTGATTTTTGGAGGGAAAGAAGTGGCGGTCACTCTAGTCTTCCTCCTTGTCAATCTCACTGGCGGTGTCTCGATATCCGGTGGCCTTTTTTTGGTTTCTCCCACTCTCTTCATCTCTCTCTCTCTTTCCACCTCTCTCTGGGCTTCAATCGACATTTTTTTTAAAAAAAAAAAAAAAAGCCTGAACCGGGTTTCTCGATAGATTGGACCGGTTTCATGGCCGATTCGCTGGTTTCCGGTCTAAACCGACCAGTCCGATCTGATTTTAATAACCATATAAAAAATACATCTTCTCCTTCCGAACCGTTTGAGTAGACTTAATATATAAAAATAGAAAAAAAGAATACAAGGCTTCTAGGAATCCGGCCTTCCTCCCCTGACAAGAAACTACTCTTCAGTCTCCTGCTTTTTTGCTTAGCTCAACTTTTGGTCAAATTTGCTTTTTGTTTATCTTTGTTTGAGGGCAGTCACCTTTGAAATAGAATCTTCAAGCTTGTCTTGTTTTTTTATTGTTGAAATCCTTCTTTACTCCAAACACAGATATAAAGAAAATGAGAAAAGTGGTCCTATGATTTGCCTTCCAGCCTTTCGTTATATGCATCGCACTTTATTTGATTTATCGGCATATGTTAAATGGTGCCTCAGCGTTTTCTTTTTCTTTATAAAAGTAAAAAATAAATATCAGAAAGAAACAAAAACAGTTTTAAAGTACGCGTCTCTCTTATCTTTTACCACCGATGCCTCTTTCTTTTTTTCTTTTTGGTCGAACACCGATGCCTCTTTCAATTCTTACTATATGTGTGTGTTTCTTTGTTTGTATTCAGCTGACAACCCTAGGTGCTTCACTTACCTTGAGCCCCTTCTTTTTATCCGACGCAGTTTCCTTCCTCGAAGCTGTAAGTGCCAAACTTCTCTATTTCTATTCTCTCTTCCTTCTGTACTTCGCCATCGTTTGTTTGAAGCATCTATCTTTTTTTTTTTTTTGCCCCCTTCTTTTCCCTCCTTTGGTTCTTCTTTCGTGTTTGATTAATTAAGTTGAAGTAAATGTTTTGTGGAATTTTTGTGAGTACAGGTTGGTTAGTTCCTGTTTTACGTTTTTATCAAAACAAGAACAGAGCTACTCTATGAATCTGTACACTCTGAATTTTTTCCTCTTATATCGTCGCATCTGGTACATGACTAATTTGAATTTATGATCGATCTTAATCACCATGTAGTGTTTACACTCCAAAATATAGGCTTTGTTCTTATTTGTTCCATCTTTATTCCTTTTTATTTCTGGCTCAAATCTTGAATGCATGAGTCTAACACTTGCCTTGCAAGTTGCAAGGCATGGTTTACTACTTTACTTCAAAGGCTCATCCCCTTCTCCTAAAATTTCAGGGGTATATACGCTAACTTATGTATTTCTTCCAACAACAAAAAAAAACTTTTTCAAGCTTCTGGTTTTGAAAAGTCACCTAACAAAAAAGGACTAGTGTGTTATCAATCTAGAAATTCAGCAGACACAGGAGCTGAAGTTGTTGTATGCCCTAGCGGCTAACATCTTTCTCCTAGTTTGTAAGAATGCTAGAAAGTGTGACCAAGAGAATGCTTCTGCTGATGCTTTGTTTTGTGCAGTTAAAGAAGGGAATGTTGAGTTTGTGTTTCGAGTATCGTTAGCAAACTCGGAAATTATGCCTATTGGGGACATCTCATGTCAAAACATTTTCTGCTATGTTGTTGATTACCAACAAGCTAGTGTTTTCAGCTCCATCCATGGGCTTTGCTTCAAGGATGTAGTAGCTGCAAGCAAAGATATCCATGGAAATACGTTGCTTTATATGGCAGCTACTCAGGCTCTTGCTGCACTTAACCACGTTATGGATCAATACTACTAATGCAAAGAGAATCGCAATGGTTTAAGGTTAGAGAACTTGCATTCATTGTTGGGTCACAGTACCTTTCTTTTCCATGTTCTTCCTATCTCATTACTTAAGTGAAATATTGAATGGTCAGGAATTATTTGGGGAATTGTTGAGGAAAGTAACAAATCATGTGACCATGTGTTCTGAAAGATTTTTTTTTTTGAATCTTTTGAAATAAATGCAGGAGGTGGAGAGGATAATACTTCCTATTTGGAGAGTAGCGTTAGCTTAATGGCTAAAGAATTATTTAGAGAAAGTCACAAAGACTTAATGAAGGAAGGAGAGAAATGGATGAAAGATACAAGTCCTTTCATTCTAGTATAGACGCTTTAATTGTCACAACTATGATCACCGCAGCTTTTATTGTTTCAGGAGGAAATGATAATAGCTGCAGGTTTTCATAATTGTTGAAACAAATCTCAACTATATTGTCTCTCCTATCTTCAACTTTTGTTCTAATGTTTCTAGCAATCCTTACCCCTCAATATTCACAAGAAAAATTCCTCAAATCTTTTCCTTACCTTGATTTTAGTTCTTTCCTCACTTTTCATCTCCATTGTAACCATGATAATAACCTTTCTTCCTACCATTCGCCTCATGCTGAAGCATACAAACTACTCATGGGGTCTCCTTCCTATTATTATACTTTCTAGTGTTCCAATATTCCTCTTTGTATCGTCTCAATTCCCTCTTCTTCTTCATACTACTTTTTCTATGTACTAAGGATATCTTTAATTGGAAAGTGGACAAGTGCCCATGAAAATGCTCCCAAGCAAATGACATTCAATTATGTGAATTCTACTTAGTGTGACTTTAAAAGGCTGTTGGTTGTATTGTGTGGAGACAAAAATGAAGTTGTATTATCTAACACAGACAAGATAGCTGGAAAGTGAGTTTTTGTGGTAAAGTGGGAATATATCCTCCTACTACTCGATTCGTTCAAGGTCTATATGTTGGACTGGATTTTTACTGGAGTCTAGGTTTCAATCATGTGAAGGTTTACTACAGCAGCACCAAAGCAATCAGCTTATGCATCACAGATCATCACAGACATCACCCTTATCAAGATATTCCAGAAGATACATTTACTGCCCTCAATAGGAATTGCCATGTAGCATTAGACTGTATAGAGATGTGATTATTAATGCTTGTTCTTTAGCTAGGATAGGACTTGAGAATGAAGCTGACTTCTGGGTCTTTGATCATTTATCACCTTGTTTGAGGTGGTAAATGATGAGAAATTAGTTCATTTTCTGGCTGTATTTTGTACTTCTCTTTTGAATGATAAATCCCAGTTTCCATTCAAAAGAGTCTTATTAAATTTATAGATAGATGGATAGTTAATATGTTTTCTTGTGAGGCACATGGATACGTGAAGAAACAAATTAATTTCTAATATTGCCACTTCATGATCAAATTCCAATTTGCATGATCAATGTACATTTTAAAATAACCAAACCTGAATGCCCTCAAGAGTGCTAAATTTTGATATATCCTCTTTATCAATGTCTGGAGATTCTTCAAATATTGTGGATGGAAAATCTTCACTGGATCTCTATTATTTTACATTTGTTTCATTAAAGGAAAAATAGTTGAATCCCATTTTATTATTTAAATGTTGTTATTGATTATATATTTTAAACTGATTTTTAGGGTTAATCGAAGGGGATCATCCCTAATTCATCAATTTCTCAGCCTCATCAACTACATGGCCTGGAAGAGAAAATCTCTTCAACTGAATCTGTCTTTAGTGTGTTTGGATAGAGAGAAAAGTTGGGAGAGGAGAAAAGGGAGGGCGAGAAAATGGAGAGGGAGAGAATGTTATCCCTCCTTGTGTTTGTTTGGATAGAGGGGAGAAAAAGATGAGGAGAGAAAATAAGTTCAAATAAAAAATTAACACCATCAAATTAAACACTAAAGTCAAATTAAAATGAAATTTTTTCATATTTTATTTGAAAATAAAAATATTAAGCCAAATAAATTTTGTTACAAGATAAAATAAAATTGAAAATGAAAATTTCTCAATGTAAATAATATCTTTATACCCTGATTTACCAAAATTAAAATGAAAATTTCTTTTAATCCATGCACGCCAGAGATGAGAGATAGAAAAGAATTTTTCTCCAACTGTGTGTGTATTTCTTTTTCCGTATACTTATAATTATCATTTTCAAAAAATGTAAAATGTTTTACTGAAAAAAAAAATGAAAAAGCATTTGGCAGTGGGGGAGTGGAGAAATTCTTGGGAGAAAAATACCATTTTTTTTTCCTATGAAAAGAAACGTATATGAGCCATGGGGGATGATGGCATGGGAGAAATTCTTGGGAGAAAAATACCATTTTTTTTCCTTTCACTTTTCTCTTTCATCTTTTTTCCCCTCTCATCCCAATAAAGGAAAAATGCATTTTCCCCTTTATTTTTTATTTTATTTTTCTTCTTCGTTAATTCTCTCTTCATCCCAATACATGGTAAGAAAAAATCTCATAAACTGAAGCAATTTAATTTTCTCTATGAAGAATTACAATAAACTATTTTTTTTAACCGACTTTTCTCCTCTACCCTTACTTTTCGCACCCTCTCATTTCCTTCAAAAGAAGAAAATGAGGGGAGTGGAGAGTAAGGATAGACAAGAGAAAACGGTTCCTTTTATATATATATATATATATTCACTTGCTCTTGCACATAATATGTTTGTTGACACTTTTCTAAACAATCATGTGAATGCATGTGTTCCTTCAAAGGGATAAGTAAAAAATAGATTTAAATAATCTTGGCCTTGTCAAACTTAATGTGGCCTAAAGTTTCCATCATAAGCCTGGAATCTAGGCTTACGTCATTTATATTAAAAACCATTTTTCATGAGTCATGTGAAACAGGCAACATAGAAGAAACAAATTCATATAATACATGTTATGCTTAGTTCTTAAATATAAGTAATCTTTTTAATATTTATTTTATCTCTAAATATATATACACACACTAAACAAATTTTTAGATATAAGTAATACTCCTTCCCGTCCTAATTATAAGATATATTTAACTGATTTTGGGGAGATTAAGGAGAGGAGTTAAATTAGTTAATTTTACTCATTTTCCTAAAATGCCCTTAGATAAATTTTCAATAACATTAACATACCCTCAACCTAAAATCTTCCTTTCCATGCTTTTTAATTAAAATGATGGTCTTGCTATATATATGTGTGTGTGTGTGTATGCACACACATATATATCTACAACCCAAAAAAAAAAGACACACACACATACATCCCCTATAGATATACACATATATCTACACACAAATAGAAACCCGTACATCCCCCAACAAACACACTCATGTATACACACATCTACACACACATATACATAAATACACAAATACACACACACAAACATAAATGTATGAGTATGTACACACATATATAAACACACATGTATATACATAAACACACACACACATATATATATTTATATTTATATAATGCGTGTTTATTTCTATATGTGTGTGTGTATACACATATAAATATATATATGTGTCTATACATATATGTGTGTGTGTGTGTGTTTATATATATATATATATATATGTATGTATGTATGTATGTATGTATGTATGTATTTATGTATGTATTGATAAATTAACGTTAACTTATTGATAAACAAATTAAAATCTAACAATTTAAGGGTTTTATTGACTAGAAAATTTTATGCACCTAAATGCATATACTTACCAAAAATTAAACACACGTGAGAGAATAAAATATGAGTGTTTTAGGAAAAAAATGACAAAAATTTAAATTTTATCCTATAATCAGGACCAAAACCAACTCCTAAATGTTGTTTTATAATTAGGACAGGAGGGAGTACTTATTTCTAAAAATACCTCTTTTCGGTAAAATTAATGCTTGTTTCTAAGCAATTGAGACTTAAAATATAGTGACATGGGTAAAAATAAAAAGAAAAAACTAATTTTTACATAATAATGAAATTTCTGTACCTCTTTTAAATTGTCCTTTTTAAAACCAGAACTCCCATTTAGGAATGGAGGAAGTATGTAGTATAATATTGTAATGATTATTTAATATTTATAAATTCAATTATTTCATCTCAGTCTATTTTCTTTGTCGGACGAAACAATTGCAATACAACGCAATAGTGCGAGAGCACAAATAAAAAGAAAGAGGCTATAGTTTAAGCTCAAGTGGAAGCATAGCATTAAGGAGACAAGGGAGCAACCAAACACTGATATTTCTTCAACCTGTGAAATTGATATGTGTGTGTGTGTGTGATATATATATATAATGAAAACATTACAGCAAATATTTCACCAACTTGCATTGTGTTTGGATTTGAGAATGCAAGGGAAGGGGCAATGTACTGGAATCACTTCTTTATTCAATATGTGAGAACTTGATTCCTTCTGTCCCTTATACTTTTGTATAATAACATGTGTTTTAAGAAATGAACTAAAAATTGGATCGACTAAACTGGTTAGAATAATGGTTTGGAATTAGTAGTCTAATCGGATTAAACCAAAATCAAACCAGCTATATATATGTTTAAAATAATATGAAAATATAATCATGGAAAAGTCATTTTTAAATAAAAAGGAATTAATCCTAAAATAAATGAAACGTTTTGACAAAAACCACACACAATTTAATAAAACAATTACTAAAACAAAAACACAATAGATTGTCATTTTTAACTTATAATAACATTGTTTCAAGCCGAAAGAAAAAGTTAAATAAAACCCAATTTTACTAACTCGTCCAATCCACTAGCACTAGATTAATCGTGAGTCACTTATTTTCTGATTAAGTGTTTGTTTGAATTAACAGTGAAATTTCTTTTTCTAACATGATTTATAATAAACGAGGTAAATTTGTGAGAGGAGTTTTGTTTTAACTTGTATGAACTTATTTTTCTAACATCAACTGAAACAAGCCGATAACTTCGTAGCTGAATGAATGAAATTCGTAGCTGAATGAATGAAATAGCTGGGCAGCTGGTTCATTGGAATTTAATGCCATTGACTTACAAAGATTAATATCTCTCACAATGATACCCCTCTCTCTCATAGTGACCCGGAAAAAGAATCTTTTAGGATGCATAGAGTTGTAGTTTAGACGTTAGACCAACACATACAAGAATCTAATTGCTTTGTTAAATAAAATTATGTTTTATAATGGAAGACGTACTTCTATTATTGCACTTTAGTTGGAATATAACTTATTTATAATATTTGTATCTCTCTTATAGTCTCACATACAAGCCAACACCCACGCTTGCCACCTTCCAGCACAATACGTGTACGTGTGTCATCCCATACGTACGTACCTACTAAAACATTTTTTTTATTATTACGATGGATCCTTCATTTTTCTAGATCATGTTGTCAGACATCCAAACAATAGATTAATTCAGGTTCACCTGATGGAGGTTCTCTTAAAAGGTCTGGTGTCTCAACCAGAGTTTTCTCTGTATCCAGACATCGAATGAGTTTAATAAAGAGCTGAGATACCTATCAGTATGGCCAACTCTTGTTGATTAGCTAATAAAATATTTTTCTTGAGAAACAATCAAGCAAAAGGGAATTAAGTAAAGAACTCATATTATAGTAGCAAGTAAATAAGGCATTGGTTGAAGAAAAAGGAGACATTAAGAGTACATGCCACTCGTGCACTCATTAAACAAAGGATCATAATTTATCATCGGAATTCTGAATTTCTAATCCAATATCTTATCTAACACTCAAATCATAACCCATTGTATTTTAATTTTTTATATCCCAATAAAAAATGACCTAAATCTCACTCTCCCAATAACCATTTAATTATTTTCGTTTTGCAGTGGAAGCATCTTCATGTGGAGACAAGCTTGACAGTTCACATGTTTGAGGAAGAAGCAGTCTTCATTTTTGGTTTATTGGAAAAGGGAGGCTAATGTGCCACCATAGGAAGCACACTACGTGATGACTAATGGCGTTTTCTTTTTTGTTTTCCAACACCACTCATTTATACGCCCACGTCCTATTCCTCAGTCACCACCTCTCCTAATAATAAAAAATAATGGAAGATATATAAACAGATTTTGAGATATTTCATTTATTTCCCTATATTATGACCCTAAAATGTTGGACATCATTCCTCAATCATCTAGTATATTCCATATATATATATATATATATATATATATATATATATATATAAAGAAATAATATGAGCGTTTGGGAAAAAAATATAAACACCAACAAAATGTGACAATTCTAAAACAATCCTGCGAAATGACTTAATTGCTATAATCAAAATGATCTAATTGCCTTTTGTGAAATTAGTCATCACTTAATTGTTATTATTACTAACAGAGTTGGTTTAGCGGTGTAAAACCCTATTAAGTTCCTCTAAGTCTGGAGTTTGAATCTTAGAAGAGGTATTTGTGTTAGAAAGATAATAATCATAAACTCCGGATTAGATATCAAATGATAATATCAAAAAGAAAGTTATTATTGTTATTTGATAAGTTAGAGTTATTACTAAGTTTGAGTCATTAGTAGTTAAGCCATTAATAGTTGTCTTATTTTTGTTCAAATTAAAAGTATTTGGGTAATTTTATTCGAAAATTCAATTTCAGAAGAGTTCATGGGGATTCATAGTGAAAAGGACATTTTAAACCTTGAACTATGATTTGCAAAGCCAGAGGATTTTTTATATCCCTTTTTTACTACTTAAAATACTATTGTGATAATTTGATATACTATTTTTATACAACTAAATGGATATTATATATAATTTTCCGAAGAATACCATGCTCCCTCTGGTCCTTATTATAAGGCACCAACCATCATTTCTCACGAACCAAGAAATGAAAGTTAAGTTATTAAATTGGTTCAGAAATAATAAATATTTCCAACTTTATCCCTACTTTAATGATGTGAATTTAAAGAGTTAGTTAAAAATGGGGTATAATTGGAAAATAGTAATAAATGAGTTGGTTAAAGGTAGTTAGTGTCTTATAATAAGGACTAAAATAAAAGGATGGTGGTCCTTAATGTTGGGCAGAAATGAGACAATGTTACCAAGCTTGAAGGGAATCCATGCGGGTAACCACATGCTCCTTCACCTTCAATGCCGTCTCTATTTTTCCCTCTAAAAAATTATCCCTCACACTTATATATAAACACCGATTCGAACACTCCAAATTAAATACAAACACCAATTCTGAGGCCATACAAGAGAGAGAAAAGATCAAACCAGAGCCAGCCATGGCTATGAAATGCCATTCTCGCTCTATCAGCTTGCCCTCTAGATCTCACCCCACCACCATTAAAGTAGACGAAGAGCTCAACAAGCTCAAAAATTGGGAAGCAACATCCACACCCACATCAAACTCTGTTCACACAGGCTTGTCATTGCTCGAAGGCGTGTATATAAGCTTGGACCAGCTTCTTCACATGTCCTCAATCCAACTTGTCATTTCTCAGCATCAAGCTCATAACTGTGTTGAGGAGCTCTTAGATGGATCTGTCAGGGTTTTGGACATATGTGGCATCACAAGGGACGTATTGTTGCAATTCAAGGAAAATGTTGAAGCCCTTCACTCTGCTGTTAGAAGAAGAAAAGGAGACTCCTCTGTTGAAAAAAGTGTAGCAGAGTACAAGTTCTTCACCAAGAAGATGAAGAAGAACGTGAAGACACTTGCCACAGAGTTAAAGCACATGGAAACCAGATTTGGTGTGAGCCCACTTCTGAATCTTGATGATCAGATGGCTTCTGTGATAAGAGTGATTAGGGAAACCATTTTTATGAACGTTTCAATATTCCAGTCGCTTTTGGATTTTTTGGTGATTCCAAAGGAAGCTACCAAATGTTTTGTGGTTGCAAGATGGATGCACAAAGGGACTCTAGAAGCATGTGAAGATCATAACTCAGAAATGGTTAATGAGTTGAAGAGTGTGGATTTAGTGTTGAAATGTGTTGTGAGTGAAGGTGGTTGTTTTGAGAAGATGAAGATTGTTCATACAAGATTGGAGGCTTTGAAGACGGCCATTGAAACCCTTGAGAATGGCCTGCATGTTGTGTTTAGAAGGTTGATCAAAACTAGAGCCTCTCTTTTGAACATAATCTCTCAATAGTCTGTCAAATTCTGTTCAAAATCCTGCAAAGCCATCCATATTTTAGGGATGAGGATTCCAATTTTAAATACGTATATATCTGTATTTGGATGTTTACGCTATCAAATACAAACAACAGTTTATATACCCTATATTTTTGGTCTTCTATCTCTTTTTAGTCTAATTTTCCCCCTTCAATGAGGCACTTCAAAATGAAGTATAATGATAATTTGGCTTCTTAACAAAAGATACAGATTAAAATAAATGATTAAACGTTCATAATTACCTCAAACTCATTTTTACATTCATTGCATCTCCACTTAAAGAAATCCATGGTGATATAGCAGACACATGGAACAAAGTTTTTTTTTTTTTTAAACAGAGATCTAAAGTAAAACGACAGTTAAAGACATATGATACTAATAATGGCCAAGATCGAAGAGGTTTAAATTTTTTTTTTCAAGGATCATAAATGATAGTGTTTGGAAGAATACGTTGTAATTATATGAAATATAAGTGTTGATGTTAATAAACATAAGTCATAGATTAATTTATGTATAATTCTTGAGATGAATTTTTACTTTTTCAAAGTCTTCTTTTGGTATTGATAAAAGTCTAAAATAGTTGATCTTGAAGATCTCAACTATAGATTGCGATTACTTCAAATCTCTGTGTTGTTAAAAATTTGAGTGTGAATTCATCAATGAAAGAGTCAAATATATGTGTGTGTGTGTGTGTGTGTCGGTACCTACCTGCAAGCAACATATCAAAGCATTAAACTTGCACTGAATCTTCATAGTAACCTACCAAACAACATGCCACCCGTGCAATAGAAAGATCTTGCATACATATTTGTATAAAATTTTCTTTAGTCATTCTTCAACAACCAAACGCAACCAATAAATTTGAAAAAATAAAAAAAGAAAGAGAACGAATAAAGTATAGCGAAAACAGAGAAAGGGACATGAAGATAAAAATGCCGGCCGGTATCAATTGCTCCCAAAAACAGAGGAAATCTTTGAGGCTTTTATACAAGACCAGTGGATATGTTCATAAATTAAACGAACAAACAAATAAATAAAAAGGAGGGTGGATAATTGCAATGCTGGTAGAAGGAAGACCACAAAACCCACTACACACAAAATCTGTCATGAGTCCACAGCATCTCTGATGTCTAATAGTATGCTTTTTGTGCATCCGGAGGGTTTCAAACAGGAATGGATTTAAATAACACTATAATGTTGAAATATTTTAAAATGAAGAGATTATTTTTTTATAAAGTCATGTTCTTTAAATTAAGAAAATTATATGAAGAGTTGTGTAGGGTTGTGATGGAGATAAGATGAGTCACTTTTGCTGTCAACAAGGTTTCATTCTTACACATTTTATTGACTTATTATGGTTTTTCTATGTTTTGAAATTATGTTTTGGCAGAAATAACACTGTTTTTACTTTTGTCAAAATCATTTTTTGACTCTAATCGTTGGTTCTTTTACTGTATAAACAATCAACGTTGTAAGTTGTAACAGACAATAGGCCATGCTTTGGCTTCCCTTGGTCCTGGGTTCATTGACCATGCACTCTCTTCCATCCATAATACTCCCTCTGTCATTAATATATAATATACTTAGAAAGTTGATTGCGTTCATTAATATAAATATAAGACATGTTTTTTATATTTCTCAATTTTTTTTTTCTAATTTACCTTTATTGACACTCCCTCAACAACAATAAAAAATAAGAGAAAATGAGAGAGTTAAATAATATAACTAGGGTGTTTTAGAAAATGCATGTTATAATTAACTTGACTAACTTCCTTAATTTAATCAAATTAGGTAAATATAACTTATATTAAGGATAAAAGGGAGGATGTGATTTTAAATATAGAACCTTCAATCCACTTTATTTCTCAAATTTAAAATTATTTATCCAAAGTACACATATTAAGGGATTTCTATTCAATGATAGCTATAATTGAAAAAAGTAATTTTTGGAAATCAATTTATGTTTGTTATAAATAACTAATTTAACTAATTTCTTTAATCAATTCAAATTAGTTAAGTAGATCTGTGAATATTGTCAACAAACAAATATGCATGCATACCAGTGACTTGTTTTAGTCATCAGAGCCTCTTGATCATATAGTTCTCTTCTGCCATTTGGTTTGGCTCTTAGTTGGGTATCAGAATTTCACTCTCAGAGGTTACAGGATTGGATACATCAACTGTGTGATAATAAATTAATAATACTCACCATTCAAATTCTGCACACAATATGCTTTCAGGCTTCATACTTTTGGGAAATCTAATTTCTCATTCATCTCCAGGCCACATCAAACACGTGCTCTTTTGATTTTTTCGAGTCTTTTCAGGCTAATTTATATCTGCTCGACTGCTCGTGTGTGCAGGATGCTGGTTCTGCTCTCAGCTGTACAACTGGTATCTTTAACATTCATCAAGTTTCAGCACCTTATTTTGGCTTCCACACTATTTCTTTTTTGCTTTCGTTTTACCAAATATATATTTTGTTAATGGTCCTGAGTAGGTAGATTTGTGGGAATTTGAGTGAAATCCTCTTTTAATAAACTTGAACTCTAGATGGAGAGAGGGGAAAAAAAGTCCGATGGGCTATCAAATGACTTGTTTATAGATGCCAGAATCTTCACTTCCAAATAAAATTACTTAGCAGATAACAAAGCATCTTCTCAAAATATGGAATTGCAATGGGATTTACAGCTTAACAAAGATGCAATATATGACATATGTAAAAGATCAGATTTGTATCAAGGATTTTATTGTTAAAATAATTATTGCCATGCTAACCAAAAAGGAAAAAAAATCCGCTACCAAGGAAAACTTCATCCACATGCCAAGAGTCTCTTCCATAGTGTAGGCGTTTATGAAGAATCAAATGGATCTCAACTGGTGAGGGAAACTTTATCACAGATCCAAACCCACCAAGCTTTGACTTATGGCTTCCACTAGGCTACCAAGAAAAGAGACAACTTGAATGATTTTGTCCAAAGGACTTGGGGCATTTTCATATTTTTTTTTATAAAAATTTAGGTAGGGGATTGAGTTCACCTACAAGCTAAAAGCGAAGGGCAAAACGCTACCCAGTGACGCACAACCCCAATTACTTTTCGGTTGGACATGGTCTTTTGGACATTTTCATTTTATCCAACTCTAGCTACCGTACTCCCTTTAACCCATAAGATATAGCACTTTCATTAATTCACGTGAAATAAGAAGTAATAGTTAAATTATTAAATATGTAACAAACTGAAAGTTTTCCCACTTTCACCCTTATTGGAAATGTGTTTAAGAATTTAATAAGGGTAAAAATGGAAATAAGTATAAATTACAAAGGTAAAATTGAAAAATTAACACTAAATATCCTACAAGTAACTTATATATCAGACCAAACTATTCTTTCAGAAGATTGCTATATTGTGGACCTAAGGGAGTAAGTATTATGATTCCTCTTCTATATTGATATCAAGATGAGGCCTAATTTTTTTTTTTTTTTTGGGGGGGGGGGGGAATATATGAGGCATAATTGATTTGTTTTGTCTTTTCATTCTATCACGCACACATATAAATGTTCTCTGTTTTTTTTCCAACATATTAGTGTTGTATGTAACCATAAAACAATAATCATAAATTTTAATAAATATTATTCATTAGAATAGAAAAGTTTATTTTCATTTACCAAACATGTCCTAACAATTAGTATACCTCGCGGTCAAATTCTGTGGGCCTTTTTTTTAAAGTGCCTTTTTTTAGGAAACTATTTACCAAAATGCCCCGACGTTGAAACTATTTCTCACTATGCCCTTCTCTGGAAACATATTCTCTCTCTGCCCCCATTTAGTCGACTAAAACAGAGCTTTTAGTCGACTAAATGTTGAGCCTCTTTTTTTTTTTGAATTTTGTCGACATTTAGTCGACTAAATCTCAGGGATTTAGTCGACTAAATGTCGTGGGGTTCAAATTTTTTTAAATTCCCCTGACATTTAGTTGAGTAAATCCCAAGATTTAGTCGACTAAATGTCGACTGTAGGCTTTTTTAATCTATCACAACCAATTTTCCTTTATTCTTTAATCCCTTTTCTCAATATTATCTTTTTATTTATCCTCTTTATTTTGTATTATGAGTTAGATAATATAAGAATTAGTTAGTTAGTTTAGATCCTATTATTTAGGAACAATTTAATTCAAATCCTATCTTTCTGATTTTCCCGATATTATATTAGAAGAATAACTTTTTATATATTTATTTAGTTATACTGATATATAGGTAATTTATCCCTACAATCTCTCAATATCTTTTTTATTCATATATTTGAATTTGAATGCACTAATTTGTTAAACTTTGAGAAAAAAGCTGGGATTGTTATCTTCAACACAAAATACAGAATAATAATAATAATAAACAATTACTAGTTTTTTTGTATTTTGTGTTGAAGATAACAATCCCAACTTTTTTCCCAAAGTTTGATAAATTAGTGCATTCAAATTTAAATATACGAATAAAAAAGATATTAAGAGATTGTAGAGATAAATTACCTATATATCGATATAACTAAATAAATATATAAGAAGTTATTATTCTAATATAATATCGGGAAAATCAGAAAGATAGGATTTGAATTAAATTGTTCCTAAATAATAGGATCTAAACTAACTAACTAATTCTTATATTATCTAACTCATAATACAAAATAAAGAAGATAAATAAAAAGATAATATTGAGAAAAGGGATTAAAGAATAAAGGAAAATTGGTTGTGATAGATTAAAAAAGTCTACTGTCGACATTTAGTCGACTAAATCTTGGGATTTAGTCGACTAAATGTCGGGGGAATTAAAAAAAAAAGCTCAACATTTAGTTGACTAAAGCCTTGTTTTAGTCGACTAAATGGGGACAGAGAGGGAATATATTTCTAGAGAATGACATAATGGAAAATAGTTTCAAAGTCGGGGCATTTTGGTAAATAGTTTCCTAAAAAATGATACTTTTGAGAAAAAAGCCAATTCTGTGCAACCCTTCGTGATCCCTGTGGCATAGGATCCCGCATCCCCAATCGCAGCATCATTCTCCACGTGTCAAATCTCCTAACGGCTAAATTTTCCCAATGCGGGAGCCATTAAGAGCTGGAAAGTGGGGCCCATGGGATCTCCTCATCAACGAAGAAAAACACGAACTTTTTATAACTTTTTCTATTGATCCGTTACTCTTCTTCACTTCCTTCCTCATAAACCCCAAACCCCTCTCTTTCTCTTCCTGCCTCTCACACATGACTGTCGCAGACGCAGCCACTGCCCATGCCAAGAAGCTCATGAAGCTCTTCGTCTCTCTTCTCCGCCGAGGCTTCAGCTCCTCCAAATGGTACTTTTCTCACATTTTTTTCCCAGCTTTTTCAATCACTTACTCGGTAAAAATCAAAATGGGATGGTTTGGTCTCGGAAGATTTAAGGGGAAATGTTCTTTTTTCTCCTTCTCTTCCATTTTTCCTCTGTCTACAAATTATAGTTATGTTTCCCTTTTGATTACGGAACTAAGAGAAATAGAATGAATTGGTGAAAGCAGCAAAACGGCGGCAAAGATGGCGGTGGCGAGGGTAAAGTTACTGAGGAACAAGAGAGAGGTGGTGGTGAGGCAGATGAGGCGAGACATTGCGTTGCTTCTTCAGTCTGGTCAAGATGGCACTGCTCGTATCAGGGTAATTTTTCGTTTACCGCTCACAACAGCCATAGCTGATACATTATTTCTCAGATTTCTGCTCTCGTCTTCCGCTAATGTTTAAGTGAATATTTTTCACCCTCCAAGCGTCACCTTCTTCTTAATGATTGACTAATTGATTCTGAACTCCCTGTGAATATAATCTGTTGTTTTGCTTTAAAAGGATGGCCACTCTGCTGCCAAGAAAGTTAGATTATCACATATTTGATACTGTTGATTGCTGAGTCGGTTTATCATATTTTAAATGCCTGTTAACTTCTGTCCATCCTGTGTGTTTTGGAATCAGTACGTCATTTTTATGGCAAGAATTAGACGATTGTCGTTAATTGAATGGAGTTGAGGAAAGCATGCTAGGAAATATTATATGATACACTAAGGACTAAGGAGGTGCTAGGTAGGTGTTGATTAGATTTCAATAGTACTGGTGGATGCACCTGTACCAGAGCTCCTAGTGTGAAGTGAATTCGTATTTGAATGGATCGTACAAGAGAATGTAAATAAATGTTGCTGACTCATTTTCCTAGTTTGTATGGTCAACAGTGAACATATACTGTGGGCACTGGGCAGTTCACCAGATCAGCTACAAACGTCTGAGCAAAAGCTTCTGTTTATAAGAAGTTGAAGTTTTGTTAGAAAATGACAATCTATCTTCAAGTCATAGATGCAATTAATCTAATGGAATGATGGACACCCTTTGAATTTTCCCCTCTTCAAACAAAACAAAAGACTCATTTAGTGTTGAATTTTATTTTAAGGCTAAAGGTTCATGTAGACTCGGTTGTTTAGCATCTTCCCTCTTACTGAGGCTGTGAGTGATGAACTGATGATTCTCAACCTTTTTGTGCCTGACGAGATATAGAACTTGAAAGGAGATTTGTTGCCATGGAACTAGTATGATGATTGTCACAGATCTCACTTTTCTGATTTGGCTTGATAACTTTGTGATATCATCCTAAAGACATCCTTTCTTTGCAGGTTGAGCACGTGATGAGAGAACAAAATGTTTTGGCTGCAAATGAGTTCATTGAGCTCTTTTGTGAATTAGTTGTGGCTAGACTTTCAATCATTGCAAAACAAAGGTGAAAAACAGGCAAATTCTTTCGTTTATTACTGTAAAGCCAGCATTTGTGAAACTTTTGATGCCAATCCAACTTATTTCAGGGAATGCCCTGCAGATCTAAAGGAAGGGATTGCTAGCTTAATATTTGCAGCCCCTAGGTGCTCAGAAATTCCAGAGCTCTTGTCTCTTAAAGATATCTTTGAGAAGAAGTATGGGAGAGAATTTGTATCTGCTGCTACTGATCTAAGACCAAACTGTGGTGTAAATCGCTTGGTAAGCCTTGTTTTTTAGGGTAAACTACATGAACCCCCCCTGTGATTTTTGCAAAATTTAACATGGACCTCACTTTTATTTTTGAAACTTAGACGTCACCAAAACACAGATGGTAAATTATAAGGTCCTTATTGGGTCTTGTTATATTATGCAAGCCTCACTTTCTATTTCAGAAATTCACACTAATTTGCTTAAAAGACACAGAATAAATTATGCACGCCTCCTTTCTGTTTATGATGTCTTATATTAAGAAGACTTGCTAACTGCATTACTAATAGCTGATTGACAAGCTCTCGGTACGAACACCTGCCGGTGAAGTAAAGTTGAAAGTGATGAAGGAAATAGCTAAGGAATATCAGGTTGAATGGGACACAACTGAATCAGAGAAAGAACTTCTCAAGCCTCCAGAAGAGCTAATAGTATGCAATCTTTCTCTCTTTCGCTCTCTTTCCTTTTTTGATCTTTCCTCATATTCTATTGAAATTTGAAAATTGGTTGTTATCCTTCCGATCTTCAGGAAGGGCCGAACACTTTTGTCAGTGCCAGCAACTTACCAGTCAAGCCTTCCTCGACTCCTCAATTCATGGAAAGCAACAAGCCCACTTCCCGGTCATCAGGTGGCGGCAGTGGCGGCTGCCAGAACGGCAATGTACAATTTGAAGACTCTAAGTCTGCTGCTGAGGCAGCAGCTGAATCAGCCATGAAAGCCGTAGCTGCTGCTGAAGTTGCTGCTTATATGGCCAAGAAGGAAGAAGCTTCCCAACGATCTATTTATGATGATAAGTTGAAGAATGGTCCTGCAAGTACCATTCAAGAGACAATGCACAGGTCACGTAGCTTACCAAGGTCTGATCACATAAACGGTGAGGATAAAATGGCTACAGACATGTATTCTGAAAAGGCTTATAGGAGATACAGCTACAATCCAACTTCCATGCATTCGGATATTAAATTTGATGAATCAGATTGTGATGAAGAGACTGAAATGGAGGAAGAACCTCATGGTGTTTTGCCGCCACCTAACCGGCGTCCACCACCAGTACCTTCGTCTCAAGATGGGAATGCTCGTGTTCACCCCAAATTGCCTGATTATGATGAACTTGCTGCCCGGTTTGAAGCGCTGAAATTCAAGAAGTCTCAGTTTTAATTTATCAAATGTCATAAATTACTTGCATATATGTATACACTAACGATATTTCATTAAATAATGCCATGCTTTTTGATATTATTATACTTTGTATTTGCTATTAACATGTGCTATTTAGGATTCTTGCCTTGAGATTTTCGATTGAAAAACGATTTTGAGCTCCCTTGTATGCATCCTCCTCTTGACCCATGCCTTGAGATTTTGTGATGGAGACTTGTTGAGGGATACCAAGTCCCACATTGAGTAAAATGGTGTCAGCATATTGGGCTCCGGTTTACAAAATGGAAGGTTTTTTTTTCCCAGTCAATGAGAAGAAAATGGCGATAATCACTGGTTGCCTTTTCTTTTTAATAAACAAGGTGAACAAGTTTAAATTGGTCATTGTACATTTAGATTTAATCACAGTCAGGTCTTTTGGGACTTAAGAGTTATTTGACCATTTCTCATGACCTTAAAGTGATAAATTCTCTTGCTTGGGATATGGGCGTAATTCTCCCACACATATGTGTGGATGGATGGATGGCGCGCGCATGGCTCATGGTGGCTGCAGGGCGATACTATTCAGAGTGTTATTAGCTAAGTCCAATGCTTAGCCATTAGCCAACAAAATAAAGGGATAGGGAAAATGATATCAGATTCTAATTTAAAAAAATAATATTAAAAGAGTCTCATAACTTATTAATGATACGTGAAAAAATTAACATTGATAAGTTATTTTTGATATTATTTTATTTAATTGGAACATTCATGTCATTTTTCCTATTACTATTAGTTTGAATCCACATTATCTCCTTTTTTTTAAATCCTTCTTACATCATTTTCTCTTGCTTTTCTTTATGCAGTTTCTGTTTCAGTCAAAAAAAAAAAAAAGTATGAGTTTCTCGAAGAAAAATAAAAGAAAAGGATGTAAGAAAGATATAAAGAAAAGGAGATAACGTGAACTCCTATTAATTTATACTTTTAATAATTTCTATCGACCAAAGGAGTTAGACGTAACATCATATCTTGAAATTGATGTGACTCTTTGATTTAGCAAATATCCCATATCATAATCTTGTTTATTTAATAAGTGAACAAAATTAAAATATGCTACTCCTAATTAAAACCAAACTATTTACAAGTTAGCCAAAAAAGAAACACATAACTAATTATCGCAACCAATTTTTATATATTAACCCCACCGGTCAAATCTTCTACCAACTTTTCATTTATATTCTATTCTCTTATTATGAACGTGTGAATATATCCCTAGATTTCTTATCGGGTTACTCAGCTTGGATGAAAGTTATTGAGTAGTTCGTTAGTTTTTGTTTTCTCCCTTTGTTTTTACCTGTATATAGCAAAATAATAATGAATCAGGGACGAACAAAGGAATTTAAATTTCTTACGCTAAATTTGGTGTGATGGGAGGGAGTAGGTGGAAAAATTGATAGAGGAATTTTTTCTCTCACTTTTATAAAATTGTTTATAGTAAATTTTCAATATTCTTAAAATATACTCTTAACAAAAAAGAATATTCTTTTCATTAATAACAATTTAGTCAATGTACTTCCAAAAAATATTTTCTCTCTCACACCCTTCCCTCTTCATCCCTCAAACCAAACATAGCCTTAAACATAATTACTACCTCCAGTCAGACAAAGTTGACATTTTTTAGAGGGATTAAGAAAGCTAAATAAGTTACTTAATCATTTTATATATTATGTGTTCTTATATTATATATTAGTTTATTAGTCAAACTAATTAGTTTGAAGAAAAAATAAAAAAAGAAATACTCTAAAGTAATTTAATTTAATTAGCTTATTTAATTTTTTCAAAAAAATCAACTATGTCTTACAATTATGTCTTACAATTATGATCAAATGGAGTTTTTTTTTTTTTCTTGCGAGAATATTATTCTAGAAGTTTTAAAAATGGTTCAATGTTACCGTACAGTTAGAAGTGTTATCTTTGGCGGTAGGTCAAACTTAACTTATTGATTCACACACATGCCACCTCATCACTCTGTATATAGGGAAAATTGATTACAGGGCCTAAGGAAGCAAAATAATTACAAAAAAGGCCCAAGAAACATTCACATGCCAGGGCCTTTTCTGGCATTTTTTCAAAAACCGTTAGTAACTACATCAGTAGCGGTTAACAACTATATCAATCCCCATTAACAACTAAATCAGTCTAATGAACAACTACATTTTGACAACTACATCTGTAGCAATTAACAACTACATCTATAGCAATTAGCAACTATGTCTGTACATTTTTTTTTTGAAAAAATGTCAGAAAAGGCCCTGGCATGTGAATGTTTCTTAAGCATTTTTTATAATTATTTTGCTTCCTTGGGCCTGTAATCAATTTTCCCCCGTATTTACCACCTCATCTCCACTTAACCCTCTTTCCCAAGCCGCCGCCGCCTTCTTCCCCCAGTCATTCCATTCCTCTAATCCGAGCGATGAGTTGGCATTTGTGTGTGGGTAAATAGGCTAACTTTGACTGTCAAAATTAATACGGCTAATGGGAGTCCACATTATATATTATATTCACATCTTTTATGTGCTTGTTATGTGATCATCTCTCTTTTAAAAGTATGAATATTTTTAAAATTTTTTTTTATATATTGTATTTATTTATATTTAAAAAAATCCATCTGTTCATAATTGTAAGACATAATTGACTTTTTGGAAAGATTAAAAAAACTAATTAAATTAATTTAAGTAATTTATATTTGATATTTTTTTCTCCAAATTATTTTACTTAACTTATAAACTAATATATAATATAAGGAAACACAACATATGATATGATTAAGTAACTTATTTAGTTTCCTTAATCTCTCTAAAAAAAAGCAATTATGTTTTATATTTAGAAGCTAAATGAGTAAAATTGAAAATGATCGTTACTGTTGTTACTGTTGCCAAACCGGTAAATTAAAAGGTTAGTTATCGACTTATGAAGCCAACTTGACCAAGGACCCATTTGGATGTAGCTTTTAGACAATAATTTTTAAGATTTATGAAATAGAAATAACTTTTAAAAAAAAATTAATAGTGTTTGAATAATATTATTAGAATAGTTTTTTGAGGTTAAAATTTACCAAAAAGGACATTAGCTTTTGTATAATTTCATATAAAGGATAAGGTTGTATTTTAAATATTGTATTTCATAGTAAATACCAAAAATTACATAAAATAGTTAAAAAAATTCTACCATTAGTAATAATGTAACACGATAAAATTATATCAAGCATATATATATTAGTAAATTGTATAAACAAAAATATTTTTAACACATAAAAATAGTTTGGTATATATAATTTAATATAATGGATAAAGTTGTATTACAAATCTTTTCTAGAACAAAGTCAAATTTTCTACCAACTTCCATTTATATCCTATTCTCTTATTATGAAGGTGTGATCGTTTTATTGCATGTCAATATACCCTTGGATTTCTTGCCAGGTTACTCAAAAGTTATTGAGTAGTTAATTTGTTAGTTTTTTTTTTTTTGTTTTCCCCTTTGTTTTTACTTGTCTATTGCAATTTAAGAGTAATAATGTATGTAGGACGAACAAAAGAAGTTAAATCTCTTGAACATAATTAGTTTTCGTTCATGTAATTAACATATTTTGTTTTTGCGCAGCATGTAATTAACATATGAGAAATTGCTAAATAAAGTTATATAATCTACCAAAAACTAGCATATCAAACAAATTGTATGTGTAGTATAAATATTAGTAACAAAGATTTTGGTTGAGAATTCAATTAGTATTATTAAATTTTGAAGGGTATAGAAGTAAATACTAGTTAATTGCTACAAATATTCTTTCTTTCTTTCTTTCTTTTTAAGGCATCATTATTTTGGAAGCTGATTATCTCAGAAGTCTCCCTCTCAGAATCTCATCCTGACTCTTGATTTATTTTAATCTCTCAGAATTTCTTATTGCTTAGATTATTGGGACGGACCTGATTTGTATACCGAGGGACATTGAGAAGATTTGCTTATGATAGAATCTAGACCCTTTCTATATCACACTGGTTTGTTTTGGACTTAACTTCCCTCACTATCCTTCCCTCAGTATCCTTCTATCTAGTCGTTCATTCTCTTCTCATCTTTCATCTCAGATTAAATTTTTAGTTGAGATCAATGATGTAGATAAAAAATACTGAAGGATGAAGAAGGAATGATACTGAGAGAATCGACGCTTTCTCGTTTGTTTTAGCCATCAAGGGTGTAGAAGTAAATATTAGTTAACTGCTACAAACATTCACCTTTTTTTTTTTCCAAAAGCATCACTATCACACATTCACACTGGTTTGTTTTCGTCATCAGTGTCACGATCATATATAGTACTATTTTCTGCCATTGACTATTTAGGGGGTTATGAAGAATAAAATGGATCTCAGCGTGCCATCACGTTACACACTTTTTGGCACTTCACTATTCACTATTACGTATTTACGTAGAGTTCCTCACAAAAGGTCAATATTGTCGGCTTTGTTCCGTCTGTCACAGGCTTTCACGTACACCCTCCCTCCTCCTCACCTTCTCACATTATTTTCACACAACAGGTCATCTTGTACCAGCCATTCACTATTTTCACATAATTCTCTTCCTTTATTATCCAACAAATTTAACACTCCCATCTCCATTTATACATGTAGCAGTCGGTAACAGAGACCTCATGTAAGGGTTGGTTTGGATAAGTTGGGGTGGAAGTGATTTTTTTTTAATATGATTTTTATAAATTTAAGATATAATAAAAGTTAGATTATAAATATGATTTGTATTTTAATTGATGATGGTAAAAATGATTTTTTAAAAAAAAAACTTTCTTCCACCATTGACCCAAACGGCCCTTTGTCAATCCCAAAAAAAACAAAAACTTTCTTCCATTATTAAGAAGGGCCCGGATCTGTAAATCCACTGAGCGTACCGGAAAGGTATATTGCCATACAAAAGTAAACTTTATTGCTGTCGTTTAAATAATGAAATAGAGCCTTCAACAACAAAAGCCATATTGTTACGCGAAGTTCATTGACTTTTAATTTTACTTTCACTCGGTAATAACCTCCAAAATTAATCACCAACCATATGAAGGCGGGTCATGAACACAAAAATATTTGGTATCTAACCTATTTGTTTTCTTCCCCTATCTTTATAAACTATGTTTGAATCACATGTAATTGCTAAAATTTTACCTAACAAAAATTTCATTGTTAACATTTCACCTTAACCCTTATTTATACATCTTCCCTTATATGTATATAATTCATGGGAAAACATTTTCTCATGTCGTAGGAAAACCATTTTCTCATGTTACACATACATGAAATGATGGGACCCACATATATATATATGAATTAATATATGTATATGTGGGTCCCACCATTTCATGTGTATGTAGAAAACTTTTTTTTCTCATATAACATGAGAAAACCAAAGCCCATAATTTATTCATCTATTGTTTTAAAGATTGAGTCCGTATCTACATATGTATAATTTCATTTTATAATGAGATGAAAGTGCGAGTATGAGTTGAACTGTTGAACATTATCTATGTTATCAAATCCCATCAATAATTTTGATAATTCACCAAAAAAAATAAACTAGATAAATGAAGGATATGTATAAATGGAAATAATGTGGTGTCACTACAAAAAAAAACCCTTGGTTTGCGACAGAACTTTTCCATCATAAAACAAACATTTTTCGTTATAAAACTAGTTTGCGATAGAAAACTGTCCGTCACAAAAATTAGACTTGCAAATCACTTTTGCAACAGAAAACATGCCTTTTTCCTTCGCAAGTTTTAGAATTTGCGAGGAAAGAATTTTCTCTCGCAAATCTTGAATTTACGAGGGGATGCTTTTCCCTTGCAGGATTTGCAAGGGGAATACTTTTCCCTCATAAATGCCAATTTTTTAAAAAAAAAATACAGAAAAATAAAATAATTATATAAAAAATATTAAAAATTAGAAAATAAAAAGATTTGTATATCATAAAAATAAATTGTAACAATCATAAGAGTTTACATAGCAAAAAATAAAATATTACAAATTATAATGTTGCAACTAAAATGAACTAAAAAAAAGGTTTAAACAAAGAAGTCTGATTATCATTGTAATACCCGGATAATTACTATCTGGATTATTATGTTACCATAACAAAAATATCCATTTATGATGATTATGGTCTCAAAATAGAGTATAATTAGTCTATTTTCAAAGGAAGGTACTAAGGAAAAATTATGGAAAATTCAAGAAAGCATGGAATAATTATTGAAAATTTAGGAAATATATTATTCTTAATTTAGACAATTTAATAAAATATTTCCTATGAAAATAAAAAGAAGGAAAATTAAAAATTATTTTAGAATCAAAATTGATTCTATGACTTTTAATATTTTGCATAGGGCTTAAATCATTAATGTTAATAAAATTGTTGTGAGAAAATAATTAATTCTAATTAAGAAAATTATTAGGAATTATTAAAGGATGAATTAAGGAATTTTCAGGAATTTTATAAGATTAGAGAAATTTAGGGAACATAAAAAAAATATAAATAAAATAAATATAAATAATAATTATTAAGGACCGAAATTTTTGGCTAATTAAATAATAATGGTTAAGATATAGTCTTAAAAAGTAAAGATCAATGGTTTAGGATTTTTCAAGAATTTATGAAAGCCTAAATCCAAGTAATTAGTTATGGACCAATAGGGAAATTGTTGGGAAAATGAATATAAGAGAATTAAGTATTATGATAAATGAAAATATATATATATATATATATATATAGTGGCCGAAACTTTTAGGCCAAAAAAAAAGAAAAAAAATAATATAATAACAAGGATGAAGGGATAAGGATGAAGGGAGATTTTTTAACAAATAATAATAAAATAATATTTAAGACATGTGGCAATTAATTAAATAATAATAAAAGTGGACAGGATAAACGAGAACGGATGGAAATAAAATCCTACATAGAAAACCGTGAACTAGGTTTCTAAAGTCAGGGTATATTGTGAACGAGGGAATTTTTATCTCGAGATGGCCGGTCTCCGAAGTCATTTCTGTAACCGACGGAGTGATTTGGAGATCCGAATAGGAAGATATTTTGTATAATTAAAGCAGATAGCCAAAAGGAGAACCGATAGAAAATAATTCCGTTGTGGGAATCTGGGGATAAGTGGGGAAAAACCAAAGTATAATGTTAATCAGTGAATTTTTGTCTCGAAGTTGGCGCCGGACAACGTTATTTCTGTAGCCAGGCACGAATACCGAGGATTTTCAGCTGATAATGGAATGTCCTCAGCGGGATCAGAAACTGAGTTAAATTAGATAATTTGAAAGAAGAAGAAAAGATCTTCAGAGTGTTGTTCCCGGAATTTTAAGTTTCTACGGAATTTCGCGATCAGGACACTGAACCAGGAACTTATTAGATAAAGCAAGAGGATAAGGTTTGATGATGTAGCTAGGATGAGGTTAGCAATTTTGTCTTTTAAGGGGGGAAGAAGTCAGCCAAAGAGAAGGAAAGGTCAAGATCATGCCACCTCAGAAAAGTGCGATCCGACGGTCCAGATTTCGTCTGACAAAGCATGAATAGTAACCAAATTTTCCCTATAAATACCCCTTGCTCCTTTCATAACTTCCACACCAAATCCACTTGAGATCTTTGAAATTTGAGAGAGAAGGAAGAAGGAGGAGTCTGGAGAAAAATCTTAGCGAAGCTCTGAATAAGCTCTGAATAAATTGGGCCAAGCCCATCGGGCTGGCTCTTTTAGTCTCTGACCTTTTAAGGGCCGAGTCTGAAAATTAGAGGAGCTAAATGAAGTAAGTCATGTAGGGCCGGTTCTGTAGGGCCTTGAGCTGGCCCTATAGGCCCTTTTTAATGGAATGTGTTCATTATGTGAGAGAAGAAATTCATGATATTCTTATTCATGAAACAAAGCTTACTACTCAAAGTAAAGCGTAATCAAATGTCTTTGAAATTGATCATAGTGGTGAAGAATATGACAATGATAGTCATCGTATTAATGTTGCTTAGTAGTATGCTTCTTATGTTTTATGTGAGTTATTTATGAACAATAGTTTGCTTTTGGTTACAAATTAGTAAATGTATTTATTTGTTGGATAATTCATATTGTTTGGATATTAATGTTGTATGTTGACAATATTTATTTAATAAATTATAACTTTAATTGTTATAATTTACTAATTATATTTCTTTTAAAAAAATAGAGGAAAAATAGTTAAAATTTGAAATAGTAATTTTCGAGCCTTGTAGGGCCAGCCCTGGCCCTGGTGCTCTTGAACCGGGCTTTAAAATCATATGTTTTTCATATTTTGGGCCCTATAGAGTCAGTTCTGTTAGGTCCTGACTCTTCAAGGACCAGCCTTGATTCCCATCTCTAGAGAGAATCTTTATCACACCTTTTGTTTGGTTAGTCCTCCAATTTTTTTTTTTTTTTTGATAATCCTCCAATTTTTTTTTCTTTTAAGATGAAATGCGTTTGGCTTTGATTGTTCACTGATCCTCCAATTATTTTCCTTTTTTATCGTCTTTTCCTTCCCGTCAAAGCCTTTTGAGATTTTCAAAGGCATTCATTTTGGCTACAAGAAAGGAAGATATGTCTTGCATCCATCACTTCATGTTCAATTATTTTAAACATACTTTTCACAACCAGATTTGGGTGCTAGGGTTGCCCCCCTAAATATTATTAAAAGATTTGGACTTGGAAAAAGCTGACCTTTTTTGTTTGTTTCGCTTTATAAGACCTGCAACTACGTCCCTCTGCCTTATAATGCATTTGTCACCCGTTTTTTTCCTGCCTAAAGTCAGTTTTTAATTGATTAGTCACGCGCGTCATTCATTTTTTATCTAAGCCGGGATGATTCCATCTAATTGTCCCCATTAATCATTTTGTATTCATTCAACTTTAATTTAGGATAAGTGATAAGTGAATGGAATAGGGAAAACACACGGCTGTGAAGTGTGATCAACTGAGGCCGATGCTGCTCTATTTATAGTGGCAGAACACAAGCAGTATGAAGCATCACGGGGGCATCACCTTTTTGGCTTTATTTCTCGATTTAGCCACAACCTAGTTGCGCAGGTTTGTCAGAACTTATGAACGCAGCTGCTTTCTCCATTAATTATGGGAAAATCCACATGAAGACCTAATTAAGCAAGAAAATTATGCCTAAAAAAAAGTCACATGTCAAAAAATGTTCTAGGATCTTTTCTGATATTATTTCAGAAAACGTTAACAATTATATCAGTACTCAATTAACAACTAAATCAGTCCAATTAACAACTATCTGTTAATAACTATATTAGTACTCGTTAACAACTACATTTTTATGAAATAATACTAGAAAAGGCCTAAGACCTTTTTTTGACACGTGAATTTTTTTTGAGTTTTTTTTTTACAATATTTTCATAACTTAAACCCTGATAAATATTTTCCCATTAATTATCCACAACCTCGTTGCCCTAGAATTTTTTGGGTCTTTTCTATAATCCAGCAAAATTCTGGTTTGTGCCCTTCCATTGAACACATGTGAAGCCAACAATTATGAGTGTGCACGTCATTTGGTGGGGCGCTTTCATAATTTATAGAGTTAAGGTGTAAAAATACATACGAGCTTTTTCTTTATGAGCGTCTAGTACCACGTGTTTTTTTTAGCAAAAATACACACGTGGTTATCATTTTGGAGCAAAAATCACATTCCACAGTTAATTCAAGGTTCACCGTGATGAGAGAGAAAGAGATTAAGTGAACAGTAATTTAATAGCGGTGAACAGTGACTTAACAATAGAATGTGACTTTTGCTTCAAAATGGTAACCACATGTGTATTTTTACTCCCAAAAAAAGCACGTAATGCTGGACGCTCCTGAAGAAAAAGTTCATGTATATTTTTGCACCTTAGCCCTAATTTATAATATTTTCTGTCAGAAAAATTTTCAGATCCCAGTTCGCCTTTTTCATCAGTCACTCTCTGAGTCTTCTCTCTCCTCACTATTTCGTCACTCTTCCTCCCGACGGCGCGAACGTTCTCTTGTGGCATATGGCCACATTCCAGCATCAAATTTCACTGACCGAATATTGGTTTTATTATTCAAGAGAGCTTTCCAAATCATGCCAAATGTTGAAAGAGACATATTAAAACAAGGTCCAGAGAAATATGCATGCATGAACCATACATAAACACAACAATAAAGAAAAACCATTGAAGACGTACTCCAGTCACTGAGCCTAATGCCCATGTGCTTTTAGCACGAACACCTAAGTTACAATTTTAAGGCATGGTGCGTTAATCTTCACCAGAAGGAGGTTGGTTGAGGTCTAATGTAAGCCTCATACGATTCGGGTAAAGTTCCTGTGCCTGAGCCACAGCGAGCTGCATTTGAAGCTCTGAAACTTGATTCTGCAGAAGCGATATTTCCCCAAAACAGCCATTCACTGGGTCTTGCAACCTAGCATTTGCTTCGTACACTAAGCTGCTCACTAAGTCTCCTCTCTGATGAACTGGAAGCCCCTGTTTGTCAAAAACAATGATCAGTTTATAGTTTCCTCGTCTTCTCTGTTTTTATTACAGAAAAGCAAGCAAGAAACGGGGGAGGTAGGTAGGAGGTAATATGGAAAATGAAGAGAAGACCTCAAGTGAGCCTAAAAATCCCAAAAAAGGAGTTTTCTTATCTTTTTACCTCCAACATTTCTCTGACTTTGTGGGCAGGGAAGACCTTGTGGACTACTTCAAACTTTTGAGGATCATCGAAGGGGAAATAGGGAGCAAAGATGCAATCTGTGGGGCATCGGCGATGACTAAACTTGCATGAAGCACAAGGGAAGGGCGTTCCATTTTGAAAACAGAGTAAGAAGAAACGTAGGAGATGATAAGTGAATGGAATAGGGAAAACACAGGGCGGTTATCTTGAGGCCCACGCTGCTTTATTTATAACACTAAAAACCTAACTCAAGAGAGCCTCACCGAACACAAGGATATCACGATAACCGAGATATCGTCCTCTCTGGTTCGTCTAAGAATAAGAGCCTGCTTGTCTTTGCTTTCTGCCATCATTATCGTTGTCCTTCTTTCCTTTAAATTTTTGCACCCCCAATGAGCATATTCCTACCCAGCCTTCATAATATTTTATTATTTCAGGGTCTAAATTTTCAGATCCCCATTCTCGTTTCTGTGTCACTTTCCGAGTTGTCTCTCTCATTATTACTTAGTTCCCCACTCTTCCCCATTTGCTCCCTTCCCCTTCCGACATCTAACGTTGCCATATATCCAAATTGCATGACACAAAGCCTTTTCTGTTTTTCTATTCCCCGAGTCAGGGCAGTCACATTTGAGCCAAAAAAAAAAAGTCAATGCAGTCACAGCATCGAATTTACCTGACCAAATATTGGCTAGGCTTTAATGCTTTATGATTCCTACACTTTGCCTTGCTTTCTTAAAGTTTTTGGTTCTTTTATATGTGTTCTAACTAAGCTCCCGTTTGATTGAAGGAAAATTAAAGGAGGGAAAGGAACTTAGAAGAAGGAAAAGAAGGAAAAGGAAGATTTTAAAAGATGAGGGAAGGTGACTTGAGATATAATGAGTTGTTTGGTAAAAAGAAAATGAAGGGGTGGTAGTTGGTAAAGAATTATGAAATGTCTATTTTACCCTAAAAAATAATTAATTTAAAATAAAAAAAAATATTTTTTTTGCTAAAATATATTTTTAAAAATTATGCTCTTATAAAGTTTGAACTTTTGAAGAAAAAATTTCCCACTGAGTTTGAACTTTTCCGCCAAGTTCGAACTTCCCGCCAAGTTTAAATTTGAGGGGTAAATTTGTCAAAAAATGTGAATAATGACGTGGTAACTTGAAATCCCACCAATTTTGGTGGGATCTAATTTTTCCACATATGAGGGAAGATTGGTAGACCCAGGGTGGGCTCGGGAACTCAAGTTCCTGAAAAGATTTGGGCCAAATTGCGTACCAAATGGAGGAACTTGTTTAAGTTCTTTTCCCTTCCCACCAATTCTTTCAACCAAATTGGACCTAAATGTAACAAACACCCCTCATACTTATTCAATTTCATTTTGTCTTGAATAAAAAAAAAATCACACAATTATTATCTAAACACCAATCTTATTTTTACTGATTTCATTTTCTCCTTGTGCTTCATGCAAAACCCAGAACTTGACCCGAATCATGATCATAAACAACCTTCTTATCTCCAAAATGACCAGTAAGCACCTTAACTTCGCGTATTCTACTCCCTCCAGTCCTAATTGTAAGACATAGTTGATTTTTTTAGAGAGATTAAGGAAGCTAATTAAATTATTTTAGATAATTTTTATTTTTATTTTTTTCTTCAAACTAATTAGTTTGACTAATAAACTAATATATAATCTAAGAATACACAACATATGAAATTATTAAGTAACTTATTTAGCTTTCTTAATCCCTCAAAAAAAAGTCAACTTTGTCTTATAATTAGGGCCGGAGTATGTAAACCTCACATTTATTCAATTTCAATTTGTCTTGAATAAAAAATAACACAATTATTATTTAAAGTCCAAACACCAATCACACACACACACACAATAATACATTAATGAATATCATGGAAAAAGGCTGAGACATGAATTATCAATTTTGGTTTTTCTCAGGTTAAAGTATACATTTAATCCTTTAAATTTATATTAAGTCTTATTTTAGTTCTTTAAGTTTAAAATGTATATATTTAATCCTTTAATATAATATTGTTTGTCCTATTAATGGAAAATGCCTAGTCAACATCCTAACATTTTAAAATTTAAATTTAACTCCTTAAAATTTTGATCAGTTAAAGATAACTTAACCTCTGACATTTCAAAATTTAAATTTAACTCCTTAAAATTTTTATTTTTAATATTAAACCATGTATTATTATTTTTATCACTTTAATATTTTTATTATTATTTATCAATTAAAATATATTTTTTATGGAAAAAATTGTAAAAATAACATTTAATTTTTTAAAAAATTAATGCATTTTTTTTTAATAAGAGGTTAATCACAAATCTTTCCTAGAAGTAGTTATATTGATATATTTTGAAAATGACTATAATTTATAATTATAAAAATAACATTTAAAAAATTTAAAAATAAATGCAGATTTTTTATATTTTACATGAAAAAGACATTTTTTGAATATATGTTTGTTCAGAGATTATTATTACAATTTCATTTTTTATTTTACTTTTCTATCCTCAAAACATCCTCTATACTCCCTAGAGACCCAGATTTCTCAGTACCTTCCTACATAGAGGTGCAAAGCCAAAAATCCGTTTAGACTTCAAATTCATTTATTAAATTTTTTTTACATGAAAGTTTTTTTTTTGGAATAAATTGTAGTTTAGAAATTAGTTTTATTAAAAGTTCTTTATCCACTAAAATTATTTTTCATAAAAAATAAAAAAAATAAGATCTAGATCGCCTAGATATGATCTGAACAGTTTGAAGCTCGTCCGTATAGACAAACTCCCCTTACTCGTTCCAAGAACAAGCAGGAAAACTGGGTCCACTATTTATAGGCATGACATAAAGGGGTCAAAAGGGTCACTCTCTTCCTCTCTATTAGTGGACTTGCATTACGAAAAGATTACCACTCTAGTCCTATTTATAGGTTATTTTTAACTAAATCACACATACCAAAGAGAGGTAGTTAGCTCAATGATTATAAGATAAATTTTTAACTTTAACCTTATTTGTGAATGAGTATCTTTCAACTATTTCTTCTCTCTCTATTTTCATTGGTACAATTAATATGGACAAAATTATCACAATGTCATTTATTACTTGAAAGAAGACTTATAAATAGGACCAAATATTTTGATTAAAATGGACTTATAAATAGAATCAGAATGATATTATATGGTTAACTAGGCGAAAAGTGTGTTGCCAAATGCTAGATGGTCAAAATGCATGATTATGGCCCTAAGTGAGTTATAGCTGAAAGAAAGGAACTGCAAGGCCGGGGTGTAGTCTTAATTAGGTAATTAAACTCGGTGGGCAAAGGGGAGGTTATTTTTCATAGTGGGCTCATATTTGTGGCAAGAACAGAAAATTGCCATTAGAATATGGCTATGATAAGGTCTTTCTAATTATTGCATTTTGTTTGTACGTTTCGTTTTTTGTCTTGTATATAACTGGTACTATTCATCACTTGATTAATAGTGTAATTTTTTAATACAATATATTATTTAGGGTAAAGGTGCAAAAATACATATGTGCTTTACTCTCAGAAGCGCCCAACCCATATGCTTTTTTTTGGAACAAAAGTAATAATGTAATGAAATAGGTGTAAAAGTCACATAATCTAACGGTTTCACTGTTAAATTACCTAATTTGACCGTTAAATGCGTCATTGTGTGTGTATGTGTCGACACTGTGCAGCGAAAGACCAACTGATTTCATTTATCATCATCTTCCTCGAGCCAGCCACCGTTAATGCCCTCTAGTCCTTGCCCAAGCTCCATATATACATATCCTTCTTCCATTCATTTCCTTCCATTCAATCTTGCTGTCAAAGACGTAAAACAGAGACTGAAAACAGAAACGTGGAGCGAGAGTGAGAGAGAAAACTGAGGCTTATTGTTCTCTGTTTTGTGGTTGGAGAAACAGAGGAGAAACCAGCGAGATATCTCCGCCACTTGAGTTTGAGAACTGAAGGTATCCATTAAGCTTTCCTTTCCTCTTGTTTCCTTTATGTTTCAACGCAAGAAAAGAGGTTTTATCTGTAGGAGTTAGGATCACAAACTTGCTGAAACTGAAACTGAAAAAAAAAGGATTAGGAGGGGCTATTAAAGTCCATGTGTATGGATGTTTAGCTGTCACTATGTTTCCTTCTGCATATCTATATATATGGTGATCACTACCATGGCAAATTGATTTTTCTGATATATGTGCTATAGCCTGTTAAATATTATTCATTGCTTTTAGTCAAACTTTGAAAAACCATTAGATTGGTAGGAGGGAATGGCATCTGCCGCTTTTACTGTGCGATAGAACTTGTTCTTAAATATTATAGGTACCTACTAGCTTCAAAACTAATGGTGGAAGAAGCCCCTAATTATGCTGGCTTGCTTTGTCCTGTATTGGCCACAACACGTGACTCAATATATTATTGCTCAGGAGCTTTTCTTCCTCGTTAAAGAGAAAGGAATCTTAGAGAATGGGACCAGTAAAAAGTTGTATAACAAGCATCCACTTTTCTGTTCGTTGAGAATGTTTCCTTCTTTTTTACGTTATGATATCACCATATATATAGATATGCAGAAGGAAACATAGTGACAGCTAAACATCCATACACATGGACTTTAATAGCCCCTCCTAATCCTTTTTTTTTTTTCAGTTTCAGTTTCAGCAAGTTTGTGATCCTAACTCCGACAGATAAAACCTCTTTTCTTGCGTTGAAACATAAAGGAAACAAGAGGAAAGGAAAGCTTAATGGATACCTTCAGTTCTCAAACTCAAGTGGCGGAGATATCTCGTTGGTTTCTCCTCTGTTTCTCCAACACCAAAACAGAGAACAAATAAGCCTCAGTTTTCTCTCTCACTCTCGCTCCACGTTTCTGTTTTCAGTCTCTGTTTTACGTCTTTGACAGCAAGATTGAATGGAAGGAAATGAATGGAAGAAGGATATGTATATATGGAGCTTGGGCAAGGACTAGAGGTATTAACGGTGGCTGGCTCGAGGAAGATGATGATATCTGAAATCGGCTGGTCTTTCGTTGCACAGTGTCGACACATACACACAGTGACGCATTTAACGGTCAAATTAGGTAATTTAACAGTCAAACCGTTAGATTATGTGACTTTTGCACCTATTTCATAACCACATTGTTACTTTTGCTCCAAAAAAAAACATATGGTGCTGAGCGCTTCTGAGAGTAAAGCACATGTGCATTTTTGCACCTTTACCCTATTATTTACAAGCCATATGAACAGGCATCTTGTATTACATTATTTGGTTTTTTTAAATTAGTTTATATGATTGCTACTTCTGTTTTTATCTTCCTTCTACTCTATATTATTTGAGCGAATTTTTATGTTTTTACTTAAAATTTGATTTAAATGAATATTTCGTTCAATGAAAAAGTTATAGAGCCTCATAGGACACAAGTAGTTTGAAACATCACGTGGCTATTGCCTCAGCTGAGACATCCTCCGGAGATCGGTCAAAAAATAAAAGTGCCACGAACTTCTGATGGCAGATATATATCTCTTCTCTTTTAGGCATTCAGGATCTCCATTGTGGCATCTTTCCTTCTTGACGTTCACTTTTTTGTGGCATCCAGGATCTACTGTTTGTTTACTTAATCTTTTTTTTTTATTATTTCTTTTAATAAAATAAAGTTTTGGAAGGGTTCGACATCAGTCCCCTACCAAGGTCAGGGCACGGCTCTGGGCTCTTTGAACACTTACTGAAGACTTATAAGATCGTCTACTGAATGAGTCCCAACGATGGTAGCGGGGATCGAACACACATCCCTTTAAGACTTAACCAAATCCCTTACTATCTATTCCAACTCTGTTCGGATTGTTTACTTAATCTTAAAGTGGATGAAAAGAAGTAGGGGTAGAAAACAAACAGTAGTGAAGGACTAGATAGCCCATTGAATGAACCCGAAAAGAAGAAGCTATTGTGGAACAGTAGAAGGACGATGGCATTGTAGGGTTTGTTTTCATTAAATTTTTTAATGGGTTTATTTTAACTTTAAAATATAAAAATGATTATATTAATTAACAAAAATTTATATTATGGCTGTGTTTGTAATAGCTAGGGCAAAAATGATTTTTCTTAATTATAATTTTTATAGCTTTAAGATTAGATAAAATTCACATTATACTTTTTTTTTTTTGCCGTTCTATCATTTTGTCTTGTCTTGTCATGGCTCTCCCTCCTTCTTTTTGTGTGTGTTGTGTTGTAGTTTTTTTTTTTTTTAAAAAAAAGATCATCATTCACGCCCCACCCACTGTTTCTTCACTTCGGACTGTGTGTGTGGGTGTATATATAATATATATACAATTGTTTTTTAAATTAACCCCATCTCCCTCCCTCATTAGGTCTGCGTGAGTATGTGTGTGTACATATGTTTCTATATCTTGCAAGATCCCACTTTCATATTGTTGGATATATGTTCTTAGTCACTTAAGCCCTATTGGGCTTTAGTGAGACCAAAACTCATAAGGCTTAGGGTTAGATTAAGTCTTGCATTTAACCCTATATATTCTAACTTACTCCTGCTGTGCCTCATAAGGATATCTCATTAGAAAAAGACTCAAGAGGCAGACGTTCATTATCTGAACGGTTGCCCACACACCCACCCCATCCTACTCGAGAGATAGTCTGGAAGATCGATCATAGAGCGGACGATGACTGTTCGTGTAGAGGCTTTCAGACCGCTGCATCTCTCCAGGTAATCAAAACGATGAAGGTTCTTATTTTCCTACATCAAATCAGTTAAATATGCTTCCGCGTTTTCTGATGAGATTCATACAATTGGCATCAGAGCCAGGTTGATGAGGAAAAGAACCCAGTTTTGATATTATTTCATATTTCATGTGATTAGTTTCAAAAATTATATTTTGAAAATATGGCATCCTTTTTTATAATTGTTATTTATTTCATAAAGATTATTCGTTTATAATTCAGATTTGGTTTTAATTTTAATTTTAATCGCTTTAATCCATGGTTAGATTCTCCCTGTATTTCTTGATTTGTAACAAGGAGGCTAATCCCATATGATTAGGTTTCCTCCTTGCTATTTTTACTTTAATTTCGGAATTTCTATGTAATTTTTGGATTTGTGAAAAAGTTGTAAATCAAGAAATTGCAAGAAGATTAGCTTTCAACGCTTCCGGGCTACTTTTCGTGGACCTCTAGACCTCGGAATTGGACGAACCATATACGTTGGAAAAAGAACGGAAAGAAGAGCGAAAATATAAAAACCTCATCCCCATAATCACTAGCACGCGCAGCCACAAGCTTCTGCGCGTGGGCTTCACGCTCCGGTGAAGAACAGGCGCGTGAGGGCGCGTGAGACCTCCTTTTGCGGTGGTTCCGGCGGCTCTGTACTCGTATCCCCATGGTGGTCCTTCCCCTGGAGTTTCGTGCTGATCTGACTTCGGTGGATGACGTGACAGAAGTGGAGGCTAGGGTTTCTCTTTTGTGTCATAGGGTTTTTAGCCAAAGATTGGGTTTTTGGGCCCATGGATACCCTAAAGGGGCTTGGACAAATACCATGGACTGGATAAAAGAGAAATTCCAAAGTTGTAAAATTTTTATCTTTTAATTTTATAGGAAAGCCATGGATTAAAGTTATTTGTTTAATTATTTAATGCTTTTATTAAATAGTTTGAATTATATGTGCGATTAACATGATTAGAAATAACATGCCATATAGAATAGGAAGATGTCATATTGTTGCATAATCACATGTCATAAATGCATAGTAGCTATTATGTCTTGAATCGACTAGTATGATAGTTATTATGTAATATTATTTAGGTTATCCACTAAATTAATTATCAACTATTATGATTTTAAATTAAAATCTAGAATAATAGTTGGATTAATTAATTGTGGAATAAAATTCTAGATAACCACTAAAATTAATTATCAATTATTATGATTTTAAATTAAAATCTAGAATAATAATTGAACTAATTAATTGTGGAATTAAAATCTAGATATCCACTAAATTAATTATCAATTATTATGATTTTAAATTAAAATCTAGAATAATAATTGAACTAATTAATTGTGGAATTAAAATCTAGACAAATAATCTAGATAATTTCCTAAGCTACTTATGCAATCATCAATCCAAATATAAATCACATTTCACGATCTGATTTTTATCCAATTTAATTTTTACCCAATCAAACTTTTTCATAGATTATTCTACTTAAATATATCCAGAATAAGCCCAATCACATGGCCCCGCTTGAGGGAGTCCGGAGGTTAAAAAATAGAGGTCAAAGGCGCACGTCCGATGTTGACCCTCTAATCTATCTTGCCGAGTCAATATGACATCCGATTTCAGCCTTCTCTTCCCACTGCAGCCGTTCTTCAAGTGTCATTATTTTAATCATCTTAATAATTTTATTAAGAGTTTTACTATTGTGTATCAATTTAAATATTTTTTAATGATAAAAAATAGAAAAATAATATTTAAAAATATAAAAATAAAACGTTGCAGTAATGCAGTAATTATCCTAAAAACCTATCCCCCGAAAAGCCTAACCCTCGAGAGATCGGCAAGTGTTAAAATATTCACGTGGCACCCACCTGATAGTAAAAAATTGGGAAAATTGAACATAGGTCCAAGTAAGAAAAAATACGATAAAATTGTATCTTAAAATCTTAAAATTGTGGTGAAGTTCCGTGATACTTTTTTATAATATTTTCCACAAACACCCCATATTGTTGTGTTCACAAGTTTACGGACATGTTTTAACAAGTCTATTTACATGTTTTGAAAAACTCATATGCTTATGTTGATAAATTTATATACATGTGTTAACAAGTTTATGAGCCTGTTTTGACAAATTTATGTATCTATATTAATAAGTTTATAAGCCTTTTGTGGGGCATTTGTGTCTTTTTACATATGAAAAAATTGCAAAAATGTCATAAAAGACTTCACCTTTGATATTTTAAATGATCATTTTGTTACATTTTTCCTTCACAAGACCTATGTGCAATTTTCCTTAAAAAAATACAGGGGTCAAAGGCACGGTTGCAGCTCCAGTTTTTCTTCCTTATGTGCCAAGTCTCATTACTTTTATCATCTTAATAATTTTATTAATATTTTTACTATTTTGTATCAATTTAAATAGCTTTTTTAAGATAAAAAAATTAGAAAAATAATACATAAAAAATATAAAAATATAAAAATTTGCAGATTTTTTTATTGAATAAGAGGTTCAATCACAAGTCTTTCCTAGAATGTAGTTGTTAGAATATGTGCATTTTATATTAGGTATTAATTATGTGTGGTTTGGACTTATAGGTTTGATCCTGACCCATTTAGTTACATGTACATAATATTTGTTATAAATAAGAGTAAGACCAGTAATTGTTGGCTAGATAATTTGTTTATCTGTTTGGGGTTGAGTTGATTAGTTCATATGGTATTAGAGTCCAAGTCGTTCACCCTAAGAGCCAAGCCCATTGAAGCCCAAATGAAATTGGTTCTTGAAGTCCGAAGATTCAATCACCACCGTCAAATTCATTTTGACATCAAAGTGAGTATCAAGAGTGGATGTTGATTTTCCACCATCAATTCAATCCTTCAACCTTTTGGTATAGATGGTAATTGATTTAGTTAAGTCTCAAAGAGATGTGTGTTCGATCCCCGCTACCGTCGCTATAACTCCTTCGGTAGACGATCTCGTAAGTCCCCATTAAGTACTCAAAGAGCTTGGGGCCGTGCCCTAACTTTGATGAGGGACTAATGTCGAACCCTTCCAAAAAATTATATAAAAAAATAATAAGAATCATTGAAGCTCTCAAATGCCAAGATATTTTTCTCTCTCTCCAGTTCTTTACCACACTCAGCAGGGATGTAGATATTCTCATTATCTCTTTTCTCATAGTCTCTCATTAGTTTTAAATCATATCCATTGAATATTTGATCTAAGCGTCCAAGAAAAGACACATCATCTATTTCAAATTACCGCATGCGGTAGAAATGGAATTTTGAAAAGTAAGTGGTATGTTTCTTTCTAAGCCGTCAGATCAATATCGGACGGTTATAATTAAAAGACAATGAGGGACGATGAGAAAAATTGCTGGTGAGAGAATCCAGATCTAATCATCCTCTTTATTTGCATCCCTTTTGCTTACGGTCCTCTTGAATTTTATTCTAAGAGTTAGGTTCTTTACTTTTTATTTTTCTAGGGGGCGGGGTCAAATAAGTTTGAACACTAGAGAGTGAGCTCTTAAATGTCTTCAAAGTTCAAATTGATTGATATTGGTCCTTGATGTTTTTCCCCCTTTTGATATTGGTCCTTGATATCTTTAGGTGTTTTTTTTTTTTTTTTTTTTATAAGGATGTCTTTAGGTGTTGAGGGTGCAGAAAAGTGTTCGGCAAGATGATCCTAGCATGAGGGAAGAGGCCCAAATAAGCAACAATTGTTTTGGACAAAAACATACGGAACAAAAAATCCAATGAACCGCAAATGCCAGCCAATTTTTTTTTTTGGGTAGGGACAACTTAAGGTCCTATATTTTTCTCATTTTTAATTTTTATCCTTACAATTTATTTTGAGAAATTGGTAGAAAAATACCACTTGAATTTTAAAATCTTGTTAGCAACAATAGTAATGGGATTAATAAAAATAGTAAAGCATTTAATAACTCGTTTTAGTGAAAAATCATCTATTTAGGATTTTGAAATTCAAAAAGATTTTTTCATATATTTTCTATCCTTTTTATTTTTCTCCATTTGAAACATTAGTCTTTTCTATTCAACAAAAAAACTTTCATATCCTTGGAAGGATCATGATGGGTCTTAACTGTGTTAGTCTCGCTTACATACAATGATTTTCCCAAGAGGCCAAAGTTGAAGAAATAAGTTGAACAAAAAACTTTAATATCCTTGGAAGAAATATTTATTTTAAAAAAAAGAGCCTTTTAAAACATTAGTGATGATCTTTTTTTCAACCACACTTTCTTGTTTTTATAAAACGGAAAACATTTTCTCATGTTTTAGGAAAAACATTATCTCATGTCACGTACACATGAAATGGTGGGACCTACATATACATATATAAATTCATATATGTATATGTGAGTCCCACCATTTTATGTGTGTGTAGGAATTTTTTCTCTTTCGTGTAACATGAGAAAACGAAAGCCCCTTACACAATTGCAAGACCTTGTACTTTTAATGCCCGGGATCATATATATGTATATATAAAAGCGCCTATTTGTATCAGAGATTGCACTCATGACATATATAAAATATCATATTTGGATCAAAGATTTGACAGCTAAAATGACTGATGCTGCCCTTCTTCAAAAACAAAGACTGTATGATTCAATGAATCATGCCTATAGGACTTGGGTATTTTCATATTATTCAACATAAACTAGCACAAGTATTATGATTACTTTCTATGTCGAGACCAGGCATAACTGATTTTTTTGGTCTTTTCATTCTATTATTTTTTTCCCATTACTACTTACTAGTGTTATATTTTTTTGGCCAACACAGTGTTATGTTAATGTTGGCAAAAAAAAAGTCATTTTAGGTGAGTAGATGGTGCAGTGGAATATGAATCACCCATCTCAATGAAAAATTAAAAAACAAAAAACATGAAATAAAAATTCAATTTTTGAGAATAAAAATGATATATTTTATATTTTTATTTTAAAAATTGAAAATATTTGAAACAATTGTTATAAATATTTAACAAATAGTATTCATATGGAACAGAAAAATTTATTTTCAGTTACCAATCATGTCCTCCCAAATAAAATCGTGGTTAATATACTGACACAAGTATTTAATATACATTATAACCCATAACAATGAAATTATTTTTATGCCTTGAACAAAAATTTTCTTCTCTCTAAAATAGAATAGTCATATGGTTGCTGGTAATTTAGTCGATGTCAATAGTGATTACGTTACGTGTCACTTCACTATTACGTAGAGGTCCTCATAAAAGGTCAATATTGGCAGCTTTGTTCAGTTGTTCTACCTGCTCTCCCCTCCTTATTAATTCTCCAATTTACGTGTAATAGTCGGTAACAGAGACCTCATATAAGGATGTGGGCGAAGTGATTTTTTTTAAAAATATGATTTTTAAAAATTTAATATAAGATAAAGGTTAAATTATAAATGTAATTTGTGTTTAAATTGATGGTAGTAAAAATAACTTTTTTCATATGATTAAATTAGATAAATATATCTTATAATGAGAAATTGATGGATTACTCATAAATAGAAAAACATGTAAAAAACGATAATCAACAACATAATTTATCTTAAACTCCGTGCAGCAACACGATTTCAACTGGAAAAATGAGTTTGACATCTTTTGTTTTATTTTCCCCACTTTATTCTTCCATTTTTAAAAAGGATCCGGAGCTCCAAATCGACTCAGCACTGGAAAGTTATAATACCATACAAACCAACATTTCCAGCGGAGCAATTCCTTTAAGACCTGAAAAGTAAACTTGATTGCTGTCGTTTTAAAAATTAAATACAGCCTTCAACTACAAAATTGCCGTATTATGATGAACTCGCAGCACGATTTAAAGCATTGAAATTTAAGAAGTCTCGTCAGTACTTTTAGTTTATCAACTGTCATAAATTATTTGCATATATGTGTGCATGAATATTTTATCCCATAAATGTCATGCTTTTTGATATTATATACTTTATATTTGTTAGTAACATATGCTGACAAATATGCATCCAGCCCTTGAGATTTTGGATTAAAATATGATTTCGATCACATTTATACGCATTCTCCTCTTGACCTATGCCTTGAGTTTTTGTGATGAAGACTTGTTGTGCGTTACCAAATCCCAAGTTGATGAGTAAAATGAGATGTTCAATGAAGTATTCAGGTAGACATTGTGGTTTCACATCCCATTTAGCTGCCCATCTTCCAGAGTTATATTACCACCACGTTCTTAATATAAGACAAATATTATTGGATAGATTAAAAAAGTTAAATAAATTATTTATTCATATTTTTTTATTTTATACTAAACTAAATTGTCTGAATTATAAACTAATATATAAGTAAATAATACACGACAGATGATATATATGATTAACTAAATTATTTAGCTCTCTCAATTTTTTCAAAAAAAATCAATTATATCTTATCTTAAAGACCCGAGGGATCATGAGATTTGAGATGTGCAACAGGGATATTTCACTGGGCTGGGCCTGGGCTCCTTGTTCACTTAAGTATCCAATGATTTTACGCACACTTGTATGCCTCCTCTTATAGCTTACTCTAACGACCCCATTTTAGTCTTGAAATTTAAGTGCCAATAGGAAGTCATTTACAGCTAAAGTAATTTTTTTTCACCTCAATTTATATTAATTAAGCTACGTGGTAGGTCATGAAGAACTAGAGTGGGAAATTGGGTCAAGCCCGTCGAACTGACCCATTGGACTTTAAATTAGAGCTTCTAAATTAAATTGGTTATACAACACCAGTCTTATAGGGTTGAGGGGTTAAAAGAGTTAGCCAATTATGTCCTTCAAATATTTTTTTGTTTTATTTCATTAACTTGACTTGATCAGGTGACCAAAATCGAGAGTGTCTGGGGTGAATGACCAAGCCCTTTAATTTGTATATATTTTGTACTTATTATAAAGTTATTTATCCATTTCATTATAAATACATAATAACTATATTGTGATTTTATTATTTGATTTATTATTTATTGCAGATAAAAATTATAGATGTATTCATGATATTTCCTCTCATCCTTATTATAAGGCACCAACTACTATTTTCGCAAACCAAGGAATGGAAGTTAGGTCATTAATTAGGTTCAAAAGTAATAAATGTTTCCAACTTTACCCATACTTTAATGATGTAGATTTAAATGAGTTAGTTAAAAATGAGGGCATAGTGGGAAAGAGTAATAAATGAGTTAGTTAAAGTAAGTTGGTGCCTTATAATAAAGACAAAAAAATATTGGTAGTTGGTGCTTTATAATAAGGACCAAAGGGAGTATAAGAGAAGAAATTCTTGATATTTTTACCCATAAAACATACTCCCTCTGGTTCTTATTATAAGACACCAACTATCTTTTCTCACAAACCAAGAAAATGGAAGTTAAGTCATTAATGAGCTTAAAATTAATAAAAGTTTCCAACTTTATCCCTACTTTAATGAGAAAGATTTAAAAAAGTTTGTTAAAGTAAGGGTATAATAGGAAATAGTAATAAATAAGTTAGTTAAATATAGTTAGTGCCTTATAAAAAAGGACCAAAAATTTTGGGTAGTTGGTGCCTTATAATAAGGATCAGAGGGAGTAGCTTACTACTTGAAGTGAAGCCAATCAAATGTCTTTGAAATTGACGATAATGGTGAAGATAAAAATGATGGTCATTATACTCATGTTGCTTAGTAGTAAGCTTGTTATGCTTTATATGAGTTACTTGTGGACAATAGTTTACTTATGATTATGAATTAGTGACTGCGTTTTTTTATTGCATTAAGCGTGTTTTGTAGACATTAATGTTAACAATATTTATTTGATAAATTATAACTTTAATTGTTGTATTTTATAAATTATATTTATTTGGGAAAAAATGCAGGAAAAATAGTTTTAATTCATCAAAATGTCTTCTGACGGCCCTGGCCCACATGCTCTTAGGTTAGGCCTTGAAAAATAAACCTTTTTCTCATCCTGAGCCTAGGCCGGGCTTGTCCTAATTCTAACTCTATAAATAACTTGGGGTTAAGTAGCAAATTTGTCTTGGAAATTTCATTAAGAAGCAATGTTGACTTGCTAGTTTTTCTTATCTCAATATTGCTCCGGAAGTTTCACAACATACAAATGTTACCCATTTCCGTTAAAAAGTTAATGGTTAATGTTAATTTGTTAACGGTCAAATATTAATTTTTTAACGGAATATAATAATATTGTTACTTTTTAAAAAAAAAATTTCGGGTAACATTGAGACAATAAAAACTCTAAGGGCAACATTACTCTTAAGTCTATACTTTCAGGACGAATTTGCTACCTAACCCAAAATATCCGAAAATGGACACAAACCTATTTGAAGTGGATATGTGGAAATAATGGAAAGGGAGGCAAACCATGGGGCAGGAGAACCAGTTTTGTCACCTACCCCCCTGTGCCTCCATTTTTTCCCTGATCCTACATTTGTTGACCATACGAAAGAAATTTGTGTAACTAAGTTGTCCAATCCAAGAAAAACCAGAAAAGGTGAGAATTATTCAACCATACACTTTTCGAGAGAATAAATAAATATAATTGTTGACTGAGACGCATGTCCTTGGTTTTTTCTCTGTTTTTAATTTTTTTTATTTGTTTTCATATCTTTAGTTGTGTTCTACCAAACACTACGCACACATACATGTAATTGTGAGGCTTATAATGAATTGAATGTGTAATAATTTTGTCGGTATTTTTTAGATGAATTTATTATGTGCATGTGTCTGTGTAAGAAGTATGTTTGAAAAGAGGCTCCTTGGTTGACATTTTTTAGACAGTGAGTTCAAAGAGGTGTTTAAAATCCGAGACGGGACCAATCCTCCAATCCTGGTTATGTTCTAGTCTTAGGTTTTTGTCAAGATGCAAATTGCATCCTGGTCCTGGTGATCCTAGAATCGTAAAATCCCGGTTTTTTAAACAAGAAATTAAATATAAAATATATTATTATAATAGTTAAATGTTGTATAGTCTATGGTTTAAAGTAACCATTTAACAAGGTCATAATAATCACAAAAATTGAATTGAAGAATATCATTATTATTATGATCGCCGGTATCATCTTAGTTATCATCTTTATACATTATATAGTTAAATAGTTAAGATTGATATCACGATATATACAGTTTAACTCCAATTAAAGATGGATACACATATCATCAAATGATTACTTATTTTATGGGTTAAAAAATACAAAAAATAAAAGGATTACTTAATTTATAAAATAACAAATTTAAAACAAAAACAAATGGGATTGGGGTCTCAAGGTGATCCCGATTCCTTTCCTGGTTGTCCTGCTCCCATTCCCAACCAAGATGGGGAATTCTCGAAATGAAAAATGTCCAGGACTTAGAGTGATACAACCGGGAACTTTAAACACCCTAGAAGTGCCATTTAATTAACCATAATTAGAATTGCTACTGATTTAATAAAACAGCTTTATATTGACCACCAACTCACCAAGCACGGAAATGGTCATATTTACAGGATTAAATTACAATTTTTTACAGTTTTGTTCAAAAAATATTAATGTTTATTTTCAAAATTAGTCTACCCAGCATACCGGAAGAATAATGTAATTAGTTCAAGGTTCATAGTTTCAGAAAAGTCGAACTATCATTAAACTGATCGTAAATAAATTAGATCAATCAGCAGCATGCTGGAGGGAAATATTTGACTCTGAATAAAAAATTATTCAGACATCCTTATTTTCAAAAATAGGCCCAACCTTTTTTTTTCAAAAGCATTGATTTACTCTCTAGTTTAATTTAAAATCATTTTTACCAAAATTGAAAAATCAATTATCTCAACTGTTACGTTCTTTCATTGACTAATTAATCTTATATTTTTTAAGGAAATTAATGTATATGTTATGTTTTGCATGGGAATTAAAAAACGTAGGCTGCCTTATACCCATAACTAGTTGAAAATTATAAGGATAACATCGATCATAATTCATACGTTCATATATTATACATAACGTGAGTTGAAAAAATTGAATTAAAAGGAAAAGTACAAACTGGCGTGCTTTCTCATAACGAAAAAACATTGAATTGCAATCCAAATGTCATAATAAGTCCACACAATTTTTAACTGAAAGAAATTCAGTGGAGGATGCTTTGATCAAATAATTAAACTTCAGTTAAAATATAATAAATTTCTAATTGAATTAAAATCCAATTAACTTAAACTTGATCCATAATTCATGACGTGCTAGGTTGGAACAATCCCACTATATCGTGAGAACATTATGTGATTTCGCCAACATTATATATGGAACATATATATGGTTATGGACGCTCGAATTGACCAATCTCCAATTCGATCCATTATATTTATATATATCCAGTTATTTTATAATAATAATAATAATGAAAATGATTTTGCCTTTTGCCTTTTGCCTTTTATGTACTTTCTCTTCATTCACCTCTCATGGTTGTTGAGACTTGAAATGAGAGGTGAATGTCTCGTTCCCATAAGGCGCAAAATGCTGACCAATACTTGTTTCTTCGTAAAAGTTTGCTCCTCCTACTTCAAAAGGTATTAAAACGAGAGCATTTCTTTATATAAAAAATAATTATAGTATCTTTTTGACTAAATTGTCCTTAAATTTAATGCATTTTGAAATATTTTATTCATTCGTTTATTCAATTCTTTTTTTAAACGTGATTATTCTAGTTAACCATAAAAACACTCGTCACTTAATTGCCATTCCTATCTCTTGTAAACCTTAAAAACAAAAGATTAATTCTGTTTGATGTCATACAATATTAGAAATCAAATATCGAAAACAAAACCTTAAACTCTTTTAATTATGTTGTTTCCAAGAATTTTAACTAATCGCTGCCATGCTAACTAAGCAGAGCAAGTTTTTCTTTACATACAAGCAGTACATATCTTGCACGACCCAAAACTAGATAAATCACAAATCTATTCCAAACAGCTTAAGACTACTACATAAATTATGATAATTAATTAGTGACAAGAAGGAGAGGTTAGCAGCCATTTTTGCACTTGTGGTCACACACAGCTCATTTGCTATCATGTAAACAATTAATAAACAGTTGTGCACCAACCAATTAATCGGAATAATTTAATGCCTCAGCTATTTTTCACACACTTTGATTAATTGGACTCGCATCTCTCCTACGACACACATCCCCACCCTCCTACCTACTTGCTTCAAAATCTCCCTCTTTAATTAATTAGGGGTCAGCAAATCAAGAGTGAAATAAAAAACCGAACCGAACTCAAGCTTATTCGGGTTTTTTGGGTTTTTTTTTTGTAAAATAAGTTTATTTCAGGTGCGTCTTTTTAACATTTAATTTGATGGCCGTTCTGTGATAACCCTTCTATGCATAGTATGTTTTCATAGTTGGTCTTTTTTAAACATAATTATTCATTTGGGTGATTACTGATTTTATCTTTCTTTCTTCTATCCACATACCAACGATGGGTTGAATTTTACTTTATGCTCAATGCCAAAATAAGGCCCAAAAACCGAAATCATAAAAAAAACCGAACCAAAATAGTTCAGTTAATTCGGTTTGGTTTTTTATTCAATTCGGTTTTGGTTAGGTTGATAAAATCACATGTATATTGGTTTTTTGGTTCTAACCGAATACGGAAGCGGAAAAACGAATGTTCACCTTTATCTTCAATTCGTTCCATGCAACAATCCCTTATATATTCACAAACTCAAACTCTCTCACAAGTGCAACACTCAGAGAGATCAGAGGCAGAAAGTTGAGAGAAACAAATATATAAGAATGGCGGAATCAAAAGAAATAAGGTCTGCTCCTTTAACTCCAAGAACAGCTTCAGTCGTAGGGACACCTACTGTGTCGTCTCCTATACCTGTGTCCTGTCCTCCTTCTCAGTTTCACTCTCCTTCTTTCTCGCGGTCACCTCTTCTTAATGCAGAAGAAGATGCACGAGATCACCACGTCAGAAAGACCCCTAAGACTCCCAGAACTCCCGGAACCCCGAGGCTGTCCGTCTCAAATCTCACGCCCAAGTTTATCACTCCTCTGGCAACCCCCGTGAGGAAGGCCTTGAGGTTCACCAAGCTTGATCCTCAGGACGCATGGCTTCCAATCACTGAGTCCAGAAATGGCAACAAGTTTTACGCTGCCTTTCACACTCTCTGCTCTGGTATTGGTGTTCAGGCCCTGGTTCTGCCCGTCGCTTTTACTATCCTGGGTTGGTACGTATGGTTAAACGATCATGATTTTGATTTTCCTTAAGAATTTTTTCCCCCAACAAAAAGGGTTTAGAAATTAAGGAAACATACCTCCAAGCTTAAAGAATATACTGAGTTACTAGCAGATCGCCCATCGATAAGCACAAACTCACCACGTTATGTTTATTAACGGACTCTTTTATCCACTGGACCAACTTTTGCTGCTTCTTTACGAGCATGTTGGTGAAGAAGATTTGATGGAAATGGTGATGATGCGATTGTGATGCAGGAGCTGGGGGATAATTAGCTTGACGGTGGTGTTCGTATGGCAGCTTTACACGCTGTGGCTGCTGGTTCATCTTCATGAATCTGTAGAACAAGGAGTTCGTTTCAGTCGATACCTTCAACTCGTCTTCACGACCTTTGGTAATCATATACACAATACATTCATCCACTTTTTCATCTCTCTCGCTTTCTCATCATCCTCTGTTTCAAAAACAAGGATGATTTATGAATCAGTTACTATATTTGTAAGAGCAGTACAGTTAGGCGTGTTTTGGATTAAAAACTTTGGTTATGCAATCTTCCCCCTTGTTGAGAACAGTCACTTTCATGGATTTCGTTTTGTTTTGTTGACATGTGTGAGTTATGAGATGCAGGTGAGAGGGTGGGGAAATGGATGGCATTATTTCCGATAATATACCTATCGGCGGGCACGTGTACGACTCTGATCATCATAGGAGGATCGACGGCCAGGACGTTCTATCAGGTGGTGTGTGGGGCCAATTGTACGGCCCACCCCATGACCACTGTGGAATGGTATCTTGTCTTTACCTGTGCCGCGGTGGTGCTCTCTCAGTTGCCGAACTTGAATTCCATCGCCGGCGTATCTCTCATCGGCGCCGTCACCGCCGTTGGATACTGTACCTCCATCTGGGCCGTCTCCGTCTCCAAGGGTAGCCTTCATGGTGTATCGTATGATCCTGTGAGAACGGGGAATGACGTTGCTAATGCTTTTAGTGTCCTCAATGCCCTTGGTATCGTCGCCTTCGCTTTCAGAGGCCATAATCTTATCCTTGAAATTCAGGTCTGTTGTATTTCCATTCCTTACAGTCCTAATTTCCGGGTTTTACTGCCAAATTTGTGGTCCTTGCTTGTTTAGGTACCGATTAATTTCGAGTTACTTTATCGTTTCGTCTTGGTTATGTATCGTAACTTATAATGAAGCTAAAGTATTAGAAAATTAGATTCTGTGTTGTCAACATCTTTAAAGCTTGATAGCGAAGAGTTTTATGGGGAGGTGTGATTTTTAATGGATTGACGAATTGAGTGATTGAACAGTTGACGTTATTGAAAAGGTCAGAGGTTTCACACTACTCATGAAGAGAAATGGAAATAAAGATGGGGTTTGACAATAGAGCAGAGCATTGAAAGTTAGAAGATGATAAACTTCACCAACTTCATGCAATTAATAATAGGAGATGACTTTCTTTCTTGGGCCGTCTAAATCAATAGAGGATTCCACAATATACTGCAGAATAGGAAGAAAATATCAGAGATATTTTGAGATGTCATCTCACAGAGAATTGAAATTTTAGTATACTCATCAAACAGAGCGTTGAAGGGGGAAAATGATTTGAATCTGTCCTAATAGTACAAATTATAAAATAAGTTGGTCTCTGATCACTTTTAATTCTTAGTATGCAAGTGACTGTTCCATATTTGTAGGCTACTATGCCCTCAAGCGAGAAGCGTCCTTCTCATGTGCCCATGTGGAAAGGAGTCAAGGTTGCTTACACCATTATAGCTGCATGCCTCTTCCCCTTGGCCATTGGTGGCTATTGGGCCTATGGTCATCAGGTAATCATCCTCATCACTTCCAAACACCATAATCAATAGAAAATGTTGCTTCGAAAACCACATTGATTATTGGATAATAGTTCATGATCAAAGTTACCACTACCATATCCCAAACTTAATTCTCACACCCTTTCAAATTACGAATCCAGAGCTTTTTCAATAATCTTGGGAACAAATGTGTTGGAATGCTTTGTCTTCCACTGCTGATGATATTCACAATTGACTGAAAATCTTACAGATTCCGGCAAATGGAGGAATGCTGACAGCTCTATACCAATTCCATTCTCGAGACGTGTCCAGGTTTGTGCTGGGGTTAACCAGTCTATTTGTGGTGGTGAATGGGCTGTGCTCATTCCAAATCTACGGCATGCCACTTTTTGACGACATGGAATCACAGTACACGAGGAGAATGAAGAAGCCGTGCCCGTGGTGGCTCCGGTCAGCTTTCAGGGTGTTTTTTGGGTTCTTGAGTTTCTTTATAGGGGTGGCGATTCCATTTTTGGCTAGCTTGGCTGGTCTGGTAGGTGGAGTGGCTCTGCCTGTGACATTGGCCTACCCATGCTTCATGTGGCTCAAGCATAAGAAACCAAACAAGTACAGTTTCATGTGGTGTCTCAATTGGTTCCTGGGAACACTGGGCATGGCTCTTAGTGGCATTTTGGTTGCTGCTAGTGTCTATGTTATCATAAATACTGGAATCAATGTGAGCTTTTTCAATCCGCGCTAATCACTTTATGAAAGGAAATGTACTGTAGGGGATGATATAGAGAGGAAATTAGAAAGTGGGTTCGTCAGATTTTGGTTTTTCTTCTCTTGAATATTCAAAATTTAATGTAACTTTTAGTTGTTTGCTGAATGCTGATTTGTCAAAAGGGAAACAGAGTATATAAAGAAGTTTTATCTTCACTTATTGTAAATTATTTAAGCATTCAGAATCTAGCTCATGATCTCACTGCTCACAGAGTTTTTTTTTTTTTTTTTTGGCAAGCTTAACTAATTGGCTTGTCAAAGATTGATAGCTTTTCTCTCATATCTTTATTATTACAAGGTACTAACTAACAATAATTTTTTATCTTTATTATAAGACATTAATTACCTTTAACTAACTCATTTATTACTACTTTCCTAATATGTCCTTACTTAAACAAATTCCTTTAAATCTACGTCATTAAAGTAGAGGTAAAGTTAAAAACCTTTATCAATTTTAAACCACTTTAATGACATAACTTTCATTTCTTAATTTGTAAGAAATAATAATTTGTGCTTTATAATAGAGACAAAAAAACAAAAAGTATCTCAGAGTTTCACTTGAGTTTAGGGCTTGTCTTGATCCTTTTTATTGTTATGGGGATTTATTCTTTCAAGTTAAACATGAGAGAGAGAGAACTAGTTGTGTCTTACCCCTCAAAAAATGTTAGGAAAATTACACTGAGGTCCCAAGGACCAAAATTAATTACAAAAAAGTCTCAGACCAGAATCTCATTTATAATTAATTGCCAAGATGACAAAAATCATTAATAATTGGAAATGTTATATTAATAACTAGAAATGTTATGTTAACAACAAAAATTATTATAACTTAAAAAGTCGTATTAACAATTTAAAATGTCATATTAACAAATGAGAACTTTTATTGTTAATATGACATTTCCAGTTGTAAAGGATTCTGTCATCTTGAGCAATTAATTACAAATGGGACTATTTGGTAATGAGATTTTGGTTTGAGACTTGTTTGTAATTAATTCTTATCCTTGGGGCCCAGTATAATTTTCCAAAAAATGTTTTTAGAAAAGGGTTAAATATCTTTTTTTCTTTTTCAGAAGTTTGGTTTTGGAAGTATGGGCATCGAGAAGTTTTATTTTAAATTATTTTTGTTTCAAAAGTTAAAAAAATATAGCATTTTACCTCAGAAGTTAAAATAATGTTATTTTTTATTGTTAAATTTCTGCTACGTTTTATAAACCTGCAAAGTAAAATTATTTTTAAAAAAGACTTTTGGATGCTCACAACTGCTCAGTCAAAACTTTTGAGGCAGATTGCTACGTTTTGTTAACTTTCAAGACAATTTTGGTCCAAAAAATTTTCAAGTGCCTAGTATTCCCCACGCAAAACTTTTGCGAGCAAAAATTATACTTAACCCTTTAGAAAACTAAAATAAATTGTCACTAAATATGAAGAGTATATTTATGAATTTTTAATTGGAAATTAACAACCCAGATATGATATAAAATAATCCAAACATGCATACATATTTAGAAGGGAAAATGATATAAAAATATCACTTGAACTTTAAAATTTTGGTGACAACGTCAATAATAAAATTAATAAAAACAGTAAAACAATTAATAATTCGGTTTTATTAAAAAAGTACTTATTTAAAATTATAAAATTTAAATGATTTTTTCTTAAAATTTTCCTACTAAGAAACTTATTTGATCATGCATTTCTTTGTTCTTCTAGTATTCATCCCTGTATAATGTTTCTTTCGCATTTTCTCCCCGAGACCCCGACAGGAAGCATTTTATACTGTGGAACGCATAAATAATTACTTTACACTGTCTTGAGATAATAAAACAAAGTAAGCATCTTCACTTCTCTGCAGCATTATATATTTATTCACGCATACTTTCTATCTTTATCATGTCATAATAATTATATCCTTATCTCATCTCTGTAGATTGTGGGTCAACAATATAAAATTTCTATAGAGTACTCTCTCTAATTTTTATTATAAATTACTAATTAACAATTCTTATAAACTAATAAAAACAGTTAAATTCATTAAATTTTTCTTAAAATTTCATTAATTTTCAATATTATGTAATAATTACCACTACTAGAAAAGGTTGTATTATCGACGGAATTTAGCAACGGAAAATATTCCGTTGAAAATAGCAACGGACTTTTTGACGGAAATTGAATTCCGTCGGTATTAGAGACGGAAAAATATTCCGTTGAAAATAGAGACGGAATTACAAACGGAAAAAATATTTGGTCATAATACCTTATGAAAATTTCAACGGAAAATAAAATTCCATAGAAAATTGCAACGGAATTTATTTTCCATTGAAAATTGCAACAGAATTTTCTTCCGTGACAAGTTGCAACGGAATGTTTCCGTCAAAAGTTGCAACGGAAACCTTTTTCCGTTGAAATCTGCAACGGAATTTATTTTCCGTTGAAAATTGCAAAGGAATTTTTTTCCACAAAAAGTTGCAACGGAAACTTTTTTCCGTTGAAATCTGCAACAAAATTTATTTTCCGTTAAAAATTGCTAAGAATATTTTTTTCTTATATTTAATAAAACTTAAATAAATTTTCATTAACAGATACAATTATTTGGTAGTATTAAATTTATTAGTGTAAACAATAAAGCATCGTAACTTTTGAATTTAAACTTTGTTAGAAAAATTTAAGTGCAACAATTAAAATTAGATTTTTGTAAAAAAAAAAATTACTTAGACATTTACAAAATAATATAAATGGTGATAGAATAACTTAATAGATATCATCTTAATAGAATTTGAATTTCTATCATAAAGCAGCCTAACTACTATAGAGATTATTATGGGATCTGATAATTGCACTAATGAGATAGAATTTGAATTTTTTTTTAAAAAAAAAAAGAAATTAGGGTAAAATGAAAATCCCAACAAAAATTGTGCAGTAACGGCCAAATCAAAATCCAAACAAAACGTGCAGTAACGTGCAGCCTAGCTTTTCGCCCTCTTTGCTTCGCTCGCTCCTTAGCAACAAGCTTCAGGTGGTCAGTTCAGGCGTCTCATGATCGTGGGTTAAAGCCTTAAAGGTTCCTTTTGTTCTTCTTCCTCTCTCGTCGCCATTCATTGCTGGTCCGGAGGTGTTTTTGCGCCGATAAACCGATAAGTTGGTTCCTTTCCGTTCTCGCAGTACTGTAAATCTTTATCTGCATATCATTGTCTTTTTCTCTCTTTGTTCTCCATTCCATAACAATTTTAATTTTGTTATAAATCAGGACTCACAGATCACTACAATTACCATGAGTTTTGTCGTCTTCTTGGACGGTTCAGAGTGAATTATCAGGTGCAGTTCTCTTTTGACTTGATTGGTTTGTTTCTAGAGATGAGGGCGTATAGGTGGGTTGCTATTCACATTAGCATGAATTTGAGGTTCATTGGCTGGGGTTTATGAAGAATGTAACATCAAAGGGAACAATTCTTCCAATATTTTATTCTATCATACAGATTATACATATATACACCTCAGATCAGTTTGACTGAGGAAAAGAAGGCCGAGATTCAAGGAGGCCCAAAAATCATGGAAGTATTGAATTTTGAATCCCATCATATCTAAAACTAACTCTTTTAATCTCGGGATTATATTTCCACAGTCAAAAATTATCTGAATGCTGAATGCTGATGATATATACGCCTGGCTTATCTTCGAAACCGAACTAGATATAAGGAACTGGGGTGAAATAAAATCATGTTCTTATGAATAAAAGCTAGCTGACCAACATTATTATTTTTTAAATAAATAAATAAATCTGAAAGTAGCTAGGTACACAAACCTTGAGGAACGGCAATGGAATAGGAATGATAAAATGAGCGAAATGAAGAAACAAAAGTGATATATATTATAAAGAATAATCGAAACATTCTTTGAAACAGTAATATTGGAGCATTATTATTATTGTAATGTTACGTGAGTGATGAGTGAGTCGATGTCTTCGTCGTGAATGACTATGCCTATATATAGAGAGAGAGAGATTAGGGAAGTAGAGTTAGAGGGTAGGGACCTAGAAATAGGAATAGAGGCGCACTTCATGGCAACCAATTCAAAGAATCCAACATCAGTGTTTCCTGCCGCCACCAACATCAATGCGCACTGGTCATCTGGTTTTGACTGTTTATTCCATTCTTCTCTGTTATATCTTTATGCTTTCTTCCTCAACTTTGAAAATTAATTAACCGTGCTTCAAAAACTAATCAGTGCAGTGTGTAGTTCTGTACATGTAGATCATCTACAGTAGATGAATAGATACTTTGGTTTTGTCATTATTCTTTACCACGACTCTATTTACTCTCAATTCCTTCTTTGCAGATTCCAACAACTCTTGCTGATAAAGAGCAGAAAAATGAAAATAGCTTCTCTATTCGTACCACAGGCTCCTTTTCACTAATTCTGCAAGAACGAGTCTCAATAACCACAGCTCGAGTCTTTTTGAGCAAAATTATTTTACGGAAAAAAAAGTTTAGGCTTGCTTCGTACGCACATATTTTTATTTCTGAACACTAATAAAAATATATTCATTTTTTTGCCATCAAAACATAATATGAATTGACATAATTTGATTGGAACAGCCATATATTTCTGTTAAGTCAATGTGATATTGTAGCAAAGAGATGTGTAAATGGTAGGGAATGTGATGTATATATAGTTGTTAGGAGCCATTGTTGTTTTATTGTTTGAGTGTCTAATAATTTTGTCAAGTCTATGTCGTTATAGTGCATGTCTTCGATTATCTAGGTTATGCATGCATGTTAAGGGTAGTAATCGAACTAGGAGTGTGTTTTTTCATCGTGGATTTGTTGTGGCGTTGGGTAGGGAGGTGTTTTTCAGATCAAAATACTCAGGCACTATTTGATATAGCAAGCAACTGAGGAGACACCACCAGGTGAGGTGAGGAGAATTGGGAGTTATACAAGCGTACTCACAAATTAACCAAAGAACCCCAAAATTGGATAAATGAGAAGGCAGTGAGAACAGTTGTAAGTACAATTGAAATCCATTTTGGAACATGTATGCTTTTATATTTCATTATTATTTTTACTTACACCGATACATGACAAAATTGATGGGTAAAACTTTGTAGGAAGCCTACACAAGGTTGAGGGAAGAAAGGCAAACTCAGGCCACATCAGGGGAGGAAGGCAGCGGTCCAGATTCAGAAATTGACCTATTTGTGGAGGCTGTTGGAGGGCTAGACAAGAAAGGGCGGATTTATGGATTAGGATCTGAAGCAGGCGCTTACAAAAAATCACGTCTCTCCATTATGACACCGTATGGAGTCTCACAGCAGGACAATCATAGGATGTGCGAGTTGGTTACACAGCTATCTAATGAGAATACATCTATTAAGGATCAGCTTGCACACTCTGAAAGCCGGCATGCACGCTCTGAGACCACGATAGAAAAAATGCAGAGGCAAATGCAAGAGATGCATGATATGATGTGTAGAATGCCACAAGGACTGTTGTATAGTCCTAGCTGCTTGGATACTCACTATCAGGTGGACAGTGACGAGACACTACCTCCAACCCAAGACCCTGATGAACATCTTCGGGAGAATTGATGTCTCCTTTTCATACCTAGTCCCTATCATATGTTCTTCATTTGTATGTTTTTTGATACTTGTATACATTTAGTACTTTTCATTATGTATGGTGTTTTGGGTAATTGATGCTAGTTTTTGATGTATATTATTTATATCCATTTATCATGTTTATCCGGTACACTCATGTTTATCCATATGAAACAACTGGTTTTTAAAAAATAATAATATTATTTGCAATGGAATTCTACTTGCATTTCGTTGCAAACTAATACGCAATTTTCCAACGGAAAATATTTCCATTGAAATTTTCGACGGAATTATATGTATATTCCATTGCAAACTGTGAAAAACTTTTCAACGCAATTATTTTCCGTTGCAATTTTCAACGGAATTCTAGTTAAGTTCTGTTGCAAACTGTGACGGAAATTTTCAACGGAACTATTTTCCGTTGCAATTTTCGACGGAATTTTAGTTAAATTCCGTTGCAAACTGTGACGGAAATTTTCAACAGATATATTTTCCGTTGAAATTTCTAACAGAATTCATTAAATAAATATTTTATTATCTCTTTATTTGTCAACGGAAAAATGTGGCTTACAACGAAAAAAATTCCGTTGAAAATTTCGACGGAAAAATTTTCCGTTGAAAATTGCAACGGAAAAACAAATTCCGTCGCCTACTGACGAAGCATTTTCAGACGGAATAATTCCGTTGCAAATTCCGTCGAAAAATACATTTACAACGGAATTTTGATCGTTAGCAACGGAAAAAGTCCGTTGTAAATATGAATATTTCTAGTAGTGTACATTAAACTCTAATATCATATTAATTATTATTCTCACTCATGACACTTATTTATTATGGACATACATAGAAAAAATATTTAATGTTATTTGAAATTTAATAAGTGCCTTATAAAAAAATTAAATATATTTATTTGTTGATGCCTTATATATAATAAAGACCAGAAGGAGTAGTTCCTGGGAAACTACCTCTAACAATCCATGCTATGCATAGCGGCACTAAAAGTTAAGCAGAGAAAAATTATATATTTTTCAATCCTTGTAATTTCATTTGATTCAAAAAAAAAAAAAAAATTGATGCGACCATTGAAAATATGCAGCTAAATTATAGGGACCAAAATTTTGTATACATCGAATGGCGCCGACCTTGAAGATTCCCAAATGCTTTTCTTGCTTGTCTTCATATACAGAGTGTTCATGAGGGCGATGCTTCAGAGTGTTAGCAAAGCTCAATGCATATCCAACAAAATAAAAGAATATTGACATTAGTTTATACTTTTAATAATTTTGATTAACCGAATAAATTAATCAAACGTAACGTGTTGAGATTGATTTTACACATTGATTTAGCGAGTATCCAATATCATATCAGAAGCGTAACGTGTTAATATATTTAATGCATGCTACTTCTAAGTTCTAATTAACACGTTACGTTTGATTTGTTCGTTAAATCAGTTTGTCAATGTTAATATATATTAGAGTGTTGAAATATATTTAATGCATGCTACTTCTAAGTTCTAATTAACACGTTACGTTTGATTTGTTCGTTAGTTAATCAATTTGTCAATGTTAATATATATCGGAGTGTTGAAATATATTTAATGCATGCTACTGTGAATTAAAACCAAGCTATATACTTATTTTAGTCTTTATTATAAGACACCAACTAACAAATATTTTTTATCTTTTTTATAAGACATTTACAAATTTTCAATGTGTAATTAATTCATTTTTCCATGTCTGCCCATATTTAATAAAGATAATGTGTGAGATAACTATATTTGAATTTAAGATAATTAGTAGAGGTAAGATTAGAAATCACTTGAATTTTATGACAACTTTAATGTTTTTACCTAACTTTATTTGTTTGTGGGGATCAGTAGTTAATGTGTTCTAATAAGGATCAAAGCAAGTACAAGCTAAGTTATTAGGGAAAAAAAGCATGTGGCTAATTAACCCACTACCAACTTTCCATTTATATCCCATTCTCTTGCTATGAACGTGATGAGAACATTTTATAATGTGTCAAAAAAGCAATAATGTATCCAGGATGAACAAAAGAAGGTAAATCTCTTGAACATAAGTAGTTGTAGACTTGTGTTCATGTAACATATGAGAAATTGTTAAAGTTATATGATCTAGCTACCAAAATTAAAACTAGTCCATCACACACACACACACATTATAAGTGTTGATATATATAGTAGAATTTCTTCCAATTTATTTACCTTTGGGTAGGACTTGAAAACGTTGTCTTATAATTAAAACATGAGAGAGCCTCATTAAATATATTTCTATTAAATTTAAATGTATATCTCACAAGCTTCAAAATTTAAAAAACGAATTAGTAATATTCATGACTCGTGAACAATATTGCTTCGTATAATACGTCTCATATACAAACACTCACACACATTGATGATTTAGAACGGCACCAAGAATCCAAGATAACCAAACATTACGCATTATCATTCGAAAGCACTATGATTAATTAATTTAAACATTGGATTCTACAACAATATTGGATTCTCTTCTAATTCTAATTTGTTCATGCAAAATAATACGACATATAGTCATAGTCAGCCATCCCAGGACGTTAATTTTCATACAACTTGTATGTTATGCTATTTCGACCTTACCCTCTTGTTTCCTTCCTTTTACGTTTGGTATATATAAACAAAGCGAAATCTCGAGTTTTTTCATCTCAACATCAACATTCTCTGAGTGTGAAATTAAGACACATACAGAAAATGGCTTCATCATTGTCTGGGCTAACAAGCTTTATTGTTCTTGTGTTTCTCTGTGTGGCGGTGCACGTAGCATATGGGACTGATCAAGAGAATAACAGGACAGTGATGTTCATATTTGGAGATTCAACTGCTGATGTGGGCACGAATAATTTCCTCAGAACACAAGCCAAGGCCAATGTTCCTCACTATGGCATTGATTTCCCAAACTCAGTCCCCACTGGAAGATTCAGCAATGGCTTCAATGTTATTGACCACATTGGTACATAAATTAGTGACTACTTTTAGAGAATGCAATACGTAGCTAGGTAGGTATAATCATTTGATATTATCAATTTACTTGTTTGACTTGTGTTGTTCTTGTGTTGTGAATCATAATGAAGCTAAACTATTCGGATATGAGGAGAGCCCTCCCCCATACTTGGCTCTGGGACATCAGCACACTTTCAATAAGAGTGTACTAGGAGGGGTCAATTTTGCATCAGGAGGATCTGGAATTCTCAAAGATACTGGCGAAATTTTTTTTGTTAGTGATATACCCCTTCTTATCTTAACTATAAGAGTCAATTGAATTTTTTTTAGAAATTAAAGAAATTATTATTTATATTTATCTTTTTTTTAAAAAAACTAATTTGCTTGACTTTTATAAACTGATATATAATCAAATAATGTACAACATATGTTATAATTAAATATTTTATTTAACTTTTTTAATCCCTACATAAAAGTTAACCGACTAGCTAAAGAGTAGAGGAATTAATATATATAATATACCTGAAGTTGCACTTCTTTTCAGTGAGTTTGGCATATATATAAGGTGAAAGTTTAACATGGAACTACTAATCCTAAATGAAAGTATATATATTTGAAAATGCATGAATGAATTAGGGCGAGGTGGTACCGCTTGAGAACCAAGTGGAACAATTTGCAGAGGTGAGAGCAACTATAGCTGACACACTAGGGACCAATCACACTGCAACTTTTCTTTCAAAGGCTTTGTTCGTATTCAGCGTTGGAGCCAACGACCTCTTCGAATTCCCCGGCAACAAAACTGCCTCGTCATTAGCCCAAAAACAATACTTGTCTGCTCTTCGATCCAACTTCCACACTCGAATTCTGGTTCGTATAATAATATACTAGTATTGATCTCTTTATCACTATAATGTAGTTATATATATAACTAATGTGGTGTTATGGTGGATTATATATATGACATGATTGCAGAAACTATACAAATTAGGGGCAAGAAGATTTGGGATCCTAAATGTAGCAGCCATAGGGTGTTGTCCTGCGGTGATAGCGAAGAACAATGGTGGATGTGACGATGCACTGAACCAATTTGCGACAGCATTTAACAATGAAACAGCTTCTCTGTTGGAGAAGTTAAGTTCTGATTTGAGGGATTTCAAGTACTCGGTTGCGAATTCATTTCTAATGACAAAAGCAGTGTTGGGAAACCCTGCCCAGTTTGGTATAAAGGAGACGAAGAAAGCGTGTTGTGGAGTAGGCAAGTTTAATGGAGATGGTCCTTGCCTTAATATCTTTAATGCTTCGCTTTGTGACGATCGTGATGTTTTCTTGTTTTGGGATTGGTTCCATCCAACTGATAAAGCTTGTAAGTCAGCAGCTCCTAATATCGTTGACGGACCTTCCTTTTTGGTTACTCCCATCAACTTCCGTCAGCTTGCTGATCAGATCTAGTGTTCCTGATTAGAGCAACAGATATAGTCTTCTGAAGAATATCAGAGCAAGCTTTTACTACAATAATTACCCAAATAAATACAATAAGCAGCGATGCGGGGGAAAATGCTTCTGTTACGTTGTTGAGTCTCCAAGAAATCCCCTTGTTTCATTGTTTTTGTTTTACATTTGAAGCTTATATATATATATATATATATATATATATATATATATATATAATAAAATGATTGTGATATTTCTATGTAATTACGGAATTGTCTATATTGTGCTGCACTAGTATATTGGGCTAAGGTTTGGTTAGTTTTGGTAATAAGGCCTTGAGCCCATAGTTAATTTATAGGTCTGGTTGTGTGTGTAGTTGGTCCACATTATTGTAATGTAAGAGAGTTGTCATTTTATCGATGATATTCAGTTTTCTATTGGGCCTACACATTCAACATAGTTAATTGCGGAATTGTCTACCTATATGTATGGTTGAATTTGAATGGGTGCTGGATTTTGGAAAGTGCAAAGGTCACTCTGATTCCCACCCTCTTGCTCTTTAGCCACTCTATCTTCAACACCACTTTGGTGTAATGGTGTCCATCTGAATCACCAGCGGGAACCCACCGGCCTTCTTAAGACCCAATCTCAGCGAAGTCAACGAATCCGTATCCAGATCTTGAGGGTCCGACAGCACTGCCCGCAGGCTGGTCTAGTTGTTCTTGTCTGACGTGAAAGCCGGAATGGATCCATTCCCGATCAGAATTCATTGCAGTATTCAAAGCTAAGATGAATTTATTGCAGAGAGTGAAGGTTGGGAATTTATTGCAGTACTAAAAGCTGAGATGAATTTCGAACACACGCTGCCCTGGCCAGGGACAAGTCGAAATGTTGTACTTCATTGTTCCCGACGTGGGTCTGGTTTCTCTCAGTGACGCTTTTTCTCAGGATCCCTCAGCATTTCAATCTTGTCTATCCAAATAATCTAATCACTCAAAATCCTTAAATCCTCAACGTAGTTCTCATCCCCTTCAAACCCTCTTGTCGATGAAAATGTAGGGTGGTTATCGTCATTAACTATCAGAATTCAGAAGCTAGCGAAAACCATCATAGCCTCTCAGTCTTGTAAATCTCTTGCACAACCTTGAGCTGTTAAGATAGAAGTCCTGCAAAGGTGATACGAAAGATCTTCAGCAATCCAATAATAAGGATACTGATCTTCATTATTCCACCCAAGTTAACATAATAATTGCTTCTCCCACAATTCTATTCCAGCAAGCTTGATTCCAGGACATTCTTTAAGAATATGCAAAATTGTCTCTTCTCTACAATATATTGAGCATTTTGCAAGCATATTTTTTATTTTGTCAGAGTTGACGGATACCTAAAAAAAAAAAGGAACTTAACTCTGAGAATATGTAAATTTGAACAAAAAGGTTCGCAATTTGCTTTCCCATTTAGCGAAGGGAGAATATTTTCATTGAAGTGAATCTAAAGAGAGAAATCGCTCAGTACCCTTAAAGGCGAGAGTGACAGTTGTCGTTAGTTTAATCTTGACTTCTCTTTCCTTATGGTGTCTGGTTTGTGAAAAAAGGGAAAGAAGATGAGAGAGGAAGGGTGAAGAAGGAACTAGATCCTCTGAATAGCAGATAGGGAATGACGATGAGTGTTTTATATTTTGGTTACGGGTACAAGAGAACAAAGAACATGCCTCGTATCGACGGGGATTTGAATGATTGAATGAATGCTAAAAATTACAACACATCTGACGGTGGAGATGCAATTTCAAAATTCACATGATCTGTCTCTTTTTAAACCATTAGATTAATATTGGAGTAGAAAATTTAGAAATATTGACAGATGCTGAGGAATTTTTTATTTTTTTTATATATAAATTTTTGGAAAGAGGTCGCACTCACCCACTGTCCAAAGAAAAGGCAGGACACTTAGAACTCAATCCATAAAGAATACTGGCCAAAGAGTATAAATGCTAAAAAAAAATTGCATAATCTGCTTCCTTCAAGACGTTGTTGTAAAACGGACAAGTCACTGAGCCAGCGCTCCCAAGACCCAAGCCCAGCATCCGGGGAAAAGTCATTTTTTGGGTTAACTTCCCTAAACGCCTCTTTTGGACTCTAAGTTGGCTTTTTTTCTCACACAAATTTTTCGCTCTCTCCAACGCTGCCTGATGTGAACCCAAACATACTGAAAAATTTACTATGCCAAGTTTGAAACTTTTAATAGTGTTCTGGCATAAAAACGCAGATCTAAACACAGTAACAACACATGGCTGGCTCCACCAGATTTTTTGAGAAACTGAGCACTACACATTATACTCATGACCAAATTGTGGGACTGTGTTGATCTTTTGGAATCAGTTTCTCTACTTGAGTAGAAAGAGTTTTTTTCATCTGGACCGTTTAGATGGGATCTAGACGGTTCAGATTTAATTATTTTATTTTTTATTTTTTTAAAAAAATTATTTTAATCAAAAGATAATTTAAAATAAAGATGATTTTTCAATGTTTAAAAAATAATAATTTTTTTATGTATAAAAAGGACAGTTGAATTTTTTTTTTGAACGGTCCAGATTTAGAATAACTATCTCTGATCATCCTTAGACAAATAAGGAAACTGGTTTCTGATCTTTATGGCATTTTCCCACAGATATCCCAACTCTCTCATTTTGGTCAAACGTTCATTTCTAACTTCGCCGTTAAGGCTGTTCCAAGTGTTTTTCTTAATAAGACAAAGCATGACTTCAAGAGTCAAGTGCTCTGTTTCCTCTTTTCTTTCCCAAACACAGTCATACTCATACCCTCATATGTCCATGGCGAGTAAACTCACCAAGGTATCCGAGGCAATGGATGCGAGAGCCAATTGGGACGATCTTCCGCCGGAACTCTGGCCCAAGATCGGAAAATCTCTCCATCGCCACGTGGACCTTCTCCGATTTCGCAGCGTCTGCAACTCATGGCGATCCTCAATCCCTCCTTCTCTCCCTAACTCTCCTTCTTCATTCCCTCTCCAAATCCCCCATCCCATCAATCCCTCCAAGTTCGTCTTCCTCATTCACTCCTCTGTTTATCGAATCGAACCACCCCACCAACCCTCATCTTCTTCTTCTCCAAAAAGCTGGTTAATCAAACTAGGAGGTCTCTCAAATCCCTCAGAATCTCGTCCTCATCGTCTCCTCAACCCACTTTCCGACCGAAAAATCTCGATCCCACTAAGCTCTTCTCCGAGAATATTGAACCTGCTCGACTATCGGGTGGTGGAATTACACAAATCATACACCCTCCAGAAATTCAGACACCCCGTAAAGAAAGTTGTGTTCTTTCCGACCTCGTGTTGGTCTGACATGGAGGATTCTGTTGTTTGCTGTATCTATGAGGAGGGTAAGTTGGCTTTGTTCAAACGAGGAGACAATAAATGGATGCTCGTGGATGATAAGAACTTTCACTACGATGATCTTATTATGTACAAGGGTCAGTTTTATGTGACTGATAGGTGGGGTACGATATCATGGATTGACACATGCTCGTTGAAGTTGATTCAGTATTCGCCTCCCTTGTGTGGTTTTGGGCACAAGAAGCATTTGGTTGAATCATGTGGGAATCTGTATGTTGTTGATAGATACTATGATGGTGGACCAAGGAGGCGAAATAATGATGCCAGGGTCGTGGATTTTAAAGTTTATAGGTTGGATGAAGAGTGGGGAAGATGGGTGGATGTGAAGGATTTGAAGGACATAGTTTTTCTATTGGGAGATAGCTGTAGTTTCTCTGTTTGTGCTAATGATTTTTCTGGGTATGCAGGAAACCGCATTTTCTTCAATGATATGTTGTATGTTGGAGTGTACAACTTGGGTGATGGTAGCATCATGACCCATGAACTTGATCCATCTTGTTCAAAACTGTTTTGGCCTCCCCTTCTTGGCTCAGATTCGGAGGACACAGCCACTCTAACAATATTTGACTCTTTTTACAGGTACATTATAGTACCTTTTCCTCTACGTACAGAGCCTATAACTTGATTCTTCGTTACTTGTTTGACATGTCTAATCTGTTGAACACGATGCCTTAGCTTATCTAGACATCACCGATGTATATATAATTGATACCAAAACATTGCTGACAAACTGCAATTCATGGTTTAGTTTTTTTATCAAATGTCATTCACTTGGAGTACTAATCTCTCAAAATAGGGTTATATATGAAAAAAATGGTGATTGGGTTAATTAAATATTGTTATAATGAGTCTAAATACCTTATCTCCTCCTATTTATTCTAGGTTATAAGGTTATTGGTGCAGAAGGGACTTGCTCAAACAGTAATAGCTAGTCTGTGCGGTGTTTGTGCTTTGGTTACAGTTTGGAAATGAAGGTGCAAGATCATAGAAAGGAGGGAGGGGTTATTCAACTTCAAGCATATGGAGGAACAATTAAATAGCATTATTTCTAATCATGAGTTAAACGGCGTGATATGTTTTTATTTAGGATTAAGGGGCAATTTTGTTTTAGAAGTTTTTAAGAAAAGGAAATTTTTGCCCAAAAGTGTAAAAAATATAGCATTTTGGTCTAGACAATTATCCTAAATAATTTTATAGTTGGCCAAATATACCAAGTTGATAACCCATGTGTCATTTTTACTAAGGTGCAAATTTACCTAGAATTTCATGTGTCATTTACTTCATTTTTTTAAAATTAGATTTAAAATTTTTGGAGCAACTTTGCACCTTAATAAAAATAACATGGATGACATATGAATTGTCAGCTCAACTTATTTGATTAACTAACTGTCAAAATTAGCTCGGATAACAACGGGACGCAAGTGCTCCTTTTTTTATACTTCTAGAGTAAAATTGTCCCTCAATAAAAACTTTCAGAAAAAATGTTGTTTAACTCTTTTATTTTCTATCCCTTTGTTTACATAGGATCCTTTGAAACGATTTACAAGAATTTAAACTATTCAGTTAATTTAGGTAATGGTATTAAATTTATACTTTTTTCCTGCTAGTGTTATCCTTGAAATTGTTGAAATTGTTGGATGATCTCTTTCCGCCAAATTAATATAGGAGTATCTTTACTTTTTGAAATAATTAATAGGGATGCTTTTGTAAACAAATAATAATGCGCAAGACAATTTAAAATGTTTTTTTTTAAAAAAAAAAGGCTCCATAAAAAATTCTTGTATAAAGGACTGAAGGGAGTAGTTTTTTTTTTTTTTTTTTTTGTTAATCAACCATCATTAAAATGTTGGGAAAAAACATTTGTTCAGATATATGTGTCTGTATCCGCGTTTACCAATTTTAGATATTGGTAAGATAAACATATTTGAGATATTCGTGCTCATTTTAATCCTAGAGGTTTCTCATATTAACTGAGTATAAACTACAAAGAATATTGAGAAATCAAACAAAATACAAATAAAAAATATATATTATTAGTATTTTATACTGTAGTATTTTATTCACTATTTCTCATGACGTTTCCAAACTTATTATTCCTTATACGATGGAGTTTAGATACGACTGATTTTGCATTTGTATTGGTAAAAATGACTTTTATTTAAGTTAATTTTTACAAATTTATTCTATACTTGAACAAAATTCTCTTGCTTTTCTATGAAGTTTTTTTATAGACTTATGTATAAAGGCAGAAGTCTTTGGGCAATCAGACATTTTAGCTTCTAATGTTATCATCTTATGACATAATTGTCAATATATTTGTGTGTTATGCATCTTAGAATCTACTTGTATTTTACTTCCTCTAATATCATGTATTATACCATCTCTAGCATCTTTGGTCCAATTTTCCAAAATATATTTTTCCGGAAGTTTTCTCACTTCATTTACCTCATATATATTTTTAAAGGGTAAAGGTGCAAAAATACCCTTGAGCTTTGCCCTCAGGAGCGTCCAGCATCATGTGTTTTTTTTTGGAGCAAAAGTACCTACGTGGTTACATTTTACGAGCAAAAATACCCTTCTCCGTTAGTTGACCGTTAACCTAGTGAAATTACCATTTTGCCCTTAGTTTAAAATAATTAAAAACAAAAAACAAAAATACCCCACCCCCACCTCCCCTTGCCGATGGGCCCCACCGCCGGCCCCCCACTCCGACGGCTGCCCACCGCCGGCGACTAGCTTCTGGAGAATTTTTTTTTTTATAACTATTTTTAAAATAATTTTTAAAAACACAAAAATACCCCACCTCCCTTTGCCGGTGGGCCCCACCGCTGCCCCCCACTCCGAAAGCCGCCTACATCCTGCGACCGGCCGCCGGAGGATTTTTTTTATATAAATAAAAGAAAAATTATTTTTGTTTTAATTATTTTTAATTACTTTAAAAATAATTATTTTTGTTTGGGTTTAAAGTGTGATAAAAAACAATTCATCTCTTGAAAAGGGACATATATAGTATCCCATTGACACCAATCAAAATTGTTAATCAAGCATTTTAAATTAACAATTTTGATTGGTGTCAATGGGATACTATATATGTCCCTTTTCAAGAGATGAATTGTTTTTTTATCACACTTTGAACCCAAAAAAAAAATAATTATTTTTAAAATAATTAAAACAAAAATAATTTTTCTTTTATTTATAAAAAAAAAAATTCTCCGGTGGACGGTTGCCGGATGTAGGCAGCCGCCAGCGTGGGGGGCGGCGGTGGGGCCCACCAGCAAGGGGAGCTGGGGTATTTTTGTGTTTTTAAAAATAGTTATAAAAAAAAAAAATTTCTCCGGCGGCCGGTCGCCGAAGGTGGTCGTTAGCGGTGGGCATTTGCCGGAGTGGGGGGCCGGCGGTGGGTCCCACCGGCAAGGGGAGGTGTGGGGGTGGGGTATTTTTGTGTTTTTTAATTATTTTAAAAATAGTTATAAAAAAAAAATTGTCAGGCGGCCGGTATCTGGCGGTGACGCCCACTGGCCAGGGGAGGTGGGGGTGGGGTATTTTTTTTTTAATTATTTTAAACTAAGGGCAAAATGGTAATTTCACTAGGTTAACAGGGTCAACTAACGAAGAAGGGTATTTTTGCTCCTAAAATGTAACCACGTAGGTACTTTTGCTTAAAAAAAAAGCACATGGTGCTGAACGCTCCTGAGGGCAAAGCTCAAGAGTATTTTTGCACCTTTACCCATTTTTAAAACATGACAACAATATATCCTAATAGATTCAAAATGCCTAAATCTACACCATATGGAATCATCCGTTGGATCAGATGTCAATGTCAAATTTTTGTCTTCATTAACCATGATACTTGTATATGTGAACAATGAACCTTTCTCATTTCAAGAGGATATACATGTGACAAAAAAAAAAGATTAAATTTCTCTTGGAACAATTCTAACACCAAGGCGGTGTAAATCTTAACAACTTGGCGTAGGATAAGCGAATTTTGGACTATCAATCTTGGTTTTTTTTCTCCCTTTCTTCATACTCACATTTCATTGTATCTCTTATCTCCAACAACTTGCTTAATTTTTTTGAAGATTTCATAAATACTAACACTTGAGTCGACAATATTCTTCATATTTGCATTAATGCTTTCATTTATTTGTGTGTTATGCACACCAAGAGTAGTAGAGTACTTCATATAATACCATGCTCATTTCTCTTTGATTTCATATATAAGCTTCATCCATAAGTTGTCCTTCAAATTGATTAATGATATTAGAAAAGCCCATGTTTCTTCGAATTGTTAATTGTCATCAATAGCAAACATATACTTATTGAAGTCACGCAAAAAATGTGAACCATCCTTCATTTTATTTCCCATATGTTTTTTCCCCTATTTTGCTTAATATGCCATATGCATAGGGCATGCTTCACTTTAGGAATAACTTCACATAGTGTTCTTGTCATTGCTTGATCTTGGTCAATGAAAAATGTTGCAAGTCTCTTTTGCTTGTTTACTTTCAAGAAAGTTTATAGCAACCACTTGAATGATTCTGTAATTTCATCGTATAACAAAACTGCACCAAAAATTACAATACCTCTATAATGATTGAATCCTAAAAATATGGCAAAAAACTTATGATTATTATTTATGTAGTATGTGGTGTCCAATGAAATTACATATAAAAAATAAGCATAATCTACAAGCATATTATCATTAGCCCAGAAAATATTTGTGATGTGATTTTCCATATTAAGTTGATGAGAATGATAAAATGAAAGGTTCTCAATAATCTGTTTTTCAACATGATTCAGTAACCATCCAACTTCCCCATCCTTCATACTTCTTCATTTAACCTTCAAATAATTTTTCATATCAATTTGAGTGAAACTAGGATTAGCTCATCCACCAACTTGTTTACTCATAAGGTCAAAAGTTTCTTTTTATTGAAGTCTTGCATTTCTAACTAAATCAATCTCATCTGCTTACGCATCTTGTATTTTTTGTTAAGACCTCATATACGCATGGATTCTTGAAGATGTAATGGGCGGGTATGCTTTTTTATAAAGTCAGTGATCTTGAATTTACCTTCCATCAAACTAATTGTCATCCCAACTTTATCTTCGGTCTTAGTCTTAGGATGATGGTTGGTGGTCGAGATGCACCTTTTATCTAGTTTTTGTTTGCCCTCTTTTCAATATGCATATCTATAGGCAATAATTGTCTTTTTATCTTTCTTGTTGTCAATCCAATTTTTCTTATAATAAAGCCTACTTTATAAGTATATTCATTCCAAAACCTTCATGTCTAATCTAGATTACCAAATTTTTCCCTAATCTAAGAATCAAGTCAACTTCCATATACTGAAACCTGCAAAATAAACCTATATGCAACACACTGAGTTGTTGGATAAAATAAAAATTACAAGAATTAAAATAGAAATTACAAAAATAAAAAATAAACTTAAAGTTTAAATTAACAAGACTTGTTAAATGAGACGAAACCGAAGATGTAACCTTGCGCCAAGATTAAATTATTAATCTTTCTACTGCCTCCACGTGAAACTCCCTGAGAGATTATCGTTTCCAATGAGAAAAAATTTATTAATCTTTCTCTTGAATAAAGATAATAGATAAATCTCTTCCAATATTAAGCAAGAACAATATGGTATCTTCTACGAATTTCATAACAAAAAAAACCTCCACTTTAAATGAAGAGAAGCTTGCATCTTAAAAACCCCTAAAATAAATATTTTTGGGACATTAGTCATGAAAAGATCCAAAAGATATGATCTTTTATGGGAAAAATTGAGTTCTTTTTCTTATACCTTGCCTTTGACAATATTTCTTGCCGAGCTTGGCACGAAATTGCAGAAGAAGCTCGGCCCTTTTTGAAAGTCTGATTGTGTTTTAAAAGTAACTAAATGAATGGCCACGATTAAAAGAATTAAGAAACCAATGGTCCGATTGTATTTTAAAAGTAAAAAAATGGACGGTCCGACTAAAATTAACCAACAGTCCAGATGATATTCTAAAAGATTATGTGGGAAAAGGCTTCCAAGGGATCTCCTTTCAAAAACTATTCTGGTATCCTCAAGCAACATTTCTGGAGTCGCGGGGAGATATAGCTTGTTGTTTTGATGAAAATCCAAACGTATATTCGCACGTTTTGGCCAGATTTTTTAAGAAAGGGAGCATCACAGATACATTCTATACTGGGCCAAAGAGACGGACCGTGTTGATTTTAATGTCATTTTCCCACTGTTATTCCAACTTCCTCATTTGGTCAAATGTTCCCTTCTAACTTGGCCGTTAAGGTGGGTGCCAAGTGTTTTTTATAAGAAAAAGCATGACTTCAAGAGTCATGCTCCGTTTTCTCTGTAATTTCCCAAACACATATCTCATACCCTCGAATGACCAGGGCGAGTCAACTCACCCACGTATCCGGACCAATGGATGCCAGAGCCAATTGGGACGATCTTCCGCCGGAACTCTGGCCCAAGATCGGAAAATCTCTCCAGCACCACCTCGACCTTCTCAGATTTCGCAGCGTCTGCAACTTATGGCGATCCTCAATCCCTCCTTCTCTCACTAACTCTCCTTCTTTATTCCCTTTCCAAATCCCTCATCCCATGAATCCCTCCATGTTCATCTTCCTCACTTGCTCCTCTGTTTATCGAATCGAACCATCCCACCAACCCTCATCTTCTTCTTCTCCAAAAAGCTGGTTAATCAAACTAGAAGGTCTCTCAAATCCCTCAGAATCTCGTCCTCTTCGTCTCCTCAACCCACTTTCCGACCGAAAAATCTCGATCCCACTAAGCTCTTCGCCGAGAATATTGAACCTGCTCGACTATCGGGTGGTGGAATTACACAAATCATACACCCTCCAAAATTTCGGATTCCCTGTAAAGAAAGTTGTGTTCTTTCCGACCTCGTGTCGGTTTAACGTGGAAGATTCTGTGGCTTGCTGTATCTATCAGGAGGGTAAGTTGGCTTTGTTCAAACGAGGAGACAACAAATGGACGCTCTTGGATGATAAGAATTTTCACTACGACGATCTTATTGTGTACAAGGGTCAGTTTTATGTGACAGATAGGTGGGGTACGATATCATGGATTGACACATGCTCGTTGAAGTTGATTCAGTATTCGCCTCCCTTGTGTGGTTTTGGGCACAAGAAGCATTTGGTTGAATCATGTGGGAACCTTTATGTTGTTGATAGGTACTACGATAGTGAACCTAGGAGGGCGTGGCTAGATAATGAAGCTTCGGTCGTGGATTTTAAGGTTTATAGGTTGGATGAAGAGTGGGGGACATGGGTGGATGTGAAGGACTTGAAAGACAGAGTTTTTCTGTTGGGAGGTAGCTGTAGTTTCTCTGTTTGTGCTAATGATTTTGCTGGGTATGCAGGAAACTGCATTTTCTTCACTGATGTTTTTCATGTTGGAGTGTACAACTTGGGTGATGGTAGCATCTTGACCTATGAATTTGGTCCATCTAATTCAAAACCGTTTTGGCCTCCCCCTTCTTGGCTCAAATTCGAAGGACACAACTACTCTAATAATATTTGACTCTTTTACGGGTACATTTTAGTCCCTTGTCCTCTGCGTACATAGCCTATAACTTGATTCTTCTGTTGAACACTATGCCTTGGCTTATACAGACATCACCAATGTATATATATGTTTGGTTTGAGACCAAAACAATGTTCATAAACTGCAATTCATGATTTAGTTTATTTATCAACTGTCATTCAGTTGGAGTACTAATCACTCAAAATAGGGTTATATATGGAAAAAAAAACGGTGATTGGGTTAGTTAAATGTTGTTATAATGAGTCTAAATACCTGCTGCCCTCCTATTTATCTGGAAGTTTTCATGGAACTAGGTTATAAGGCCATTGGAGCAGAAGGAACTTGCTGATACAGTAATAGCTTGGATGCATTATTTGTGCTTTGCCGATACAGTAATAGCTTGGATACCAACGTGTATATATGTTTGGTTTGAGACCAAAACAATGTTGATAAACTGCAATTCATGATTTAGTTTATTAATCAACTGTCATTCAGTTGGAGTACTAATCACTCAAAATAGGGTTATATATGGAAAAAAATGGTGATTGGGTTAGTTAAATGTAGTTATAATGAGTCTAAATACCTGATGCCCTCCTGTGTATCAGGAAGTTTTCATGGCACTAGGTTATAAGGCCATTGGAGCAGAAGGAACTTGCTGATACTGGAATAGCTTGGATGCATTATTTGTGCTTTGGTTGCAGTAGGAGATGAAGGTGCAAGGTTACAGAAAGGAGGGAGGGGTCATTCAACTTCAAGCATGTGGAAGAAGAATTAAGAGAGCATTATTTCTAATCAGGAGTTAAACTGCCTGACATGTTTTGATTTGCTATACTCCCTCGGTTCCTGTAGATCCTTTTAATCGTTTTACAAGGAAAAAAAAAAATTAAAGGATTCAGTTAATTTTGGTGATGGTGTGAAATTTATACTTTCTCTAGTAGTATTATCCTTAAAATTGTTGGATACTCGGGAGAGGATTCTCTTGTAATCTTTTTTCTTTCCAAAATCTCATCTCTACCTCAGATTAAAAAAATTAAATGGTTCGGATTTAATATTTTCTTATACTTTTTCTGGTAGTATTATCCTTAAAATTGTTGGATAATCCCTTTCCACCTAATTAATTTAGGAGTATCTCAAGAAGGGGATATTCTCATAATCTTTTTTCTCTGTTTCTTCTTAAAATCTCATCTCTATCTTTAGATCACAAAATAAATGGTTCAGATTTAATATTTTATATAACTATTATTATAGTGTTTTGATAATTTAATTTTCTGAAAAATTATGTTGTGCTGTAATTATGAATTATGTAGATCAAATGTTAACAATTTAAATTTACTTATGTTAAATAGAATAGTTTTATAAAATGTGAAATTATAACCATCTATTTTTTTAATCTGAGAGTGGGGATATGATTTTGAGAAGAAAAAGAAATAAAGGATTACAAGAGAACCCAAACCTTCATATATATATATATATATATATATATATATATATATATATATATATATATTAATTTACTACTCTAGATTTTTTGATCACTTCACAAGACTTGAAAGAATTGTGTAATTTAGATGATGGGATTAAATTTGTCAAACAATTTGATGCTTTTTTTTCTAGTTATTATCCTTGAAAAATTATTGAGTAATCTATTTTCACCTAATTAATGTATTCTGATTTTTTTTAATTAAAAAAATGACCCAAGCAAACTTTAGAAAAGTTTTTATTTTTATTTTTTATAAGAACAATAAGAGGGAGTATTTTTCTTATTTACCATAATTAAAATTTTAAAATAAACATTTATTGAAATGTGCATCTGGCACTAAATAATTTTGAATATTACTAAAATAAATATTTGAGTTATTCATGCTCAAATTAAGTCGAGAGGTTTCTTATCCCAATTGAGTATCAAGAATATTGAGAAATTAAACAAAGTAAATTTTTTTTAAAAAAATGCATTATTACTGATATTTTATGAGCCATCCCTTATTACATTTCCGAACTAATTATTCATGATTACATAAGTTTAATGATTTATCATAAAATAATTATGATGAGGAGCATGTAATCCCAATTGTCCCACATTGAGGGTGACATTGGTGCCTATGACTTATGTTATTTATCGAGTCATCCTTGGATTTTTTTTTTTTAATAAAAATATGTGGCCCAAGGCGTTATTATCGTCAACTTATGAGTTGTTCTACAAAATAAACTAAAATTACTTTAAAACAAAAATATTTTGGTACAAAATGGACAAAGTTGAAAGTTGAAACCTTCTAATTTTTTATTACCATCAAATTGTGCTACTATATTGTTTCTTATAAGTATTGTGCTACTATTTTGTCTGGCAAAATTGTATTTAGGTCTCAAATGAGAGACAATACGATAAAATGATCTCTTAGAATTTTAAAATTGTATTGAAGTCTTGTGGGGTCTTTTGTAATAAATTCTACTTGTCAAAAACTCATGGGCTTGTTAGTGTAGCGCTCATGGACTTGTCATGCTCATGGACTTGTTAATGGAATTGAAATTTATTATAAAAAAGTCTCACAAAACTTAAATATAATTTTAAGATATCAAAGACTATTTTATTATATTTCCTCTTGTCTGACCTAAATACAATTTTTCCTTTTCTTGGACATATATGGTTACTGACTACAAGTTGGCTAGAGTTCTGTAGGAATATTGTGTGCCCAAATTAGTTTTTAGATCACAAGATTATTAAACTTGACACATTTAATTTAGAAAAAAAGACACTTAAATACCATTTGAACTTACAAAAATTCAAAAAATCTGATGACATATAACAATGACAAAAATGTAATTGAGTAGGAATATGGGTTTTCTAAGTTTGAAAATTTTTACCAAAATTCTCTATCTTACTCATTGTCACCCCCACATCCCCATATCTCATTATGCCTTCTCCTCCGGTCTCTCCCTCTCATCTCGAATGCTCTCACCTTTGGGGCTGAATGTGGCGATTGGGGTTTGGTGAAAAAGATCCTTTCTACTAACAACTATTAATAATAATAATTACACAAAACTATATTAAAAAGTGATGGTGGAAAAACTCTTTTCTTTCCATCAACACACATTTTAGAGTTCAGGTTTAATACCTTAAAATTTGAATTAGAGTAAATATCATAAATTGATAGAATATACCTATTGAAAAAGAGGTAAATATGAGATTTCAAATACTTTGTATTGAATTTACCTTATTATTAAGACAATTTCTCCTAAGATTAAAACATATGCGAAAAGGTCCCTAAAATATTAGATAATTTGCAAATAGGTCCCTGAAATATTTGTGGGTCATAAAATACCCTGAGAAAATTATGATAAAATCCTAAGAGACAACTAAATATTTATTAAAAATTAGAAAGTATGTTGTCTCTAATTTAGGTAATTTATGAGATTCTTTTCCTTGGGAAATAATAAGGCAAAATTAAATATCATTTTGGGGAACATAAATTGCTCCATGATTTTTAATATTATGCATGATGCATAAATTATCAGTGTTAGTAAAATAGTTGTGAGAAAATAATTAATCATAATTAAGAAAATTGTCAACAATTAGTAAGTGATTAAATAAGTAATTAATTGTTGATTGTTTAAACATGAATAAAAGGAGATAACCAAAGTTAATTATATGAAACCTCTAATTTGATATTAATGACCAATGGAGGGTCAAGGTTGGCATAAAGAGTGTTGCTAATTAATTTAGCATAATTAAGAGGTATATTAAGTGAATTACAATTATTCTTAACAAAATAAGTTTGCACTAATTGAGATTAGTTGCATAATTCTTCAAAATGATTAAAGACAAATTAAAAGTATCAAATGAGGGCTAATTATATTTGAAAATAATTAAGCCAAAGAGAATGAAATAATATCTCAAGTAATTAAGTTTAAATCTTCATGTAATTGAGTTAGCTAATGGCAAAATATAATTAAGAAGCATGTAAACACTTGATTAACATGATAATTAAGAATTTATAATTAGTATTGAAAAGTCAACAATGACACTTAAGCTTTGATTATGTCATCAAGATGACATCACAAGAGCACATATGTGTGTTGTGAGTGTGTGTGTGTAGTGGATGAAAGAGAAAACATGAATCTAAGAAAAGGGGGGGAGGTGGCATTTTTGTAAGAGGTGTAAGGGCAAAATTAAGACTTCTTTACTAAGTTTAAATCCAATGGTTAAAATGGAATTAAAGTTGCTAGGAAGTTAACCAAGGATTGGCTATAAATAGAGAGCTCTCCTCTCTTCACTCTTCACACCAAACTCACACCAAAGATTGGAGAGTTTAAGAGGATAGTGAAGCAAGAAGGAGAAAGGAGTTCAAGAGTCTTCAAGAGGTAAGCTCTAGTTTTTAAGTTCTAGTCTTTAGTTTTTATAAGTTCTTAGTATAAATGCTAGTTTAATCTAGAAAATTAGAGAATAAATTCCTATACTTGTTTTTAGGTCTCATTGCATTGAAAAAATGCCTGAAGAGGTAAAAATATAGTAGGGAATAATTTTTGGGAAGCAATGGATTAATGTTGTGAAAGTTATAGAATTTTCGGTCCTTAAATCTTAGACAGGCAGCAAAAAAGATGCTATGATTTTATGTAACAAATAAAGTTATAAAATCATGAAATTTTCCAGAAAGAAATTAGACATGTAGGGCTTTCCAAATATATAAAATATGCAACGTTTTGATCTTTGGTCAAGGAGATATAAATTTTTGAAGTTAAGCCATTTTTGCTGGAATAAAATATGGGCAACGTTGAGAAAGGTTAAAACTAGTAATGACTCACTAATTCTGGGTGAAAATGAATATTTTTCCTCAAAAATAGACATCCTAAGGGTTCCGGGGAATTTTACGAATCCTCATTTCGATTTTTGTAAAATTAGTTATGATTTTTCAAAGTTACCGAAAAATCTGCCCAGAAAACTCTGCACTACGTTTTTAAATAAATGTAAGGGCAAAGTTGTAAATAACAAATCTACCAAGGGTAGATGGGTAAATAGAGGTGGAAGTATATCTTAGTTATTATTCTAAGTGATATGGTGATATATTAGGATATCCGGGAGGTCCAGGGCCGGATCCAAAGATCGGACGTTTGACAGTTACCCGATGAAAGGTACGTTCGCGTACTAGTAACTTTAACACTTCTGTGTCTTGTATGTCTATAAATATGATTGTATGATTCATGTGTTATGAGCAAGAGAGTGGATTCAGTCGTTTGCATACATTCAGGGTAGCTGTGGATTCAGCTTGACGCGGGTTGTAGTCTTGATAACACCATTTGGATGTTTTGTTAACGCTGAGGACACGATGGGCCGTCGTGGCACTGGTTATATGCAAACATGGTCATTCATGCATGTGCTGTTTGCTATGTATGATGGTTTTGACATACATTTACTTTGTGCTATGTATTGTTCACTGAATGTATTGAATATATGTCATATATATTGTTGGACCTGGCTATCACCCAAGAGGGGGGGTGAATTGGGTGTTTGATAAGCTTTAGGAACTTTTAAAAAAACTTTTCGCAATTTATAAATTGACAATTAGATATTCAAATATGAACATATACTGGAAATGTAAAAGATAAGGGAAGAGAGTATGCAAACTGTGATTTATCTTGGTTCGGTCCAATCTTTGACCTACGTCCAGTCTCCAAGCTTCACTTGAGATTTTCAATCCACTATTTGCTTTGAACTTGATTACACGTTCTGTACTTGAAGTAATCCTCTCACTAGGATTCACTCCCCCTTACAAACTGTAATCAATTCACTTGCTTGATTACACACTCTATACTCGAAGTAATCCCACACTCGGATTCACTCCCCTTACAAGCTGTAATCACAACAAAGTGTTTCCCACTCAAGATCACCCAATCTTGAGTAACTCTCAGAATAATAGGATGTTTACAATGAATCTTGTCTCTCAGAAGTAAGTGAATAAACACTGAAGCACAATACATATAATCTCACTCTCTAAGCTAGATATATGATCATTGAGATATTCAGAGAGTAGATGAAGCAGACGTTAGAGTATTGGCATTTTCATTGTGTAAGCTCACGTCACTGTTCTTGTTCTCCCTCTTGTATCTATGTCCCTTGTTCTTCGTTTCTGGGCTTCTTATATAGATGAAGAAGAGGAACTAGCCGTTGCATTTTCTTCTCTTTGATTCTTCAAAGTTCAGCTGTAAATCTGGAATATGACAGTTGCATATTTTCCTCTGTTTCTTCAATTCTTGGTTGGAATCTTGGATTTAGTTATTGTAGATGGTCTTCTAGAATTCTTGTCATTCCATAAACTTAATTTGACCGTTTGAGATGATTTTTATGAGTTACAACGGTCTGAGCTGAACATCTGGGATAAGGGAGAAGGATCAGGCCTGTTCTAGGTTCGTCATTTAATGCATTTATCTTGGATCTTGATCTCACCTTGATCTTGGCTAAACCTTATCTGAAAAACACTCAAAACTTCATCAAGGATATTAGAAACAATAATATCATATGAGGAAATAATTTCAGGAAGACCCATTAAGATTTCGCAGATCAACATCATTTGATTTTTCAAAATCCCTGATGCAAACTGGAGTTTGTTCTTCCAGACTCGAGTTTGGGGTTCATCTAGAAAGCATGTCTGTTGATTAGTGGTCTAAACTTGCAGTCTGTAAAAGTTAACTCGAGTTTGGCTTTTACAGAGAGAACTGTCGGGTTCTGGACTTGGGATGGAACTTTGGGCAGGAAGCTAAACTCGAGTCAATTAGTGACCAACTCGAGTTTGGGTCTATGTTTGAAAAACAAGCCTAAGTTCGTGATTTTCCAGATTGGAGTTTAGGGTCATAGACTGGAGTTTGTAGTGTAGCCAAGTGAATGATCTTTCTGTATGGTTCAGACTCGAGTTTGGGAAGCAAACTCGAGTTTCAGTGACTATTGAAATATTTGGGGTTTATCTGGGTCAAGTGCAAACTGGAGTTTGGAAGGCCAGACTAGAGTTTGGGAGTCTATTGAGTTTTCTGGGTTCCTTTCTGTTTGGTCTAAACTCGAGTTAGGGAATCTAGACTCGAGTTTAGCTTGCTTGGGATTTTGAGTGCTCTCTGTATCTTCCAAACTTCAGGTTTGATTTGCAAACTGGAGTTTGCTTAATGTGAAAATTTTGGATTCATTTCTGTGTCTGTACAGACTCGAGTTTGTCTATGCAGACTCGAGTTTGGCTTTTATGTAAAATTGAATATCTTTCTGTCAAGTCTCAAAACTGGAGTTTGCTAACACAAACTCGAGTTTTCTTCTCCATGGCTCAGTCAAATATCCTTCTCACAAGTTCTTTGCTTTCTGACCTGATAAAGATCAATCCCTGGAATCCAGTACCTATCTCCATAAAGCTCTTTAAGTCTTCTTTCCATTGCAAGAAGAATCAGCTCCAAATTCACTGTATTCTGATAGTTATGATCTGATGAATGAAGGTTGTTCTTTGCCAGTGTTTTTGCAGCATCTTGAATTTATAGTCAACTTTCGAATATCATATCTCACTCATTTGATATTTTTTTCCATGATCTTTATGTTTTTGGAAAGGTATGTGAGTCTACTTTCATATACCACCGATTTCAGCTCATTCTGATGTGTAGATTGTGAGATACACTCAAATCATTGAAGCTTGGTCTGTTGTGTGGCGTGAATTCCTGTTCCAACTTCTGAAATTCATAGCTCTCTCATCTCAGCTTCTTTGGGCATGAAACTTTGTCAAGATGACGCATTGGATGTCTAGTTTCATACAAAATTGATTTCACCTTAAACCGATCTTTGGTTTGGGAGATATCATTGAATTACCAGAGGTCGCCAATTCTGATCGTGAAACAGAGTTGGACAGAGTTGCTGAAAGCTTGCTAAACTCGAGTCATTAAGTGACTAACTCGAGTTTTGAGTTCCAAACTCGAGTTTACATTGGCTAACTCGAGTTTTGATGATCCAAAGACGCCAGAGTTGCTGAAGACTTTACAAACTCGAGTCATTAAGTGACAAACTCGAGTTTTGAGTTCCAGACTCGAGTTTTGTGTCCTAAACTCGAGTTTTCTCATAATCCAGAGGCAGATCACTTCCAGTAATGCAGTAAACTTGACTTTTAAGTATCTGGCTCGATTTTGCTCATCCAGAACCTGATATATGCTTGTTTTAACTCTGAATTGAGTTGTTCTAACTTTCATTTGATCATGGAGACTTCTAGAATCAAACTAAAAACTTGTATAATGATTTTCTTAGTTTATTCAGCAAGTTCTTCTTTCTTTCTTCTCTCTTCTTGATTATTCTCCATGAATCAACTCTTTCTTTCTTCTCTTCTCTTGTTCTTTCTCCACATGAACAAATCTACATTAAATGTAGCAATTAGTCAATGTATATGGTATAAACTTTATGATATAAACTTTTTGCTCTTGATAATGGCATCTATATAAGGCATCATCAAAACTAATCATAACCAACATATATTGCTTATACTTTTCACATGAGGTTAAATGTTACCTGAGGTCCAATGGGTATTGGACCTCAGATCTGTCTAAGGTTCAGGAAAGGAACTGGGATAAAGAAGGTACCGGTGGATGGAGCTGTGAGAAAGCACTAATGGTTGGAGCTGGGGAGAAGTACCGGTCAAAGCAAATGCCGGAAGAGCGTCCACAGAGTATTCATTCTGACATGATTTAACGAGGTTATCTCAAATGGTTTGGTGCCGAAGGCAGGGCTAGTCTATGTAGGTCAGTCAATAAGTCGCCGTGAACTCGGTGAGACTCCCATGATAGACACCTACCTGGCCAAACTGTTTGATTAACTGAGTTAGGTTCATTGCCCCAAGTCTAGCTACGGCTTGGTTGAAGATAGTATGGTTATTATGTAAGTATTGATATTATACAAAGCTCTGTAATTGTATCACATAAATATTCCTTCGGGAAATTTTTAATATATCAGCTTATGTCGGGCATCAGCATATGTCTGGGCATTTTATATCAGATACTCATTGCCTAAATATTAGCGCACGCTATCCATTTCTGCTTCACTCTAAGCTGTAGCACCTCAAACTCTGTTGGTTTTTCCTAAAACTAAGTGTCAACCGATACAATTGTCAAGCATGGAATTTGGGGTGTTACATTAGGACACAAACTCCACCCACAAACCCATTACAGAACATCTATAACTTTTGGTACAATTAGCGAATAAAAAAATACTTAGCCCATGATTTTACAACATTAAACCACACAACTAATGATCCACACAAAACCATTTCCACACAAGATATGATTGTGAATTTACCAAAATTTTCAGAGTGTATAAAACAAGGCCTCTAGCCCAACAACAGCTAAACTGTCATTCTAAAACCCAATTTCAAGCATTAAATATGAAGCTTCAAAAACATGTGAGCTTTAGAATGGCAATATAAAAAACAATACAACACCCATACCAAAAAGAGGCCTACAAGCTCATGACACCTATGCCTCTGCTTACTTTCCTTGGCCTCTAACAAAATCAGAAGTCTTACATGAAAAATGTTAATGATGATGGGGTGAGACATAAAGTCCCAACAACCAAAATCAATTTATAAAATATGTAGGAAAAGACTGGAAGTTAGAGAAGCATGTTTATTAACATGATAATATTATTTAATAATTAAATAATACATAATAGAAAACAACGATTTGAACAAATAACATATAATAATAAAAAAAACAATTATAACCATCCCTACCCATCCATCCTTCTCTTCTTTATTTCCTCTAAATGTGGTACGGCCTATCAGTGCTAGTATACCTAAACAAAGTTAGCTAGTTACTTCAAGAATATTGTCCCCTCCTATACCACCACCGATATACCGTAATAGGGAGGTGTCCGTCTAAAACACTCAACTCAAATTTTGGGCTAGAAATGAGAGAGCCAATAGGCATAAATTCACCCTAAATCTCTTCAACACACCCAATATATTTCATAACAAATAAACAATATGTCACTATAATTTTCAAAAACATCTTACAAAATATTATTTCATATACAACATCCCATAACAAACATCATAACAACATCTTATAAAATTTATTATTCCAGATACAACTTCTCACCACAAACATCATAACTATCATAACAATCACAATCTCAAAAACAATATTCACTTATATATGAATATAGATTGGAAAACTTCATTGATTCACTAAAACAATGTCATACTCAAATATACACATAATTTTTCAAAACACATATTAGTAGTACATATAAAAGTAGAGTTTAGAAAACATCTTACAGTCTAAAATAAGCATATAAAATAAATTAATCTTGGTTACCTCAACTTCAAACTAAACCTTATCTTAAGGAGTAAAATACGAACAATCATCGATCATAAGAAACCTTAACATTATCATAATTATAACTTATATAACTCAGAATACACAAATTATAATAATAATATATTATTTTAATAAAAACTAAAAATGATAGTTTAGTCCTTAAAATTTCAAAATGACAGTTTAGTACTTCAAATTTTAGAAATGACAACTTAGTCTTTCAAATTTCAAAACCAAACTGATTAAAATTTTAATAATGTTTTTATTAACCCAAATAAATTATTTACACCACATTTGATCGGTAGAAATATCAGGTAGGATATAAATCTTAAACTTAAATAGAAAAATTAATTTAAATTCCTACAACAATCAAACAACAAATCTAAACCAATTAAAATTAATTTTAGTCATCCTATACATATATACAATCATCTATTATCAAAATTCAAGACTTTCCCAAAATCTCAATCTCAAAATTTTCATTGACCAAAATATTATTACCCTCATTGAAAAGAGAAAAATATGTGGAACAACTTCCATGAAAGAAGTTTGTTGAAAAAAAGTCAATTTAACTACCTAAATAATCTTATAAGATAAATACCATATCTTAAAATATTCCCAAACTCTTCTTTTCTTTTCCTCTCCTTCTTTCCTCACCCTCAGACACTCTCTCCTTCTCTCCCTGTCAACTCTCCGTCTCTCCTTCTTTCCTTATAAGTGTGTCACTGTGTGTCAACACACACACATAAAAAGCCCAAATATTCATTTTTTTCCTACAATTACAATTTAATTATAATCATCATATATAATTATTTTATAATGGGTTAAGATACAAAAATACACATGAACTTTTTCCCTATAAACGTCCAGCACCACGTTTTTTTTTTTTTGGAGCAAAAATACATACGTGGTTACCATTTTAGAGTAAAAGTCACATCTCACCATTAAGTCACTGTTTATCGCCGTTATGTTACTGTTCACTTCATCTCTTTCTCTCTCATCACGATGAACAGTGACTTAACGGTGGGATGCGACTTTTGCTCCAAAATGGTAACCACATATGTATTTTTGCTAAAAAAATAGCACATGGTGCTAGGCGCTCTTAGAGAAAAAGCTCATGTGTATTTTTGCACCTTAACCCTTTTATAATTATAGTTAAATCCTAAAAATAAAAATAAAATTAGGATGTTACATGTGGAAGTCATGGCAGGAGAAGAAGCTCAACGAAGAGAAGAAGTCGACGGTACCAAGAAAGCTCTTCTTGCAGAGAAGAAGCCTAATGCTGGAAAGCTCCTCTGCCCATAGATTCGCCATAAAGGAAACAAAGAAGGCCTTGAAAGTTTGGTCTTGCTTGACGCATCCGGAGAAGAAGAAGCAATCCTGGACGACAAGATGGATATTGGAAACGAAGGCCTTAAGGGTGGCTTTTCTTGTTCCTCTTCTTCTAGTCTCCAAAAGGTCGTGTGATGTGAAGATTTCATTGATTGTGTTACATAGGAGTGCAGATGTTGATGTGTCGACATGCTCGAGGCAACTCAATGCCCCGTTGCCAGGTCGCCACCGAGGAGCTCTCTGAGTATAAGAAGGATGGCTTTTGTATGGAATCGAAGACCAGATGGTCCCATACCCCAAAACGACTTTCGTATAGCCTCTAGTTTTCTCTGAGCTTTGTATTTTTCTTCCTGCTACGTGCTACCTACCTCCACATCTCAAGATGTGCCCTATATAGAACAACCCTTTCCCTTGCTTGCTTCATCAAACCCAAAATCCTGCTATCTAATGTTACTCATACCAAAAGCAAAACAAACAGTGGTTCAAGAAGAATCATAAGATGAGTTCAACAAGCAGAGCTCGGATTGTGGCAACAAGTTGGAGTTGTGGAGGCCTTGAAGGACCATGGAATTTGGATTAGCTCACCAACATCTCAAGAACTAAGCGAGGTCCGTCTCTTAGGCTAAAAAGCGTACTTCTTCTTCCTCAACTATCATTTCCAACAGACTAAATTAAAGGTGGGAAGGCGAGGCAACCAGAAGAGTCCCTGAGGATAGTGATGTACATAAGCTGTTGGGGCCCCAATTAAAGCCAAAGGGAAGCTAGAAAAGAACATTCTTGTAATTAATTCCGATGTGGCTTACGTCCTTTTCTTTTAATATCCGTTGTGGTCCCTTGCATTGGAACAACGTCGTTTTGGAGCAAAAACTGAAGCTATGACCTTTTTTTTTAAAAAAAACAAATATTCCAAAGTATTGATTCGTACTAAAAATATACTTTAGGATATTAAACAATACTGAAAAATACTTTATGATCTTGAAAAATTATTTTTGAATCTTGAAAAATATCATGAAGTATATTTTTAGTACCAATCAATATCCTGAAATAATTTTTCGAGATCATGAAGTATTTTTTCAGTAACAGTCAGTATTCTGAAACTTCATTTTAGTAATAGTTAGTACTCTGAAATATTTTTTTAAGATCATGAAGTATTTTTTTTCAATATCAGTTAGTATCCTTAAGTATATTTTTAGTAATAATCAGCACCATAATATTTTTTCAAGATCATAAAATAATTTTTCAAAGTTATGAAGTATTTTTTTAGTACTTTTCATTATTCTAAAATATATTTTTAGTACCAATCATTACCTAAAAATATTTAAAAGAAAAAAAGGGGCACAACTTCAATTTTTGAGCCAAAACGGCGTTGTTTCAATGCAAAGGACTGCGGCGGATATTAAAAGCAAATGATGTAAGCGAGATCCAATTAATTTCTAGTTCTAAACTTCTTCCAACCAGAAAATAGGGGCTGTATTAGCTTTAGTTTATTCTCCCTTGTGACACGTACAGTGACGTGAATTTTGATAGATGGTAATTCAAAAGTCTAAATATTTCATTATAAATTAATGTTCATCTCCATTTTTGACGTTTGAATTTTTGTGAGTAGATGCTTCCTCTTATCAGAAAGATTATTACTCTATCCACATTTTCCATACTGATATGTGCGTGCCTGATTTAAAAGAGAGAACAAACTCACCAACTAAAGATAAGGGCAAGATACGAAATTGATAATCATAGAAATTTTAGAAGGATATGGCCAAGTTTTTGTTTTTGTTTTAGATTTTTGTTTGTGTTTTGTTAATTTTTATTATAATGTAGTCATTGCCTATGCTTGAGTTATCAACACTTGTATCAAACGTCGCTAGCAACTTGAATATATGCAATGACAACTTGAGCATAACAATTAGTAGCTATCACATTTTGATATCATTGATAACTTGAATATAATAATTAACAACTTGAACTTAGAGATTTGACAACTTTAAGAGCTCAAGTTGTCAACCTCTATATTCAAGTAGTTGTTAATTATTTATACTTAAGTTGTCAAAGATGCTTAATAATAGTAATTGATAATTGCTTTATTCAAGTTGTCAGTGCCGATACTCAAGTTATCAACAGCTATCTGCGTTGTCGACAAATTTAGTATAAGCAATGCCAACTTAAATATATCAATTAGTAATTTGGGTATATATATTGATACCTCAGACTCAAGTTATTAATTTGTATACCAAAATAGCTAATTATATTATTGAAGTTGTCACCAGAGCTCTAGCCACTGAAGCTAGAGCTTTGATAGCTGGCTGATTGGCAGGGTGGGATTGGCGCCAAAGCTCCAGCAGCCGACCGACAGTGCCCCGGTGAGGCTCCCTTTTCTTTTTCTTTTTTATTTAAAAATTGAGGGGTGTTATAGTAAAATCATGAACAATTTAAAATGTTATTTGACTCTTGTCATCTTTTTATCATTTACAATTCTTAACAGATTTTTGTGGACATTTAGTAATCAAGATGAAATTTATACGTGATTTTCCCTTTAAATTAAGCCTAAAAAGCAGTTAAGCATGACAGTCAATCCTTTTATTGAAATAAGGTTTGTATCTGAACAATAAAATACAACTTAATCTATGATATTAATTTTCAAAATATCTATACACAGGATTACGAAATTCAAAACAGATAAAACTTAAGCGGGGGAGTTCATAGACATGACGAGATTTTAGTATGAACATTAAAAAAAAAAAAAAAACAAAAGAAGAAGCTGTCTCCTCAGTTTTCTGAGCTAGTCCAAGGGTAATGGTCCTATGCGATGCACCACAAACCAGTCTTTTGAAGCCAATTCAGATAAAACTTCCCTCATAAATCATAACAATTATTTTCAATATAAACATACACTAAGAATCAAAACTCATATGATTATATCTTAATCTTAAATATATAGAATAAAGATGATCATGCTTAAATTAAATTTTATTGCATTATAATAAATTAATAATTATATATATTTCACTGGACATAAATAATAATAATGATAATAAATAGGATATTTCAATTAAATTGAAAATAATAATTTTAGCCTTGATAATTTTTTTCTATGTTCAGTATAAGTCAATCTGTATAAAAAAATTAATTTAGCCCCTATTTTTAGATTTTGTAAGATATAGAGAAGTTAACTCATGAGAATCACGATATAATATCTTTATTTAAGAGTGATAATAACAAAATAAAAAAAATTATATAATTTGAATTGAAATGTTTGCTTTATATAACAAGAAATTCAACGATGATGCAGCAGTGTTGGGAGGAGAGTGGCTTTGACCGAGGTAACAGGTCAAAGGGGAATATTCCTGTCCATAATTTGGAGAAGATAGAAGTGGAATAAGATTAGTGAGTGTACGAATTATCTCTTTAAAAAGAATTTTTACAATTTATAAGATAAGCATATGGAAAAAGTTTTGTCTAGGTTTACGAAAAATGACTTCTGAAACCACGATTATCCAAAAGTAGGGCCTAATTTAATCTCCTTACATATAAGATTATTTAAAAAACAAATATTCTCTGATTCTTATACAAAAAATAGTATAGCCGGACTTATATTACTGTATCCTTCTAGAATCTAGGGGTCAGATGTTGTTTGTAAATTAATTAGATGACCATAATTTGTTAGGTTTATATTCCTCCATCCCACCATAATTGAAAGCCGTAGATTATCTTCTACATTAGCAACTTGCTCATATATGATTTTGAGCACCTCAAAAGAGGTGGTAATCGATCAAGGAGATGTATTTATTTTTTAACCAGGGTGAATATAAGGAATGTTGTAAAACTCATAATTTTAAGCAAATTCATTGTAATGACATAAATTTGTATTGTGAACCAAATCATAAATTCGTAAAAGCTTATATAAATAAATATGGATTAATAGCGTAAAATTAAATATTAAAATATAAAAATGACAAAAATTAATTTAAATATGTTTTACAACCAAATAATTGAAATTAACTCTACCACCAACATTCATTGATTAACATATTTAACAAATTTTTTTTATCATGAAAGTTATATATAAAGTCATTAAGCATAACCAAATCGAAAAATTTAACATGGTTTAATTGAGTTTATAATTGATATGAGTTTATTAGTAACTCAACATGATTTTATAAGTTGAGAATGTAAAAACAATAAATTTAAAGAAACAATTTGAGAGTTTGACAACAATAACTATAAAGCACACTAATTTATCCTAATGATTACTGGTGATTGACTATTTTGTTATTTTCCTAATTCTAAATATAGTCCCTATTTTGTATTGCAAACTATATACTATGGATAAAACAATATTTATGGGTAAATATTAGCAACTTGCTTATATTTATATGTATCATTTATGGGCAAAACTATATTGCCAAAAATAAACTTTTTGGTCTCAAAAATAAAGTATTGAGATAAAAATGGGGAATGTGCCTTATTCGAACTTGTGTTTTGAGGAATGAAAGGTAAACAAAAGAGGATGATCAGAAGAGGATACTTTCATAATTTTTTTTTTTCTCATTATCTCCTTATCATCTCATATCAACCCTTAGATCATACCATGGATGACTTATATTTAATGTTTTATAATAATAATAATAATAATAAATTATTATTATTATTATTATTATATTTTATAAATTAAAATTTATTTATTCTTTATGGCCAATTGCAATTATGAATGGTATATATTAGACTTTGAGAGTTTAAATTTACTTATTTATGTTTATAAGAATAATTTTATAAAAGATTGATTCTGAATCATATATTATTTTAATATAACTATGAATATGAAATTATGAGAAAAAATAAAAAATGGAACAATGAGAGAAACTCAACTTAAGGTGAACATGTTAAGCTTGAAGCCATGAGTTGGATAGACACAAAATTAAATCGCATTATGTAAAGACTGTCCATATTTAAAATTTGTTTTATATATTTTTTACTTCTTAATATGTAAATCATGATTTTAGATATGGATAAATTTATTTTTATTCTTAATAAAATTTAGTAACTTAAATTAGATATCGTTAATTTTAATAAAATGGTTCGATGGACGATGCGCCTCGTGATAAATCTCAGCAGTAGGGCACGTGTTTCCCATACATTCTCCACAACATAAATACGCAACACCTTTTATAATTCTTCAAACCCTATATCACATCAATCCTCTAATAGCAAAGGGAAAAAATCTTCAATATCAATATAAAATACTCTATAAATATTGCAATAGAAGCATGGATTTCCATAACCTTTCTGGAGGTACTTTTTAGAATGGTTTAGTGAATGGTTTAGTGGAAGTTTTCTATAATTAATGTATACGATCTACAAAGATTTTATATTTTACAATTATACTCTTTTGTTTTAACTCTTGTAATAGAAGTAAGGATTTGTGACCTATAAATAGTAGGCACATGTCAAAAGTTGTAAGCTTAAAATGAAACAATAATCACTTCGTTTTTTTTTTTTCTCAATTTTTTTTTTTAATTTCTTCATCTTTATGTCTCTTGCATTTTCCTTATTTGTGCAATACGTTCTTGTGCCGATAATTGTCATAAAAATAAAGAAAATAAAGAGATGAGATGAGGGAATTAAAAAAACAATCGAGATTTATAGTGATAAACAGTTGAGAAAAACTTTCATCCATGTAACATTTCCATCAGTGCTTTTTGTAAGAATTTAAATTTTGAACTGCCTTAATTTTTTTTAGAAGAGTTTGATAAGAGTAGTTTAAATATTTAACGACTTTTCTTTTAAAATTTTTTTACACTTTATTAATTATATATATTGTATTAATTAAAAGGTTGTTAATACTTATATTTACACTATTTCTTTTCTTTCACTTACCCATTATAAATAAGGGCATACTTGATAAAATAAAATATTTCGAACATACTTATTATTTTTATTAATTTCAACTGCTTAAACCATGTAATTTAGGTATTGGACTGTTATAAATAAAACCAAAGTGAATATAAAATTATTATAGAATGTGTTATTAGTAATTTTTGAACATTGAAACTTAGCTCAATTTTTTGTATATATATTAAAATTTTAGGAGAAATATTGAGTTCACCCACAGTCCACAGATAAGGCACTGTGGCTTTGCTCCCAGAAGATATAGGACTGAGAGTACATGTGCATCTATTTATCTCAACCTGCGTTTCCATAGGTTTAAATCGCCTAAGATGCATTTCTCAATACTTTAACCGGCCAACTCGAAACCAAATTGGGTAACTTAGCTCAATCTTAATAGAATAATAGTATATATTTAAAGAAGGGTTGCTTGAGTTCACTTTTTTAAAACTGATAAGAACATATACTACACTTGATCTTAGTCAAAAGGCCGAGGGTTTTTTTCCTTCTTTGACCAAAAAAAAAAGAAAACAAAAAGGAAAGAGGTGTTATTGCCTTATTGGACAGCACAAGCGAACGGCGGTTTTTTGTTTGTTTTTTTCAGGGAGAATTTGGGCAGTTAGTGGGGTAAAACAAGGAGGCCCATTTCATTACCCAATCTTCTGGCCTTGATGCCTTAAAGAATGGGCTTCAGTTATGAAAACAATCAGGGAAATTAATCTTTTTTTTTTCTTTTCCTTAATCACAAGGAAAAATTAATCTTTTAATTTTATTATTTTAACCCAATTATAACTTAGTTCTAAAATTTTGACCCCCTATAGCTTAATCTCTATAATTTTCACTTATTAGTAGTTGAAATTCGACTCCTAAACTTCACCTCACCATAACTCAATTATGTTTTTTTAAATCATTTAAAATTTAGTCCATATACTTCAAGATATATACAATTGTATTATTCTAAGTTAGAGTGACTCTTATTTTTTCAATATTTGAGTGTCATGTTAGTTGGTTATGAGGGACAAATTCCACATCCATGTGGTTTTCGGGTTTGAATAAAATAAGAGTTGAGAGAGAGCAAAGAGCGAGTCATATTTTAAATACTCCCTCCGATCTATAATAAAGGATGCTTCTAAAAGAATGACTTGATCTAAAATATCAGTCATTTACAAGATAATTAATACTTATTTTTTTAGTTTTGTCTGATTGATTAGTGTTCATTTCTAATTTTGCCCGCTCGTTAAATCTTTAAATAAGTTTTTCAATAGAGGTAAAAGTGGACAAAATTTTCAATTTAGGACATATATAATGAGTTAATTGTCATTATTTATTTTTCGTGAATTAATTAAAATAACATATATTACAAACCAAAATAGGGATTGAAATGCTAAAACTATAAAAGAGAAAAATATTAATTTTCAAAACGAATTAAATCCTCCACATCTCATTACATCTGATGTCATGATCTTAGCTGAAAGGCCGAGAAGAAAATATCAAGATGTGAGTGATGCTGCGTCAGGTTTTTTTATTAATTATTATTTTTTTATTATCCCTTATAATATCCAAATCATATTCCTACAATCACATGTGATGCCCATCATAAGGGTCATGAAACGAATCCTGCCACGTGGATAAGGAGTAGGCAGAGACAGAGTTATCCATCAATCGCAAATCGCAAGGGTCCGTTGCAGGGGATTACTACTGATTCGGACTGAGGTGATGAGTGGGACCCGCTTTCCTTCCTTTGTTCCTCGAATTTTGAAATTGGGCTTATCCATCCAAAAACTTCACGTCATATCCAATGCATCACCTAGACGCCAAGCTTTAGTGGAGTCTATCCCTATGTGGATGTTAATATATACATTTTTTTTTGTCAAATATTAAGATTCAAACCTATTCTGAAATTATTTTATAACAAGAATACATTTACTTTCTTAATTTTTAATCCTGATTTTATGTTTATTTTTAACATCATTACAATTTCTACTCTTAACTTCTAAGTATGTTCAATTTTTGTCATGGTGTCTTCAGACACTTTTTCCTAAACATAGCCTATATATAGCGTTATATGTATCATTGTCAACTCATGAATTGAGATTATCGTTTTTATATTTTTAACTTATAAAAATGAGTCGAATTACTTATAAACTCGTGATAGTTGTAAAATCGATTAAACACATGAGTTTATACAATGGATTTATTGTTTTTATCTTTTTGGTTTACAAAATCGTGTTAATTTACCTTTAAACTCGTGTTAACATTTTTTATTTGATAATGCTTATCAACTTTATATATAAATTTTATAGAAATTTTTTTGTTGGATATGATGAATATTGATAGATTTAATTTTAATTATTTATATTTAAAATATATTTAAATTAAATTGTTGTCATTTTTATATTTTAATTATTTAATTATACACTTGTAATACCTATTTAATAAGAAAGGAAAATTCTTATGAATTTATTATTTGAGTTCATGACTCTGTAGAGTCATGAGTTTGCTTAAATTTGTGAGTTTGACAACCTTGATTATATATTCTATACAATCTTTAATATTAGACATATTTAATTTACGTCATCAATAATCAAACTAAGGAATTAAAAAGATGAGTAGAGTATTTAATAAAGCAAAACATATATATTAAACAAAAAGAGTACGTTTTTTATTAATTCATTGACGTGGCATCAGGCAATTGGCCAACATTGCCGCTCCTTGCCGCCCTCATCTTCAAAATAATATAAGGACCCCGCTACTTGGATTCCACGGTGCTCTGTTTGCTTTCTCATTTTCTGCTTAGCAATTGAAAACCATTCATTCGCACTTCTCTTTCAGTCCCAAGCTCTCAGGAACACCACCATCTCAAAACCATGACGACGACGTCGCTTCGTACCTCCGGCTTCATTCTCTCTCCTTCTCTCTGCTCCCCTAGATTGGATCATCACCCAAGGTTACTTAATCCACACAATTTTTATTCCATTTCATCTTATCTATTTCTGTTTCTGTTTCTGTTTTACTTTAATTTCTCTTCTTGATGTTCATGATTATTTGCATGCAGAATTTCATTGCTGAAACCATTGAGCTCTCGTCAGGCCCGGAGCGTTAGTGTTGTTAGATCCAACTTCCCTAACCACCGGTGTGTACTGAACGGGAATCGAATTGAATTATTTCACATTCTTTCTATTAGATTGAATTTTCTTTGCTTATTCGTTTGAATTCTCAAGTACGAAAGCTGTTGGTAACGGGAATTTGGAGGCCGTCGTAGTTCCAACGTCGGTGCCGGTGCGTGTAGCTCACGAGCTGCTTCTTGCTGGACATCGCTATTTGGATGTGAGGTTAGATTAGCAATCACCTGTAACGTCCATAGTTCAGTAATTTCTTTTTTCCTTTTGGAATTGATGTTTCCAGGAAATTCCGATTCAATCCGAAATCACTCGTCGTTCCTTGCTTGTTTGATTGTAGGACTCCCGAAGAATTCCACGCGGGACACGCTCCAGGCGCAATTAACGTGCCATACATGTACAGATTAGGATCAGGTTCTCTCGCTTTCTCTCTCTATGCGAGCAAGTACTGTGCATCGCACGCAAGAAATTCTCTGCTATATACCTCTTTTGAAGTAAAAAATACTAAAAATTAATTTAGAGGTTTGGTAGCAACTGTAGCCACTCTGTTTTAACTGATTCCCGGTGTCGAAGTTCTTATATTCCATTCATAATTTATTCAATTTCTTCATTCGGCAACAAAGTGTAATATTCGTGAGAGGATCATTCAGCAAGCTATCAAGAATTATATTCCTCTGTCAATGTGCTTATTGGTTAGTGATTACTTGCTGTTGTTGCCAACTCATTCTCGATTCAGCCAACAGGAGAAATGCCTTGTTTAACATTTGTTTAGATATATTTAAAATATTTGATTTAAGGGAATATGGGATGCTTTTTCTTGCCTGCTTTCCATATAGTGAGTGCCGCAAAAATAAGTCCTGAGGATGTATATGGTCCCTTACCAGAGTTTCCTGACCACGGGAAAATAGGAATGTTTTCTCTAAATTTTGATGTCTTCAATTATCCTGATATGGATTTTATTATCATCTATGCAGGTATGACAAAGAATGACAATTTCGTTGCAGAAGTCTCGTCACATTTTAGAAAAGATGGCGAAATTATTGTTGTGAGTGTACAATCTTCTGAAATTTCATTTGCTAGGTTTAGACTCTGAATGCTATATTCATGTTTTGAAAAGGTTGGTTCTAATGTTGATATTGTGGCTGGACAGGGCTGTCAATTAGGTAAAAGGTCTATGATGGCTGCTACTGACTTATTAGCTGCTGTAAGTTACTTCTTAAACAACCCAACATTTTGGCAAATCCTAATTGTATGGTTGCATTTAAATTTGGTCGAATGTCATAATCAAATTTTGTCTTTACAGGCATCATTCAGATTTGAATACATATTTATCACCAATTCCACTTTCAAGTTACTACCCTGATGATTAAAAATTACAAATTAATGTAACTTTCAGTGATTATAATTTTTATTTATTGTGCAGGGATTTTCTGCAATTACAGACATAGCTGGGGGATATGCTGCTTGGACTCAAAATGGACTTCCAACGGAACAGTGAAGTGTCAATGTGGGATTTACAACCGTTGAACTGTATATAGTATGGTTTCTTGCTGGGAGTTCCATGAATTTGTGATTCAAACACTTCCCCAAGGCAGTAATAACTTTGATACCAGTGAATGATAAATACTGGAATCGTGATGAAGAAGAAAAAAATCGTGTTATTGTATATCATTGTCAATAATAATAGATGAATAGATAAATAAAGTGCCTTAAAACTGTGTTCAGTGCCAAATAGAAGTGCCTTTGTTGTTTCGATGCGTTGATGATGGAATAATTATGATCCCAACAATTCCTAGTGGGTGCCTTCACATGGCTCTGAACGACTAACGATCTTGTCATTGCTAGTTTACTTTCTTATGATGTAATAGGGGTTAGATCTTCATAATCTAGCCCTTGACTTATCATTTCAAGCTTTGGCTTGCCTTTATTATCCAAAAAAAGAAATATGAACTGCTTACTTAAATAATGTGTGATGTTCTGTTCAGGAAGAAACTAAACGTTTTCTTGCGCTTACAAAACCAAATGGACAAAATGGTATTCATATTTAAGCATTTGTTTCCAAAGTACCTGAAAAACTTTGGGGTTGTTGATGAAAACCTAACAAAAAGTCTAAAAATGATTAAAAAAAACTTGCAAACAGTCAAGGCTCTGAACAAAATGTTGGAAAAAGAAAAATGGTTGGGGCAATAATTTTCTCGAGCCATATTTTTTTCTACATTCTCATATTTATGTCCTTACTTACCTTCTTGGTGAAAAACTATACATGCTTTCCCATGTATTATCCACAGCATGAAATAAACTACAACTTTTATAATTTACAAATAATGCAATTTGTCATATATTGATTGATTTTTGTTTATTTATTTTTGTGATGACCTAAAATTTTAATGCTTCAAATCCTATATCCTATCGATCTTGTAATGGCAAAGAAAAAATGTTGAATATCAATATAAAATATAAAAATTATAATAAACTGTATCATGAACAATGAAACTTCAATCTCCATCTAATATATGTAAACAGGGGTCATTTTGATAATTAGTTTTTTATATTTTATTATAAATAGTCTTTACAAACATAGCCAAATACATAACTGGAGAAAAAACAAAACTTAGGTGGCTCTATGATCGTGTGGTTGGATGAACATTTTTATTAAATACCAGGTAAGTCTTAGAGAGAAACAAAAGTTTGAATATTTTAACTGGCCCAAAAAAAAAGTGTTAGAGACAAACAAAATTGGCCCTAAAAAAGACTACACGTGGCATTAAGCCATTAGCGAAGAATGCTGCTCCTTCGCGTCGCGCCCTCATTTTCATACCCCTAATACACAAGGAACCCACATTTCTTGGTCTCTCCCGCGCTTTCTTTTCTTTCTCATTTTCCGCTTAGCCATTGAAACTTGAAAGTCTCTCATTCTCAAGCGCTCGGAAAAACCACCGTCACTAAATTCTAGACCATGAAGACGACGTCGTTTCGTATCTCCGGCTTCCCTCCCTCCCCTTCCCTCTACTCCCCCAAGCTGGATCGTCATCTAAGGTTACTTAATTCACACAATTTTTATATCATTCTAGTTCATGTGTTTCTGTTTTCCTTTCTCTTCCTCATGTTCATGATCAATTGCATGCAGAATTTCATTTCTCCTCTACACCATTTTTGCGTGTTCGTTCGGATTTTCAAGCACCAAAGCTGCTCTGAACAGGAATTTGGAGTTCATTGATATTCCGAAGTCAGTGACAGTGCAGGAAGCACACGAGCTACTTCTTGCTGGACATGGCTATTTGGGTGTGAGGTTAGATAGCACTCATCTGTAACATTCATAGTTCAGTAAATTTGTTTTTTCCTTTTGGAATTGACGCTTCCAGAATATTCCGATTGAATCCGAAATCACTCGTCGTTCCTTGCTTGTTTGAATGTAGAACTCCCGAAGAATTCAAAGCAGGACACCCTCCAGGCTTAATTAACATACAATGCATGTACAAAGTTGGGTCAGGTTCTCTCGCTTTCCCATTGTCGAAGTTCTCGCATTCAATTCATAATTTATTCATTAATTTTCTTCATTCGGCGACTAAGTATAATATTCAAGAGAGAACATTTTGCAAGTGGTCTAAAATTAGATTCCTCTGTCAGTGTGCTTATTGATTACTCGATGTTGTTGCCAACTCATTCTCAACTCAGCTAACATGAGAGCAATGCCTAGTTTGAACATTTCTTTAGATAATATTTGAAATATTTGATTTGGTTGTAAGAAAATATGAGGTACCTTTTCTTGCTTGTATTCCATGTAAGGTAGAAGAAGTTCGTTTCATATAGTGAATGCCGCAAAAATATTATTCCTGCCTTGATTCTAAACTCTGGGATGAATATGGTCCCTTACCAGAGTTTCATGATCACTGGAAATGGAGAAGTTTCCTCTCAATATTGATGTCTTCAATTATCCTGATATGGAATTTATGATTACTTATGCGGATATGACAAAGAATGCAAATTTTGTTGCTGAAGTCTCGTCACATTTTAGAATAGATGATGAGATTCTTGTTGTTAGTGTACAATAATCTCCTGAATTTTCATTTGCTAGGTCTAGACTCTGTCTGCTATATGTACGTTTGGTAAGTTTGGTTCTGATATTGATGTTGTGCTTTTACAGGGTCGTAGAGGTGGTGGAAGGTCTATCAAGGCTGGTAACTGCTGTAAGTTCTCTCTTCAATACCTTGACCTAATATGTTGGCAATTCTCTTAGTTCGGTTGTATTTGAGTGGCCGAATGTCAGAATCAAATTTTGTTTTGCCACATAATGGCATCGTTCAGAATTGAATACAAACTTATCACCAATTCCACTTACAAGTTACACTCCTGAATCTGATGATTAAAAATTACAAATTAATTCTCAATCACTGTAATTTATTTTCCCCATTGTGCAGGGATTCTCTGCAATTACAAACGTAGCTGGTGGATTCGATGCCTGGGTTACAAAATGGACTCCCAATAGAACAGTGAAGTGTCAAGGTGGGGGCTTACAAGAGTTGAACTGTCCAAAATAAGGTTTCTTGCTGGGAGTTTTATGGATGTGATTCAACCACCTCCCAACAGCAGTAACAACTCTGAGTTGCGCTTCACATCTTTCCACCCTTCTTGTTTTGGGTTAAAACAATTAGATTTGGGCCGTCGCGTATGTAAGAGTCTAAATAAAACAATACCATTAGTTTAGACTAAACTAGGCTTAGGCTTGTTCACTGTTTAGTAGATTTTAATTGTGCTGCCTTCTAAATGCATCTTCTACAGGTCCAGAGCTTCGTGGTTGTTAATCTAATATGCAATATTTTGTTGAAAAAATATTAAAACAAAACTTCATTTGCATGAAGAAACAACTTGTTTAACTTTTTATTTTGTACAATAGAAACTGCTACCACGCCAAAAAATGGAACAGACAATAAGGTTTCTAATGTACATTTCCAAAGCTCATGATCTACCAACTCCTTAATACAAGGTGGTGGTAACTCGGTTAACTTTTCATTTGTTTATTGTGTAAAAAATATTAAATCAGAGAATAAGAGAACACAAGAGTAATATACAATCATGATAGATCCAACATCAGTGATGGCCCCATTTGAGTGTTGAGAGAAAGCCGTGGGGTGATTTATCTTTGTGATTATTTGCTTTTTCATCAACAACCTGTTTAAAGCATATCATATAAAATTTTAGACTTGGTTTAAGCTTTTTCTACGAGTGCGAGTAGTGTTTTACCTCTTTAGCTATCAACTGAAGAATCTCTATTATTTCGGAGAATTCGGGTCTATCTTTTGGATCTTGTTGCCAGCAACGTTGGAGAAGTTCAGAAAGTCTTGGGTGTGTGCTCTTGGGGATCGTAGGTCTTAGACCCTAATTGGAATTATAAACATATAGTCAATCATGCATAGATAAGAAAATTGGTTTGGCAAGATGATCCATGAAAAGAACAGAATGAAAACCTTTTGCACCACGCCTACTGCTGCTTGTAATGGAGTCAAGTAAGAGTAAGGCAGCTGGTCATAAAAAATGATAAACATGATTAGAGTAAAACCCAGGACCGTTGTTTGAGATAAGAAAAAAGGGAAGGACTTACTTCTCTGGTTAGAAGCTCCCAAAGAGTTATTCCAAAACTAAAGACATCTGCTTTCTGGTCGTAAGGTTTGTGTTCAATGATCTTCAAGCAAAAAACCAAATCAATGAGAAGGAATTTGGCGTATTACGAGTATGGAATTTATAATCAAATCAGAAGATAACCATGCAATCACTTCCATGCCTTGATCATGCACCACCAGCTAACGAGCATTGAATTATATTTGTTTTCTATTTTTCCTGCCTTTTTCTATTTTTGCCCGTTTTCCATACTAATAAGTAGACATCCTGATTTCTTCAGGACTTAGAGCGCACGTGCGCACACAAAAATTTGAGCATTAGATGAATATTTTACATATTATTTAAAACAAAAACAAATGGATGTTTCTATATCTTGTCTTCTTGTATCTTACTAATAGATTTCCAAGTATTTATGAACCTAAAAACCATTTGTTGAACAGTATGTATTATACACAAACAAGGATACAGCATTCTTCTGCCATAAAATCTCACTCAAAAAGGAATCAAGCAGTAACGTGATATCCAAGAAAATCCATACCTCTGGAGCCATCCAACGGTAAGTTCCAGTTTCAGCTGTCATCACTCCAGATTGTATCTTCACTCTGGCAACCCCAAAATCAGCAACCTTCACCACCTAGTGAAGAAGGATAGGATATCTAAGTAGAGATGAAATAATCATGTTGGAGATGCTTCAATTCCAGAAAAGACATTTCATATTAATTGCGAATGAAAAATTTGCTTGATATCGGTAACAAAAGATCAATATAATCTTCATTAACAGGGAAGTCTCCATAAACCATGTTATAAAGAGTGGCAAGAAAAGGCTGACCAAATGATGAAATGAAACAGGTAATCAATGAGAACAAATCCAAGGAGCCATCTTACTTCATTTTCATCCATCAGCAGATTGGCGGTCTTGAGGTCCCTGTGTATGATATTATTTTGGTGCAAATAGTTCATTCCCTTGGAAACATCAATTGCCACTTTTAGCAAAGAAGGAAGCTTAAATACACCTCTTTGTTTGTGCAGAAAGTCATATAGGCTTCCTCTAGACATAAACTCTGATGAAGGCGTAAACATAAGCAAATATTCAAACTGGAATCATGAGGTGACTGAAAGAGGAAGCCAAATCATCTTAGAAATAAGATTACATGATACAGCATGATTTGATTAAAACTTTTGAAAGTAATATATCTTTTATCTTTATGCATGAACAATACAACTTGATATTCCTACAAAAATGTCTGTTGATAAAATCCAACAATAAAAAAACATGGCTTCATAGGTTCTGGGGTATCTCTGTTATTTACCAGTAACAATACACGGATTTGGTGGCTGAGTACATGCTCCAATGAATTGCACAACATTCCTGTGCCGAATCTTCCTGCAAACCGAGTTATCATAGGCAAAGGAAGAATTGTCAGTCAAAACTTGTAAAGATGCCGTATCAAAACTTACAAGAATTCTCAGTAATTGATTCCTTGTCATCAAGAATAATTTGGACAGATGATTTTGTTGGTTATGCAGCGATTTCATTTTCACTATTCTGTGCAGCAGGTTCAATTTCACTTGTTTGTGTAGTCAGATTGTGTCCTGGACACAACAGTGGTGCACGATTTCCTTTTAATTGTTCATGACAGCAAAATAGGAAGCTCTGCTTCTGAACCTTGGAGAAGACACGGGTTTGCTAATAAGTGCATCAGCTTTATGAGAAGCTTTTACCATCTCAAAGTGAGTGTCCACATTTTTTGGCCATTTTTTAAAAAATTTTAGAGGGGTTCTTATACTATGTAGATATTTAGGATTTAATTTTTATCTGAAGTCAAAAGTTATGAGATAAAAGCTATATATTTATAGATGATAGCAGAAAGATACGTAAGATTTCAACTAAGTATTTAAATTAGTTTATCCTAATCAAAATTAATTAACTGATGCAGGGTAAAAGTAAACACTCGTTAGTATTCAATTCATTCCCACACTTGTATCACCATCTCCAATCTACACTAAAAGAGGCGGCCTCTTTGACGCTAACAGACTCTTAATTAAAATAAAACACTTATCCTAAAATCATAGTGACATTATCCAAAAAGTGGACGAAGAAAAAAAGTCTGTCACAAGGAACTATATCTCTATCAATCACATTCAGGTATGTTAATAAACCTCATGATATAAACTTCCTGTGCAAACTCTCTCAACATGTCTGTGTTTGTACGCTCAGGTTTGAGGACTTTGATAGCCACAACTTGACTGCAATATGTGCCTTTGTACCTAAGGAAGATAGAGGAAAGAGGAAAAGAGAGTTCAGCTGAGAAGGTATACTTCGAGGTCCAATGGATTTCACAAGTGATAACTCACAAATCACCGAATGATCCAGAGCCAACTTTGTCTTCAAATTTCAACAGGTTGGCATTAATTTCCCAGACATCAGTTCCATCAGACGGTATTTCAATGCAACGAGGAAGGTGTTCCATCCTTTCCTGATCATGGTCATCGGCAGCATAATGTGTGCCCTGTTTTGACAGATATTGCTCATGTTGGGCCAACAACATATCACATATATCCGAATGTTTAAATCCAAAGAGAAATGATAACTAAAGGCAGATCTCTAACCATGGCTATGTAACAGAAAACATGTATTCTGCAGGGAAAACAAACTAATAAATGAGATTTAACAGTGATTTGAAACATTATAAACGTAATATATGGAACCATGCAAAACAGAATAATCAATGACGAACATCAATATAATCTATATTAGTCACATTTACAAGAGATTCAGGGGAAGGTCATGGGAATATATAGATTGACCCTTGATATGTGAAATTCTTTGGTTCACGTGATATACCATGGTCCACTAGCAGACTAGCGCGGACTATGTTTGAACTGTTTTAGTAGCTATCCTGAAATTCTTACGGGTCAATATTTTTCAGTTATTATGGTCAGTGCTAGAGCAGATAAAAAACTAATACCAACTCTTGTCTTCCCTTAAATGTAACCAGATTTAATACAAGGTATTATTGTTTTATGAATCAATTACAACAATCTTATCATCCAGCCTTATCTTGAACAGGTTTCATTCTGAAGAAACATCACAAAAAATATTTAATATATCTTTCGGGAAAAATCTGGAATGTTAAATATTAAAAAAGATTAACGTGGAATACTTTACCTTACATTTCAAAATTTCTTTTTCCAATACAGCTTTGAGTTCCTCAGCATCCTATTATTGTTCCAGAAGCATAGCGAAAGACAAAAAAACAGATGAGCGGTTAGATTTCAATGAGTCAACCAAAGAAAAAAGTTATATCGATATTTACAGCCATGCACTAATAGTAGGCTGTTGAAACACGATAGTTAAACATCTTGCTAGAAAATATGGTCTAGTGGTGTAAGGTCTACTAGATCCCTCGAGTCTTGAGTTCGAATTTCGAAGGAGACACTTGTGCTGCGAGGGGCAATTGTGAACTCCGAATTGAATACCGGATGATAATATCAAATAGGACGACGATGGCCATGATGATTGTATCAAATCAGATCTGCTTAGCTATTTCCATCTTACCTCATTAGGCCAACCATCAACAACAAATACATCAAGAGAAAAGCCATCGTTGGTGGAAAATGCATGGGCTTCTTGAATGTTCAATCCAATCTCGCTAAGTAATGCAGTTAACTGGAATACAAATAATCAATGAGGTTATCGGTGAAGGAGAGAAAGCATAGTGTGTGAAACTTAAGTATTCTACATTGCTGCTTCATAATTGAAAAGTATTTCAACTAAAAAGCGCCAGTTTAAGCGAGTTGAACGGAATTTTCTTAGAAAATAAAAGAATTATTTACCTGACTTAAGACTTTAGGCTTGTCAACTGTTGAAAAAGTAATCTCATGCATGGGCCTAGCAGTTAGTAAACAACATCATAAGAACTACTTAAAAACTTGAGTAGTAAAGGAAATGCAAATATATTAACTGCCATAAGCTTAATAGATCAAAAAACCCATATTCCACAAAAAGAGACTAAATTACGATGAACTGAAATCAGAGCCCTTAATAACTGGAGTGTCTGCACCCACAACATTGTCGGAAACCAAATGAATAAATAAACCTCTTTAACAAAGTCTTCCATGTGATTGAGTGTACAGAACATTCTACATATTGTGTAATTTAACAATTGCACATGTTTATGATGAGGTCATGTTTAAGGAATGATATTAATAGAGGAGAGTTAGTTAGGAGTCCGTCAGGGGTTGTTAGTGTCTTAGGTCTAAATAATGGGATTGGGTTAGTTTGTAAACATGGCTTATCAGCAAAGAAGAATTGAGTTCTGAAGTTCTCTCTCTCCCCTTCTCCATCTCCCTCTGTTTCTCTCTCTTCCACTTCTTTGTCCCTCCTCCTTCCTTTTTATACATCAGATCAATACGTGTAATAATAAATCTTCTCCTCCCAGATGTGTCAAACAACGGGATGAAAGGCATATAACCATAAGAGATTTGATTCTATTTTATCCATCTCTTAATAAAACAAAGCAGCCATTTGATAAATGTAATCCCTCTTTTAACAATTCCATCGTAGGCACCTAGCTTAAGTAATAAAAGAGGAAGGAACCATGGTCTTTCACAATATTCTTCTAGAAAAATAACAGAAAGAAAGGCGATCAAAATACTTACTGGAAAGGATATGGTATCACATCCATAGCACCGTCCTCATCTTCAATATTATTTTTACTTCTTTTACGTGAAAGAGCTTCAAGATTAGAGGATGAACCAAAAGTAGGTGGCAGATGAATTCTTTTTCTATCCGAGAGAGAGACAGAAAGATGACATTAGAAATGAACTAATGGCATAAGTAACAATGTGGACAAAAACAAACTAAATGGAGCCATCCATTTAAATGGATGACATGTTCTCTGCCTATTGAGCAGCAGCAAGATTGGAAAGGACAAGTAAACGGGATATAAAGGATGAACCATACTCCTGCTTAAAAGAGCTTTGTGCATCTTCATTCTCAGAGGGATCTGAGTGCATAGAGTTACCATAACTTGCACTACCAAAGGGTTGTACCTGCACTACGGAAGATAGGTGGCGTTTAGGCGCTTATGAAGATGCCATGAATTTCGGAGATCCAAATGTTGTGCTGATATAAGGTAGCAACGTTGATTTTTTTATTTTTTTATTTTTTTTTTAAATTTCGGCCAAAAATAAAAAGTAAATCATCACAAAGGAGAGTTGAAAAAGGGAAAAATGAGCTTCTAATGGTTGTTTGAGGCATTAAGCATACCCTGAGAATGACAAGTTCTATGCATCCTTCAAAAACTTGAATTCCTGGTATGCAGAATGATGATTTACCTCAACTCCAAACTCATAGAATTGTACAGCTTCAAGAGCTTTATAGCACAATAACCAGTGGAATTTGAAAGAGCAAGTGATGTTTTTTCCGGTCAGCTAAGAAAATAGTTGTTACTCGGATATCAGTTATAACGGAGATTCTTAAGATAACAATGATGACACAATCTATAGTTTGCAAATTACGCTACAACTTTTTCTGAAATGATAATCTAGATAAACCCATTCAATTTCATGTTTACTGTGGGAAGGTTGAAAAAATGAAAGTAAAAAATGTCATAGTACTGAACTTTGGAGACGATTTTGTGGTGAATAGTAAGCTCTTCAGGGCGTGATAAATGTATGAGACTAAGTAAACCTAATTTAACTCTAACTAAATAATTATTGTAGGTCATACCTCGAAGGCAAGAAAGTTTTAGTTGTTTTTACCTGTACTAAGCGAACTTGGAGTGCAGGTCGAAAAGCAGGGTCCTCTGCCAACTTCAGGAGTCTCATATGAGCAAGAACGTCTTCTGCCCTCTCCACATTCACATCGAATGCGTACCTGCAAAGTAACAAACTGACAGTCAGAACACAAAAATGTTTGCCGCCAAGAGTAAACGGTTTGGCAAGTACACTTGAATGATTAAAATATAAAAGCCAAAGAAAACATCCAGCAGGCATGAGTATACTCACTTCGTGGCCATAAATGACCTGTTAATAACTGCGCAACACTTTTTTCGGTTTTACCATGGTTTTCTCAGCAGGAGCTGCCTCGTTTGAATTTATAACAGAAGTGAAGAAATATAAAAAGGTAAAAACAATTCGGAAAGGGAAACGAAGACATAAGCAGAATTATCCAATACCTAGCGGGAAGACGATTAAAATGAAGCCATAGTTGATCATCAAAATCTGGAATATTGGCCTCCTCATGATTGGACTCTCGAATTCGACGGAGCACCTCATTGTACACCTCCAATTTCTGGCTGTGATGACGAGGATGAGCTTTCTGTGATTGTACGGCTCGACTCGCGCAGCTCTCAACTTCGTCCTTGATCATCATTAGTGCCAAAGCAAAGCTAAATCAGCAACTCTCACGCAGCAGAAGAGGAGGAGGAGGAAGACGACCAAGAGCTTCAACTACAATAATGAAGTAAGCGGATCGTGAAAAAGCGAAAGAAAAGCCAAAAAGAACACGAGATTCAACTCATGAATCTTCAAAGGTTCTTTCCATTCTCATACTGATCTCTCATAATCTCTCGTTCTCTGAATCACATCCAATTCAATTAATCACAATATTATTTTAATATTTCTCTCACTTCCCTAATCAACAATTAAGATTGGATGATGACAGAATATGAGAAAAAAAGATGGGGTGAGAAATTTTGCCTCCTGGTTACGGCTCTTCCTCCTTTACCAGGCACTGGATTTTTTTTTTTTCAGTAAAAAAAATATTAACCAGCAAACCAACGTACTAGAATTAGGCAATTGGCAGTACTGCGGTACTGCAAAAGCAATAGGTTTGGATTCCACCTATCCACGTCAGACTGGGGCCCGCTTCGTGGTATGTATGCGACGGAAAAATGGATGTTAGACATTTGCTCGTTCCGCGTAGGATAATACTGTAAATAATCACAAGATTTTTCTGGAATAGACTGGATATCTTTATTTTCTGGCGTACTACTTTAGTCTTAAGTTTAAATTTTTTTATTAAAAAAATTTAAACTTATTTATAAATGCACTTTTATGTAATAAATGATATTGTAATAATTTTATCCATATTAATTATACCCATAAAGATAAAGAAAAAAGAAAGGGTTGAAAAATAGTTAATCATAAATTAAGATAAAATTAAAAATTTACCCTCATAATCATTAAGTTAACCACATCTTCTTGGTATGTGAGATTTGACTAAAGTGGATTTATAAATAGGATGGTATGTTATTAATTAATTTGATAAAATATTTTTGTATGGGTCTTCTTATTACATTAGAATATATTTTTGCCAACATTACATTAGAAAAGTAAAACCTAAGACATCGCTTACTTTCGTAATTAATATATGTACCTAAAACATCGCTTACTTTCATAATTAATATATGTTCATTTAATCATAGGTTATGAGGGCCAATATGAGCAGTGGTGGACCTTCCTTGATAAGGGGGCCATGGCCCCCTCAAAAAAAAAAAAATTGAAAAAATTTGTTGAGATTTTTTTTTGAAAATTTAATATAGTGTAAAAAATATGTTATTTTATAGTAGTTAAAATATTTTTATTATATATTTGACCCCTCAAATATTTTTTTATTTTTAAATAGTTAATGAGTATGTATTTAACTCCTCCAAATATTTCTCCTAAGATCCGTGATTGAATATGAGTCTGCGCACATTTAATTAATAAAAAGGTGAATATCGTGATCATGTAGCCTGAATAAAAATATAGTCATCATGTGGAAATTGGAATATCCCATAGGTCAGATTGTTAAAAAAAGAATATCATATAGGCAAAGAAATAGAATATCCTAATTATTATAAGTTATTTTTGTCGGATGTCCCTGAAGGGACGTAATTATAGGTTATCAACTTAGCATCAATGGTTCAGGCCCAAAAAAGAAAACTTTTTACAATATTCTCTAATTGTACATTAATAATCTAATAAGGATTAGTGTATAAATTTATCCTAAAAATTTTTCTTAAAGAATAATGTCGAAGTCTTTTCAGGTTTAATATTACTTCAAAAATTTTAAAACATAGTAATTTTGCCAAGTATCATTAAAAAATTGAGTTGACCGATAACATTATAGCAAAAAAAAGGTAATATTATTCAATTTTAATATTTCTGGATTAGTATTGAACCTAAAAAATCTTTTAGGATAACATTGATATTTTGAAAAAAAACTTCAAAATAAATTTGCACCTTAATCTATCTAATAATTAATGTCAGCCAATTGGATCCATAAAAATTTGTCCACATCATGTGCCTGTGCATTGAGCTTGAACAAGAATGTTCCACCAATTAAAAGGACCACAAACAGCTTATTTTACTACGTATTAGAAAAAACTTCCAAGCCTCCCACATGAGAGATAGATATATACAAGTATGTATAACAAAGAAAACTCTAAGAAAAAAGATACTCATAAGGCATTTATAAGCATTATTGTCAAATTCACGAGTTGTCTTTTTGAGTTTACCATTTTAGCATTTTTATCTTTCAAAATTATATAGAGTCACTCTTAAACTCGTGATTGTTGTAAACTTAGGCAGATTCATGAGCTAACACATTGAATTTCTCTTTTTCTTTTTTTGTTTATCACTTACAAAATCGTATTAAGTCATTATTAAACTCTTGTTATATATTAATTTCATAAAAAATTCTTTATTTAGTATGATAAATTTTGAATGTTAATGAATTTAATTTTAATTATTTGAATTTAAAAATATAGTTAAATCAAATTGATCATGTCAATTTTTAATATTTAATTATAAACTATTAATACCTATTTATATTGATAAAAAAAAGTTTAAAATACAATTTTACATTATTGTTATGAATTTGCTGAAACAAGTGAGAATAGAAACCGTTTAATAAAATTGTTTTTTTGCCTGCTGAATAAAAATTATTTAATACTACCATTATTAACATATATTCCTCTTTTCCCCAACAATTAAAGCAGATATATTCCTACATTCAGAATTTTTCCCCGACAAATTTCATAAATGCATGTGCATTAATTGGCATTCAATACTATGGCTAAGTTGTTGGTATTCAAGTATTTAAGGATTTAATTATAGTATTCTCTTTAATCTTTATTATAAGGCACCAATTACCATAAGTTTTGTGTTTTTATTATAATGCATCAACTGTTTTTAATTAACTCATTTATTACTATTTTTTCATTCTACCTTCATTTTTAACTAATCTTTTAAATTCATATTATTAAAATAGGGGTAAAGTTATAAATATTTATCAATTTTAGACTTATTTAATGATTTAACTTTAATTTTTCAATCCACAAGAAATGAGGAAATAAGTCAACTGTCAAGTTGACAATTTACAGTGCATGAGTGTCTGAGTCATTTATTATCATTACTAATCTGCAGTGATAATAAGAGTCATTTACTATCATTTATTATCGTAAATGAGAAAAATTTGCATTTATCTCTCTCGAAATGGTAGCCAAGTTAATCGAAAGAAGGGATAAACACAACAAGGAGCCTCGTTGTTACGAATTTCTCGTATAATTATTTTTTTCCCTTTATATATTTGCTCTTACGCTTAAAAAAGTATTTTGTTTTGTCTGTTTTATAAGTAAATTTCTCTTTTTTAAGGTCGGTTCTTAACATAACATAAGCAACTTTTTTTTTTTTATTGCATTTCAAAATTTAAACTACATTCTTTTATATTCTTATTAAATATAAAAATTTATATTAATTACCCCACCTATCACTAATTCTCTTTTATTTAATCATTTATTACTTATTCTCTCTAATAATTTTGTCTCCTATACTTTTTTTTTTTATAACTAATGATATATTTGGAAAACATGTTATATTTTTAACATATTTATTATTTTTAAGTAATCCTAATCGTCGGTTCGTTTTACACAATACAAAAAAAATCTCTCATAAAAAGAATCAAAAGAGTATGTGCTAAGATTTGACACATGCTTTCTATAAAGCATTTCAATCCCAACTACAAGAGATTCTAGTATGGTTGACTGTACTAATCGATCAGTAATTTATACTTAAGATAATATATGATGTTACAAACGTAACCCAAGATAGATAGGCATGGGTTAAAAAAAGGAGATAAATAGACATTATATATTACATATGGATGCACACAAAAGAAGGATGGTTACGTTATTTTGGTTACTTTGTTAAGTTCTTGAAATAAAAAACTACGTTGTCTCTTAATTGACAAGTTAATTATTCTAATTAAATATCCAAACAACATGGGTGTTGCCTTAATTAATTACATTAATTAACAATTTAGAAACCCCAGTACGTCGGCACAACCATGGTCACGAAGAGAGTTATGTAACACTCCATAAAACGTAACTACAAAAACTCTCAAGTCTCAACTCCAAAGTAGATATACATATTTCAAATCCTACGTACAAAGCAAACTCCAGATAATGTAAAGAGAAAAACAATCCAATTAATTAATTAAAAGTCATTACACATTTTCACTCAATCAAAGCGAACACACATATGTTTATAGGATAATAAGCATCAATCAACTTGACGCCCACCATACAAAATCTAGCATAAATTCTATTGCAGGAAAATTGCACTACGTACGCAAAGCTACTTGAATTTGTTTTCAACGAATGAAGAAATAACACTGGATTTGATTCCCCGCACGCACGCAAGAATATATGTGAGATCTATCTATCACCAGTCAAAGTAATATAATGCACTTATTGGATCCATATATAATTTTAATGCAAGATGGTACTAGAGTACTCTTAAAACATTCACAACTTCAACTCCTTGAAGCATATACAAATAATATACGTGCTCTGAATTATACCATCTACTATATAATTCCAAATCCAGATATATGGAGTAATAATGAGGCATCACCATCAAAATTTAAACCAATTAAGAAGAGAAAATGATGAAACAAAAAAAAAAAAAACCATGGTTATATATGATTCGATCGAATCTCATCATCATAGAGGTCAAACATAACAAAATGACACATAAAAAACAAACAACCTTGTCCAAATATACAAGATATATGTATATATGGGTCCTTATATTATTCGGCAACATATATATTTAGAAGCAAACAGGAATATATATGTGACATTATCCTTAATTAATTAACATCTTTAAAATTCTCTGGCATCATTTACAATCGATCAGATGCCTGCTGAATCGCCACCAAATGATGGAGGTGGAGGTGGAGTAACATTTCTTCCCTGTCAAAAAAAAAAAAAAAGAGACACACATACGACTCAAACAATAATAATAATGTTATGTGGTGTTGACATATATATTCAAATTGAAAAATAATGGAAAATGAATAATACTAATAACTAGTGCTGTATTATAAATTACCTGCAGGAAGGAGGACATGATGCCATCCCAATGGAGTTGGATTCTGTATTCAATCTCATCTTTCATCCATTTGTGAAGCTGAGTTCTCTCTTCTTCAAACTTCTTTTCCAACTGTTGACGCTCCTCTTTAAATTTCCTAACCAGCTTTTCACGTTCCTCCTGAAGCCTCGTCTCCATTGCTTCCTCCTCAGCCTCTCGCTTCTTCATTGCTTCAAATTCTTCATGCAAAATCATCACTCATCATTAGCTAGTTTTTGAACGTAACATGCAAGAGATATTAATGGCAGAAAACCAAAATGGGGAACAAGGGTGGGAATCTTGGGGAAAAATAATCCTTGCATATCTTTGACATAAGATCTCGTCCGTAGTCCTATATTAAAGACATGAGGTAGTGTGTATACACAGGGAAAATCATTTTGCAGGTACCTATATTATACTTTCGTAGTTTTCATTCAATTTTTAATTTAGTAGCCATGCTTTTTTCCTCTCTTGATTAAATTATTAATTGCTTTGTTCATACCGTTAGCTCCAACAACTTTACTTTAGGAGCACAATGAGCCCCTATATATAGAGGTAACGATACTAACACAGCAAATGGGAGAGAAAAATATACAGGTATACCAAATGGTTTGATTTCCTTCTGTGTGTGTAGAGATGTTCTGAAAAGTTACCTTCCCATGCGTCTGTCCTCATATCCTGGGGGTTCGTCATGTTATGCCATGCTTCGGCTAGGATTTCTTCCATAAGAACTTGGTGGTGTTCATTGATGTTCAGCGGTATGTGAATCTTTGATTTTCTGAAATGTTTTATAATAATTAACCGTATGTATATGTGACATCATGATATATCAATATAGACGTGAAAGAAATGACTTAATTAACTAAACCACATTTTTAAGCATTTGCACGTACGTGTATATAGAACTCACCCTTTATTCTTTCCACCACCTGCAGCCATGACCGTTCCAGGAGTTTCAGTACCCAGCAGCCGGATTTCTTCTCTCTCCTTGGCCTCCAGTTTCAAAAAATCTCAACGTTAAATATCACCATACACATGCACACACAAGTACAAATATAAATAATTGATTGAATAAATAACATTAGATGTACTGCATCCGATTCGTTCTTTAATATAGTGAATACGTTTTAATATCAAAGACTAAAGGTTTAAGATATGAACTCACTTTCTTTTCAGCAGTAGCAACTATGATTGCCATTTCTTTTTCTCTGGCTTTAGGTCCAGGGCGAATTCCATGTAAATTATACCTCTCTACTTCTTTCAGTGAACGACATCTTACATTAGTCAGTTGGTGATAGTAAAACTGCGATAAAAACAAATATTGTCAATACCGATGCTTCATATTACCTCAAGTCCCTAATATAAGATCAATTTTGTAGTTTAATTGAACAATAAAGTGAGTCTTATTTCAAAGAGCTGAGGTTGTATATATGTGCACGCATACTTGCTAATGTGTGATATAAAAGATAGTACCTTATCAACTACTCCATTTTTTCGGGTTCTTTCCTCACAAGTCCATCCTTCAGGTGTTTCAGCTATTCTTCTCTAAGTGCAACACAATAGCACAAAAGAATAAGTCTACCTTCTTATATGTGTGTGAATTTCTGAAGCAAAACGAATAAGTATATAATAACGTAGAAAATTACAACTAAATTTCTAAGCTCACTCCCAAAGAATATTATTATTTCAATATAATTAATGTACAATGTAAAATCCATAATATTGATATGCATTTGTAATATTTGAGATTAATTAGAGTACTACCATAGGGTTGCTTGATACTTATATATACATATATACAGATACATACATATAAATGTGTGTAGAGAAAGAGAGAGAGAGAGAGAGAGAGAGAGAGTACTGCATTCATATTCATTCACTTGTTGGTCTATTTTATGGTCTGAGCATGGTTGTTCACTCTAACATTCTTAAGATTACCAAAATAATGTCCCATTGCTTATAATTAATACGCTACTTCTCATCATCATTAAAAAGGTAGTAATATCCTCTAAACAACAATCTTATAAATTAATTAAGGACTTGTTTGGATTTGTATTTATAAATTATGTTTATATAAGTTGAGACAAAACTCATCTTACATATATAAAACATATTTATCTCGTGTGCCATCAGTCACGTTTGAAAAACAATTTCAACATTTAACCCAAACAAGCACTAAGCAAGAAGCTCCAAGTGGTTTCTAAAGATTAATTCTATGAAAGTAATAATTTGCATATACCTTTTTCTCTGAGGAAGAGGATGCGACGAGAGTATTATCATTTGGCAGTTTAAATGACAATGGAAGTACAACAATCGCTTGCGAGGTTGGTTTGGAATCAGGCTGCATTCAAATAGATCAAATGCACATACATTTCGATTAGATTAAAGTCACTATTATTATATGAAAAAAGTAAACATACTATTAAGGTATATGCTTAATTAGGAGAAAATAAAAACAAACTTTGTTATATAGACAACATCAAAACACATTAAAAGCATATACCATATACTGAGGAAAGCCTTAAAAACATTATTGCGCAGCTATATATATGAATCTCATATAATGATAACTAAATCTTATAATCTAATCAATAATGTAAACAAAAATAATGATCATTGTTAAAGAAATACGTTTCCCTTAGGATGTATGTAATGAATATCTTAATTAAGAGCTCAATATATACCAAATGAAGATTCAATTAGTGCTAGAAAAGTAGTTATATATTGCAATGGTCATGATCTCTTTTATAGCTATTAGTGTTTTGTTCTTAATTATCTTCTTAGGTTCATTGCGCCCCATTAGATAAGTGTGGCACATAGTAAGAAATTTAATCATTCTTCTAAATTTGTTTTTTCTCGTTTGCAACACACATATATCAAATTTATGAGGAAAAATCACAATTGGTTGCACGAAACCATCATCTATTAGGCTTACACATTCGGTCAACTCATATATAGCAATTGTTGACTGCAAATAGTGGGACGTGTGCAATTATGTATTACCTTCATGTTTGATTAGATATATGACAGTAATATTGCAATGAGTCCCCTAGACAAAGAGATTCGTTCTCTCCTAGTCATGGCTGAGATTTAGGTCTTAGTGGATAATTAAGTAGCAAGTTCACTATTTATTATTGATTAGAAAAATTGACCAACAAAGCAAATGAAAGAGAGGATGTACTTCATATTAGTCGAGGATTTTGAGGCTTCAAAAAAATAATTTGTCAAAAAATATGAGCCTGCTTTGTAAGGTCGCGATTTTCCAATATAGTTTTCTTTCAAAATTATTTATGAGAAGAGTCGCCCATGAAAAAATGGGGGAAATCATGTTTAACATACAGAGATCTCCAAGTAAAAGTAGAAACATACAAAAATAATGCAGAGAAATATCAAGAAAACAAGTGAGTAAAACCGGGAAGGCTTCAATGAGAAATAGGGGGATTTTTTTTTTTTTAAAAATAGCACAAATATAAAATTTCCTCGATGTTTACAACCAGATAATTTTGAAGGGTGGAAATTAAAATCAATTTGCATTTGAAAATTACTCATACGAGTTTTAGATCGAAACCATAAGTTTCTCATCAATTTCAATTTTTTCTAATAAGAAGCACACCAAGATTATTAAAAAAAAAATAGAAAAAGACATAAATCTCAAAAAAATTGTATGAAAGCTTGGAATCAGAAGGAAAGACAAAGGATTTGCAATATAAGAGAATAGATTCATAAAATTTTGGGGAAAATATGAAAGAAAATCAATTGAACAAATTATTTACCGTCTTTTTTCCTCGATCATTGCTAGGAATTTCTCTCACTTGTAGATCTGAAATAGGATTCATTTCCTTCAATGGAGTGAATAAGAGGAGCCTAGAGAATGAGTTTGTATAGGATTTAAAAACGAACAAAGGAAAAAATAGATCAACTCTTTGAAATATCAAGAGACTGAAAAAAGTAAAGTAACTGTCGCTGTATCATTTAATATGTGTTCGTATGAAAATACATTTCACTCTAGAAGTCTCTTTTAGTAAAAGGGATTATTACGTATAAAATTATGAATAAATTTTGTTTAGAAACAATGTAATATAATATATACCTTTTTTACAAAAAAAAAAAGAGCAAATTTTACTTGTTTACTTTTTCAATGATTTCAAAATACATCTCCTACTATGAAAACATCAAAATTAGGTTTATCGGGTAGTGATGTGGTTTTAAGAAAACCATTAAACACAAAAACTTGATGGCAGTTTTCTTAAATTTTCCTATCATTTAGTGACTATATCGGAAAACTAAAATAAGAATTAAGATAGTTTTTTGAATTGACAATAAATACACACACATAATATTTTGAAAGACATTATTGTATATGTGGTGGCTTTGCTTTTATTCACTGGTTAGAGAATGAAACTGTTGGCAATATCATCACTATTATGTATTTATAAAAAAAATTCTGTCAAATAAAATTTCAAAAGAAACTTCAGCAATTGTTTTCGAGAAAACCGTCCATAATTCACTACCAATGATTTGATGCAATGACATTAACATGGCATTAGCTTTTGGCGTCAAATAAAACAATTTTCAAAATTTTGCAACATTTGTGGGGTTTCGAAAAACAATCGATAAATTACGAAAATGTTTTACGATCACTAGGCTGAAAATTGTTCATGTTTCCACTTTAACAATAATTTTAGCTTAAATTCTATCAATAAAACTAGACATTTGATAATGCATTTAATGAGTTCTCAATATCACCAAAATAATATTCTGAAAAGTCTATTTATGATCCTTTTGGTTCAATGTATTCATTTGGTCAGTGTAGTAAAATATTTCCCAATTACAGCAAAACATTAAATAAGTAGTTTCTAGTGATTTTAATTATCTGATTCAATGCATTCAACTTAATTATTCATGCATTCTCTTTGTTTACCAGCTCTTTTTTCCAATCATCGCTTGAAATATCGTTCGCTTTCAAATCTGAAGCAGAATTCGTTTTCTCCGATGAAGCAAATAAGATGAGTCTAGAGAATGTGAGTATGTAGAATTTAATGAGACTATAGAGAATTTTATATTTGTGAACGAACAAATGAGAGGACTGCTTGCTGTGTTATTTAGTATGGACTGCTTGCTTTTACATTTTACTGAGGAAGTCTTTTAGTTACGTCAAAGTGATTATTATGCATAATATTACAAATATTTTATTAGAAATAATGTACTTCTCCGAATCTAAATATAGAACTTAGTTTGTAGTATAATTTAGGACTACAGATAATAATATACTAGATATATACATTGTTTACAAACAATATGCAAACTTTAAATGTCTGCATTTTCGATGATTTCAAAAATACATATCCTACAAGTGAATAAATAAAAATTAGGTTTTATTCCATTAGTGGTGGTTTTTAAAAACCACGAGATTAGAAAATTACAATCGAATTGTTTGTTATCAAATTCATAATATGAATTTATTTGTAATACTTGAGATTAGAAAATTGCTATCAAATTGTACGTTTAATATAAAATAGCCATTACGTTTACAAATTCACTTCCAAATTTACCCCAGGATACGTAGTTGATTATTCATTGACGTTGTCAATAAAACCAAAATATTATTCAACTTCTGAATAGTCTATTTATCAAATTGTACATTTATTGTTTAGAATAGCGACTAGAGCCTTCAAAAGTAGTTTTTCAATCATGATTTACAATATATAAAATAAGTATGTGAGAAAAGTTTTATTTCGATTTATATAAATAAATACTTTTAGAATCACAAATGTGATCCAAAACAAGCTTATACAATAAAAAATGTACTAGTTTATAAAATATTCAGTTGATTCATGTGTTCTCTTAATTCCACACCTAGTCGACTTTTCTAAAAAATTAAATCTAAATAAACTAAAGAAGAAACTCTAAGTATAGTTTATAAAGAATATGAAATTTATAAATAAAATAAGATTAAGGTAAAAAATGCTTATATACTTTTTTTTTTCAAATGTGCACCAAGGCACTGTATACTTTTCTTGGGTGGAAAACTACACACAAACTTTTCTAAAAAGAACAAATTAAAAATGTCATCCAAGTTAATTACCCTACTTTCTCATTTGGTGGGCACACGCTCATCCGCGTTGCATAGCTCTTTCTCCCTTATCTCTCTCCTCCCTCTCTTGAGCATTACTGGTTCAGGTTCAACGCCAAGTGTGCTGCCATTGATGACATTGATCCTTTAGGGTCTGTTTGGCACGAGGGAAATAGAAAGGAAGGGAGGAAAAACTTTTATGAATTGGATTTTTTTAAAAAAATGGCAGAAATGAGATTATAAAGTTTTGATCAAGATAAGATGTAAAACAGAAAAGTAAGAAAAGTTAATTTAAAACTTCAAACGTCACTTCTCCATTTTAGTTTTCTAAATCCAACTCAAGAATGTTTGTTGGTTGAACGTGAGTTAGAACCCATCATTCACTCATCTAGTTTGGGCTTATTTACTTCCTAATTCTTCTATTTATCCTCATAAGTCTCCACCTTTTTCTCAGTTGGACTGAATGTATTATGAGAATGTTAATTTCCCTGAAATGATTATGACATGGTTTTTTATATGATGCAGAGAGGGATGGGGATTGACGATTCTTACTTCTGAGTTGTTTTTTAAACCATCTTTTTTAATTTGATCGATCAATTACTATTCTCGTCTCCATTAGTATTAAACTCAAGAAAGAATTAAAAAAAAGAAGAAGAAGCAAATCTCAATAAGTATAAGCATCTCACACTCAAGCGTTTAAGTGAAAGACACATGCAGATGGAAAGTGAGTGACGAAGTTGTCATGGAAGTAGGGGTGTAAACAGGCCAAGCCTGCCCCTTAACAGGCCAGGCTTATTCAGTAGGGAAGTGGCCTGAGCCTGGCCTGTGACCTGTAATAGGCTTATTTTTAGGTCTGAGCCTGGCCTGTGGCCTGTTAAGAGACCTGTATTTTCAAAAATCCTATACCTAAGCTAACAGGCCACAGGCCCAAAGAAGACAGGCTAACTGCGTTTACAGGCCGACTGCGTTTACAGGCAAAAAACAGGCCTCCTACGTTTACAGGCCTCAAATAGGCCTCCTGCTTACAGGCTGAAAACAGGTCTAATTGATTAAACAGGCCAAATTTACAATAACATATATAACAGATTCTACAATAGCATAAAAAATGAAATTAAATACAACATCCAACATAAAAATTCAACATCCAACATCAACACACAAATTAAACATCTAACATCCCACCAAGTTACCAATATACAAAAACCAACATACAGATTATTCTTTAAGCCACTGGACATTGACATCAAATCTTTAATATAATTCCTTCTTCAGCTTCAAAGACCTCGAAAAAAATTAATCGAATATATAGAATTAGAGTATAACACAATGAACAAGTAATATGTACAACAAATGATATTATTTTAACAATGCAAAATTTATAACATGTGCTGGTTAACAAGAAAAGCTTTACTTCAATTAAAAAGCTCTAACCTTCTTAAGAGAGCTCTTGCTATAGGCACTTATAGGAACACAATCTTGCTTGAGCGAGACAAAATAATGTATCCATTTCTACGAGAAGAAAACCAAATGGCAACATGAAACAAAAAATGGAGGATAAACCACTTTAGAGTATAAAATATATTTTCTGAAGACGAAAGGGATGAACCTGACATCAGGCAAGCAAAAAGTTTTATAACCAATATTTAATTATTGATGCAAAACATAACCAATAGATTACCAATATTTCAAGAACACAGAACTAAGAACACAGAACTAATTAATTCATACATAGGCCAAATATTTATGAAAATGCACAGCTAGGAAAGAATCAAAGGGAAGGAGGAACTCACATCGATGAGTATCAGGCAAGGGGAAATCAAAATCAAACCCAGAACTATAGAGCCATTAGCGGGGAGGAGCGTCAATTTAAGACAGAGGAGCATCAAGATCAAGATGATTTCGATTTAAGACGGAGGAGCTTCGAGATCGAGAGATGAGCTGAGCTGACCGGCGTCGAAGACAGAGGATCGACGATGGCCAGAAGAAGAGCTGAGATCTGAAGGAGAGTGTCGAGTTGAAGAACCTCAGATCCGGTTGAAGAACCACAACGAGAGCCGAGAGTGAGCGGCGGAAATGATTGTATATGCTGAAGATTTGTTCTTCTTGTGATTATTGTAACTCAATCTCAGATCCAGTTGTGAGTGAGCAGGAAGAATGAAGAACCTCAGATCTTTTTTTCTTGGTCGAAACTCGAAAGAACCTCAGATCCAATTGTGACTGAGCGGCGGAAATTGTGGAATAGAAAGTTTTAGGGTTTTTCATACTTAGATTAGTATACGTGTCACATTATTATTGGAGGATAAAAGGAAAAGTTACAATATTACCCCTATAACAAGCTGGTCTGACAAGCCTAACAGGCTTATTATTAGGCCTAGGCCTGGCCTGTTATGCACAAACAGGCCCTATCAGAGGCCTTGGCCTGGCCTTTTAGCTTGACAGGCCAAGCCTAAACAGACTTTTAACAGACCAGGTCACAGGCCCCTGGCCTTGTTACACCCCTACATGGAAGATGGATAAGAAGATAGGGAAAAAGTAGAATATACGTATCAGAGGGAGGTAATGGAGAGATGGGGAAAAATTGAAGGCACTTTGATAAGTGTGGGGTTCACAAACAAAAAGTAACGAATGTTTAAAGCAGTTAATGAAGATCACATTTTTTATTTGTTTTGAAAAATTTGTGTGCATTTTTGCAACAGAAAAAAAGTATATGGTGTTTAATATACATGTGAGAAAAGTACATGGTGATTTTTGCACGTTCACCCAATAAAATAATTTGTAAATATACCTTTTATTTTCTCCTTAAAGTATATGTGGGAATTAGGCTTCATTAACACAAATTGAATTTAATAAGTAGATTTCAATTAAAGTCCCTTTAATTATGTTGAGAAATTGTCCTATTGAGATAATCCTATGCTCCCTTTAAATGAATTTTATGGCTTAAGAAAATAGTTAAAACTAGTAAGTATGTTTAAAATAAACTATTTTTTAAATATGTTATCATTAAAGAGAGAAATAAAGTAAATATAATTATCATCAACCTTTTAATTAATGCAATACATATAATTAATAAGGAGATTTTTTTTTTAAAAGAAAAAACTCATTAAATATTGAGACAATTTTTAAAATAATAATATGTTTTGTACTCCTCCACTTTGTCGTGTTTGATGAAAAGAAAGCCATGTTTTTGGTGTTTCAGATATTTTCCTCTAACAAGTGTAACAATAGCAGTAAAAAAGTCTATAAATACGAATTTACCAAAAAAAAGGATGATATTCTAGACAAAACTAAATTTTCCAGGTGTTGTAATCGCTCCATAAATTTATATGCATATAGTTATTTCAATGTAAAATGTCAAGTCCAAAAAACAGATTCATTTCTAAATGTATTTAATCTCTATTCATTTGGTTAGTGTAGTAAAATAATCCCAATTACAACAAAACATTAAATAAGTAGTTTCTGGAGATTTTAGATGATTTAATGCATTCAGTTGGTTCATGCTTTCTCTTAACCAAACATTAGATATATTAATTCATAATCCTTGGGTTTATTAGGTAATAATATATTAGATATATTTTTTACAAACAATTTGCAAACTTTATATGCTTACATTTTCAATTATTTCAAAATACATATCCTACAAATGAATACACATGAAATTAGTTTTTATTCCATTAGTGATGGTTTTAAAAACCATGAGATTATATTAATTCATAATATGAATTTATTTGTAATACTTGAGATTAAAACGTTGCTATCAAATTCCTTAATATCAAATAGTCATTTCATTTACAAATTCACTTGCTAATTTGTCTCACGATTCGTATTTGATTATTCATTGACGTTCTCAATATAACCAAAATATTATTCTATTATTACTAAATAGTCTATTTATCATACATTTGATCCAATTTCATACACTAGTTAGGATTGCAAATAATCATTGCGTATTTTGCTGATTTGTATATTTGGTTGGCGCAGTGAAATAATCTTGATCACAAAAAAAAAAGTAATTGTTTTGATCCTAAATATAAAATATACAATTAACTTTTTTTTAAAGAGATTAAAGAAGTTAAATGAATTATTTTATAGTATTTATAGTTATTGTTTAGGAAAATAAATCTTTTAGTACTTCAAGTCGCAATTTACTTATAACTCAAGCCACCAACTATATTTAGTGTAACTCAGTTCCTAAATTTTAAACTTGTTTGTTTGTGACTCCTCCTTAATTTGTCTCTTTTACTTTTCTTTTTATTTTTTTTAAAGAAATGATCTTAATTATCACTGAGTCAGTCCAAGTGGTGACTCAGTCATCCCACGCGGGTTGCCAAGTCAGAAGAGCAAACCAGAAGCCACTGGACAAAGACGAGAAGATGCATATATATAGGCGATGAAGAAGAAGGCAAGACGCAATCTCCAACTTCCAATTATGTCACTGAAATGGCATTTTAACCGAGCAAATCGATCTGAATCTTCAATCTGGTTTTGTTTCATGGTGGTGCTTTTGTGACTATCTCAGTTTTGATTGATTGATGGTTTCTATTCTCTCTTCCATTCAATTTTGTATTACAGCCTTTTTCAGGTTTGATTGCTTAATTGGTTATATCATCAGCTCCATAATCAAAATACTTTTTTTGGCCCCTGTCACCACGCCGATTCAGAAGGATGTAAAATGACGTGGTGCTTGCAAAATACAAAGTACGTGAAAATGATGTGGCGCTTACATGGAATGATAGGAGACCAAGTTATAAGTGAGCAAAAAGTTCATGAGGGGCTGAGTGTTCGGGAGCGAGTTACGCAGAGCCATAGTTGAGGGACTAGGTAGTAAGTGAGTTGAAACTTGAAGGACTAAACATTTATTCTATTCTGTTTTGATCGTTTTTTCTTTAAATTGATTAGTCTATTAGTCTGTTTTATAAATTGATAAATAATCTAATGATATATAATATATACTATAATTAAGTAATTTATATAGTTTAATGAATTTCTCTAAAAGAGTCAGCTGAATCTTATATTTAAAAATGTGCAGAAGAGTATTAGTTTATAAAAAATTGGTCTACATTCTCTTTATTCTACCTAGTTGATTGCCCGAGAAAATTAAATCTGAATTGACTAAAGAAGAAATTCTAATTAGTTTATAAAGAATATGATATTTATAAATAAAATAACTTGTAAATATAACTTTTTACCTTAATTAAAGTAGATGTGAAAATATTATCGTCTATATTAGGCTTCATTTAAATAAATTGAATGTAATAACTATATTTCAATTAAAGACCCTTTTATTATATATTGAGAAATTGTCCGATTGAGATACCTGAGAGAAAATAAAAGCACAAGCGTATTATATATACAAATTAAAGATAATTGAAAACACATAACACATAGGAAAAAAGGCCCTAAATCGTTATCGAGCAAATAGAAATCCCATTTGATTATAGATCAATCTTATAATCTAATACATGCAAGCAAAAGATTAAGATTAATGCTATAGCAATACATTCAATAAGGGATAGAGATCAGTAGTTACAACAATGTGGCAATGATTATCTTTTATAGATACCATTGTTTCTACTTACCTTCTTAAGTTCATTGCAGCCACTTGAGACATGGCACAATTAGTAAGAAATTGTAATTATTTACCCAATATTTACTTTTAATTGCAATATATATCATATAATATTTATGCCTACATAATAAAAAAAAATATTCACAAATAAAAGAAATCCTTAATGTTAACCACCAAATAATTTTGAAGGGTATAGAATACCAATTATTGATCATTGAAACCAAAATTTACAACTGGAAAATAGCAAAACACAATCCCAACACACTGAAAATTCCTTGACAACACAATAATTTCTCCAAGGTCTCAGAATGATTGAAATTTGTTTGATTCTTTCAGTCACATTTTGTTTGGAGAGTAATAATGGAGAGATTAATTAAGTAAAAAATCGAGGACAAGGCAATTAAGAAGAGTGATATGATGCAATTGAATATTCTCATTCACAGCCCTTCATCCCGAAGAAAAAAAGGTTAGAAAACTTCAGACAAAAGAAAAACATTACCATCTTTGAGGACAAATTCACGCGTAACTTTCATATAACTTCATGGTGTGCGTGTGTACATCGCAGAGGAAGAGAAGAAAGTAACGTTATCAAGATATTATTATATAGCTGATCTTCTTCCATTTTTGGATATGGACCAATGTGCGTCTCATCAGAAAAATCATTACTAGGATGCAAGCTCTAATGGTGCTTCATATAGAAGAAGGCAAGACTACTTTGCAATGGTGAAGGAGCAGAGGTCCAGGTTCAATATTGCCACCAGATGTATTGAGATGCTGATTTGTTGGCACAGTTATAGCAAGTGTTGACCTTCGCATAAGAAAGAAAACAAGATTATTCTAAAAAGAGAGAGAAAGAAATAAAATCTTAAGAAAAATGTGCGTAAAAGATTGGAATCACAAGGGAAGACAAAGGATATATTTGCAAGATAGCAGGAGTATAGAGTCAACAAATCTTGGGGAAAATATATGTGAAAGAAAATCAACTGAACAAGTTTTTTACTGTCTCTTTTTCTTGATCATCTCTAAGAGTATCGTTTGCCTGCAGATGTGAATCAGGATTCATTTCCTTCAATGAAACAAAGTAGATGGGTAAGGAATAAGATTATATATATAGAATTTTAGATCTATATGAATGACTACATGAGAGAATGCATCACCTCTTTAAAATATAAAGAGACTAAACAAAGTAAAGTAGTTGTCGTGTGTTATTTAGTATGAGATTATATGCATATACATTTCACTCTAGAAGTCTCTTTTAGTAAAAGCAATTATTAGGCATAATATTGCGAATAGATTTTGTTTTGGAATAATGTAATATATTAGATAAATTTTTGAAAAAAAAATTGTTTCCTCCAATGAATCAAAGAAGATGAGTCTAGAGAATGAACTAGAGTATAAAGAATTTAGTGAGACTATGTAGAATCTTAGATCTGTCTACGACGAAAGAATGAATTAGTTCTTTGAAATATAAAGAGATTGGAAAAAATAAAGTAACTGTTATTGTATGTTATTTTAGTATGGGATCAGTTCTTGGAGAAAATATGAAAGAAAATCAACTGAACAAGTTATTTACTATCTCTTTTTCTCAATCATTGCTAGGAGTATCGTTCGCTTGCAAATCTAAATTAGGATTCATTTCCTTCAATGAAGTGAAGAAGATGAGTTTTGAGAATGAGACTACTTAAAATTTTAGATATGTGAACGAATGAATGAAAGGATAAATCAACTCTTTCAAATATAAAGAGACTAGACAAAGTAAAGTAATTGTCGTTGTATCATTTAGTATGAGATTCCTTGCATATACATTCTACTCTAAAAGTTTCTTTTTGTAAAAGTGATTATTATGCATAATATTACAAATAAATTTTGTTTTGCAATAATGTAATATATTAGATACATTTTTGACAAAAATTTTGCAAACTTTAATTGTTTACTTTTTTCAGTGATTCCAAAATACATCTCCTATTATGAATACTTTAAAATTAGATTTTTAGGGTCTTCTATAAGTGATATGGTTTTGAAAAAACCATTAAAACACAAAGCTTGATGACAGCAGTTTTCTCAATTTCTATCCTTTAGTGACTATCGGAAAACTAAAGTAAGAATTAAGATAGTATTTTTAATCAAATCCACACTTTGGATCCATTTCTGATACTCAAGATTAGAAAATTGCAATCAGATTGTTTAATCCTCCGTTTTGTAGGACTTAATTTATAGTGTATTATGTATTATAAACAGGGTTTTACATTTAGAACTGGAACTATCTAGTACCAAATAGTCATTACATTTACAATCATTTTTTTCTAATTTATCTCACGATGCATAATTGATTATTCATTGATGAGTTCTCAATATATCACCAAAATAATGTTGTATTACTGAATAGTCTATTTGGTTCAATGTACTCAATCTATTCCTTTGGTTAGTGTAGTAAAAACTTCCAATTACAACAAAACATTAAATAAGTTGTTTCTAGGGAATTTAGCTGACTGAATAGTCTATTTAACAGACCTTTAGTTCAATTTCATACACCATCTAGGATTGCAAATAATCAGTGTATTTTGCTGATTGAAATGTTTGATTGGCATAGTGAAATAATCTTTGATTACAAAAAAAAAAGGTACTACTAGTTTATGAAAAATTTGGCCGATTCATGCGTTCTCTTAATTCTACCCAGTCGATTTTCCTAAAAAAATTAAATCTAAATTAACTAAAGAAGAAACTCTAAGCAGTTTCTAAAGAATATTAAATTTATATATAAAATAATTGGTATATATACTTTTTTTTCACCTTGAAGTCGAGGTGAAAACGTTATCGTGTAGCTGGCAAAAAAAAAAAAAAGAAAGAAAACATTTTCGTCACGTTTATATGACACTTGAATTGCACCAATTGTTGGTGAGGTTTTTGGAACTAGGCTCCATTAAAACAAATCGAATTTAATAGTAACTAGTTTCAATCAAAGTCCCTTTTATTATATTGAGAAATTATACTATTGAGATACATGAGAAAAAATACAAGCACAACCATTTTATATATAAAAATTAAAGTTAAGTGAAAACATAACATATAGGGAAATAAAGGCCCTAAATACATCGCCTCAATGGAATCATATGTTTTTGAAACCACATCACCAGTGAAATGTCCCTAAAACCTAATTTTTATATAATCATAGTAGGAGAAGGACTTTGAAATCATTGAAAAAGAAAGAATTAAAAGGGACAATTTCAATTAGGCAGGAAGTAATCTAATTTCAGTCAATTCTAAGAATTTTCTAAGACTTTATTATACCCCTTCCATTCAAAATAAAATTAAGTTTTGCCCAGCGCCTCATGGCGCAGTGGCACCCGTGCCAGCCTTAGGAGCTGGCCTCCCCCTCCCCCTCAGGGATTCGATCTCTGCCTTATGTAATCAAAAAAAATAAAATTAAGTTTTAGAGGTGAAAAGACAATGATGCTTTACTTTATTTGTCTTTTAAATTTTTATATTTGTCTTCTAAATGGTCAAAATGTTTTGAATTCTCTAAGATATTTTAAATCCATTTATTTTTCTTGTAAATGTCTTTATTTGTCTTATAAATATTCATATTTAACTTGTAAATTTTCGTATTTGTCTTGTAAATGACTAAAATATTTTTAATTCCTTAGGTTCTTTCAAATCACTTTATGTAAATGTTTTTGTTTGTCTTGTAAATACCCTTATGTATCTTGTAAATACTCTTTTGAAAAAAAATAAAAGAAGGGTATCAATGTCTTTTCCCTCACAGATTTTTTTTTAATAGCAGTGAAGCTGTGAAGTTTCAAGAAGTTTTGGGGTTGATTGAAATTATGTCATTTTCTTGGGGGCTCAATGAAATTTTCCCAAATTAAAATTTGCAAGATTTTTTATAAAAAATTTATATCAGGTTATCGCCAAAGAAAATTTATTTGTCATATTGTGCATAATAATCACTTTTACTAAAAGAGACTTCTAGAGTAAAATCTATATGCACACAATTCATAATAAATAATATAGTGACAATTACTTTAGGCTTTGTTTGGGAGTTCTATTTTAGAGGGAAAGAAAAGGAAATGAAGGGTTTTAGTAATCTCTTCCCTTATTTAAGAGTTTTAAAAATAAGAGGGGAGCAAATCAGAGATTTTTATAAATCCCCCAAAACCCTCATTTTTCAAAAAAATAAAGTTCCCCCAATATGAGGGGTTTTAAGAGGGAGAATAGATTAATTATATTTTTACCCTCATTCAAATAAAATACTCTCGTTATTTATGATTTCTTTTTTCTTTCCTATTGTTGGAATGCACACAAAAATATTTTAGAGAGAGAAAATATTTTTAGAGAGAGAAAATACTTGTCAGAGAGAAAAATACTTTTTAGAGAGAGAAAATATTTTTGTAGGGGAAAATATTTTTAGAGAGAGAGAATACTTTTTAGAGAGGGAAAATATTTTTTTATGAGAAAATATTTTTAGAGAGAGAAAATTTTGTTTTAGATGGAAAAGTACTTTTTAGAGAGAGAAAATATTTTTTCAGGAGAAAATATTTTGTAAATATAAAAATTACATAAATAATTTTTTTAGCAAATCTAAATTTAATTTTATTTGTAAAATATAATAATTATATTAATTTCTAAAGAAAATTATAAAATGGTAAAAATAATTCATTAATCATCCATCTTCCTCCTTTACTATTTTTTTAACTCCCAAATAAGGGAAGGAAATATCCTCCATTTCCTTTCCTTCTCTTCCCTCCTAAACTCTCTGCATTCTTTTCCTTTCCTTCTCCTTCAAACTCTCAAACAAAGTCTTAATTACTTTGTCCTATCTCTTTATATTTCAAATGGCTGATTCATTCTCTCATTTAATTTATTAGTTCATGGAACTAAAATTCTAAGTAGTTTGATTCTCTAGAATCATCTCTACTTCATAAGAGGAAATGGATTTTGCTTCTGATCTGCAGGCAAACGATACTCCTAGCAACAATTGAGAAAAAAAAAAAACCATAAATAACTTGTTCAATTTTTTTTTTTTATTTGATCAAGGGTGTAATCCCTTCGTAGCTTTAAGCGCAAAGGATTTTTGCCTATATAATTCTTTCATATTTTCCCAATATTTGATGACTCTATTTTCTTGCAAATACATCGCCACATCGCCACCGAGCAAACATAAATCCATTTGGTTACAACTAAATCTTATAATCTAATATATGTAAACAAAAACAATTATGTGATGAGCACAAGCCCAAAGGGAGAGCCCAATCCCCAAAAGCTAGCCTATGAGGAGGGAGAACCCAAGAGACTTATTAAACCTCACTCCAAGAGCATAGTTCCCCGATGTGAGACTCATTACATAGTCACCCCCTCAAGAGCCGACGTCCTTGGCGGCTTCACTCCATGGCACTTCACCCGGCCTTTAGCCGGTCAGAACCCTCCGTGGGTAGCCCTCTCCGCGACATCGGCTCTCAATGAAAGCACTAATGTGATGAGCACAAGCCCAAAGGGAGAGCCCAATCCCTAAAAGCTAGCCTATGAGGAGGGAGAACCCAAGGGACTTACAAACCTCACTCCAAGAGCATAATTCCCCAATGTGGGAGTCATTACATAGTTACCCCCTCAAGAGCCGACGTCCTCGGCGGCTCCACTTCACGGCACTTCACTCGGCATTCAGTCGGTCAGAACCCTCCGTGGGTAGCCCTCTCCGCGACATTGACTCTCAATGAAAGCACCAATGTGATGAGCACAAGCCCAAAGGGAGAGCCCAATCCCCAAAAGCTAGCCTATGAGGAGGGAGAACCCAAGGGACTTATAAACCTCACTCCAAGAGCATAGTTCCCCGATGTGGGACTCATTACATAGTCATCCACACAAAGAAGAGTGTGCTTCTGGTGTCTAGTGAAAACGGTCTACACCCAATAAATTGGTTAAGGGCCTTGCAATATTAGCATAGTTACGAATAAAACGTCAATAGTAGCCACTGAGGCCCAGAAATCCCTTCAATTGGCAAACATTAATCGGTGGAGGCCATGACTGGATAGCTTGAATTTTAGACTGATCAACTTCGACACCCGACTGGGACACAATATGCCCAAGATACTCAATTTTACGGCGACCAAAAGCACATTTAGTCATTTTAGCAAATAGCCTATGTTGAGACAGGGAAGCAAGCACGACCTCAACATGTTGAAGATGAGCATTCCATGTTGAACTATAAACCAGGATGTCGTCGAAAAAAATAAGCACAAACTTCCGTAAAAATGGTTGGAAGATAGAATTCATTAATGCTTGAAACGTGGCCGGAGCGTTGGTGAGACCAAATGGCATAACCAACCATTCATACAGCCCCTGGTAAGTACAAAACGCTGTCTTCTCGCGATCAGCCTCACGCATCAGGATCTGATGATAACCAGAACGTAAGTCGAGTTTAGAGTAGAAATAAAACCCGTGCAATTCATCCAAGAGCTCATCCACTGTCGGCATGGGAAACGCATCTTTGATAGTAACAGAATTCAAAGCGCGATAGTCAATACAAAACCTCCATGTTCCATCTTTCTTTTTCACCAGTAAAACAGGGGCTGAAAAGGGGCTCGTACTGGGTTGAATCAGTCCCTCGGCCAATAAATCAGTAATGAGTCTGTCAATTTCTTCCTTTTGAGTAAAAGGATAACGGTATGGATGAACTTTAATAGAAGACATACCTGGGTGTAACTCAATACGATGTTCATGAGCCCAAGCAGGGGGTAAACCCACTGGTTGAGCAAATACCTGAGCATGCTGATGCAAAATGTGAAGCATAGAAGAAGGTTCTTTGGCCGATATCAACAAATGGCTAGATGGTCTATCCATGACAGGTCCAGGCAGTTCGCACACCATCGTACAGTCCGACTCATCGTCCTCTTTTCCGTATTCCATAGTACCTCACTCTGTCAAAATGGATTTTCCCCGTTTTGATGGTACAGATGCCTTGAAATGGTTATTCAAAGCCAATCAATATTTTAAGTACTATGAGATTGCCGATCCTCTGTGTTTGGTTATTGCTTCGGTTCATCTCGACGGTGATGTTCTTCCATGGTTCCAGATGCTCGACAAGGCCAACCGAATCCTGACTTGGTCTGCTTTTTCCCAGGCCGTTGAGGTACAATATGGTCCCACTCATTTTGATTGTGCTCGTTCTGCTCTTTTCAAATTGACCCAGTCTGATGCCGGTGGTGTTCTTGAGGACTATAACACTAAATTTTTGGCTCTTGCGAATCGCATGGAGGATATTCCCGAGGCCGCTTTACTTGATTGCTACTTAGGCGGCCTTAAGGCAGATCTGAAGCGCGACGTTCTCGTCCAGCGCTTGTCTTCTGTTATCAGTGCTATGGCCCTGGCTCGCCTCTTTGCCGTTCTCCCTCCTCATAGGCTAGCTTTTGGGGATTGGGCTCTCCCTTTGGGCTTGTGCTCATCACATTGGTGCTTTCATTGAGAGCCGATGTCGCAGAGAGGGCTACCCACGGAGAGTTCTGACCGGCTGAAGGTCGAGTGAAGTGCCGTGGAGTGGAGCCGCCGAGGACGTCGGCTCTTAAGGGGGTGACTATGTAATGAGTCCCACATCAGGGAACTATGCTCTTGGAGTGAAATTTATAAGTCCCTTGGGTTCTCCCTCCTCATAGGCTAGCTTTTGGGGATTGGGCTCTCCCTTTGAGCTTGTGCTCATCACAAATTATGATTAATGCAAGCAATAATTCGTTTCCCTTTATGGCTATGTATATTTTTAAACAGGCAAGAACTCAATATACACAATGTGGCAATGATTATCTTTAATAGATACCATTGTTTCTACTTGCCTTCTTAAATTCATGGACCCCTTGAGACATGTCACAATTAGTAAGAAATTGTAATTGTCTACCCAATGTTTACTTTTAATTGCAATATATATCATATAAAATTTAAGGAAAAAAATAATCACAATTGATTGCATGTCGTCATCGATTATGGACATATTATGCCTGCATAATTAAAAAAAAAAGGTATGCACAAATAAAAAAATTTCATTAATGTTAGCTACCAAATAATTTTGAAGGGTATATCAATTATTGACCATTGAAACCAAAATTTACAACCGGAAAATAGCAAAACACAAAATCGCAATACTTTAAAAACTTCTTGGCAATACATAATAATTTCTCTGAGGTCTCAGAATAATTGAAATTTGTTCAATTCTTTCGTTTGGTTAGGTCGGTAATTTAAGCCTTTAAGGAAAGAATGAGGGCAAGGCGATTAAGAAGAGTGACGTGTTTGAATATTCTCATCCAGAACCCTTCATCACGAAGAAAAACGGTTAGACAACTTCACACAGAAGAAATATATTACCATCTTTGAGCACAAATTCAGACATAACGTCGAAAACTTCTTGGTCTGCGTGTGTGTGTGTATTAACAGAGAAAAGGAGAAGAAAGTAGCGTTATTCAGATATATTATTATATATATAGCTGAACTTGTTCCCTTTTGAATAATGGGTCAATGTTCGTCTCATCAGAAAAATCAATACAAGGATGCAAGGTCTACTGGTGCTTCGTGTAGAAAAAGACAAGGCTACTTTGCCATGGTGAAGGAGCAAAGGTCCAGGTTTTATATCGCTACCAGATGCGTTAAGATGTTAGTTTGTTGGCATAGGTATGGCAAGTGTTGATCTAGTACCGGCCCCTTTTATTTCTTTTCTTCTTCTTTTTGTTTCTTCAAGTTCAGATCAATATATAGTTTGTGTATTTTGTATATAACCAGCGTTGATTTGACCTAATGGTCGAATCTTTTTGTATGGTTGTGAATAAAATGAGATTTGTTAGCTTTTTGTCTGTCAAAATCAAGCGATGAATTTTAGTTCATTAACAGGAAAAAGAACAGAGTTTACCCATATTATGATTGTGATTAAACCTTGACAAACCCAAAATTATAAAAACCACAGTTAAATCATAGCTAAACCTGTGAACCAATTTGACCATGAATGGCTGGCTAATGTATCTAAAGCTGAGTTATTAGTGAAGGATTAAGGTTGTTTGGGACAAAGAATAGATTTACTGCTGGTAAGGGTCAGGATATTCAGTATAATGCTAAATTTTATTTTTATTTTAGAGGAAGCTGAGCAGATACATAGATGCTGAGTTTTAGAAATTCTACATAAGTTTTATACATAGAGGCTGGTAAGTGAAGGATTTGTATGACGATTACTGTGAAGGATGAATATAATGAAATTCGCTTTGGACCAGTTTCAACTTTCAAAGGCAAGAGATTAAAGAGAAAGCTCATGAATAGGCCAGATGCAGAATCTCAGGTCTGTTTGCTCAGAGTTCTTGGCTATGATTTAATACTACCTCCAGTTATTAATATAATTAGATCTTATTTGTAGTGCAATTTACCACAAACAAGATTATTACTAAGGATCGAAGGTAGGAAGATGTTTTCTGAATCAGAGGAATCTTAATTTCACAAATATAGTCATGTTTCCCGAGGTGGAGAAGCTGAAGGAACTACGAATTTGGTTTGAAAGTTTGATGTGTTTGTGTTTAATGGCAGAAAAAGTAAGTAGTTCAAAGTACAGAACTTGGGCTTGCTTATGTTGTGGGCAAGGTCAGAGGATGAACTACTTACAATTCTGCTCTGAGGTGTCAGTATGGGAATAAGAACTAGTTGTGTCTAGAATTAAAGGACTTTGGAGGAAGAGAAGCAACAGATTTTTATAACTTCAATTAACAAGAAGAGAGGTAAGAAACATAACTGTATTGGATTAAAGCTAGGGATGGAGTTCCTGTATTGGGGTTTATCCTGCATCAATTGGTCATCAAGTTTACATTTTATGAGAGGCCCTGTTCATAGCTGGTTTAATGCCAATGGTTTTTGACAGACTTTCATCCGTCGCTAACCACATTTTAAAGTCGTTTTGTTTGGACATGTGTCTTCCTAGTGAAGATAATTCTGTTGTATTATTGGACACTAAATGTGGATATTTCTTTAAGAATCTTGATTCACCACGTTTTAAGTCGAGGTGCTAGCTCTTTCTACTAGATTTAATCTCTAACTACATTTTAAATTTGGATTCCATAAGTTATATGATAAATAAATTATGGATTTTGTTGATCTTTTTGATTAAACTGGAAACTTTAGTCCAATTTTCTGATGCTGTGTCAAGTCTGGTATTCATGGTGGTATGGTAAGCCTTATTTAAAAAGTACAGATGGAAATAAATTCTTAAAATTTTATTTATAAATCCCATAATTATATATATACTATAAGATCAGTAAATTTCATTTTTTCCCTAAAAAAATATTGTAATATTTGAAAACCAAGCTATAATTCTAATGAAAAGCAACGATAACTTAAAAAAAAAAGAGAGAATTTTTTTTTAAAAAATTCTAAATTAGGTATTTTCTTAAAAATGAGTTATAAATTGTTTATTAAGTTTCGTCATTTTTTTTTGTTAATTCTTGATATCAAACCTGATTTAAAATTTTATAATTTCATAGTTGTTTTTCTATATTTTTCCTTTTAAAAAATGGCGAAGAGTAAAATCTTGATCATCCCCGTAAAAAAACGAAAATTATATTTTTTCCCCTATAATCCATTTTATCTAGCTGCAAAGAGTCGCACCCCTTGTTTTCCTCCAAATGCACTGAACTATACTACTTGAAGTTGGAGGAGGTGGAGCAGAGTATCACTGCAACGTTTCAGAGAAGTAAAGATATGGAAAGCAATGACTCGGATGATGGAGCTCTTCCCACCATGTCGACTATTTCTGGGCACAATTTTGGCGATAACCCTGAAAAGCCGGACCTGTGCATCTCCGTCATTGAGGTCCTCTTTTTCCCCAGACACTTGATTCCCTTCTTTATCTGGAACCTAACCATACCGTGTTATTTATTCGCACATGTTGTTGGTGAATTAATTAATGCAGAATATGAAGGAAGACTATGGCCTTTTTGTCTGGCCCTGCAGTATAGTTTTAGCCGAGTATATTTGGCAACAAAGGCAACGGTTTTCTGGAACCAGTGTTATTGAGGTATGATTTTAGTTCAAGGATTGGCTTATTATATCCGCAGTGTTATTCATCTGATCGGTTTTCCTGCAGCTTGGCGCTGGAACTTCCTTGCCTGGTTTGGTTGCTGCAAAAGTGGGAGCTGATGTCACTCTTACTGATGACTCCAGTAGATTAGAGGTATTGCTTATTATGGATTTTCAGTTTGACTTATTGCTAAAATAATTCCCATTCTTTTTGTGAAATACTTTAGATACTTTTCCTTGCTAAGTTCTTGCAAATTATCTGGGCGAAAACATTGTAGCTAATAGAGAGCCTTTACTTCCTTCGTAGATGAAGTATCAAATATTGTTGATAGTAACAGGACTAACAGTTATATATATATATATATATATATATATATATATATATATATATTCTCTTTTGGAAATGTGAATTTATTTGATGGGTTGACCTGGCCACAGGAAGCAACCTGAAAGAAAGAAATATAACCTAATAAAAAGAGGCATCGTTCTTATTCCACCTTGTTTGGCTGTTCTGTGTTATCTACTATGGCTAGAACTTCTATATCTCTGAACTGATTGTTAGTTGTTTTGGAAATGCAGGTACTAGACAACATGCGTAAAGTTTGTGATTTGAATAAACTGAAGTGCAATGTGAGATATCACCAGAGTTCCTGTCTCGCTACTATTCCATCTTTTACAAACTATATGCATAAATATGCTTGGATTTAACAACTTAAAGCTGTAATGATGTGATATAATATCATGATTTCACTCTCTACGTGTCTAGTGTGACTTTTGCAATAGGAAGTGTCTCCAAAGCCCATTCATTTCCATGTGAATATAATATACTTCACGCATGATTCCAAAATTTTATTCTGGCATCATTTCTCCGTTTCCTTAATGGATTTCCTTTTATTCTGTAGGTGCTGGGATTGACATGGGGACTGTGGGATTCATCCATATTCAATTTACAGGCCAAAGTTATTCTTGGGGCTGATGTTTTGTATGACTCAAATGGTGAAAACAATATTCATTCTTTTGTTTATTAACTTTTCTATGTAGATTGAGCACGAACATTGATTCTTTTCATATTGTTCAGCCTTTGATGACCTCTTTGCTACTGTGACGTTCCTGCTTCAAAAATCTCCTGGTTCAGTTTTTATAACAACATATCATAATCGGAGGTACATTGTAACCAGTACTTGCTTTGTGCTTGGGATATATTGGCTCTCTTCTGTATTCTAATTTAACCGTCAAATCATCTGCAGTGGCCATCACCTTATTGAGTTTTTAATGGTAAAATGGGGCTTGAAGTGTGTCAAGCTTCTTGATGGGTTTTCTTTCCTGCCACCCTGCAAAGCATCTATGCTAAGTGGTAACATTCAATTGGCAGAAATTACTCTTATCTGAAAAGAGAAAGTTGATGTAGCTCATAGTTTTCAAATAACACTCAGAATTTTTTTGGTGACACCATGGCATTACTCATAGCTTTCAGGCGCCATGTTATATACTCTGTAATATCAAGTGGTACAGTTGACCATTCAAGTTAATGTTCATTTACTCACTAATCACAACTTATATGCAAAAATTCTTAATCAGATAGAGTCCTTCTCTACCTTGTCTTGGAATTACTTGGACTTCCTTCTAGATTTTATTGTTGCTTGCTGTTAAATTTGAATGAATGTTGAAGTAATTTCTTTGTAGATGGAGCCAAGATGCTACCTAGTCTAGAATGCTCTGGCATTGCCGTTGCCGTTGCCATTATTTCTATTTCAGTACTTCTAAACTACATTTTGGGCTTGTTTTGATATACTATTGAGAGTTATTACATGTTCAATTTTGTAAAATTTGCAGAGATGTCCAAGATGCTAACTAGTTTGGAATGCTCTGTCATTGCCATTGCCATTGCCATTGCCATTATTTCTATTTCAGTACTTCTAAAGTACATTTTGGGCTTGTTTTGATATACCATTGAGAGTTATTACACATTCAGTTTTGTAAAATTTGCAGAGATGTCAGCGCATTTGGATCTTTACTACTGTCAAATGGCTCCGATCTTCTAATCATTTTGTGAAGACAATTTTAATTAATTCTTTTTTTGCAATAAAAGTTGTTTCATCCTGTATGGTATTTTAGCCTTATTTCCTTATGAACACAACAACAACAACAAACCTTATTCTACTAAGTGGAGCCGGTTACACAGATCATATTATGGTGGTGATTATTAAAAAAAAAGAATAAAAAACATGGATACTTAAACACCCACCACATTTTATAGGTTTATATATTATACTGTTATCCTTCAAGCCATGTTTCCTTAGTTGGACTGGTTTATTTCAGTAGAGTTTATAAAATTTTATGAAGATTACAAGATTAAAGAGGTTCTGCGATTTAGTAATGCCCTTTGTTCTCTCAGTTCGAAATGAGAATATGAGGTCATTTGAATTTTGTTCTCTTGGATTAAGATGCAAAACATATCATCTCTGGCAGTTGCATTTGTTGGATGTGTTGCTGGTAGGATCAAGTTCATAATTCTGCTAAGAAACTCACGTCACAGATAAGGAGAGTGCCTATGTTAAAGTATGTTAAAGTTTCCTAGAGTGTAATATATTTTACTCAGAACTTCAAGTGACCAGAAATGCACATGTTATCACCAGTTTATAAATTAACTCTTGAAGATCTTGAGTTTCATTACAACCAGATAAAAATCCTTTCTTAGCATCATGAGATAAGCAATTTCCTGACGTCTTGCAGGTATGATCTACAGCTTTCATACATTCAGATTATTTTCATATTTGTAGCTTATCCTTACTTAGACAGAGTATTAAGATAGATATCCTAGTTGACAACTCTGCAGTCCTTCCTAACCTCTTGCCCACCATTGATGCTACTCATTTTGATCATCGAATTGGCAAAAGATTTGAAGAAGGCCTCTTGTGAAGTAGCAAACTTGGACACCAATTCCTTGGTCTTTGGGGTATCAAGCAGAGCATGATCAGAAGAAAATATGCTCATCCCTTGAAGGATTGCCTTGAAATATGTGTTATCGAAAGTAGTTGAAGAAGGGTCTATTGTGGTGCCGGCATTCTTTGCCTGATTTTTCAGTGGACAGACTGACTTCAATTTTGTAGCGAAGGATGGATTTAATGAAGGATCCACATCATGTGTAGCATTGAAATTGTGAATTCTGTTCCGGAAGGATGAACAATGAGAGAATCCTAAAGTATGTCCTCCTACATTGAATCAAAATATGTATTACTTAAAAAAAAAATCAAATATATATTGGAATGGGATATGCTTAGATGAAAATATTGGCAATGTGGATTTTTGGAGGTGCTTACCAGACAACGCGACCAGATCCTCTGTTGACAGTCCTCTTTGAGAGAAGCTCTGCTGCAACTGTGATATGTTGAAGGTTGGTGCTGGCAATTGTCTGGTTTCACTGGCCGCAGATGTTCTACCATCCTTTCTTCCTTTAGGTACATCCCAACTTGGACCTCCCGACTGTAAAAGTTACAATAAGATATGCATCAGAGAGTTCATCGCTGCAAACTCACTGAAATTAACCAAACATATCAATAAAGGCCTACCCAATACACAAGGCTTTCCACCAGGTGGGGTCATGGGAGAGTTACATGTACGCAACCTTATCCCCGCAAGATCAAACATATCAATGCTAAGGACACAAAAGTTATTCAAATCTGTGCTGAACTTTATTTTCTTACCAGGAAAACTGCATCCCTTGCTGCTAGTGCTAGGATGTCAGCACAAGAGACCACACCAGGGCATGACTTTTCTACTTCGCTCTTCACATCATCAATGACATAGAATGCATGCAAAGAAATATTTGGTGGCCCATCTTTTTCTGCTTTGTTGCTTCCTTTTGAGTTTAGCAGCACTGAGGCATCACATCCCTTTGGATTTTAGGGAAAAAAAATCGTTAAGTCAGTTCATGAAGATGTGTGAGTGAAAGAAAACAGAGTATAAAGGAAGAAAAAGGGCATTACCCTAATGAAACAATCATGGAAGTGCATTCGAAGAAGTGCTGCAGGAACAGTTTTGTCCTTACAAGTTGCTTCACGCACGACCTTAGCAACAATGAACTCCAGGTCAGGACATGTCTTCTCATAGTAATTTAAGCTAAGTGAATTACCTAAAGGAACTACTGAGAACAAAATAATTGAGCTCATGACTGCAATTATGATAGCCATTTTAACGAGAAGACTTAATGATCTTCAGCTTTTGGCTGTGGAAATCAAAGATGGATAAAGTGGGTATTTATAGGGAGGAAAATAGATTAGTTATGAGCAGGGGACATGTGGCCCCAATTAACTATCATTTAGTCAAGCTAGTCTGCATATACAGTAATGTTTAAGCATCCTCATTAATACTTTGTAGTCTGGAGGTTAAAACCTCCGGTAGTTTGTGGTGTCTTGGTGCCTGAGCGATATTAGATAATCACTCAAAGGAAAGTGAGGATACTTGCTGAAGCTGGGAAAAAAAAACACTGGTAGTTTGTAGCGTCTAATGGTTACTGGAAGAATTTGGATCATTACTCTTCACTGTCTTCTTGCTCTGTTACTAAACTTTAACGGTTTAGAATTGACATCTCAATCATTATTTTTTTTTCCAAATATCTGGTATAAATCTCAGGCTTTTAATCTAGACAACGTAGACACCAAGTAATAGAGAAAAATTAGAGAAATGATGAGTAGAGAAACTGGACTATTGTCTAATTTGGATTTTCTACTCCTTTTGTGCTCACCAACTTCATCGGTATTTAGATGAAACTTAAACTGCTGTTTTTTTTAATGAAATTTCCTTCTCTTTGAGTTTTGACATTTGAATTGTTTATTTTTTTGAACTACTCCCTCTAGTTCTAAATATTAGGCAAAGTTTATTTTTTTGAAGAGATTAGAGAGCTAACTAAATTACTTTAAAATATTTTTATTTTTATTTTTCTCTAAATTAATTAGTTTGACTAATAAATTGATGTATAATTTAAAGATACACAATATATGATATGACTAAGTAATTTATTTAGCTTTCTTAATCTCTCTTAAAAAAAAACCTCTGTCTTATATTTAGAAAGAGTATTACATATAAATCATTGAGATTGAGATTCGATATAAAAGCACAAAAAGCCAAAGAGCTAATAAGTGAATGATTGATGTTCTTCTCTTTTTGGGAGATAATTACGCGGCTTACACTTTTAATCTGACGAGCTTGATAATTGGCATCACGGCTGTTGCAGCATAATAATGAATGTGAGATAATTTTACTGACTTGTCCTGATTTGATAAGCGATCGATGAAATGTTCAAGGCTAGTACGATCTATCTGGAATGGTACTACATTGAGAACCATGTATGTTTATTTGAATGTGTGGAAGCTGGAAGGTCACAGGTCAGAACCAACCGAATCAAGCTTTAGATTTTTCTGTGTTGGATTCTTGTTAGCTAGTAATGTCTTTTGGTGGTTAAGATTGAGCTATCCCAGTTGTTATTTTCTGTTGCCTGAACCAGTAACTTAAATTGCAAGTCTTCAACATTGTTATGACTTAGTCAAGTGATGTCTTTTTCTCTTGTTATTTGTTGTTATTTTCATTCTCCAATTGGTTATGAAGGTCCCAAATGAAGCTTCCTGTGAGTTTCAGGGATAAATAGTTATCCAAAAGGATCCAGAATATACCAGCTAGAGAAGTATTTCCTTTCTATTGTACAAAAATAGATTAATAGAGATAATCATTATCAATGTTTATTTATAATGACGGTTTTTATTATACAATTGTATAAAAAATTATTTTTTATTTTACGTTCTGATAGTCCTTAAAAGCTGACCTTAGGCACACATTTTTAAGTAGGAAATCATCTTTATTTTACATCTTATGATTGTTAAAATAAAAGGATAATAAATTTTAAGAATAAAATTAATAAATAATAAGAATAATTTGAATGGACTGGGTTTGATTGGAGTCTTTATCCCATGTCACATGTCTTTTGTTTTTTTTTTCCTCGATCCCATTTCACACGTTATGCTTAACCGATGTGACCAGATAACAAACTAATTTGACCTGACGTTTTCTTCCACTAAACTTTGTTTCTGAATTTTCAAAAGCCAGGAAACCAGAAAAATATTATTTTTTTAATACCGCAACCAGAACATTATTATCAGAGCACAAAAAGAAACTTGGAAATTTCACCCTGAATCAATAAGAAATTAAAATACGAAGCTCAAATTTAAGCTAACCAAAGATATATCAAAGGGTTTTGATACCGTGGGGGAGTCCCTCAACTTCATGGATATACAAAGCACAAAAAATGATGTCCAATAAATTAAATAAAATGAAAACCAGCTTGCAATGGGGAACCACTTGCTAGCCAACTAAGACTGTTTTTCTAAAATTTGTTAGTATATAAATATATTTATTATATAATATTTTATTTTGGCCACAACTCTTATTTTCTTGATAAGGATAATATTTGATTTATTACCAGTGTTGTTAAAACGTCGTTTCAAAACGTTGAAACGTACGTTTTGACATTTTTCGCCCGGAAAAACGTCTCAGATTGGTGGTTGAGACGGAAACTGTGCTCAAACGGTTGAGACGACGTCGAGAAACGGTAGAAACGGTCAAAACAGCGACTTTGCCGTTCTGAAATTTTTTTCTCTACCTCAAGCCCTCGACTTTCCTTTCCTCTTCTTCTTTGATCGCTACGGCTGGACGGCGACGCTACTGGTGTAGGGAGGATGTGTGGTTGCAGTGACGGAGAATGAAGAGTGGGAAATCGCCGGTGCTCTAACTCTTCGCGACGATGAGATGGTCTCCTCTGTTTTTTTTGTTCGAAATGGTCTCCTCTATTCTGTTCAGTCGACAGAACGAAGGAGATAACCTAATTATTCCCTTGGTCAAAACGTGCGTTTTGACCAAGGGACTAAAATGCAATAATTTAAAGTTTTGAGGAGGGACTAAATTGAAATTGGTTGAAATATTTTTGGGGCATAACTATACTTTCCAAAACATATGGATCATTTTATGTAATTTTTCTCTGGCCCTTTTCTTCATTAATTTTTAGTTTTCAGAAATTATTAGGGTTTTTCTTATAATTTTCTCTAGTCTTCAAAACATTAATTCTGACCCTCAAAAATCTCAATTTTCTTCTTAAACACCTACAATACAAAATTAAAACACAATGTAATAAACTCTTACGTTTCGTTTACGTTTTACAATTTTACGTTTTCGCTCACCCTTACCGTTTCTATATAGAAACTACGTTTTAACAACATTGTTTATTACTAATTGGGTAGTCAAAGGAAAGTAAAATTCTTATTTGAGATATCAACTGAAAACGTTAGTATCATCTTATATTTTATTTTAATTTATAATTGTTGATTATTATTCATTTGTATTTTTAATGTTATGTGATACAAATTTAGTAAATAGTTCAATTTGTTTATTTTTTGGCCTGAGCTAAAAATATTTTCTGATGTCTGCTTGGTTGGAAAATATAGAATCCTCACTATGATTTATATATGTCTATGTCAAATACATTATTTACATACATGGGGAAAAAATTTGGGAAGCAATAGCATGATGCTTCTCCTTTTCAACTAGATCAAGCATTTTTACCCTACCCTTTGAATAATTCAATGCTTAATATATGCCTATGAGAATGTGAAGAGCATTCTCTGAAATATTTTTTTTTAAAAAAAAAAACTAAAACGTATAGCTGAGAATTTCAATATATATCTGTAGATGAGAACTACGGATGCAGAGGTAGAACCTACTTTTGTAAAACTCACTATCAAACTAAAGTTTTCACCTCTCGCTCTCTCTCTCTTCTCACTTCATAGCTGAATTATGACTCAGAATGATCAGAAAGAGGCAAATACGGGAGAAAGAACCAGCAGAAGAAACGTAACCACAAAGGGTTTGTCTTTGAAAGAGTGATTAGGTATCTGTGGCCAGGAAGCTTCAGACTGGTTAATCATGGCTTCAGGTTTTGCAGGAGAAACTGCAGGAGGATGTGCAGGAGGAAGTGCAGTCTTTGAGATCTTCTCGTCATAACCTGAGGAAAAATATTTCATTAGGATATATATGATATTCTTGATGTGTCTGTCTGTGTATTGGTATATGTATATATGCATATATTTGTTGCAGAAGAGCCAAAATATACTCACAGCTGGAATTCTTCCAACCCAGAATCATGTTATCACGATCAAAGACTACATGGTAACCAGTCATGAAATTCTCTGCATGATAATGAAGCAAGATGAATATAGCAAACTCAAAACTATTGACTCACATTTTATGTTTGCTATGCAAATATTAATGCTTTTGGCACAAATAGTTCGTTTTGATCCCTATAATTTCATAAGGACTTGGTCTGAGTATAGAAACCGAAAACTTACCAAAAGTATGCAAATTAGTCGTTAAACTCAAACCAAATTTTTATAAAAATATAAGAATCAAAACCAACAATTTTAAATTATAGGGACCAAAGCTAAAACTCACGTCCTATGATATTCACGTCATCACTTTTCACGATGCCAAGGCAAATCACAGTGCTAAAAGTTTCAATGCCCTGGAGACCGTAACAAGAATTAGTAGACTGAGAAGAGATGTGATACATCATAGAATAATGTATCAGGTGCTGGTATAATTAACCAATAAAAAACTTTTAAATTAAGGAATGTGGGTAAGCAATTCTTGATATCATGGACTAGTCAGATCTTCCTTACCTCAACGACAACATAAACAAGTGGATCAATCACATAATAATCGTCTCCCCCTTTCATTTTCAAGTTCAAGGAGGGAAATTCAGGACTCGTCTGATTGCTGCAGATCACACTCAAGTCAGAAAAATGTTAAAAACAAGAAAATTTTAAAGAATTGAAAAAGAGTGTGCCAAGATAAACCAACCTAGTTGTATTTTCATAACAATACTCAAAGGGCATCTGAATATGAGGATCAAATTGATAACGTTTTCCTTTGACCATGGAATTGAACTGCAAATTAAAAAACAGAAAAGTTTAACAACTGAGCACAAGAAAAAAAATGATGTCATCATAAAGGTAGTGAACAAGGATTACTTACACTGCTTGTAATGTTTGAATAAGCAGGGTCGTTTAGGTATGTAAATGAAGTTCCAGTGTCAAAAATTGCATTGAACTCGGAGTCTCTAGCTTTTTCACCAACAATAATTTGAGTGATACTGATGTTGTAACTTGGACTGACAAATTAGTTGCCAAGGAAAATGGGTATAATTAGTGTGAAAAACACTGAAAAATAGATGCAAGAATTTCTAATTTCAATGATGTCCCCTGCATGCAATGTGAGTGGCATCTTCTAATATATCAAAATAACCAAAGAGATTAAGTCAGTTGGAAGGAAATGATAGAAGCTCATCTTAACAATTAAGTTCAACCTTTTCAAAAGCACAGTGAAATCAAAATCTCAACTCTATTCAGAGAAGGTGTTCAATCTAAGACAAAATCCAAGATACCTTTGATCTTAATGACAATAAAAGAAAAGGAGACAAAAGAATCCATTTGATGAGAATCGAATTGTACCAATGAGAAACCAACGAACCAGTCTCTAATCCAACTATGAACAAATGCCTCCATTGACTTAATGATCAATCCAACTTAGGAATCATTGAAAAGAATGATCACTTACTGGGATGCGCCAAGGTGGTTGATAGGTGTTTTCCTTTGGTCTGAGCTGCCATTATCTCCGAATCTTATTCTTCCAGAACCATCATCCCCAAAACAAATAGAGAAAGAATTTGAAGTGAGCCCTTTTTTAGCTAATATGCTTGGAACTGATATATTCTCTATACCAAGCCCAAACAAACCATTTGGTGCTGCTCCAGTTAAGAAGGAGCCTGTCTGAACCCTACCACATCTGCAACAAGCAAGAATCAAACACAAGCCATTGCAGGAAACTAACTTTTCATATCATCTTAAAAAAAACTGTGATTTCCATCGTAAAGAATCATCCCATTTTGAACAAGGTCTTAGAAAGTTATTTACCCAAAATTAATATGTGCATCCACTTGTTTGGTCTGATCATCATCTGTAACTAAGTGCAAGACATCTTCCACTAGGACTCCAGTCGATGATGTGTTTTCTGTAAGGTAGCGAACTTGATATGCACAAGAGCTGTTAGATGAAGGACATTGTTTCTTATGCGGACAAATGGTGCTGTTACAGGGAACATTCTTGCTTGTAGAGGACGCATGAGGATCGTAGATGTTAAGTTTCACTACCTGTAAAATGCCAGGTATTGAAGAAATTAGTGTCATTTTGTTTTAGTATACATGAAGGACATTGTTAGATAGTTGATTACGTCCTTTTACTTAGAAATTTATTAAAAAGTATATACTATATCTATATATATACCTGTCGTTTTGGTCCACTCAAGGCATGGACGCAGTTCAATTTGGTACAATTGCACGGCAACCAGAACAAGTCACTGCCAGTGTCTAATGCCACCAGAAACCATACAGGTGGTGTCCCAACAGAAACATTGGCGTAATGCAAACTGAATTCCACAACACAGCCATAAACTATTACTCATGTGAATCAATTGCGTGATTTGCAACAAGTAACTTTCTGGAAAAATAAATATGTCTCCTCTGATGAACCGCCACGTGATGCATTACTTTATGTAAAATGTTTTAGTGGGTAGCTAGCCATTTTCTAGTAAAATTAAATTATATTCTTTTCATATAATTACGGTGACATTTGAGTATTGTCCAACCTAGTTGGAGGTAACTCTACCAGAGGAGTTTTTTTTTTTTTACACACAGTACAACTCGAGACATTAAGTAGTTAAAACACCTTACTAGAACTGATGCATGTTGGTGGTCAAATTATATTCTATAAACAGTTTATTTCCCACAGACCTATGAAAAAAAAATTGATTCCTTTGATTTTTTTTTTATTTCTAATTTTTTGAGAGTTTAGAATAGAGAGGGAAGAAGATTGGATAGTGCTAGTCTCCCATCCTTTTGAACAAAAATTATATTTATTAATTTTTTTAAAAAATTATATGAACCTTTCCTACAAAGATATCAAAAACAAAAATTATATTGACATGTCTTAAAAAAAAAAATTTTTAAAAAATCAATTAGGCATACTTCCATTATATACAGTTAATATATTACACAAATTTATTGTGTGTTCTTAAAATTTACGAAATTCTGTTTGAAAATTTTTATAATTATTTTAAAATGATTTTGTTTAATATATTTTGGAATTAATCTAAGGATGTAATTTTTACTTAATACCCTATACCGTGATATATGCTTAAGTTTATACGTTTATTATATTACATTTTGAAATTTTTTTGCCAATGTTTATTAAACTTTTTAACGCTCCTTCATTAATGTAAATCACGAATTAGTCATATTTATCCTATTATTATATATATATTATTTTTATTTAATTATTTAAAATATTGGTGAACTATGAGCATAATATCTTCAATGTTTTAAGACAAATTCTCTCTAATACAAAGAAAAATAAATCAGTAATTGAGTGGTAGTTGAAGAAGTCTTACTGTCCCAAGGAAGCAATCCGCAGAGTATCGTTGCCGGAGGAGAACGTCAGAGCCGCCGGATCCACACCGGTGAGACCACGACCTCGGACAAGGCGGTCTCTGTGAGACATAGCCACGTAGTACTCTCGACTTCCCCTAGCCGGTAGGTCATGAATGCCCAGAATTCCCTTAACGGGATCCGAATACCGGTGATGGATCGTGAACCCGAGAGTCCGGAATCCATAACAGCTTCGCAAACCCAACCTCACTAGTACCACCACGAACAGGAGCAATCGACGATCAGAACTCAACGGCGAAGCCATGAATGAGCGAAGTTGTTGAAGGAAATGTGTCGAAATGAGGTAAATTAGGAGGTAGAAAGTACTGAGGAAGCTTGTGGTGGTGTGATAGACGACAATTTAAGATTGAGAAGGAGAGGTTGACAAAGAGGGAAGTTTCGCAGAGTGTCATAGTCAGAGGGGAGAGTCAAAGCATCCACCCACCGTGAAGGAGGAAGAATTGTCATAAGGGGTTATCGCCATAGAATCTCCAGTCAGAACCGTACAATAGGATCCACAATTCAACACAGAACTACCAAGATTTTTCTGGCGCTGGAATTCAAGTATGACATGAGACACTTGGCAACACAGACCAAACCGGTGATAATATCGGAAAAATACGACACAGCACCGGCAAGGAAGTGAAGGAAAGCAACATCACGTGTCTTGAAACGAGAGAAAGGGCTACAGTGTGGAGGTGACGAAGCTGCGCAATCAACGCGGGCCTTGGTGGGTCCCACGAGTTGAAGTGAACAATTTTTCGGACCATCAAAGGAGAGGTGCGAAGAAAATATGTGCTGAGTGACAATGATGACGTGAATTTTCTGGCTCACCGGCACTCCGTATTGAATCAAAAGTTGATTTCTTCCTCAACACGTGTCCCATGCTTTTTCATACACCTTTTTAGGCTTCAGCTTGAGCGAGTGTTGGCGTCCAGATTACTAAAATATTATAAAAAAAAATTAAAAAAAGTCTTATATCAAAAAAAAGACTCTAGGATATTTTTTGATATTATTTTAAAAAATATAGTTATTAACATTTACTAATATAATTGTTAATATATATTTATTAAAAGGTACTGATTTAATTGTTAAAATATAATTATTAACGGGTATTGATTTAGTTATTAACGTTTATTGAAATAATATCAGAAAAAATCATAAGGTCTTTTTTGACATGTAACTTTTTTAAAGCATTTTTTAACAATATTAAATTAGTTGGGCCCATATAGGGATCTTCCCTTTAAGTTTTGTAGGCAATTTTTTTATAGGTAATTTTTTTAATTATACCAAAAAAATTACATCTAAAATTAGTTAAAAATAAACATGTCAAAAATATTATATTTTTTTTTCTAAAAATACCCATATTTATAGTAATAATATAGAAGAGAGAATGAGTAATGAATGATTAAATGAAAGAGAATTAGTGATAAATGGGAGACAATTAATATAAAGATATTTATTGTATAAAGGTAGAAAAAGAAAATTAATTTATATGTTGAGACGCAAGAAAAAATTTACTTATATTAAAGACTAATCCTAAACGAAAGTTACTTATAAAAAGTATAATAATAATTCCAATTCTAATGTGCTAATAAATTAAAAAACCTTTGATCAAAAAAATAAATTAAAAAACCAATGGTCTATAAGGAAAAATAGATAGAGAAACAAACGTTGGCTAGAGTGGCCAATTCTTCCTTCTCCTATCTGCTATTACTCTGCCTTTAGCGCGAAGGAGATGGAGCCTGTCATACCCCTAGACATTTTTTCTAATTTCGAGGGGCTTAAACGCAATCCTTTGTGATTAAGATATCAAAACCTCTCTTTAAGTGATTGTTTGAAAGCCTTCCAAAACCTAGATTTTAGAATTTATAAGATGAGTATATAAGAAAAGTTTCATCTCGATGTAAAACTTAGGTTTTCAATGTTTTCAATGGTTCCAAACACCCTTATCTGGACCAACGCATACTCTCATATTCCCCTGCAATAGCCCTTTGGTTAAATCTTTTCTCTTTTTTCTTTTCGACTGACTTAAAGTTATCCAGATATTTATCAATTCACGTACCGCATTAAATGTGCCAGATCAAGACGCGTCGGTCTCACTTCACATTTACCATTCAAAGTGGTTCTTAGCATTAAGAGTTAAGACCAAGCTCTGGGGTCAACTCAAAAGACCTGGTCAAGAAAACGGGTCAACTCGATCAAAACAGACGTAGCCCTCTTCTTTTTCTAACAAACACTCTATGTGTATCTTTAAGACTATAACTAAATCTGATGAACTTAACAGTGTACTATCTATGAAACAATAGGGAAGCAGAAGTTAACAAGTCGTCAACAAGTGCGGCTTGTTTGAGTCCTTCATTATTAATAAATTATTAAATAATAATATTTTTTTATTAATTTTAAAATTAAATTCTTGGCTATTGAAGAATACACAGCCTGCTTAACATTCGTTGCAGAAAAACAATATAATACCCTTTGGCCCGATCAGAATGATTCTCACCGTAAACAAATGAATGATCATAAACTAACCTTACTTTGTTATTTATGGAGGCGCATTGAACAAATGATTTTTACAAATTTACCGTGAACCACCAACGGATCAAACAAATGAATGATCATAGAATATGTGACCCAAAAAACAGAAAGAAATGCAAACCAAGTCAGAAGCGACGCACGACTGTAGAGCAAAGTTGATGATGCCCTTGACCTCAGAGAATTGGTTCGGGTCTTTGGTGTTGATTTTGGTGCAGAGTGATTGCCAAGACCTGCTGCTACAGCAGGAGGCACTTTATTTGAGTGTGGCTTTGCTGCAACTTCTTCCTCAACGTCATAACCTGTTAATCGCATCAAAATATGAACATTAATCCCACTCTACAACCTAATGGATAAGGAACCGAATCACTGAGAAGAAAAACTACACTTACAATCAAATTTCTTCCAGCCCAGTATGAGCTTTTTTCGGTCAAATACAACTTGGTAGCCTGTCATTAAGTTTTCTGCAATAAACATCAAAACAAGTGAAGGCTAAAATTATGAAGAAAGATCAGCAATGCTTTATTGGTATAGAGGGCAAAAGGACCAATCCCATATTTTGTCATCTCCATTTCGTGTGAAGTGGTCTTCAAAAGTTAAGCTTGCCCCAGATGTAGTCAATTAACTTTTAACTTCATGGCGCAGTAAGTCTATATGATCTTTGATTAAAAAAAAAAAGTCTATATGATCCAACAATGTAATAAGAAGGAAAAAACAACTTACGTCCGATTATATTTAGTTCAGTACTCTTGACAACTGCTAGGCAATATACAAGTTCACTCTGCAAAATAATTAGGAAGGGAAGATCCAACTTTAGTTTTACCCTAAGCTTAAAAGCATGCCCACAGTAATGAGGTTTATAGATTTGACAACCACCTGAGTAGAGATGATAATTACTGGATCATAAAGGGCAAAATGACTTCCTACTCTCATGGTTAAACCCATGCTAGGAGTCGAGCTTGTGTTTGCATCAGAACTGTCCATAAAAGTACGAATATTTAGCTTTCACAGGTAATATAGACACACAGAATATATATATATATCTTGTGTGTGTGTGTGTGAGAGAGTGTGTAAGTTGGAATGATTTCTATGACCTCATATCATAATATTCAAATGGAATTCTTGAATCAGGTGGATGCCTCTTATCTCGTACCTGGGAATGAAACTACAAAAATAACAACTACGGTTACGTCCAGTATCAAATGATAAGTAAGCCATATTTAAACAGAACTGATCCCTTTTCAGTGCCTACACTCTTAGAAAGCCTTGTGTAGGTTGGATCAACCAAGTATGTAAAAGATGTCCCAGAATCAAAAAGAGATGTGAATTCCACGTCAATTAGAGTTTTTCCTACTCGGACTTGAGTGACTGTGATGTTATAGGTAGGGCTGCAAGATATGTACAAGCACAAGACTTAAATATTTTTCACAAGAATCCGCTGGAAGCAGCAATACAGCTTCGATTTCTGAAATCAGAAGGAACAAGTAACAAGGGAATTACCACTTACTGCAATGGGTTCAAATTAAACGGGGTCTCTTCTTGATCAGGGCTACCCTTGTCCGCAAAACTTATTCTTCCAATGCCATCATGTCCAAAACACATGGAGACTGAATCTGCTGTAAGACCTTCTCTGGATAACATGCTAGGAACTGATATTTTCTCCATGCCAGGCCCAAACAAACCATTGGGAGCTGCAACATCTAAGAATGATCCACTTTGAACTTGTCCAAAGCTGCACATGCATTACATTTTATCTCAAGTATGTGAAAGTGACTGAAGGAAAGAAAAGCCAGAAAGCTTAAAGTAATAGACTGACGTATGAAGATTGATGAAACAAAGTGTTCAGATCAGTATGGTAATAGTTCAAAGAAGCTAACCAAAATATGACGTATGCCTCCACAAGCTCATTATGATTACATTCTTTCATCAAGTGCAGAACATCCTCCACAGGTATCCCAGATGTGGAAGTTTCAGCAGAGACGTAAGAGACTGTATAGGGGTAGCTGCTGAAAGTCCTAAGACACTGATTACGGTGTATACACAAACTGTTGTTACAATTGACCTTTTTGCTTGTGGAAGATCCATTAGGATTATATACACTAAGGTCAAAATCCTGCCACAACAACATTTCATTTTCAAGAATCAAGCCAAGGCCGCAAAATGCACTGTCTTTTTTACCAAAAATAAATGCATTTCCTCTTTTAATTCATATATCACTCATAAGCAAGGGAAATTTCAAAAATATTTTTTATTTAAACCAAAATGGGAGGACTTAAAAAAGATAAGCGCTTATTCTGGTTATCAAATATGTTGAAACTTTCTATGATTCAGGCTTTCAGCAGTGGAATTGGTTATCCTTTGATTGGTTTTGTAGTGATTAATAAATATATGGCAAACAAGACAAGATACAGGCAACATAAATGGAAGCAAGAATAATTTGATAATGCAGACAGAAAATTTTATAATATTAACTTGGCGATCTGATCACTTCTTCACTAGGAAAGAACAACAAATCCTACATTTTCCAGAGTATTTTACTCGTTTTCTATGTCACATCGTATGAGGTGTAAGGAGTCATGCATAGTTGACAAAAGATCCAAAATAACACCAACAGCGAAAAAGGAAAACGAAAAGAAGGGGCAATAGATTATACTTCTTTGCAAATATCCGGAATTTCTAGTAGTCTAATACTAGTAAAACATAATCAAATCTTAATAAGCAGTAGGGAACATACTGAAGCAGAAACCGCGCTATCAGCTGCTGCACATCTGGTACAATCACAAGGTACCCAGAACAGGTCACTTCCTGTATCAAGAGCCTCCCCCTCCATAAACCTCACTTCTGGTGTCCCCAGTTGAACTGTTGTATAATGCAGACTGTACGAATCTCCAGACAAGCAAAAGAAAGGAGAAAGTTAAGAAAGGAGGGAGAATCTTCCAAAAACAAGAACTAATTGTGAATTAGAAAAAGAAAAGAAACCATACAATCCCAGCGAGCTGATCACGTGGCATTGCCATCAGAGAATGCCAGGGGTGCGTCATCTTTATCGGAAAGTTTTCGGCCACGGAAGAACCGATCGCGATTGGCCAGCTCCGCGTAGTACTCAAAAGTCCCTTCTCAGGCCAGCCAGCCACCGGAGAGAACTTCCCAGTCTCCGACCACTTCTTGACCGGCTCGGAGAAACGATGGTGCATCGTGAATGTGAAGATGCGAGCATGGCAGCAAGCATAGAAACTCCAAAACGAAAGCAAAACGAGGATGGTTCTTCCTAATATAATCGTTGTTTCGTCAACGAGAGGGCCAAAAGCAAAAAATGACAGAAATCGAGACCACAGATCTTGGAAGCGAAAGCGAATTAAGTTGAAGTAAAAAAGAGAATTAGGGTTTGGAGATAGGATTTCACAGAGATAGAGAGAGAGGATCTTGGGATTTTGAGAGTGAAGCGGGTGTAAGGTCTTTGGAGTGCTATTTTGTGTCTGTGCAGAAGAGCGAGGGCGTCAAGCTAGCGTAGGTAGGTATGAAGGCATCATCAACGGGAACACGTGCGTGGACCCCACAGCGCTTGTCGTTGGCCGTTCATAACGGTCGGTGGTTTGGCGGGGTAAAAGCTACGTTGCCTTTGGATTTTATGGGCTCCCTTTTACCGGTGGCTTGGCGGGGATCAACAACAGGCATTTCCGGTACAAGATGCTATGTTTGTTTTCATCATGCGCTCCCAAAACGTTGTTTTATCAAGAGAAACAAAAAACCACGTTTTGGACCGCAAAAAAAAAAAAATACCCCTCTCCAAACATCGATGATGTTTAAAAAAGCGTTAAGGTGCATCTAGCACAATAAACTATTAACCCAAAAGTGTCTAGCACAATAAACTATCAAATAGGAGGGTCCAGCACAATGCTGTTAGTTTCAAGCTAATGCCGTTTTCTCAGTCCGCAAAAATTACAGAATAGCACCTATATATTTGTGCAACTATACTTAAGTCACAAAAACATTTCAAAATTTTTAATTTAGTCCCTCCATGTACTTTATATGGAAAGATTAAAGTAAAAATTATAAAAATTTTATGAGCCTGGAAGATAATTTTCTAAAATTTTAGGTTCTTTTTTGTAATTTTTATGGGGCTTAAATCCTTCCCTAGTTATAGGCCTTTTTTTAGACCTTAGCCTGACCTGGCCTGTGGCCTATTAAAGAGACCTTTAATTTTAAAAATTTTGTAACCAGCCTAACAAACCACAAGCCTCACCTCAAAACAAGCTACTTCAAACAGGGCGAAAACATAATTATTTTAAACATACCAAAAAAAGACCTACTTTAAACAGACTATTAGATGTAAGTCTGTTTTTGACATGTTTAAAGTAGGTCTGTTTTCACCCTGTTTGAAGTAGGTTTTTTTTTAGGTGAGGTCTGTAGTATGTTAGGCTAGTTACAAAATTTTCAAAATTACAGGCTTCCTTAATAGGCTAGTGGCCAGGCTAAAAAAAAAGGCATGTAACCAGGGGTAGATTTGGGGGCAGGGATGGCCCGCAAAAATTACAGAAAAGTACCCAAATTTTTAGAAAATTATGTTTTAGCCCTAAATTTTTTTTATAATTTTCACTTTAGTCCATCCACGGTGGAGGGACTAAACTAAAATTTTTGAAATGTTTTTGTAGCTTAAGTATAGTTTCAGAAAGATATGGGTACTATTCTGTAATTTTTGCCGAACCTTTAGAGAAAACGAACATCAGCTTGAAATTAACGGCATTGTGCTAGGCACTCATTTTTAAAAGCTTATTGTGTTAGACGATCCACTTGATAGTTTATTGTTCTGGCCGTTCCTGGAGCAATAGTTGATTGTGTTAGACGCACCTTAATCTTTTAAAAAATCAGGTTACAAGTATCTTAAAGTAATTTAATTAGTCTTTTTAATCTCTTAAAAAAAATTAACTATATCTTATATTTAGGATTTATGTCAGTATTTCCTTTCTGTTGTACAGAAATTGATTAATAGAGATAATCATTATCAATGTTTATTAGGGAAGCAATAGCATGATGCTTCTCTTTTTCACCTAGCTTAAGTATTTTACCCTACAACAATGCTGAATATATGTAAATGAGAACGTGAAGAGCATTCTCTGAAATAATTTTAAATAAAATTAAACGTGTAGCTGAGAATTTCAATATATATGTCTATAGATGAGAACGGCAAATGCAGAGGTAGAACCTACGTTTGTAAAACTAACTGTCAAACTAAAGTTTCCACCTCTCGCTCTCTTTCTCTTCTCACTTTATAGCTGAATTATGACTCATAATGATCAGAAAGAGGCAAATATGGGAGAAAGAACCAGCAGAAGAAACCTAATGATAGAACTTAAGGAAATTAAGAGAAAAAAAGGGAAACTAAAGTCAGAATTTAAAACTCTAGTTAAGAGAAGAGATGGGATAGATTAGAATCTGAATTTGAGTTTTAGGGAAAGAGAAGAGATAAACATCTCAATAATAACTTCATTCATCCATGTTTTGGTAGAATACATATATGATATTTATAGGATAACACATAGACTAAAAATAAACTACCTTATTTTATGCATATAAAACTGACAATAACCAGCACTCATACACTGAAAATAACTACCTTATCTTATCTATATAAAACTGACAATAACCAACATTAGACACTTTTCACTTCTAACATAAGACACATGCTTGTCACTTTTAACATAAGACACAATAAAACATAAAATATAAATAACCACTAGTTTGCTATCGCGTAACCACAAAAGGTTTGTCTTTGAAAGAGTGACTAGGTATCTATGGCCAGGAAGTTTCAGATTGATTAATCATGGTTTCAGGTTTTGCAGGAGAATGAGCAGTGTTTGAGATCTTGTCATCATAACCTGACGAAAATTATTTCATTGGAATACATAAGATAATTCTTGATATGTGTGTGTGTGTAGATATAGAGATATTGGTATATGTATATATGCAAGTATTTGTTGCAGAAGAGCCAAAATATACTCACAGCTGGAATTTTTCCAACCCAGAATCATGTTATCACGATCAAAGACTAAATGGTAACCAGTCATGAAATTCTCTGCATGATAATGAAGCAAGAGGAATATAGCAAACTCAAAACTATTGACTCACATTTTATGTTTGCTATGCAAATATTAATGCTTTTGGCACAAATAGTTCGTTTTGATCCCTATAATTTCATAAGGACTTGGTCTAAGTATAGAAACCAAAACAAAAACTTACCAAAAGTATGCAAATTAGTCGTTAAACTCAAACCAAATTTTTATAAAAATATAAGAATCAAAACCAACAATTTTAAATTATAGGGACCAAAGCTAAAACTCACGTCCTATGATATTCACGTCATCACTTTTCACGATGCCAAGGCAAATCACAGTGCTAAAAGTTTCAATGCCCTGGAGACCGTAACAAGAATTAGTAGACTGAGAAGAGATGTGATACATCATAGAATAATGTATCAGGTGCTGGTATAATTAACCAATAAAAAACTTTTAAATTAAGGAATGTGGGTAAGCAATTCTTGATATCATGGACTAGTCAGATCTTCCTTACCTCAACGACAACATAAACAAGTGGATCAATCACATAATAATCGTCTCCCCCTTTCATTTTCAAGTTCAAGGAGGGAAATTCAGGACTGGTCTGATTGCTGCAGATCACACTCAAGTCAGAAAAATGTTAAAAACAAGAAAATTTTAAAGAATTGAAAAAGAGTGTGCCAAGATAAACCAACCTAGTTGTATTTTCATAACAATACTCAAAGGGCATCTGAATATGAGGATCAAATTGATAACGTTTTCCTTTGACCATGGAATTGAACTGCAAATTAAAAAAAAGAAAAGTTTAACAACTGAGCACAAGAAAAAAAATGATGTCATCATAAAGGTAGTGAACAAGGATTACTTACACTGCTTGTAATGTTTGAATAAGCAGGGTCGTTTAGGTATGTAAATGAAGTTCCAGTGTCAAAAATTGCATTGAACTCGGAGTCTCTAGCTTTTTCACCAACAATAATTTGAGTGATACTGATGTTGTAACTTGGACTGACAAATTAGTTGCCAAGGAAAATGGGTATAATTAGTGTGAAAAACACTGAAAAATAGATGCAAGAATTTCTAATTTCAATGATGTCCCCTGCATGCAATGTGAGTGGCATCTTCTAATATATCAAAATAACCAAAGAGATTAAGTCAGTTGGAAGGAAATGATAGAAGCTCATCTTAACAATTAAGTTCAACCTTTTCAAAAGCACAGTGAAATCAAAATCTCGACTCTATTCAGAGAAGGTGTTCAATCTAAGACAAAATCCAAGACACCTTTGATCTTAATGACAATAAAAGAAAAAGAGACAAAAGAATCCATTTGATGAGAATCGAATTGTACCAATGAGAAACCAACGAACCAGTCTCTAATCCAACTATGAACAAATGCCTCCATTGACTTAATGATCAATCCAACTTAGGAATCATTGAAAAGAATGATCACTTACTGGGATGCGCCAAGGTGGTTGATAGGTGTTTTCCTTTGGTCTGAGCTGCCATTATCTCCGAATCTTATTCTTCCAGAACCATCATCCCCAAAACACATAGAGAAAGAATTTGAAGTGAGCCCTTTTTTAGCTAATATGCTTGGAACTGATATATTCTCTATACCAAGCCCAAACAAACCATTTGGTGCTGCTCCAGTTAAGAAGGAGCCTGTCTGAACCCTACCACATCTGCAACAAGCAAGAATCAAACACAAGCCATTGCAGGAAACTAACTTTTCATATCATCTTAAAAAAAACTGTGATTTCCATTGTAAAGAACCATCCCATTTGGAACAAGGCATTAGAAAGTTATTTACCCAAAATTAATATGTGCATCCACTTGTTTGGTCTGATCATCATCTGTAACTAAGTGCAAGACATCTTCCACTAGGACTCCAGTCGATGATGTGTTTTCTGTAAGGTAGCGAACTTGATATGCACAAGAGCTGTTAGATGAAGGACATTGTTTCTTATGCGGACAAATGGTGCTGTTACAGGGAACATTCTTGCTTGTAGAGGACGCATGAGGATCGTAGATGTTAAGTTTCACTACCTGTAAAATGCCAGGTATTGAAGAAATTAGTGTCATTTTGTTTTAGTATACATGAAGGACATTGTTAGATAGTTGATTACGTCCTTTTACTTAGAAATTTATTAAAAAGTATATACTATATCTATATATATACCTGTCGTTTTGGTGCACTCAAGGCATGGACGCAGTTCAATTTGGTACAATTGCACGGAAACCAGAACAAGTCACTGCCAGTGTCTAATGCCACCAGAAACCATACAGGTGGTGTCCCAACAGAAACATTGGCGTAATGCAAACTGAATTCCACAACACAGCCATAAACTATTACTCATGTGAATCAATTGCGTGATTTGCAACAAGTAACTTTCTGGAAAAATAAATATGTCTCCTCTGATGAACCGCCACGTGATGCATTACTTTATGTAAAATGTTTTAGTGGGTAGCTAGCCATTTTCTAGTAAAATTAAATTATATTCTTTTCATATAATTACGGTGACATTTGAGTATTCTCGAACCTAGTTGGAGGTAACTCTACCAGAGGAGTTTTTTTTTTTTTTACACAGAGTACAACTCGAGACATTAAGTAGTTAAAACACCTTACTAGAACTGATGCATGTTGGTGGTCAAATTATATTCTATAAACAGTTTATTTCCCATAGACCTATGAAAAAAAATTGATTCCTTTGATTTTTTTTTTTTTTATTTCTAATTTTTTGAGAGTTTAGAATAGAGAGGGAAGAAGATTGGATAGTGCTAGTCTCCCATCCTTTTGAACAAAAATTATATTTATTAATTTTTTTAAAAAATTATATGAACCTTTCCTACAAAGATATCAAAAACAAAAATTATATTGACATGTCTTAAAAAAAATTTTAAAAAAAATCAATTAGGCATACTTCCATTATATACAGTTAATATATTACACAAATTTATTGTGTGTTCTTAAAATTTACGAAATTCTGTTTGAAAATTTTTATAATTATTTTAAAATGATTTTGTTTAATATATTTTGGAATTAATCTGAGGATGTAATTTTTACTTAATACCCTATACCGTGATATATGCTTAAGTTTATACGTTTATTATATTACATTTTGAAATTTTTTTGCCAATGTTTATTAAACTTTTTAACGCTCCTTCATTAATGTAAATCACGAATTAGTCATATTTATCCTATTATTATATATATATTATTTTTATTTAATTATTTAAAATATTGGTGAACTATGAGCATAATATCTTCAATTTTTTAAGACAAATCCTCTCTAATACAAAGAAAAATAAATCAGTAATTGAGTGGTAGTTGAAGAAGTCTTACTGTCCCAAGGAAGCAATCCGCAGAGTATCGTTGCCGGAGGAGAACGTCAGAGCCGCCGGATCCACACCGGTGAGACCACGACCTCGGACAAGGCGGTCTCTGTGAGACATAGCCACGTAGTACTCTCGACTTCCCCTAGCCGGTAGGTCATGAATGCCCAGAATTCCCTTAACGGGATCCGAATACCGGTGATGGATCGTGAACCCGAGAGTCCGGAATCCATAACAGCTTCGCAAACCCAACCTCACCAGTACCACCACGAACAGGAGCAATCGACGATCAGAACTCAACGGCGAAGCCATGAATGAGCGAAGTTGTTGAAGGAAATGTGCCGAAATGAGGTAAACTAGGAGGTAGAAAGTACTGAGGAAGCTTATGGTGGTGTGGGAGACGAACTATAAGATTGAGAGGGAAACGTTGAGAAAGAGAGAAATTTAAGATTGGACGGTCCAGATGATCACTAAAGTAGTGCCCACAAGTTTGTCGTTTTCTTATCTTTCCACGTGTCTTGTATTATTGTCTGCTACGAGTGCTATGTGTCTGTTATTTTAGTCGCACGTGAAAATAACGTTTCATTATGGGTGAGAATTAAGGAGCAATTACCCGTATCACATCGTATCACTCAATAGAGAGGAAACATGATGTCAAATCTTTAAGATAAAATTATAATAATATAATATTTTTATAATTTATTAAATCTAAAATGATTTTAATTCAATAGTGAAAAAAGAATATAAGGGATATAAAAGATAAGCCAAATCCAGAATTATCACCATAGGTATGTCCCGCCAGTTTCAGTATAAAATATTCTTTGAAACGTTGCGCAGTAATTTTTTTGGGGCAGTCTTGTCTAGTTAGATTCTTTTAGGTCTGTTTCTTTTTATTATTAAAAATTTTAGGAAAGGGATCAAACTCACCCAAAGTTTAAGGGCAGGGCGCTTGAAACCCAATGTACATGAAATATTGGTCAGAGAGTACACATGTCTCCACCTCTACCAGCATTACCTCTGCTTCCTAGACCCCTAAGATGCCTCCCCCAACGCCTTGACCAACATAGGGATTGAACCTCCCCTAAAAGTGAGGAAGACCGACCTCCACACCAGTTGAACCTAAAAACGAGGAGTTTCTTTTAGGTCTGTTAAATATTAGAAAAGACACTTACACTAAGTGGGGGCAATGAAAACCCAAATGGAATAGCGATGATAATATCATAAAACTATGACACAGAACTAACAAGGGTCTGGATACTTTTATTAGCATTTTCTTATTGGCCCTCATAGATTTTAAATCTTCACCATAACAGAACCAACAAGGGGTCTGGATACTTTTATTAGCGTTTTCTCATTGGCCCTCATAGATTTTAAATCTTCACTATGCATTTGATATTATTGCCCAAATTATCAATTTTGTTTTGATATTAAATTTTTAGAAAAGGAGTTACTCCCTCTAATCCTTATTATAAAGAACCAACTACCAATATTTTTTTGTCCTTATTATAAAGCACCAATTTACTTTAATTAACTCATTTATTACTATTTTCTCATTATACCCCCATTTTTAACTAACTCATTTAAATCTATATTATTAAAGTAGGGGTGAAGTTGGAAACATTTATTAATTTTAGACCTAAGGAGTTAACTTTCATTATTTAGTTTGTGAGAAATATTAGTTGATGCCTTATAATGAGGATCAGATAGAGTAGTTGGGATCGCCTACAATTTAAGGGTAAAGATAAGGCATTTGGAGCACCCTCTATCAAGAATTAAAGATTAAAAGTAGATATCCGTTTGGAAACCTTCCAAAACCTAAGTTTTGCGTAGTACAAAGTAAGTATATGAGAAGAATTTTATCTCGACTTGCGTGAAACCTAGATTTTGTTTGATTGCCAAACAGCATGCACATGCCTCCATCTTATACTCCTCTCCCTGGCCCCTTGCTTTCTCATGCATTCTATTTTCTGAACACTTTTTTTTGGGCCCACCCACTAACACTAATATTATGGGACTCTACAAACAAAAGGCAGTCCAATTAGTAACATTATATTGTAGTCAGTGAGTTTAAATCATGTCGTCTTTCCCGCGAGAACATAATAGGTTGGCTGATGCGTTGGCCAAAATGGGGATTTCTAGATCCGCTATTCTTGATGTTTGCCCATTTTATTTGAGATCTTGGTTTAACCAAGAATGTATGGGATTAAATTCCCTGTCTGTGTAATTCATTTACTTTCATGTAGGTTCTAGCCATCTTTGTTATAAAAAAAAATCATGTTGTCTTTAGCTTGGGATCTTGTTAACTGTCTGACTCAGCCTTCTAACCTTCAAACTAGCTTGCTGGTTAGTCAGATCAAACAAATGGTGGCTAGGAATTGGGTCATCTCTTTTTGCTATGTTCCTAGAGAACTCAACAAAGTGGCTGATTCTTTAGCCAAATGGGAAATATCAAAATCTGGGATCCTCGGCGAATGTCCTGTAACCTTAAGGACTTTAAGGCCCCGTTTGGATTAAAGGAGAGGAAGTAAGGGAAATGAATGGAAATAAAAAGAAAAGAATGGAAGGGAAAATATTTTACCTTTGATGCATTTGGTTACAGCGGAAAAGAAAATAGTTGGATTGGAAAATTATTGTTTGGTTGGAAGAAAATAAGTAGGAAAATAAGGAAAGATTACTTTTTTACCCTTAACATATTTTAAGAGCTATTTAAAAAAAATATGAAACAAAATGCTAATATCGCTAATATCACTGCCCAACAATTTTAATTGCTGCTCGGGTAGCAACTACTTGCTGCTCAAGCAGCAATACTTTGCTGCCCGAGCAGCAATTTTAAAATTGCTACTCGGCTAGCAATTGATTGCTGCTCAAGCAGCAATTCAATGTTGCTCGAGCAGTGTCCTTCTTCTCAATCGCCTATGTTTTTTCTCTGTGCTCGCTTTTCATCTTTCTTCCTCCTTGTGTTGTGTTGAACTTCCACTCATAGCTCTCTGTGCTCTCTATTTTTGTTTTTCCAGCATCACACCATTTTATAGAGGTACATGTGGTAAGGGCAAAATCTACTTTCATACGGGCTGGAAAATCGGTTCCCACCATTTTTGGTGGGAAGTCATTTTCATTTAAACGTTGGAAAATGGCGCCACTGGGAAAATCTTTTCCTACGGAAAATTTGAACCAAACAGGTGCCGCCACCGGAAAATTTAAATTTTCCTTTTCCATCGCTCGATTTTCGCTGATCCAAAGGGGGCCTTAGTTGATAAGGAGTGTTGGGATTTATCCCTTTTAATATGTAATTTATTTTTCCTTGTACTGGGGCTATCTAGCCTTTCGTTCATACAAAAATAAAATCATGTCGTCGATATTAAAATTTTGTTGATAGACGACGTATGAATACCTTTATATGCGCTCTTTAATTGACCCCAATGAGCTAGATCTGGATTCCCTCTGATGCATCGGAAGGTCTTTTGCAAATTTTTTTTAAAAAAAATCAATGTCATTTCTACAAAGGACCCTCTGATGTATCGGAGGGAATCCTGATCCCAACGAGCTATAATACCCAACTCACTTATTAGAGTCTTTCTTTCATCATATGGAAGGTATTTATATTGTTTTACAAAAAATAGTGACTAAATAGTTCTTTTTTGTCACGTAACAATATTATTATCAATGAACCTGTTTGGAATCAACTTAAAGTTGACTTTAAGTGAAGGGCCAGTGAAAAAAAAGTTTGTAGTTAACTGTTTGGGTTATCCATTGCGTTCACTGGACTTATTCAAAAATCACAATGTTACTGGGCTTAATGATTAGCTCCAAGTCGGAGCTTTTTTGGCATTATGTTATCTCAGAGCCAAGTACATATAATTTATATTCACATAAAGAGATCTATTCATTAATGTCTCCCAGTTTCTCTTCCTCTCTCTATTCATGTGAAAGCTTCTTTTTTATGTGGGCCTACCATCAATAATCATATGGTTTCTTAGTGTGGGCCCTGCCACCAAGTTTTTTTTTTAAACTATTTATATATTTATTCTTTCTTTTTTTTTTCCTTTCCAAAACATAATTTGGGATTTTATTTCCAAAATTTAAATCCTTCCATGTAAATTCTTTATATTGAATTAATATAAGTAAATATAAATTTAATATATTTTTAAATAATAAATACATTTATTTTTCCTTTTTTTAATTTTAAATACAAATACAAATTTTTATCTTTATTTATTACAATACATACAACTAATATTAATATATGTAGGATTCAATAAGATTCATGTTATTTTTAGTCATTTTCAATCTCAACTGATTTTTCAAATAATAATCCAAATACTCACCAGTTTAGAAAAAAGTCACTTCTGCAAAAGCCAAAAGAATAATCCAAACCCAAATCATATTTATAACCTCACTTTTTTTTTACCGAACTTTTATAAAAGTCAAATAATTTTTAAACCACCGCTAACCCAAACAAAGCCAATATCATGTCTTCTCTCAAATTACTATATGAGTGTCCTGCTTTAGTTAGATGTAAAGTTTGAGGCACGCGTAGCGTAACAAATTCGATATGGATATATTGATATTTTAGCGATAGATAATAATTAGACAATAAGATATAAAATATTTTCTTTAATTATTCTGTATAATCTGTCAAAAATTGTTTGGCTACCAGATATTCCCATTCCCTTAGGATAGATACAAGATGGCTCCAAACGATCGTCATCCTCCCTTGTCCTTTCTGCTTGTTTACAAGGAATTAATTTTATTTTGTTATATTATATTTATGGTAAATTTGTGATAAACCAAATAATTTTTTGTCGGCAAAAGAAACAAAATACTTCTGTAGGGTAAATGAGCAAAAATACACATGTGCTTTATCTTCGGGAGCGCCCAATGCCGTATGCTTTTTTTGGGAGCAAAAATACACATGTGGTTACCATTTTGGAGTAAAAGTCACATCCCGTTACGTTACTTTTCACTTAATTTCTTTCTCTCTCATCATGGTGAATAGTAGCATAACGGTGAGATGTGACTTTTGTTCCAAAATGGTAACTACATGTGTATTTTTGCTCCAAAAAAAAAGCATATGGTACTGAGCGCTCCTGGGAGTTGAACATATGTGTATTTTTGCTCATTTACCCTGTATATAATTTAAAATGAATTTCGCGCCAAGGAGATGTATCATTCACTAAATCTGATGAATTTAACGTGTACTATCTATGAAACAATAGGGAAGCAGAAGTTAACAAGTCGTCAACAAGCTAATTGCAGCTTGTTTGAGTCCTTCATCATTAATAAATAATTAAATTTTTATATTTTGTATTAATTTTAAATTAAATTCTTGTCTATTTAAAAATACACAGCTTGCTTAAAATTCCTCGCAGACTAACAATATAAAACACTGGTTGAAGACTAACAATATAATACCCTTTGTTTGGCCCGATCATAATGATTCTCACCGTAAACAAATAAATGATCATAAACTAACCTTGCTTTGTTATTTATGGAGGCGCATTGAACAGACGATTTTTACATATCTACCGTGAACCACCAACGGATCAAACAAATGAATGATCATAGAATATGTGACCCCCCAAAAAAAAAAGAAAGAAATGCAAAGCAAGTCAAAAGTGAAGTACGACTGAAGAGCGAAGTTGATGATGCCCTTGACCTCAGTGACTCGGTTCGGGTCTTTGTGGTTGATTTTAGTGTAGATCAGAGTGGATGCCAAGACCTGCTGCTACAGCATGAGGCACTTTATTTGAGTGTCTTCGCAGAAACTTCTCCCTCAACATCATAACCTGTTAATAGCATCAAAATATTAACATTAATACCCTCGAAAACCTAATAAAATGGAGAAATAATAGTTCATATATATACATATATAAGCATTTATCTTTCTTGGACAAGATCTGGATAAAGAACCGAATCACTTTGAGAAGAAATGGAGATAAACATCAAATTTCTTCCAGCCCAGTATGAGCTTTTCTTAGTCAAATACAATTTGGTAGCCTGTCATGAAGATTTCTGCAATAAACATCAGAACAAGTGAGGGCCAAAATTATGGAGAGAGACTACTGAGAATCAGCATATATTTTACTTGGTAATAAATCAGCAATGGCTTATTGGTATACAGGCAAAACGACCAGTCCCATATTTTGTTACTTCCATTTCGTGTGAAGTGGTCTTCAAAAGTTAAGCTTGCCCCAGATGTACGTAGTCAATTTACTTTAACTTCATGGCATAGTAAGTCTATATAATGATCTTTGATCCAAAAAAAAAAAGTCTATATGATCTAACAATGTAATAAGAAGGAAAAAACAAGAAAATACAACTTACGTCCGATTATATTTAGTTCAGCTGTACTCTTGACAACTACTAGGCAATTATAATACCTTAGATTATTATTGTTATTTTAATAATAATAATGATAATAATAATAATAACAACAACAATAATAATAATAATATAGATATTAATATTAAAAACTAATAATATAGTAATGATAAAAAAACAAAATTATTTAATTAAATTAGAATTTAATAAATGATTTGTCATTATTTTATTCATTAAACTAGCAATAGCTAAAGAGTCCAACCCACAGAGCCTAGCTCATAGCTAAACCCTAATTTCAATTATAAACTTAGATCTACTCACCTAATCCTAGCCATCACTCATTAGTTTTCTCTCTGAAAATTCTTTGCGGCAGAATTCCTCTTCTCGGAGCTTAGCAAACACGGAGACCAAGTAATCCTAATCCCTAGAACAATAGGATTTTAGGGTGTTATGCCAATCTTAATTTGAGCAACAAATTATGAAATTGCTCATCTTCTCGCAACATATAAATATATTCTTTAGGATCCATTAGTTGCGCACCATGCTTTGAAATCCGGTGCATCCTCCGTTCTGTCTTGTTCGTTGTGGGTTCTCTTATGATTGGATTGGATTTGATATATATATGTAATATGCCATGCTTTTCGTTGCAAGATATATATATATATATATATATATATATATATATATATATATATATATGTATGTATGTATGTATGTATAGTGTTTTGTCTTTTATTAATTATCATTCCGCATGTGCATAGTCTGTATGATTGAGAAGGAGAACTAATTGAATGGGAGGTGGGGCCCACGATGAAAATTGGAATGGATGAATGATTACTGTCTTTGTGTTTCTTTCTAATGGCTATAGTGTTTTGTCTTTTATTAATTATCATTCCGCACGTGCATAGTCTGTATGATTGAGAAGGAGAACTAATTGTGGGAGGTGGGGCCCACGATGAAAACTGGAATGGATGAATGATTATTGTCTCTGCGTTTCTTTCTAATGGCTTTTATATATATATATATATATATATATTATAGGGTTTAAATTATAATCCTGAAAATTTCCTATGAACACCTTATAAGCCATGAGTATTTACCTTATAGTTTAAATTGGGAAACCCCACAATAAAATAGAGTCAACATTTTAATGATTTTATTTGAGAAAACTTACGAGCTCTCATAAAGAATTATAACTCTTAGGTTTGTAAAATTAAGATCAACCTTTTCTTGTAGGAGTTAAAGATTTTATTATTATTGTTACAAATATTTGTATATACCCAATAAAAATAATTTAGGAATTTTACGAGTCTAAACTACTTATAATAAATTAGCAAGTGAGATGATAGCTTTGGGATAGTACCTTCTAAAGTGATGAACACACACTTTTAAGGCTTTACGCAGTTGAAAAATTATTTGATGTAAATCGATATATCCGTTCTTCCTAAAGTGGTGTTTGACAAAATATCCGGGGCACTAGTAGCAACTTTAAGAAGAGGTGTGCACAGTAGGAAGAAAATGATTTATGGCCAATTGATGATTTGTGACTAGCAGGTTTCTGGGTCACAGGGTAGACTGACAGGATATCCGGGTCTACCACGGTTCTTTTCCCACTAGTAATCTATATATAAACAATGGCACTACAAATATAGGATATTTTTATTTTATTTTATTCTGTAATTATTTATTTTATTCTAACTTAATTGATTAATTAATTTAATTGTTATTTTATTTTATATTATCCTTATTCAGTTAGGATTACCAACTTTTGTTGATGTATGTGTTCTTGGGCTGCGATGATTTATCGGGGGAGCCGAATTTCAGTAAAACAGGTTCTAAAGGTTGGGGCTAGCAGTGAGAAGTGAGGAAGACATCAAATTCTAAATTTTATTTTATTTTTTTATTATTTTATTTTGTTTTGTTTTACGTAAAACATTTCTATTTAGGATTAAATTTATTTAACGTAATTAGTAGCCTTGCACTTGTCCCATATAAGTGCGGCGGTGACACTTCCTGAAGTCGATTATTTTGGATTTTTAGTTATTATTTATGGAAACCATCGAAATTTTATGTTTTATAACTGTTATAAATTCGGGGTGTTACAACAATATACAAGTTCACTCTGCAAAATAATTAGGAAGGGAAAATCCAACTTTAGTTTTACCCTAAGCTTAAAAGCATATGCCCATAGTAATGAGGTTTATAGATTTAACAACCACCCGAGTAGAAATGATCATTATTGGATCATAAAGGGCAAAATTACTTCCTCCTCTCATGGTTAAACCCATCCCAGGAGTCGGGCTTACGTTTGTATCAGAACTGTCCATAAAAGTAAGAATATTTAGTTTTCAGAGGTAATATCTACACACACATGCAGAGTATGTATATATATACACACACACACATACAAGTTGGAATGATTTCTATGACCTCTTATCATAACAATATTCAAATGGAATTCTTGAATCTTGTATCTGGGAATAAAACTAGCTACAAAAATAACAACTTCGGTTGCGTCCAGTATCAAATGATATGTAAGCCATATTTAAACAGAATTGATCCCTTTTCAATGCTTACACTCTTAGAAAGCCTTGTGTAGGCACAAGGCTGGATCAACCAAGTATGTAAAAGAATAAAAGATGTCCCAGAATCAAAAAGAGATGTGAATTCCACGTCGATTAGAGTTTTTCCTACTCGGACTTGAGTGACTGTGATGTTATAGGTAGGGTTGTTAGATATGTACAGGCATAAAACTTATTTATTATTATTTTTCTATTATGTCCAGGAACTCTTTAATTTTAAATCTTTATCATTAAACTAAAATTAGGTAAAATTGAAAATCTTTATTAATTTTGAACTAGACTTAACTTTTATTCTTTAATTTATGAGAAATCATAGTCGATGTCTTTTAATAAAGAAAAAAAAAGGGAGTACATCATCCGATGATGCAAGGTCTACTTGATTTTCTAGGTTTTTTTCCCAAAGTGCCCCTTTTAGGAAACTATTTACCAAAATGCCCCCATTTTGAAACTATTTCTCATTATGCCTCTCCCAGAAAACATATTCCCAGTATGCCCCTATTTAGTCGACTAAACTAAGGGCTTAGTTGACTAAATGTCGTGGGTTCAATTTTTTTTAAGACACCCGACATTTAGTCGATTAAACACCTTGTTTAGTCGACTAAACCCTGTAGTTTAGTCGACTACATGTCGGGTGTTGACTTTTTTTAAAGCCCACAACATTTAGTTGACTAAACCACAGTGTTTAGTCGACTAAACACAGACAAAGAGCTTTTTTAAAGCCCTCAAAACACAGCAACTTGAATCTTAATCGTTTAAAAACGTCTCCAAACCTCTCCCCACTCTCTTTTTCCCCAAATCCTTGCTGAATTCGTTGGTGGGTTGCATAGGAAACTTCAATCTAGTGGCATTTGCGTCGATATCGGTATGTTTTCATCACCATTTCAGATTTCCGCTATCTTTTGTGTGTTTATGCGAACCCCATTTAGGTTTTTTTGTTTTTTGATTTCATTGGGTTGTTTTGTTATGTATCTTTGATTCATTTGAGTATTTATTCCTATTTATGGAGGAAAATGATAAATGTACATGTGAAAATGAAAAGATTTACATCGGTTGAGAATTTTTTTTTATTTTTGGAAGAATATCACTTCGTTTTTCATCAACTTTTTTTTATTTGGTCAGCTGAAACCCTCCATTTTGTAGCTAAAATTCTAGTGTCAAGGATGACTTCAAGTTTAAACACTTACATGACTGTAATCTACCACAGTGGGGGGCATTTTGAAGGTCTCGACGATGTTAAATTTGAAGGAAAAATGAAAATGATGAAAATCAAACGGGGTACTACATACAACGAGCTAAAAGAAAGAATTTACCAAAAATTGGGGCTACATGGCAAACAATGCATTCATTAGTTAATTGCCAGAGTGGAGACTATAGTGGGTAAGGATAATATATACGACATTAGTACTAATGTATGTGATGATGAAGATGTAGATTGTGTCATAGATGCATTTGCTAATCGGATTACACAAAATTTTATTGAGATATACGTTGAATTTGAATATGGTGAATCATCATCTATACCTATGCATACAAGATCCCCACAATATTTTGGTGAAGAAGACAGACATGTTGGTGTATCTGCACCTTCGTAAGTGTTAAGTCAGGTAACATTGATAGATGAAGAGGAAGATGAGAATATGCACAGCGATGAAGAGGACAAATTTGAGAGGTTTATTCCACTAGGTGACAGCTCATATACCAATGTGGAGGGTGATTTTGATTCTTGCTCGAACCTAGTAAACCCAGGGACCGCAACAATGCCACCACTTCGGGTCAGTCTGGCCAGCATCAGGAATAACATCCTCTTCACTAATGTAGTGCCACACACCATCTGCCCCCTTGGTGATCTTACACTGCTCAAGTAGGCGTTGTCCAAAACTGACATTCCATATTTTCTGATTTACCATCACCTCATTGTCCATAGGAACACCAAATTTCTCTAAAATCTTCTGAACCAGGTAGGCGCATGGGAGTGCACCTTTATGTTTTGCCTTATACATATGCCAACATATATAATGTCTCCAATTAACCTCACTGCCACGCCGAATCGCCCACATAACAAGGATGTCACCCTCCAACACCCGTGAATGATTGTAGGCCCGAGGAAACAATATGTGTGTGATGACATAAAATAGGATCCGAGAACTAACAGTCAACTGGCCCACAGTAACGACAGGTCTATGCTCTTCTGGTCTCCTGGACTCATACACAGCCACATCTCGAGAATAGCCCTCCATGACAAATATGTTGTCTCCATCAAACTGGTATCTATCCCCATCATCAAAATCAAATCCCAGGAACTCCGTCCACATGGGAACCGTCACCAGTATGTCAACCCCGCAGACACGAGATTGCAAATCACCATTGTTGTAGCTCATGTTATGGTAGAAAGCTCTGACCATAACCTTAGAATAAGGACAACTCATCTCCGCCATCCCGCTCAAATGCTCGGTGCTTGATCCGTTTCCCACGCTCATCACCCGTGTCAGAAGGAGCTTGTCTACGACGCATGGTGACAACAAAGACCTACAAAGAGACATTACAAACAATAAAGATACAAGAAACTTCAAATTATTCGAACAAATTACCATCTAAGCAACATAAACAAATATCAATAACTATAAGCAACAAACAACCATCATTTTAATAAAAAAAAACACAATCAAGTGACATTTATGGAAAAACAATGTAAAATTCGTCCAAAAATTAAAAAAAAATCTCATAAACACACAAAAATTCTCATAAATGTGTACATTTATCGTTTTCCTCCACCAATAACAATGAAATACTCAAATCAATCAAAGATACACAACAAACCAACAAATATTGACGAAAAAACGAAGTGAAATCTGTCCAAAAAAAATCTCATAAATGCAAAAAAAATCACATAAACATGTACATTCATTGTTTTCCTCCACAAATAGCAATGAAATACTCAAATCAATCAAAGATACACAACAAACCAACAAATATTGATAAAAAACGAAGTGAAATTCGTCTAAAAAAAAAAGAAATTCTCATAAACGCAAAAAAAATTCACATAAATATGTACATTCATCGTTTTCCTCCACAAATAGCAATGAAATAATTAAATCAATTAAAAATACACAACAAAACCACCAAATCTAAGCACAAAACAGTCAATCTATAATGGGGTTCGCAATAACGCAATGACGCAAATGAAACTCCAAAATTGACGCAAATGAAGTTCTCTCCACAACCCACCAACGGCTTCAACAAGATTTTGGAGAAAAAGGGAGGGGGGAGAGGTTTGGGAGGTTTGGAGACGGCTTACTTTGGGTTTATACCGCGGTTAGGTTTTTTAAAAACCTAACTGTCGACATTTAGTCAACTAAATCCTGGGATTTAGTCGACTAAATGTCGGGTGTTTTCAAAAAATGAAAACACCCGATATTTAGTTGACTAAACCAGGGGTTTAATCGACTAAATGTCGAATGTTTTCAAAAAAAAAAAATTGAACCCCTGCATTTAGTCGACTAAACCCCTGGTTTAGTTGACTAAATGTAGGCATAATGGGAATATGTTTACAGGGAGGGGTATAATGGGAAATAGTTTTAAAGTGGGGGAATTTTGCTAAATAATTTCTTAAAAAGGGGCACTTTAGAAAAAAAAAAGCCTGATTTTCTGAGGGCAACTACAAACCAAACCGAATATCGGAGATAACATCGAAAAATTACACACAGAAATAGCGAGGAAGTGAACGAAAGCAACATCATGTATCTTGAAACGAGAGAAAGAGCTATAGCGTGGAGGTGACGAAGCTGCGCAATCAACGCAGGCCTTGGTGGGTCCCACGAGCTGAAGTGTACAATTTTTCGGGGATTCAGCTTATGTCCTTTGCAGCATTCCCTTCACTGCATCAAACGCGCCCGTTTTGCCGCAAAGATCCTCACACCTGATCCTTTCATTATATATATATATATATATATTCAGGTAAGGAATTTAGGAACGGCCATTCAGGTACGTTAGGATAGTAAAAAAAATAATTTAGGATACTGAATGATACTAAAATTTTTTTGATGATCTTAAAAAATTATTTCAAGGTATTGACTAATACTAAAAAAATATTTTAGAATACTTATTGGTATTGACAGTTCATGATCTTAAAATATTATTTTAAGATCTTGAAATTTTTTTCATGATATTGAGTGATACTAAAAGGATACTTCATAATACTTACGAGTACTGAAAAACTAATGAATGATATTAAAAAAATAATTTTAGGACTTTAAAAAATTAATTCAAGTACGGATTACTACTAAAATAATTCAAATACGGACTACTATTAAAAATATACTTTAGGATTTTTTTAACATTCTAAAATAATTTTTTTGTATCTTGAAGTATCATTTTAATATTCTTAAGTACTCCGAAATATTTTAAGATCATAAAATAATTTTTCAAGATTATCAAGAATTATTTCAGTACCATTTAGTGTCATGAATTATCTTTTTACTACCTAGAAAGCTAGAAGTACCTTAATTTTTTTAGTGTGAGGATCTTTGCGCCAAAACCGGCGCGTTTAATGCATGGATGCAGTGGAGGGAATGCCGCAAAGAACATAAGCAAAAAGAGAAAGTTATTTATAAAAACCAGCTAGAGAGTGTAATAATTCTAATTCTAATGTGCTAATAAATTAAAAAACCAATGGGCTATGAGGAACAATAGATAGAGAAGCAAACGTTGGCAAGAGTGGCCCTTCTCCTATGTGCTATTATTTGGACCAACGCCTATTAGTCTCATACTCCCCTGTAATAACCCTTCGTTTAAATCTTTTCTTTTTTGACTGACTTAAGTTATCCAGACATTTGTCAATTTACCTACCACATTCAATGTGCCAGATCAAGACGCGTCGGTGTCACTTCACATTTAGCATTCAAAGTGGTTCTTAGTATTAAGACCAAGCTCTGGGGTCAACTCAAAAGACCTGGTCAAGAAAACGGGTCAACTCGATCAAAACTGAAGTGGCCCTCTTCTTTCTCTAACAAACACTCCCAATGTATCTTTAACTAAATCTGATGAACTTAACAGTGTTCTATCTATGAAACAATAAGCATAAGTTAGCAAGTCGTCAACAAGTGCAGCTTGTTTCAGTCCTTCATTATTAATAAATAATTAAATAATAATATTTTTTTAATTAATTTTTAAATTATATTCTTGGCTACTGAAGAATACACAGCCTGCTTACTTTGGCCCGATCATGATGATTCTCACCGTAAACAAATGAATTGATCATAAACTAAGCTTGCTTTGTTATTTATGGAGGCGCATTGAACAAATGATTTTTACAAATTTACCGTGAACCACCAACGGATCAAACAAATGAATGATCATAGAATATGTGACCCAAAAAAAAAAGAAAGAAATGCTAAGCAAGTCAGAAGCGAGGCACGACTGTAGAGCAAAGTTGATGATGCCCTTGACCTCAGAGAATTGGTTCGGGTCTCTGTAGTTGATTTTGGTGCTGAGTGGTTGCCAAGACCTGCTGCTACAGCAGGAGGCACTTTATTTGAGTGTGGCTTTGCTGCAACTTCTTCCTCAACGTCATAACCTGTTAATGGCATCAAAATATGAACATTAATCCCACTCTACAACCTAATCAAATGGAGAACAGTTCATATATATATATATAGCATTTATCTTTCTCTTGATAAGGAACCGAATCACTCTGACAAGAAAAACAACACTTACAATCAAATTTCTTCCAGCCCAGTATGAGCTTTTCTCGATCAAAGACAACTCGGTAGCCTGTCATGAAGTTTTCTGCAATAAACATCAAAACAAGTGAAGGCTAAAATTATGAAGAAAGATTACTGAGAATCAACATATATTTTGCTTTGTAATAAATCAGCAATGGTTTATTGGTATACAGGGCAAAAGGACCAGTCCCATATCTTGTCACTTCCATTTTGTGTGAAGTGGTCTTCAAAAGTGAAGCTTGCCCCAGATGTAGTCAATTAACTTCAACTTCATGGCATAGTAAGTCTATATGATCTTTGAAAAAAAAAAAAGTCTATATGATCTAACAATGTAATAAGAAGGAAAAAAACAAGAAAAAACAACTTACGTCCGATTATATTTAGTTCAGTACTCTTGACAACTGCTAGGCAATATACAAGTTCACTCTGCAAATTAATTAGGAAGGGAAGATCCAACTTTAGTTTTACCCTAAGCTCAAAAGCATGCTCATAGTAATGAGGTTTATAGATTTAACAACCACCTGAGTAGAGATGATAATTATTGGATCATAAAGGGCAAAATGACTTCCTCCTCTCATGGTTAAACCCATGCTAGGAGTCGAGCTTGTGTTTGCATCAGAACTGTCCATAAATGTAAGAATATTTAGCTTTCAGAAGTAATATAGACACACAGAGTGTGTCTGTGTGTGTGTGTGTAAGTTGGAATGATTTCTATGACCTCATTTCATAACAATATTCAAATGGAATTCTTGAATCAGGTGGATGCCTCCTATCTCGTATCTGGGAATGAAACTGCAAGAATAACAACTTCGGTAAGGTCCAGTATCAAATGATATGTAAGGCATATTTAAACAGAATTGATCCCTTTTCAGTGCTTACATTCTTAGAAAGCCTTGTGTAGGTTGGATCAACCAAGTATGTAAAAGATGTCCCAGAATCAAAAAGAGATGTGAATTCCACGTCAATTAGAGTTTTTCCTACTCGGACTTGAGTGACTGTGATGTTATAGGTAGGGCTGTGAGACATGTACAAGCATAAGACTTAAATATTTTTCACAAGAATACGCTGGAAGCAGCAATACTGATTCGATTTCTGAAATCAGCAGGAACAAGTAACAAGGGAATTACCACTTACTGCAATGGGTTCAAATTAAATGGGGTCTCTTCTTGATCAGGGCTACCCTTGTCCCCAAAACTTATCCTTCCAATGCCATCATGTCCAAAACACATGGAGAATGAATCTGCTGTAAGACCTTCTCTGGATAACATGCTAGGAACTGATATTTTCTCCATGCCAAGCCCAAACAAACCATTGGGAGCTGCCACATCTAAGAATGATCCACTTTGAACTTGTCCACAGCTGCACATGCATTACATTTTATCTCTAGTATGTGTAAGTGACTGAAGGAAAGAAAAGGAAAAGAAAAGCCAGAAAGCTTCAAGTAATAGACTGACGTATGAAAATTGATGAAACAAAGTGTTCAGATCAGTTCGGTAATAGTTCAAAGAAACTAACCCAAATATGACGTATGCCTCCACAAGCTCATTATGATTATCTTCTTTCATCAAGTGTAGAACATCCTCCACAAGTATTCCAGATGTGGAAGTTTCAGCAGAGACATAAGAGACCGTATAGGGGCAGCTGCTGAAAGTCCCAAGACACTGATTACGGTGTATACACAAACTGTTGTTACAATTGACCTTTTTGCTCGTGGAAGATCCATTAGGATTATATACACTAAGGTCAAAACCCTGCCACAACAACATTTTATTTTCAAGAATCAAGCCAAGGCAACAAAATGCACTGTCTTTTTTTTTTTTACCAAAAATAAATGCATTTCCTCTTTTAATTCATATATCACTCATAAGCAAGGAAAATTTCTAAAATATTTTTTATTGAAAACCAAATGGGAGGACTTAAAAAAGATAAGCGCTTATTCTAGTTATCAAATATGTTGAAACTTTCCATGATTCAGGCTTTCAGCTGTGGAATTGGTTATCCTTTGATTGGCTTTGTAGTGATTAATAAATATATGGCAAACAAGACAAGATACAGGCAACATACATGGAAGCAAGAATAATTTGATAATGCAGACAGAAAATTTTATAATATTAACTTTGTGATCTGATCACTTCTTCATTAGGAAAGAACAACAAATCCTACATTTTCCAGAGTATTTTACTCGTTTTCAATGTCACATGGTATGAGGTGTAAGGAGTCATGCATAGTTGACAAAAGATCCAAAATAACACCAACAACGAAAAAGGAAAAAGAAAAGAATGGTCAATAGATTATACTTCTTTGCAAATATCCGGGATTTCTAGTAGTCTAATACTAGTACAACATAATCAAATCTTAATAAGCAGTAGGGAACATACTGAAGCAAAAACTGCGCTATCAGCTGCTGCACATCTGGTACAATCACAGGGTACCCAGAACAGGTCACTTCCTGTATCAAGAGCCACCATAAACTTCACTCCTGGTGTCCCCAGTTGAACTGTTGTATAATGCAGACTGTATGAATCTCCAGACAAGATAAAGAAAGGAGAAAGTTAAAGAAATGAGGGAGAAACTTCCAAAAACAAGAACTTATTGAGCGGGAAAAATTAGAAAAAGATTAAAAACAAAAAAAACATACAATCCCAGCGAGCTGATCCGAAACGTGGCATTGCCATCAGAGAATGCCAGGGGTGCGTCATCTTTATCGGAAAGCTTTCGGCCACGGAAGAACCGATCGCGATTGGCCAGCTCCGCATAGTACTCAAAAGTCCCCTTCTCAGGCCAGCCAGCCACCGGAGAGAACTTCCCAGTCTCCGACCACTTCTTGACCGGCTCGGAGAAACGGTGGTGCATCGTGAAAGTGAAGATGCGGGCATGGCAGCAAGAAAAGAAACTCCAAAACGAAAGCAAGACGAGGATGGTTCTTCCCAATATAATCATTGTTTCGTCAATGAGAGGGCCAAAGGCACAAAATGACAGAAATCGAGACCATAGATCTTGGAAGTGAAACCGAATTAAGTTCAAGTAAAAAAACAGAATTAGGGTTTGGAGATAGGATTTCACACAGAAATAGAGGGAGGATCTTGGGATTTTGATTTGAGAGTGAACCGGGTGTAAGGTCCTTGGAGTGCTCTTGCGTTTGTCTGCAGAAGAGCGAGGGAGTCAAGCTAGCGTAGGTAGGTATGAAGGCATCTTCAACGGGAACACGTGCGTGGACCCCACAGCGCTTGTCTTTGGCGGTTGATAACGGTCGGTGGCTTGGCGGGGGTCAAAGCTACCTTACCGTTGTATTATATGGGCTCCCTTTGATCTATATATATATATATATATATATATATATATATTAGGAAGAATTACACTCAGGTCCCAAAGATAAAAAATAATTGCCAAAATATCCCATGCCAGAATTCAATTACAAAAAAGTCTCAAAAAAATCCTTAGGACTTTTTTGTAATTAATTGAATCTGTATTTATAACTGAAAATGTCATATTTACAATTGAAAATGCTATATTTACAACAAAAATTCTCAATTTACAATTATAACTGAAAATGCTATATTAACAACTCAAAATACATTTTCAGTTGTTAATATAACATTTTCATCTGTAAATGCGGATTGAGAATTTTTATTGTTAATATAACATTTTCAGTTGTATATATAACATTTTCAGTTGTAAATACCGATTGAGAATTTTTCACTTAATTACAAAAAAGTCCCAATTGATTTCTGGCATAGGACCTTTTAGTAATTATTTTTTGTCCTTGAGACCTGAGTGTAATTCGCCCTATATTTTTTACATAAATTTTATTTTTTTTCATATATATACATAAATTTTAAGAAATAGGCATTTATGCTATGTTTGTTTTCATCGTGGGCTCCCAAAACGTGATTTTATCATGAGAAACAAAAAACCATGTTTTGGACCCAAAAAAAAAACCCCTCTTCAAACATCTGTCGTTTTTTAAAAATCTTCAAGTTCATACCAAAAAAAAAAATCTTCAAGTTACTTGTACCCAAAAAATAATGAATAGTTGTATGGGAAAACATTTTCTCATGTAGGAAAAAAAATTTCCCATGTTATACAAATATGAAATGGTGGGACCCACATATACATATATGAATTCATATATATATATGTGGGTCCCACCATTTTATGTGTGTGTAGGAATATTTTTTTTTCATGTAACATGAGAAAACCAAAGCCCTAGTTGTATTAAAAAAAAAATAATGCATATTTTTCTAAATTTTTTACTCATATTTTAATTTTATTTTTTAAGTAAAGTAAGCTTATTTACTTAGTACTTATTTTAAAATTTAAATACATAATTTAGCTAAAATAATATTTCAAGCATGTATATATTAATTCTAATACAGTATTTTTAAATTATTTATTTAAATATTATCATTTCTAATTATTTATTTATTTTAAATTAAGGAGAGAGTGCACAATTAGATTGCGAAGACAAATTAATAATCTTAAATTTATTAATATGATTTCAAATGATAAATTAAGTATTTAACAAAATATTTCTAATGGTGTTAAGAATTGGACTAAAGTATAAGTTTTGCAAGAAGAAGAAGAGAGATCTAAATAATTTAGCAAAATATCTAGAATGGATTATTAGTGAGAATTTAAGTCGTTATTTTGAAAACCAAAAAAACGGTTGGATGAAAATGGTCCCTTGTTTCTTTAATTACGATCTCCTCTTGCTGCCTGCAATATAGTTGTGAATCCTAATTAATTAATTAGTTATAGTGAGACTGCAAATACAGGAACAACTACCCAAATTTACCATAAAACAGTTATCCCATGAGAAACCTTAATTATTATTATTCCACACAAAATACATTCAAAATCTATTGATCTATATATTCAGCTCACATTTTATATATACATAAAGGGACTCGATCACGCAACATTAATTTGCGCTAATTATTGTTCTCTGCTACCTACAAAAATATTTTTTTTTTAAATTTTTAAAAAGCAAGTTTATCCCTCTCGATTGGTATTATCCTTTGCAAGTGTGAAAAATAAGCCATGCATATATATTTTCCAAGGCTCTTGTAAATAAATATAATTAAGTCGTTATATAGATCGATTTTATGTATTGTATAATCTATATTTAGATATATTGACACCTGATGATGGTGAGTTTCCACTTTTGAGAATCATGAGGCAGAGGTAAATGCACATTTATCTGCAGAGAGATAATTGGTACGTGAAAATGGTGAAACATTAATATTCCATTTGAGGATGATCAAGGAAGTGGACGTCATGAACCAATGGGTTTTCTGTTCTGGGTGGTGGAGACCCTGAGTAACAATAAGGTAAGCATCCTGTACTGAACCCCAATTCCTTCTCATTTGAATTCTGCAGTGCATATAAACTTACCCATAAATTAAACCACCTATTTTCATAATAATAATAATAATAAGAGTAAGAGTAAATGTCTAAATTTAGTAATCAACAATTTGGTTATAAGCACTCAAAACAACTATCTATTTTTCAGGTATAAAAGTAGCTATAAATAGTTTATTCGGAAGAATATAAGGCAACGCTGTCAAAAAAATTTAACTTCCTAGTTACTTTTTGTGATATGAGTTCCCCAAGTCTTCTCTTTGTATATATTACTTTAATATTTTTTTAATGAGAAAATATCACTTAGACCTTATGGAAACAATTTTATTTCAATTAACCCCAAAAGCTTCTAAAATTTCACAACACCCTTTAAGTCAAAATGAAATTATATTAAGTTTACAGTAAAAAGATATTAAATTCCCTTATTTTGTTTTTTCATAAAAGCATTTATAAGACAGATATACTCATTTTCAAGACATTTACAAGATAAATATGTGAATGATTAGGAAGTTAAAAAAATTTGGTCATTCACATATTTATCTTGTAAATATTTTTATTTTTCTTAAAAATGCCTATATTTGTTTTGTAAACACTCTTGTGAAAAAAATAAAGTAAAGACATTATTGTATTTTCACTGAAAAATCTTTTAAGGATTAATTGAAATAAAATTGTTTTCATAGGGTCTAAGTGACATTTTCCCATTAAAATAAAAAAATATTAAAATAATAGAGAGAAAATTGATAGAACATCCAATACTAAAAATAATAAAAGTTATATGTCTTCTTAACAACATTGTTATATATATTTCCAAATAAATTGTTTATGTCTACTTTTACAGCAGAAAATATATATAGTTCTAATAGTTGATAGCTAAATTATTCATTACTTAATTTACACTTTCACCCTAATAATAATAATAAGTGATCATTTTGACGATGATTGATCCAATCTAAGCCTGAACCTTTTCTGTGATCTTGTTAAGAACTCTGCTTTCTTCCCTAGCATTCGGATGGCTGGCAGAAAATGAAAACCAAATCAGCAGAATTGAAGCATACACACACACACACCCAACGACGCATCAAAGATAATTAGCACTAACATAAACCTGTGATTGTTAGATCTGAGTGGCTTGAGGAACTCAGGAATTGCAGGAGAAACCTTTCTGGGTTTAGGGCAAAGGGGTTGATGATCATCACGTTCACATCCTTTTGGTTCAATAATAATAACCCGTTCTTTCTCTCTACTTGAACCACATAGATTTCTTTTGACTGCTTGATGATGCATTTTATATATACGTGTATATATATATACCCGGCAAGCCTAGCTAAAACAAAAATTTGAAGAAAAAAGCTTTATCGCATCCAGATCGAGATGATGACGAAGACTTGTGACTCCATCCAGCTGCTAGCTCTATTCATCAATTTACTAGCCATACTTGTCGATCTTTATTTTAAACGTAGAGATGAGAAAGAGTTGTGATTTATTTATTTATATAAGAGACGTGTTAGCTAGGTGTTGCGTTCGAGTGATGTGTGCTTTTCTTGGCTGAGAGTGCATATAGCTTTTCTCTTTGACGACTATGTGATGGCATTCTTTTCCTTATTCTTCTCCATTTCTCATCTTTTCCCTACCATTTATTTTTTTCAACCTTCCCTTTTCTCGTGTCAACATAGACCCTTTTTCATATCCAAATTTCAGCCGTTAATTGAGCAAAGAATTTTTTACTTCTATTTTTTGACAAAGCGAAAAATTTACTTTTATGATTTCTCTTTGTTTACTCAATTTTTATTGAATTCTTAAAATTTTAAAATGTTTCATTTAATCTTTGCCATTATATTTTATCAATATTAAAACATCAATTAATTGACACTATTATATCCTAAAAATTCCCCTTAAAGATTAAAAAATCATTTGACCCCGGCCCCTTAATTTGATTCATTCCAATAGAGAAAATCATTTGTATTTGATGGAAGATATATCCTGGAAAAGATTTGAACATTTTTTGGATATTAACTAACTGTATTGATACACATGTAAGTTAGTTAAAAATAAAATAGGGTAAGTACTCCCTCGGATAATATATACATATGTGTGTGTGTACAGAGATGTATGTATAGAGAGAATTCATTTTTAACTAATCTAATTAGATCAATAGATTAAATTTAGTTAAATTTTCTTAAAAGTACTCTATCTTCTCAATATTACCATAAGTGATTAGCTATAATAAATAAATAAATACAGACACGATCTTAGTCATTCTCTTAATTAGCTAATACCCATAAGAGGGATTGTTCAATCCCCATATTAATTTCCAGGACAACACACACACACACACAACTTGACTATTTATGCCCTCTCTTAGCAGGCACACTTCTTACATTCTTTGTATTTAGATCGACGTATCAACATACACACTTCATTCAGGAGCATTAATAAATCACATACCTAAGTGCCAACTCAGTTATGATATAATAACACCCTGACGCACACCGTATATATATATATATATATATATATTATCACTTCGCAATCTTCGCTTCCACGAGCTTTACGACTTTGATCATCTCATTAGTTAGAACCATTAAGCCCCAACATGTGGTGCTGGTGAATTCATCAAGTATTGATGGTGAATTACACGGCCACCTCCAAAGGCTGAGCGTCGCCGCCATGCTCGTGAATGATCTCCGGCCACCACCCCCATCACGTGATCACCGTGGTTCTGGTGAATGACCTTGGCCGCCGAGATAAGGTGAGCGGTGCATAGGAGACCGACGATAAGAGGAGTCATCACTACGACTACAGCCACCATGATCACCGGGATAACCTAATTACAAAGAGAGTGAGTAAAATTATAAGTTTGAATTCTTCAGAAGAGAATGATCATAGAGAATTCACCATATATGAGATATAAGAGATAGGGTCTCAGACTTACCATAATCTCTGGAGTTCTCAAGATAGATGCCTAGGTGTTAGAATTCTTATATGAGTATGGCTATCAGTTTCTCTCTCATTGAAATATAATGAAAGTTCAATATATATGCTTGAACATTAACATTAATTATGTTCGTTAGTTTGTGGTTGGGCGGTCCAGGGTAAGTTTTTATTCCATTAGTGGATCATAAGTTCACAACAGTGAAACAATATCTCAGTTTCCACCAGTTCCTATGAATATCCATAAAACCGAGAGATTATGGATCTTTGACTTACTGTATCAAATACTCTATAAATATCATAAAGAGGGTGGTTGAGAGATAATATGTAGAAGAAGAGACCAGATAGACATGTATGCCATATTTGGGGTAAAACACTATTATAATTACAGGGGATGCATTTTATTTCCCTAAAAAGCGTATATTTTTCAAAAGGCTATTTTTTAAAAGGGAAATAAAAAATCAATTAAGGCGGTGACATTTTTATAATTATGTGCAGAAATTTTAACATATTGAATGTCCCTTTAACAAAAAAAAAAATGTCAAAAAGGTTGATTTTTAGTGTTCCTTTCCAAAATTCGGAATGACTATAGTTTAGTTTATGTATATTTTTTTTGCTAACAGTTTATGTGTGCATGTGTTTTACAGGAGGAGCAATTTGAAGAGACGCAGGCAAAAAATAAAAACCTGAACTCATGAAATATACTCATTTGGTCTTATTCATATTCATAGAGTACAGAGAGAGAGAGAATATTTGGTCATATGGATACATCAGAGAGAGAAATCTTCCATATAAGTGTATAATTTATTTATTTATTATTATCTTGATTTTGTTTTTATAGGTTATAGGGGGGAAAGTAATTAGAAAGTTGTTGAATTTCAATAAAGAGCTAATAAAATTTAAAAGTCTTCAATAGGTATTCTTTCACTTACTTTTGATAAATTATGAGATTTTTAAAATTTTATTTTTTTTAATTAAGATCTAAATGTCATTTTTTCTATTAATTAATGATGTAGGTGTGTAAATGGAGACGTACAATGCAGTTGAAAGTTGGAAGTAAATGCTGAGGTTGTGAAGTTGTTGAGCCGTATAGATAAGACATGTCATTGACCATCGCGTCAAATGATTCGGACTTGTTTGTTTGGAATGCAGTGTATCTGGAAAAGCAGTTTTCCAAATTTTCAATCGTTCCTTAAAAGTATTAATTCAAATAAATCTAAAAAACAATCTTGTTACATACTTACCTCATATATTATAAGTTAAAATTAAAAAATTATTTTTATATGTTCAAATCGATATTCTACACAAACATTTAAAACATAAAAAAAATATGTGAGATAATTTTTGTCTCAATCTATAAATAAGTGTTTTTCATGTGCCCAATAAGGATCTGCATCAACATCAGAAAGGGAATTTTCTTCCATAATGTTAACTCAAACCTTTATTAGTTAATGAAAGTCATAATCCACCCTATTTACATTCTACAGTATGTATAGCGACCTTTTTGGATCCGGCTCTCATACACTTCCCTTCTCATCCTCTTCTTCATCTCAACCGTTGGATTGAGATATGAAGGATTCAGATTTCGTTTTTTTAAATATTATTTTTTAATTTTTTAATATTTTATTAATACTTTTTAAAAGATAAAATCTGAACCATTATATTTCAATCCAACGGTTGAGATAAAGAAGATGATAAAAGAGGATGAGAAAGGAAGTGGATGGGAGTCATCTCCGATCTTTTTAGTAGTAGTATACCACCTCTGCAGATGAATATTAAGTGCAATTTCTGAGACAACTCATCTTTTTATGAGTTACCACTCTTTTCCCTTTTTTAATTGCAGTTTGGAAAAAGAAAAATTGTTCCTTGTTATAAATCATATAAAGAATAATTAATAACAGTGTTACAATTTTTCCCTTATTAAATATAATATACAAACGAGTTAATTTATAGAAAGAAAGAAAAAAAAGAGAGTCCCGATAATACCATTTATAAACGAGGATAAAATTGTGAAAATGTATTGATTTAAGGAATATTTTATACTCCTTCCATTCTTTTTATAAGCAAGAAGCATGAATTCCCTATGCTTGTTGTACGGGTGCATCAATTTTATAACATAAAATCAAATTCTCACTTTTCATTCATCCAAATTATTAAGAAATTGAAAAACAAACACAAAAAAAAAAAAGGATTTCAAATCAACCAACAAAAAAAATGAAATTGTTTCATTACCCAAAAACACAATATAAGCCACAATTACATCAATACTTGTATTCTTTAACAATTTCTATTATAGCTCAAAAGAAAAAAAATCAAAATCAAAATCAAAATGCTGGCCAACCTCCTACAAAAATATTCCTATATAGAATTGTCATTAAGTACATCTACAGCTCTCTCTCTCTCTCTTGAGGTTGATTCTTTTTATAAGCACATTTTTTCTTGTATCTCAAAATTTAAACTATTTTTTCCTCTTTTACTTCTATTAAATACACATATTTATATTAATTGTCTCTTACTTATCACTAATTCTTTTTCATTTACTCATTTATTCCATATTATGTATCATATTTTATACTCATACCCTCTCATATTTATTATTCATTCTTTCTCCTATGCTCTTTTTATAAATAAAAGCATATTTGAAAGAGACATAACATTTTTTATACATTTATTATTTTTAATTAATCTTAACCTCAAGTTTGTTATGCATTATAAAAATAAAAATTGTTTATAAACAGGATTGGATCAAGTATTTGTCTAAGAATTTAATTCACTTTTTTATCTATAACTAATTAATTATATGTATCTTTTATATTTTTTCTTTTGATCGGTACTCGTTCTTTTTTCATAATTTCCACTCATTTTTTTCTCAGACGCTCTCTATAAATAGGAAGAGTACATTAATACACACACACACACACACACTTTACACATTGATTCTCTTTATCCAATTTTAACCAACTTTGTTATGCATGTAATTCAATTATTCATAACTTATATAGAATAAGAGGGAGTGATTAATTGAGATTTTTGATCTGATGTAGCTATTTTTATTAAAAAAAAAAAATTACAAGAACAAGTTTGATATTATGATTAATTGATTATTAGGAACGTGCTTGGACCTCTCCTTAACGATATTTGCTGTGGAGAGGTTGACTCGCTTCCATTTAAAAACCAAACTACAAGGACACCTTAATTAAAACAATTTATTCACTCTTACTCTATAATATAAAGCATTTCAATTAACTTACGAAAAATTAAAAATAATATTTAATTCATTAAATGTGTCATAGATAAAAAAAAAAACTTTTGCTCTTATTGAAAAATACGATTAAAAATTTAATGTGTTGGAAAATTAAAAATGAGCATTAATTATCTTATTTATATCTTATATTATAGATCAAACTTGGTATTCTTTTAAATGCACTATATTTTATTTTAGAGTTAAGGTGCAAAAATACACATAAACTTTTTCCTCATAAGCGCCTAGCACCGCGTGCTTTTTTTAGAGTAAAAACACACATGTGGTTACCATTTTGAAGCAAAAGTCACATCTCACTGTTAAGTTACTGTTCACCGTGATAAAAGAGAAAGAGATTAACTGAACACTACCATAATGGCGATGAACAATAACTTAACAGTGAGATGTGACTTTTGCTCCAAAATAATAACTACATATGTATTTTTGTTTCAAAAAAAGTACGTGGTGCTGGACGCTCTTAGAAAACAAGATCATGTGTATTTTTACATCTTAATCTTTTATTTTTTTCACCGGATGGAGTAATTACATGAGACAAAAATAGAATTGCTACAAAGATGGGATTCACCTTTTACTTTTCAAGGAAGTATCATTTAATGCAAAAGATTGTCATTGTCAATAAATTTCAAGGAAGTATCATTTAATGCAAAAGATTGTCATTGTCAATAAAGTCAAACTACAGCCCAACTAAGGCATTGACATAGATCTGAAAATGATTTACGTTACAAACAAGAAATAATGTCGTGAAAGTTACTTTCACGGGAAATTCGCATATGTAAACTAAAAATAATAATAATAATAATTAAAATAGACTAGTATCTAAAAAAATTTTAGATCTAACTTAGTTGGTGGCGTCACGTCAGCGAACGCCACACCACGTGGCGCCACTTTGTGTGTGGCGTGCCATGTTGGCATACCACAAAGTGGCGCTGACTAGTACCTAAAAAAATTTCAGATCTAACCTAGTCGGTGGCGTCACGTCAGCGGACGCCACACCACGTGGCGCCACTTTGTGTGTGGCGTGCCACGTTGGCATGCCACAAAGTGGCGTCGCCACATGGGGCGTGCCCACGTGGCACGCCACACATAAGAGGCGCCAGCTTTACAAAAAAAAATAAAAACAAAAACAAAAAGCAGGGCGCTGACGCTGCCTCGGTGGCAGCAGCTTTTCTAAATGCTGCCACCGAGGTAGCGTAAAAATGGTTGGGGGCGTGAATCCTATAGTAATTTTTTTAAAAAAAAAAAGGTAAAAATTTGAATGCTGCAATTTGGAGCATGTGACACATGCTACAAATTGCTGCATGAGGCAGGGGCGCAGAGCACGCTCCTGCCTATTTTTTTAAAAAATAAAAAATAAAAAAAATAAAATTTTTCCCCTATTTAACACCTAACACACACACACACTTCACACTTCAAAGACATACACACATTTCTTCTTTCATTCGAGAGAGGTTGGGAGCAGTAGGTGAAAAAGGAACGAAAGGAGAAGAAACATCTTGGTAGCTACTTTAAGGTATGATATGTATTTTATAAGATTATTTAGATAGTTAAACTAGAATATATTTAACAAGTCTTCTGCATTACATGATTTGTGTATATTTTTGTCTCTGCAATGATGGTAGTATTTCGTCGGTTAGAAAAAATGTTAAAGTTAGAATTTTTTAGAAGTTGTAAGTTCTGACAATAGAAGACTGTATTTATATAGTAAATGAGTAATAATAAATTTAAGTTGATTTATATGTTTTTTTTGTTTGTTTTACAATTTTAAAACTAATTCTTAAATTTAAGAAATTCAAGATTGTTGTATTATAGGATATTTTGCCCGATTAAATGTTGTGCAAATAGTATATTTGGATTCATAGAGATATTATGAAAATTTTAATCGGTTTAGTTTTCAAACATTAGAGGAAAAAACCAAAGTAGGATGAGAAAATTAAATTACAAATAATAATTCAATATATATGATTCATATATATATATATATATATATATATATATATATATATATTATGAATTATAATTTGTCTTTTAATTATCCTTCTTATTGGTTAATTTTGATTTATTCTACTTAGTTGAATTTGTATTTGTTGAACAATTGTCATTATCATAATAGAATTTTTATTATTTTCGTTATCATTTTATGTTATGAATTCTAATATATTAATTAATTATTGTTGTTAGTATTATATTATTTTCATTATTAATAAGTAATTTTGAAAAATCTTACTAATTATGAAATTTGATTTATTTTATTAATTTTTATGATCATGAAATAAATTTCGTTTTTTTATTATTATTATATAAACTTTTTTATTTTTATTACTAAAATATACTATAAATTGTAATGTTTAGATTAATTTTTGTTAGATTATATTATATATGTTATTTTGATTAAAATTATTATATATTATGAGTTTTCAAATGTTTTCTTTAATTTTCGTTCATATTAAATAATTTTCATTTAAATTTTTTCTTTACATATTATGAATTTTGAGTTTTTTTAAATTTTATTTATTATTATATACATTTCGTAAAATTTGATGAGTATAATATATTATATATCTTAATTTTTAGATTAATTTTTGTAATATTATATGCATTACATTATATATAATATATTTTGCTTATTATTTTTTCATATTATGAGTTTTCATTTTTTTTTATTAATTTTCTTTACTATTATAAAATTCTGAATAATTGAACTTATGAATAATTTTGAATTTTTTTAATTTTTTTTCATTGTTATTATATAAATTTCGTTAATATAATTATTATTACTAAAGATTACGAATTTTGATATTGTCATTAATTTTTTTCACATTATATGATATATGTTATTTTTATTATTAGTATTTATTATGAATTTTAATTTTTTGATTATTTCTGTATTTATTATTATCATTATTATATATTATGAATTTGCACTTTCCATTAATTTCCGTTATTATTACACAATTTTGATTTCTTCTTATTCATGTATTTTGTAGAGAATACATAATTATTCATCAATTGAAGCAGACAGAGAAACGAGAGGAAATCAATTTCCATAATTTTCATCTCCATCCACTTCTTGTACTTTCATTTGGTCTTTTTAATCACATTTCGTTTCTTCATTTCTTTGTCTCATTGTTTATATACATTGAGTTTCTTGTTCTTCTGATTAGTTGCAATTCGTGGTGTGTTTTGATTTATCTGTAATTTTTCTTCTTTTTCATTCTAGAATATAAGAAAAAAAACATGAATAAGATTCATGCAATTGTATATTATAATGGTTCACAAAATAATGGCGCAAGTGGGTTGACCTTTGAAGGTCAAAAACGATCAATATATATTGTTCGAGGTATGTCATTTGAACATTTAATTGAAAAGTTTCGTCAGAAGTTAAAGCTGCAACAAGAGCAAGTAATATCTTGTGTGACGGTTAGAGTTGCCATTGAGGATGACAAATATACCGGTGTTGAGATTGGCGATGATGAGGACTTGGACATGTTTTGTGAAACATTTAAGGAAAGTCCTACAAATAAATTTGCTGAGTTCTATGTGGATATCAAAACGTCAGAGGATCAAGATGTACCAATACCGTTTGATAGACTCCACCTCGGTAATGAGTCATATGAAATGACTTATTCTGGTACACGTCATCCAACACATCCTACCAATGCGCACGGAGAAGATAACGACTATCTGGTAGATGAATCTGCCAACGAGGACGAGGAAGAAAAAGAAGATGAAGATACATTATTGGCAAATGATGCTGATGGAGATGATAGTAATACAGATGATGAAGAGCCAGCAAATATTGTCATGCTACAACATACTAGCATGTTATCATCATCAGGTTAGTTATGAAGCTGTATTAATTTATATTATAATTTTTTATTAGTTAACATGTTTTCACATAAACAATATTATTGACTTGCAGTTGAACAATAACGTAAATGACATTAATTTCATATGAAATATGTGGCAAGAAAACAAAATAAGGAAGCAAGATAATTACATACCACATGCCCGAGCCTCGCCACCTGTCTCGTCATAAACCTGTGGGTATTGGTGAAGTACCACGTCATGTACTCTATGTTTAGGGACATTGGCCCCTCCTGTGGATCTGTAGTGCAGATGTGCTCATGCCGTGTGTTCCAATATTGAATGTAGCAGGCCAGCTTCACCTCCCAATCTTCGGTGGTCTTACTGCGTAAGGTCAAATCGTGAGCACCTCTAAGTTGTACGGCCGTGTCGGGGATGGGTTGCTGCATGCCAAATTGCCGCATGCACCGATCGGGCTGGTGCATCTCGACCACGTGGAAAGCAATTATGGGTGTCACCGCCCTCCACGTGTCCTGTGTGTCAACATCTGCACCCATAAACTCATACCCGGCATCTAAATATGGCTCCCATGTAACCTGCACATGTAAACGGGGTGGTAACATATATAACACGAATTACTTTAATCTTTATGCTTTTTCCATCCCTCAAATTTATTATACATATATTGTCGCGCCCCAACTGGTCAAGCTCTATGCGGTATGTCTTTAGATCATGGTGCACCGATCTCACGGATACACCATTAAACCTGCGTCCATAATGACCACCATCGAGACTGGGCTCTAGAATGAGAAATGATATAGGAGGAAATCTGGACCAAGCCCATATCTGCAACAACAACAAACAACCCCCAATGTCGTGCGCTGAAGCTGCCGTGGCCTGGCATAGCTCGTGAAATAGAGTAGCGAGTACCGCAGACCCCCAGCTGTATTCTGCAGTCTCCAAAAGGTCATCACCCAGTAACTGTATATATCGGCAAGGTACCTCGTGGCTAGACTTGTCACACAACAAAAATCCACCGAATAGGCGCATGAGGTAGGCACGTGTGTACAAGAGCTGGCCCTCAATAGTATCTGAGTGATCATCCCATCGGCCTCAATGGGCAGCAAACCACCTCATCTTGATGTTTCCGCCAATCAAGTGCTCTTCGCTGGGAGTAAGACCCATGTATTGATGCATGACTGCTCCCCAGTTGGCATGCGTCCTACCGGAAACTGCTCGACCCTCAGTGGACAGACCTAAAATGGCCTCTACATCTTGTAGAGTAATGGTTATCTCACCAACTAGCATATGGAAGGTGTGAGTCTCCGGCCTCCACCTCTCAACCAAAGCAGTAATAAGGTCTTTGTCAGTCTGCACCAACATAAATGTAAAGATCAAATATGTAATCGTATTCATTATCCGTAACATGTACAGACAACTAGAGGAATATAATTAATTACATTAAGAATAAAGCATACATTGAGTCTCTTCATGTGAGACACGTGCCAAAACCCTGCTCGGTGAAGGTGCTGTTGCAAATCATGTGGGATGTCATCTGGGTCATGGACATCTCCAGGCCCTTGTGCGGCTCGCCTCACCCTCAAGGGAGCACAATCTCCTTCGTTCCACACAACTTGTGATCAGTGTGACCGTTGCACCTCCTCATCAAGAACTCCCCACTCTTTGGGGCCGGGATGAATTGTGGGGTCGGGTTAATAAGCCATTTGACTGACACAAATTTACACTCACATAACACATTATTATTAAGTTACTAATTATTTATTATGTAAATACTTTAATCAAGCAATGAAAATTCGTAATATATAATAATAATAATCAAAATATATAAGATAATGTAACGGAAATACGGTCACAAAATTATGTAATGATAATAATATTTAGGGCTTTGGTTTTCTCATGTTATATGAGAAAAAAAAAGTTTCCTACACACACATGAAATGGTGGGACCTCCCATATATACATATATGAATTAATATATGTATATGTGGATCCCACCATTTCATGTGTGTGTAACATAAGAAAACCATTTTCCTACAACATGAGAAAATGTTTTCCCTAATATTTAATGTAGTATTTATGAAAATATAATGTAACGAAAATATGGTCATAACATAAAAATCTTAATATTTAATAATAATTATAACATTCGAAAAATTTATGTAACAATAATGAAAACAAATTGAAAAAATTCAAAATTCAAAATTCTTCATAAGTACAATTATTCAAAATTATATAATCTAACAAAAACTAATCTAAACATTGCAATTCATAGTATATTTTAATAATAGAGATAACAAAGTTTAATTAATCATAATAAAACTTCATAAAAAAATAAAAATTCATAATATCAGTGTTATTAGACCCAGTTTGGACCGGCCGGGTCAAACCGGAACCCGATGAACCGGGCACAAAACCAGTTCGAGCCAGAGAAAAGATCGGAAATGTGATCAAAACGGGTTTTGGCTGGGTTTACAAAAACTGGCCGGGTCGCGCACGTTTTCAGACCAACTGACCAAGCAGATTCCAGCAACCAATCAAAGCAAGGAGCTCCCTCAAAAGGATAAAAATAAAAACATTTCAGGAAAATTGTTTGGCTTACAGGATCTGACGAAATGGAAGTCCGCCCAGAAGCAATGCTCTTCAGCCGTTGCATCATATTCATGGTTCCGGTTTACACCAACGACACAACACGACCCAACCCAAACCCTAACGAATCCCTCAACACCGGAAAGATCCAAAAAATAATCATAATCAAAAAATAATCGCAGAGAAGAGAGAGAAATTCAAGTTTCTCTCCCTTCCTTCTACCGTCCCCAGGTTTCCAGCTATGAAAACAGAAAAAGGGATGGAAAATGGAGCCAAGTGGACAATCTTATGAGCTCCTTGGTTCTCTCTCTTCCTCTCGGGTGAAAATGGGTTTGGTGAGGCAAAGTTACGGAAAAGTCCTCAACTGTGTCTTTCATTTACTTGAAATGGCATTTTCACTTTTTCAGACAAAGATGCTATTTTATATTTAACGAATATTCTGCCGAATTAAATAATCCTAGTTAAGTGAGAAAATCCTAACTGAATCTAGTGGAAGCTTGAAAGGATAAAAAATTAAAAACTGAAATTAGTCCTACACTCTTAATAAATTCTTAATGAGGCTATAGACCTTGTAAAAAATTTGTGAGTGTTGTTAAAATTTTTCAGGTCATGGTTATGCGGTACGACCAGTGACCCACTAGTTCAACTAGTGATCCATTGACCCAGTACCCCGACCGGGTTGATGACCGGTCCGGTTCTGATAACATTGCATAATATGTAAGATTATTAAAAATTATTTAATATCAACGAAAAATAATAAAAAATTGAAAAATCATAATATATATCAATTTTAATGAAAAAAACCATATATAATATAATCTAACAAAAATTAATCTAAACATTACAATTCATAGTATATTTTATTAAAAATAACAAATTTTATATAATAATAATAATTAAACTTCATAAAAAAAAATAAAAATTCATAATATGTAAGATTATTAAAAATTATTTAATAATAACGAAAATTAATAAACAAATAAAACTACTAATATGTAATAATAATAATAATCAAAATAACATATTTAATATAATCTAACGAAAATTAATCAAATAATTAAAATTCATTCTATTTAATAATAAAAATAAAAATAACGAAATTTATGTACAAAACATGAAAATTAATAAAAAAATAAAATTTCATAATTAGTAAAATTATTCAAAGTTATGTATTAATACCGAAAATAATATAATGCTAAGAACAAAAAATTAATTTAAATATTAAAATTCGTAACATCTAATAATAATAAAAATAATAAATATTATATTATAATAATGAAAATTATTCAACAATTACAAATTTATTTAAGTAAAATAAATCAAAATCAATAGATAAGAACAAAAATTGAACGAAAAAATAAAATTCATAATATATTGAATAATTATTTTTAATTTAAGTTTCTCATCATACTTTGGTATTTTCTCTAATGTACTACTAAATAATTTCAAAACTAACCCGATTAAAATTTTCATAATATCTCTATTAACCCAAATATATTATTTACATAACATTTAATCGGTAAAAATATCCTATAATACAATAATATTAAACTTTCTAAATGTAAAAATTAGTTTTACATCTCTGAAACAACCAAAAATGCATCTAAACCGATTAAAATTTATTATTAATCAATCACTACACAAATACAGTCTTCTATTGTTAAAACTTACAACTTCTAAAAAATTATAACTCTAGCATTTTTTCTAATCAACACAAGACTACCATCATTGCAGAGACAAATAGAGATACAAAACATTTTATGAAGAACATTTATCAAAAGATTCTAATTTAGTTACCTAAATAATCTTATACAATAAATAACATACCTTAAAATAACTTTCAACCGATGTATTCTCCTCTTCTTCTTTCTTCAAGGAAGCTCCCAACCGTCTCTCCCTCTCCCGCAGATGCAATGTGTGAATGTGTGTGAATATATGTGTGTGTGGTTGTTTAAATAGAAGAGGAAGAAGAATTTAATTTTTTTTTATATAAAAATTACTGTGGGGGGCGTGAATACCCATTTTTACGCTGCCTTGGTGGCAGCTTTTAAAAAAGCTGCCAGCGAGGCAGCGTCAGCGCCCTGCTTTTTGTTTTTATTTATTATTATTTTTTAAAAAATTGCTGGCACCTCTTGTGTGGCGTGCCACGTGGGTACGCCACAGTGGCGTGCACACGTGGCACGCCGCACACAAAGTGGCGCCACGCCACGTGGCGTCACCAACTAGGTTAGATCTGAAATTTGTTTGGGTACTGGTCTATTTTGATAATTTTTTTTTTAGTTTATATATGCGAATTTCCCTTACTTTCACATTAATATTGTACTCACCCAATTCTTTTTATAAACAACTCTTGTGTGTCTCCAAATTTAAATTAAGCTTTTTTTTTTATCTATATTAGATATATATCTTTATATTAATTATCTCATACTAACAACTAATTCTTTTTTTTTCCATATTTTCTACTCATTATATCTTTTTTTTTCCTCATTCTCTCTCCTATATCATTGTCATAAATAGTATCATGTTTGGAAAATAAATCACATTTCTTACTCATTATTTTTAACTAATACTAACCTCCATTTTTTTTTTGGCATAGTCAAGATAGTTATTGCTTATAAATAAGATTGAAAGAGTATCAATTATATAAAAATTGTGCATACAAAAAAAAATTTAATGATATAAATAGGAAAAATTATTTTAACGTATGTGCTCGTCTAAGATAGTGGTAGGATAATTGAATTTTTTCTAGATAGACTTTTCCAAACGAAAGATATTGTAGATGTAATTTGTGTTTGGAATAATAGTGATAAAAATAACTTTTTTTCATATGGGCTTTTGTTTGAAATAGCATTTGAAACATTAGTTGAGACGAAAAATAATGTGAATCTTATTAAATACTACACACACACACATATATTAGATGTATATATTATAATAATTGAAGATAAGAATTTGAATTTAAATTTAAATTTGATAAAAAAATAAATTATTATTAAAAAATTCAAAAACTTTAAATTACTTAATTAAATATATTCTAATAGATAAATTAGAATGTATAAAAATATATATTTTATAATATACTATTTATTGTATCATTAGTCACAAATGTTTTTTTAGAAACTTAAAAAAATGAGTTCTATGAAAAGTGACTTTTTTTTTTTTAATAAGTCATCTCAATCAAATGCTATCCCAAACAGCCTTCTACATTTCTATTGTATTCTGAGCTTATTTCATGCCAAACAGATCCAAGCAGTGGAGGATACAATTAAAGCCCATCCAATCATCCATTGAACTTGTTTTGTCTTGTCGGTATCAACTAAATCAATATAGTATGACAGAAATTTAAGACAAATTTTAAAAAGAATCCAATCTTTATAAATACAAAGCTAAATGCCCATATTCCTATGGTTTAAGAAATTATGAATGATATGATTTTGGTATATAATCTATAATTAAATACATATATTTTCAAACTATAATATTAAGTGAAACGTTAATATTCTCAACTCAATATTTGTAATATATAGACAAATAAAATTAATTCTTTTTCAGGTGTTTCAAGATGGAGTAAAAGAGCCACGAAGTAGTTAAGTGCCCGCATGTTTAAATCAGACAATTAAAAAAAGAATAAACCATATTATATAACAATAAGTTACATTCTTTTTTTAAAAAAAATGGTAAATGAAAAACTTTACATATTGAGTTTGACTTCTCTCATTGTACTCTTTTTCATTTTCTTGGGATAATTCCATACCCTCCGTTGGATTAAAACAATAAATAGTTTAGATTCAAACTTTTATAAAATTATTTCAATAAGTAGAAATAAAGAAATTTAAACTCTCAACAATATTTTATATACCATTCATATTGCAATTCATAAAAATTAAATAAATTTTTTTTTTTTAAATATTATAATAATAATTTTATAAAACATTAAATCTAAACCATCTATTTCAAAATCTAAAAGGTGAAGATCAGATGTTGAAAAGATGGTGAATGAAAGTATTATCTTCCTCTGAGAAAAAAAAAAAGTATTATCTTCCCTCCATATTATATCGTCTCACTGTCATCTCTATCTATGAATGACCATCATGTTAGAGAAATAAGAACTACATCTGTCCAGAAGAATAAGAACCTGTTCACTCATTTTATTCCCCATTCCTCTTTGGCATTTGCCAGTAGGGAGCGAGGCTGAATCTGAAGCAGTCAATGAACATGAACTCGAGGATACTAAGTTGTTAGAATATCAGGAATTGTAGGGGAATGAGATCCCATTACTTTCCCGCCAACATCCACAAAAGTCTCATATTCAGGTAAAGGACTAACCTTCCCATCAACATCTACTTGTACAGGATACTTCAGAATATGTCCCCGCAATAATGAGAAGTTCTCTGATGTGTATCTTCTCCAATTCTCTTCAGCGATGGAATTCACCTTACGCACACATTCCAAACTCTCTGGTTCTTCAAAATTGGCGTCTAACAACCCAAGATGCTCTGCCCACAGTGACATTCTGTAACCATAAATCTGTAGCCACAAAAAACATCTTCTCAATTTATCCATCAATTCTTTAAAACTTGGGGGCAGTGAAGTTTGTTCCAGATTTTATATTTTATATTAAAGATTAATGATATTGATATATTGATTTTGAAAAGTCATGTCATGTCAAATACAGTACGAATCCATTCTTCAAAATATCAGTATCATTAATCTTTAATATAAGATCTGGAACAAACTTCACTGTCTCTAATACCTTCCTGCCAGAAGAAAATATCTTTGCCAAACACAAACCTGACCATTTGGATGTCTTTTCTTAGCAAACCAAGTGTAATGAGGTTGATATGCACCCATGGCTATCTCAGTATCTTTTGTGCCAGCCATGGACCTTTGATTTATATTAGCAGATCCCACGATAACATACTCATCGTCAACAATCATCCCCTTAGAATGCACATAAATCATAAATCGGCGATATTTATGCGAATTGGAGACCTGATAATAAAATTTTAATCACATTTAGTTATTGAACTGCAAAAAAATTTGAGTTTTAACTAAACAAGGATTTCACCATGTCATGCGCATCTATATAACCAAATAATAATAATTCTTAATTCCTTCGCTTGAATAAAACAATTTTAAATTGACAAATACATAGCCAAGAAATTATTTGACACGTAGGCCAACGGTATAGCTGCAGACTGCACTTACCAAGCCAATTGAAAACTAGCACATTTTTATGCAAGGGCTCCTTCATAAAAGCATAAACAATGTGAAAAACGAAATCTAGCACCCTTTACAGCCAAATTTTAGAGAAGATGTTAATGCATTAGTCCTCTTTTCATATTGTGCAAACCAATGAATATGGTTAGCATATCTAAAAACTTCATGTTCAGGAGAAGCAAGAAAAAGCTATCATGTGTTTAATGCATTAACTAGATGAACATTGTGTTGGAAATCATTACCGAAGCACCATCTGAACTTGAGTCTTCTTCATGGAATTCTTCCCGGTTACCAAGGCAATAGAAGTTCAGGTAATCTTGTGGGTGCAAATCAACTAGTTCCATTGACTTTAATTCTCTTGCAACAATATCGTACATCATTTGCATTGTCTGGCTCTGAATACAGGCACAGCAAAGGTAGAACTGAGAATTGATAATTGCTCTTTCCTATTGCTGTTAATTTTAAGATCTTCAAAGCATTATAAATTTCATGTTATTATACCATAGAATTCCAACATTGGACAAGTTTCTATACTTTACACATCATGTCGTCATAGTACCTGCCAAAAGAGGATTTCTTGCATGACCGCTGAATTAGGATCACCCTCTGGCCACATTGGTAAAAGAATATACACTGCAAATCTCTCCTTGGCTCTGATTTTACTAGCAATTTTGAGTGCTAGTTCCATTGGAATGAGATTATCAGCTCCTGCCCAAAGATGACAACATATGAAAAGGCAACAATAAAAATTAAATAATATGGAAATAAAAAAATAAACTGTTAGAAATGGCTAAGCTGCGTTTTAAAAGAGAGAATCACCATAGACAACCACTCTACATTCTAAGATTACCTGCATCCTTATAAGATGGCCAAGCATATGACGATCCAAGAAAATATTGGTTTTCAATATAGATAAAGTGTTGAGCAGATCTAATCGCTTGAATGTACCCTGTTTGAATGCTTTTATCTATAGCTAAATTTTTTGCGCAGGTAAGATTCTGCATCAAAATAAACGCATAAGAAACTATTATATACTCCTTACAGTCTTTAATATAAAATCCAATTGATTTTTTTTAGAAAGATTAAAGAAACTAAACAAGTTACTTAATCATAAAATATATCGTGTACCATTTAATTACATGTCAGTTTATAAGCCAGACAAATTAATTTAGTACAAAGAAATAAATATAAATATTTTATAGTGATTTATCTAGTGTTTTTAATCTCTCCAAAAAAGTCAACTCAGTTTTACATTAAAGACCAAAGGTAGTATCATATATGATTCAAATCACTTTGGTACACAATATATTATATTAGATTTGATATATAGGTCCTTAAACTTGATATAAAGGTCTTTATCGCAAGAAAGTGATAAAAAGTACTTGAGTAAGAATATTTTCAGTTATCTATACAATTAGATGAATGTGAAAGGAAAGAAATAGCAGTAATAAATAAACCTGGGACTGAGCAATATCAACACTTTTGGGAAATCCTTTCAGGGATCCTGAGTCAATGGAGCGTAATATCTATAAAATCATATAGCTGAATAAGAATTGAAAACAGAATGAAAAAACCAAAGATCTTCCAAAATAAAAACTGATCAACTTGCTATAACAGAAATCAGCCAAACTAGCATTTTCTAACCTGAACGTGCCAGTTATCAGGATCATCTTCGTTGTTGACCCATAGTAAAGGATTATCTCCTGGAACAGTCGTGCTACCATCCTTTGAGCGAGGGAAGGAAGGACTTAATATCCATGAGATGCGTTCTATTTTCAGTAATGCGTCATCATGCCAATGGGAAGCCTTTTTGAAAAGTATTCCAAACTCTCTCCACTTGGTTGCTTTTCTCCAACGCTGTTCAAAATTAAGAAGAACGTCATATGCAGCAGGTCCATCTATTCTGCAGTGCAAATCATGCCATGGTTCCCTAGGAGCCCTTGTTCCAGCCTATCAGAAACAGAAGATAAGAGCCGCCACCATAAATTAAATGATATAACAATTTATTTTCTTGAGGAAAAAAATTAAAAATCCAGTGTATCAGGATCGTAATAAACCACTATGGCCACCACTTGCTAATCACCCAAAATGACTGTAAAATTTAGGGCGGGGGGGCGGGGGCATTCAATCGTTGGAGATAACATTTATGAAAAGCGCACAACTCATTCCCTCACATTCTGCCCTCTGACTGAGACCTATAAAGTTGATATCTCAAAATGTTCTGTTACATCATTTATTTAAAGCAAAAACAAGAAGATTTGCATTTGAGAAAATAACATGAGGTTTAAATTTTGGGTAATGTGCGGGATAATGTTGTGATAATAAAGGTGCCCTCCTTTCCCTGACATTATGGGTGATATTATAAATTGTAGAATGTGCGAACTTGGCAGCCAAAACATCACTATTGTCTTCTAAGAATTTAATAGTGTGACCTTCAGCCCAAACTCAGGGCCCGAGTTTTGACAAGACATAGCAGATAATAGTACAGAGATGAATTCTATCTAGAAGCTTTTATACATTCAATAGTCAAAATATGAATAATGGAATGTACAAACTTTTTTAACGCAATATAATCATCGAAGCCGGTCAATTGAGCATGTTCTGGAAACCCCCAAACCTAAGTTTCAAAAGTTATTTTTCACAAGTCGAGACAAAACTTCTCTTACAACTTATCTCATAAATCTCAAAAACTATTTTCCAAAAGCTAAATTCAAATGGGCTAATAACTTGGGGATTTACCGCTAAGTTGTAGATAGCTTTAACAGACATTCCATTGAGAAGTCTACATAGTTGCCAAAACATGGATAATGGAGAGTTTGGACCACACCTTTCTTACTTCTATAGAAGATATACATGCAATCTTCAATGCATAAATACGTCCAACTGTGCTGACAACTTACTGAAAATGTAGGATTGTGAAAATCACCCAAAAATACGGTATCAAGATCACGAAAAAGTCGATGCTCAGGTGTGTCGTAGCGACCATCACATAGATCAAGGCCTCCTAAAAAAGCAGTTATCTTACGGTTATTACCAAAAGCCTGCGTGTCGACAAGGACACATTTTTGGTGATGAGAGAAAACAGTTCCAACAACCTGTATGAAACGACACAAACAATTTTAAAAAGTTTGACTCAAAAGACAATTTAACAAAGATCACTAATGAATTAAAGATATTAGCAAGTAGATAAATGAATAGGAATGTTAGAGTAAATCAACATGTTTTTGTCAGAACAAACTAACAGAGAAAAAGTGAGTAGAAGGAGAATTTGAGATAAATTTTCGATAAACGCCTTTACATTTACAAACACAGGGAATTTAAACACTACTGCGAAATGGAAAATTGACACCCCAAAAAAATTAGCTCAAATAGAATCGTACCCTCATAACATAAGCAGGAGATATCAAGTTCAAGCAATTAAAAAATTAATATCATACAAAGTAAACCCAAAAATAATTATAAATTAAATTGGATATATTATAATTAGCATGATTACATCATCAACTGCAGTTCAACAAACTAATAAAAGGTAAATCAAATTACTGAGCGGAGAAACCCTTACTTGTTGCTTTATATAACTCAACTTGCTGCTAGCATACCGAGGTGCTAGAACACACATAATAGAAGAATGTTTAAAAAATTTCCTGGTTTCTTCATCATGTGTCTGCATTACTCCAGCCTGAACTGAATGCTCGATTAGCTTAGTACTCAATTCAAAAGTACTTCAGTACTCTTGCTCGAATATTGACTAACAAATAAAAGAAACACTAAAAGTGCACTTTAAAATGGTGTAACGTCTTATTCAAAATTGAATTTGCAGGTCAGAGTCTCACCGACTTGAAGAACAACTTGTCATGGGAAGTCTTATCATCCCAAATCAGCAAGAGAACTCGCACCCCTTCTTCAGATTTGTATTTGAGCAATTCACCAAGAGTCAAATCTCCACCTCGTGGCAAAGGCCTGCTAGGTTCCCTCACAATCTTCACTTTGTGGTAGATTGACCAACCCACAAGATAAACCATATGATGAGCCTCAGATATAGCATAACAAATATCCTCCCAACACTTTCCATGCTTGTAAACCTCTCCGTCCTCTAGCTTTATCTCAGGTAAAATGCCATCAGGGACATGGGCATCTTGGTACAACCTCACTGAACTTCCCTTCCGTACAGGAAAATACGTTTGCCCCACGCCCTTGTGCTCTGGATCAGCTGCAATGCCTCGCCGGTACAACATGTTCTCTTCCACGGCTACGAATTTCATTTCTATACGAAGTGCGGTGTCTGGCTTGGGAGGCTTACCGGAAGAACCAAGAATGGGGAACCATCCGGCGATAAACTCACCGGAGGCAATTCTCTGTGCAGGAATATTGACAGTTCCCACGAGCTGAGCACCAAATACGTCGTCGTCTTTGACTCTAAATTCCAAATTCTCCACGGGGTGGGCTAAGGGTATACTGAATCGCTCGTTCCACTGAGGGTTCGGCATATTCTTTATCACACGCGTGCGGGCAACAGTAGCCTGCGGCACTGAGACGGTGACGTATGTGTCGCTAGTGATAATCCTCCGGCGACGGCGGGCCTTCTGGTATTCAACGGAACGGCACTTGACAGTGTCACATGCGGTGACGCAACGGCGGAAATGCTCGGAGAAAAAATCCATGTTGGGCAAGTTTCGAGCCTCAAAGATGGTCAAGTCCAGGTCGCCGTGAAGATAACTTCTCCCCGTCTCGCCATTCTCCGACATTGTTCCGGTGCAGTTTGATTCAAGCACTGAACCGATAACCGAAACGAATCCACGTGAGATTCTCAATGCTGACAAAAGCTTTGAATGCAGTTTTCTGCGTTGCGGATTGCATAGTTACTGGCGATGTAGCCGGCACGTTGCACCTCATTGGCGCCATCCCTCGTTTTTGACGAATTTTTAAAATACTTCTTTGCTATTTTAATTTTTGATACGCAGTACAATTTTATTTTATTTTACTTTTTAAGAAAAAAAATACATATAAACACCATGTGAATTAGAAAAACTCTAAAAAACTTGTTAATACATGAAAATGACAAATAGGTCTTAAGAAAAGAATTTAAGATTTTGAAATGTTGTATTCTTACTAAAATGTCCCTCAAGGTATTTTTAAGGAAATACATATCACCAGTGCTAGAGTTCCGTTGTTTGACACCATCCTACTTGTGGGCCTCCAATGGCCGGCCACTAGAAGTCCAGTGACAACTTGAGTAATGAAATTAACTATTTGGATATATAGATAAACTACTTAAGTTCTCTTAGTCTTATAAGATGTCACTGGCAATTTTAATAGACAATGATCATTTGAATATAGTCATTCGTAATCTAAAGAGCATAAGTTGTCAATCATTATACTAAAGTCATCATTTTCTTTAATCAACTTGTCAATAACACCTGGTAGGGCTAAAGAAGCTCAAGTAATCAATTTTTATTTATAAGTAGTTAATCTCATTACTTAAATTATCACCAGAGCTTTGGTCACAACTGATGAAGGTCAGCCATCGTGCATCCTTTCCTTAAAAAAAATCGTTGAGTGACAATTTGCTAAAAACACATTTCAAAATACTGTATTTTATGAGTTAACCGACTTTTTAGGATTTTTCTAATTTTATCAGTCTTTATCTGGAATTTTCTCTTTTTTTTAATACTCTATTTTCTTTTTATGACATCACATGGAAGAACTGGTGTCTAAATAATATTTTATCGTTTCTGATATATTTCTATTTTCAGTTCGAAAAAATAGGCGTTTTTATATAATACTTTATGTGAGCATTTATTTTACATTTTATTTTTGTATGAATTGGTTCTGTTCACAAATTTATGGTTTTTTTTTCAGATTTTAAAATTTGTTATTCAATAAATCATATCGTTCATAACATATGAATTACCTGACTTATTTTTTTAATCCTTTATAAGTGGATTTAATACTTAAGCAGTGAAAATCAATCACTTAAAATTAATAATGGACAGTACCACCAATTTCTGTCCCTTTGTCTGAGTGTCTGACCGCACAATTGGATCTTTAACACATTTTGAAGAATAATAAAGTTACATTTGAGAACTAGATTTAGATTTTGTGGGTATCTTTGTTTCCTCAAGATACACGAACCAAAAAGAGTCAATTTTTTGAAGGGGGGAAAAAATACATATAGTGAGTGACCATATTTATAAATTAATTATCATGAAAATTCTTGAATTTACCACTTATATATTGCAAATTTCTGAACCTAGCTACAAGCATCTATCGTTCGCATAACGCCATCACGCAAGTTCATAGTTAAGAAAATCTTTAACATTATTTACTACTTCAAGTCATAAACAACACAAATTTATAAGCTAAAGAATATGTATTTATTATTATAAACAATGGTGCAACAGAATTTTGAAATTTTATCAATATGAGTTTTTATTAGATTAGTTAAAAAGTCCATATGGCAAGATTTGAGTGAAAACTTGAACCTAATACTAATAGGTACAAGTTCTTATATAAAAAAAAAAAAAATAATAGGTACAAGTAAATGAATCTAAATTTTACCCCTTCTTTAATTACATCATCACAGAAGTCCATTGTCAACATGTTAATCAATGATAAATAAGAAACTCCTTACACATCTCCTGAGACCTAATTAACTAATTTAATTAAAGTAGTTCATATGGTAAATATGACATTTGCTTTAAAACACCCTAATTATTATCTTCCTTAATTCTCTTTCCTTTTGACCAAAAAAAAAAAATTATCTCCCCTCACTTATATTTAATTATTGTTCAACGAATAACAGTGGGGCTTTTTTTTTTTTTTTTAAATGATAGATACGTAAATTAAGGCATTAAGCCTTACATCATAAACGAATGTCTCCTGTTCAGCCAACGGGAAGGATGGTAAGGATATAGAGCACAGATAATAACCAGATCTAAAACCAATAGTTCCCAAAACAAAAACGAAGCCATTTTAGGCAAGGTTAAAATACTGGTGTTCTGGCAGCTAAAGAAGAAACAGAAGTCTCAAAAAAAAAAAAAAAACATTGTCCTCTTAGGTGAAACAGATCAATATACAAATAATATTCAATTTTGTTACAGATGATACTCTATAGACCTCAATTTTGTTACAGATACAAAACTCAAATTAGCAACAATATCTAAACCTTGCACTAACAATATATTATAATTATTCAGCGAGTACTAGTACAAACTTCTGTCCGGATTCGAATATTATATGATCAAACAGACAAAGTATGTATGGAATCGCTTAGTCAGTAAAAATGTTGTTGCCCGAAAACAAAAACAAAAACAAAAACAAAAAAAACATCAACGTGATATTTCATATTTCCCACCAAATAATGCTGAAGTAACATTATCATACTCATCTCTCTCTCTCGGATAAAGCTTGACAACACAGGAATGAAACATCTCAGAGGACCCACCAAGGCTTCAGTGCTCAATCCACTGCGAGTAGCCTAAAGTGGCCTTTTTAACATTGACAATTGTCAATTAGTCATTGATATATTCATTTGACTGCAAATTGACCAATGATAAATAAATAAAATTCGGCAACATATCGATAAAATAAAATATAAAACATTCACATGCTCAGGGAGACCAACCTAGTTACAATAAATAAAAAACAAAAAGATCAATTTGACTAAAAAACCCCCATCAAAAAGTAAGATGCAAACATCAATCATATTATGTGCAAATATGAGACTTAATTGCAAATCAGAAATTCAAGTCTTACAAGTGACTCTCAATGATTTGCAACAAATACTCACTTGTTCACAAGTATTTAGATAGATATTTGTACTTCACCTTCAATAATTTTTTTTGAAACCTATCATTAAATTAATCTTTTGGGCCGTATTAAGTGCTTTTTGTTCACCTAAATAAACCAGGGATGTAATCCATTCGTTAACATAATTTCTTAAAATGCATAACTCAGTAGTCAATCTCACTTCAATAAAGCTCTCTAAAGCAGTATATACCTCATCGAGTACTCCGATCATCCTTGTCACTTGTCTGAGGAGTGTACTGGCTGGTGGACGAAGGTGAGTACCCTGGTTGACTTGGCGAGTAACCAGTACTGGGACTGCAAAGTATCCCATAAGATCAAAGAGTCATAAATCAATCACAGTAAATAGTTACATACTTACATGCACCTGAATGACCATAACATGCAAACAACAAAGTACAGAAATGCTCACCTGAATTGAGGAGAACTTGGGCTATAGTCCGGGCTTACACCAGAATTATATGGGCTAAAAATACAAAAATACACATTGTCAAAGACCAGATTTTGAACTAACCAACTCTCTTGTTTCACAATAGATTTAAGAGGGGTCTCTCACAACATCCTTTTTCTCAATGTAGAGATGGAAGGCATGACAAATAGCAACTTCCATGTAAATAATAAGCCAAATACTTCAAACGCATAGATCATAAATGGAGTTGACTTACCTGCTGGGGCTGTATGTTGGGCTAGATGGAGAATAAGATGGAGATGTTGGTGAATATGATGGTGACGTGGGGCTGGATCAAACAAAAAGTTAGACAAACTACACAGTGGAAAGCTCTAACACAGGATGAATTAGCAATTGATTTAAATTTTATTATTTTTTAAGAAGTACAGCAATTACAACAACAAAAATGAGGAAAGAAAGGAAGGAAGGAAAATAATCAGCTTACTGGCTAACAAATAACTAGAAATCAAGAGAAAAACCAATCATATCATAGAATCGAGTTGACATGATGTACCTAAAATTTCTATTTAAACCATTTAGAATTAAATATTACTGTATAAATCCCAGGATGGCTCACCTGTAATTTGGGGATGTAGGACTGTATGGACTTGATGGAGATATCCTTGGACTGCTCGGGGAATAAGCCAGTGATGGGCTGTACCTTGCTGACTGTGGATTGTAACTAGGGGAAGTGGGGCTATAACTTGGTGAGGTCGGACTGTAGCTAGGTGATGTGGGGCTGTAGCCAGGAGATGTGGGGCTATATGCTGGTGATGTAGGGCTATATGATGGGGATGTAGGGCTGTAGGAGGGTGAAGTTGGGCTGTATGATGGAGATGTTGGGCTGTATGATGGAGATGTTGGGCTATAGGAAGGAGATGTAGGGCTATAGGAAGGGGAGGTGGGGCTGTAGGCAGGGGAAGTGGGGCTGTACGCAGGGGAGGTGGGGCTGTAGGCTGGGGAGGTGGGGCTGTAGCTCGGAGAGGTAGGGCTGTAGCTTGGAGAGGTGGGGCTGTAGCTGGGAGAGGTGGGTGAATAAGAGGGGCTTGTAGGTGAATATGCAGGACTAGTTGGACTATATCCTGGAGAGCTAGGACTATAAGTAGGTGAGGTGGGGCTGTAGCCAGGTGACGTGGGACTGTAGCCAGGAGACGTGGGACTGTAGCCAGGAGACGTGGGGCTGTAGCCAGGTGAGGATGGACTGTAGCCGGGTGAGGATGGACTGTAGCCAGGAGAAGAAGTTGGGGAGAATGCCATTCCACCAACATACGGTGAAAACTGTGCATCAGTAGTAGGTGACAGCCTCAAATTAGGACTCAGCAAATAACTTGGTGACATCATGCCTTCATGATAAGGAGTTCCCGAGAAGGGGGATCTTGCAGGTGTCATGCCAAAATCAAGACCTTCCATGTAACTAGGTAGCTGGAGCTCAATAGCATTCTTCAGCATCTCGTCATTGAGATACAAGGCGCAGCTTCCAGTTCCAATGGGAGCAAGCTGACCTAACATAATATTCTCAGTGACACCCCTCAAGTAATCAGACTCGGCATATACTGCAGCATCAAGGAGAATATCCACGGTCTCCTCAAATGAGCACCTCATCATTGGCCCAGTGTCATTCCGATTAATGCCATGACGAGTTATTGCCATCAAATGGCCCCGATAAGTCATGGTATCACAAAGAATGGCCAGATGCCGGTAATTGACATAAGAGCCATCAAAAGATATAACAACACGTAACTCATCCAGCAGAGCGCGACGAACAGCTTCAATACCCAGAACTTCAATTACTTCAATTAAGTGATTGCTTGTGGTCCTTGATGCATCAACATCTTCATGGCACATCACAGCTAAAAGATTGACACCTTCAGTATCAAGCATCCACTCATCGTGAGGCCTGAAACCTAGTTCATCATCAAACTTCTGAATTTTGGTGTTTTTAATAAAAACTTTGTTGATGTCTGGGATGCCTCGTAAAGCCATTTCAGTCAGCATGTTGCTCTCTATTTTCTTCAGAAATACATCATCTTCCGCAGATTCATCCTGAATTTCTCCCTTGGGAGCTTCATCATTCATAATACGAATACGAAGTATAAGTTTTTCAGCATTGTCATCATTAAATATACAAGTCAAATCATCATCAAACTCAAGGTTGATCTTTTCAGCAATGTCAGCCATACTTAACTTCTTATCCACCATCATTTCACGATTTAGTTCTATGCGAAGCAACCAAGGAGATATTTTTTCAGGGGAAATTTCTTCATCTGGCATTTCATAGTAGGATTTCACAAAATCAACATCCTCTTCGATAATTGTGCTCATTGGGTCAGGATCATACCATACTTCTGTGGCTTGTGTAACACTCCTAAGAGTAGTATATTCCAAGGCACATTGAACATTCTTTGCCTTCTCTTTAGTCTTATTGACCTCAGGTTTCAAGTAGACAGAGAGAGAAGGTGTTTTGATTCTCTTAGCTACATTAATGATTTCCCTCAACCTAGGAACACCAAGAGTAACGTTCTTAGCACTGACACCAGCATAGTGAAAGGTGTTCAGAGTCATTTGAGTGGCTGGCTCACCAATAGATTGAGCAGCAACACACCCAATCATCTCTCCAGGGGCTACCAGTGACTGTAAGAATCGGGACTCAATTTCCCCCACAACCCACTCAAATGCCTCACGAGAAAGCCTGTATTCTGCTAAGACCCTCTTACTAGCAAAAGTGCTACGGAGAAGAATGTTGAACAGGAGAGTTGCATTCTTTTGAGCTTCTTGACTCAAGAGATCTTCACCAGGAACAACCTTCAATCTCTCTTGGAGTTTATCAATGGCTTCAACAATTTCCATAGGATGCATATCTGAAGGCCTTCGAAAATCCACCTTAAATGTCTTCTGAGCATTCCAGATCAGTCTCTTCAGATTAACAGGTAGGGGCAAAGAACTATCACCAGTTGTTGCTATCTCAGTTGCAAGCTGGTATCTGTCTGTTTCAAGCTTTTGAAGTTCAGCCTCAAACACATTCCGGAATTCTCTAATGGTTTTCAAGTCTTCCACAGGTTCTTCAAGCATATAATTAGGCTTCCAGTTTTCATCATCAAACTCATACCTGAAAGACTTGTCAAATTCTGATTTTTTCATTTTTAATGAATCCAACTTCTGTGTTTCTATCCAAACAGCATCCATACCATCTTCTCCATACAGAAATTGAATAACATCTCCCAATGAGTTCCTAACTGTACCATCATATTTAACCATAATATCCTCCATAGCCTTTACAAGTCTCCTCTGGATGTACCCAGTTTCAGAGGTCTTGACTGCAGTATCAATAAGACCTTCCCTCCCACCCATGGCATGGAAAAAGAACTCTTGAGGGGTTAGTCCACGAAGGTAAGAGTTCTCCACAAAGCCACGGCTTTCAGGCCCATAATCATCCTTTGTAAAATGGGGCAATGTCCGATCTATGAACCCATACGGTATTCGCTTACCCTCAACATTCTGCTGGCCCACACAAGCAGTCATCTGAGATATGTTAATGAAACTTCCTTTTGAACCAGCTGTAACCATTGCTTTTAGATTATTACTTTCAGACAAACTTTTTTGTGCACTATTTCCAGCATCATCACGAGCTTTATTCAATGTCTAAGTATTCCACAAAAAATCAAAGAACATTAGGCTCAACTAAAGAAGAAAGAAAATTTAATAAACCAGTACAGTACAATGTGAGCACCTGATTCACTCTATTTTCAAAGGAATCCATCATTGTTCGTCCAGGTTCAGCCTCCAACTTCTTCTCCTGTGCTTCCCTAATAAGCCTTTTCACCTCCTCTTTAGCATTTGCAATAGTCTGATTAATAGTCTCCATGGTTCCCGCATCTGCGATAGTGTCACCAATTCCAATGGTAAAACCATTCTGCAAAAGCCAGTAGTTGACAAGCCACTGAGTATGACCAAGGAATTTACGAGCAGCATCAGGGCCAACCTCCTCCCTAAATTCAAAGCAGACATTCAGTAAACAGGAGGGTGAATACAGGAAGATTTTACGGGAATAGCTACTGAGAACCACACAAACTTAAACAGTATTCTTATAAAGAATATTTCATGATACAAGCAGCAATCCTATTGGAAGAGGAATTTTCATCAACACCCCCAAACTCAAAAAATGTTAGACTGGGAAAGTTCACCAAAAAAACAGTTTTCTTATTTTGAAAGTGGTTGTTGTCAGAGATATAATCTTATTTGTTGCCGTTGTATTCAGAAATTGTTAAAGGTATAAATGCTATAGCAATAATTATATGCAGAAATTACGTACCAAATAACATGTACAAGACTTCCAGTAGATGTTCCAAGTGTCTTTTTGCAAAGAGTTCCAGTAAGTAATTCCCCTTTCTCTATTCTGACAACTGTATCACCTGGAGTTACATACCCAGTTTCACCTTCTTGGTGCCAGCTTGAGTATCTGATGAGATTTATTTGTTTTGGTATGATGAGATTAAAAACTTGCTTTCCAGTCCACAATGGTTCTGGCTTCAGTATTGCTGGAGCTGGGACCTTCCCATCAAAATCTTCCCACCACATCAAAATGTTCATAAAAACATCCTTCAAAGAGTAGCTTTTATCATACTTCTGAATGGATCATACAACAACAATCAAGTAAGGTTCAACGATAAAGAGTTGTCTAAATCAAACCTTGGTGATGAAGGTATCTCTCTTGGTGATTTTTCTGCATCCTAGAAGTGTGTCTTGGACGATTCCCATGACTGGCCTATTTGACTGAGGTGACACAATGCACTTAGGCACCATCATGAGCTCCAACACCTCAGCTCTGGTTTCAAATGACTGAGGAACATGCATATTCATTTCATCCCCATCAAAATCAGCATTATATGGTGAAGTAACAGACAAGTTCAACCGGAAAGTAGAATAAGGCATGATTTTGATTCTGTGCCCCATGATAGACATTTTATGAAGACTAGGCTGACGGTTGAATAGGACAAAGTCTCCATCATTCAAGTGACGCTCCACCTAAAACCACATTATTAAAAGTTCTAAGAAGACAGTAGGGGCAAATTTAATTTAGAAATTAGACATAGTTTTAAAACAATGCCTTATATCCAAGCTCCAAATGGTGGTCGCTACTTTTCTTCAAATATCGAAGATCAAGCCTTTGTCCATCATCTCGAATAATGTACTTGGCACCAGTTTTTCCAGGTGGAGGATGGGGTCCATATTCCACTAGTTCCTTCAACCTGTTTTTTTCCCAATTGACAATATTTTTAGTTAAGAATTATAAAAGGTATATGTGTATCAAGCAACAAAAAGCACATAAATTAAACCTTTCAATGTTATAAGGAGTCACTGTCTCCGGGTATGTAAGATTCAGAGCAATACTCCAAGGCACCCCCAATTCATCGATGTTAATTGTTGGATCTGGTGTAATTACAGTTCGTGCAGAAAAATCCACTCTCTTCCCCATCAAGTTACCTCTAATCCGGCCTTCTTTTGCCTTAAGCCTGCTACATATTGATTTGATAGGCCTTCCTGATCTTTGTGTAGCCTATAAGAAAACATACATTGAGTGTAAAAAAGAATTTATCACCCTCGTGCATCACAAAATACACCAAAGGTTTAAGTTAGCATAAAATATACCACTAATCAGTACTAAATGCCCATGTATAAAAAATTATACCCTTGGCAGCCCAGGCAATTCGTTATCAAAATATGTAGCTATGTGAAACTGCAGCAACTGGGCAAACTCAGAAATAATATGTGCAGGCGAACCATTTCTCTCCTGTCTCTTCAAATTCTCATTGTGCCTGATGATCATCGCCAGCTGATGAGTTAAATCATCCTGAACAAGACAGAAAAATCATCAGTATCAACATATCAAGAAAAAATATTACAGTTGGCCAGTAAATATCACTGGTAACAGTAGGCAGCAGGAAAAGAAAATCAACAAGAACTGAAGAGTGGATTAAATTGTTATTTGAAAAAAATGCTTGCCTCACTCCTAGAGGAAGTGTCCATCATTACAGAAGGCCTCACAGGTGGTGGAGGAATTGGAAGAACTTGTAAAATCATCCAATCAGGACGGGCATACTTAGGATCCAAACCCAACAATTGGCAGTCTTCATCACTAATCCTCTTCAAAACACTAAGAACCTTCAACAGATTCAACAAGTCGTTATCCACTGTAGCAATGGACATATAAGTTATATAGGTTTAAATCATTACCCTTTCTGCAGTAAGAATCTGTTTCCTTTCCACAGGTTCAGGAAGTTGTTCCTGGTCATCACTTTTCTTCCTTTGTGGCTTGTACTCCGCAATCATTTTCATGCCCTCAATAGTGAGCTTCGGTTGCTGGGCACCACAGCCACCCCGACTCTTTTTAGCTGGTTTTTCAGAGTCTTGTTCAACACGAGTATCAATATCATCACCACCATCACATTTGGTCTTGTTTTTACTCGCATCCAAAATCTTTTTCAGCCTATTTTTGGGATTTCTTATCCTCAAAGCTTGCTTAAATTTATGATCTTCCTACAAAATGAACAACCAAATTAAACTTAAATTTATGATCTTCTTACAAAATGAACAACCAAATTAAAACTTGCAGCATGGTTAACAGTTTTCAGCACTTAAAAACAGAGAAGATCAAATAAGAAAACGCAAAACAAAAGCCCGTCACAATGGAAGTAACGAAGTCGTATAAATGAAAACAGCAACAGTTATATTATTGTGCCATAAACCATCCAAATAGAATTAACTGACCCAACGGAAAAACAAAAACTTAAACTTCCGTGATCAAGCATGACAAACATGAAGTGTTCGACCATCAAAACAACGATGTACTTGATGCTCATGGCTGAGAATTGACAAACATGGAAACGATCTCATGTGTTCATTGATATAAAGTCTGAGTTGCTGACATTTTGTGCAGTAAACACTAACTGCAGGTCGAGAATTGTTTTATGGAATTAAAATTCCCGTCCAAAAATATAAAGTAGTTGTGCAAGACCCACTTGATCTTTCGTGAAGGAAATGAAGTACCTCATCGGCAAGAATCTTTGAGCAGTTGAAGCAAACGCAACGCATAATAGTGAGTACAGTCTTTATGAACCCAATATGAAACATAGGCTTCGCAAGCTCCAGGTGTCCAAAGTGGCCCGGGCACTCGGCCATGTTTGCTGTACAGGTATCACACTTCATCTTCCTATCAATGGTACCAAGCCGAGGGTCACTCAATCCCCCAACCTTCGGCTTGCCCCTCTCCGTTGTCTCCCCATGTTCAATCTGCACTACAGACATTTGTCTCTGCGCAAACCAAACCAACCAAACCAAGCAACATTAAGTTCAGAAACTACCTTTACAACCACACAAATCAATCAAAAATTGAAGCCTAGTGAAAAATTATAATTCTCGTCTCCATCAGTTTCCAAGAAAACTCAGAGAAGTAGATATGGTAGGGAGAATTACGATCTCATCGGGGCTGAGTATGCCGAACTGAACCAATCGGACTTTGGCGACCTCAGCCGGCGAGTATGGGAACCGTATATCCATGGGGATGTTGATCGAGCAGGGAACCTATCAGCTAGGGTTTGGGAAGAAATGCTATAAATTAAGCTCTAAATCGCCACCACTTTTCTTGTGGCTTTTTGGATTATATGTCGTTGGAGTACTTTGAAGTTTCCCTCGCTTTCTCAAATTTATGCTCCTTCTGAAGGATCGGCTGGGTATGCTTCCCTGAGAGGAATTCTCCTCGGGACAAATAACCAATCTGCAAGCCCCTAATCTCTTATTTATAGACGAAAGGCCGCGCAGCTGACCTTTACAGGGCTATCCTACGCCGGATGCGCGCCAAACCAAAACCACATGAGGACAAATGTTTTTATGAAGTTTTTATATATTTTGTTACTCGTGTATATAAAATTATGGGAGTACACAGCAGAGGAAAAGATTGATATGCAAATTCCTATAATTTTAAGAGAAAATTCCTCAATTTAAATTTTATCTGTGAGAATAACTATACTTTTTATTGTGCACAAAAGTACTATCTCCGGTCCTAATTATAAGATAAAATTGATTTTTTTAGGGATTAAGGAAACTAAATAAATTACTTAATCATTTCATATATTGTGTATTCTTAAATTATATATTATTTTATTAATTAAAATAATTAGTTTAAAGAAAAAAATAAAAATAAAAATATTCTAAAATAATTTAATTAACTTCCTTAATTTTTCTAAAAAAGTCAACTATATCTTATAATTATAACAATAGAGAGTAACATATTTTGCGTATACACCTTAATCATATTTCTCCCCAATAATTTTTTAAAGGTGGGTTATTATAAGTTTTTTAGGAAGATATTTAATAATTAAAAACTTCAATAATAATTGAGCTTAAATGTGTTGTCATTCTTTATACTATAACTTCACATTGAATGATTCACAATTGTTCTTAGATTTTTAAGTAATTAAATCCTTTTTGGGATTTAATAATTTTCCGAACTTCTAGCATGAGACTTTTTTCCAATTTTTCTTCGTTTTAATTCATTTTGAATTAAATTTTTGTAGATATCTTTTATATTTTACGGTTGTGTTGATAATGTTTTCAGATTAAAATATTAGTCTGATCATCATTTATTATTATTTTTAGAATAGAATTGTAAGTAAGCCCAATAAGCAACCATACGATGGCGGACCTTTATGAAGACAATGGAGACCATGGCCCAAAAAAAACAAATCTGTCCCAATTTTTTTTTGTTTTTTTACACATTTAGCCCAAAAATATGTATATTTATCCCAAAAATTTATACATTTAACCTCCCAAATATTTTTCTCAAAATCCACCACTATAGCCCTAGTTTGTAAAAAGAACCAATATTATGTAACCAAGGTTGGAAATAACCAACTCTGTATAAAGCCTCCTAAATTCCAAAAGTTAGGAATGAAGAGCAAAGAAAGCATTAGATGTGTGGATTTCACAAATCTTTTAAAAACTTCAATAAGAGTTCTTTATTTCAAAACATCGTTGTCCTCTATTCCTTTTTACCATCGGGTTGCAACAATATAAGGAACGTCTATTAACTAACTTCTCTGATGATCAAATGAGGTAGTATTATCTCAATCCAAAAAGTAATGGTGCTATAAGAAACTACTGGTTTTATATACATACGAATATGCATAAGAAAGATAAGTTTTGCTTATGGCTTTGTTTGGTACATGGGTTTTGGAGGGGAGGAGAAATTTTTATGAGTTGAATTTAAAAAACTAGAGGAATAGAGTAAAAGGTTTTAAATTCATTTTTCATACTCTTTTATACTACAATGTGTCCTAAATATAAAACATAATTTGTGATACTCCTTTCGGTCCTAATTAGAAGACATATTTAACCGATTTTTGAGAGATTAATGAAAGAAATTAAATTAGTTAATTTTATTCATTTTCCTAAAATGCCCTTATATAAATTTTAAATGATATCAATAAAAGCAACTGCGACATGTCTCTCCGACCTAAAATTTTCCTTTCTATGCGTTCTAATTTTACGCATGATATGATGGTCTTGTTATATATACATATATGTACACACACATGTATGTATGTATGTATTTATAGATACATATATTTACACACATACACCCCCACAAATACACACACATACATAAATACACACAAAGATAGATAGATAGATATATATGTGTATATATTTATGTATGTATAAGTGTGTGTACATATATAAACACACACACACACATAGATATATATATATATATATATATATATATATATATATATATATATGTAGGTAACACACACACACATAGATATATATATATATATATATATATATATATATATATATGTAGGTATGTACACACATATATAGACACCAACACATAAACACACATACAAAATATATATATAGACACACGCACACACATATTTATATAAGTATACACATACACATAGATATATGTGTGTGTGTGTTGTGTACACACACATATAGACATGAACACATAAACACACACACACAATATATATATATGTGTGTGTGTGTGTGTGTGTGTGTGTGTGTGTGTGTGTGTATAGACACACACACATATTTATATAAGTATACACAAACACACACATATATATAGAGAGAGGGGGGGGAATTAATATTAGTTGATCCAATCAATAAATTGAAATTTAATAATTTAAAAGTTTTATTGACTGAAAGAGTTTTTACAAGCATATGTATATACTCACAAAAAATCAAAGACACTTGAGAGAATAAAATAGGGGTATTTTAGAAAGAAATTAACAAAAACTAAAATTTTGTCCTATAATTAAAACCGGAGAGAGTATAATATTTAGGACCGAAGGTATTGCATTTTCTCTTTATTCAAAATTCATACACACACCTCTTCGATTTTTTAAATTCAACGCATGAAATTTTTATTTAAAACCCTTCCATACCAAAAGGCCCCTTAGTTTAGTAGAGCTCTCCTTTTCTCGACTCACTTGAAGCTCTATAAAGTGGCAGGCTCTTCTCTTTGATCTCGTCACTTAAAGATGTATCTGAAAGCAACAGGAACACAAAAAATCTGAAAAACAAACTAAATCCTTTTAACGAGACCTTAAAACTTTGTTGTTCAAAGCATCACGGGTTCATGATCCTTAAGTACTCTTCCACAATTTTTCATGTTCATTCATTCAAAAAGAAAAACTCTGCAATCATGAATGACTATCACGTACCATTGTCTAAGCAACATGGCGGGACCATCTTCTTTGATGGCATTATATTACTGATCTGGTGTTTCACGCATATTAATTAATTTAATTAGATTAAGGAAAGTTAATTAAATTGGTTTAATACCCCCAAAAAAAACTCTAATATTCTTCCTTAACTTCTCCCCATCTCTACTACTTGATCATTGTTAAAAAAAAGTGAGTCAATTTGGTCAACAGGCTAATTCGAGGGAAAAAATAATAAACATATAAAATAACTCTTAGATTTAGTATTAATATCAACTCCCAAATTAAATATACATAAAGGAGCGGATGAGTATTTGAAAATTGTTAAAACTACATACTTCTATGATATTTGATGGAAAAAATAATTACTCCCTCCGGTCCTAATTATAGGGCAATATTTGGGAGTTGGTTTTGGTTCTAATTATAGGACAAAATTTAAATTTTTGTCAATTTTTTCCTAAAACACCCCTATTTTATTCTCTTAAATGTATTTAGTTTTTGGTAAGTATATACATTTAGGTGCATAAAATTTTTTAGTCAATATAACTCTTAAATTGTTAGAATTTAATTTGTTTATCAATAAGTTAATGTTAATTTACCAATAAACAAACACACACACAAACATATATGTATAGACACACACATATATGTTTATATATGTACGCACACATATAGACATACACACGCATTATATAAATATGTGTGTATGTGTGTTTAGGTATATACTTGTGTGTCTATATATGTGTGTGTGTATACTCATACACTTGTGTGTGTGTGTTGGGGGGTTATTTGTGTGTAGATATGTGTGTTTTTTTTGGAGGTTGTAGACATGTGTGTGTGCGTGTGTGCATACACATACATACATATGTGTGTACACACACATATGTATATATAACAAGACCATCATTTTAATTAGAAATCATGAAAAAGAAGATTTTAGGTTGGGGAGATATGTTAATGTCATTGAAAATTTATATAAGGGTATTTTAGAAAAAAATGAGTGAAATTAACTAATTTAACTTCTCTCATTAATCTCCCCAAAATCAGTTAAATATGTTTTATAATTAGAACCGGAAGGAGTAATTAATTTGAGTAGATTAATGATATTAGTTTAGTTAATTAATATCATTCGTACCATAAGCACATTCCTCAATTCCTTCCTCCTACTTTATTTTTTTTTTTCCAACAAAAATACTAATTATATTGCAATCAATCAAAGACACAATGTCTCGTAAAGTAGTAACAGAAACAATTAAATAAACAAAAGACAAAAACCAATCGAAACTTCAGAAAAGCAACAAACAAATTAGAAGATACAGATATTATGATCCAACAAGGACATAGGTCCAGATAAAGGCAATGAACCACCAACAAGGTTAGCAACTGTGATGGAGGTCGGTATACCTAATCTAAGGAGGGTGAGGCACTTCCATTAAAGATTTGTCAATCCACCCTGCTATCAAATATGGGTTTTTTGACCATTTTGCCCCTGATTAATTAATTACCTAAATGCCCCTGTCTAAAAAAATATTACTAATCTACCCTTATTTAGTTGATTACATAGGATATGTAATTGACTACACAGTGACAGATTTTTTTTTTTTCAGGTTTCATGTTATGTAATCGACAAAACACTATAACTTAGTTAATCATATATGGCTAAAGCAGTTTTTTTTTTTTCCAGTTTTCAAGCTATGTAATCGACTAAGCTACAATGCTTAGTCAATTACATAGCGACAACTCATTTTTTTCAGTTCTCACATTAAGTAATCAACGAAGCTATAGTGCTTGGTCGATTACATAACGCGGAATCAATTTTTTAAAAGGCTGAATCGCGTCATAACGTGAAGGTGTACTCAGTTAGGTCATACGCACTCTCCCCCTCGTCATTTTTCTCAAAAATCGGCCCGAATCTAGTGGTAGATTGGGAAGGGATTCAAAATCTAGTTCGATTTTCGGTTGATTTCGGTCCATTGTTAAGAGACCAAGCTTTCCTCCAATGCTTTTCCCATCCGCTGCCCTCCTATTCCACCAAATACCGTTTTGCGCAAAAACAATGGAGGTTCAGCTTTTTTTGTTTTCTTTTTAATATTTTAGTATATTGACAGGTACTAAAAATATATTTTAGGATACTAGATGATACTAAAAAAAATATTTCATAATCTTAAAAAATTATTATATGATCCTGAAATGTCTTTTTAGTACAAGTCAATATCCTAAAATGTTTTTTTAAGATTCTAAAATATTTCAGGGTACCTACTAGTACTGAAAATACACTTCAAGATATTTTCTCAATGTCCTAAAATAACAGTTTAAAATTATAAAGTATTCTTTTCAGTACCAGTCAGTATCTTGGAGTATCTTCTTAGTACCATTCAATACGTTGAAACATGTTTTTAAAATCCGAAATTTCTTTATAGTACTGAAAAAATATTTCATGATTTAAAAAATTATTTTAGAGTACTTATTAGTTATTGGTATAAAGAATATATTTCAAGATATTTTTTTGGGATCCTAAAATAATTTTTTAAAATTATGAAATATTTTTAGTACTATTTAGTATCTTTTAGTATATGTAAATATCTGAAATATATATATATATATATATATATATATATATATATATATATATAAAGAAAAAAAAAGGCTGAAGCTCCATTGTTTTTACGCAAAAAGGTGCACTTTCATGGAATAGGAGGGCAACGAATGGGAAGAGCATCGTAGGAAAGCAAGTTCCATTGTTAAATGAATGAAGGCTTGTCCTCTCCATTTGATTTGATTGGTGTCTTGTTTCTCACTCACTAATTATATTTTTAAAACTATTGGAAGATCTCTTCTTTCTTTTTTTAATTAAAAGTTAAAGATATAAATAAATCATATCTTCTCATATTCTAACCATAAAAATTTGTATTATTGAAATATAAATATTTTTACCTATTTTAATTAAATTATTTGTTAATTAATACCGGTTTGACTCCGGTCTGACCTACTGACCCCTACCGGTTCATTGATCGGTCTGATTTTCAGAACCTTAAACAACTTAATAAAATGACAAAATTAAAAAAGGAACCAACTCTAAGAAAAAATATATTAAGACAAAAAAACTTAACAATTGCCGTCGCATTTAGTCACCTTGAGTCACAGCATTTTGTTTGAGGAAGTAAGTTGAGGCGATCCATCATGATTTTCATGGTTTCATGTTTGAATAAACTTTGATTATACTTTAAATTAGATTTTGCTTATACCAAGCTTCTAGCTAGAGTAGTCTTGAGCTCGAGAGCAAATACATGAGACAGCTAAGTTAAATCTTGTGTGATAAGGGTTAGTGGGTTCAAACTTATATCAAAGTGTATTTCCTTTGCCGTCCGCCGGTTTAGAGACCTGATGATGAGGTAAACCCCTCAAGCCCTATTCTAGCGGATCCACTTTCCCTGCTCATCCAAAGGATGGGTAGGGAGAGCTTGGTTATCCTGGACTGTCTAAATCTAATATTTTTTTATTTAGTTATTTTTAAATGAAAAAATTATTTTTTGAAGAAATATTAGTTAAGAGATTATCTTTATTTTAGATTTTCTACCTATTAAAATAATTTTTTTAAAAAAATAAAAAAATATTATATCTGAACCGTCCAGATCAGATCTAGACAATCCAAAGGAGCCAAGCGCTACCTGCCCATCTTTTGGATGGGCAGGGAAAGTAAATCCCTATTCTAGCCGTGAGCCCTTTTCTTTTCATTTCCATTTTAAATGATTCCTATGAACCTGGTGTAATTTTGTTATTGGAATTTCTACTTTAGATTTTGAAAAAAAAAAAAATGTATTTCCTTCTGCCGTACAATCATGACGCCCACCGCCTTGCTCCCACCTCAATCGTCCTGCCCTTCCTCATTAGCGCCGCCGCCGCCGCTTCCTGGCTTCGCAATTGCGAGATTCGTTGCCTCTTGCTCTTGCTCTTGCTCTTTTCCCCTTTCCTCCTCTGCCTCTTATTCTTCGCCTTCCCTTTACTCTAAGCGGTAGATTCCTGTCTCCGTCGCCATCTCTGGCAGAAACTCTTCCGCAATTCCCACAATGATTATCGGCTGAGACGATATGAGGAAGGTTGCCGTGGATGCGGCGATGAGGAGAAGGGCCTCTTGCATAGGTACTTGGAGGATGAGCCTCGTCTGGTTGTATCTATGTATGAGGGTGGGGACGATGAAGATGAAGAAGTACTAGAAGAATTTGGAAGCACCCATGATGTTAACAATCTGCACAGTATGACTCCTTTATTGAGCTGATCAATTCCATTCTCTCTACTTCTTTTTTTTGTTTTTTTGGCTGAATAAAAGAATTTTCGTTTACCAAGTTTGCGTAGACAGACATCTAATTTTGATACTGTTATAAAACTGAAGAAAATCTAGAGAGAATTCTAGAGAGATGAAGAAGTTCTCATTCAAGTGTATTTGAAATGTTTACATAAGATCTCTATTTATAGACCTTCAAGGGTTACTATGTAATAAACATCCACATAATAAATATATTCATAACACTCCCCCTTGGATGTTTATTATGAATGTGCCTCGTTAAAAACTTTAACTAGGAAAAACCCAGTGGGATAAAAACCTAGCCAAAGAAAAGAGTACATCATTCATTGATATACTTTCTAGTGCTGCCTCATTAAAAACCTTTCTAGGAAAACTCAGTGGGACAAAACCTAGATAAGGGAAAAAAAGTACAGCGTGAATAATCTCCCCCTCTTGATTACATCTGATTTACTCCCCCTGATGATTACATTATTTCCAATGTTCTTGTGAGCATATCATCCTTTCTGTCATCAAGTATTATTCCAGTATGCTTCACCGGGGAAGAAAAGCAATGAACAGCGGAGATGGGTGATAGAAGAAGAGCAACAGATCTGAACGGTAGAGTGAAGTTTTCATTTCAGTTGCAGCTAGAGAAGAGCGATCATTTTCGGTGATGCTCAGCAAGATGGAGAAGCCATCGTGATGATAACGTGTTATAAAACTGAATAAAATCTAGAGAGAAGTCAGAGAGAATTCTAGAGAGATGAAGAAGTTCTCATTCAAGTGTATTTGAAATGTTTACATAAGGTCTATATTTATAGACCTTCAAGGGTTATTATGCAATAAACATCCACATAATAAATATATTCATAACAGATACTGAATGATTATAGATTTTTTAACTGTACTGAAGATTAATTAGTTCTTGCAACTTGTATCTCACCTTTGGTTTGTTCTTGCCGTCTTGGTAACATTTCCCTACTGAAATGACTGATTCTGGAGAAATTGCAACATTTCCCTTCTGAAATGACTGATTCTGTATTGAAGTTGTTTCTTATTATAGCATCACAATTATATTACAGACAGGTAATGAAACTTTGAGAAAGTCAAAGCTTGACAAACTTTAATTTAGGAAAGATTATTATGCCCATAGAAAAAAACAGGAAATATTGCAGATAGACTCTTCAAATTGAACGCTGATTTTTCTGTATGCTGCAATACTGTATGTGATTAACTCCAAAGCTTCGAGCTGTACGTTAGGCCTTGGTATACATACTCGCCTCCCAAGATGGTGGGTACTGTGGAGTAAACGAATTTGGATTCTTTAACACCAAATCGTTTTTTAACCGAGAGGGACAGAGAAAGAGAGTCATTGATGCTAATAGGTGAAGATGATTCTCTTAATTTAGAAACATATATCAAGTTTATAAATTTAGGGATACAACTCTAGAGAAGAACATACTATTTCCCTGAAAATATTTTACCTAAGTGATTACTGTCTTTAAAGTATTAGCTATTGAATTAAAATATTTGATAAAAAAGTTTTGTTACAATTATTCTCAAGACATTCATACTTGTTAAATCTGCAAGAATTTTTGAGTAAATTCTTGATTATGGTTTATAACCAAGGCCGCCCAGATCTACCTGTTGATATATATTTTGCTTCATGTTTAACCACTTTTTCTATAATTGCATGTTTTGCTTAAATCACGTCTGAAGGGAATGCTTATGGTTTTATTATATTCAATTTTTTTTTTGAGGCAAAATAGCACTTCTTTTATTTTTTAAATGTTACAACTTCAAATTCTCATATACCTAATTGAATAGTGAAAAAGACAAATATCACTTTCTATTTTCGTTACAACACATCCACTAGAAAAGATTTCTACAAATGATAAATCACAAGAAAATTATAAAATATACAAGTAAGAAAGTGATAAAATGCTTCTTAAAGAGGAAAAATTAAAATAAAGTGAACATTTTAAGATGTAATCGTCAAAAAAAAAAAATCTATGAAGAGGGACTAAGAAAGGATTTGGATCACCAATTTGAAAAGAAAATAAAACATTTTTGAAACAGGGGGTAAATATGAACAAACTTTATCCATTTCTATTTATGTATTCAAAACAATGAGAGAATATAGATTTGATAAGAAATTGTAAAAGATCTCACTCTTTATGTAGATTAAACTTAATCAAAAGTACAGACCACATATCCTATTTCTCTCACTTGAACACAGTTGAAGACATTTGAGAGCGAGCAAAGCCAACTTGACTGCTCAAGAGATGGATGCTTTTGCTGTAATACACATTTTGATCTATTGAGATCTCTCCCATTGTGGAACAAGGATTGATATGGAATTTCAAACATGATTTCGAAAACATGAAGATCATCAACATGTGTGCAACAAGAACTGTGGTGGGCGATGAGCAGAGAAAGGCGACAAGTCTCCAGCTGGTAAGATGAAGACAGATTCAGGCGTTCTCTGTCTCAGATGATGACAATATCTTGAATGTTTGAAACTTGCATGCATGGGCAAGACAAGTATCAGAATTTATGCCATTTCCTCGAATGAGATAAGCATGTATTTTCTCTTTGAGAAATGTAAGGCATCTCTATTGTTCTTTTCTTTCTATCTAATCTATTGTAATCCCATTACTGGTTTTATACAACTAACTTTTAATTTCCTTGTGAATAAAAATAACTGTCTGCTTTCCAATAACATTCCCATCAGAAATGTTATTGCAATTTTGGCATTTTTGGCTTGACTCATTAAAATAGTCAAAAGTTGATAAATCTTATAAACTTGAGCGAGATGGAACGAAAACACACAGGTTACTTGAATGAAACTATTCCTAGAAGCATTATGAGAATCGTTGTATTCTTTTCTCTCTAAGCAACAGCCTTGCATCAATTGTTTATTATAAGTAGAGAAAAGAATTTGGTCCTTAACTTTGTTGAATGACAGAAGCATCAGATATTCTGTTGCTCTCATGAAGCAAGCATCCAAAACAAGGCTCCCTATATATATACGCGCTCTTCATTTTGGGAGGTACGTAATCACATATATCACCCAACAATTATTCATATTACTCTCCTCATATAAACCCCATCAAATTACATTTGCCACAGAATCAATGGAAGCCATTGCTGATAGAATCATTGGGCTATTGGGCCATTTGGCTTCTCAGGAGCTTGAGCCCATTTGCAACTTCCAAGATGATCTGAAGAGCATGGTCGCTGCAATCAAAGCCGTACTTCTTGATGCAGAGAGGAAGGCCATGAAAAGTCATCTCATCAATGATTGGCTACAGAAGCTGAAAGATGTGCTGCTTGATGCTGATGACTTGTTAGATGCCTACTCAGCTGATGAGCCTGCAAGGGAAGTGATGACCAAAGGCAAAAGGGCGAAGGAGGTACGTATATTCTTCTCCAAATCCAATCGAATTTTTTCTGCTGCTAAAATGGATCGTAAAATCAAGGACATCAGGAAGAAACTTGTTGGCATTTCCAATGAGATGAACACTTTGAATTTGATTAAAACCTCTTCCATTGAGTCTAATTATAAACGGAGGCAAACCCACTCCTTTGTGATGGAGGAAGATGTCGTAGGGAGAGATGAGGAAATGAATCGTCTTGTTAGTACCCTTTTAAACCCTCCTGATGCTGTGAAAAATAATAGCATTTCAGTAGTAGCCATAGTTGGGATTGGGGGATTGGGAAAGACTACACTTGCTCAACAAGCCTATAATGATAAGGCTATCAAAAGTTATTTTGAGCTAATGAAGTGGGTTTGTGTGTCTGATGATGAATCCACTCATAATAAATTTGACATTAAGAGAGTAGCTCAAAACATCATTGGGAAGGAATATCCTGTAATGGAGGAAGTGGTTCAGGGTTTAAGAGAAACAATTGAGGGGAAACGTTTCTTGCTTGTGTTGGACGATGTGTGGAATGAGAACCGTGAGGAATGGTTCAAATTGGAAAAACTGTTGAGGGGAGGAAAAGAGGGAAGCATGATCATTGTGACCACACGTAGTGAGATAGTGGCACAAATAATGGGCACACCTCCGCTTCTTCGCTTTTCCATAAAAGTCTTGGATGCAAACAACTCTTGGGTGCTATTTCGAAGGGTGGCTTTTCCGGATGGGAAAGAACCTACTAATCAAGGATTGGTACGTATTGGAAAAGATATTGTGAGCAAATGTGCTGGAGTCCCCCTTGCAATAAGAACCATTGGTAGCCTATTGTTCACCAAAAAGTTGGGAGTGAGTGAATGGTCAAATTTTTTGGATCAAGAACTTGCAAATATAGGTTCTAATGACAATGGAGTCTTGTCTATCCTTAGACTTAGTTATGATCATCTTTCCTCCCCTTTGAAAAATTGCTTTGCATTTTGCTCTCTGTTTCCAAAAGATTATGAGATTCAGAGAAAAGAGCTTATTCAGATGTGGATAGCTGAGGGGTTCATTCAATCCTTAGACACAACCAATAGGGACTTAGAAGATGTCGGGGATGAGTACTTTATGCAGTTATTGTCAAGGTGCTTGTTTCAAGATGTGGAGCAAGATTTCTTTGGTGAGATAAAGCAATGCAAGATGCATGACCTCATACATGATCTAGCAGTGTCAATCACTAAAAATGAGAGTTACATTGTCAAAAGTGAAAGAATAGAAGAAGAGAACATTGGTGATGGGATTCATCATGTGTCAAGTCATTTTGACGGGGCTTCGGGGTTTCAATTTGGTAATGTCAAGAAAAAAAGAGTGAGAACAATTTTGTCGCCAAAAGGAAAGTGGGGCCTCATCCCAAGTACCTCTTTGTCAAGATTTTTTAATCCAATTTTCTTGTCTACAACATCACTTCCAAAGCACTTGTGTGTTTTGGATCTTAGCAAGGGAAGGTTGGAAATTCCAGAGAATATAGGAGACTTGAAGCATTTGAGATATCTTGATTTAAGTGGGAATTTGGGAATTGAAAAGCTCCCACGAGGAATTATCAAGTTGTATAACTTGTTGAGCCTAAGACTTAACAAATGTGAAAATTTAATACAATTGCCTACAGATATGAAGAGATTGGAAAGACTTAGACATCTTGAATTGGATGATTGTGATAACCTAATATGTATGCCACGCGGTTTGGAAAGTTTGACTAATCTCCAGACATTGACAACATTTGTGGTCGACAAAAAGAATAGTGGTTGTGCGAGGATAAGTGAGCTATGTGATTTGATTCAGTTAAGGGGAGGATTAAAAATTAAAAACTTAGAAAGGCAACGGAGTAAAGTTGAGGAGGTTGAGTCATCAAAATTTCTGCTTCGCATGGAATATCTTGAAAGATTGAGCTTAATATGGTTTTCTCTTGATGAACAATTTAGTGAAGAAGATGAGCACAAAGATGAGATTATTTTTGAAGCTTTAGAGCCGCCTCACACAATCAAGATGCTACATATTGGAGGATTTCTCAACAAATACTTATCAGAGTCTATTGGGAGTCTCACATCATTGCAAAGGCTATGGCTCGAACACTGTACTTCTTTGGCATCACTTCTAAAGTCTATTGGGAGTCTCACATCATTGCAAAGGCTATGGCTCCACAATTGCACTTCTTTGGCATCACTTCCAGAGTCTATTGGGAGTCTCACATCATTGCAAAGGCTATGACTCAACAACTGCACTTCTTTGGCATCACTTCCAGAGTCTATTAGGAGTCTCACATCATTGCAAGTGCTAAGCCTCGACAACTGCACTTCTTTGGCATCACTTCCAGTGTCTATTGGGACTCTCACATCATTGCAAGAGCTAAGCCTCAACAACTGCACTTCTTTGGCATCACTTCCAGAGTCTATTGAAAGTCTCACATCATTGCAAAGGCTATGGCTCAACAACTGCACTTCTCTGGCATCACTTCCAGAGTCTATTGGGAGTTTCACAACATTGCAAGTGCTAAGCCTCGACAACTGCACTTCTTTGGCATCACTTCCAGAGTTTATTGGGAGTCTCACGTCATTACAAAGGCTATGGCTCAACAACTGCACTTCTTTGGCATCACTTCCAGAGTCTATTGGGAGTCTCACATCATTGCAAGTGCTAATCCTCGACAACTGTACTTCTTTGGCATCACTTCCAAAGTCTATTGGGACTCTCACATTATTGCAAAAGCTAAACCTCAACAACTGCACTTCTTTGGCATCACTTCCAGAGTCTATTGGGAGTCTCACATCATTGCAAAAGCTATGGCTTGATGACTACACTTCTTTGGCATCACTTCCAGAGTCTATTGGGAGTCTCACATCATTGCAAAGGCTATGGCTCGACAACTGCACTTCTTTGGCATCACTTCCAGAGTCTATTGGGAGTCTCACATCATTGCAAAGGCTATGGCTCGACAACTGCACTTTTTTAGCATCACTTCCAGAGTCTATTGGGAGTCTCACATCATTGAAAGAGCTAAGCCTCGACAACTGCACTTCTTTAGCATCACTTCCAGAACCTATTGGGAGTCTCACATCAGTGCAAGTGCTATTGTAACATCCCAAAATTTGAGAATTTTAAAACTCAAATATTATAAGAAAATTTAATACTAATTTCCTTATATTTTAGTCTTCAAAATTTTCAACTTAAACTATTTGAAATAAAGACTATCCTCCTTATATTATTTTGGAAGAATAACAATTTAAGGAAATGTAGGTTCATTCTTCCTTTAATTTTTTTTAAAAGAAAGGAAAAATATTAAGAGATACATTTTTGGCTAAAATCTTAATCATCCAAATTTAATTAAAAATAAACAAATGAGAAATATTAAATTTTAATCCCTATTGTATTAAGCTAATTAATTAAATTAGTTGACTAAAGAAGAGCCTTTTGAACCAAAAACCTCAACCCAAAAACGTGGCCCATTTGATTCCATTGTCTCAAGCCCAACTTGTTTTCCTCTCGGCCCATGAATCAAGTTTCCATTTTTTTCCCCCTTCCTCTTATTCGATCCTACACTAGCATCATGAATCTTGGGCCATCTTATTCTAAAACTTCCACGTAAGCCCAACTCCTCCTGTTCCATATCATCTTTTTGGGCCCAATATCCATTCAACCTTTGCCCAAACCGAGTGAGGCATGGATCATTAGCAAGAAACACTATCATTTTCTCAGCAAACACGTGAACACCTGATCAAAGTAGAGATAGTATTTCAATTTCTTTTGCATCAGTCCAAAACAGATCAATAAATCTCCACGCCCAGTGTATTCGGCCCAAACCCATTAACCGAACTCCTCAATCTCTCTCAGCTCCACGTGAAATACGCTGAAAACAGAAAACCAAATTCATCCCATGAGATCAGCCAAAATGCAGAAAATCCCACGCTTCCTGGCCACGCAAGATCATCTTCAGCCGTTCTCGAGCCCTGTGTCGCCGTTCAACTGGTCTTTGGTTCCTTCCTCTGGTCCTTAACCGCCAACCAACCTCTTTCCCTCCTTCTATATATATGACCGCCCTCTTCGTCCCCCATTCATTTTCTGTTGCTCACCGAAAACAGAGTAAGAGTCGAGAAAGAGAGTTGTGAAGAGAGAAAGAAAGAGAGGTGAGACGAGAGTTGAGAGCTCAGTCCGAGAGTGAGAGAGGGAGCACTGTCTTCTTGCTCTGTTTTGCGTCTCGGAAACAGAGTAAGAAACTGAGAGCAGCGAGAGAGAGTCGGAGTTAGAGGACGAGGGAGTGTAGATCATCTTCCCCTGTTTTTCTTACGTCGGAACAGAGGAGAAGCAGCAACCATTTTCCTTCGGTTCAGGCTTGACAACTCAAGGTTAGTGGGGAGCTTTCTTTTCCTTAAAGCTTTTCTTTGTTGCTGCCACGTGAACGAACATGCTGGAGTTTTTCTTCTGTCAACGGTTTTGCTTCCTGTTTGTTTGTCTTTCGGATGATCTTACGTGAAGCGTTATTTCCTGCATGATATATCGATGAAACCGTGGCTGAACCCTGGTGCTTTTCTGTCAAAACTTGGCTGATATATATATAGTGTTCATCTTAGCTTGTGTGTGTGTGTTTCGGTTGGCTGTCATGGTATGCTAAATAAATGCTCTTCATGCGTGAGAAATCTGTTTATTCTTGCTGTCATGAGAGTTTCCTTGCTGTGTGTAAGTGGCATGCGTTTTTGTTGATCAAAACCGAGGATGTATATATATGTGTGTGTGTAGGTTGGGTAAGTCGCTGAAAACAGGGATATGTGGCATCTGTTTTGCGGTGACTAGGTATAAGAAAGAAAAGAAAAGTTGAGATAGCTAATATGTATGAAAGCATTAGTGTATGTCTGTGTGTATAATATATATATATATATATATATATATATATATATATATATATATATGCATGTCGATTTCATTACACTTTACGGCATTCAACAACACACAACAATACATATACATTAATTACACATGCAACCGGAAGAAAAAGAAGTTAGTTAGATTAACATATGGCCTTGGTTCCTTTTGTTTTTCTATTGTCGGGACCCCTGCTTCTTTTTCTTCCGGTTGCATGTGTAATTAATGTATATGTATTGTTGTGTGTTGTTGAATGCCGTAAAGTGTAATGAAATCGACATGCATATATATATATATATATATATATATATATATATATATATATATATAAAATACTTCTGATGTTATGCGTGTAGGTATATTAAGTCATATTGGTTGCTTTTTGTTCTTGATTTAGGATGAAGATGTTTAATATGATCACATATGCAAGCATATTTCAAAGGAAGCTATCTGTTTGTGTGTGTGTCTAGAAATATTGAGAATGAATAAAGGAATATAGAATCCAAAACAAAGAGCCATGCTTCGTTTTTGGCTTGCAAAGTCACTGATATGTATATATACATTTTCAATGATTGATAATAATAGTGAATAATGGAATAATAATAATAATAATAATAATAATAATAATAATAATAATAATAATAATAATAATAATAATAATGAAATTATAAATTATAATTTTTAATATGTGGAATTTTAATATGTTATTAATTGTTAGTATATTGATTTTTGGTAGATTAAATTGTGGTGTATTAAACTCTAGGATTTAGGAGCAGTGTAAAAGTAGTTAGCTCGGGCGAGAGGTAACCACTTTCCACTTATTATGATATTGATATACTGAAATTATATGCATTGAATTATCATGAAAATCATGGGAAAAGGAAGGATTGGGAGGATATGTGATATTTATTTGCCACCATGTGGTGAGGCCTCCATGGATGCATAATGGTTGGCTTTATTATTGTCCCACTAGTTGTTTGGGACCAGCTCACAGTTTATAGGGCTTACGACACCTCACTGGATTAAAGTGGGGAAAGACCCATGGTATGAGGCAGGTGCCCTGAGGATTTTGGCCGATCCTCATCACTTGACCAGTGAGCTTTTGGAGTAACTAGTAACATAGATGTAACTTAGCCCATGGGTTTAGCCGGATAAAATAAGGCGGTTTGGCTAGTGTATATGGAGGTATTGGATATTGCATATATTACTTCCAATCATGATATTAAAGAATCGTGTGATATTATATAATGAAGATGTTGATGAATTGTTTATTTGAGATGAACTGTTTTAAATCCACTTGGCACCTCATTAGTACTTATCGATATTTGTAATGAGCTAGACTGATGGTTACACAATTTTTCCCAGGTGACCAGTCCGGTCCAAGTCCTTTTGGGAAGCAAGCAGAGGTTTAGTCTACTTGCTGCTAAGAGTAGGACTTTTGAGCTTTTGTTGTATGTTTTGGATGACTGTATATTGCCATACTTAGCAAATTTTGAGATATTTAAATTCCGCTTTAAACCCTTTTATACGATTACTCTAACAAACTCCAATTTTTATAAGAGTATTTAGATAATTAAAAGGTAGACGTTTCAATTTGGTATCAGAGGATATGATTCTGATAACAATCATGCATCTACTAGACCTAGTGGCAATATAAAACATTCATACATACTTTCCTGTTAGTAATTAGTGATTAGTTGTTTTATTACTCACTGGATATGGTGGGTCTTATCCTTAGGTAAAGGGGATGAGAAATACGCGAAGGACTCGCTCTATTAATTAGCCTTTGAATGCTTACGAGGCGGCCAACAATCAGCCACGAAATGCTTAAGAGGTTGCTGTCAATCAACCTCCGAATGCTAATGAGATACCGATATCTCCAGAGAACGAGGCCTTGTTGAACCGCCTCAGAGACATGTTGATGCTTGCCATGAACGCAAGACTAAGGAGTCTCACATCATTGCAATTGTGAATCCTCGACAACTGTACTTCTTTGGCATCACTTTCAGAGTCTATTGGGAGTCTAAATCATTGCAATTGCTAAGGCTCGACAACTGCACTTCTTTGGCATCACTTCTAGAGTCTATTGGGAGTCTCACATCATTGCAACAACTAAGCCTCAACAACTGCACTTCTTTGGCATCACTTCCAATGTCTATTGGGAGTTTCACATCATTGCAAAGGCTAATCCTCAACAATTGTACTTCTTTGGCATCATTTCTAGAGTTTATTGGGAGTCTCACATCATTGCAAGGGCTAAGCCTCGACAACTGCACTTCTTTGGCATAACTGTTAGAGTCTATTAGGAGTCTCACATCATTGCAATTGCTAATCGTCAAAAACTGCACTTCTTCAGCATCACTTCCAGAGTCTATTGGGAGTCTCACATCATTGCAAAGGCTAAGGCTCGATTATTCCACTTCTTTGGTGTCACTTCCAGAGTCTATTGGGAGTCTCACTTCATTGCAAGAGCTAAGCCTCGACACCTGCACTTCTATGTGATGAGCCGTAAACTTACCATGTTTTAAGGCATAAATTGAGTATGAACTTGATCTAATATAATTAAAAAGCTAAAGAATAATAAGTAAAAAACATGGATTTGATGTCAGACATACCCTCACGAGTATTCTCGGGTGTTTTGCAGGTTTTTATCCACAGGAGATGCTAATTGGAGGAGCTCAGGAAAAGATAAGAAGAGAAGCCACAACATTGCAAAGGCTAATCCTCAACAACTGTACTTCTTTGGCATCACTTCCAGAGTCTATTGGGAGTCTCAGATCATTGCAACAGCTAAGCCTCAACAACTGCACTTCTTTAACATAACTTCCAGAGTCTATTGGGAGTCTTACATCATTGTAAATGCTATGCCTCAACAATTGCACTTCTTTGGCATCACTTCTAGAGTCTATTAAGCATCTCACATGATTGCAAGGGCTATTGCTCATCGACTGCTTTGCTTGGGCATCACTTCCTAACTGAATAAAGAGTCTTACATCCTTGCAACATCTTATCGTAAATCGTTTGTAGATGCTCTTCTGTAATGGAAAGATACGGACAACAATTAGAGGGTTTTAATTGGCCTGGGCTTGCACACGTACCAAATGTTCAAATTTTTTGAATAAATAATCATTTTCCTTATCAACAAAACCGGGGTACATACGTATTCACCTATAACTCCATTCTTCTCTTCATGGATAGTTCCAGCTTTTCTTCCTTCCTTTACTCTTTCATTTTCTTACTTTCCATTTGAATGATTTTTTCCTTGTCTTGTAGTGCTCGATCACATGTGTTTTTCCAAGAAAAGATGTTTCTTTGTTGCTTCTTGCTGGACACCAATAAATTCTTTGTATTTTTTTTTGTTCTCAATATGATATCTAATTATTTTAACTAATATCATGGCCTTGAATTTCAAAAAATAATTTTTCTTTGAATATTTACAACAAATTCATTGAAATTCTAATATGTCCTTATTATTGAATTGAATTCAACCAATTATTTCAAAATATAGTTAAGAAGGCCTTACTTTCCGTTGTCACACACGTATGTATTTTTTCCTTCTTGAACTAACCAGCCTATAGTTAATTTCTTATATGATGGAACACTCATTCATGGGATAATTAAGCTCAACATCATATTACTTTTCTAATCTAATCATGATGAGTGCATCTCAAAGTGTTCTAATAATAATTTCATTCTAAAAATATATATCTTTAAAAAATTCTCACTTTCATAGGGAGAGACAAGGGGGAATAAAGGGAATAAAAAGAGGTATCTTTACAAAATCATTGAAGGAGAATTATGATTCAATATACAATCTGATTGATCAAGGCTGCCACAAAAACACCAACCAATCACTGACTCTATGTAATGCCCTGGTGTCAATTTGAGCTCATGAACAAGAAGCTAGTATACAACTATTTGCATCAGCAGCTAGTTAATGAGGATTTTACTCCTATGATGATAAAGCCAAACAATCTGAGCATAAACCATCTTGATGATAAAAAATCAACAACTAACAGCCTGAAGTTATCATATGGGCTTGATGTTGGGTATTGAAAGGTCTAGTACTGGTATGTTATTGCACAAAGCATTGGAGTCATTGGTGTCAGTGTCACACCAGTCATAGTGACAAAGTTTGGTTCCAGGAATGGATTTCTTGTCTGTAGTTTCAAATGGCACAAAATGAGATAACCTTGTAGCCAAGTTTTTATGAAATTAAATAAATAAGAGAAAGTTATCATGTGATCATGCTTAGATGAAGTTGGCAATAAAAATATTCCCCTTTTTGGCCTAAGATCTTTGGTTAGCAATCAATCATATTATGGTATTTTGCTACAAAATTATGGTAAAGAATCAATTGAAGTTTATAAGGGTGAAGAATGTCATTCTTCATAATTTTGTTTCACTGATTCTTGAATAGTTTCCAAGCGTTCTAAGGCTTTCAAAGATTAAGCTGAAATTTTCAAATTACATGTGACCTTCATCCTAGTTATCACATTAGATAACACTATGAAATTGTACAAGTGAAACATATTTTCCAATAATGAAATTGTTCTGTCTTAACAAGTTAACATTCACTTATATTTTTCTTCATATGGGGATTGAAAATATGGCATGTGATTATGTGGGTGTTAAATAGTCAAAAGGAAGGTTGGATACCATATAATAACTAGGCGTCTTTATGGGCAGGGCTGGGTAGGGCGAGACCCTTGCTCGATGCCCTGCCCGAAAGATCAATGGGCAGCAAAATGAGGCCCAGTGCCCGGCCCTGCCCGATAAAAGCTCTAACATTTTTGGGCAGGGCAGGACGGGCCTTCTATGCCCAAGTGGCAATACCCTATCACACCTTATATATATATATATATATATATAAAAAAAGCTTCAATTATGCCTAATAAATAATATTACAAACTACAAATAAAATCCATAATCCACTAATACAAGACATCAAAAAATTGTAATCAAAGCCTTGTAGTCATCCAAAATTCCAAGAGACTGCATCAAAGCCCCAAATTGTCAAAAGAAAGAAGCATATGGAATCAGAAAATGGAAGGGTCAAAAAATTGAAGACAATAGATTATATATATATATTTTACTGGGTAGGGCGGCATACCCTGCCCTGCCCGCAAAATGCCGAGCCCAATTGTACCCAAATTTTTTCGGGCCTCTTTTTTTCGGGTTGGGCATGGCGATTTTTTCTTGGGCATGGGCGGGCGCACCAGGCCTTGGGCTTTGTGAACTCCCCTAATAATAACCTACATATAGCAAGACTAAATTTGGGCCAAAGCAAGAGGAGAAACCTAACTTAACCTATATTTTCGTGTCATAAATGTTAATGGCCACAATCATATATGCAAATAAAAAGTAAAAATGCTTTATTCTAAATTTTAAAACTAGAGAAAGCAAGAGTACCATAGGAAGACTTAGTTCAACAGTGGATTATGAAGGAACCTCCTCCTTTTCCTGGTTGTAATTTTTAGCAGAAATTATGAATGGATTTCCTTGCATTGGCAGAAGCAACATGAAAGTGGACATCATCTGCTGCTTTGCCATGAGGAGGGCTTCACAATGTAGAGTCATTTCTTTATAAGGCGTGTCAAAGGGAGGTGAAACTGAAACCCTCGCAACTTGATTTGTTGTTTCCATAATCTACATATGTTATCATGTTGTCAAATTATATATCACTTTGGTTTGAGAAGAAAAGTGGTATTTATTTAGATTAAGTAAGAAATATTAGGAAGAAATGAGTGGGGGAGAACCAAGGGGACTCTCCCTCTTGGAACCGTATATGAGAATTTCATCTCGTACGGCTCAAACAGAAATACCCAAATACTAGTTCAAGATGCTACAAGCTTTTGGCTTGTAGGATTATTCTGTCTAACTCTTGTCCTTTGATACAGACAATTACCCTAGACTATCGTTTTTACTTCGGGAAATATTTTACTTGTCTATATCTCATGCAGAGTCATGCTCATCAAAACTATACAAGACATAGGTAAAATAAAAGCATGCTAAATGTTTCTATTTATTTGAGCAGAAAAAACTTACTGATCCCAAAATGTCATCAACACTAAGCAAGCTAGGACTTCCTGAAGGCAGCTGTGTTGCGCCGACTATGCTTTCCAATTCGTGGGATGAAACATCCATCAAGTGTAAACAACGGTATGTCAACATGCAAATTCTCAATGTTTAATGTGGAGGGTAATGTTAGATGAAAATAATATTTTTTTTAAAAAAAAGATTAAATCCATGTAAGTTACCATATCAGATGATTTATTGTGTTTCAATCTAGATTGGTGGATACCTCCCGGTGACTCGGTGGACAATTGAACTCCCATTGGACAAGCATTATTGGGTGAAAAATTACGAAGCGACTTTTCTCTTAGGTTGGATGGTTCCTGTTGCACAATGAACTCAGGACTTAGCATCATATACCAAAAAAACAGATCATGGATAGTAGCAAGTCATTACATTTGCTGATTTTTCCACATTCCTGAACTATCATGGTAGCAAATGCTTCTTTAGACTGGCTCTTAGTCAGTTTTATTGCTGAAAGTTACTTTAAAGCATATGCATTATCCTCCTTTAATCCATAGGGTCTTCTTGGTTGTCTTGTTGTATCTATAGCTACTTGCAATTTGGTATCATCAAAAATTTGTAGAAATGGATTAATCTGAAACAAGAATCAATAATTCAGGCATAAAGTAATAACTTAACCCAATGGAAGACCTATAAAAATGTTTAAAAGTGCATTCAATTGCATAAAAAAAGATATGCAGTTACTACACCACAATCAAAAGGTTATGGGCAATGTCAGAAAAATTCTAATAACATAATTATTAAAAGAGTTGCATCAAAGATGTGACACATACTGTTTCATCTGAAAGTGTCATTTTAGCAATAGGGATGAGAGAGAGCACATTGTAGGCCTTGGCTATGAAAACAATCATGGATGTTGCCAATGTGAAGCGAGATATGCGTCGTGAAGGCGGCAACTGAACTAAAAAAATGGGAAATTATCAGTTGAAGTTGAAAACTTGACAGCTTAATAATGCTATGCAACATTAAACCAAGTGGCACAAAGTTTTGAAGGAAGAGTCCTTATCCTACTTGTGTACTCATCAAAAGGTATCAAAGTTATTGGTTGACAATTCCAAAAATGGCTACCGATGGAAGGTTCTAACATGTGGAGATTTCAATAGGCAAGGAAGTCAAGTAAAGTGTAGGAGTTGAACACTATATAACTTCCAGGAGATCAGCCCTCATCAGGGGTCAAATGAAGGAAACTAAAGTAGTATGAGATGCACAAAAGGGTATTTAAGTGGGTTTGTTTTCCCACCCAAGTAGCTAACTTTTGGGGGAGAGTTCATTATTCTACTTAAGGCCTATTTGTTACACTAATTTCACGGGAGGGAATGGGAAGTTAACGGGGTTCCCACTCATTTAACCAGTTTGGCGTGCAACTTTCCCGTCAAGTTGACTTCTCGCGTGGCGCCATCTTCTCATAAAGGTGGGAATATTGAATCCCTCAAAAAGTAGCAGGATCGTGGAAAAGTTCCCGAGAGAGTTAATTTTAGGGACAAAAAATCCCCTTGTAAATAGTGTATCAGTTTATTAAAGAGCTTCGACGTAGGAGCTGAACGAAGAAGGACGTGAACCTCAAATCGAAAATAGTGGCAGTTAAAGGCGCAACATAAGTTCAACGTAGGGGCAAATATAGGTTAGCTCCAATGGGTCTGAAATCTTTGGTGTTTTATCCGTCACTCAGTAATGTTGGCCAATGCCCTGTTGGTTCTATGTTGTCATAATTCTCATGTCTGTGGGTTATGGTGAGTGAGGAAATGTTAAATGCAAGATGTAGATGGAATAGGGCACGAAATACCTTTATATTCCTCTACATGCGTCTCTGTTAGTGTTGACAATAGATGTGGTCATTAATGTTTTGTGTGTTATACATGAAACTAAATTCTTAGTGTGGTTATGCGCAATTAATATGACAATTGGTTTTTTTTTTGTTTAAAGACATTCGCTTTTACATTCTGTATAGCTAACAGTTAAACCATATTGGCTAGCCCTTGAATTACAAAGTTAAAATAGGTGAAGTATAGAATCAGTGGGAGGTTATTTTAATCACAGTGGATGTCTTTTGTTGGGTCATAACTGCTGCTGTAAAACTAGTGGGACGGCTGAAAATGAGATTCATTTGAATGTAAACAACGGTTATTTGTAAATAGGAGTAGTAGATTATAATGAAGAGGAAATGAGTGTGGAAAAAATTGTGTAGGTATGGAAGCACAGTCTCATGAAATGGTTGCAATGTTGGCGGGGTGCTTAGCTTTACTTTTAGCAGTGAGGAGGTTGATTGTGACAATGATAGTAGCAGTGGGAGCAAGTAGACCAAGGCACTTACTGGATAGTAGAGCTGTCAATCAAGGCCGGCCCGTGAAGGGCCAGGGCCTAACAGGGCCGACCTTCCAGGGCTCAGAGTAAGAAAAACACCAGTTTTTCAAAGTCCAGTCCGAGAGCACCAGGGTCAGGGCCAGGGCCGGCCCGCAGGGCCCGAAAATTACTATTCCAATTTTGAACTATTTTTCCTCCACTTTGTTTTAACAAAATATGATTAGTAAATTATAACACGAATCATCCAATAAATAAGCACAATCACTAATTCATAATAAAAAAACAAACTATGTTTACAAATAACTCATGGAAAACATAAAAAGCATATCACTAAGCGACATTAATACGGTGACTATTATTGTCGTCGTCTTCGTTACTATTATCAATTTTAACGACATTTGATTGTTCTTCATTTTGAGTAGTACCCTCTAGCTCATGAGTACGAATATCATAAAATTCTTCTCGCATATCATGAACACATCCATAATCTTTATCTGCAACAAATAATAAATCAAATCATAAAATTAGAGTATAGTTATTATGTATTTGTAGTTAAATGGATAAATAACTCTATAACAAATACAAAATATATACAAATAAATAAATTTAAAAAGGAAAAAAAGAAAAAAGCTACAGTGAAAAGGGCCTGCAGGGCCGGCCCGTTTAAGCCTGTGGCCCGTCAGGGCTAATTTCAAATATCTCGTCCATTTTTCAAGCCCGGCCCTTACAGGGCCAGGGCCTAAACGGGCCGGTCCGATGGGCCTAGCCCGTTTTGATGGCTCTACTGGATAGTATTAGATTTTCATGCAAAGAGAGCGAATTTGAGGGCTATGATATACACTAGTGACACCACTTGCTTCAACCAAATTAGGATGTACCGGGCGATGTTTGATAAATTGTGTTACATGTTGGACACAATTGGTGGATTGAAACTAGGTAAACATATGCTAGTTGATTAGAAAGTGGCAATGTTCCTTCACAACTTGGGTCATCATGTGAAGAATAGAGTAATTTAGTTTGAGTTTGGAAGGTCGGGTGAAACCATTAGTAGATACTTTAAACTGGTCCTCAATGCTACGATTAGATTGCAAGCATTGCTTTTGAAGAAACCAGAGCTCATTCCGTAGGACTTAAATGATCATCGTTGGAAGTGGTTCAAGGTATGTAGAATGTGTCATTGTGTTACTCATTTACTTGAGTATAATTTAACAAATTGTGGTTTAACCTTATGGGGAACAATGTGGTTGTGTTTTTAGGGGTGCCTTGGTGCATTAGATGGTACGCACATACATATACAAGTCCCTGCAACACACAAAGGGAGGTACCGAAATAGGAAAGGAGAGGTAACAACGAATGTCCTTGGTGTATGCTCACCAGATAGCCAATTCATTTATGTGTTGTCTGGGTGAGAAGGGTCAGCTTTAGATGGGAGGGTGTTGAGGGATGCGATCAAGAGACCACACAACTTATGAGTATCGCAAGGTACGGGGTTATAATGTGGTTGAAAAATATTGAAATTGTTTTGTTCAAGTGTACTTTATAAGAAAAAACAAGTGACACAATTGCTCTGTTTGGCCAGGAAACTATTACTTAGTTGATGCGGGGTACATGAATTGCTAGAGTTTTTTGGCACCATATAGAGGGCAAAGGTACCGCCTTAATGAGTGGAGACAAAGATACCAACCCCAAAATGCGCATGAATGCTTTAATATGCGACATTCAGTTGCCCAGAATGTCATCGAAAGGTGCTTTGGCATACTCAAGTTGCATTGGGCAACCCTGAGGAGCGCGTCATATTAGCCAGTGAAGATCCAGAACAGATACATCGTGGCATGCTGTTTGCTAGATAATATGATTTGTCGGGAGAGTATTCAAGATCCCCTCGATGGGGAGCTTGATTCGTGTGAACCTGCACATGCTATAAATGACAACTCTCCCATGATGGCTATGGAAACCAATGACTTGTGGACTAATTTTAGGGAGCATATTACAAATGACATGTTTGCTGCGTTTATGGCTCATAGGGATAATTGATTATGTAGTATGAAATTATTGCTTGTTTGTGGACAATGCCTTTACCAAGTTTGTGTGGCAAAAAACAATGCTTTGTTATGTTAATTTCAATGACATTAAGTGACTTGGTTTATGCATTTGTGATAATTTAATGGTGGTGGTGTCATTGATCCTTTCTTTCTTCTAATATCAAACCTATTGAAACTTAACAAATTTTGTGTGTATGAGTTTTGTTTTAGATGGAGTCGTCTGAACAAGCCGGTAAGAGAAAAATGAAAATGTGGTCTGCTGAGGAGGACAAACTGCTCATTGACTGCTTGGTAACTCTGAGGGTCAAGCAAAAATTCATGGCTGACAATGGCTTCAAGTGTGGATTTGCGAATGTGCTGCAATCGATAATGGAAGAAAAGCTACCACGATGCAGGATTAAAGCCACACCACATATCACTTCTAGAATCAAGACATTGAAACGACTGTGGCAAGCGGCATATGACATTGTATATGAGACCAATACTTCTGGCTTTGGTTGGGATCCAGACACAAAATTTGTAACTATAGAGCCGCAGATGGGAAGAGTATTTAAAGGTATGTCATACCCCTGTTGTGTTCGTCTTACCTTACTTCACAAAGTCACATGCATGACCTTTATTGTGTACTAACATACTTTGCTCATTTTTTATGTTCATCCAAAGGTGTCACATTTTCGCACCAAGTCCTTACCCAACTTTGACGCTCTGTGCATTGTGTAGGGGAAGGATAGGGTTGTCGGTGATGAAGGAATATCCCTTAGCCAAATGGAGGATGAAGTGAATCTTGAAGATGATGATCTTCTAGAAATACCCATTAATGCTCATGGCGATTCTAAGTTCTCACACACACTGCCTGACACTGAAACTAGTGTCAGTCCAATCCATCCAAGTGATGCCGCTACATGTCCAAGGAAGAAGCACCGCCTGAACCACTCTAAAGGATAAATAAATAAACCTCCTTCCCCTAAAGGGGCATCTCACAATTCTTAGAAAGCAATTCAAGGGCCATGTTTATCCCACTATGGCTCTGCATCCCAACTCTTCCCCACCTAAGAACCTTCCACACCAATTCAAGTGGGGCACTGATCTAATCATAAGCACAAAAAGCCACTCGAAATGCTAGATTAACCCAACAATATCTCGTTTCAACCCTTCTAAACAACCATCATCATTCAATATAATCACAGCAACTTCAAGAAGAACTATCTTACCTATCTCAGAACTCAATCTCAAAACAACATCAGCATAGAGATGTTGAATCTTGAATAAATCACTAACCTCATAGTCTATGGCTCCCCGTATAACATTTTGCAAAATATTATTGGATGAATATCGATAGAATTAATTTATAAAAAATTGATAGCTTTGTAATCAACATCTCACTCCCCAATTAGGCCATGGAGCATAAGAGTATCTACTCTTGGTAACTTACAATTGTAGTTTAGTGATATATGTTCCCTTCCAAGAGAGATTAAGGATCATGTCGCTTTGTCGTTTTAGGCCACTAGTGTCTACTGCTCTAATTAAAAAAAAAAAACAAGTTAATGAAGAAAATTATTTATAAAGACTTATGTAATGGGACATCGTATATTGAAGTTAAAAATTCCATTTTGGAAGAATTCTAACTAAATCTAGTTTAAATACAAATATCTAAATTAAAGTCTAATTTTTAATAAATTACTAATCAAGTCAAGAGGTATAATCATGGACTTTTTAAATGTTGTTCAAAGACCAAAATTTTCCCCAATTTTAATTAGATTTGAGATATTTTTAAATGAGAAATGGAACTAGTTAAATTTAGAAAACATAAATAGTAATACTTTTGAGTTTTGAAATTAAGAAAAAGAGTTGCTTTAATTTCCCTTCTTTCCGTTTATTATTATTTTTTGGGTTAAGGTGCAAAAATACACATATGTTTTTCCTTTAGGAGCGCCCAACACCATATGTTTATTTTTGGTGTAAAAATACACACGCCGTTAGGTTTTAGGAGCAAAAATACCACTTCCGTTAGTTGACCGTTAACTGACCGTTAATTGACTGTTAACCATGGTGAAATTACCTTTTTGCCCTTAGTTTAAAATAATTAAAAAAGAAAAGGGTTAAGGGCAAAAGAGTAATTTCACCATGGTTAACGGTCAACTAACGGTCAGTTAACGGTCAACAAATGGTCAACTAACAGAAGTGGTATTTTTGCTCCTAAAACCTAATGACATGTGTATTTTTGCACACAAAAAAAACATATGGTGCTGGACGCTCCTGAAGGGAAAACATATGTGTATTTTTGCATCTTAACCCTTATTATTTTTTTTGGTTAAGGTGTAAAGTTACAGAAGTGAATATTCTTAAAAGGCACCTACTATCAAAGTAATTATGAGCTTTTAAAATAACAACAAAAGTCATGGTGACCTGTTAAAGTGAGAAAACGTCTGTTATTTCTCTTGTAAGATTATACCCTTGTAGCCATCAACCAAAGTTCACACAACCAGAGCAACAAAGGAAAGAAAGTGAAAATTTTAGTAGGCAGAGAGTAATCTTTTTATATACTCCCCAATCGGTTATAATTAGTACATAATTATATACAAGAGAATAAGTTAATCGGCCAATTCAAAAGAACCAAGATTTATGGGAGAAGGAGGGATACATGGAGAAGATATGGGATATATAGTTGGGAGAGGATTAAGGGATATAATTAAAATAAAAACTGATTAATCACTGTAATCACAGAGGGATGTTGTACAGAAAGTGACAATGCAAATGACCCGAAATTGATAAAAGCTTTGAACATAGAAGAGCTCCGCTGAATGGGATGGGAATAACCCATTGCAGCCTAAAAGAAGTAGGATGTTATGATTTAACATCTCCAATCTTCAAAAGACTTACCCAATCCATTGATTTGATTTGATAGGGAATTTTATCGACCAGGACAAGTAAAGTAGAGGAAGGCCTCATGTTTTTGAAAGACGGCAAGTACGAGAAGGATGTACTTGGGATAAGAAATGCAAGCGATACCGACAAGGAACAGTGACGCTGGTAATCTCCGTTGGGTTCTCTCTCACTTCCCTTGCCACACACACAGCCGTTCGGAGACGGAACACCGGTCTCCTCTCTGCATTCGAGGCTGGAAGGCAACTTTTTGGAGTCTTCAAGCGCCCCACTGCCACGTTATCATAGTTAAATGATGAATAGATTACACCAGCAAGTGCGACTTTTACCCGTATTTTAAAAGCTCATATTTATTATACAATTGCCCTGAGGCATGAAGAGAGGAGACGCGGTCTGGGCTTGAGGCATACGGTCGTCGTTGCTGTTCTTTCTCCGGGAGCCTGGAGGTGGGTTCCACGAAGCTAACTGAGGGGGGAGCCGCCGTTGACTGGACTGTTTTTCCCCCCTCCCCGGTGTCGAGCGGCTGGACGCGAGGAGGACTCGGTTCTGCTGTTTCATTCTTCTGCTGCTGGTGGCAGCAACCATCTTCGACAGACAATTAGAAACTTGTTACAGTTTTTAATTGTGCCCTATCTCCCGCCACTTCTGCAAGCAACAGTTACCTTGGGTTCTCTCCTCCAGACTCTGCCCTCGCTCGCTACTGATCTCGCAAACGAACTAAAAGCACTGTAGTAGCAAGCAAAAATCACTGTCGCTGGCACAGCACTGCGCTCTACGCAATTGTACCGTCATTGGACTTGATACGAGGATGAAATTCAGTACGTCATAAGGAGAAATTGTTCGCTACTTCCAGTAGTTAGTTGAAGGTTCTGCCGAAACTTTTTGGTTACATTCGGACGAGAAAGAGAAAGAATGAACAAAAGGCCGCCACCTGATCCAGTAGCGGTATTGCGAGGCCACCGTGCTTCTGTGATGGACATTTGTTTTCATCCGTTTAAATCCATATTATTTTCCGGGTAAGCAATTTGACTTTTATATCATTATTCATGATTGGTATTGATTGTACTCGATATTGGTTGCAATGGCTGTTCTATTTAATTTTTTGCCCATATATTTAGTTTAACTCAATCAGTTGCTTCGTCATCTTCTTGCTTGCAGTTCTGCTGATGGCGAACTACGGATTTGGGATACCATTCAACATCGAACTGTGTCATCTGCATGGTATCCATTTCTTCATTTTTTTTGGTAACATTCAGCCTTTACAATCCTTTTATTTCATAATCATGCAAAGAGCCTTTTGCCCCCCTTTTGCTTCGAAAATCTTGAATTTATTTTCCAAGTTCCCCAATTTTACAAATAATTTAGATTCAATACCAAATGGCAGGATACATAGTGCCGCCCATGGGATTATTGCTGTCGCCAGTAGCGCATCCCTTGGAACCAATAAATTTCTTAGGTGCTTACCTTCCTTCCGCACTTCGCCATTCTATATTTTCAATAAATAGTTTGTGGGTGTTCATATGCTCATTTTATTGAGTTTCATTTTGATTGAAGTTATTCTTTGTTCATTTAGCCAGGGTAGGGATGGAACTGTGAAATTTTGGGATATCGGTGATGGTGGTTTGTCCAGGTACACAACCATATCAGTGAAGCTATTCTTTGTTCTATTTTTGTTATTTTCTGTTGTTTTTTTCTCTTTTGGTTGCTTTACATTCTGCGAGGTTTCGGTTTTAGATTTCACGTTTGCCGGTATCCTGCATTATCAGCTGTCAACGATGAATGAACTCATCTTGACTTTAAACACGACTCATCCTCTTTTTATAATAAATAAACCATTTACAGGTTTTTCTTACATATCATCTTACTCCCTGGTAATTAACTTTCTCCTAGGATTCCATATCTTACAATCAAGACAAACTCTTACCATTTTTGCAAGCTTTCCTTGGTGAAGAAGCCTTTCTCTTTGTCTAAATGTAAAGAAGAAAATGAATCTAGAGATTGCCTCAGCATCGATCTAAAGGGAAATTCTCATGGTGAAAATATGGAGGTTAGAAGAGAAGAGACCCAGTCCAACCAAAGTAGTTTTGAAAGCTTTGAAGGTTAGTGATTTTAATTCTTTTAAAATTTTTAGACTACTTCATATGTTTTTTTCCTCTTGCAGTTTCCGCCTGTAGTATTAGGATTCTTTCTATTGCTTATGATATTTGTTATGTAATAAATAGAAGAAAGGAAAGTTACTTAAGGGGTTAATGGGTGGTTAGTTTAGTTAATTGGGTATTAGGGATTATGGTTCATAAAAGGGCACAAGAAGGATGATCGTAATAAGCTTTTGGAATATTTACTCAAAAAAAGGAAGGAAAAAAAAAGCTTTTGGAATAATAGACAGGAGCTTCTAACCCTGTGTCTCTCTTTCACGCCCTCTTTCCTTTCTTTTCCATACTATTGGACTATTGCCATGGTAGACACTGTCCTAGAATTCTCACACTTTGATTTATTTTTTAAGAGCAAATATATAAAGATTCTTTATAGGATTCAGACGCATTGTAAAAGTGCTTTCTGAGTTCAAACAAACATTCTTTCTGTTTTTTTTGGGTTCTTTTTCTATCCTACAGAATTTAGTTATATTAAACTTTGTTATTTAATGCTTCTATTATAGTGCTAGAATACCTGGATTAGTGGATTTGCAAAACAAATGTAGCTTATTTTGAAAAGTCGCACCAGTAAATGGCATTTTGGAGATTCTTCCATGATCAATTAGATTTTTCATCTTGTGTTCTCTTTGGTGATTTCTTTTATATTTTTCATTTGTCTTTGGTCTATATCGCACTATGAGTGTTATAGTTTGGAATCTGTTGATTGATTGATGAAACCTCATTGCTTTCAGATAAAGCATGTCCTGAACAATATGTGGCTTTATCAGGGGAGCAGTCTTCCGAGGTTGGTGGGCATCTGATTTATTTTTACCAGTTTTTATTTTTGTCGATTTATTCCAGTTAGAAAAATTATGGGGTGCTTGATGCCTGTTAATTCTGCCTGCTGTGAAGGTTGAAATTTGGGACCTCAAGTCTGCAAAGAAGTTTGCACAACTACCTTCTAATATTCCTGGTAGCTCCTCAAATGTCTGCGATAAAAACAGAGGTTCAATTCTTCTCTTTATGATGTTTGAGCTTCAGTTTCCCAACACCATCTTTTTTGGAAATTTGTATGGCTTAAGTTATCCGGTAATTTTATATTCATTCAATTCTCACTCTGTCACTCAAGTAGACTCTCTGTTACCCATTGCATATTTACTAGTCTTAATAACAGACAAGCACCGAATCTGAATTGATGTGGACATATATTTTTATTACATTGCTTATCGCATCTTCATTCCTTACACCTTACTTGATTTCCTATTCTTTACTTCTCCTTTTTTGCTTTTAAATTCAACATTCAGTGTTTTACAGGAATGTGCATGGCGCTTCAATTATTTTTACCTTCTGAATCTCAAGGATTTCTAAATGTCTTGGCTGGGTATAGTCGTAATCCTCTTTTTTTTTTTTCTTTATCATCTTCTCCATCTGTTCTGCATAAAGCCTGAATATGTAGTATTGATTTATAAATTTAACAGTGTTGTCACACTATTCTAGATGAGGAGTATGTTTTGACATATTGATGTCTCACTACATACTGATACTACATAATGTGTGCTTTTGGCATTTATCTGTAATCAAGTTCCTGTTGGAGCAGTTATTAAAGCTTATTTGATTTTTTAACCATTGTTTACCAAATTTCATACCCAATAATTACCTTAGCCTGCATTCTATTTATCACTGGGATGTAAAAGCATATGACCCTGCCTCTATTCTATTTACCACCGGGATTAAAAAGCATATGACCTACTATAAATGTGTCAATCAGGTATCGATTTGATTCATCCTTGCCATCTAAAATTATTCCTTGACTGGTGAACTGCATCTATTAGTCTCATTAGGAACATCTTGTTTTAACTGTGCCTTTATTTGTTTCATCAAGACTTCAATTCCCCGTGAAAATTGTTAGGATGATTAGAATCAGGACTATTCTGTTTCTGGTATCTGTAATTTTATAAACCGTGTCTTCATCTTCTGATTGAATAATTCCTTTCATAGCATAATTTCCTTCTCTAATATCATATTTTGGATGTGATAGATATGAAAATGGTTCCATGCTTTGGTGGGATGTAAGGAATCCTGGAGTTCCTGTAACTTCTGTGAAGTTCCATTCTGAGCCAGGTGTTGCCCCTAGCACCATTAAGCTTTGTATAATTATTTTTCTGACTAAAATTTGTTAAGTAGCTTGTCTTCTGTGCAGTTCTCAGTGTTTGTATTGATGGATTTTGCAATGGAGGTATATCAGGAGCTGCAGATGACAAGATTGTAATGTATAATTTGGAGCATTCTACGGTAATTTTGTTTATCACATAACTTTTCTTCCACTGGAGCATCTCCCATCCTATAAAATTTTCTTTTGCTTATTTGTAATGCATCTATAAATTTTGTGTTGAAGACAGCATGGTCTTTGTAACTTTGCCATGCCCTAGTGCTCTCTTTAGATCCTGCTTTGAGCCAACGAATATGTTCCAGTGATTGGCTGATGAGCATGGTTTAATGATACCAAAGTGATAGGATTAAACCACCTTTCCAAGTGTACTCTAGGAGAAAATAGAGGTTTAGGGTGGTTACTTTCAGATTAGGGCAGTTTAGGGAAGTTAATGTATTTTATCTGTTTTATATAGTTATTAATTCTTATCTGCATTATGGAAGTTATAGGAGGTAGTTATTTAGGGAACACTCTATATACACATTTGTACTTTATTTTCAGAGACATGTTGAAATATATATGATTCAGAAATATCCTGTCTTGGCTAGAGTACAGATTCTGACTCTAGAGTTATCTTTCTTTAACTTACTTCTTCAAGTTTCTATCAACTTGGTATCAGAGGGGTCGAATCCTAAGACCTGTCTGCAGTCATGGTGAACACGAGACACACATCCTATGAGAATGTGTCACCATTACACCCAAATCAGAAACCCGAAAACCCACCCATCTCTAATCTTCATGATGATCCCGCTGTAATATTAATACAGCAACCCACTCAGACGCAAACTGATTCTAATCAGCAGCAATTGGCTGCTATCTTAACGCAATTGAACCTATTGAACTCTGAAATCAACACGTTGAAGTAAGTGAAGGCACCAATAACGAATTTTGGAGAAACAAGTCATCATTATAAGGACCCTTTTGATGAACCTGATGAGGCAGAGTTGGAAAATAATACATGGGGCAGAAATTCATCCAAAAGGCCATTTTCAAAGGTTGAGTTTCCTAAATACGAGGGCAGAGATCCTAGAGGATGGGTTTTAAAAGTAGAAAAGTATTTCAGGTATTACCAGACACCTGAGGATTTAAAGGTAGATGTGGCCGCCATAAATCTGGAAGGAGACGCGTTGGATACGTTTACGTGGGTGTCATTTGGAAGAACAATTAGACATTGGGAAGAGTTGGTTCAAATCTTTCAGGAGCAGTTTGGCCCCGCCGAATTCCAAAATCCAGACATGCATCTTTGTGGAATAAAGCAAACGGGCACTGTAGGAGAATACAAATTGGAGTTTGTTCGCCGTCAGTCGCGCGTTTAGGGATGGCCAGAGCATTGCCTTTTGGGAGTCTTTATTAATGGATTGAAGGAGGAGTACTAGGCCGATGTGAAGATCCAGAAACCACGCACCGTATATAAGGCAGTTAGCTTGGCATTAGAATTTGAAGCCAAGTCTCAATCCCAACAATTACCACGATCAGACCAGTGACAATGTGGCTTGGAGAGTAACTACTATTTCCGTGAAAACAGAAGCTTTTCACCACGTCACCAATGGGAATCCAATTTTAATTTTAATTCGGAAAATCCCACTAATAAAACAATATATCCGATGCCTTCCTATAATAGTGCCACTATCTCGCAAAATTCGACAGAATCGGATCATTATCGCACAGAACAAAATCGGCAAGCAATCACGCACCCCGCCACATTGAATGACCAGCGGCAATACCGGCGTGAAAAAGGTTTATGCTTCAAATGTGGAGAGCGTTTTGCACCGGGTCATCGTTGTCGGCAACCTGCATTGCAATTAATGGAGATTACTGATGATATGGATGAATCGACTGAAACTCCCGAAGCGGAACTGCCGACCAGCAAGAATTTTGCCGAAATTTCTCTCCATGCAATTCTCGGCAACTCGTCTGCGACTACAATGAAGGTACAAGGGAATATAGGCAGTAAGTCAATCCTGATCCTAATCGATAGTGGGTCAACGCATAACTTCATTTCCAATACAATTGTGGAAAACTTGCAATTGCCGACTCATACTCTGCCCCCCTTCGGTGTTCAAGTAGGTGACGGGAATATAAGAACCTGTCAGTCCATATATAGACAATTGGAAGTTAAAATCCAAAATCTGACCATTCGAGAAGATTTCTTTCCATTTAAATTGGGTGCAGTTGACATGGTTTTGGGCATTAAATGGTTGGCATCCCTAAATACAGTTGCAGCAAATTGGCAAAAGATGTTTATGATTTTCTGGGTTGATGGGAAGCGTTACAAACTATAGGGTCTTCAGCAAGTAACTACGGCTTCTTTATGCAGCTCAATTTCCTTCTTCCCGCCTTGAGGACAAGGCTCATTTCCTAGGGGAGGGTATTGATAGGATTAAACCACCTTTCCAAGTGTACTCTAGGAGAAAATAGAGGTTTAGGGTGGTTACTTTCAGATTAGGGCAGTTTAGGGAAGTTAATGTATTTTATCTGTTTTATAGTTATTAATTCTTATCTGCATTATGGAAGTTATAGGAGGTAGTTATTTAGGGAACACTCTATATATACATTTGTACTTTATTTTCAGAGACATGTTGAAATATATATGATTCAGAAATACCCTGTCTTGGCTAGAGTACAGATTCTGACTCTAGAGTTATCTTTCTTTAACTTACTTCTTCAAGTTTCTATCACAAAGTAGCTCTGTTTTACTCTTTTATATCTTTACCATTTAATTAGTTGCTGGTATTTTATTGTTAATGGAATTACCAAAATGTTATGGCATCAAAAAATGTTAAAATTTATTGTTATAAAATCATTTGTTTTGTATTTTGATAAGGCTAGATGTTAGTAGAGTCATGTTAAGAGTGCAATAGACTGCTTAGATTGATATCATATAGGTGATACTCACTATTGCAAGGCAATACCCAGATATTATTCCAGTAAGCACCCGCAGCACAAAACATGAGGCCTCATACTTTAATCCAGCCTCAACTTGGATGTCAATTAATTGAAATTTTTAGCTGGTCATTTTCTAAGTACTTGTAAAAAACTGAGATTAACAGGGATTCAAGATATATCCTGTAAACTACCAATCAAACAGCATGAAATAAGTGGGTATAATCAATAGTGTATTTCTGTGAAGCTGGGCATGTTAACAAATACTTACAGATTGCTTGATTGTATCATTTGATGGTTTTTCAGTATGCAGCCTATAACTTATGAACCATGTTTTCTTTTTATGTAATATACTGTCTTAAGGGTACGTGTGTGGTGAAGAGAGAAATCAGCTTGGAGCGACCAGGAATATCAGGCACCTCAATCAGACCAGATGGAAAAATTGTTGCTACTGCTGGTTGGGACCATAGGTTGTAAATGCTTACTGGTTTTCAACTTGGCTTTTCTTCTCTTCAACTAACACATCAGAATTTGGCATGTTTTCTTGACTCGTCTATACTTAATTGCAAACCAAAATAAACACGTGTGTGCTCGCACATCTTTGTTTTGCTTGCAAATATCTATTTATTTGTTGTTGAAATTTGAAATTAGACCCATGCAGTTTGCTTTTTATAGAGCCTGTACTTTGACATACTAAAGTTTTAGGCAAAAATGGTAATATGATCCTTTCCACATGCTGTGTGAAGGGAGGGAAAAAAAAAATCTTTTTCCCCCCTTTAATACCCCTGTTAGGACGTTTAATTTTACTTCATTCTAGAGACTCCTGCTGAAGGTGGATCAGAATAAGGTAGTTTTGTTATACATGCTCGAATTTTCTGATTTGCAAGTAAAATTGATCAAGTGTTGTGCTATGAGTTGAAGTTCTTGTGGGAAAAATATATTGTTTGAAGTACTGATTATTATGGAATTTCTTATTTTCACCTCTATAGAGTGAGGTCGTTTGATATGCTTGGAAATATGAACATTTGCATGAGGTAAATTACAAAAGTATTGACATCAAACTGAGAGGCCTTTCCTACCACCCCTCTCCTTGTAAACCCTGAAAGTAATTTGCATGTGTGTGTGTTGTAAAACGACTGCCTACGTGGTGCAATGTAAGATCCGCTGTATGACCTTGCTATCTGTTTCATCTTATTGGCAGGGTGAGGATATATAATTATCGCAAAGGAAGTGCTTTGGCTATATTGAAGTATCATCATGCCACGGTATGTTGGTTGTTTCATATATCTGATTTATCTCCTAATACTTTGGCGTGAGATAACTTCTTGTCTGCCTCGACATATGACTCTCATGACATGTGGTTATACATCTTGCAGTGCAATTCTGTCACTTATTCATCTGATTGCAAAACTATGGCCTCTGCATCAGAGGACACAACAGTGGCACTATGGGAAATTTACCCCCCTCAAAATAGAAACTAACTAGTGTGGGTTTCATATGTTGTACATAATTTAAGCCGTTGTAAGTTATTTCTCCTTCACTTTTGTTGTTTTTTCTTTTGTTTTGTTTTATCCTGGTCTTTTAAACAAGTGGTTCAATGTGAAGGATTTGAATGATCTCTTGTTAGTTTGATTGAGTGATGAGTGATGCCTTTTCTCAGTTGTCATCAATTGTTGAAATTTATCCTATCAAGCAATGTTGCCCCGGTTGGTCATTCATTCCATTGTACCCTCATAATATATATTGGTGTGAGTCTAGATCTTTATCCGCAGTATTTTAAAGTTACAGTATCGTGCTGGAATCTAGATGGAGCATGGAGAGTGAAGGCATGGCCGAGGATGGTTCATGTGAAGAAGCATTGTGGATCCTGTATTAAAATGTAATTAAAGAGAAGTTGGATTTGTTTGGGATTGAATTAAAGGTATATAAAAAGATGAAGCGTAAATATCAATTGAATTAAAGGTATATAAAAAGATGAAGCGTAAATATCAATTGATTTAAGTTTTTTGACAGAAAGACAATCTCAACTTACATATACATATATAAAATTCAATATAGCAATTGGACATAATAAAAATAGAAGGAGAAAGAAATAGAGAAAAAATGAATATTGGAAAAGAAAAATGTTGTGAACTTGAGGCGCAAAGAAAAAAATTTAAGATATGAATTGAGACCTCGAGACTTAAAATGAAGTATGTATATAAATAGACGAGGCGTACTCTAATCTTTTGTCAGAAAGATATATCTAAAATTCAATGACAGTTGCTTCAATCTCCAAAGACCATTAATCTAAAATCATATATTTTCACCGGAGATCTCCTTCGAAGGGTTAACCTATGACAAGGAACCACCATGAGTTGCAAGGTAGTCCTTCCCCTCATAAACATAGGATAAAATTAATTTTTTTTTAAGAGATTAAGGAAGCTAATTAAACTATTTTAAAATATTTGTATTCATCATCTTTTTTCTAATATATTTTGCCTAATTTATAAACTAATATATAATATAAGGATATATAACATATAATATGATCAAATAACTTATTTAGTTTCCTTAATCTCTAAAAAAAAATTCATCCATATCTTATATTCAGGATCAGAGATATGTAAGTGTGGCAGAAATTATTTTTTATAATAAAAGCATTAACATTAAACCCTTTAAAATATATAAGAAATCCGTACAAGTGAACTGCATTATTATGGTTCGGGAAAAAAAAGAAAGAAAAAGATTTGCATTATTATAGATTTAAAATGTTATAAGAAGCCCGTTATAAATACATAAGAAGATAAATAACTTTGTGATGATGTTAATTTGGCTTTCATCTAAGCTCTATGCCTGTTTATTTTTTGTTTTATTCTTTTTGACAACTTTCTTTATTTTTGTTTTTATGCAACACATTACATATATTTTCACTTTTAAATAGTCCCTCTTTTCAATTATTTGTAACTCTTTTTTTCCTATTGTGCCTTTTTCTTTAGCTTTTATCACTTTTCAATTTTTAATAAATTATATTTTATTAATTTACTAATTATCTCATATGTCGTATCAAATAAAAATTTAACTTGCATAAAATAAAAGAAAGACGTTGACAAAGCCAGTGCAAATGTGTTCATGAATTATTTTAGCCTAACAAACAAAAGAGTTCATGAACTAATTGAACCCCAACATTTCGCGGGAAGAATAGAAGTTCTTTATAGTTTACGCTTGTCCAATTTGCAGATACCTCCTCAAGTATTGAAGATATGTTTGACAATCTGATAACTTGCAGAATTATTTTCTGCAACAAAAACAGGGACTCCAGAAACTTAAATAAATATGATTTTTTTTTGGTCGAAAAATCAAATAAATACGATGAGGATTGAAAAAAGATAAGTGGGAGAGACTTGATATTTTGTTACATACACATATTATATACATCGTACCAAAACTACACACATATATATTTATATATATAGACACACACATATTTTGTTACATACACATATTATATACATCATACCAAACCTACACACATATATATTTATATATATAGACACACACATATATATATAAACTTTGATTTTCTCATGTTACATGAGAAAAAAAAAGTTTCCTATACACATGAAATAATGGGACCCACATATACATATATGTATATCTGGGTCCCACCTTTTTATGTGTATTTCACGAAAATGATTTTCCAATATATATATATATATCCCAAGAACTATACTTTTTTCCGGTCGGACTGATGCATCCTTACATGAAAAGAAAAGGGCTCTAAAAGAGCTGGTCCGATTTCTTTGGGCCTGAAGACTGGCTTTTAATGGCCGGACTCGAGTTATGATGCTTGCTTGTTTTGTCAATTGAGCTATGACTATCTACGAACTTCACTAGTGTCCGGGGTGATTTTCGAAAAATTTTGCAGGGAACGGTGCCCGGTGGTTAGGACCACCGTTGCTTTCCCGGGAGTAGGAGTCGGACGCCGATGAGTAATGTGCCGAACTATATCAATTTGAGAGTGGTAGTGGTGCTTCAGAGGCAGCATATGTAAGTAACGGATAATTTTTTGATTTAGTTCTTAGCAGCTAGAGGTTTTGGTGTATGTTTTAGTTGTAAGCGTCTGAGGCTTCAATAGGCGTAAATATCTGTTCACTTGTTCTGTTGCATGCTTCTATTGTCACCCCACCAGCAATGCTCTAAATCGTATGTCTACAAGGTCTTTCGTCTTCTATGCTAACTGTTATCTCTACCTGGTCTGCCCCTCTAAAATGCTGTTTGGGTACCTTTTTTTTTCCAGTGAACTTCCAAGGACATGACATTTACAAACTCTGCTGCACAAACATGTGTTCTGGTACGCTTTGAAATCATCTATCCTCTCGTTCTCCCCACTAGAATTATGTTGAGTGTACGCTCCCTCTCAAAAAAAAAAAAAAAAAAGAAAGAAAGAAAAAAAAGAAAAGCAAAGAAAAACTTTTTTATTTGGGTGAGGGGACTAGACTTGAGTTCATTAGGTCTCTATTTGTTATTTTTGTCTTTTACGTATCTCCACTATAATTCATTCATTACAATCTGCAATTTTTAGTCATTTTGTGGGTTAAGTTTGTTGTTTGATTTATGTACATTAAATCTCGTTATGTGCACGTAGCTATTTCACATGGAACCACACCTTAGTCATTGGCCAAAGCCAATCCAACGGGGTGAAGATGTGTTTTCCTATTTGTCTTTCAACTACAACAAGCCTTATTTTACTATGTTGCATCGGCTACATGGATAACATGACTTTGTCTTTTAATGCTTTTTTAAAATCAGTATTTAGCGTTACCATTAGCATTCAATGATATGTTTCTTGTGTATCTGGGTAAGTCAGACAATTTGGTATTTGGCTCGTAGTTTTACTTTCTATATCTGAACATGTGTCTGAAGTCACTGCCTGCAGTGTTTTTTCAGTGTTCTAGTGGAAAGCAACTAGGAGGTCTTGTAATCTTTCAAGGTCAGAGAGGACATTGGGGCTGTTTGAATAGGAGAATGAGGTACTGTGCATGATTCTCATTTCAGTTTCAGCTTTTGACAACGGAAAAAAAATTTGTTTTCTTCAAATCAAAATACATTTGTTTTGCAGATGTAGTTATTTTATCCCATCAAAACTGTCAAAAATGGGCAATCGATTAAATCATAAGTTTGCAGAGAAGATGCTGATGGAAATTGAACGATCTGTTTTAAGGATTAGCTCAAAGTTTCGTAATAAGGTAGATAGATGATTGTGTACTTTGATATCCGTGTTATTTCTGGGATCTTGTGGTGTGGGGATCGGGGGAGTAAATTTGCTTTTTTTTAAAAAAAAAATCAAGTTGCTTTCTGTGGATTTTCAACTCTGCTTTGTTTAGGTGAGGACCTAAAAGTTTATGTTTGGGCCTTTTTGAAGCTTGCAGAGACACTGATGAGAAATCTGACTGTCATCATGTCCTTGATTTATTTTATCAAAAATAGCTGCGAAACACTGAAATTGGATTCTCATCTTGGTTTGCTTGAATTTAGTTGTCCCTCTTCTTCCAGTGGAAAGTAGGATTTAGACTTTATGTTCTTATTGAGTTATTCTTCTATTTCCTATCCTCCATCTGGGTTATTCCTGTGAACACTATCTATAGATCTTTGTTCTGTTCTTGAAATGGGCGGCAATTTCTTCTTGTTGACCTCCTATGGAAGCCCAAGTTTTCCTCTGAGGTCTACAGTTCTATTTGAGTTGTTTTACCTATTAAAATTGATACAATGCTACAGGTTCAATAATCTCCCAAAATTCTATTTCTTTATGTGTTGGTTATTGTTTCTTCTCAAATTTTGAAACTATCAATGATGAACAGAGTAAATGCTAAATATTTGTGGTGAAGTTTGGTAATTTTGATGTCCGTTCACGAAGTTTGGAGAAATTTCTGATACACTTGACAGAAGTAAAGATGGCAAGGTTCTTTGGTAGTGTAAATGTTTTCAAGGATAAAACATAAACTTTTGTCGTTGCTAGCCATAATCCTCTTCCTGATGCTCAGCTCAGCTCATGGCTACTTTAAGATTGTCTGTTTGCCAGACATGAAGATGGACTTATGATCTTTTCTTGGATGAATTTTGTCAATCTGTTCTGATTTTTTTTTTTTTTTTTGGTTTTGGTTTCCTTTTATCATATCCTCTGCTCTTGTACTTCATTCTCTAATCGAATTGTGTATCTTTTGTAAAGGAAATGATGATGATGATGATCTACACTCTTTATAGTTCATTTCAATTCCAGTTAGACAAACTGTTCCCTGAAATATGAATACTGAAACAAGGAGTCTATCATGGTCCTTTCTTAGTTTTAGAGATTTAAGTAATCAAGCTCAGGTCTAAATTGTTTTCCATTCTGAGCTTGTGTGTTTGTTTTGAACTGCTTATACTTGATTTGAGCTCCACTTGTAGGGCAGTTATTGTGAGTCAAGCATGAACGTACAGTGATCTAGCACAGCTTTGCTCTGTTGCAGTCTATATTTGGTTGATTGTAGTTTTCTATGACGAAACTAACCTTATATATGATTCATCATCAATTAGGTATCTGTTGTCATGGATTATGACCTTCCTGATGGAAATGAAAGAGTTGAAAAGAAATCTGAAATGAATCTTAAGGGTGAGGTAGACGAGGTGGACATCTCCATGGTGTGTAAAAGATTTCCATCAATCATCTTGGGTAGTGCTTCTCAAGTGGATTTGTATGATGGGACCACATCTCTCCCTGAAATTACAAGCATGTTAGAAACAGTGGATTTAGAACAATATTTTTCTATTTCTTCTGGGACAAGTTGGGTGCAAAATTCCCTCGCTGAAACTCAGCCTTCTGTATATGTCAATCATTCTAGTATAAATTCTTCCTCTGTGAAAGAAGAAGATTCTTATACCTTTCCTTTATCACCTCATTCAACGTCTTCAATATATGAAGAAAAACTGGATCATCAAGTCTCCAAGGAGGATTCTCATGGGAAAGTAGGGTTGCAGTCCCACTTCAAACCTACAACTATTGAGTTATTTCCTGACAAGTCTATCAGTTGTATTCCTGGATTAAGTAAGAGAAATTGCCAGCAGCTAGAAAACTGTGGCTTTCACACTGTGAGTTGCCATAAAGCTTGGATTTTGAAAGACATGTTCTTTGGATTTCAATTTCAAAAATTGGTTTGGATGCACGTTGATCCCCTTGTTTCCATGTAGTTACGGAAATTGCTTCACCATTTTCCACGAACATATGCTGATCTACAGAATGCACACTCTCAAATTACTGATGGGCAGTATTTGATTTTTGTTGGAAAAATCTTATCATCAAGGTAGCTTCTATTTTATTTTATTTTTTTAATTTCTAGTTTTTCTTGACTATATATATTCATACTCATCTTTTTCTTCTAATCTAGGATTTAAGTGATATATAAAATCTTGCTTTTGTCGCTTGGATGAGCACAGGGATGATATACTTGAATATAGTTGAAGCAACTTGACTTTGCCATCATGCATATAGTAAAATGGGTATTGATGCAACATGATGAGGTTTATTGCAAATTTTTTCATAATTGATGGCGCTTAGTATGGCAAGTATAGATGGTTTGTGTCTAATGAATTGCATGATTTGCTTACACATTGAATGACATATGTGACCTAGAGGCACACATGATGTTGTAATTCAATTTTCTGTTCTTGAAGAAACTTTGCACTCGTGTAAATATTTTCATAGACTAATTTTGCTAACTGTAGATAGAGGTGGAAACATGCTAGGCCAAATTTTGGCTAAATAGGCCTGAGCGGCTGAGCCTATAACATATGCCTATAGCTTGAGCCTGAACCTGTATATGGGTTTTTTTTTAGGCTCATGCTTGAGTCTTAAAAAGGCCAGGTCAAGTCTGAAACTTTCTTAAAAGCCTACTAATTATATAGGCTTTAAATAGGCTCACAAAAATAGGCCTTAAAGGCTTTAAATAGGCTTAAAGGCCTATAATTTAAAGCCTACAATGTTATTTAAATAAAATTTAATTCCTATAATTTAATAAAATAAATAAAAATTAATTTAAAAAGCTATTATTTGAGTTTTAATTTATAGAAAATGAACCCACTATGGTAATTTAATAATTGTTTCTTACATTAAAAATAAAAAACGATAAAAATATAAATGTAATACACACATATAATATAAATGAAATTATATTTTAAAACGTGTAAACAGGCTAGGCCCAGGCCTGTTTACACATTTAGGCTTCTAAATAGTTTTTAGCCTGGCCTTTTTGTTAAATATGTCAAGCTTGGCAAGGCCCTAACCAGACCAAGTCGTAGGCCGCTTGATAGGGGTCTAGCCTATTCCCCCTAAATTGTAGAGCAATGCCCTCAATGCCTGATAAAAATGAAATTATATTTTAAAACGTGTAAGCAGGTCAAGCCTTCATAAAATAGGTCTAGTCTGTTTACATATTTAAGCCTCTAAATAGCCCTTAGCATGGCCTCTTTGTTAAACAGGTCAGGCTTGGCCAAGACCTAACCAGGTCAGGCCGTAGGCTACCTGATAGGGGCCTGACCTATTAGAGCAATGCCCTCAACGCATGAAAGGTCCAATTTGGCCTTTTAAAGTTTCTAATTACTTTTGTATCTTTCTTCTCTCTCAATTCAAGTTCATTTATATTAAGAAAAAAGGTTGTTATGAGGAAACTTTTCACAACAACAACAGCCTTAACCTACTAAATGGATTCAGCTACATGGATGGCACGATGTTGTTTTGCTCTATCAGAGATCAATTCTTCCAATATGCCATTGACTGAGAGATCTTGATTAATGACAAAACTTTTGTGTTCAAAATTTATATATTTTATGTAAACCTTGTGAATATGTTTATAATTATGAGCCTAACCAAAGTTGTCGTTGTGCCTTCCCTAAAATTTGTCTCCTTGCTTTTTCTGGCATGGTAAGATGGCCTGTACCTATTGTGATTTTCTGTGTTTCCACTACCCATGCGCATCTCTGCACATGCACAGTCCGTATGTACATGTATCTATGTGTATCCAATTATTTAGGATATTGGTTGGTCTGACATGTCCGTGTTACCCTCTTGATAAGATTTAGCATTTTCATTGCAGGGGAGTCAGAGCGAGTTTTTCCTTTTCATTTCTTGAGGTGGTTGTTGAATGTCAGGTTGGGGACAGTGAATCAGCTTTTCATCATGCCACAGGCAATATTACTGATAAGGGAATAGAGACAATTTATTTGCATCTGAAGAAATATTTCCGTGGCACTCGTTTTACCTATAAGGCTTTTCTAAATAGTATTGCTGAGAAGTATCAAAAAGGAGATTTAGCATGTGTGAGTGGCAAGGTGAGTTTCTTGCATTTCCCCTCATGATTCTGTGTTTTACAATTGTTCAATGTGGAGGAATTGGTTTTCTCTTACATGGACAAATACATCATAAATACCATTTTTGATACGTTTGATAGATGCAAAATGTGTGAAGTAGGCATCTGCATCTAATTCTTTTCTGTGAGTTATCAAGACTTGGCTGGCACAATCTACAACAGACTTGCTTAGAAATATTAGGATTTCGTTATGGTTTAATCACTCCATTGATTCTTATAGTTTTGCACATTTTTTTAATTAATTAATACATATAACTCGTTGGTTTCTATTGGTCCCCTATAATGTTAGTGTGTGAAAACTTAGATAGAAAAGGAGAAGCTGCAGAGATTCTGCAATTCTCACAGTTTTATTCGAATGACGCTACGATTACATAGGAGAGAAATGGAAGTCCAAAACACTACCTCAATCCCTTGAAATCAGAATACAGGCTCTCCTAGTTACTACCCATCCTTGGAGTCTTGTAGAAGGAAAGATCTAGGAAATCAAGCTAGTGGGTCTGAGATTTCTAACACTGAAGTTTGTTACTTAGTCCTTCCTATTGGTACTCTCGGCAACTAACCTTCATGTGGAGACCACCAACTGAACTGGCTTAGCTCGCACATCATCATCAACCTTGAAATTACTAGAAACAATTGAAAGTCAAATAAATAAGCTAAAATAAATTTAAAAAGTATTTTCCTTTCTTTTTGTTTTTAATAGATAGAGATTGTTGGCATTTGTCATATCTAAATTCTAGTTTTCATGACCAAAAGCCTTTCCCTTCAGTTATCTGTGAATTTATATCTTATTTGTTTCAGACATTTTCTTATGGTTGCATTTGGTTGTTCTTTTAAAATAGGTGAAGGCTACGCGTGCTAAAAATCATTATGAGATGAGAGATTATAATCTTGATGTGCTTGATGATGGAAACAATTCATCCTTCTGTGCTAAAGAAAGGCCATATCCAATCTACCCTTCAAAAGGAGGTTTGAACCCAGATTTTCTCAAGAATATCATTGCAAGGTATGCACTTGAAAATCACGCTTATACTAATTTTCATGCAACCTGCCGATTTTTTCCATTTTTACTTTTTTAAATGTGCTTCATGACCCTTCAATTTGAGTTATAATCAGCAATAATGCCCAAGTTTTCATTCTTTTGGATGGATATAATAATTTGTTTAACCTCTTTGATGTTGCTATGCCTTTTTCTTCTAGACAAAATTTTGTTATTGGAACCACCAGTTAATTTGCAACTGCATTGTTTTTATCCAAATGGTGGAATGCCCATACAGTACTTACTTCCCCTCAAGCCAACTCTTTAAAATCTACTTCCCAGGGATGGATTTTTTCCCCAGATTGATGGTTTCTTAAAGAAACGGTAGAAGCAGAATTTGCATCTGATTTAGGGTGGATATTGTGATGGGGATTTTTTTTTCATACAGGCTTTTCTTTGTCTTTATAACCTTCCTCTTTGCATAATGATTTCACTCTAAACTTTTGTTTTATTTAGGTGTCTCTTGGTATTCCATTTTTTCAGGAATTTAAAGTTAGAGACATGTTCTATACTTATTGTTTCCCTCAAGCCATCTCCCTTTTAATTCTGGCGGGATGATTTGGTCTCTTGATCGTTCTGGTTTTCTTTATTGTATCCGTTTTAATTTTTGAATACTTCTGAAAGCAACTGTGTTCTTCATAAGCCAAACTGGAAGCTTAAGGCTCTTTTGTAGGTCATGTCTTTTATTTGGGGACCAGTACTCAATAGGATAAGTGCTAATCAATGTTGTAGGCTTGAAGATGAAAGATAACCTTATCCCCTGGTATGTGTGTCGTGAATCATGTGTTTCTAAATCTACTGATGAAAACTTTTTTATGAGGTTGAGTAGCCTGTCTTTCTTATAGAATAAGCCACTTGATATTTTTTCCATTAGCAGAGTGAACCTTCTAACCTGTGGATTGTTTCTCTTGAAATATTCCCGTGGTTTTGGCAAGAAGGAGTTCAAAATGCTGTGGCAGTATGCAGTATTGGCATGCTTACATTTGCATTGCAGCATGATATCTCAGCGCTGCCTCTGTAATCTTCTTAAAAAAAAAAAGTCATGATTTCAAGTGTTTTAAAAAATACAACAGGGGAGAGGAAACCTTTGTTGGGGGGGGGGGGGTGTGGTGGAACCTGATCCTTGCTAAGAAAACCTTGGACTTCTGTAGATCAAACATCATATTTTGGGCATGTTGACAAGGAAATTTTCTGCGCATATATTTGCTCTCTTGTTTTTTATTGGTCCTCTAGTGTCCAATGAGAAAAATCAGGGGTTGTAGTTGTCTTCTTTCATTAAGATAATAGATTTATTGCCACATATAATGTGTGATTTTCTTTTATTTTATTTCTTCCAGAGGCTTACAGGCCTTGCCTGTCAATATAGATCCAATACCTCAAGAAATTACCGAGCAATTTGGTTTATTTAGTCTTCATGATGTAAGTATCTTTCTATCTGTCATTCTCTATTTCATTGCTCCCTAGCCCTCACCTTCCATATTGTTGGCTTGAACTGAACTAAAAGATCCACTATTTATGTCTTAGCCTTTGCTGTATCAGGAATTTTTATGGAAATAGAGTCGTTACTATAAGTGCACCCCAATTATTAAGGATGTTCATGCATTGGGGTGTGGATGTCACCTGAATTTACATTGATAATACTCAAAATTATATTCTTCTTCTTTACTATTCTCAAGCACCTCTTTCAATCTGTTATCTTGTGTGTTGGAATGCCCTCCCCTCTATATATCTTGTAGATCAAGGATAGATGTATCTCTGGATTTTGGTAAGCATCCAAAATTTCATCTGTGGGGATCGTACTGGTAGAACACTTGAAGAACCATAAAATTATTAGTGATCATTGGTCATTCATCTGTATTACTAGAGTACAAGCAGGATTAATGCGAAATAAGAATCAAATAATTAATTGTCATAATTGGGAATTTCATCCTTTCCTATTGAATTTTCCTCTTTTGTTAATCACTTGCTTGCTCCTTTAATATTTTTTGTTTTGTTTGTTGCTAAGTTTGTATGTTTCTCACCTCTTTCTAGAGTTGTTCTAAGACTATAAACGTTATTTTTGATGTATAAATATAATTTTTTGGGTCCTTAGGCCATTGTTTGATTGTTTATGCTAATGATTTAAGCTTCTATGTTAATTAGTTCTTTGACAAGGTGGTTGGGCCTACCTAACAAGCAATATAGAGATTGTTCTTTTCAACCATCAGTCTTATAATTCGCATACATGGTTGAAGTGTTGGGTTGTTTAATTTTGATAACAATGTAGCTATCAACCACATTTTAAGTCCAGAAGCCTTTTGCATGAAAAGGCATGCTAAAATCAATGAGGCTATTATTGAGCCCTCCATTGATAGCTTAAGATATTTCAAAGGACCTTTAAATTTATATGCTTAAAGTATTATGTGAAGGCCTGAAAATGGGTTTAATAACTCAACACATTACCTTGTACAAAGTATTGAAGAAAAAAAATCTCTCAACAACCTTTTTCCTTCTAGGTCACTATTGTGTGTTTCTGCATATTATCACTTGAAAATTCAATTCCCTGTATGTTAACTATACAGGCATATATTGGGATTCATAAACCAAAGGATATGACTGAAGCTGATTTGGCTCGCAAGAGGCTTATATTTGATGAATTCTTTTACCTGCAGGTGAGGCGAACACTTTCTGATTTCTCTTACTGTCTCATCTGTCGAATATTCTATTAATACTTTTTCGTAGTATGTTACTTCATTCACGCCTCTGGTTTATTTACCCAATTCACACATATAAAGGAGTGTCTTTTAGTTAGATACTTCAACATTACACTGACCAATGCTCCTTATATGGATGATTTCCTTTTACAATGATGCCAATAACTTCTGTTGAATATGTTTGAGTTCTTCTAACATAAAATCGCTCCTGTTGTAAATCTCTAACTCTAATGTTTTTCTAGCAATGACCCATTGCTCTTTTTATAAGTTCATATCATTTGATAATTTAAACTAGCCCCACCATCTTAACCTTTCAGTTAGGCCGCTTATTCCAAATGCTTGAAGGTCTTGGTACAAAAATAGAAAAGGATGTGTTGCTAGATAAGTATCGGAAACCAGCAGATAATGCTGTGTGTGCAGAGAAATGGTCATTTCTCACCAAAATGTTTCTGAAGGCACTTCCATATACTCTTACGTCTAGTCAACTTCGTGCTGTTTCTGAAATTATTTGGGATCTGAAAAGACCAGTCCCTATGAACCGACTACTGCAGGTTTGGATTTCCCTGTCCTTCTGTTCCTTTGTTATCAAGTAGTAGGTTATCTGTTTTTAATTGTTTCTTCCTTCTTGGTTCGCATACTTCCTGTCTATGAATGTGATGGGACTCAACTGAATTTCTTTATTATTTATCCACAAATGCTGAGTTACAAACTTCTGTACATCATCTGGTATAGAAGCTAAACCCTGAGAAATTAAAACTCAAATGCACAAAAATAAAAGGAAACCCCCAATAACCCAGTATCTAGCATGCAAGAGGTTAAAACTCTCAATTCATAGCTGCCTCTCTCTCACCCCTGCCTGACACTATATTGCCCTCCTAAGTTGGCCGTTGTTTTTGTTGTTTCCTCCCTCTTTCTCTGCCAAATCATTCCTCTCCTTTCATCTTGTTTTTCTTGTATAAGTCCTGAAAGGTTTAGAGCCTTAAAGAGGCCCAACATCCTTGCCTTTTCTGCTATAAGTGATCAGCTTCTTATATTGGGCTTTATTAGGCCCATCAGGATGATCTTCAGCTATAAAATTTGCTCATCTGTAGTTTGCATGTGACATACAGGGTGATGTTGGATGCGGAAAAACTGTGGTAGCTTTTCTGGCATGCATGGAGGTTATTGGTTCAGGATATCAAGTAAGTAATTTATTTTGTGATGGAATCCTTTGTGAATCCAGTTATAGTTATATTCAGAAAATAGAACTGCACTGCAAAGCGGGGGTAACAAGCTCCAGTGGATTGTGAAACAGAGATAGACACAGGAAATAATGACTGAGTTAAAGGGGGGAAAGTGCTGCTTCTCTAGCTTTGAAGAGGCTTTCTGTCCAGTTTTCTCAAATGCCCCTCTTTCTCTGCTCTTCCCACTACACTATATTCTCCTCGCTGGTCTGCTGAGTTAGCCAATTTTTCGTTTTCCTTGTTAACTCAGCAGTCAGCCCTTCTCCTGGGTAAAATATTTGATTGCTTAAGCAGGCTCATTCCTTTTCTTCGTCTTATAAGTCTGGCCCAGATGTGCCTTGGGCCCATCTTGTTATATTGTTTGTGTCTAATATGATTTTATTAGTTTCTCATTGGATTCTTGAATGTGTAATGCATCAATAGTGTGATTGCTAGGTTTGTTGTTATAAAAATCCTTATTCATTTTAGAAAATTTTTAGAATTAAATGCATAGTAATGTGTTTTCTTGCATTGTATTTAGGCGGCTTTCATGGTTCCAACAGAGTTGCTTGCAATCCAGCATTTTCAGCACTTGCTTAATTTGCTAGAGAATTTGGCTGAGGTTGAGTGCAAACCCACAGTTGCTTTACTCACAGGTTCAACCCCACTAAAACAGTCTCGGCTGATTCGTAAGGTGTGGATATGAATTCATATTACTTTCTTGTTCATAAGTTAAATTCTTAGCAGTTTATTTAAATAATGTTGTGGCAGGGTATCCAGACTGGAGAAATTTCAATGGTCATAGGTACTCACAGTTTAATATCGGAAAATGTGGAATTTTCAGCTTTACGTATTGCCGTGGTAGATGAGCAGCACCGTTTTGGTGTGATTCAAAGAGGAAGATTTAACAGTAAGGTGGTCCTCTTATCCTTTTCATATTTGATTTGGTTATATTATGCATACAAACAACCTCATGAGCGAACAACTTCCCTGCCTCTGCAAATTGCATCTTTCATGCAGCCTAATATTATTATTATTATTATTATTTAAATTAGCCTGTTCTTCACTGCATTTTATTTGCTAATCATTTTAGTAGTGCCGTATTTTGATCTCCCAACCTGCTCTACCGCAGTTATATTACACTTCATCAGCTTCTCAGATGGAAGATGCTAGTTCAAATGGATCCCCAAAGAGTGATAGTGATGTATACATGGCTCCTCATGTTCTTGCTATGTCTGCAACTCCCATCCCAAGGACACTTGCTCTTGCTTTGTATGGTGATATGTCACTGACTGAGGTATTTGATACTTCCTGTCCTTGTGAGATTTAAATCATTTTAAATCACAAAATAAAAATGAGTGGAGTATGAGATATCATGTTTATAGTCAGATGTAAATCATTTTAAGACAAGGAGAGAGAGAACAAGTGGAGCATGACATATTCTGTTATGGAAGAAAAAACTAACAAGAAAGAGAAGACACTGAACACAAAAGCCTAAACATGTAATGGATCTGCCCAAACCATCTGCATATCTGACAGAACGTCTTAAAGAAGCCGCTGACATAAATCCCATCCCATAGATTTTCAAGAGACAAGAATGAACCTCTGCGATCATTCCATTTAAGCACACAACAAAACAAAGTGAAGATGGCACATTGCTATAAAACCTTGTCAGCCTTTCATTGAACAATTCTGTTAACATTACCAGGAGAATTTCTCTAATTTGAGACGGCATGCTCAATTCTTACCAAGGACCCCAAATAAATACTGAAGCCACCACCAAAAAATGTAAAACTAAATGAACAACAGTTCAAGTGCCACATGCACATGGTATGTTTGGAGGCAGGGCTTTCTCCTCTGCAAATCTACAGCACATCTTTATCAGGAGTTCTATTAGGAACCTGGGTCCAGATAAACAACTTGGCCTTTGTAGGCATCTTTCATAGTTTTCTGTCAATCCCTTGAACCTTGGGATTTTTTCAGTTATATTGTTTTCTGTTCGTTTCTACCTTGCTGTTAATGGCCACGAAGCCTTTGATAGCTTAATGTTGATATATTATGTAGCACTTTATGCAGCTCATGGTGACAGCACAGATTTTTAGTGATGCATTCACTGTATCTGATCAATACAATTGTGAAGATATCATCAACAGAGAAGGAAAAGTAAAAAGAGAAAAATTGAAGAATTAAATTTATGCTTTCTATTTTTTATTCTCTCTTGGTTTGTTTGTGCCAACTTTCTGGCAAAATGCTCTCCAATTGGTAACAGAACTCTTTGGCTTCCAATCACAGATAACGGACTTGCCTCCTGGAAGGATTCCTGTTCAAACATACGCAATTGAAGGAAATGAAAATGGATATGAGTATGTCTACAAGGTGACAATTCTTAAAATCTTGTACATAATTATTGCTTTCACATCTTTTCTGGAGGCTCTGTTATTTTCTTACCTTTGTTGTTGGTAACTGATTTACAGTTTAATACTTTGGGCAACTAATGTTTAGTGATAAGCCGTAGGCTTCAATCTTCTTTTGTATGGCATGTGATCAGTATCTCCTGTGTATGCCTGATCAGGCACTCATTCCACACTCTGAAAATTGGATGCTTTATTATTGGGAATCCACTTTTCTTTCCATTTTATATTTTGGCATGCTCCTGAACCCTAGTGTTATAGGTGCGGATAAATATGTTTTATTTGTGATGGCAAAATTTTTATGGACATGGGAAGAATATGTGAACCCATAAATGTGATCCTTCCAATTTCTCACTCTATAGTTGGTGAATCCTGAGAAAAAGCTTATAATTTTATAATTTTTAGCATTTTTATTTATGATGATGCAAATTGTTTCATATATGGCAGATGATGATGGATGAGTTGGAAGATGGGGGGAAAGTATATCTTGTGTACCCAATTATTGAACTTTCTGAACAGCTACCACAGCTTCGTGCAGCTTCTGCAGATCTAGAAGTCATATCAAAACGGTTTCAAGGATACAACTGTGGTTTGTTACATGGGAAAATGAAAAGCGATGAAAAAGAGGAAGCGTTGAGAAGGTTTAGGACTGGAGAAATGCGTATCCTGCTTTCCACACAAGTGATTGAGATTGGTGTTGATGTTCCAGATGCATCTATGATGGTTGTTATGAATGCCGAGAGGTTTGGAATTGCTCAATTGCACCAACTTAGAGGACGGGTTGGACGTGGGGCAAGAAAATCTAGGTGTGTACTAATAGCATCTGCTGCTGGTAGCCTAAATCGATTGAAAGTACTGGAGCACTCATCAGATGGCTTTCACCTTGCGAAAATGGACCTTTTATCACGGGGACCTGGTGACTTGCTTGGAAAGAAACAATCAGGACATCTTCCAGAGTTTCCTATTGCTAGATTGGAAGTTGATGGGAATATCTTACAAGATTCGCACCTTGCTGCACTGGTAAATTTCTGACATACATGCTAATATGCTGCCTAATTTGGAATGCCACAAAACATGCTGTTTGCTGCTGCAAGAAATTTTACTCGCTGAATGAGTTTACAGTTGTCTCCTAACATAAATTTGGTGATGACATTATTTCTTAGAAAATGGTGTGGTCGCTTTTACAAGTATGAACTTTTATTTCTCCAAATTCCGATTCCTTGCTTAGCAGACCGTATGTTGCATGATCAGTGCTTAAATCCATGACTACTCAATTCACTTTGTTATTTGCATGCAGAAAATTCTAAGTACTTCCCATGATTTGGAGCAGTTCCCTGCGCTTAAAATGGAGCTTAGCATGAGACAGCCGCTTTGCTTGCTCGGCGATTGAATCCCCATTTGGTATTTAGGAATTGCCTTGCTCGTTTGTGTTTCGATTTGATGGGTTCTTTTGTGTTTTACTATGATTTAGGCTCTAGGCGATGTAGTTTACTTGTAAATTTGATTATGTACTGCCGTACTGGGGGTTTGACTTGTGTTAGTTATGAGCTCCAACCCAAAGTCAGACAAGTTTCGGAAGTGACAAAGGTGCATCTGTGCATTCCTTTTCGCCCTTTTCTTCAGCCATGGTACATCTCTGTCTTTAGCAGAATTTGCAGAAGTTAAAATCTGTGAAAGCTTACACTTCTGTTGCTATGAAAAAAGAAATGAACAAGTTTGCTCTGTTCGATGATGCTGCCAAGGGACATGTACATTTAGTTGAGTTTTCTGTTATACATGACTTCGCAGGTCCTTTACTGTTTCAATTACAAATCAATAATTGAAAAAAGTTCAAAAACGCACTGAACTTCTCGTTACACTACCGATGCTTACGTGTGAAGGGTATCCTGGTACCTTCTTCAACCTTTGCTGCTGCTTCATGGAACATGATGATAATAAACCAGCACACCTTTATGATGAAACGACATGGAAGGTGAGTTGTCAAAATTAATGATTAAAATTAAATCTGGTAAACAATTCGGTAAATATAAAATATTATGTTACTTTATTCATATATCTTCAATTATGCACACTTCTTTTCATATTATCAAAGATGAGATATGATATGTTGAAAAGAATGGACCAAGCCACATTCTTATCAAATTGGAATGATACAAAACAGCTCTTTTTTACCAACACTAACCATAAAAATATTGTCAAGTTATATGATAATGATCAAGAAAAGGATGCTAGGTGCTTTTTAAAGAAATTTTATAATATTAAAACCGGTGGGATGAATATAAATTTGACCGTAGAAAGGTGTAAATGAGGATGAGCACAAGTAGTTAGAATTTTGATGATGGTGATTAAGAGGGGACAGGGGAGGCAGAGTTATGTTTGGTAGTCCCCCACCAGGTGGTCAACATGTGGGGCCCACCTCTCCCCCGTGTTCTCTGTATTGTCCCCTTCCTTGCTTTTTATTTTCCCTTTGTTCTCTTCTTCCACTCATAATCATATCACTCTCCTCTATGCGCATTTTCTGCTTTTTCACTTTTAGAAAAATCTTACCTCTTGTCCTTATAAGCTCATCATTCCTTTTAATATCAATTTCCTCAAGATGACTTACTCAAAAGCTCGCCAAGGTCATCCGCTCAGCCCTCACCTCTCTCTCTCTCTCTCTCTCTCTCTCTCTCTCTCTCTCCTTTTTTTGGTGTATAGAGAGGTTGGCTCACCTAATAAATGGAGGGTGTCAAAATCTAAGATGGAAACCACTAAAATATATACTAAAAACGGGACTCCTATCTCCCATCTATTCTTTATAGATGACTTATTGTTGTTTGTTGAACCTTCACTAGATCAAGTGGCCAATATTAAAAGGTCAAGAGTTAATTTTGTGTTATATCAGGACATAAGATCAATCTCGATAATCCCAAAGCGTTCTCCTCCAAGAATGTTTATTTTAATCATGCAATGCAATTAAGCCAAACCTTGGGTATTGGCATTCCTGGGAATCTTGACAAGTATCTTGGTATACCCCTTATCCCCTCAAGGATCACTAAGGATAGCTTTCAACATGTCACCTGGAAGGTTTGCTCGCTGTTATTATCTTAAAAAGGTAAGAACATAGGATAGCTGGTTGTACAATATTGATCAAAGCTGTAATTTCATTTCAGTATTATCCTTATTGGATATGATTAGTTTTGATGATGTCTTATATAGATGCCATTAGTAGGAGTAAAAAGCTTGTATACTATATTTATCTCCTTCATTAACTAATTCTTAAGCTTAATGTAGAATCAAAGATGTGGAGTTCATTTATAAAGAATGATCGATAAGAAGGTCAATAAAGAAGTATTGAATGTGAGAAAGAAATTGAATTAAAGAAGAGTCAAATGATCAAGAATGATCAAGAGATAAGATTACATAAAGAAAAATCTGCAAAGAAGTGAAAAGTTATCAAAAGATTTTGAAGGCAATCAAGAAGAAGATGAGAGATTGAAGAAGCAAGAACTTGCTGATGAATGAAATTTTATTATCATTTGTCAATTAAAATAGTTTTCTTGTATGACAAAAACTAGAAGAATAATATTTAAAAAATATAAAATAAAAATTTCATCATTTATACAACATTTACTAGTTTTTTGGGATAATCAAGCATTGATAATATAAAAATGCTATCATTTGTGTTAAATATATTGAGTATTAATAGTTTAAATATTATATTTTTATTTTATTAGTAATACAGATTTTTTTTCTTGAATTAGATGTTCAACGTTTATTTTTATATTTTTTAAATATTATTATTCTAGTTTTTATCATACAAAAGAACTATTTTAATTGATAAATGATAGTAAAAATATAATAATTTGTTAAATGACAAAAGTTACTACACAGAGTTAATATTATAAATCAAAATTTTAAGAATTTAATTTAACTTTTGAAATATCATGGAGGTTGTTTGTAACTGATATAGTTCAAGAGATTTTATAAAATTTTAATTTACCTAAGATGTGTGTGTTGTCTCGTAATTTGATGTGGCATTTTTTGTTAAAAAAATAATGGTTAATAGAAATAAGTTAATAGTTAAAAAATGAAAGTTCAAATGGTTAAATTTAAATTTTGAAATATGAGTAGATTATATACAACTGACCCAAAATTTATAGGGGTTTTGTTTAATTTAACCTAAAAAAAATATGGCCAATCAAGTAAAAGGATATTACAAACAATTAATTTATTAAATCGTAAATAAAGATTAAATTCATGATGCCTCACAAAATGGGGCTGTACGGGGGGTTGGGTTTCTCTCATAATCTTTTTTTCATTATCTCTCATAATTTTTAAATCATATCCATTCAATCAATTACAATACTATTTTAACATTTCTCTCACCTTCCTAATCAATGATCCAAATTCGATGATGAGAGAATATGAGAAAAAGGATGAGGAGAGAATCTTCACGTGACCTAATATGAAAGTGCCAGGTGGAACATTATGATGACTGGAAACGATGCGTTTCATTGTTGCAATCCTGTCTGGTGATTTTGTGAGCCAATGGCCCAATATCAAAGGTATATTAAAATATTTAAGTATCTATTACTTAATTAATAGTGGATTTATAGTGAGCGTGTCTTCATTGAATATATTTGTTGATGGTAACATGATCACCCATGTGAAAACTGAAAAGGTGATCCTTACTATATTGTATAGAACCCTAACTTTTAATTTCATGAAACTTCAATTACTAAAAAAAGAAATCATAATTTTGGTGTTCATAATTGAATCCTCAATTCCTCTAACAAGTTTTGGTCCCAAAAAAAAAATACTCATCACGGTCCCGAAATTTAAATTACCTCGAATTTTTTGGTGCTCATATCATATTGAATCGTCGATTCCTGTAACAAGTTTGGTCCCAAAAAAATACTCCTTTTAGTCTTATTTATAAAAACATGACAAATGAATTACACGTTTTAAAAAAGTGAATAAAATTAATTAAAAATAATTGTGTGTCAATAATATACATTTTTTTTAAGTATGTCTTTGTTTATGAGGGGTAAGTACAACTTTTAATTAATACAATTTATATAATTAATGAGAGAAAAATAAAAAATAAAATGTTTAGATAACTCTTATTGGACTCTTATAAAAAAAAAAAAAATCAAATTTTAGGCTTTTATAAAAAGAACGACGAGGGGTATAAGTTAGCTGTAGCGTGTAGGTGAATACTTTTGCATTCATAATGATATTACTTTCTTTGGTCTTTATTATAAGCCACTAATTAATAATTCTCACAAACCAATAAAAACAGTTAAAGTCAATAAAGTTGTCATAAAATTTAAATAATTTTCAATTTTACTCATGTTAATTGCAATAAATTCTAATATCATATTCTCTCTCATCTTTATTATAAAACACCAACTAACAAATGTATTTAGTTTTTTTTATAAGACACTGCTTGTTTTTAAGGAGTATTAATTCTTTTTCATATATGCTCATGTTTAGTAAGGGGTAGACGGTGAATTAATATGATATTAGAATTTGGTGCAATTAGTATGGGTAATATTATAAATTATTTATATTATAAGACAACTTTAATGACTTTAACTGTTTTTATTGGTTTGCTAGAATTATTAATTAGTGTTTTATAATAAGGATCAAAGGAAGTATTAATTATTACTCTGACTCATTGTTCTTATTAATTATGGGCATATATAGAAAAAAAAAAGTAATTAATACTCTTTGGAAACAAGTAAATACTTTATAAAAATGATCAAATATATTTGTTAGTTAATGCCTTATAATAAAAACAAGAGGAAGTACTATATAAGAGTTTTAATTATTTTACGTTAAAGGGAAAAAAATCATAAATAGGTGAACACTTAAAAAAAATTATTTTAACACATACTCTCTCTAATATTTATTATAAAGCACCAATTAACAATCCACACAAATCAATAAAAACAGTTAAAGTTAATAAAGTTGTCTTAAAATTTAATTCATTTCTAATATTACCTTTATTAGTTGCACCAAATACTAATATTATATTACTACTACTTTCACTCACTACATTTATTAATTATGGGCATAAATGAAAAAAATAATTAATGTTCATTGGAAACAATCAAATACCTTATAAAAAATACCAAATATACTTGATACTTGGCGTTTTATAATAAAAATTAGAGAAAATATTTATTATTGTTAACTAATTTAACTACTTTCTTTAGTTACATAATTCAGTTATCAAATCCTTATAAATAAAATAGGAGTGGATATAACAATAATAATTTCATAATAATATAAAAAACTGGTCTATTGATGATTTAAGGTGGTCTATCTTTTCTGCCACGTGACACCCATGGACAAGTCACATACTGTTCTTTCACTTTGACTTTGACTTTGAGGAACCCGGTCAGAAACCCTAATCAAACCTCTATTTAATGGCATATAATTCTTTGGGGTCTCGCTCTCACCGCTTTGAAATAAAACCAACCTTTTCAATTAATTTTCTCAGGGTCCATTTATAGGCTACTAATTGTCACTTAATGCGTATCCTTTCTATTTATTTGACTTTTCTATCTTCACTTTTTATTTATTTATTTTATATTTAACATATATTATATGTATCAATGTATGGATCCTCTTGCTGCTTTCCTTCAGATATATGGATGTGATTGTCTCCTTCTGTTTGTCGCTTTACCTTTTCCCTCTGCTTTTAGATTTAGAGAGAGATCTCCTTCTTCTCCACCACCTTCTTTTTCATCCTCTTCACAACATTTTTCTTTATATATAAAGCTGAGGTCGATCATCTTCCATGGCTGTTACACCTACAAGCACTTCCAGCTTGGAATTGACCATTTCTGTCCCTGGTTTTGCTTCTTCTCCTCCTCTTCCTTCATCTGCAGGTAATCGATCGTCACTAATTTATGTATATGTATATGTATGTAGCTTTAATTATTTTCATGTGGAAGTCGTTTGTTGTCTTTCATCTTTCTTTTGTTTTTTTCCATTCACTTTCCACGATCGTTTCACAAGATAGACGAAGTGGGGGTTCCTTTTCTCAGGATTTCTTTTTAGGCTTTTGTAAAACAAGAGGTACGATCATATACGACAACAAGGTTAAATTCTTTTATGATTGTTGTTAGAGGTCTGGAGCTATTTTCTCTCTTTTTTTAGTAGGATTAAGAGATTATTCTCGAAAACTGTTTATCGTTTGGGAAGATCACATCCCATCAGAGGTTATATTCTTGAATAATGGCATATTAATCTTCCGGGGTAGATACTTAATCCTTCTGTTATTGTTATTGTTTTTTTATTTTTGCAGTGAGAGAGCTAGACATAAACCAAGTACCGTCAACAGAAGAGGAATGGATAACAATGGAGGAAGAAGAAGAAAGCAGCAATGGAGGAGGAGGTCCTCCTCGTAAGAAACTCCGTCTTACCAAGGAACAGTCTCGTCTACTCGAGGACAGCTTCAGACAAAACCACACTCTCAACCCAGTAATAACTCTCTCTACATATATATAGTCTGCATACTTATATATATATATATATATATATACAATCACAATTCACAACAACCAAAAAAACTCGTCTCATCATCAACTATATATAGTATATTATTCTTGAATGCGATACTTAAGAAAATTTGACATGCTAGTATTTTCTGAAGCGTAGTAATAGTCTCCTGGATTTTAAGAACATGAATGTTTCGTTTGAAATTGAAATACTCCATACAAGTTTAATTTAATTTCGTGACGTTTTGAACACGCTATGAAAAAATGAAGAAATATGTTGGTTTGTCGGACGGAGTGATAAAGTGTTGGTTGGTTGGTTGTGCAGAAGCAGAAAGAATCATTGGCAAAGCAGTTGAACCTGCGTGCCAGGCAGGTGGAAGTGTGGTTTCAGAACCGTAGGGCCAGGTACAGTACTGTATGTAGTACTTGTTATGTTTTAATTATAAGAATATGTAGACTTTTTTTTAATGAAATTGTAGAAGTTAAATAAATTACGTAATTATATTAGTTAAACCAATATGTTTGAAAAAAAAATAATAATAAAAATACTCTAAAGTAATTTAATTAATTTATTTAATTTTTTTAAAAAAAATTAACTTAATCTTATAACTAAAACTAGAGGGAGTATTATGTAACCCTAAGTCATTTATTACCCTTTATATATAAATGCCCTTTTGTTTTTTCATGAGGATCATCATATCATGTTGGTGTAGGTTGGGTCAAACCTCAAAATAAATAGGATATAGATGTTATCACACGTTGCTGGTATAATAATGCTGATGGGTAATATACCTGAGATAACCTGATGACCATTTCCTCTACAACCCTTGGGATATGAACCATTTCTTGTTAATTAGGAAAGTAGAGCAGAGCTCGTTTTCAAGCATTACATTTTATTTCCTTGTGGAAACACGCATATATAGGTAGGTGGAGTAGAGTAGTAATTAAAAACAATTATGAGAGGAGAGAAAATTAAGAGACAGAAAGTGACTTGACTTGTTAGGGTAGGGTATGGTGTGTAGATGACATTTACTCATCTTCCATGCATACCAAAGAAAACCAGTGTGTGCAGAAATATGTAGGGTTGTTTTCTCTGTCAACTTTTAATTTCATGTAATGAATACTCTCGTCTCTATACAGTCTTGATATACTAATAGAGAAAGAGATCGAGAAGTGGTAATTAAAGTAATGAAGGAAGGAAGGGGGAGTAAATGGAAGAAGGTGGGAAGGCAGAATGATGAGGTATGTCGGAAAGAGAGAGGACAAAGAGGAGTAAGAGAGTGTATTTATGGAGATTTGTTCAACCTCGTGTGCTTTCTCCTTATTATCATCACTTTCTCTTCTCCTTTGACCACCTCCTTTTTCTCTCCATGCATTTCTATATTATTAACTCTTTCCTTCTTATTATTACTCCCACTCCTTTTGTTTTATTTTATTGAAGCTCAAAGTGTAAAGGGTTTTTTTTATCTCCCAATCAATATATTTAATTTTTTTGGGATTTAAACTTATATTCACTTTCTTTTAATAAAGGAGGATACCAGTCACTTCATTTTATATATTGGGCACCTTAGCTTATAGTAAAAGAAATTAATAGTCGTCCCCCAAATAAGTCACTTTCCAATACATTAATTCACTCTTTCCAAACCCTAGTTACGTTTTACTAAGAAAAGCATTGAAGTTTAATGTTTTCTATGCAGAGGAAAGTTTGAAAAGATCTTTCATTTTAATATAGTTAATGAGTTTGCCGCTTTCCAAGAACTTGGATGATAAGAATCGGAGGGGATACAATTTTTGAATCAAAAGTTCAGACCTTCCTGCGTCAACATGTGATAGCACAATATGTAGTAATTTGTTTCGTTTGAACTTTGAACATACTCGACGTTGCTTAAAACCACTTACATATATATTGATATTTATTTCACATCTAATTCCTTTGAGAAGCTATTCACCATGAGTTTATTTCGTTTCTTTTACATATTTGATAATCTGGGCTGGGAAAAGAAGAGTAAAGAAATGAACTTATGAAAATGCTAAAATCTTCATTAAAGTCGTGGTCAATTCACTAAAAGCATGCAAGCAAGAGGGAGCTGAAAAATATACATTGGAACAAGGAAGTTTAACTCTAGGAATCAGATCAATTCAAACATGCCACCAACAAAGCCCTAAAAGCGTATATTTACGTACATGCATGGAAGTATTTAGTACTGGTAATGGTTTTTTTATGTGTGAGTATGCGAGTGCAGGAGCAAGCTGAAGCAGACAGAGATGGAGTGCGAGTACCTGAAGAGATGGTTCGGATTGCTAACTGAACAGAACAGAAGGCTGCACAGGGAAGTGGAGGAGCTCAGGGCCATGAAGGTAGGGCCCCCCACCGTGATCACCCCCCACAGTTGCCACCCACTTCCGGCGTCAACCCTAACCATGTGTCCTCGCTGCGAGAAGGTCACCACCAACACCGACAAGGGCTCCACCCTGTCTTCTTCCCTTCTATAAACTCCTTCCACTCACTAAATGCCAAAAAGCAATCCCATCACATATCTTCTTCTAAGTTCCATCTAATCAATATGTTTATACTGATCTTTTCGGCCTTTTATTTTTTACCAGGAAAGAAAAAACCTAAAAAGGGTTGTGTTTTGGATGGTGGGAGGGGTTACTTTGTATTAACACTATGCAAATCATCAATTTTTTTTTTTTGTTTATTGCACCCAGTTCACCAAAGCTTTGCTCTAATAGTCTGGATCGAAATTCTGTTGGGCGCATACACGAGACCTCTCCTATGAAAGTTTTTTGCATCCACAAAGACTTGAATTCAAGACCCTTGCTTAAGGGACCCAAGTCCCTTCCACTTGAGCCAACTTCTGCTAGTTATGCAAATCATCAATTAATCACCCATAGGCCACAGAAACATAGGCGTGAGTAAGCTTTGATTTGTCGCTTGAAACAGGCTACATGGGCTTCATGCTCAGGCCCAATATCATAAGAAGAAGAAAAGCCTGTTTACAAAAATGAAAGTATGGGTCAATGGTATTATTATGTCTTGTTTTAAAGTTGGCCCAAAAAAGTCTCTCCCTACCCTCTCTTCATTCTTTTTGGCTAGACGGTAATGAAATTTTGAATGTGGTAGTGTAGCTGTAGCTGGGAGAGTTTTTACGTACATGTGTATTAGCATAATATGGGATTTGTAGATTCGAATTATTAGTAAATTTTGTTCGATATATGAAAATCAGTACAAACGAATGATGATAATATGGATCACTTTAAACTATCATTGAGGCTTTGTTTTTCAAAAAAATACAAAATTGCTCAAAACTTGAACTCAAGCCCGTTGAAAAATTTTCATCTTGGCTCGCGTAAAACCAAAACATTAAATCACTCTATGGTTTTTGAAAAAGTAACGAGAAATTTAAGATGAATTTTATTTTAATTAAACAATGAAACAAATGAGGAGATTGAAAGGAGATGAGATGAGAGAAAGTGAGAGAGCCCATATGAGGAAAGGCCCAAAAAAGACGTAGGCCCATGTGGCCCAGTTGCGGAGCAGGAGTGGTCATCTCCTTGTCTGAAATATGTGAGGACAAGTGGCCCACCAGCAATGAAGGATCGATCAGAAACTGTTTCATGAAGGCAAAAAAAAAAAAAGAGAGAGAGAGAGACATGGTGGGCTATTGATTTGGTAGATGAAGGCACAAACCCAAGTGAGAGGTTCCCCAAAAAACAAATGACCCAACCAGACACACCTTGATCCTGTCCCAGACAATGATCATCCTCCCCATGTTTGGGGGGTCACTTTCTTCCTCATTATTGCTTCTCTCCCTTTTTTTTTTCCAAAAAATTATTATCATGGTATGACTATATTTGATCAACAAGCTAGTGTTCAAGCTCTTCTGCATGCTTCTCTAGTAATCAACTTCTCCATAAACCATAACTAATACTCCCTCCGGTCCTAATTATAAGACAACATTTAAGGGTTGGTTTTGATCCTAATTATAGGACAACTTTTTAGTTTTTGTCAATTTCTTCCTAAAATACCCTTATTTTATTATCTCAAGTGTGTTTGGTTTTTAGTAAGTATATATATATGGGTTACAATATACACACATGTGTATGTCTATAAACATATATATATGTATGTATATATGTGTGTGTGTCTATATATATGTGTCTATGTATATGTGTGTGTGTGCCTGGTTGTGTGTTTTTATTTTTTGTGTGTGTGTCTGTCTATATATATGTGTCTATGTATATATATGTGTGTGCGCGCGCGCGCGCACCTGGTTGTTTGTTTTAATTTTTGGAGTGTGTGTGTGTCTATAAACATATATAGGTATGTATGTGTTTCTGTGTGTCTATATATATGTGTGTGTGCGCGCGCGCGCGCGCCTGGTTGTGTGTTTTTATTTTTGTAATGTGTGTGTGTATGTGTCTATAAACATATGTATGTATGAATATATATGTGTGTGTGTACCTCGTTGTGCTTTTATTTTTGGTGTGTGTGTGTGTCTACTTGGTTGTATGTGATGACGTCAAGGTTGTTATATATATATATATATATATATATATATATATATATAATTTCAGAATTTTCTGTGTGTAGATATATAATTGTGTGTGTGTCTATATGTGTGTGTATGCATGATAGATCTATCTGTATACATATATATGTACACATATATGTATATTTAGCAAGACTATTATTTCAATTAATTAGAAAGTAGGAAAATTGGTCGGAGATATATGTGGCAAAATTGTTGATTAACTTTTACTTATGTCATTTTAAATGTATATAAGGACATTTTAGGAAAATGAGTAAAATTAACTAATTTAACTCCCTTTCTTAATTTTTTCAAAATCGATTAAATATGTCTTATAATTAAGACCGGAGGGGGTAGTACTTGAAGCATTGTGTCACATTAATCAAAGTGTCAAGTGTTCACTTATACTCTTATTACAATTAATTATATTATTATTAAGAAAAGGGAACATGATATATAGTAGTAATGAGCAAAAAAGAGGGATGACTAAGTAGGAGTAAAAAAAGTTGTGTAGGTGGAGAGTGAGGCACGTGAGGGAGGCGTGTGTTGTTTTTTGTTTTATAAATTTTAAGAAAATGGTTGGGCCCACCCATGATCAAAGGGCAAGACAAAATCTCGTTTCCTCTTAAGTAATATCAATGTTAGATAGAGCGAGCTATCTATTACCCTCAGGTATTTACTCATGCATTTAAGAGTTAAAATGTCTCCTGTAATAATTTGACCAATTTTAGGATCTGGCAAGTGTTTGACAACCCGTTGAACCCAGTAGTATGGATTGTTCAGTAATGATAAATAAGTGCCAAAGCCACTCAGATATGTGTAGCCCACACTTCAACCTAATTTTTGGAGCCTTCAATTCAGCTATTTATTCGTGTTTTTTACGCCATACACCACAGAGAAAGTTCATATGCTTGCCCCCAAAACAAAGAAGGATAGTGTAAATAAATTTCATTCTTTATCTTTTAGCGATTTTTTTTCCTTTTATTCGAGTTCAGGACCTCCCTCCCACCCCCAAAAAAAAAAAAAAGGTTCAAAACTTAAAGAAAGAACATTATAGTATTTTGTCCCTAATATCTAAGTCACTTCAGTGTTAGATCTAATCATAAATATAAAATCTTAGTCTATTTTATCTTCCATATTTTTTAACTTCTAAGTGTGTAAAGAAGCCAAGTGTCTGTTTGGAAGTTCCCTAAAATCCAAGTTTTACGCAAGTAGAAACAAAATTCCTTTCATATATTTACCTCGTACTACTAAAATTTATATTTTAGAAGGTTCCAAACTCTACCTAAAAGGAGGAGGTAAGAAGATGAGAACACCCCTTGTACTAAAGAAGGAGCATAAATAGAGTTTAAGGCAAGCGAACAAGGTCACATGGGTGTCACACCGACACGAGCTTTATTCCCAATCAATGCCCATTCATAATATGTACCTCTCCCAATACGCACAGTTCTCATGTTATAACAACAAGAAGTCCAAATTTATTTATTTATTCATGTCCCACAAAAGTGTCCTCCTCCTCAAACCTAAATTCGTGTCCAAACATACTCCAAACATGTCTCACACAGCCAACTGAATATGTCTCCAGTTTCGATCCCTTCTCTGTGTGGACAGCTCCCGAGAGAGAGAGAGAGAGAGATTGAGATTGTTATGATGAGATATTGGAATATGCATGGCCTTTTCTGTTTGGAAGACATCGAAATGGCTGGCTCTCTTCCTAATTGTCCATGAAGAATATGAATTCAAGAGCTATATAGCCAAGAAACAAGATTGTGAACAGTTATAATATGTACCAGCATCTTTATAATGTCCATGACGACGGACAAGGTACCAACAAATCTTTATAAGCCATTCGATCTCATCTAATGTCCCTTCCTTCACGCCATTCATCTAAAAAATTCTTAAAAAGAGCTCCTAGTAAGTGTATGTTTCTACAAACTATGAAAATAAACAATGACTTATATGGTACAATATTTTTTTTTCCGATTAATCCACCGGTATTCAGTACGTGAGCAACTGACTATTCTGATTCACGATTCACAGGAATGTAGGCCCATAATGAAGCAACTTTGTTACCTCTAAGTAATTGTCATGCCAAGGTTTGAATACAAGACCACTAGCTAAGATATAATAACTAAGGTTCTACAAATTTAAATTGGGACGCCTAAAAGCATCATTTTTCTCTTTCTCTATTCCTTTTCTCTCTCCAAGTTACTCCATTCAAAGCCATTTTCTCTCTCTATTCCTCTTCTTCTCTGTATTCTTGCTCCATCTCCGCAATTCACACTCCTCTCCTCCGTTCAATTGATTCTTTGTTCCCTAGCCCGTCTCTGTCCGATTCTCTATTCTCAGCTTGGGAGTGTTGCTACTATTCACCATTCACACTCCTCTCCCTCCATCCAAGTCTCGATCTATTCCCTGGCCGTCCAAGTTGATTCCTGGGCTGCTCCCCCCTATCTCTTCGATCTGTTCTTGGCTTGGGAGTGTTGAAACGATATTGTGGTCTTTGCTATTAGGAAAGGAAGGTTGCCAGAAGTGGAAGTGAGATGTGTCTCTAAATACGTTTCTCTCGATCTATTTTTGTTTTTGCGATTTCTCGATTTGTTTGTGTTGTTTCTGTGATTTACAGCGTCCAAAATTTAACTTAAAACGTTGTAGGTCTCTACTTTCTACGTCTTCCACATAGGGGTTCCCTGGAAATGAACATTAAATGAGCTTAAAAACAGACATTGTAACCCTTTTATGTAATAGTGAGCATAAGCTTCAATGTGGAGTGTTTACACAATAATATTTCTAAAATACCATCCCCGGATCTTGAAAATTCACTTTAATGAAGAAATTATAAGGATTAATGGAGTTTATATTTGACTAAGTTGGTAGGAGACAGTGTTCTCTGAAGAGTAGTTAACATTAATTACCTTGTCGAAAAGATGAAGGATGTGAATGCTGGCAAAAGAAAGGGGGGAAAAAAAGGAGAGCGAGAGAAGGTATGAGAATTTCAAAGAGATGGGCCAATGAATCCAAATGAGAAGGGTGAGGTGGGCCGATTAAGGAATTGAAGGAATAAGCACTCCTTAATAACCCACATACGCTCAACTTGCTCCACACAAGCCATTTCCATTTCTTTCAATCCATTTTCCCAAATTAATTCCATTTTGGCTTATTCTCCACTTCCTTCTTTATTTCATATGCATATTTTCATTCACATTTATGGCAAAAAGGAACAGTATAATTTTGCAGAATTTCATTTGACAAGGGAAAGTGAGAATTATATTATTGCCGACGGACAAATCTGTAGTTTGGATGAAGAGTACAGAATAATTGAGCATAGTTAATTAACATTAAGATATTAATTAAAAGAAAAACCTCAATAAAATACCACTTAAATTTTAAAATCATAAATAGGTGATTTTCAACCAAACGAATTGTTAATTACTTTACTTTCTTGTAGATTTCATTATTGTTAATGTCAACAAAATTTTAAAATTTAAGTGGTATCTTTCGATCATTTTCTCTTAATTAAATGTTAGGATTTTATACATCGCAATTAAGTGGTGATGGAGTTGTGTGGAGAGAGAGAGAGAGACAGAGAGAGTTGAAGCAAAGGATGGATATAAAGTGAAGGAGGTGTGAGAGTGACCACAAGGACTTATTCATAAACACGGATACTTCCAGCCCCCCGGGACCTATCAAAATAGCACTCACATCACATCTCATTGTTATTCCCTTAATTCCTTCCCCCCCCCCCCTTCCTAATGATAAAAAACCAAACATCTTTATTAATATTTACGTGTCATGTTGGTTGATTAAGAGAAACAGTTTCTTCCTTACGTGTTACGAGTTCCAACAGATATGGATAAAACAAGAAATATGGCATCTAAGTATTCTTAAAAAGAATAAAAGGGGAAAAAAAAACCTTTGTCAAGGTTTGTTTGGATTTTTAATCCATTTTTGAACCAAAACCATTGTTTCCTAAAATTTTATCCACAAATCCATATTTTCATTAAAATCACCCCCCAAAAAAAAAAAAATTCTTCAAGTACATTTGGATTAGCATCGGGCAAATTAATATAAGTTGTAAACTTGATTAAAAGTAGTGTAATTGTAATTTTAAAATGATTTTTGTGGGACAAATATTTAGGAAAGTATAACTTAAAACCAAGCAATGGTGCCATGATTTTTTGTTCATATTTGATTTTTGGCATGTATGTGAGTGCTTGATAGCCTACATGATAACCATAATTTTGAGTTCATATAGTTGATTTTGGCATATATTAGAGTTTTCCGTAGTTTATGACTGATTCAAAGTTCATCATATATAGTTCTTTAGGTATGTACAGAAAACTAGTTTAGATATTTTTTTCAAGAAAATTGTGGTGTTGGCTTTTCAATACATATCTAAAATCAAATTTATAAGTGTGTGGCGGTCGAAAGTACTTTTTTAATTGTATGAAATAAATATGTGAGACATATGAACTTATTTCTATAGCATAAACTCAAACGTATGTACTAAATCTAATCTCAAAATCGTATACATAAATTAATTTTATCCACACAAAAAAAAGACCTTTTTCTAACCGCTAATCCAACACACATGATACTAGTTAGTTTCTTAATTATAGCAAGCCCAAAGATAATGGATATTGTGGCTCCTTATAATGAATACCCTCATAGACAATGGCCATCTCTCACTCATGTGTTTTTTTTTTTTTTTTGGTCTATCCGGTATCTAAAGTTTCGCCCTGACTAATCCGGATGCGACTCGTATTACGCACCTGATTATAGTGGGAGAGTCTCCTTTCAATGAGGCTCTTTTGCATTCAGTCGAATTCGAGACCTTACTTAAACAACACAAACCGTTTACCACTTGTATCAATCCCTATTGGTATCTCTCACTCATGTTTATATGCTTGTATGCTACACTCACACACACCAATCGCTTAAAATGACGTATGCTGGGTTTTTGGAGTTCATAAAATGCCCATTCTTTTGCTTTCATGCGTGTATGAGACTGTATTCCCTGAAAGCTTCTTCTTCTTAATTATCTCCCAACCAAACGAGAGATTCCCTCTCTTGTCTGTCTCTGCTTGTAATATGCGCCAAACAGTTTATATATGAAAAGTTTTATTATGTTCCTAATGTCACTTTTAAATACTACTATTCCATGACTAATTTAATATTAATAAAAATGGCAAACATTTAGGTACATTTCCAGTCTCAGCAGTTCTGTTCTCAAACACCTCTGGGGGTTATTTTTTCCAACTTTGACAGTTCATAAAGGAAAAGGAAAGCGACGAGGCTGTCCACGTCACTTCACTCCCATTCCTCCTTAACCCATGTTGGGTTAACTTAACCATATCAGTCACTCATTGCCTAACCCAAGCTCTCCAACTTTCCCGCGGGTCCCTACTAATACAATACTCAACCCAATCCCCCAAACTCAGCTCAAGCTGACACTACTGTAGTACTCACACTTGTTTCTCTGAACTCACACTAGTAGGAGTATTTTATTTTCAGAAATAATTGAAATATTGCACTAAATTAATAAATTAAAATAAACCCTCACCCCTCTTTCTCGAGGCCTATATATACACATGGATTATACTCTATGCAAGTTAAACCATTGTAAATTGAATTCACTCTCTCTCTCCCCCCCACACACTCTCTGACACTTCTCTCTCTAAAAGCTTCATCAGCAGCAGAATCAGAGGCTCACATAGCAGAGGACTGGCCAAAATTTTGCAGGGACAGAAATCCCTTACCTTCTAGTTAGTTATCTAACGGTTTCATCTCCCATTTTGCCCTTCTTTCATGTCATTTCACCTTCCTCCTCAGCTTCGAAGCCAGGCAGAGCTTTGACTGCTGTCTCACTTTCAGATCTCTGTTCTTGGTAGTTATTAAGAAAAAATGATTACTTGGAAGGATTTCTACACGGTCATGTCGGCGGTGGTTCCTCTGTACGTGGCGATGATTTTAGCGTATGGCTCCGTCCGATGGTGGAAGATATTCTCGCCGGACCAGTGCTCCGGCATAAACCGCTTTGTCGCTGTCTTTGCCGTTCCTCTCCTCTCCTTCCACTTTATATCTACCAACAACCCTTACGCCATGAACTTACGCTTCATCGCCGCTGACACCCTCCAGAAGATCATCATGCTCTTTGCGCTCGCAATATGGACCAACTTCACTAAGAACGGAAGCCTCGAATGGATGATCACCATTTTCTCTCTCTCGACATTGCCCAACACTCTTGTCATGGGGATTCCTCTGCTCATCGCTATGTACGGCGCTAGTCCATATGACTCAGGTAGTCTCATGGTTCAGATAGTGGTGTTGCAGTGTATTATTTGGTACACACTGTTGCTGTTTCTCTTCGAGTACCGCGGAGCCAAGTTGCTGATCATGGAGCAGTTCCCGGAGACGGCGGCATCGATCGTGTCGTTCAAGGTTGATTCCGACGTCGTCTCACTCGACGGAAGGGACTTTCTGGAGACGGACGCGGAGGTTGGGGACGATGGGAAGCTTCACGTAACGGTAAGGAAGTCGAACGCGTCCAGGCGATCGTTTGCGATGACTCCCCGACCGTCAAACCTCACGGGCGCTGAGATTTACAGCTTGAGTTCTTCCCGGAATCCTACACCCCGGGGTTCGAATTTTAACCACGCCGATTTCTACTCCATGATGGGGTACCCGAGGCATTCAAACTTCGGCCCCGCCGATTTGTACTCTGTTCAGTCATCGCGAGGCCCAACGCCAAGACCATCCAATTTCGAAGAAAACTGTGCTCCTCCTCCAATGCCTCAGGCCATCAGTTCTCCGAGATTCGGATTCTACCCTGCACAGACAGCGCCGGCGCCGTTGTCATATCCAGCTCCGAATCCAGAATTCTCATCATCAACCTTGAACAAGGGTGTGAAAAACCAAAACCAGCAGCAACTTCCTCAGCAACATTCCCAACAGTCGCAAGTACAAGCTCAGGCTCAAGGGAAAGCTAGCCATGACGCTAAGGAACTCCACATGTTCGTGTGGAGCTCAAGCGCGTCGCCGGTTTCAGAAGGCGGCGGCCTGCACGTGTTTGGCGGCACCGAATTCGCAGGGCCGGAGCAATCTGGACGGTCCGATCAGGGTGCGAAAGAGATCCGAATGATTGTAGCTGATGATCACCCTCCAAATAGGGAAACCAACAAAGGTATTTCATCCATAGAATTTTCGTTTAAAAAAAAAAAAATTGATTCTGTTGAAGTTAGAATGACGAGATTTACTAATTCTGTATTTAGTGGCAAAAAATGAGGCTATACCAGAACCGGAGCTCGGCGAGGATGAGTTCAGGTTCCCGGCGAAAGAATTACCAACAGATCTGGAAGAGAGAGACCAAAAAGAGGGACCCACTGAGCTGAACAAGCTGGGCTCGAGTTCTACGGCAGAACTCCACCCAAAAGCTGCCGGAATTGCTGATTCCAGTATCGGGAAACAAATGCCTCCGGCGAGTGTGATGACCCGTCTGATACTGATAATGGTTTGGAGGAAGCTCATCCGTAATCCCAACACATACTCTAGCCTCATTGGATTAGTTTGGTCCCTCATTGCCTTCAGGTAAATTACATTTCAAAAATTTAACAATAATCTCCCAAATGTTTCTTGAAAAGCGCACCGCAAAAGTTCAACAACTAAACAGTGAAATAGTTAAATATAGTAACACTAATTATGGGGATAGTTATGAATGATCATTTGATGAAAATGCAGGTGGAATGTGCATATGCCCAAAATAATAGAGAAATCAATCTCCATCTTATCAGATGCTGGGCTCGGAATGGCCATGTTCAGCTTAGGTGAGTGGTCGCCACCACAACTTTAAACTCCTAACCTGCTCAATTATTTGCTTCTCTTGTTCACGAATCACGACCTCATTAATTTCCTCTTTCATGTGTGAGCCACTTTTTTTCCTGTGCCTTCCAGCTCTCATCCCCACCTCTGTTTTTTCTCATGAATCAAGAAAGTAAAACGTTGTACTAATAACAATTTCTGTCTTCAATACTGATCTTGAAAGAAATTTAAGTCAACATTTTATAAATGTTCCTTTGAAAAGAAAAGTGCGTGAACAACATGAACCAGAAGATTTGAATGTTGATCTGGTTTTTACTTGACCACAATGGGGATTGGATAACCAACCCGAGACGTTCCCGACATGTGGGGTCTGTTCTTAAACTACGTCGCTCTGTGGTCCATAAACAGCGGGCTTTCGAGGGTGATGGCTACTTTGTTTTAATTTCTCAACAAATAAAAAACACATTTTGAATATAAATTTATAATTTCTAATTAAAAATGATTGGCAGGTCTGTTTATGGCACTTCAGCCTAAGATCATTGCATGTGGGAACTCGGTTGCAACATTTGCCATGGCTGTTCGGTTTCTCACTGGCCCCGCCGTCATGGCCGCCGCTTCCATCGCAGTCGGCCTCCGTGGCACCCTCTTACACATCGCAATCGTTCAGGTAGCTAATTCTTTGTCTTGTTGACTCCTGACGTATCAAAATCATATCAGAGTTCAATAGACAGTTTCGTTGTTAACTCTTGAAAATGAAATCTTTGAAAAACAGGCAGCACTTCCACAAGGGATTGTTCCATTTGTATTTGCCAAGGAGTACAATGTTCACCCTGCCATTCTTAGCACGGCGTAAGCTATTCGATCTCCTTATTTTTATCCCTCAAAAAGTTCAAAATACGGGTGAATGAAAACTTATTGGACAGACAATAAAGTAAAAGTAATTATAAATCCATATTTTACTAACATATCGTCCACAATTTCTTGGATAGAATTTTTCATCTGGGAGACTTCTATTTTCCCTCTTTCTTATCTGTCTCTGGCTATTACTTGCAGGGTTATATTTGGGATGTTGATAGCCCTACCAATTACTCTGGTCTACTATATACTCCTTGGCTTGTGAGTCAACGAAACAGGGACAAAGTGAATGGAAGTTTAAAATATTTGTTAAGTTTTGGAATTTAGAATGGATGCTTGCATGATTGAAGGCACTAGTGAAAAAATTTGCTATTACTAAAAGGGAGGAGGATTTTCCGGGCAGAGATAGGAGGGGGAATTATTTAGAAACTGGCAGTATTCTTAGAACAGAGGAGATCATTTCAATTCTCAACAAATTTTGGGGGATTTAAGAAAAGGTTTGACTGATTAGCCCAAATCGTCATGATTCGGAGACCCTTCCAAGGTGATATGATTTTTTATGGATCTCAGGGGAAGGATCTGGAGGAACAAGCTCACAATATGGGAGACAACAACAGAGGAAAACAGGGGAAAGCTAGCACAAGCAGAGTCAACGATTTCTAGAGGGAGTTCCATCTCTATTTGCAATGTAAATTTTATATTAAGAGGGAAAAAAGGTTTAAAAAAAAGAGTGTTTGGTTTGGGTCTTTAAGTGACAAAGTTGATTTTAATAATTAGGTCGAAGAAATGGGTATTTGAATAGAAGGAGAAGACTTGCTTTTTTACTTTATCTCACCTTTTGTTTGGTTAGTCTTCTAATTTTATTTTTCTTTTAAGATGAAATGCGTTTGGCTTAACTGAGTGTTCACTGATCGTCCAATTATTTTCATTTTTGTCGTCTTTCCCTTCCCGTCAAAGCCATTTGAGATTTATTCAAAGGGACTCATTTTGGCTATTAAAAAAAGTAAGATAATGTCTTTCATGCATGCATCACTTTATCTGCAGCCATTTTAAAGATACTTTTCAACAATATTAAAACTACTAAATCAGTGGCAAATAAATCACGTATTTAGATTTTTGTCAAAAGAAAAGTTCTAATATAGTTTGGATCTTTGAACTATATATTTTTTTCCACAAATCATATGCTTATTGAGGAATTCTATTAAATAATGGTCCAAATCCAAATGATTAAAGGAGATAGAAAAAAAAGAGGTTGGGAAAACAATTATTCATTCAACTTTAATTTGTTCAACACAAAAGTTGGGGATGGATTTTTGCATTTGGACAAAGACATGTCACATGATTGTCATCCTCTAAACTTTTTAAGATCAAAAGAGATGGAAGCCAAGAGAGAAAAAGAAAGGGAGAGACTAGAAATGTTTGAAGGCACACACATGGCTGTTCGAAGTGAGTGGGGGGATGTTGTAGTTTTACTTTTAGACCTACCTTTCGCTGTGAAGTTGAGTTGAGAGAAAGAAAAGCAGAGCACTGGAGGGTCAAAAAGGGCACAAACCCTACTTTAATATGCTTGTTTTTTAGGCCATGATTGATGCGCCCACAACCCTAACCAGCAAAGAACCATCAAGCTCATCAACCCCTTTTTCTTAACCAAGACAACGATGCCTCCTCAATTCTCTCATTCTGGATCCATTCCATTCATTTAATCTCAACTTCTCAAACAAAAGGTGGTTCAACCCCTCGCTTAGGTTCAAGTGGTCACAATAACAATGACACACCAACCCAAAAAAAGGAAAAGAGGCATAAGAATCTAGTCGGTATCAACAACCCAAAACAGAGCAGTGTGGGGTTGGTCGATCAGATGAGAAAGCGTGGGTAAAGGAACTGTAGACTCTAATTTTTTCAGCAACTCAATAGTGCAACAGGATAAGAAACAGAATTTGGGGACTTAAAGAGTTCAAAGACGATGGGAGATAGAAAAATGTTGTGATCACAAAAATGCACACAATTTGACAAGTCCGATGATTTGAGCAGAGCAACGTTGTAGCAGTAACAGGGGACACACGCACAGCAACTTATTGCTTCGAAATCCTCTGTTTCATTTATTTAAGATTATATTGTATCATTCCCCCATAAATTCATATGTTTCTCCTTTCCCCACAACAACATTCACTTCATTGTAACGCCATTCCATTCCCAAAACTTCAAACTTTGCTTCTGATGATTCACTCACTAGAGACTGTTGATCACAGAAAAAAGTGAAAATAGTAAAATTGTGTTCATGAAAGTACGTAATAGCATGTGTATATGTGTTTGTTGCTTAATTTAATGAATTTGTGTCTGAGTTAGTTTTTGTTAGTGAATATTGAGGATAGGGTTGGAAGCAAATTCAAGGGAATTGCATATAAAGACAAAAGCCATATCACCTTTATTACTCCCTCTGTTTCTAATTATAAGACATAGTTAACTTTTTTTTAGAAATTAATGAAACTAATTAAATTAAGTATTTTTATTTTTTTCTTCACACTAATTAATTTGACTAATAAACTAATATATAATCTAAGAATACATAACACATGAAATGATTAGATAATTTATTTAGCTTCTTTAATCCTTTAAAAAAAGTCAACTTTATCTTATAATTAGAATCGTAATAATTAAAAAAAGAAAGGAAAGAGACAAAGGCCACTAAATCACGCAAAGACCAACATGCATGAATCATTGAGAGCGAAAGCGATGTTGTGGTCACACCACCCCCACACACTCACCCCCTTGAACTCTACCAATGTGTAATTCAAACTAGGTACAATATTCATTTATTACCTTTTTATTTTATTTTTTTTATTATATGAAATTTGTTCAATTTTAAAAATCAACACTCTACTGCAAACTTATTTCATTCTACCTTGGTGAGGGAAAACTTTTAATTTGTGTCGATAAAATTAATGTGTAGAAAAGACTTTTTCTGTTAATTTACAAAGATTTCAAAATTATATAAAATCATATAAATTATTCTAAATTGTTTTTTAATATTGTAAAATTTAGAACGAAGAGAAAGGGTAGAACTAATGTTATCCTCCATCATGTCTTTTTTATAAGAGTTCAAAATTAAATTGTTTAGATCTTGTCTATAAGAATCCGGCAAGAATTGTTTCAATATTTAATGAGTTTTTTTTCCACCCATCCCCTCATTAATTATGTATATTGAATTAAGTAAAGGATTGGTGGTGCTTATGTTAACTATATTTCTCTCTGTTACTTGTCCTTTAATAAACAAATGTATACTTAGAGGGAAAAAAGTTCATATCAAAAAATACTCATTATTTTTAACTAATTTAATCACTTTTTTAAATCACGTAATTTGATTACCAGACTCTTATAAATAAAATCAGAGAAATATTTCTGTATCAATGATTCAATGGGAGGGTAGGCAACTGGGTCAAAGTAGGTTGAAGCTCACGTGTGATATGGATTAGTAATTGCTTTCCCCTTAAATCCGGGCCTTCACTGGGCCCCAATACACATCTGTGTTGCCAGAATTTTGCAATCTTCTTCCTAATCTAACGGCTCTGGGCCCACCCCACTAATTATAGTGATTAATGCATTCTCTCCATTATAGATTATAGAATCCATTCATAATTCAATTCTAAATAAGTTGATTATATTCTCATGCAATGCAAGCGTGCGTGCATCTTCTATTTTGTTTTTGGGTCTTCAACTTCGGCATATATTCGTTCATATATGCATGACCTGCGTCACAACAAATTGATCCGGACCCACTAAACTATATTATTATTATTATTATACACTCCTTTAATTAAATTAATCACACCAATAATCCTTAATAGCTCGGCTCGTGATGAGTTATAGGGTCAAAGCTTGGTTGGTGATCCTTAAGTTTTGGGTCTGGCTCTAAGCTGACATCTCATTAGTTAATAATCAATTCATTAGTTTCCTTTTTATATGAGTTTGAAGTGACATTTAGACTACTATTTCACTTTCACGCGTACACTAATATATAGATGACACTTGTGAACATGGTTCTTAATTCGGTATATTATTATTATTATTATTATTATTTAATGAAGAATAAACCCCTGGTATCTCATCATACACGTACTGAAATTAAATTATAATGGATGGTAAAGTCACAAGACTCACAAAAACATCCATGCATGCATGATTTGTGGAGGGCTTATCTTAATTTTTTATTATACATTTATAAGTAGACGCCAAACTAATTAAGAAAGCTTCTTTTACCTAATCTCCTTACTTAATTACAGAATATCTTTAATTACCCAATTGAGTAAAAAAATTGATGTATGATAATGACCCTAATCAAGTACCAATATCTAATTCAATGTAACAAAACTTTCAGAGTACTATAATGATCAACAATCTCAACAAGACATTCAGATTTCTCAAAAGGATGAATGCATATATTATTTGAAATATTCAGCGCCATGACTCATATGATAACTAACTAATGTTGTTTAATTATTAGGATTATTGTTGTATGTAAAAATGTAAAAATTTATATTGGATTGATACGTGTTAAGATACAGGTAAAACATATTGACAAGATTGACGGGGACAAAAATCTCATGATGCAATTAATGAAGTAAGAATAAAAAGCCGAAGCATGTTAGAAAGTAGCAAAAAGAAAGAAAATAAATAATTATAGTAAAAGCAAATGGAGAATATAACAATGAAGAAGGATGTGGATGGTGATTTGTCAGAGTATGATAGTAATATTTGAAGCAAGTAAGTACACAGGCGATCCAATCACCGAGGGACAACTTGTGTGTCGTCCATTTCCATGCATGCACATTGATTATTCATCTTTAATTTCTTGTTTTTTTTTTTTTGGCAAAGAAAATTTTAAGAAATGGGTTGGGTTCACCATGATCCAAGGCCGAAATCTCCCTTTCTTCCAGGTGATACTAATATTAGGCAGGATGAGCCGTCTATTACTCTCAAACGTTTACCTAGACACTTAAGAGTTAAAATGTCTCCCCTAGCATCTTGATCAACTCTAGGATTGAACTCTCTCCATTTGATAAAAAAGTCTGACCACTTTACCAGTTGAGCCTAATAAGGGTTAATTTCTTGTTTTTTTTCATTTCTTAGTATTCTTATATATATATGATCTGAAAAATAGGAGAGAGAAATCAGACAATATGTGTACGTGTGTGTGGCAATATGTGTGTGGGTCTCTATCTCTTTGTCACCTTGCAATCATAAACTTACGTATTAGCATCACCATACATAATTACATATTCTCTCGCAGCTACATTGTTTTTATTTCAGCAACCTTCGCAGAAGACACACTTGCGTCTCTCTCCTTGTCCCTCTTTTATTTTCCCTGCATCCTCGGCCTTTAGGACACATGTCGTTGCTCAATTAATTAATTAATTGAAATATGTGTAAATTGGGCAGGGTTGTATTTTAAGGATATTCTCAAATGTATTTTTTTATAGTTTTTACGATGGTTAAATTTTATGTGAAATGTGTTATATTTTAATATCTTATGGATAAAATATGAAGTAATCTTCAATTTTTTATGATTTTTTTAAATATTTAAGACTTAAAATTAAAAAGAAACTGCACACTTTTGTTGTCTTAAATCTTTGAAGTCATAAATCATTGAAAATGGCTTCATTTTGTGCGCATAAGATATCCAAATGTCACCAATTTCACATAGAATATAATGATCTAAAGAATCATGAAAAAAAAATTTAGGAAGGCTTCTAAAATTAGAGGTAGTAGGAAAGGCACACTAGGCCTCTCTGCTCGTGTAAATTGGCCGCGACCTCTGCTAGATGGGACATGGGAGTGTTTTTTTTTTTTTTTTTTTAAAAAAAGGAAATTAAGTATCAGTGGAGAATAGCCATTCTGTTGTGATTTATAAATATGAATTTCTCTGATGGCGAACTTTCCTTTCATTAATCACCAATGAATATATATATGTGGCGAACAAGTTGAGGAGGGAGATAAGCCTTTCAATCTAAGCTTCATTATTGATTTATATGTACTCCTTTTCTTTGATCTCTTTCCAAATATTCTTATCCATGAAAAAAAAAATTGATATATATCCTTTAATTGCTTTTCATATATATATATATATATATATATATATATATATATATAAGACGAGAAGGAGATCTTCTCTTTATCTCCTTCTCATTTTCTCTCATTGGCTAATTGAGAAAATGATAAAAAAGTAAAAATAATATTATATTAATTAGATGGATGTGATTTAGAGATTATGAGGGATAATAAAAGAAAACCAACCCATAAAGATGAGGTTTTATGTTAGGAGAACTTAATAAAGTTACTATACCCACACTTATTAGCTAGAGAGGTCCAAGTTTTTATCAAACAGTAGAATTAGAATTGTACTTATTTCAAATAACGATTGAAGTTTTTAAAAGTAGTTTTAAAATTGTGATTTATGGTATACAAAATAAATAGGTAAAAAGCATTGTATCTTGATTTACGTAAATAAGTACTTGAAACCCCGAAAGTGATCCCAATTTATGAATATATATTAGATCTAAATCTAGTGCGTGCTGCCACCAAAAAAAAGGGCCAAGTAATTAAGTTAATCTCTTGTGTGGCATCTATTTGACACAGACAATTATAGAGCTCCTATAAAGCAAGTTATATATAACAGATGAATTATTATTCTGAGAAATGAGTGATGATGAGTGTGTGAACCGTGAAATATAGTGTGACAAACTTATCTATATATATCTATATATATGATTTAAGAATAAGACTTGATAGGTATTATTTAGACAAGGGAAATTAAAGGGCATATCATGGAGAGATAAATGGGGCCCATGCTCATGTGGTTGCCCATACAGGCTTCATGTGATGAAAACCAAACATGGTGTGGTGTGTATCTGCATTTAATTCATTATTGCATACTTTCAACGAGAGAGAGAGAGATACAGAGGGGGAATTGGATTCCAACTAAGGTAGGGTCAAACAAAGACGTAGAGATGAGAATGAAGTTAAAGCAATCAAAAGAAAAAAGAAAAAAACTGATCACAGCCTGTAGAGTTTGTACTTTGTAGGCTTTGAATGAATCTGATCTATTAGGTTTTCGAATACCCACTTCATTTCTATATGGTATGGACCCCTCCCTTTGACATCAACCCACCATCACTACAGGGTCCTACCATTTTAGTCTCTCATCAGTTTCTGGATCTCTTTAATTTCATTACCTGGCTATCCAAAGTGTGAGAGAGAAATAAAGAGTGAGGATTATGATGACTGTGTCAGAATTCTGCAGAAGAGAAACAAAGCTACATATCCCCCACGACACATCTGTGGCATCTTACGGATATCTGAATTAATTAATAATTAAGAGAATGCCCATTAATTAGATCAATATGTGTGTGTGTGTGTGTGTTCGAAGTACAACAAAGGCTTGCTTGTATTATTCACAGTTTCAGAAACTGTCATAAACTACTTTCCTTGTTGCGTCTGACACTCAGAATGTGGACCATTGAATCACTTATATCTGTCACTGGAAACAATTCAGAGACCTTCGTGATCATCATCATAACTATGAAATTATTACAAAGTGCTACTTATTATTATTGTCGATCACTTAGTATTGGCTATTTGGCTGTATATAATTAATGAGGTTTAACCGTTTAAGCAACTCTTTTTTTTTTGTTTCTTTATTAAATTATAAACCATGCAACTATGCAAGCAAGCATGTTCCAAAGTTTCTCTCATTGTTATTATTCAATTATATAGTGATTGAAGTTTGAAAAACTGATGATTGCTATATATATATAACCCCTCCAAAAAGAAAGTGATGGCATAAAATGGAGAGAACAGAGGAGTAAGAGAGGTAGTAAGAGGGGAAGACATGAGACTATTAATAATTAATAAGGTGGGCGTGCCTGAAAATGAAAGGTTATCAGTGGCATGGATATATGGCTTATAAGCCCTCGTGTGCGTGGCCTTATCTTGCAGCAGATACATATATACACATTATATAGACACTGGAGGAAAATTATGCGAGCCTTCTAATGAAAGCACAGAAAGCGATGGATGTTAACATATATTTGAAATTTGAAGAACTCTCTTGTCAGCATTTAATTCCACCAACCAAGCAACTAGCTAAAGTCAGCCGTTACTAGTGAGTATGAATGGCAAAGGATTTATTCAGGTGGGTTGGAGAAGGACATGCAGTGTAATTCATATCAGTAACAATCTGTTTCTTCTCTTTTTATCAGAAGAAGATGATGTTGGATTAAATTTAATGACGGGGTTGTAACTTGTAATAACAAGATGGAGGAGAAGATAGTGACCGAGTCCACCCTTGGTGGATTAAGGCGAAACCCAATACGAATGGGATTATTACGTAAATATATGTGGAGAGATTTTGATCCAAAAGAGAAATTTTATCTTTATGATTTAGAATTCAAATCACAGTAACCATCCATACGAGAGACATGGGATTATATTGTACGTGGATGGAAAAACCTCCACATAAACTCTCTTTGATGGTGAATTTGCGGTGTAATGTGATTCCAGAAATCGTAGAGTTGTGTGGGAACAAAAGATAACAAAAGGAGAGGGAGGCGTGGGGTGTACGGGGAACCACAGACAGGAGGCAGGTGAGGGTGGCCCATGGGCCTGGCGGGGACCATTAAGGGCCCTGATTGTGACCCTCCCCTACCTTCTCCATTTTTAACACTCTTATTCTCTTCCTTCCTCTCTTTAATTACTGTAAGAAGTGGCACAAGCAAAGAGACAAAAAAGGGTGATGATGAAGGGAATTAAATAGCAGCTGACATGTCTCCTCCTCTTCTCTTCACATTCCCTTCATATATGGACCACTAAATATGATGTTCTAACTTGCAACTTGCAGCTCTGTAGGAAAATAAACATGACACCATCAACAGGGTTAGAGCTAGTGAAAGGGATTAGTTCTTTATAACGTAACAAACTAAGATTCCAATAACAATTGTCTTCTTTGGTTGAGGCCCATACACTGAGCTGGTGTTCATTTTGGGTATCATGACTGAGATGGTAATACCCTTTTGGGCTAAGAGCCTGTAGATCCATACTGACATAGGTCCATTAGGAGAGTTTGTGGATCCATTAACCAAAATTGGGCCTCGGGTTGGAGGCCCATATAGGAGGAAGCTCATGCTCACGCTCTCTATTGTCGTCCTTATCTTCAATGGGATGTTGTGAGAGAGAGGCAGGGGAAGAGAGGATTAAATTAGTTACTGTTAGGAGATGTTAAGTATACATATGAGAAAGAGTCCCTTGGAGAGTGATAAATGATACAAAAGTTGGGAGAACTTGGTTAAGTAATCATCGAAGGTTATATTTTCGCTGAGTTATCGTTAAACAAAACCTGCCAATCTATATGGACAAGGAGTCTAGTATCATCAATAATATCTTTGAGTGGCTGCTTGCTTTTATTCCAAATGTATCTATTCGTCTAATTCACGAAACAAAGGCGTTGTTATTTTTCCCCCAAGAAAACGATGAACGGTTACTTCTGAACGAGTCACATTTACTTGGTTGTTAAAATATAAACGAAGAAAGAGAGAGATGACGGGATTTATAGTATATATAGGCTTATTGATTAGCAGAAAAAAGATCAACAGGTGAGGTACGTAGGGAGAGTTAAATTAGTTGAAAATTTGTAAGCAATGTTTGTTTGAGTGATCAAGCGAAGTACGTGAATAGGTAAATAGATGTCGAAGAGCAGTTGGGTATCAGCTCATTTGGGAGAGAAGCAACCATCACATCCCAATCCTCAACTCTTATCTACTCGTAATATATTGCTTACATCAACATGATTCTGCTGTTTCACCTGATTTCCCAATTACTGTACCTAATCTTAAACTAAATACTTACTTTTCAATCTAGCTACCTCTTACAGAAACCCAAACACACTCGTAAACTTGATATCTGCACAAAAGAAAATTGAGGGAACGCCCACACTTTTAGCCCTCCCCACTTCATATGGATTATCAGTAAAACAACAATCTTGATATGGCGAAACCTTCTGAATTATGCATATTTATATGATAACTCAAATTTTGTTGAATATCTTGATATGATGATAATTGAAAATCCTCAACTTAAAAGCAAGATACACAATCTCTTTATTATTTTCTCCCTTTTCTTTCTCCTCACCAGCTTTCCCAATTATCTACCTTCTCTGAATCTCCCCTGTTTTTTTCCCTCCCCTGCATTAACTACACGCACAACAGAAATCTCATGGAGCCGAAAAATAGAAATTCAAATAATTACTGAAAATTAAACAATACTCTAAACCCTCGTTTCAAAAACTACAGCTTCATAAATACATCAACTTGTTCACTTCTAGTTTTATTACACAAGGAGAAAAGTCAAAGACAAAAAGCAGGTCATCCCGATCATCATCGTCCCCGTCCATCTCTGCAGAGCAGCTGCCTCCGACGATTCATCCGTCTGATGAGGAGGCTTCCTATAGTAGAACGGAAAGTAAGGCAGAATCGGATCAGGAGGTGGTGGAGTCAAACCGGAACCGCCGTTAAAGTCACCACCGTAGGGAGGTGGAGGCGCATACGGGTAATATCCAGAAGGGGGTGGGTAGTATGACGAGACAGACTGAGGAGGCGGCGGGGTTATGGAAGGAGTCGCTGGAGTGGTGCCGCCGGCGATGGGAGGTGGGTAACAAGGATATGCGCATGGCTCGTCGGATCTCGTGAAGCTCGAAAAACAGAGGAAGATCGTAAAGAAGAAGAAGAAGAAGAAGGAAGCTAATTGGGACATGTTTGGGAGGAAGAAAATTAGGAAGGTGTGGATGGAGAGAAAATTGGAAGTGTGAGTGTGTGAGTTTTAGGACGTGGAAGGTGAGAGTGAGGTGCGAGAGAGAGTGATTAAAAGGTTTGAAAACAGAGTCGCAGCTAAATGGATGCTTTTGTGATAACGTGTAGAGATAGAAATTAAACAACTTTCGTCAAGACTTGGAACTTGGCCTCACTCGCGTTTTCCAAGTCAAGTTTTGGTCCTTCCAATTATTGTCCTTTTTTTTTTTTAAAAAAAAAAACTCTAATTCTAAGGATCAAGAAAAAAATAACAAGAATGAGTAATAACTACAATTGGTATGCTTTTGCTATTAATCTTCCTTAATAAAAATGTGCTCCGAAGTTAGTTTCATTTTTTTAACAATCCAAACAAATTTTACTAGTTACCTAGTCTTAATTATGATTTAGAGTATTCATTAAGTTTTTGTTAAAGCATTATAAAATCATAAAGTAGTCCAAGAGCTGATTGTAATTGCAGATATTAAGGGATAGTGTTTTCTGGGAAACATACATGATAAAACATATATAAAAAGTGTTTAATTCTGATTCATACCCATTCTTATCTCTAATATAAGATATATTTATCTAATTTAATCAGATTAACTAAATTGATTTATTTAATGTAACATGTATTTTTAAAACATTATAGTCATATTTCTTAATTTTTCTCATGCAACACTATTCTTCTTCTTGATTATTACTGAGAGGGCAATAGTGGAGAAATGATTGAAAAATATATAAAAAAACAAATATATGTTTTACAAATTCTTTAAATATGTCGTCTATTAAATATTGGAGGAAGTATTGATTTTAGTTTAATTTATTTGCATTTAATACTGATGAAAACAAAACAAAGGGGAAGAGGAGGCCACAGGTTGTATGTTAGAGCCCTGGATTTGGGCTATTTTAAATTGAATGGAAGTTAATTATAGAAGAAATTTTTAATTAGGTTGTTGGCAAAGAATAACAATCATTGCACATGATGCACCTACAATATTGAGCAAGTTTGTATATGTATATTGGAAATAAAACAGTTTATGACAACAAACGAATTCTGTTTTTGGTTAATCATAAGTAGTATTCTCCCATGTTCTAATTGTAAGATATAGTTGACTTTTTTAAAGAAATTAAGAAAGCTAATTAAATTATTTTACAGTATTTTTATTTTTATTTTTTTCTTCAAACTAATTAGTTTGGCTAATAAACTAATACATAATATAAGAATACACAACATATGAAATGATTAAGTAACTTATTTAGTTTCTTTAATTCCTAAAAAAAAATTAACTATATCTTAGAATTACGACAGGAGGTAGTAGTAATTGATTCGTTAAATTGGCATGTCTATACAAGAATATATTATATATGAGTAAGAATTATCGGCTTACTTTTAAAACAGATAAGATTCTTAAAAGAACACACCAGATACATGCGAAATAAACCTTTCTTCGCAAGCTTTATTTATCAACTTGTTTTTTTTTTGTTTTTTTATTAAATTTTTTAATTCAGTTTAAATTCTTCTTTAAGGCTGAATTTATCGAACCGATCACAAACTTTTAAGCTCACTATCAAGTCTCTATCAAACGCCATAAAACTTTGTTATAACGTTTGATAATAAAATTAAAGGGAGAAAAAGAACATAAAAGGCACTAAAAAGAGGTGCTTTCTCGATATGGGTTACTTAGTGGACAAGGATTTTTCTTATTTTGAAGTGAAGCAAAAATAATTGCAGCCAAAAGTAATTAGAGCTGTTTAATTAGTCAAAAAAACATTATTGTAGCTTCATGGATAATCAATAATAAAATTATGAAATATGACCGTTTAATCTATATATAAATCTAAAAATATCAAGTAGGTAAGAAAAATAAAACTATCACAATTATACACACACACATGCAATTTCTGGAATATAATAATTTATAACCTTCAAATGAATCAGAAATTAGCATGCAAGTGTGTTGAAGAAAGTGATAGAGGTCTCCTCTGAGAGGTCCATGATTACGATTCCAAGTGATAGAAACTGCTGATAGTGTTTGATTGAAGTGTGTTTCCACCAAGAAAAGGATGCTTCCCTTCAACGATATATATATATATATATCACATCAAGTTTGTTTCGAGAAGTATTTTCATTCGATTTGGGATATTTTTTAACATAATTAAGATTTGTTCATTAAGATCTTGCAGGCTATGTCTCAAGTACCCAAGAACTTGATGTATCCTTTGAATCATTTCCAACAAGGTTATTAAAGAGAGATTAGAGAAAGTCTATATAATTTAAAAAAGATTATAACATTGTATATATTACCTAATTCAAGACTACTTGTATTGCAAGTAAATGCTTAACACATAAAATTTAATAGAATAAATAATGTTTAAGGAAACATAAAAATATATAATTCCTTCAATCCATAATACACACACACACATATAAAATATTTAGCCGAGGAAGTTATTAAATGATGAGAAAAGTTGTTGCAAATATATATATATATATATATATGTCGTACAATTTAGCAAGTGAGAAAATTATGAGTATGAATATAGAGGGAATAAAATGATGGAGGGAGAGCATGTGGAGAAGATTGTAAGTGAAGGAAGAGGCCAAAACATTTGATGAATTGAGAACCTTATAATTAATTAATTAATTAATTATGGACCTCACAAACCCATTTCACACGCAACGACCACACACATATATGAAAGGTCCAACTGGTGACAACGATATAGATCGATCGATTCATGATAAAGACAACTGGGTCTTGTTCCTATGTCTCATCAGTCCACTCTTTTCTCCAAGCGTCTCTTGTTTATAAACCAAACCTAATTCATTATATTAACACTTTGATTATCACTACTCGTAACCAATCATTTACATCCACGTGCACTATCACTATTCATCAACTTACTCACAAAGTTTTCATAATTCTTTGTTAGATTTAAGAAAGATTTTACTACATGCCCCGTAGTTGGTATGGAGAATTTTGGGCTTGGACTGGAAATACTATACAAAAAATAATTAAAGTTTACATTTTTTTGTTGGTTTGATTAAAGTTTACTATCAATTAAAAAAAGATTGCTACTTTAAACCAGTATAGGTTGTAGGACGACATGGGTAAGTTAATTAAAATTAATTTTTTTTTCTATGTTTTTCTTAAATAAATTGACTTGTATTTAGAATTGAGAAATTAAGTGAAAAATGTGTGAGGGTTAATTTTTTTAAAAAAAAAAATCTATTTTTTTTTGAAAAATCTACGTTCAAAATTGAGGGGAAAAAACATTTAAAATTCGAGAGACGAAAGTGAGCAGGTAAAATTAATTAGAGGAAGGTTTTGGTAGGTGTAATTGGTTGGAGTGTGTCGGTGGGAATTAAAGTGGCATACTTGATAGTGGTGTCTATTTTCTAAAGTTGACGTGTGGTAGGGGCCATGGCCTCTCATTGTTGATCTTCAACATTTTCAAATAGTCTTTGATTTCAATCCCTCATAATATTATTATTACTTGTTCTTTTTCTTTGCTTTTTGTCTTTTTGTTCACGCACTAGTCCTCAATTTTCCAAGATTCCCATCCAAATTAATGTAACACTTTGCTCGTATTATTTTCTTGTTAATAATACACTACTACTTATTGAACTTGTGTCCCCTCCAACACAACCTGACATGGCATATGATCCATACATCATTGGTCGTCAAAATCAATAATAGTGATAAAAAAAACTAGTAATATATATAGGCCATATTTTCTCAACTTCTTTGTTTGCGTTTATTAATATTCCTAGCATTAGTTCATGTATTCAGTGATAATTTATACTTAATGCTAGAATTAGTTTGTGTTTTATTATTCAGCAATAGATTATATATATGGGGATATTGTCCTCATCATGTTATTGGGTAACTTCTAGTGTCTCGTTCTAGATATTGTCTGTTTTGAGCTCAGTTAGTGTTAGCTTCGCTAAGATGTTAGTGCTAGACTTGGTAGGATCATGTGTTCAATATTATATGTACTACTCATATTGTTATATAGTCTATATTATTGGGTTTGGACCTGAGGGCCACCAGGTAATATTGTACTTTGTCGTATACTATTTTGGTTATAGATAGAGGTGGAACTAGCTAAATATGGTTGATTGAGCTTTTTTTCATTTTTGTTTTTGTTACCTCTAGCTTTCAGTTAATAAAATGGTATCAAAGTCAGATTTATTAGGATGCTATAAAATGTTAATCAAAGCTATGTTAGGTTTATAGTATGGGATGTTATAAAATGGTTTAAGGTTCGATATCAGAGCTAGCTTTGTTGAGATGTAACAAAATGATATTAGAGTAAGGCTAGAGGTGTTGTATCTTATAAAATGATATTAGAGATTGGTTTTGGTCTATGTCAAGATATCTCCCCCGATGTGTTTAAAAAACGTGAGTGAGAAACCTCCCAAAGGCTAAAGAACCTCACATGAACCTTAGATATTTAAAATACACCCTTGTGATTATTTTTTGGTCATAAAATACACCGTTGTAAAATGCCAATCTTATCATATTGGGATAATGAGTCGATCAATATATTATAAAACTTAATCATGTATAATGAAAAAAATAACAGTTATTAAATATTTTAAATATTATTAAATTGAAGTTATATTTTAAACAAAGTTGACTTGAGAACAAATGACTTATTCTATGAATGAGAGGAACATGCAGGTGTAAGAGTAAGGAAATGGAAGTCAAATTAAAAACTTCAAAATTATAATATTTGGACTTATAAATGTATTATTTCCTACGATTAGGACCTAAAAGTTATTAACCCATAACAACAATTATCAAATTAAAGCATCAAACGGGAAAAAAGAAAGAAAAGTGGCCCGTGTTTTTAAATTAGTTTGTTGGAATAAGCCTATCATTGTTTGTTAGAGTTGGATGAAAGGTGTTAAAATACATCACCCAACAAAGACAAAAAGCCAAGCAAAAATTAGTCAATAATGCAATTGATGAGAATTAGAATAATACATCGATCTACTTGTAATTAATAACCATAAACTCCAATTACGTGGATGCATCCAATTCAGTGAAACAGTTCACCTGCTTGATACGTTAGTGCTGACTTCTCATGAACCTCTCTATCAATCTAGCAACACCGAATTTATCTCACCTTAATTATAAATAATACAAACCTGAATTTGTTTTTTGCATTTAAAATAATTCCACTCTCAAGTTATATATTTAATTAGGGGGAAAGTAATTTTTTTGTCCTTATAATTTTGACTCGATTGTAACTCAATTTCTACATTTTGACTTGATACAACTTAATCTTTCTAGTTTCAACTTAATTGTAACTCAATACTTCAATTTTGAAGGACTGCAACTCAATCCCTGTTGTTTCAATTATTTCATAATTCAGTATTTGACTTTTAACATAATGCTAAAATTATAAAAACAAAGTTGCCCTGTATCAAAGTTGAAGAATCGAGTGTAATTTATGGGAACTGAAATACATTGAGTCAAAATATAAAGATTATTAAGTTACAACGGAGTTAAAACTATAAAGATTAAACTATAAATTTTTCCTTTGATTGATATATATATATATATATATATATATATATATATATATATATATATATGAGCCACCACCATAATAATTATTCATGACGAGGTTAGTTAAAGAATAAGCTGGAAATGACAATGCATCCTCTGGTCTTTAGTACGAGGCGGGTTTGCCTTTTTTTCCTTCTTGAATTAGTTTTTGTATTGTATAGCAGCATTTTTAATAAATCTGTAAAAAAAGAATTAAGTGAAAGAAAAACTCAATTACAAAAATTCCCTAAGGTATGATCAAAATAATACTGCCGATTCCATCCTTGATATAAGAGTTGATGGGGATTAAATTTGGTATTGAATATAAGATCTCAACATATTTTATATTATAAATTTGTAACTTTTTTTTAGGTATCCATATTGAGTACCATAATAATATCAGTGAAAGCTATTTGCAGAATATCAAATAATTCAGTAGTTAATTCGATTTGAGTTGGTGACATGGATCAGCATGGCACCTTATATATGCTCCAGGTAATTAATTTAAGCATTAGATGTGTTAGTTAGGATCACTTTTAGGTTTTAAAACTACATATTTAAGCAAGTTGAAACAAAATTTATCATACATATTTAATTTGAATACTATAAATTACTATTAAAAATATATTTTTGAAGGTTTTAATCATTATTTTAAACCACCTTCAATAAACTAAATTACTAAACACTCCTATAGGTTTTTCCAAGAAGGAACCATAGAATCATAAATATATATATATATCTATATCCATCGAGGCGGCTCAGGGAAGGAGTCGTGCCCCACTGAATTTCGCTTGCTTGGTAATTTTCTTATTTTAAAAACAAGGATCAATAAAAAGTCAAAAACAGTAAAAATAGTATGTGTAAACGTGGGACCCAGGAACAAATGACATGTTTGGTGAATATCGAAGTTGATCCTTCAGGACACTGACACCTTATCCTATCCCATCACAAAACCATCGAATTCGATTGAACTCTGACATCACAATCCAATACTCGACCCTTATAGTTTGTTCCTTCCTATTATTATTATTATTTTGCCATTACTGTTATAAAACTGAAGGAATTTTAGAGAGAAGTTAGAGGAAATTCTAGAGAGATGAAATCCATTCAAGTCACATGAATAGTTACAGAAGACCTCTATTTATAGAGGGATACAAATAGTAAATTACTATGCATATTACTATACGTGGGTCCCATATCATCTTGTAATATTTAGAGATCGGGAGTCAATGGACATCCACATAATCAGTATATTCATAACACTCCCCCTTGGATGTCCATTTATGAATGTGCCTCGTTAAAAACTTTAACTAGGAAAAACCCAGTGGGATAAAAACCTAGCCAAAGAAAAGAGTACATCATCCATTAATACACTATCCAGTGCTGCCTCATTAAAAACCTTTCTAGGAAAAACCCAGTGGGATAAAACCCAGATAAGGGAAAAAGAGTACAGCGTGTATCGTCTCCTCCTCTTGATTACATCAGTGTTGCTCCCCCTAATGACTGCATTGCTTCAATGTCTTTCTGAGCATATTATACTTTCTGTCATCAAATATTCTGTTAAAAACGCCCAATTTGATTGTTCATTATATACCTGCAAGATCTAAATCTGTCAAGTAAAGTCATAATAATCTTTTCATAAATATATATGTGCATATAGAAATTCAATAAATGTTTATTCAAATAATGATGCTATATGCACTATCATCTTGAGTCCTTTTGGGACATATGTGTTTCTGGCGCCTTATGTGCTTCTAGCACATACAAATATATTGTGGCTCATGATCCTCATTATCATTCATTGCAGCATATGCTATCATAGATATTATTAACATCGACTTCATTTTCAGTCTCATCGGATTTCATTCATAATTTATTGAGATCTCATTATATTTACATATATTAGGTACATAGGTCTCTCTTGGACCACAATACACTTTTCTTGTAATATCTCTTCTGGAGATAACATTTCATCAAAAGATAACTCTTTTGGAGCTTTACTTAATTATCCTCGACTTGATCATCTATATTTTATAGCTCCTTTTCTCTTTCGAGGATTTTTATCTTTATAACCGATGGACCAGCAACACTTCAGGCGTGCTTTATAACAATTCATATAGGAGCATTTGCAGTTGGGACATGTGACTTTGTCACTTTAGGTCAGTAAATGCTTTTAGCATTTGATTAGCTAAAATCTGCAAATGAATTATCTTTTAAACTTTTAGTGCACATTTCTTTGTATGAGGACCAATATGAGCCAATGATAATTCATTTCACTTTATCTTTACCCAATCTGCTTATTTTTCTCCCCCTCATCAAATCATCAATTTTCTTTGTATATCCATCTATGTGCATTGTAATAGATTAATAATCATTACACATTTAAAACATTTCAAGATGGAATTATTCTGGCTCTTGACCAAAAGCCAAATTTTACAGGGAGAATTTTGTTGGCTTATATAATTGTTGCAAATATACACAACATATAAATTTTGTTCTCATAATCATTGATCTATCCATTCATGGATACTTTAATACATTATTTCTGGATCATTCAATCTGGAAATTGCGCGCATAATATATTGCAAACTTCTGGTTGCAAACATCACTGCAAACTTTGCAGATTTATAATCTCATATGTAAACTTTCAATTTGATATATTTCCAGAGATCCATTTCCAATAATTATTTCTATCTGAGAACAAGCAGCACATAATATATGACTCAGATGATCAAACAAGTAATGCCAACTTTCCATATGATTTATCATCAAATCTAATATTCATTTTGGGGGAATCAACATAGAAACATTCACAAAGAATTATCACATAAATATTCACACTTGATATATATCATTCTCCCCCTCAAGTGTGAGACCTTAAAAATTAATTCATGGAATTTCCATACAATATTCCATGATAATAGCATATATGATATCTATTTCATTAAAATTCCACAGATTTCTAAATGCATTATCAATGCATAATTTTGTTACTTCTGGTAACAAAATTTCCATTTTCCAGAATCAACAAACAAATATATATTAAATACAAAATCATCAGGTGTATAATTGCAGATTCACGAGCGCAATACTGTGTAATCACAGGCGCATCACTGTGGAATCACAGGCGCAACAACTCAGATTGTCGTATGCATATAAAGTCAAAAAGATTCCAGGCTCGTGCTTTATAGGGAACAGATCTGCAGAGATTTAACAGGACTACGCAAATCTGCAGAGATTCAATAGGATTTAATTCGACTATAAATAAAGGAAGACAAACGAACATGCCTCACAAACACTCAAGCATCTGATAATACTAACTACCAGATACTCACACATATTTCTCTAAATTCTATTGCCATGACAGGACCAAGCAGTTTTATCCCAGTTTCTGATACATCCGAAACAGCATTACTTGATGCTTTGTTGTATGATGATCAGCCCAACATGTCATTTACTTCTTTGTTATCTCCTAATCCCTTTGAAATGTTTATTCCTCCTTCTACTATTCCTCCTTCTGCTTCAAATGTACCTACTTCTCCCCCAAGAACAAGTGTTCTTCCACAATCTACAAGGATTGAAGGTACAACTGAAACAGGTTCATTAAGGAGGCCTGTTAAGAGGTGTAGAACTATGGCAGAACTAATGGAGTCTACCAATCCAGTTCAGCCAATAGTGTCGACAGTTAATCAACCAGCATTCACTAGCCAGCAAACTATCATCAGTCTGCCAGCAACAACCAGCCCAACAGCAACAATCAGCCAACAAACAACTACTAGCCAACCAGCAACAATCAGCCAGCCAACAGCTACAAGCCAATTAGCAACTACTAGCTTATTGGAATGTAGTTGCTGTCATGTTTTACGGGAAATTATTCATACCAATGGACTTCAATATCATAAACTTGAAGTTCACGGGAAGAAGATAGGTATGATTTCCCATGCTGTTTTATTTGAAAATGTACAGGAAAAATCTTACAATACTGACAGGCTTCCAATGTTTGATTTTAGTAATAAAAATTTTGGAGAAATCAAACATTTTCTGACACAGTATTGTATAGATTTACAAGCATCAGGATATAACTTGATGCATGATCCTGTATTGGACTATCATGAGGTCCTTTGTGTTGGTTCGGAATGAGCTAAAAATCCAAATGAACTACCGCAGAGTTCATTTCAAACCAACATTAAAAATCCATTAGATAAAGGAAAACAGCCCGCGGTTAATATTCCATATGATATATCATCCCTTAATCAGGGTGAATTATATAGATTAACAATGGAGCAACGGGAAAGAATAAAGAAAACAACGCACCATGATTTAAGTGATTATTTTCACTTAACCCTAGATGATGCGAGTAAACAATTAAATATGTCTACTCACACCATATAAAAGATCTATCAAAAAGGAGGGTTAACCGAGTGGCCACACAAAAAGCTTAAGAAACTTATTATGCAAATCTCGATATTACGAAGAGCTTTGCCTCGTCTGGATCCCATCTCAAGAGAAGCAAAAGAAGAAGACATCAAATATCTTCAAAATGAGATGATTAAGGTTTGTAATGGAGTTGAGCCACTCGCTATTAAACTTTGTTGAAATAATATTGCCTTTTGTTTAATTGTTTTATTTATAAATATTCTTTTTCTTGTATTCACAAAAATTGTTATAATTATCTAAACACAAAATAATAGTAAAATAACCATAATCACAATTTATTTATTGCTTCATTCACTTCTGGGAATGAAGTTGGATAAAATTCATGATCCATAACTCACTGATCTATTTGATCATGGCAATTAGTCCACAATATTTCTTGACTTTATCACAATTTTGCTACTGCAAGAGCAAATTGGATATATGTATTTACAATCAACCATGATCATACAATCCCTTGTCTCATAATTTAAGGGAGTATTAGATGCCAAATATATAATTTTGAGGTCTTTAAACAATTGATGGCATACAAAAATTTATGGATCAAGCCTTATTTCATAATGTCTCTTGGATTCAGGCTAACTTGCCTCTTGACTTCAAGCTAACTTGCCTCTTAGCTTTAAGCTAATTTATCTCTTGGCTTCTAGCCAATTTATGCCTCATATCACTTAGGCCAATTTGTGCCTCATATCTCCATGGCATTTTGATCTCATGATACATATGGCATGTTAACAGTTTATCTTCAGGATAAATAAAATATAAGTATAATAAAATAAATAGATGGAACCCACTAATATGTATATATTAGTGTCGTTGCCATAAATAATAAAAGGGAAAGGGGAATTTAATGCAATAAATAAAATAAAATAAAAGACTGAAAATAAACGTGCTAAATAAATAAAAAGAAGATGAAATAGGAATAAATAAATAAAAAGAAGATGAAATAGGAATGAGAGTAAACTTACAGCGAGACCTATCTAATCCAAAAGTAAGAAAAAAGATGCATATGCAAATGTAAATATATAAAGCAATAAATAAATAAATAAAATAAAATAAATGACTGGAAATAAACATGCTAAATAAATAAAAAGAAGATAAGATAGGAATGGTAGTAAACTCACAGCGAGACCTATCTCATCCAAAGATAAGAAAGAGGATGCATATGCATATGCAAATGTAAATATATATATAATATATAGAAAGCAGTAAATAAATAAAAATGAAAGGAAAGGGGATATAAAGCAGTAAATAAATAAATGGAGCCCACTATAGTGTTGCTACCATGAATAAATAAAGCATAATAAAATAAATAAATAACATAAAAGTAAATTCGTAAAAGTAAATATTAGTTACATAAAAATAAATATTAGTAACAATAACATTAGTTACAAATAATAAAATCTTAAACAAATAAAAGATTAATTCTAGACTTCTAATATGGAGTCAAATTAATAATAATAATAATAAAATCTGAAAGTAAAATTAATAAAGATAAAGTTGAAAAATTTACTTACCTTAGATTGTCAATAGCTTCACTTCTTGGCCCTTTTTTTTTTTAAAAAAATAATAATAATAAATAAATAAAAAATTATTATTTTTTTTTTCACTATTCTGTCGGCAGAATAGTGTTTTTTTTTATTTATAAAAAAAAATAATAAGCCAAACATGCGCTCCATCCGAAATAATTGAGAGGGAAGAAGTGTGTAAGTGTGTGTATTATTATAATAATATAATATATTATAATAGGGAAAGTGAAAGTTGACAGAAGGAAAGAATGAAAAGAAAACATACATATATATATTATATATATCTCACTACCCCACATGAAAAATATAATAGTATATATTATATTAAACAAAAACTTACCTAACCTTACTTACCTCAATTGTCGGTGGCCTTATCTTTTTTTTTTCAAACCTTCTCCTTTTTCTTTTTCTTTTTTTTTTCTCTCTCCTTCGTTTTTCATTCTCTTTTTCTTTTCCCTCTTTCTTCTCTCTCCTGTCGGCAGCCCTCTTTTTTTTTTTTTTGTTTATTCATTGTTCTGCCATCGATCCATCTTCCTTCGGATTATTTTGAAGCAAGCTCTAGTAATACGGAGCGATTTGGTGTTCTGATTTGGAGAGAGTGAGATGGAAAAGAGAGTGGATCTAGGTAGGGGGAATCAATCCCATGGAGAAAAGAGAGGAAAAAGGCCAAAGAGGATGGGGGTTATGAAGGATGTGAGTAACATAATAGGAAGAAGAAGAACCCAGATCCAGCTTAGCCGATCTAAAGAAGAGATAGACGATGGCGGCGGTGAAAGGGGATGAAAAAGAAGAACAATAAAACAAATGTTCCAAAGAACCTTAGAATCACGAGAGAGGGAAGAAGAGAGCTCATGGTCTCTTGCAAAGCACAACCACCAAAAGAAAAGATACAGGAGAACAAAGGAGATAGAAGATGAAGAGAAAGAAGAGATCATGGTCTTTGTTTTTCAAGACCCTTTTTGCTTCTGTCTTCAACTTCGGTGAACTAAACTCCAGAATTGCACATGAACTCATGGCGGAAGCTAAGAAGAATGAAAAAGATGGTTCATAGAAAACTCAGTTGGATAGAGAAGAAGAAGATATCAGCAATCGTGCTGATAACGTGTTATAAAACTGAAGGAATTTTAGAGAGAAGTCAGAGGAAATTCTAGAGAGATGAAATCCATTCAAGTCACATGAATAGTTACAGAAGACCTCTATTTATAGAGGGATACAAATAGTAAATTACTATGCATATTACTATACGTGGGTCCCATATCATCTTGTAATATTTAGAGATCGGGAGTCAATGGACATCCACATAATCAGTATATTCATAACAATTACCATTTTTTTCTTAATTATTAATCCATATCCACTTTACCAAAATGATAGCCATGAAATTCCTCACTCTCCCACGTCTTATCTTCAGTTTGGCCCTTTTAGCCATGTTTGCTCTTTTTCATCGGTAATCATCATTCATTATTGCTAAATCACATATTCCGTAGTTAGTTATCAGGATTTCAGAATAAATTACCATTTAATTCATCTTATCCTATAAACTTCAATTTTTTAAGAAATTCTAATGGAAAAATAAAATAATTTTTAAGAAAATCTGACGTTTCCTAGTTTTCCCCTTTTAATCCCAAAGTCTTTCAACTTTTTTCTGTAAAAATCTATAAAAATAAATAAATAAATAACAATTGGCATCGCGCCATCTTTAATGACTAATGAGAAGTTAGTGAGACAGAGTTGGGCATGTGTAAATATGAACATGCTACGGCTTACCAAAGAATGAATAACGGCACCGAGACGTGGGACCACCCCAATTAAAATATTTATCTAATTAATTAATACCTGTTATGAATATACTTATTATGTGGATGTCCATTGACTCGCAGTTTCCAAATATTAAAAGATGATATGGGACCCACGCATAGTGATTTACTATTTGCATAGTACCACGCATAGTAGTTTACTATTTGGTGGGACCCGCACACAATTATACAATCACTCACGGGAAGGAAATCCGTGAGTGAACAGTTTAGGTTTTTGGGGAAAACTACACCAAATGACCCAGAGGTGGAAATTACACTAAAGTCCCATTTTTCTTCTATAAATAGAGGTTTTCTGTAACTGTTCATGTATTGAATGAAATGAGAATCTCTCTCTCTACTTTATCTCTCTAGAACCTCTGCTTTTCTTCTTATTATTTTTATCAGTTTTATAACACGTTATCAGCACGAAGACTCTACCAAGGTAAGATTTTCTCACCATCTATTTCATATTTCCATTTTATTTATCTGGGATGATCTTAACCATTATATGGAATTAAATATCTATTCTTACCGATTATTTTAACATCGGGTTCCATGGTTAAGATTTGAGATTATTTACTATTTTACTACGGTAAATAGTAATTTACTATTCACAGTAAATTTACCCATTTTTCAGTAATTTTTACATTTTATTCATTTGACTCCTACATGGAAGTCTAGATTAATCTTTCTGTAATTTTACTTTATTCACTATTTATAGTGAATAGTAATTTTACTATTCACGGTAAATTTATATTTTATTATTTACAGTAATTTATTTATGTTTATATATTCTTCCCACTTCCTCTTCATTTATTTCATGGTGGCGTCATTAAGCTCCATTTGTAATTCTTTACTTACTGCTTTATTTATTTATCTCATGGTGGCTATACTAAGCTCCATACTGACTTTACTAATATTTAGTTTTATGTCACTAACATTTATTTTATTGTTACTAACATTTATTTATCTTTTATGATAACACATTAGTATATTTACTAGTGGGTTCTATTTATTTATTTTAACATTTATTTATTTTTTATGGCGGCAACATTATTTATTAGTGGGCTCCATTTATTTATTTTATTTTACATTTATTTATTCTTCATGGAGGCACACTAGTATCTATCAGTGGGCTCTATTTATTTATTTTATTTAAAGTTTATTTATCTTTTATGGTGGTGACATTTTGTGGGCCCCATTTATTTTAATTCTTTACTGCTTTATTTATCTTTCATGGTAGCAACACTAGTATAGTGGGCACCATTTATTATTTACTGCTTTATTTTTCATGGTGGTAACACTTGTATAGTGGACTCCATTTATTTATTATTTATTTACTGCTTTAAATCCCCTTCCCTTTTTATTTTACCGTTTTCTATATATTATATATATATATTTACATTTGCATATGCATCTTCTTTCTTATCTTTGGATGAGATAGGTCTCGCTGTGAGTTTACTACCATTCCTATCTCATCTTCTTTTTATTTATCTAGCATGTTTATTTCCAGTCATTTATTTTATTTTATTTATTTATTGCTATATATATATATCCCTCTCCCTTCTTATTATTTATGGCAACGACACTAATATATACATATTAGTGGGTTCCATCTATTTATTTTATTATGTTTATATTTTATTTATTCTGAAGATAAACTGTTAAAAGGCCATATATATTATGAGATCAAAACGCCATAGAGAGATGAGGCATAAATTGGCTTGAGACCAAGAGGCAAGATAGCCTTAATTTCAGAGGCAAGATAGCCTGAAGCCAAGAGGCAAGTTAGCCTGATAACAAGTGACAAATTATGAAACAATATTTGATCCATAAATTTTGTATGCCATCAGTTGTATAAAGGTCTCAAAATTATATATTTGGCATTAAATATTCCCTTAAATTATGAGACAAGGGATTGTATGATCATGATTGATATTATAAATAAATATATTCAATTTGCTATTGTAGTAGCAATATTGTGGATTAATTTCTTGCCATGATCAAACAAATCAGTGAGTTATGGATCATGAATTTTTATCCAACTTCATTCCCAGAAGTGAATGAAGCAAATATATTATTATAGTTGTTATGTGATTTCTATGATTATAACAATTTTTATAAATACGAGAAAAGAATATTCATAAACAAAATAATTAAGCAAAAGGAAATATTATTTCAACAAAGTTTAATTGCGAGTGGCTCAACATCATTACAAACTTTAATCATCTCATTCTGAAGATATTTAATGTCTTCTTCTTTTGCTTCTCTTGAGATGGGATCCAGATGAGGCAAAGCTCTTCGTAATATCGAGATTTGCGTCATAAGTTTCTTGAGCTTCTTGTGTGGCCACTCCGTTAACCCTCCTTTTTGATAGATTTTTTGTATGGTGTGAGTAGACATATTTAATTGTTTACTCGCTTCATCAAGGGTTAAGTGAAAATAATTTCTTAAATCATGGAGCGTTGTTTTCTTTATTCTTTCTCGTTGCTCCATAGATAACCTATATAATTCACCCTGGTTAAGGGATGAAGTATCATAGGGTATACTTACTGCAGGTTGTTTTCCTTTGCCTAATGAGTGTTCAATATTGGTTTGAAATGAACTTCCATGGAGGTCATTTGGATTTATAGCCCATTCCGAACCAACACAGAGAACCTCATGATAGGCTAATACAGGATCACGCATCAAGATATATCCTGATGCTTGTAAATCTATACAATACTGTGTCAGAAATTGTTTGATTTCTTCAAAATTTTTCTTTGTGAAATCAAACATTGGAAGCCTGTCAGTATTATAAGATTTATCCTGTACTTTTTCAAATAAAACAGCATGGGTAATCATACCTGTTCTTCTTCCGTGAACTTCAAGTTTATGGTACTGGAGTTCGTTGGTATGTATGATCTCTCGTAAAACATGACAACAACTACATTCCAATAAGCTAGTTGTTGCTAATTGACTTGTAGTTGATGGCTGGCTAGTGGTTGTTGGTTGGCTAATTGTTATTGGCTGGCTAATGGTTGTCGGTTGGCTGATTGTTGCTAGCTGGATCGTGGTTGATGGCTGGCTGGTGGTTGTTTGCTGGCTAGTGAATGCTGGTTGATTAACTGCCGATACTATTGGCTGAACTGGATTGGTAGACTCCATTAGTTCTGCCATAGTTCTACACCTCTTAACAGGCCTCCTTGATGAACCTGTTTCAGTTGTACCTTCAATCCTTGTAGATTGTGGAAGAACACTTGTTCTTGGGGGAGAAGTAGGTACATTTGAAGCAGAAGGAGGAATAGTAGAAGGAGGAATAAACATTTCAAAGGGATTAGGAGATAACAAAGAAGTAAATGACATGTTAGGCTGATCATCATACAACAAAGCATCAAGTAATGCTGTTTCGGATGTATCAGAAACTGGGATAAAACTGCTTGGTCCTGCCATGGCAATAGAATTTAGAGAAATATGTGTGAGTATCTGGTAGTTGATATTATCAGATGCTTGAGTGTTTGTGAGGCATGTTCGTTTGCCTTCCTCTATTTATAGTTGAATTAAATCCTATTGAATCTCTGCAGATTTGCGTAGTCCTGTTAAATCTCTACAGATTTGCTCCCTATAAAGCACGAGCCTGGAATCTTTTTGACTTTATATGTATACGACAATCTGAGTTGTCGCGCCTGTGATTCCACAGTGATGCGCCTGTGATTACACAGTATTGCGCTCGTGAATCTGCAATTATACACCTGATGATTTTGTATTTAATATATATTTGTTTGTTGATTCTGGAAAATGGAAATTTTATCATGGAATATTGTATGGAAATTTCATGAATTAATTTTTAAGGTCTCACACTTGAGGGGGAGAATAATATATATCAAGTGTGAATATTTATGTGATAATTCTTTGTGAATGTTTCTATATTGATTCCCCCAAAATGAATATTAGATTTGATGATAAATCATATGGAAAGTTGGCATGACTTGTTTGATCATCCGAGTCATATATTATGTGCTGCTTGTTCTCAGATAGACATAATTATTGGAAATGGATCTCTGGAAATATATCAAATTGAAAGTTTACATATGAGATTATAAATCTGCAAAGTTTGCAGTGATGTTTGCAACTAGAAGTTTGCAATATATTATGCGCGCAATTTCCAGATTGAATGATCCAGAAATAATGTATTAAAGTATCCATGAATGGATAGATCAATGATTATGAGAACAAAATTTATATGTTGTGTATATTTGCAGCAATTATATAAGCCAACAGAATTCTCCCCGTATAATTGGTTTTTGGTCAGGAGCCAGATAAATTCCATCTTAAAATGTTTTAAATGTGCAATGATTATTAATCTACTTCAATGCACATAGATGGATATACAAAGATGGATATACAAAGAAAATTGATGATTTGATGAGGGGGAGAAAAATAAGCAGATTGGGTAAAGATAAAGTGAAATGAATTATCATTGGCTCTTATTGATCCTCGTACAAAGAAATGTGCACTAAAAATTCAAAATGATAATTCAGTTGCTGAGTTTAGTTAATCGAATGCCAGAAGCATTTACTGACCTAAAGAAAGTGACAAAGTCACATGTGCCAACTGCAAATGCTCCTATATGAATTGTTATAAAGCACACCAGAAGTGTTGCAAGTCCATTGATTTTAAAGATAAAAATCCTCAAAAGAGAAAAGGAGCTATAAGAATATAGATGATCATGTTGAGGATAATTAAGAAAAGCTCTAGAAGAGCCATCTCCTGAAGAGATGTTATCTCTAGAAGAGATATTACAAGTAAAGTGTATTGTGGTCCAAGAAGAGACCCAGGTATTTACATTATGAGATCTCAATAAATTATGAATGAAATCCAATGGGATTGAAAATGAAGTCGACGTTAATAATATCTATGATAGCATATGCTACAATGAATGATAATGAGGATCATGAGCCACAATATATTTGTATGTGCTAGAAGCACATAAGGCGCCAAAAACACATATGTCCCAAAAGGGCTCAAGATGATAGTGCATATAACATCATTATCTGAATAAACATTTATTGAATTTCTATATACACATATATATTTATGAAAAGATTATTATGACTTTACTTGACAGATTTAGATCTTGCAGGTATATAATGAACAATCAGATTGGGTGTTTCTAACAGAATATTTGATGACAGAAAGTATAATATGCTCAGAAAGACATTGAAGCAATATAGTCATCAGGGGGAGCAACACTGATGTAATCAAGAGGGGGAGACGATACACGCTGTACTCTTTTTCCCTTATCTGGGTTTTATCCCACTGGGTTTTTCCTAGAAAGGTTTTTAATGAGGCAGCACTAGAAAGTGTATCAATGGATGATGTACTCTTTTCTTTGGCTAGGTTTTTATCCCACTGGGTTTTTCCTAGTTAAAGTTTTTAACGAGGCACATTCATAAATGGACATCCAAGGGGGAGTGTTATGAATATACTTATTATGTGGATGTCCATTGACTCGCAGTTTCCAAATATTAAAAGATGATATGGGACCCACACATAGTGATTTACTATTTGCATAGTACCACGCATAGTAGTTTACTATTTGGTGGGACCCGCACACAATTATACAATCACTCACGGGAAGGAAATCCGTGAGTGAACAGTTTAGGTTTTTGGGGAAAACTACACCAAATGACCCAGAGGTGGAAATTACACTAAAGTCCCATTTTTCTTCTATAAATAGAAGTTTTCTGTAACTGTTCATGTATTGAATGAAATGAGAATCTCTCTCTCTACTTTATCTCTCTAGAACCTCTGCTTTTCTTCTTATTATTTTTATCAATTTTATAACAATACCCCATTTCTAAAATCACAGGGCAATAATAAGGCACAATAGTAGCTGTATCTGGAAGTTGGGTGGATGATCTATAATATTTATTTATGAATATAAATTTCCTTGCACACATACATCACCTTCAAACCATTAATTAATTATGTATTTTTTTAAATTCAATTGGTGATGTTGAAAAATGCATATTCCAATTAAGCTATACCACTCATCCCTGATCCCTCAATTGCGGTGGATATAAAATTGACGCCAAAATTTAAAGAATTAATTCAAGCGAAGAGGACCAAAGCTTCAATTCTGAGACACCCAAAAAGCTGACGAACCATGAGATTTTTATTCAACATATTGGGATCACAAAAGGATGAAACAGAGTCATACATAATGATAAAACTAGAACCTGAGATACAAAATCATTAATCTATATTTGCCAATAACAATTTTAATTTTTTTCCCCCTTTTTACCTGTCATCACAAGCTAATGATCGGTGATCAGTTGATCACCAGCACGGTCAGCAACCCGGCCAAAATTAGAGGCAGGGCAGCAGCAAAACTCCGGCGGCTTGCGCCGTTGAAATTTTCATCCACAGGATACAAGTTGCTAGGAGGTCCGGTGATGTATAGGAGCGATGCGGGAGGAGGAGGACAGTATTGAGATGATGGGGGATTTTTCTTCGGTGGCGGCGGCGATGAATATTCATATGGAGGCGGTGGTGGTGGGTAATATGGCGGAGGAGGTGGCGGTGATGGATAATACGGAGGACTGGGCGGGGGAGAGCTGTTACCGCAAGGCGCACACTTGTCGCTGCCGTTTGGGGTGGCAGGGGCGGTGGTTTCATCAAGCTTCCTATTTTCCACGGCGGAGACGAGCAGAGGAGTGGTTAAAACAAGAGAAATAATCAAAATGAAGGACAAGTTGATAATCATAGGGAGCTTAATCGGATGAGGCGTTTGGATTATCATGTTGGCCGGGTTGAGTAGGAAAAGAGGAGCTTAGAGTTCAGAGCTCGGCCGTACGTGGATGTGAAGAGGAAGAGTCTTGGGGAAGAGAAAGAGAGTTAGAGCTCGGAGGAAGAAAGGTGAAGGTGAAGGAATGGTTACGCTATTAGGTGCATGGGGACTTTAAATTGTAGGGTAAAACGTAACTTAAAGGCACTTTAGGTATTGGTCTTCTAGAGTGCCAAGTTTACCAGAAACACCAGAGCCTTAAGTCCTAAGGCCGGCTATATTTTCTACCCCATTGAACAAGGAAGCACCTAATAGCATGTGCTTTTGTGGGCTCCTCCCTACCTGTATTCTGAGTATATACTAGGATGTTTATACGGGCAGCTCACACACTGCTTTCAACACTAAATAATTAAATATAAATTAATTGGTTTTATTCAGGAGTAGTGTGTTTAATGGTTGATTCCACTTTAATTTGAGGATTGGAATAGGGATTTGATCCGTTGTATATATATACGTACCCACTAGATCAGCAAAAGCTGGATGCTTATATATGAAGTGATGAGCACTCTGGCTATAAAGCCACGTTCTTTTCATGTGAAAGTGGAACTTTTTGCAGCTTCATGCCTTTTTCCTTTCTTACTAAGGTTGAGTTAAATATCTTTGAACCATGGAACGTCTCATAATGTTTGAGGCCAGTATGAATTATATATGCAGTAAGAAAATGGATTTTGTTGTTGTTGAATGATGTAAATATGCGCCCTCATGATTTGGACATCTTTTTTCAAAGAAAGAAAAGAAGATCATCCACTAATCAAAATAGAAAAAGGCATAATATACAAGCTATCTAGGCTCTTAGTATTGAATGGAATCTAGAAATAATCAAAGTAATTTTCTGGTCTGAGGAGACTGACTAGAGGAGTATAAATTTGAAGAAAGCTCAACAGTAGAAGATAGGGTAGGTGATGGAGATGGGGATGGTCATCAAAAGGGAAATAAATTATATTGCGAGATAAGAAAAAGGAACAAGAGAGGAAGATGAGGTTGGAGGTTGACAGAAGCAAACACCATCCATCGTTGTCAGCATGTAAATAATTCAACACACACAAATTGGACGGCTGATATGAATGACATGTGGCAATAGTATTAGATTAATATACTATAATTCACACATATATCCTACCAATAATATTGACTAGGTCATTGTCTTTTACTATTCCCTCTCTTTCATTATTTTTGATATTTTCCTTGTACAGCTCATCTTTCCTCCTTTTTCTTTTTCTATGTCCATGTAGCTCCTTCTTGAACCACCTCTTCACAATTATTATTATTAAAAACAACCTTTATATCTCTGAGTCATCAAGCTAAAGAAATGGTAATCTCTATAGCCCATCTAGTACAAAGCCCAATCACATCCCAACAACAAAAACAAAGCACCAGTACAGAAGCCCACTGGCCACAAAAGCCTGTCCCAACAAATTACAAGTCTTTTGATCAATATCCCAGGCCACTCACATCATGTCTCTCGTCGTTTCTAGAGAGACCCAAAGAAAACTTAAAATTTCAGGTGTCACATTACACCAATAAGAAACAGCACCAACCATGATGAGCTGCTAAACATACACAATACATCGCCCAGGAATAAGCCACATCCATAGCCAGGGTTCAAGCCGGATCCTAATTACAGTAACCTCTGGTTTCATACAAATGAAACCCAGGCTCATAGAAAGGTGATGACCCCAAATTCATGTTCAAGTTAGAGTCCAGCCTGGCCCTCTTTGAACAGTGACTTTCCTCTTCCACTGGTGATGCTTCAAATTGCCATGGAGGATCCTCAAATCCTTGAGCCATTTCCATTAGCATGCTCTGCAACTCCTCTATGCTATATTCCCTCTCCTGCATCATACAAAGACATGTTATTGCCCCTGAAAACACCTAGGCGATGACCTTGTTGCCTTTTCTTTCAACATCACAGTAGATAGGTGAACAGGGTTACCAACCATACCTCTCTGCTCACTTGCGTCTTCAGCTCTTGCACAAACTCATAAAACCCCTGTTATCATCACCGGCAACAAAAGCAATTTAGGGTCAGATCCTCAAATCAAAATGAACTCGCAACATCCAATCAAGGAAGCCCCATTCCTGCACATGCTCTTACCTCGTCCTCTTCTTCTTGGGGATCGTACAAGCCTGCATCGTACATCGTTCTTTTGCTTTCGTCCGACAATACTGCTCACAGCAAAAGTCAGGGCAAAGTTTAATAAGATTCCAACCAAAAACCAAAGCCCAAGTATGCATGCACCGAAGAAATATATGGAATCAGCCACTCAGAGATAAAACCCAGAACTTTGAAGTTCAAAATTTTCTGAAAAAAGATCGTAGATGATTCGAAATCACCATACCTGAATAGGCTTCCTGAATCTGCTGGAACTTTCGTTTCGCTTCTCCCAGTAGAGAAGGTGTTCTTGTCCACCTATCCGGATGCCATTGCTGCATCAGGTTCACCAAAAAGAAAAAAGAAAAACCAATTAGAACTAGGCATTTCTTCAATATATAGCCCATTTTAGATCAACACAAATTCAGAACCCATCCATTTGCAACTAGGCATTTCTTCAATCACAATTTCTTCTAAAGCCAATAATTGATTGAAATCCTTTCATCATTCAGAAGCAGAGATATGTAAGATAGGCGGGCTAACCGAAATGTTCAAGTCAATTATGAAGAATCGGATCTCTCACAACTTAATAAGGAAAGAGTCCGAAAGATCAAGAGATTTAATTGTCCCAACTTCAAACATATTATCCTAATCTTGGCTACATTCAAGAAATTACAAAACAGGCAGGGTTTGAGGAAAAGCACCAATTACCATTGCAAGCCTGCGATAAGCGCGCCTTATTTCTTCAAGAGAAGAATCAGAATCGACACCGAGAATGGTGTAGTAGGATGATGATGATGAAGAACTTACTGAATCAATATCAGCCTCCATCAACCTATAACCGTCGAACACAAACCACCCACCAAAACGCAAAGAGCGTAGAATTACTATAAAATCAATATAACAGATCGATGAGTGCAATCACAAATGAGTTCATTGCTCGTAACAACGAACAAAATGCAAAGGAAGTGTAGATGCATTTATAAAGGTTGGATGGCGGTTACAGAAGGTGGGGCTCTAGAAGGCCCAAAAAATATCTGCGAGAAGGAAAGACTTGCAAGTTTGGGCAAATGCTGGAAAGTTCCGGAAGAATATCGTACGGCGCAACGTGGAAGTTGATATTTTTCGTGGGGATATTTCTATCTGTATGATGGACGTCGTAGATATTTTTGTTTTGGCGACCGGAGGTTGCATGTGAGGGCCATGGTTGATTCTCTTTGACACGGCTTCCGATGATGATAAAGCCTGAGGCCTGCCACGTGTCATTCTGCCATCCTTTGATTTGATCTATCTTTCACCAATGGTTGAGTCCACTTATTAACTCATTATTTTAATTCGATGGTCTAATTGTGCCTATTCTTGGAAAGTGCACTGATTATTACATAAAATCTTCCCCAATAAAAAAATTAACCTATAAACTAGATTGGAAATAGAGGGAGTACATGGCATGAATTTAGTTACACAACATTAGCAAAATAAGATTCTAGCGTCAGTAGAAAAGCCATTGAAATATCATGTGGAAAGAAACTATAAACTAGGGGATTTAGAAGTGGTGGTGAAAGATTTTGTCAAGATTAATGGGCAATGGAATAGGAATAAATGAGAACTTTCCTTTTAGAACGGGTGGTTGACGAGATTGTGAAGGTTTCTCCTCCTATAGAACTATTTGATGATGTTTGTTATTAGAGTAAGGCTTCATATGGCAACTTCAATGTGAAGTTAGCGTACACCATGATTTACCAAAAGCATGGGCACCTGAGTCAGCTCTCATGGCAGCTTCTATAGCGCTAGGAGATCCCAAAACAAGCCAAATTCTTCATGTGGCAAGTTCATGAGAGATTGCCCAGTAATATACTCAAAGCTAAATATAATCCTAGTGTGCAAAAAATATGTCCTTTTGAGTGTAATACTGATAAATACATACTTCATATTATAAGAGACTATGAGATTACAATAAGAGTGTGGTCATTTTTAACTAACCCCACGTACCATTATATATTTTTCTTTGGTAATTCAACAATTTGGTTAAAGTGGAACATGAACAACTTAGGCAAACGAGTTTGTTGTGAGGTGGCATTGGCACTACCGTATGCTAACTTCTTTGGAAAAACCAGTGCAAGAAGGTGTTTCAGGGCATTTTTGATCATCCTAAAATGATTGCTCACCAATGTACACAACATCTAATAAAGGGAGTAGAAAATGGATGCTTTCACCATAAGATATTTCAAATATCAAGCATATCAGAAGCGATCATGTTTTCTCCCTTCCCCAGGATTTGTGTGTGTGGATGAGGATGACTCCCATATTGCTAGAGACCAAGCAACTAGCGGAAGAGTGACTAGAGATCATCAAAGCAACTGAATATGTATATTTCAACATAAGTTAGAGCATATTACCCCAACTGTTACGGAAATCCATGCCATCCACTAAGGCCTTACACTCTATAAGCAATTGGGGCTAAGCAGGATTAAGTTGTATACTAATTTTTTTGGAAGTTATGCATTTGTTTTTGATTGATTGTGGACAGGTAAATTCTTTAAAGGATGAAATTCAAAAAGTAAGATCCCTTATCCAATCAAAGTGAGATCTTGAAATTATTCGTGTGTAGATGGAAGGACTAAATTTGCAGACTATATAACCCAAATGGCTAAACAGATCAATCAAGATTTTGATATCTTACTAACATAACCTTTTGCTTTTTTTTGGAGCTATTTAAGTTGGAATATGACAGATTGTCACAGAACCATAATAGTGATGTCTAATTCGTAAATGTTTTACATTCCTTAGGCCACTTGCTTGCTATTGTAGAAGGGGGGGGGGGGAGAATAAGATTCTAGCTATTTATGGTTGATTTAGTGGCCTTTTGTCTTTGTTCAGATTTGAAACATGTAAACTGTAATCTATGTTACTCCCTCTTGTTCTTGTTGTAAGATGTATCTATGGAGCTGACATTGATCTTATATATGAGAAATAATTTTCATATTTATTAATTTTTTCCTAATTTACTATTATTGATATTCTCTCAACAATAATTAAAAAGGAAAGGGAATGAGAAATTTAAGAAAGATGACTATGATGTTTTTGATATGTTATATCACCTAACTTCATTAATTTAATCAGATTAAATAAATATGTTTTATATTTAAGACAAAAGTACTAAATACCCTAGTATGGGCACAAGCTCACAGACACCCATTAGCTAGTTGTTTCAATAATTTGCATTTATAACTTTGGAGCTCTTTTGTTTGGTATTTAGATCGTCATAGTCAGTTGGAAATGAATTACTCAATAACTTTTTGGTCCTTTTGAAATCATCAAGTGCTTCATTATTCCAACAGGTGTTGGCTGCTTATGTACAAAAACACTAATGAGAAAGCTGCTTCCAATTAGACCCCCTTAAATTTAACCTAGTCTGATAGCCATGTTAAAAAAATAAATCAAGTGCTTCATTAATTATTTCTAATTTGTTTCAACACTCTCTTTCTCCCTAGAAGCCTAAAAATGCATTGAAGATTTTGTCCACATATATATCTTCCTGTGACCTATCATTTCTACCTAAAATATATACTTGTTATATATATACATATTCAGTGAGCTTCCTTTTTTTTCCCTCTATTTCCAATTATCAACTAGCAGCTTCAGTAATTTTTCCTGACCTCAATGGTTTTTCGATCCTCAATTGTTGACGCCCTTCTTAGATATTTGTATAATGAATGTTGCATTATTATCGATTCTTTTGTTTCTTTTCAAAGAGATGCATTGATTCTTTTAGGTGAGCAGTAGGTAAGATATTGGGACATCTAAAGTGTCAAAATCACAGTATACATAAGTATAAATGAGAAAAAGGAAGAAAGAGACGTTATAAAAAGAAAACAGACTATACTTATAATTGGCCCATGCTACTACTATGCTTCATTCAAAGTGTTACGTAACTTCTAGCAAATTTTCCCACTAGGGAGAAATAATGCAATATATATATAGGTCAAGAGTAACACTCTGTGTTGGTGTAACCGCTTTGTGTTTGGAACACTGAAGCTGTCACACCTCTCATCTAACCACCCTTTCAAACCAAGCAAAAAACTAACACTATGACTCAATAACAAGATTCTCTACACTGTAATGCACCTATAATTAGCAGCTTACAAGACTCTAACAAAGATTGATATTTTCGGCTTTCGTTGAATCATCAAATGACTCTTACAGGTCTGGTTTCGCTTGTGTTCGATTTCATTGGTCTTGTCCCTTACAAGGTCAATCATCAGAAGCAGGGAATTGCAAGTGAATCATCGGCACAAGCACCGAGTTTGATCGAAGTTGATTGGTGTTGTGTGTGTTTGTCGAGGTTGAAGGAGGAAGAAGAGACAAAGATTCTTCCTTGCTTTCACAGATTCCATAAACCCTGTGTGGATAAATGGCTCAATGTTAATAAGGGTCGCCACAAAACATGTCCTCTGTGTCGGTTCTCAATGGTGGCAGAGGATCAGAATAATAAGTCTCTTGATGCTTCTTCTGCAGAATTCACTGAGGACATGGTAATATGGTTTTCTTCTTTCCATATTGCTGGTATCTGAAATTAATGATCTTTGTTCTAATAATGAGTTGAAAGTCCAGAAAAGGGACACTGCTTCATCGATCAAGTTTTGATTTCTGTAAAATTCTAATGAATATGATCTAAGTCTAAGTAAAAGCTTAGATCGATGAACCCATATATGTAATTGTAATGTTTTATGGGTGCAAATGGACAAGTGGAGATAAGTATAAAGAATTGCTGTTAATGAAGAGTGTTCATATCAGAATTAATTTACAGAATGGCTACTATATATAACTGTTTAATTTTCTGGAAAGTATAGTAGTTGTGAATTACAGAGAGCTTTTTCTTTTTTGCAGCTTGATCCTGTTCATGTGGAATTTATTTGGCCCCCTAACTTGTGCTATTGGTGAACCAAATTCAATTCTTTGGGCGTGATTTTTACGTCGTACGCTCATTCTCACATTCAGATAAAACAGTAGTGATAAGAAAAATCACTTTGTATCTGTGGTTCATGCCTCTTTATCACACTCATGATGATCTATAATTCTTTTCTCTTTTGAAAATTCTCCTCTTTGTAGTTCACCTCTTCGGGTGTGATTTTAGGATAGACGAAATTTTATACACTCATAAATTCAAAAAGATAGAATAAAATTAAAAATATACTAATCATTTGTGGGGGGTTACATGTCACAATTGTACTTATAACTTCATTTTAATATCAATCTTTATCTGATAATATAGTGATGCATTAAGTCATAAATACGTCTCTTGAATATTTGTTATTGATTAGGTGATTTGGTAGTGAGGCTATATCATATCAGTGGTTGACCATGAAAACTATTTCGAGAACCCTCTCTTTCGTTCTGTTTCTTTCTTTCTTTCTTTGTTTTTTTTTTGGCGTCCACAAGAATATTGCACGCCAAAATGAATATTTTAACAATAAATATGTTGTCCATCCTTCAAGGCGTCTTTTTCTTTTTTTCTTACGAACATTTTGACCATCCTTGCCTCCAATAGAAAAGCTGACTTTAAACTTTCACCCTAATATATATATATATATATTGAAAAAATTACTTTTAAGCAAGGTTATTAAAACCAAATCAGTCACTGAACTAGTTCGGGTATGAGGTTAAGGGTCAATAGATTAGATCAAAGCTAACCCGGGACCAAACTAATGAATATTAAACTTTAAAAAAAAAAAAATCTATTTTTTTAATAAAATAAATCGGGTTATTCCCAGATCGGAACTGTTTATCTATCCGTTCGCTGATATTCAAGCTGAACTAACTGCTGTAGTCCTGATTTAATTACACTGCTTTTAAGACTTATACCTGACGAAACCCACAATAGAAGGATCTCACAACTCAACAAGTTAAAATTACTCTTAAGTCTTAAGTAAGGATCAAAGCTATTAAATTTTAATGAGACGATAAAATGATCCAAAAATTTGGAAATTACTATCATAATTACTTTTCTAAAATAATATGACTTCCCTAAAACCTGGTAGTAAATCCCTACCATGTGTTAGTAACTTTTTTTTTTTTTTTAAATAGAAAAATTTTAGGAGAAGGGTTGAATTCATCCACAAAGGCAAGGCGTTATGGCTTTGCTCTTTAGGGTATACAGGACTGAGAGTACACATGCCTCCACCTCAGCCTGCATTTCCATAAGTTCACATCGCCTAGGATGCTTTCCCCAATTCCTTGACCAACTCCAGAATTGAACCATTTTCTTTTTGGTGAGAAAGTCCGACTTTTTTACCAATTAAACCCAAGGATGAGGGGTGTCAGTAACTTTTTATTGGTACAGTGTCAATAATAACAATTTCTTTAGGTAAACATGATATTTAGCCCCACTCATGTGGCTGAAGGCCCATTTCCTAAAACTCATCAGCCCATGACAAAGATGAAGCCCAATACACATTTCCTCAACCTCTAACGGCCCATCTATGAAGCCCACTATGAGGATGAAGCCCGCGGTAGACAGTACATAGGATAGGAGTAAAGATTTCAAGACTTTTATGAATATTTACCCAAAAAAACAAAAAAGACTTTTATGAATACCATCGAGTTATTGGGATGTACATTTAGTGTTTGATTATGCCTTAATTAGGATTACTTTTGATAGGAGGATCGTAAGTTTAGCCAAAAAAGAAAAAGACTTTCATGGATGGAAGAATCAAAGAATATAATGCATAACACAAGAAGTCAACAACGACAAAAGACTGCAATTTCATGGATTGATTTAATCCAAGAACTTCAATGATCTGGATAAAAAAAAAAATTTCACCCAAACACATTGTAACTATAGTAACAGGGTTTATTTTACTAAATGAGCTTAGCCATACGAATCATATAACCAACTCATCTAATAATATAGCATTCACTTGAGTTTGAACCATGTTGTGTGTATAGAAAATGCTTTATAGTTAGAGATAAAACTCAATTTAGTGATCTCTATATTTTTGGAGGATTAGTCTCGAGCTATCGGTTAGAGGATACTAGCTGGATTCTACCAAAAAAAAAATATAGCATTCATATGTTTAATGTGTTGGAATGGATATTAAAAACTTGGGAAAGAGAATGTAAATGGGAGTGATAATTGTATTGGCATGTAAAATAAATAAAATATTTCTTTAGGTTATACCTGGTATAATTATAAAAAAAAAGAAGGAAATAAATAGGAATAAACTAACCTAAGATGACCAAAATTCATGCTTAAAAAGTACTACTAAAACATTACAAATAAAACAATGAATGTACATAGAGGCTTAACTATGGGAAAAACTGGGTCAAAATCTTTTCGTCGCACAAAGTAGATAACCCGTTTCATCAAGCAAACCAAAGGTAAGTGGCCTCCGTACATTAATTACCCGATTGGAATAATTGGAGGAGGTGAGAAAATGATTGGATATTTAATATTTTTTATTTTGATCAAGATTGGATATTTAAATATCTGCAATCAGAACCAAGAAATTTTCAAGAGCTTTGATGATTATTGGAATTTATTGCAGATCTGCAAGCATCTTCAAAAACTTTCAGATTCGATCCTTTTGCCCATTTGTTCGAGTCATTTGATTCTTTTTTAACCAACTTTATCCTTATTACAGTATTCTCTTTCGTCACCGACTACAGTTGTTTATGTACGTAGGGTTTGCAGTGCATGTATTCAATCTTGTTTCTACTCGTGCGAAAATACTTCCATTATTCCAAAGTCGATCTGTTTTTTATTGTTTGTTTAATTCAGCTTTAGAGTTAACATTTATACTCTCTCAACTTCTCATTTAGAACTGTAGTGTCGGCTACAATACTTGAGATTTTTTTCCCCCTTAGATTGTGCTGCTGGCTAGGTCTAAGCATCTATATATACTAGCTAGGTCATGCAAACCCTGATCTAGAAAATGATTCTCGATACAGACCAATTTTTATAAAAAGAAAATCCTTTAATTTGTTGACTTTCAAGTATTCTCCCATTAATTATTGCCTCCCCATACATATCTAAATGCAATGCCTCGTAACATAAGTAACACGAAGACATTTCTTTTCTAAAGCTTTCCAAGTCATATTTACTATTCCTTTGACTCTGGTATTTAATATAAGACATATTTACTTAATATGATTATATTAAGGAAGTTATTTTAGTTAGTTAAAATAACATATACTTATTTTCTAAAATACATTAGTTGTCTCCCTTAATTCCACCGTTCACTCTTTTCCTTTATTGTGGTTGAGGAAGCATAATATGAGTAAATTAAGAAAACATATATTGACAAACGTGAAAACTATATCATTTATATATTTAGGATTAAGATGAACTTCTCCAATATGTCTTGTATTAAGGACCAGAGGAACATATGATAATTGATGATAATGATTTTGTTGTTGTTGGTACCTAGGTTATTTACAATGAATATGAGAAGTAATAAGAAGATTAGCTTAAATCTAAATGAGAATGAAGATAATATATATTAAAGTAAGAGAAAGAGAGAGAAAGGGAACAAGGAAAAAGGTTAAAAGAGGGAAGGGACAAAAACAAAGTGAAGAGATAAGGGGAGAAGTCACAAGAGCACATTGTGAATTTTGTAGGGAGAGATAGATAGTGATGACAAGGAACAAGAGTGGAATGTGTTTGTGAGATACTACGTATGTAACTAATTGCTTCCTAGTGGTCAAAGTTGGGATTGCCACGTTTCGATCTCTGAGTCGAACCACCCCATTATTCTTTTATCTGTTCCTCCATTGGCCCCCACCACCTTCAATTTCCTTCTCTTTCACGAAAGCTAACCATTACGTACTACCATCTATTCAAAAGCTCACAATCCCTAATTCCCACCTTCCTTTTTCACGGCATTAATTCCTTCACACCACTCTTATATGTTTCAACTTTTATCCTTAAACTCAATCATCCAGTCATCACTAATGTCTCATGTCTCACACAACCTGCTTTATTACCTAAAGCCATTGGCTTCTCCTTCTTTTATCAGCAAACCTCATCATTTCAGCTTTGCACAAATTTCGGATTTGAGTCGGGTTTTGATATGATAATTGTGTGCGTTCATGCTTACCTTAATTATGATAAAAATATGTTTCTTACTAAAGCCAGGCAATAACATATATAGTGTATATCAAGATGTTTTTTCTTTACTTGGGTTTGTGAAAAGCAATATTATCTCTCATCATTCTTTATATAATATCACATTTATGGTGTAAATTGTACATAGTGAAAATGATATATATGATAATTGTGTGCGTTCATGCTTACCTTAATTATGATAAAAATATGTTTCTTACTAAAGCCAGGCAATAACATAGTGTCTATATATCAAGATGTTTTTTTTTTCTTTACTTGGGTTTGTGAAAAGTAATATTATCTCTCATCATTCTTAATATATATAATATCACATTTATGGTGTAAATTGTACATACTGAAAATGATATACTATATCAAGGAGATGTAGTATTAATTTAAGACACCTTAGCCGTAGATCGGTGTGCTTGTGCAGCCTGCATGGAGAAGTTTCTGAAAGATCGATTATTAAGGTGGCTAAAGCTGGGAAGCTGTTGTTTAATTTCATAGTGTTGTGTTTAATTTGTTTTGCTGAGTTTATCTTTGTTTCACTTTGCTGTTTGTTTCTAATGCTGGTCTCTGTTTGGCTGTTGTAGCCTTGTGAACTTAGTCTAGTTTTATCTTGATTCATCTGTACGTACGTAGTGAATTTATATATACCCCTTTATTGAAAAGTAAATAAATTATCCAACTACTAAATATAAGTTTGAAACGTTAAGGAAACTAAAAGCATGCTGTTATTAAAAAAATATTTATGAATTAAAATAAAACTCAATTTTGACATGGTGATAAATATCTAGTAGGGTTAGATGGAGTTCATGATGGTGGGAGACGTGTTTGGTTACGACTTACGAAAAATGGTAACAAACCATGCAATTTTTATCCTCAATTTATTAAATTTTTTTATATTATCATTATGGTATCGCCCAGTTTAAGGTTGATAATTATCTCTTCCAATACAAATTGTCTTCTTTAAGACTCGAATTTGAGATCCTTAAAAAATTTAACCGGACTTTATATCATTAGACCAACTCTATATTAGTAATCAATTAATTAATTCTATCAAACCCACATCAAGAGAGGGAAAAAGAAAAAAGGTTTTGCCCATTTTATTAAACTAATAATGTCCCCAGTATACCAAACATTGTGCAACTATTAAATTAGATGAGAAAGTGACATTCCGTGGTCGTTTGGTTCACGGGTTCAGGGATAATGTAATTAAATGCAATGTAATGATAATTATATCAATTTTTTGATTCATTATTAAAGAAAGATGATGCATATACTTATAAACACTGGATCAGACTACATCAAAAATAAAAATATACGGGAATAATATTGTAAGAGACAAGTTATCTCTATCTATACATATATATGTAAGATACATATTGGGTTCATGATAATTTTTTCAATTTATGCATTGTATTCGATGGGATCATAATAATATTTTAATATTTAATGGTAGAAATATTATATAATTTGGGTTCTTGATAATTTCTTAATATTTAATGGATATGATGAGATATTTTAATATTTTTAATGGTGGAGTATAATTTTTTTATTTTTTTAGTGGCTGAATATTTTTGTATAATAATTAAATTTTTATGATTTAATTGTGGTATTATAAAATATAATCTTAAAAATTGTAAAAGCCCAACCAAATAATTGAAACTAGCATCATATAGGAACCAAGCTTCTGTCCTATTCTCTTAACGTTCGCTCCTATCCTTTTCTTTGGAACCACGACGTTTTGGCTTAAAAAAGGGAGCAGTTGGTCCTTTTTTAAAAAAATAATAATATTTCATGATACTGACAAGTATTAAAAAAATATTTTAAGATATTGATCAGTACTAAAAAATACTTCATGATCTTAAAAAGTTATTTTAAGATGTTAAAAAATTTTCAGGATATTGATGGATACTAAAGGGATACTGGATAGTACTGAAAAAAATACTTTAAGATATTAATCCATACTAAAAAGATACTTTAAGATATCGAATGATACTGAAAAAATAATTTATGATCTTGAAAATTTATTTTAAGGGCTTAAAAAAATATTTCAGAGTACTGATTGATACTAAAAAGATACTTTAATATATTAACTGTTATTGAAAAAATACTTCAAATAATTTTTTTAAGATCTTAAAATAATTTTTCAAGATCATGAAGTATTTTTTCAGTACTGATCAATAATTTAAAATATTTTTTTAGTACTTATTAGTACCCTGAAATATTATTTTTTTAAAAAAAAAAGACCAACTATTATTATTTTTTAAAAAAGGACCAACTACTTCCAAAACGCCGCCGTTTGAGACAAAGGGATAGGAGTGGATGTTAAAAAAATAGCACAAAAGCCTGGTCCCATCGTATACTAACTTAAATTATGGTGTCCTATTCATTTTTTGATCCCATTCTTTGTCGTTTCTGACCAGACAGACAAGAAAACAAAGAGAAAGCAAAATGCGAGAAGAAGCTACTCAAGTACGTACCACTACCTGTTGACCAAAAAAAAAAAAAAAGAGTACCACTGCCTGTCTTCATAGTTACGCTTGATGAGAATATTCCATTCTAAATAAAATGGATAGAATTTTAAAATGTTGTTTTTAACAAAATACTAAATAAAAATTCTTCAAGCTCTCATTCATAACCAACTAATGATCGAACGTGTGACATTCAAAATTGGATTTATAAAGGAATCTGATCCACAAGGCAATCACAAAAATGCAACTTTTGGGAAGGAGGAGAGAATCAAAGTACAAATACATCAAAGTAGGAATATTTATTTTTATTTATAACTAGACATATCATATTTTTTTCAGTGTTACTCACAATTTTATATTATGCATAACTTATAAATAATATGATTTACAATAAGGATTTAATGGATTAAAAACATTTTTTCTACCATACTCATAATAAAGTAAGTGGATCCCATTATAAAAAGAAAGAAAAAATTTAGTGAGACTCACTCACTTTTATACTTACTTTTATATGAGCGTGGCAAGCAAAAACATTAAACCCTTACATTAATTAAAATTTTTAGGAAGACATATCAAAACTCAATGGCATTTTTTTTGGCAAAATAATTCATATCAAAAAATTGAATTCATATATATTTTTACAAAATTTAAATTTAAAAATTGATTCTTTTCTAGAGAGTTAATATCTAAAAAAAATCTCATCAAAATATTTTAAAAAAAATCATGAGTAAAAAGGAGGAGGAGAAGAAAAGTTGAAGGAGCTCTCTCACAAGAGATAAGGTGATGTTTGATTGCATTATGTGTGTCTTGGGAAGAGGACAAAAGTGTCCCATCGTTCATCTTTCGAAACCTGCCCCTATCCCACGCATCTCATTATTCTTATCTATATAATATCAGTCTTAAATATATTTTCTGTTATGAATATACTTATTATGTGGATGTGCATTGACTCACGGTCTCTAAATATTACAAGATGACATGGGACCCATGCATAGTACCATGCATAGTGATTTACTATTTGGTGAGACCCACATGCAATTATACACTCACGAGAATGCTTCACGGTTCACGGATTGAATAGTTTTGTATTTTGGGGAAAACTACACCAAATGACCCAGAGGTGGAAATTACACTAAAGACCCATTTTCCTTCTATAAATAGAGGGCTTCTGTAAACATTCAGAACACACTGAAATAGAATCTCTCTCTACTCTCTCTCTTTCTATTTCTAGATTCTCTTGTTATTATTCTCTATTTTCATTAGTTTCATATTATGTTATCAGCACGAAGACTCTACCAAGGTAAGATTTTATCACCATCTTCTTTACTATTTGTTTATTTTATCTATTTGGGATAATCTTAACCACAATATGGAATTAAAGATATACTTTTACCGATTATTTTAAAATATCGAGTTCCATGGTTAAGATTTAAGATTATTTACTATTTTACTACAGTAAATAGTAATTTACTATTCATAGTAAATTTACCATTTTTCAGTAATTTTACATTTTATTCATCTGACTCCTACTTGGAAGTCTAGATTTAATCTTTCAGTAATTTTACTTTATTTACTATTTACTGTGAATAGTAATTTCTACTATTCACGGTAATTTTATATTTTGTTCATTTAACATCAACATGGAAGGTTTTACCTCCTACATAGATATCTAGATTTGATATTCTCTGTTTGCAGATATTGTTATTTTTACTGTTACTAACATAACATTTACTTTTATTGTTATTAACATTTAATGTTATGTTATTATGGCCAGAAGTCATATACTTATATTTTCTTATTATGAAATTATATGACCAGAAGTCATGTTGTTTTTATGGCCAGAAGCCATATAAATTTAATTTTCTCATTATGAGATATAAATGGCCTGAAGCCGTAATGCTTTAATTATAATTATTGTCTTTAATATTTTATTGTTATTATTATTCTTATTTTTAATTCATGTTTATTTTCTTTAATTAGTTTGAATCATGTCAAACCTTTCAAAAATTGAGTTTGCGGTTCTTGACATCACCGGAGAGAACTATTTATCCTGGATGCTGGATGCGGAAATCCATTTGAATGCCCATGAGTTAGAAAACACAATTAAAGAAGGGAATGAGGAATCCAATCAGAAAAAGGCCAAAGCCATGATTTTGTTACGCCACCATTTGCATGATGATCTAAAAGTTGAATATTTGACTGTAAAAGATCCACTTGTTCTTTGGAACAATTTGAAGGAAAGATATGACCACCAGAAGATGGTCATTCTACCAAAAGCTCGATATAACTGGATTCATTTGCGTTTACAAGATTTTAAATCTATAAGTGAATACAACTCAGCTATGTTTAGGATTACTTCTCAGCTGAAATTATGTGGAGAGAACATTACTAATGAAGACATGCTAGAAAAAATATTCTCCACATTTCATGCATCTAACTTGCTCATGCAGCAGCAATACCGCGAGAAGGGTTTTAAAAGATATGCAGATTTAATATCTTGTCTCTTAGTAGCCGAACAAAATAATGAGCTTTTATTAAAAAATCATGAATCACGTCCAACAGGTTCAACTCCATTCCCATAAGTGAATGTAGTGACTAATGAATTTTCAAGTGGCCGAGGACGTGGACGTAAAAGTGGTTACAATCGTGGGCGTGGTCGTGGTTCAAATCATAGTGGATCAAATTCCCGCCCTAAATCGGGAAAGTTTGACAAGAACCCCAGAAGGGAAACAAGTGGACATAACAAACATGCTGAAAATGCATGTTATCGTTGTGGTGTCAAAGGTCATTGGTCACGTACCTGCCGTACGCCAAGACATTTGGTTGACCTTTACCAAGAATCATTGAAAAATAATGGTAAAGGGCCAAAGATTGAAGCAAATCATGTAGATAAGGCTGAAAATTCTGGGCATGAAGACGTTGAGATGGCTCATTTTGATATTGCTGATTACTTAGTATAAATCATTTTTCATGATTAATGATTATGTTTTAATATGTTGAAACTTTCTTCTGTTATATGTATTTCTTTTAATTATGTTTTATTTTTATTTTCATGTATCTTTAATGAAGAATGAATCTTGTTGGCAACAATCCTGAAGATTTGTGTCTCGTTGATAGCGCAACAACACACACCATACTAAAAAATGACAAATATTTTTCTTCATTGGTAATGCGAAAAGCCAATGTTCAGACTATATCTGGTAGTATAAATTTGATTGAAGGCTCCGGAAGAGCTAATATTTTGTTACATGAAGGAACAAAATTATGCATTGAAAATGCATTTTATTCTACCAAGTCAAAAAGGAACTTGTTGAGTTTCAAAGATATTCGCAGAAATGGATATCATATAGAAACAACAACTAAAAATAATCAGGAATGTCTTGCTATCACGAGCATAATTTCTGGTAGGAAATGCATATTAGAAAATTTTCCTGCTTTTTCTTCTGGTTTGTATTATACATTTATAAGTACAATTGAAATATATGCTATTGTAAACCAGAAGTTTAATACAAACCATAAGTTTGTCGATGCAAACCAGCAGTTTGCCAATGAAAACCAGAAGTTTACTCATGAATTTAATGTTTGGCATGATCGGTTAGGCCATCCTGGGTCAACTATGATGCGACAAATAATTGAAAATTCATGTGGACATACCCTGAAGTGTAAGCAAATACCACAGTCCCATGATTTCTTATGTGATGCATGTTCCAAGGGAAAGTTGATTATTCGACCCTCACCAAGCAAAGTAGGAGGTGAATCTCTTACTTTTCTAGAACGGATACAGGGAGACATCTGTGGACCAATACATCCACCATATGGACCATTTAGATATTTTATGGTCTTAATTGACACATCAACCAAATGGTCACATGTCTGCTTATTATCTTCTCGTAACCTGGCGTTTGTCAGATTACTTGCTCAATTGATTCGATTAAGAGCACATTACCTTGATTATCCTATCAAGAAAATACGTCTTAATAATGCTAGTGAATTTACTTCACAAGTTTTTAATGAATATTGTATGTCCCTTGGAATTGATGTTGAACATCCTGTAGCTCATGTTCATACGCAAAATGGACTTGCAGAATCTTTGATTAAACGATTGCAACTTATTGCAAGACCTTTACTTATGAGATGTAATCTACCGATTTCTGCTTGGGGCCATGCCATTTTGCATGTTGCAATGCTAATTTGCATCAGGCCTACTAGTTACCTAAAGGTTTCCCCCTTACAAATGATTTTTGGTCAAGAACCTAATATTTCCCATATAAGAATTTTTGGATGTGCAGTATATGTGCCAGTAGCACCACCACAACGCACTAAAATGGGTCCTCAAAGGAGGATGAGAATATATGTTGGGTATGAATCTCCTTCAATCATAAAATATTTAGAACCATCTACAGGAGATTTATTTACTGCACGATTTGTTGATTGTCACTTTGATGAATCAGTCTTCCCAACATTAGGGGGAGAGAATAAGCAGCTGTGTAAAGAGATTAGCTGGAATGAATTATCATTGGCTCATTTTGATCCTCGTACAAAACAATGTGAACTAGAAGTTCAAAAGATAATTCATTTGCAGGATTTAACTAATCGAATGCCAGAAGCATTCACTGACCCAAAGAGAGTGTCAAAGTCACATGTTCCAGCTGCGAATGCTCCTATTCGAATTGATATCCCTGAAGGACAACCTATTGTGAATGAATCTAAAGCACGCCTGAAGCGTGGTAGACCCATCGGTTCTAAAGATAAAAATCCTTGAAAGAGAAAAGGAGCTAAAAATATAGATGGTCAAGTTGAGGATAATCAAGAAAAGTTAGTAGCTCCAGCAGAGCCATCTCTTGAAGAGTTATCTCCAGAAGAGAATGTTGTAGTCCCAGAAGAGACTCAGGTACCTAGAATGTATGAAAATAATGAGATCTCAATTAAGTATGTTATGAATGGTATCCGATGGGATCGAAATGAAATCAACGTTGACGACATCTTTGCTAATCATATAGCATATGATGTAATAAATAATGAAGAGGATCATGAGCCTAAATCTATTAGAGAATGTCAACAGCGAAAAGATTGGCCCTTATGGAAAGATGCTGTTAATGCAGAATTGAAATCACTGGAAAAACGAAAAGTATTTGGACCTGTAGTCCAAACACCTGAAGGTGTAAAGCCAGTCGGATACAAATGGGTTTTTGTAAGAAAAAGAAATGAAAAGGGTAAAATTGCAAGATGCACGTCTTGTAGCCCAAGGATTTACACAAAGACCCGGTATTGATTATGAAGAAACCTATTCACCAGTAGTGGATTTGACTACTTTTCGTTATTTGATTAGCCTAGCAGTAAATGAAAGGCTTAATTTACATCTAATGGATGTAGTGACTGCATATTTATATGGATCACTTGATAGTGATATTTATATGAAAGTTCCTGAAGGACTAAAGGTGCCAGAAGCATCTAATTCAAATTCTCGAGAACAATACTCGATCAAATTAAATAAGTCCCTATATGGTTTAAAACAATCAGGGCGCATGTGGTATAATTGTCTTAAGGAATATTTGTTGAAAGAAGGGTATAAAAATGACCCAATATGCCCATGCATTTTTATGAAAGAATCGAGAAACGAATTTGTTATAATTGTTGTTTATGTTGATGATATCAACATTATTGGAACTCCTGAAAAGCTTTCAAAAGCAATTAATTGTTTGAAAAAAGAATTTGAAATGAAAGATTTGGGCAGGACAAAATTTTGCCTTGGACTACAAATCGAGTACCTAAAGAATGAGATCTTTGTATATCAAGAAACTTATACAAAGAAGATCCTAGAACGATTTTATATGGATAAATCACATCCATTATGTATTCCAATGGTAGTAAGGTCTTTGGATAAGGATCAAGATCCATTTCGACCTCAAATAATTAATGATGAAGGTATAGAAGAACTACTTGGTCCAGAAGTACCATACCTAAGAGCTATTGGGGCACTAATGTATCTTGCTAATCATACACGACCTGATATATCGTTTGCTGTTAATTTATTAACAAGATATAGTTATGCACCAACACAGAGGCATTGGAATGGTGTAAAACAAATTCTTTGTTATCTCAGAGGTACAATGGATATAGGATTGTACTACTCAAATGTATCGAAGCATGAACTGATTGGTTATGCTGATGCTGGATTTATGTCTGATCCACATGATGGAAAATCACAAACAGGCTATCTATTTACATGTGGAGGTGCAGCTATTTCATGGAGATCTATGAAACAGACTATAACAGCCACTTCAGCTAATCATGCAGAAATTCTAGCAATGCATGAAGCAAGTCGGGAATGTGTGTGGTTGAGGTCAGTAATTCATCATATACGAACTACTTGTCATTTATCTTCTAATAAAATGGTTCCAACAGTTCTATATGAGGATAATGCTGCATGTATTGCTCAACTCAAGGAGAGTTATATCAAGGGTGATAGAACAAAGCATATTTCACCAAAATTCTTCTATACTCGTGATCTTCAACAAAATGGTGAAATAGATATCCAGAAAATCAGTTCAAGTGAAAATCTAGCAGATTTATTTCCTAAATCTCTTCCATGTACAACCTTTGAAAAGCTTGTCCGTGGTATTGGTCTGCGAAAATTCAGAGATCTCAACTGATATTGTCAATAGGGGGAGTCGATACACGCTGTACTCTTTTTCCCTTATCTAGGTTTTGTCCCACTGGGTTTTTCTAGAAAGGTTTTTAATGAGACAGCACTCAACAGTGTATCAATGAATGATGTACTCTTTTCTTTGGCTAGGTTTTTATCCCACTGGGTTTTTCCTAGTTAAAGTTTTTAACGAGGCACATTCATAAATGGACATCCAGGGGGAGTGTTATGAATATACTTATTATGTGGATGTTCATTGACTCACGGTCTCCAAATATTACAAGATGACATGGGACCCATGCATAGTACCATGTATAGTGATTTACTATTTGGTGGGACCCACATGCAATTATACACTCACGAGAATGCTTCACGGGAGAGTTCACGGATTGAATAGTTTTGTATTTTAGGGAAAACTACACCAAATGACCCAGAGGTGGAAATTACACTAAAGGCCCATTTTCCTTCTATAAATAGAGGGCTTCTGTAAACATTCAGAACACACTGAAATAGAATCTCTCTCTACTCTCTCTCTTTCTATCTCTAGATTCTCTTGTTATTATTCTCTATTTTCATTAGTTTCATATTACATTCTTATTTAATAATTTAATAAATTATCCATATTTTACAAAGGTTAAATTGGGGGGGGCACCTCATGATCTTCTCAAAAGGTGGGGTTGTCACTATAAATAAATTTTAGGTAAAAAAATATCTATGAATTCTTATAAAAAAGAGAAAAATGTCATTTCCATCTGTTAACTGTGTTAAACTGTCTGTGACGTTTTCTTTTGTTTTTTTTTGTGGGCTCACTGGTGTCCACGTGTAAAGCGCTGAGCCCCTTGTTATCCTCATCTCACCCTCTCTCTCTCTCCTCTTTATTTCATCCTCTTGCTTTGAGCCGAGATTTATGAGAATTTACAGATCGCTTCCCCTTCGACCTTCGATGGAAGAAGTCGTCGCTGACACATAAAAATTAGGGTTAAATAATAAATCTATTCTAAAAATACATCCATGAGAGTAACATTGTCTTGTAAGTTTTTTGAGCTCAATGTTGTCTCAAAAGTCTAAAAACATATAAATTTTATTATTTTTCGTGAAAAAATTAATAGTTAACGTCAATTTTTTAATAGTCAACGTTAGTTTTTTAATGAATAAAGACAACATTGTTACATTTTTAGATTTTCAGGGTAAAATTGAGGTTGAAAAAACTTTAAGAGCAACGTTACTTTTTGATGTAATTTGTATGATAGATTTGTTACTTAGCCCTAAAAATATCTAAATGGGTTTTTCGGGAATTATGAGAGTAACATGATGAATCGATGCTGGTATTTATAGACGACATTAATGCCTCAAAAAATAGATTTAATTATTAAAAAGTCACAATAATAAGTGACTTCTTGTTATTTTGTGCTGAAACTTATTATTATGCTCTTTAATATTGCTATTAGGACTTCTAAATAATTATGTTTATTCTTTCCTTAAGACTGCATAATAATTTCTCTTTATTTATATTCCAATTATAAATATTTTTTAAGCTCATTGTAAAATCATATTTCTGATAATTCTATGGCCCTATGTAAAGTTCCCTTACATATTTTCAGATATAATCAATACTTTTCTAAGAAAGAACCCTTCAATAAAATCTGATTTGCTTATCTCACTCTTAGATATTTAAATATGCATACTTTTTTTTTGGAATAATGAAAATAATATTAATTAAAACGCGATAAAGACACCGGTTACCAATATCACATCAAAATATGATGGCGTTAAAAGGACAATTATCTAAACAAGAAATTAAATATGCACACTTTAATTTCTTCCTATATATCGATATTTCATTGACGGTAACAATGAAAAAATATAAGCAATTTTTTACCTACCATGTAGATTTTATTATTTCATTAGTTTGTGTATTTTTTTTTTAAAGAAAATTAGGAGTTGCATTAAATGATAGAGAAATTTAAGATTTGTCAATAGTAATAAAAGAGTTGTTGGTTCACACGCATATTGTAATTACTTCTTTATTCTATTATTATTTTTGACGAGAATAAAGTTGATCATGAAAGTACGTAGACGTATAATCGTTTACGTAATACTACAATTAAATATAGCATCATCATTTACAAATTGATAACAGAACTCACAGAGATCTATCAAGGAAAACACTATATATATATCGACCTCTTCCTTGAGAGGTGAGATCTATAAACAATAACAAGTACATCATATATAGAACCCCCTTCATCAATTCCATCGTACGGAGATGAATCCCTCGCAGACAAATTTTTGCAGGTTTCAATCTGTTCAGCCAAATCTAAAACATATGTTACCAATCACTTATTTTAAGAATTCTGACTCTCCAAGTACTTGAGATAAAACATATGATCATTTAGAACACACAACATATATTAGTATCATTAGTTTGTCTATATATATAAAACAAAAGTATAGTACTACTCAATAAGAAGTGCTTCTGCTGTTTTAAGTTCAAAATGACGTATATATATATGAAGTTGTTTGGAAAAATCGAGATTCATTATATATTATATAGATAGACGGCTTAGATTTGGCAAATCAAAAGAAGCTGCAAAAATATGGCTGGAGAGAATTCACTCCGCAGACACATTCCCATTTGTACAAAAATGAAGAAGCTTGGAACTTGGGAGATTTATTCTTAAAATGGAGCCGTAAGTGTTCGATAGGGAGGCCTCTTCAGCTTGTGTTTGTTGGTTGCAGAAGCTTCATCCATCTACAACAACAATAAATTAAATCTCACCCCGACAGACACGGATTTGTACAAAACGAGGGTTTGAATAATAATACAGAAGATACCTGTTCTAGCTGTTTTGTGAGTTCGGCATTCTCTTCCTTTAAGAGAGCAAGCTTTTGCTCTAACTCTTTCATGTAAGCCTGAGGAAGGAGAAAGAAGACGAAGAGAAAATCAGAAAGGAGATAGAGTAGGGAAAAGAAGCAGAAGGAGCACTACTTTCCTGCTTTCGAGCTCTGGATCGAGCAGCAGATTCGCGGTTCTTGATCATACGCTTGCTTCGCCAGTCGCCGTCACACCCAGAGAGCCTCTTATTGTGGGAGGAGGCCGAGTTAGGGAAAAGCGAAGCAGAGGAAGTAACGAAACTGGAATCAGTATCAGAGGTAATGCGAAGGGGTTGGGTGAAGAATTCACAGAGCTGGGAGGCAGAGGCAGAAGGAGGAGAAGCAGAGGAAGAAGATGAACAAGGAACAGAGTGGGTAGTGGTAGTGATGAGAGGAACGTGGTTGAAGTCTTTCCAGAATTCTTCCATGGTTTGGATCTCTTGTTGCAACGTGCAACACCAGAGAGAAACACAAGAAACGATAATGGCGAGGAAGAAGGAGGGTGATAACAATGATATATAATGATAATTTGATTCCACAGAGAGGGACTGGAATATATATCTAACCAGGGACACATACAGGAGGGACACAGGAGGAAGTGGTGGGACTAGTGGGCTACAGGTACGTGTAATCTTCTTTTTGTTATTCAGGAGCGGATTCTCTTTTAATCTTTTTTGTACTGTTAATTAAGAAGTTAATTAAGAAAGTAAGAGAAATGTTAAAGTAGTATTGTGATTGATTGGACGGATATGGTTTAAAGATTATGAGGGATAATAAGAAAATGATTATAAGAGAATCTCAACCTTTATTACTAATAATTATCTATGCACTAGTGTGGAGAACTAATTAAGATTATCTAAATTAAATTGAAGCAATTAAGAAAAAAAGGGAAAATAGAGAATACGTGTGTTTCCATACATTCTTTGTTTATCATGAGGATGAGTAATTAATTTCTTATTATTATAATGAGATTTCAACTGTTTAAATTTTAATTTGAATAAAATAAAATTTTAATTTGTGTTTTTTAAAATGATAAACTCATTTTTATGTGAAGTGATAACTATAAAACAATTTATATTTTTAATTTAGTATATAATAAAGTAAAATTTTATTTAAAATATAAAAAATAAATCTAGGCCGCTCGAAATCAAATCCAGTAATGAAAATGAGTAATTAGAACATTTTTATTCATGACAGTGATGAGCATAAAATGATGACCGTAGAATGCACTCCCATGTTTCCACTTGGTGGGAGGAGTCATGTCGAACTGTGGTGGCAACATGTGGAGCACATAGGCTGCTTCTTACTTGCTTCATTCTTATGTACTCATCTTTTTAATTTTAGGGTGAATCTATCATGGTGTTATAAGAAAAATATTTATGAATAAAGGATTAAAAATTAATTAATTTGAGATGTTGGGTGTAACAAATATTTCTGGTTACAAAATATGATTTAATCTAAATAAAAAAAAAAAGTGTCCATCCTAAAGTTAGAGGGATAAGTGCGTAAAAAGTACTCCATCTGGTCCTTATTATAAGGCACCAACTATTTTTTTTCACAAACCAAGAAAATAGAAGTTAAGTCATTAAATGAGCCTAAAATTAATAAAAGTTTCCAACTTTATCCCTACTTTAATGAGATAAATTTAAAGAAGTTTGTTAAAGTAAGGGCATAATAGGAAATAGTAATAAATAAGTTAGTTAAATGTAGTTGATGTCTTATAAAAAAGACCAAAAATTATGGGTAGTTGGTGTCTTATAATAAGGACCAGAGGGAGTTCATAAGAGAGAAGCACTTAAAGTCAACCTAGCAACATGGGGTGTAAGACTTTATTCAAAAATAAAACCAAAATGCTGCTCATATTAGTTTAAAGGGAAAATCCCTTTAAGGTCCCAAGCAACTAAAAAAATATCAAAAAAATCTTAGAGAAAAATCTGATGTCATAAAGCTCTCATTAACAATTTCTTCAGTAGGGAATTAACAACTTTATCAGTTGGTTTAACAACTCATTTGGATTTTTCTGACATCAAAATTTTTTCTGAAACTATTTTAAAATTTTCTTATTTCCTTGAGACCTTAAAAGAATTTTCTCTAATTTAAAATGATTGTCGTCCTTTTCATCCAATTACTTGGGACTGCGTTGCCCTTCCAAGTCACAGCCATATTTGATAAACGAATTACTCCTCCACTCCTAAGTACTCCTTCCAAATTATAATAGAATGCATTTTAACTAATCCACTAAAAATAAAAAGTGGTAGTTAATTCATTAAATATGTCATAAATATTTTTTTTTCCACTTTTGCTTATTAAAAAAACGTGTTTGAAAATTTAAAGAATGGATAAAATTAGAAATGAACATTAATTACATTTATTAAATATGTTATAAATTTAAAAAAAAAAATCACTTTTGCAGCTGTTGGAAAATGTGTTTGCAAATTTAAAAAATGGGTAAAATTAGAAATGAACATTAATTACAAAGAAAAAAATTAAAAAATAAATATTAATTAACTTAAAAGTGACTTCGGTTATAAGCTATTCTTCTTGACGCACACTATATTTTGGACTGGAGGAAATATAGAACTTAGTTTAAGTGTGGAATTAGATACTAAATGCGAGACATTTTTCTATTTTATCTATCATATTTGTTATTTTTTCAAACTAATTTGGTTAATAATCTATTTTTTTTTTTATATTATCATCTAGTAGAGAGATCTAGCAGTGTCACTGCTAAATGAACTCTATGTTGATTATATATAATTTACTGTTACAAAAAAATATTTTAGAAAGATCATGTCACTTATATTATAATAAAGTGTTTTTTTTTTTACTTTTTAATTTCTAAAATAAACATGCCTTACATTAAACATCATCCACAATAATTATTTGTAATTCTATTTCAAGGCAATAATTATCTTTTTCATTCTTTAAAAACATTATAACTATAACTACTCCATTAATCAATGCAAAATTTATAGATAATATAAATTTTAAGCATACAAGTCGTCATTTTCCATCGACTTATTTGAGACTAATAAAACTTGTCTTTAAATTAGAAAGACAAATATGTAAATTTGTTTTTGTCTACATGTGTATAAACGCGGTTGGCAATATACATATATAGGATAAGCCTTACTAAAGGGGAAAACTTAAACCTAACACAAAATAGAATTTCCTCTCATTCCTGTCTCTTCCTGGACATATGCCTCAAAAGTTACTTCATTAAAATGATGCTAATCATAGTAATAATTCAGGTTTACTAGATAAGAAATCAACATCATATTAATGAAATAACTTTGGAAGTATATGAGCATGCAACATATATGTGTAGATAAAAAAATCAATCAGAAATACAAAATAACCAAGGGACGGGAATTAAGAAACATGCCACATCAGGTCTGATACATAAGAAACCAACATCAATGATCCGGATAATTAAAAGTTTTCATACGCCCAATAGGAGCATTTATGCTTTAAAATCTGTGCAAGTTTAAATCCAGAAGATCTGAAAGCGTGTAAACATCAACGTCATTTTGAATATGATGTGATAGAGGAAAAAGACACGGACGCAATTGTAGGACAAGCTTCAGCAGCAGTCATCTGTGCTCCTTTTCTTACCCTTCAGAGGGGAGGGGTAGATCCCAAACTGTCAGTCACGATCTCACATGTAATGCTGACCCCAAAGATTATAAAAAAGCAACTGAGGGGCAGTAAGGGGAAACAAAATAAAAATCCCCAGACTGAAGCAACAAACATCCCAACATCAAAGGCCACACCCCATAAAAAGAGTCAAGCAACTAGCTCCACATATAAAGAGGAAAAGAAAAGGTTCTTTATTGTGGGGTGGTTTACCGCTACACGTCTTTTTCCTTCCCTATTATCTTTTGCTCTGTCTTCTCAATAGCATCTTCCTAAATACCTCGAGAAATACCATATATCCAATTGCCCCTTCTGCAAAAAAAGTCGTGAGACCATTCTTAAATTCCTGCATCCCAACTCCCTCTGAAGAATATTCTTCTCAAAATTAGTGCTCAAGCACTTTTAAAGCTAATTTCTTGCATCCACAGAGCGATCTGATCCTTGAGTTCCAACTTCACTAGTTTCCTCAACAGTGGAAAGCTGCAGCCGGTTATTGAAATCCCCAAATGAAGATTTATTCTGTGAAGAATCAGATGAATCATCATGCTCCAAAGAAAGAGTTTGCACTTGTAGCAGCATATCATGACTAAACTTTCCAAGACCTTGGGAGCCTGGAACATCGGGAGGGTGAACAGAAGCAGGCAAGATCCATCTCTTCCAATCATTTTGCCTCCTTACTTTGTCGCCCTATTAAATAAATACACATTTTGAATTATGTTTATGTTTATGAAACAATTACAAAGTCTAAATCACATAGTTGAGAATTGAAGTATGAATAACAAAAATAGGGTCACATTGCACATGGTTGTCAAAATCACCTTGTAAATTATCTCTCCGTTTATCTCATAATTTCCTGTATCTTTGATATTTTTTCTAATATTTAATAAAATTTGGGCTATAAATGTCAGGAGATAGATTTAAGATGCATTTAAGCACTGTTTATCAGAGGATATTTATTTTAACACTTACTTAGTGACATAGCTAAGCTGTTAAAACTTCATGAGTCATGTGACTTTGACAACCATATGCTCTTGAGCTTGATAAATTTACAAGTAACATATGTGGTATGAAGAAATGAAACGATGTCATCCAAGTTTTAAAATTATAGTATATAACAAACTTCAAAGCAAGCAACAGAAAAATACCTGCACTTCAACAACAGATGAAGTTCGAAGAGCATCTAATATAAGCGGGACATTGTCAGTCAACTCCATAACCTAATAGAGACATGAATGTTACCATCTGGCAATGATCAATGCTACAACTCAATCCAATGTAGAAATTTTCTATGGCTTGGGGGGATTAATGGCAAACTTTGAAAAACAGAGCAATCAAAACCAGTTAATGGTTATAAAAAAGGCCACATAATACACTCGGGCATCAGAAGTGGCACAAGCCAAACAAATCTGCACCATCAGCTAAAGCTGCAGAATAGTTTATACTACTTGATGGAGATAGCTTTGCCAGTTAAAATATTTCAAAAAATCATTGTTATAGCATAGATACAAGAGACAATGCCCTAAAACTTAAAGGTTTCCTAAGTAGAGTTAGAGAAATGGGCACCAATAGGGCAAAACACTAATATAATCATACACATCAAATAAAGTTTCTAGGGAAGAAGACGTCAATACAGCATGCCTACATCATATAATCAGAGCTTATACAAAGTACCGTGAAATTAAAACTAAATAGATTAAATTACAAAGTTAAGATTTATTAAGTGAGTTACAAACTACTAGTATAAGGACATGAAAAATGAATTTAAAAAAAAAAACAGTTTCATTTGAGTTGTTTCCAAAACCTAATCTAATCATGATGTGAAAAATGATCATAGCAATAGATTAAATGTATCAAGCATCATGATGCATGTGGTGCCGTTTTGCCTACATACAATTGTTTTGAGTATGTTAACCAGAGGCAGATATATATATATATATATAAGACATACAAAATTATGAAACCAGCCAGGAAATAATGATGGTCCAGTCACACACACACACACACAATATTGTTATTTAAATTTCCATTTTTATTGTTGTATCAATCTTTAATTTTCCTCTCTTCACCAATATTCTTCCTTCCAACTTAGGGATTAGGTCTGAAATTTGAAGGCACATGCACGCATGAATGAACACACACAGATGGATGAGGATGAATGTGAATGCATGAAGAGGAATGTGAGAAAGATGGGTACATTGTATGAATGGACAGAGGAAGGAGCGCTGATACACACACACATATATAATCATATATGTTATGTATGTCTGATTGCAGCAGAAATATATATATAGTGGAGGCGGATTACAAGAAAGTTTACTGTTTTGAAATTATAGCCCTTGATATAAAAGTTAAGGGTCGCCCCAGGCAACTCACTTTCTTGAAGCCCGCTATCAATTTTATTGGGACCCAGCCATGTTCATCCATTTGCAGCCGCAAGAACGTATCTCTAATTAAATTCTCACCACTGCAATAGTCAAGTCATGGCATATCTACCATCAAACTTCTAAGAAAAGTTTAAAAAGACAGAAAGAAAACATGAAAAATAACATCTGGCCAGGAAAACATTACCTAAAATAGTAGTCAATCTGGTTGACTATTTTAGTACGTAACTGAGGATCAGGAGGTGGAAAAAACATGGCATGAGTTGGTAATGGTGGTACAAAAGAAACACCTCTAAGTGAATCTGGAGGTGGAGCTGCTACATATAGCACTGGATGTGTTAACTCTGAAAATAAATAAGTAGTCACAGATCATACAAATATCAAAAGAGGGAGAAAAAAAAATCTAGAGTTTATAATGCTTACCATGGAATCCAACAGGGCCAGCAAAAGGTCGCACAGGTGGTGGGGGAATAAATTGAGCAGAATTAGGTGGAGGAGGCGGAGGTGGTGTCCTTATAAGTCTTGGAATAGATCTTGGAGACATATGAGTGTCTCTACCATTAAAACTACGATGAGGATTCCAATCTTGATTTGCACGATCTTGTTCACGCCTGCTACCATAATTATGATGATGAGTGCCATCTACACGATGATGTGGACCCCCATTACGATTCCTAAATGAATTACGCTGTTGCAGGTGATCATTAACATTATGGTTTTGAGACACGTATCCACTTCTTTGTATATGGTCCTTCGGAGAGGTGTTGTGAAAACCTGTTGCAGCTATTTGACCTTGAGGGGCAAAATGTTGTGGATGGCTGCCATTAAATGATGCATTTGGACCATTCCGTTTTATTGATTTCTGGCGAGTTGGCACCACTTTGTTTGGGTTTGCATTATCAGTAACTTGTCTTTGTGAAGAGGAAGGCGTGATTCCAGCACCCTATAAGTGGCACTTCAAACAATAGGACTACATAGGTGCATATATAAACCACACAAAAAGAAAATACACACACAAGCACTCACTCTCTCACAAACACACCAGCAATGCGAAGGGAGAATGCATTTTGAACCTACACGGTTGCTAAGACATAGCAAAAGACTGTTATGATATAGCTCCCAAAAAGGACAAAAAACCAATTTAATCCTAAATCAACATCCATATCATACTAAACCAGAGCAACTACAACTTCGCTCTCACTCTTTTTTCATAAAACAGTACACCAACAACAACAACAACGAAACTAATAAGTAATCAGTTTAGCCTTTATTATTATTTCAATTTCAGATCAGAAATATAGGAGACAAATATCCTACTACCATGCTTTCACTGGTTGAAACTTAAAAGTGTAGTAAAATAGGAAAGATGACGGTACCTGAAACACTATCATCTTTCAAGCTTGAAGAAACTAAAACAGAAAAAACCAAACCTGTAATTGGGATACAGCCGATCCATCCGCTCCACCCTTCGGCGATTCAGTCAACGACTTCATCGTTGCTTTGGTAGACTCCGATAAGGCGGGCCAAGAAACAGCTCCCATAACCGGCTTAGCTTCAGAATCAGCAGCATTGGACGGCTTGTTCCAAGCAGGCCTCTTACCCATATTGCCATTTGGCACACTACCGTTGTCCAAGCTCTCGCCGACAGAGCTCGAATCGTCCATCGGCAAAGACGGCGGGACGACCGGGGAAGTTTCAACCAGCGTCGCCGGAGGCGATGGAGACAAAGGAGCAGCAGCTGTCGAATCCGATTCACCGCGAACAACCTGGTTCCACGGCGAAGAAACAACGGGCTTCACGGCACGCCGTGATTGAGGACTGTCAAGGTTATCAGGGGAATGTCGTGGAGAATGCCTTGAAGCGGTACCACTCATGGCCATTTTAGGGTTAGTGTGGGAAGGATACCGTCGATGAGATGATCAACAAGGGTAAAATGAAAGATTCTTCGAAAGAATCTGATCTGGGGGAGTGTGATTTAAGGTTTGAAAAAAAAACTTCAAATGAATGCAGCAAATTAGTGTTTCCAAAAATTGAGCGATCAGATCGCTGCGAAGTGGTTTGGACTGAGAGAGAGAGAAGGCGTACAGAGGAACGGAGGCTCGGGTCTACTCTTCTTCTCTCTCTCTAACCTCTGCCTTTTATTCTCTCTCTTGGGCTACTTCGCATTCTATTGGTTTTTGGACTTTTTTGCTTCGGTGTGGGAATACTTCAGCTGCCAGGTTTTCCGTGTGGCGCGGTTTTACGGAAATACCCCCCCCCCCTTGTATGCTGAATGTTGGTCTCTTCGTTCTACAGTGACACGCATCTCTTCCCTCCTTCGCAGCAATTCAGGGGAAAGTGTTTTGGGGTCCGAGTGGCAAGCGCAAGTTACCGGGTGTTGTTTAATTAGAGAATGTGACTTTCACGCACCAAGTTATTTGAATAGTGTCCAGCATTACGTGTTTTTTTTTTACTAAAAATACATACGTAATTACATTTTATGAGCAAAAATACCACGGTTGTTAGTTGACCGTTAACCATAATGAAATCACCTTTTTGTCTTTATTTTAAAATAATTAAAAAAAACTAAAATACCTCATCCTTGACCAGTGGGCTTTACCGCCAGCCACCCTACGCTGGCGGCCGCATCGGAGACTGGCATCCACCTCCACCCCACCAAGGGCGACTTTTTAAAAAAAAAAACTAAGGGGAGGCCATCGCCGGCGACCTGCCGCCGCCCGCCCCACCTCCGGCGACTGGCCGCCACTGCCCCACTTCACTGCACACCCATCACATACACCGCTTCCTACTTGGCAATGTGAGGCATCCCTCCATGTTTCACATTAGTATTTCACTCAAATTAATTCATCAATTAGCTAGAGTCATTGGTGAGATCGGATTTGTGACTTCTCACTTATAGGGGGCAACCAAACCACTGCATTATAAGGACTTCTGTGATAATTATTAGATTTGAAGTGTTGATTTAATGGTAAGAATGAGGGAAAGAAAAGTAGGAAGAGGTTAAGCAGAGAATGGTCAATGAATTTGAAGTGCAGATTTTGCATTGAAAGAGGAGACAAGTAAGTTAGAAAAGGGCCAGTGGAGCTCCTACTTTGGGACAAGGGTGCCCTACGAATTACTATCATTTAAAGGGCTCGTTCAATTTGGGTATCCGTAGTTGGTGGAGTGAGTATATGTGAGATTGTGAGCATTATCTTGGTGCCCATAGCGTTAGTGTGTGTAGAGGTGCTGCTTATTTTGGAAGGAGAATGGTCAACGTAGGATTTCATGCTTTGCCCACTCCCGACAGTGTTCATATATTGAGTATTATCTTCACTTTTTAATATAAAAGTCAGTTAATTTCTTATTAAAGATTAAGAAATTAAATTGTTTATGTTTATGTTTTTTTTAAACTAAAAAAGTTATTTAATCATAATATATGTTATGTATTATTAGATTATATATCAGTTTATAAATCAGACAAATTAATCTAAAAAAATGATAAATATAAATATTTTAATGTCACTTCTTTAGATTCCTTAATTTTTTCAAAAATCAACTGACTCTTAAATTAATGACTATATATTAAGATATGCGTATATATGTTGGTATACAATTCTATCACACGCGTTTTAATGTGTGTGTGTCTCTGATTCATTCTGTTAATCCTATGAGGGAGATCCAATTGCCCAACAAGCAATGTTATCATTGGCCATACAATGCTGCCTTCTTTCTTCCCACCAAATTAATGTTACGCTCAACTCATTTTATTCAAATTTATCACTTTACATAAACGCTTCATATAACTTCCATAGTTTTTATGGTAACAAAAATTCCATAAATTCCATAAACACCTCATTTTTATTTTAATCGTATCAATTTATGCCAAAAAAAATCAACTATCAAAATATTGGAGAATATATCACCATGGTGTTTATTATAAGTCATCGGTAAACAAAATTGTTGGCACTAAATATAAATCACGCATAAGCCATATTTAATGATTGATTTCCAATTTTATCTTTATTTAATTCTCATTGGAGAGGGTGAGCATTGACACAATGTAAGGTTGTTTCCCAGTGATCTGGAGGACTAGTTCAAATACTAAAAACAATCTTCCCACTAGCGAGAATAAGGCTGCATACACCTATTCTTTTGCACACCCTGCCTAGTAAGAGCAATGTACTGTGTGTTTTAACTCCCCTTAGCAAGGGATAGTGAGAAGATAGCTGTGAAAATGATTTGTAAATAAATAGAAGAGAGAGAAACTCTAATAACAAGAATGGTTGGTATTTGGATCCTAGGCCACAGCAGAAGCCAATGCTCCCACATCAGTCTCCTGATTATGGGTTCCATCCACACAAAAACAAGAAATAAAAGAGGAGATTCTTTAGGAGAGTTACCCTATCACTCTATTTAAACTTAATAATATTCGAAATTAGACCTCATTGTAAGACATATTAGACACCGCATCAATAAGAAGTGAAGAGGAAATCATCCTCTTTTGGTACACATCAACATCCCCCACCCGCATGATTGTTTTCTGCTACTTGCACTACCATAACATTAGGATCTGAGTTAAATTTTATTCCTTTGTGCATGTTTGAATATGTATATATAGGGTCCCAAGTGACACCTTTTGTGCAAACAAAATTTTTTCAAGCTAACTAAATACAATGATTCCAGTCATGAAACTGCATATACAAACACTACAGATCTCTTCTGCACAATGGGCAAGAACCATGCCTAAACAGCCACTTGTCTATACAAGGTAGGTGAAACATGTGATGACAATGAGGCAATCTTCTAACTGTCTCTCCAAGCTGAAAGTCCTGCATGTTCACAATATGATTTTCAAAATAAAGAAGCTGAATCAAAACTCTTTTATAATACATAAAAATTAAATATTTAGAATGGACAGCCATTACATTTCAATAGAATATTTAAACGTTTTCTGAAAAACAAGGAAGTCAAGGAAACAAAATAAGTTGTGTTCAGAAACACAGTCAATTGATTTCATCTCATGGATTAGTAATATACAGTGACAATTCATCTTTTACATACACACATTTGAGTGTGCGTGTGGGGTAGCAGTGAAAGCAAACCTGGAGGCAAACTGAACAAGAAACTCTTTCACCACAAGCATCAACATCATCGTCACCTGTGATAGTTATTATTGGAATTTTTTCAACTAAATCTCCTGATAAACCTTTGGAACCTCCAGTGTCAAAGAGGTTTTGAATCTCATCAAAGCTTGCTTCAACAGCACCCATCTGACAGGGAAGGGCAAATGTGTAGATTAGAAGAATTACAGGAGAAAATTTCATTCTTAACACAACAAAATTATGAAGCAAAAATATTTCAAAAACAGATATATTGTGTCTAATATTCAAATACTCGAAAGACAAGGCATCACACTTCAAATTTGATTTGCACCGCATTAAGATGGAGAATAACCCCAAAAAAGTTAGCCAGGTGGAAGAACCAACCTAATTAACTATTTCATAAAAACTTTTCATATTACTCAATGATATGATACTAGGTTATCCCATCTCATATTATCTTGATCCCCTCCAAATGGTCGCTTTAGGGTATGTTTGGCTCAACGGAACGTGTGGCCCAGGGGAGAATCTAGTCCATTGGGAGAAAGGCTCCAACTAAGGCCTATAAGCTCTTTTTCCATTCCAAGAATTTTAATCAGATCTTTGTTTTCATAAATAATAAAGGAGTTCCATCAAAATTATGGATCAATGACATAGATGTTTCTGTCCTTAGCTTCAAATGAACATCAAACAAGGCAAAATTACCTGGCTTTGGACAGCACTTAGCATGGCTGGACCTATCCTCTCACGGACAAGTCTCCCACTCAGTAGGCTAGTAATAACGTCAATCTGCATATGTAACGCCAGATGTAACCCAAAAGATTATGCAAAGGAGAACGAAACTGATGCTAAAATACCAGCATAAACATCTAAATCAACAGAAGATATCTCTTCATTTTTGAGATAAGGGTTAAGAAGTTGAGTTACTCACCAAGTACAAGAGACACCCAATCCCAGATTCGTCGGTTTGCCAAAGAACCAGAGAAGATTCAAACACTTCAAGGGAAAATACAGCTCCTGATATGGCTCCCACCGCAGCTCCTCTAATGAAGCCACTCTCTGTCTCTTGGCCTATCAACGCTCCAGTCATAGCTCCCAACAACGTTCCCACTGTCAACAAAGAAAAACAAAAACCATTACCTTATTCAATCCGCAAGAATACAGGTATCACGTGCTGACCCGAAAATACAGCAGACTGTGCGAATTTTAAAATTTCAGTACATGGGTGTGAGATATAAATATACATATAACAATCATCATGTGAAAAATGAACAATATAAAAAATTGAGTCTTGCTCGTATCAACAACAGATAACATGAACAAAATAATTGGCCTTCGACGATTTCGAACAGATGCACATGTCACAGAAACAGAGGCATTAGATTATTGGCCCTGGAAGAATCATAATTTTGGATGAATTTGAACATGGAAATAATACAAATACAACAAAACAAAAGCGAACATGTGCCAATCTATGCCATTAACAAATGGAACACCAGGTTTCACTGTTCTCTGAAAGTGGATTCCTGATTTGCACCAAAACACCTGATTCATTTAATCCCTAGGAAGAAACATAAAACCCCAAAAACATGTCTAGGGTTAAAACGAACGGAAGAAGCAGAAGAAGATTGAGACTTCGGCGAAATGTCCGAGGAAAACAACCAATAATGCTATCAAAAAAAAAAGAAGAAATGAATCGAATTCGAACCTAATGCAAAGCAGAAGGTCAAGATCGCAGAGAAGATGTTCCCGACGATGGCAGAAAACGCGAGGCTGCTAATCTGTCTCATCCTTTCAACGCAATACCGCAACGAAAACAGCACAGAGAGAGGCAAAGGACACGGATCTGCCAGAAAATCCATGTGGGTGGCCTAGAAATGGCTCGGATTGGAAGCTCAGATTAGGATAGAAGTCAGGGACTTTGGTTTACGAGAGAATTAAAGTCACTGGGCGAAGGTTATAGCTCAGGAGTGTGAGGAAGGAAAGTCGGAAACTGCCATCAACTAACCCGCATTTAAAGCATGGCTTACCGAATCACACATTCACACCATTCACTACTGCACTGGCAAAAGATAGAGCAGCTCATCCCTACTCGTCAGCCTTCGTCGGTAAAATCAGTACAGATTAGTTAAGAGTTGATAGAATTCTGGCCAGAAAATTCATAAACAATTACTCGTCCATCATTTTTCTTTAACATGTTTATATAAAATCAAATAAAATATCAAACAAGTAAGATTTCACGGACACGAGCGTGGATACGGGATACCAATAATCAAACATTGACTCAGAAAATTTACAATTTTTATGTTTTTAGTTTACAAAATTATACCAAATCATTTTTAAACTTAGGTAAAAAAAGTATGGAAAAAAATCTTAATTAATTAATTAATTACCAAAATATCACTGAGGCTGAAGTATTAACGCATCTGCCCCTGTAATCGATTACATACCTTATGTAATCGATTGCAGGGGGTCAGATCTTTTTTTTTTTTTTTTCATTTTTTGCACTATGTAATCAATTACGGTACTGTTTATTAATCGATTACACAAAATTTTCATGGTGTAATCGATTACTAATAGTAATAAAGAAGAGATTTCGAATTGGTGCATGACAAAACTGATTTCCAACTTCTTTTTATCTACAGATGCGACTTGGGGAAGGTCTTTTTGCCAACAATTAACCTTCTACCCTATACCTAGTCCATCGATGTACCTATATCCGTTTACATAACTATTTGGACGTTTACATTCATGGTTTTCTAAAACAACTAATTATAAACTGAACGTCACAATACATCAACAAATACTAATACACATAAGTTCACCAGTGTCATCATAAATGCAATACAATTACATAACTTGTCCACTTTAACCTTGCCTATTCCTCAACGGACACGTACGTATATTATGACCAATTTGCTTACAATGCTGACATCGGGACTAACTGCTTGACGGTTGAGACTCCACCCAATTCATCTTATTCTGTATCCTCGTAGACTTTGGTCTTCCCTTTCGATGGGACAAACTTGCATCTAAGATAACGATTGAGCCTTCTACTTGTTGAATCAATCGTTCATTGCCTATCGGGTACCAATGTGCAGCATATACTTGACTAATGTATTGCAAGGTGAACGCCGGGTCAACATAATCGTAATGGTTCAAATTTTCGGCCTTGCACACTGCTAACACGTGGACGCACGGATACCGTCTTGCAGTAACCCTCCCACATTGACATTTGTGGCTGATCAAGTCAACCCGCATTGTGTCCCCGGCATGTGCGTCCTCGACCTCAAATAACCATAATTCTCTGTCATATAGCACCACCTGACATACGACTGTCTGTCCGTCCATCTTTTGTATGCGGTCTTCAACCTTCTTAGACACTATCCTACCTTTAGTCATGTGTTTGGTAATCTCAACACGCCTCGTGACGAAATATTCGACAAGTCTACTACATGTGATCTTGACCAATGCGGTGATCTGTAGATTACGTGCCCCCCTGAGGACCTTGTTGACACACTCTGATAGGTTAGTCGTCATGTAACCAAACCTCCTTCTGTCTTCATCGTACGACATGCACAATTTCTCCTTTGGAGCCCGATCAAACCAGGATGAAACATGTGAGTTTGCCTCAATGAACTCTTGAAACTTTATATCAAACTGAATTTTTGAACTCATGTACCCTGCATGACACGCAAATGCAAACTCATCACAATGGAAACATAACCAATGATTACAACAAGTAAATGGAAGGTGAAATTTCATACCTAATGTCATAACAGTTTTCTTCAATTCAACATCCTTAAACCTGGTGTGAAAGTTGCTCTCGAAATGACGCAGGCAATACACATGATATGCATTTGGAGGCTGCCATCCATGGTGATCTTTAACCGCCTTTTTGATACTGGCGTGGCGGTCAGATATCAGACAAATGACCTGCCTCTGGGTCACATGAACACGCAGGAGATCAAGGAACCACAACCAATCATCGTACTTCTCACCAGAAGGAACGACCGCAAAGGCAATGGGCAGTAGCTTCCCATCCTTGTCCTGTGAAGTCGCAATCAACAAAGTCCCTCTATATTTTCCATACAGGTGGGTGCCATCAATTTGCAGTACTGACTTGTCGTATTTGAAGGCCTCAACGGTCTGGTGAAATGTCCAAAATACCCTACGGAATATGCGCATGTCAGTGTGGACACGCTGTCCATCGAAAGCTTCAAAGGTATCAAGCCTGAACACCAAACCCACATTGCACTGCGTCATGTATGTTAACCAATTGAGCAGGAATGCATACGATACCTCCCAATCACCAAACAACTTCACAATTGCCTTCATTTTTGCCCTCCAAGCCTTCCTGTATGTTACGTTATGTCCATACACACGCTGTATCCTCTCTTGTATTAGCGTTGGTTTAACAACTGGATCTTCTCTTAACATACCTAATGAAAACACCGTATAGTGCATTAATGTGCTATCAATAAATATGATGAATGACACTGCAACAAAATAGAAAACATACCGATGATGGTTGTATATGTAACGTCTAAATCCAACTATCTGTGGTCCTGGACGAGAGCTTGGTTATGGCAGGTGTAATTTTGACCCCAGTTACGAATCACCTAACAGTTTCCATTCTTGGGGACCATTGCCCTCATGTACCAAGGACAACCGTCGGTATGGTTTTGACACCTCATGACAAACCTATGGTCATCACTTTTCTCAACTATGCCTGTGCGACGAGACTTCACGCAATATAATTTTACGGCATGTTGCATTTCCGACTTCAAAGGAAACTGTTGATATAAATAGCATGGATCACTTAAATGCCAACCACCTTGCATGTCATCATCACCATACAACATCTCCGTCTCATCATCAGGATGCGCCCAATTAATGCTGGAATAGTGCGAGCTTTCATTCCAGAATGGCTCAATATTAGTCCCGACAGCTGTACAAACGATTCTTTGTCAAAACTACTGAATACAAATTACAGATACAAATACAAATTTACTAACTTACCACTGCTAACTAGGTCCACACGAAGCGGTGATGGTGAATCACCCTCGACATCAGTGTCTGACGAGTCACCTAGTGGAACCACACTATCAGGTTCTCTCTCCTCGCTGTGAATATCTTCGTCTTCCTCACACTCGTCTTCGTGATCCTCCCCCTCCTCCGTCAATCTCAACTGACTTAATGCTTGTAACAGTGCAGATAAACTGACGGCTCTGTCTTCTTGACCATAATATTGTGGAGATCTTGTACGCATGGAAACAGACGATGCTTCACCGGATTCAACCTCAACATAAATCTCAATGAAATTTTGTGATTTCCGATTGTCAAAGGCATCTATAATGCATTCTACGTCTTCATCATCACACACATCATTACTAATGTAGTATACACTATCAAAACCGACAACAGTCTCCACTTTGACAATCAACCGATGAATTAAGTAGCAGCCATGTAGCCCCAATTTTCGGCAAACCCTTTCTTTGAGCTGGTTGTACGTGGTGGCCCGATTGATTTTCATCATTTTGGTTTTTCCTTCAAATTGAACACTATCGGGTCCTTCAAAATGCCTCCCACTATGGTAGATTACGGCAACGTAGTCGTTAGAACTTGAACTCACCCTTCACAACAGAAATTGGGAGCTAGAAGGGAGTGAGTTTCAAATTCTGCACAAAAACAAAGATGGATGAAGTTAAACTACAAAGATTACACAACAATACCACATTCAAAGAGGAGAATGGCCTTACACTTTGATGGGTCGCACAAAAATCGTCTAAAACACGAGCAACCAGAAACTCTAGGGCAGAAACGAAGAAATGACCACGAATGAGCTCAACTTGGCTTTTAAAAACACATCTGTCGAAATGTAATCGATTACGGTACTGTATCGTAATCAATTACGTTCGTAATCGATTACGTAAAAATTATATTACGTAATCGATTACGACACTCATCGTAATCGATTACAGGGTGCCAATTTTATGTAATCGATTACTAAACAGTACCGTAATCGATTACATAGTGCAAAAAATGAAAAAAAAAAAAAAAAAAAAAAAAGATCTGACCCCCTGTAATCGATTACATAAAGCATGTAATCGATTACAGGGGGCAGATGGGTTAATGCTTTTGCCTCAGTGACATTTTGGTAATTAATTAATTAATTAAGGTTTTTCCGTACTTTTGCCTTTAAACTTGCACTATTTATAAATTTGAACTAACTCCCCAATTTACACGCTAATTTTATCGTTTTCTATTTCTATGTTTATAACTTAAAAAATTGTGTTGATTCATTTTTAAAGTCGTACCAGCTAACATTTTTTATTTAATCATGTTTATTGACTTTATATGTGAATTGAGTGAGATAGATTATGAATGTTTATTGATTTAATTTTAATTATTTGAATTTAAAATATATTTAAATCAAATTTCTGTCTTTTTTATATTTTAATTATAAATTATTAATAGAAATTTAATGGTAAAAGTAAATATTTGTGACTTTACTATGAGAATTCACAAAGTTTACATCGCTATTACAGATTTATTTGAATTTGTGAGTTTGACAAGCTTAAATATAATAATAAATAAGTCAAACAACCAACGAATAAGATTCCTTCAATATTAGTAATTAGTAACAACATAGTAAAAACACTTTTTTAAAGAATACAATTAAATAGAACATGTAGTTTGAAGTAAACTTTTAATTCAATCTTATTATTATTCATAAATCAGTGGTTTCTATGACAAAAAAAGCGTTGTTTTGATACAAAATATGTATAATGATCCCTATAAAGTTTGGATTTGGCTGCCCTCTTTGTCAAGGAGGGTTTGCTGTAGCATTTCTTAGTGCAAAGAAAAAAGTAACATTACGGAAAAAAAAACATTTTCAGTGCAAAAATCCTGCAGCAGATACTCCTTGTCAAGAAGGGTAGCCAAATCCATAAAGTTCTTACTAAGACGTACTATTTTTTACAAGTTGCCAATATTATTATTAGTCATTTTCTATACTATTTATAATACAATAACAAACAGGTCAGAGCTTAAATTAAAAAAATATTGACTTATTACGATTTATTCCAGTGACACTAATTTTAGGATAAATTGTGCCAATGAGAGTTGGCACAGATGGTAAAGGATCCAGGACTAAGTCCTTGGGTCGTGGGTTCAATACTCTCTGCCGTTGCTGGGACTCCTTTGGTAGGCGATCTCGTAAGTCCCCAGTAAGTGCTCATAGAGCCTGAGGCCATGCCCTAACCTTGGTGAGGGACTGGTGTCGAACCCCTCCAAAACTTTCATGTATAAAAAAAAAAGGATAAATTGCGTAACTGATGAAATAAAGTAAATTGGCAGGGGAATTAAATAAAATGCTACTTTGGATTTTTTGTGGGTTCATTGTCTCATAAAAGCTGTTCATGTAAATACATTTTGTGGATAAAAGGTGCATGAATCTCCTTTCATCCAAATGAACAGTTTTAATGATTTTTTTTTTTGGGTCTGGTAATTTTAGTAAGGTGTTTATGGATAATCATGGATAGCAAAATGTGAAGTGTGTGCTCATAAGTTTGTTCAGTGAACAAAATAACAAGTGAGACTCACATTCATTGATTTGTTCAATGAACAAAGATTTGATGCACTATCTTCAGGTTCAATGAATGTTTAAGCTATTAAATGTACATGTTAACATCCATGTACAGTGAACAAAGAAATTCAATAAAGCGACTTTCTCTTTTTAACGAATTATGATCTCAATTTCAAATATTTTGGTTGTGTAGAGATACTTTCCAACAATAAATTTGAACACTCAAACAATACTATTTCTATATAATTACCATGCTTCACATTACAAAAGTTGGCACAGGGTTGACACCGGAAACCCATCAGGATCAAGACACACCTATAAACTCAGAGAGGGTTTATAGAGATATTTATAGATTGCCCACCAATAAGATCGTTACATCAACCCGTAGATATCAAACTTATTCCCTTTTAAAAGTGAAAACCGATGACTCAGTCAATTATACTACAACTCATTCCTCATGGTGTTGGCACATCAATTTTTTTTTTTTTTGATAGAAGACAAGGGGGGATCAAATCTAGGACCTAAGGGGGGAAATGAATCCCAATACCACTGCACTATAAGTAGTGCTGGTTGTTGGCACATCAATTGATGTAACTGATCGATTGTAAAAGCTTGGGCCTAAAGTATAATCGGAGAGATGGCCTAAAAATACACTTAATTAGAGGAAAAATACATAACATAATCATTTCTTATAAAACAATAATATTTTTAATTTTGAAATTTCTCTCAAAAGTTTAAGAACTTAAACGTTCTTTATTTAATATCCTATTGTTTACTACTCGATGTTCTAAGTGTTATAATTTATATATAGCTGATTACAATTAAATATATAAAAATTTAGAGTCTCGCGGGAAAATTAATTACACTTGCTAACTGCGTTTAAGAGAGTACTTGTTGGGTCAAAAATTAAAGTTTTACATTGGATGTGATCCTCTTGACTCTTCATTCTATTAAAATTAATCTTTTTAAACGAAATATACAAATTAGTTCAATTTTACTTCTTAACCTAAAATCAAAGGTGTTGAGTTCACTAGTTTTTCAGCTATATACACACTTATTTTTATCTAAGATGTGAGATTTCTTTTTATTAACTTGACCCCAAACAATATACATAATTTAAAGAACATCAGTTTTCAGTCCAACTTTTAGAGAAAACACGAGCTATCAAGATATTTATTTAATCTTATGAACAAGCTTATAAGGACCATACGGTTGCAATTTGAAAAAAGGAAAAACCAAAAGAGACACATGGAATAAAACTCAAGTTAGAAAGCAGATATAGATTTACTCATCTTACATATTATCTCGTACATTTTTTTTTTCCTCAGCCTCCGTAATGCAAGATTAACAAATACGTCAAACTTTTATTATGATATTGCTAATATAAATGACACAAAGAAAAATGAGGGGAAAAAGCAAAGAGCTAGTCAAGCCATACAATCAAAATTACAAAATGTCGCATGATGCTGTGAGGTGTTAATAATATTTCCTTCAGAGACTTGGAGGGAACCATCGTCAAGTACTTGATCCAATTGGTACAACAATGGCGCAAATAATTCAAAAGCCTGAAAACGAAAAGATTTTGTGAGAATGTGAGGGGAAAACAACAGTTGGTATATTAACACTCCCTCATCCCATCTCCTTAAAAAAATCAACCGACTCTTAAATTAATGACTATATATTGAGATATGGGTAATATATGTTGTTCTACAATTATATCACACACGTGTTAATGTGTGTGTGTGTGTCTGATTCATTCAGTTAATCTTATGAGGGAGATCAAATTGCCCAACAAGCAATGTTATCATTGGCCAAACAATGTTATCATTTCAGAATTCAATGATATTTCCAGACTAATCAATTGTAGAACATACACAATAACACGTCTAGCTCCTATGTGTAGGACCAGAGGTAGTAATATTTTTCAACAGCGCAAGGGTAGTGGGACAATTACCTTGCAGCAATTTATTTTTAAACTTTGTATTCATTGACACGCATCCATTTGGTACTTGACCACTTGTTGCCCTTGATTACTGGACAACCTCCTGAAGAGGATCAACAGAAGAGTCTAATTAGTTAATCTCCTCTAAAGGTGAATGCTGTAATCACATCAAGCAGCTCAATAATAAAAGTATGGTATCTTACCGTGTAAACTTGAAGGATCTAAAGATGCATCTGGCCTCATGCTCCAGAAAAGTAAAGCGTCACCCTGCTTCGGCTTAATCGAAAGTCCTTTCTTTCCACAATCAGAAAGTTCATTCCACCATGGCACAGAGCTAAAATTTCCCTTGGCAGATGGGAACACTGTCTCACCCCCCTCTTCAACATCTGTACTGTATCATTAAATACAAGAACAAAACAAAATGAACCTACTCATATCCAAAAGGGACCAAGAAGAGAAAGGTGAGAATAATCAAGAGGGCACTTGGTGTCACTTACAGGTACATCAGCACAGTTGCTATACGCTGCCCACCATTCTTGGTGTTAAATTCATCTTGAAAGTAGTCATAGTGAGGCTCATACTTCTGTCCAACTTCATAGTGCAGAATTTGAAGTCCTTCACCATGCTCTGTATGTCGTGAGACACAGTTTATATAGTGGTTTTGGAAGTATGTGAATAGGATGAATAACTATTTACTATATTACCCAAAAAAAAAAACTATTTACCATATCTAAATATCACAAACAAGAAATCCAGAAGGTGAAAGTAATTACAAATATTTCTATCATGGCCATCAGATGGAAATAATTCTTTTCATGAGTACAAACAGAGCCAAGTTAACCGCAATAGCTGTGTCCATAACTAATAGCACTAATTCAAGATCCCTAAATGGAAGAAATATTTTGCAATATTAAAAACATTAATTACTAAAAATAATATGGATGCGAATGAGTGATTTTTTTCTAAAAGAAATCATTTCTCCGAAATCTTTATTGTTTTTCATCTCAGAATACAAAACAAAATCACAAAAATCCACAACGGTTCACAAACAGGATCATTGTTTAGATATACAACTTCACTTACACAGAAATACTAATCTGCATATATAAATATCTCATACTAATTAAATGTCCTAATAGCAAGCTAAATACTAGTTTGAATTTAAGAGGTCCAAAGTACTTACCTACGGGTATAAAAGTAAAATCAGCAATTCTTTTCTCAATGTTCCTCACAATCTTATCACGTCCTCTGGCCAGAAATGTTCCAGAACTTGTACGTACTCTACATGTCAAAGTAGAATGGACAGTTAAAATATTCAGTCAAGGAAGGGGCAAGGGCATCTAAATAAAGCAAGCAATTATTTGTTTTCCTTTTTGTTGGAAATAAGCCATTATTTATTTTCAATAATGAATTCACATGAGACTTGATAGACAAGGATGGGGGAATAACCAAACCTGCTGTCTTTACTCTTTCCAGTTTCACTATCAACAACTGTTGACTTGTGCATATGTGGCTCAGCGATCTCGATCAGATATTCACATTCCTCCTTTGTCTGCTCAGATTAATCAGTTCAACTTTAGTATTTGAAAAGTGGAGGTCACACAATAAAGCATATGAATGCTCCAACAGAGTATAACAAAGAGTTTGACACATTGCCAAAGTAACCTTGTAATTATAAGACGCATAATGTTCTGCCCAGCAAGGTGTAGCAGAGGAAAATATAGAAACACAAGTTGCCAATTTGGCGACATCATAAGCATCAATCCATGAAGATGGAGGTAAAAGGGAGGAATTTTACAAGAACAACAGTTTTACTTCTGGTGAAACAGTATTCAAACCACCCAATGCATTTTTTTTTTTTACTTTTGAGACAACCTATAAGCCGTTGCTGTACTAAATCATTTTCATAACATGCATTGATATCACCAAATATTAGGCATTTCTTCTTTCTAAGAGATCATGACAATAATTCAGATAAGATTTTCAATTCTACAAAACAGCATCCTTTTTTAGAAATCTTTTATAAAGCACATGATGGAATTGTTAGCGAAGCATCTGAATGCATTGCAAAAACCTGGATTGCAAGTGACATCAGCAAAAAAATTTCCTTTTTTCATTTATCAGACATGCATAAGTATTTTGCCAATCAGACAAACTTGAATTTGCAGTGTCCGCTGGACGACGCCCCGCGGAACTTCCAAGTTGAGTATAGACAGAATAGAAAACAGCAAAAAATTGAGAATGCCGGGAAAAAAAAAATTAGAACAGCAAATATTAATTCTTAAACTCACCAGAAAATTATGATAAACAAAAGCTCTAGGCTCCCAGGATATTATTTCAACCCACCGCTCTCCCCTTCCCTCTTCATCCTCACTTCTGCTTAATAACAGCGAGAACAGAAAAATTCAAACCATCTGACAGAAAAACAAAATCTAAACAGGAAAAGAAAAAAGAAGAAGAAGACAACCAAATCGAATTGAATCATAAAAGCGACCTACGGCCATACCTGTCGTGAGTGCTACGAATTATGGAGTTAAGATCGTTGGCCTTTGGGAAATCGCGACCACCAGAACTACTGGGAACGGAGAGGATGCCGAGAGCAAGAAGGATGAGAACGAGCAAGGTGAAGATGACGAGCAAGGTAAGGATGAGCGTGGAGGAAGACGATTTCCGAGGAGGAAGGCGCGAGTACCTGGGCTTCACCATCGTGGATCTCCAGGGATCGAAATTGGAATGTTGATCTGAAAACTCAATGCAGATCCCAATAAATCGAATTGAAAGGAATAAAAAAATATGAACTACACACTGCCTCTAAGCTCTTACAAGTTCCAGCTTCCTTCTCCGGCAAACTGAACTAAGCTCCCACGAGATGGCCTGCCTTGTCTTGCGTTTCTGCAGATTTGTCGGAGAATGGAACTGTGGGCTCCTTGTTATTACTCTCCAGAACTAAATATATTAACTTTTTTTTAATGAATAAAGAAATTAGAGTCCTACATTATATATCTTTAAATTATATATTAATATATAATAAGATAATTTAAAAAATAATAATAAATATAAATGTTTTAAAATAGTATAATCATTTTTTTCATATATATTTTTTTAAAAACTATGTTTTAAGTTCTTTCATTTATTATAGATTTAATGATCTTGACTTCGAATCCGCCCAATGTGGACTTTTTAATTTTTATATTACGATTTATCAATCGCCCATTGGTTTACAATTACAATAATGGGTAGGTAAAAAAAAAATTAAAATATAATCAATAGTAAATAAAATTTAGTAATTTAAGTTAATGTCTTGTTATGATAGTGATTGATCAATAATCAATCACTTAAAATGGATTACTTATTAGCGAAAATAAACTTATTTTGGCCCATTTTTCACAGAAATAAGGCTTAAACATCTATATAAGATATTAGTGATTCTAAAAGTCCATAAAAATTAATTTTTTAACAATCAAGGTCATGGCTTATATTTTTCAAAATTATCATCAATGCTTTTGAAAATTACTCTCACACTTCTTAAGACTTGTAGCAACCTCTCTCTACAGAAATAAATGAATAAAATTTTAAAGTGTTATAAATATTTTACCATAAATTTCTATATTTATGAATGACCATAAATATCTAATTTGTTATATTAGGTATAGGGAGGATAATGCTTTTGCTTACTACCTAGTAAATTAGAGCTTGTGCAAGAAGGTGGTGTTCATTTTCTGGGCTGTTTAAGGCCCAGGTTTATTACGCTTATTGGTTAATTTAACAAAAAAAAAATGACGACGAGGCCTCTAATAAAAGAATATTGGTGCTTAACCCAAAAAAAGAGAGGATATCTTAATGAATTGATTAATAAGCACTAAAATTTTTATTCAAATGGGAAAAATCTTATAAAATACACACCACTATATGCTTTGCTTTTTTTTTTTTTTGCTCAAAGTATATGCTTTGCTTAGAGAAAACAAAAAAAGACAAGTAGTTGAAACTTTTGGAATATAGAGTGAAATATTAACGGTACATGGTGAAAACATGTAAGTCTCGCTAGGAATTTGGCTATGATCTTTTGCAAATGACCAAGTGTAAATTGCCCACTTTTTTTTTTTTTTTTTGCAAAGCACTTTTCTTTTGGGTAAGAGTGCCCATTTACATTGGTCCTTTGCAAAGGACCATAGCCAAATCCATCTCGCTAGAAGCCAGTGCCAGTCTCTTGTCGATACTGGCCGGTTATTGAAATAAAACTAAAATGCAGTTCCATGAGCTCAACCGATGCAAATAAATATTGGTAGAGGGTAAAGATAATTTTGGTTGGAAAGATGAACACTACATTTTAAATGCAACCCTTAGTATATAAAAAGTTTAAAATCCTTATTTATGACTCAATCTAACTTGATTTGCCTTGAAATGATAGACATTTTGGGTTTTCGGTGGCTATTAACTGATAAAACTTTTAATCATTCATATTTTGAAAAACTTAAGTATCAATTTTATATAAAAAGACTCGTATATAATGTTGTGATATCTAGCTGAATTAAAATTATAGAAATACATTATTTATAATGGTCAAAAGGAAATATAAACGCAAGGCTTTCATGAGATTGTCATAATCCCAACGGAATTAGGGACTTGATTTCACATTTTTTCTTTTCTGGTCCACTTTTATTATTTACTCTTTCATGACCATTGGATGAAATAATCCACATTTCCTTCGTATCCTTCTCTCTATTTCCTTCCTATCTTTTTCTTCATTGTAATAATATTTTTATAAAGTATTTAATGTGGATCATTATATCTTCATCCATGATAAAAATGAATAAAGGATGAGAGTGGACTTGAAAAGAAAATAAAGTCCAACTAAAGCTCCTTCCAATGGTTGATTTTTTTTTTTCAACCTCCGTGACATGGGTAATTAAAATGTGTTCATGTCTCGTAGACGTGGAATTTCCAGGGAAGTTGTTGGAATTTGTGATAAACATGTTGAATAAATGCAATATTAATAAATGCAGCTTGGTTTCCTTGCAAATCAAGAGACAAATGGACTAAAAATAGAACTTGCAACTACGATACATCAAAAGATGAGAATTGTCCTTCTAATAATACTCTATCTAAGGATGATTCAACAAACTCAGGCTTCTCGTGGTAGCTTCTTGGGGCAGGGTCAACATCTGAACCTTAAAAATGTCTCCATGACCCATAGGTAGCAGTAGATATTAGCAAACTACACTTAAAACTTACTTCCTGGATTTTGTATCCATAACAACTGCAAACATATTCACACTAGCACTCTTTACCATTCTATGACAGTAAGCTGTATTGCATCGGTTGTTCTGCATTATTATTGACTTCCGGCGAGCATCTTCTATTTCTTTACCATTCCGGGACCTAGGAGGACTCAGAATCGTTGCACGCACAACAGAAGCTGCATTCTCCTTCTTATGTGAATTTCTGTCCGTTTTCTCCTCCTCTTCCTCTTCATTGGCTGCACAAACTCGCTCTCTGCAGTGAAAGCTAGCCAATCAATCCAGAAGACACGAGAAAATCAAATAGCAAAGCCACTAGGGATTCAGGTTTAGGGGTCAGTATAGTACCTGGGCAATGAGGCATATTTCCTATAAAGCAATGTTCTTCTTTCTGCTCTGCGCTTGCTTCTTTCTACTCTTCCATTATTTTCCTCAAGATCAGCAAATTGGTGCTTGAAGCCATCAAGTCCACTGGGAAAGTTTTCGTCATATGATCAATGATTTCCAGCAGAGAATGATATAAACAAACATAGAAGTTACTTAGATACAATTTCGTAGGAGGGAAATAAATACCCTCAAAAGAGGAAACTATATGATCAACTTATAAAGTTCCTACCGATGTGGGAACCATCAATTCAGAGTAATCCCACTCTCTAATGGACATACTTAAATCATCAAATCAAAATGCCGTATCGTGGATTCTGGAACTAGCTGAATTCGATGGATCTATTAGTCAAATAAAAAACATTATTCCGAACTAGATCTAATTATGGGCTTCTTTGCAGGGGTGTTATGAACTCAAAATACAAAAGTTTTCTATGAGAAATAGGGTGGCCTGTCTCACATAAGTCTCCCACCAGGTGGGGTCTAGGGAGAGTCAAATATACACAATCTTATTTCCATAAGCGGAGAGGCTATTTCTATTATCAGATCACTTAGGACCTTATGAATTTTGAAGGGCTGCAATCTTGGATGTGAATCATAGAAATTATCAGACTATTTTTCTCCTTGAGATCAGATCATAAAGAAGATTTTCTCCTATTGGTAAAATTCGGTTACTAAGATCATCAAAAGCAGTTGTCAAATACGATGCCTGACCTGGGATACATAAAGCTAGTCTTCCCTGCATCGCGTACATACTCCCGCAGCATCTCTGGATGATATTCTAAAATCTTCATCCTCAAAAAATAAATCAGATTAGACATCTAAACCAAGAATGATAAGAAAGAATAAAATACTCAACTTCATGACGGTAACAAGCATCACAGTTGGGTTTATACCTCTCTATATATTAATTCTCTTACATCATCTTCGGTCAATTTTTTACTATCAAACTCGAACTCAAACTTTGAAATTGGTTTCATGGATGGTTCATCAGCCAAATTAGCCAACCCATGAAAATAGGGATCAGCTAGCGCCTATAAAAAGGAAATTATATACCAGAAGTTGAACTGCATATGTTTCAGATTATATAATAACAAAAGAGAGCACTGAATTTCTGAATCTTACCTCTTTAGCAGATGGACGCTCCATAGGATCAAACGCAAGCAAGCGCTGAAGTAAATGAAGAGCCATTGGGTCTGCATGAGGAAATTTTTCTGACAAAGGAATGGATGGCTTTCTCCCCATGCTATTTAAATATGTTCTAGCTTCTTCATTTCTAATCTGAACATATTAATGAAAAAGCTAAATGATATGATCATGAATTTATGACCAGGCTGTAGAGATCTTCTGGAGGACAACTACTACAAAAGTAACAAACCCTTGCAATGCATTCTGCAGGAGGAGTTCCAAGCAAATCAGTCATGAGATCCAATTGATGCTTCACATTCTTTCCAGGAAATAAAGGCTCCCCAGATAGCAGTTCCGCAAAAATACATCCTATGCTCCAGATATCTATGGCAGGGGTGTACTGCATAAGAAATAGTTTTCAGAACATCAGGAAACATTAAAAAGAAGATAAAAAAACTGAAAAATCCTTGTCTATTCTTATTGAGCCAAAACTGCGTCACAGCTAGTCTAACATCAAATACACTTGGCAAAGCTGCATTGGTCTAGGAATGCAAGATTTCATTTCTTTTGCCTGGACCTCATGAACTGAAGAGTGCCTCAGAAGAAACAAAATGGTGGGTCCCATTTTGATTTTAAAAAGGCGTTTCATATATAATTGTTAAGTTCTCAATATATAATATATGTGAACTCAGCATAGCAAAGAAGTACAGACCCTCAATCCTTAATAGAGGCAAGGAAATGTTATGATCCTTAACAAACAAGAGATAAGAGTGTACGTTTTCTAGAGTCCTAGGAAGGTTTTTAGTACATATTAAGATTAGTACAAGAGTAACTACCAAGTCACAGCAACTACAGCATTCTTACAGCTTCAATACCAGCAAGGGCCATGGTTAGTAAATAAACTTCAAAACATAAATACTTATTAGAATAATAGACGAAGGAGTTAAGAATCATAATGCCTTTGCAAGATAGTCGGATAATAAACAGAATGTGTCAAAATAAAATCAAATTAGTTTCACAAACCTTGGAGAAAAAAGAGCCACATAGCTCCGGAGCACGGTACCATCGAGTCGCCACATAATCCTTGGTAAGCAGAGAAAGATAGCTATCACGATGCAATATATGCTCAGCAGAATAGCTATAAATCAATAAATCAAATGATAGATAAATGAAGCAGCACATTTAGACTAAATCTTTTGGAAATGATGAGATTGATTATACTGCAAGTGCTATGAAAAAATGCCACATAAGCATTATGGTAAAACTCGAGTCAAAGATGCTGCTAACAGAAGATTTCTAATTCTCAGTTTATTTGGAATTTTGCTGTTAGGAGAAAAAGCAACCATTGAATGATAAGAGAACATACTGTCCAAAAAATAGCAGATGGGACATCATCAAATGATGCACGGGCAAGCCCAAAATCACAAATCTTGAGTTTGCAGTCTGCATTAGCCAGAATGTTCTTTGGTTTCAAGTCTCTGTGGAAGACATTCGCTGCATAATCAATGAGACTAGATATCAGAGAAAATAAAGTCTAAAAGTTCATGAGTAAATAAATCTATAAGTATACTTGACCCAACTTATAGGCTTAGACCAAAGGTTAGTGCTTGGGTTGATAAGATTAAATACCCATCAATCGTTATCAAAGCCAGGTCAACAACTAGCTTTTAGGGTAAGGTCACCCATCTGACATAGATACCCATCAATTGGTATCAAAGCCAGGTCAATTTCTAGCTCTTGGGGTAGGGTTTTTTATCTCACTTAGTACACCCATCAGTATTTTATACACTCAAATCATTTTCTACTCTTTATTTAAGGGCCCTAATAAAGTTGGATTCAGCTAAGTCTATGCCTAAGATGTTTAATGGTCTTTATTCCAAGCATGGACCAACCTAAGAAACATTCAGTCAAGGACATTCTGGCAAGATATCAAACCTGAATGTATGTACTTTAGAGCTCGAAGGAGCTGGTACAAGAAGAATTGGCGGTGTCCAGGGGTGAGATCATGGTTTATTTCAATAACCTCATCAAGATCAGATTCCATCAACTCGAACACCACATAAATGTCTTTAAATTCTCTTTGGCATGGAGGGAGCATGATGTGCTTTATTTCTACTATATCTGGATGTTTGAGCAGGCGAAGGAGCTTTATTTCCCAAAGGATGCGAATGGCACTAGACTTATTTTCAAATACATTGTTCATCTTCTTGATAGCTACCCTTTCTCCACTGTGTCTATCAACTGCAGATGCAACAACACCATAGCTACCCTTGCCAATAACTTCTAGAATTTTGTACCGACTAGCCTCCCCATACTCGGTGAAAAAATCTTCATCAATCATTGTCTAAGTTCAACCAAAACAACATTAGAAAAGCTTTAGAAAGATAACACAATGAGCAAAATAGCACCAAAAGGACAATTGATGCCAAATGACTTACATTCAGCTGCAAATATGCAGATCTCATTGCTGTTATTAATATAATTTCCATTGATTGAAAAATTGTGCATAAATACTACTCCTTCTAGTCCTTATTATAATGTTCTTAAATGTCAAAAAAAAATTAGACAATGATGTTCTTAAATGTCAAAAAAAAAAAAAAAACAAAACAAAAAAATTCCAGTTTTATATCCAAGTAAAACGTTCTGGTAAGTTTGATAATCCTCCCTATAATCTATTTCCTTCAACATAAGGATTCTGTTCAGATTTTCTGATAGCATTTCAATATGTTTGACAATGAGAGATGTAATTGATGAGAATACAACCAGAGCACCCTTTAATATAAATGAAAATGACTTGATGATTATTGAGTGAGTTAATGCTTTATTCTTTGAAAGATTACTATTTAATCTTTCCGAATTGAAAATGTCAAGTTTACTCTACAAGCAATCAAACTCAGCACTAAGACAATTCGTTCCAGATTCATGGACATGCCTAGTAATTCACCGAAGAAAAGGAACTAATCAGGATAAAATCTCAAAGAGTGGTTTTTTCGTTATATTTTGAACTTGTCAGACAAACTTCTATAATCATCAATCACGCTTAAAATTCCTCAAAGTTGGGAAGAAATGACAAATGATAATATTACAAAAACAAACAAACAAAAATATCAGTGCAGAATTGGCTCAAGAAAAAGATAGAACTAAATGCAGCAACAAAACTCGATGTGCAGGCCCTATCTTAATATTCTATTCAAGCACACAGGGAGAGTCAGAGACAGAGTGAGCACAACCGGACCTGTAACATACAAGAGGCCCGGTTATTAACAAGGATGCAAAGCACCACGTGATCCAGATGCAATGCCAAAATATACCAAGTACGATAGAGATATGATCAAATTGAATACATATTAAATGAAAGTGGATGTTTGAATCAAACCTGTATCAATTGTTTTCTCAGATATGTTCAACAAAATGCGTATCTGAAGGCTTTCAGCTGAACTCTTCACACAGAGATGAGCGATCATGAACTACACGCCGTAGCTCGCCGGAGGATGTGATGAAGGATCGATAAGAATGGAGACGTGACGTAGGAAGCGCGGCTGAACGGGCTCAATCTAGGCTGGATTCGGAGATCGGAGTTCGGCGGAACGGGGCGGGATGCTTCATTTCCGATCTGATCCAACGGTTCAGCTTTTTTCTTATCTCAAAGGCGATAGTTTTATGGTAACTAATTTTTACTTTTTTTTACTGGTTGAAGGCAAAAATGGTTGTGGAAGTGAATGTGTCACTGTGGGTGAGGTTAAGATATAGCTACGAACTGACGAAAATTACTCCTATCTTAGTGGGACTAATTGACACTTTCTGAGGTTCTAATTTATAAAAGGTTTAGCGATAAATACTCAATTTTACATCCTTAATCTATGAAAATGGTAAAGAAGGCTGATTTTTTATTTTTTTTATTTACAAACTTTTAATTGATTAAACAAGAACTAGATCGCTTGATTATAATGTTTTAAGTCAAAGAGATTTATAGGAGAAGGTAGAAAAAGTCAAAGTGATACAAGGAAGGAATATCGTATAATACCATAAAAAAATATCTGAATAGTCTATATATATAAAAGTCACACGTTTTGTTTTAATGATGCTTCGAGGAATAAGGAGATAAGTTTTTCAAACGCATTTTTTAAGTTTTAATTAGGGAAAATTGATTTCAGGGCCCAAGTTAGTAAAATAATTACAAAAAAAGCCCAAGAAACATTCACATGGGCCTTTTCTGGCATTTTTTCAAAAAGCGCTAGGGCCTTTTCTGGCATTTTTTCAAAAAGCGTTAGCAACTATATCAGTAGCGTTTAACAACTATATCAGTCCTCGTTAACAACTAAATCAGTCTAATTAACAACTACATTTTAACAACTACATCTGTAGCAATTAACAACTACATCAGTAGAAATTAGCAACTATATCCGTACATTTTTTTTTGAAAAAATTCTAGAAAAGGCCCTAGGGCCTTTTCTGGTATGTGAATGTTTCTTGGGCCTTTTTTGTAATTAATTTCCTAGCTTGGGCCCTGAAATCAATTTTCCCTTTTAATTAAGCTATATATCTATATATTTTTCCTTTATTGTTCAAGAAAAATATATATTTTCCTTGATTCTTATTATAAGACATCAATTAACTAGTATTCTTGATTTTTTTTTATACTGCACTTATAAGTTTTCAATAAGCATTTAATTTATTTTTTATGTCTGTCCATAATTAATAATTAATATGATATTTGAATTTTAGGTAGATGATAAATGTAATATTGAAAATTATTTGAATTTATGAAAACTTTTATATTTTAAATTGTTTTTATTGGTTGGAAATAGGGGAATATAATAATTTAATTGACTTTTCCCTACTAAAAGTAGGTATTAAATTGTTTTATTTTGCGACTATGGGCTTTTTTAAATAAAGAAAAAATAATAATTAATACACATATAATTTAAACATTGAACTTTCTAATTGATGGGCAAAGGAATGAAAGCCGTTGTACACTAACAAACCATCCGTAAAAACATGCTCTACAACAAAGATAAGCAAAACGCATCCGCCAAAGGAAGAGCCGCAAGAGTAGAAGAGAAGAAACCTAATCAAATCATAAACGTATAATACATGTATCCACATTTAGGTTAACTGTTGGAGAAGTGACTTATTTTATATTTGATTTATGTAGAAGTTAGATAAAGTAAAAGTGATTTTGTAAATGTGATTTGTGTTTAAATTGACGCTGGTAAAAGTGATTTTTTTTTTTAATTGAACGAAACATATTTAAATTATTATTTAAAAAATTAGTTAAACAAAAAATGATTGGAATTACATGAATGTCAAGGGAAAATTATATTATTATTCTTTCCCAACTAAGTTGTTGTCGCCAAAAAATCACAGATCCATCGCTGGAAATCACAAAGAACTTCTTGATTGTGCTCTGGAAGAAGAACTTTGAAGGTCTTTGGTGAAGTTCAGAAGGAAGAAGGTCGACAGCATGTCTCTGAAGTTTTTGGGGATGCATAGTGAAGGTCCAAAAGGAATATGAAGGTAAGGCTCAGCGACTCACATTTCTCCTCTCCAACTCTGGATCTCTCTAAAGCTCTAGTCAATATTTTCTTTCTCTATTGCTCGATCTATGTTCTCAGCTTTTAGCTTGTCGCTTTCACTCTTCCTTTTTGGTCCTCCAAGCTTCCACGGTGAGGATGAAGAGAAGTCGCCAACGACGATGGTGGTAAGAGAGGAAGTCTATGGCAACTATAAGAAGGGCAAAGGCGGAAGAAGCTTGGAGATTGAGCACGATGAAAGAAGAGAAGTGTGAGATACTCTGCAACGCTCCAATTTTCAACTTTTGCTTAGATGAAGTTCTTTTGGAAGAAGCCCATTCACTCATAAGTTTACCAAACATCTCTCAACTAGGCTTTTTTCCCACTCAGGTTTTTTTATATATAAAAAACTCACTAAGATTTTAAGGCGTTAAATGCCAATCCAACAAGTTGTATGTAATTAATTAGTCATATTCAGTTGGCCAAAAAAAAAAATTGTTTGCATTGAAGAACACTTTAAGATGGTTTGATTTGACAACGGTTTTCAAATTACATCATGGGGTTTTAAGCAAATATTTAGACTAAATTTTAATAGTTCAAAATTATTTATTATTTGATATTTAATATCACCACAATACTTTTATATGATATCAAATCTTTTTCCCCCCTACATAACTCAACTATTGAAAGTCATTCCAATGACAAAAATGACAAGTGGAGAGGGAAGTTAGGCCTCGTTTGGATCGAAGAAAATGTAGAAATGAAAAGGAGTGAAAATGAAAAGAGTGGAATAGAATGGAAAATATTTTGTCTCAATGCGTTTGCTTCATACCAAAAAAGAAAATGGGTTGATGGGAAAATGAGACAAAATATCATTTTGTCCCTAAACATTAAATATTATTTTAAATTACACCCACACACATTCACATTCACAAAACACACTCGAGTGTGCACACTCTTGCATACTTGAGTGTGCAATCCAGTGCACACTTGAGTGTACACTTTGAATACTCAAGTGTGGATAGACTGCACACTCAAATTTGCAGTGCTTTCTCCTTTCTTCTTCTTTGTAAAATTGTCGACTCTCTTCCATTTCTATCACTTTCGGTTTGACAGATCTGCAGTGACAAAGATTTCATTGTCGGCGGCTTTTTCTTACTTTTTCCACGATGTTTTCCGATGTCACTCTCTTCCTCTTCCCGCCATTGCTTTTATTCTCTCTTTGTCATGTGATCAAGGGCAAAATGGACTTTAGACCATTTTTATAGGCGTTAGAAAATGGTTTCCCATCATTTTTTGTGGGAACCATTTTAATTTAACATTTTTGCATATGTGACTACTTTCTATTGTTTCACTTTATCAACAATTTTTTTAAAAAACTTAATTGAAGTTTAATAATGAATATCAGCTTGTGGTGAAATAAACTAAATTCTATTATATTGAGTTTTTTATTTCCTTCTGAGTATACTATATTAATTTGATTAAAAAAGTTAGCAATTTTATGTTGTTTTAAATTTTATTTAAAAACTCGTTGTCTTCTTGTTTTAAATTTAAATAATGTTTTAAATTTGATTTTCATTTAGTTTGAAAATTTCAACTCCTTTTTGATACAACTTATCTAATCCGATTAAAAAAGTGTCAATTTAAATGTTTTTTATTATCAATATTTAATAGTTTACAAATTTCTTAAAATTACGTATTCAATTTGATTTGAAAACGATTGAGATTTACAACTTTTTTAAATTTTGTTTTATTTGAAGATCTATTATCCTATGTATTGTTCAAAATCTGATTTTATTTGAAAATAAATATTTAAAACTAAATTTTATTATATTTATTTTCTTATTTCCTTCTGAGTATACTATATTAAACTAAAATTGATGATATATTTAATACTATATTAAACTAAAATTGATGATATATTTAAAACAGTCCACCTCCAACCGCCATAATTCATTTTCAAAATTGATTTCTGTTATGCCTAATTATAAGCTTCTCCCCATTTTATGTCCAACGGCTAAATTTGAAACAAACTTTAAATTTTAATTTGACGGTGCTTTATTTCAAATAAAGCGGCATTTTTCATCTTAACCCAAATTTCTCCGCCCAACGTCTTTCTCTGCCGATTCGGGCTTTAGTGGCCTTGGCCTTCAAAGAATAAGCAGGAACGTCACCTTTCTCTACTCAACGTCTCCTTTTCTTCGCTTTCAGATGGATCTATTGTTTGTTCCATTGATTTAATTTTAAACCAACCCTCTTCTCTGGACTTCACCTGCTCCAATCTCTCAGCTATAGCAGCAAAGTGCACCAGATTGTCGATTCGGAGATGGATTTCCAAACTTCAGACTCCGAGGTATGCCCTAATTCACCCCTTTTTTCTGCTTTTGATTGTTTTACAACCATGCTTTTAAATCAATTGCTGCCATAAAAGTCTCTGCCTTTTAAATTAATTCGTTGCGTTTTCAGATGGATCTATGATTTGTTCCATTGAATTGATTTTAAACCAACGCAGTTCTCCTCTGGACTTCAGCTGCTCCAATTTCTCAGCTTCACCAGCAAAGTGCCACCAGATTGTCGATTCGGAGATGGATTTCCGACTAGGTACGCCCTAATTCACCCCTTTTTTCTGCTTTTGATTCTTCTACAACCATGCTTTTAAATCAATTCACTGCTATAAAAATCTTTGCTTTTGATTGTTTAAAAAAAAAAATTTCCAAGGGCTTTGTTGAATCTTTTAGCATCCAACGCCGGTTTTCTGTGTCTATCTTCATGTTTTCCCTTTTTCTCCTCAAAGCATACATGTATAATTACTCGTTTAAATCAAAATATTAGAGGTTAATCTTTGAACCAGATTGCAATTAGCGGCACTCTTATCTATCTCACTTTGATTCATCTTTGATTTGAAAAACAAAATTTGCAATTTTAAACTGTTCTAAATTTTACTTGAAGATACATTTTTTTATTGTTTTAAATTTTGACTGATTTAAAAATAGTTTACTACTTATTTTAATTTAATTTGAAAAGAATTTATAATTTTAAATTTTTTTATATTTGATTTGAAGATCCTATTGTTTTGACAATCAATATTTAACTGTTTTCTAATACTCTTAAGCAACTTAATTTGATTTGAAAAAAAAAATTTAAAATTATTTTGAATTTTGAATTGAAGGTGGGTCTTAATGTTTTAAAGCTGATTTGGTCGTAAACTGATATCTTAAATTACTTTTTTAATTTTGATTGAAAAAAAAAATCTTTGATTTTAAACTTTTTTCATGATCTTTCTTTTTTCTGCAAACTTTGTTTTATGATCTTATTCTCTTAAATTTTACTTGAAAGTCAATGTTTAACAGTTTACAAATTTTTAAAAGTAATTACTTATTTTGATTAAAAAAGTTAGCAAATTTTTTGTTGTTTTAAATTTTATTTAAAACCTCGTTGTCTTCTTGTTTTAAAATTGATTTTCATTTAGTTTGAAAATTTGAAAGTTAATGTTGAACGGTTTACTGATATTTTAAAGCACTTATTTTGTTTGATTTTATACAACTTTGCTATTGTAGCTTGTTTTAAATTACACTTGAAAATCAATATTTAATTTGTTAACTCCTTTTTCAAACGACTTATTTACTCCGATTAAAAAAAGTGTTATTTTAAATGATTTTTATTATCAATATTTAATAGTTTACAAATTTTTTAAAATTACTTATTCAATTTGATTTGAAAACGATTGAGATTTCATTTTTTTAAAAAGAAATTTTGTTTTATTTGAAGATCTATTATCCTACGTATTGTTTAAAATTTGATTTGATTTGCAAATCAATATTTAAAACTAAAACTGATATTTTGAATTAGTTATTTAGTTTGGTTTGAAAGAAATTTACAATTTTAAAATTGTTTTAAATTCGATTTGAGAATTTGTATTTTTAAATTGTTTTATATTTGATTTGAAGATCCTATTGTTTTAAAAATCAATATTTAACAGCTTTCTAATATTATACAGTAATTATTTAATTTGATTTGGAAAAATATAAAATTGTTTTGAATTTTGATTTGAAGTTCGTCGTCTTAATGTTTTAAAACTGATTTGGTCATGAACTAACATCTCAAATTAATTAATTTGATTTAAAAAAATGCGTGCTTTTAAATTGTTTTGAAAATTCTGTCTTTTTGTTTTAGTTTTCATATTAATTTTTAAATTTGATTTTATTTTGGATGGCAAAAATAATTATTTTTATTTTATCTAAAAATTTCAGTACTATCGTTTTGTTTACTAATTTGCCAATATTTGAATTAAAAGTATTCGTTTTTCCAATGTTTTGAAATATTCTAATTTTTCTATTTTATATAAACTAAAGTTGATTTGAAAATTAAAATTTAATATTGAACTATATTTTAAATAATTTAATTTGATTGGAAATTATTATATTTTTATTTTAAAATTTATTTGGAAATTAATCTTTTGACATTTTACTATTAGTTTAAAGTATTTTTTTTTTATCAAAACCACTTTTGAAGTACGTATTTAATTTTTATTATTTTTTTATCAAAGCACATACTTAATTTTCTTTAGTAAAATGTGTACTCTCAAATTGTTTTGAATTTGTCTTGAAAATTCTTTGTCTATTGTTTTGGATTTTATATTAAGTTTTAAACTTGGATTTTATTATCGATGAAAAAAGTATTTTTTTACTAATTTGCCAATGTTTTAAAAGTATTTAGTTTTCCGATTTTTTGAATTTTTATTATTTTAAATTTTATATAAATTAAATTTGATTTGACATTTTACTATTATTTTAAAAGTACATTTTAACAAAAAAAATCTTTTGAAGTAAGTATTTAATTATTTTTTTCAAAGTACATATTTAATTTTATTTGGAAAAGAATCTCAACTTTAAATTTGATGTGAAACGAGTAGGATAAAAGGAATGAGGTAGAAGAGGAAAGAGAGAGGAGGGAGAATGAGGGGAGAGTTGGGCGGAGAAGAGGGTAGAGGAAAATGAATTCTTTTTCCCTTCTGTTTCACATCAAACGTTTTTTGAACTTGAAGAAGCATTTTGTTTGATTTAAAAAATAATATTTTATTGTATATACTTATTTGATTTCAAAAATATTTTAATTTAAAATCAATTTTCTCATTCAATTTGAAAAAAAAAATTGTACCATCAATTGTTTTAAATTTGATTTCAAAGTCAATATATAATTATATAGTTCGATTTGAAAAAAAATTCAGTTTTTTATTCTTTTTAATATGATTTGAAAATGAAAAATTCGCCGCTTTTTTTATTTCAGATTTTAAATAAGGTTTTAAATTTTATTTTGAATTTTTGAATTTAAAAAAAATTGCAATTTTAACTTGATCCGTATTTTTTTTTTCAAGTTCGATTTGAAATCATTTTTAATTTATAATTGGTTTACTATCTTATTTTTTTTGAAATTTGATTAGATTTGAAAATCAATATTTCGAAACAAACTAATAGTTTAAATTAATTATTTAGTTTGAATCAAAATTCTTTTTTGCCATCCTTATGTAGTCAGATTTGAAACATTTACAAGTTTGAAATTTTATTTTTATTTACATGAGAGGTAATATTTTTTTTCAACATTTAATGTTGTATCGATATTTTAAATTTAAATTACTTATTCAGTTTGATTTGAAATAAATTTACAATTTGAAATTGTTTTAAACTTGATTCGAGGATCATATTATTTAAATATTGATCGAGTTGAATATCAATATTTAATAGTTTTCCAATATTTTAAATTTCCAATTATTTTATTTTCTTTCAAAAATTTACAATTTTTTAATTTGAAATAAATGTAAACTGTTAAATATTGATTTTCAAATCAAATTTCAAGCCATTAAAAATGATTTAGAACAAATCAATTTTAATTTGATTTGAAATAGATGTACAAAAATCATTATTTTTTTGGCCGATCATTATTTAATAGTTTTCTAAATTACTTATTTTATTTTATTTGTTAAAAATTATGATATACAATAAAAATGATATTTTATTGTATATACTTATTTTTTTTCAAAAAATATTTTAATTTAAAATGAATTTTCTCATTCAATTTGAAAAAAAAAAATTGTACCTTCAAAATCAATATCTAACTGTTTTCGATTATTTTAAAATAATTATATAGTTCGATTTGAAAAAATTTTAGCTTTTTATTCTATTTAATATGATTTGAAAATGAAAAATTCGCCGATTTTTATTTGAGATTTTAAATTGGATTTTGATTTGATTGAAAATAAATAAAATTATTTCATTTAAAAAAAAAATTGCAATTTTAAATTGAACCGTCTGTTTTCTCTTTTTTTTTTTTCAATATGTTTTGAAATCATTTTAAATTTTAAAATTTTTCATTATCTTATTTTTTTGAAATTTGATTAGATTTGAAAATCAATATTTTAAAAACAAACTATTAATTTAAATTAATTATTTAGTCTGAATCTGAATTCTTAGTCTGATTTGAAACATTTACAATTTACAAGTTGAAAATTGAATTTTTATTTACTTGAGATCTAATAGTTTCTCAACATTTAATGTTGTGTCAATATTTTAAATTTAAATTCTGAGCAAAAAAAGAAATTTAAATTTAAATTACCTATTCAGTTTGATTTGAAATAAATTTTAAATTAGAAATGGTTTTAAACTTTGATTCGAGGATCATATTATTTAAATATTGAGAGTTTAATATCAATATCTAATTAGTTTTCCAATATTTTAAATTTTAAATCATTTTATTTTCTTTGAAAAATTTACAATTTACAATTTTTTAATTTGAAATAAATGTAAACTGTTAAATATTCTCTTAAAAGCATATATGTATAATCACTCGTTTAAATCAAAATATTAGGGGTTAATCTTTGAACCAGATGGCACTTTGATTCATCGTTGATTTGAAAAAAAAAAATTTGCAATTTTAAACTGTTCTAAAATTTACTTGAAGATACATTTTTTTATGTTGACTGATTTAAAAATAGTTTACTACTTACTTATTTTAATTTAATTTGAAAAGAATTTGTAATTTTAAATTGTTTTATATTTGATTTGAAGATCCTATTGTTTTGAAAATCAATATTTAACTGTTTTCTATTATTCTCAAGTAACTTAATTTGATTTGAAAAAAAAATAATTTAAAATCATTTTGAATTTTGAATTGAAGGTGGGTCTTTATGTTTTAAAGCTGATTTGGTCGTAAACTGATATCTTAAATTACTTTTTTAATTTTGATTTTAAAAAAAAATCTTTGATTTTAAACTTTTTTCATGATCTTTCTTTTTTCTGCAAACTTTATTTTATGATCTTATTCTCTTAAATTTTACTTGAAAGTCAATGTTTAAAAGTTTACAAATTTTTAAAAGTAATTACTTATTTTGATTAAAAAAGTTAGCAAATTTTATGTTGTTTTAAATTTTATTTAAAACCTCATTGTCTTCTTGTTTTAAATTTAAATCATGTTTTAAAATTGATTTTCATTTAGTTTGAAAATTTGAAAGTTAATGTTGAACAGTTTACTGACATTTTAAAGCACTTATTTTGTTTGATTTTATACAACTTTGCTATTGTAGCTTGTTTTAAATTACTCTTGAAAATCAATATTTAATTTGTTAACTCCTTTTTCAAACGACTCATTTACTCCGATTAAAGAAAGTGTTATTTTAAATGATTTTTATTATCAATATTTAATAGTTTACAATTTTTTTAAAATTACTTATTCAATTTGATTTGAAAACGATTGAGATTCCAATTTTTTTTTTTAAAAAATTGTTTTATTTGAAGATCTATTATCCTACGTATTGTTTAAAATTTGATTTGATTTGAAAATCAATGTTTAAAAACTAACTGATATTTTGAATTAGTTATTTAGTTTGGTTTGAAAGAAATTTACAATTTTTAAATTGTTTTAAATTGGATTTGAAGATCCTATTGTTTTGAAAAACAATATTTTACAGTAATTATTTAATTTGATTTGGAAAAATATAAAATTGTTTTCAATTTTGATTTAAAGTTCATCGTCTTAATGTTTTAAAGGTGATTTGGTCGTAAACTAACATCTCAAATTAATTAATTTGGTTTAAAAAATGTGTACTTTAAATTGTTTTGAAAATTCTTTGTCTTATGATTGTTTTAGTTTTTATATTAATTTTTAAATTTGATTTTATTTTGGATGGCAAAAAAAATTATTTTTATTTGATCTAAAAATTTCAGCACTATCGTTTTGTTTACTAATTTGCCAATGTGTACTTTGAAATTGTTTTATTTTACTTTCAAATTGCTTACTAATTTCAGCACTATCGTATTTCATTTTTTGTTTATTTTATCAAAGTAGATACTTAATTTTATTTTAAAACTTCCATTTTTAAATTGTTTTATTAGCGAAAAATGTGTACTTTCAAATTGTTTTGAATTTGCCTTGAAAATTCTTTGTTTTATTTTAAAACTTCCATTTTTAAGTTTTGAACTTGGTTTTTATTATCGATGGATTTTTTTTTTATTTGATTTAAAAATTAAAGGACTAAAGTTTTGTTTACTAATTTGCCAATGTTTTAAGAGTATTTAGTTTTCTGATTTTCTGATTTTTTATTATTTTAAATATTATATAAATTAAATTTGATTTGAACATTAATATTTATTATTTAACCAATATTTTAAATCATTTAATTTGATTGAAAAATATAATCTTATTATTTTAAAATTTATTTGGAAATTAATTTTTTGACATTTTACTATTATTTTAAAAGTACATTTTATCAAAAAAATCTTTTGAAGTACGTATTTAATTATTATTATTTTTTTATCAAAGCACATACTTAATTTTCTTTAGTAAAATGTGTACTCTCAAATTGTTTTGAATTTGTCTTGAAAATTCTTTGTCTATTGTTTTGGATTTTATATTAAGTTTTAAACTTGGATTTTATTATCGATGAAAAAAGTATTTTTTACTAATTTGCCAATGTTTTAAAAGTATTTAGTTTTCCGATTTTTTGAATTTTTATTATTTTAAATTTTATATAAATTAAATTTGATTTGACATTTTACTATTATTTTAAAAGTACATTTTATCAAAAAAATCTTTTGAAGTACGTATTTAATTATTATTATTTTTTTATCAAAGCACATACTTAATTTTCTTTAGTAAAATGTGTACTCTCAAATTGTTTTGAATTTGTCTTGAAAATTCTTTGTCTATTGTTTTGGATTTTATATTAAGTTTTAAACTTGGATTTTATTATCGATGAAAAAAGTATTTTTTTACTAATTTGCCAATGTTTTAAAAGTATTTAGTTTTCCGATTTTTTGAATTTTTATTATTTTAAATTTTATATAAATTAAATTTGATTTGACATTTTACTATTATTTTAAAAGTACATTTTATCAAAAAAATCTTTTGAAGTAAGTATTTAATTATTTTTTTCAAAGTACATATTTAATTTTATTTGGAAAAGAATCTCAACTTTAAATTTGATGTGAAACGAGTAGGAGAAAAGGAATGAGGTAGAAGAGGAAAGAGAGAGGAGGGAGAATGAGAGGAGAGTTGGGGGGAGAAGAGGGTAGAGGAAAATGAATTCTTTTTCCCTTCTGTTTCACATCAAACGTTTTTTGAACTTGAAGAAGCATTTTGTTTGATTTAAAAAATAATGATTTATTGTATATACTTATTTGATTTCAAAAATATTTTAATTTAAAATCAATTTTCTCATTCAACTTGAAAAAAAAATTGTACCTTCAATTTTTTTAAATTTGATTTCAAAGTCAATATATAATTATATAGTTCGATTTGAAAAAAATTTCAGTTTTTTATTCTATTTAATATGATTTGAAAATGAAAAATTCGCCGCTTTTTTTATTTCAGATTTTAAATAAGGTTTTAAATTTTATTTTGAATTTTTTTCATTTAAAAAAATTTGCAATTTTAACTTGATCCGTATGTTTTTTTTTTCAAGTTGATTTGAAGTCATTTTTAATTTATTATTGGTTTACTATCTTATTTTTTCTGAAATTTGATTGGATTTGAAAATCAATATTTAGTCTGAATCAAAATTCTTTTTGGCCATCCTTGTTTAGTCAGATTTGAAACATTTACAAGTTTGAAATTTTATTTTTATTTGCATGAGAGCTAATATTTTTTTTCAACATTTAATGTTGTATCGATATTTCAAAATCAATTTTCCCATTCAATTTGAAAAAAAAAAAATTGTACCATCAATTGTTTTAAATTTGATTTCAAAGTCAATATATAATTATATAGTTCGATTTGAAAAAAATTCAGTTTTTTATTCTATTTAATATGATTTGAAAATGAAAAATTCGCCGCTTTTTTATTTCAGATTTTAAATAAGGTTTTAAATATTATTTTGATTAGATTTGAAATTTTGAAATTTTTTTTTCATTTAAAAAATTTGCAATTTTAACTTGACCCGTCTTTTTTTTTTTCCCCAATTTGATTTGTAATCGTTTTTAATTTTTAATTGGTTTGCTATCTTATGTTTTTTTTGAAATTTTGATTAGATTTGAAAATCAATATTTTGAAACAAACTAATAGTTTAAATTAATTATTTAGTCTGATTTGAAACATTTACGAGTTTGAAATTTTATTTTTATTTACATGAGAGCTAAGATTTTTTTTCAACATTTGATGTTGTATCGATATTTTAAATTTAAATTACTTATTCAGTTTGATTTGAAATAAATTTACAATTTGAAATTGTTTTAAACTTGATTCGAGGATCATATTATTTAAATATTGAGTTGAATATCAATATTTAATTGGTTTTCCAATATTTTAAATTTTAAATCATTTTATTTTCTTTGAAAAATTTACAATATACAATTTTTTAATTTAAAATAAATGTAAACTGTTAAATATTGATTTTCAACTCAAATTTCAAGCAATTAAAAATGATTTAGAACAAATCAATTTTAATTTGATTATTTTTTGGCCGATCATTATTTAATAGTTTTCTAAATTAATTATTTTATTTTATTTGTGAAAAATTATGTTATTTTTTTATATTTATATTTCATTTGAAAATCAATTTGTAAAATTTACGAATAGGGTTCCTGGATAATTGATTTGAACTGTTTTATTAACTAATATTTCAAAATTTGATTTGAAATAGATGTGCAATTATAGATTTTTTTTTCCCAATTTCATTTGAAAATCATTAGTTTTTGGGCCCACCATTATTTAATAGTTTTCTACATTACCTATTTTATTTTATTTGTGAAAAATTATGTTATTGTTTTATATTTCATTTGAAAATCAATTTGTAACATTTACGAATAGGGTTCCTGGAAAATTGATTTGAACTGTTAAATATTGATTTTCAAAATATAAATTAACTAATACTTTCAATAAATATTTTTAAAGTGTTTCAAATTTAATTTTAAGACCCGTGTTCAAAATTTGAGTTGAAAATCAATATTTTAAAACTAACTATTATTTTGAATGAGTTATTTACTTTGGATTGAAACAGAATTACAGTTTTGAAATTGTTTTAAATTCAATTCGAGGATCATATCATTTATTGTCTTGTTTGAATATTCATATTTAATAATTTGCTCATGTTTTAAATTACTTATTTTATTTGATTTGGAAACTCAAGCATAAATAAGCATGAATTATTATATAACCTGAAAAGATATCTAAGAATATATAATGCAAACATGATTGAAAGATGTTGAATTACATGTCTAAATTCTGATGATTTTTACTGAAATCCGGACGATGCTATTACCAATAATTCAGGACTACACTACTAACATGTCACTGCAACTGGGTTTTCTAATCTTCCTACCTGTCTTAATAGCTTTATTACCTTTTATTATTCATGGTATAAATTGGGAAGATAAATAGTTAGAATGTGCATCTGCTCACTTATTCATTATTACCTATTACATGAGCTTCGGAGAGGCAGCTGGGTTCACCAACACTACCAAAGCAATGGAGCCTTTCTTTTCAATGGTCCTTTCTACTATGTTCCTTAGAGAGGTGATAATTCACTGCTGCACACAATTTCTGTTCTTTTCTTAAGGTAACCCCTGAAATTTGTTTATTTGAACTTTCTGACATTGATTAGTTACCGAGGGTGTCTTTCCTCTGGAAGATTCTTTATTTATAGTTGCTGGTTGGATAGCATATTTGTTTTCATTCCTCTGGAATTATTATATAACCTGAAAAGATATCTAAGAATATATAATGCAAACATGAGTGAAAGATGTTGAATTACATGTCTAAATTCTGATGATTTTCACTGAAATCCGGACCATGCTATTACCAATGTGTGAAGTTCCAAAATTCAAGACTACACTACTAACATGTCACAGCAACTGGGTTTTTTAATCTTCCTACCTGTCTTAATAGCTTTATTACCTTTTACTATTCATGGTATAAATTGGGTAGATAAATAATTAGAATGTGCATCTGGTCACTTATTTATTATTACCTATTACATGAGCCTCGGAGAGGCAGCTGTGTTCGCCAACACTACCAAAGCAATAGAGCCTTTCTTTTCACTTGTCCTTTCTGCTATGTTCTTTTCATGGTATAAATTGGGTAGATAAATAATTTTTTTTTTGCCCGAAAAATATCTATTTTATTAATATCAAAAAACAATCATTACATACACTAATAGCCAAAGCCAAGAAAAGACACTCCAGAAAACCTATTATTACAAGCTAACACATAGCTCACAATTAAAGACTAACAGAACTATCTACTGCTAAGTGCAGTAAACAAATGACACAAAGACAAGTAAACTCATCCAATGCCTTCTCTGTTCTGCACCTTTGCGCGGCAGTCTTTACCACTACATAAACCTGCCAAATCTAACTAGGGAAAATGGGGCAACATCCAGCCTCCTGTAGCAGCAGTTGCTAGTTTGTCAACAACCCTATTACCTTGCCTAGACAAAAGAGAAAAAGAAACATCAACCAATGAATCTACCAGACCAAGAATTTCCTCCAAAACATCTTGACTTTGCCATTCAACACCCGAGACAGATTTCTTGCTAAGAAGCTTAAACGAAATCTCGCAGTCCATTTCCACAATTAACCTGGATTCAGCAAATTTATTTCGGTGCTGAACAGCTTCTTTGACAGCATAACATTCTGTCATGAAAGGGGTGCTTGCGTCAACAACTTTGGCTAACCCTCCCACAAATGTACCAGCATTATTTCTACACACCAGTCCAATCCCTGCCATCCCCGATGCCTCCTTGTATGAGCCGTCAGTATTAATTTTAATTGACCCATTAGGTGGCTTCATCCAACATTCAGATTGCAACACATCTTTGAACACCTTTGCTTTCCCCAGGTCACATTTAGCCTTAGAACTCCAGAACTCCTCAACCCGACCCTTCACAATATTTACTACCTCATCAGCCCTTGGCAGTTCCCCCCTAAACACCCAATTGCATCTTTTCTTCCATATCCACCAACATGTTGTGGCAAATAATGATTTACCATATTCATCTAGCCCCTCATTATTATGGAGCATAGAGCACAGCCACTCTTCACATCTCTTCATGGACCACCTACTGAATTTCAAACCCAAAGCACTACCAAACCAGCAAAATTTTGTCCAAGGACACAGAAATAACAGATGCTCAACAGATTCAACCCCTGACAGACAGATAGGGCACCCTGGGTTTTGTGTACATTTACGTCTGAATAAATTCTCATTTGTGGCTAACGCGCCCGCTCCAAGTCTCCATAGAAAATGCTGGATTTTAGGAGGAACTATAACTTGCCAAATACACTTCCATAAAGCTTTAGGGACGGTAAAGGAAGTACCTGGATCCTTAGGCTTTATTTCATCAGCACAGCTCTGAGCAACAACATATCCAGTTTTAACAGAGTAGCAACCATCCTTGCTGGCCAACCACACAACACGATCAGGTTTCTCAACTACAGGAATAGGAGTTTTGAGGATCAGTTCCCACTCCATTGGAGAAAGCCTGTGTGATATAGAGCTAAGATCCCAGCAATTATTAACAATAAGGTCCTTTACCTTGCCACTTCCATTCTCCTCAGCCTCTCTTTCACCTTGCAATTTAGAACCAACCAGACCCTAGATCCATGGATCCCTCCATATATCAATGCTTCTACCATCTCCAACTTTCCAAAAAAGTTCTTGAAGTAGTAGGTCTCTTCCTTCCAACAAGCTTGACCAACCCCAAGAGGCTTGTCTTCCTTTCTTTGCCCTTAGAAAGCTCTCTTTGGGGAAGTAAATGCCTTTCAATGTTCTGCTCCAAGGTTCATTTGGATGGGTTAGAAGCCTCCACTGAATTGACCCACCAGAAGTTTGAAATTAATTGATCAATCTCCTTACAAGAATTCTTAGGATATAGGAAACAAGTCATCAGGTAAGTGGGAATGGAATTTGCTACAGCTTTAATTAATACTTCCCTTCCTGCAAATGTTAAAAGCTTTTGCTTCCACCCTTGTAATTTCAGACCCACCTTATCTCTCACATAAGCCAATGCTGTTGTTTTAGAACGTCCCCAAAGAGTTGGAAGGCCCAGGTATTTCCCTAGCGGTTCCACAAATTTAATCCCCAAGCTTGCTGAAATAGATGCCTTCACATTCGTAGGAGTATTTGCTGAGAAGAAGAGACTGGATTTTTCTATATTGATCAATTGCCTAGACGCGCTACAGTAGACACCTAGATTTTTTTCCAGAACCTTACAATTTAAAACATCAGCTCGCAGGAAAAGGATAGCATCATTCGCAAAAAAATAGTGAGACAAGGAAGGAGCCTTCCGAGCTAGGTGTATACCAGTCAGTTCCTTTCTGTCAATATGAAATTGGATCATGAGAGAAAGTACTTCAGATGCTATTATGAACATGTACGGGGACAATGGATCCCCTTGGTGCGCACCCCACGTAGGTCTAAAAGGTTTCAGTCTATGGCCATCCATCTTCAAGGAAAATTCCACAGAGGAGATGCATTTTCTGATCCAGTCCACCCATCCACTACAAAAACCCATTTTTAACATCACACCCATAAGGAAATCCCACTCCACTTGGTCATAGGCTTTGTTCATGTCAATCTTTAGTGCAAGCTCCCATTTCTTCCCTGATTTTTTGTTTTTAGGTAGTGGAAAGCTTCATGGGATAAGATGATATTGTCTTGTATTTGGCGCCCCGCAATAAAAGCCCTTTAGTTAGGGGAAATAATTTTGTTCATCAGCCCTCTCATCCTATTGGTCAAAATTTTTGCAATTATCTTATAAGACACATTGCATAATCCAATTGGCCTAAATTGATGCACCCCTTCAGGTTTATCCACCTTTGGAATAAGGACTAATTCAGTAGTATTTAATTCATTTAAGCCAGACCTCCCATTAAAAAACGAATGAACCATATCACATACTTCCCTACTCACCTTTATCCAAGTTGACTGATAAAATAGAGTCGAGAATCCATCTAGACCAGGGGCTTTATCTGCGCCCAGCTGAAAGATAGTCTCTTCAATCTCAAGATCCGTTACTCCTCTCATCAGTTCTGCGTTATCAGCATTTGAAACAACCATTTTGACATAAGAGAGGGCCTGATCCATCGGTCTAATGCCTTCTGAGCTGAATAGCCTTTCATAGAAGTCACTAAAGACTTATTGATCTCCTCCTTATTTTCCAACCATACCCCATCATCATCTTTTAGTCTCAAAATTTTATTTCTCTGGCGTCTTTGAATTACATTGCTATGAAAGAATTTGGTGTTTCTGTCACAACAAGTCAGCCAAGTGATTCTTGATCTTTGCCACCAGTAGGTCTCTTCTTGTTTCCAAATCACTTCAATTTGTCTCACAAGTTCTTCAGCTTCCTGCAACTTCAATTTGTCTCACTAGTGGGAATTCTCTCTTACTCCAATCCCACAATTTCTTTCTACATGAATCTAACCGACGGACTAGATCCAAGACCCTATCATCCACCCTTCCATTCACCTCATTCCAACCTGATTCGACAATATGGAGAAAATCCACATGTTGTGTCCAGTTTGCCTCAAATTTAAAAAGTTTCGGAGCTTTGTCTTTATGAAAGCAGTAGTCAATAACCAACGTATAGTGATCAGATCCCACTAGTTCTACATGGAAGACCATTGCTTTTTCAAATTCAGTCCTGAATTCCACATTCCCTAAGGCACGATCAATTCTTTCTCTTACAGGAGCTCCCTTCCTCTTATTACACCATGTGAACTTTGAGCCCTTAAATTCCAGATCCATTAGGTTGCATTTAGACAGGAGGCTTTGAAAGTTAATAATCTTCCTCATTGATCTAGGATTACCTCCCTCTTTTTCAGATTGTGAGAGGAGATCATTAAAGTCACCAACAGCAAGCCAAGAGATATCAGCTGCCAAATGCTTCAAACAATCCCATACTACCCTTCTTTCTCCTTCCTTAGGAGGGCCATAGACGAATGAAATTAAATGTGGCACAACCAGGTTATCAGATTCAATAAGTGAGTGAATGATGAATCTAGATTTATATAGGACAGTCACTGAAATACTACCCGACCACCATACAGCAAGGCCACCCGACAAACCTCTTGGTTCCATATACAGCTCATGATCAAATCCACACTTTATTCTTATTTTTTTGCATTTCACTGAGTTGATTTTTGTTTCCATGAGGAAGATAATAGAGGGACGAAATCTTTTCACCACGTCCCTCAAATTTTTTACTGTCAAGGCTCCTCCTAAACCTTGACAGTTCCAAGAAATCAATCTCATGGTAATTTGGTGGGACCGTCGCCTCCAGCTTGCTTCACCACCTTCCACCTCTTCTTGCTTTAAAAACAAATTGATATCCCTCTGGGTTAGTAAGTTCAACCTCCTTTACCAAATCTTCCCAGTCCACCCCATCTTCAGGTATATTTTCCTTGTCTCCCCTAACCTTTCTTTTTGTCTACTTCTTTATTTTTGATTTAAGTTTCCTCAATCTTCCAGCATAGATAGAGATGTCAGGATGAGGAGAGATTGGTTCTCCAACACTTAACCTCCCTCTCTTCTGTTGTGGCATCTCCAGATCATCTGTTGCACTCCTTTTCAAGCCCAATCCATTAAATTCCTGAATAACATCAGACAGAAAATTTCCACTGTAAGGTACCATGGCCAGAGGATTTTCAGACTTGTCTTCAGGGGAAGAGGATTTCATACTAGATATGCCTTTAGTAACAAATTTATGTAAGGCATCAGGTATGGAATTTGTTCCACAACTGAATTCCATCGGCTCTTCATCTTCCTTTTTTTCACTTGAATTACCTTCTATCTGAACATTGTTTTTGACCAGTCCCTTACTATTCAGTGCATTAGCTGGCTCATCAGTCTTTATGCCATATCTAGCAGATGATGAAGGTTCATCCAGTTTTGTTGGTGAACTCCATGTCTTGCCTATCCCGGGATAGTTATTCAATTTAATACAGAATAGATTTTCTTCATCTTCCTTGGCCTCATTCTTACGATTGATCATTTCTTTCCTTCTTAAATTGGCTTCCTCTTTTACCACCATTATTGCTTCCTCCCAACTCCTACACTGGTTGGTCGTAATCCAAGGGCCAAAACGAGCTTCCTTATTGTTGACTTCAGACATCAAGATTTACGACTTGCATGAGCGGTTATCATGTCCAAGTTTACCACAATTATAACAGAAGTCTTGTAACATCTCATATTGGATGGATATCCAAAATCTACTACCATCTGGTTTATTCATCCAGAGACCATAATCTAGGGATTTCCGCAGATCAAGCACAATTCTAACTCGTAAAAAATTTCGAAAGAACCTGTCATTATGATGAGGATCTTCTGCTAATACCACTTCACCGACATAGCGTCCAATTTTGATTGCATTTTCTAGGCACATAGCCTCGATTGGTATGTTGTGGACCTGGATCCATATAGGACATCGATTGAATACAAACTCCTCGCATGTTCTGTATTTTGCTCTTTCCATTAAATTCAACAAGTATCCGTTAATTGACCAAGGCCGTCCACGAAGAATACGGTTATATACATCTTCGCATGAGAATTTGAACATGAATGCATTTCCGGTGACTTCGATAACATCAAATCCCGAGTGGAGGTTCCAGGCCTTTTGTAGGATTCTTTCCATAGCCGTTCGACTGTAGTTTTTCGTTGTCAGAATTTTACCGATAAGGATCATTTTCGACTCATCCTCCTTCCAGACTAGTGGATTAGGACTATGAGGATTCTCCATCAAGTTGGATCGCAAGCCCTTTAGGAATCGATTCAGGCTTATCGCCAACTAGATGTGTTGAGTATACTTCCGTCACCTACCGCCGCCACCAGACACCAGTCACAACCACCGTCGCACCGCTCGCCTCTTTCCAAACCTCTGATCTCACCTTACCACTCTCACACCTTGATGGAGAGAACTAGGCTCCCACACGAGTGCGTGGGGAGAACTCTGGTAGATAAATAATTAGAATGTGCATCTGCTCACTTATTTATTATTACCTATTACATGAGCCTCGGAGAGGCAGCTGTGTTCGCCAACACTACCAAAGCAATAGAGCCTTTCTTTTCACTGGTCCTTTATGTTATGTTCCTTAGAGAGGTGATAATTCACTGCTACACACAATTTCTGTTCTTTTCTTAGGTAACCCTTGAAATTTGTTTATTTGAACTTTCTAACATTGATTAGTTACCGAGGGTGTCTTTCCTCTGAAAGATTCTTTATTTATAGTTGCTGGTTGGGTAGCATATTTGTTTTCATGTTGTAGCTACTGCTTTTGTACCATGATTGTTACCATATCACTTTTGTTTGTTGTAATTACTCTTTCAATGAAACATTCATAGGGCCCATATTTGATGAAACTCAAGCATGAATGAGTTGACTTTGTTTAGTTGAGCTCATGATTCTATAACATAAAAGAAAATTAGATGTTAGCTTATTGTTTTAATTTTTAAATGTGCTTACATGTGCCTTACTTATATGATATGTCAGTGAAGCATTCATAGAATCTACATGCTAAAACTCAAGGATAAATGAGTTGACTTTGTCTAGTTAATCTCATGACTTGAAAGACATTATATTTTGGCTTTTTGTTTTGTCTAATTTCTAATTGTGCTTACATGTGCCATGTTTGTATGTCATCTTAAAGAAGCATTGACAAGATATATTTGTTGAGACTCATGTAAAAAAGAGTTGACTTTGTCTAGTTAATCTCATGACTAGATACTACAAAAGACATGAGATTTTGTCTTTGTGTATTGTCTAATTTCTAATTGTGCTTTCATGTGCCATGCTTATATGACACATCAATGAAGCAATCAGAGGATATATTTGTTGAAACCCAAGTAAAAATGAGTTGACTTTTTCTAGTTAATCTCATGACTAGAAACCAAGAAAGAGATTAGAGTTTGCCTTTGTGTATTGTGTCATTCCTAATTGTGCTTACATGAGCCTTGTTTGTATGATATGTCAATGAAGCATTCAGATGATATATTTGTTGAAACTCAAGTGAAAATGAGTTAGGAATGACACAAGAAAGAGATTAGAGTTTTCCTTTGTGTATTGTGTCATTCCTAATTGTGCTTACATGTGCCTTGTTTGTATGATATGTCAATGAAGCATTCAGATGATATATTTGTTGAAACTCAAGTGAAAATGAGTTGACTTTGTCTAGTTAATCTCATGACTAGAGACCATGAAAGACATTTGATTTTGTCTTTGTGTATTATCAAATTTCTAATTGTGGTTTCATGTGCCATGTTTCTTTGACACATCAATGAAGCATTCAGATGATATATTTGTTGAAACTCAAGTGAAAATGAGTTGACTTTATCTAGTTAATCTCATGACTAGAGACCATGAAAGACATTTGATTTTGTCTTTGTGTATTATCAAATTTCTAATTGTGGTTTCATGTGCCATGTTTCTTTGACACGTCAATGAAGCATTCAGATGATATATTTGTTGAAACTCAAGTGAAAATTAGTTGACTTTGTCTAGTTAATATCATGACTGTGTACTATGAAAGACATTAGATTTTGCCTTTGTGTATTGTCTCAATTTTAAATGTGCTTACATGTGCCTTGTTTATATGATATGTCAATGAAGCATTCAGATAAGTCAATGAAGCATTCAAAGGATATATTTGTTGAAACTCAAGTGAAAATGAGTTGACTTTGTCTACTTAATCGCATGACTATATACGACGAAAGGCATTAGATTTTGCCTTTGTCTATTGTCTAATTTCTAAATGTGCTTTCATGTGCCATGTTTATATGACTTGTCAACGCAACATTTAGATGATATATTTGATGAAACTCAAGTGAAAATGAGTTTACTTTGTGTAGTTAATCTCATGACTAGATGCAATGAGAGACATTAGATTATTGTGAATGCTTCATTGACATGTCATACACAAAGACTCTAATGTCTCTCATGGTATCTACTCATGAGATTAACTAGAATAAGTAAACTCATGTTCACTTCAATTTCAACAAATATATATTGTGAATGCTTTATTGACATGTCATATAAACATGACACATGTAATCACAATAAAAAATTAGCAATTACACAAAGACAAAATCAAATGTCTTTCATGGTATTTAGTCATGAGATTAACTAGACAAAGTCAACTTATTTTTCCCCGAGTTTCAACAAATATATCATGTGAATGCTTCATTGACGTGTCATATAAACATGACACAAGTTAGCATAATGAGAAATGAGACAATACACAAAGGAAAAATCTAATGTCCATCATGGTATCAAGTCATGAGATTAACTAGACAAATTCAACTCATTTTCACTTGAATTTCAACAAATATATCATGTGAATGCTTCATTGACATAACATACAAACAAGGCACATATAAGCACAATTAGAAATGAGACAATACACAAAGGCAAAGTCTAATCTCTCTCATGGTATCTAATCATGAGATTAGCTAAACAAAGTGAACTCATTTTCACTTCAGTTTGAAATCTCTCTCATGGTATCTAATCATGAGATTAACTAGATAAAGTGAACTCATTTTCACTTCAGTTTGAAATCTCTCTCATGGTATCTAATCATGAGATTAACTAGATAAAGTGAACTCATTTTCACTTCAGTTTAAACAAATATATACTGTGAATGCTTTATTGACATGTCATATAAACATGGTACATGTAAGGACAATAAGAAATTAGACAATACACAAAGATAAAATCAAATGTCTTTCATGGTATCTAGTCATGAGATTAACTAGGCAAAGTCAACTCATTTTTACTTGAGTTTCAACAAGTATATCCTGTGAATGCTTCATTAATGTGTTATATAAACATGGCACATGAAAGCACAATGAGAAATGAGAGAATACAGAAAGGCAAAGTCTAATCTCTCTCATGGTATCTAATCATAAGACTAACTAGACAAAGTAAACTCATTTCAATTGAGTTTCGACAAATATATACTGTGAATGCTTCATTTAAATGTCATATAAACATGGCACATGTAAGCACAATTAGAAATTAGACAATACACAAAGGCAAAATAAAATGACTTTCATGTTATCTAGTCATGAGATTAACTATGTGTAGACTAGATACCATGGAAGACATTTGATTTTGTCTTTGTGTATTGTCTAATTTCTAATTGTGTTTATATGTTCCATGTTTATATGACATGTCAATGAAGTATTCACAGTATATATTTGTTGAAACTGAAGTGAAAATGAGTTGACTTTGTCTAGTTAATCTCATGACTAGAGACCACGAAACACCTTAGATTTTGCCTTTGTGTATTGTCTCAATTCTAATTGCACTTACATGTGCTTTATTTGTATGATAAGTCATGGAAGCATTCATAGGATATATTTATTGAAACTCAAATAAAAATGAGTTGACTTTGTCTAGTTAATCTCATGACTAGATACCATGAAAGAAAATTGATTTTGTCTTTGTGTATTATCAAATTTCTAATTGTTTTTTCATGTGCCATGTTTATATGAGACGTCAATGAAACATTCAGAGGATATATTTGTTGAAACTCTAGTGAAATGGGGTTTACTTTGTCTAGTTAATCTCATGACTAGATACCATGAAAGACATTAGATTTTTGTGTTGTGCTTTGTCTCATTTCTAATTGTGCTTACATGTGCGTTGTTTGTGTGATATGCCAATGATGTATTTACATGATATATTTGTTGAAACTCAAGTTAAAATGAGTTGGCTTTGTCTAGTTAACCTCATGACTATATACTATGAAAGACATTAGATTTTGGCTTTGTGTATTGTCTAATTTCTAATTATGCATGTTTATATGACACGTCAATGAAATTTTCAGAGGATATATTTGTTGAAACTCAAGTGAAAATGAGTTAACTTTGTCTAGTTAATCTCATGACTTGAAAGACATTAAATTTTGTTTGTATGATATGTCAATGAAGCTATCAAAGTATCAATATGCTAAAACTCTTGCATTAATGAGTTGATTTGTCTAGTTATCCATGTGAGTATATTGGGTATGTTTGGGATGACTTATGGAGCCTCATATGTAACTTTTCAGTTGGAGTTTACATAATACGAGGGAAATATGTGATAGTAGTTTTGTCTTGAGTGTTATGTGTATCAGTTATAAGTAGCTATAAGGAGCTTTTGAAACGACATGACAAACATGCACATTTCGTTTATATGACACATAAGTAGCTATTATCTAATTTCTAATTATATGTTTACATGTGTCGTGTTTATATGACATATAAGTGAAGCATTCATAGAATTTATATGTTGAAACTCAAGTATTAATGAGTTGAGTTGACTTTGTATAGTTAACTTAATGATTATATAATGTGAATGACAACTAAAAATATACTGTTGTAAGATGTTAAACTTAATGTCTAAATTCTGTTGATCTTCACTGACATCTGAACCATGCTATCACCCGTGTATGAAGTTCCAAAATCAGGATTTAGTTACTGACATGTCACTGCAACTGGGTTTTCTAGTCTTCCTACTAGCTTTGTTGTTTTTTTACTTATTTGTGGTATAAATTAGGTGGATAAATAATTAAAATGTGCATTTGCTCACTTAAAATGTGCAAATGCTCACTTATTTAATGTTGCATATTACTTGAGCCTTGGAGAGGCAGCCGTATGAAAGCAGTGGAGCCTTTTTTTTCACTGGTGCTTTCACTGTTCCTTAGAGAGGTGTTAATTTCTATTCTCTTCTTAATGTAACTCCTGATATTGTTTATTTGAATAATCTATGTACCTTAATGTATTATGATTTCGTAGTGCTGCACCCAATTTCTGTTCTTTTCTTGAATTAATTTTAAACCAACCCACATCCGTTGGACGCTTCGCCTTCTGGACTTAAGCAGCAAAGTGCCAGATCCTCTTGTGTTAATTTGAGTTCCTACGTTGATTCTAAAGCCTCCTACAGGCAAATACCAAACATCATATTTCTAGGTACGCCCTTCAAATTTTGCAATTTTAAACTGTTCTAAATTTAATTTGAAGATACATTTTTTAGTGTTTTGAAAATCAATATTTAATTGTTTACTAATTGCTTATTTGAAAAGAATTTGTAATTGAAAAGTTTATATTTTATATTTTATTAATATTTTAAGTTACTTATTTAATTTCATTTAAAAACGTTGAGAAGTTTTTATTTCTTTTGAATTCTGAATTGAACTTGATGACTATTTTTTTTTCAATTTGATTTAAAAATTAATATTTTATATTTTATTAATATTTTAAGTTACTTATTTAACATATTTAATTTCATTTGAAAAGGTTGAGAACTTTTAATTTCTTTTGATATCTGAATTGAACTTGACGACTATTTTTTTCTTTAAGAATTAATATTTTATATTTTATTAATATTTTAAGTCATTTAATTTCATTTGTAAACGTTGAGAATTTTGAACTGTTTTAACTTTAAGTTTTATTTGAAGATCAATTATGGACTCATCATATTGCTTAAAATTTTATTTGATTTGTAAATCAATGTTTAAAACGAACTAATATTTTTAATTAGTTATTTAGTTGGTGAGGAAAAAATTTGGAATTTTGGAATTGTTTTGAAATAACTCATATTGAATATCGATTAGAATATTTTAATTTAATTTTTTTAATTGACTTGAGAAAAAATTTGATTCAAACATCCTTATTTACTTTAAAAAAATAAAAAATTTCAATTTTAAATTACTTTTACATTGTTGTTTTAAATTAGATTGGGAAAGAAATATTTAACATTTTAATAATTACTAATATTTCAAAGTTTACTCATTTAGTAAAACACGCATGAGCTTTTTTATCCTGCATCCATAAACATAACAAAAATATCACGACCATTAAATATAACCGAATACAGTTATTTTTTGTAGGGGCCCAAGCTATTTTTGCATAAGCATGCATATGAGCTTTTTAATCCTAAATGCATCTAATATCATTTTTTTAGTGGGTCCAAGCTACCTATAAACATGACAAAAATATCACGACAATTAAATATAACCTAATACAGTTATTTTTTGTAGTGGGCCCAAACTATTTTTGCATATGCATGTATATACGACGGTGTTAAATTATATTTATCGGTCATAATATTTTTATTCCCATTTTAAATTTTAAATATTAATAGGAAAGCATATGGTGGTGCAGGTACTTGGTAATACAAACCTGCAATTTTAAATTTTTTTGAATGACTTATGACTCTTTGATATAAAAAAAAAAATGACTTGACGACTCTATCAAGCACTGGCATAGAGCTTGGAAAAAAATATTTGGAGGGGTCAAATAGTGGTGGGTGCCCCCGATTTTTTTTAAAGAAAATTTTAAATAGGGTAAAGGTGCAAAAATGCCCATGAACTTTACCCTCAGGAGCGTCCAGCACTATGTGCTTTTTTTTGGAGCAAAAGTACCAATGTGGTTACATTTTAGGAGCAAATGTCACACTAGGCGTTAGTTGACCAGATGGTCAACGTTAAGTTGGATGGAAGTGAACAGTAACACTGACGTGGACACTGAATTGGACTTATAACAAGCCAAATAAGAAGAAAAATGATGACTAGGATTTAGTAATGGAAAGTAAATAATTAAAAAAAAAAGGTTAAACACGCAACTCTAACTCCATCAGGATCGGCCTTCATTCATACGCTGGGTATGCTAGGTTTCGAAGATCAAATTGGGGAAAATTAGGGTTCCCCAATTTGGGTCGCAAATTAACATCTTTCTCCATATGATAAACAGAAATCGTTTTCCCATGGAACACTAATGAGCCCAGAGTTAGGAAATTTTGATGATCAAAACATTAATAATGATCAGAGTTCCTTGTGGGATGGGAGTGGGGAACATGGATATTTACTTTTGAGAAGAAAATTCAAGTGGGTAACTGATTTTGGAAATTAAAACATGAATCAAAATGAATGTTAGCGAAAGCATAATTAAAATCACACCTTAAATCGAAGAAGATAGATGCTTCTTAACTTTTCCTGCATATTTAATTTTTCTTTTTCCTGACGATTTATGCAGAAATCCGAAAAGGAAAAGGGGAAAAACTAAAGAGGAAAAAAAGTGAACTAGGAAATTAAAATATGTAAAAGCAACATCCAAATTTTGAGTGTGAAGAGCAAGAAGACGATATTGAAGAGAGAGAGAAAGAGAAAGTGAAGTGAAATATATTTCCAGATATACGAAAAGTTGAGGAATTGAGAATTCTAAGTGAATCACACCACCCGTGTGATTTCTTCTTACTTGAGAACCGATGCCACGAATCCCGATGAATGGTTTTACAATCGTCGACAACATTCACGATTGCCAGATGGTAGCTAGCAAAACAGTCCCATTTGGACAAGGAAGTGGCCCCAGGGTCCACGATTTGGAGGTAAATGGAGATATAGTCAGGCAGAGCTTGAGAGTCACCCTTGGGGTATATCAAGAGACGGCAATCATAACCTCAAATGGCCAGCCAAAGTCTCTTGCCTTGGCAACCGGTTGCCGCCGAAGCTCCGGTCACCTTCCCTTCTTCCCCTCACATCTTCCTTCCTAGAGTTTGATCCAGTGTCTACACCAGAATACCGTGCTCCCCCTCATGCCCCTTCACAATGAATGAAAAGCAGAAAATTAGGGTTCCCTCTTTTCCCCAATTCGATCTTCAAAACCCAGCTACGAGTTGGGTGTTTAATTTTTTTTTTTATTTACTTTCCATTGAATCCTAGTCATCATTTTTCTTCTTATTTGGCTTCTTATCAGTCCAATTCAGCATCCATGTCAGCGTTATGGTTCACTTCCATCCAACTTGACGTTGACCGTCTGGTCAACTAACGCCCAATGTGACATTTGCTCCCAAAATGTAACCACATAGGTACTTTTGCTCCAAAAAAAAATACATGGTGTTGGACGCTCCTGAGAGTAAAGTTCATAGGCATTTTTGCACCTTTACCCTTTTAAATATATTAAAAAAGAAAAGAATATTAAATATATAAGAAAAGAAAAAATATTCAAATTTATAATAAAAGTATTTTAACAATTTTAATGTATAAGATTACATATTGGTCTCTAGTATGGATGTCCTATCAATTATAAAATAAGAAGATATAATGAAATCCTAGAAGATTGCCTGATATATAATATATCAAAATATTAAAATTTAACAATATAATTTATAAAACAATATACTAAGTCAAACAATTAAAAATTACCTTTACATAAAGTAATGCTCTTAGCTTTTTTAATGACTTGAAATTATCAAGGTCCAAGAAATAAACCTTGATTTTTGGAATCAGCTTTTAAAAATTATCTTGGACTTTTTTGTAATTATTTTGGGTATTTATTTATTTAATAACGATTCCTTTCCCTTTTTTTTTAATTCTTTTTTCCGAATATAAGTTTTTTTTCAATAAATTTATTTTCTCCAGACCTTAATTAATCTCTTCTAACCTCTTTAATATTCTATAAATCATTAAATCCATTGCCCGCAAAGTTTGCCGTCATCTCCATGTCGCCGGCGACCTTCAACCTTCTCTGCCTCAAGCATACTCGACTGGATCTGCTGTAAACCAGAAGGACCAGACCAAAACCATCATCTTCAACTTCCTTGCTTCCATCCTCAACGCCATGACAACTTCACCGTCTTCCCTCTTTCATTTTCTCTACCGCCAGCAACGCTCCTTTCCCCTGATTCGAACGTATCTTCAGCAGCAGTTTCAGCGATAAAACAGAGCCGTGAGCGATTTTTTTTTTTGGATTTTTTTGGGGCGTATCTACAAAGTCCGTCTCTGGACTCTATTGTTTAAAATTTTATTTGATTGATTTGAACATCAATAATTTAAAATTAATTAATATTTTGAACTAGTTATTTCATTTAGAGTTGGAAAATTGGGTCGAGCCCCTCGAGCCGGCCTGTTTAGGCCCTGACTTTTCAAGGGTCAGGCTTGGGCCTTGGAGGGCTACGAGCCAACCCATTAGGCCCTACATAATTTTTTTTTTAATTGAAGTTGAAGTTAAACTTGGGCGTTTCAAATATATGATATTTTTACTCATGAAACAAAGTTTACTGTGGTTAGTGAAACACAATCAAATATCCGTTAGTGAAGCATGATCAAATATCTTTGACATTGATGATAGTGATGAAGATGTGTAATCATCTGTTGTTAGTGGTACGTTTCTTATATTTTATATGTATTATTTGTGAACAGTAATTTGTTTTTCATTACGAACTGATGAATGTATTTATTTGTTGGATAATTTGTGTTGTTTGGATATTAATATTAATAATATTTATTTGATAAATTAAAACTTTAATTGTTGTATTTTACTAATCATATTTCTTCAAAAAAAGGGACAAAAAATAATTAAAATTTGGAATAGTAATTTCCGGGTCCTGGAGGGCCGGCCTTGGTCTTGGTACTCTCGGACTGGGCTTCAAACAATATGTTTTTTTTTTTTTTGCTTCTGGACCCTGGAGGGCCGGACATGTTAAGCCCTGATCCTTCAAGGGTCGCCCCTAATTCCCAGCTCTAATTTCATTTGGTAAACAAATTGCATTTTGAAATTGTTTCAATTGGATTCCAGGATGCATGTTATTTAAAGTCTTGTTTGAATAACAATATTAAATCGACATTATATAGTTTACTATTATTAAAAAGTTTTTATTTGATTTGATTCAAAATTTTAAAATTTTTCAGTTTTAAATTTTAATTAATTTTCTTATTGTTTTAAGTTTTAAGTTTAATTTTAAATAATGTTTTAAATGTGGTTTGGTTTGAAAATTAATATATAGTTAAAGTTTGCTAATATTTTTTTGGAGTAGTCCACCCGCTTGCAATCAACTAGTCTAACATGAGACAACTTATAAAGTTGAACATTTTGATTTGGTTGTAAACTAATATCGCATATTATATATTTAACTTGTGTAACATTTTAAATTTTGGGAATTGAAATTTAATATTTTATGAGAATTTAATTATGAGATTTAGTTGAAAAATAATTATGGGAAATAAAAGTATATTTTCCATAAATTATTTTGGGGAAAAGAATTAATGAGGTAATTGATAAATTAAATAATGATAATAATAATAATAATAATAAGAATTATGGGCCTCCTAATCAACCCAACTATTCAGCCCACGTGAGAAACCCATAGAATTATCAATGACTCAATTTCCCTCCACCCCGATGTGAAAATGCAGAATCAGCAACAAGACTCAATTCGTCTGGAATCCCATCTCAAAAGCCCAGAACTATCTCTTCGGCCCAGCAACATATGAACCCAGAACCATTTCTCCAGCTCATGTAACTATCAGCCCATATTATCTCGGTCAAATTAATTATCATCTGTCATCAAACAGCTCATCCAAACCAGTAAAGAGCAGATCACGTCGTTTTCTGGTTTAATCCTCACCGTCACGTAAAATGAAAGCCAGACGCAAGAAACGCCGAAAGCTGATCCTAGTGCAGCAGAAGATCGAAAAGATAATCCAGTTTAAGCGTTGACTACGGAAAGTTGAGAGCAGATCGCGTGAACACAAAGAAAGACAGAAGGATCAGAACCTTCCCATACTTCTCGAGCCCTGTGATCGTTAGCCAATGAACAATACCCCCTGGACTGATGGTTAAGGCTGAACAAGAAGTTCTTCTCTATTTAAATGTTCACTCCCCTCAAGTTCCACGCTTGTTCAGCATTTGGCAGCAGAAAAGAAGAGAGTGAAAACTGAGAGCTGGAAGAGTGGGAGTTTGAAGAGAGGTGAGAGAGGAAACTGAAAACACTCATCCACCTCTGTTCTTGGTCGCTGAAGACAGTCGCTCTATCCTCCTTATTCGGCTTGAACTTTGAAGGTAAGTCCTAAGACTTATCTTCTCAAAGTTTTCAGTAGGTTTAACGGTAGTCTGGGAATATCAGGCGCTGTAATGGAGTTAGAAATCGAAACCCGAAACGAAAGCATAAAACAGGGGCTGATAGTTTGCGTCTCTGGAAAACTGAACTAAACTGAACTGAAAGTGTTATAACTCAACCTATTGTCATGCCCTTTCCTGTTATACGTTGCTTTATACTTGCGTAGCTCTGTATGTAGGCATTTTTGTTGGGGGGAAATGGCTGAACAAAATGAAAATGTATAGGTATATATATATATATTGCATGAGGAAGAAGTGCTCTTTCGTTCTGCATCTTTTATGGCTGAACCATTTTAATTGCTGTCATCGGTTTTTCTGTGATTCCATAAGCATGAGTGACACTATAAATATAATACTAAGTGTAAGGAAGTAAAGATGCTGCGTGATATATATATACACAATACTCCTTTAGTTGCTGTTTCATTCTTTTTTTCTGTTTTGTTATTCTTGAAGCATATTATATATATATATGTGTGTCTGTGGCTTCAGTTTGTTGTTATGTTAAAGGAAAGGAAGAGAGTTATTTTCTAAATAATAATGTATTAAAAACCGTGGGGTCCAGGGAAAAGAAAAAAAGATGCTGGTTGGGTGTGTAGATAATTGTGTGTGAATATATATATATATATGTACGTGTTGTGTACGAGAAAGAAAGGAAAGGAAATAATTTGAAGTCTTGCTAATCCAAATAGAGACAAAACTATATATATATATATATATAGAGAGAGAGAGAGATATATATTTTGGTGCAAGTATTTTCCTCGATAATCACATGCATTTGAGACTAAAAACAAGTATGTATATATATATATATATGGGTGGTGCTGTCATGCTTGTGTGTATAAGTGTATAAATAATTGAGAGTTGATGCGTAGGGACATAGTAAATTCATGCTTTGTGTGAAGAGGTGCCTTTGTTTCAAAAACATATATGTCTTGTTGAGATGTTTTGAAAGAAGTATTTCATTAAAGCATATTTATTAAGGGGATAAATTATAATTTAATATTTATAAATTTTAATTTATGATATTTATATTTATTAAGCATAAGGTAGTAATGTCTACATGGGTGATGCATCAAGGCACAATTTTGTATAATATTAGTATTGGTCAAGGTTTTAAAATAAAACCATGAGAAACGTTAAATTAATAAATTTAGTTACCTTTTTGTATGAAGATTGACATTTATTAACTTTAATTGGTTGTTAATAATAAATTAATGGAAATAAATAAAGGAAAAATTGATTTCAGGGCCCAAGCTAGTAAAATAATTACAAAAAAGGCCCAAGAAACATTCACATGGGGCCTTTTCTGGCATTTTTTCAAAAAGCGTTAGCAACTATATCAGTAGCGTTTAACAACTATATCAGTCCCCGTTAACAACTAAATCAGTCTAATTAACAACTACATCTGTAGCAATTAACAACTACATCAGTAGCAATTAGCAACTATATCCGTACACTTTTTTTTGAAAAAATGCCAGAAAAGGCCCTAGAGCCTTTTCTGGCATGTGAATGTTTCTTAGGCCTTTTTTGTAATTATTTTACTAGCTTGGGCCTTGAAATCAATTTTCCCATAAATAAATTATTGATCAGTAATTAATAAAGAGAGTTAATAATGATTGATAAAATAATAATGAATAATTTTGTTATTAGGAAAAGGGAGTAATTAATAAAGGAATTATTATTAAAATTAGTATAATTATGTTTTGTAGAGTTTTTAAGAGTTATTAACGAATAGAAAATTGATTGTGATAAATTGATTTATGTCGTTTATTGATCAGTGAGCTTTTGGAGTAACCAGTAACATGGATGTAACTTAGCTCATGGGTCTAGTCGGATGAAATAAGGCGGTTCGGTTGGTGTGTATATGGAGGTATTGGGTATTGCATATATTACTTCCGATCATGATATTAAAGAATCATGTGATATTATATAATGAAGATGTTGATAAATCATTTATTTGAGATGAACTGTTTTAAATCCTCTTGGCACCTCATTAGCACTTATCGATATTCTTAATGAGCTAAACTAATGATTACACAATTTTTCTCAGGTGACCAGTCCGGTCCAGGTCCTTCTGGGAAGCAAGCAGAGATTTAGTCTACTTGCTGCTAAGAGTAGGACTTTTGTGCTTTTGTTGTATGTTTTGGATGACTGTATATTGCCATACTTTAGGGCTCATGATGCATATTTAAGCATATTTTGAAAAATTTAAATTCCGCTTTAAACCTTTTTATATGATTACTCTAAAAAATTCTGATTTATATAAGATTATTTAGTAAATTAAAAGGTAGACAAGTAGTTTTTCAAAAAGTTTAATTTGAAACGGTCTTTTAGTTATCTGGTTCTTTTAATTTTAATTGAAAATAAAAGTTTAATAGTTTAATAATACTTTAAAGTATTTATTTAATTTGATTTTAAAAAATTAGTAATTTTTTATTTTTATTTTTTAATTTGACCTGATTTAAAAATTAACATTTAATTAATAGTTTACTAAAATCTAAAAAATACGAGTACTTATTTAATTTGATTTTATAAAATTTTTTTATATTTTTTTTTAAAGTTTGATTTGAACATCAATATTTCTTAGTTAACTCATATTTTACATTACTTATTTAATACTCATTTAAAAGATTGTTATCTTTTTTTTTTTCCTTCACGATCTGTTATGTTATTATTTTAAATTTTATTTGAAAATCAGTATTTAGATGTTAACTAATGTTTAAATTTTCTTATTTAGTTTATTCATGTTGATTTGAAAATCTATGATCATATTTTTTAAATATAGTTAAAGTCAATATTAAATAGCTTACTACCATGTTACATTACGTATAATTGATTTTTAGATTGTTTTAAAATATTTATTTAATTTGAATTGAAAATTTTGAAATTTAAACTGTTTTAAATATTTTTTATAAAATTAGTTTAAATGTGCTAGCTTCAATGAGATGAAGTTATACATTCAGACTCCATAAGCTATACAAATATACATACCTATAGAGTATAGACATAAAATTGAGCTATGCAAATATATATACATAGACGCAAAATGAAAATGCCAAATTGTTCATTACATTTCAGCGTGATGGAAAACAATTTAACTTCGTACAAAATGAGAATGAAACATGATCAGTTAATTTTTATTAATAATGCCTATCTTAAAAAGGGCTCACATGCATCTTCCTGCACTCTTATTTGCTCTTTTTCAACCAACAGAATTCTATTAATGCAACAATTAAAATCCCTGACAGCAACATCACCAGGGCAATCCCAAAGAAAGCAGATTCGAATAAACAAGATTTTTTTCCCATACAGTATAGGGTGTGCGTGTGTGTATTAAATGCATCTTTTTACCAAAAAAAAAGTTTTGCAACCACGGGCTTTTAAAAAAAAATATTAAAAAAAACATAAATAATAATTACTACACATATAATTTGAACATCGAACATTGGAATTGATGAGCCAAGGAAGGAAAGCTGTCTACGCTGCACATCAACAAACCATACGTATCAACATAAGCTATAACAAATATCAGCAAAACGCATTAGCAAAAGGAAGACCAGCAAGAGGAGAACAATACAGGAATCCTCATCAAATCATGAACATAAAACAAAACGTACTACTATAGTTATTTAATCAGGTGCATTTAAGACCACTTTAGGATCGTACAGTTAGATGAGTGTTACAAATAACATCATTGGTTTTTCCTCTTGCAGGGTTACCTTGATTTACTCAAGCTGGACCTCAACAAACGTTTACCTTGACTCTGACATGTTTCTAGTGATAGCTGCCGATTGCTTTGGTATGCATCAGATAGTTTCAGCTGCAGCAGCTCGCGCCTGCCCTGAACTTGACTGCTCCTACAAGGCAAAGCCATCTGATTCCGACAGCTTCCATTTGCATCTAACTTCAGTTTAGGACGCCTCCTCTGTGTCTGCTCCCAACTTGGGTTATTATCATCTGCCAAATTTGGAGAATGCACCTGAACTTGAGCATGGTCTTGTGGCCGTGACTCACAATGACCTTCAATACTTCCAGAGGACTGTAACTCCCTGTGTTCCACTGCCACCCATGACCATTGGCGGTCTTGAGTAGCCACTGGATTAGGAGGCCTCCCTCTACATCTTCGCTTTGGTGACTGCTGTTCAAGATGTCCAAATTCTGTTTTTCCATCTAAATTCAACTTTCTCTTGGGACCTCTTTTATTCCCATGCTGCTGCGGCTTGTGTTCTAGACAATTCATAGAAGACAATGAATCTTCAATTTTGGAAGTTGTACCCAAATCTCTGCATACAAGTCTATCCCATGACATTTGCAGATACAATTGTAGTTGTGATATTCCTCTCGTTATGCAACTTGGGTTCTCTTCAGAAGTTGGATCAACTAACTGCTCCAGGTTGGGAGCGGCACGAAGGTTTGGAGCAGGCAATGAGTAAACTGTTTCATTTGGTTCTAAACTAGGAAAGCTCACTGAAGTGAGAGTTTGGTCCTGGGGTTGTAACTTCTCCTTGTGTTTATGAGGATTTCTATATAGCTTGAGAGACCTCCGACGACCGCGCCCTATACCTCGACCTTGAGGTCTCAACTGCAGCTGCTTCTTCATCTTGTAATATTTAGGCTTTTGGTTGTCAACAATGCTTCCATCTGAGGGCAACAATGGCACCTCTTGATAGTCTGCAAAAGAATTCTCAATAGGTTGCCACTCAGTGCATTGAGGCATTGGCATGCGCTTCTCCAGATCCCCAAAAGTTGTGATCTCTTCCACCCACCCTTTAGGACTTCCTAATATATCATCATGTGGTTGTTTGTGCTCGTGAAAAGTCATAGATGCTAACATTTCGAATGCTGCGTATAAATCAGCCTCTAGAGTTCCACACTTCAAGGTTTGACCCAGCGATTGTGTTGGGGTTAATTCTATCCCTTCTGATGGTGTGTGCTCCGAGAACTCAGCAGAATTAGGTACTGTTAGACAATCCTGGGAATCAAAAGTCGGACAATTCTCAGTAGAAATAGGAACTGGAAGGTCAGATACAGTGGAGAGGGATGAACAAGTAGTTTCCATACAAAACTCAGGACCCTCCTGATCCAAAAGCAATGCACAGGAACCAGAGAATTTCTGTACAGAAGGCGTTTCATTCTGATGCTGTTCTTCTTGCTCTGAAACTTGCAATTTGTCCTTTGGAATAACTGAAACAGTAGGACTGCCAAGTGAACAACACAAGGTTTCATTATTACTAATATCATCTGAACAGAATCTTGACATCTCAGTTGTGGCCTTGATTTGTTGTGTAAGTGATCGATGTTCTACCACGGCCAACAAATTCTCTGGCCGATTCTCACACTGGTTTTCTGCAACAGCAGGACTACCAATTGAAGCACTTAACTTTTTATTATTAATGATTTCATCTGAACAGAATCTGGATATCTTAGTTGTGGCCTCAATCTGTTTCTCACGTTCATTGGTATTTTCATTTTGTTGTGTTTCTGCTTCACCTTGTCCCTGAACCATCCGTCCATGGCACTCTTCAGTCACCCCACGTTGCCCTATTTCAGATTTTCCCTGTTCTTCAATCAGTTCATTAGCCCCTGTGCCATGTAACTCAGAAAGACGATTTTGTTCTTCATTCTCGTGCTCTAGCAACTCATTACATCTCTCCACACTTTTACTTCTTTCCAGTGTCTCACCACCTCTTAAATTATCTGGCTGTTTCTTACATGGAATGCGTAATTTGATCACCAAAGAGTTGTTTTTTCCCACCAAATGATGCTCTGTGTTCATAATCTCTCTTGAGCTGATTTTGTCTTTTAACTCTATGATTGCCTCCTGCAAAAAGTAAAACAAAATATAAAATATATCTCAACCACAAATAATGAGAGGGATGATGAAACAAATTTCTCACAAATAACAAATTTCATTAGATCAATATAAAAAATAACAACAAAAAAGAAGAACAAAGCTATGCAATTCAAGGAACTTAGAACAAGTCAAATCATATTCACCTAAAAAAGTGACATAACAAAACCAAAAAATGCAGAGTAATCAAGAGCAAAATTTCTGCCCCATTTCACATTTTTCAAGTTTTTAAAAGCAATTGACTTCCATTTTCATCTGTCATGTTTTTTGTTGACAAGTATGAACGTGAAAATTAGAAGGATCCATCTGCACTTTTTAACATGGAGCAAATTAAAAACAATTAGGTCATTCAGAAAACAACCAAAATGTTTTTTCTTTCCAGCCAGAAAGATCATAGCATAATGACTCTCAATGGAAGGGGTAGGCACACTCTTGAAAGTTCTTTGGACGGTTCATCATTAGAAAGCTAAGATTGTGAAATCTGATTTAGGTTAGTTGCATGCCCTAATTTACAGGATAAAGGTGGAGAAAAGAATGCATGGTGAGCTAGAAAAAACATGAATCAAAAGTGTTACTACCTCCAATAAGATATAGTTTGTAGTAGTTGGAGGATGGAAGAGGAGTATTATTTTAAAGGTGGTGGGCATGATGGTGACGTTGTTGTTATAATATTTTTAATTTGGATTCTAAAAAGGGTTCTCTAGCTTTTGTCGGGTAGTGCACTTATTCCTAGGAAAAGAAAGCATGGTGACAAAATACATGAATCAATTAAGCCTTATTATTTTAAAAGGTAACGAAGATGATGTTGTTGTTTTATTTTGATTCTTAAAGAAGGTTCTCTAGCTTTTGTCTGTTAGCTAGAATATTAGCTTACTTGCACAAAAGCAAAATCACAGTACCACGAAGGTAGATTAACCCAAAAAGAAAAGGCCATGAATTACTGTTAAATCACACATTACTTGAATTCGTTCGTGAGTGGTCTCATTTTGTCGCATTTCTGCCTCACCTTGTCTTTGAATCACCTGACCATGGCCCACTTCAGTCACCCCAAGTTGACTTATTTCAGAATTTCCCTGTTTTTCAATCGGTTCGTAAGTTCCTGTACCATGTAACTCAGAAAGATGATTTTGTTCTTCATTCACACGCTCATGCAACTTCTTACATCTCTCTGCACCTTCACTTCTTCCCAGTGTGTCTCGACCTCTGTTATTTCTTCCCCTTTTGTATTTTTTTCTCCTTCTGCCACCCCTCCATCGCGTCTCTTTCATCTTATCAAGCCTATTATAATCATCCATAAGCATATATCTACCCCTCGCTGTGCGCAAAAGCTCCCCAGCCTTGCAAAGCTTTCCCAAATGAAGATCAAGAATCCTCGAATGAGCCCAGGGCAAATCTTGAAACTCATTTTTTATAAACCCAGAGATAGCCTCCTCAGTCGATCCATTTCGTTCATTTAATACCTTAACAGCCTTTTGTATCATCTGCACACTCAACCCGAAATCGCGTAAATAGATCAAACAATAAGGGGGAAACCAAAAATTTTCAAATGACGTTCAATTACAGCATCTCGTAATTAGATTCCGGGGGGGAAAACTAAAACAGCCACAAAAAGTCATGAGTCAGACGAAGAGAATCATTACCAAGGCGTATGGAGAATGAGTTGGGGTTTCAAAGGAGGGGAAAAGCTCTTGAATTCGCCGTTCGATGACGGAAGGATTGATTCCAGAAGCCTGAGAGAAGAGGAAGTCCCTGATCTTACCGATAATGCGGGTGTCTCTGCAATCTCCGACATAAAGCTCTAGTTGAGATTGGGATTCTTCCATCGATGCCGGACGACAATGGCGTAGCCCCGAAATTTCAATCGAGAGCAGTCAAGTGGCCGAAGCTCCGAAGAGCCCTCATTCATTTCATAAGTATTTATACTTCTAGGCGCTGTGTATACTGTAGGCTAAAAAAGTAAGCGTAGTTTATTTTAAAGATATGTAAATTCTTAACGGAAATAGAGGATATTACTACGTTTTAGACTTTTTATTAAGCGGAAAAAACTTCCAAAGCATTGTTACGTTATTAGACTTCTAGGGTGAAATTGAGTTTGAAAAAACTTTCAACATAACATTGCTATGTTTTTAGACTTTTAAGACGAAATTAAACTTGAAAAAACTTTTAGGACAACATTGCTCCTTGATATATACTTTCAGAACAGATTTTTTACTTAACCCAAAATATAATTGTACAAACAAAATTAACTATTTTTTTAATAAAATTTAGAAATAAAATTAAAAATTAATCCATAATTATTTTTATTCTTTTCTTAATGATAATTCAAGAAAATGATACTTTTAATTATATCAAACTAAAAATTTATTTTTAAAATAAAATTTAATTTCAAGAACATAAAATATTAACATTGGCCTAATCAGACGAAACAAACTTTCTCATTGCTGAGTCATGAGTGTTTGGTAAGCGGTGGGGAAGGAAAAAGCAGCTCATTTGGGTAGGAAAAATGTTAGAAAAATTAGAATGAGAGACCTACAAAAAAAAATATTTATTGAGAAGAACCATAAAAATTTTAATTATTTAGAAGGACTAAATATAAGAATATAAAATTAATAATACTAAACTACCCTTAAGGAAATCTTCTCCATTCTCTCCCACACTCTAATTTGAAAATTAACACAAAATTTTAAATTTCAATAAATTAAATAAATTTTTTTCAATTTTCATTTTTCAGAAATTAAAAAAATTCACATTCTTCAATTTTTTCAAAATTATAATTTCTAAAATAAAAATTTTTAATTAAAAATATTATTATATCATTTTAATAAAACCCAAGGTGTTTTATAATTTATTGTATATGTTAAAGCAAAAAAACAATTATATGATTTAATTATTTTTATTTTAGAAAAATTTTATGTGGGTTAAACAATTCATTTAATGATAATAAATTAAAAAAATATAAATAATATATTATATCCTTAAAAAATGTAATGTGTTTAGTTTTTATTTTTATAAAAAGACCTTAATAGATATCAACGTTAATACTTAACAAAACAAATATGAAAACTTGATTATATATTTGTTAATTGAATTATCTATTGATTATATGAATATTTAACTTGTTGAAGATTTTTTTTTTTTCAAAAAAATGAGTTTGAACCATAGTTAATTAAGAAATATATTGATTTTACATGAGTTTGAAACCTGAAAAAAAAAAAAAAAAAAAGAGAATGTACAATGGTATTATATGTGAATGATGAGCGGTTTTACTTTTAATTTTAGTTATTTTTTTAATTTTGAATGCAAGAAATAACATAGAAGGTTTGATTAGGGACAATTTAGAAATTTTAAATTTATAGTATGATATTTGTTTCTTCTAATTAATTATAATTTTTATGGTCCTTTTTCATTAAATATTTTTTCCTCCAAGTCCTTCATTTTAATTTTTCCAAAAATGTTTAGTGGGGAAAAAAAAGCTTAAAGTGTTATGTTAGTTACTTCTACAAAAATTATATAGAAAATAATTTATTTTTTCCACCACTATCTTACTCTTGTAGGAGCGGTGCCATCTAATAGGAGGTATTTAAAACTATAAAGAAGTTATATTATTATTTTTTTTATAACAAGAAGCTATATTATTACAACTGATGTTTAATCATGTCAAAAGATGAAGAACTTACATTCTCACGGTTTTAAGATAGATTACTATGAGAATTTTTCCTTTGCTGCCTGTTTTTCCCGTGTGGTCCGTGATGTGATCATGTAAATTATAATGTTATTTATACATTTTTGTACTTGCCACACTGATCTTTTTTTTTTTTAAGTCCAATTTTTTTTTAAAAAAATTATCCTTATTATAAGACTACCTAGAAACTAATTAATGTCGATATTACACTTTTTCCCATATTAAATGTAATAAAAAGATGAGTTAATTCATATAGCAAATGGAGAAAAATGAAAAAGAGAGTCGAGAATATGATTAATAAATGAGATAAAATTAAGAAAATGTATCAATTTAGGATTTTATTTATTAAAAAAAACCAAAAGGGTATGTTGCTTTATAGCTTTCATGTTACAGTGAGAATTTGCTAGGCCGTTCTCACGACCATTTATGAATTCATTCTCCGTGAGAAATTAAGAAATTTTCTCAATTTGATTATTTTTTTTAGTTTATTTGCATGTTTATTGTGAATTTTAAATCCAGTATTTTTTTTAGAAAAACAAAGTGCATTAAATTATACATGGCATGCATCCTTCCTGAGATCTGAAGAAATGTACAAAACCTCCCCTCTTGACCCAAAATCTACAAAAACTCATAATATATTATTTCACAGAATAGTTACTCGAATTAAAATAATCGCAGCAAACTTTAGAGGGGAAAAATAATAAGGTACTGAGTACTGTCACATATATCTCAACATTGAAAGCAGGAAACGAGAGTTCTAACCAAGTGATCAATATCTATTTACAAAGAGACAAAGTGCTATCAAAATCAAACTGCTTAAATTAAAATCACTTGACGATATGGATTTTAGAACTACAATGACTTGTACCATTCACCACTTTGAAGATTTACATTTGGCAGATATTGCATTCCCTTGAAGATAAGGCTTGAAGGTTCTCAAAACTTCTTCATAGATTGGTCTTTTATATTCAGCTGCCTGTAATAATTTATATCAGCAGTTAGTCCTCCCAAGAGCCAAAAATAAATAAATAAAATAAACTCACTTTTAACGTTTTATGAGAAAGTTTTATCAACTAGCCTGGTCAATTACTTCTTCAGGGCTTGACCATTTCCATTCTGCAAATTCAGGGTCTGCTTCACCATTAGCTAAATTGATCTCACTGTCATCTTTAGTGAATCGCATCAGAAACCTATCAAACATTCAATATTAATGTAAGAAAGAAGCAGATCGAGTTCTGATAACTAGACAATACCAATATGATAAACAGAACAGATATTTTCAGTTACTCAATACAAAATTAGCATTAACTAATATTTTACTAACCACCATATGCCAAGCCTACTTAGTCACAGAAATCTTACAAAAAACTTAAAACAATGAAGGGAACACCAAAGAACAAAGTCTAAGAACATAAGAGAAAATACCAGAGGCATTCAGAGGAACTTTTTCACACACCTCACTCCAGGCCTTATATAGATTGATTTTGTTTTTCCCCTTCATTTCTCTCCCTTTAAGAGCAAGAATAACACATTAACCTTTGCATGTTAAGTAATCTCAGTTTGAAGCATGCTTTTACACAGGTAAAAAGATTTGCTATTTTTTTTACCCTCCTTCGTTTTCTATTTGTTTATATTAAACCATCACTTTCCTAGATCTATAATCCAAGGGCACAAATCACTTATCGCCAATAAAACTCATGCTTCTCTTTAAAGTGACAAGTATGAAAGTACTTGGTCATTCTACGAATGACTTAAAAGCAAAAGACAAGCGCACCACTTTTGTGCATGTCCATGCCAATCACCTCTCCAGAGACGATCGACTTTAGCCTTCACATGAGGTGGAAAGTCATAAGTCAACCATCTTGGGACCTGTCAAATATGCAAAAAGATTAAGCGCTACTCTATCATAAAATCATGCTCAAAGGAATTTACTAATATAGTGTATCTAAAGCAGTAAGATGTCTAACTGCTTCTCAAATATCCAAGTTGAGCTTGAGCACTATAGCTTCTTACTTCTCTTAACATTTTCTGTTATATAGCAATCATTTATAGAGTATAGATGAAAGCCTGCACATTGCTCACTGTTTAGGAAAATAAACTATAAAAACTAAAACAAACTCATGATAGAAATTTTGCACAAACCTCAGACATTATTTCAGCAGATACTATTCCAGTTTCTTGACGCAGTTCCCGAATGGCAGCAGATATGGGCTCTTCACCATCTTCAATTCCACCCTGGTATTCAAGAACAGGAAAGTACATGACATATTATCTTAGCAAAAGAATTTGAAGCCATTCTAGAGTTAAGAAATTATTACAGGCAAAATAAGTAAAAATTCCCCAATTGATACCCAAAATACCAGAGTCCACTTTCTGCAAAAGCTAGGAACTATAGCCTATATGCCTCTCTATATGAAAGGGAGCACCACACTTTGTGCCTCTCATGTCTCATGAGAACACAATAGGAGGAATCAGTATTTCTATAAAGACACTAAGCCCTTCCCAGCTCCCACCAGTGAAGCAACAGTATGGTACTTTACATTTGAAACAAAATTAAATTACTACAGTATTAGCATACCCCTGCACTTGATGTGCCATTTATTTTAAGTAGTTAGCATGTTACGAGAAAGCTTGCTCAAAACAGGCATTAAAATCATATGATTCACAATGAGTCACAAAGTCAATTCTATGAGTCTCATGATTCTACTTCAACTGCAAGATATATTAGAAATCATCAGTTGCAAAGTTGGATCGATCACTGCTCGACATAAGTTAACTGCAAAGAATACATTCTCATGAATTTGTTTTAAGCGGAAACAAATAATCACACAGGAGAGGTAGAATAGACGTTAACTTCTTTGCAATTGAGTTAATGTAGCAATGTTTAGTGTTATATTAAATTATGGGTCAATATAGAAAAGCAAAAAAAGATAATAGTTGAGGAGTTAGGATCGTTTAAAGAATATATTTTGCCCAATTTTTTGGCCAGACAACTTATTTTGGATTTAGGATTAAGTACTTCGCTTAGCTCTTGGGTTAAATTTATAATCTCAAGTATTTTATGCACATTGGAGGAGTATATATATTATCCATATTCTTTGAAAACAGCACATAAAGGAAAGTCACCTGAGGCATTTGCCATGCTCCTGGAGAATTCAATTTAGAAGCCACAAAAACCTGAAATAAACGATTGAATGTCACAAAAAGACTTCAATATGTGGATGAAAAGTTGTAATCTTTCTTCAGATATAAACATGTCTTCACAGCTTTCTGGACAGGTTGCTAGTTAAAAATATAAATCATTCATTGCGAATAGCAAGTCGAACATTACAGTGAAATTTTCACAAATACAATTGATATTTTTTTAAACATAGTAATAGAATATGAAGCTCAGACTACCAGAAAATGGCAGAGAGAATCAGTAAAATCAATATTTAACAACGATTATGAAACAGAGCAGAACTTAGGATCTCGGCCAGAGACGAACAGAACAGAAACAAAATTTATAAAATCCTTGCAGTTATTTGCTCCTCCAGTCTTGAGCTTTCAAAGCGATAAGTTAAGCGGAAAATGGGAATACACTGGTATAATTTTCTAAATCTAGATAAGAACAACACGCTGAAACACAAATCATGAAACTATAGATTTGATTTTACTATAGCATACATAACTTACAGAGGAATCGTTTACCCCAAAATAAGAAACAATAAATCAAAAGTAGAGCATAAGTTATCAATTTAACAGAACAGAAAGAGAAGATTCCTGAAAGCCAAGGGAAAAAATTGGTGAAGGCAGAGAATGGAGGAGGAGGAGGAGGAGAAACCTGATCATCGGAGTTGATAATACAGACGCCAACATTAGGTCGGTAACCTTGAGGAAGATCCTCCATGGCTGGCTTTAGAGGGAGAGATAGAGAGATGTTGATAATGGGATCTGCGTCAGAAATTGAGAATGGAGAGAGAGAGAGAGAGAGTAATGGAGAAGATGGTTGTGAGTTGTGACCTGTAAGCGTTATTTTTGGTGAGAGTGGGGGTGGGACTGCGAAATTAGTAAACCTCGCTGACCATGACACAAGGTGGACTCAAACGCACGGACGGGTGGTGCCACTCTTATCCTGCGCACTCCCTACTAAATTCCTTATTCATAGTTTTTTTTTAAAATAAAAAACAATGACACTAAAATCCCAAAAATATTGCTACACTTTCATTTCTCAATGGTCTCTCTTTCATTTGTTATCATAAAAATTTTCTGATATTACTTCTTTTAATTGAGACATTGATATCATTTTCTTTCTTTTCAAATGCAAAATCAATGCTCATGTTCTTTCTAGGCAATTATCATCATCTTCATATATTTTTTTATAATAGTATTATGATATATTATAAGTAACATTTTAAAAATTGTGATTGGTGAATGAGTCATTTCACTCAGCATGATTACAAAGTCTTTATCAGTATTAGTTGGTTGATTGAGTACTTGATAATAAAATATTTACATAAAATTATGAGCTAACATACAAATTTACTCTAGAAGTTTTTATTAAAAAATAATATTGGTTCAAAAGTTGTTCTAGATTTAATGCTATCTTAGAATTTTTAAAATGTAATAATGTTACCCTATAATATGGAAGATTGACCGTGATCGTTTGGGGTGGAAATATGCTAGGCCTTTGTCAGATGCCCTTTTGTCTAGCTTGCTTAAGGCCTGATTTGGTCTAACATATTCATTAAAAAGGTTAAGTTAAAGCCTATCTAGGCGTAAATGGCTAAATAGGTCTGACTTCATGTTTACACAAAACTATAATGTTATTTATATCATATATAATACAATTAAAGCTTATTTAAGCCTACAATTTTTAAATACATTGGCTTTGAAACCTATGAAAAGCCTACATTTGTTTAGATTTTAATAAGCTCAAAGCCTAGATATAGTTTTCAAGACCTATAATGTAAGGCTTTTTTAAAGGCCTCCATTTTAAGTAAACATGTAAAAAGACTTCAAGCTTGACTAAGCCTCATGTAGATTCAAGCCTAAGCTTAAAAAACTTCTGTATATAGGCTCAGGCCTAAGCTTAGGCTTTATATCTTCATTACAGGTTCAGACCTATTTAATAAAAAATTGACTTAACTTGATCTTTTTTCATGCCTAGTGATTGACTGATCATTAACTTTTCAACATTAAGTGGCAACATCGCTATATTTTAATACTTCTATGGTAATATTAAACCTAAAAAAAATTTCTAAAGAAACGTTGCTCCTCAATGAAAACTTTTAGACAAATTTACATCTTAACACTAAAATTATTAATATTTTGATTAATAAATATCAATTAAAACATTATTAAGCCATTTAATTAATGCAAGATGATAGCATATATCTGTTACAAGATTATTTATAAAATTTAATAATACATACTTTAAAATGTGTCTGATACCTAGCAAATAAATTTTATCCTCTAATTGACAGACAAAATACTGGTAGCAGGTTATTTTTATCATAAACAACAAGCAAATGGCACGACTTTCTTAAAAGGAAAAATACGGCGCAAGATAGCAGGGAGGAGAATTCTATGGAAAACGCAGTGACTAGCCGAGGAAGAAAAAATAAAGGTAAAGGGGGGGACCACCACTAGGAGCGTTGACTTTAAGATTGATATTTAAAATTCGAATCAATAAATCTAACTACCTCTCTCTGCTTTTCCCCACTTTGCCATCGCCATCAATAATGTTTAAATTATTATATTCTCGCCCTTTTGACATTCATTGTTTTCTGCTTTCTTATAGTAGTGGTAATTGTTGAGAAAAAAATATAGTAGTAATTAAAAAGAATGAATTCTTCTTATTAAAAAAACACAGAATAAATTCTTGTTGTGTATAAAAAAGTATACATTATTATTACCTTATCAAAATTATCAAATGCCCTCGAAATTAATCTTTCAAATATTACACAATTATTTCAGTTCTAAAATAATTACGATTTCAAACATTTTTGTAATATAAAAAAAATGGATTATAATTTTAAAAAATATAAGCAATAAATTTAGGGTTTAATGTTTCTGTCTTTAATGCAGAAACATTTTATCTGCCTCACTCACATAAAAATGGGTGGGCAGAAACATTAAACCCATAAATTTAAATATATTAATAATATTTATTCTAATACTTTTGACAATAAAAATTCAAATATCCACATATGACATTAAATGCATGCCAAATACTCCCTCCCGCATCATAATATAAGATTCAGTTAACTTTTTTTTAATAAAAATTAAAGAAAACTAAATAAGTAACTTAATTATAATGTATATTGTATATTTTTAGATTATATATTATTTTTGTTTTATAAATATATTAGTTTATAAATCAAACAACTTAGTTTGATATAAAAGTAATAAATATTTTAAAATAAATTATTCAGTCTCTAAAAAAATCAATTAGATTTTGTATTAAAGGTCGAGGTAGGACAATATAATGTATATATAACTGCATTGAGTTTGAGTTACTATGTACGCCGAAAAAGTATTTAAGAAAGTTAATTAGTCTCGGTAATTTTTTTTGTCAAGAGTCTTGGTAATGTTTGAATATAAATTAGAGGCAAGTCTATGGGTTATTGTCATATTCCCTTTTACTTCTTATTATTATAAAGTATCAACTAGTAATTCTCACAAAACAATAAAAACAGTTATAGTCAATAAAGTTGTCCTAGAACTTAAGTAATTTATAATATTATCCTTATTAATTGCACTAAACTCTAATATTATATTATTATTATTCTCACCGATGGCGCAACGGTACATTGGCTAGCTGAAGCCTTGGCCCCAACTGATCTTCTAAAATTTGTTAAAATATATGTATCTATTATATAATATTTTATTTTAGCCAATAATTTGACCACAGCTAATCTCTTATCAAGGCCCCAGCTAGCCTTCTAAAATTTGTTAAATTATATGTATTTATTATATAATATTTTATTTTGGTTAATAATTTCACAAACTGATTAGCTTCTCTATAATTACACACCTTTTTTTTTCACATTTTCCCCTCTCAGTAAACGTTCTCCACACACGTCCTCTTCCTCTTCTCTACTCTGTGCTCTCCAGTCTCCATCCTCAAAGTCTCCTTCTTCCTCTGAGTCCGACCACCATCTTTCATTCTGTTCGCGTTAGTAGGAGATTTTTTTGGAAAGTCGTCCTCCTTCCTTTAGCGGAATCAGCACCTTCTTCTCTTCTCAGTTTGCCTATTCTTTGCAGTGTCAGCTCGCCATTAGGTATGGGATTCCTTCTCGTGTTTGTGATTCCATCGGCCTATTTCGTTTTGCATCTTATTTTTTCTATGATCAATAGACAAGATGAATTAGAAGTTGTTTTAGACCCCAGCAAATTGGAATCAATCCAAAGCAAACCTGTATTGACAATTTTTCACTGAATTTGATGTGTCATAAAAAGTAAAACACGTAAATGAAAAGTGTTCATGTTTTTAGCTGCTCCCCTTTGGTGTTGTTCCTGTTTTTACAAAAGAAACATATCGCATTAGCAACTTGAAAAGAAAAATGAATAGTAATAAATAATGTACTCAACCAAAAAAAAAAAAATTACCACTGCTCTCTTTTGCAGAAGGAATAAACAAGTAATAATTGTTTGCTTGAAAAGATAAACTTACATTCAAGCAAGCTCATAATGTATGTAATTTTTTATCAATGGGATGGTGTTTTGTTCTTTGAGTTCTCATGTTTTATGGGCTTATTTCCACCATTAGCCCCTCTAATGTAGTCCTTAATTCAGTTAGATCAGTATTGTACCATCAAAATGTTGTTTCTTTTTTTCCTGAAAAACAAGTGATACGCTTGCAGAGAGACAAATTACATTTACATATTGTATGTTGGAAATTCCACATATTGCATTTACTTTTGCCAAGATAAGTAAATTCTACAGACTGAAAATACCTTTAAAAATTATTCTTTGCCACCATTTTACTTCACCTTAACCCATAATATTATCATTGTGGTTGTGAAAATCATGGAACAGATGCACTTACAGAGAGACAAAGCATAAGGATAGAAACAATAGTTATCAACAGGTCCATTATGAAGCCAGATAACAATGCTATGAAATGGTGGATTTACAAGATAGGTATGCATATAACCTGCACACATTACCCAAAAAACAACAGTACAATTTGAGAAACAACAGAAAATGAAAATGTTGAATCATAGTGAATATATAGTTATGCTTTAAGTTTATCCTTACTTATGGAGCAATTGCTTGGCTTTCAATACAAAGAAAGTCATGTGCATTAATTTAAATTTTTATTTTCTCCAATTATTTTATTTTGAGGTAGGTGGAATGTAGTATTTAAATGTTAGTTTTGTGGATTGATTAGTATTATAAGAATTCATGTTTAGTGACAAATTTGTTGTAGGTTGAAAAAGATTATTTAGGATAAACAGAAAAGCATAGATATGTTCTTTAAGAAGAAAGAAACATCAAAAAGTGATATTTCTATGAAAATAATTTTTGAAAGTGATGCATCTTGTAACGAATCTCCTTCCAAACGTTCTAATTTCTAAAAGTAGCTTTTGGCGACATATAATGAAAAGGTTGCATATGTTGTTTTAAAAAATGCTCCATTGACAACCAAGTATATGTCACCTTTGATACAAAAGGAGATTTTACATGTTCTAGCAATTAAAGTGCGAAATCAGATTCGGAAAGATATTGGAGACTCTAAATTCTGTATTATTGTTGATGAAGCACGTGATGAATCCAAAAGGGAACAAATGGCTCTTGTCTTGAGATTTGTTGATAAAGATGATTTCATAAAAGAGATATTCTTTTATCTTTCGGGTTTTGGTTTTCTTATGTTACATGAAGAAAAAAAAGTTTCCTACATACAAATGAAATGGTGGGATCCACATATACATATATGAAAATGGTTCACACACACACACACACACATATATATGTTCACATATACATATATGAATATATGTATATGTGGGTCCCACCATTTCATGTGTGTGTAAATGAGAAAATAGTTTTCCTACAACATGAGAAAATGGTTTTCCCTTATCTTTATCATATTCAAGATACATCATCTATGACATTTAAAAATGCTATTAGTGAAATATTCCCAGATCATTACCTCGATATCCAAAATATTTGTGACCAAGGATATGATGGTGTTAGTAATATGCGTGGAAAGTAGAATGGATTGCAACCATTATTTCTTAATGAGTGTTCTTATGCTTATTATGTACATTGTTTTGCTCACCGGTTACAACTAGCCTTGGTTGCTGCCTCTAAAGAAGTTTCTTCCGCTTATCAATTCTTTTAGAACTTAAATTTGATTATTAATATTATCAATGCTTCTTCTAAACGTCATGATCAATTTCTCAAGCTGCCCAAATTTCAGAATTTGAACATTTGTAGGCTATTGGTGAGCTTGAAATTAGTAGAGGCTCTAACCAAGTAGGCACAGTAAAGCGGGCTAGTGATACTAGACGGGGTTCCTATTTCTATTATACATGCAGTCTTCAACAAGGGTATAATGAATTTTGTTTAGTGCTTCAAAAAATTTGTAATGAAAGCTCAAATTACTCTAAAAAAAAGATATGCTACTGCAAATTATAAGATGATAACTTCTTTTGAGTTTATCTTTAATTTACATTTGATGAAAGAGACCATAAGTATCACCGAAGTTCTTTGTCAGGCATTACAACAAAAGTCTCAAGATATTTTGAATGCTATGTACTTAGTTTCAAGTACAAAGGAACTTCTTCAAGGATTAAGAGATGGTGGTTGAAAAAAAAATGCGTGAAAGTATTGTTAATTTCTCTAGACTTCATAAAATAGATGTTCCAAATTTGATGCTCAATATATTGAAGGTCTTGGTCGTCAACAACATGATCAAATAACTATTGAGCATCATTATCATTTTGATATCTTCAATGCAACCATTGAGTTTCAATTGCAAAAGTTAAATAGAAGGTTTAATGATAAAATAATGGAACTTTTGTCACTTAGCTCTTCGTTAGATCTAAAAGATGGTTACAAAGCTTTTAATGTTGATGATATTTGTAGTCTTGCAAAGAAGAATTATCCTCTTGGTTTTTCTGAGCATGAGACAATTAATTTAACTTGTCAATTGAAGCATTTCCATAAAGACATTTTAAAACATCCAAAGCTACAAAATTTGTCTTCAATTTTTGAATTGTGTTTAGGATTGGCTAAGACAGGAAACACAAATTCATATCATTTGGTTGATAGACTAATTCGTCTTATCTTAACACTACCAGTTTTATCAGCAAGTAGTAAACGTGTATTCTCAGCAACGAAAATTGTAAAGACAAGGCTTCAAAACAAATTGGAAAATGACTTTCTTGCAATTAATTTGATTGTGTATATTAAAAGAGATATTGCTAAAGCAATTACAACTAATTCTATCTTTGAAGATTTTGTAAAGAGCGTCGTATACAATTTTAGATATGCATTTTTTCTTTATTATATTTTAAATAATTTTATTAAATTTCATTATACATATAATTATTATGTTTGTGTTTGTGATATATTTAGGATAATGTCTAGTTCATTACTCATTCGACTGTGAGAGGAAATTAAAATTCTTCTTTGAGATATCTACTGAAATTGTTAGTATCATCTTATATCTTGTTTTGATTCATAATTCTCAATTATTATTTATTTGTATTTTCAATGTTATGTTATACTATTTAGTAAATAGCTCAATATGTTTATTTTTTGACCTGGGTTATATTTTCTGATTCTGCCACTGACCCTCACCCATTACTCCATTAATTATGAGGATACATGTGAAAAATAATAATTAATGTTCCTTGAAAATAAGCAAATTTCTTATAAAAAAACTAAATACACTTGCTAATTGATACTTTATAATAAGATTAAAATAGAGTATAAATTAGAGATGATAAGTTCAAATCCTAAAAACATACTCTTTTTACTCTTTTTATTTGTGGAATAAGACTGCCTATTTATTTCTTCTCAAGCCCCATTTTGTACGTTATGCGCTATGTGTCTGTCAAACCTAGCTACTATCTACCGAGGTTGGCAGTGCTTAAATATTATTAATGTAACAGTACTATTATCATATAATTATATTAGAGTTACTCTTACTTGGATTTAATTTATAGGGTTAAATAGTAAATCTACTTCAGAAGTATACTCTTATAAACAATGTTGTCTTTGAAATATTTTCAGGTTTAATATTACCTTGAAAGTTTTAAAACGTAACAAACAATGTTATTATTTTCCATTAAAAAGTTAACAGTCAACGTTAATTTATTAGCCGTCAATATTAGTTTTTTAACAGTCTCGGATAACATATATTGCTACATTTTAAAATTTTTGAGGTGACATTAAACCTAAAAAACTTACAACATTACCTTCAGATGAAAACTTTCCAGATAGATCTGCTCCTTAACCCTTAATTTATATAACTTAATAATATGGAATATCATATAAGTATACTATTAATTAAAAGATATTAATTAGTGTCCCCCTGATACAACCCTTGGAAGGAATGCATGGCACAAAATTGTTCCTATATATGGACACCGAAGAACAGGAAAGAATGTAAGACAAATTGCTCATTTAGCTCATTATTCTATGACGACATGCATGACCAGCAGGGAATATAATATTTGGAATATAGAAGATAAATTGCCAAGTTCATGGCGTTTTGTGAGTTAGAAGCTCTCTGGCTTTTCCTTTTTCTTTTTGCCAAAGGCTCTCTGTTATTTTTCATATTATTATGCGGGGCCGATTCGGAGTTTGAGGCTCTTTTTCCAACCATATATGCATTTGGCATAACAATGCATGAGACGACAATATATATATATATATAGGCAATGAATAAGGAACTTGGTTATACTAGTACGATCCTAACAAGCAAGCCGAGCTATTTGTGATTAATTACATAACGCGTTTACACTCACAGCCCACTATAAGAAGGATTTTATAATTTTGTCTCAAAACTTCATATTTATTAAAAAACTGCGCACCTCTAAAATCCAACAAAACAAAATTCAAATGTATGGATGATGATAAATTGGAGGTATAATTCTACTCTTGGAATTACAGCTACAGTAAGGAATCACTTTATTGTATGCCCAATAAAGAAAGCATAACTATGATTTAAACAATAAGTTAAGGACAAGTTCACAGCGACAACTGAAGCAACGTGAATATTGGACAAAGAATAGTTCTCTTGATGCTTTAACCAGTAATGGAGTGTCTCCTTCATGGAATAAAAGCATAATTATCCATCAGGAAAGGTTTCAAACACAACTAAGGCAACTTCTACTTTAATATATATATATATATATGGTTTAATTTTTTTGCTTTTGCTGCAGAAAATTTTCTTTTGTCACACTCACATAAAAGTAGACAAGGTCTGCAGTATTTTCTCTTTATTTTTTTTACAATAGGATCCATTCATTTTTATGTGAATATGGGAGAAAAAATTTTCTACCCCAAAAGTAGAAATATTAAACTTACAAACACACACATATATAGGCACATGCAAGCTAAACATAATTATACCAGAAGTACAGGGAAAAGGTCTTGACCCTTAATTTCTCTGAAAACACATCGATCGTTCAAGGGGCCATGGCAAAAAAAGTAGTGGAATTTCGATTGAATGAGCTGTTCCAAGTCCTGAATGAGGAGTTCCAATTGAAGAGAGGAGCTCAACAAGACATGGCGAGCATCAAACGCAAAGTAGAATCCATAAGGACCATCTTAAGCCAAATTGATGACAACAAATTAGAGTTACAAGACCCAAGTCTCGAGTCATGGATCGACAATGTGAGATCTGTTGCTCATGAAATCGAAGACGTCGTTGACGAGTTGTTGCTCCACATTTTCCAACATCGTTGGGATGACGACGGCGAAGACGATCATCATCGCCCACACCCCTCACCGTCCTGTTCCTTCGTCAGAAACTGCAAAACCAACTGCCAAATCGCGTGGAAATTGCGAGCCATCAAAACCAAACTCAAGGCTATTCCCGACAAGCCAAGGAAGTACGATGTTGTCGTTTCAAGTAGCAAAACGACGAGTCGTCAGTTACAGAGCAGTTTGTGTGACTCAGTGGACGAAAACCAACTGGTTGGCGTTGGTCTGAGTTAGATCAGAGAGGCTCTAAATGGTTGTCTCTTTGAGGATTATAAAGATTCTGAGATGAATAAAGTAATAGCAATTGTTGGAGAAGGAGGCATGGGAAAAACCACCCTGGCACGTCTAATCTATCAAGTAGCTTATATCAGAGGATGCTTTGGAAAGATTGTATATTTTACGCTTTCTCAATCCTTAAACGAACATGAGCTTCTGATTGAAATGATGCATCAGCTCTGCCCAGGTGGAGATTCCCAGAAAATCCCAGTTCACGCGATGAAAACCCACGAACTGCAAGAAAAAGTGAAGGATTTGATTCACTTTACCAGATATTTCATTGTGCTTGATGACGTTTGGGAAACAGAGCATTGGGATCTTGTGAAGCTCGCACTTCCCAATCGTGATTCTGCCAGCAGAATCTTGATCACTACTCGTAGCAAAGACTTGGCAAGATACGCGACAACCTCCGAAGAAGACAACATGTTTCAACTGCAACGTTTGTCTGAAAGTGAATCGTGGGAACTATTCTGTAAGAAAACATTCTCTTCTTCTTGTCCTTCTCATTTAGAACCCATTTGCAGACAAATGGTGGAAAAATGTGAAGGGCTTCCTCTTGCCATCTCAGTGCTCAGTGGTCTATCGAGTACAAAAAACAAGAACGAGGTTGAAGAATGGGTCATGGCTCAACGTGTTCTTAACAACGTTGAGCTAAGAGAAGACATTGATCCTCCTTATTTGAACAAAATACTTTCGATGGCTTTTGACGATTTACCTCATCATCATCTCAAGTCATGTTTCTTGCTCATGAGTGTGTTTCCTCAGAACCACATGATCGAGCCCATGAAGCTAGTTCGATTATGGGTCTCAGTTGTAAATGATAGTAAGCTCACAGAAGAAGTAGCAGAAAGCTATTTGTACGAACTTCTCAATAGAAATTTGATAGAAGTAGCAAAGTACTCACTTGATGAAAGGATCACGTGTTTTCGCATCCATGATTTGGTACGCGAAACTCTTGTCCTCAAATCAAGAACAATAAGTTTCGCTGAATCGATGACAAGCAAGGAAAAATCAAGAAGTTGGCCTGAAAGAGCAAGAAGATTATCCATACACGAGGGAAATGTAGTTCTCCCTGAAATTAAGGAAACCTCGTTGTCTCGACTTCGTTCTTTGTTTCTGTTTCAGACACGTTCCTTGATATTGTCGAACTTAAAAGATGGCAACTTTAAGTTGATGAATGTGTTGGATTTGAATGGGACCCCACTGAAAGAATTTCCTGAAGCCATCACCAAACTGTTCCTATTGAGGTATTTGAGCTTGAGAAATACAGGAATCTCTGATCTTCCTGCATCAATTGGGAATCTGCATCATCTAGAGACATTGGATCTCAAGCTGACGCGTGTCACTGCCATACCTTCCGAGACATATAAGCTCTACAAGCTCCACCATGTTTTGATATCTCAACACAAGGGTCACCAAACAGGGTCGCGTATCCCTCAAGACGCAGCAAGTTGTGGAATAAAGTGGAAACACTACCACAACAACCAAATCCATGTCACGAAAGTGGACGTATTTCGTGTACAAGGTTTCAAAGCAGCATCTGCAATAGGTTGTCTGGTTTCATTACAGAAGCTAAGCATAGTTGAAGTGCCAAACGAAGAACAAAATGACTTCTTTGAGAAAGGGTTGGGGATGTTGACCCAACTAAGAAGACTGTGTTTGGTTAATCTGCAAAATCATCAATGGAGTGCTCTGTGTTCATCCATCTCAAAAATGAGGAATCTACGTTCTCTGTCCCTTAATACAAGTGGAAAATTTGAGTTGGAAGATGTGAGGACCCCACCTGAACTTCTTGAAAGGCTTTGTTTGGTTGGTGAAATGGATAAGTTACCAAGTTGGTTGTGTTGTCTGAAGAAGTTGAAGGTGTTGAGGCTAGTGGGTACAAGACTTAAGGAAGATCCTATTGGGTGTCTTGAGAAGTTGCAGAGTTTGGAGGTGATTGGACTTTATGATGCTTTGGATGATGGCGTTACAACACACATGTCGTCTGATTTTTATGACAGAGTAAAATGGTTCCTCATGGGAGAACATCAGATACGTGTTTATTAAGGTAAGCTCTCTACAATTCCTTATGTCTTGTAAATATAGTTTGAAATTATCTTTATTGTTAAAAACGCTATGGAGTGAATAGAAGGTTTGGTTGCACTTTAACTGTCAAACCTCTTCTAACATTTCTTCCTATAAACAAAATAATTATAATTAAGTATATAATTTCTTTTTCAGCTTATACAAATTACTACCCGCTCCTTAATATAAGATCTTGTTCGTTGGCACTAGGAACAATATTTTATATCAAGCACTAGAGATAGCAGTTGATGTTGAGATCAATTTGTTTGGATTTACTCATATGCATCTCATTTAATTTTTTAGAAGTGATCAAAGACATGTCCGTTTATGTCAATTCAAGATATTCATTGAGGAATTTATCACCTTTCACCATTATATTACACCAACTACTTAAAGTTAATTTGTATTTATTAAATACTATGTTGTTGCCACAATGATATGATTTATGAATATGTACATTTTATTCTTGTGTCAAAATTAACCATTATATATTATGACATCAAGACTTTTATAAACAAATAATAAAAAAGAACACCGTTATAACTTTCTGTGTAAAAGCTGAAATTTATCTCAAGGATGTTAAGTTAAAGAGTATCTTATGTACAAGTACAATTTTCAACTTTATTCCAAAGTTCCAAAAATAAATTATAAGAAAATAATCTTTTTCTTGGTTCAATTATTTTGTTTGTTATGAACCAGTTAATTTTTTTATCATATACACTTACCTTTTCAACGAGCAGGCTTAGTAGAGTCACACATACATGACAAAATGTTAAATGCTCTCTTTCCCATTAATGCTTCTGAATCCTCATATATCTTTAGAATAAAGAAATATACAATTAGCTTCATTTCTTGCAGCTTCTTCAGTCTGCAATCTTGCTTGTATAGTTTTATCAGATGTGAGGAAATGCTTGTGCCCCTTCTTCCATATTTGATGCCTGGCCTTTCGTCATCGATGAAAGCGAAGCCACGGCCTCCCCAACTGTTAAGAAAAGATTATCTTCTCTTATCAACTCATTATTGCCTGCATCTGCTTTCTTCAACTTCTCCATAACCTCAGCCAGAGGATTCACCAGCACAATCTGTCACACTCAAGGCTTAGATTGAGCACTTTTTTGTCATAAGTAAATAAAGTAGCAAAACCAATAAAAGCATAAGAGATTAAGTATTCGTGCCTCAACGCCCTTATTGTTCATTGCCTGTTTCAGTTCTCTGAAAAGTGACACTCCACTTGTGTCTACGTTGCTCACAGCTGAAAGATTTCTCGTGGTTCAATGTTCCTTTCACTTGAATATAGTACTAAATTCCTATTTCAAAATTAATCAGTTTTACCTGACATTTCCAGAATCACATAACGAAGACTTGATATTTTCTTTTTGTTATCTTCCTCTTGATATTCTTCTATCCATCGTAAGATCCTGGATAGAACAAAAGCCAGTGGTTTAGTAACAAAGGAAAAGACCACTCAGGCACTGATAAAATTGACATTTTGTGAAAGTTGAAACCCAACCTCTCGTTGAGATATGTAATGTTAGCGAAATTGATGGGAGCTTCAATGCTTAAAATGAGAAAACCTGGCAACTTCACTGCTTCCTCATAATGATCAATATTTCGATATATATCAGTACCTGGTATGTTTCCCAACATCACTGTCTTAGGCCTTGTAACTTGCAGAAGAATCTTCAAAATTGACAATCCAATCTGATCAAATAATAGCACCTTTTACCTTGCCTGTTCTTGAGGAACACCTAGAAGACTTTATAAGTAAGAAATCGTGAAACATGCTACTTACAGCTAGGGCAAGGCCTTCTTGAACAGAGATAAAAATGACGCCGAAGAATGCAGTGAGCATCACAATAAAGTCATATTTGTCGAACTTCCAGATGAAATAAGCAGCAGGGATGTCAATGAGACCAATGACTGCTGTGACTATGATTGCTCCTAGTACAACGTTTGGAGTGTATTGAAACAGTGGCATGAGAAATAAAAGTGTCACCATAACTGTTATGGACATTACTATGTTTGACACAGCTGATTTTGCTCCTGCATTGTTATTGACGGCTGATCTAGAGAAAGCACCTGAAATTCATAGTTAAATTATGATCATGTCTAACATCTAACAGGTTACAGAATGTTGTATCAGACATTATAGGACTCTTCAAATCTAACATGTACCTGTAGTAACATAGCAGGAAGTGAAGGAGCCCACCATATTCATGAGGCCGATCGCCATCATCTCCTTATTTCCATCCACTTTGTAGTTCTTGAGAGCTGCAAAAGTCCTTCCTACTGCAATACCTTCCTGTTTGAGAAAGCCCCATAATATTTAATGAGGATAAATCTTAAAGATACAACATGAATGCAACAATGTTTAATGGTACCCTTCTATGCACCAGGATGGTACCTAATAAGTGAGGTTAACAAATCCCAATATTTATTGAAACTACAGAGTTGAATTAGGTTATTTTAACATACAAAGAAACAAAAAAGTTAAAAAGGGGATAGAGAAAAGTAAAACTTAACAGTGAGGGACAAAATGCCAGTGATAATCCCAGTTTTGATTACAAGACCCAGATGAGTTCCATGAAAGCGCAGCATATTCCATGAAGGAGGATTTAGGCCTTCTTGCAATTTTCCTATCTAACAAACACACCAACAGAACATCTGGTTAGTAAAAAGACAAAAATTGACATTTGGCCCAAAAAAAAAAAGAGTACAAATGAAGTAAAACAAGTAATGAAAAAGTTTGAGTGACTGATACATACGACACTGATTCCATGACTCTGAGCCTTTATTGCAAATACCAGAAGGGTAGAGATTATGACAGACACAAGAGGAGCACCAGCTGAGACCCAGAAAAGCTTTGGCTTCCTCATGCTCTACACATATACATTACAAGGCAAACAGGAATTTTGATTAGGTATTTGCTGTCGAAATCTATATATATGTGCAAGTTCTATTCAGTCTTGGCCCACAATCTAGCAACTAAAACACCTGCAGATTTCAAGTCCATTATATTTCTTTAAGTTCCCCCAAAGAATAACTAACAGACTATATATATATATATAGCGTCTTTTTTTATAAGCTTCAGTATTGTGGGAAACGGTATTAGGCTAAAGTGAACTGCTTCTAGGAATGTTGGTGTCAAGTTTGTTCCTTACTATATTCTCTTATGCTTTGTCAGTATCAGATCATTGCTTTATAGGTAAAAAAAGAAAAGAACGATCAAACCAAAACAGAGATTCTAAATTCAGAGTCCAACTTCAACCTCACCAAAATAAAATGGAGACTCTTACTTTAACTAGGCTTATTAGTTTTGCAGTTGCTATGCTTTATTCAGAATTCGAAATTTCTTTAAATCTTATTAGTGTTTCTTTTTCAATCCCAAAATTAACCCTTTCTCAGTTTTTCATTCTCCGAATACAATCATGGAAGTGTAAGCTTTTTGTGTAGTCCGAGTTTTAGATAGTGAAGCAAGGTGTGAGAGATGACGCCGAACCGTCTTCACAGAATAATAGAAGCAGCTTACGCAAATGTGCTCACTAAAAAGCATTTTGCAACATAGCAAAAAGTCAAACTTTTGGGCCATTCGACTAAAAGTTGACTTAAAATTTAAAATTCCTTATCCTATTTGTAATCAATGGACCTAATTGTAATAGAGTTTAATAAAAAAAAATTGTGATTAACATATAGAGTAAGAAAAATCACTACAAAGCCCTGGATTTGTTTGGTATGAGGCAATGGCGGAGCTTCTTGAGGCTTAGTGGTGGCCATGCCACCCAAAAAAAAAAAAAAAAATCTGTCTTAAATATATAATGTAAGTTAGAGTTTTTTTACATTTGGTCTAAAAATGTACACATTTATCCCAAAAATTTATACATTTGACCTCCTCAAATAATTTTTTCTTTTAACTAGTTAATAAGTATATATTTGACCCCCAAATATATATTCCAAAATCTGCCACTGGTATAAGGGATAGATTGGGGGAAATTTTTAATGAGTTTGATTTAAAAGAATCAATTACTTTTAATTTTACATTTTTTTACTAAAATTGTATAACTCGAATTTTTATTTACTTTAAATTAAACTCATTAAAATTTTCATTTGTTAAATTTCAAAATTTATTGTAATTTAATTCACAAAACTTAATTTCATTTTAGTCTAAGAAAATACAGTGAAATTTAATAATTCTTCAAAGATGGTCTGTAATAAGTTTGTGAAATTTTTCAAGAAAAAATACCTATTTAGGTTGAGGAAACTGCAGAAGATTTAGCTTGTAATAAGATAATAGCATTTTTTATAAGAAAAAAAAAGTTATGATTTAAATATGAGTCATTCAATTTTTTTTATCCTTTCAGGTGATAAAAGACAGAACGTACGGTTCAATGCAACAGGTGTCCATAAAAACTGTATGAAATGTATAAGTTTCCTGAGGTTGGATCCAGGTGATTGATCTCTGACCCACGCGAAGACAGATTATCACCATTTTATACTGCCATGATGCCACTTCTTATAGTACTTAAAATAGACTATATTTTGAGAAATTAAATTTTTTACTAGTTTTCTTTTTCAAAAAAAATTACTATGGCTAGTTCTTAATATTAGAATTCATTGCCCATTATAAAATCATCCAGTTAAAATATTCTTGCTGCGTTTGAGTACTACCATTAAATTATAATTTTGGAAATTTTTAACAATGATTTCAAAGTTTGTGATGAAGGACAATTTATGAAAATTGGTTTGAATAATTATCACTACTACATGTATATTCTTCGTGGAATTCTTGTAGGTTATTGAAGGAAAAAGCCAAATAAAAAGGGTAACTGCAACAAAAAGGAGCAGAGTGAGAGAGAGAGAGATATCGGGTATATAACATACAACGTATCTTGCCAGCAGAAGTAACACCAAGAAGCAAAGCCCCATAACTATTGTTTGCCATGACCACTGCACACAAAAATCCACAAATTATCAAATTTCTCAATTACACAAACCAATGCTCCCAGTACACAGTTTTTAAAAAACCAACAAATTATCATCACCATTTCTGAAATAAATTAAAAAGGAAGAGATTCAAAGCTGCATAAAAGAACTGACGAACCCTGCTATATGGGACCATTAAAAAAAATCATCACTTTCCTGGTTAGACTTTGAAATTAAATAAGGTAGCTCCAGGTGGTGGTTGAGTCAAGTCAACAAGAATGTCTTTTTACGTGCAGTGTGTGATATTTACAAGCAAGGAGATTAACAAGACTGTATGTATATATCTTGGCCCACCCACATCCACATGAATCTCAGTCCTTTCTAGTGATGGGAAATGTTGGATTGAAGTGAAAAAGAAGAAGAAGAAGAAGAAGAAAAGAGAACAACCTCATGGATATTGTGAAAAACTGAGGTCATCACAGGGACTAGGCCCATCTGGGGAGTGAAATGTGTGATTCCCAGTAAGCTTTTTAGTTGTTGAAGAGACACAATAATGGCTGCTCCTGCCATAAACCCAATCAGAATGGCCTTTGATAAGAAGTCAATGATGAACCCTAGCCTGCAACAACAAGTCGTCATAAATTAATTGATTAATTAATTTTTCCTTCCAAAAACCATGCAAGTGAATGAATCAATAACCTTAGGATTCCAAGAGACGCTTGAAAGAGACCAGCGAAGAAGGTAGAAGTGAAAGCCAGCTCAAGAAACAGAACAGGGTCTGAAGCTGGAGACACCTCTTGCCTCAGCATCGAACCCAATACGAGAGAAGCAATAGACACGGGTCCCACAGCAAGGTCCCTTGAACTTCCCAGCACAGCATAAACCAGAGGTGGCACAAAGCTCGAATCTGTGATGAAACAAATCCAAAAACCAGATTCACACATAATTTGCAGAGACATGTATGGTAATTGATCCCAGAAAAAATCAATATCTAATAATCTGTAGTGTCACTCACAGAGTCCCACAATCGGAGGAAGGCTTGCTAGCTTAGCATAACTGATTCCCTAAGTATATAAAACAGAGATAACTGGTAAGCAGACGCATAAAGAAGTGTCTGAGACTCTGTAAGATGTATCAGGATTGGTGTTACTGACCTGAGGGATGGCCAAGCTGGCAATGGTGAGGCCAGAAACGACGTCGGATTTGAAGAGGGTGAGGCTGTAATTGGGACCCCATTGAAGAATAGGGAACAAATACTGTGCTGCGAGCACCAGCTTATTCTTCAACGGCTGACCCTTGAATTGGCGAAGAGGGTCATCAGGGAAGAACATTTCTTTGAGCTTGGCGCTCAGCTTCTCCAGGGTGGTCCGGCGTGGTGGCGCCACCACCTTGTGAGTTTCCTCCGTGGTTATTTGGAGGCAATGCGACGGCACATCATCTCTGTTGTTGTAGTTGGTGGAGGAGGTCCCATTAGGCTCCATAGAGGAGAAGAAGAATAGAAGAAGGTTGTTGTTTAATGAAAGAACTATAAATGTTGTGGTGTTGGGGTTAAGACAATGAAGGTACGTATTTATGTGAGGCTTGTGGGTCTATCAATTAAATTCTAACCCATTAATCTACTGACACCTCGCTATGAACTGCTAAAGGGTTAAGCAACCAAGGTCGGTCTGGGTCTTATCTCATTTCTCTTTTTTCCTTATTGGCTAAATCTAGGCCGTTGATTGAGAAAGTGAGAGAAAAGTAAAAGTAGTATTGTATTAATTGGATGAATGAATGTGATTTAGAGATTATGAGAGATAATGGGAAAAGGATAGGAGAGAAACTCAACCCGTAGCTTCACTACTGAACAAAAGGATATGTAAAAACATAAAAATATGTGATAAATTATCTTTATTAATATTGGTTGATTGAAATAGTGAAAAATGACATTCAGGATTAATAATAATGATGACAAATGCCAAAGTTAATTAACAGAGGAGCTAGGTTTGCCGTTTATGCCAACGAGTTAGACCTGCTGTATATCTACATTACTGACCATAATGCTTACGGGATGATTTCCACTTCCATATATGTGAGCGTGTGCACATCATATATATTAACAATCAAGATCATTAATATAACAGGAAAAAAACAAAAATCCAACCACAATTGGGCGTACAGTAGGAGAAGCTAATATCTTAAACGTGGTGAATTGTGGCGAACTAAGATTCAATACAAATCTTTGCTGAAAAAAGTTTTCACGTTAGTTAGTGCTAGATTGTGCTTCAAATGGTATAGTCTCCATTAATGGAAGAATGCTTATGAGCTATAAAAAAAAAAGTATAATCTTCTAATCTTAAATATAAGACATATTTACTTAATTTAATTAGATTAAGGAAGTCAGTTAATATGATATATGTATTTTCTAAAACACTCTAGTAAACTTCGTTAATTCTCTCATTCGCTATTATCTTTAATAATTTTTTAGTGAATATTATAATAATAATAAATTACAAAAAAAATATATGATTATTAAAATTGTGTCTTATATTTAAAACTCAGATCACCTCTCTAAATATGTTTTATATTAAGGACAATATAAAAAGTGGTAAGTGGGTCAAATGAAAACTAACTAGATTATATTTTGAAAATTAAAATATATGTATAACTCATATTTCACAAATAGCTAGCCAACTTCAATACATCCTTCTGTGCTATAATTGGAAAATAAAAGCACACCATTAAAATAGGTCAGCAAGTAAATAGATTATATTCACCGTCAAATTAAATGAGAAAATTATTCATAATGTACTTGAACATTTTTATATTTTTCTTTGGGATATATTTATTTTTAGTGGAGATATATTGATTTATGTAAAATACTTCCAGATATCCCGCGTCCTTGAATAATCATTTCACGTTGAATTTTAATTGTCTGTCCTACATTAATATACCTTCCTATTGAGGCAAAAACGGTTCATGTGCAAAATATAGTATTATCAAAATAGATTTTGGGTTTGGCTAATATTATCCTATTTTTGGAATGAAAGACCACGACGGCATAGCCATAAAAGAAATCATCATAAAACCATTGAATTGATATTTCATGTGAAACTGTAATTATAATTACTCCACCTCATTTGAAATTGTCCTATAAGGGGTCAACGGGGCAGTCTTGTCTGTCAAGATCAGGTATAGTTTTGGTAAAAATTAAATTTTATAACATTTTTGTTATCTAATATATTTAATAAAATACTTAAATTAACCACTGTGATTTTCAAATGCCTTGTACCACTTTGGCACTTATACCTTTTGGAATGCTGCCTGCCATTTAGAGTGCCCCTACATCTAGTAATGCTATATATTGTCAGTTTATTTCGCTATGATTTTTTGCCAGCCATTTTATTTTATTGTGATTTGGTATTGAGAGAACTTCCTCAGCATATAAATTATAAAGACAGACGAAATATTCCCTTGATTTAATTTTAAAACCGTTTACACTCTGAGAAAATTGGGGAAAGCCCATTATTACTGAAAAACAACCTAAATTTTTATACATATATACTATGCAAATTTTATAGTACAAAATACTCAGATTCATATTCAAGTCATTCTCCCTAATAAAATTTTTAATGAGGATTTTCCCCTATTCCTTTTATTTTTATTTTTGTATCATTTAGCTATATTCTTTTTTTATAAACACAACCATCTTCCTATTAGAGGTAATAAATACTATTTAAGGTATGATCAAACACTAAATTTAGTCATTTTGTTATTATATTTCCTCTGTGTGACTTCAGAGTGGTAATTCTACCTTAATTTTCTCACCAACGCTACAGTGATGTGAAAATGCCAAAGATAACTTGCTAATTTCTTGTCACGATTGTTGTATTTTATTGTGTGTGTGTGTGTGTTTTCCATTGTGTTGTAATTATAATTGGGCGGGTATGTGCCTCCATTCCTAAAGGTTTGAAAATTAAAACATAGAGTTCTAAATAACATAATTTATATAGAACAAATTTTTATATTATTTATTAACATTAATATTATTGGTAGCCATCGTAGCTCTTGTTGACACATACACGCATACACATACACACATACATACATATATATATATATATATATATATATATATATATATATATATATATATATATATATATTGCCAGAAACAATTAAATTTGAAACTTCACTTAAATTAAGATAACGTGGATAAACCGAGGGGGGGGAAAAACAAATCAATGGCAAATTATTTATTTTTGAAAAGAGAAATAATGAAGAAATTTACATGGTCCATATTTTGTTGTTTGAACCTTAAAGCACAAAGGAAACGTGTGCAGGTCGGCATTCCCACTATCTAAAGTTGGTGTGGATTGGACAGTCTAATAAGTAAGAATCATTCTCATCGCAAAACCAAAAACCAATAATTAAGAAGCTAGTTGGTGTTATTGAGCTTAATCCCAAATGAAAATCATGTAATATCTCCCCAAATCATGATTTATAAGCACGTGGTGGATCACAAGCAAGGAGAAATTAAAACTCATCATAAATACTAATCTTGTATATCGTAAATCATAATTAAAAAGTTGCTTTTTGAAGATTCCAACTGCAATTCCTAGAGTTAGTTTAATTAATTTGAAGTTAGATTTGTCTAAAATAGAATATCTCAATTTATTTTATTTTTTATATTGATCAATTTTTCTTACTTATAAATTGACATATAATCTAATATTACATGTGAATATTTAAGGAGCTCATAATAAATTTGTCCAAATTAACCAACTTATTTCATTTTCTCAATTTACTCAAAATAGTTAAGTAACTTTTATATTAATTAGAGACTGAAAATAAAGCATATTTCTTTTAATTCTCGCTGCGCCCTCCACTAAGAGAAAAGACTAATTTATTTCAAAGTATTAAATTTTCTCTATATTTATAATTAATTCTATTCTTATTATCGTTAAAACTATCGATTGGCTCCAAGAATTTAATAATAAAATTTGTGATATTCATGAAATATGAATACGGAAAAATGAGTCGTTTCTTTATATATGTGTGTGTCTTATACGGAGTATATATAACTAGATTAGAGGAAATTAAAGTCAAAATTTGGTTAAATTATATGACATTAAATTAGGTGGGCAGACCATTGGTGAAGGGATAAAATTAAACAGAGAGGATTTATATATGTGTGTGTGTGTGTGTGTGTGTGTGTGTAAGAGGTGAGCCTACTAATCCATGGGACCAAAAGCATATGGAACCACATACATGTGCCTCTGACGTGCCAATTTCCTCACTTTATATATACCTGGTTTTAAAATTATGTCTCTTTTTTTAACTGCACTCCAAATATCTATATATTCACGACATATATATGAGATTTACGATATAGTTTTTTATGTACACAGACGTTTTCAAAGATAGATGGACTTCATGTTTCAGACTCTACGTGAACAAACATTCTACGGCAATCTGTGTACGAATTAGGTTTTAAAAGTAGTAGTACTAGACAATATAAATATATATTCTTCGCATTAATAATTACTACTTGGAGGCATATATTTTTATTCAGGCCTAGACAAATCCCGTGTCCTGAATAGTATAAAATAAATATAATAATTTCCTACAAATAATGGAAATCGTGATGTCTCATTTCAAGCTAGCTATCTATAATATCATCGATCCGCATTCAGAATAATGACAGAAGGAGAAAAAGATTCTTTACGCTACATATATATGCGTCCGATCCTTTGTTTTTATCTCGATCTGCCTTCTATATTATTTGTATAGTTATATAATAAAATTTATATATGAAATGCATGCGTATAAGGGATGATTAAACATCTTTTTTCCTTTTAAATTTTTTAGAGATATAAATCAAGCTTTCAGATGGGGTTTTCATGGTCCACATATATATCTGCCTGCTGAAACCTTCACTGTAAAGTTATCGAGAAATGTTGGTAACATTCCAAGTTGGGTGTGGATTATTGCCTTGATTATTGGTGATTGATTCAGAATTCTGTTTCCAACGTGACTTCTTGGAATTGCCTACTTGTTATAATTAGCCTTTACACACACACACTTGAAATCTTTCTTATTGACATAATAACCTAAACATCTTTCATTAAGGAAAGGGGAAAAAAAGAAAAACAAATCACATGGCACTTTGAATAATTATATATGGACAATACATGCATATACCAGTTTACAATTATAAAAAAGTAAGAGCGAGAGACCAGATCATTGTTTAATTAGAATAACTTGTAAAGAGAGCACAAGATCATGAGCTTAACTAGAATCAAATGGATCCAATTAAGGAAATATACATGTGGGTGGGTGTGTGTGTGTGGGGAATGTTACTGATTTATTAAAAAAAAAGTTCAGCACTTAAAAAAAAAATCCAATGCATGCATATTGAGTAAGAAATTTGTTTTCCCTATTCGAACTCCATATTAAGCATTAAACAAATATATATGTGCCAAATGACTAGCTATATGTATGTATAGATGCATGTGTAGAGAGAGAAAGAGTAGACAGAGAATGAAACAAAATTTAAGATATGATCGAGAAGAAGCATATATATGTTACATATCCAAATCCATTAATAAGAAGAAAAAAAAATAGAGATAAATTAAAGCTGACATGCAGCTCGCTAATTAAGATCTATAGGTTTTTGGAACTGACCACGAAACCATTACATAGTTTCAGATGTTGTATGCAAAACAAAAAAACACTCTGAATAACTCACATGCAAACACACTCACTCGGAGGCACTGATGCACATATTAATTGTATTTATTTTTTTTGTCTTTATTATAAGGCATCAATTAACAAGTATTTTTTGTCTTTTTTATAAAGCACTTACTAGTTTTTAAGGTGCAATTAATTTATTTTTTCATGTTTGCCCATATTTAATAACGGTAGTGTGAGAGAGTATTATATTTAAATTTAGGGTAATTAATTAGTACAGATAATATTGGAAATCACTTGAATTTTATGACAATTATAATGTTTTAAACTAATTTTATTGGTTTGTGAAAATTGATAGTTGATGTCTTATAATAAAAATTAGAGGGAGTACATTTGTGCGTGTGTGTGCGTGTAGCAGTGCATGTGATTGGATAAACCGCGTAGGCCTATGATTGGACGATTTTAAGGTCAATTTGCTATTAATTACATATCTAATAATTAGGCACTGATACAATTTGTGTGATTAATTGATCCCATGAAAGAATGGTGTGTGTGGCCTTATTTTGATATGAAATAATAAAATGTAAAAGGGAATTATAATGAATTGAACATGTGGCTTATGAAACTCCACAAACTCTGATCGATCTGTACTTATCTCAACGATATCGATGTGACTTTCTTTTGTAAAGTGATTTGATAACTCATATACATATATACCTATTCTTTGTTTCAATCCATTTCACCTACCATATATATGTTTTAAGAACATGTTCTCTACTTTCTTTTTTTGTGGGGTTAAGTACACACCCTTCATTCTCTTCTTTTTTTAAAAAATGTTTTTTAATGGAATTATGCCAATCATAAAGGGGGAAATTATTGTTTTTCCAAGTTTTTTATACCAAAAAAAGTAATGCCTTTACACATATACATAAGAAGAAATATACACATACATGTCATTGTTTAAAATTTAATGAACTCCCCTTATCATATTTATTATCTCTCTCGACTTATTTTACATAGAATTTTAAATTTCAATTTTTAAATTTGTCATGTGTATATGTATGACCCTCGGAAGATATTGACAGAGTATAACTTAATTTTTAGACAATAATTTTCAGATGGACGCACGCAATGAACGTATTCAGATTCAGTCGAATCAATAAAATAATAATAATAATCTCACTATACAAAAAGAAAATGTAATTTTTTACAATTTTTTGTTCCTCGATATAGTTGAGGGCAAAAGAGAAATCTAGAGGGATAGTACGTAGGACGAAAGATCATATTGCAAGTGAAATCTTTTTTTATTCCAAAATCATTCCTTAGTTTTCTATGGAGGAATGTCACAGAGAGAGAGATGGTATAGAATGAATTGATGAGAAATATATGTATATGTGATTCTTTTTAATTTTTTTCAAATGATTATTTGCATCTTTATTTATACATACACTATATTTCAAACCACCCAAGCCGGCCGTTTTCTGACAGCACCACCACCACCACATTTGTATATTCTTTTTCGGGAAAATTTCAATATAATGCACCCTGTTTTAGCAAATTATTCTCGAACAGTTTTGAAACTTTACAAAACTTCATTCTTTAGAGTTAAACTAAAAAAAAAATTTGTAGGTGAAAAAATTATTGTACACTCACTTTACAAATTAAATATGATTATTATTAAGACACGTGTGAGAATTTATATGTCAAATATATTTATTTACCTTTTAGATAACAAATAAATAAAATTATAAGATCATTACGGCCATGTACAAGACAATATGTATATTGACAATTATCTTTATTTACAAGACATACATGAAAATTTACAAGTAAAATATATATATTACAAGATACATATGAGAATTTATAAGACTATATCAGTCATGTATAAGACAAAGTTTTAAATGTATTTTCAGCAAAAAAAGACTTAATTTTAGTTTAACACTAAAAGTCGCATTGGAGATTTTCAAAAAAATTTAGAGCTGTTTGACAATAATTTGCTACAGAGGGTTGTGAGTGAAATTTTCCCTTCTTTTTCCCAACCTCTAACTATCGGTTTTCTTGTCCCTGTCCACTTCATGGATCCTCTATAATATTTTTTTAAAAAAATATTTTTACAATTATTTATCTTGTATTTGTGTGTCGTTGAAATTTTAAGTCTTGTAGTTTGGAATGATTTAAGATCTTCTATATATAACAATTTAATATTGTGTCTCATGCTAATTATAATTGGAAAGATTCTAAAAAAAAAAATACAAATAAAAATAGAAAAAGATAAATTAGCGTTATTAATTTATCAAATCACAAATCAGAATTGAAGTAGAAATATGAGATTTTAAATTTCTCACCAAATGACTAAAATGCCCTGACTTAGGGGCAAAAGTTTCAGGAGTCAATAATAATATTTATATCTATATTAACAATATTAAAATTTACATTAATGACTATACTTTAATGTTTCACAACTTCATATTCCAAAACTAAAGGATAATTTTGATGGTACAAATTTTAAAAGTCAATAGTTATATCTGTATATATATTAACAATATCATCTTTTAAATTAATAACTTTACTTTTGTGTTTCACAACTTTAATTATATTTCAAAAATCAGGGATAATTTTAACTGTTTAAATTTCAAAGGTAAAAAATAACATCGAAGTTTACATTGACAACTTCACTTCTATGTTTCACAATTTAACTCAAACAATTTGGTCATATTTGAAAATTCCATACTCCTACCTTAGTTTTTGACTTTGAGATTTAATAAATTCATAACACCAATTTATTTGTTTCTTTTTAAATTATATTTTCCTGAAAATTTTCCATTACAAGACCATTGTCAGTATATGGTCATATTATTGGAGAAACATGAACCGTGTTCTCTGTATTCCTGAAATCATGATTTTGATAGGACGTGGAGGGTATCATGAAATGACGTAGTTGACTCAAATTTGTACCCATTATTGATCAGAAAACACTCAAAACAAACACATGTTTTGAAAGAGGAAGGAAATTAGAATTTAATTGGGAAAATTGATTACAGGGCCCAAGGAAGCAAAATAATTATAAAAAAAACTCAAGAAACATTCACATACCAGAAAAGGCTGGCATTTTTTCAAAAAAAAATGTACGGACATAGTTGCTAATTGCTACAGATGTAGTTATTAATTGTTACAGATGTAATTAAAATGTAGTTGTTAATTAGACTGATTTAGTTGTTAATGGGGACTGATATAGTTGTTAACCGCTACTGATGTAGTTGCTAACGTTTTTTAAAAAAATGCTAGAAAAGGCCCTAACATATGAATGTTTCTTAGGCATTTTTTGTAATTATTTTGTTTCCTTGAGCCTGTAATCAATTTTCCCAATTTAATTCCAATAATCATTAAATAAAGCTGCAACAGATCAGATATAGAGATCGATGGTACGAAAAAGAAAAAAGAGAGGAGAGTGAAACGATAAAGCTCCATAATTCAACTTGCATGTAAAAGTAAACTCATACTTCCTTTCATTTCAGAAAAAGGACAAAATCAATCATTATGTTGCTGATAATATCAACTTTTTTTTCTTTTTGGAAGTATATAACTATATATGTTCGACAAGGAAAAGAGATTGGAAAGAGAGAGAAAGAATCTTAATGCCTTGTAAATCTGTGAATGATAACTATATGAAAGGGATAAGAACTAAGAAGACCAGAAAGATGTTACAAAAATATCGATTCCTGGAAAGGTTTTTTGCTTTTTTTAATTTATTGACAAAGAAGAATGTTAGGATACCATTCAATTAATTAATTAATTATATCAATGCATTGGATGCGTTGTTCGAATAAACAGAGGGGTTGCAAGACCAAATCTAGGACAGATATCGATGGAGTGTAGGGTGTGTCCGTGTGAAAGTCCTTCAATTCCTATGCGAAAGGGATGGGTGTGTGTTATTGAAAAAAGAGTAAATCATATGATTAATTTTTTCTATAGTATATCTGATATTCGGATGAGGGTTTGTGGCTTCATAACACAACACATATGATCAATTATTAATAAGCATTGTTCGGGGAAAAAAAAATAGTTAAAAACTTCTATTATCGAACATTCATTATCATAATTTTGATCCAAGTGCAGGTAATTCACTTGGAGTTTTTTTGTGTTGTTTAATAAAAAAGCATGTATAACTATATAATTAAGTATTGCTTGGTTGGAGCTGTATGCATGTTTGTTTCAACTAAAACCCATGACATCCTTAAATCCTAGTTTAAGCAAAGGGTTGCGATTGTGATGATAATCTCTTAATATGATAGGTCATGAGTATGTAATTTCTTTTCCTTTTTATGATCCTTTAAGCCATTCAGTGCCCGATGCTTTTTCTATATCCTATTATCAGGTTGCCAAGCAATTAACCAATATACTTCATTTGGTCATTAATATAAGACATATTTGAAGAGTTGATTTTGATCCTAATTATAAGATAAAAAAATTTATATATGTAAATCTGTTCATAATTTTCTTTTATTAATAATAATTTCTCAACAACCATCAAAAAATAGAGAGAATAAGAGAATTAAGAAATGTGACTAGAGTATTTTGAAAAAATATATGTTTTATTAGCTAACTTAACTAACTTATTTAATTTAATTTAATTAGTTAAATATAATCTTATAATGGTCGAAGGAAGTAGTTAAAATCAAGGCTTTGCGATTAGTATACCTCTCCCTATTTTTTTTTTTTTTTTGTTTAACAAAGTGGGAATCAAACCCACATCATCCACTTTGTAATCTGACTAGACCAATTAAGGTGCTCTTGAGTATGGGTGAGATATTTCTTTCAATAGTGAAGGATGAAAAAAAAGCTGTAAGTATTGATTGGATATATGCAAGAATAGAGCTAAATTAATGCCAATATAATTAATAAACTAAGCATGTATAACTTGTTGCGAGTTTTAATATTTCAGAAACATTATACAAGGCTGGGCATGATTGCCTTTGTGATTACAATTATATATAGAAGTCAAATTATAATCAGTTAATGCATTTGCACTAAATTATTGAATGAATAAGAGGTAAATTTTTTTTTTTAAAAAAAAAACAGTTATATGAATATTATATCAAGTTATCAACACGCCATCCTTTAAAATAGAAAATAAAAGGAAAACACGCCAGCAACCCCAAGCGAAGTCCAGAAAAACAAATAAAACAATGATTTTTATTGTTCAGTTTAAAAAATAAAAGAAAGGGAAGTGGCGAGGGAAAGAAAAGTCTTTTTGGCTAATCTTATGGTTCTATATTCATCTATATTGAGAACATATACTAATAAGAGATAGATTTTTCATTCCCATTTTGCTTATTGATTTTCAAACAACAACAACAGTAACAAGAAGCCTTATCCTACAAGCCTTAACCCACCAATTGATGACTACCACAATCCAAGGAGATTGAGTGCATGACATATTGATTCTAACAATATCAATTTAATAGATGTTAATTAAATATAAATTAATGATGCGTATTTTTAAATTTTGATTTGTAAGCATTAAAATTGCAGCAGAGGAGCATTAGAAAGAAAAAGGTCCTGGTCTAAAGAATTTTTTTCTAATTAATTCTACGAGCCATCAATAAATTTTTTTATTAATATTGCTGGTGGGTTTGATTTCTTGATTCTTGAAGATATAAGAAAAACAGATGAAGAACAAAGTAATATACAATGTCTCTAAGACATAAATGGAGAATGACAGCTTTTACATGGCCAAATTTCTGTATATTAAATACTTATACCCCGTTTAGTTCTATTCCATCCGAAAAGATTACATATGAGACAGATCGATTATAGCATTTAGTTGGGCATATAATTGTCGGCTTATGCCTTGATAGCCTCTTAAGAATTTAACCAAAGGTTTTTATATATGGGTGCAATCTCGAATCTTTTCCCTAGGAATCTTTTATTAATTATCTAGTAACTACATGTAATGATTAGCATAAAATAAGGTAAAAATGATTTTTGAGTTTTTTTTTAATATATAACAACTAAATTGTAATCAAATTAAAATGATTTAAAATAAATATTTTTTAGATTTTTAGAATAAAAATGGAATGAAATGGCACTGGTTTTGAAAAGTATGATAGTCTCCTAGAACAATGAAGGTTATCTATCATTGCTTTAAAAGATAATATGGGAGTGTGTTAGTTTGACAAAAGTGTTCAAAAAAACTCTTTGAACTAACTTGAGTTAGATAAATTAAATCTCATACACCAGACAAGACTTAGTTCCTTTAACTGAAACCCAATTCAAAACTCTAACTAACAAAATTAACAATATACAAGAGATAAGTAACCAAAAATCCTTAAATTACAAGCATAATGTATTCATAACATCATCACATCCTTGATCACCATTAATTAGTTAAACACGTACTCACGTATGCCCTTGCAGATACAGCATATATAAACTGTATAATATATAAGTCAAAGGAGCTAGAGAAAATGGAGTATAATTATATGGCCCCACGAATATACCCATAAAAGGAAAACGAAATTGCTGGAATACGGATTTATAGATTCCATTGTGGTAACAAATATTTTCAGAAAACAGAAAATTGCAAACATATGCACAATGCACCAACAAAAGAAAAGCTCATGATCAAAATGTTCAATATAATGCTCCATTTTGTAGGAATATGTGGTCAATATATATCTCTTTGATTGCTTTAAATTAAAGTCAATGTAATGATAAAATTGCCCCACTTCACACCAAAATAATTTCTCCAACTTAATCATTATTGTTTTGGTCGTTTTGCTTCCTTGAAGCAACTCCTCTGGCTAAATCAAAATGAGGCTATTCTCAATACATCCAAATAATTATTACCGAAAGACGTGTCATTTCATGCAGCATCGACTTTAAATTTATTGTCGTTTTCTCAGATTCATGGATTAATTTCATAGGTGGGAAATCGATCCTCTGATCTCCACCTCAAAAAACTACTTTAACTTAAAGCTAAAACTACTTTAGCTTAAAGCTTTTTAAGAAAACAAATATCTTTCCACTCTTTAACATAAGAGATATCAATTTTATTTAATCTTAGATCAATCACGTTAGTTAAATGAGTTAATATAATATATGGTTTTTAAAAATATTTTAATTATCTTCTTTAATTATCTCGTTCTTTCTACAATTGATTATTGTTAATAATCATTAATAAAGGTAAATTAGGAAAATATTGACACATATAAAAAATATTTCTCATATTTAAGATCAAGATCAACTCTTTATATATGTTTTATATTTACTTCTTCCTATCATATCCTTAAGGGCTTTTTCATACAAAGGATTGGCAAAAGTGGGAAACTTTTTATGAGTTGAATTTTTAAAAAAAATTAGAGTAATGGGGTTAAAAGTTTTTAATTAGTTTTTGTTACTTTTTTATCTTACAACTCTCTTTTAAAATTGCTTAACTTTTCCATCCCACCCCTCCAAATCCTTCATAACAAACAACTTGTTAGTAGTATAGGAGTCAGTCTTAGATTTTAGTCCTAATTATAAAACATTAATACATTTTATATTCCATATCTAAATTATAAAATGATATATAATATTATGTTATATGCAAATATCTTAAGGAAAATCATGTCACACTTGTTATAACTAACTAATTTATCTCATTTTTATTTTACCATATCTAATTTTATTCCTATGTTAAAGATTTGAGGCATGTATATTTTAACGTATACCACTCTAAACCTTATTATAAGTCATTTGTACCCTATTCTTGCAAATCAAAAAAATCATTAAATAGATACATTTTTCAGTATTTGCCCCAATTTATGAAAAGGTGTATATTTTCTCTCTAATACTTTTATCTCTGAGAAAGTGGAATTTGTAGTTTGGAAAAGAGTGGCTTTGGGCCTCAAATACTAAGTGATGGAAAAGTGGTCCAAATTAAATAGAATAACGTGAGGCATATAAATGTGCCTTAAATTCAAAAGGAAGCTGCAAAAAGAGACCTATAAGAAGAAGATAATGTCTATCTCTCTTCTCAACGTGCTTGTCCCTTTCATGCCTCCTTTTCCCTTCATTTTCATTTCATTTCATATATCTATCATCATCATTTTACATCACACTTTGAAAATAAAATAATCAAAATTCATTCTCCCCATTATTCAAAATAGTAACCTTTCTGTTGCTTCATTTGGTTTCTAGATATAGCTAGGAATGAGTTGGGAAGTTTATGTTTTACTATTTAATATAACATCTTAATCTATGTTTTCTCCTACCTTGACTATCTTTTCTTCATTATATTTCTTATGCTTTTTATTATAAAACACTAACTAACAAATGTATTTGATCTTTTTTATAAGATGATTGTTTATTTTTAAAGAGCATTAATTTTTTTTTTCATATATACCTATAGTTATTAAGGATAGTGGATGAGAGTAATAACTAATATAATATTAGAGTGTAGTGCAATTAGTAGGGGTAATATTGAAAATTATTTAAATTATAGGACAATTTTATTGACTTTAACTATTTTTATTAATCTGTGAGAATTGTTAATTAGTGCCTTGTAATAAAGACTAGAAGAGGTATATAGATACAGACATAGGAACTTGGATTTGTGGGGTAAATATCATAATAAAAATGACTACCTTCTACCTTTAATATAATATAACATCTCATTAATATATATAAATAATCGGAGCTAGTAATCTGTAATTGAACTTGGGTTTAGTGGGCGGAAGTTATAGAAATAATATATACACACAGTTTGGTTTGAAGTTATATAAAAAACGCTAAAATTCAGAAGTTTTAATAATTGCTCATAAAAATTCTCAAGTTGGGTGATTTACAGTATGTTTAGTTTGAGAGGAGGGAAGATAAGGGAGAAGGTGAGAGAAATTTTTACCTTATATCGATCAAATTATCCATGAAAACTTTTTAATATTCAAAAAATATACTCTCAGTAAAAATAAAAAAAATCTTTTTATTACTGACAATTTGGTAAAAGTCCTCGTTCCCCTATCACTCACCCTCTCGTACCAAACACATTGTAAGTCTATATATATAAAGGAAATGTTTTAAAAGTAGATATTTTATTGAAGAGTTAACATATTACCAGCTAGGGGAAAAGCATTTTAATTATGTATGTATGAAGTATGATTCATGACCAAGGTCGTTAAAAACGAGATTTTACGTAAAATTGAAAGAGGTATAAAAAATCCTAAAACGTAAAATTGTAACGTAGCAAAATTGTAAAAAAATCATAAAAACATAAAAGCGTCTGAAAAATTAATAAAAGTGTTTTAATAAAAAAAATCATAAAAACGTAAAATCACAGTGATAAAACGAGATTTTAACTACCATGTTCATGACTACGTTTATTATATATTTTAAATATTTTTATTTTTTAACTTTTATAGGATAATATGACAACAATATCAAAAAAACATTATGCTTATTAGGTGAGTCTTGTCTTTTTATGATCTGTCTCAATTAAAGGTTCGCGTGCATGTACTACTTTACGGCTCATTATTCCTTATATATATAACAACAGTGAATATATGAAATACATGCACCTCATATTTTATTTAATTAGCATGTCCATGTGCACCCAAGAATGTATGATTTCATCTCCATATTTTGTTGTTTATTTTATTACTGGTTTGTCTCCCTTTGAATTTTCATTATGGGCTCTCGAATTTAACAAAATAAAGGTTCACATGAGGGCACTTCTTCCTTTTTTTTTAAAAAAAAAAAATTATTTAAATTAGACCAAATCAGTGCCCTTAACGCTTGTAAGACCGTAACAAAATTTATGTTTATTTTAATGTACATGTTACCAAATTGTTCGAATAATATATCATAAGCACATGTGTGGAATCTTGATTTATTTATTCTCATTATTTGAATATAAAATCCATTCAATAAGGAGGAAAAAAAAGAATATAAAATATTAAGGAAATAACAGGAAAATATCATTTCAATTTTAAAACCCCAAATTAGTCTTATCAATCACAAGAATATCAGTATTAACTACAAAAATATGATGATTAACTACTTATTTTAGTAGGAAATCACATATTTATGATTTTAAAATTTAAATGATATTTTCTTACATTTGCCCCAAAATCTTACTTAAGGATTTGAGTCATATTAAGTTTTCATAATAAAAAAAACACTTATCAAATATATTTTTCTTAAAAACATTAAAAAAAAGGAAAGTAAAATAAAGGACCTAGAGAAAATAATATTTATTATAAAGGACCATAATAATTGTAATTACTTAGAAGGAGCTATCATCATAATATAATTTAAAATTACTAAATTGCCCCGATCAAATCTTTTGTATTATCTCTTACATTTTTATTAAAAAATAACTAAAATTAAAACCAAAACTAGCCATATGATCATATCTTTTTTCTTTCAATATATTATTTAATTAACAACTATTAAACTTATATTTTTCTTAATTTTTTTTAATTTTTCACCAATTTATGTTATCAAGTTGTCCGATTTATATTATCAATATTGATATCAATAAAGCTCTTTTTATAAATATAAAAAGTAAACTTATTTCATATTTGTCAAAATATAATTGGTTAATTATATTTTTTTTAATTTTATTAACATTACATTAATTTCTTAAGCAACATAAATTGCTTCTAAAACAAAAATAAATCATACAAGCTTTCTTGGTTTGAGATATATGATAAATTATAAAAGACCTTAAATTTTATTAAAATTATATAATTCAATTTTTAATCAAAATTATTTTTGATTTAAAAAAATATATTTTTAAAAAATTGAAGAATGCATAATTTTTTTATAGATATATAATCAAGTTGTGAAAAATGAAAATTGAGAAAACTATTGTTTAATTTAATGAAACTTAAAATTTTGTATTAGTTTTAAAAATAGAATGGGGAAAAGAATGAAGGGAGGAATGAGAAGATTTTGTTAGCGGCATTTTAGTACTTTTGATTTTATATTTTTATATTAGATACTTCTAAATAATTATAATTTTAATGCCCTTCTTCATAATTATATTTTCCGTCCTTTATTCTAATGAAGAAGCCTTAACCGAATCAAATGCATTTTTTTTTCATGGTCAACAAGGCTACGCTCATGGGTCAATTGAGTTCACCCACAATCCAAGGACAAGATGAAATCTCCCTTCCTCCTAGGTGATACCAATGTTGGGCAGGGCGAGCCGTCTATTACTCTCAGGCGTTTATCTAGGCACCCAGGAGCTAAGATGCCTCCCCCAGCGCCTTTACCAATTCCAGGATCGAACTCTCTCCTTTTGGTGAGAGTGTCCAATCTCTTTACCTGTTGAGCCCAAGAACGAGGGGTTTACTAACATGAATGTTGGTTGGATGTAGTATTCCTTCTTTTAGAAAAAACTTTTCTTGTACTTCTAAGAACCTAAAGGCCCACAAGCCCAAATGTTTGGTTTTGGTCAAAGTGAGCCCTAAATCTGGACAAAAAAGCTATTATAAGATTCCATTGCCTATTAAGAAAAAGCCTCCGGCCCATTTTCCCCACAAAAAAAAAAACGATTAGCCCACCGGCTTGCTAAGCATGAGAAAGAGAACTCTCTGGTTTCATTTTTGTTAAACCCTCGCCACCCCCGTAAAACCCTAAGGCCTAGAACCTTCCACTCCCATCCAGAGAGCCTTAGCCTGACGCTCCATTACTCTCTCCTTTGATTTAAAAAGCGATCTAGGTCATACTAACCACGTTGTATTGATCTCCAGTGGAATTTTCCGACAAACCCTATTTTCTAGCTTCTCAGAGATGGCGAAACGTTTGATTCCTACCCTGAACCGAGTCCTCATCGAGAAAATTGTTCCTCCTTCAAAGACCACGGCTGGGATTCTCATCCCGGAGAAGTCCTCCAAGGTTTCATATCGCTCTCTCCACCAATGCTTGCGTTTGTTTGATTTTTTTTATTCTTCCTTATGGCTCAACTTGCTTGTTTGAGTCGTGCATTTTTTGGTATCTAATTTATTCCAAGAGCTGCTTGATATATCTCTTGGTTTTAGTCCATGTTGTTTTGAATTTCTGGATTATTTGGCTGAAGTTGGTTTTCCCCCCCGAAAACAGCTCAATTCAGGGAAGGTGGTAGCCGTTGGACCTGGAACGCGCGACAAGACTGGGAACTTGATTCCGGTGTCCCTGAAAGAGGGCGACACTGTGCTGTTGCCCGAGTATGGTGGCACCCAAGTTAAGCTGGAGGAAAAAGAGTATGCTACCTGAACATTGTTCCATTCGATTCAGTAAATAATTAAATTCACTACTTGAAATATTTTGGAACTTCAATTACACTCCAAATAGAACTTCTCGTTTATGTTCTCTAATGCTGTCCGAGCACCGATAGTGTTATGCTGAGCGTAGTTAGGTACTTTCAACACCAAAGAAATGGTTTTGAAATTTTAGAGTAGAGGAATCAGTAGATGAATTGAAGGTAGAAGATATTTCTAGATTCTAAGAACGTCATAATTGTAAGTCATTTGAATTATGATAATGTGGGTTGTTAATCGCTATCTTAAAATATTTCAACCTGCTTGTTCTATTGCAGGTTTCATTTGTTCAGGGAAGAGGATATTTTGGGCACCCTGCATGAGTGATGAATTGGAGGCTTTCTAAATTGGGGATTGCGATTAATAGAATATTTTCAAGTGGATGTAACTTGGCAGAATTATGGAGAAACTTTTCCCTTCAATGTTATGCTTCATTACATTCTGGAAAATGACAATGCCAATTGTGCTTCTTTGATTTGATAGTGGCCATTTCTATTGAACCCGTTCAATTCTGCTGTGCATAGCTTTTAGCTTAATCTGCATTTTGTTTATTTTTATTTTTCGTTTACCTGAAGCTTAGTATGCCTTTGGTGTTTTCGGGGGGCCATCAAGCTCTTAGCATGTCATTCAAGTCGGTAGGAATGTATTGTAACTGATGCAAGCTGCGGTTGGTAAACGCCTTGAAGGGACAACAAATTATAAAGAGCATACTACGATGCGTAGTCAAATGGTTAAATCCCATTCCGTGTAAGGGGTCCGATTAATGGAGTGTTTCTTCCAGGAATTCAGGCTTTCAGAGAAAGCATGCCCTTCAAATTATATTCTAGCAGATATCCTAATGTAAAATTCTAGCTTTCTTTTTACTTGGTTAGGTCATATGTCGAACCAGTTATTATCATATTAAGCCTTAAAGAAATGAACTAAGGAAAACGGATGCTTTGTCTTTTATAACCAAGGAGAAATAGCCCCCAATTTTTAGTGCGAGGAGCCAAATTTGAATTTTAACATTCTGAATAGAGACAGGACCTTTTTATTTGTTGATGAATGTTGTAAATACATATAATGCACCACTTTTTAATTGTGTAACTTGGTACTTCTCATCAATTATATCAGGTCTAAAAGGGAAAATATAGCACTCTTAACAGACCATGTAGTTCAGTGATGTATACATGTTTGATGGAGTTATTGGGGTCTTAAAAGTATTTATGCACATAAATCACAATTAAAAATTTATTTTTGAAGTATTTATACACATAAATCACAATTAAAAGTTATTTTCAAAGCTTCTAATTGCTATTCTAAATTGATTAAAGCTTTTATTGGCAAGGGAATCATATGGCAAGACTACACACTCTGTGATGATGATGACTGATGTGTATGGCTTTTACTCTTGGAGATAATAATGCTCATCAGTTGCAGAGACGGTGACGTGCTCGTACCATACAAAGCAGTTACCTTTACATTATTCATATCTATCTCATTTAGCATTGTAAGTTCATATAGAAAGACCTTTGTCATGAGTCATGAAAAACACAAGCTAATAGCCATCCAAGCAAATAAGGACAGTCAGATCAAGATCAAGGTCTGCATTGCAGTCCCCTCAATTGTATAGAGCAAAACGACTTCATTGTTACTAAATCATAAAACAACAACCTGAGCTCGTGAATCGATATATGTTCCGTAACGGACGCTGAGGAGACTCGCAGATTTCCTAACCTCAGTTGCGTTTTTCTCTCTTCCAGAAAGCGCAGAGACAACAGGTTCGAAACCTATCATAGAAACAAACCTATTTAGGGGAGGTTCTCAAGCACTCTAGTGAAATGGATCCATCGTCAAAGAGCCGTCCCATTATGTAGATCATGGACTCCAGCACTATTTTGATCTAACATCTCTTGGCAGGCAAGACTACAGCAAGAGTATGAAATCAATGCTACATATCTTAGCCCCCTTTCAAGTCAAATGGTTTTCACTAGAGAGGCCTGCTGGTCATTGTTTATCCGTGGAATCTTAAACGGAAATAAGTACGCATTTTTAAAGTATCTATCGGCCTTACTATTGAATGAGAAAGGCGATGGTTTTTTAATAGCTCGCTGAAAATACAAGCATAAAAGGTGAAGTTCGGATGGATGAAATTTCCTGTGTAGGAAAGTTTAACATCAGCACACATATATATATATATATATATATATATATATATATATATATATATTAATTAGAAATAGAAAATTTCAGCATCTTTAGAGACTGTCCAGATTGGTCATTTTTCCAGTCAACTGCACATGTATAAACTCCACGGACACCAACACTATTGCTAACTCACAAGTCAACAATGGCTGTTCTCCAGCTAAAAATGGAGACAAGCACAAAAGCAGAAATACACATCCAAGAGTACTCAATGAACAAGGTAAATTTATGGACAGGAATTCAAGAAACCAACGTGAGCAAAGAGAAAGAGTCACTTAGATAATCTATAACACACAACTTTTGGCAGCATAATAGGCATCCCCATAACTACAAGACCTAAGACCCACAGGCTAAAATCACCACATTGCACTTGTTAGATCTGGTAAACATTCTCGCCATGGTTGGGCGAACGTACAAGACTATAAGTTCAATTGACATATAAGGACTTCCACAGTTAAGGTCAGCAAATCATTCCTTCAGACTCAGTAGAACTATGAGTACGAATACCAAGCAGCATATAAAAGTGTAGCAAGTCTGAGTAATATTACAAGTAAACTCACCATAACTTAGAAAACAGGCTATGACATTAGATCTAACACGGACTAATACTTGACTTGAAGATTCTAACCGTGACAGTATGCAAGGGCCTTGCAATCCTTTTATCATGAAAATGACTAGCATAATCCGCCAAATAAATAACTGTAAATATTTTCATTGAGTATACATCGAGGACATACTATGTACAGAAGGTTCCTAAACACAACGGTAACAGAATTCAATGATATCGTGCCTAATGAATTTGATGGAAAACTCTACTCTTACCAATAACAAAAATCTTGTCATTCTAATGAACTTGCAAGGACTCAAAGCCAACACGTGTAGTAAATATTATATAAACGTGCAAAATTTGATTACTCATACATCAAGAATCAAAATATAGCTGTGAAATAGCTGTATTCCGAACGAATGGGCCAGAATCCTAATGAATAGCATTATTTTGCAAGACTATTCACTATCTCATATATCAAGAAACTTAAGTCAGAAAATAAGACAGCCAAAAGAGAATACAGGGTCTGATACGTGACAATCAATCGTTAAGTTTGGTTCAACTCGAACCCCCTGACGATAATTTTAAGAAACTTTACGATTGAAAACCCTTCTTTTTATCGTTACCAACTACCCCCACAAAACATGACCACTGCATTAAACCCCAGCTCACTTATATTCGAAATTCGGGACTGGAGGAGCATCAAAACTCTCCAAAACCTTGGTCTCGCTACCCCCACTGGTGCTGGGTTCATCCTTCTTGCCTCCACCAAACCATCCCCCTAACCAAGATTTACTTTCCGAACCCGAGTCGGAAGGTGCAGTCGGTGACGTCATCTCTTGAGGTACGGTTGGGACCGGTAATCTATTATTGGAAGGGTTAGGGTACCCAGGCATAGGTTCTTCAATCATTATAGGCATCTGTTGCTGTGCGCTGAGGAACTTGTTGAGCATGATCCCAGCTCCTTCAATCATGGCTAACAAGACGCCGCCAAATGCAGCCGAGCGAGCAGAAGCCCCAAGACCCTGCCTCATAGAGAGAAAGCCACCGGTAGCAGCACCGGCGATGATGGAGTTCCAGGGGTCCTCCTTCTGGCGAAGATATACCATGGTACAGTCGAAAGTGGAGAACAAGCCACCCCAGACAGCGAAGCTACCTCCAACACGCGGCGCGTTGAGGCGAACGGCTTGTGAGCCGCCGATGAGCCGCGATCCCTTGGGAGAGTTGTAGAGTCCTTTGAGAAAGTGAAAGGCGGAACCACCGACGGCTCCCATGCCGAAAGCGCCGCCGATGTCATCGAGAATACGATCGGGACAGGGTTCCCGAGAAGTCTCTGGAGTTCCCATGAAGAGAAATCGTTGGGTTTAAGCGTCGCGTTTGAATTGAATGGAACCCTAGGGGAAGCTGTCCCTCTCTCTCACGAGAGCTAAATCACAGCGCCTCCTCCTCTGTATCTTGGGGAAGAAGGGATTATTGAAATACTCAAATACCCTTCCTTTGATTCTTCTCTCCGTACCCGGTTCGGGCTGTCTGTAGTGGGTGACCCGTATTAATCGCGTTTTAAAAAAAAAAAATCCCCCAAAATCACGGTTTTCTTTTAAGAAGAAAAAAAAAAAACACGGAATAGCAGTTTAGTTTAGGCACCGTTTGAATAAAAGAAAAGATAAGAATGAAAATTAAAAAAATGAAATGGAAAGAAAAATATTTTGTCTGATTTATTTGGTTCACACCAATAAAAAAAAATAGGTTAAAGGAAAAATTTGTATTTAGTTGGAATAAATATAAGATAGGAAAATGATGCAAAATACCATTTTAACCCCAAAAATAAAATGTTATTTTAAATTGTGTGTGTGCGCACTTCAAGTGTACAGTGTGCACACCCGAGTGTGCATGCAGTGCACACTCGAGTGTACATATCAAGAGCACACTTAAATTTTTGCACTTCTCTTCTTCCTTTCTTCATTAAAGCTTGAATGGGCGTCGACTCTCTTCATCTCCGTCACCTCTGGTTTGACGGATCTTTAGCGACAAAGAAGCCACTATCGACGGCTTCTACTTCCTCCTTCCACGATGTTTTCTGACGTCACTCTCTTCTTCTCATCGGTGCCACTCTCTTCTTCTCATCGGCGTCACTCTCTTCCTCTCTCTAACGCTGAAAAGGGTAAGTTGGTCTTCTCCAATTTTTTTATCCACTGGAAAATGAGTTCGCACAAAAATATGTGGGAATCAATTTTCACATGTTTAAGGGAAAATTCACCTGCTGTTGGAAACCATTTTCACTAAAGAATGTGCACTAAACAAATGCATGTGACGGAAAATACCCATTTTCTTTTCCCTTCCTCTAATTTCCTTCTATCCAAATGGGGCCTTAACGCGGATAACAGGTAAGGAGATAGATAATTATAGAAGTGAAAGAAGTTAATCAAATTCCTTATTTATAATAAATATGTGTTAATTATTTTATAAAAAATATTTTAATTATCTATATTAAAACCTATCCTTATTGATGAAATCTATTTTAATTTGTGTGATTAATAAAATTATTTAAAAAATCATAAATTTTATGATAATATATTAATGTCTTATATTTTTGTATTAAAACAAGTTCTTCAATTAGCTCATATATTTATAATGAAGTAAATCAAAATAGTTTCAAACATACCATAGAATGACATATCATAAATAAATAAATTTGTTTGACTATGCATATTTTCATTATTTTTTAAATTTATACCAAATCTAATCTAAGTACTATATATTTAAGGAGATATATTTTACAGCCAAAGTATGACACGCGCGCATATTATCTTACTCGTAATTTACTCCTTAGCTAGCCCTTGTCATTAATGTACTTAAACTTTTAAGTTTTCAATCTATTTATTCCAATTTGATAAATGATATATTAAATAATAAGCTATAGTAACTAAATTTTCTCATTTTTTTGGATTACATATAACCTATAAAATAATAGTCACAAGTAAAACATTTTCTTTCTTTGGATGTGCTCTGAGATATGAGGTCATATTCCCCCATAAATTCAAACTAGAGATTTGTTAAATAAAAAAAAAAAAAAAGGGAAGAGCATAATTGTGTGGGGAAATTAGCCATTGCATTTATTTCAAAAATGAAAGTGTTCAGTCATTACAAGTAATGGTGCTAATGTTTCATTAAAACAAGGGTTTTTCTTTGTTTGGAATGTATCTTGAAAATTGAGGATATTTTCAGTCAACAATTTGAGGTGGGGGGGCTACATGAGGATAGCAAACTAAAAGATAAACATGTATTTTGAATATTTATAATTATAGAGAAATGTTAGGCTCAATTTATTTTTCCTTTAGATTAAAAATACGAGTTTTTTCTAAAAAAAGTTACCACTCTGAGTGCTGCCTAAGCCTGTTGGGAATATTTTAGCCTTAAGTGGTGAACCATGCCCATCACTTTATTTGCACAAAATGTTGATGATCATTGGGTCACTAATGCCATCCAATATAGGTGATGCAAACACACACACACCTTTGATCTTTAACCCCAAACACATTAACAAATTCAAATAAGAAATTTATAGGTTTATATAAGGAATTCGCAACTTTCATTTTTATAGTAAGAATTCGCAAATTTATATAAGAAATTCGCAAATTCACTAACTCTCTCAAGCCATATACAAGTTTACATAAGGAGCTCACAACTTTCATTTAAGTAAAAATCTCACTTATTCTCTTAGGCCACTTACAAGTTAGATAAGAAATTCACATATTTATATAAGAAATTCACAAGTTTTGATAAGGAATCGACAAGCTTAAATAAATAATTCGCAATTTTCATTTTTTAAGTAACAAATTTATTTACTCTTTTATGTCATTCACAAATTTAGATAAAGAATTCACAAGTTCAAATAATGACTGCAAATCCGAAGCCCTCGTTCCAACTTGATTTTTGATTTTATCTTGATTCTCTAAAATATTAAAAAAAGGATTAGAGCATTTTATTTGAAAAAGAAAGAAGGTGTTTTTTTTTGCCCCAAACAAACAGGCATAGATTTTGTAAACAACTAAGCCACAATGTTTTCATTATAATTGTGTGTGTGTATTTTGGTATTTATCTTGTACGTCTTTTTTGAAATTGATTTGATACGTGAAGACAACAAATACAAGAAATTTGACTATTCATCTGTGCGCTAAAGGAAATAAGCTGATTAGTGGCATGCTTTTGTTTTAAACAAATATTTATTGAATACTTATATAATTGGAATTTATTTTATAGAAAAATATAATGATTCACTTGTTTATAATTGAGAATTGGGATGTCTTTGTATTGTGGGGAAAGTTGTGGCTAATAGCCAACGTTGGAAATCAAGTTGGAACACACGTGTTGAATTTGTAATTTTTATATGAAATTGTGAATTTCTTATTTAAACTTAAGAGTAAGTGAATTTTTTATTTAAAAAATAAAAGTTACAAATTTCTTATCTAAATTTGATAACTTCTTATCTAAACTTGTAAATGACCTGAAAGGGTGAGTTGATCTTTTACTTAAAAAATAAAAATTGTGAATTCTTAATCAAAATTTGTGAATTTTTTTAATCTAAAGTTGTAAATTCTTTATTTAAATTTGTGAATGACACGAGAGAATAATTAAGTTTTTGACTTAAACAAAAGTTATTAAATCATCTTCTAAACTTGTGAATTCCTTATCCAAATTTGTAAATAGCCTGAGAGATTTTATCTACTTAAAAAATGAAAATTATAAATTTCTTATATAAATTTGTTAATCAGTTCGAACTAAAGATCAAATGTTAATATGTATACTTTTGTTTATATAATTTATATTGAATGGTATTGGTGGCCCAATGGTTATCATCATATTTTGTAAATAAAATGGTGTGGTCCCCACCAAATATGGAATATTTACTCCTGACTTTGAGAGTAATTTGTTAAATTAAAAAACAAGCAAGGGCAACTTGATCTTTTGGTTTTAATTTAAAAAAAACAAATTGAGCTTAACATTTTCACGAGATTATGAATTTTGGAAACATTTTTTTTTTGTGTCTTAACATTTTTAAAGTTTTTTATTCGGGATTTTTATTTTATATAATATGCGCAAATACTTGGGAAATAATCATTTTTTATTTTATTTTGAGTTTTACTAAATTTCTCGCACATGCCAACTTTAGTCAAATTAACAACATATTTGAGTTTGAAATTTCTTAAATAATGGAATGAGGATTTACTCAAATACATAATTATTATGGAGGAGAAGAAATCCTTGAAAAGATCATCTTCACGGTGGATTTGACCCATTAAACTTGACTTGAAACCCAAAAAATAAAAATAAAAATGGCAAGCATAATCTCAAAGAAATTCCAAAACCTGATGGTGTTGTCTTCTCTACGCTCAATCACAAATCACTGGAGGACACGGATTCTTTATTCAATTATTTATCCACGCAGCTTCACAGCTTGTAGCAAGAGTCAGGGATCAAAGAAAGGAAAGGGAGAGAAGAAATATAAAAAGAAAGAGGTGCTTTTCCCTCTTCATCAATCAAAAGGAAATACTTTTCTTCAGAGTCCACCAGAAAGCATGCCCAGCTAGCCGAAGCTTGAACCCATCATCCCCACAGTGCCCAGCACGTGCAATCTCTCTCTTCCCAGAACAAGGCGCGAAGTTCTCGTCTGTCTTTTCCATTGCAATACTTCCAAACGTTGCCATTGTCTGGGTGTCTCTCAGGATTCACCTTCTGGATTCTTGGGTGAAGGGGTGGGAGAGAGAGAGAGAGATGTGCGTTGAAATGGACGTAATTATGTGATGTGATGTAGAGAGTTTGATACCAAATGCAACCTTACAACCGGCTGCCCAATAGTGGCCACTCCACGCCATCGCCGCCGCAGTCGCCACGTCGGTCTCCGAGGTTCCGCCACAGCCGCTCTAAAACCGGTCGGTTTTCTCCGGGACAGCCTGCTGGCCGTAATCTTGCCCAACGTCTCGCCTGGACCTTTCTTTCCGCCCTACTACGCCGTCAGGGGGTTTTCCTCTTTGCTCCTCTTATTTATATCTCCGGCATGCTTCTATACATGGGCACTGTCTCATTCGATGTCGTTCCGATTATCAAGCACCGTCCTGCTCCTGGGTCTCTGTACCGCAGCCCGGAGCTGTATGCGAAACTCCGTCACGAGATGGAAGCAGATAATTCTTCTGCCGATGCGGTTGGTCTTCGTAGATTTGATTTGCTGTAATGGCTTTTGTTTATGATGCATAATGGAAGTTTTGACTGCTTTTCTTTTATGTTTTCTTGGATTCTTTATGGACGGTCAAAGAATCGTAAGGATTTCTTGATATCTTGTCGATCTAGTAACGGGGATCTTATTTTAAGTCCTATATTCAATTTCAATTGTTTTGGAAAGTTTTGAGGCTAAGAACGGGAAGGCTCAGACGATACTTTTAGTTTTCTTGCATTGTATGTCCGAATGTTTCGATGATCTCTTTGTTTTACATAGCTTTAATGTAGAATTCGCATGTAGATTGAACCATGGCATGCTACGTCTGTTCTTGATCATGATATAAGTCTTCTGGTAGAGGTTTTTTAACTTCCTAAAGGACGAGAAGTTATTTTCTATCCTGTCTGAATTAATTGGCAGAACATCTGCTGAGAAGGAACTAAATCACTGGTGAAGCTCTTTAAACTGTTCAATAACAGATTTATGATGCAGGAAATTAATGCCAAGCCAGGCCATCCTGTTTACTCTATGATGCCCCCTTAGCTACTAGCAATTGGATTATAAATTTTCAGCGAAGAAAAGAAAAATAGATGCTAAATAAGGAAACTTGGAACTGATTGTGGTGCTTGTGGAAGAATTTTTCTTCCTTGCCATCAAGCATGTGATTAGGACAAGTAGGAATTAATACTTGATAGACCTGTCTCATCCCTTTTAGTTGGATTAATATTTTCCTTTTATATTGTTATATATTGTTATTGTTTCTATTTTCCTTTTATATTGTTGTTCTTCTTTTAAATTATTGAGTCTTTTGTTGCTTTCTCATAAGTTAATTCTGGATCTTGATGCTTTGATTTTTGTTTTTTGTTCAATTGGTTACTTTTAGTTACACAAGCTATAAACTTCGTTTCAGATATCAACAATATGGAAGAGTTCCTATAAAGGTGGTGAGTGGAAGCCATGTGTTGGCAGATCTTCAGAAGGTACGATATGTTTAGTCATGATATACCACTAATGAAAATAGTTTTCCACCCTTATTTTCAATCTCTTTTCTTTTTATGGTTACTTGCTTGCTTTTGGTATCATGGACAATGATTTGTCATAGGAGATTTGTAATTTTTATGCCACCCTCGTAATATAATACCTTGCAAGAGGTTGCATCTTGTTGGGCTAAAAGATCAAAACAAGCAGCTTACTGTTGTCCATTATTCGCTGTTCAAATACAATACACTCATCTTTTCTTACACATTTTCTATCTCTTGGGTGCCTAGAGTGGGTGTGAGTTGTTCTTTATTGCCCATCAGAAAATTAACTTGTGTGGAAAAGAATATGACTGGCCGTTTAAGTCTGCATTGACTGGGAAATAATTTGGATGTTAAGGAATAACCGGATTGGAAAGCTTCCTCTCTATACTTCTCTTGTATCCTATTTTCCTACTTGTTTCTTATTGCAAAGGGATGAATCTCCTCTTAATCTTAGGGACAAAGAATGTGGTGGATATAAACCAGAGTAGTCAATAGCGCGCAATAGCGGCGCTATCGCGGCGGTGCGGAGCAGAACAGTGGCTGCCCGCTACAGCAAATCCGTTGCGGTGCGTTTTTGCATTGCGTTTGTTGCACCTGCTGCAGCGCACCTGGTCGCGCCGCGTCTCGCACTATTTACTTTTTTTAAACAAACAGTAAAAAAAAAAAGACATTCCTAAAACAAGACAATGACATTTCCGGCTTATTCCTGAAGATGACAAGACCTAATCTTCTCCGATTTCTGATTTTGGAGCCTCTTATTTCTGCTTGCTACAATTCGAAGGTTGAGACAACGAGAGTTCTGCCTGCTACAGTTTGAAGGTTGAGATTTCTGCTTGCTACGAGAGTTCGAAGGTTGAGATGACGAGTTCTGATTTCTACTTGCGATGAGAAATCGAAGGAAGAGATATAAATAATAGTTACTACGATAGTTCTGATTTCTGCTTGCTACAGTTTTGTTGTTGTGCTGGCTAGTTGGTACAGTAAAAATAGTTGGTACAGTGAAAATGGTCTCATCTTCCCAATCACAACAACCATAGACCTTAACTACAGTAAAAATGCTTGCTATAGTAAAAATAGTTGCTACAATAAAAATATGAATATTTAATTTATGGCTTTAGAGACTAATTTAATGATGTTTGTTTCTTTAGTTGATGACTTTTTATTATTCATGATGGATATGTCTTGAGTTTTGAGTACATTTCTATTTTTGAACCTTTATGTGTGTATCTATTATCTTCGGTATAGCGGTCATCCCGCTATGCGCTATACCGCTTTAGCGTTTTTTGGGTTAGCCGCTACGCGCTGCTATCCGGGATTGACTACTTTGATATAAACTAAATTCTAAACTTTCCTTCCGCTGCTTAAATGGACAAATACAAAGGATCTTCTCCAAAACAAGGAAGTTGTTGAACTGGAGTATTGGCTTATTTTCTGGAAACATTTTTGCTATATATTCACCAGTTTATGATATAATCTCTCCTGGTTTTCTTGTTTTGGCCCTTTTGTTTTGATTTGGTGGGTAGCTGAAAGCATTAATGGTGTGAGCTCTTCACTCGTTCTTCATTGAGCACCTTTAATTGAGCTTACTGCTATTTATTTGTCTAACTTAATTTTAGTAATGTAACCTACATCTATATTTTTGGCTAGCGTATTGTATTCTGTCACATTTTAATCCATATTTCTTTTATGGATTATAGGTCTACCAGAATCAAATGGTTACATATATGTGGAGGCTAATGGTGGCTTAAATCAGCAAAGGACATCGGTTAGTGTCTTCTTTTCATTCCTTCTTGTTTAAAGTTTCATTAATGGTTATTGTGATTGTTGCTTGACTCTAGATTTCTTGCTTTGGTACTGCTTGACTTATCCTTTTCATGAATGCTGTAAATGCCTCATAGATATGCAATGCTGTTGCTGTGGCTGGCCATCTCAATGCTACACTTCTGATCCCGAACTTCCATTATCATAGTATCTGGAAAGATCCCAGGTTTGTCAGTTTTCTATCTTTTAATTCTTGTTTTGTGAGTCACTGATTCATACTGGCCCTTGGCATAGTATATATACTGTCTGGCTTTAGATTCAACGATGACTGTATATGTATATACAACATTTGTTAACGTGACTATTGTTAAGTCAATTTCTTTTATTTGACATCCTTCATAGGTGATTGAATCTAGGCATCTCCCTCCTCCACCCCTTCATGTCTGATGATTGTCTTAATTTAGAGCACTCACATTCCTCTTTAGAATTATAATAGGTATTGATTCATTATGTTTTGCTTGTCCAGCAAATTCAGCGACATTTACGATCAGGAATATTTTATCAACACGTTGAAACATGATGTACAGATCGTTGATAAGATTCCTGAGTACCTAATGGAAAGATTTGGAAGCAACATGACGAATGTTTACAATTTCAGGATTAAGGCATGGTCATCTATTCAGTATTACAAAGATGTGGTACTCCCAAAGTTACTTGAAGAGAAGTGAGTATAATATTTGTTCTATGAATGGATTGCTTGTTGTTCTCGATCTCTAATTTTGTATTAGACATTTTGGGTTCTTGGAATTTGACCTTGGTATTTGAAAAAGATACAGTTATTCATATTCCTCAAAGGAAAAGGTCAATGCTTTGGCCCAATGCTGGACAGGAAAGTGTTATTGGGATTTTTAAGAATTTGCTTCTTATTATTGAGTACTTCTTCTCTATTAGTTTTAATAGTTTTGGGAGAAGAAAGGAGGGGGAAGCCCGTGGAGCTGTGGTCTTTTTCTTGTAGCTTGAACAGAATGATACAGCACATACCCTCACACATATGTAGACATGTATAAATGCTGTGTCTTGTAGATATTTTTTCATCTTGAAACTATGTCTAGTGACACTTTTTGACCTGTCTAATGGCTTGAAATTAATGATATGCCCATCATGGTCACATGCTTTTTACGGATGTACAAGGACTCAATTCATTGTATTTTATGAATACTTGGTAGGTCATTCATTTATCGTCACTGTTTGCTCATGTTGGATATTATTTGATTTTCTGATGGACTTTTTATGTTAGGATGGTTGGTGTTCTCTTTTCATGGAATTATATTGTCATATATATACATATATGTGGGTCATGATTCCATGGTTATGGTTTGGATTTTTTTTTTTTTGGGGGGGGGGGGGGGAGCGGGTGAATATCATATTTGTTACATCAGTTTAAAATTTTGCCTGTTAAATGATGCAGGTTGATAAGGATTTCTCCTTTTGCAAATAGATTGTCATTTGATGCTCCTCCAGCTGTCCAACGGCTTAGATGCTTGGCAAATTATGAGGCTTTACGATTTTCTAGTCCTATATTGACCATGGGTGAATCTTTGGTTGCAAGAATGAGAGAGCGTAGCAAAAATAATGGTGGCAAATATGTCTCCATACATCTCCGTTTTGAAGAGGTTGGCTTAGATCATATATGAATTTTGATGCTTAACTTCTATTTATGTACTTTACATGTTGATCTAAGCTTCAACTTTTGTCACATATTTTCCGTCTGCAGGATATGGTTGCCTTTTCTTGTTGTGTTTTTGATGGTGGAAAACAGGAGAGAGAAGACATGATTGCAGCAAGAGAAAGAGGTTGGAAAGGGAAATTTACAAGACCTGGACGAGTTATACGTCCTGGAGCAATCAGGATCAATGGAAAGTGTCCTCTCACTCCTTTGGAGGTGATTCCCTCCTTAAATTTCTAGTGATCTTATTGTGTAAGAAGAGGAAGAATGTTTCTGCCAACACTTCTTTACTTGTAGGAATTTATTAGTCTAGGTGGCTCTTTGTTCTATTTGCTTCATGAACTTTATGTCACTTACCATTTTCATGCGCAGCAAATGTTTTATATTTCCCCCGAACTATGCTATGTTTAAATTATGGTCTATGCTTTCTTCTATCTCTTCAGGTTGGCCTGATGCTTAGGGGAATGGGTTTCACTAAGAACACATCTATCTATTTGGCATCTGGAAAAATATATAATGCTGAGAAAACAATGGCCCCACTTCTGGAAATGTTTCCTAATTTGCAAACTAAGGAAACTCTGGCATCTGAAGAGGAACTTGCTCCGTTTAAGGTTGGAGTTTGTTTACACATTTACTTTATGCTTGCTTAATTGTCAACGTGTCATGATGTTGACTTGAGCTATTTTTTCTAGAATTATTCTTCCAGGATGGCTGCAATAGATTACACTGTTTGTCTTCATAGTGAGGTGTTTGTCACAACTCAAGGTGGTAACTTCCCTCACTTTTTGCTGGGCCACAGAAGATACTTGTATGGCGGACACTCTCGGACAATTAGGCCTGACAAAAGGAAATTAGCAGTACTCTTCTATAACCCCAATATTGGGTATGTAGCGTGTTACTTGAGATTTTTCTTTTAATTTTTTAATGGAAGGGATTATCAAGATTGCATTTTCTATTTTTCTTTCTTCAATTAGAAGATAAAGTGGCCCTTATACTTTTCTCAGAAATTGGTGGAAGAGTGACACTATTTACAAGTCATATGAAAATGGTATCAATAGGAGATGGTTTGTTAATGTGTTTGTGTCTGAAAATAAAAATTAGCAATTATTATTATATTAGTGGGATGTTCATATGTATGACTCTCTTGAACCTCTTAAATAACTGGGCTACTGTGGATATAGTGTCTAATCCAAAAAATGTCTTCTCTTGTTGGACCCCAGAAAGAAATATCTTCTCTAAGGAAGTTTAACTCCACTTAAACAACTGTGACGATTACAACTGTGTAAGGAAACGCTTCTTGAGTTTGAGAGCGAAAAGTTTTAGTTGTGCCCCCTAAATTGTTAGAGCCCATTATACTAATTTTACAACTAGCATCAACCTTTGAAAATGTTAATGATTTGAACGGTTCTAACCTTTTCCTTTTGAGGACTATGTATCTTGTTAATGATGCTTTTTAACTTCTTAGAAATGCTTAAATTATGTAGAGTTCTTCAGGGAGGTTGGTATGTGTTATTGGGAGACGACGAGAGTTTTATCTTAGTATAAAATATCTCAAGAGTTGCTATATGATTAATTTTCAGATGGAGAAGTCTCAAGCGTCACCTGCTGGGTATGAGATCACACAGTGATTCAAAAGGATTTGAGCTTAAAAGACCAAATGACTCGATATATAGCTTTCCGTGCCCGGATTGCATGTGCCGTGCAAATAAAACTGATGGTTCAAAATCTCCACCAGCAACTTGATCCATCCGCAGAGAATTGATTGCTGTTTGTCTTACCTATAACTCTGACTCTGAGCCCGCCTTACTTGCTGACTGTGTTTATCTAGAATTTGGATTTCTTCATTCTTTCCCCTTTCCTTCTGGCTGAGAGGGCATATACACATTCAGTTTTCAGAGAGCTGAAAGGATTCTGTTGGAGGTCACATTGATCAGATTATTTCATGGGATTGGATTTTGAGGGAGTAACATCTTTTTTCTCACATGTGGTGCCAACTGAGAACAGAGTTCAAATTTGTTCCTTGGCATCGATCTCTCTCAGAGCATTGACGTTGACCAAGCATTTGATTAACAGCTTCTGTATCTAACATTCCTTCACACCTGCCTGTACATTACCTTATCATCAACAACCACTTTTTCAAAGATGTAGCGGCTGTGTTGTACATTTATGAATTTCAGGGTCATTTTGGTGCTTTGTTGTTAGGTGTAGTTTTTGCTTCCAATTTGTATTTTGCTTGCCTTCAGATTGAAGGTCCGATTTTTAGCTGTATTCTTGTATACCATTGATTATATTTGTTATTCATTCACATTAGTGCCCCAATTTTTTTTTTTTGGGTGATGAATGATGATTTCATTGAATATAGTTAGCTACACCAGAATTTTACGTAGCTCGCAAATATAAATGGCTTTCTCGTTTTGATAAATTTCATTATTTTTGCCTCGATGTTTTGGGAAAGATTCTCAGCTGGGGCGGATAATTTGTCAAATCAATTATGACTATACCTATTATTGTTAGTGATTTAAGGGTAGATTACGCAAATGTGTCAAGGATTATTTACAGTTTTACACACTCCCATAGTTAAAGGCAAGTTGCATTAGAATTAAAAATTACGATTGTGTAGATATTGTAAATCTTGGAAAGCAGTCTAGTAGACCTAAAGTGTTCTTGAGTATGAACATGAGATGATACTCGAGAAATTTAGACTGTTCACTGGCTTTGGCTTTCTTTTTAGGATCTCCTCTCCTGGTAAAGGTGAGGGTGGATGAAATAGAATCCTAATGAAAGTGTTGTGTCAGAGAAACCTTCATGAGAGCTAAAAGATCTCATATAAATACTAATAAAGTTATTGGGACCTTAATACAACCTAGATAAACTAAAAAATATCCACCACCGGAAGTATGATGATTCTGGCTGATTTTATGACTCTTGTTGAGATTCTTCGAATCAAAATGAATACGTTTCCCAGAATCAAATGCCTTCGCCACCATAATTATCCACGTTTCCAAGTAACGTAATTACTTGGACTCCTAATAGATTGCAAGAAAAGAAGACCTCCTGATACATTATTTATTAATTAACATTTTTAATTTCTTTAATCTCTCATTCTCTCTTCTATGTTTGGTTTTAGAGAAGGGTGTGAGAGAGACTGAGAGGAAATTTTTTTTTAGAAGTACATTAACCAAATTGTTATTAATAAAAAAAATATTCTTTTTTTTATTAAGAGTATATTTTAGGAATATTAAAAATTTATTATAAATAATTTTATAAAGATGAAAGAAAAAATTTCTCTTTTAACCCACTCCCACCCACACCCTCCTCTCAAACTAAACAGAAAAATAATTGTGTCGTAGTCCTATTTTTGATTTTGACTGGCAGTTTTGAATCTGGACAGCCTTGCTATTTTGCCTGTGACCTGACAGAGTAGATAACAGGGACGAGGGAAAACAAAGACGCACGCCATGGGAGTCGGAGGAAGCCTTAGTCCGGATCAGCTCCAATTCTTCAACTCTCAAGGTAACTAGCCCCTGCTGGCTCTATCAAGCAAAATCCTTTTTATCTTTTTCTCCTCTGTCGGTATGTTTCGTGAAAGCATAAATTGTTCAAGAATCAATTCGTTCGTGTTTTCATAGGTTATCTTGTCATTGAATCGTTCGCGAGTTCCGATGATATTGACGCGATGATGAAGAGAATGAAGCAGATACTGGATGAATTTGATTGCTCCTCCACCGCCTCAATTTTCTCCACTAAGAATCAGGTTACTTGATCGGATGTGATTGGATTTTGTAGCTTTTTTTCCTCATAGACTTGGTTTTTCAACTTAAATTCATGTTGTAACAATCATATGACTTTATTTTTCATTCTTTTCTTCTTCTCTTCTTTTCCCCCAGCAAAAGCGGACTGACGATTACTTTTATGAGAGCGTGGAGAAAGTTTCGTGTTTTTTCGAGGGTATCAAATCGATTGATCCTTAAGCTTTCCAGTATCTGAGTTTAATAAGTTGAAGGCATTGATCGGTGTGTGTTTACTTATCTTCTCTGTTACTCATTTGGTAGAGAAAGCGTATGGGGAGGACGGAAAATTAAAGCAGCCAAAGCAACTCTCCATTAATAAAGTTGGTCATGGTATGTGTGAAATACTCTCTTGTTTTATCATAGCAATGAATCAGTTGTTTTATGCAGAGCGGCGTATCTCCCTGTAAATGTAAATGCGTAAGAGTAATGTTGACCCTACAATTCCATCGTTAGGATTCCTTTGAATCTATTTTTATTGGGTTGGGTATGATTTCGTACAGCGCTTCATGAGCTTGAGCCGGCATTCAAAAAGTTTTCTTGTTCCGAGAAAATTTCAAGTTTGATGTCCTCGTTGCGATACAAGAGACCGGTGATTATGCAGTCCATGTACATATTTAAGGTAGCTTAAGATTTTCTGGCTTTCAACACATTCAATTTCTGATTATATGATCGAATAAAGGGTTGTGAATTGTGACCAAATGAGTATATAAAATGTTTGAATTTCTTACTTTGGGCTATGCTTACTTATAATTATAATTGCACTCCCCAAGTTCTACTATATGTTTTTTGTTCTGTTGGGTTAACCATGGATGTGGTCCATATCATCTATACTGTTTAATTGTGCATTTCTTTATACGGATATCCAGGAGTTGTAGAGACTCTGAATAGGGATGTTTTTTAGTTGAAAGTAAGATCTGAAAAAGCATTAGTCATTACTTATATGTACTTGCCATAATACACTAAGAATTTATGACGGTGAAAGTCACTTAGATTTGAATAAAAATGAAAATCCTTTCATGGTATTAATTTAATCCACAACTGTTCTGTTCTCTGAACTGGTTTTGTGCCAGTTGCCAGTGATGCAAATTTGGACCAACTTGCTGAGAGCTTATTCGGTGATACTGATAAGTTCCTCCTTAAAATGTGTTTTATCTGGAAACATGTTAAATAACTAATCTGCTGACTTGTCGGCAGCTATATCCCTGGTTTGCATTTTGTTTATTTATTGCATATCAGTGATGAATGTCTCCGGACACATTATGAATGCAAGGGTTTTGTTGTGCACTTGGGGTTCTTCTTCACAAGTCTAGTCCATTTTACAACAGTTGTACTCTTTTCATTGACAGATTTGGTATTTTGCATGTTCTCTAGATAATCCCCCATCAAACAATCATGTGAGTTTAAGAATTAGTGTTTCGATAAAGATTTCGAATGGAATTACCACGAATCTTGAAATTCATGGGAATCAATTTACCGTGATAGATTGTGGGTATAATTTGTGTCTCTCAAGCATTCTACATCAGATCTCACCTCTGTTTTTAATTCTTGGTTTATAAATTACAATTACATTCAACTGATTTTCTTTATATCAATCATGCTTCAATGATTATTTCATCATATTATACTCCCAACTAATAGTCACTGCACTGGTCCTCAAATTCATTGAAAACAGGGATCAGGAGCTTCTTTAGTGACTCAAATTAGTTGAACATGTTTAGGCTATGCCTGAAATAGTTCTTTTGCTCTTAGTAGCTGCTGTAATTGGTGCTAATGTTTAATATTCGAATTTCTGGTTTTTAATGTACATGTTTGTTTAAACAGCTGCCATTTATTATTATGGTCACTATTTTAACCTTATTCATGGAAACTTTGTTGGCAGCAACCAGGAATTGGGGGTGAAGTGGTCCCTCACCAGGATAATTCATTTTTATATACTGAACCACCAACATGCACAGGACTGTGGTTGGCTCTAGAAGACGCAAACATATCAAATGGTTGCCTCTGGGCAATTCCTGGATCACACAGAAGTGGCTACTTCTTCCATTATGTTTATTTTATATCATGTCATCATTTATGCCTTGTGTAACCTGATAAAATCCTCTTTTTTTGTCATCTTTCCCACTTTGTTTTAGATGGGCTTGTTAGAAGGTTCTTAAGAGATGAAAACAGTGTTGAATTTGACCGGCCATCACCATCTTATGATCAAAAAGATTTTGTGCCCATTGAAGTAAAAGCTGGTTCTATGGTTGTCATCCATGGCGATCTTATCCATCAAAGGTTCATTTAAACAGCCCTTTATAGTTGATTTGCATCATGAAGTAATTTCTCTTGAAGTTGATTTTCTCCAGTTTTCTCTTGTTCTCTGTTGTATGTGTATGAAAGTTTTGAAAATCAGTCCCCAAAATCAAGGCATGCCTACAGCCTGCACGTAGTGGACACTGATGGCTGCACATGGGCACCTGAAAATTGGTGAGTACAGATCATAAGAATGCAAAGTGGCATCTTTGTTAATTACATAAAACAGTAAACGGACAAGAGGTTTTAAACAATGAAGAATATAAGTTTATAGGGTAATTTTCAGTTTTAAAATTTGTGGGAGGTTTTTCTAAATGATCCAAAATTGAAGGGTTGTTCTTGCATTTTTCTCTAATAAATGTCAATTGCATCCTTTCTATGACAGTTTGGTTATTTTAACCATGGGAGTATTGAATATCATAGTTTTTAAAATAAGACATAAATGAAGAGCTGATATTGATCTTAAATATAAGACTTATTTATCATGTTTGTCAATCTTTTCCTAACTTACTCCTATTATATGTCAAAAAGTAACAGTGTACCAAATGGCTCCAAGTACCGTTCAGCTATATGATGACTGTGTCAACTTCTGGGTATTTTGTTGATGTGAATAGGATTTTGCTAAACACTTGTTTTCGTCTGTCAATTCTTCCTTCAGGATCAGACGGAAAGTGGAGCCGGAGCCGCTTTATGTGAGCCAATGTTGAAGCTTACCGTGCACCAATGGTTAGTGCCATAATCAAGAATCTGCCGATAAAGGGCAAATAAATAAAGCTAATGGTTTCAGTTGATTTGTTTAATCACAACTAGATGTAGGTCCCGTACGCTGCATTGAGGTTGAAATTGTATTGTAGTGTTCATGGTTTATGAACAATGTTGGCTACCAATAAATTTTATCTGGTTCTATTGGATGTATTGACTTTAAAACTCTTTGAATGGAGGATTCTCTTCGGTTGTTGAACTAATAATGTGTTAATCCCATGTCTGTTGACAATGGTAACACTACAATTCTACAGATTCATGTTCCTGGTGGCAAGGCACTTTGGTCAAATGTAGTGGCATCCGATTGCCGTCTTCTTTAATTCAAATATTTTCTGCAAAATGAATTACGCCAATGTAGTATCATGTGTTCCACGGAAAAAAATATACGTAATTAAAGTTCAGTTAAAGTTCAATCAAATCAACACAAACTAAGCACTTAATCCTTGTATAATCCTGGGATCTAATCAAGCACAGTTAACTCAAATGAATTAAGACAAAGTGCTAAAACCTCAAGATATGATATAATAATCCACTATATAACTGGGATTCGTCAGATATATTTCTGCTGGAGCTTGAATGAACCGAACAACCATTTCATTTGTAATCCCTCCGGAACTTAATATAAGGTATTTATCTAATTTTATTAAATTAATTAATATGATATATATTTTCTAAAACACTCTAATTATCTTCAATTCCTTAATTTCATCTCTTCCCTCATAATTATTAAGGGAGTATCAATAGAAGTAAATTAAAAAAAAGATTGATGATAAATACAAAAAAATTGATTTATATTTAAAATCAAGATTTATTCTCTAAATATGCTCTATAGGATCAGAGGGAACACTTCACGTTACATGACAATAGTGCCCATAGTATAATGGTATAGAAGTTTTCTCGTAACTCGATGCCGATAACATTTAATATGTTTTAAAAAAATAAAGTTAACTCATATCCTATTTTCACTCTTGTTTCTTTTAGCCAAAGCGGGTTGCAATTCTATTTCCACTATCTTCATACGATGGCAGCCATAGATTTCTTATTCCTTTTAGCTTCCAGGCATTTCTAGTTCTTAATATAATTGATGGATCATAACAAAATGTACATCTAAGGTTTATGTTTGGTAAGATCATAAAGCTAAAGAAGACAAAATACACCATTCTTGTGAAAGTAAACATGATTTTGTACTCAAGTATGTTAAATGTACTCCGAGCAAAAGTATGTTAAATGTACGTCAAATTGGGTGGCTATGACCAAGGTAGCTTATTTAAAGAGTGACGAGCAAATTTAGGGCATCATGCTGACATATAAATATAACCTGCCTCTAACAAAAAAGTGTCTCTTCATTAACCCCTTTTCTCTGCTTTCTCTTCACTTAATTTCTCTACCATTAGATTGACTTTTAATGGTTGAAATTTTATACAATATTGTAATTATTATTGTAATATTAAATATTAAATGATAATAATATATTTACAGAACTATTAAAAGTCAATCAAATAATAAATAGATTAATTAGAAAGGACATGGAGGGATGAGTTAGTGGAGATATTCCTTTCCTGTCTTTAACACACTTCATTTATCGGTTTTGTTTGTGAACTTACATCCATGAGTTTGTACTACATACATTGTATATTATTTACATTAATCATTATAGGCTTTATTATAAGACATATTTATCTAATTTAATTAGATTATAGAGGTTAGTTAAATTAGTTAATATAACATGTATTTTTTAAAATACTCTAGTCATCTTCCTTAATTTCCCCATTCTTTTTCCTCTTTAATTATTATTGAGAGATTATCAATAGAGATAAATTTAGAAAATATTGACAAATATTAAAAATCATGTTTTATATTTAGAACAAATATCGACTCTACAACTATGCTTTATATTAAAAATTGGAAGGAGTACTATATACAGTTATTAAAATACATGATAGGACTCAAAATAGCTCAAAACCTCAAACGAACTATTTTTTCTGAAGTGTTTCGTCACACAATTCTAATAGCACCACATTTGTATCCAAAAGTACCTCTTGTTTAGTGTCTGTGTTTTTTTTTTAGCTTTTTAGATGCATTTTTTATGGAGTTCGAAGTAAGTATGTAAAGGGAATTTTGTTTCAATTTACAGAAAATTGTTTTTAATTTTTTTTTTGGTTCATTCCAAACAAGCACTTACATTAAGCACTACATGAAAATTTGAGTACATGAATACTGACTAAAACATGATTATCTAATCCATGGTCATAAGAGTAAGTACCAAGGTAATTTTTTTTTAGAGGAAGATGAATCTTTGTGAGTATTGAGTGGTGTGTTAATGAGGTGGGGTTGTAGGAAAGAAAAACAGAGTTGGAAAAGGACACTGGCTTGGCAGACACAAGCAGCATATGCTCCCAACTTTTCTGAGAGACCAATTAATTAAGGTGAGATGTTCATATTGCATTTGTAGGCTGTTTTTTTTGCTTTGCTTACCTCTCTCTCTCAAACACAATCATACGTTATCTCTGCAGACATTTCAGTGATGAGAATCTTGCAGCTAGCAGTTTTGCAAAATCATAGACAAACCTTCTTCTCTCTTTCACTCCTCAATTATCACTGACTCGTTGGCATATAAATGAAAATGACCATCTTTCCCTTTCAAAACTTTTGTTTTATGTGATGTACCATTCTCTTTGTTTTTACGTGCAATATTACATTTTATATGGCTGGAGGTACTCTTTTACTTCTTCTCACTAACTCTGTAATTTTCTGTTGAGCATTTTTCTGGTGTTTCATGTGCTCTTGATAGTTCTAAAACAGTATCACAAAGTGACTAAAAGAAAGTACTGGATTTCACAAACCACAATTCAGTCTGTGAAAACTAACTCCTCTAACCCTTGAAAATGAGTTTTCTTCTAGTTAGGGACTTCAAATTTCAGTTTCCTATCACTTCCCTCAATGTTACCATTGCAGTATACAAGTTTTATTATCTCTCCATGCTTGTAATTTCAGTCTGACAGCTATTAATACTTATCAGCATTTTCTAACAATGACTATTCCAAACCTGATCACGCCGTACAACAGACTTGAACAAAACAAAACCATATATATTCCTCAAGATTTGTATGCACCAATTTTTTTTTAAAAAACAAAAAATCCAAAAAAAAAAAAAAACAGAGAGAGAGAGAGAGAGAGAGAGAGAGAGAGAACCTTACATTTGAAGCCACTCTTGAAACATATACATGCATAACAGAAGTAAAAGCAAATCAGTTCGACAACAGCATATATATTAAAGTACAAGAATTATGTTTGTTATCAGTTTTTTCAATAACGAAAGTTAATTTTCTAAGAAAATAACTTCTTATGTCATAATTCTATTGAAAAAATATGATAACAAACAAACTAGTCCTAAACTTTTCCACTGTTCTGTAGCCACATGGCTGGCACCAGTTTTTGTTTCAGTCTTTCAAAGGAAGGAACTCAAAAAACTGGCTTGAGGTGGCAACTTCTGTGCCAAGGGAAGTTGATGCACAAAGCCTAGATTTCCTGTCATTGAGAGACATGCCATGTTGGTCACCTTTCTTGAGAGGAAAAAGCTCAAGGGTTCTTGTGTTTGAATATTCTTCTTCATCACAGTAGGTGCAGTTTTCTCTGTTGATTATAAATGGTAAATTATGATTTTGAGAGGACAAGTTTTGTGAGAGAGGTGTTGTTTGCTCTGGTTTCAAAACTTGTGTTCTTTTCTCTTCAAGTTGAGTCCACCCTTTTGGTCCAATATCTGCTATTTCCTGTAAAATATGTTGAAAATGAAGGAGTGTAAAATTAGGGAGTTACTGAGAGATGCAGACAAAGAGGGGTTTTGAACTTCAGCACAAAACAGCCCCAACAGAATGTAAAAAGGAAACAAATTTTGAAACCTCTCTTTCTCCAACATTCAAAAGCCCTTGTTGCTGTTTCCCAAAAAAAGAAACTTTTTATTGTTTTCTTTCTTTTTTTTTTGGTGTAAATTTTCAGGAAAAAGTCTGGCTTGATCTTTTATTTGACCGTGTGATTTGTGAACAACTAAGAACTAAGGAGCATGAAAAAGAAAATGAACTCGGATGCATATATAAAGCCTTTTTTTTTTTTCCCGAGTTACCAAGGGTGTTCCCAAACCATTCTGAACTCAAGATTAATCTTTTTCGAGGCTTGAAACCCATTAAAAGGTTTTCGTTTCTCCCATCAATTATACTTTCAAGGATTTAAATATATATTTTCCTTCTTAGGGGTGAGGCTGCTACCACTTCAATCAACAACTTATTGGGGTGAGGCTAGCACCAAGGCTTCTTTTTATATATAATGTGGTTGCTGATTTTCAAGCACATTTAACTAACACGAGTATATTTAAATAACTGTTGATGTAACTTGACAGAAAAAAGAAGAAGCAATGATTAAGGAAATGAAAACAAGAGGACTAAAATGAAAGTAAGTGAAGACAGTGGATTAACCTTAAAATAAGAAACATGAAGTTACAGAAAAGAATAACATGTAAATAAATGGCTATGAGAGGGGATGAATGGATCAGAAGGTAGAAAGAGATGATGCAGAATGGGTAAAGTGAACAAAGCCAAAAGAAAAATGTACAGACCTGTGGAAGGGCACTACAGTTTGAAGATGCCCACTCCTTTGTCTCTTTAACTTGATAACCTTCATATCAAAAAAAAAAAAAAAAAACTTGATAACCTGTCCCACTCAACTCTGCACCAAAAATCCAAAAATAACTCTTAACTCTCCTTCAGAACCTCAACTCTTTCGTACTTCATATATCTATCATTCATAACCCCCTCTCTCTCTCTCATGCTCACTTTTGTAATCATCAGTCTAGGGTAGGGAGACATTAGCATCTTTTGCCCACAAGAAGATCCAAACATGTAGAAGAGAAATTCTTAAAAGGGAAACATGTAAATTAAATAAAAAAATCACTCTTATATGTTAACCATTTCCCTTACCATAGCTATGTGCTTATTCACAATTAATTTAATTTAATTTTTAAGACTCAATATAGTTTATATATATATATATATATATATATATATATATATATGGGATTTAAACTTCTCATATTGTATGAGAAGAAGAAGATTCCTATACACATATGAAATGGTGAGAACCACAAAATATATATATATATATATATATATATATATATATATATAATCTTTTCTTTTCAATTATGCTTTAAGAAAAATACAAAAGTATGACTTTGTCTATACTACACCTCATGTACATTTTTTTAAGAAATTAAAAAAGTTAAATAAATTATTTAATTATAATATATACTATGTATATTTATAAATTATCAGTATTATATAGTATATTTGTCAGTACATTTATGAAAATTACAAATGGAATTCTCAATTTAAGTCCATACAAAAATCATGGAAATATCAACAGATTACAACTTGTCACTGGTGGGTGTATGTACCTGCTGTCGAGTCTTGCTTTTCCTCTGAGCTTCTCACATTAACAACGTACAGTTGCTTGTCTTGTGCTGAATCAGAAGCAGTAGCTCTCTCCTCCATTTCCCGGCGACGTCGTTTCTGGCGCTCTCTAGCTTTATGATTCTGGAACCAGTAGAACACGTTCTTGCCTTCGATCTTGCCAAAACGACGTAGCTGTGAAGCTATTTGCTGTATTTGTTCAGCCGTTGGCGTCTTTGTACCTTGTCTGTACAGTTCTTCAAGCACCAGTAACTGTGCCGGCGTTGGACTCCACCTGCTCGTGCTTTGCTGAGATTTCAATCCTTCTCCTCCTGAACAAAAAGATATCAATCCTTCAACTTCAAAAATGAAATCTTACAGTTTCTTATAAAATATATACCTGCAAAACACCTACTTTAACTGGTGTTTGTTAGTTCACTATATAGTCACATATATTTGCAGTATATTTCTTAATTGATTTGATGCAGCGTTTCTTTCTTTCTTTCTTTGTTTTTTTTTTTAAAATTTTTGAGTTGGAAAGGAGGCCAAACTGGCCCTAGGGATCGAACACTCCACCACCCTATAAAAGAGAGTTTTTAGGCTTACCCAGAGAATGATTCAAAGAGATGAGATTGGTGCAGTGGGTGCAAATACAGAAAGGTATGATTTTGGGAGGTGCATGAGAATTAAGGGTGGAATTTGGAGTAGTGAGAGGCTGAACCTTGAATGAATCAGACATATTTTCTTAAGGGCAAGATCACTACAGCTGCCTAAAAGGTCAGTGTTATATATATATATGTTGTTTTGAAAGATGTTTGCTTTTTGGTGTATGGAAATAATTGGGTTTGGAATGAAATGCAGAGAGAAGATAGAGAAATTTGGAGAGTGAAAATGAATGATAGAGATGAAGTTGGAGGGAGGAAGAAGCTAAGGGTGGTATTTGTAGGAACAGAAAACGTTGTAGTAAAAGCTTTAGGTGGAGCAGCAAGCAACGAAAAGTTAGTTGACCTCTCCATCATCTCATGGTATAGAAACCAAATGTTCAAATCATGATAGAGAGAGAGAGAGAGAGAGAGAGAGAGATCAATAGAAGTGTAGAACTGAGAGATGTAGAGGGTCAAGCTGTACAAATGGACAAGACCATTATGATGACCATATGATGTGTTAATCAAAAGTTGTCGCATCTTCAGATCAGTTAGCTAGTAATAAAAGATCTGTGACGACATCTTTTTTTATAGGGATTATAATTTTGATTGTATCAGATAGATAGGCTCTCGAAATTATTATCCAGAACCAAAAAAGGGTCTCAACAAAGCTCAGAGTCTCACACACACAAGAAAAGGTAATTGCACTGTCTCTTCGTAAACACCTCTCCGGTAGACACACGCAAATACTCGGGGGTTAAATTGATAAAATAACTTTTAACTTTTATCAAAAGTCAACCGTAACTATAAACTATTTTTTGAAATTGTAGATGGTGGTGGTGGTGTGGTGATGAAGGTGAAGAGTGGAGGATATGAGAGTGAAGGGGAGAGAGAAGATCAAAACAACTGCAAGAGGAAAGGAGATGAAAAAACAGCATGATTTTTTTTTTATTAAGAGGGGTATTTCAATACTTTCATATTATAATATATGAAAGTTAGTTGAATTTAATGGTTTTGCCTCAAGTTTAAAAGTTTATAGCTATTTTTACTCCAACAAATAATTTATAGTTGTTGTTGCACTTTTAATAAAAGTTAAAGGTTATTTTATTATCTTAATCCAATCCTTATTGTTCATTCACAGTCCCCAGCCAGCTCCTTTCTCGCTCCCCCTCTTCTCTCATTCTCACTGTCTTTCTTTCTTTTTCAGTACGTGTGTTTGCATAAATATTTGAGATTTCAATCTGTGTTCTAGGGGCATATATATCTCAATGAGTTCCTTAAATAGAGACTGTTACTATTAGCCTATGTGCTTTTTTGGGGGAAGGCATGGATTGGATATGCTCTGTACTACACAGTTGTTGTTACTGTGAGCTTGAACAATGCTTTGTCGCGTAGTGACTATAGGAAAAATTCTTTTAAGGTCTTAAGGAACTAAAAAAAGGTAAAAAATGTCCCACAAAAAATTTTGATGTGACAAAAGTTCTAAAAAGTTGTTAAAATTCATATATGAAGTTGTTAATGTCTTATTGATGAAGTTATTAATGAAACTTTTATGATATCAAAATTTTTTGTGGGGCTTTTTTGATATTTTCTTAGTCTCTTGAGATCTTAATGAGATTTTCCCAATTTTGTACCATCTAAACTTGGAAAAAGAATTTATACTCCTATCCTATCAGGCTATCCCTCTGTCTTGGTAAGTGCTTCATAATTATGATAATTAATTAGAAGCTCAACAAATGTGGATTAGTTATCACTACAAGCTCCTCTTTCTTTTCTGAATGTTTTATGTTAGTTAGATTTGAAATCATAGATCTGGATTATGACACTTCAACAGTAATTTAACATTAATGTTAATAATTTCTCACAGATTAAACTAGTTCTTAATATGGATCAATGAAAATGTGATCATTCCCAACAACTTGGTTAAAATCTCACATCATATACAATATATTTCAGGTTAACCATAAAGTATAACAGAGGATCGTCCTCACAAGTTATCAAGAAGCATTAATTGCATCCACATCAACAAAGGACAGATAACATCTGTACACAAACACATAGCTTGAAAAGTCACATCATGTTTGATATACATTTCTTATGCAATTTATAATTTGAATCATGGATGAATGAATATGCACTTTCACATGCATTAAACTCTAGATCATCTCGGCAAACAATTTCTTATAAGACCTTGAAATCTATCCCTATCTGCACTGTTTACTAATCTGTTCAGGAAAAGAAGAGAAATGTTTATGAACTGCACAATATATATAGAGTTGACCAAAACAACAGAGTTCGTCACCCTGCCGTGCCATTTTAGAGAGTCATAAAAGTAGCTCTATGTGTAGAGCATAATAGAGAAGTACTCCTATACTTCCTTCCGCATGCATAATAATCAATGTAAAGCAACAAGGTACAGCGAGTAGAAACAACAGAGACACAAGTCTCACGTGCACAATAATGAATGAGAGCTGTCCCTTAACACTAATTTAGCCTCCTTCAAAAACTCATTTTGTGTCTCTCTCAAATCTGATATTTATCAGATTCGATAATACATTAGTGTTCCCATGTCCCCCGACCATGTCTCACGAAACTCATTATTGCTGCATTATTTTGTACTTTCATTCGATAATGCATTATTCAATAATAGATTAGTGTTTTCCATTTTTTCTTATGTTCACACACGCGCATTCTCTGAACTGTCCACAAGTTGAAATCGAGCGTTCTTCAATCTGCCTCTATATCAGCTTCCTCAGATTTAAATGTCTAACCAAAAAAATGCTACGTTTAGTAAATTGACATGCAAGGCAATACTCAGTTAAAAAAAGAGCCTTTATCATTGTTGCCATAATTACTATTGTCGTTTGTTGGGAAGACAATACTTGCATGCAGTGGCGGACGTAAGACCCTGGGCTAGTGGGCGCATAATTTATATAAAGCGTAAAAAAAAGAAAAGAAATTTTAAAATTACAAAGGAAGTCGAGGCAAATATTCAAGTCATAGACAAGGCTTGCACGTGGTTCTTATCGATACCCGACTTCCACAATTTGAAGATTAGGAAAAAAAAAAAAAAACCAGAGCGCATATCACACACTACAAGAAGTCTAATAATGTACTTATCAAAGTCACAGACAAGGAGTAAATATGCTGTCTCTGTACTCTTTCAAATATTTGATCACTTGAAAAGGAACTGAGCATAGCTGATATCATCTTGTCTGGAGAAACTATATGTTTCAATGACCGTAATATTATAATTTGCAAGTGAAGAAACATATTAGAAAAAATTTAGATATTCCATCATGACTTGCTCCTTACAAGAGGTAAATGAGCTTGAAAATCCTTTTTTTTTTTTTGCTAGACTGGGCATGTGTTTATTGTTTAATGAAGTTATTGTGCTATTGGTTTTACAGCTAAACATTCATATTTGACTAAGAATAATATATTGATCATCTTTAAACCATATTTGATTTGGATTATGTTCTTTGGATCAATCCATGTACAGATCCATACAGGTTGGTGTGATGCTATTTAATGAGGTCTACATGGTTTTATGAAGCTACACTAATGATCTACTATAGGAAAGTAGAAACAAGAACTAAATTGTTATGAATATGAATAGAGAGGTTGAAACTTGTTACCTCCATCCTGGCCTGTGGGAACTACCAAAACAATAAATGGATGAACTGAAAAGAAACTGTGCAGATACTGCTATGTATAGTCAGAGGATTCCCATTTCCGAAGGCACTTGACAGACACTGCAAAAGAGTTCTCTACAAGTACTATAAAGAGATTAATTAGAAATTGCAGAACCTAAATCAGTCTCAAACGAGGCCGTGATTCAACTATCCTGCTTGAAAAACTGGGTAAACATTTTAGACTGTATCCAATGTGAACACAACGCACTCAACCTATTTCTTGATGATGAGGGTAAAATCTATTAACTCATGTAGTGTTTAATTGTTGTTAAACTTAGAATACTTTGTAAGAAATAATTTCATGTCTTCTTGAGCAGTCTCTGACATGAAATTTTACTTAATGGAGACAGAATCGCTGAGTTTAGTCATTAACAAGCCATCTTGTGCATAAAATTTATCCCACTAAAAATTTTTCCTGTGTGTTCATTTGTATCATGTAATATGTCAATACTCAATGGCAGATACAAAACATGGAACCTTTGGGCAAATTGCTAGACAATCAGTGGTAAGGAAGAAACATCGAAGAAGTGGTAAACCTAAATGATCTTACGATTATTGTTGTATTTATCATAATCAGGCAACAATATTTCAGATTTTTCCCGTTCAGTATGCAGAGTGAAACACTTGCACAGAAAAACAAAGACTGAAATTCACAGAACAAATGAAAGGAGATTTGCCAACGTGAAGCGAGCACTGTCTATGGTTTTAGACAGTAAAATTGAAAAGAGCAGAACTAAAAAATAAATAAAAATTGAAACTTTTAGCGAAGTGAAAGAAGTATAACAAAGAGAAAAAAGAATAAGCACAACCCAAGGAGTGTGCTTTCATTCATTTTATTGCAATTATTAGTCCACTAAACAAATTAAGCTCTCGTTCTCGCAGGATAGCAGCACTAGCTTCTCCACATTATGTGACCAAATAACAAGCATCCTGATCTCTAGTGTTTGATAGAACTGACGTTTCCTCAAGTTCAACTCCTTTTAGTCAAAGAAAAGTCCCAAACTCTTACAATTCTGAGTACTGATCAGTGTCTGAGACATAAGGATACAGAATGTTGACTTCTTCAACGTTGATCGGTCATTCATAAAAATCAAGGAACAGAAAGCAGCCCAGAAATTTATTAAAATAATAGATTTTTGTCACTGTTCAATTCCAGGGTTTTGTTTACTGGTAATGATACAAGAGTAGCTATAATTATATTCAACAGTGGACACGTTGCTTACAGCAGTGGCTATGGCTATTATCATGTAGGTAAATCAATAATTTCCTCAACCTCTCTCTTAAACTTAAATCATCTTAACTGTGGCTATGACTATGATGATTTTCTAGTCCATAGGGACTCAAGTTGCACAGGCGAAATATCACCTGGTATGCTTTCTAAGAGCTACTAAACATCGCAATTTCTAGTAACATGCAATTCTGTGGCCATCTTTATGTCCTTGATACAAATTCGTTCTTGCTCATAGCCAATTACCAGAAATCCTTACATGAACAAACTCCATTCCTGAAATGATGAAACCGAATTTTATCTCTCATAATTATCTCTCTCAATGAAATTTGGGAGACAAATTTCGAGAAAGTATGGCAGTCATCACATATTCTCAAATTCTTGATCACTCTAATGGGACGATCAGGCCCTACATTAATCAAAGCAAAAGCGATGGCGAGCTTTTCGCTGTGAGTGCTGATAATTGATTCCTTCTCTTCCAATTCCACATCATGGAACACAGAATTGGTCTTTGAACTGTAACCCATACTTTTCATTTGTTTAATCAAACAATCCAATTTTTCATATATAATCTCTGACTGTGGATGTGACCTGTCTCCCCAATAGAAAAAATGTAACTCACCATTATACTCAACTGAGCTATAAGCAACTAATTTTCTGACACCCTTCTTCCTCATCCTCTGCCTAACTTTCTTAACAAAATCCCACCTCCCAGCAGATGCATACATATTTGACATTAGAACCTGGTATGATGCAACATCAGAAGCTAATTCATAAAGACGATGCGCTGCGAGTTGGCCTAATTCCACGTTTTGGTGTATAACACAAGCGCCCAATAGAGCCCCCCATACGCCCGAGTCTGGTTCAATAGGCATGCTTCTGATGAAGTTATATGCTTCTTCAAGACGGCCTGATCGGCCAAGAAGGTCAACCATGCAAGCATAATGTTCTTTTCTTGGTTTGATGCTTTCATCATCTGAACGAGACATCAGATTAAAATACCTCCAGCCTTGGCTCACTAGTCCTGCATGGCTACAAGCTGACAAAACCCCTAGATACGTAACATAATTTGGTCGCAATCCCTCTCTCTGCATCCCAGAAAACAAGGATAATGCCTTTCCACTTTCCCCATTAATGGCATATCCTGAAATCATAGTACTCCATGAAATTACATTCCCACGAGGAATTTTCTCAAACAATTCAGTAGCAAAATCACTATTACCACATTTCATATGCAGGTCTAGCCGTGCATTTTCAACAATTATGTTGCAATCAATCCCTTCCTCTCTTGCAATACGATAAATTTCCTCCCCAGTATCCGAGCACCCTAACTGGCCACAAACTGAAAGAGCACTCACCAAAGTCACAGCATCTGGCCGAGTTCCAGTTGAACCCATTTCACGAAACAAAGCAAGAGCATTCATACCATATCCATTTTGGGCACATGCTGCAATGAAAGCATTCCATGCCACTAAATCTTTTTCAACCATGGTCTTAAACAAAAAATCAGCTAAACCCAGTTCTCCAAGTTTGACATACATTATCATCAACTCAGTCCTTACCACTGCAACAAACTCAATCCCATATTTTACCACCTGGGCATGCGCAGCAGGACCCGCAGCCTTGAATTCAGGCAGCTCAGCACAAGCCTTGATGACAAATGGAAATGTGAACGAATCGGGACGTACACCAAGAAGACTCATTCTCTTATAAATGAAGGCAGCTTCATTGGGTTGATCATTTTGCACGTAACCTCTGATCAGGGTGTTCCACAAGAAAGTTCGTGGCTTATGCATTTCATCGAACAGTTGACGTACATACAACATATCACCCAAAACGATGAAGCAGGTGAGAAGATGCGTCAGAAGGCTGTTCTTGATGGAGAGGCCTGATGTGAGGAGGAGGGCATGGATTTGTTTCAGCTGATATGGATTTGAGGAACATGATTTTAACAGGGTGGTGAAAGTTTCTTTGGTCAGAAACTTTTGTCGATTTGTTAGAGTGTGCGAAGAGAATTTGAGGGTTGGAAGGAATGGAACGAGGTGGAGGGTGGAGAAAAACTTGGTGGGAATTATTTTTGAAAGTACGAGCATGGTAATATGGCATTACCTAAGTTCTTTATGGGTTTATTTTAACGTGAAAAGTTCTTGAGCAAACCGATCATCAGAATTTCATTCCAAGATTTCCATTGCTCCTGGCTCCAGCAGTTAATCAGCACATAAAGAATGTTTTTTTATACAAAAACAGAAAGCTTTCATGCAACTAGGAAGACATTGCCATGCAGAATAATATATTTGTCCACACATGAAAAAACAGAAAAACTCGGTGATCTCACTCTCAAGAGCGTCAATGTTCGTTTTGTTTTTTACAGCGCGATGTGCGAAACACTATTTGCGCTTTTAATGGACAGGGGCAGAGAATCTTGCAACTATGACTGGGGAAAAAAGGGGGGGACTACCTTCAGATACAAAAATCAACTTAGTGACAGTTAAATTTAAATTTATTAATAGAATTTCATTTATATTTTAATTTGGAAAATTATTAATAATATAAATTTAGTTATAAATCAAACATTTTAATTTTATAAATGATAATAATTTACGAATGAAATTAAAATTTTGATATTTAATTATCATTATTTATTTACAATTTTTTTTTTTTTGTAAAGAACGATTTAATATCTAACTATTGTTAAATTAAAATTTTATAGCCTAACAGACAACAGTGGTTTTTGAAAAAAAAAACTGACATCATATTAATGTAAATCTGAGGGTTTTTTTTTTTAAAAAATAAAGTGGTTCAAAGGGGAAAATGAGACCTGTGCAGAGAGATACAGGGAGAGCCGCTGGGTCGGTAATAGTTGTGCCTCTTTTGGGCTCAGTACCCTTACCTAATGAGACTGACGGACTGAGAATCCTTATCTCTCTCTTTTTTTTTTTGGAATTAAAGGCAAGCAAAGCTTGAGCATTGAGATATACTGTCTAAGTGCATGTTTGTTATAACTTTTTATAACTAATGTTATGATGTTTGTGATAAGTACGTTGGAGGAGTTTTATTAGCTTACAAAAAACAATTAATTTAAAGAACACATTTTTGTGCTTCCTAAACAAATACTATAACAAAGTTTTAGAGCACAAACATAACTGAGCAGACAAGTTGTTGATCTTCTAAAGAATATCCCTAAATAACCATCCAGTACATCTGGTATCAACATCATTTTAGTACCCACGTTGTGGCCTTCTTGAGCTAAGTAATCTACTCATGTGATAATGTTTATGGAAATGTGGTGTGATAAAGCAAGTGAGTAGCTGTTATTAAACATGTCTCTAACTCTGACGAGACACCTCTAAATCTAATGATGATGAAGCACTCAGTCTCTCAGCAAGAGGTTGGATACCTATAAGGAATCTGTATACATCAAAACATTTGGGAAATTCATCTGCTTACAGACTTGTAATACTAATCCTGTTTTGATTATAGCCTCCTGTTCGTTTCATTGGGTATATAAAATTTATAGTAGTATTTCTCTTCTTCAATTTCTATGTTCTTTGCCACCACAATGAACTTTTAACCCAACAAATTATTGGATGGGATGGATCTTTAAGGTGTATAAGAAGAAAAGATGGAGAAAAAAGTACTGTACTATGTCTTGAAGGTGTGGGTAACACTTTCCTTTAGGCTTAATTTGCCCCTATCTATATCTATCTTATAAGGTGCAAGTTAGATTGATGGGTGAATTTCTTACGTCATACAATTAAAAACCTTTGAGTATGGGTTGTACTTCCAACACTTAGGCCAAGACTACGATGGTTTTTATAAAGTGGTAATTTGTTTTTATCTTTACAAGCACTAAAAGATAAAGACAGTGAGTTTTATTTTTTGTTGTGTGATTTTTGATATGTTATGTTCTATTGTGTGCTCCAAATAGAGTAATGGCATAGGATATTTATAAATCATAAAATGGTATCCTGAAGTGGTGTTTTTTAATGCAACACCTCTTCAATTAAAAGTCTTAAATATATGTTTCATTCATGAACCTTTATCAACTGACATAATTTAAACTAACCAATAATTATATTGTTTAAAATAACTCTTCCATAAAGGTTACACCTTTATAATATGTAAGGTTTTTTTAAAAACTAACGCAATCTTCCACCTAGTAATAGTTATCACACATTTTTAGAGATGTTTTTAGAAACTAAAAAGATATGGCTTTAGTGTTATAACTCTCTATACGACTCTTTATATAAGTTCTTTAATTTATAAGGAGATGACTTTTCAGCAAACACATCTCTTCATTTTAAAATATTGGAACACAAATTGGTGTGTACGTAACATGGTCCTGTTATTTTCCAACTTTACAAATTTAACTCTGGAGTTTTCTTTCCTTTTTTTCTTTCTTTGGCCATAACTTCATCCAAAAAAACAATCATACAGCTTCATAAAAAACAACCAATTAATCTGATCACAGCTAATCCTAAGGGCTAAGGGTCCCATGTCAGGCAAACAACCATACAGGCTACTACAGATATTATTCAACTATGTTTTATGTAGTACTTGTCGTGGGTATGATAAAAAAATGATGCACCTTCTAATGTTTTTATTGAAAAGAAAATAGCAATCAACATATATTAAAAACTTACCTAAAAATACTCAGTCTCTTCTTAAATTCGAATAATGCCTTCGAATTATATATTCAATGAAACGTGGCACTAGCTAGAAGGCCATTGAAAGATAAGTTATCCCCCATTTTTCTTTATTTTCCTTTGCCCCGCATACTTTTCCTTGTTACCAGAGGCAGCTTTCACTTTCAAAATGCAACAGGTTATAGGACCAGGGAACTGATTCTTTGCAACGTGACTGATTCTAAGGCCCAGCCCAGTGACAAAGAATAACTTTTCTTAAAAAAAAAAACATTCAGATGGGAAAAAGAAAGAGTAGTTGCAGAGAGAACGAAATAAAAAAAGAGTAGGATAATGAGTGTGTGGCAATTGCTATGGCGTCTGAATTAAAACTGTGCGCGTAGATCAGACAATGGCTATTGACTACATGACACTCTTAGCAAGCAAGTGGCACTTAAGAGAGGGAGGAATACAATGTTTGTGCTGCTATAATACTCTCTCCGTCTTTTTTATAAGGCACTGATTATTAATTCTTTTTTTATAAGGCACTGATTATTAATTCTTACAGACCAATAAAATTAAATAAAAGCATTAAAGTTATCATAAAATTTAAATGATTTATATTATTATCCTTACTAGCTACTCTAAATTCAAATAGTATTCTCTTATACTACATTTATTAAATATTGACAGATATAAAAAAATAAATTAATTGCACCCTAAAAACTTGTAAGTGCCTTATAAAAAGAATAAAAAAACATTTAATAGTTGGTGTCTTATAATAAGAAAGAGGGAGTATAAACAAACAAAAGCTGCTGGGACGCCAATAATGACGAACAGAAAACCAAGCCAACAATGAAAGGTGAATCTATGTGGGAGTTTGTAAATGGTGCAACGTCCCACTGAGGAGCACACAGAATTTAACAATTATAAGAAGTTTCAGGAATCACGGGTCAACTAATTAAGTTCATCATGTGACTCTTCTTCTTCTTCCTCTCTCTTCAGCATACCCACAGAAGAGCGCAATAAGATGAGAGAATTTGAGAGAAATAGACAGAAGGATTTGTTCAGGGACTAGAGCTTTCATTTTCTTCTCTGTTGCCTCGCCTTTTCAGTTGTTGCTATTTTGAGTCCTTTTCTGTTCACTAATATTACTCACTGTGAAAGCACCACTGGTTTCAGACTCAGAAGGACCTTGTTTCATGAATCATCATCATCTTCTTCAACAAATGCCCAAGCTTCCGTTTATGATGAGGACAAGAGATTGATTCATACTGGCCCAATCCCTCTTCATAACTATATATATGCATGTATCACGCGTATAAATTATTTTGATGTACTAACATCTTCTTATACCTTGTTTCCTATTATCAATTTGGATTTGGGAAGAATGAGAGCATAGGCTTTAGTCCTTTCAACGTTGTAGCAAATGTGGACGGAAAATGGGATGAGAACAAAGAAGAGGCAGCTAATTTTAAAACTAACAGTAGTGGGCCTGTTTCGGTGTGGCTCTCTTGTCTGTGCCACCAGTCTGTGATGAACAATCGCCTGATCTGGCCATTCCTTGGGGGTTTTAATTTGCTTTAATTTTTGTGACAATGAGAGTTGGCACAGATGGTAAAGGATTGAGAACTAGGCCCTTGAGTCGTGGGTTCGATCCCTTTTACCGTCGTTGGGACTCCTTTGGTAGGCGATCTTGTAAGTCCCCAGTAAGTGCTCATAGAGCCCGGGGCCGTGCCCTGGCCTTGGTAGGGAACTGATGTCGAATCCTTCCAAAACTTTTTTCAATAAAAAAAAAAATTGCTTTAATTTTTGTGTTGAATTACCAACGATTTATAGTATTGAGAAAATTATTGAAAAATTTTTCATTGCAAAATTTATTGTTTAAAGGTTTATATAGACCTTAAACGGATGCAACTCATTTTCAGTGGGTGCAGCTCTTTTTTGATACTTCATCTATGTGCAAATATCTTTTATTTTGTATATAATTAAACATATACATCATACAACTGAATAAAAGTTACACCGTTAAAAATAGATTGCACATGAGTCTTTAAACAAATTCTGAGTACGTTTGAGTAATGAATTTTATAATGGAAGATTGTTAAACAATTTTCACTAAGATTGTTCAAAAAAACATTTTTTTGTGTCGTCTCTTTTTTTTTTTCCTTGATAAATTTGATTTTCCATGATTCCTTTGTCACTTTGTGAATGATTGGATTTAGTTTGACATTTTCGTCCTATATTCCCTTTCACAATACAGTACTTATATTAATTTTGGGAAAAAAATTTCTTATGTCGTAGAAAAATTATTTTCTTATGTCACACACATATGAAATGGTGGGACCCACATATACATATATGGATTAATATATGTATTGTAAAAATGTATATGTATATGTGGGTCTCATCATTTCGTGTGTGTAGGAAACTTTTTTTCTTCATGTAACATGAGAAAACCAAAGCCCATTAACTTTATACCAATTTTGAGTATTTTTAAAGTCCAATCATGTCAGCAAAATCTCTAAAAAAATCTTACATACTCAATCTTGGATTTCACTCACCGACCGCACCATCGATTTTATCGAATATGCGTAGAATAATATATCAAGTATGATTAATTTAATTTGAATACGAACTTACTCTAAGGGAGCAGGTATCCTTAGAGGGTGTTTGGAAACCCTTAAAAGTTAGATTTTAAAAATTATTTTTCGCAAGTCGAAGCAAAACTCCTCTCATATGCTTATTTTATATTTTTATATCTCTCAAAATCCTAACTTGTGTTTGTCCATGTAATTTTTTTGTTGTTGTCCATCTGGTATCTAAGGCAAACGGTATTTAGAGCTTCGTTTTAACTAATCTGAATCTAACCCGTGTTACGCACCTGACTATGGTGGGATAATTTTTCAACCAGATTTTTTTACATTCATAAGACTTAAACTTAAGACTTTGTTTAAACGACATGAATTATAGAGGAGTTATAGTGCGCCAAGTCTCCTAGCCCTTAATTTTTTTTTTTTTTATTTTTGTAAAAAACCTCGAATCCCAAAAACAGTTAACTAACGCTTTCAACCTTTCAACTCATCTCTCTCTCCTTCCTCCGTCTCCCGTCTCTCTCTCATTGCTGTTATTACCTCCTCCTTTCCCTAATCAAAGAGTGCGCAGTCACCCGTGACATATATACACTAACATTTAGCGATCAGTCATCACACAATCACCACTCTTTCTCTCTGCTTTTATCCTCCCCCTCCCCTTCCTATGTCAGGATTTTAATTCTCTACAACACAGGGCATTCTCCAATCCTCTCTATGGTGACATTCCCACAACTGCGGCAAGCGAATTCTTTTATCTTTAATTTGGCCGTATAAATCTATACAAATTTATCATTCGATTATTTAAGACTGTTATTAGTCCAACTAAAATCCTAATGACTGAGCACTTTTTAAATAGGGAAAGGAGGAGGAGAGTAAGAGCAGTGAGAGAGACAGGAGATTGAGGAAGAAGAGAGAGATGGCTGCAACGTTGAAGAGTTAGTCAACGTTTTCGGGATTCATGTTTTTCTTTTTTAAAAAAAAAATTTAAGGACTTGACTTGACGCACTATGAGCCATTAGATTATATGGACATACAAGAGTTAAGATTCTGTGGGATGTCTACTCCCACTTTAAATGAGATGTCCTAAGCTACCAAAGATTTGGCTATGATTTATTTGTAAAAGAGGTTCATTTGCAAAAGACCAATGTAAATGTGCACTTCTATAAAAAAAAAAAGTGTTTTGTCAAAAAAAACAAAGAGTCATTCACATTTGGTCCTTTGCAAAGGAGCCTACTTTACAAAGGACCATAGCTAAATCCAGCTACCAAAGTATCATATAAAATAAATAAATAAATATGTGTGAGTTTGTGTGATTTAATTTTTCTTTAGTTTTCTCTTGAAATTAATACTCGGAAATCCTAACATATTATTGAAATAACTCTATAAAATAAATGATTAACTGGGAACTTTTTAATGAATTGCGTAATATTCCCTAATCATTTCATAATTATTTTTTTTGCTCGAAGAATCATTTGACAATGATAACTAACCTATAAATGCATGATCATTAATGGAACTTCTTTGCACCTGAATGTAGAGAAAGGATGAGCAAAATCACAACTCATTCGGTTATTATAATACCGAAAAACATTAAAGTTCACATTTCAAAAATCGGACCAAACTTAAATTTTTAACCAGAATGAATAAAATTATTTAGGCCATCAGTTTAGGCTTTTTGGACTGTTTTTAAATAAAAAAAAACTTATTTTATTTGAAATCAAACATACCTTTTATAATTCCTTCTTGAGCCCAATTTTTCCCCCTCTACCCAAATCAATCATTTTCTTTGGTCTTTTGCTTGTATAAAAGATACTCCTTTGCTATTTGATGTTTGACTTAATTAGAAGTTGATTTCAATTTTAAATATAAAACATATTTTTTTATATTTATCATTTTTTTTCGAATCACTAATATTCATACCTTCTCAACAATAAAGTGAAATTAAAAAAAATGAGATTGTTTCATGAAAAAAAAAAAACATGTTTGAAATCTCCAGTTTGAATCTATGTGAATGCATAAAACTCTTTGAAAATTAATTCTACCCTTAATTAGATTAAAAAAAAAACTCAAATCTAACCCAATTCCAATTAGATATTTATATAAAAAAGAATTTTCTTAATCTTGTCCATGACTTAAATACCCCCGATAAGCATCACCAAAATTTGTATATAAGGACGACTGGAGGACACCAATTTTGCACAAAGAATTCGTCAACCTTTGACGTTGCAAGTATTGTTTCGTCTGCAATCTAATTGGAGTGAGAGAGATGGTAAGCACGCTGGAAGCCAGTGTTGAACTCAAAGCTTCAGCTCTGAAGTTTCTGGAGATATTTTCAACCAAAATATATGAGCTTGCCACTATCGCCCCAGCCATCGTTCAAAGGCTTGAAATTGTTTCTGGTGCCTGGGGCACTATAGGCCTCACCATCCTCGTACACTACACCATAGGTACGTACGTACGTAAGATTACATCATCATCATCATCACTTTTTTTTTTTTGGTTTTTGACAAACTTGTTTTTGCATATATGATGGATGACACAGATGGGACAGCACAAGTGGCTAAGATAGAGCTGGCGAGCATAAACCTAGTAGACCTATCGCTAACATTCAAAGTGATAGAAGGAGATCTGTTAAAAGTGTACAATAGCTTCCATGTTATTCTGAAAGTCACTCCACATGTACTGTCGGGAAGTGTTGTGAATTGGACGTTTGAATATGAGAAGCCAAGCTCTGACACTCCAGACCCAAACTCGTTGTTGGAAGCTGCTGTTCAAATTTCCAAAGACGTTGATGCTTATGTCAGCAACCTCATCTAGACTTGAATTCTTCATGTAGTTAATAAAAAGTGTGTGTCTGTGTAATAAAAGTTGGCTTTTGTCAGCTTGTGTTGTATGCGTGTATGTTTTATATATTTTGCTTTCTGCTGCTACTTTCAGAATGGCGCTTGACATGTATATATACATGAGCAAGCGCAAGTCTATGTAGTTGCCTGCTGTGATACAATGTAATTTCAATGCAAGTAATAATTCCCGACCTAAATGTATAGATATGGCTCAGTGATCTCAACTCTGAAACTCTCGATCCTAGATTTTGAGATTGAAGGAAAGAATACATGTGTGTAGATTTTGAAAGGAATCTTTAATTTTCAGTCATGACTAAAAGATTCTTTTTTGGGTAAATAACGGACACTAAATAGAGATGTGGGAGAACAGATATCTAAGAAGCAGACTCCTCTTATGCTAAATGTTGACCTAGTTAGGAGGTATGTGTTTTTTTAAAAAAACTAATTTACTAGAGTTATAATCTGGCATATAATTTAATGTTGCTTAGGAGTATTTTCGGAAGAATTGACCTTTTACTTACATGAAGATTGACTTGTTACTCAGCCGTTGCATTAATTAATCTCAAGTTGGAAGATGTGGAGATTTTTTTTCTTAGAATTTTATTTTAACAATTCCTCATGAATTTAATCCTGCTTCTGATCACCCGTTCCGACCGTTCTGTGATCAACAAAATCGATCCCCTGCACAAGCAATTCGTTGAGGCTTGTCCATTGGCCATTGCTTTGAGCCTTTGACTTTTGTTTCGTACTATGCGCACGTTTATGTTTTTGTTTCTTGGTGATGTCGTTTTTCAGACAAATCTATTTCTCCATGTTTCATTAATTCGTCATTTTGTGAATGACTCTGGATTTAGTCCAGATTTGGGTGTCATCTCATCCCTTTCAGCACAGTACTTGCCTTAATTTTATGCGAATTTAGAGCATTTTAAAGTTCAACGACGACTATCTCTGGAAAATCTCTGTCTGTCTTTCATGATCGATTACTCTAACTAAACCACGCAATCAATCTTATCGAATATTCGTACAACAATTAGCAACTACCATCAATTTAGATTTAAATATTAATTAGTATTTCCAGATGAGATACAGTAAAGCTCTTCTCAGATTTTTTAGCCATAAATAAACTATAAATTAGTAATATCTTAGAGTATGATAATGAATCATAATCAAGTGACACAAACATTAATTTCGCGTGCCATTAAATTCGAGAAAGCGAAATTCAAACCGCCAACCAATTTTTCCATACAAAAATATGGCATACGAATTCAAGTATGAACACGTACGGGTGTCTACATTTTAATAATCTCAGTTTTCATAATTTTTTTTTAAAAATAAATTGCGTGAGTTATTGCATAATCACTCGATAATGATAACTAACCCAATGTCAGTGATGAAAAGGGCCAACATCAACGATGGAACTTCATCTCACGTGAAACTGCATTCTGATTATCTGGTCAAGAAATTAAATTAAAAGTTTTTTTCGTCCTCAATAATTGCTTGGAATTCAATATTGTATATGATATGGTGAAAACAAAATTTGATTATAATAATAACTTCAAATATTTTTTTGGCCTGACCAACGACTTCGAATATTGAACATTACAAAATTTTAAAAATTGTAAATTAATATTATGATCTATCGACGACTATTGTATGGGTAATAACCTCAATAGTTCACATTAGTCGAGCATCACTAATAAAAAAAATAAAATGGACACCGTAAAAATTGTTTTTAAAACCGGAAAAGGGGGAATTCCATACAGGTCCAAGGGAAGAGGGAAAAAAAAAAGCACAAACAAGTCCCTTTAAATCATCAAATTATATTGAAGTCCCATGAAATTTGGTTTGGATTAATTTTTTGGTTCAATGGTTTGGATTAATTCAAATTGTGAAAAAATTACTTTACCCTTGTCAATTTGAGCCATCAATGACAAGTTCGTTTAGGTGCCATCAATGACTTGATTTGATGACTATTTTTCCTTGGTGGCTCAATGCCCTGTTATTGTGACCGTCTAACTTATTATTGATTGCTCAAATTAACAAAATTAAAGTGATTTTTTCTCAATCTGAATGAACGACAAAGTGGTAATCTTTTCTCATTTCGAATAAATTTAGCCCATGTCGTTTCATAGGACTTCAGTATAGTTTGATGATTTCAAGGGTGACATGCTTGATTTTTTCTCTTCCATGGAACTTGTATGTAATTCCCCCAAAAGAAGACATGCATGTCACACATGAATTTAAGGGACAGAGATATTTCTCGAACCAGAAAAGATTATCTAGCCCCAAAATTATTTGATTGATCTTGTATTATTAGGACTTTAATTTGGACTAAGCCCTTAACCAAGCAATAATCGGTTTTCATCGATGATGACAAAATATTGATAAAGCAGCTCAAATTATTTAGTATTTTGAAAAGAAGAGTAGGTAAATAACAACGATCTTCTACTAAACTACAAAAACATATCCTCCAACACGCGTCACAAATGTTTTTGATATAAAGGTCAATGCAGGCCACCAATATTTTCCACAAGAATTTGACATCTTGCTTGTTACTTTGCAAGTATTGTTTTCACTGCAATCTATTGAGAGAGAAAGAGATGGTGAGTACTTTGGAGGAAGATCTGGAACTGAAAACTTCAGCTGTGAAGTTTCTGGAGATATTTGCGACCAAACCATATGAGCTTGCCACTATCTCCCCTGACATCGTTCAAAGTCTTCAAATTATTTCCGGTGACTCTGGCACTGTCGGCTTCTCCTTCATCATCCATTACACCGTAGGTCAGCCAACATCTCGATCTCTCTCTTTATGTGTGTGTGTGTGTGTGTTTACTTTTCAAGTTACTGCTTCGCTTATGATTTCTTTTCTGTCAAACTAATACTGCTCTTACAGTTGGAACCAGTTATATACGTATATGATTAATGTGAAATCTTGTTTTCCGGTTGATTAGCTATCCCTTTATTCTACCTTTACCATAAATATATTAAAAATGCATTTTGGCGACTGCATATGTACGTGATGTAATCGAAATAGCAGTAGTAGAAATTAATAGTTTCGACGTCTGTCATAAAAAGAATAGATCGAGGTTGTTATACCTTGCGATATAAGATTTAGTTTAGATGTTCATTTTACTCCTAAATATAATATATTTTTTTCATTTTATTTATCATATTTATTATTTTCTCCAAACTAATTTTTGATTGACTTATAAATTAGTATATAATATAATGTTACTTATATGTTTTAAGATATATCATGTCATATATATGCTATAATTAAACAATTTGTCTAGTTTTTAATCTCTCAAAATTAAATAAAGAGGTCTTATATTTAAAAGCGGAGTTAATATTTGAGTTCCACATGTAACAAAAGCGAAAATGTAGTGGTTAAATTAGTATATGTGTAGTAAGTGGTTAACATGTATTTATATGCACACATATAGATAGGGTACCACAAGTGGCTAAACACACTATTTTTCTCCTGAATTTATTTTTGATAAGAAAACCATGGTTTGCCCGAAGTTATTTTTTTTCTACTTTTTCAAAAGCTATTATTTAAAATCAATTTTCTTAAATCACTTTTTTCAATTTTTTGCGAGAAACTATCCTCCAAAAGCTATAATTTAATGGTCGAAGGTTACACATACCTACTACATTCTTTATTGGGGCTAATTTATATTCTCTCCCGTCCTTTATTACCTTCAATGAGAAATACTCATTTCAATCTATAATATAAATCACTTCAATTAATTCATTGGAATTAAGAAATGATAATTAACTTATTAAATATGTTTTAAATTAAATTTTTTCTTTTCCAATTTTACTCATATTAAATTATGTTTCAAATAAGAGAGAACATACAAAGTCACATTATTTAAGTATTAATCACACTGGCAAAATTAAAAAATAAGTGTTTATTACCCTCCAAGTAGCTTATATGTATTGTAGATTAAGACATTTTTCTAGAAGTGACTTATATTGTGGATCAGAAATAGTAAATACTCTTTATTATAAGTTTCTAAATAGGTTTTAGTATAGTTTTTAAGACTACCCCCATTAACTGCAACTTCTATAACTTAGATGTCGAGAAATTCATGTTTGATAGTATATATGGATAAATTTTTAAAAATATATTTTTAGACGAAGTTAATAACTCAACTACTACTCATCTCTTGTCGCGAACACCCCCCCCCCCCCAAAAAAAAAAAAACTACTACTCATCTCCTTAATTTTGATGAGATGGCTAATAAGGACCAAGGAACAGTGCTTTATCCATCAATAATGTTAACGTTGGGGTTACACTGTTTCCCGCAAGTTCTCCCAAGCGAGGGTTCTAATTAATCTTTAGACATTGCCGCATCTATATAATTATCCTTTAACTTGAACTCTATTTGTTGATCCCTCTTTCATAAAAGGTCATATAACTTTGTTATTTTTTTTTCCAGATCATTTTGCTACTGTGAAAAAAATTTGGAAAAATGGTCAGAGATGTCAATCCCTCATCATTCTTTCATTCACGATTGTAACAGCTACTAAAAAAAAGCTGCTACAGTTCTTTGAGCAACAATTTTATTTTCAGGTGCTACAAAAAAGTCGTTGCTAAAATATTGTTTTACTCCAATTATTGGCCCCAGACTCGTTCAACCAAATGAAAAAATGTCAATGATATCTTCTTAAAATTTTATGACATCCACTTAAATAATTATGAAATGTCATTCCCCCACACCTTAAGCTAACCCACGGTGCAATAATATATATCCTCCCAATGATCAGAAAGCGTTTCAAATTTCTTATTTAAGGGACTTTGGATGTACCAATCTTCCCCAACTATTTGTCTTCTTCTTACATACAAGTTGTCTGCGAAATCAAAGTTCAGAGAGAGAGAGAGAGAGAGAGAGAGATGCCTGTGGTTAGAAATCTGGAGGCTGATCTCGAACTCAAGACTTCAGCAGTGAAGTTTCTTGAAATATTCTCGACCAAAATATATGAGCTCCTCACAATATCCCCAGAGATTATACAAAGCATTGAAATTGTTTCTGGAGAATGGGGCTCTGTAGGCTTCGTCTTCCTCGCCCACTATACCCTGCTAGGTAATAAACCCAACTTCAACATGAGATTTTCTTATGAATCTTAACTATTTTCATCCATGAAGCTATAATTAACATGCAGTTATCTTAACATTAGATCTTGATTTTAAATCGCATAGATGGGACAGCGCAAGTAGTTAAGTTGGACTTGGCAAAGCTTAAACCTAATAGACCTGTCACTCACAGTCAAAGTGATAGATGGAGATTTTTTGGATGTGTACAATAGCTTCACCGTTGTTCTGAAACTCACTGCAAAAGTACTCTCCGGAAGCGTTGTGAATTGGAAGTTTGAATATGAGAAGCCAAGTTCAGGTACTGCAGATCCAAACTCGTTGATGGATGCTGCTATTCAACTTTCCAAAGACATTGATGCTTATGTGTAATGTTCTTTCGGTGAAAGATAGAAATAACTCAGATAAATGAAATGGAAGATATAACTTCTAAATATATTCAACTGGAAATGTCACGGAAATGCTGATATAACAGCAGTACAAAACGTGAGGAATGATAAAATGCAGAAAGCAAGGAAGGAAGATACAGCATAACAGAATAGCAGCAGAAAGAAAGGTCCAGAGAGTGACAGAGAGAAAAGATAGATATTCCAAATATTCCACACCCTCCCTAACGGATTTTGTCTTCTTATAGATCCTCATGCGCGAATTCTCTCAATTTCCATGGTCTTATCTTCACACGTTTGCTCCTCCTAATGGGCTTTTCCCCCTCTTCAGCCACTAGATCATTCATATTTGGGCCCATTGACTTCTTATCCATTACATTACCCTCCCCATCAAAAAGGACCTTGTCCTCAAGGTCCAAAGAAGGATACAAAGACGCCATTTCTTCTGCACTCTCCCATGTATCATCAGTAGATCCATCCCACTGAACCAAGACCTGTCTAGACCAATTTCCACCATCCTGAATCATCCGAGTACCCAAAACACGCAGAGGAGTAACAACAGGACCTTCTGGAACAGATAATAGAGGAATAGGAATACTTGGAGTCACAGCCTCGGATCCAACAAAAGGTTTAAGGATTGAAACATGAAATACAGGATGAATACGAACATGAGCCGGTAAAGCCAAACGATATGCAACCTGACCAATTCTTTCAACGATGCGAAAGGGACCAAAATAACGCAGAGCTAGTTTCTGAAATTTCCGAAGTTCGACAGAGTGTTGTCGATATGGTTGGAGCTTTTAACCCAAACGAGATCACCCACACAATACTCCATCTCAGTGCGGCGTTTATCAGCATATCGCTTCATACGGGATTGAGCTTTTTGAATATTAATCTTTAAAATCTTCAGTAAATCATCCCTTTCGGTTAATTGTTTATGAACATCAAATGGAGTATCTTCTAATGAGGAATGAGCAATGATAGGAGGAGGGTCTCGTCCATATACAACTTTGAATGGCACCATTCCAATCGATGTGTAAAATGAAGTGTTATACCAGTATTCTGCCCAAGGCAAAAATCTGATCCATTGACGAGGATAATCAAACACAAAACACCGAAGATAGAGTTCTACACACTTATTGAGAGCCTCCATCTGTCCGTCCGATTGCGGATGATAGGCAGAAGTAAAACAGAGCTTCGAGCCTTGAAGTTTCATTAAGTGCCTCCAAAAAACACTGGTAAATATCTTGTCACGATCAGAGACAATTGTACTTGGGACACCATGCAATCTCACGATATACTGTACGAAAATATCAGCAACCTTCTGAGCTGTGAATGATGCTGATAAAGGAATAAAATGCCTGTATTTGGATAATCGATCCACCACAACCAATATAACAGAGTGACCATTGACTAGTGGCAACCCAGTAATAAAATCCATCGAAACATCCTCCCAAATGCGATCGGGAATTGGAAGCGGTTCCAACAGTCCTGCTGGATGCAAGTGTGATGATTTGGCTTGCTGACAAACAACACATTGTTGAATATAACGACGTATATCATCGCGCATTCGGTGCCAATAGGATAAGCGAGCAATGCGATGAAAAGTTCGTAAGAATCCCGCATGCCCTCCTATCTTCGAGGAATGAAACTCCTCCAAAATGTCATGTATCAGAGACTGGTCATCGGAAGGTATAACTAGCCTCTGCTTCCAGAATAACTCATCATGACGGATTTGGTAGCCCGTGATCAGACAATTCACCCTTAACAACCTTGGTCTTCAACTCTTGAATGGCAGGGGAACTGTGGACTTTAGCAAATATTGTATCCATGAAAGAAGTTTGCACGGAAGATAATGCCATATAGGTGATCCGAGAGAGCGCATCCGCGGCCTGATTTGAGCGCCCAGGTTTATATTCTATGGTAAAACGATAACCCAGCAATTTTGGTAAACAAGTCTCCTGTTCTGGGGTCTGAATCACTTGCTCTCCTAGATGTTTCAAGCTCGCATGATCAGTCCGAATGATAAAATCATGGCCAAACAAATAATGGCGAAACTTGGCAACGACATCAGTGATAGCAGATAATTCGCAGACATAAATAGACTGAGCTTGCATTCTGGGCGATAGTTTCTTGGAGAAGAAAGCAATAGGGTTCCCCTCCTGACTGAGCACTGCACCAATGCCACTTCCTGACGCGTCTGTTTCTAAAATGAACGGTTTTGAGAAATCTGGCAAAGCTAATACAGGCGCCTGGGTAATTGCCATCTTCAGTTTCTCAAAAGCTAACTGGGCAGGTTTCGACCATACGAAAGCATCTTTCGCCAAGAGTTGTGTTAATGGACTGGCAATTTGCGCATATTGTCGGATGAATCGTCTGGAGTAACCACTAAGGCCCAAGAAACCTTTTAGCTGTGTAACGGTCACTGGCCTTGGCCATTGCAAGATCGCTGCAATTTTAGCCCCATCCATCTCCACTCCCTTTTCCGAAACAACATGCCCCAAGTAATCAATCCTTCGTTGCCCGAAAGCACACTTCGATAATTTAGCATATAGACGATTCTCAGCCAGTATTTGCAAAACCAAACGAACATGTTCTAAATGAGTTTCCCACTTATTGCTATAAATTAAAATATCATCAAAGAATATCAAAACAAACTTACGCAGAAAGGGTCGAAAAATGGTGTTCATTAATGCCTGAAAAGTAGCCGGAGCATTGGTGAGTCCAAATGGTATAACCAACCACTCATATAATCCTTGATGCGTCCTGAAGGCTGTCTTCTCTGTGTCACGATCCCTCATTAAAATCTGGTGATACCTTGATTGGAGGTCCAGTTTTGAATAGAAAACAGAGCCATGAAGTTCGTCCAGCAATTCATCTATAGTGGGCATCGGGAATGCATCCTTTACTGTGATCGCGTTTAAGGCCCTATAGTCCACACAAAAGCGTCATGTACCATCTTTCTTTTTGACTAAAATTACTGGAGCAGAAAACGGACTAGTGCTCTGTTTTATCAACCCTTCACAAAGCAACTCGTCAACGATTCGTTCAATCTTTGCCTTCTAACTCACGGGGTAGCGATACGGTCTAACTTTGACTGGAGAAGAATTAGGCATCAATTCTATCGCATGATCATGTCCCCGATGTGGAGGCAGTCCGTGTGGTGCTTCAAATACTGTCGAGAATTCATGCAGAATGTGAAGCAAGTCTGTTGGAATATTCCCTGGTTGCTCCTGTTGCTTATGGTCAGTGGTCTTCATGATAAACAAAACTGACTAGGCTTCTGTATGTTGTATCCTCAAGAGGTGGTGATATTGAGCTTGTGAAAATGACTATCCTTGGATCCCCTTCAACGTCACCCACTGTCCATTCGCCAGAAACTTAATGGTCGAATTGCTATGATCTGCGATGTGGGGGCCCAATGTTGCTAGCCATCCAGCCCCAACGACCATGTCTACGGTTGCCACAGGTAGTACAAACATAGTAAGTCATAGAGTATAGCCGCATATTTGTACCAATACATCTTTTACTAGCTGATTCGTACGCATTATTTGCCCAGTTCCTCCTAATATACGTGCTTCTTTAGTAAATTCAATAGGTAAGTTGAGATGTTGCACAATGCAGGGATGGATGAAATTATCTGAGCTTCCTCCGTCCAACAAAATCTGCACCTCTGTTCCCTGTACCGTTCCTGAGAAACGGATAGTAGCTGTGCCCTGTGTACCCTTTGAAGCCGGTAACGATAAGTGATGGAGTGTGCCATCTATTTGTGTTTCATCGGGCTCTACGTTATCATCGGGCTCATCTTCTTCTATCATCATCATCAATTGCCTTTTAGTGCACTTGTGAGTGGGAGAAAATTTCTCGTCGCATGTGTAGCATAGGCCCTTCTCCCTACGTATTTGCATCTCTGCAGGTGTCATACGTTTGAGTGGTAATTTGGTAGGTGTGGGCAGTAACGGTGGCAAATTTGTCTTTCCTCCACCACTAACTAACGTGGAAGTTCCTCCCGTAGTGTTTGGCGAGACGTTGTGAGTTTTGTATGTTGAACCCGAATGTCCCACGTTGCCCAGTTCATACTTCTTTGTAGGTTTACTCCAGTCCGCCGCATCGGCAAATAATTTGGCCAACGTCATGGCCTGTAGTACAGTACCTGGTTTTTGAACTAACACATCTCGACGTAATTCTGGTTTAAGTCCTCCTATATAACAGTCAAGCATTGCGTTTTTTGGAATGTCCATCGTTCGGTTAGCCAGGTTCATGAACTGATTGTTGTATTCCTCGAGTTTCCCTTGTTGTACGAGTTTGAATAATTGTGATCTGGCGCAGTCAAACTGAGATGGACCATATTGATCCTCAATCGCTTGAACCAGAGCATTCCAGTGTGTAATTCGACCAGTCTTCTCCATCATTTGGAACCAAGATAATACATCCCCTTCAAGATGAACAGAAGCAATTACTATTCGCTGATAGTCAGGTACTTCGAAATACTTGAAATATTGCTCAGCTTTGAATATCCACTGTAATGCATCAGAGCCATCAAAGCGCGGGAAGTCTAGTTTGATCTGTCGGTTCATCGTTGTGTAGGACATGCTTGTCTGCGTATTGGGTGTACCCAGAGCCAGAGAGTCGTTCTTCAACCCAGAAGCTGATTCTTCCGCCTTCTTGTCAAGATTATCGAGCTTCATGATGACAGCTTCCATAAAGCTTTCTAATCGGGAGAAACGGCCCTTCGCGTCTTCCATGAATTCCCCAATCTTTTTTTGTTCAGTCTGTAGTTCCTTTAATCGAGTGTTCTCAGCCATGATAGATCTCTCAATGAAAGCACCAAATGTAATGTTCTTTCGGTGAAAGATAGAAATAACTCAGATAAATGAAATGGAAGATACAACTTCTAAATATATTCAACTGGAAATGTCATGGAAATGTTGATATAACAGCAGTACAAAACGTCAGGAATGATAAAATGCAGAAAGCAAGGAAGGAAGATACAGCATAACAGAATAGCAACAGAAAGAAAGGTCCAGAGAGTGACAGAGAGAAAAGATAGATATTCCAAATATTCCACACCCTCCCTAACGGATTTTGTCTTCTTATAGATCCTCATGCGCGAATTCTCTCAATTTCCATGGTCTTATTTTCACACGTTTGCTCCTCCTAATGGGCTTTTCCCCCTCTTCAACCACTAGATCATTCATATTTGGGCCCATTGACTTCTTATCCATTACATTATGCTAGCAACCTCATTTAGAGACCTTAATTAATTATTGTACGTTGGTTTCTTGCTCGTATTTACTTATGCTGGCCTTACTTGAACAAGTTCGTGTGTCAAATAAAAGTTGACTTTGTCAGCTTCTCTTTCCACTATGCGTTTGTGTTTTCCTATTTATAAGAAAATGGGGTTGACGCGTTCACATGAGCAGCCACCTCTTCAATACTACATGTACATGCAAGTTAATGCTTTATTTATTATTGTTGGATATGGGGTCTGGATCCCTCTCATTAGCCTTTTAGTATGGCACGTCCTTGATGAGATGAGACCTGAGATATTTCATATTGTAAATATTTTTCACTTACCCACCCTATAAATAGGGTGACGATCATGAGTAAAAACACACTAGCCCTCTCTCTTTTATCCCTCTTCTCTCGATCAATTCTTTGCGTGAGTGCATCCAACAGATTGCCTTAAAACCAAATCTGACATGTCTCTTTTCCTCTAGTTATTTTCTACAAATTATTTATATGACCAATGGATATATAGATTCCAAACAAACAAGGAGTTCACAGTCGTATACGACACCAATACTGGGAAACAGAGACACGCACGAACAAAGATATGACAAGTGTTTAAATTTAGCAGGTTGAAGGATATTGTTAAGGGAGATCGATAGGCAAAATCCTTTTTTTTTAAAAAAAAAAAAAATCTTGGAAACAATTGAATGGTTTCACTTTGGAAATGTCAACAGACAAAACAAATAATAATACACACAAGAGATTAATCGTACCATCTAAAATTATCTCAGGTGATAAGATTATTAGAATGAAGTTTTTTGAAACCACTAATCTTGTCGGCCAACATTTTAACCTTTTCTTTTGAAACGATTCGATTGACATCCGTGTCTTCCATATATCCATCCGTTCCTGACCTGACCTTTTGTTTTTTTTTCATATATAGCCTTGCTCTTGTTCAAAGGGTTAAGTGCGCTTTGTTCTAATAGTCGCTTTGAAACCAAAGGAGATAAAAGTTGAGTGGTTCATATGTAAAGATTAATAAAATCATAATTAATATTAATTTCAATTAAAAACGTTGGAACAAATGATAATGAGGAAGAAAATAGTCGCTGTTCAAAATTTGATTTAATAATTTAGATGCATTTGGACGCATTGGGGGATAGTGAAGACTGAAGAGAAAGATGAAAGTAAAGGCAACTTCAAAAGAAAATAAAATCTTGAAATCGCTATCAGTTTTGTAGCTTTTATTATTGGTGTCGTTTATATCAGTTGTAGCCCATTTGCATTCCTCCATCCAAATTAAAAAAACTTGATTAAATGATTTTGGCAACTCAAAAAGTTAGGAGAATAATGAATATACTGCAGCGGGGAGCCTCATGATGATGAGCTGCCCTGCCACTGGGTTCTGCTGAAAAAAAATTCTCTCTTTATCTTTTTTTTTCCCCTCTCATTGTCCTCATCTAGGCTATTGATTAAAAAATAAAAGAAAAGTTAAAGTAGTATTGTATTGATTGGATAGATGTGATTTAAAAATTATGAAGGATAATGAGAAAATGATGATGAGAAAAATCCAACCCGGTTCTACCTCTCACATGTGCATTATCGAAAAAGGAGGTTTGTCTAATTTATTTTTATATCATAATAGATTTATATGAGTTTTAAAAATAAAAATCCATGTATTGTTTTTTTGCCAAAAACAAAGTAATGTTATTATACTTAAAAAGCGTTTAGATAATCTATTATACTTTTTATTCGAGAATGGTATTCAGGATCACCTTTCAAGAGAATACTTGGGTGTAAACCCAAAAAATAATGTTTATAAAAAATTATAATAATCAATAAATTTTATAATATAAACAATTAATAATAACATTTTATAAAGTTTTTTTAAGGACTGAGATATTTCATAAGAAAAATTAAAATATTATAAATTCATCTATTTTACTTAGAGTTTACTTTATATAAGATTATATAATTAAATCAGAATAATAAATTAATGATTTAAATGGATCAATATCAAGGTTAATAATTAAATGATATATTGATAGTTTGATTATGCTGGTTTTAGTTAAAGTTAAGAAAATGGTGATTTTAGTTGTTGTAATTTTTGTGAAAAATAAAAATACTTTAAAAATAGAATGTGGTAGAGATTGTAGGAAATTTAATCAAGGGAAATTGAGTATTTTAAATTTATATTTTGGCAATTGGTATTTTGTAATAATTATAATATTTACGGTTGTGATCTCAATAAATATGCTCTGCTTTAAGTCCTTAGTTCTATTAATTGAACTCACATTAACCATCATATATATTACAGAACGTACGATCTAATTAGCTAAAAATTAAATACCAAAAATATAAATATAGACGTTTATAAATCTACTTAATTTCAACAATGAATGATGATATTTGTTGACCCCATCCAGAAGGAAATTGCCCCACAATAAAAGAAATAAGCATTATACCAACGATGTGTCATGTTGAGCTACCATCCATGACTAGCTACTCCATCGCCACATGTGCCATTATTAATCACGTACCATCAAACCCATACTATTTACTTATTGAAATATTATGAGTCGTCACCTTCAAAATTAATTGTGAGATTAGAATGATACAATCATTAAAAGAAAAACGTCCCTACTTCTCGTTCTCTTTCAAAGAAATAGTAGTATTTAGATAGGAAGACTGAATATACCGCATGCAGAAAGAATCTTGTGAGTGAGTGATTGGGTTAATTTTAATTTACATTATTAACTACCACCTCACCTAATAGTTAGTATACAGCACACAGTGAGAAATTTTCTTCTATTTAAGGTCCGATTAGCGAGCATATCCTCCCACATCCATCTCTCTCTTTCTCTCCTTGTTTAATTTTCTCTGTTGCTCACTCACTATAAGAGACATATAGAGAAATGGCTCTATCTGGTGCATTAGAGGGAGAAGTTGAGATCCAATCGCCTGCTGATAAGTTCTTCAACTTCTTTATAACTCAGCTTCACCATCTTCAGAACATCAGCGATCACTTTCATGAAACTAAGGTCCATCAAGGTGACTGGCACGGCGTTGGTTCTGATCATGTCAAGCACTGGACTATCTCTGTTGGTAAGCCTTCCACATATTCGATCAATTGCCTATATATATATATATATATATATGATCAAGCATGGGTTAATTCAAAATAGAAAATTGTACTTAACTTGATTCTTAATTAACTTGATCATCATGATTCTACAGATGGGAAGGTAGAGACTTGTAAGGAGCACATCGAAGAGATTGATCAAGAGAAGAAGACGATCACATTCAACCTTTATGATGGACATGTTGGTGAGAAGTACAAGACCTTAAAGCCTAGGCTTCAGGTGATTGACAAGGGCATAGATGATAATAACAATAATAATAATGGTGCCGTTGCCAAATGGACTTTCGAATATGAGAAGCTGCGTGACGATGTGCCTCCTCCACAAGCCTACTTGGACTTGGCCATTAACGGCACTAAAGATATCGATGCTCATCTTTTAAACGCAGATCAAACCAAAATATCTAATTAAGAGAAAAGGGAACCTATCTTGTTAAGCAAAGTAAAACGTGTGAACCTATGTATAATAATGTTGTGTTATTGGAGCCGACAATAAACATGTGTGTTACGCTCATCTTCAGTACTTGTAATACAGGGTTTGATTGTCATGGTGTTACTCACGCCGTTGAAAGTTTGCCGTAGTATCCTTTTATCCTTCATTTTGTTAGACGCTTTCAATTGGCCATAAGTGTGGGTTGCTTTTATAATTTTATCTTATGTTTTTTATGTTTTATCTTGTAAACTTTTCTTTTAAATGTATTTCTGGTGTGTGCTATTGACTAATGTGTTAATTCTCCATACTTCTTTTTCATATATACATATACATACATACAGAAGAAGGCAAATTAGACTATATATTATATTTTGCCTTCTTCTTTTTCACTTTTTAACAGGTCATTTTTTTTAAAAAATAAAGTATTTGATCTTGGATCAGCGAGCCTAATTATGAGAGATGTTGGTTATATTAATATAAATGATGATGGTGAAATTGTATTTATCTTCCTTATAATTTTATCCAATTTTTAATCAATTAGAATATTTAAAAAATAAAATTTACTTATTATAATTTATAAAAATTTTAATTTATGCGTATAGCCACCTCTTTTTGTCTGAATTGTACGTAAAGGCTTCAAATTATAAATTCAACCGGATCTAACCTAGATGTCTTATAAGAAAGCTCCAACTACCTCATGTCATAAATAAAAGATAAAGTTTGTACTCTAATTTACACTACAAATTTTGTTCTGACCGGATGGAGTATATCATTGTCATCATTATGCCATGAGGCCATTCTCATATAATAGCTACTGTAATATTCAAAACTCTGGGATTTGAAAATTGGAATATTATATGAAAATAAAAATGGTGAAATTTGGCTAAATAATAATTATTTGGAAAATTAAGCCCTATTTTTTGTTATTTATCTAATATTTTCAGATAGTTGAGTAAAAGACCTAATGGCAAAAAAGAATCTTGAAAGAGTAAGTGGGATAATTTTACAATCTCATGCATACAAATTCCCATTATTTTTTTTTTAATTTTTTTGGTAAAATTCCCATTATTATTCATTCAGCTCATATACTCCCAACAGAACCGCCATTCCACCTCATTAGTTTATGATTCATTAAGCAGCCCAAACATTAAAAAGAGAGAGATCACCTCTACAGCCAATTACCTCCTATTTAGAGAAAACATAGGAGGTAATATCAGCAAACCAGATCACACCACCCTCCCACGTCAGCGAATTCAGACCCCATACCGGGAAATTTACCTAATTAATTAATATTTTAAAAAAATATCAAAATAAGACACTGTATAAACATATTACTGGAGTAATGCAGTTGGTGACGCCATCTGACAGGGCGCCACTGACAAAGTGGCGCTGCATAGGAAAATGCCACTATATGGCGTTTTCCAAGCTGGCGCCACACATGGCGTCAATCAAACTGACACCACTTTAAACTGACGCCACGTGCGTCAGTCACGGGCGAGACAACCTTTTGATTAGCTTACAAAAATAAAAAATTTAAAGAACACATTTTTGTGCTTCCTAAAGGAACACTATAACAAAGTTTTAGAGTACAAGCAGAATTTAGCAAACAAGTTGTTGATCTTCTAAAGAATATCCCTAAATATCCATCTAGTACATTTGGTACAAGGTAGTTAAAATCGAGATTTTACGTAAAATTAGAAGAAGAATAAAAAATCCTAAAACATAAAATTGTAATGCAAAAAAATCTTTAAAACATAAAAGTGTTTGAAAAATTAGTAAAATAATTTTAATGGAAAAATTCATAAAAATGTAAAATCGCATGATAAATTAATATTTTAACTATCATGATATGGTATCAACATTTTAGTAGCCAAGTTGTGGCCTTCTTAAGGTAAGTAATCTACTCTTCTGATAATGTTTATGGAAGTGTAGTGTGATAAAGCAAGTGAGCAGCTGTTATTTAACATGTCTCTAACTCTGACGAGACACCTCTAAATCTAATGATGATGAAGCACACAGTCTCTCATGAAGAGGTTGAATGCCTATAAGGAATCTGTGTACATCACAACATTTGGGAAATTCATCTGCTTAAAAACTTGTGACACTAATCCTGTTTTGTTAGCCTCCTGTTCGTTTCATTGGGTACATAAAAATTATAGTAGTTTCTCTCTTCTTTAATTTCTTTCTTTTTTGCCACTACAATGAACTTTTTAGAAGGACAAATTGTTGTTGGGTTGGATCTATGAGGTGAAGAAAAGATTAAGAAGAAAGTAATGTTTTGGGCTTAATTCGCCATCACCTATACTTATCTTATAGGATGTAAGTTGGATTGATAGCCGAATTTCCTACATGACATAGTGAAAACCTTTAAGTTTGGATTACACTTCTAACACTTAAGGCAAAAACAACAATGGTTTATAAACTGGTAATTTGACTTTATCTTTATATACACTAAAAGATAAAGGCAATGTGTTTGATCTTTTGTTGGTGTGAGATTTCTGATGTGTGATGTTGTATTGTGCATTCTCAATGAAGTGATGATATAGGATATTTATAAACCAGAAAGTGATGTCTTAAAGTGGGGTTTCTCGAAGTAACACATCTTCAATTAAAAATATAGTTAGATTTATCAACTCTTATAAACCAACATAACTTAAATAATCAATAGTTATTTAAAATAATTTTTCTATGAAGAGTTACAACACTTTATAGTATACAAGGTTTTCTTGAAAACCAAGACAACATTTCAAAAAATAGTAGCTATTACACATTTTCATAGATGTTCTTAAAAACTAAAAGAAAACCTTTAATGTTATAACTCGCAACACATCCTTTCATATAAATTTCTTAATTTATACCCAACTCTTAATTTAAAATATTCAAACACAAATTGTTGTGTACATAACATCGTCCCGTTATTTTCCAACTTTACCAATTTGACTGTGGGGTTTTCTTTCCGTTTTTCTTCTCTGTGGCCGCAGCTTCATCTGAAAAAACAACCATACCGCTTCATAAAAAACAACTAATTAATCTGATCACAGCTATCCTAAGGATACCATTGCAGGCATACAACCATACAGGCTACAGCTATTATTCAACTATATATTATCGTGGGTATGATAAAAAAATGATGCACTTTCTAATGTTTTTATTGAAAAGAAAACAGCAATCAACATATATTAAAAGCTAGCCTAAAATTATTCAGTCTCTTCTTAAATTCGAATGATGCCTTCGAATTATATATTCAATGAAACGTGGCACTAGCCAGAAGGCCATTGAAAGATTTTAAGTTATCCCCCATTTTTCTGTGTTTTCTTTTGCCCCGCATGCATTTCCTTGTTATCAGAGGCAGTTTTCGCTTTCAAAATTCAACAGGTTATAGGACAAGGGAACTGGTTTTTTGCAACGTGACTGATTCTAGGGCCCAGCCCAGTAACAAAGAATAACTTTTCTTTAAAAAAAAACATTCAAATGGGAAAAAGAAAGAGTGGTTGCAGAGACAAGGAAATAAAAAAGAGTAGGATAATGAGTTTGTGTCGCAATTGCTATGGCGTCTGAATTAAAACTGTGTGCGTAGATCAGACAATAGCTATTAATAATTACATGACACTCTTAGCTAGAAGTAGCACTTAAGAGGGAGGAATATAATGTTTGTGCTGCAATAGTATAAACAAACAAAAGCTCGGATGCCAATAATGACGAACAGAAAACCAAGCCAACAATGAAAGGTAAATCTATGTGGGAGTTTGTAAATGGTGTAATGTCCCACTGAGGAGAACACAGAATTTAACAATTACAAGAAGCTTCAGGAATCACGGGTCAAATAATTAAGTTCATCATGTGACTCTTCTTCTTCTTCTCTCTTCAGCCTATGGTTACCCACAAAACAGCGTAATAAGATGAGAGCTTCGAGAGAAATAGAAAGAAGGCTTTGTTCAGGGACTAGATCTTTCATTTTCTTCTGTTGCCTCACCTTTTCGGTTGTTGCTGTTTTGAGTCCTTTTCTGTTCACTAATATTACTCACTGTGAAAGCACCACTAGTTTCAGAATCAGAAGGGCCTTGTTTCGTGAATCATCATCATCTTCTTCAACAAATATGCTCAAGCTTCCATTTACGTACGATGAGGACAAGAGATTGATTCATACTGGCCGAAACCCTCTTCAGAACTTGTTTTGCTGGCTATATGTATGCATGTAAATTATATTGATGTAACATCTTATATCTTGTTTCCTATTATAAATTTTGGATTTGGGAAGAAGAGGGCATAGGCTTTAGTCCTTTCAACGTTGTAGCAAATGTGGAAGGAAAATGGGATGAGAACAAAGAAGAGGAGGCCAGCTAGTCTCAATGCTCTCGTCCTTTTTTTGTTTTTTTTTTGCAGTAAATTTTAAAACTAACAGTAGTGGGCTATAGGCCCAGTAATGCTTTCGTGTGGTTCCTTCTCATCTGTGCCACCAGTCTGTGATGAACAATCGCCTGATCTTGCCATTCCTTGGGCGTTTTAATTTGCTTTAATTTTTGTGTTGCACTACCAACGATTATTTTATAGTATTGAGAAAATTATTAAAAAATCTTTCATTGCCAAATTTATTGTTTACAGGTTTATAACGTCAATTTTTAGTGGGTAGAGCTCTTCTTCAATGTTTCATCTATGTGCAAATATCTTTTATTTTGTAAATAATTAAAATATACATCATACAACTGAATAAAAGTTACACAATTAAAAATAGATTGTACATGAGTCTTTAAACAAATTCTTAGTACGTTTGAGTAATGAATTTTACAATGGAAGATTTTTAAACAATTTTCACTAAGATTGTTCAAAAAAAAAATCACTATTTTTTTTTTTAACGTCTCTCTTTTTTTTTCCCCTTGATAAATTTGCCTTTCCATAATTTATCTGTCACTTTGTGAATGATTGGATTTAGTTTGACATTTTCGTCATATATTCTCTTTCACAATACAGTACTGATATTAACTTTATACCAATTTTGAGTATTTTTAAAGTCCAATCATGTCGGCAAAATCTCTTACAAATCTTACATACTCAATCTTGGATTTCACTAACCGACCGCACCATCAATTTTATCGAATATGCTTAGAATAATATATCAAGTATGATTAATTTAATTTGAGCATTAGCTGACTTTAAATGAGATGTACTAGTTTACCAGCTCAAGGTGTCACACACACACACACGCACACATATGAAATTTAATTTTTCCTCTACCCAAATCAATAATTTTATTTGGTCTTTTGCTTGTATAAAAGGTACTACTATGGTATTTGATGTTTGATCAAATTAGGAGTTGATTTCAGTCTTAAATATAAGACAATCACTTTTTTTTTTTCGCCAAATCACCAATTTTGATATTCTCTTAATAATAATCAAGTAAGAAGATAATTAAAAAAAATGTTTAGAGATTGTTTTGGGAAAAAAAAACATGTATAAGGAAATTAGTCAAGTGTAGAGGATAATATACTTAACCAACATGTGTTGGCTTTATTGGAAGAAACTTTAACGGTTTAGGTTTAAGTATGAGGTCTTTGAGTTTGAATACATGTGAATGTATAAACCCTTTGAAAATTAATTCTACCCTTAATTGGATTAAAAATACTCAAATCTAACCCAATTCCAATTAGATAGTTATATAAAAAAGAATTTTCTTAATCTTGTCCATGACTTAAATACCTCCAATAAGCATCACAAATTTGTATATAAGGACGACTGGAGGACACCAATTTTGCACAAAGAATTCGTCAACCTTTGACGTTGCAAGTATTGTTTCGTCTGCAATCTAATTGGAGTGAGAGAGAGATGGTAAGCACGCTGGAGGCCAGTGTTGAACTCAAAGCTTCAGCTCTGAAGTTTCTGGAGATATTTTCAACCAAAACATATGAGCTTGCCACTATCGCCCCAGACATCGTTCAAAGCCTTGAAATTGTTTCTGGTGCCTGGGGCTCTATAGGCCTCACCTTCCTCGTACACTACACCATAGGTCGTACGTACGTTAGACATCATCATCATCTTCTTCACTATTTCTTTCTTCTTCTTCTTCTTGCTTTTTTTTTTTTCTTGACAAACTTGTTTTTGCATATATGATGGATGACACAGATGGAACAGCACAAGTGGCTAAGATGGAGCTGGCGAGCATAAACCTAATAGAGCTATCGCTAACATTCAAAGTGATAGAAGGAGATCTGTTAAAAGTGTACAATAGCTTCCATGTTATTCTGAAAGTCACTCCACATGTACTGTCGGGAAGTGTTGTAAATTGGACCTTTGAATATGAGAAGCCAAGCTCTGACACTCCAGACCCAAACTCGTTGATGGAAGCTGCTATTCAAGTCTCCAAAGACGTTGATGCTTATGTCGGCAACATCATCTAGATTTGAATTCTTCAAGTGGTTAATAAAAAGTGTGTGTAATAAAAGTTGGCTTTTGTCAGCTTATGTTGTATGCGTGTATGTTTTATATATTTTGCTTTCTGCTGCTACTTTGAGAATGAGGTTGTGGCGCTTGACATATACATACATGAGCAAGCGCAAGTCTATGTAGTTGCCTGCTGTTACAATGCAAGAAATAATTCCCGCCCTAAATGTATAGATATGGATCAGTGATCTCAACTCTGAAACTCTCGATCCTAGATTTTGAGATTGAAGGAAAGAATACATGTGTGTCGATTTTGCAAAGGAATCTTTAATTTTCAGTCATGACTAAAAGATTCTTTTTTGGGTGAATAACGGACACTAAATACAGATGTGGGAGAACAGATATCTAAGAAGCAGACTCCTCTTGTGCTAAATGTTGACCTAGTTAGGAGGTATGTTTTCGTCTTCCATATAAAACCTCAGTCCAATTTATCTCTTACATTTTTCATTTTTTAAAAAAAAAACTAATTTACTTAATTTATAATCTGACATATAATTTAATGCTGCTTAGAAGTATTTTCGGAAGAATTGATCACATATGTTAATTACGTTAAGGATTGAAGAAGTATTATTTAAGAGTTTTCATTAAACAAAATACTCTCTCAATTACTCTTAAATTGACAAATAATTTACAGATATTAAGAAAATTCATTGAGTTAATTACTTGCAAAAAAAATATGTGTATTGATTTTCCTAATTAAAATACCTCTTCAATCATTTGTGATGGAAAATTCTCATACATGATAACCCTTCTTTAATAGATGTAATTTATAGGAATAGTTTGAGGGAAAACAATTGCAAGTTTAGGAGACAAAATTTGGGACTGCGTTAGAACTGAAGAGGGGATATCATTTATTCATTTAAGGACCGCCTTATTAGTCTTTTACTGACATCAAGAAAATAATATATATTTTAACAAAAACGCTCGTGCTTACATGTAAATTAGGAGTCTAAAAATTTGGGTTGAGATTTTTGCAAATTATAAGTTGAAAATTAAACCCTGAAAGCTTTATTTGGAATGATTTTTAATTGAACACTTCTTTACATTCACTCTTCTGACATTTTCAACTTATATTGTTTGGGAATGAATTTTCAACTTATATACATTGCATTTTCAATTACCTATCAACTAGAATTTTTATTATTAAAATATGAATCAATTGAAATTGATTTCAGCTGAGCCTTTCGGAATTTCCACCTAAAAATCACCAACTTACACATAAACAAGCGTATTTCTGTAAATTAGTTTTTAAATATCAATAAAAGACTGAGGTTTTCAATTGATACATGAAAATTTTGCAGTCTTGTTAAAGTGTCGTTACTCTTTTTATTTAGTCCAAATATATCACTTCCATCCCTTTGTTCTAATCATCTTCAATCTCCTGCTCATCCATTATATTCCAGCTTGTTTTGAAAATGTATTTAGCTACCCGCGTCTTTTCTTGTTGTTCACTTCACTCATTATGAGTCATCTGTATGCACGTTTAACTGTATTAACCATATTATTAGATATTGTCGCATTATTTTTGCAAACCCTATTTTTTGAATTAGACGTACGAGCAAGCAGTAGTCTGAGGGTACAAGCAAATCGAACACGACCTCTCACTTACATGAAGATTGACTTGTTACTTAGCCGTTGCATTAATTAATATCTCCCCCGGTCCTGAAGTTGGAAGATGTGGAGATTTTTTTCTCTTAGAATTTTATTTTAACAATTTATCATGAATTTAATCCTGCTTCTGATCACCCGTTCCGACCGTTCTGTGATCAACAAAATCGATCCCCTGCACAAGCAATTCGTTGAGGCTTGTCCATTGGCCATTGCTTTGAGCCTTTGACTTTTGTTTCATACTATCCGCACGTTTATGTTTTTGTTTCTTGGTGATGTCGTTTTTCAGACAAATCTATTTGGGAAAATTCCACTCAAGGCCAAATTATCAAAATATTGTAAAAAAAAACCCTAAGAAAAGTCATATGTCAGAGCTGGTATTATTTCAAAAAAATTGTATGGATATAATTGTTAATGGTTATTGATATAGTTGTTAATGAGACTGATTTAGTTGTTAATATGTAGTTGTTAATTATACTGATTTAGTTGTTAACGGTAATTAATATAGTTGTTAACGTTTTCTGAAATAATACCAGAAAAAGTCTTAGGGCCTTTTTTGACATTTGACTTTTCTTAAAGCATTTTTTGACAATATTTTCTTACCTTGGGCCCTGAATGTAATTTTCCCAATTATTTCTCCGTGTTTCATTAATTCGTCATTTTGTGAATGACCGTGGATTTAGTCCAGATTTGGGTGTGATGTCATCCCTTTCAGCAAAGTACTCGCATTAATTTTATGCGAATTCAGAGCAGTTCAACGACGACTATCTATGGAAAACCTCTTTCTGTCTTTCATGATTTATTCCTCTAACTAAACCACGCAGTCAATCTTATCCAATCTTCGTACAGTAATTAGCATCTACCATCAATTTAAATTTAAATATTAATTAGTATTTCCAGATGAGATACAGTACAGCTCTTCTCATATTTTTAGCCACAAATAAATAAATAAACCATAAATTAGTAATATCTTAGAGTATGATAATGAATCATTATCAAGTGACACAAACATTAATTTCGCGTGCCATTAAACTCGAAAGCGAAATTCAAACCGCCAACCAATTTTAACATACAAAAATATGGCATACGAATTCAAGTATGAACACGGATGTCTACTTTTTAATAACCTCAGTTTTCATAATTTTTTTAAGAAATAAATGGCGTGAGTTATTGCATAATAATCACTCGACAATGATAGCTAACACAATATCAGCGATGAAACTTTCTAATGCGGCCAACATCAACGATGGAACTTCATCTCACGTGAAACTGCATTCTGATTATCTGGTCAAGAAATTTAATTAAAAAAAAATTCGTGAGCAATAATTGCTTGGAATTCAATATTGTATTATTTGTATATGGTATGGTGAAAACATAATTTGATTATAATAATAACTTCAAATATTTTTTGGCCTGACCAACGACTTCAAATATTGAACATTACAAAACTTTAAATTTATAAATTAAGATTATGATCTATCAACGACTATCGTATTGGTAATAACCTCAATAGTTCACATTAGTCGAGCATTACTAATAAAAAAAATAAAATCGACACCGATAAAAATTGTTTTTAATTCCAGAAAAGGGGGAATTACATACAGGTCCAAGAAAGAGAAAAAAAAAAAAAAAAAAAGCACAAACAAGTACCATAAAATCATCAAAATTTTATTGAAGTCCTATAAAATCTGGTTTGGATTAATTCAAATTGTGAAAAAATCACTTTACCCTTGTTAATTTAAGTCATCAATGACAAAGTGTCATCTATGGCTTGAGGACTACTTTTTATTGGTTGCTCAATGATTTGTCATTATGACATTCTCACTTATTATTGATTGCTCAAGTTAACAAAATTAAAGTGATCGAATTAACAGCAAAGTGGTGATCTTTTCTCAATTCAAATTAATTTAGTTCATATCCATAGGACTTCAATGCAATTTGATGATTTCAAGGGATACATACTTGATTTTTTCTCTTTCTTGTAATTTGTATGTAATTCCCCCAAAATAAGACATGTCACACATGAATTTAAGGGACAGATATTTCTCGAACCTGAAAAGATTATGTAGCCCCAAAATTATTTGATTGAGCTTGTATTATTAGGACTTAGGACTAAACCCTTAATGTAACCAAGCAATAATTGGTTTTCATCGATGATAAGAAAATATTGATAAAGCATCTCAAATTATTTAGTATTTTGAAAAGAAGAGTAGGTAAATAACAACGATCTTCTACTAAACTACAAAAACATATCCTCCAACACGCGTCACAAATTTTTTTGATATAAAGGTCAATGCAGGCCACCAATATTTTCCACAAGAATTTGACATCTTGCTTGTTATTTTGCAAGTATTGTTTTCACTGCAATCTATTTCGAGAGAGAGAGAGAGATGGTTAGTACTTTGGAGGAAGATCTGGAACTGAAAACTTCAGCGGTGAAGTTTCTGGAGATATTTACGACCAAAACATATGAGCTTGCCACTATCTCCCCTGACATCATTCAAAGTCTTCAAATTATTTCCGGTGACTGGGGCACTGTCGGCTTCTCCTTCCTCATCCATTACACCGTAGGTCCGTCAACATCTCGATCTCTCTCTTTCCACACACACACTTTTCAAGTTACTGCTTCGCTTAATTATGATTTCTTTTCTGTCTAATCAATGCTGCTCCTACAGTTGGAATCAGTTATATACCTGTATGATTAATGTGAAATCTTGTTTTTCGGTTGATTAGCTATCCCTTTATTCTACCTTTACCGTAAACATATTAAAAATGCATTTTGGCGACTGCATATGTACATGATGTAATATATATAAATAGCAGTAGTAGAAAATGATAGTTTCCACATCTGTCATAAAAAGAACAAATCGAGGTTGTTATACCTTGCAACATAAGATCTAGTTTAGAAATGACTTTTAGTACTAAATATAATTTTTTTTTTCATTTTATTTATCATAAAGATTTTTTTTTTCTCTAAACTAATTTGATTAATTGACGTATAAACTAATATCTAATATAATGTTACTTATAAATATTTAAGATAGATAATGTCATAATGCTATAATTAAATAATTTGTTTAGCTTTTGATCTCCCAAAATTAAATAAAAAGGTCTTATATTTAAGAGCAACTTTAATATTTGAGTTCCACATGTAACATAAGAGAAAATGTAGTGGCTAAATTAGTATATGTGTAGTAAGTGGTTAACATGTATTTATATGCTCACATACAGATGGGGTACCACAAGTGGCTAAGGAGGTGGTGGAGAGCATAAACTTAATAGACCTATCGATCACGTTCAGAGTGATAGAGGGAGATCTGTTGCATGTGTACAACAGCTTCAGGTTTATTCTGAAACTAACTCCAAATATACTGTCAGGAAGCGCTGTGCACTGGACTTTGGAATATGAGAAGCCAAGCGCTGACACTCCTGATCCAACCTCGTTGATGAAAGAGGTTATTCAAGTCTCCAAAGACGTTGACGCTTTCGTTGGAAGCCTCATCTAGAGGTTCATTATATATATATTACCTTAAATCATCTAATACGTTTGTTTCTATGTATTAAGGTTAGTTTGTCAAATAAAAGCTGACTTTGTCAGCTGTTGTTTATGCGTTTATGTCTATGTTTATTATTATATGATCTGCTCTTTAGTTGTAACCGCGCTTGACATGAACATGCGCAAGCTTGTATAATTTAATAATAATATATGCGAGTTCCTCTCTATGTAAACTCTCAGATGCCTTGCTCAATTGTTCTCCATTTTAGTTTTGAGATTGAAAGAAATTAAAGGAAAGTGGGAATTTGGAACTCCAATATATATATACCCCCTTCGCTGATATATATATATATATATATATATATATATATATATATATATATATATATAGTCATTTTTATTTTTTAACCAACTTGTCAGTATTATCCTTAAAAACCATACTAATTAATATTCCGTTTCTGAACTAAAGCATAATATGAAAATAAATTCAAAAAGTCGTTCAGAATACAGAGTGACGTATTAATACTTTGAATTTTATTTGATTGTTGTCCCTAAAATAGCTCAATGCAAAGATATGGAAAAGAGAAGCCGACAAAGTCAACTTTTTGATTGGCTTCTCGTGCTCCAAGGTCAAATGTAAGACGCTTCCCGACAAAACATTTGGAGTCAGTTTCAAAAGAAACTTGAAGCTATTTGTATATCTCCAACTTGATAGGTCTGTTATGCGTATACTTTCCATCACCTCCTTCACCACCTGTGGTTTCCCTACGTGTGTATTATATCCCCACAATCAAGCATGCATAACTGGTTAGCTTCAACTCTATTGACGACTCTATAATTAATATTTTCAAAACAATTTTTCAGTGAAGTATGTAATAATGTAAACAACTTTTTTCTTATATATCAAAATTTAAACTACTTTTTCTTTTTCTGCTCCTATTAAATACATCTTTCTATATTAATTGAGGATTAATTTGTAAAACAGAAATTTACGTACTCTATGTCAGTGTTTTCATGCAAGAACACTATTCTTAAAGGTTTTAGGAAATCATGTTTTCACATTTGTTAACTCTTGGAAATTGATAGCATTCTAGCATATTTTCTGTACCTTTTTGAATATTTTAGGTTCAAAATGTGCATGAAAAGTAAAGTGTGTAGAAGAAAATGTGCATATCAAAGTATCAATCAAAAATTCAAAGAAATCCTTGTTATATTTTGTAGAGTTTTAGAGGCAATTGTGAATTGATAATTCCTCCTTCTTTTGTAGGAGGATAGAAACAAAGATTTGAAGCTCTAAAGAATCAAGAAACAAGGAAAAGAATGAAGGCAATGAAGAGATATATAGCTTAAAGGACTTGTACAACTGGCTCCAACAAGTTGACAAACGTGCTATAGCAAACTGAGGAAAATAGCTCTCTGTATGAACTGGCCACAACAAGTTGAAAAACTTGCTATGACAAGTTGAGGAAAATAGCTTTGTCTGAACTGGCCGCGGCAAGTTGTGCAACTCGCCGTGGCAAGTCATGAAAAAGTACAGTTACGCGTTTTACATTTAGAAACAGAAAAGCACTATTTAACCTAAAGGGAAGGGCCGAAAATCACACTTCACGCACTGTGGAACCTTGGAGCAGCCACCAAAAGAGCTTGGGAGAGAGATTTGGAGCATTTTGGAGGCTTGGGTACCAATCTCAATAGGGATTTTGAGATTTCTACCTAGGTTCTTTCTCATTTTCTTCTCTTTTCCTCTTTGTTTCTTCATGGGTTATGTAGCTATGAGTAGAATCACTTTGCATTTGGATATGAGTAGCTAAAACTCTTATTCTAGGTTTCTTTTGACCCTTTGTATAGATTAATACTTGAATTTTCCTCTCTTTTGGTAGATAAATATATATATGTGTTGATTTCAATCTAGATTTAATGCTTCTAAATGATTGACCTCCATTTAGATGATTTATTCACTTGGATTTGACTTGAGAAAGCTAATCTAGGTGTAGAACTTGATTGAAATCATGCTTGTCTTAACATTTATTTGATAAATGGAAGGTTTGTTAGTAAAATAGAGATATATTTACTAAACTTGCATAGTCACTTTAAGGTTGTTGCTTAAATATTAATTTTCATTAATTGTATCAAGAGATTGTGCATTTTAATGAGAAGAGAAACTTGACATTGACTTGAGAGAGCTTGTTAAGTGTTTATGAATCTTAGACTAACACATATAGGTATTGAAACACTAATAAAGGAGAAATTGATCAAGTGCTATGAAATGCAAAAGGGGAAGGAGAATCCTAGGTTTTATTAAATCCTTGAAAATCCAAAAATCATTTGCTTTTATCATTTGCTTTTATTAAATCCTTAAAAATCCAAAAAACATATTTAAAAGCCATTAAACATGAGGGTTGGAGGAAAGCTATTGAGGCTAAATTAGATGTATTGCAACAAAATAATACTTGGGTGTTCACTGATCTTCCTCCTGGTAAGCGTCCTATTGGGTGCAAATGGGTCTTTGCTAAGAAATACAACTCTGATGGATCATTGAATCGGTATAAGGGTCGTTTGGTTGCTCAAGGCTACACACAAATTGAGGGCATAGATGTTAATGATACTTTTTCTTCGGTAGCTAAGCTTACTACTGTCCGTGTTTTATTTGCTCTTGTTGCTGCCCATAATTGGCATGTTAAACAATTGGACATTAACAATGCTTTTCTTCATGGAGACCTTGATGAGGAGGTTTACATGTTGCCACCTCCTGGTTTGTCTATTACTTCTCCCAACCAAGTTTGTAAGTTGCAACGTTCTCTTTATGGTCTTAAGCAAGTTGGTACACAATGGTTTTTTAAGCTTTCTAAAGCACTTATTTCATGTGGTAATCATCACTCACATGCTGATCATTCCCTTTTTATAAAAAAATACTACTACTTCTTTTACTACCATCCTTGTGTATATGGATGATATTCTGATTAGTGGTACTAATTTGGCTGAAATACATCATATGAAATCATTTTTGGATGATAGTTTTAAGATTAAAGACTTGGGAGATGCAAAATATTTCCTTGGTTTGGAAATTGCTTGAAGTTCTGAAGGCATGTCTGTTTGTCAACGTAAGTTTGCCTTAGACATTTTGGCTGATACTAGTTTTTTAGAGATTAAACTAGCTACTACTCCAATGGCTCGTGACTTGGAATTGTCAGCTAATTCTGGTGTCCCTTTGGTTGATGGTTCTGTTTATAGGACTATGGTTGGCCGTTTATTGTATCTTGCTAACACTAGGCCAGATATTTCTTTTGTTGTTCAGCAATTAAGCCAATTTGTTCAACATCCTATTGATCTTCATCTTAAGGCAGCACATAGAGTGCTTCGTTATCTCAAATTTGCACCTGGTCGTGGCTTATTTTTCCTTGTTACATCTACCATGAAATTAAGTGCCTTTAGTGCTTCTGATTGGGCTAACTATCTTGATACTCGTCGTTCCATTACTGGTTTTTATGGTTTTTTGGATCAGGCCTTAATTACTTGGTGTTCTAAGAAACAACACACTATATCTACATCCTTTTCTGAAGCCAAATATAGGGCTTTAGCTAGTACGACATGTGAACTTTAATGGTTGTCTTACTTGTTAAGAGATTTTAGTATTTCTAGTGATTTTCCTGCTTCTTTATACTATGATAATCAGTATGCAAGCCATATTGCTGCTAACCCCACCTTTCATGAGCGCACAAAACACCTTGATATTGATTGCCACATTGTTTGTGAAAAGCTGTAGAAGGGACTAATTCATTTGCTTCTAATTAAATCTCAAGATCAGCTAGCAGACATCTTTACTAAACCACTTGTTCCTACATCTTTTTGTACACTCCTTTCCAAGTTAGGCATGATTGATATATACATGCTCCAGTTTGAGGGGGTATTAGAGTATATTGTTCTCATTTGTATATAAATGTATGAGCTATCATATTAGTTAGCATAAACAGAAATTAGTTAGGGATTACTTACTTTATGATGATGTAAATATAGGAAGTTAGTTATTTACCAATTCTATATATATGTGATGTACAGATTAACAATACTGGATTCAATACAATTCATTTTTCCATTTCTATTCTTCCTTCCGTAATAGCGTTTGTGTTTTCCTATTTATAAGAAAATGGGGTTCACGCGTTCACATGAGCAGCCACCTCTTCAATACTATATGTACATGCAAGTTAATGCTTTATTTATTATTGCTGGATATGGGGCAGTACACGTCCTTGATGAGATCAGACCTGAGATATTTCATATTGTAAATATTTTTCACTTACCCACCCTATAAATAGGGTGACGATCATGAGTAAAAACATACTAACCCTCTACCTTTTATCCATCTTCTCTCAATCAATTCTTTGCGTGAGTACATCCAACAGATTGCCTTAAAACCAAATCTGATATGTCTCTTTTCCTCTAGTTATTTTCTACAAATTATATATATGGCGATGGATATATAGACCCAAACAAACAAGGAGTTCACAATTGTATACGTGACCAATATTGGAAAACAGAGAAACGCACGAAGAAGTATATGACAAGTGTTTAAATTTAGCAGGTTGAAAGATATTGTTGAGGGAGATAGGCAAAATCCATTTTTAAAAAAAAAATAAAAAAAAATCTTGAAAACAGTTGAATGGTTTCACTTTGGAAATGTCAACCGACAAACCAAATAATAATACACACAAGAGATTAATCTTACCATCTAAAATCATCTCAGGTGATAAGATTATTGGAATGATGATGTTTTTTGAAACTACTAATCTTGTCGGCCACCATTTTAACCTTTTCTTTTGAAATCATTCGATTGACTTCCGTGTCTTCCATATATCCGTCCCTTCATGACCTGACCTTTTGTTTTTGTTTTTTTTTTGTTTTTTTTTTTACCATATGAAGCCTTGCTCTAGTTCACAGGGTTAGGTGCGCTTTGTTCTCATACTCGCTTTGAGACCAAAGAAGATAAAAGTTTAGTGGTTCATATTTAAAGATTAATAAAATCACAATTAATATTAAATTAAATTAATAACGTTGGAACAAATGACAATAAGGAAGAAAACAAATATTTTGTAAAATATCTAGTCTGATCTGTTCAAAATTTGATTTATTAATTGAGATGCATTTGCACGTTTTTTTTTTTTGGGGGGATAGGGAAGACTGAAGAGAAAGATGAAAGGAAAGGCAACTTCGATTTGATCTCGTCAAATTAAATTTTGATAAGTTGATTTCCGACATATATTAATAATTGAAATCGCTATCAGTTCTGTGGCATTTATTATTGGTGTCGTTTATTTAAGTGGTAGAATTCCCATTTGTATTGGCTCCCCCATCCAAATTAAAGAAAATTATTTGTATTTTTAGAAGCAGAAACAACAAATCTAGCATAAACAAATAAGTTAAAAACACATGATTAACTGATTTTGGCAACTCAAAAGATTAGAAGAATAATGAATATACTTTTAGCGGGGAGCCTCATGTTGATAAGCTACCCTGGGTTCTGCCTCTAACATCTGCATTGTCAAAAAAGGAGGTCTGTATAATTTATTTCCATGTCAGAATAGATTTATATGATTTTTAAAAATAAAAATCCATGTAATATTTTTATTGACAAAAACCAAGTAAGTTATATACTTAAAAAACGTTTATATAATCTAGGGAAAACATTTTCTTATGTTTTAGGAAAACCATTTTCTTATTTCACACACATGAAATAGTAGGACCCGCATATACATATATTAATTCATATATGTATATGTGGGTCCCACTATTTCATGTGTGTAGGAAACTTTTTTTTCTCATATAATATGAGAAAACCAAAGCACTATAATCTATTATACTTTTTATTCAAGAAGGGTATTCAGGATTGCCTTTTAAGAGAATACTTGTGTGTAAACCCAAAATATAATGTTTATAAAAAATTAATAAAATCAATAAATTTTATAATATAAAAAATAATAATAACATTTTATAAATAATTTTTAACGACTAAGATATTTGATAAAAAGAATTAAAATATTATAAATTGATCTATTTTACTTAGAGTTACTTTATATAAGATTATATAAGTCAGAAAATTAAATTAATGATTTAAATAGTTCAATATCAAGGTTAATAATTAAATGATATATTGATAGTTTGATTATGTAGGTTTTAGTTAAAGTTAAGGAAATGGTGATTTTAGTTGTTGTAATTTTTGTGAAAAATAAAAATAAAAATACTTTAAAAATGGAATGTGAGAGAGAGATTGTAAGAAATTTAATCAAGGGTAATTTAGCATTTTTAAATTTATATTATGACAATTGATCCTTTAAAATAATTATAATATTACGGTGCTTCTCAATAAATATTTTATCCTTTAAATCCTTAGTTCTAATTTTGCCTGATATTAATTGAACTCACATTTACCATCATATAAATTACAGAACGTCCGACCTAATTAGCTAAAATTTAAATACCAAAAATATAAATATAGACGTTTATAAATCGACTTAATTTCTACAATGAATGATGTGTGATTCGACTCACCCTTAGTCGCCTCGGGGTCGAATCACTATTTACCATTAATTAAATGCAATACAGAGCAATTAACTCGGGATCGTTCTCTTAATCAAGGAGTCAAATTTATTTTGTATTTCCTAAGATAAACTAAGTGATATAAACATGGTTAGAAATTTGGGGTTCCTAAATAAGTTTTTCTCTAATTAAAATGCATAGGAAAAATAAAGAAACTATTCCTATATTTTTTTTTCGTCTTTTTGGAGATAAGGAAAAATACTTTGGATAGAAATAAGATTAAATGGTTAATGCTCTTGGTAATGAAGAAATGACTATCCTTGCTCTTAAAAGATTATGGGAGTTAAAATTCATTAAGTCTTAAGAAAAACCTCAAGATACCACTTGAATCCAATACTCCCAATTAATAGTAGCTCCTATAACCATAGCTAACTACTATCCCTTGAGAGATTGTTCGAGCTCACTTAATGCGTACTTGAAATTGGAATTATGCAACATGAGACTTCTAAATTTGAGTACAAAACAGTCCCTCAAAAGGGTACAAATCAACCATATTAATTAGACAATACCACGCTAATCAACATAGCTTCATTGAAACCACAAAGAAATTCATTCACATATAAAAATCACACTACAAAATCCAATCTCAACTACAAATATCAAACTAACAGAGATAATTACCATTAATCTCAGTTCCAGAATCATATATCAAAATTTAGCAATTCAAATATATAATCCTAGACTAATAGTAAGATAGATAAAACTCCCCTAATGTAGTCCAATGAGCTCAAGAAACAAGTCTTCATCACCAAGATCAGAGAAATTCAGCCACTCATAGCTACCAAACAGTCCAGAAAAATCAGTGAAATCAAATTAATCATGTTCGCCGGAAAATTGCAAGTTCGCCGGAATCTGGAAAAAGTCGCCGGAAAATTCAAGAGTTCGCTGGAATCTGCATAAGCTTCGCCGGAATCTGGGATTTTCTTTCTTTCTTCAGTTCAGTCCGACGGTGGAGTGACGGCGTGGACGATGTGGTGGAGTGAAGGAGGAAGAAGATGCTCTCTCTCTCTGGTTTTCGACCTCCCAGCTCCTCCCCCGTTCCTGGTCTTTTTTTCTTTTCTTTCTCAAACTCTAGCCGCCAACCGCCAGCCTCCTTTGTCCAGCCCCTCCTTCTCCAATCTCTCGGCCAGCTCCCTTTTTCCATCTTTCCTTCGTTCTCTCTTCGTTTCTCTTCTTTTTTTTTCCAGCCGCCACTCTGTTTTCTCGTTCCAGCTCTCGGTTCTCTGGTCCAGTCCCCCCTGTTCCTTTCTGGTTCAGCCAATTAAACCTAATTAATTGGTTCCTGGTCAAAACGCAAGTTTTGACCATGGACCAATTTGCAAAGTAAAAAAAGTTTCAGAGAGGGACTAAACTGTGAAATTTTGAAACATGCTTGGGGTAAAACTGACATTTCTGAAAATACTGGGTCATTTCATGTAATTTTTCTCTGTCTTCAAAAATATTAATTTTGACCCAAAGAACATTTTTTTCCAAATTCTTCCATTTAATTCTAAAATTCCTATAATGCAAGATTAAGCACAATAGCATCAAAAATCTAAGAAATCATTTGTATGAATAATTAACAAATATTGACCATTTTACCCCTAATTTCACTTAATTCAATGCAAATGTCCTTAACTCAAATTAATGCTTAATCATGCAATAATTTCTCAAGAAAATGCATTAAGAACCCCAATTTAATCATAAAATATCATGTAGAAATATGGTTCAATCAATGTGTTATAAAACTAAGAATAATTTAGAAGAAGATAGAGATTTAAGAGAGAATGAAAGGAGAAGTTCTCATTCAAGTTATCCATCAACCTTATGATTACAACTCTATTTATAGACATATAAGAATCACCTAACAAGGGTCATCTACCAAAGAATTACAAGGTAACCTACCAAGCTTCACCTACCATGTGTTACAAGTATAACTAACAAAAAGTTACCTACCAATATTCATCTACCAAGAATTATAAGGCATACCAACCAAGGGTCAATGGACATCCACACATAATAAGTATATTCATAACATGATGATATTTGTTGACCCCATCCAGAAGGAAATTGCCCCACAATAAAAGAAATAAGCGTGCTGCATCGACAACCTACCATGTGTCATGTTGAGCGACCACTCCATGACTAGCTACTCCATCTCCACATGTGCCATTATTAATCACGTACCATCAAACCCATATTATTTACTTATTGAAATATTATGAGTCGTCACCTTCAAAATTAATTGTGAGATTAGAATGATACAATCATTAAAACAAAAACGTCCCTACTTCTCGTTCTCTTTCAAAGAAATAGTAGTATTTAGATAGGAAGACAGAATATACCGCATGCAGAAAGAATCCTGTGATTAACCAGGAGAATATGAGAGAGAGAGAGAGAGCGCGCGAGTGAGTGAGTGATTGGGTTAATTTTAATTTACATTATTAACTACCACCTCACCTAATAAGTAGTATACAGCACGCAGTGAGAAATTTTCTTCTATTTAAGGTCCGATTAGCGAGCATGTCCTCCCACATCCATCTCTCTCTTTCTCTCCTTGTTTAAATAAGTAGCTCACTCCCTGTATAAGAGACATATAGTGAAATGGCTCTATCTGGTACAGTAGAGGGTGAAGTTGAGATCCATTCGCCTGCTGATAAGTTCTTCAACTTCTTGATAACACAGCTTCACCATCTTCAGAACATGACCGATCACATTCATGAAGCCAAGGTCCATCAAGGTGACTGGCACGGCGTTGGTTCTGATCATGTCAAACACTGGACTTTCACTGTTGGTAAGCCTTCCACATATTCGATCAATTGCCATATATATATATATATATGATCAAGCATGGGTTAGTTCCAAATAGCAAATTGTACCTAACTTGATTCTTAACTTACTTGATCATCATGATTCTACAGGTGGGAAGGTAGAGACTTGTAAGGAGCACATTGAAGAGATTGATCAAGAGAAGAAGAGGATCGCATTCAATTATTTTGATGGACATGTTGGTGAGAAGTACAAGACCTTAAAGTCTAGGCTTCAGGTGATTGACAAGGGCATAGATGATAATAACAATAATAATAACGGTGCCGTTGCCAAATGGACTTTCGAATATGAGAAGCAGCGTGATGATGTGCCTCCTCCACAAGCCTACTTGGACTTGGCCATTAACGCCACTAAAGATGTCGATGCTCATCTTTTAAACGCAGATCAAACCAAAATATCTAATTAAGAGAAAAGATAACCTATCTAGTTAAGCAAAGTATACGTGTGAACCTATGTATAATAATGTTGTGTTATTGGAGCCGACAATAAACATCCATGTTACGCTCATCTTCAGTACTTGTAATACAGTGTTTGATTGTCATGGTGTTATTCACGCCGTTGAAAGTTTTCCGTAGTATCCTTTTATCCTTCATTTTCTTTGACGCTTTCACTTGGCCATAAGTGTGGGTAGCTTTTATAATTTTATCTTATGTTTTTATGTTTTATCTTGTAAACTTTTCTTTTAAATCTATTTATGGTGTGTGCTATTGACTAATGTGTTAATTCTCCATACTTCTTTTTCATATATACATATACATACATACAGAAGAAGGCAAATTAATTATAATATATATTATATTTTGCCTTCTTCTTTTTCACTTTTTAACAGGTCATTTTTAAAAAAATAAAAAATAAAGTATTTGATCTTGGATCAGCGAGCCTAATTATGAGAGATGTTGGTTATATTAATATAAATGATGATGGTGAAATTGTATTTATCTTCCTTAAAATTTTATCCAATTTTTAATCAATTAGAATATTTAAAAAATAAAATTTACTTATTATAATTTATAAAATTTTTAATTTATGCGTATAGCCACCTCTTTTTGTCTGAATTGTAAAGGCTTCACGTTACAAATTCAACTAGATCTATAACCTAGATTTCTTATAAGAAAGCTCCAACTACCTCATGTCCTAAATAAAAGATAAAGTTTGTAGTGTAATTTACACTATAAATTTTGTTCTATATTTAAGACCGGACGGAGTATATCATTGTCATTATGCCATGAGGCCATTCACATATAGTAGCTACTGTAATATTCCAGATTATGGGATTTAAAAATTAGAATATTATATGAAAATTAAAATGGTGAAATTTGGCCAAATAATTAAAATTAATTATTTAGAAAATTAAGCCCTATTTTTGTTTGATTTATCTAATATTTTCAAATAGTTGAGTAGAAAACCTAATTTCAAATAAGAATCTTGAAAGAGCAAGTGAGATAATTTTACAATCTCATGCAAATAAATTCCCATTATTATTCATTCAGCTCATATACTCCTATGCAGTGTTGTCAAAAACTAGTGTAAAAACGTAAAAACTTAATTTTTTATGTTTTTATCTGGGTGTTCAATGCTAAAACGCAGGTAAACACTGTCCGAGGTAAAAACGGGTAAAAACTAGTGTAGAAACGTATAAATTGGCAGAAACTTACGTTCTTAAAGACATTATCGTTTTTACTTAAAACAAAAAAAAAAAAAAAACAATGAAAGAAAACTGACTAACCATCGGACATTCATTCATGCTCCATTCAAAAATCTCCATCGTGCTTCCTAGTTTTTACTGACCCAAACCCTAAAACCCATTAATTTAGGAGTTGTTAAACTTTATTATTTTGGTGTTTTTAGACTTATGTATTTGGGTTTATGTTTTATACGTTTATATGACTTATATTATATCTTTTAAATATAAAGTTTTTCATTGAGTATGATTTATGATTTATTTTCCATACACACACACATGTGTGTGTGTAATGAGCTTTGACCTTAAATAGTAGAAAGTAGAAGCTTTATGTGTCGTGTCAATATCAAGGTTAATAATTAAATAATGATATATTGATAGTTTGATTATGTAGGTTTTAGTTAACGTTAAGGAAATGGTGATTTTAGTTGTTGAAATTTTTGTGAAAAATAAAAATAAAATTACTTTAAAAATGGAATGTGAGAGAGAGATTGTAGGAAATTTAATCATGGGTAATGTAGTATTTTTAAATTTATATAGTGACAATCGATCCTTTAAAATAATTATAATATTACGGTGCTTGTCAATAAATATTTTATTCTTTAAGTCCTTAGTTCTAATTTTGCCTGATATTAATTGAACTCACATTTACCATCATATAAATTACAGAACGTCCGATCTAATTAGCTAAAAATTAAATACCGAAAATATAAATATAGACGTTTATAAATCTACTTAATTTCAACAATGAATGATGATATTTGTTGACCCCATCCAGAAGGAAATTGCCCCACAATAAAAGAAATAAGCGTGCTGCATCGACAACCTACCATGTGTCATGTTGAGCGACCACTCTATGACTAGCTACTCCATCGCCACATGTGCCATTATTAATCACGTACCATCAAACCCATATCATTTACTTATTGAAATATTATGAGTTGTCACCTTCAAAATTAGTTGTGAGATTAGAATGATACAATCATTAAAACAAAAACGCCCCTACTTCTCGTTCTCTTTCAAAGAAATAGTAGTATTTAGATAGGAAGACAGAATATACCGCATGCAGAAAGAATCCTGTGATTAACCAGGAGAATATGAGAGAGAGAGAGAGAGAGCGCGCGAGTGAGTGAGTGATTGGGTTAATTTTAATTTACATTATTAACTACCACCTCACCTAATAAGTAGTATACAGCACACAGTGAGAAATTTTCTTGTATTTAAGGTCCGATTAGCGAGCATGTCCTCCCACATCCATCTCTCTCTGTCTCTCCTTGTTTAAATTTCTGTAGCTCACTCCCTGTATAAGAGACATATAGTGAAATGGCTCTATCTGGTACAGTAGAGGGTGAAGTTGAGATCCATTCGCCTGCTGATAAGTTCTTCAACTTCTTTATAACTCAGCTTCACCATATTCAGAACATCACCGATCACATTCATGAAACTAAGGTCCATCAGGGTGACTGGCACAGCGTTGGTTCTGATCATGTCAAGCACTGGACTTTCACTGTTGGTAAGCCTTCCACATATTCGATCAATTGCCATATGTGTGTGTGTGTTCAAGCATGGCTTAGTTCCAAATAGAAAATTGTACTTAACTTGATTCTTAATTAACTTGATGATCATCATGATTCTACAGATGGGAAAGTAGAGACTTGTAAGGAGCACATCGAAGAGATTGATCAAGAGAAGAAGAGGATCGCATTTTGATGGACATGTTGGTGAGAAGTACAAGACCTTAAAGGCTAGGCTTCAGGTGATTGACAAGGGCATGGATGATAATAACAATACTAATAATGGTGCCGCTGCCAAATGGAATTACGAATATGAGAAGCTCCGTGACGATGTGCCTCCTCCACAAGCCTACTTGGACTTGGCCATTAACGGCACTAAAGATATCGATGCTCATCTTTTAAACGCAGATCAAACCAAAATATCTAATTAAGAGAAAAGGGAACCTATCTTGTTAAGCAAAGTAAAACGTGTGAACCTATGTATAATAATGTTGTGTTATTGGAGCCGACAATAAACATGTGTGTTACGCTCATCTTCAGTACTTGTAATACAGGGTTTGATTGTCATGGTGTTACTCACGCCGTTGAAAGTTTGCCGTAGTATCCTTTTATCCTTCATTTTGTTTGACGCTTTCACTTGGCCATAAGTGTGTGTAGTTTTTATAATTTTATCTTATGTTTTTATGTTTTATCTTGTAACCTTTTCTTTTAAATGTATATCTGGTGTGTGCTATTCACTTATGTGTTAATTCTCCATACTTCTTTCTCGTATAATAATTTTGTTATGCCTTCTTCTTTCTCATATAATTTAACTGGTCATTTTATTAAAAAAAATAAATTGTTTTGTCTTTGATCAGCGTGCCTAATGATGAGAGATGTTGGTTATATTAATATAATTGATTATGGTGAAATTGTATCTATCTATCGTCCCTATAAATTTATCCAATTTTTAATAAATTAGTATATTTAAAAACTAAAATTTATGTATTATAATTCTTAAAAAATTTCATTTATGTGCATAAGCTACCTCAAATTTCTTCTCTTTTTTTCGAATTGTAAAGGCTTAACGTTACAAATTCAACTGGATCTAACCTACGATGTTTTATGAGAAAGCTTCTATATAATTGTCATTATGCCATGAGGCTATTCATGTATAGTAGTCACCCTTCAATATGCGTCATTATTGGTGGATTTTGGATATGCAGGCAAACTATGAAATGACTAATGAGATTGTTTGACCGAATTAAATAATATTAAATTGATTAGTATTTAATTTAAGAACAAGTCTTTGGTCAATTTCTTGAATTATAATTCTTATTTTACTATTGTTAATTTTTCATGTATATATGCACTTATAAATTCACATATGAAATATAAATACTTGTTCTTTTGTTATTGTCAATTAGTTGTTAAGGTGCATAAACATGTGCACGTATAAATTTACCTATGAATTTTACCTAATAGATAAAAGCAACTTGACTTAAAATTTGTCTTTAGTTTAGTATCAATTAAAATAGTTTGGGTAAAGATGCAAAAATGCTCATGAGCTTTGCCCTCAGGAGCGTCTAACATCATGTGCTTTTTTTTGGAGCAAAAGTACCCATATCGTTACATATTAGGAGCAAAAATACCCCTTCTGTTAGTTGACCGTTAACCATGGTGAAATTACCTTTTTGCCCTTAGTTTAAAATAATTAAAAAAAACAAAAATACTCAACCCCTACCTTCCCTTGCCGGTGGGCCCCACCGCTGGCCCACACGCCGGCGGCATGTCGCCAGTGACTTTTTTTTTAAATATTTTTTTTTAAAAAAAACAAAAATACCCCACTCCACCTCACTTTACCGGTGGGCCCCACCTCCGGCCCCCCCACGTCGGAGGCCGCCTGCTGTCGACGACCGGCCGCTGGTGACTTTTTTTTTTAACAAAATAGTTTAAAAAATAGTGATGGGGTATTTTAATAAAATATCCGAATTGACTTCAATTCGGATATTTTATTGGTTTTAATCTTGAATTCGTTTCTTAATAGTCCTACAGTCCTATTTACGAATATGAATCCGAGTTTGAGTTGGATTTATGTGAGGAGTGAGGAGAGAGCGACACGCGTAGAGATAAAATGGGGCAGAGGCGAATATGGCCGCCACCAGTTGATTGAAAGCAACGAACGAAGACGGAGACCCAAACCTAAGGACTACAGTGCACTCCTAAGAATCATCATCCTCATAGGTCATAACCAAACAAATCCTTGGGTCCCACCCGTCGGTCTCACTCACGGTTTACCACTTATAAATATCATGGAAAAATCAACATTAACCATGTTAAACGCAATAGTATGCAACCACAAGCTTCAGTTTAGATATTTAACTATTTTGTTTATGATTAATTGGATATTTTATTGGTTTTTTACTCAACATCACTCTTGGAAGGATCGAAAAAGTGGAGAATTAATGTAATGTTTGAAGTATAAGCAATGGGGTATTTTTGTTTTTTTTTAAAAAAAAAAAGTCACCAGCGGCTGGTCGCTGAAGATGGTCACCGGCGGTAGGGCCCACCAGCAAAGTGAGGTGGGGGTGGAATATTTTTGTTTTTTTAAAAAAAAAATAGTGGGTGGCCGCCGAGGTGGGGGGCCGGCGGTAAGGCCCACCAATAAGAGGAGGTGGGGGTGGAATATTTTTGTTTTTTTTTAATTATTTTAAACTATGGGCAAAAAAGTAATTTCATCATGGTCGCCAGCAGCCACCGGCGACCACTTCGGCCGCCGGCGACTTTTTTTTTTCAAAAAAAAAAATACCCCATTACTTATACTTCAGACATTACATTAATTCTCCACTTTTTCGATCCTTTCAAGAGTGATGTTGAGTAAAAAACCAATAAAATATCCAATCAATCAAAAACAAAATAGTTAAATATCTAAACTGAAGCTTGTGGTTGCATACTATTGCGTTTAACATGGTTAATGTTGATTTTTCCACGATATTTATAAGTGGTAAACCGTGAGTGAGACCGACGGGTGGGACCCAAGGATTTGTTTGGTTATGACTTATTGAGTTCCTACATCAAGGATATGAGGAGTATTTTGCAAGTTAAAAAGAACTGGAAGAATAATATAAATTAAGACTTTTTTAAGTAACAACGCTTTGAGCCCCTTAAGTAGCTTCTTTATTTGAAGTCCAAAAATTCCTGGACACGGCTATGGCGAATACAGGCATGCTTGATTTGTCTTTTTACCATAACAATGCAACTTAACAAGATCAGAAAGAAACCATTTATCACACACACACTGGGACACAAATAAAGACAACGTTGCCTGGTACCTGCAGTATTATTAGAGTTTGTTACAGATGCACGTGGTTTCTTTATGTGTTGTGTATATATTGAAGAGATTGATGAAATGAAGAAGACGATTACATTCAACCTTTTCGATGGACATGTTGGTGAGAAGTACAAGAGCTTCAAGATGAAGCTTGGAGGTGATTGACAAATGGTGAAAATAACAATAATGATAATAATATAATGGTGCGGTTGCCAAATGGACTTGCGAATATGAGAAGCCCCGTGACGATGTGCCTCCTCCATAACCCTACTTGGACTTTCTCATCACCACTAAAGATGTTGATGCTCATCTTTTAAAGTCTTAATTAATCATCAAACAAAAATATCTAATTAAGCCAAGCGTGTGTTATGCTCATCTATAATGTTATTGGTGACAATAACATGAGTGTTATGCTCATCCTCAGCAGTTGTAATATCTCGGTCTTACTCATACTACTGGAAGTTGGCTGTAGTATTGATTTGACACAACCTTAGTCACATCGGGGTCGAATCACTATTTACCACGAATTAAAATGCAATACAGTGCAAATAATTCGGGATCGTTCTCTTATCAAAGAGTCATATTTATTTTGAATTTCCTAAGATGAACTAAGTGATATAAACATAGTTAGAAATTGGGGTTTCTAAAATGGTTTTTCCCTAATTAAAATGCAATAAAAAAAATAAAGAAACTATTCCTATTTTTTTGGTCTTTTGGAAATAATTAAAAAAAATACTTTAGATAAAAATAAGATTAAATGGTTAATGCTCTTGGTGATGAAGAAATGACTATCCTTGCTCTTAAAAGATTATAGGAGTTAAGATTTATTAAGTCTTAAGAAAAACCTCAAGATACCACTTGAGTCCAATATTCTCAATTGATAGCAGCTCCTACAACCATAGCTAACTACTACCCCTTGAGAAATTGTTTGAAACCACTTAATGTGTAATTAAAATTGGAATAATGCAATATGAGTCTTCTTGAAGTTGAGTGCTAAACAGCTCCTCAAGGGTACAAATCAACCACATTAATTAGACAACATCATACTAATCAACATAGCTTCATTGAAACCACAAAGAAATTCATACACATATAAAAATCACACTAAAAAATCCAATCTCAACTACAAATATCAAACTAACAAAGATAATTAAAATTAATCTCAATTCTAAAATCATATATCAAAATTAAGCAATCCAAATATATAATCTTAGACTAATAGAGTGATAGATAAACTCCCCTATGTAGTCCATTGAGCTCAAGTATTAATTCCTCGTCACCAAGAACAAGGGAAATTAGCCACTCATTGTTTGCTGGAGGAAATCACCGGAAACTGGAGAAAGTTCGCCCGAAAATTCAAGAAGGTTGCCGGAATCTGCAGAAAGTCGCCGGTAAGTGCAGAAAGTCGCCGGAAATTGAAGAAAACAGCTTCAGCCAGCTCCAACTCAGTCCGGCGATGAATAAGAAGAAGATGGGGATCTTTTTTCGGTGCTCAAACTCTCTTCTTCGTTCCTCCTCTTCTTCCTTTTCTTTTCTCTCTCTTTTCTCTGCTTTTCCGGCGTCGTCCGTTCAGCCCGACTGTGGAGGGCGGTGATGGAGTGAAAGAGGAAGAAGAAGATGCTCTTGACTCTCGCGTCTTCTGTGAACGTCTCTCCCTCTCGCTCTTTTCGTTTTCTTCTTCCGCTTCAAAACTCTCTAGCCGCCAGTCTTCCTTCCCGTCCCTGCTCTTTCTTTTCTTTCGTGTTTTTGACCTAAGCCCTGGTCAAAACGCAAGTTTTGACCAGGGACTAAAGTGAAATAAAAAAAAGTTTCAGAAAGGGACTAAAGTGTGAAATTTTGAAACATTTCCAGGTCAAAACACAATTTATAAAAATTATGGGTAACATTCTGTAATTTTCTCTGGTCCCTTTTCTTCTTTGATTGCAATTTCCAGAAATTCTAGGGGCCTTTTCTGTGATTTTTTTCCCAGTCATAAAAATATTAATTTTTGGCCCAAATGACTTTTTTTTCCAAATTCTTCCATTTTATTCTAAAATATTTACAATGCAAGATTAAGCAAAAGATGATATCAAAAGTTCAAGAAATCATTTGCATGAATATTTGACAAATTATGACCATTTTACCCTTGATTTCACTTAATTCAATACAAATGTCTTTAACTTAAATTAATGCTTAATCATGCAATAATATCCCAGAAAATGCATTAAGAGTTCCAATTTAACCATGAAAAATTATGTCAAAATATGGTTCAATCAAGTATCCTTTTATCTTTTTGTTCTACACTTTGATTTGGCCTTCAGTGTGGGCAGCTTTTATAATTGTATCTGAAGTTTCATGTTCAGTCATGTAAAACTTCCTTTTGAATTCATCTATGGTATATGCTATTGTCTTTTCACTTCGGTGTATGCTATTATGCTATTTTCATATATTGTCCTAAATATTACCCTCTTCTCCCTCAATATATAGGCAAACACGAACAGGGAGTTATTAATGATCTGGCCTAGCCCAAGATGACTCACGTCAGGCCAGGTGAGACCAAGGTTAACTAAGAATGAACATTAATTAAAGAAGGCATATATGACAAGTTCAAATTTAGCAGGTTGAAGGATACTATTGTTGAGGGAGATTGGCAGAATCCATTTTTTCCCCTCTGTTCATTCTCGCTTTGAGATCTAGGATTCATATTTACAGATTAATTAAATCATAAATAATAATCGTACTAAGTTCAATATTGGAGCAAACAATGAGGAAGGGACTTGGCTTCGTCCTATTTATCTTTCTCTTTACAAGGAAAAAGTGTAGTGTAACTGTAACCAATAAATTGTATTTTTGTCATAAAGAGCATAATATAAGTTCAAATCTCAAAAAACATTGTTTAGAAAGGTAAAACCATTTGTGCTCTAAATTTTGAAAGAGTAAACCTTTAATCAAATTATAAAATAAAAAAAAAAGTTTTTTTTTAAAATCTTGTAGCATTAAGGACCGGAGGTAATACATATACATATGGGAATATCATTTCTACCTTTAAGGTAGAAAAAGTTTTCTACCTTAAGTAAAAATTATGTCGTTTTGACTCTTTTTTTTCTTTTTTTTTCTTTTTTTCTTTTTGTTTTTTTTTCTTTCCATTTTTTTCCTTTCATCTCTTCATCTCTTCATTTAAAAAAGAGCTCAAACGACGTAGTTTTGGCTTAAGGCAGAAATGATATTCCCTATACATATACACACATATTCCAAGAAAAAACAAGTTAAACAATAATAATGAAAAACAGGCAAAATAGTATGTTCACATGCGAAATTTAATGATAGGACTTAGAGCTTGTTTAAGATGATGATTGAAGTATTTAAAAACAACTTTTTAATTATAATTCAGTATATAAAAACAGTTATGTCTCCTTTTATGTAGATTACTTTTTATACAGTAAGGCCTATCAGTCTTTCTCACTCTCTATTATTTTAGTGTATTTTTAGAAATATGAGCCTTTTTTAATAAGAAAATATCACGTAGATCCTATTGAAGCAATTTTATTTCAAATAACAATCAAAAAATTCTGAAATTTAACTATACACCCTAGGTTAAAATGAAACTAAGTTTTTTTAGTAAAAAAACAATAATGCCCTTACTTAATTTTTTTTCATAAGAGAATTTACAAGACAGATAAATAGATTAAAAAGAACTTAGGGAGCTAAAAAAAAATTACAAGATAAATATGTAAATGACCAAAAAATTTTAACTCCTTGAATTCTTTTAAATTTCTTTACAAGACAAATAAAAGAATTTACGAGAAAAATATGGGCATTTATAAGAAAAAATGTTTATATATACTTTTGAGCCAAAAAAAAGATAAATGTGTTAGGTGCTCAAAGAGAAATAATTTATTACTGAATTTTCACATTTGCAATTTCCACAATAGAGAGAGTAAGAAAAGTTAGCTAAGGTTAGCAACATTGCTATATATACTACTAAAAAAATATGTATACTTTTACACCCCGAAATAGTTAATTGGAGTGATGGGGCACATAGAAAAATAGTTTGTTGTTAAATATACACATTCGCACTTTTTTTTCCAACACTATAATTAAAATGCTATTCTATGCTTGAATCCATCGGAGATATTTATTTTTTATAATAACTAAAAAAAATAGTGGACTTTGCTTATTCTAGAAGAGTGATCCTCGATGATGTATTATGATGGTAGGTTTACAACTAATTGCTTTATTTAATAGTAAGGAAATAGCTAGTTGTATGACCGTATTTTATTACTCTCAATGAATTCAGTGTTTAAGATATATACACTAGTGAGTAAATAAATTAATATTTCAAATATACAATCCCACACAATATTTTTATGTTTAATATTTAACACTGGTTTTCTCATGCAAAATGAATACAGATCTTTGAATTAACTATCAGCTCTTACTCTCGACATTAGCATCAGAACTTCATTTCACGTGATCAAGAGTTGGAGCCAAGCTAAGATTTAAAATTAAAGGGGTTGATTAAAATTAAAGGCACCTATAAAAATATAATTCATATGAATTTTAGAGGAGGGGAAGCACATCATGTCTTTATAATACAAATATAAAAAATTTAAAACTTGGAATAGAGCCGTGGGCCGTGGCCCTTGCCAATCCCGCCTCTCCCACGTTAAATATTTAGAAAATCCTTAATATATAACATTATGCTAATTACTTATTAGATCTAACTTATATTGGGTCCAAGGCCCTCTAAGATTTATTATTTCACGAGCGGTTTCAGCCTCAAAGGGATCAACCTGACATAGGATGTTCTTTCTTTCTTTTTTTGGGTTTATCAAAAGCATCCTGAGTTCCCTTTGAATTTGAGATTAATTTGTTTCGAAATTTAAATTGAATGAGAAGAGTTTTCATGTTTTCTAATTAATGCGCTGTTTAGGACTCAAATTTATTTTATCCTCTTTACGAGAATGAAACTTTTGACCCTCTTTAACAAATAGTTTGTTGCTAATCCAGGTCTCTCTTTGACCCTGATATTTACATTCATTCAAACTTTAGCCTCGATCCAAGAATACACACCCTATTGGGCCATACATGAATTTAGGGAAATTAAATTTTTCGTCCTGATAATTTTAATTTAATTGTAACCTGGCCCCTAAACTTTAACCTGGTACAACATTTTTCTTATAGTTTTGATTTGGTACAACTCAATTCTTATTATTTTAAATAGTCTCCATACTTTAGCAAAAAGAAAAAAAAAAATTATACATTCCTTGAAACTTAAAAGCTAAAATTTAAAATGGTTTAAACGATAAGGATAAAGTTGCGGGGATTAGAGTTTGGAGAATGAGTTTTAACTTGACTTTACTGAGTCAGGGTTTATGACTGATTTACGACCAAAGCGAGTAATTACACAAGTTAAAAGATTAATTTTCTCATAATTTATTTTTGTTTTCATTTTATACACTTTAAATCCAACATTAGACGTTAATCATTGACAGCACAAGGAAATAAAGGATGATGGTGTATAGGACCGACAAATGATGGGGGGTTTAGTTGAGATCTCTAGTATGATGCTATTTATCGCATGATGTTTTTCTGCATGTTTTGAAATGATTCATTTTATTATAGAGTCCCATCACAGACAAAATCTCAGAAAATCCAAAGCCTAATCAATCGAAATCTTTCATGTTTACCAAATCCCCTATCATTTTTATGAAATGTTTTTCTTCTCCAAATATTCTAAGCTTTAACGTTTGCAATCATGGACTAATTGAAATAAAATGGGACCGGTACTACTGATATTAAAAAAAATTTTAAGGTAATGATGGATATTAAAAAGATATTTTAGGATATTAAGTGGCACTGAAAAATATTTCATTTAAGAAATTATTTTATAATCTTAAAAATTTATTTTAAGATATTGATTAGCACTGAAAAAATATTTAGAATAGTAAATATTATTTTAAAAAAACAGAGAGAGAGTGCACAGTGGTTTTTTTGCATCAAACGGCGCCAATCGGTAGAAAATGAGGACAACAGATGGTTAGGAAATTGGAGGAAAGCCTCTGGTCCCATTATAACAGGCAAACGCCCTCTCTCGTGGCTAATCCTGATGCTGCAACTCTTTCAATTAATTAAGATATCAGATTTTATTTTATTTTATTTTTTTAAAAGCAAAACAGAGTTCAGCTACTTCTCATCTTTTTTCAACTTCGAACGCCCTCTCATTAATACGAGTTATCCACATGGGTCCGGTTCTTACCAATAACAACAGTAACAATCATAACGTGGGATCAGTTACGCATCAATATAGAGCGCAAGACGTCATTTTCCTTTTATTGATAATTAGATTTTTGGATATATTATTAACCAAAAGATTTCAATAACTTCATTGAATGTGTTGGATTCGATCTTCATTTACCTATTTTTAGAGAACTAGATACTATTATTTGATTGATCTTCCTGGGATGCACTTAGTGACTTTCTTTAGATATATACAAACTTCTGCGAGTGGAAAATGTTAGGTTGTAAAAATTGTCGGTGGATTTGAATTGATGTTGAAAGTAGAAGGACAAACGTGGTTTTAACGAGTAGTACTATAAAATAGAGATGATTGGCCCGTAAATTTTCGGGTCTGGCTCCCTGTTCTTCACCCAAAAAACAGTTGAGTAGTAGCGGGTAGCCTGTTCTTTACAGAAAAATTGAGAGGTAAAGATTTCAAAACTTCGGGTAGAAGATAGAGACTTTCTACATAAAATTTGTATCTTCCACTGTATATGTCGCACTCACATCTCAAAGGCTCTAGTCCCCTCAATTAGTTAAAACTTAACATCATTGTGGATAAAATAAGAAGGTATAAGATTTTAAAGTTCTAATCACTAAAGAAATTTAAAATTATGGATGTTATTTTAATATATATGTGTGTGTGTCTGTGTACTATGTGAACATATAGGGATTGATTAAAAGTTTAAGCAAACTAAGAAAATAAATTATTAGTTTTTCCTATATTTTTTTTTTTAAAAAAAAGACAATAACAAAAGGAAAAAGTATTGTGGGAACAATTAATCTAATATAATATAATCTAAATAAATCTTAATTGAATATATACCCTTATAAGTTATAATAATATTTTTTTAGATATATCAAATATCAACAAATGATATATCAAATATATCAAATATTAATATAATGTAGAATAATATCTTAACATAAAGCAAGACACACAAAAATTGCATAGACATTACAAGCTGACATTTAAAAAACGTGGAAGTAAAAAACTAAAAACAAAGAAGGAATAAGATAACAATTAATTAATGTACAGTGTAGAAAGTTTCTCGCATTTAAGGGGAACCCATTTCGGTGCCTATCCAAAGAGCTTGTCTAATTTGGATTGTCCAGGTCAGATCTGGACGATCCATATTTTATTTTTTAAAATTGGTGATTTTTAAGTAAAAAAATATTTTTTAAAAAAAATATTAATTGAGAGATTATTTTTATTTTAGGTTTTCTACCCACTAAATTTTTTTTTCAGAAAATTAAAAGAAAAGAAAAATATAAACTGTTTAAATTGGACGAGTTCTGTTCTCAGTGCCTATGCCTATCCAAAGCATAGGCACTAAATCTGGTTGCCTATTTAAGGTGCAACAAAGCAAGCATCTCCAGCCACATCCATATCATCACTCTCTCCTTAAGCTTGTGTTCTTGAGCTCAAATCACAGAGAAATGGCTCTCGCCGGAAAACTGGAGAACGAAGTTGAGGTCCATGCACCTGCTTCCAAGTTCTTCAGCCTATTCGTAACCGAACTCCACCATGTTCAGAACATTAGCGATCACGTTCATGAAACGAAGGTGCATCAAGGAGACTGGCACACCCCTGGTTCTGATCACGTAAAGAACTGGACTTTCACTCTCGGTAAGCTCTCATCATGCAATTTAATTTCAAGGTTTTCAATTTCGCTTATATTGGCCATCAAGTTGTTGGTTGAGGTGGTACATAAAGAAGAGACCACAAGTTCAAATCCCCTGAAGTACACTTGTTGTCGCCGTCGGTAGATACAAAAACCCTTTATGCTTTGAGTTTTGAGAGTGGGGAAACCCTGATCAAATCAAATTCTGAATATTTGCAAATTTTGTTGATGAACTCTTTAATTACAGGAGGTAAGGTGGTGAGCTGTAAGGAGCACTTTGAAGAGATTGATCATGCGAACAAGAAGCTTACGTTCAACCTGTTCGATGGAGATGTTGCAGAAAAGTATAAAAGCTTAAAGTCAAAGCTTCAAGTGGTGGACAAGGGAAGTGGTGCCCTTGCTAAATGGACTTATGAATATGAGAAGCTTCGTCCAGATGTGCCTCCTCCACAAGCCTACTTGGACTTTGCCACTAAGGTTACTAAGGATGTTGATGCCCATCTCATCAAAGCATGACCTTCTATAACCAGTGTATGGGATTTGGCTGGTGGTTTTTATGAGGGTTTTGTTTGTCTGTGTGTGAACCTATAATAATGGTTGTGCTTACAATAAGTGGAATGCTTACTCTTGTATCTATAACCAGTGTATGGGATTTGGCTGGTGGTTTTTATGAGGGTTTTGTTTGTGTGTGTGTGTGTGAACCTATAATAATGGTTGTACTTAGAATAAGTGGAATGCTTACTCTTGTATGTATTTTGCAGTGTTTGATGTATTATTATTGTGCTTAGTTATGAAATGTTGGTTCTGTTATTAATGGGACACTTATATTTATTGTCTCCGTAATTTAAATCCCTACAGGTTGCATAACTTTTAATTCAATCCTTGCTGCTATAATGTTGTTAGTGTTTATGAAATTGTACTATTGTTATATATATATATATATATATATATATATATATATATATATATATATATATAACACGGACCAATCAAATCCCAAATATAAGTTATTCTCATCTAATTCTCACAAATTATCACTAAAAACAGTAGATTAACGACGAAATTCAGTACAAAATTGTACAATTCCGTCGACAAATAAGTTATCACTAATTAATTAACGAGGGAATTTCGTCACTAATTAACTTTTTTTTTAGTGAGAATGTTAGTATAGTTGTTAAATATGTCTTAAATTGATAATCTTTTTCAAATTCGTCCTTATTAAAATTTTCTCAATATATTTACAAGCTATTTTCGCATCTCTCTTCTTTCTCTCTTTGCAATGGGAATGGAATAGGGAAAAAGCTGGACATATGAGACCGAAAATTTCTTCTACAAGTAACTTATGAGGGTGACCAGAGTGGTATTCAATTTAATAATGATACATATGAGAACGCCTACAGACCAAGTCTCGTTATTAATAACACTGATTGCACGATCTATATGGCAACATGATATATGTGCGTGTTTGGATCAAGGCTAGATAAATACGTTATGAAACAAAACTTTTCTCATATATTTACTTCTCATACACCATAAATTACATTGGAATAACATCTTCTCACACTAATCCTTCATAGGCATATAAAAAGCTTATCAATAAGGCATATTTTTATTTCATTATTCCTCTACAGGTATATCTGCCATTGCTAACAAACCGTCAAACAGCTTAATGTCCAGCTAATGCAGTCTTTCAATCATAAACCTACTTAATCCATAATATTGCAAACGGCAATTATTTATTCATCTTTTCTAAAAAATAATGAATTTTTAATAATTGTATTATAAAATAGGGTTAATGTAATGTGCCTTGTTTTACTAGAGGAACGTTCAACACCAAGTTTTTTTTTTTAGGTGTAAAAGTGACTATATGGCTACCAAATTGATGTAAAAGTCACATTTACCGTTAATGGAGGATAAGGTCGCCATGAACGCCATGAAGGATTGAATAATAGTGCCAATTAGGGGTGTTCAAGAAGCCCAAGGCCCGTTGCGCCCGTCCAAGCCCGTCAAAAAAATGCCCTGCCCAGCCCAAAAAAATTTGGGCTAGGCATTTTGCGAGCAGGGCCGGGCATCAGGCAGGGTATGCTACCCTGCCCATTTGGCCCTGCCCGGTACTGTGTGTGTATGTGTGTAATCTATTGTCATATTGTGCATATATTTTTTTAAAAAAAAATCTATCGGTATATTTATTTTAATACTTTAATTCAAGGATTTCCAGCTGAATCGGTATGAACTTTTTTGTCTTTAGGGATGAGGTTGAATTACCTTTCTTGTAATTGAATTTATATTTAATAATGATGAATGATTTTATTAGCTAGGGATATGAAATCGTATTTTCCTTCTTCTGTTTTTCATATATATTTTTTAAAAATTCTAGGTTTCTTAAAATTTTTTATTTTATACATGCATATTTATTTATATGGATGTCTATATGATAATATAATCAATAACTTGACATTTTCTGATCCGAAATACCTGGCTGGATGATATTTTTCCTTATACAATCCATTAAATATCTCGGTCCCCTAGTTCATATTTGAATAGAGTACATTGATTGTGGGTTAAAATTAATTGAGGACCATTTTTGAACTTTAATTTCTGCTCCTTAATTAATCTTTATTTTTTAAATAATGGCTGATAGCTCTTCTTAGAACATAGAAGAACAAACGAAGGTGACGTCATGATGTGGGTGGATATGTCTCATGTAAAGATTGAAGTTTTTTTTTATAAGTGTGATAGGTTATGGCCACTTGGGCATGTAAGGCCTACCCTACCCTGCCCATTATCGCTCTGCCCAAAAATGTTCGGGCTTTTATCGGGCAGGGCCAGGCATCGGGCCGCATTTTGCTGCCCATTGATCTTCCGAGCAGGGCATCGGGCAAGGGTCTCGCCCTGCCCATGAACACCCCTAGTGCCAATGGAGTGTGAAGAAGCTAAGTGTAAGAAGTTATCAAATTTAACTATAAACTCGATCAGTCCCTTGTCAAGACTAAATTAAGAAGTTATCATTTTTTTTACCTTTAGAGTTGAACAATCTCTTGCAATGAAGAATGGAGCTTTTGGATCCCATCGTATTGCAACTGCAACGTATCATCTTTCTTTCTCACCATCCGGAGACCCGATCTCAGTGACCATGGACGCTAATTTGCTCTTCCCCAAATGCTTACATGCACCACAAAACCTCACCAGAACATTCCCCTGTTTCTCTCTTTTCAAAGAAACAAAGGCAACTGAAGGAGACGATGTGGTTGAAGCAAAGGATGATAAATCTCCAGAGAACTTCACCTTCTCGCCATTCTTCCCTAAAATCTTCACATACAAAAGCTTTATCAGCTTCAAGAACCTCTGCAACACCTCCTTCGAGAACCTCTCCAATCCGCTTCCATGGCTTCTCGAGGTACTAGCACTTCTGCTAAGCGAAGGAGAAAACAGAGAATCTTCCATTTGCTGTACTTTGTGAGCCGACATTTCCTTGTTCTTCTTGGACATGAAGATTTTGAAGCTTGGAGCAAATTTGAGGAGAGAAATGGGAGATTGAGGCTTAGAAAACATGCTCAATTGGTTGGAAATAGACTCATTAGGTGGCAAAAAAGAAATAAGTTTCCTAGAAACTTGACCATGGTGAGATTCAAAGTCTTTGCTTTTATTGTAACTTGTCTTTTGGGTTGAGGTTGATTTTGCTGTTGTCGTTTTCATATGTGTAAATAGTGAACTCCAAATCGAAAAAGGCGTCATCTTCTTCAGAGGCATATGATAAGTATATATTTTATAATTATAAATTTTAAGATATATTGGATTGAATTTATTACTATTTTATACTTATTTAATTATATTGATATATTTTTCTACACTTTAATTAATTATAGGATAAAAGGAAATTTTAATATAAAATCTATTAATATCTTATTTCTATTTTGTAGGAGATATCAATAGATTTAAAAGCAATGAATTAATCGGTCAAAAGTCAAGTACCTCTCACCTTTCTCTCTCTGTCGGCGTGTTCTCTCTTCTGCCTCACGATTTCTCTTCTTCCTCATCTCGCCGACAACATGTTTTACCACATGTTGTCGACGGGCACCTTTCTTCTCCACTACTGCGGCGAGTGGCTATTCAGATCCCAGATCTTCAATATGGGGCCTTCTCCCTCTGGGTTGCAGATGTGAATTATCGTCCCTGTGGCGATTTTCTCCCTCTCCTTTTTCAAATTTGATCTGTCAAGGTAAGAGTTTTCTGTGTTTTTGCTTCTTTTTTGTGGTATGGGATTTTGTGGTGGTATTCTTGTCTTTGGAAATAAACAGATCTGTCAAATATGCTTTCAAATCCTCTTGGTTGAATGGCTATTTGAACGTTATGAGGTCTGATTATCTCTTGGTAGCTCGGATCTGCATTCTTGTGGAAAGATCTAAAGAGGTGTTTTTTGGTGTGTCGTCGAGGTTACCGAATCTGTTTGGTCAGAAAAGCAGAAGTGTTCTTCAGGACATTAAGGGTCTTCTTTCTTCCGAGATTAGGTTTACTTGTATCTTTACCCTACGATGGGGTACCCATTTAGCCGATATAATTGCAACTTTTGCTTATAAGATTGTGTGCCCTTTGAGGTGGGTTTTCCAACCAATACTCTCTTGCTTGTCACTTCTAACCTTGGGTTTCGAGGAGGCCGATTATGTCCATGATTCTACTTCTACTCTTATATTTTTAATGTTATTGTATCCAGTTTATTTTATTGTTATTGTTGTTGTGTTTGTTGTAGCTTTGTTTGTGGTTGTTTTTATGTATTGTATCGGTTTTCAGTATTAATATATATATCCCTTTGAGCAAAAAAAAAAAATCGGTCAAAAGTCAAGCACAAACAAAGCGTGGGACCTACATGAGGAAAAGGAAAAAAAACGCACCACATGAGATACAGATTTCTGCCAAAAGATATGAATTATCATATCTTTAAGGGAAAATCCTCCCCAGGGCTCAATTAAGCAAAAAAATTTTAAAAAATGCCCCAACAACTTTCACATATCAGAAAAGGCTCTAGGGCCTTTTTTTGTATTATTTCAGAAAAACGTAGATGTTAATGGATACTGATTTTGTTGTTAACAGATACTGATTTTGTTGTTAACGGATACTGATTTTTTTGTTGTTAATGGGGTACTGATATTGTTGTTAACGCTTTCGAAATAATACCAGGGCCTTTTTTGATGTGTGAAAGTTGTTAGGGCCTTTTTGAAATTTTTTTGCTTAATTGGGCCCTAGGGAGGATTTTCCCTATCTTTAAACAATTTGGATGATAGCACATGGACCCCACAGCCAAAAAAAAAGAACCCTAACTTGTACTCCCTCTGGTCCTTATTAGGCACCAATTAGCAAGTTTATTTGGTCCTTTTTATAAGGCATTTGCTTGTTCACAATGAGAATTAATTATCTTTTTCCATGTATGCCCCTAGTTAATAAAGATAGTGGGTGAGAGTAATAATTAATAGAATATTGGAATTTAGTGTAATTAATAGGGGTAATATTGGAAATTACTTAAATTCTATAACAACTTTATTGACTTTAACTATTTTTATTAGTATGTAAGAATTGTTAGTTGGTGCCTTATAATAAGGACAAGAGGAGTATCTATTAAAAGGCAGCTACACAAGAGTAGAGGTGAGACACTGAACGGCCAAACAAAAAGAGCGCATTAAAAGAACGCACAGACGAAAACGGAAAATTCAGAACGAAGCATGGAGAGAGCAAAGCTGAAACAGAGGAGCAGCGGTGGTTACACTGTTCATCCTTCCCCTCTTCGGACTGTGAACGATGGGATTGAAGGAGTAGCGGCGAGCACGCGATTTTGAGAACCATTGTGGAGGACTGTTCATCATCGTCAGTCCTGAACGTTGGACCAAGGGAGCTCGTTCTTTCTTAATTCACTGCCTTACTTTGATTCACATTATAGTTTTAAATTTTGGATCTATTGTTGTTGTTGTGATGTTAATTAAAGCATATGGCTAATTTGTTTTGCAACTTAGAGGAGCTATGGACTTATTATTGATGGATTAAATTTAGTTTTCATTATTTGGTTATAATTAATATTAATTTTGGTTACTAAACCTTTTTTAACTCTATACATTTAGTGATTTAGTGATTGACCATCATTAAATATGAATTCGAGCATTAGGATTTACTTTGACAAATGGATTTTAATTGGGCTCTGAGATTAAATAATGTGGGATTAGATTATGATTTAATTTACTATTAGGATAGACATATACTTAATAGTCTCATATAATTGTTGAAGAGTGTGTCCGAGTTATGTTGCCTCCTCTTGAATAAATTTGTTAGACATAACAATTTCTACTTGAGAGACTGTTGTAAATGGACCGACAGACACTTATAGCTATCTATACTCGAGATTAACAAAATTGATATTAAGGCTAATTAAATTAGTGAAATAAAGGTTTATGAAGTTAATTAGGGATTAGTGACTCTGGGTTGTTCATTTGATTATTGTGGTAATTCGTTTATTTTGATTTTCTTGTCTTTTCTCTTAATTAAATTCAATTTGGTTTGCTCAACTTGAACAAAAGTGTGAAATTAATGCTTAACTGAAGTTGTGAATACCAAGTCCTTGTGGGAATAATATCTTACTTACCCTTTAAAAAAAATATTATTTAGTTATATATAAATTTAGAAGTATAAACTTTAAAGGTATTTAAAATTCTCCATTTTAATGAAGCTTTTAATTAGGTTTTAGGCATTATCAAACCTTTTGAAACGCTAGGCTCAAACCTAAGCTCGAGTTTTAAATCTCTATTATAACCCAACCTATTTCCACCCTACAAATAACCCTTCCCTTGATGACTCATGAGGAGAATCTAGCTAGTATTGATCCTCACAAAATATTGTGCAGCAGACTTAGATCTCAATCCCAGATAAGCCCTTGCAACTTGAAACGTCCTTCACTAGATTAAATTTTATCTGATTATTGAACTACTGTTCAGAAAAGGGTAACAAAATGCCAATAATTTCCTTACAGACTACTCCTCCAGTCCTAAATATGAAACATAAATATGAGACATCGTTTGATGATGTCCTGTTAAATGTCATTTTTTTTAATTATTTGCAAGTCTATTCTTGCTATCTGGTAGGGCAAGTAGCATATATAGCGTAGGATCTGACTCTGTTAAGCACTGGACGGTAACAATGGTGCGCTTATAAAGTGGATTTTTGAACACCAGGAGCTGCATGAGGCTATTCCTCCTCCTCAAGGCTACTTGGACCTTGTCACTAAGATGACTAATGAAGGATATTATTGAAGCCCAAGCAGCCCACACCATCATTCTTTAGTGTATACGTGGCAAATTTGTAGAGGGCTGCGATCCTAATATAAGAACCTGTACTGTACATATAATGAAAGCTTATAGAGGTTCTTACCTTATAGTGAAATTTAAACTTGCAACTTTATGATCATAAACCAACTACTTTACTAATTCAACCAATCTTTTTTGGCTTGAGGACAAAATTATTTCAATACAGAGTCTGACATATGGTGGGTCTTGAAGGAGGCAGGGTGTTGATGAAGGTGGAGGGTAATCTAGTCCAAATGAAATGAAGCTTTTTTGGTTTTGCGTGGGAATCAAGATCCACGAAGTATTTGGTACGTGTCATGATTTTAGTAAACTGGTATTAATATCCAAAATTTAACACTAATATTTTAAAATTTGACAGCAGTCAGCAGCACAACTTGAAAAATATCACTTTCAAATTTCATAATTAGTATCAGTGTCAAATTATTTAAAGAAACCTGTGTGTCTTGGCTTAAATGTTAGAATCTTCGAGTGCTCAACTGAAATCTAGACTCATAATGTAACGTCTTCTTCGTTTTTTATCACCAGGTGTGAAAATGTCATTACAGTATCATCAACAAGCCAACAATGTGATTATTAAATGAAAACATGACGAAAGTGGCAGTATATATTATATGGGCAAAAGATGAATAAAATGTCCGTCATGCCCTCGGGATACTGTTGAGAAAACTTGTACATAGTAGGTGCAAACTTTTTAATATCTGGAGATCAGTGAGATATATAGAGAAGGAGGAGTAAGAAAGATGGCCTCTCAGGTAGAGAAGATGGAAACTGATGTGCACATAAAGGCTTCTCCTGAGAAGTTTCAAGATGTTTTCTGAAACAGGACCCACCACATCGCCAATGGAGTACAGGAGGATCCATCGTCTTATGGAACTATGTTCATGGTGATTTTTCATTAATTAATTATCCTTTATTTGTTTTCTTAAATAATCATATACCCCTTTAATATAAGAGCTAATTTACTTTTTTTAAAAGATTATTAAAGTTAAATAAGTTATATTGAAGTATTTATATTTATTATTTTTTTCCATACTAATTTGTCTCATTTATAAAACTGATGTACAATGTAATGATATGCAATACTCCTTTTGATTCTTTTTATAAGCCACCAATTGCTTTTTCTCACAAACTAAGGAATGAAAGTTAATTCATTAATTAGGTCCAAAATTAATAAATGTTTTCAACTTCACCCTTATTTTAATGATATAAATTTAAATGAATTAGTTAAAAATGAGGGCATAATAGGAAAATAATAATAAATGAGTTAGTTAAAGTAAGTTGATGTCTTATAATAAAAACAAAAAAATGTTGGTAGTATGTGTCTTATAATAAGGATAAGAGAGAGTATATAACATAATTCAATAACTTATTTAACTTTCTTTATCTTTTTTAAGAAAAGTCAACTAGCTCTACCTAAAGGTAGTATGTATACATATATATAGTGCTCCGATTTAATTTGTTAGCTGTTATAGACTCATATATGAGACTCAATTGTTGAATGGCCCAAGGAGGGCAAGTTAATTATACTAGGATATGCCTACAATAAAGGAAGATCCTGACTAGCCGAGAATTAAGGCCATAATCATGATCAATGAGGCCGATAATTAAAACTATCATTAAGGTGAGGCAACACAAATATATGAGCTACGAGGCGCATAAAGCCCAATAGTCCAAATCCCAAGGTAACTTCTATAAATATGAGATAAACCTAAAAAGTACACATATTCTATTCATCATTTTTATTATTCAGTCTCACTGTGCACACATTCCACCCGTTTTGGCTAGACGTCATTATTGTGCACAGTCATCTATTACTATTCTCAATATCTACTTTATAGATATCTGGGAGAGCCATTTGATATTCCCTTTGGTATCTGTCTTGATCCAATACAAACTCATTAGTCCATTGAGGTTAAACATATGCTATTTTCAGTATCTGCTTTATTGATATCTGGGAGAGCCATTTCATATATTCCCTTTGGTATCTGCCTTATAGATACCCTAAAGAAGTTGTTGACCCAATAGAAACTCATGAGGTTAGACATTTGTGTTCTACACAAAACATTGGTTAATAAATGTCAATAAAATAAGTGTGGCCAAGCAAGCAGATGGTAGAAGCTAGCAATAGACAGAGAGAAGAACAAGATAGTATTCAAGGTGATAGAGGGAGATCTGCCGGATGACTACAAGAGCTCAGGTTCATAATCGAAGTGAGAGAAGCAGCAACACCCCAAAACGGCAGCGTTGTGCATTGGACCATGGAATATGAGAAACTCAAGGACCACGTACCTGATCCTCACACTCTCATGCTTGCAGCTGGCTATCAATGTGAGCAACGACATTGATGCACACCTTTCTCAGACCAACTAATAATTAAGCTATTTTCACTGCTTCTCGCCTTAATTAATAATAAGACAGCCTTTTCGGCTACGTGTGTGAACTGTGTAAATCTGTTTGTGAGGATCTTGTGCTTCAAGTCTATTGCCCCATATCAAAATTCCAATTGACACATAGAAGAAACACATAAAACATTAAAAAAAAAAATGTTAATGCTATGATGATCAATCATGCATAATTGCAAATTCTAGACGTAAATATTTAACATAATAAAAGTACAATCACATAAATAAAGGCCCTAATATATCAGGTCCAAAATGTTTACTTAATTCCATATGCCTATAATAGCATCAAGATCGATAGTGATTCAAAGTGATAGCTGCGTCACAAAGGTCACATTTGCTCCTGTGCTGCATCACAACAACCAATATCATTATTTGCTCGTGAGGGAAACTGAAGAAGTTCCAGAAGATGAATCATTAAGCTGACAAAATTGCTTTGTCTTTTTCAAGTGGATGTATCAACTTAATTTGCATGATTTCATTGACTCCACGAAGTCCCTTCTTTAATTGCTGAGTTTTGCACACCGTGATTTTGAAATTTGAGTTTTATTTGACTCTATTAGCTTGTGATTTTCATATGTATGTTGACATTAATTAGTCTTCTTCCCCAGAGTTAACTGCCTACTTCAACTCTGATCGGGCATCGTCTGAATGACTAATATGTGCAAAGGGATAACAAACTTCCTCCTATTAATAAAAATTAACTCATTTGTCTGTAATGGGCAAAACACAGCAGAACAAAATTAATTTCCCTTCGACAATCAACATTAATTTTGGCCAAAAAGAACAATCAACGTTACCAATTTTTCTTATATCAGGTTGAACTTAGATTTGATACCGGCCACTTGTAATATCCTTGACTAGCTCTTGCCAAAAATATGCCCATGATATGGTCTTGTGTGTACCGTGTCTAGTGTTTTGAGCTGTACGTTTTGGTTGGAACAATGGTCTTCTATATGAGTATCTTTTGAAAGAACCGCCCAAATATTATGCATATATAAATAGTTGGGTGTTTAAATTTTTTTACCTCCCGTTTTGCCCATATATTAAAACAGTTGAAATTAGAACAATCTACCCTTACATATGGGAAATAATGGAAGATTTTTTTTAAAAAAAAAAAACCATTAAACAGTTGTTGAACTCTACCATATTAGAGATACCATACGTACATACGGGGGTAATGGAGAGGAACCAGTTTCAAGATAAATTAGGAGAGTTCTTCCAAATCTAAACCGTCCAAATCAAATATGAACAATTCATATTTAATTTTTTTTTCAACTATCAATTTTTAAATAAAAAAGTCATTTTAAAAAAAATGTTGATTAAAAGATTATCTTTATTTTACATTCTCTATCCATTAAAATAATTTTTTTTACAAAAACAAAAAGTAAAAGAAATTAAATATGAACCGTCCAATTCCTATTTAGACGGTCTAGATGGCAAGAAGTTTCCCTACACAAGGTCCCTGGGATGAATAGGGAAACTGATTCCGTAATAAAATAATCAAAGTATAGCATAGCATGATACGAGCAAGTATTAATAATGGAGGCAAAGCTTTGAGAAATGATCATATTGGCTAATATTATTATGTTTGAAACATTATTTGCAAAAGATGGTTGTACATAGTGTGATTAGAAGAGTATGTGGGCAATGTTTTGAAAATTGGATTGGACCCGCTAGTTCAATATAAAAACCGGTGAAGTGGAGTTTGGAATCAGACATTGAAGAAAAGCGGCTGAGTTAATTTGTCTCAGTCCGATAATATGGTTCATGGATTTCTAGTGTTTATATAGGCACAATTGAGGCAACAAACCTGCCCCCTAACTAAGATAATGATCTAGATTAAATCTATCTAAATCCCTTGAAGTTCTAGGGATCAAGGAAAATATTGCAATGTAGACGCAAGCCGTTGAAAATGCAACAAGAAGTTTGATGACAGTAAAACAAGAATTCGAGAAAGAGTTGATTACATAAAGAAATTGGGTATGCAAAGTTCAACTAATCTGTCTTCGATAGAAGGAAAGATAATGAAAGACTCGTCTCTTTTGCGGAGAATTGTGGAATATTAACACTCAAGTCATTTGATCTTAATTCATATTAACCACACTAGTTAATTCATTTGATTTGATTTTCATCCAGCAATATTGTGTGTGTGTGTGTGTGTAGGCCACGTGATGCTAGTTTATGGCTTGCCTTGTAATTTTCGTCATGTAGTTTCGAATTCAAAATTTTTTCGGCTGCTTTTAAATAAATTACTGAGTACAAACCCTGATTTCAAGAGAGAACACATCTGACCAAAAACAGAACAAAGCACAAAATTAGGTCAAGAGAGAATCTGACAAATGGTGGGGTTAATGAAGGTGGATGGTAATCTAGTCCAAACAACAACAACAACAATATCGTGATCCACGGGTTATTTGGTAGCTGTCATGATTTTAGTAAACTAATATTAATATCCAAAATTTAATACTAATACTTTAAAATTTGACAGCTGCGCAACTTGAAACTATCACTTTCAAATTTCATATTCTCAGTGTCCAACTATTTAAAAAACCTTGTGGCCTGGCTTAAATTTTAGAATCTTGGGGTATTAAAACTGAAACATATTGGTCTGAAAATGTCAGTATAGTTTCAATAAGCTAACAATGTGATTATTAAATGAAAACGTGATGAGAGTGGCAGTATATATATATTATATGGGTCAAAGATGAATAAAATGTCTTTCATGTCCTCGGCATAGCGTTGAGAAAATTTGTATATAATAGGATCAAACTGCACCGGAGATTTCTGCAACTTGTTCATCTGTGTAGATCAGTGACATACAGCTAGCAGAGAGAGAGCGAAGTGAGCGAGATGGGTTCTCAGGTAGAGAAGGTGGAAACTGATGTACACATCAAGGCTTCTCCTGAGAAGTTCCACGATGTTTTCTGTAATAGGACCCACCATATCGCTAATGTTTGCCCTGAAAAGATTCAAGGCGTCGATCTTCACGAAGGCGAATGGGGTACTGAAGGATCCATTGTCTTCTGGAACTATGTTCATGGTGATTATGATTCATTAATTATCCTTTTACAGTTTACTACGAGTAGTATTTGTTTTCTTAAATATACACGTCCAGTACTCAGTTTTGTTAATTAATATATGTGTAAACAAAATAAACAGATGGGAAGACGTGTGTGGCGAAGGAGGTGGTGGAAGCAATAGACAGAGAGAAGAACAAGATAGTATTCAAGGTGATAGAGGGAGATCTGTTGAATGACTACAAGAGCTTCAGGATCACAATTGAAGTGAGTGAAGCAACAGCCCAAAACGGCAGCGTTGCGCATTGGACCATGGAATATGAGAAGCTCAAGAACCACGTACCTGATCCCCACACTCTCATGCAGCTGGCAATTGATGTGAGCAACGACATTGACGCACACCTTTCTCAGACCAACTAATTAATTAAGCTGCTTTCACTACTTTTCGCCCTAATCAGCAATAAGACAGTCTTTTCGACTGTGTGTGTGTGAGAGAGAAGTATGTATATGGGTTTGTGAGGGTCTTGTGCTTCGTTCACAAATGATTTCCCTCATTAGGTATCCATATAGTATATTGCTTATAATTTGGTTTGTGATTAAAAGCTTGGGAGTCGCAGTAACCATTAATGTAACATGGGTGATGTTACTGTGCAGCGTGTTCGGTTGAGTGGCCTTGTCAAAGTGATGTGATTAAGCATCAAATCATATATGTATCTTCTTTCGTGTTTAAAATATGTACTCCCTCTCTCCTATCCTTAATACTATATTTATGTTTTAATATAAAATCTAATTGACTTTTTGAAAAAGATTTGGGAAGTTATATAAATTAATTTAAAGTATTTTTAAAAAATCTTTTTATACTAAACTAATTTATATAAACCAATATATAACCAAATAATACACAATATATATTATAATTAACTAACTTATTTAGTTTGCTTAATCTTTTAAAAAAAAGTCAACTATGACTTATATTAAGAACCCAAGAGAATACAAAACATATTTATATAATTTGAATAGATTAGGAAATTTAGTTAAGTTAGTTAATATAACACGTATTTTCTAAAATACTCTATTCATCTTCCTAAATTTGCTTGTTTCCCTCTCTTCATTGATTATTATTGAGGAAGTATCAATATAGTTAAATTATGAAAAGAATGTCAAATATGAAAAGCATATCTTATATGTTGGACCAATATTAATTTTCAGATTTACCATATATTAAGGACAAGAGGGTGTACATCATTGTACATCATTTTTGCGAGAAACAATTATTCCTCTCTCTCTCTTTTAATTACTGTATATTTACATGCATGTTTTAATTTGTTAATTGATTATTTATGATTAGTGTTACCAAAATAGGTAAGCGTGGCATACAACAAAACACTTGATCAGCGCCATAAAAAAAAATACTCTTGATTATTTTTTCATGTATTTTGACGGTATTCATTTTTTGATATCATCTTCTGATATCCAATTCAAGGTTCGTGACTACCCTTCAATATAAATTTCTCCTTTTAAATTCGAACTTAAGATCCAACAAGATCTAGTGAGATCTTACACCACTAAACAAATTCTATTATCTGATATCCATTATGTGTGTTGTGGATGACAGCTCCATTGGTTATAACTTATCTTGAGCAATTGCTTCAATTAAGATCAAAGCAATTAGTCATAATTGAGCCCAACAATATATGCATTATTGTCAACTTCTATTGTCAAAGCCCAGGCATCATGGAATATGCAATATCAACATAACAGAATGCCCCAGGAGAGGCCTGGAGAATGGATTATTTTATCTATATATATCATAATTATACTAATTTTTCCCTTACATCACATGACATATGCAGGGAATTAATTTAGAGTGTGGCTAGTTAATGTTATTAATATGCAAGGAAGATCACTTATTTTAAAAAACCCACCATTCCTTTGAAGGTCTCGAGGGGTCACATCGGCCATTTTCAACCATCGTGTCGCTGTCTCTAAGGTAAGATAAGATCAGAATATGCGTTGAGATCCTGTCTAGAAATTCTAAAATACTCACTCCCCAATCATCTCTAGGCACATAAAATCATAAATACATACTTTCGTACATGAAGTTCTTAACATAAATCACATGGGTTTAAAAAATAAAATGGAAGGAAAATGTTTGTGACACCTTGAGGTGGAACCTCAGTCCCAAAACTTAATACGCTTCTGAGTATTGCACCCATATCCCCTCGATGTCACTGATTCAATGGTTCTTGAACGGTTTGGTTATTTTTAGGAGTGGGTAACATAATCCAGTTTCCGTGGCTGACTAGACAGTTACATCCACCTAATTAATACGAGTGATTATGCTTATCACAGAAATATACCAACTACATCTCCAGATGGGCTGGATCAGACCTAAAACCATGTTGGTTTAGGCCCATATCAAAAGACAAGCAATTTGCCAAGCCCGTGTATAAAGCTTAGGCCTAGCCTTTGAGGGCATAGGTCTCACAAGATGGCCTTCAAGTAAACTCACAGACCAAAACTGCATGCTGTCTGTGGCCAGGGTGATACCACATTTAGTGGATGATAGTGTATTGAACTTAATTACTTCTAGTTAAAGGATACCTATGTGTCTGGCCAAAAAAAAAAGGTATATTCGAAAAGAACAACAATCATCACAATTCTTGGTTACTACTTACGAGCCCAGATCATTTATTAAACGGACAATGACTCACCATACTGACTTGTTCTGCTTCTACTCTGCAGAATACAAACTGCTCGATAGTCTCAGATTATGAAAATACATAGAATAAACATCACACGGGTAAAACCGTGGATTCATAATGGAAATATCCTTCCACACATTACCCTTACATGACTCATGAGGAGGGTAATCTAGTCTAGTCCTAATTCTCACTAAACATTGTGCAGCTAGCAGACTCAGATCTCAATCCCAGATAAGCCCTTGCAGCCTGGAACTTCCTTCCACTCAATTTCGACGACTACGTAGCCAGATTCCACATTTCTCAAAGCAAGAGTCATTTCTTGGGTGACTTTTCCGTTCTTCAATATGCAGCTGCTCTCCTCAGAAAGGTAGTTTTTCCCATCCGGTTGAACTTTTTTTGCTACACTGCCATTTGGGAGGTTGGCCAAGTTCATCTTTAAACACTGAAGATATGGCTTTATATCTATTACTGCATCCCCCATTTTGTCATCCGCAGTGAATGTGTCTTGGTCAAAAACTGCCTGCAAGAGTCAAGCAAATTAAATTTCATAGCCACCATCTACAACTACAAGTGAGCCTGAGGATATGACCTAGACTTAGATAAAGTTCTTTAGGTGTCTGTTATCAAATATCTCTGCTAAGAAAGTTCAGCAGTAATACCATATGTGATAATTATTTAATAAGAGAACTTAATGGCATAAACACTTAAAAACAACTTAAAACGCAGTATCACTGAAGGTGTGAGGCAGTTTGGTTTAGTACTTACGAGATGAATTGGAGAGTTGACATCCTTAACAGAGAGAGTTAATTCATCATCCCACTGAGGGTTGCGGGTATTCTTAATGACACGAGTCTTCACTTTCTATTCCAACATGACATAAACTTCAAGTCAAGCAAGTTACAGCAACAAAATGTGGAATCGATGATATGCTCAAGCAGAGTCGAGAAATTCAAACTTCTCAAGTTCAAATTGTTGTGATAATCTTTCAAACAATATCCATGTCAGTTAGTCATCAAGAATGTGATGATACTTTACATATAAAAGTGGGGCATAAAACAGGTCATAGTAGGATTATCAAAAGAAGGTATCCATAATCCACTTCATCCTTCAAAATTGACTAAAAACTTCAAGAGCTTTTACATGAAAAATCCAGATCGGCCATGAAGATTCCACGGTGCTATCACTAAGTTCAGAATAGTTCAAGCTGTAATTACCATGAAGTCATTCTCACTGTTTTGCACAATTAAATAATAGTAAGAAAATTCTAATTTACCTTCAGAATTTGAAAACCCCAAATCAGTGCTAACCAAGTGTAGTAAATGGTAATCAAGTGTAGTAAACAAGATTTTGATATTTTCAGGGTATTTTTCTGGAATTTCCCCAAAATAATATGATGGAGTTGTTAACAGCCATATGCGTTTTGCCAAAATAAACAGCTACACACATCAGGCTTCAAATTTGAATTTTTCAAACATATGATTGTGCATTAAATTATATGATACCAGTTCCAGAAGTACATACTATATAGAAGCTGATTTGCACGGAGAGCGTCCAAAAGGATGCTTTCCATCTCAGGAATGTAGTGCAGAGGCAGTATTTATGAAACAGAGAGAACTCATGGAAAGAAACCAGAAAGTACTAAAAATTTTTGAAAACACCTAAACATTCCAGAAGGGAAAGTTGGGAAAACTATAAAGATAACAAAATTCTCCAAATTCTTGGAGGCATTGAGTATTATAATTATAATTATCTACAACAACCCATTTCAAGAAGAGGAGGCAACAAAAATAAAGCTGATTCAGAACCAGGCACAGAACAAGGTTGTACTAACCTGATCGCCCGAGGTGACAACGACATAAGGGTCACTGCTACGAGTATCACGAATTGCTAGAGAAATGCCCTTTTTGATGCGAAGTTTGAGAAGACCCAAGATGCTATCCATTGCAGAGTGGCTGAGAAAATCACAGGAGGAAGAAGAGGGATGAAGCTAGGATTCAGAGGGAGCGGCTTATATTCAGAAAGTGAACGGACCTCGTGAGACTTTATATTATCATAGTTCATAGTTATATATACACCTAAAGTAGGGGGTAATTTGGTAGTGGCTCTAGACTTTAGAGAAACAGTGAAATGACATATCAGGAGAAAAAAGTCACTGAAATGATGAAGGGACGGACTAATGGAGCCTAAATGTCATCGGAACCTCCGGACACTGCCCATCTCACAAAGTTGAGTGGTTGTCCTAGAAAGACCTGGCTTTGGTCCTTTTCGCCTTATCATCCGCAGCGCTCCAATTCATTAAACGAAGCCGTTTTGCCCTAACTATTTTAGCTGCTGTGCTGTTGTTTTTTTTGTTAAAAAAAAAAATCAGAACTCTTACGGTTACTAAAATGATACTTGAGGATACTGCTTTATACTTAAAAAATATTTCATAATCTTGTAAAATTATTTTAGAATCTTAAAAAAAATTTCACAGTAGTGACCAGTACTAAAAAGATACTTTAAGATACTGGCTGAATACTGAAAAAATATCTCATGATCTTAAAAAATTATTTTAAGAGTTTAAAACAATATTTCAAGATACTGAATGTTACTAAAAAAGTTACTTCAAAAAAATTTTTCAAGATCCTAAAATAATCTTTTAAGATCATGAGATATTTTTTTAGTACTGAGCCAGTATCCTAAAGTATCTTTTTAGTACTAGTCATTATAAAATATTTTTTTAGATCCTAAAATAATTTTAGAAGATCATGAAATATTTCTTAAGTATAAATCAGTATCTTCAAGTATCATTTTGGTAACAGTCAGAGTTCTGAAATTTTTATTTTTAAAAAAAAAAACAACAACACAGCAGATAACTATTTTGGCACAAAACAGTACCGTTTAATGAATTGAAGCGCAATCGGATGATAAGGTGAAAAGGACCAAAGCCAGGTCCGTCCTAGAAGCTCAATACTCACACACACGTTTTTTATTGCAAACAAGGCATGCTTGGTAGGGACACGTGAGAAGGGAAAATGAATAAGTTTTTTTATGTGGGAACCTTTTTATATTTAATCTCATTTATTTTAGTAGAGTTCTCCACCAATCCAGAGTACATAAATCTTACTTTAAAATTAAGAGGATGAGATTCTACTAAAATAAATGAGAACTCTTGTTTTTATGCGAATATTAGCACTTTTAGACATTTACTTCTTGTAAAATATTTTTTCTATAATGCAGAAATATAGCATTAAATTTGAACTTATATGATAAATTCAAACTTATGTAATAAATTTAAACTTATGTGATGAGTTTGGATTTGACAGAAGAATATTTTAGATAAATTTGAACTTGGTGAAAAATTTTAGAAAAATTTAAACTTGATAAGAAGATATTTTTAAAAAATATATTTTAGCAAAAAACATATTTTCCTTTTTATTGTGAATTAATTACTTTGGAAGTTAAAGTGGACATTTACTGAATATTTATCAACTATTACCCCTTCATTATTTTGTTCATATCAAACAACTCATTATATTTTCCCATCTCTCAAAATGTTATCTTCCCCTTCTTTCCCTACTCTGAGTTTCATTCTCTCTTCAAATCTTTCAGGTACCAAATGGGCCCTAATTGTTTGTTTCGGATCAAGTTTGTAATTTTTAAAAGTGTTTATTTACATAAATCAAAATAAAATTTTTCTCACATATTTATCTTATCCGTAGATCATAATTAAAAAGCTGTTTTTAAATACTCTAATCATTATTTTTAACAAGTATAACTCAATCTAAACCTATTTATATTAAAAAGGTAAATTATAGTTAGATTAATATTTAACTGTTTAAATTACCTGGCATGAATTTTTATATTTAAGATTTAAACATTTTTTTTTAGATCCAACTTTGTCGGATAGATTGTATTTTTTTGCCCAAGTCATGAATAGATTTTAGGAGGTTTTGAAATTAAATAATAAGTGAAGTTATTTATTTTATTTTATTTTTTAAAAAAAAAAGCTAATAAACGTGGAACGCGTGGGATTGTTTTGGCAGGTTGCTGGTGTCTCCACTGGCGCGATCACCGCGGTGAATTGTCATGCCAAGCCATGTGTTCAGCTGATTTCATGGATTATTAAAAGTTTTGGAAGGGTTCGATACTAGTCTCTTACTAAGGTCAGGGCACAGCCCCGGGTTCTATGAGTACTTAGAGGAAATTTACGAGATCGCCTACCAAAGAAGTCCCAGCGACAATAGAGAGATCGAACTCACAATCCAATGGTCTAATCCTAAACCCCTTACCATCTATATCAACTCTAACCGCGTGGCTGTCCCATTTATGATTTATCCCCGCTTTGTCGCCTTTCCAATTAAATGTCTCTTGTGTTTTTTCCCCCACCCCAAAAAATGTCTCTTGTGTTTAATCCAGGTCAAAATAAATTTTTTGTATATATTTATCTTATAAATCATAAAAACTATTCTTGAAAACTAATTAAACATGCACTTAAATAAATGAAATGGCTTTGTAGTATTGGGGATAATGAAGTTGCAAATCTGCAGCATAGGTGTTTTGCATCGGAGGAAAGGCGCTCCCATTTTTTGGAAGCAATTTTTCAAATAACTGAGCGCTTAATAGACAAAATTTGACTTCCCCATCCATTCAATCAGATTCTAGTGATGCCTTCATTTTCCCAGTCAGCTTCCAACTTGGACCCTTTCTCATCCCTCACACTTCAGATTCCCTCCAACCGACTCTGCCTCCCACTTACAAAGAAACTGATGGATTCCTCAACGTGTGGTCCCTATAAATCCAGCCATCTCCATTTTTCAAAACAAAAATTCATATATTCCCACCCTATATTCTTGCTTTTAAGAAATTGACCCCTCAGAGTCTCAAACTTCTGGGATGTTCGCCGACTGTGACGAGTTTCAATATATGGGCCATCTTTCTTGGGAACGGCCCATACTAGAAGCCCAACCTATTCATTATTAGGCCCAATTCTACCAACTTCGCCACAGGACCCAGAAGTCATTGTATTTCTGCCTAAAAGCTGAGTGCTGATGGTTTCGAAATACAAAATAAATAGTATGACTTGTCATAAATGTCATACATTCTTATCAAAAATAAATGTTATACATTGAGTGAATACAGACCATTATTTATTTTATAGATTTAAAATGAATACAAATTTGGGGCTGGTTTTCAATTGAAGTGACACGTAGGTAACATAAAATATAAAGATAGCATTTGTATATATCAACTTGTGATTATTTTAGTGGTGCCAGTGGCATTTTCAACGCAACCCGAGACTTGCTAACAACATGGAAGCCGATTTCGAAATGTCTAAATATAAAAATATATTTCTTAATTTGATATCTGCCACTTGTGATGAGTTATCACTTATCACTATTTTAGTTTTAGTTTTATAAATACAATATAGTTTTTTATTCTTTTAAACAAATTCAGATAAAATATAATTAACAAGAGTTAGCTGAAGGTCAACCAAAAAAACAAGACGAGTTAGTTGACTCTTCGCCGGCTAATTGCTCGACAGCCCGCCAACAGTGAAACGAACGAACTTGCCTGATTTTTCAGAATTCATTGTCAGTTTTTTTTTTTTTCCTCCTGAAATTTTAGTATATTCAAAATATACAAATATGTATTATATTTATAGCTAAACAAATAAATTTTCAAAATGGTAGGTATAATATAGGCTGAAATATAATACAGACTCTCTCAAAAAAAAAATGTAAATATGAAATAGATCTATGCGATAACAGGAAAGTCTTAAAAACATTTTACCTTATCCTATACATAGGACAGGAGCCAATATATAGTTATAATCTATTTTAAAAGATGATAATTACGTATAACTACTTATGCCCATTATATATATATATATATAAAACTTTCTAAACGTACATTATTTGTTAATTAAAAATAAATTGAGTCATATCACGCGGGGCTATGGCATTATAAAAACGTGTGTGTATGGTTGATTGATGAATTTATCAAGTTATTTTTATCGATCGTAACAAGTTTCATAACGAAAATATAAAAATTGAACATGATAGTTGAGGCACCAGAAACGAAGAAGTAGAGGTCCTTTGTTTAGTTATTGCGTAACATCATCAACAGCTCTGTAAATCATCGATTAAAAAAAATAATTAAACCAAAAATATTGGCACGTGGAAAATCTTTCATGACCTAAAAAAGGAATGTGAAATATTTGGAATGACCAATTACAAAAGAGGAGGAATCAAAACGAGTCGAGTCAATGATGGGTGAAGAACTGTAGACCACTTGTGTTTAGATGGAAAGAAAAATTCAAAATGATATTCTTCTCTATGTTTTCATCATGAAGGTGGGACCAACACGGTGGAGAGCACGGCTTTCCACGTAGGCAATACCACATTGGATTCAGTCTGGAATTTTCCCATGGAATATATAAAGGAATATCCTATTATTATTATTTTAATTTGTTGTTGGGTTTTGCGGATTTCTCACTGTGAGCCTGAGGTACAACTTAATTCCGTGTCCAGCTTTAGTATGCCAGCTGTGTTACTATCTGGTGCTGGCATCTGCACATTAATTCCTACACCTCCATGCATCATGCAAGCCTCGTTTTCTTGTTCACCAGAAATTACGAAAGCAACCCTGGAATATCCTCTTCTTATCCCTTTTTCTTTTTTTTTTCCCCCTTAATTTGTTATCGGGTTACGAGATAGCAATCCTGTGTTAAAACGCATATTGCCCTTTTTTTTTTTTACTGAAACGGGTAAATTTTGTTCAAATTATTATTTTTCTTGATATAAGATATAATTAATTTAATTAGATTAAGAAAATTAGTTAATATCACGTATATTTTATAAAATGTCTTAATCATTTTCGTTAATCAACTTCTCATTAGGAGATAAATTAAGAAAATAAGGAACAATATACATAATATGTTTTTATTTTTAAGATGAAAATCAATTCCTTAAATATGCATTAATTATATATTAAAGAAGGAGTAAAAGCAAGTTGAGAGGCAAAAGTACGCGAACTAAGATATACTGGAATATACTTAAAGCTATATATTTAATAATGTAGCCTCTAACTAAATTTAATTAATAAAACTTGTAACTTTTTTGGTATTTAAAACCCATCAGTCCCGATTAGATTGGAAAGAAAATATATAGAATCTGACCATCATCGTGAGGATGCGTACTTACGCGAACTTGTGCGTACGTAAAGGCAGGAATGTGATTCGGAGAGCAAGTCGAGAGGCGTGCGTCAGTGCGTGAGATTGCTTGATGCTGCGATGAGGAAGAGTATATATGACCAATTTCAGACCCCTGCTTTTTGTGAAGCAGTACGTAATTCCTCTTTCATGGATGGTTCATATGAGCTCACACGCTTCCTCCTCTAACTTGGTATATGATTCCATCCTAGCTACCCTCTCACTATTATTCAATATTATATTCATCACAAAACGTATCTAATCTTAATCCATGAATTATTAGGCCCATCTTCAACCACTATCCCACTTTATGATGCAGGGATTGCTGTGGAGCATGGATTGCACCACCATATTATCCTCTATAAACAACTAAATATTTAGAATGTATTATCTCATGAGTTCACATTGGTAATCTCACAAGTATGGTGGAATTTATAAATTTTAGAGGCTTTCTCTCCTAATAAACCAGTCTTTTGGGATTTAGCCTTTCTTATGGCTTATAATTATCATATTGATGCTTTTGTTGAGAGCTTGATGTTAACAAAAAATATTACTCATAGAGGGTTTTGACTAGCAAAAAACTGAGTGAAGTGTTGTGGTGTAGAGTTATTAGGGATGTCGGCTCTTGAGGGGCAGCAACGTTATAAGACCCACATTGAGAAATCTCATAAATTGAATGTGTTTATAGATTCAAAGGATTTCCCCTCCCAATAGGCTATGTGCCCAAAGGGGGAGCTAAATTTGAAAATATTGGTCTATCAGAAGGGAGAATTCGGAGCCCTTGTTAGGTACTTTCTAATGGGGTTTATGGTTCTTCCTCCCAATAGGTCGTGTGAGCAGATTTATAAGTTTAATGAACTTATTGTATGCCTAAAGAGAGAGTTCAACATGAAAATACTAGCCTATTGGAAGGGGGAGTTTGGAGCCCTAGTTAGGTACTTTATAATGGGATTTATAAGTTTAAGAGATTAATTCTACCTCCCAAATAGATTGTATGCCCCAAGCAACAGCACAATTTGAAAAGACTAACTTGTTGGAAGGGAGAGTTGGGAGGCCTCTTGTAAATTTGATTACATAAACTTAAAATTTGTCTAAATAATTTGATTCCCCATTTTAATTTGCAAATCAGAACTACCATACCCGTTGTCAAACTTACAATGCATATATTATGATCCAAACAAGGATTAATTAAAGGGTTAAGTTACAGAAATATACATATGGTTTTTCTAAAAGTGTACCCAACATTAAATGTTTTTTTTTGTTTTGTTTTTAAAAGTAACTATATAATTATAAAAGTGGAGCAAAAATATCCATTGACCATTAGTTTGACTTTTTGAATTTTTAAGGCTGATATGAATAATAACTCAACTAAATTTTATTCTAGTTGACAATGGAGAATTGAAGAAAATTATAAAAAAGGGTTTAGATAGTTTTGAAAATTACAGAAAAGCGTCAACGGCGACAAAGAGGCAGAGATGGGTTCCCCAATGGATAAGACAGGGATTAGAAGAGAGAACGAGAATTAGAAAGAGAAGGGCTGAACTGTAATTTTCAAAATATATAAGTCACTTTCTATAATTTTCTCTCGTTCTTTACACCGGCTATGATGAAAATTTGCTGATACATCGTCCATGTCAGCCTTAAAAATACCAAAAATTTAAATTAATGTTCAGCTAACGGTTAATGAGTATTTTTACTCTAGTTTTGTAATCATATAATTACTTTTGCACAAAAAAAACACTTAATGTTAGGTTTACTTTTGGAAAAATCACACATATATTTTTACACCTTAACCCTTAATAAAATTGAAGGCCAACATGTGGTCAGATTGGCAACAATAAATAAATGGGGTCTGGCTTTGGTCCTTTGATCCTCTCATCCGCTGCATCTAAACGATGTCATTTTGGCTTCAAAAAACTAAAGCTGCACCTTCTTTAAAAAAAAAACAATATTTATAGATATTGAATAGTACTAAAAAGATACTTTAAAATATTGAATAGTATTTAAACAATACTTCATGATATTAAAAAATTATTTTAGAATCCTTAAAAAATATTTTAGAGTATTGAATGACACTAAAAAAAATACTTAAGAATACTAACGAGTACTAGAAATAATACTTCATGATTTTAAAAATTTATTTTAGAATCTTAAAAAAATATTTCAGTATAGTGATTGGTACTAAATGGATACTTTAGGATACGGAACAATATTGAAAAAATATTTTATGATCTTAAATTTTAAGGTATTGACCGGTACTTAAAATATACTTTAAGATATTTTTTTCAAGATTTTAAAATAATTTTTGAAGATCATAAAGTATTTTTTTAGTAACGTTCGGTATTCTGAAATATCTTTTTAGTACCGGTTATATTTTTTAAATATTTTTTCAAAATAAAAAAAGTGCAGCTTCAGTTTAAATATTTTTTCGTAAAAAAAAAACGGTGTAGCTTCAGTTTTTTGAAGTCAAAACAACGCCATTTAGATACAACGGATGGGAGGATAAAAGGATCAAAGCCAGATCCAGTAAATAATGATATGAAAGAGAGTGGAGTCAAGGAATTGGTCGGAGCAGCCATTGTCCCTTCCCCTTCTTTCCCGCCCTCCTCCATGGACGAAATTATATTTGAAAATCCATGTTTTACCAAAACTAAATCAAAAAACATTCCTGAATGTACGAAGCGTGAAAATAATTACGATGCCCAAATGAGTTTGAATATACATATGTCTGAAGTCGTGAAGAATCAAAATATTTTATATTCCATTTGTATTGTATTTTTTAATGTTTTTGTAATTTTAATTTTTCTCTTATAATTATCACAACACACACATATACATGTAATATATGTGTATTATTTAATTTAGTAAGATTCACATTATTTTTACTCATTTTTTATCTAAACTTGTTTTTTCAAATAATTATCCGAACAAGTTTAGTTTCAAAAAAGCCATTTATGTTACCACAAATCCAAACATAAATTATATTATATAATCTGACTTTTACTTAATTTTAAGTTTCCACAAATCAGACTGCAAAAAAGTCTCACCGTCATCCCAAACACACAGAATGTAAATCATGAAATCACTTTTGAAAAGCTAAAACAAACAGGTAAGTGTTATGGAGTCGTCAAGGACACCGGCTCTTGAGGTGCAACAATGTTATAAAGCCTACTTGGAAAAATCTCCTAAATGGAATAAGTTTATAAGTTTAAAGTATTTCCCCTCTCAATAAGTATCTTCATGTATAACCGTGATAGCCTTTCTCTCCTTGAACCACTCAACTTGTATCATTCATGACACTTTTCCACCAATATTACCATTCTCTTGTAAATTTGATTACATATACTTAAAATTTGTCAAAATAATTTGATTTCCGATTTTAATTTACAAATCAGTATTAGCATGCCTCTTACAAGACTTATTATAATGTCAGCAAGGATTAATTAAATTTAAGGGCAACAGTGTGGTCAAATTGGCAGCAGTAAATAATGACATGAAAGAGAGTGGAGTCAAGGAAATGGTCGTAGAAGGAGGCAGCCCCATGCGCAGCCATTGTTCCTTGCCCCTCTTTCCCGCCCTCCTCCATGCCTCTTTCTTCCACCGATGTGGACCAAAATGTATTTGAAAATTCATGTTTTACCAAATCCAAATCAAAACAATTCCTCAAATGTATGCTTCTTATGAATATTAAACTAACTAGAACGTCTCAATTTTTTTTTTATATTAATAAAATTGACTCTTTTAGCCAAAAATAAACTAACTAGAAATAGATCAAACCTGACTAGACTTTCACTAAACAGCCCAAGTCTCTAACGGGCCAGAAGGGCTAATCTTAAATGCATGCTTTTTTTCAAATTTAGACATGAGTTTTCATAGGCCTTTAAAAATGTCTCATCTTGCAGGTTTTAAAAACCATAAGTAGATTTTGTGCATTTTGAATTAAAATATAAGATTAAGAAATAAATATTATATTATTTATATGATACAAATATAATTAAGGGCTGACCTATTTACATATTTAAGTTTTTAAATAAACCTTTGTTTGACATTTTTAACAAGGGTTAAGGTGCAAAAAATACACATGATCTTTTTCCCTAAGAGCAGCCGGTTGTCGGTGGCGGCCACCGGCCGGGGTGGGGTATTTTAGTTTTTTTTTTTAATTATTTTAAACTAAGGGCAAAAAGATAATTTCACCATGATTAACAATCAACTAACGGCCGTTGTATTTTTACTCATAAAATGTAACCACTTGTGTATTTTAAATAAAAAAAAAAGTACGTGGTGCTCGGCGCTCTTAGGAAAAAAACACATATGTAAAATTGTATCTTAACCCTTTCTTCTTTCAGTTATGACAAGACTAATATATCTTAATTTTATAGATTATAATCTCTTAACGGTCACGCCCAATCTTTTCTATCTCATCACATTGTTTTTTGGGGGCCAATTACGTCATACAAATTGACTTTGTATGAGAACAATATATTTACAAAATCTGATTTTATTTGTATGCCGTATATCATTATAAAAGACTCTGCTGTTTTTTTGAAAAATACAAGGGAAAAAAAAAACCTTCAATATTCTTCTCATCTATATGTATGAAGCGTGAAAATAAGTAAATGAGTTTGAATATATATGTGTGTGTCTGAACTCTGAAGTCGTAAAGAATCAAAATATTTAATATTCCATTTGTATTGTATTTTTGTATGTTTTTGTAATTTAATTTAATTTTTTTATTATTAGCAATATATATATAATTTAAAAAGATTCAAATCATTTTCCATCTAAACTTACTTTTCAAAATAATCATCCAAATAACTTTAGTTTCAGAAAATCCACTTTTCGTATCACATATCCAAATATAAATTATATTATACAATTTGACTTTTATCAAATCTTAAATTTACACAAATGAGACCACAAAAAAATCACTTTTCCTACAGTTATCCAAAATATGCATCAGATGGTGCTCTTTTGAAAAACTAAAACAAATAGGTAAAAATCACTCATTCTCTCTCCTACACTCTAGTCATAAATAGAGAAATATTTGAAATAAACATCACAATTATGATATATTTATTATTTTTAATTAATCTTAATGATTTTGTACAACCATGGTATAACTTGTTGCTTATAAAAGGACAGTAGAGCGTATACAGTTACTTATTTTTTTAGGGAAAATCCTCCCCATGGCTTAAATAAGTAAAAAAAATTTAAAAAAGGCTCTAACAACTTTTACATATCAAAAAAGGCCCTAGGACCTTTTCTGGTATTATTTTAAAAACATTAACAACAATATCAGTACTCCATTAACAATAAAATCAGTATCCGTTAACAACAAAATCAGTACCCGTTAACAATTAGTTTTTCTGAAATAATACAAAAAAGACATGTAAAAGTTGTTGGGGTCTTTTTTGAATTTTTTTTGCTTATTTGGGCCCTGGGGAGGATTTTCCCTTTTTTATTTATCCTATTTTTGGTCAAAATACATTTATTTATTTCGTTAGAAAGAGAAAGTAGCATCACAATTACTTTCAATACAAGCATGCAGTCAATAAGTTTCCTTTTCTCAAAATATTTTTTTTAAGGGAAGGGAGTTCACCGCCTAAGGAGTAAGGAGCATAAAAATACTTAAAATAAGAAGGAATGACGTCAAGATCTTAATTAAAAAAATAATATTAAAAGATTCTAATTATTAATAATAAGTAAAAAATAAATTTTATAATATTATTTATCCGAATTAGAACTTTAATATCATTTTCTGATGGAAGCGCCTACCTCACATCAAAATTCCGCAACACCTCCACCAACGCAAACCCTAATCCTTTCCCTCAGGCCTCAACCTTTTCTTTCCGTTTAAATATCCCCTAACCTTCTCTGTCTCCTTCACCTAACTCCATCTTCTTTCCCTTTCCACCATCTCCATTAGCCCCCCCCCACCTTTTCCAATTGATTTCTGTAATTCTTCAACTGGATTCTTGTCGCCCCTTCAATCCCAATTTCTTCTCCAATTTTCCGAGTTTCATAGTTCGTTGTGAATGGTAGAAACCCTGAGTACCTCCGGTTTCATGCTCTCCCTTATCCCGTCGAGGGCGAGCGCTCTTCTCCCTGCTTCTGCTTTCGCTTTCGGATCTTGCAAGGAAGGCTGGTACTACCGCTGCCTCGGCGTCGACCCTTGAACTCTCAAGTTCGGACCCAACCCCGTTCGTTTTGCCTTTTCCCCACTAATCCTGCGCCTCATTCGTCGTCCCTCGCAACTTCTGAATTCCGTTCGGTTTGATTCTTATATCCTCTGTTTCTTTGGGATTTGGGTCCCAGGTTTTTCATCGCAGATTCGTGATTTGAGATTTTGATTCGTGACTGTGACACAATGTTGCTCTCCAAGCCCAAGAAGAGCCAGAACGCTAATGGCAAGAGGCTCTTGATCAGCATCAATGTGCTCGGTAGTGCTGGCCCGATCCGATTCGTCGTTTACGAGGAGGAGCTTGTTGCTGCGGTCATCGACAATGTCCTGAAATTATATGCTCGCGAGGGTCGGCTACCCGTTCTGGGGTCTGATATCAGCGACTTCTTGCTCTATTCCCCTCAAGTTGGATCAGACGGTAGGTTCCAATCAATCTACGTAAATACATCTGGGAATTTTACTCTCATATGTATTCATTTGTGATTCAGAAAATTTATGGTTCTAAATTGTCCTTAATTTTGATATTATTTCAGCTCTGAGTCAATGGGCTTCAATTGGATCATTTGGAGCTCGGAACTTCATGCTCTGCAAGAAACCACAGCCTGTGAAGGAGGCAGAAAACGCAGGTGTGGCTGCATCCCTTGTTCGCAAGAGTAGCAGTGGCGGCTGGAAGAATTGGTTCAACAAGTCCCTCAGCATGAAAGTTTCTTCCCATTGATTGTGGTTTTGGGTTTTCCGGTGATCCCACCTTGTGTTATTTATTGGGTCAGTTATATTGTGTTACTGTTCACTTCTGCTGTTATTTGCCAGAGGCGTGTGAACCCTGAACTCTGAATAATTCCGGTTTGGAGTTTCGTTGTGTCCTCGGCCTTTGATGTAATAAAGTTGAATTAGCTATTGGTGTTTGTACGCCTTAGCTGAGATTTGTCTTTTTTGAGTCCTTGCGATTCTGACAAGTATGATCAATTTCTTTTTTTTTTTCCTTGCCTGCGAACTTTTGCAGGATTCATGTTGTTCCCATATCATAGACTCATTTTTATTTTTGAATAAAGGTGGAATGTTGCTTTGTGTTTATTATTCACTTTGCTACTTTAGCTTGGCACGTTGTCAAGTTTGTGTAGTTCTTATTTTTAGTTAATGGGATGAAAGAGGCAAATGTTCCTGTAGTTGTTTCTCGGAACTGCTCGAGTTGGATGCATTGAACGGAGAATTTGGATATCCCTTGGCATCAAATATTGTTCATGTTTGTTGACTTTGTAGATGAGAAGGGATTGATATTTAAACAAACCGAGTATTCTAATGTCTTTTGTTTGTATCCTACCCCGGACCCAGATCACAACTTGTACGATAGGTTTTTCTACAACCTTTGTAATAGTCAATTAATGGTCCAATATTGAGTTTCCACAGAGTATGCTAGAAATCAGTAGTTCGCGAACTCGTGGTCGTTTGGGAAGAGCACAAAAGTGCTTTTTTTAAAGTGTTTTCCCACAAATTGGGACAACTCTTGTATACTTTACAAGAACGACATAAAATCACTTCTAAAAGCCTAGAACAAACCGGCACCAAGCATCACCACACCAGGAAAATGTTGAATGATTCTGTGTTTTTTCTAGGTTGGAAACGACTAAAGCTATCTGCTTCTGTCTTTATTTTGAAAGAAACTGATCCTATGTGTCTATTAATTCTACGATGACTGAACCAGTGCATTGGGTCTGCAGATAAAAGCAAACCATGTGTAGATATTACGGAATGATAGGCAAGCACGAAATAGGGGAGGTCATGGACGGTTTCATAGGATCGGGACGTTTTATTGAAACGTCATTTGAAACGTTTAGTAAGCAGTGAGCACACTGGTCAGGCGAAAAACATGGTATAGTAACTACCCTCCTGAGTCGTTTATGATTCAGATGGTTCTGCTAAATGTATCTCTTTCAATGACTATTTTATTGGCTTGAGCTTTTATGATCTACCCGTTTATAAATTACTGGATGTTGTAGTCATGAAGGCATCTTAATTTAAGTGTTGAAATATTTTTTTATCACACAATGAGATACCATTGATTAGTTGTGATTTGTTAAAGGGGTTTTTTTTGTACACTAGGATCGTTTGCATCCGTAAGAAATGAATGCAAAGAATCATACTTAACGTGAATTAGTGTCAGAAGATCAATTTGGAGGGAAACAATTGGATTGAATTTGAGAGGGAGGGATGTTATTTGGGGGAGGTGGGTGAGGGAAAGCATTGAGGGGACAAATACCAAAACCTATATGGGGAAGGTCACGATGAGTCATCAGAGGTTCAATTGAGGCGGGTAATTCTCTTAATAACCCAAGATATGTGATGAAATGCTTCCTGAAGTTGAATAAATAGATTATAGTTCTTAATAAAAGATATAATTGATTCTTTTTAGAATTTAACGAAACTAAATAAATAAATATGTTGATCATATTATATATTATGTATTATTTGATTATATATCGGTTCATAGTCGAATAAATTAATTTAGTATAAAAAAAAGATAAATATCAATATTTTAAAATAATTTATTTAGCTTATTCGATCTCTAGAAAAAATCAACAATATCTTTTATGTTAGAATTTTTCTTTGAATTGAAAGAATGAGATCCAACTTGTGACTGCCCACATATAGGAGACGTTAGATGGTTACTAAAGTTATAAGGCAGTTGTGCTATGATATGATATGTGAATGGCGGTTTAGCTTGTAGGAGTAGTAGTACCTTGTGAATGAAAATGTTGTCATGATCAAAAACGTAAAGTGGGGGAGAATAATAAATTTGAAAAAGTAGTTTGGTTGGGAGTGGTGGGTGCAAATGGTTGCTGTAATGCCTCCAAAATGTAACTGCAGAGTGCACATGCCTTTATCTCTCCATCACTACCACACCCCCACATGTGTTGTTTCTCTCTCTCTCTCTATGCCACCATTTCTTATTTTCCTTTTATTATAAGCCCTTTCACACTTATCTTCTCTGTCAATGACTTATCATTTTCAAAACCAGTAATCATTTATTGTATTTCTGCTTTTCCCTACTCATTATAACTCTAAACCAAGACAGGTTTCACTTGCTGCATGCTTCTGTGACCGTCCATAAACCACAAATTCCTCAACAGCAAAGAGGTTAAAAAAAGGGATGAATGACACAGCATTTTTGACATGATGTGGAAAATGGATCCTCTTCCACCTCATTATGTTTAATATTCTGAATTTTTGAGTCACGAAATAAGGGAAGAAACAAAAGATGTAGATAAGAATCAACAAGAGAACAGATATCAGATCGTAGGATTTGTCAGGATATATAAAGTGAGGCCAATGTTGCACCAATAATATGCTTTGGAATCTTTGTAGCAGCAACAGAGAGAGAGAGAGAGAGAGAGAGAGAGAGAGAATAATGATAATTGACAGGGTACGGCAAGGCCCATCCATTTGTACCCGAAAAAAGGAGTGGTCCTTGCTTGCTTACGGCTCTGTTACTAACTTTTTTAGTTTTTCCTGTAATAATTTTGAAAAGAGCCTTTTAACATTGCTAGCTAATTTTAAGTGTTGAGTTTAAATTTATCTAACTTAAAACTTAAAAAGTTTAAAAAGCCCGTTAAAAAAAAATTCTACTTCTTAGCTTTTTGATATGGGCCCCGCCACTTCTATTACCATCAATACAAACATAAATCATTATCAATAACCTGATTTATTTTCTATCAAGTTTTTTCTTAAAGTCAGATAACTTTTAAGTCATCGTTGCTACTATCAACCCAAATATGCCCTATGTTGATGTCATTCTTTTCATTGTGAGGTGCCTCCTCTACCATCTTCTTAGTATCCCTTTCACCCTCATTTCTCTAAACTCTTCTGCTCAATTCCAATTTAATGACCCCCTCATCTCTCACTTCAAAATGATGTTAATATAAGTTATATTTAGGCAAAATCTATCTTGAGGTCCTTGTAAGAAAAAAAAAATTCAAAAAATACCTAAAGATTCTGAAAAGACCCCAGAACCTCTTTTCTGATATAAATTCATTAAAATTTTAATTATTAACAAGGTTGATATAATTGTTAACATTTTAATAAATTTATATCAGAGAAGACCCTGTGCCCTTTTTTAAAATTTTCAGAATCTTAGAGCATTTTTTCAATTTTTTTTACTCTTACAAGGGCCCCTAGATGGATTTTCCCTTATATTTATCTAATTTTGATTAAATTAAGAAAATTAATTTAGTTAGTTCATATAACATGTATTTTTTAAAATGTCCTAGTCATTTTCCTTAATTCTTTCGTTCCTTTTTATTCTTTATTATTATTGATGAAGAATCAATAATAATAAATTAGAAAAAAGTTAATAAATAAAAAAAATTTATCTTATATTTAGATTTAAAATCAACTCTCTAAGACATATCTTATATTTACAATAGTAGAGTACTGAAAACGCCACATGATCCTTAATCCTACGTACAAAAATATCAACCAATTCCCCCTTCAACACTTCACCGACTTTCCTCACATTCGAGTCATTTAAAACCTCGTTCACTCAAAGGTGTATAAGAGAGGGCTTATTCGTATATAGACTCCATGTTCAAAAGTATTATAGACAAACAAATAACTGACCTTTACGTTTGAATGAGTTTCACATGCCCACCACCCACGAACACTACTGGTCTCGAAATATGCGTCCTCACATGGACGTTGGATGTAGTGGCTGCGTCAACTGTGATTACAAATATATGAGATTTGAATGCCGCTGTGAGTTTTGGACTTTGCTACATTTTTTTCTCTTTTAAATAATTTATATAAATGCAAAAAGTCAAAAAGGAACCCTTGATTGTGGCACAATCATGAAAGGATCGAGGGTGTTACAAAATCACCAGTACACCACAACTTGAGGTGCACATTCGATAGGTGTTTGTTATGTGCCCAATTTCTCTATTAGAGGGATAGGTTTTTTTTTTATAATTTTTTATATATTGTATTTATTTATATTTAAATTATATGCTGTTTTTTGAAATGTTTTTTCCACCCAGTATCTTAAATTAATTAGTTTTCAGTTCTGCATTCAGTAATATTTATTTGTAACACCAATATCATGAAACTAATTAATTTGATATATTGGGTAAAAAAAATATTTTAGAAAGCAGCATAAAATTTAAATATAAATAAATAAAATATAAAAAAAATTAAAAAATATATGCCCATAAGCTCATAACAAGAACCTAAGAATGGGTATGGAATGTGCATTCCGACAACTTGCGGCAGATTCAGAGTACTACAATGATGCCTGTTGAGTGTAGACTATGATTGGCAAAATGGACAGGCCTGGCCCATCCATGTTAGCCCAACGTACATTTTACAACATAGCTAGCCCAACTATTCACACGGACCAGTAGTTCAGCCCAGCTCATTGGTTTTTCCTTACTCATACTGTTTATAATTATTTTCCTCGTTCAGTTTCATATGAGAGGATTATATGATATCCTTATGCAAATATGCAATAGACCGATTATAATATTTGATTGGACTTGTGGAATGTAAAGATGATTACATTTTATAATCATGATTACATATATAGAACTGATAAATAGAGATGCAGACATCATGTAATCAAGTGAAAAAATCACTATTGCCATTATAATTTTTTAATTTTACCAAAGTGTTTACTCGTAAAAGATGTTAATTATTAAATAATTAACACCAGTAATAAATATTAAAAAAATTTAATTATATAAAAATATATAAAAAAAGGAAAATTCCATTTAAATAACTTATAGAATTTCGAAACTCTATTAAAATTTGTAAAGGACATAAAGGTGACAATGATCAAATTGGGATTTTAAAATATTGGTGAATTTACCATTATGCCCTCTCTTCTTCTTTCTCTCCCTCCTCCTCCTCTTCCTACCGCTTTGTCCTAGCTCTCTTTCTCTCTCATGTCCCTCTCTTCCTCCTTCTCTTCCTGCCGCCATATTCTCTCTCTCTTTCTCTCTTTATTGACAGTGGTATTGTTGATAGTTATGGCAGAGTCGTAGTTGTCCTTGACAAGAAGGAGAGGCAAAGGTGAAGGTAGGTTAAAATTAATGTTTTTAGAGGAACCTAGAAGACCAAGGAAGGAGAAGGGAAACAGTAAATAATGAATTTGACAAATTTCATAATAGGATTAACAAGTTTAAAAATGGTTTTGACAAGTCTTGTAACAAATTTCACAAAAGTGATTTCTAATGAAAAAAGAGCTGAGGAATAAAAAGGTGAACAATAAATAATAAGTTTGACAAGTTTTATAATGAGATTAATAAGTTCATCAATGGTTTTTACAAGACTTATAATAGGTTTACCAGAGTGACGTGTTTTTCAAGTGATGAATGAATATGTTAAACCCGTTAATGAACTTGTTAATCCTATTGCGACTTTTTTTCATAGTGCTTATATGTTGGGTTCATCGAAGTGACATATTTTTACCTAATGAATAAACTTGCTAAACCTATTACAAAACTTGTTAATCCCATTATGATTTTTGTTTATAATGTTCAGATGTTGGGTTCACCAGAGTGACATGTTTTTCACTTGACGAATGAACTTGTTAAACCCATTCATAAATTTATTAATTCCATTACGATTTTTGTGAAACCCATTTAAATTTGGTTAATACCATATCTTAGAAGAAAAATCGTAGCGACTGATTTAAAAATAATAGAGGAAATGCAAGGTTGAAGAAGACAAGAAATTTTTTTCCTAGGCATATCTTTTCATAAGCAACGCTTTCATGTTGCCTTGTTCTTGAAATTTTTGTGAATAGGAAGTGGTGGAGTTAGAACCCGCATGGGTCTTACAATAAAAAAACAAGGTGATTTTGAAAGGTTTGGAAAAAGGCAATGCTTGGAGGTTGGATTTCTGATGACGACCTTGGGCTGTGAGTGTTGGAGGTGGGTTTTCCGATGGCTGAGATTCTTGCTGCAACCATGAAGCAAGAGCTGTGAATGTTGGAGGTGGTTTTTCGATGGTGTTGCGTTGCTCCTTTGCCAGCGACAACGGCTGGATCTTGTTCATTATGATGAGTATTCCTACGACGACGGAGAAGAGGAGGCCGAATGAGAGCTTTAAATTGAGAAGTGGTACTCAGCTTGCTGCAACGGCGAATCCAACAACACCGGGCATTGTGGATGCGGCGAAGGTGATCGTGGAGGGAAAGAAGGAAATCAAAGAGGGAGAAAGAAGAAAATAATGAGAAAAATAGGGGAGACATTTAGGTATTTTTCCTTAAACTTTATTGTCTTTTTGTTAACCTAATACATTTTGAAGTTTTATAAATTCAATTAGTATTTATATGTTATTCTCTCTCAAAAAAATTCTCCAACTAAGAAAATTTTAAAAGATTATATTCCACCTCTAAAAATATTAAAAATATATAATATTCTTATGATTAAATATTAAAAAATTATTATAAACTCTACGTGCACGTTGCATAAATTGAAAATTTACTATGAACTCAACATATGCATTATACACATATGTGTATATAAAGATAATTTTGTCTCTTTCTAAATTCTCATATATTCTAATTTAATGTAATTTAATCAAACGTTTTTATACATATATATCATATTTTTTAATAATAAATCAAATAAATTCATGTAACCATCATTATATTAAATTCTATTACATTTACTTCCGGCAGTTCCGTGGATCAAAAGGTCACTTTGTTTTTTCCCTTATACCTCAATATCACTCACTACTTGATTTTCACTCGCAATATTTCATGAAGTTTAATGAGATATATACTCTAATTTACATTTGAATCGCATTAATATAAAATTATACATTTTATACGTTGCCTACAATATTGTTAATGCGATGATCTACATAATTTATATCCTACTCTATGTTAATATTTTTTCCCTCTAAAATCTTATATTTATATACATCTATAAATGGCCCAAAAAAAAAAATTACATCTATGAGTTTTCAGAATCCCTCAGGACTTTCTTTAGTAATTTCAGACCAAGAAAGAAATAATGAAAGATTACAGTGCATAAAATGTAAATATCATTTTTAAATTAAATACAGGTGAAGTCGTTAATACTCTTTGTCCCAAAAAAAAGTAGTAGTTAAAACTCTTTTTGATCAACCCTAGTAAAGAGAATGAAGACCGCCGTTAGAACTTGAAAGAGGCATGTTCGCAGCTACAAGGGGAGGCCTGTTGTCGAACTTCACCTTCATTAGGCAACTTGCTCGTCCTCTAATGGCTGACGCTACAGCCAGGGCTACTGCTTTCTTCTCCACTGGTTCTCCCATCAAATCATCTCTCAAGCGTGTGGGCACTCACAATGGAAGCTTCCACTGTGACGAAGCCCTTGGCTGCTTTATGATTCGTCTCACTGATAAGTTCTCCAACGCCGAAATTGTACGCACCCGAGATCCCCAGGTCCGTTCGCTAAACTCTCCATTGAATTGCTTCTCATATTTGGTTGCTCGGAAAATGTGAAGGTGGATGCTTTACATAAATTCGATCGGGAAACCTTTAAATTCTGAAAATGCTGCCAATAACCTTCGTCTGGGAGCAGCAGCTCAAAACCAGTCGGAAGGGGAAAGAAGAAACGGGTTTAATTCCCTCTATATATGGATGGAAAGATGTTTTATTTTGACCGCCCTGTTAAATTGTCGCTAGCATGCGTTTAACACCAAATGTAGTAGTAGTTTTTATCATTCTTATGATAGATGCCGTTTAAAATTTTGTGTTTACAGGCGTTAAAGGGTCTTGATGCTGTTCTTGATGTTGGGGGAGTTTATGATCCCAGCCAAGATAGGTATGATCATCACCAAAAAGGATTTGAAGAGGTTTTTGGGCACGGTTTCTCTACTAAACTAAGCAGTGCTGGTCTTGTTTACAAGGTAATCTCTTTCTGAAACAAAAACATTACTCAGCAAATATTTCTAAACCTGACTTGAAAAAGAATCAGTTTTATGACGCTATTGTCCCTTTTTACCTGCCTATAGCATTTTGGTAGGGAGATCATAGCCAAGGAACTGAAGGTGAATGAAGAGCATCCAGATGTGCACCGATCATTTCTGGCTGTGTACAAGAGCTTCATGGAGGTAGCCGATTCTGTATTTAGAGTTCTCTTCTCTTGACAGAACTTTGATTTTACTTTTGTTGTGGGAGGGACATTGAAGCAAATTGAATCTTGAAGCACATGCCTTTTGGTTTAATAAAGCAGGGCTCATATGACTTATAGTGCATTTGTGGTTTATTAGTCCTCCAAACCGTGGTCATTTCTGAACAATAACCATGTTCCTTTTTATACATGTCAGGCAATTGATGCTATTGATAATGGAATCAATCAGTATGATACAGACCAGCCTCCAAAATATGTGAATAACACACATTTGTCCTCAAGAGTAGGAAGGTTTAACTTAGATTGGACAGATCCTGATCAATCCCAAGAGAAAGAAAATGAAGCATTTCAACGTGCAATGGCTCTTGCTGGCAGTGAGTTTCTGGATGTAAGCTCTCTCTTTCTCCCCTTTTCTTTTCAATCATTGTAATGAATGAGGGGTTTAATATTGTCTTGCCTGTCATTGGGATTATGAACAGCTTGTATCCATCTCAAGGGAAGAATGATTTTGTATAATGTGCTATTGTGACTCTTTGGATTTGTTTTTTTAGCAAGTTTTGTTATTAATTTTGCAGAGTGTTCGATTCCATGCAAAATCATGGTTACCAGCTAGGTCAATTGTAATGGAGACCCTTGAAGCAAGGCATGCTGTTGATCCTAGTGGAGAAATATTAGTTTTGACAAAGTTTTGTCCTGTGAGTGGAAAACTTTTGCATCCCCTGTATACCATTTAAATCTACTCTAGCTATTTCACATTCATTCTGATGTTCTTTTTCACAGAAATCGTTATTTGAATGCATAGGATGCTAAATAGGGATGGGACACAAGCACTAATAATTACTAAACGAAAGTATCTATTGAATGATATAATGAATCTAAAAGTAACTGAAATTAGAAAATAGAGACTCGTTTTATTAAGAATTGGGAGGATTATAATGACATACAAAGTATATGTAATGGCCGTAAAACATGGAAAACACATTCTGAAAGTAGTAGACATGCGCTTCCATAGTTGCTGCTCATTCTCTTAATTTCTTTAATCCTTTGAACTTTTATTTTCCTGATCTTGGTAGCCATTATTAACATCCATGGGTTTTGTGAAATCATGAAGATTGAGTGTGGCTTACAAAATTAGTGTCACCTTATATGTTTTACTCTTTTGTTTTATTTGCAGAACCCTTTAAACATGGAATTGAAATTCAAATTAACATAAATCTGCTGGAGGGTAGGCCTAAGCTAATGAACTAGACAGAAAAACAATGGAAAACACAGCACACCATGGCGATTTAAAGGGCAATACCTTTTCAAACAACTCATGAATTGCCTCATTCTAACCATAAAAACCATAATATATTGTTCGTTCACTCTCTCACTCACATCTCATTCCTCACAGCCCATAGGTTTGTGACTTGCTTGGTCCATCATATTTTAGCTCTCAAAATTTCACCTTGTCCTCAAGGTGAGAAATAGAAGTAGGAACTTGTGTTTCTTAAATCGGCCATCTTTTGTTTGTGCAAGGAATTTGTCTCGTGACTTTCAGTTATAGCAATATCAAATGCATCCTTCACGACTTCTCTGAACCTGGCTTGATCCCTTTCTTGGGAAAGAGTCCTGCTAAAAAATTCCTCTCTATCACTAATATTTTCCCTTTATCACTCCACCTCCCCTCTCTTCAATTAGGAAGGGATTTCCAGCCTTTCTTGTCTCACAATATCTATCTTCAGCAGTAAACATTGCAGTATACCAATTCCTAGATGCATCATATTCAACCCTATGCCCATTGTGGTGATAGAACCAAGTCTTCAGTTCGCTTCTAACAGCTTTTATATCGACATATATCAAATATAATTCATCATATTTGTTCATGAAAACTTATTGCTAGGCTGAGAGGTACTGAAATTACTCCTGAAATCTTGCCAAGCCTACTCTATTAGGGTGTTTCCCCCGTCAAAACTTCATTTGCCCTTGTAGCTTCTGAACCCAAGTCAAGAATGACCAATGTGTTTACCAATTGGCTTTTGCCACATCAATACTCCATACTTTGCAAGGTGCCAGGTTAACCTTCTCAATTGATCACCTTTTTTGTCACTCTATTGCCAAAGTGATTGGTTGCACTTGGGCTCTTCTTCCTTGCCAAATTGAGAGTTTTTTATTTAAAAAAATAGTAGATTTTTCTGTGCTTAAACTAGTAATTGGGTATTAAGACAAGTGACAACTTCCTGGATGTCAACAATCTGTAACTGGTGTGCAAGATCTATGTTTACTTTCCAGTAAACACGCATGATAGGCATTAGCTTATATTATGACATAAAAGAGAGGACTAGTTGCTGTTGCTGTATATGGTCTAAAACGCATTAACATGAGCTGCATGGTGTATTTGTAAGAAAATTTGAACATCTGTTTTATCTTGCAGTGGAAGCTTCACTTATTTGAGCTTGAGGTGGAGATGAAAATTGACCCTCCCATCAAATATGTTCTCTATGAGGTATATTCATCATCACTTTTTCTTTTTGGTAACGATAATTTGATGCTTAGTACTACTGATTAATCCAGATTTCAGCATTGTTGAGTCTCAAATGGCGTAGTTCTCCCAACGTAGTTTGTTCTTAGTTCTGTGTTTAGCTTGTTCTTCAAGGTGCCTGCATGCAAGGATTGCCACTTTAGTCAGTTATTTTTCTTTTATGTTAGAAGAAAATCTTTGACTAAACTGAACTTCTGTTGAGAGAATATATTTAAGAGGACTGAAGATTTGAAAAATCATAGAATTTTACTATGTAACAACTCAATTATTTTTTTTGGTGGCGTGGATTGATGAACAAGTAGGATCAATGTCTGATAACGCCTTGGCTTATTTTTGGTCAAATGAAGGTCATCTCCCTGATGAAATAGTAGCGTTCGGTCCAAATAACCATAACCTCGACCTTTCCTTGTTAAGACTTGTTAGGTTGATACATCTGAGGTATTCTGTATTGACATTTGAGCTGATTCTTCTTTAACTGAATGCTTTATACAGGATGAGAGAAGCAAAAACTGGCGAGTTCAGGCAGTTGCAGTAGCTCCTGACAGATTCGAGAGCCGAAAACCTCTACCATCACAGTGGCGAGGTCTAAGAGATGATGAGTTGTCGAGGGTGTCTGGCATCCCTGGCTGCGTTTTTGTGCATATGAGTGGATTTATTGGTGGAAGCCAAAATTTTGAAGGTGCCCTATCCATGGCCAGAGCTGCTTTGAAGATGTAGTGGAAAAGGATCTTAAGTCAAAGCTTTGTGTTTTCAATTTTGCAAAATCTTTCAAGGATTTGAGGATATAGGTCACCAACTGAATTATAAAGAACACATGGCGAAATCTTCGTGCAGTTTCTGCATATTGATTCTGTTGCTAATGGCATCATTTTGTTTCAAAAATTTAATCTTCCTCAGAGATCAATATGATAAACCAATAAGGCAGAAAAAGAGAGCCTTCTTTTTTCCCCTGGTCAAAGCAAATCGTATAAAAGCGATAGTTTTATGCGAGAAGCCAGTTTTACTGTTAATTAGATTATTACGAGTAATATTAATTGAAAAAACAAAGACGGGAACTTGAAAACAAAAAATCCTATATGTAGTGAAACGAAATGGATGAGGACCTTCCAAATGAAAATGTCATACAAAGAAGTTTCAAAGGCCACAATGAGTAGAAGAATAAACGTGGAAGACTAGAACTGTAGAAGCAAAATTCTAAACGATTACCTATACAAGTGGGTACCAGAAGTGCAGACTCAAGAAACTATTGCCATTCACTTTTATTTTTTAGAGGTAAATAAACATATACATTTTAAGCTTCAAATATATTTGCTTCGTTTGGAAACTTAAAAGTGGTAATGAGATGAAGATCAGGATTTGCAGACAAATAGTAATCAACAAAGACAGCAAGTCAAAGAAAGGTCCCACAAATGCTTCACACTTTGACTGTTCATACCCCACGAGTGAGAGTGAATTTGTGATTCAGATTCAGATTCAGTCTCTCTGTGATATTGCAGCGCCTCCGCCGCATTAGCAAATACCTGCAGACTTCACTATCTCTCATTTCTTACTCACCAACCCCCTCCATCTCACATTTCTTTTTTCTATTACTTAAATTTTCAAATTATTTCTGATTCTGAGTTCTGACAGGTAAAAAAAAGGAAAAGAAACGTATAAATATGAAAATGTTCATATGTCTATTTCTTCTCTTCCAAGACATTTTTGGTACAATTTTATGATTATTTAGTTTTGAGCAATCCGACTTGTCATAGCTTTCTCTCATTTAAGAAACTTCAAGATTAATTATTGCTTTGACTAAAACTCTAAAATTCATACTTTGCTCCTTGATCCGAAAAATATACCTTGGAACCTGTACTTCTGCTTTGACCTGGCTTTCTTTTATTTCTGATACTTCCTCAAATAATTTATCAACCTTTTCTTTTTCTTTTTTTAAATTTATCCTTTTCTTATTGGCACTAACCGAACTACTACTAATTTTGAAGGTGATCCATTTTCTTTTTCTTTTTGACCTTTTAATGCGTCTTTTAAAACCATAGTTTAAGTGTATAACTGAAAGAGACCTCATCAACTTTCTCTGGTTGCTTGAAAATGATATGCGAAATTAAATAAAAGGTTACTAACAAAAGGGTGGGCCGCTTGTGGGCCGTTGATTTTGATGTGCAAGCATCAAAGAAGCATCTACATTACTCAAGTGGACACTTTTCTTTTCTAAAAAATAAAATAAATACGATAAAAAATAGTATAAGCACATCAAACTCAACGATATATGACTTGGGAGAAGAAATAAAAGCAAAGGTTAGGGAAATATCGTGATACTCGACTGTCAAATTCAATTTTTTTTTTTTTATAAAAAAAATCTAGGCTAGGAAAAAAAACCTAATATTGTTAATCCACAACCTTTCTCCATTATAACACCCTAGTGATCCTTCACATTAACTTGACAGTATTTGCAGGTAAAAAAATTAATTTACACGATATTGGAATTTGGTCCAATACGTACATATGATTATGGATATGTGAGTGTGTTTGTGTATACAAATATTTCATGTATTTATTTAATTAAATGCAATAATCAAAATGGCCTGCCTGCCCTCTCCAACACTAATAATTTAATGCCTACTTAAATATGTATTGACATATGCTGATGAATCACTCTCTTTTTGATTGTTTCTTCTCACCTTTTATATATATAACATCGGCATTTAGGATGTGCAACCTTAATGCTTTTAACATGTTGCTGTCATCACTCTATTATTGTTCCAATTTTTATTATTTCTCTTCCTTTTTTTAAATGATGGGTCAATCAAATGAGATATTTGGTTGTTGAAGATCAATTCAGGAATAAACTTAAAGTATTCACCATCTTGTTATATCCTCTTAGGTGGCCTTCTTTTTATTTTATGTTCCAAATTCGGTCAGTAATATTAGTGTGTTAATCTCTCAAGGGATTAAAAAGATAGGTTGATTAAGATACAAGCAAGTTGATCTAGACCCCATTTATTGTTAATATCACTGCTGTTATTATCCTAAGAATAAGAAATGGGGAATTGTTTCAATTAATACGTTTAGTGCTTAGATTCCAAGACACTGGTACAGAGTTTGGCATTTGAGAAAGTTAATGTTGTTTATTAATATTGTTTCGGTAATTGTGGATCATGGGGAATTGCAGATGCAACTTGCCAGAGTTTCTTGAGGATTTAAAAATTTTGGGGGAAACAGGATCTTTGAGGAGGACAAGAAAAACATGGAGGATCTTAATTTAATTATCTGCACCTCCTGGCAAGTACAATCATGGTTATCAACAAGTGAAAAATAAAAAGAATAAATCAACTAGGAAGATCAAGATTCTTGCTTTGACCAATGATCTGGATGCTGCTTCATCATCTTTTGAGTATCTTTCACGGTTTTATATGCTCTTTTTTTTTTTAATTATTATTATAAAAATCACATCTTTTGGAGATGGATCAGACAGAGATGGCACATTACCTATTCAAAGAATGCAGGGGAAAGGAAAGAGACAGAGATGAACCAGAAAACTGTAGGTTGGAACCAAGTTAAGAAAAGAAAAGGCTATAAACTTAATGCCTAGTTTTTTCAATTCTAATAGTATGTGTCATGATTTCAAAAGGGATGCATCCAAGGGGCACTACCTATAAAGCGTGCAGAAAACACAGAATCTGAAATGAACCCAGCAAAAAAAATTGAAACTGGGAGTTGGAAAGGGAAAGGATTGAGTAGAAGAAACCACGAACAGTGAATAGCAATATGATTAAGAGAGAAAGGGTGAGGCCCTAAAAAATGATACTTTTTTAACTGGGAAAAGCACTATGAAGATCTTGGCATTATAAGGGCACCGATCAGCCTTTTGATTATTTTATTTTCACTTTCTGGTCATTGTGCTTTTCCCAGGACATTAATGAGGATTCTGTTAATCGCAGTAAATTTGTGTAACATCAAAACAGTTGCATTCCATCAGCCACATCGATCAAACTCAGTCTCTTTCCTGTGGACACTCAAGAAAGGGAAGCCAGCTTTCTCTGTGCTCTGCTTATGCAGATCAGCTATAGCACCACATTCTCCATTTTGGCAAAATTATCAGTTTGTATGCAAAAGATTAATTGTTATTTGTAACTAATCAGTTCATTTGTCTTTGCCATTTCACCTCTGCAACTTCATCATTTGAATGGCCCCATGAGAAAAAAGAGTACATTTATTACCAGCAAGCTATTTATATCAAGAGATAAATACAGCATCAGCCCTAATATTGGATTCAACCCTGAAAAACAACAAGAGATTCCAGATCCAACCCAAAAGAGGAAACAAAACTGGTAAGAAAACCCTAAGCAGAATGGGGAATGTAATTGTAACCCGGGGGGGAGGGGGAGAGAAAGGTAAGGAGGAAGGCATAACCAATGGTGGGTCCAAGCCTCCCAGGGAATAGCTGTACAAACAGCTCAGCATCACCCAGCATTCTCTTCCCCACGATCCTTTTCTTTCGGGGGAAAATTGGGAATTAAGCCATGGGACCAACTCGCTGAGTCAACTCAGCGAACAACCACCGGTGTCTAGGCGAGTCGCCACGCCGATGTGGCGATCAGTGGCCGAGTATGCCAACCCAGCATCAGACACCCGTGGTTTTCTTCTACTCTGTAACCATCTCCACCGGCGAAGAGAGCCAGAAGCATGCTTGCTTGCTTGAAAGCGTTAGAGCCCAGGTGAGCCGGAGTGAACCCGGCAGAACCCAACCGGTTCCGCCACTGACTCAGTGTTTCGTGCCTCTCAATCCGGTCCACCCCTTCACAGGCAACCACGTTACAGATTTGCTTCCCAAGATATACCTCCGACATGATCTTATCCTGAGTGTCCACCGATCCTTCCAACGAGTCGAATAGGGTCGAGTAATAGTGCAGTGACTCGGTGAACCGGTCGAGGAACGCCGGTCCGTTGTGCTTTGCTTCTTGCTCTACGACGGTGACTATCTCCGGCTTCATCTGCTTCACCACCGATAAGACCTTCTCGATTGCACCGGGTCGGGCCAACAATTTGTGAAGTTCAAATACTGAGTTGACAGCCACTGACTCAACCTCACTCGGTCTCAGGTCGAGCATAGAAGCGTCTAGATCGGCCAAACTGTTCGCCACGAACCCTCTGTACTCAAATTCAACGTGAATGGTTTCTGCTAGCTGAGCAAGTTTCCAACCAACTTCCTGAAGGTGATCTGAATTATCCGGAGCGGGTGGTCCGATTCCTGTTAACCGGAACGCTGGTGGCCCGCCAGGTCGGAGAGCCAGTGCTTGCATGAGGGCCGGCCATTGCATCCCTTGATTCATACTGAAATCGATGACATGAACTCGCCTTTTACCTTCGAAGGCTTCGAGGATGGCTTGGTTGGCGGTGAAATGGGCGAATTTGAGATACGGACAAGTCTCGTAGAAGTGAATCTGAAGCATGTCGGAAAAAGAATGGTCGAGGGGATTTTCTGGGTAAAGCCGATATATACGGCGAGCAAGCGCTTCGGCGAAGTACGTCGCGACCTTTCGCATAGCTCCGGCCTGAGACACCGCGAGGAATCCGATCTGTTTGACCAAAGCTTCTGCGAGAGCGAAATTATTCTGGTGTACGGCATCCGCACAAGCCATCAATGCATGAACAAGTCGAATTCCGTTTTCTTGAGAATCGACAAGCACAACAGGACGAGTCGACTCGTTGGGTAATGTATAAGACCCCAGAGGACAGGACGAGAACAATGCAGGGTTGAACACAGAAGAGGGCTTCAAACGTTTGCTTTCTCGGGAAGAAGGAGATTCAAGCTGCTGCTGCTGGGTTTGGGTTTGAGTTTGACTGCTGTAGATGGCTTTGCCTGGAATAGCCTTGAGATCATAATCTGAGGAAGATGCATCTTCGAAGATTAAGCTATCTCGTTGCTTATTCAGGGTATTCAAATGTTGCTGCTGGCTGTGGTCAGTGAAATCAATGGAGGTAATAGTAGAAGATTCAGCCGGAGCCAAGAAGGAAGAATCATCAACCGGTGGAGGGGGCAGCGGAGGGAGTGGCGGCGGCGCAGAGACGGCGCCGGCAACGGCAGTCAAAGAGTCAAGATTCGGAGACGGATTGAGCTCAGAAAGCACACTTTCAAGCCAGGTAGATAGATCAGAAGGATTGTAATGAACAGTTTCTGAAGAGAGTTGAGAGATACCGCCCTGAACATTACCCATAGCTTCTTCAAGCTGTTCAAGCTTCTGGGCAACATCGGCCATGTCCGACGACCTCACCTTGTAGCCGAGGACGGCGAGAAGCTCGTCCATGCCACCGTCTTGAGTCTCCTCGTCCCATAGCTTAGATTTGCCGCTAGAGCTGGCGGTCATGAGGGAGTCGCCTGGGTTGGGACAAAGCTGACGATGCTCTCTTTTCATGGCTGGTTGCTTTTCCTCGTGATTTGGGGCCTGAAGATTTAGTTTCAGATTCAGAGGGAGGGGTTTTGGCTTTTGGGTATTTGAGAGTGATTTCTCTTCCTTCGATTAGCGGGGGTGCTCAGAAACCCAGAGGGTGAGGAGGAAGATGAGGCAGAGGCTATGAATGGTGAAGAATCTGAGCATTGGGGATTGGGGCTCTTTTGCTCTGTGGCAGAGTTTTTTCACCACTACTAGTACTGCAAATTCCTCACACCACCAAATAGGAGTAATTTGAAATCCACAAAAAAAAAAAAAACCTAAAGTAGTCCTCTATGCAGATTGATAATATTATATTTACAAATGAAATAAGAAAAATAAGATTGGTATTTGAAGGCGCTCGTGATCAGGCGCGACCTCCTATGAACACATCAGGTAAACAACAACAACAAGATCAACTCAAACTGATAAAATCCAAAAGATGCATTTTTAAGTTTTTATTTTTCTCCCTCTTAGCTTTTACCAATTGTAAACTGTAAATATATACACTTGCCATTTGAAATGTGGGTGATACCGGCTTGCTGAAGGGAAACCATACTCTTGCCATTAAACATACAAATTTGTTAGCATTTTTTTTAACAGATTATGGGGCATTTCTTTCTTAGAAGTTTTTACCAGACGTGTAAAAAATAGAGTAATTTTGTTCTATCCGTGATCTCAATTAATTTTGGTATTAAATATTTCAATAATATTTTTAATATAGTATAAAATCTTCACTATTTAAAGTCAATCTATTGGTTGATAAATTAAGCTGTGAGAAAATGAAAAGAGAGGTTAATAGAGATTTTCTCCTCTAATTATTCTTTCAATTTGAAAGCAGTTTCTTATTCACTTAATTCAAGGAAGTTTCATTTAGTGTGGACTAAATGTTTCTTTCTTGAGATTATTGAAATGGTGTTTTTCTCTAGATACATTAAACTTGTCCCGGATGAAATCTTGCTTTATCTATCCTGAAATGCTTGCATTTTTTTTTTTCTTATGGACAATATTTGGGTGTTTAATTTGAGAAAGAGAGAGGAAGAAGAGAGGGAAAAAAAATTCTGTTGCCTTGACCAAGTTGTTTATACAAATTTTTTAATATTCTATAATTATACTCTTAACAATTTTTTTTTTCATTAATGACAATTTGATAAAAGTCATGCCCTCTTCTAAAACTAAACACACCGTTTGATCCATTTGCTTGTGTCAATTAAGAATAATCATCCCATTAAATTTTGGGATATGTGTTTTTGTATGATCAACTATGATCCAATAGAATTTTGAAAATTTATCAAAGTGGGTTGTTATTATTAGGAAAAGTTCACAAGAATATTCATATTTGATTGAAGAAAAGGACTTATTATTGAACAGAAGCAAGTAGTATAAGTTTTATTTTTTTCATAAAAAATGAATTGATAATAACTTAAGATTTTTACCAATAAATATTGGTACAATTGATAAAAGAGTTAGCTTATAATCATAAGGTTATGAGCTCGAATCATGTCGATGTAAGGATTTTATTAGTGTATGATATGTAAGCGCTATTAAAGCCCAATGTCATATTTTTTGTTTATTAAAAGTTTTATAGGGGTTTGACATCAGTCACCCACCAAGGTCAGAGTATGGCCGCGGGTTCTTTGAGAGCTTAACGGAGACTTACGAGATCCCCTAACGAAGGAGTCCCAGCGACGATAGCAAGGATCAAACACACATCCCTTTAGGACTTGACCAAATCACTTACCATGCCAACTTCCTTGGACGCCCAACGTCATACTTTAATCCTGAAGAGTTCCTGAGATTTAAGTCACCTAAAATTTTTCATACTACTCAAAAAAAAAAATAATAACATAAGGGTTTCATTAATATTGCTAAAAGCGAGGGCTCAACAGCGAATGATTGAGATTTGAGCGTAGCAAATAGAAGAAGCATCCACAAAGTCGTAGTTGGGTGGAAATTAAATATAAGGTGCAGAATCGATGATTAAGGTGTAATTAAGTCAAAGCAATTGATCATTAATCATTCCCTCCACTTTACTCCTCCTAATGATCTGTATCTATCACAATTTATTTCCCCATAACAGCGCGTTGACATCAGCGCGTGGTGTTGAATTCCGATTATGATTAATCTAATGTCAACTCTGCCCCACACAAAGGAGACCGTTTGACAACAACGGCCCCGCCGTCGACGTCAGACGCCACCAACGGCCGTCCAAACTTCATCCTCTCAACTATAATCCCCACTTTTCCATTTCAACCCTAACGCCGTCACTTAACTAATCTTGCCAGGGTGTGATTTACATGATTAGCACTCGTGATTAACAATAGTTTAAGTTGAATGGTTTTAGTTTATTTTAAGCAACAATGTTGTCCTGAAAGTTTTTCTTCTCTCAGTGTTGCTTTAGAAGTTTTAAAATGTAGCAATATTATTCTATTTGACTAAAAACCTAATGTTGACCATAAAAAATTGACATTGATAATTGACTTTTTAATAAAAATAAGTAACATTGCTACATTTTGAAATTTTCGACATTCAAACAAGAAAAACTTTTAAAGTAACTTGCCTCTTATAAAAAACTTCCAAGACAAATTTACTATTTAACCATTAGAAATATTGTGATTTTCTTATTAGTTTTATAATTGTTTTTGGGTTAAGGTACAAAAATACATATGATCTTTTTTCTCAGGAGCGCCCAGCACCACGTGTTTTTTTTAAAGCAAAAATACATATCTGGTTACCATTTTGGAGCAAAAGTCACATCCCACCGGTATGTTACTGTTCACCGCCGTTATATTACTGTTCACTTCATCTTTTTCTCTTCATCATGGTGAACAGTAACATAACGGTGAAATATGACTTTTGTTTCAAAATGGTAACCACGTATGTATTTTTACTTCAAAAAAAAAGCACGTGGTGTTAAGCGCTTTTAAGGAAAAAGCTCATGTGTATTTTTGCACCTTAACCTTTGTGTTTTTCATTTCGTTGATGGTCAATTTAGAATTACTTTAAATTTTTTCTTATTTTACTTAAGATCATATGAATCACTATTTTCCAATTTACGTCTCTATATATTCATCCTTATTAATCTATACTTCAAATGGAATATTAATTATTGATTTTTTTTAAAAAAAAACTTTTTATAAAGTTAAAAAATCATGACATATTAATTTTATTCATTAATTTATATATCAGCTCTTAAATGAGAGTATATGGATTCAGAGTGAGAGTTTTTATGGATGTATAGATATATTGATGTTTGGATTTCACATGGATACACACATCATAACAGTCTAGTTTCAATGCACTAGCTAAATTATAATTATAACTATTTTATAATAAGCATGGATAATATGAGATGAGAAAAAAAAATTATAGTAACCACATACACATGGCACAAATCATTTCAGTAGTATTTCTAATATTAATATTAAGCAATAGAGTAACACGCAAATATAATTCAGAGTAATCATAATAGGGGGGAAAATAAAGGTTAAATGCCCTATTACTCATTTTGCATCAAGATTTTAAGAGGAGCATAGTTCGTTGGTTCCTCTAAATTTAAAACTTTTTGACCTTTGCCTGCGTTTTCCCAAATTAAAATGTTTATTTTTTAAATTATCCACTTCGAGAAAATCCCTGATTGTACAAATAATGACAATAGAGCGACAGGGTTTGTCAAGAAAATCAATATAAAATGTAAAACGTATAAAATATAATGTTATTTATAATTTATAAACAACATATAGCCAATTCTCAATTTCTCATACTCAGGTCAGGTAGGATACTCACGTCTATGAAGTGTGGTATAAAAATCAAACGCTCGAGGCTCGTACATAATTATAAGAATTTTTAATAGTCATTAATTAAACAGAAAATATTAAAATTAGAAAAACAAATCATAATATTTCGAAATTATCCGATATCAAAGTCTTCCAATTTTTATTTCAAGTCAATAACACATCATCAGAAAAAAGGGCGATATTTAACAATATTAACATACAATAAGTCAAATTTTGTGATCATAAAAAAATTGGAAGGGATTTTATAAATAACACTTGGTGAATCATAATTTAAGGAGATAAATTATTGATTTTTTTTTTTTTTAAAAAAAACTATTTTGAATCAAAAATCGAAAAAAAAATAATAAACTGTTTAACAAAAATAGATTAAAGGGAAAGGATGTTAGAGGACGGAAAAAGAGCTGAAACTGAACTGACACACACCCCACCACCATCCTGAACTGTCAGTACCAGCTGTAACTGGGGCCCATACCATGTGATTTTGACACGTGGTACCATGGTGAATCCCCACGTGGGCCCCTCCCACATTGGGCGTTGTTGTACTGTGCCTCTGCCTACTTGTGCCTGTCCTTCTCATCTAGTCCACTATAAATCAATAATATAATATAATTTGCACTTTTTATATTATAGGAACATGCAGATACAAATGCAATCGCTTTTTTTAATACATTCTTCGTAATTTCATAGCTATGATATCACCACAGCGCTTATTTTAAGGTATATTGATGGGACCATTAGGGCCTCCTATACATTGATTTCTGTTTTTGCCAGCGATATATTGCTCTCATATAATATTAGGGGTTAAAGATGTAAAAATACACATGAGCTGTTTCTTTTGGAGCGCTCAATACCACGTGTTTTTTTAAGAACGAAAATACATATGTGGTTGCTATTTTGGAGCAAAAATCACATCCTACTGTTAAGTTACTATTCACCGTCATGAGAGAGAAAGAGATGAAGTGAACAGTAACTTAACGACGGTGAACAGTGACTTAACGGTGGGATGTGGCTTTTGCTCCAAAATGGTAACTACATGTGTATTTTTACTCAAAAAAAAAAAAAAACACGTGATGCTGAGCGCTGATGGAGAAAAAACTCATTTTCATTCTTACACATTAACCCTAATATTAACTATCGATGTATCTTAAAATTTAGGGTTAATGATCTTTGGTCCGTTAAATTTATTTTCATTTTGATTATTTCCCCTCTAATTTCAAATCATGTATTATAGTCTCTTTAAAGACAAAATGATCCAATTAATTTTGTCCGGGAAGTTGTCACTAAAAGACAATTTTACTCTGGATGTATCCCAATTAATTTTGATTGTTTCTAAGCAAAAAATAATAATTTTAATCATTAGTTGATCAAATATATTGGGTTAGTAGTCCATATATCATTAACGTCATTTTTTTAATGTACAAATTTATTGTGAAAATTCATGTGTCACTCATTTCTTTTTTTAAGTTATATATTTATAATTTTTGGGACAAATTATCATTTTAACAAAGATGACATATGAAATGTCAGCTTAATTTATTTAATAAACTAATGATTATGATAAAATTACTCCATTTTTAATGTTTTTGTAATAAAATTGTCCATCAGTTACAACTTTCTTAAATTACCCATTTACCCTCTAGTTTATATAGTTATTAGAGGAATGGTCACGAGGCTACTAGGAAGCTAGAGCCATCTGATAAAAGAAGAGGGACAAGAAGATAAGAGGGGTTGTTAGAGAGGAAATCAATATTTTTATGATTCCATTTTATTAAAGTTCTTTCTAGAGTTGGGAATTAGGGCTGGCCCTCCGGGGCTTGGAGTAAGAAAAACATCTGTTTTTCAAAGCCCGGCCCGAGAGCACCAGGGCCAGGGCTGGCCCGCAGGGCCCGAAAATTACTATTTCAAATTTTAACTATTTTTCCTCCACTTTTTTTTAAAGAAAATATAATTAGTAAATTACAACACGAATCCTTCAATAAATAAGCACAATCACTAATTCATAATCAAAAGCAAACTATGTCCACAAATAACTCACATTAAACATAAAAAACATATCACTAAGTGACATTAGTACGATGACTATTATTGTCGTCATCTTCTTCACTATAATCGATTTTAACGACATTTGATTGTTCTTCACTTTGAGTAGTAGCCTCTAGCTCATGAGTAAAGAATATCATGAAATTCTTCTCCCGCATCATGAACACATCCATAATCTTTATTTGCAACAAATAATAAATTAGAGTATAGTTATTATGTATTTGTAGTTAAATGGATAAATAACTCTATAACAAATATAATATATATATAAATTAATAAATTTAAAAAAGAAAAAAAAACTAAAGTGAAAAGGGCCAGCCCGAGGCCCTCCAGGGCTGGCCCGTTTAAACCCGAGGCCCGTTAGGGCCGGCCCTCCGGGCTAATTTCAAATAACTCGTCCATTTTTTAAACCCGACCCTTGAAGGGCCAGGGCTTAAACGGGCCGGCCCGACGGGCCTGGTCCGTTATCTCGGCTCTAGTTCTTTCTTCCCATTTAAACGGGGCTGAATTATATTTATTTGCCTTTAGTTATTTATACTTCATTGTTTGAGCAAAAAAATAAATAAATTATACTTCATTGATTTATTTTGTTATTTTTTTTTTGGGTCCAGTGGTTACGTTTTCTCGATTCGCTATGTTATTTAAAATTCATTTATTCATTTTTTTTGCGTATTAGACATAATCCATAAATCTTACCGTATTGTTCATTTATAAAGTGGATAGCTTGGTATATAGATTCTATTTAGCTATATATTGATTCATAAGTGACACATTTTTAAGTAGATGGGCAGGAATTTATAATCTAAAATTATAATAAATATAATATATTGGCCTATAACATTATAGAAGAGCTTTTAACCCACTGCCCTATAACATCATTTATGATACGTAAACACTAAAAACTAAGAAGAGTGAGATTCAACTACCATCAATGAGAATGCGATAACCCTGGGCGATGTAGTGGGTGAAACTGTGATGTTTGAACGTCCGAGGGCAGCTGGAAAGTTGAACAGGGGTTTCATCAGAGTAAGGTCCCTCATTAATCTTAGAGACCCATTGGTGCCTAGATTTTGGGTCCCTAGGGATTCTAGAAAAAACCCTGCGTGGGTAACTGTCAAATATGAACGTCTGCAGAATTTCTGTTTTCGTTACGGCCGAGTAGGGCATGATGCGCGTAGTTGCAGAGAACACAAAGGGCAACAAGGTGAGGAGGATGATGCCCAGATGTTTGGAAGTTGGCTCAACACCCCTTCAGTTAGAACTATTGAGTGTCAGGTGGAGATAAGGAGGAAGGATTGGATCGAAGCTAAGTTCCTTGAGAAGGGCCCTGTGGCCCCGGAAGGCCATCGGAGTTGGATATTGATTAGGGGTCTGCCGTTTGCTAAACCACCGGAGGGTCAACAAGGTACGAGGTTGGTAGAAGTACTCTCGAGCAATGAGAATGTTAGGAATTTTGAATCTGTCAGCAAGATTTCTGATATGGGGAAGACAAGTGTAGCAGTTGAAGCGGCGAATACGGCTCTGCAGGAAACTTTGAGTGTTGATGATGTTAGACACTCACGTGACATCGAAAGTTCAACACAAGGTGTCTCCAGGTAGGTAAATGGGCCTATTAGCAAAGAAGATAACAGTGTTACTCCTATGGGCCCTCCTCTCTCTATTGGCTCAAACAAATACGTAAGAGGATGCCCCAGCCATATGGACATTGAGCAGGCCAGAAGCAATCAGTCTCTGGTGGAGCCTGAATCTATTAGGCTAAGCAACAACCCCACTATTGGATTGTCGCCCATTTCAGCTGTCTCCTTCTCTTTCAAAAATATTCATTTAAAAAGGCCATTTTCAGAGGAGCTCGACCCTATCTCAACGAAGAGGTCACGGAAACTCAATTTTGATGATATTGTGTCACCAGCAAATGGAATTCCGAAGGTTGGTGAGGCCCCCAAAAGTCGCCGTAGGAATTTTCGCTCTATAAAAGCGCTGATTAGAAGCAATTCAGATGGCAAGCACTCATTCTTCGTGGGTACCTATTCTGAACTATCCTTTGAACTTTCTATGGTTGAAGAAGTTGAATTCCCTGAAAGTTGACTTGCTCCTGTCAGTGACAATAATGATGGAAATAACTCATCATCTTCCCAACACGCTCGTGGTTAGACGAAACCAGCCGCCGGTTCGCCATGAATCTCGTAGCCTGGAACTGTTAAGGGCTTGGGGGTGCCTTGACAGCTAGAACACTAAAGGCGGAATGCCGGAAAAAGAAACTCCACTTGGTTTTCCTTATGGAGACCAAGCAGAAGATCAAATACATGAGAAAGAAAGGCGACGATGTAACTTTACAGAGGAATGGTTGATCAGTCCGAATGGCTTGAGCGGTGGTCTTGCTTTATGGTGGAATGATACTGTTATTGTGGAGATTCTAGCATCCTCGACCAACTATATTCACACCCAAGTAAGTTCTGGAACCATAAGCACCCCTGAATATATTACTTTCATTTATGGCCCTCCTAGGGAGGAGGATAGGATGAAATGTTGGGAAGAAATTCGGAAAATAAGTTGTACGATCAATGAGTCATGGATGTGTATAGGGGATTTTAACGACATACTATCACAAATGGACAAGAGTGGAGGTAATCCAAGACCATGGAGGAAAATACTGAATTTCAAACTTTTTGTTGATGATTGTGGCCTTAATGACCTGGGCTTCCACGGCTATAAATTCACTTGGTGTAACAATAGAGATCACCCCAATACTATCAGAGAAAGGATTGACAGGGCTTTGGGCAATACTGTGCTTCGGGAAAGATTTCCTAATTTACATGTCTTTCATGTGGATCCAAATGCCTCTGACCACCTCATGTTGTGGGTTGAATGCGTGCCTAAGAGAAATTCCCAGAAACGAGCATTTCGCTTTGAGGCTTCATGGATTGGCCATCCTAACTATCAGAGACTGATCAAGAATAGTTGGGTCGCAAGTCTAGAAGGTAATAATTCAGCTCTGGAGAATTTTAATTGCAGATTGATTAGATGCAGAAATGACCTTATCAAGTGGAGCCATAAGGAATTCTCGAATAATCCAAGGAAAATAGAGATCCTACAGAAAAAGCTTGCTGAACTCAAGCAGGGGGACCGAAATGAAGATACAGCTCTTGTTATTTCTAATCTGAATATGGACCTTAATCGTATATTAGCTCAAGAGGAGCAATTCTGGTGGCAGAGATCAAGGGTAAATTGGTTGCAAGCAGGGGACAGAAATTCCCGGTTTTTTCATCTAACCACAGTAAAGAGAAGGCAATGTAATAGCATTGTGTGCCTCAAAGATAACGAGGGGCAGTGGCTAATGGAAAAATCTGAAATATCTTAGAATATCATGCAATATTTCCAGAAGCTTTTCTCCACTTCTGATCTAGCGAATATGGGCCTAGTCTTAGATTATATTGACCCTAAAGTTACAGCAGAAATGAATTAGCAACTAATGCTTCCTGTTTCCAGAGAAGAGGTGTAGGCAGTAGCCTTTAGCCTTGGTTCCTGGAAGGCTCTTGGGCCAGATGGGTTTTCTGGTCTGTTCTATCAATCTACCTGGAATGAAGTGGGGGACTCTATATACAACATGGTAAAGGAATTATTTGAAGGCAGATCTGCATTGAATATAATCAATGATACAACTATCACCTTGATCCCAAAAGTGGAGAAGCCGAAGCATGTAACTCAATTCAGACGGATCGGTTTATGTAACTTCTCATACAAAATCATATCCAAAATCCTTCCTAATAGAATGAAGCCCCTCCTAGATGTGTGTATTTCTCCAAATCAAGATGCCTTCATACCTGGTCGTTGCATCCATGATAACATTATCGTCGCCCATGAGGTATACCATTATCTTCGAAGAAAGAGATCTGGGAGTAAATTTGAATTTGCACTCAAAATGGACATGAGTAAAGCATACAACCGCATTGAGTGGACGTTTCTAAGGAACGTTTTGCTCCGCCTGGGATTTTGTGCAGATTGGGTCAATCTCATTATGGAATGTGTCCAATTAGTAAAACTGAATATTAGTGTATCAGGGGAAGTCATTAGCTCCTTCTACCCAAGCAGAGGTTTGCGACAAGGGGACCCACTTTTGCCCTATTTATTTATTCTCACTGCGGAGGTTCTATCTTTAATGATTGTCAAGAATCAGGAGGCGAGGCATTTAAAAGGGATCAAATTGAGCCATGGTTGTCCGGTGCTTTCACATAGCTTCTTTGCAGATGACTCTCTTCTATACATGAATGCCAACAAGAGTGATTGTATGTACTTGGCTCAGATCCTATCCCAATATTGTGCGGCTTCAGGGCAGGTAATTAATCTTGATAAGTCAAGCATTTTCTTTTCATCTAATACCCCTGCTGAAGTGAAATCCATGGTGGGAGCTATTCTAGGAATCACAGCTGCTGATGATCCAGGGAGATATCTCAGTATCCCAAGCATATGGGGGAAATCAAAACACCAAGCTCTTGCTTATGTTAGGGAGCGTGTCATTAGCAAAATGCAAAGTTGGGGAACCTCCTTTCTTTCCTATGCGGGCTGTGAGGTGATGATTAAATCTATCATTCAAGCAATCCCGATATTCCCCATGAATTGTTTTAAGTTTCCTAGCAAATCTTGCAAGGAAATCCATAGCTTAATTGCTAACTTTTGGTGGGATGGGAAAGCATTTGGGAGACGCACTCACTGGAAAGAATGGGACTTCTTAACGGCTCAAAAAGATCAAGGTAGCTTGGGGTTTAAGGACTTCATCACAATGAATGATTCTTTACTTGCAAAGTCTGCTTGGAGATTGGCTACTCGACCCAATGAGTTATGGGTAAAGGTCTTGAAGAGTATATACTTCCCCAAATCAGAACTTATTGATGCCGTGAAAGGTTATAAGGTATCCTAGTGCTGGTCAAGCTTAATTGTAGGAAGAGATCCGCTAAAAAAGAACCTTCGATGGGACATAGGAACGGGCTCGGCCATTCGGACTTGGAGTGATCCTTGGGTCCGTGGAACAATGCTATCTGATTTAAGGGCTGACGGAGATGACGTGAGAGTCCAGCAAGAATATGTTTGTGATATGATCTCTAATGGAGCATGGAATCTTCAACCCATTGACCACCTCCTATTGGATGCAATTAAAAACACCATCTATCAGATTCCTATTCCAAGTAATGGTGTGGAAGACAAGCTTGTATGGGAGATTGCCAAGAATGGAGAATATATGGTTAAGTTAGGGTACTTGGAAGAAAAATCCAGACACCAGAAAGCAAATTATAAGGCCAGCTCATCGGTGGTAGTGCCCTCCACATGCTGGAAGGCTGTATGGAAAATCAAATGTATACCTCGAGTCCACCACTTCATCTAGAGGCTTCTTAACAATGTTGTTGCCACAAATGATACCTTGTTCAGAAGGAGGAGGTTGGCAACCAAGCAATGCCCTGTCTGTGAAGAAGCAGAGGAAACCGCTGAACATCTATTTTTCCACTGTGCTTGGACACGTTGCATCTGGTTTGGCAGCCAATTAGGGGTCAAGTTCGATATTCATAATGTGGTTAACTTCAAATTGTGGTGGCTCCAACTTCATGGTACGTCTCTTCTTAATTCCCATGATATTGCTTTAATTTGTTGGATACTTTGGTATATTTGGAATCAAAGAAACGAAAAAGTCTTCAACTGTGCTGAACCTAACCCATTCATGGTGCTAGAAATGGCTAAAAAGAGTGCTACTGAATTCCTTACATGTCTGAGGAGCCTTCATCCAGGCCCTTCTATTACTAATTCAACCCCATGGTGTCCAGCTTCCTGGTCTCCTCCTGCATCTGGTTTTGTTAAAATTAATTGTGATGGGGCATTTCAGGGGGCGGGTAAAGAGGCAGCTATCGGAGTGGTTTGTAGAAATAGAGAAGGACAGTTCAAATGGGGATTTGTGGATAAACTGAAGTCCATATCTGCATTCATGACTGAAGCTCTTGCTCTCAAGAGGGCCCTTTTACTTGCAATGGATATAGGGATTGATTAAGCAATTTTTGAATTTGACTGCATGTTTTTGATTAATAGTGTTAATGCGAAACAACCTTCCTCATATGATTGGTGTTGTAGGAGCATCCTTTATGACATCATTAGTCTTCTTGCATCCAAAGTTGGGTTTTCGATTTCCTTTACTCCACGGGGGGTAATTGTGTTGCAGATCACCTTGCAACAAGTGCTTATAAGGGGTTGTACCCAATTGGGTGGGTGTCTCAGCCATCACTCTCCTTGCAATCTCTTCTAACTTTGGATGCCCAGCAGACTTACCCTTGTATGAATGATGGTTCTCTGCTCAGTGATGTGGGGGATGGTGTTCTATCCTGGTATATTCTAGCTGTTATCGTGTCTGCTGCATAGTCTGTTCTTTTAAATGTCTGTGTTGCTTCTGTTTCTGTTCCCGTTATCGTTGTGATTGTTATGCTCTGTTTGTAATTGCTACTTTAGTTACTGGAATGAAAAAGGCTTTCGTCCTTGAGCAAAAAAAAAAAAAAACTACCATCAATGGGGCGTGCAGCATGCTAGCATTAGAGTCCACAAAAGATGGCCGTCCCTTCTTGTTATGTGTGGAGATAATTTTATAATTAGAACTGATAAATTCTTACAAAATGCAGTGATGTTTGATAGTGTGTGGGTGTTTTTTGGGTAAATGGGGAAAAAAACGACCACAAAAAAACATGTTCAAACACTTCATAAGTGTTGTTTTGGGAGCTATTTATATCATTTTGGTCTTATTTATAAGTTCATTTTAATTAAAAAATTTGGTTCTTGTTATAAGTCTAGTTTCAAAGTATTATATGCATTTGTTGCATTTTTGCGTCAATTAATTACAATAAACAAAAATAATTTATTCCTGTTGACTTTTGGAACCAAATATTATAAATAAGGGTAAAATTGAAAATTTAATTAATAATTAATGGGTTAAGTAACTTTAATTGGTATGTGAGAATTCGTTAATTTGGAGTTATAAATAAGATCAAAATGGTATTATATAAATATAGTTTATATAAATTGAGATAAAACTCCTGATATATTTACCTCGTACACCGTAAATCATGCAAACATTATTTCAGTGCTTTAATTAATTGCAATTCCAAATAAGTAATAAATGGGACTGATTGGTATATTAATAACTTAAGCATTGAGTTACCTAAAAATGGCCAAGTGGGGCAAGTAAAAACAGGGAACAAGTGAGTATTTGGGAAAGGAACAAGATATGAACATTGAAAATTGACAAATGTTTTATAAAATGGATCAAAAATACTTATTAGTTGATGATTTTTAATTAACAAATAGAGAGAAAAGAGAGAGAGTACCCATATTTTGTGCGTAAATAGGTCAAATATTGGACGCCATGCTTGAGAAGTCATTAATCTTTTTTTAATAATGGATTATATGGGTGGCTTCAAATCTAAAAACGTGGAATGAATATCTAAGACCAGGTTCAAGGAATGTATTTAGATTATTTAATGAATAAGTTTGAGTAATATCTTAAAAAACCATCTCATTTAATGAAATTTATTCTATTTCCTCCCGACATGCTATAAAGAGCCCTTCATGCATACTTCATACATAATATGGCAAATTGGATTTTGCATCACCAAGACCAAAGTTTTGAAAAAACCCACACCAAATAACAAACATATATTTAATTTCTTGCTTGCTTGAATTAATTAGCACGTGATACTTTTAACCTAGTGCAGCTACTATTTAGAATACAATTAATACTGGATAATTTCGATTAATATTAGAGATTGTCAAGTACAAACAGAAAACAACATATAATTTCCAACTTGATTTTTATTATACGAATGTTTTGAATAAATACGTTTGGAAGGAAAGGATCGGATTATATCCATAGAAAATATCACGCATGTATTATATTGATTTCCTAAAAAAAATAAAAATTGTCTTATTATTCAGCCTCACACTAAAATTAGACATAATCAAGTATAAAATTTCAGAATATTTTGAAATCACGGTGAAAAACATATGTCCTCATATTTCACTCCATCACGTAATTGTTTGGGACAGAGGATATCACTGTGAGCTTTCCAGTTTCCATGTCGATGTTATTTTACGGCAAACTGATAATTATTTCAGAAAAGGAAATTACTACTGATTTTAGATCAGCAAACTGCCAATAAAAATATCTTTGATTTTCTGTCAATATTACTCGATAGCTATAATAACTAGACGCCAATGAGATATGTCGTATAAATAAACGATGAAGCTTGGTGTGTGTGTTTTCACATTCTATATTATTTTAAAATTTTAATTTATTTTCGCAATTATATATGTCACCAAAATGGATGAACAGTATTTAAAATAATTTACTGGCATGGTAAAAAAAATAAATATCACATTAAAAACATAAGAAATTCAAAAAAAAAAAAACAGACGCTATCATGATTGGATTGGCATTTTATATTAATCACCCATTAATTTCCTTTCCAGTACAAGTATACTTAGTTATAGATGTCAGGCGGGATTAACTTAATTCCTTTTAACAAACATTAATTTATTGATTATTAAAATGCTAGTTGAAAATTAAAAGGATAATGTCATGAATGTTATTTTAATTGAAGTCCACGTCGTCCTACATCTCAAAGACTTATCACTGGAAATAATAAATTCTTAAAATATGTGGTAATGAAAGTATTGTTGTTGTTTTCATCCTTCCACTGAGGATAATATATTAAAAATTATTATTACTATTATTATTGGAAAAAAGTGATGTATTGTTGCTGTTTGATGTAAGAAGTGGCATTAAAAATTTGGACAAGTGAAAGAAACCATGCATATGCATGCTGATTATTAAAATAAAATTAAAAATAAATATGGTGCAATAAGTGAGAGACTGATTGCTTAATTATTTGTTTTGTTGCTTATGTGCGTTGTTAGCGATATTTCACCATGTGATTGGATCATAAATTAATGGACGCTAGTTTTTTGTTTGGAACAAAAATTAATGGACGTTATTCACATGTCAATCATTCATAGGTATATTTATTCTGTTCAAAGGATTCTTCTTTATGTTTTTCATTGACGATTGATTATTCTCATTTGAGATGACATCTAAAATTTAATCAATCAGAATTTGAAGACAATCATTTCAACATTATTAATTTCTGGACTATGATCAGCTATTGAAAAGAATTCAGGTTTACTGCTGGTTTATTTTGCCCTTTCTTACCTTCAATTTTAAATAAAAAAATAATTTTTTTTCTCAATTTATATTTGTAAACATGAAAAATCTTAAATCATTTTTTATAATGTATTAATAATTAAAATTATACAATCGTCATGAAAAGTTTTAGATATTTTTTGAAATAAAAAATATCAGGTAAAGTAACATCTAACACTAATGTCACTTTTCAGCCGCATTCAATATCTTTATTTTATTTATTGTTATCCAACAACCTAACGTTATTTTTCTCACACTTCTTTAATCCCGATTTTATTTATAGTGCATCAAACACCTCAAACCATAAATAGGATTAACTTTCTTCATATATCTTGAAAATAATGGCAAAGGGGTGCTCCGTATATATGCACCATCATTAAATTAAAGAAAAATCATTATGAGGTGAAAAAAAAAGTAAGTCCCAACAATAAACTAAGCATAGATGGCATGCATAATTATCTTTTGCTGCACTACTAAAACTTGTTAACACATGCTACTAACTTAGCTTGTTGTAGCACTTTTTTGGTTATCTCATTCCTTCCTAGACACCTTATTATAGTGGTTTTCCCTGAAATTAAATAAAAGCAACTTTAGATATTTCAATTAATTTATTATGAATGTATTTTTCAGGAAAAAATAAGGGAGAAGGTTTCCTATTAGAAATTTAATTAGTGGAAATAATCTAAATAAGAGTACTAGTACTTTGTGAGTACAAAATTGGCATGGTACTGCAAGTTTTTATGTAAAAATTTGTCAAGTCTTTCTTACTAATTAAATTTCTAATGAAGAAGTTTTCCACAATTTTCCCTAAAAAAATATGATGGGTATAAAAATATAATATTAATAATAATGCTACCAATAAAAGAAGAACACTTGTTTGCCAGCTATAAACCCTAAAAAAGGAAACAACGGGGATAAATTAAACCGAGTCAAGATAAGTGGGCAGAAATGTTGATGTGTCCAAATTAAATGAGAATGGGGGATAATTACGGAACAATGCATACATGCATGCATGCATGTTCGTAATTGGAACAATTAATGAAGAGAGTTAAACATTCCATGCATTTTAATGATGCTTAATTATTCATCGTCCTTTGTCTGTAGATAGGGCACCCTCAGCCGTACGTCTCACTAAATTAAGATGCCCAACCTTCAAACCTTTCTCATTACTCAACTTCAAATCCACCCAATATTATATATTTCTTTTAATCTTTATAAGGCACTAATTAACTATAAATATATTTGATTCCTTTTATAAAACATTTACTTATTTACAAAGAGCGTTAACTATTTTTTTAATATATGCCAATAATTAATAAGGATAATTGGTGAGAGTAATAATTAATACTCCATCTGGTCTTTTATTATAAGATACTAAATAACAAATGTATTTTATCCTTTTTATAAGGTACTTTCTTGTTTTCAAAGTGCATTAAATATTTTTTTTTTCATGTATGCCCATAATTAATAAAGGTAGCGAGTGAGAGTAATAATTAATATGATATTAGAGTTTAGTGAAATTATTAGAGGTAATATTGAAAATTACTTAAATTTTAAGACAAATTTAATGACTTTAACTATTTTTATTTATTTGTGAGAATTATTAATTGGTAATTTATAATAAAAACAAGAGAGAGTATGAGATTAGAGTTTAGTGCAACTTTTTTTTTTTGCTAAAAAAAAAAGTTGCACTAAACTCTAATCTCATACTCTCTCTTGTTTTTATTAGTAGGGGTAATATTAAAAACTATTTAAATTTTATAATAAATTTAATATTTTTAACTGTTTTTATTAATTTATGATAATTATTAGTTGGTTCTTTATAATAAAAAAAAAAAGGAGAATATATCACTCAATCATAAGTGTAGCTCAAAAAATGGTGCCCTATTAAGACTCACCAACTCATCAAATCGACAACTTGTTTTCCAATATTGAGGATTTTGTTTTTTTGTTTTTTTTTAATTTGTTTTTTTTAAAAAAAAAACGTCGCATGTTCTTCAATATATGATTATACGAGGTTTGAAAAGGAGAGATGCATGGCTGGCTAGCTTTTACTTTCATTTTTGTCCTTCTTTTCTTGTTATATTAGCTGTATTTGATGAGAGTATCATATGTGTGTGTGTGCGCGCGCAATACCACCACATCATTAGAGTTATTTTCTACATGTTACACTGTCAAACAGAAATTTAATTAGTTATAATTTACTGGCAGTACTTATAACTTAAGTGTCATTAATTAACTATAAATTTTATATTTTGCATTGGAAAGTATACCAAATTATATTAATTAATTAGTGTTACAACAAGTCCAAGAAAAAAGGATAATGTTGTTGCTACATGGATTATTCATTATATCCTGCTCGATATATCATTAGAGACATTAATTTTTTTAAGTCAGATCAAATCAAAAATCTCCCAAAGTAATGGTGAAATAAATAACAATCTTTTTAAGCCTATTTTACAATGTATTTAGCTCATCATAGTTTACAATCTCTGTTTGCGCGCGTGTTTATAGGGGTAAGATATGGCATAGAAGGTGTGCATGGAAACTTGGGGTTTTAAATAATATTGTATATGCAGACACGAAATGATAACATACCATCAACGGTGCTTAATTTTTATTGTTAATTAAAGAGAGATTTATTATGGGTCCCAAGGATTGAATGAAATCATCAAGTAAGTCCTGTAACAAGGGAGCACCAAGCAAACATATAATATATTGTTAAATAATAAATTTGTCTTGAAAATTTTCGCTGAGGAGCAATGTTATCGTACAAGTTTTTCTTATTTTAATGTTGCCTTAGAGATTTCAAAACGTAGTAATGTTGTCTATTTTTGTTAAAAAATTAACGGTCAATGTCAATTTTTTGACAACTAATGTAAGTTTTTTAAAAGAATAAAATAACATTGCTACGTTTTGAAATTTTTGGGGTAACATTGAGATAAGAAAAAATTTCAGGACAACATTACTCTTAGGCTTATACTTTCGGGGTAAATTTATTACCTAACTCTATAATATAATAACAAGTTCTAATGTATGACATGATAAAAGATCCATATATATATATATATATATATATATATATATATATATACTACTCATTTATATCCTTACTTTTTAGATGATTACTATCATTCATTGACTTCACAGCTATTTTCCCTTGATTAAAACCACTTGTGCTGGTGGAAAAACATATACGAAAAAAGAGCATCAAATTAATAAAAATCGTGTAACTATAGGAAGCATCCAAGATCCTAACTTATGTTGACTAACACAGAAGCTAAGTAACAACTAAAAAGTCAATTAATATGTGAAAGTTATAGTGAATTATTATATACATCCAAGTCGCAGTCGCACGTGGAAGTTATCTGGGATATATATGGGCTAAAGGCGGAGAGAGCTAGGATTAAGTGAAAGAGTTAGATGAAGAATTTACCTAATGAGAAGCGAAATAGCTAGTGATAAGAATGCATATAGGAAAGAAAGCTACATGTCATTTGAAAGTAGAGATAAGTGAAAAATCTGGTGGTCTAGGTAGCTTAGTCCGATCCGACTCGGTGTAGTGAAAAAATTTGGCCTAAAAAAATATTATATTAGGAAGATTCAACTAGACTGATATTTTAAGGTCGGACTGGACTTTAGGCTAAGGTCTCAAGCCCTTTGGTTTAGTTCAACCTAGCCCAAATATTGTTTTTTGTTTTTTTATTTATTTTTATTGTTTTTCAATGTTGTTGAAGATTTTATTATAGATTTCTGATTGAGTTTTAATGTTTTGCAATGTGTTTTTTTTATTATTATCGTTGTTCAATGTTGTTGAAGATTATTATAGATTTATAATTGAGTTTTAATGTTCTGCAATGTGTTTTTTTTTTTATTATTATTATTATAGGTATTGTTATGGTCTTATTATGTTCAAATATTGCTTCTCCAAGAAGGCAAAAAAAAAAAAAAAATCAATTAGGTGTAGACTATTTAGACTGGTCAAAACAATCCACTGGACCACTCTAGTTGAGCCTAAGCTTGAGAATTGATGCTGGACCAAACTAGATCTCAAGTTATCTTGTACAGCCTGATATACTATCCAGACCAAACTTCGGGTTGAGGCTAAAACCAAACTCATATGATCAACCCTACTTAAAAGTTGAGAGTCAATCATTTTCCTGAGAAGGTAAAATGGGGCTTTCCCGGAAAGTTAATGAAAAGTTCATGCACTCGTACCCTCCCCGACCTTATTATTATTATCTTACTTTATTTTATTTTTCCCCCTCTCTGGATAATACCGAACTGTGGGGTTAATTATTCATGTAATTACAGCCCAACCAACACATTCATTATGTGCCCATGAATATTCGTCTTTTAATATCACTACAACTCAATGAATGATGTTGAAAGCTGGTCCAACGTTAACGCGTCGACTGCTTTAAGGAGAGCCAACATCCATTGAAAAGTTTCCATACCTCCCATTTTTAATAATATCTTGTTTGTAGTGTAATTTGTAATACAAATGACATCTTATATTTAGGATAAAAAAAAAAAGGAAAAGCAGCATGCAGGTGAGCATTATTGTTCAGGTTCTCTGTATCTTCTTCATTCTGCTCTCTCAAGAAACTGAAACCTTCCTTTCTCCCTCTCATTTTTCCTTCTCTCTTTTGGGGTCCCCTTTTATATATACACACCTTTTTCTTTTCAATACATGCCTGTGTACGTATTTATATGTATGTCTACATCTCATATACTAACCTTTCTATTTCGTATATTAATCACAAATACCTTTCTGTATTTTATGCGGAGTCTCAAAATGAATTGTCATATCTTATTCACTCTGGTTTTTATTATAAAAACATTATAATAAATTTACATAAATTAACTTAGTTAGCTAAAATTAGTTTTTTTTTTGTAAAATATCAAAACTATTCCTAATAATATAAAAAGTCATTCATTATTCATTATATGAGTTTTTATTTATTTATTTATTTTCCCAACATTCATTATGTGAGTTTGGTTAATTAGTTAGGAAGTGTAATTTTATAGTTCGTTAAAAATATTGATGTCAAGAATTAATGTTTTACACAAACCATGCATGTTGTACTAAGAAATATATATGAAGCAGGTGCTTATATAATAGAGGATATTCAACATTATATGTTCATGCACTATTATCCCCTATTTCCTTCACCGGCTAATTACTTATATTTATTTATCGGTAAAAGTACGGAAAAAATCTTAATTAATTAATTAATTATCAAAATGTCACTGAGGTAAAAGTATTAACCTATCTGCCCCCTTGTAATCGATTACATGCCTTATGTAATCGATTACATCATGTAATCGATTACAGGGGGTCAGATCTCTTTCTTTTTTTTTTTCTTTTTTTTCACTATGTAATCGATTACGTTACTGTTTAGTAATCGATTACATCAAATTTCCATAATGTAATCGATTATGATGAGTGGCATAATCGATTACATAAAATCAAAAAGCAAATCTGACAGTTACCACATGATGTAATTGATTACGGCACGGGCCGTAATCGATTACATTGCACGATTTCAGTTTTTTAAAAGGCCCAAATCACCCGAAACCCTTCATTTTCGTTTCTCATACCCGATTAGCCTCCCTCATTCTCCTCCATTGACATTTTCGACCACAAAGCTCCAGAATCAAGGCGTGGGTTGAGGAAAAATCAAAGATTTGCTCTCATTTACGATGATTTTGGTAGGTTTTTGGTTCCCATTACGATTTTGTCCCTATTTTGTCCGTCTTTCTGAAGATATGGTACATGTAATCGACTAGGGTTTATTTTCTTTGAGTATGTAGTGTTTTGATCATTGATTTGAATTGTTTATTGTTTTTGAACAAGTAATAGATTAAATTGATGTTTTTGTGCGTTTCAGAAACAATGTGTGTATGTTTGCATGTGAAATTGATGTAAACAGTGAGACTGAAGCACAAATTACATTTTATTGTGTGTATGGATGTTGAAGATTATTGATTACGTGGAGTTTGATTGTTGATTGTGCATTTTTCTTTCAATTACACTGTCTCCGTTGACTGATATTGATCATGGATTGTGATTATGCCATTAATCACATATTTGTTTCATGTTTGTTGATGGTTTATATTGTATCTTTGTAGGTATTTGTTGTGATCATGCCTCCACGCAGACGAGTTGACCCTTAGAGCGAGAGACGTTCGAAGGCACGAATGGAGGGTGAGACATCCGGCTCTCAGGCACAGCCGACAGATCTCCGATATAGAATTCTCCTGAGCAATAATGCATCATCTCACAGATCCTTCGTTCAGCACTTTGCGAGCAGACCCGTGATCAAGCCCAAGTCACTGGACATGCAGTTTTTTGCAGAGGAGGGATTTGATATAGTCCCACTGGTGGAGGCTTCGCATCTATGTGGTTTGGCGGAGTTCATCAATCCCTACTCAGAGGATATGGTTAGAGCCTTCTACCATAACCTCAACTACATCAATGGAGTGTTGAAGTCGCGCATCTGCAGCATTGATATAGAGATGACTGCTCCGATATAGGCCTAGATGCTGGGATATGATTTTGATGGGGCGGGAACCATTCTGTTCGATGGGGATACCAATGTCAACCTGCCTGGATATGACCAAGCCGTCGTCGTTAATGATATCAGGAGGCCTTTGGGTCAGAGAGCCCTTTTCACTGTGGGCCAGCTGACTGTGGATGCATGGATCCTTTTCTACGTGTTAAGCCATATTCTGTTCCCCAGGCCTACAATCACTCCAGGGTGTTGGAGGTTGATATCTCGATCATGTGGGCCATCCTTCACGCCAGGTCGGTGAACTTGAGACACTATGTTTGTTGGATGATGTCCAAGGTGAAGCAGAAGGAGAACGCGCCCTCCCATTCGCCTACCTAGTCCATCGTATATTACTCCTTTCTGTGTGCCGATGCAGTCGTTTGAGATGGTGGACCAGATGCATTGGAATGCTGTCTTTGGGAGGCGCCTACTGGAGCAGTGCAAGATCGTTCAGAATGATCAAGGTGTCTAGGTATGCACTGCCATTGATGAGGACGATGCACCAGCTGCTCCCCCCGTGGTTCATCCTGAGGTCCTTATGCCGGACGATAACGATGATGAGGATGAGGAGATGGTTGAGCCGGATGGTGGGTTCCAGCTCCGTGACGTCATGCTGCAGATGAGGCAGATGGACCTCCGACAGAGACAGTGGTGGAGGAGTCACGTTGAGAAGGGAACAAGCGGTGACAATGGATGCAGAGCCGGATGCACGAGCTGGAGGCCGGACTTCGGCAGTTACAAGACGAACAACACCAGGAGGTAGCCGGAGAGGAGGACCAGGTGCCTGATGTCTCCGATGAGGAGGAGGAGGAGGATTTAGAGGAGGATGCAGATTAGATAGCTATGTTTTTTTTTTGTCGGACTTGAAGTTTGTATTTGGATCTTGTAATTTTTTTTTAGACTTTGTGAAGTTGTACTAACTATGACATTTACTTTAGTTATGAATGTTTATACTTTCAGTTCATATGATTTGAGGTGATGAATTTTGCAAATGATATATCGTAGGACGAAAAAACGGATATAGGGACATCGATGGACTAGACATAATGTAGACGGTTAATTGTTGGCAAAAAGACTTTCCCCAAGTCGCATTTGTAGGTAAAAAGAAGTTGGAAATCAGTTTCGTCATGCACCAATTCGAAATGTCTTCCTCATTATGCTTCTGCAGCTGGTGTAATCGATTACACCATACTGGTGTAATCAATTACACTATGGAAATTTGATGTAATCGATTACTAAACAGTAACGTAATCGATTACATAGTGCAAAAAAAAAAAAGAGATCTGACCCCCTGTAATCGATTACATAAGGCATGTAATCGATTACAGGGGCAAATGGGTTAATACTTTTGCCTCAGTGGCATTTTGGTAATTAATTAATTAATTAAGGTTTTTTACGTACTTTTGCCTTATTTATCGATCATTCTATAGATATAATTTTTGTTTCGTAATTCGTATAAGGAATAGAGTATTGTGTAAATAGAAATTGGTGACGTGTAGGAGTTCTGTGTTTTTTTTTACATTGTGTAGGATTTTTTTTTTTTTTTAGGAAAAAATTTTGAAAGGGTTCGACATCAGTCTCGCACCAAGGCCAGGGCACGGCCTTGAACTCTTTGAGCACTTAACGGGAATTTACGAGATCACCTACCAAAGGAGTCTCAGCGACGGCAGCGGGGATCAAACACACATCCTTTTGAGATTTGACCAAATCCCTTACCATCTATGCCAACTTTTTTCGACTGTAGGAGTTCTCTTCATTCTTCAGCTTATTATAAAAACCGAACTTGGGCCTTAAACGGAGCTTCTCATAAGGCCTGGCCCAATATTTACCCTAAATGGAAAGCCTGTGAAAAGTCATTAAGGAAGCCCATTCCTTAGCTCAAGAATTGCCTAGCCGATCATAAATCCCACTGACACAATTGTTTAGTTTGAAATCTGCTATGAATTTTTCAGCTGCCTCTATGGTATAGATGCGTAAGACTCGATTCCAAAATTGGCAGTTAGTTCGAGCCCAGAATGCAAGTTTTGATGATAAGGCCTGGCCTTCGTGAATCAACATTTCAATGACAGAGAAGTTGGCACAAAGCCCATTCTGCAACAACCATTATCATTCATTGCCTATTCAGATTTGGAGGGAATAAACAAAGGTCGCTTCATCAAATTCACGAATAGTAGTCATCCTCCTCGGTGAACGCAGCTGATTCGGTCGCTTCTAGTGCAGAACCAGGTAAATCAAATCCAAGCCTTCTTCCTTCCTGCGTTCTCTTTTCTACATTTTCTCTTTCATCTTCCTGCATTTTCTATTTCGTCATCTTCGCCTTGTTTCACCCATTCATTTTCTCTCGTGCTCTGCTGAATTCCTATTTTTTCCAGCCAGATTCAGTTTTCTGATGTTATTTCTCTCTTTTTCTGATATCAATTCCTGTTTGCCATTTTATTTTGCTGCCCATTGTTTCCTGGAAAAATATATTATGGCCGAATGCAATCGTTCAGGCCAAGGTCGTGGTTGTTGGATCTATCTCCCTCTGTCATCTCACCCCTGTTCTGATCTTCCATCTTGCTGGTTCTGCGTATGTGATCTGAATTTTGTTCCTTTAATTTTGAGCTGCTCCATGATTAAAAGCTGGAAGCTTAAATCCACCTTCATTTCTTTTCACAGGTTTGAAAGATATGAATTGGGTTCAGCGCAAGATCTACCTCTACAATGTAACTTTTGGGCTTTTTATGCTAGATTGGTGGGAGCGTTGTCTTTTTAGTATCCTCTATTGTTTCTTTACTGCAAAAAATAGTTGTTATTTTTCCAACTTGACAACTCCAGAAATAGATCCTTTTTAGCTGACACGAATGTGATCATTCCATGAATTACAAACCCATTTTGCTTATTGCCTAATGCTTGTATATAATTGGAACTTAAATTATACAAAATACCAAGTTTTGATTATTCCTAGATTATATGGGTTTGCTTGAAGTTGTGAAACTAAGATTTATAGCTTTTTAATTTGTCTGCTCTGCATTATGAACTATTTAGACAGCCAATCCAAGGTAAGTGATGTTTTATTTTTCAAAGAAGTTGATGATTTTCCTGCGTTCATAAGCAATCAGGCTTGTGGTGCTTTGTACTTGTGACTTCCTGAATTGTTTTCCAGATATTTTGGTGATTGTACTTCTGTGGTTTGTCCTCTTCAACTGGTCACGATATGTTAATGAATTCCTCAAGAGGTATTGTACTTTGGTCATAAACTCTTTCGGATCATTTTACTAGTCGTCTGTGCACATGCAATCATCTCCATTATTTCTTAACATGCATGTAATTTTCTGGGTTGGAGAGCTAAATATTCTCCATCCATGCTAATTTTAATTGCAATATTTTTTTGATTTACCGTGTGTTTTACTTCAATGAATTTGAAACTTAAAAACCCAGGCCTCCACGCAAAACTTAGAATAGATTAGTATTTGCCTGAAATATTTCTCTCTCTCTCTCTCTCATAGTTGTAAACTAGAGACCTCTAAATTCCATTCCAAAATTGAGTATGTGAATATTCAATTATAAAGGAATTAGTATAACTAGGCATCCAATTCAGCTCCCATTCCCAATTAGGTATACATATAGGGAAATTCAGATCACATTCCTAATTACGTATAATATTGGGAAAATTAGAAGAGAGATAACAGGTTACACTATCGAGAAGCCAAGTTTATGCTGCACTACAGTATGAGAAAACCTATAAAAATATACAAGTTTTCATGTGTTTTTAGAACAGTTCTGTTCACTGTTTTATTGTTTCATGTATTGTGGCTGCATACGAGCTTTGTTATATTAATGCCTTTATGGTCTTTCACTTTTCTTTTTGTAATCTCTATCATTATTGTAACAAGCTTGACTATAACTAATTGACTTACTAGGGATATTTTCTAAGAGTTCAAGCCTTTTTTTAATTTTGTGAGATGACATTTGGATTCATGTGAGAGAGAGCAAAAGGCTTTAAAAGAGCTCTTCATATAAGCGGTTCAATAGAGGGCAAAATGATGTGTAACTATGAATTGTGGCTGTAGCTGATAATGTGTTATTTTATGCTGAGAGCCTAAGATTGGATATGAATGTATATCAATAGTTTTTGGAAGCTTGAGTGATAAAACTTTCACATTTGAATTCACTGATGGACCAGTTCTAAACCCTAGTAAGATTAGAATCTAAACGTGAGATAATCATTACTCACCACTACCAGGTAAAACCTTGGTGTTTTGTGAAAGAAATTTTAGATAGCTAATTGTTCTCACTGATGGACCAGTTCTAAACCCTAGTAAGATTAGAAACTAAACGTGAGATAATCATTACTCACCACTACCAGGTAAAAACCTTGATGTTTTGTGAAGGAAATTTTAGATAGCTAATTGTTCTCCTATCAAGTTACAGGAGAATAATATACTGTTTTAAGTTGTGAATTTGTATTAATGGCATGTCCATGGTACAAAATTAATTGCAGCATCACTTGGGCTTTAATCTATATAAAACCTAAGTTTTCAAGTTTCACTTCTCTTAATTATGATATTTTCATTTCAGGTATGTATGGTGATATTCAGAGAATCATATTGTTCAGAAGATTTAAGTATTTTACAACTGCGGTGTATATCTAGAAATTCTTGTTCTTGGCATGCAACTATATGAATCTGCTGAGTGAAAACTCACTTTTGGTATGTGGAAAGTATGAGCTACTCCTAACTGCCATGGGGTGTAAGCAACATGAACATTTGTTTGTAGAAAAAGTTGTAGGTAAATGTAATCTACAATTTATTTATAGATGAACTTATATGTGAAGTATAGACATTTCCTTAAAAATAGATTTATTTATTTTTCCTTAAGATTGTAATATGAGTGTGACTCTTTATATAATAAACCAACTACAACCAATGTCTGTCAACATGTTCCTTTTATTTTAAACTTTTATTATTAAATAGTTGGAAAGAATAACTGTGTGACTAAATTTTTTATGAACGACAAAGCCTTGGTCTATTCATATCATTAAGGTCAAGCATGAATAAATTTACACACACACATATATGTTAACAACAAAAAATGGTAAAATGACAAGTGTCTAAATAAAAATTTACAAATTTCAATTTCAAACACTAACAATGGAAAAATGTATGACCTTAGGAATTGCATATATGTATTTCAACCATTAACTAAATAACAAGTGTTATTAGAGAACATATAACAAGTTTTATTTGAAAACATGACCCATTAGATATAAACAACTTCATCTAACTTTCATATCCAAAAAAAAAAAAAAAAAAAAACTTCATCTAACTTTAATCCTAAAATCAATAAACAATTCAACCAGCATTTTAAAATCAATATATTTCTTTTTAAAAAGTTGAATAAGGATTAAGGTATACTATATTCGTGTGCAGTACACAGAATAATTGGTCCACTTAATTTATAAATCAGTCACAATTCCACAACAAATCAAATCAATATCTTGAAGCTCGTCCCAAAAAAAAAAACAATGCATTCATATTTATCAACATGATTATGATAGATACTGCAATTGAAGGGATATAAATTCACGGAATTCAAAACAAATGCGTTAACATTAGTTGAACTTTAAGGATCAATAAGGTTGAAAACCCCCCTCCCAAAAATTCAAATCATGTCTTGTCAATATAATTCCTCAAGGTATAACCAAACACCCCAAAAATTTGCCAAATCTAACTTGATTTACCTTTGCTAAGATAATAAACTGTCAGATCTTTACAAAGAAAATATCCGAAAACCATCCTTCAAAGTCCGAAGTACATTTGCAGAAACTTTGCTAACACGTCAATTCTTTTTTACTGGGTGTTACTAACATTAACAAGAATCAATTCTTGGTTAGAGTATCTAGATTTGCCATAGCCTGAGCCGTTGCATCATAAAGTTCAGGACTTCGAAAGTCCTCACAGTCTGTAGAGCCATTTCTTGTGAAAAATGCAATAAGTGTGTTCATCATCCTACCCACAGCTAACTGAAAATCACTTTTGTTGTCAGCTGTCGAACTAATTTTAATTTGATCTAGATAATGTACAACTGAGCCAACTGCACTGCCCTCCACATATGATTTACATGCTGTCAGTATGTTAACAGCTCGATTTCGAAAGTGCCCAGCGACCAACTCCTCAAAGTGCTGCAGAACACGAGAAGAAAAATGAGATTATCAGCCAAAAAAACATTAGATCCTACCATAAAAAGCTCACTAGATCTGTTATACTACTAATTTGAGGAATATAGAGAGAATAGCTGATAAATCATTGTAACCAACAAACCTTTGGCGGTTTTCGCAATGTATACATCATTGTCTTCAAGGACAAGATGAATGTATTCTCATTGTACTCCTTGGATTTTCTCTCCCCCACCAAACCAACATAGGTTGATGTGTAACCGGGCTCATTAAAGAAGGGCTTCTCATTCAGAATCAGAGCTTGTATAGAAACAAGAACTTGAAGCATGGTTGATTTGTCTGGAATCCAGTTTTCAGTACTCACGCCACGCCAAGTGCCCAAAAGACTGAGGCAGACTTTTCCACATTGATATAAATTAGGATTTATCCTTAGGCCACCTGAGTAGTAGTGCACCTTCTGCAAAAGTCAAGTCCAACATCTGTCATCCAAAGCACAAGACACACCTTAGAACAAGGGGAATTAACAAGATACTTACCGGTGGACCAGCTGGATAAGATGAAGGAAAGAGGCAATCAAAAAAGAAAAGGCCATCATGGTATGGAGTGCCAGCAGGTCCAACAATGACAGCCCTTAGAAGCTCCATCCTTGATTCACAAACCCGCACAAAAATGGTTTCTGTAAATACAAGTTTGTGAGATACAGACAAAATTAAAGATGAGTAAACATCAAAGGATCAAAACCAATTTTTCCAATGAAAGGTTGAATTACATCACAAGGCAAATTAATACCAGTAGTGAGAAAGACATAAAGGGCATTGTAGGATGATTATATAATTATATTGTATCCTAAACAAGTAAAACAGGAACCATGAAAGGGAATAAAACCCTTAAAAATTATTAGGATCCATAGTTATAATAACAAGAATACGCATTCTGAAAAAGGATAAAAAGAAAAAAATAAGGTGAAAATTTACCTGGCAAGTTTTCCTCCAAAATCTTCCACTCCTCCTGAATTTTTTTAGCCCAATTCTTTGATCGCTGCCAACATAGCAAGATTCAATTAATCAAAAGAAGCACAACCATTAGTCAACAGGGGTGAAATTTTAAAAAGTTTCTAAAATATGCTACCTGCTGATCTTTAGAGCCCTGTTTATCATAGTAATGATCCTGAAAAGAATCAACAGTATCAAATTGCTTAAATTGTTCAGACGTTTGCATGGTGGCAACTTCAATTCCTTTTCTTTTACCCATAGAACTGGACTCTGCATGGCCTGAAGCAACGTCCTGCTTGGATACATTTGAATCAAAATCCTTCAACCAAGGCAGTGATGCCTCTACCCCAGGAGGTAAATCCACACTGTCAAACTGATCCTGCATACTGGTGTAATCATCTTCATATATAAAATCATCATTGTCGTAGAAGTCATAGGCATCATCATCATCCTCCTCCTCCTCATTCATTTCATCATTTTCATCTTGATATGAAACTTCGGAATTGGGGCTATTAGCATTATTTGAAGACACGGAACTCTTGGAGATGTAACCACCACTTCCCGATGATGCAGCCACAGTCACAGAATTTCCCTGATCGCTTATAGAAGTATGCTATAAAAAGTAAAGATCAAACTTAGAAACATTTATAAAGTCAGAAAATCATGTTAAGAAAATGATCAAGGTTCATCAAGAAAAACAAATAATATTGGATAGCTTGATATTTCCACACTGAAACTGACTTCTATTATTTGTTCCCCTCGATGTGCTGAAAATATAAGTCATGCCCTTGTAAGCAGATACCCGTGCACGGAAAAATAGAAATAATTTCAACTTGCAAGTCACACAGACTAACAGAGAAGTAAAGTTTGTACAGCTGAGCAACAGCCTAGTGCATAAGACCCAGTGCGATAACTAAGCATCGGTCATTTGTTACATGCCAAGTAAGCTTGCATTGCTCAAACATTTTACCTTGAAGAGAAAATTAACATCCGTTCTACTAATTTACAAAAGAGTCCAACGATTCAGCATAACATCACAAGAAAAAGGCAATATCTTGTACAAAATTTCCATGTAAGAAATTATTGATCACACTAACACTTTTTCAAACAGCTATTTGCTAATCCTTTTTATCCAAAAGAAGGGGAGCCTGGGACAGGACAGGAAAGTGTGGGGCAAGACTTGATTCCAGCAGTTTATTCTCTTTTTCTAATATCTACAAGACAAGGCATTAAAAGAACAAACAACAAAACTCACACAAGGTTTGGAAAAAACATTAAAATTGTTCTCGTCCACATAAACTTGACAGCAGTTGCATTATACCATGGCAGCCAGGAGAAATCAAGTATAGCTTCCAATTAAACCCAAATAATGAAAGGCAACCTACAAGTGAAGTAGAAAATAAACTGTATAAAAAAAAGGTACACCAACAATTAGTGAACAACAAACTCCAACCCGATTTTTAATAAAATAAAACAAAACGCGCACGCTTAAACTATCATCAATGGGATGTTAAAATCGAAAGTAAGCAAACCCAAGAACAGGAAAATAATCGAAATTGACCAATAATGTGTCGGACTAAGGACATCATTTGAGCATGCCCAGTTAGGAAAAACATAATCCCCATCCAAACACAAACAAAACATAAAGAAGAATTCATTCAATATTTCTATGAACGATGTACGAAAAGAGTACCAATTCTTGTTTGCGTCTCTTCGCCGTTTCTGAATTTACAGGCTTTTCAGAGACGGAATCACCCACCTCAAGATCCATCAGCAATCGGTAAAAACCCACGCACAAGAAACCGAATAGCGAGCGATTACGGAGTCCCCAAAAGAGTCGATCACCACTCCCCAGAAGAAAGAAGAAGAAAATAATTGTTAAAGCGCGTGGTTAAAGAGAGAGAAAACGGGGGATTATAGTGAACGGGTCGAGTGAGAGACTCGGACCAATTACCAATTGGGGGAAGAGAGAGAAATGTTCAATTCGCAGCTTAACAGATACAGCAATTGCTAAGGAAGACGGGTAAATATTTTACACGGCACCATCCACGAAATTTACCAAAACGTTTCGATGTTTCACTGGTAAGAATATGAGCTTGTTGTTTTATTATATTTTTTTATAATTTTTAAATCATATTTATCTAATTAATTGAAAAACAGCATTATTATTTTATTTTATTTTTTCATTTTCCCTCATTGACAGATTGGCGAGGAATATGCAGAAAAAAAGATGGGGTTAAGGTACAAAAATATATATAAACTTTTTTTTTGAGTAAAAATGCACACGTGGTCACCATTTTAAAGCAAAAATCACATCCTACCGTTAAATCACAATTCACCGTATGTTACTGTTCACTTCATCTCTTTCTCTCTCATCACGGTGGGATGTGACTTTTACTCTAAAATAGTAACCACATGTATATTTTTGCTTCGAAAAAAATCTTATGTATATTTTTTATCTTGGAAAAAAAAAACTTATCTATATTTTTACACCTCAACCCAAAAGAATGAGGAAAGGATCTCCCTATAAGCATATGTACACATGGAGGGCTGATAGCTGAGCTGTATGTTTGGTTGCTCTAGGCGTTAGCGGACTCGATCATCGCTCTGCAGGAATATTTAACTTAATCGTTCAAGTCTCGTAATGGTGGTAGTACCGATTATTGGGGGTTTGATTTCTCTTTTTAGGGTGATTTAAATTTTATATTTAATGATTTAATTTATTCAAAGTTATTTTTAATTGTAAAAAATAAATATATGTGAATAATTTTACTTTATAAAACATTAAAAAATTATAAACTATTCCCAACGTTTATTATCAAAATATCATCACATCCTTATATTTTTCCCCCTTTCTATTTACATTTAAATTATATATTAGAGACTAATCATGGCTTTTTTTTTGTTTACTCCAGATAAAGCATTAATTTCATTAAAAATGAATAAAAAATACAAAGCACTGCCTAACATGTTTATGGTGAGAGGAAAAAAAAAATCAAACACATAATAATCCATAGAAACTTAGTTAAAACTTAACCTTAATAACATATTTGAGGAAACCATTGCCGCTAAGGACTCCTATTCTCATAATCCTTTTACTGGAGATTGTAAGAAAGAAGCTGTGATATTTAATTTTGTTAAAATCGAGTTTATATATAGAAATGAAGGGATGATAGAAATGTAAGTCATAAAGATACCACGTAATATAAAATTTCTACTACTCAATGTGAAGATACAAAATTACATGTATGTGCATGTAAAAAAACAAAAAATCATTACTCAAAATTCAATGAACGACTTTATATTTAAAAAATATGAATCACATAAATATATAAAATATAAGTCCAAAAACACAAAATTTAACAACTCTAAGTTCCAAAATATCAAAAGAATAAATTTCACATTTCCTAAATTATATCAATTAATTTAAATCAAACACATATTAATTTGCATATCCTTAATGTTATATTCTTTTGCTCTTATAACAAGTTTATTTGCAAAACTTAAAATGTCCAAATCATGATCATCCATCGGTTTCCTCACTTGAATTTCAATCAAGCTTTCCTCATTATGGGTTAACATATAAGTTATCTATATCTTCCCAATCTTTTTTATTTTCCACTATCCAATTATCATCGGATGGAAGATTATCAAAATTGTATGCGTTATAGTTTTGTGCTTTCTTTTTCTTGCTCAATCTTAAATTGGCCATCACAAAAACAATATCCTTCATAGTCTTTTGATTTGAGGCAAATGAAAATAGGATTTTCTTTTTTAATTTTTTGTTTTAAATAAAAACAATAAAAATATAAGTTTTTACCATTTTTATTGAGGACAGTTTTTTTTCCCATATTAACACATATCACTACATATTTTTACGTTTATCCCTTAGTTTCTGACAACAATGTTGCCACCCATTGTAAGGAGTGGGAGTTCGAAGAAAATAAAAAGAATTATAGATTATTTGCGAAGGAATTATGGATTAATCATGGCTTAAAGCATTTCCCCCCTTTTTCTAGGCAATAGGCACTGTATCCTCTTACCATACTTCCTTATAATTATAATTTGACTATTCTACTTCAACCATCGATAGCATTGTCACGGGTTAATATAAGAATATTTTTATTATAAGACATTAATTATTATAATTTTTTGAGCCTTATTATAAAATATTAATTACCTTTAACTAACTTATTTATTAATATTTTCTCATTATACCCTCATTTTTAATTAAATTTTTAAATTCATAACATTAAAGGAAGGGTAAAATTGAAAATATTTATCATAGGAAGTTGTGAAGAGAAGGAAATAATGCGAGAAGATAAAAAAGAACACTATGAAAGAGAGGCTTGCATTTACATAGGAATTGCCGTAGCTAAGCCATTACAAAATTGCCTCAAAAGATGATCTCTTTGTCTATCCTTTGGTCGTGGATTTACTGTAGCCAACATCATCTCCAAATGCTTACATGTTCCAAGGTCTTTGAAAGTCCAAACTCCTTTCTTAAAGGTTAATACTCCTTTCTGTCCTTAATATAAGACATATTTATTTAATTTAATTAGATTAAAGAAGTTAGTTAAGTTAATTAATATGACGTATATTTTCTAAAACACTCGCCATCTTCCTGAATTTCTTACTTTCTTTTCTTCCTTGATTATTATTAAGGGAGCATATAGGGGGCGAATTAGGCAAATATTGACAACTTTAAAATTTATATCTTACATTTAGGACCAAGATCTACTCCTAAAATATATCTTATATTATAGATCAAAAGGAATATATCTTTAGATTCTTGAGGCTTAAACGTGTTATCACCTACTACAATTACTATATGTATTAAATAGTGTTTGTTTGGTTCACCGAATTGGAGGTAATGTAATAGAATGTAAAGCAGAGTAATGCCATGATCATTTGAAGAATTTGTTTGCTTTGTCATTCAAGAAAGATTATGGATATGCATAAAAACATTTGGTTGGATTTCATTGAATATAAAAATATATGGGAATAATATAACAATAGAAAAAATTACCCTCATCCACACATATATGTATAATGTACACGATGGGTTCATGGTAATTTTTTTAATTTGTGCATCATACATGTTGTGTGCATAATAATTTTTTAATATTTAATGGTGAAAAATATTATGAGGTTACAAGTTGGATTCATGGTAATTTCTTAATATTTAATGGTATATTTTAATATTTTTAGTGGTGGAATATATTTTTTTAACCGGGGATTTTTTTTTAAAATTTGTATATAATTAATTATTTTTTAATATTTAGTGGTGGTAGTTATTTAATATTTAAAAATATTTATGAGTAGGCACTTTTATTAAATTAAAAAATTATAATTGGAATATTTTCTTTTTCACTTAATTATAAGATGTCTGCATCCCTATTCATTAGTCCTAGCCTACATCAAATGATGTAATTAGAATTACAAAATGTAATCATCTTTGCTTTACATAAGCCCAAGCCCAACTAAACGTAATAATCTGTTTGTTGCATGAAGATTACATATAAACTTCTCTCCTAAAATCAAACCAAACAAGCGGATTTAATTATAGATTGATTGAGTATCAATTAGGGATTTCAATAAGGATATTTCTCTATTAAAATTAGGAAGTATTTGAATTATTATCTTATAATATTCTGCAATCTATAATTTTATTATTATTTTTTATTTCTAAAAACTCTATTAAAAAGTGAATTGAATATAAAACTGATCTTTTCCTGCATCCTCCTCCTAAATTCTGAAGTATATACTACCACTTGTTGCTGGCTGAGTTACTGGTTATGACATGACAATTTTTTTTTTTTTAATTTATGTAGGAGCAGTATGAGGAGTATGTGATTTTTTTTTTTATTCGCCAACGTATAGGAGAAAAAGCCTATAATTAAGGAGCAATGTATGTGGAGGGTCATGGTGTAATTAAAGTATTACTAAAGTAATTAAAGTATTAAATTAAACGGCTCTTGGATTATCAAATAGGCTTCGTAAGTATTCCTCGTTTATTGTTCAACTTTCAAATTAAGCCTATTGTTCTTATGGCAAGTAAATGCCATTAAATAAGTTCAGTGGGTGCAAATTAATTGATGCACCCCTCGTTTTGGAGAAAATTATTACATGTAGATGTAGGTATGTACATTTTATTTATTTCATATTCAAAGCAGATTGTTGAAGCTGTTCAAACTCCTCTTGCTTCATATCTTTTCATTTGTTGTTCTGCTTAGAAATTGCATAACTTAACTCCTAACCATTAAATGCCCACCCGGTAAACCTACGACTTCTCTTGTTCTTACGGTCCATCAATAAAGGATGCTAGAGACAAACTTCCTTATGTAATATTCTGAATTTTGGGTTTAGAGACTTGAGAATAAGTCTAAAGTTGGTGGACAACTAAGCCCAGTTCAAGAAGAGCCCAAAAATGTCATGAGATAAAATATCTTTCAGGGGCTAAGTAACTTGGTCATATTGGTCAATAGAAAACTAGACATGTTATGTATAGGCCATAGAAATTAAAATATCAGTGTAGAAGGGCATAAAACATTTATATGGTGTTAATCGGGTGGTAAAAATGCCATTTAACTATGTCCTAAGGTATGAGACAATTAACTGAGTAAAAATGTGCTAAAATAAATATGCATAAGGCATTTCCTAGACTGATAAGAGTTTCTTGCGTTTTTGGAGGAAATAAGAAGGGAAGAATATTCAAGAAGATTCACACATGTTTAAGTCAAAGAAGCTTACATAGAGAGATAGCAAGAGGCTTGATGAAGAAGCCTTTCTCATAATTAGTTAAGAGGCTTTCATAAGAAGCTAGCAAATAATCTTGCAAATGAAGTTATTTCTTGATTTGAAATAACTAAAGTCATGCTTATGTCATCTATATGACATCATCATCATAAATGCAAGAGATTAGGTGTGTTTAAGAAGATACAATTAAGCTTCTCAAACAAGCCAATTATTCTTCTTGAAGTTTATAGAGAATTCAAGAAGAAGATAGCTTCTTGTGTAAACTACCACCTTTCTTGGAGAACAAGTAATATTTGAGGGGGATTATGTCGACTTAGTAATAAGGACATGTGTGCATGTAATTAAGGATGACTCAAAAGCTTCTTAGATAAGCCTTAAAAACACCCAAAACACAAGGCCAAAGAGAAAAGAGGTGATTTCATGTCAAAAAATCAAAGATGAGTATTAAATAAATTTTCCAATTATGTATCAATATTTGGCCACATATTTAAGTAAGAGATAAGTCAACAAATCTTTCCTAATAAGCTAGGAAAATCCTTCCTTAAGAAGCATAAGGCACTGACCAAGAGAGAAAGGAAGAAGATTCAATAAAGATATAGGATTAAAAGAGCAAATAAAGAACCATAGAATGTCACATCGTGTGGTAGGTAAAATATGTGATGTAGAGTGGCTAACAATGCAAGGAAAGAAGAGGACCATATTGCGCCACATAAGCATCAGCCAAGAAATATCTAGATTTACCTGGAGAGAAAACAAGCATTAATGAGCATTAATGAGGGGGGAATTAAAAGTCAAAACCCTAATGTACCTTTTGGACCATTGGTTAATAGCATGCTTTGGACATTTTCATAACCCATGGTCATTATTTAGGATTTGGCTGCCCTCATTTTTGGCTGCCAAATTCGTGTAGGAGGAGGAGGAAAGAGTGAAGGAAAGGTTGATTCACAACAAGGAAGAAGAAGAAACACATATTGAAGCTCAAGATCAAGTAAGTACCAAAACTAGCCTTTGTGACATGGAATTTTAGAGTTTCTGTACAGCTGGTTCAAACATGATGTTAAGATGTGTTTTTGATGTTTTCAAGGGTTCCATAAGGTTCTACATGAAATTTTGTGGAGGAATGAGTTAAGGTTATGATTTTAGAACTTTGAAAACCCTAAGTTACAAGAGAACCGAAACCTGCTCACTTTCACGAATTCTAGGCAGTGATGCTTGTTAAATGGTTTTAAAATAGTAAACGTTGTCTAATGGCTATGAAATTTTACATTCTTAAAGTACACATCTTGGGATTCAATTTGATATAATATTTTGTAACTTTTTGAGTTTTCTACTAAGAGAAATCAATTTTTGGAAACTGCCCAGAAACCTGAATTCTTTCTCTGCTAGAAAGCACAAAAAGGATACAGAAAAAGGACACAAGTTTTATGATCCTTGGAAGCATTCTTACTGAAAACTAGACATATTAAGGGTCATGTGGCTTTTTGGAATAGCCCAATTGATTTTTTCTAGAATTGGTTATAATTTTTTGAAGTTGGAACATGAATCTTGAAATTTCTGGACATAGGCAGATTTCATTGGAATTTAGAGGGGAGATTGCCTAAGTGAATAACATGGAATGTATTTGTTTTGTTTAGGGTCATGAGTGTACTCGCAGTAGCATTCGAATGTTTGAAAATTTTTACTGGTTTCTAAACACACCGTTAGATAGTAATTGTCAACTCATATTCTATGTTAGTTTTGTATGTTTGTTTTGCCATGATTGAGTATTTAGGCTGAAGGGCCCAGTGGACTGTGTGTCCTTAGGTTGCTAACAGGCTTGATATGCATTCATGGTAGTTAGGGTTTGAGTCATTGGCTACTATGTTTTCCTAGTGTTGAGAATTCTGGGGCTTGCCTTGTTAGGCGGCTCGACGGCATGTGGACATCCAGGACTTGCTTTAGTAAGGTAGCTCGACGGTATGTTGTTGATATTGTGAATGTGGCACTAAATGCTTATGTGGTATGTTTTGCCATGTTGATTGTGATTTTCCTGGCTATGGTTTACATACATGCACTGCATACATATGGTGTTGGAAGGTAAGGGCATGATGCGAAGAATTGAAGAAATAGAGAATGCTCTATCCTTTTTGTACTTTATGTTTTTGGATGACTGTATGATTTACTTTCTAATCAATACTTACTTTTGGATGATTGTATTTTCAATCGTATGAGACTTATTTACTTTTTGGTTATTATACTTTTACCAGTATTTCGTATTCGGCTAAATCGGTAACATGTTCTATTGTGTTCACCCTTATACATGTCTAAGTAAAGATAAGGTAAATAATAAAAGGAATTTTTCTAACCCGTCACTCAAAAAGGTGAGGCTGATAGAGGTGTAACACCTCTAATAGTGGAACAAATGCCATTTCTATTCATCCTCGATCCTTAAAATCAACAATGTCACCATAGTGGACTTTGGATCATTTGCAGGAACTTGTTAGGGTTTCTTGAATAAAGAAGGATCAAGAGGAGAGTGACATGTAAACTAATGCTGTCACGCCTGACTTGAAGAAATTCAACCTCAACTACACATTTATCATAAAAAAATATAGCCATTAGATAGGTTTTTAAGATTAGTCAAAGCCATGAAAGATCGATAATCCCCAGAAACAAAGCAACATCAATGCAAGACTATTGAAAGATTGACCGGTCACGTACCGGAAAAAAAAAAAAAAACTTTACTTCTCATCTCTCTGGCATTCATAACCGAATAGTTTATGAAGAATAAACTTTTACATAGTTATTCCTGGAATATTGGTTAGCCACCAAGAAGGTGAAGTTTGCATTTAAAGTCAGAAATTTCTCTCATCTTCGTTGCCTTTGTTACTCAAAAGCAGCTTTTGTTCTCAGTAACCATATATTAATACGCCACACGACTAGCTAATATAACCCTAAAGTGACTTCCTTGGACGCAACGCGCCACGATGTAGAGAAATGGGGTCGAGGGCTGATGGTCCAGTCAATTTAGAGCCATGAGGTGTTTAATTTTCGCTTATATTACAATTTATAATGTAATTTTATTAGATAAGAAAAACAAATTTCAACTTTAAAGTAATATTAAATATCAAACTTTAACCATACTTTTACTTCAACAAGTTCTGAAAATAATATCAAATTTCATCCGCAGTACCCAAATTTGCCCATAATTCAAAATTAAGAATCAAAATATAGCCCATAAAAAATCAATTAGCTAATTGATGACCGGATCCTTCTCTTCATTCTTGAGTAGTAGTAATGATGGTCCTGCATATCCAATGTCACTATCTAAATCCATATCCTTCTTCTCTTCAAAGCCTTCTTCTGTTAAGATCAAATCTGTTTTTGTTATTTCAATGGTTAGCTCCGTGTTAGACAGATTTTGTTTTATCTTGTTCATTTCTTTCTCCAAAAGAACCAAGTCTTGCCTCAGCTTCTTCACCTTCATTGCCTTCTCCAGATATCCTCTCATACTCAAAGCAGATTTAACCAGGGGCTCCAGCCAACTCAAATCTAACCTACTCATTTCAAGTTCCTCCCACAACTGTTGAAGCTCCTCACATGCTTCCTCATTCATATCTTTCAACTTCTTGTTCCTTAAAAATTGCAAAACTCGACCCAATGCAGTAAATGCCCACTCAGTAAACCTACGACTTTTGTTCTTCTTACAGTCCAACAACGAAGGATGCCAAGAACAAACTTCTTCCAGCAGTGGAACAAACGGTTTCTCGATTTTCCCCAAATCCTTGAACTCAACAGCATCATCATCATCCTCTATTTGTCCCACAACTTGAGTGCCTTCAGACTTTACCTCAGATAATTCAACTTGGACAATACATTTATCATTCAGAATATAGCCGTTTTATGGGTTCTGAAGCTTAGCCAATTCCATAAAAGATCCAAAACCCAAATCTTTAATATCTGCACAAAACTTTTTTTGGAAATCTGCATTATTAAAGGAACATCAATGAAAGACTATATTATAAGAGAGACATATTTATCATGCAAAATATAGCCGTTAGATGGGTTCTGAAGCACAGCCAATTGCATGAAATATGTAAAACCCCAACAATCATCATCCGCTAAAAACTTTTTGCAGAAACATGTATTGTTAAAAGAACGTCAATCACAGTAGTATCATAAGAGTGATCCATACCATTCCAATACAAAATTATAACCCATCACTTTTAATTATATTGTTAGGCCTTCTCAGTACAAGTCTGATAGTTTGTTTATCTACTCTTTTTTGGTTGCAGGAGAAAATCGGCTTTTGAGAAAGAAATTAAAGTGGGGAGACCATAAAAATGACAAGGCAAAAACGAAAGCATCTTTTAGAAGAATATATATAATAAACAATGAGGCAGTAAAGAATGATACCTTGTTCCTCAGATATTTCAATGGAAGCTTGATTGACCACCGTCAATTTGCAGGCTGCAGATATACTCCAACCTTGAGGCAAACTCGAAGCATCAGCTACTTCCAAATATATACCCAAATAATTTCCATTGTTTCCACTGTTTCCTCCTCTGTATAAAACAATTTTCCTACGACCATTCGAACCCCATAAAAAACAGAGAGATATATACATCAATATGCTATTATATCATCCAACCAAAAAAACTTATTAGAGATAATAAGAGATTTTGATGAAAATATAATCTGTCTTGTGCTTAATATAAGAGTAAAGTAGTTGTATTAACTAATATCACGTCTATTTTCTAAAATAACTGTTCATATTTTAAAATTCCAATTCCTCGCTTCTCTTCTAATTTTAAATTGATTATTATTGAGGAAATATTAATATAAGTAAATTAAAAAAATATTGGAAAATATGAAAAAAGAATTTGTTATATTTAGAAGCTAGAATGATATATTTTGAGTCATACCAGGCACACCCACCGGTAATGAAAACCTCAGAACAGTGTCTGTGATTGGTCTTCAATGTACTAAAGTTGTTTATAGTCCATACTAGTTTCTTGCAGGTATCCTTTGGTTCGTGATTCTTCATCGTACATATATCACTTGTTATAAAAACCTGAAAGCCTTTAATGCACAAAACAAATTTAACTTGAAACTTGGAATATGAGAGGCAAAATTAAACTGAAAGGTAAGCACATAATGAATGATGGACTATACGAACCTAACTCCCTTTTTGGGTGCAGAGAGCCTGATCTTTCTGGATATTGAATTGAAGTTCTTTATTTTTATGGGCTTGCGCATATTCAGCTATGTATCAATTAATTATTAATTATTTACCGCTCACAGAGGACAGATTCCTGAACCACGCCAAAACCCCATCTTTCTCCTCTTCACCCCTCGATCAAATTTACCGCTCCATTGACGAAGGTGAGACGACCGGTGGCAAAATGAATTTGCACCTCTCAAGTCCCCTTTTGTCTCCTCACTCCTCTTTGTCTCCGTCGTCTTGTCAGAGACGGAGAGCGTCTCCTCCGTCGACTTTCGGAAGGTTTTGGGTCTCAGAGGCCAGGAGATTGAGGGCGAGGGAAGCGAAGATGAAGCGAGATTGGGGGCCGAGGAGGAGATCGAGAAATGATCGAGATTTTTTAGGGCGAGCCGACTGCCGAGTTGGGGATGCGAGATTGAGTGGAGATGGAGTTGGTGTACGTGAAGGTGTCAGATCGCATAAAAAGAAGTGAGAGTGTGAGACTACAGCGTGTGAAAAATTAGAGTCTTGTGTGTGATTATCTCCAAATCATCTCTATCAAGTCACAATATTTTTTTCTCTTCTTCCCAATCAAATCAATGTCTCAGATGAACTTATGACAGATAATGAGAAACAAGATAAGATAATGAGACAATCTCATGCCGAAAAATTATTGGGTTCGAGGAACAGAACAATAATGGGGGAGATAATCGCATTTAACATAACGTTACTGGTGACTTGAACGCAAAAACTAAAACCATAAATATGTTATACCAAGAAAAAAAAACCATAAATAGTATGATTTTATTTGAATTATTATCTTAAAATATTCTGCAATAGTATGATTTTATTATTATTTTTTATTTCTAAAAACTCTATTAAAAAGTGAATTGAATATAAAACTGATATTTTCCTGCAACCTCCTTTTAAATTCTAAATTGCTACCACTAGCTGCCGGGTGAGTTATGGTTATGACAGGACCATTTTTTTTTTTATAGGAGTACTATGAGGAGTATGTGTTTTTTTTCTATTCGCCAACGTATACGCGTATATAAAAAGCCTGTAATTGAGGAGCAATGTAAGTGGAGGGTCATGGAGTAATTAAAGTATTAAACGGCTCTTGGATGATCAACCAGGCTTCGTGAGTATTCCTCGTTTATTGTTCAACTTTCAAATTAAGCCTATGGTTCTTATGGCAAGTAAATGGCATTAAATAAGTTCAATGGGTGCAAATTAATGCACCCCTCGTTTTGGAGAAAATTATTCATGTAGATGTAGGTATGTACATTTTATTTTATATTCAAAGCAGAAAGCTGTTCAAACTCCTCTTGCTTCATTTTTTTTTTCATTTGTTGTTCTTCTTAGTAATTGCAGAACGTGACACCTAACCATTAAATGCCCACCCGGTAAACCCACGACTTCTCTTGTTCTTCTTGGAACAAATGCCATTTCTATTCGTCTCCAATCCTTAAAATCAACAATGTCAACATTGTTTGGATCATTTGCAGGAATTTGTTAGGGTTTCTTGAAGAAAAGAGGATCAAGAGGAGGGTGACATGTAAACTCAATGCTGTCACGCCTGACTTGAAGAAATTCAACCTCAACCATACATTTATCATAAAAAATATAGCTATTAGATAAGTTTTTAACTTAATCAAAGCCATGAAAGATCGGTAATCCCCAGAAACAAAGCAACATCAATGAAAGACTATTGAAAGATTGACCGGTCACATACCCAAAAAAAACTTTACTTCTCATCTCAATGGCCTTCATAACCAAATGGTTTATGAAGAACAAATTTTTTGAGTTAAGGTGCAAATTTTTTTTTGGGTAATAAAGGCAAACCAAAGCTTGAAAAGATAAGTCATGGGTTAGACTATCTATCCTTAAGTACATCAAAATAGAAAATAAACTAGAAGAAACATGATCGCTAGTCTTTCAAAACCATGTGAAGGTATCCCCTAGGGATTGTTGGAATCATAACAATCCCTTCATCAACGGCAGCATTGTGTCTTTCCTTGGCCATGTAATCAGCACAGGAGATGTTTTCTCTTGACATATGGTGCAGCTCTACATTCCAGTCTTTGAATAGTAGGTCTCTAGTTTCCCCAATAATGACTCGTACACTATTATAAAAAGTGGATACTACTTCCCTAAAAGACATCATTATTTTAAAAAAGAAAGTAAAAAGTATAAATAGAAATTTAGACGTCCTAATTATAAGTTTAGGATGCCTAATATATATTTTAGACGCCCTAAACTTATATTTATGGTGCCTAAAATATTTTAGACAAGAAAAATATCCAAGTGCCAAATTTTTTCCAAAAAGTTCTCTAGGCGCCAAAAAATTATTAGGGCACCTCAAATACTTTTTAAGCACCCTAAACTTATTTAGAGCGCCTAAAATTAATTTTTTTTAACGCCTAAAAAATTTTTTGGCGAAAATTTGATGTGAGGAAATTTTTGGGTGTCCTATATTTCAAATCAAGACGTTTAAAGTCTCTTTTTAAAATTTTTGGACATCCTATATTTAACTATAGGATACCTAAAATCTCTTTTTAAAATTTTTGGGCGTCCTATATTTAATCATAGGACGCTCAAAACCTCTTTTTAAAATTTTTGGTTGTGGATATATTTAACTATAGGACGCCCAAAATCCTATATCTCATTAAATATAGCTCGTCGACAAGTGCAAGAAGTGCCTTTGCCTCCTCATTAAATACCGTAACGAATCCGACCTCGGCTTCACCCTCAACGCCTCCCTCGCCGTCAACCTCCCCTCCGCCTGCCACGCCCCCGCCAACATCTCCCAGTGCGTCAGTAACTTCACTACCTGTCGTCCCATCCCTGATTTCGGATTCCAGATTTGGTTCTCACCACTTGTTATTGTTTCAGATCTTTTGCATTTGGCTCCTATTCTTCCGAGGCTAAGGTCTTCGAGGGCTTTGATAAAGCCACTCCCTCTCCCACTAATACTTCCAGTTCCAGTTCCAGTTCGGTCCCACTCGCGCCAGCTAGTAAGCGACTCCACAATGGCACCTTTCCGATTTTCGTGATTGCACATGGTGACACACACAGTCTTATTAATGATTACTAATTTGGCATTTGATGATTTTAACTACCTCTTAATCTAAAATGATCAGTGTATATAAATATTTTAAAAAGGACTTGGCATGATGCATTTATGGAAGACGTATAAGCCAGACGAAGAAGAAGAAGAAGGAGGAGGTTGTTTGAAGAGAAGGAACAAACAGTAAATGGGCGGTGGAGATTGAATATTCCACAGAATATACCCACTTCATAAACAAACAAATGTAATTGTACGTTCTTAATTATGATTCTTCTTCTGTTTCATTCTCATTATTCCCATTCACATCTCTGTACTGTACACAATTGTTCCAAATGCTACTGAGATTTGCAGGAGGAACAATCCTCTTCAGCCAACCTGGTTCTTCCGGATTTGGGTTTTGTTTTTTTTTTTTAAAAAAAAAAAAGCATTAAGGCATCCTATAGATAAAATAGCACACCTTAATTAAGGCGTCCTATATTTAATATAGGATGCCTTAACGTCCCCTCTACAAACGTCCCTCTTAAAAAGGACGTTTATTACCTTTAATTTAGGACGTTTTTTGTAGTAGTGGTAGCGGATGATCTGTAGGGCAGTCACGCATAAGAATATTGATGGCATCAAGAGAGTTAGAGTAGAAAAGGATTTTCTGAAGTCCTATCTGTTGACCAAGCTTTAGTCCTAGCATGATGACATAAATCTCCGCTTCAATAACAATATGAAGGCCGAGGGATTTATAAAAACCCATCAACCATTCAGAGGTATTCAAATTTTATGATTTAAAAAAAACATAAACTTCTTAATTTAGAAAAATAAAAAGCACAATTTCCTCTAAAATTATAAAATTTAAATTTCTTTAGTTGACTCATCGGTCTAAAATATGATGAATTGTTGCATTTTATTTAGTAAGAGTAGATATAAGGTGACATCTTGGAATATGTAAGTATTTCTCATGTTGTTAACCTTTTTAAGTCTAATATAATTATTTTTAATTATTAATTTCTTAAAAAATATTAATTTTTAGATTAAGTTATCTTGCACCCTTTGGAATCTTGGTTCTACTACACATCAGCTTCCCTCGCCGCCCACCACTGCCTAACAGTTTTGGCCGTTTTCTTTGATAGAATATTTTTCTTTGCACTTTTTTTTTTTTCCAGTCGTGAATATATTTTTTTCCCGAAAAAAAACCCTATATATGTATTCGTGGAGGCAACATTTAACTTTGTTAACACTATTTGTGACACATAGGTGTAGTCCAATTTGATTAACACCGAGAGTCTCTGGTAATTATATGATTTTCTTTTTCATATCCGAAACAAAGGAAAAAATATTAGAGGATACCATTCTGTTTATCGAGATCAAATATTCAACATGCTTAGCTCATTTTCAATAACATGAAACAAATAGAAAAGGTCAAGAGGATACCATTCTGTTTACCCAGATCATTTAAAACACTTGCAACCAAAGAGAAGATATATGAAAGTGAAAAACATGGAAAAGTTCTGTACAGATTTAATATGCTACTTTCTTGAAGGTTATCTTTAGGTTCCTGAGGCTTAATCATACTATCACCTACCTTATAATAACTACTTGCAACGACTTCTCTTGTTCTTACGGTCCATCAATGAAGGATGCGAGAGAAACAAGCTTCATCCTAGGAGTTGAACAAATGCTTTAATTTGTACGTAGATTCGTCCCAGATCCTTAAAATCAACAAACGTCATCATTGTTTGGATCATTGCAGGAACCTGGTTGGGTTTCTTGGATAAAGAAGGATCAAGGGGAGGGTGAAATGTAAACTCAATACTGTCAGGCCCGACTTCAAAAAATTCAACCTCAACTATACATTATCCGCATAGTACCCAAATTTGCCCATAATTCAAAATTAAGAATCAAAATATAACCAACATAAGACATACAAAATTAATTAGCTAATTGACCAGATCCTTCTCTTCATTCTTGAGTAGTGGCAATGATGGTCCTGCATATCCAATATCACTGTCTTCTGAATCCAAATCCTTCTCTTCAAAGCCTTCTTCTGCAAAGATCAAATCTGTTTTTGTTATATCAACGGTTAGCTTTGTGTTAGCCAGATTTTCATATACACTAAATACATATTTATTAAAACAAAGTATGCATAACAATATATTATTATGAATGGCACATTAAAACTGTACATATTTAATAAGAAGACTTGTAAATAGGGGAAAGCGCTAAATGAGGGAACCCTGTCATAGTATTGCGTTGACTTGATTTCATTCATTATAGGCCTCACCTACAAGCGTATGAAGCAACTAGTAAAAGGAGCAGTGTTCTTAAAACCAAGCCGGACCATCGGCCGGAGTTTGGGACGGTCCAGATTGAGAGGGAAAATAGCCACTTTTAAGCCGGATCCCTCCGGAACCGATTTTGGATAACAGACAAGATGAAAGAAGACAGATAATTAAAAAATCCCGGAAGATCCCATCATTTTTTCCCTCTCAGTAACAATAAAACCAACAATGTTAAAAGAAAGAAGAAATTAGTTGAAAGAGGAGGAGGATGGGAATGAAAAAATAGAAGAGTAGTAACCTGTAAGGGGAAAAAGATCAGAGCTTGAAGGTGGCAGAAACAGAGTGATGTCCCTGGGAAAAGATACCAAAACCAAAGACGATGAAAAGCCGACACCTGGGGGACAAAAGCATAAACCCGAAATTTATTTACTCAGTTTTTGGACTTGTGTAAAAAAAATTTGGGTTAGTTTTTTATATTGGCCCATTTATTTAATTATCTATTGATTAGTCATTTTTGTATCAATATATTTAAGGAAAATATATTTCTCAATGTTGTAAGAAGTATCTTTTCTTCATGTTAAGAAAAAAAAAAGATATATAATATTAAAAAAAATAAGATGACATTTTATCCAATGAATTAGTTTTGTCATTTTCTTGACATGAAAAAAAGGATATTTCCTATAACATGATAAATATAATTCTCTACATTTAAACCACCATATTTATTATCACTGCTCTGGTTAACTTTTAAAAATTGATAGCATTATAATTACATTTTCTTCATGTTCTACCTACTTTTATATTCAAATTGTGCAAAAGAAATAAATTTATAAAAGAAAATTATTAGATGATATATTAACAATATGTCATCAATTTTTATTAGATGATAATACATCTCTAGTTAGTTCTAATTTCATTCCATGTTTAAAAAAAGAGGCTAAGGTGTAAATACGGCCATGAACATCTAATGCCATAAAGTTCCCTTAGTGCAAAAATAAACAGGAATTTTTTAAAATGGATCAAAAGATGTACGCTGGCGGTTTAACAAATATGTCCGACCGTGAAAAGAATTAGGAAAAAAATGGTGCCGCAAAGTCGATCAACACTTCTTGCTTCTAGCAGCCTTGTTTGCCACTGTGGTAGATGAGCGGCACCATTTTGGTGCCGAACTGCCCAAGGATGAATCTAACAAAAACTGTCCTCGTTAGTTGAAATTTTGAAGTAGTATTTTGAAAGGAAGAATTATTTGATTATGAGAGGAAAATAAATTGGTTTAAATTTAAATAAGATATTGGTGAACACATATTGACAAATATTATAATACTGAATATATTATGAAACCGAAGAAATTCTAGAGAGAATTTTAGAGAGATGAAATGAATTCAATACTGAATGTTTACACAAGATGTCTATTTATAGACCTTCAAGGGTTACTATGCAATAAACACCCACATAATAAATATATCCATAACATTCTCCCTTGGATGTTTATTGTGAATGTGCCTCGTTAAAAATTTTAATTAGGAAAAACCCAGTGGGATAAAAACCAAGCCAAAGAAAAGAGTACATCATTCATTGATACACTTTCTAGTGCTGCCTCATTAAAAACCTTTCTAAGAAAACCCAGTGGGACAAAACCTAGATAAAGAAAAAAGAGTACAACGTGTATCATCTCCTCCTCTTGATTACATCATATTTTCTCCCCCTGATGATTACACTATCTTCAATGTCTTTCTGAGTATAACTTCCTTATGTAATAATTATAAAAACGTTCAGTCTGATTATTCATCATGTACCTGCAAGAACTTAATCTTTCAAGTAAAATCATAATAAAATACATTTAAATCTTTTCATACATGTGCATATAAACCTTTTAATTAATGTTTATTCAAATAATGATACTATATGCACTATAAATCCTTCATGTAATATATGAATTTATTTAATTGATTATTCTCGAGAATTTGATGCTCTTAACATCTTGAGTCCTTCTGGGATATATGTGTTTCTGGCGCCTTACGTCCTTCAAAGACATGTGCTTCTTGCACACACTAATATATTGTGCTCATGATACTCATTATCATCAATTACAACATATGCTATTGTAACATCCGTTTTTATTTCTTTGTTTTTAAAAAATTCTCCATCCACTTTTATATTATTAATATAATATACACACATTCTCAATTTTTTATTCTTTCACATGCAAAATAAACATCTCTTCCTTTCTCTCTTTTGGCCGACACACACCATCTTTCCACAAAGTCTACACCCAACCCCACACCTTTTTGAATTATGCAACACAAATTTGGAATCATGCAATTGTGGTTCACGGGAGTTTGGGTTACTAATCACTCACGGATAATTCATTCTCAATTGTTGCTTCACGGATCACTAACCTGTTCAGTCACGAGTAAACAATTCCCTTTCACATTAATTAAATACGAAGTTACGCTTCTTCATTTACTCATTTTTCTCATTTGAGCAAAGAAAGAGCGTAGAGAGAAAGAGGGAGCTTTAAGTGTGAGTGAGATATTTTCCTATAGTGTTTGAGAGTGAAAGCTTGAAGTTTTAAGAAGTAGAAGCAAGAAGAAGACTACTAAAGTCTAAAGGATCAAGACAAGTAAGTAAAGGGTTTAACTTGTCTTATGTTATTTGAAGATGATATTTATCATTTTCTATATATTATTTTGTTTTAATTAAAAAGTGGTGGAATCAAAAGGATTTTGATGATTTTAAGGATTCTATGGAGTTTAATATGAAAATAGATATATTAAGGGATATTTAGGTCTTGGAAGCACAATATTGGATTTTGTACAATTAATTATGAATTTTCAAAGTTAAGTGAAAATTCTATTAAATCATAAGTATTGTGTTTAAATAATGAAGAAATGGTATTTATTATAATACCTTATTAAACACAAGGAAATTGATACTTATGATGATGATCCTACATTAGGAATATTGAAGGAAGATCGAGTTCTTACGTTGGAAATTTTATAAATATTTGCAAAAGTTGAGGTTGGTAACTTAATCTCCGATTCCTTGTGTTTTTATATATGTCTTATATGTTCATGTATTTGTAGACTCGTGGTCGGATTTGTATGTCCGTGTCATGCGTTTTATTTATTGGTTGAGTATTATTGTTTTTATATAATAATGTTGCATGCCTATTTACACAGTACTTTTATGTGCTTTCACCGTGATGTTACATTTGCTATATGCTATGTATACCGATTGCGGTGCGTTTTATTATTAGTTGTTTATAATTTTCTGCAATATATGAAATATCTGCCATGTATAATTTACACTTTGAATATGAGATTAACCGTTACCCTAGGATACATCTGATCAATGGATCCCAAAAATACCTAAATAGCCAGGAAGATGTTCTGGATCAGGAAGTAAGGCAGTACAGCTGCATTAGACGATGAAGATCCCAAAATTGGGAATTTGAATAAATGGGCTTAATATATTAGTGTGGTTTGTTTAATGATTATTGAACTATTTTTGGGTTAACTATATTAATTAATACCTTTGTATTAATTAATACCTTTTACAGTATCATCGGTTTGCTAGTTTGTACTATGCGTACTCTCTTTAAACCACTATATATTTGGATTATTGTTATCAGTTACTCATCGTCCATATGCTTATACGTGTTTTCTGTTGTGTATACTCTAATATGTGTTTCTATACATGAATAGTGTCGTATACGTGAATAGTGTCGTATACGTGAATAGTGATTTGGAAAATTGAGGTATGCTTTTGAGTACGTATCTACGTATTTAAAAGTGTATTTAAGGCGGGTGTTATAGCTATCACATAAACATAGATATCGTCAACGTTGACTTTATTTTTTGATCGGATTTCATTTATAATTTATTGAGATCTCATTATATTCATATATTTCAAGTACCTGGATCTCTTCTAAGACTACAATATTCTCTTATGGAGATATCTCTTCTGGAGATAATATCTCTTCAGGAGATGGCTCTTCTGTAGTTTTTCTTAATTATCCTCGACTTGATCATCTATATTCTTATAGCTCCTTTTCTCTTTCGAGGATTTTTATTTTTAAAACCAATGGACCTGCAATGCTTCAAGCGTACTTTATAATAATCATATAGGAGCATTAGCAGTTGGGATATGTGACTTTGTCACTTTCTTTAGGTTAGTAAATACTTCTGGTATTTGATTAGCTAAATTCTGCAAATGAATTATCATTTTGAACTTTTAGTGCGCATTTCTTTGTACGAGGATAAAAAATGAACCAATGATAATTCATTCCAGTTAATCTCTTTACCCAATTTGCTTATTTTTCTCCCCCTCATCTAATCATGTAGTGTATTAATAATCATCGTACATTCAAAACTCTTAAAATGGAATTTATCTGGCTCCTGACCAAAAACCAATTTTACGGGGAGAATTTTGTTGGCTTATATAATTGCTGCAAATATATACATATAAACAATGTTCTCATAATCATTGATCTACTCATATATAATTTCTGGATCATTCAATCTGGAAATTGCGCACATAATATATTGCAAACTTCTGGTTACAAACATCACTGCAAACTTTGTAGACTTATAATCTTACATGTAACCTTTTAATAAATATATCTTTCAATTTGATATATTTCCAGATATCCATTTCCAATCATAATCAATAATATTCTCATAATCATTTCTATTTGAGAACGAGTAGCACATAATATATGACTCGGATGATCCAACAAGTCATGCCAACTTTCCTTATGATTTATCATCAAATCTAATATCAATTTCAGGGGAATTAACACAAAGAATTAATACAATTAATATACAAACACTCACACTTGATATATAATAATCTCCCCCTCAAGTGTGAGTTCGTTAAAATTAATTCATGTAACCTCCATACAATATTCCATATATGATATCTATTTCTACAGATATCATTAAAATTCCATAGATTTCTTAGAATAAAATATATTATCAATGCATAATTTTCTTACTTCTGGTAACAAAATTTCCATTTTCTAGAATCGACAATCAAATATATATTATTATAAAATACAAAATCATCAATCACATAAAAATATTCTGATGATTAAATAGTATCCTACTTGCTTTAGAGCGTCACATACATAAAAAGTCAAAAAAGCTAAACGCAAGAGGATAGATTAGGTGTAGCACTGCAGATTCACGAGCGCAATACTGTGGAATCACAAATGCATTACTGTGGAATCACAGGTGCAACAACTCGGATTGTCGTATGCATATAAAGTTAAAAAGGCTCTAAGCTCATGCTTTATAAGAAGCAGATCTGCAGAGATTCAATAGGAATACATACGACTATAAATAGAGGAAGATAAACGAACATGCCTCACAAACACTCAAACATCTGATAACATCAACTACCAGATACTCACACATATTTCTCTAAATTCTATTGTCATGGCAGGATCAAACAATTTTATCCTAGTTTCTAATACATTCGACACAGCATTACTTGATGCTTTGTTGTATGATGATCAGCCAAACATATCACTTACTTCTTTATTATCTCCTAATCCTTTTGAGATGTTTATTCTTCCTTCTACTTCAAATGTTCCTACTTCACCCCCAATAACAAATGTTCTTCCTCAATCTACAAGAATTGAAGGTACAATTGAAGCAGGTTCATCAAGAAGGCCTGTTAAAAGATGTAGAATTATGGCAGAACTGGTGGAGTTTACCAATCCAGTTCAGCCAATAGTGACGACAACCAGCCAGCCAATAACGACCAGCCAGCAACAATCAGCTAACCAACAATAACCAGCCAGCCAACTACAACCAGTCAGCTAGCAACTACAAGCTAGTTAACAACTACTAGCTTATTGGAATGTAGTTGTCATGTTTTACGGGAGATCATACATATCAATAGACTCCAGTATCATAAACTTGAAGTTCACAGAAGAAAGATATGTAAGATTTCCTATGCTGTTTTTGTAACATCCCAAATTTTGGGATTTCAAATTTAGATATTTTATGGAAATTAAGGAATTGTTTGTGGTATTTATCCAATAATCGAAATAAATTGAACCAAACACAAGCCTAGATAAAACTCATTAATATTCTAGTCATTTTCATTTCTCCCATCACGAGAGCAGCAAGAAGAGGAAAATGTGATCAGCAAACATGCTTAATTGACCCATTAGCCATAGCGTATGGCCCATTTATTTGTGTTTCAGCAAATATATCTGCTCCTGCATCTCAGCCCATGAGCAAAGCCCATAAAGCATCCCACTTCATTAATTATTTCGGCCAGCTCATGTGCATGCATTTTCGGACCAGCAGACAAAAACGCAACCCATGCTTCATTGTTCTCTTCATTTCAGCAAATCTCATGCTCCACTACTCTTGTGTCTCCAATATGTGCAGCATTTATGTTTCCATTAATCTCGTGTCTGCTGCATGGTAAACCATGATCACTATTTCTCTTAACTTCGCCAACATACTCCTTCATTTCCCATTCATTTCATTCGGCCAGAAAAGAGAAAGAGAAAACGAGAGAGTGAGAGAAAAGCTGAAACTGATTTGCTCTCTGTTTTGGCGTCAGAGGAACAGAGAAGAAACCAGCGAGCTAGCTCCACCATTCAACTTGGTTCAGCGAGGGTCATTGTATGTATACATATCTTAATGGCTGTCAAATACCGGAAGAAAGGAAGAAAGAAAACAAAGAAAAAGGATGAATGTATGTGTGTGTATGTTCGCTGCCTGGAAATGAAAGAAAGAAACAAAAACGCTGAACTATAAAGGTTAGCCGTAAGCTTACTGTCATTAGTTTTGAGCTTTATAACTGAAGCTATATAGACATATCTTGCTGTCAAATGCTTGCTGTCATATTATTTGTCTTAAAACATGGCTGATCGGTGAAGAAGAAGAAGAGGACGCTACTGCATGTTGTTTGTTTTTACTGTTGTTGCGTTTCCTCTGATTTTTCTTTTGCTAACGAACCTAACAAAGCTATAATGTATTAAAAAAAAAAGATAAAAACGTTGGATCATTGTGTTGCTGCTCACCGAGACTGTTAGTTTCTGTTAGTGCCTCTGCATGAATTCTAAATAAGATAAAAACTAGTTTTAGGATAAAGAGAAGTATTTTGTTTTCACCAATATGAAAAACAATAGCTGCATCATATTCTTATACGTGGCTGGGTATGAGTTTTCTGCTTGTCGAAGCTCTGTTTTTGTGAAGCTGAAACAGAGATTTTTCAGCGGTTGCTACAGTGAATCCGAAAAGGAATAGTGCCAGATTACTATTACTGTAGCAAAATGTTAGTGTTCACGCACTGAATTTTCTTCCGAGCAACGATTTTTAAAAAGGTCAAAAAAAATAGTAAACGACCTTCTTTGACCATGAAATTTTATAGACATATGGTACACATGCTAATCTTGAACATGAGCTTTGGTTCACTTCATTCAAACCGAGGTCTGTAGCTTAAGATATGAGTTTTGGAAGATTAGTCAAAATCTTGGAACACTTTTGTAATGTTTTCTGGGCATTGATAATGTTTTTATAAACTGAGAATTATTGGTATAATATAAAATTGTGAAAATATTCCAGGAGATAAAAGGACATGCGTAGCTTTAAAATGGTAGGTATTTTGTATTTTTCTGGGCTCTGGTCAGAGAGAAATAAATTGTACAAAATGACCGTACGTTTTGAAGAACTCACTGAACAGTTTGGACGTCTTTGAGGTTTGGGAATGAATTACATGAGATAAAATGTTGGAACCAATTTTCCCAAAAACTATACTTAATGATGAGTTCATAGGTTTTTGAACCACCTAAATCCGATGTCTAGAGCTTCATATATGAATTTTTAAAGTTAAGCTATGAAATCTGAAAGCTTAACAGGACAGTCAAGGTAAACGTAAAATCTGGGATTTATTTGGGAAGTTCTGACCTTTGAAAATATTTTTTATATGAAAGAAGACTTGTTTATGAACATGTGAGAGTTAACGGCACATTAAAATGATTTTTTTGAAATTAATTAAAAATACCTGAAGTTGCTGGATTTTCAAAAAGATAAAGGCTGAAAGTAACAAGTTAAAGTTACTTAATTGAACCCTAATAAAATAAGGGTTAAAAAGAAAAATAAACATTTATTTTCTCTGGCCCTAAAGGTATGATTATGTACTTAGGTCCAAAAAGGAAAAGGAATGAACTTCTACAAGCATCCCTGTCGGTTGGCGAAAAAGGAACCCGAGTAAGGACAATAGTTCTTAAAAGGTAGTAACTTACCTTACTTGCATGTATTTGATATATCGCTTATGTGTATATGTATGATTACTATGCTTGCTTGTTATGTGTAACATATTTGAATTATTGGAGCTCTGTTTATGAATATGCTATGGCTATGAGTATGATGCATAGAGCATTGAACATGCAGAATTTCATTATGTTAACATGAGCTTGTGTAAAGTAAACATATCATACATTAGTATTTATTTTGCATGCATCGTTTGGTATTGTCTACTACTAGGATTCCTCAGAATCTCACCCTCCCCTACCAACCAATATACAGGTGAGCACATGAGAGGAGTGCTGCACAAGATTCAAGGAAGAAGCGTTGTTTGAAGTCGGCCAACATAAGAACAACGAAAGAACCGAGAAATGACAGTGATGTCATGTGTTTTAATTTTCACTGTCTAATGAATGTAAGCGTTAGTAAAGGGGTATTAACCTAGGGATTACCCCCTATTATGTAATTAAATTTACTTTCCGTTGTATCAGTATAATTAATATTTCTGGTTCTTGCCACACTACTGCATAAAATTAAGGTAAGAATGTCGGCACCCATGGGCGGGTGTTACAGTTTTATTTGAAAATATACAAGATAAATCTTATAATACTGACTTCAAATGTTTAATTTTACTAATAAAAATTTAGGAGAAATCAAACATTTTCTGACACAATATTTGTATAGATTTACAAGCATCAGAATATAACTTGATGCGTCATCCTGTATTGGCCTATTATGAGGTCCTTTGTGTTGGTTCAGAATGGACTAAAAACCCAAATAAACCTCGCGGTAGTTCATTTCAATCCAATACTGAAAACCAATCAAATAAAAGTAAACATCCCGCGGTTAATTTACCTTATTATAATTCATCTGTCAAACACAGTGAATTATATAAAACTATGGAGCAACGAGAAAGAATAAAAAAACGATGCTCCAAGATTTAAATAATTATTTTCATTTAACCCTCGATGAAGCGAGTAAACAGTTAAATATGAGTACTCAAACCATACAAAAAACTTCAAAAACTTATGAGGCGAATTGTAACACTCATACCAGTATCGCCCTTTCGGGTGGCGGGTGGTGCGATCCTTTATTTATATTCTATTTTAACTTATTTTTTGGGATTAATTTATGTCCCATATCAGAGTATAAGCAACATAGCACATACTAGTTTGGATAATAACATACTGATAAAAATACAGAAAGATAAACTTTATCCCAAAAAGGGGTATAAACACTCATCCAAATAATGATGTCTAGCCGGTAAAAATAAAATACTACAGTCATCCGATAAATACGATAAATGTCCAAAAGAAAAATCATCAACATCCACCATCAGTCTAATCCTGCCTTGGAGCATTACCACTGCCTCCCTGCTCCGCTCTAGATGAACTGCCAAATGGCTTAAAAGGAGTTGGGATTCAGAAATTGAATCCTAGAGTAGCCGTTAATCTCACATAAAATGTGTAACAATGTATATAAGAAAAACCAAGAATATACACACAAACCACGTAGCATTCAGTATCATGCACACAACAAATCACACAGCCAAATCCGGAACTAGCAGTTCTAATAGCACACAAACACGGATTGCAATGGTACGACACACAACAAGACCCTTATTGCACACAGCATATTCCGGTTCCAGAGCGCTTGGAAATAAATAATAACAAAATGTATGCAATATACATGATAAAACATACATACACAAGTCACATAGAGTATATGAAGATTAAGGTTACTACCTGATAGTCGACTACAGACAAAATAATTTCTCCGGCGCAAAATCAAGCTAAAATAATAATAAAATATAAATATTATTAATTCAACCTCAATAAATATTTTCTTTGATGGATTTATAATAAGCCCAATTAATGTATTCATAATCATTAAATCTCTTTTCTTATTAGGGAATTTAATATAAGCTTATATTCACTTTATTTTCGTCATTTTCATGATTTTCTAGCAAACAGTAGCGAATCTTCAAAAATTCATAATTAAATCAAGAGACCTTCTTTTGAGTTGATTCCAAAGCCTAAATGACCCTTAATATGTCTATTTTCAACCAAAAATACCATCTTGGTCTAGCCCTAATTGAAAATCCATTTATATCTCAAAATACCTCTGCTGTCCGAAATAAAGTCCAGAATCAAAGGATCAGATTCAAAAATTCATTTCTTCTTGACCAGAGCTCAGAAAAATACAAAATACCTATAGTTTTAAAGCTATGCATGTCTTCTATCTCTTGGAAAATTTTCATAATTTTATCTTGTACAAATCATTCCCAGTTTTAAAAAATGTGATCACTGCCCAGAAAAACGCTACATAGATGTTCCTGATTTATTACCTAATTTCCAAAAATCATATTTGAAGTTACATACTTTCGTTTGAGGTGAACTAAAGCTCTTTTCGAAGTTCAAGGAGATTACTATCTTCTGTAAAATTTTCATAGAAAATACTAAGGTTTACCATGGTTTTGCTCTATTAAAAAATCGTTGCTCAGTTGAAAATTCTACATGTGAACAGTAACATCGCTACAGTAACATGGGACTGTTCATTTACGATTTTACTGTAGCAGACGATGAAAAACTCTGTTTTGACCGAGAAAAGCAGAGGAATATCTACGGGACAGTGTTTTTCATTCTCTCCTAAACCATAAGCGATAGCTAGCAGTGAGGTTAATCCGAAAAGCTTTAATACATCATCTACACATGATTTCATGGCTTGAAAGCATATATGGATTTAGCATTTTTCCTTGTCTCCCTTTGTAGCAATAGATATATATATTTACATACATTGATGCAGCAGCATTTTTATTAGACAAGAAGCAGTTAACTTGCGTTGGGAAGCTAATGGAAATCAAAGGGAGGGAAACAAGGTGACTTACCCTCAATTCCTAGCTTACACGATGAAAGTTGAGTGCTTGTTTTTCCCTTGTTCCAACGACCAAGTGCAGAGGAAGATGAAGTTTCAGCTTGCGTCTCACTCTCTCCCTCTCTGCTCACACTCTCCGCCTTTCGGTCATACTCTCTATTTCTGTCGATGACTGGCCGAAAGAATGCATGAATGATACATTAAGAGGAGAGAGCGTGCAAAAACAGTGAGGCATGCGCGACATTTCCAGTTTCAAGATCATGGGAGCTGCTGCATTATGAGTTCCAAGACCATGGGCTGTATAAATGCTGAAGATATAGACGACAGTGGAGTACGGGAGCTGCCATGCGAAGTTCAAAGAGAAACAGAGGCATATGGCGTTGCAGGATACACGAGATAGTGGGGTATGGAATTGATGCTATGATGTCCTACTGATGAGAACGAGGGTGCTGTTGCTTGTATGGGTTGAGTATAGTGGGTTAAATATATATTTTATACATATATGGGGTCATATGGCTTGTACGTATATGCTTTATTGATCAGTGCAGGATATGTTATCAATTTCTCCTATGCATTGAATATTCAAGATAGGAAGTTGTACTTCATTAAAAGGAAAAGCAACATTTAGATACATATGTATTCAAGTAGTGGGATGTTACACGAATTGCTCATTTCAAAAATATAATGCCTCATCTAATTCTAACTCAAGAGCAGGAAAAGAAGATGAAATAAAATCTCTTGAAGAAGAGATGGTGAAGCTTTATAATGGAGTTGTACCACTTGTTATTTATATTATATGAAATAATATTGTCTTTTATTTAATCATTTTATTTATAAATATCCCGCTCTCATATTCACAAAAATTGTTATAATTATAGAAAAATATAAAACAATCATAATAGTAAAACAATCGTATTTCCATAATATCAAATTTATTTATTACTTCATTCACTTCAGAATGAAGTTGGATAAAATTCATGATTCATAACTCACTAATCTATTTGACTATGACAAAAAATTAATAACGATATTTCTTGACTTAATCATAAAATAAAGAAAGATTTCCAAATCCTGAATCAATCACAAATGCAAAAATAATGCATTATTGCATTATAATGCATTATTATAGTTATATTATTGCATTATAATGCATTATTAATAATATTAATCCTGGTGGTTCATTAGCTGGGTTCTGTGCTAACCATTCGGTCCAGTGGGAACGCCCTCCTGGTGGGTGGTGGAAGCTCAATGTGGATGACGCTATGATGCTTAACTCGGCCAAAGCTGGGTGTGGAGGACTGCTGCGCGATGATGCTGGCAGATGGTGGCTGGATTCTCTAAAATAGTTGGGGAATGCCAGGTGCATGTTGCAGAGAGGAATGGGGCTTGCTGGAGGGCCTTAATTGGGCGAGAGATTGGGGTCTGAAACATGTTCTCATTGAATCTGACGCTGAGGAGACTATCAAAGTGATTGCTGATGCTAGTATCTCTTCGGTGAGCCTTACTGTAATAAAAATCAGACAGATGACTAAATTGGACTGGCAGGTGCGCTTTAGGATCATTCCTAGGGATGCTAATAGGGTTGCCGACGCTTTAGCTAAATTGGCATATCAAAGTCGAGTATTTTTCGAGAGCCTCCCTTCTTCTTGAGATATTGACCAAGAGTGTATGGGATTGTAATTTGGCTAAGACCTTTCATTTATTATCAAAAAATAATAATAATGCATTATTATTAAACACTTCTCCTGCCCCCACCATGAGGCCTTGTTCAATAAAATAATGCATTATTTAAAAAAATCAATCGTGTATATTTAAGATAATATAATACCTGTGACTCAAATACATTATATAATGCATTATATTCAACACCCGTGACTCTTTGTTTTTTTTTTTAATACTGTGCAGCCGACAGATTTTTTATTATTATTATTTATTATAAAAATATATTATGTAATATTAAAACATCCCCGCTTCTCTGTCAGTTTCCATATGACCATAACTATGGCAATAATGCTATTATTTGATAGAACTTGTATCCAGTTCCTTTGTCCACCTTCTTTGAATTCAAGATCAACTTTTCGCTTCTTATTTGCTCCCATCTTGGTGAGCTTAGACAAAGTGAAAAAGAACGCAAGAATCATGGCCCCAAATCTGTATCCCACAGAAATGTGAATGGCCACAACGTCGAAACCGGAAATCTCTCCAGAAAGGTTGAGAGATTTTCTTCTGTAAGCACGAACGACGATTAAGAATGAGAGAAAAATGGCGATTGACGGTTGGAGCCATGGAGCAGATTCCATGGCCTTCATCACTACCAATTAAGAAAGAAGAAAAAGAAGGATATTGTGAAGAGCTCGACAATTGGGAATTGGACGAGGATTTCAGGCTTTGGCGACGATGCTCCAGAGAATGAGAAGAAGCATTCGTGATGCTGATAACACCTGATAACGTATTATGAAACTGAGAGAAATAAGAGAGATTTCTAGAGAGATGAAATGAATTCTCACTGAATATTTAATATTTAATTGTTTATATCTATTTATAGACATACTATATAATAAACATCCACACAATAAATATATTCATAATCATAATCATAACAGAATAATCATTTTTTACAATACATTAAAGCTTATCGAAATTCCACAAGTGTAAGTGTCCAATTCAAGTCACATGAACAAGCGGAATAAAAGCATTTTCAAAAACAATTAGGTGATCAACAAGACACCTAATTTTCTTGTTAATCACACTCTAATTTGGTTGTAAATCACAGCAACGTACAGGCAGGCATATAAGGTATTACTTATCAAAAAAGAAGTTGGCATAGCACATTTTATCTCTGGCCACGTCTACAATACATAGGACTAGGGCTTTCAATATCCAATTTTGGCATCTAAATCCAAATCCAGCTCTTCAAATCCTTCTTGTTCTTTGACCAAATCTTTTGTTGTCATTTCAACCCTTAGCTCTGTGCTAGCTAGATTTTCTTTTATCTTCTTCATTTCCATCCCCAACACCATCAAGTCTTGCTTCAACCTTTTCACTTTCATTGCCTTCTCTAGGTATCCTTTCATATTTAAAGCAGATTTAATACGAGGCTCCAACCAACTCAAGTCCATTCTACTCATCTCAAGTTCCTCCCACAAAGTTTGAAGTTGCTCACACGCCTCCTCGTTCATATCTTTCCACTTCTTGTTGTCTAGAAAATGCAGAACTTGACCCAAACCAGTGAATGCCCACTCTGTAAACTTGCGACTTCTCTTCTTGTTAGTGTCCATTAGTGAAGGAAGCAGCGAACAAACATCCTCTAGCATTGGAACCAATGCTTTCTCTATTTTCCCCATATCCTTAAAATCAACAACATCATCGTTCTTTGAGTGATCGTTGCTGGGTTGTTTGGATAAGGAAGGATCCGTTGGGTGTCTCGTAGGCTCAATGCCTTTGCTGGGTTGTTTGGATAAGGAAGGATCCGTTGGGTGTCTTGTAGGCTCAATGCCTTCAAATGTCACCGAGATTAATTCAACTTCAATAATACACTTACCATCCAAGACAAATCCACTGTTTGCGTCCTCAAGTTCACTAAGGGGCATAAATTTAGAATAACTCAGAGTAGGAGAACTTGCATGTAACTTAACTGATCCTGCACCTGCATTAGTCAATCAAATCACCCAAACATAATTTACCATTTTCAGATTTGGAAGAAAGACCTTACAAGTAAAAAATATAATGGCACCGCCCAACGAAAACAATTTTCAGAGGAATAAGACTATATGCATCAAATGATACCTCCTTTCGTTCGTGAGTTTTTCCAGGTAACTTGATTGACGACGGTTACGTTGAAGTTTGCGAGTATACTCCACCCTATTGGAAAACTCCAAGTATCAGCTGCTATCAAATATATAATAGCCAAGACTTCCCGTATGTTATATCTCTGTATATAGAAAGTCTCCTGCAACAATTATAATAATATGTTTATTACATATTTGATATTACCGGAATTAATATTTAATGTAAGACCTAACTGTTGATCATACTCTTAAATATAAAATTTATTTATCATAATTATCAATTTTTACCTAAATTATACTTTCCGGCGATCAACACTAATCAAATTAGAAAGAATTAATTTTCTACTGACAATTATAAAATAAATAAATAAGAATGAATAAACCGATAATGCTTTCGTCCTAGAAGTAGTACCTTTGTAGTGCAATCACACAACAAACTAGATCTACATTTGAGACCGGAGGTGGCAAAGCAATTGAAAAAGGAGCAGAGCTTTTGAATGAAACAAGGAATTGAAATGAGATAAAATAACATATTTTAATTACCAAGCACAATCGCCGAGGATGAAAGACTCAGAAGAGGCGCGTAAACGAGTCTTAAATGATGAACTGAAGAAGTTTTTAATTGTCCAGGCCATTTTCTTGCATGTTATAGCTTGCAGTTCCTGATCCCACATCTTACCATCAACTTCCTCTGTAAATGTATTTACCTATACACAATCAAAAGCCGAAAACCAACCACGCATACAAGCGTATGAAGCAACTAGTGAAAGGAGCAGTGTTCTTAAAACCAAGCCAGACCATCGGCCGGAGTTTGGGACGGTACAGATTGAGCCGGGATCCCTCCGGAACCGATTTTGGAAAACAGATAAGATGAAAGAAGAAAGAAGACAAAGAGATCAGAACTTGAAGGTGGCAGGAACTGGAGGGATGGCCCTAGGAAAAGATATCAAAACCAAGGACCACAGTGGAATCTGTAACCCGAAAACCAACAACGCAACTGGTGGGAAGTGTGAAACCGATGAAGCAATTAGTGGAATAAGTAGTGGTGGAAATAGATCCATGGCTGGAAATAAGTAATATGTCTTATAAATGTGGAGACGAGACGGTAAATTAAGTCATAAGTGGTTGAAATCCATTGCTTGAATTAATTAATTAATTAATCAATTGTTGGTTCATTTTTTTTTTATTTGCTCGAAATTGTTGGTCCATTGAACATACGGGCAATAGTAACAAGTAGTATTTTTTTTTCAGTTTTTTTCAAACACATCAACTAATTATCACAAGTTAATAAAAACTGTCAACATTATTAAATTGATCTAAAATATAAATATTTTTAAATACTATCTTGGGTTAAGGTGTAAAAATACACATGAGTTTTTTCTCAGGAGTGCTCAGCATCACGTGTTTTTTTTTAGCAAAAATACACACGTGGTTGCTATTTTTTAGAGTAAAAGTCACACCTCACCGTTATATTACTTTTTACCATGATGAAAGAGAAAGATATGAAATGAATAATAACATAATGACGGTTAACATATAGAAAAAATAATTAATATTTATTAAAAATAAATAAATATCTTATAAAAAAGATCAAATATATTTATTAGTTACTCCCTCTGGTCCTTATTATAAGGCACCAACCACCAACATTTTTTGGTCCTTATTATAAGGCATCAACTTCTTTAACTACCTCATTTATTACTTTTTTTCCCATTATGCCCTCATTTTTAACAAACTCATTAAATCTACATCATTAAATTAGGGGTAAAGTTGGAAAGATTTATTAATTTTGGACCTAATTAATGAGTTAACTTCCATTCCTTGTTTTGTGAAAAAAAGTAATTGGAGCCTTGTAATAAGGACCAAAGAGAATAGTATCTTATAATAAAAACAAAAAAGAACATTTGTCATATTAATTGAGCAATATTCATCGGCATTCTTTATTAAATCAGTGACGTATATGGAAAGCCGCATCGAGAGATCATAAATACTCAAAATCTGATGGTAACTCTCCTTTTTCCCAAGCAACGAAAAAAGGGAAAATTGATATCAGGGCTTAAGGTGGCAAAATAATTACAAAAAAGACCAAAAAAACATTCACATGCCAAAAGCCCTAGGGCTTTTTCTGGCATTATTTCAAAAAAAAAGTGTATGGATATAGTTGCTAATTACTACTGATGTAGTTGTTAATTACTACAGATATAGTTGTTAAAATGTAGTTGTTAATTAGACTGATTTAATTGTTAACGGGGACTGATATAGTTGTTAACCGCTACTGATATAGTTGCTAACGTTTTTTGAAATAATATCAGAAAAAGCCCTGGTATGTGAATGTTTCTTGGGTTTTTTTGTAATTATTTTATTACCTTGGGCCCTAACATCAATTTTCCCACGAAAAAACTGCAATATTTTGTCCAAAAAGAAAAAAGAAACTGCAATCTTACTATTCTCGACGATCTCAGAAATTCCGCTGGCAAAAAAGATCTTGGAAATTCCCAATGCAGAGTAATGAATTCTTCAGTTAATGACTTGCATATCTAGTAGTAGGTCGGCTATTGAGATTTTACATCCATCATTACATCCATTGAACTCTGTGACCACCTCGTGCTGGAAGTGGAAGCTTCCCGACAGAACGTCCCTTTCGAAGGGTGACAGATGCTCTTGAGATATTGTACTGTTTAAGGGGTTAAATAGCAATTTTACTCTGAAAGTATATTGCTAAAAGTAATGTTATTCTAAAATTTTTTTAAAGTTTAATTTTATTTCAGAAGTATAAAAAAGTAGTAATATTGCCCTTACTAACAGTGAGACCTAACAACGTTAACACATTCGAGTATGATCACAATCGAGTGTGCCCAATGCACACTTGAGTGTGCACTTTAATGCACGCACACTCATTTGAGTGTGCATCCTATTCAAAAAAACTGTACAGTGTGAGGATATCACACTCGAGTGTGTGGTAACTACGTCAAGGTGGATCGTTAGTAGGGTCCAACATTGCTACGTTTTTATATTTTTTGGGTAAAATTGAGCGCCAAAAAACTTCCAAGACAACATTTGTACTTCCTTAATAAAATTGCTACTTAATGGCCATGCTGTTGAGATAAGAGGCTTCTCCCCTCATATTTTTTTTTGGGTCAAGTTCTCCGCTTATATTTTCACTTTACCCAAAATAATATAACTCCTTTTTATATAAAGTTTACCCATAATTGATTTCTTTTTGCCATTTTATTGTTTTTTTTTTACCTTTTTCTAATATCACTTTATCCTTTTGAAATATGGGACCAATGGTTCGGACCCTAATTACAAAGATTAGATAACCAGCATCATACCACTACGCTACACTTAGTTACATATTTTATCCTTTAACTAACATTGAAGACCGACGTTACAACTTACAAGCCTTTAGTGTCGTTGTGTTAATTGCTCACAACTTGAGTACGGGGAATGGATCCGATAATATGCACTAACATTTCTTTATCAAAATAAGAAAAGTCCTTACGTTGACACGGTCTAATTTAAAGAAAATAAGCATAAGCTTATTGAGTTTTTTTCCCCATAATACTAAAGTTGTCTTTATTTGTATTTAATTTGTAAACGAGGTTTCTTAGGGCTAAAAAAGTCTAAGTTGTCAATCTTTATGTCAAAATGTTTTACTCAAATTATCATCAGAGCTTTAATAATTGATTTCTTGGCGGATAGTATGGAGTGTTATAAATATATGTATGTGTATATCCATTATTACTCACATGATTACTATTACTTCACATGTTTACTATCACATGTTTATTATTGCTTCACATGTGAAAGTTTAAAGGGAAATTACCTCTTATGACCCTGAGGTGGAAATTACACTAAAGACCTATTTTCCTTCTATAAATAGAGGTCTTCTGTAAACATTTTATATACACTGGAATGAGAACTTCTCTCTACTCTCTCTCTCTAAAATCTCTCTATTATTGTTCTTTATTTTCATCGGTTTTATAACACGTTATCAGCACGATCACTCTACCAAAGGTAGGATTTTCTTATTATCTTTTATATTTTCATTATGTATATTCATTTTATCTATCTGGGATAATCTTAACCATTATATGGAATTAAAGTTATACTTTTATCGATTATTTTGAACATTGGGTTCCATGATTAAGATTTGAGATTATTTACTATTTACTATTCACGTTAATTTTATTTTATTCATTTTGACTCCTATATGGAAGTCTAGATTTAATCTTTCAGTAATTTTATTTTATTCACTATTTACAATAAATAGTAATTTTACTATTCATGGTAAATTTATATTTTACTATTTACAATAATTTATTTATGTTTATATATTCTTCTCACTCCCTATTCATTTATTTCATAGTGGCGATACTAAGCTCCATTTGTAATTTAATTCTAATTCTTTACTTACTGCTTTATTTATTTATTTCATGGTGGCGATACTAAGCTCCATTTGTTTAATTTAATTATTTACTGCTTTATTTATTTATTTCATGGTGACGATACTAAGCTCCATTTGTTTAATTTAATTATTTATTGCTTTATTTATTTTTTATGGAAGCAACACTAATATTAGTGGGCTCCATTTATTTATGCATTTATTTACCTTTTATGGTGGCGACACTAGTATATTTATTAGTGGGCTTCAGTTGTTTATTTTAATTCTTTACTGCTTTCTATATTTATTTGTTTATTTATCTTTTATGGTGACGACACTAGTATATTTATTAGTGGGCTCCATTTGTTTATTTTAATTCTTTACTGTTTTCTATATATTATATATTAAATATGCATCCTCTTTCTTACCTTCGGATGAGATAGGTCTCACTGTGAGTTTACTACCATTTCTATCTCATCTTCTTTTTATTTTCTTAGCATGTTTATTTATAGTTCTTTAAATTATGTTTTAATTTATAATAAGATTTTATATTATGATTCTAATTATTATCATTATTTTTAGTTTGAATCATGTCTTACAGCCTTTCAAATCTTGAATTTAATGCTCTTGACATCACCGGGAAGAATTATCTATCATGGGTTTTAGATGCCGAAATCCATCTTCAAGCAAAGGACCTTGGAAAGGCTATATTGCTGGGAAATGATGCGTCCCATCAAGAAAAGGCTAAAGCTATGATATTTCTCCGACACCACATTCATGAAAGTTTGAAAACTGAATATTTAACGGTAAAAGATCCATTTGAATTGTGGACTAGTTTGAAAGATAGGTATGATTATCAGAAAACGGTGATTTTGCCTAGAGCTCGTTATGAATGGATTTATCTCAGGCTACAAGATTTTAAAACTGTAAGTGAGTATAACTTAGCAATTTTCAAAATAAGTTCTCAGTTAAAATTATGTGGTGAAAAAATAACTGATGAGGACTTATTAGAGAAAACTTTTTCCACCTTTCATGCTTCGAATATGCTTTTACAACAGCAATATCGAGAGAAAGGTTTTAAAAAATATTCTGAGTTAATCTCATGTTTATTAGTAGCCGAGACAAATAATGAGTTATTGATGAAAAACCATGAAAATCGTCCAACTGGATCTGCTCCATTCCCTGAAGTGAATGTGAGTGTATATAATAATCGTGGTCGTGGTCGTGGATATGGCTGTGGACGCGGACGCTAACACAACCGTGGTAGAGGACGTGGTAATTACCGTTATTATGTTGACAGAATAAATTATTATATACCTTATGCCCATAAGAAGAATGACAATAATGAAGAACAGAAGAATGATTTGGATAGTCCTTCAAAAGTTATTGAGAATCAATGTTATCGATGTGGAATGAAGGGACATTGGGCACATACTTATCGTACACCTGAGCATCTAGTAAAATTGTATCAAGCCTCTAAGAAAAAAAGTGTGAATAATGTAGAATATAATGAAAATAATAATGAGGCACATGAGAATGATAATGTCAGTGATGTCAATAAGCTAAGTGACAGTGATGCTATAGCACACTTAGAGGTGGACGATTTTTATGATTAAATAAGTCTAGTTAAAAGAATAATAAAAATGATGTATGATTTGCAATAAAATGTTTGATGTTTTACTTTCATATGCAATAAATTGTTTATGTTATAAAAACCATCATATATAGTTTATAACCAAATTGATTGTATATTTTGCATATACAAGTAAATTGAAATATATTGTTAATAAGTAATAAGTTTATACAGTGATAATATTATATGTGGTAATTCAAAAAGAGCTATAGGAAAATTGATAATTGATATCGTTTTTTGAAAAACTTATATAGATTTTCTTTTAAATGGAAGATATTTGAGTTTTCTTTCAAGCAAGATTCTGTGAAATATATAGTACTTGATCATTAAAGTGAAAAAAAAAGTTATTGGTTTACTACTTATTGATTTGTCTTTAAAATAAAAATATTATGTAAATAAGTGATTATTCAATCATAATAATTTATATGGAATTGATAATTTTGGTAATTTTGTATTCCGTATTTTGTTGATTAAATATATGAAATCCATGCATATATGTCAAATATTTTTAATAGACTCACACTTGAGGGGGAAATTAATATATAATATAAGTGTGAGTAAGTGTAAGTTAATTCTCCCAAAATGGATGTTAGATTATGATTGACTAAACCAGAAGTTTACTAATTGTTGGCATAACTTGTTTGATCATCCGAGTCATATATATAATACAAATTATATTGACATCCATTGAAGAACCTGAAGATTCTTATTATTATATGCTGCTTGTTCTCAATAGAAATGAGTATGAGAATATCATTGGTCATGATTGGTAATGGATCTCTGGAAATATATCAAACAAATTTATATGGGCCCATTGAAATAACATGTAAACCATACAATTGAATGATGCATCTTATAAAAAAGGTTACATGTTAGATTATTAGCCTGCAACCTAAAGTTTGTAGTGATATTTGCAACTTAAAGTTTGCAATAATTGATGTTTGAATAAATTAAGCGCACAATTTCCAGATTGAACGATCAAGAAACCATGTATTAAAGCCTCCATAAATTGCTATGAGAATAATGTGGTATATTGGTATATTTGCAGCAATTATAGAAGCCAACAAAATTCTCAATAAAATTAGCTTTTGATCAAGAGCCAGATTAATTTCATCTTAAAGGTTTAAATGTACGATGTTTATTAATCCACCATAATGCACATAGATAGACATAGAAAGAAAGTTGAAAAATTGTTAATTTGATATTGTTTTATCAACATAAGGGGGAGAAATTGAATAGCTGGAAAAGAGAATATATAAAATGCATTATAACCATGTAGTATATATCCTAAAATAAAGAAATATGAACTAGAAGTTCATCATGGTATGCATTCATTTGCCAGATAAAGTTACTGACCTATATTCCAGCTTAAAATGCTCAAAATACAAATGTGATATGCCTGAAGCATGAAAAATTATTCGGTTCCAAATAGTTATATTATGGAGCATATAATAAAGATGATCATATTAAGGAGGTGACATAACTAATTGAAAAAACCTCAAGAGAGGTTCAAGTACCTGAACAATATTGATAAGTTACGTCGAATTGAAAAAAAAATGGAACCGAATAGATAAAGTTGTCGACAATAATTTCGAGAATGATATTATGTGATCAAATGAGGATATTATATGTCGCAAGAAGTTAACATAAAGATGATTGGTCAAGAGAATAAAGTGAAATTAAGAATGACGCAAATATAATTATAGATATGGACCAGAAGTCCAAAATTTGAGATATATGATTTTGTGATAGAAACAATAATTTTGTATATCCGGCAGTTTATGAAAGAAAAAATATGCGTCTATAAGATATTGTTATAATTTATGTTATTATTTACTAAATTATGAAGATTAGAATCTTCAAATGGATCCAAAAGTGCTAGAAATATAAGTTTCTGAAGGACTTAAGATGCTAGAAACATCAAATTCTCGAGAATAATCAATTAAATAAGTTTATATATTGCATGAAGCATTTATAGTGTATGTGGTATTATTATCTGAATGAACATTTATTAAAAGTTCTATATGAACATGTATATTTATGAAAAGGTTTAGATGTATTTTATTATGATTTTACTTGAAAAATTTAGATCTTGTAGGTATACAATAAATAATCAGACCAGGCAATACACAATCAGACTGGGCGTTTCTATAATTGTTCCATAGCAAATAATAATTGATGACAGAATGATTGATATATTCAAAAGGACATTGAATGTGATGTTATCATCAGAGGGAGTAATACTGATATTGTCAAAAGGGGGAGTCAATACACGCTGTACTCTTTTTTCCTTATCTAGGTTTTGTCCCACTGGGTTTTCCTAGAAAGGTTTTTAATGAGGCAGCACTAGATAGTGTATCAATGAATGATGTACTCTTTTCTTTGGCTAGGTTTTTATCCTACTGGGTTTTTCCTAGTTAAAGTTTTTAACGAGACACATTTATAATGGACATCCAAGGGGGAGTGTTATAAATATATGTATATGTATGTCCAATATTACTCACATGATTACTATTACTTCACATGTTTACTATCACATGTTTACTATTGCTTCACATGTGAAAGTTTAAAGGAAAATTACCTCTTATGACTCTGAGGTGAAAATTACACTAAAGGCCCATTTTTCATCTATAAATAGAGGTCTTCTGTAAATATTCTGTATACACTGGAATGAGAACTTCTCTCTGCTCTCTCTCACTATTATTGTTCTTTATTTTCATTGGTTTTATAACATAGAGGAGGTTCTTTTCTTTTTTGTAAGAAAAAAAAGTTGAGGGTCATTTTGGTTAAAACACAAACTAAAAAAAATCTTAGATTCAGACTATGTCATCTTTCTGTTTTTTTCCATGTTTTTAACAGACTTTTTTTTGGAAATTTTCAAATTCAAGTGATATTTAGATAGAATTTTTTTTTAATGTATTGTTATTAACATAATCGATATTTTGTTGTCATTTTCAATAGTTTAATTTGGTTTATTGTTTAATAAATACTCACATTATCAATGATATTAATGTACTGAAATGACTTGCACCATTTCCCGTAAATTTAGGCCATCACTCCAGTTAATTTTCTGCAGTACCCATATTTTCCCAAATTTGAAAACTAAAAACAATAATAGCTAATATAAGACATTAAAAATTATGGGTTTCTGCTATTATTATAAAAATATTTTTTATATCTCACTCATATAAAAGTGAGTAGGTCCTATAAAAGTAGAAATATTAAGCCCAAAAATTAATTAGCTTGTAACCGAAACAATTATTTATCATAAGTACTACACACATGATCCAGGGTTAAAATGCAAAAATGTATATGTGTTTTACTTCGAAGAGCACCTAACACCAATTTTTTTTTTATGTGTAAAAATGCACACGTAGTTATAAATTAGATACAAAAATACCATTTCATCGTTAATTTTGTTTTTTTTTTGTTGACTGGACGAGGGCATGATTTTTAAAGGTGTAAAAATACACATATGGTTTGACTAAAAGAGTGTCCAACACCAAGTGTTTTTTTTTTAAAAATTCATGATTTTATTTCAATTAAAAGAAAATTATTGTTTCTCTAGGTATAATTTCTGAAGGTCAAATTATTTATCTCCATAATTTATTTTTTTTTAAAAAAATCCTTATTAAATTTTATAATTAATAAATGAGTACTTATGCTTTTTGAAATTTAATATTATAAATATTATATTTAATCAAAATTATATTTGATATTATTAAATACATTTAATTTTATAATTATTTCTTTAACAGTTTATTTTTAAAAAAATTAACATTATTTTTAAGTAAATATATTATTTATAATAGGGTTTAATGTTTCTGCTTTTAAGGCAGAAACATTTTATCTGTTTTACTCACATAAAAGTGAGTGGGTCTCACCATCAAAAGAAGAGAGAGAAAATAATAATAGGACCCACTCACTTTTATGTGGGTGAAAATGTTTCTGCCTTCACATTAAGCCCTTTATAATATCAAATTTCAAATGCATAAATACTTATTTATCATTTTTTATTAGAAATTTTAATAAGTATTTAAAAAAGGAAATAAATTATGAAATAAAATTTTTACTATTTTTGCCGATGGAATAAATTCTTCTTCCCAAAATGATAAATTAGAAGAAAAAATTGGCTCCCATAAATTATAGCTAGAGAAATAATAATTTTCCTTTAATTAAAATAAAATTATTAAATTAAAAAAAACACTTGATGTTGGGCGCTCTTTTGGCCAAACTACATGTAGATTTTTGCACATTTAAAAGTCATATCATTGTTCAGTCAGAAAAAAAAAGTCAAACTTAACAGTCAAACAATATTTTTGCACCTAATTTATAATTACATGTGCATTTTTACATCTAAAAAAGTACTTGATGTTGGACATTTTTTAAGATAAAGCACATGTGTATTTTTACACTCAAAGATTTTCATAAAACTTAGAATCTGATTTTGCTGAATTAAATGAAGGATAATCACTAGTACTCCTCATCATCCGTTTTTGGCTTTGCTATGTTAACTTTTTCCTTTTTAGCCAACCTTCGCTAATTGATGTTTGTTTCCAGGAAATTTCACTACACATACACAATATATATCAATTTAATACTATTTTCAATCTTTAATATAAAAATTATTTATTTAATTTAATCATGTTAAAGATGTTAGATAAATTAATTGATTATATGTATTTTCTCAAATACATAGTTATTTTTCTTAATTTTCTCTTAATTGATTATCACTGAAAGAGTATTTATAATTATAAATTAAAAATAATTGAAAAATATAAAAAAAATTTATCTTATTTTTTGGAACAAAATAAAGTCCAAAAATATATTTTATACAATGCATAGGAGGGAGTATGTAATAGTCCCCAAAACTTTATTAAACTTCACCATACCACATGGGACCAAAATAAAATTTTAAACAATAATTAACCATTATCAAATTTCGGCAACCGTTGGTGGGCCAACTGGAGCCCCAAAGCTGATCTGAATAAGGAAATTAATATTAGGCCATTTACATCTGAAATGAATGCATGTGTCTGGATCTATATGAATGAGTGAAATAAGGATATTTATAACAAAAGTAAAGCGATAAACAACAAACAGGAGGGAATTTACAAATTCATAAGTGTGAGTGTCCAATTGGAATAAAAACATTTTCAAAAATAATTAAGTGATCAACAAGAAACCTACTTTTCTTACAAACCCAATTTTCTAGTCAATAGCTCTAATTTTGTTGTAAATCATGGCAACGTAGAGGCAGTCATATGATGCATTACGTATCAAAAAGAAGTTGGCATAGCAAACTTTATCATTTGCTACTTAACCATAGATAGGACTAGCCGGCTAGGGCTTTCCTTATCCAATTTCAGCGTCTATATCCAAATCCAACTATTCAAATCCTTCTTGTTCTTTGATCAAATCTTTTGTTGGCGCTTCAACCATTAGCTCTGTTCTAGCTAGATTTTCTTTTATTTTCTTCATTTCCATCCCCAAAACCACCAAGTCTTGCTTCAACCTCTTGACCTTCGTTGCCTTCTCCACGTATCCTTTCATATTTAAAGCAGATTTAATACGAACCTCCAACCAACTCAAGTCCAATCTACTCATCTCAAGTTCCTTCACTTCTTGTTTATATCTTTCCACTTCTTATTCTTTATAAAATGCAAAACTTGACTTAAACTAGTGAATGCCCACTTTGTAAACCTTCTACTTCTCTTTTTGTTAGTGTCGATTAGTGAAGGATGCTGCATGAAACAACTACCTTTTAATTAACTAAATTAATCACATAATTTATCAGAGTTGTCGTTTAATACGAGTTAAACAGTAAATAAAGTTTTGCGGAATTTAAAGTTTTTTTTCAAACATGTCAAAGTATGTATGATAAATCCTAATGCATGGCAATATACAATTATCCGTACATCAAAACAACAAACAGAAGCCCTACTTGATTAAGGTATACTATGTTTCTATCAACTTCCCTGTAGGACCCGGACCAGACTGATCACCTGGGAAAAATTTGTAACCATCAGTCCAGCTCATTATGAATCAATATGTGCTAGTGAGGTGCCAAGTGGAATAAAATAATTCGATTTAAAAACAAACAATTCATCAACATCCTCTCCATTTATTATTACGTTATTACTTTGTATCATCATAGGTGTGTAAAATCTTTTGAATTTAAGTCACAGAATCCCTCCCTTTCAGTCCAACCGAACCGCCTTATTTCCCCCCGACTAGACCCATGGGCTAAGTTACACCCATATTATTGGTTACTCCAAAAGCTCATTGGTCAAGTGATGAGGACCGACCAAAATCCTCAGAGTACCTGCCCCAGTCTATGGGTCTTTTCCTCACTTTACCCCAGTGAGGCGTCATAAACCCATTACTCTGGTGGGCAAGTTCCTATCACTCTGGCGGGACAATAATAAGCCAACCATCGTGCACCAATGGAGGCATCACCACGTGGTGTAAATAACTTTTTCATCTTCTCCCAACTTTTCCCATTCCAAGTTTTCTCATGATAACTTAATAGGGGAATTTCCAGAATATTCACAATAGCCATATCAACATATATCAGTTCTCAATTCACTTGAATGCATGTATTTCAACTCATAAAAATTTCACATGGCAAACTTTATTTAAAATATGCATAATCAGTTCAGAAAAATGCTCATAAGCAACATATTAATCACATAATAAGTGGAAAGTGATTACCTCTCGCCAGAGCTAACTACTTTCACACTGCTCTCAAACCAGGGCTTAACACCCTCCAAAGATGAATCTTTTACAATCAATATACTAATAATTAATAAACCTTAAAAAAATTTCCACATATTTTTTTTAAAAAAGAAAAGATACTAATTTTAATAATAATCCCTTTATTAGTTATTTCCTTTGTTTATTTATTTCCTTTATAATTAACATCCTAGGGAATTGCCTTGCCACTTATGACTCCTATACCCCTAGTAAATTTTATTCCGGTAATGCCCTTTTTAATTCATCATTTGTTAATACTAACCCTCTCAGTTAGTTAATAATTTTCCCTTATTTATTGTTTATTATTGTCACCCATTCCCAATAATAATAACAACATTATCTATTATTATTATAATTATCCTGAATTTCCTAATAATAACACTAATTTCTATTTATTCTATTAATATTATTATTTTATTAATTATTATTATCATCATTTTAGAATTTATTTATTTATTTCCCCTTATTAATCAAATAAATGCCAACCATTGTATAAAAATATGAGTTTTTGCCTTTACTTAATAATTCTCATGGTTTTCTTAAAGGGCCCTTGATAGAAGTGACTTTTGTTTCTAATGGATTTTTCTTAATGGGCTTATTTGCTAATGGACTTTTTTTAATGTGATTCGTGTTTGGGATAACTGTGGTAGAAGTGACTTTTGTTTCTAATGGGAACTTGTTTGGCATAGCTTTGAAAATGATAGATAAGATAAAAAAAATGACAGAAAAGGGCATGAATTAAATTCCCACACATACATGTGTTGTATAAAATGTGATAATTTAGGATAAAAAAATTAAAAATAAATATAAATTTACTAAATAAAATAGTAAAATTATCATTAAAAAAATTACAATATAATGAAATGCATAAATAAACCTATTTCCTACAAGTTGGTCCAAAAAAAATTTAAATGAGCTTACAATAAGATAATAAGCTATGGGTATTTAGCTCTTTAAAAGCTTGAATGTCATTATAAGATAAAGTCATACCAAACACTCTTATTTTTGCTTTCTCCATTGAATGGACTTTTAATGAACTTATTTTGGCTTTTAATGACATATCAAAGAGGCTCAAAATCTTAATTACACTAATACCATCCTAATTTAGACTCTTGACTTTTTGGGAAACTAACACATACATGGTATATAATATTTTCTTTTCTTCATTCACTTTCGCATGTGCCACACACCACCTACATATATTAGTTTCAGAAATTTCTCTCTCTCACTTACGGCATTACAGAGACTTTTATAAACAGATTTTATTTATTTGTTTCCCACCCAGGCACGTTTTTATTCTTATATATACATGCTCAACTATTATTTCCCCCATGCACGTTTTCATCCTATGTGTGTGTATATACAAATAATTTCAATTACACTCTCCTTTCCTCTTTTGCCTTATACAAATGTAACTTCAATTCTGAGAATAATTGCACTTGATTTCCAGACGCCACGCATGCATGATTATACTTATACATATATACTATCCACTATCCAGTACCCACATCTACTTATATATATATATATATATATATATTTCAAAGGTTTTCTCTTCTCTCTTTCTTTCCTCTCAGCATTAAGACACTCACAGATACACATTTCAGACACACACACGTGTTCATACCAGCAAGGGAGAAGAAAAAACACACACAGTAACTTATTTCTCTTTCTTTTCCTTTATACCCGACAATATGACAGCAATCTACTTCCAAAAGTCTTTCGTTGACAGCAACACATGCATATACATATCATTTAACAGCAAAAAGGGGTTCATTTCATGCAGCACTTTATCTATATGTATATTGTTTCTAATCACTCTCCCCAACCCCTGTTTTCTGTTTCGGTTCCAGCATGAATCATTTTAGTAAGTTTTTGGTTTTCTTACAATGGCTCTTGCTTGACCGAAAGTTGCTGAAACTAAGGAAGTAAGTTTGACACTTACCTTTGCCGAATCACACAGAAATGACGAGAAGGATGACTGGTTCCTTCCTCTGTTTTCAGTCACCTAAAACAGAGTTGTTTTGCTTCCCTTCTCACTTCTCTCTTCTTTCTGCGTTTTCTCTTCTGGGTGGATGCCGAAAGGATAGATAACAATGGGTCGATGGAAACGTTTAAATAGAGTCTTAGGGTTCAAGCTTTGCATTGTGGAGCCGACAGCTGGATTATGACGTGTTTATCTGCTGTTAATCATGGTTTGTTTCTGATCTTTGCGTGTTTGGAAGCAGGAGAAAGATGGGCTGAATGATTGGGTTTAGTTGGTGTATGGGCAGCAGGTGATTTTCGGTAATATGGGCTGTACATGTTTCGGTGGGAGCTGAAGCAATGGGCTAAAGAATTGGATTGGAAAAAAAAAAAACCAAGCTGCTTCTGTATTCTTTCTCACGTCGGGTTGGGCTAAGAGGAAGATGATTGTTTGTGTATCATGTATGCTATCACGTGGGCCAAGTCCAGCTGATACTAGTGTTATATATATATATATATATATATATATATTTTTAGCTTTATTTTATCCACTTGTTTTCACAAGGCCCATATATTTCTTGTTTTTTTTAAAAAAAATTATTCTTTTCTCAAATAAATTAAAAAAAAATTAAACCTTAATTGAAAATAATTATTTTTGCCCAAATTTATAATTTAATTCCCATGTAATTTTTCAATATTCCTGAAATTTAGGATGTTATACGGCAAACAGACACACTCCACCATTCGAACCAATGCTTTCTCTATTTTCCCCATATCCTTAAAAACTAAAACATCATCATCATCCTTGGAGTAAACATCACTAGGTTGCTTGGATAAGGAAGGATACTTTCAGCAATTGGTAGCTTCGAATGTCATTAAGAATAATTCAACTTCAACCATACACTTATCATTTAAAACTTATCCACTATTTGTATCCTCAAATTCACCAAGGGTATAAAATTAGGATATTATCAAATACAGCAATTTTCATGGAACTTACCGCATGTGCGTTAATTAATCAAATCAACCAAACATAATTTACCATTTTCAAATTTGATTCAAAGACCTTATAAGTTAGAAATATATGGCACCACCAAAGTGAAAACAATTTTTAGAGGAATAAGACTATATGTATCAAATGATACAACATTTTGTTCGGGATTTTTTCCTGGTAATTTGATGGACGACGATTATGTTGAATTTTGCAAGTATACTCCACCTTTCCGGAAAACTCAAAGTATTGAGCTGCTTCCAAGCATATAGCCAATGACTTCCCATCTTTTCTTCCTTTGTATATATAAAGTCTCCTACAACAATTATACCCATATGTTTATTACATATTTGATACTATCTTTTTTTAATATAAGGCCTAGTTATGAGTTGATCTTACTCATAAATATAAAATCTATTTATCAATTTTTCTTCGAATTATACTTTCCCAATGTTCGACAATAATCAAATTAGGGAGAAAACCTATCTTATTTACTAGCTTTAACGTTATTAATCTAATTAATATGAGATTTTACATATTTGTTCATTATAACAAGCAGCAGGTGGAAATGTTGGACCTGTTTAGCTTTTGTGTTGGTTAATTATAGTTGAATTTTTGTAATTTTGAGAATTTGTAACATCATATATAGATCTTGTGAATATTTATTTAATATAATTAAGAGTTTTATATCAATATATTATACTATTTTTGTTTTGCCTAATAAACTGCGTATGAATATTCTAAGAAATGTAGATATATTGGTGGGTATTACAGTTGTTGGTATCAGAGCTAGTTAGAAAATTCGAGTACTCATGATTGGGATTTCTCATAGTCTGATATGTGGTGAAGGATTGGCTCTTACCTGACATGGCCAGGAGTTCTCCGATCGAGGGACCTAGTTGCATAAGGGTGTATAGGCGCTACATAGACATTTTTAGTATCAGAGCGTGGTTCTGACAATATAAGAATAATATACTGATACTTGATTATATAGTAAAAGGAAGTGGAGCAATAGTGGTATCACTGGTATCTCAAGTTCCTCCCACACACCTCCTCATTTATATATTTTCATGGTATCAGAGCACGGTTCTGGCAATATAATAATAGTATCTGATATTTGATTATATAATAAAAGGAAGCAGGTCAGTAGTGCAGTGATATCTCAAGTTCCTCCCACAAAGTTTGAAGTTGCTCACACGCCTCCTCATTTATATCTTTCCATTTCTTGTTCTCAGAACTTGACCCAAACCAATGAATGCCTATTCTGTAAACCTACACCTTCGCTTCTTATTACTGTCCATCAATGAAGGATGCTGTGAATAATCATCCTCTAGCATCGGAATCGGAACCAATGCTTTCTCTATTTTCCCCATATCCTTAAAATCAACAACACCATCATCCTTTGAGTGAACGACACTGGGTTGCTTGGATAAGGAAGGATACACTTGTAATACCTTCAAATGTCATTGAGAATAATTCAACATCAACAATACATTTATCATTCAAAACTAACAGGCATAAATTTAGAACAATTTGCATGAAAGTTACTTGGTTCTGCATCTGCATTATTCAATCAAATCACTCAAACATAAATTATTATTTACAGATTTGGAACAGAGGCCTTATAAATTAAAAATATATGGCCCCATCAAAGTGAAAACAATTTTTAGAGGAATATGACTATATGCATCAAATGATACAACCTTTTATTCATGATTTTTTTCCTGATAACTTGATTTGCAATGGTTATGCTAAAGTCAAATGATACAACCTTTTATTCATAATTTTTTTCCTGATAATTTGATTGACAACGGTTATGCTAAAGTTTGCGAGTATACTCCACCCTTTAGGAAAATTCAAAGTATGAGTGGCTTTTAAACATATAGCCAATGACTTCCCAGCTGTTCTTCCTCTTAATATATAGTCTCCTACAACAATTATAATAGTATGTTTATTACACTACAAAAAATAATAGATTTCCCATGGAATTACTGACTAAATAATATTCGTCGATAATTTCTGACGGAATGACAACGAAGATTCCATCAATAAAATTATCGACGGAATCTTATCAGAATTTTTTGTCATAAATTCTGTCGACATTGTAAATTGCTGATAGAATTCTCCAATGAACTTATTCCGTCACTAATTTCCAACAAAATAGCAATGGAATGTCGTCAGAAATTACCGACGGAGTGTTTATGTCTATGAATTAACATTAAAGGTTTTTTAAAAAAATTAATAAAATATTACCGATAGAATTATGTAGGCAATTCTATCGATAATATATGATATTATCTTGCAGGAAAAAAAACCGTATGCGTTGCAAGGAAGAAAACTTTTTCCCACCTTTCATAAAAAAAAAAAAAAAAATTCCCTCTTGAAAAATTTCCCTCGGCAGCTTTCTGGCTTCTTTTCTCTCTCGGCATCTTTTTCTTCTTCCCCTTGTTCTATTTTCGTTGAACCACCGGCAATGGAACTATAAACCCTAGAAACCACCTCGCCTCTCGCTGTTGTGTGTTTTCAACCTTAGATTCCCTTCGCACTTCACCTCCAAAAGCTCGGGTTGCAGAGATGTCGTCAGTCAGCGCTAGATTCAAAAAGGAATACATTAAAGTTCAAGTTTTTCAAGCTCTTTCCGGCGGTAAATGCCTTTGCCTTCAATTCAAACCCTAACTAATTAATCTTCACACCCCAGTTCCAATATTTCAATTCACTACAGTCTCTTCTGATTTGGTTGCGTTTGGCGGCAAAAATGTCGTCTCTAAGCCGGGATTGGTGTTTTTTATTCTTCAATTTCTCGAGGAGGAGAAATTCAAGGAGGCTGTCCATAAGTAAAGCCCTTTTCCATGCTCTTCTACTTCTTGTGTCGGGTTTTTTATTTTTATTTATGTTTTGTTTTGCTTGCGGTGATAACTTGTGCATGTGATTCCAGCTAGCCATTTAGGGATTTAATTCCAGAAAAGTAGAGAGGATGCTTTGTTGAAGCTTACAGGAAGAGATTGAATTCTGATGATAAGGAAACACAAATGAGTGTCTGTTTGGTTTCCTCTGCATGGCTTCTCCTCCCCTGTATTTTCTCTTGTTGGTATTTGAATGTCTAAGCTATATTTCATCTTTTGGCCTGAATTATAAACTATCTTGTTTATGAAGAGTTAAAGAGATTTGAACTATATAGAATTTTATATTAACAAGTCACCCTAAAGGATAGGGACCTATATTTTGGAATGAAATTGACATAACCAACTCAATTCATGGAATTGAGACTACTGTAAATTAAAATTGAACCTCAGATAAGAAGTCACAACTTCTCGAGGACTATTGTTGGACATGGGTTCACGGAGCAATCACTATGTTCATTGTTCCAAGTCTAATATAATAATGTTTTCTTTCTTCCTTTTTTCGGGGTCTTGCTGAAAGATTTTGCTTTTGGCCATTATCATGTCAAAAGAGATTGATGCCTTACTCTCTTCAATCTTCATTTCGTAGTATGCAGCTCTGCTAGAGCATGGGATAAATGGGAAATGATGACTAGGCATCTTATTCCAATTGATGACAACATCAAAAGGGGGGATGATGATTACTTTTCACTGGTAGGTTTAAAAAATGAGGAATATAATGAGACTTTTTCTGTTTGACCATTTTTTATAAGTTGTTTTATGAAAAATGCCTGGCTTAAATTCCAGAATCAGCATCTTTTTCTTTATTTTGGATTTGATCTTTTCTAGAATCTTTTATTCCACCGGTACAGAATGGATGTTATCTACCAACACATTTCTTATACGCATTGTCACATTTCATGTTGTAAAACTTGAAGTGCAAAGACTCATATGATCTATGCATTGTTGGTGCATATAATAATTTTTGTGGTTATGAATTCCATTATTCGCTTGCAGAACCTTTTGAACTCTATAAACAAGCTTTTGAAATTTCTTAAAGGTTAATGCCATTTCTCTTGTGGCAGCTATAGAATGTTCTGTTCTGATAATCTCATGGAAAAGTCATGGAGAAGCTTAATTGTTTTGGTCTCAATACTTTACTATGCGCCTCTGTATATTGATGCTCACTTATTAAGTTGCCAACATTTTATTTGTATTCTTAAGTGCATAGACTCAATCACATATGGTAATGACAATTTTTTCTGCAGTTATGAAATACATTAGCTGTGTACTGTATGAAATTAATTTCAAATGGAGTTCAAGTAATTTTCCCAACTATTTCAGTTTTTGTTGAATAGATTGAAATCTTTTGTACTTTATGCTACAAAAATAAGACTTATTTTGAATCTTCTGCTGAGTGCTGACAGGGACCACATTCTCTGGAGAGATTAGGGACCTGTAACTACATGAGTACTTTGTTGTTTGGGGATTTTCTATTTTCGTGTCGCTGGTATTTCCTTCAGTCTGGACACAGAGGCTTGCTTTGTTGGGATAGCTGATCGTACTTATGGAAGCTTGTTGGAGTTCAACACGAAATGTTGTAATCAATATGTAGATTCCATGTTTTACAGGTGGTTCTCTAAGCTTATACAACAAGTATATATTATTTGTAATCATTAAATTTTCCTTCACAACCATCGTGATTTATAATAAAATATTAGTGTTATTCAGTATTTTAGTTTAAATGTATTGCGTTTTATAGTTCAATGAACAGGTTAATTTTCTCATTTAAGTACATCAAATTGTCACAAAAAGCTTTAAAAAAATGAAGGAAATTAGCCACAATTCTGGAAATTCCATGGGAAATTACTCATGGAATTTTGTGGGTAATTTCCCACAGAATATGACTAGTTCCCCATATAATCTGACTCGTGCAAAAGTGCCTTCAAGTATGATATATGTATTCTTCGGAAGCTCCTCTCTCTTTAATTTTCAATACATACAAAGTCCCAAATGTTCCCATATAGTCAAATTAATTAATGCTTGGTTACACAGAGAAAAGGGGGATGGAGTTGGTGATAGACAACACTAGAAAGATCAATGAACACGATTTATGAATTAGTATATATATAAAAAGCATATAGACCAAAAACACACGTGAATGAATGAATAATAATTGAAAGAGAGAGGGAATATTAGATTTGACCAGACAGGGAAATAGGACAGGGTTGGCGACTCTTAGCTTTATAAAATATGTCAAATGGGAAGAAGAAGAATAATGCATATTATTTTGTATCAAAAAAGAATAATGCATATTATATTTGACATGGATGCCTGTTGACTTCTTTCGCCGCATTCCATATTCTAAGGAATATTGTCACTTGCACTCTCATTCATTATCTCTAATTCTATTCTCATTCATTATCTCTATTCTCATGGGAATATTTGTCATTCAATTTAGTCACATTCCGCATGAAATATAAGAGTTAAATTTGGACACAAATAGGAAACGAGCTCTAACTACTTATGAAACTCCATATTAAAAGTCCACTTGTAACCAAACGTTAGTGTAGCACAGTGGTATGACGCTGGTTATATAGCCTTTGCCTTTGTATCAGAGTTCGAACCCTGCCCGGACCATTGGTCATTTTCTTTTCTTTTTTTTTTCTTTTTTAAAAGTCCACTTGTAAAGCTCCATTTCTCACTCTTGACTTCCAAACTCCACTGTTTGGATGGTTAGCTCAAGAAGCCAACCAATCACATCCCTGTCTGCTCCAGAGTCAATGGTCCCATCCGTCGCCCGCCTGCGTAATAGGCTTTCGAGAATTTGCAAACTCTATTTCCCGCACTCGTTCCCTTCTCTGTTATTCATGTTACTTTGATTTATTCCATTTGTTGATTCTTTCGTAGGAAATTTTACCAGGCAAAAAGATGGCCACGTGTAAACTTCTCATTATCCAAGACGTCTCTCTTTTATAGAAACGACACGGTTTAAGTAGAAGCACGTAAGAAACAGGTAAAAGACAAGCATCCAATGTGGACTACCGTTAAATCTAACCTACGGTGTTCTTATTGGGGTAGGACCCACATTATTTGTTGTTATGAAAAATCTCAAAATGCCCCCAAACTCCCAAAAAAAAATCCCCAACCTCTGATTCCGCATCTCAGACGCAAGCGAGGAATGACCAGGGCAGAGCACGGTAAAGGGCGAGGGTGACAGTGGAGGTCGCAACTTTTTCTAAGCTTTTCTGTGAGACACCACAAAAAGCGTTATTTGCCAGGAATGAAATACGGATGGGACTTAAAAACTGGCAGGCAATGGAATTTAACAGCTTGGGAGAGCCCAGATGATCCTTCTTCTGGAGAATTAACTAGTGCTGTGGCGCTTTATAACCATCCCAATTCATTTACAATGAAGGGAACCAAAATATTTTACCAATTTTGACATTGCAATGTGGGTCCTGAAACAAAGCCCAACCCTGTTTTTTATAACACCTTTATTGACAATAAGGATGGCTACTACTACTACGTGGACCTTATCCATAATAATTCTGGATTGACAAGATTGGTGTTGATTACACCTTCGTTGACGGGCATCAAAGGTTCCAGACACTACTCTGTCTTGTCTTTGATCAGACAATGAATCTAGAACGTAAGTGCTTGGAGAACTGTTCTTGCACGGCTTGTACTAATTCAGATATCAGAGGGGGAGATAGTGGTTGTGCCTTATGGTTTGGGGATCTAATTGATGTCAGATACCATGCTTCTGGGGGCCAAGATCTGTATGTTCAAATGGATGCTTCAGAATTAGGTAAAGATTCCTACTTTCTCCTTACGATGTTCGTTTTCATATTTGAGTATTCGAGTTACCACTTTCAATTTGAGTGATTTAATTATGACTAGAGTGGATACAGTTTCGGTGCCTATCTTTAAGAGCCTATCTTTAAGATAGGCACCATCTGTCTATCTTGTTTGGATTATCCAGGTGAGATCTGAAATGTCCAAATTAGATTTTTTTTTTACTTTTTATTTTTTTTAAAAAAATATTTTAATAGGCAGAAAATCTAAAATAAAAATAATCTTTTAACGAATATTTTTTTTAAAAAATAATTTTTTATTAAAAAATTACCATTTTAAAAAAATAAAATCTGAGATCTAGATAGTCTAAATGAGATAAGTACAAAATAGGCACCCAAACTGAATCTTAGAGTGAGGATAAAAAGAAGGTGATACTGATCGTCATTGCTACCATGGCTGCAATCTTGGTAAAGCTTTTGTTGGGGGCTATATGCCTATATCTTCTACAAAGTCCTAAGGAGGTAAAGTTCTTGGGGGAGAAAACTAAACTTTCTACACACATTAAATGATGAGACCCACATATACATATAGACATATATGTATATGTGGGTCCTACCATTTCATGTGTGTGTGAGACAACATGAGAAACATTAATCCCAAAATTCTTATTTTGCGAATTGGCCTCGGGGGATTAAGTTTGGGACATTTTGACATTTCACAACAATAACAATAACGACAAAAAGTAACACCGTCGGGTTAGATTTTACCGTTGTACTTTTGTCCCAATTTTTAAAATTTACAGTTACTTCTACTTCTAAAAGAAATATTTAGGGTCAGGTGTACTTTAAGGGTCTATTTGGTTCGATGGAAGAGGGAGGAAGGGAGGGATTTTAATGGAAGAGGGGAAAGGAGGAGAAATAAGGGATTTTAATATTACCTTATTTGGATTGATCAGAAGGAAATATGAAGAGATTTTAATGTTATCTAGTTTAGTTCATGAGGGGAGGGGAGAGAAATTTTTTTTCACATTGACAACTTTATCCTTAAATTATATGATGGATTTTGATGTTCCTTGTTTATAGTTCAGGACGGGAGGGAAATTATCTTCATATATACAAATTTACTTATGTTATAACTCAAGTATCTTCACATGGACAAATTTACTTAAGTTTAAAAAATTAGTCTACTAAATGAGTAATTATTGAGTTTGAATTATAGTAGTTTAATAAAAAAATTAAAATAATATGACAATGAATATTAAGATTGCTGATTTTTCAATCAAACAAATAATAAAATACGAACAAAAGAAGGAGTAGTTTATGGTTTCACAATATAAGTATTAGATGCTTGTAATAGAGGTAAAAATGTCAGTGAAAAATCATCATAATTCAGAAATTCAATTTCTGACTTGTCGACGTATGCCGATGATCCATGCCTTTAAGCACAAAGAACAAACAAACAACGGCGGACAAACTCCATAGGAATATAATTTCATAGCAACAATAAACCAAACAAAACCAATCATAAACACAGCACAAAACAAAGTCAGAAACAACCATATGATAGTACAAGAAACCAGAGAATTAAAGCATCAATACCAAAAACAAAGAACACAAACCACCAAAGTCAAACCACAAAGGAATACAATTTCAAGCAGAAGCAAACTAAAACAACCAGAAACCATAGAAAATTTAATCATCAAAACCAAAAATAAAGAACACAAACAACCACAGACAAACCGTAAAGGAATTCAATTTCAGAGCACCCAAAAAAAAAAAAAAAAACAGAAACTACAAGAAATTCCAGAGCATTAAAGCATCAAAACAAAAAACACACAAACAACCGAAGAAGACAAACCCCAGAGGAATACAACTTAATAGCAGAAGCAAACTAAACAAAAACCAAAAGCCACAAGAGACTACAGAGCATCAAAGCATGAAAACCAAAAACAAAGAACACAAACAAACGCAAACAAACCAAAAGGAATACAATTTCATAGCAGAAGAAAACTAAACAAAAACCAGAAACCATAAGAGACTACAGAGCATCAAAGCATGAAAACCAAAAACAAAGAACACAAACAACCGCAAACAAACTCCAAAGGAATACAATTTCATAGCAGAAGCAAAACTGAACAAAGCCATAAACTATAAGAAAAAACAAAGCATTAAAGCATCAAAACCAAAACAAGAACCACACAAACAACTCAGGTCCCCAATGGAATACAATTTCATAGCAGAAGCAAACTAAACAAAATCAGAAACCATAAGATAGAGGATCTTGCCCCAAGCTTTCAAACTGAATTTTGAGCAAGCAAAAGAAAGATCTAGAGGGCATGTTCAGAGGTCGCCTTCCTTTCCACAAATGCTGATTTACTAAGTATTAAAAAATGAAATTGTAGAAAATGTGGTAAATAATAGAGTTAATTCAGATCTTGAAGATTGAAAAAGATTAATCTAGAGGGCACATTTAGAGAGAGAGAGAGGAGAAATGGATGAGTATAATGATGAGATGTTTACCCCACATGCAGTGAGAATTCTTTTGCATCACTCAGTATTTCACCAGCAAAGTCGTTATACACAATGGATGAAAAGTATAAACGAGTCGGCCATAACTATCCTTCTCTTGGCAATTCCACTATTCTCTTTGCAATCACCCAATAAACAACCCAATGTCAACAAGAAGCATACACGAAAATGCAAGTATTTAAATAGGATTACAGGGTCACATAGCAAATAGAGAACTTTTTTTCAGTCTAAACATTAACGCAAGAGAGAAAGAGGAATCAAAAATGAAGAAATTGAAGGTTTTTAATTTTTTAACAATGACTGTGACATTTCTAGCATCACGGTCGGTGAGGGAGTGCCACATTCCGAGGTCACCAACTAAATCTCACACTCTGTGCAGCCCAGTTTTCGCTAGTGAACTGTGTTTGCTCTTCACTGCCATTCGTGAGAAGGCCCCCAATTTTATCTGCACATCTGACGACGACGACGACGAAAAACATGGCCATCACAGTGGGCACCACTGCCTCCATCACCGGCGCTGGGAGATTAGCGATCAAGAAGAAATCTGCTGCCGATGGGCTAAGGCTGTGGACAGCCAATGTGTGTGTGAACTTCTGCTTCTCTTTCGCTTGCCCTCCTTTCTGATGGGGTCATCGCATCAATACAAGCTCACCATTGCTGCATCATTAAAACCTAAAAGGCATTTTTGGAATAACAGAAAAAGAATAAAGGTATATGTACCTTAAATGCGCCATTTTATTATATATATTTTGTATATGGAATCGTATTTTCAAAAACAAGAAAAACAATGTGGAAATTACTATTCATATATATAGTACTATTCACTTATAAAGGTAGATAATACTTTCTTTGCATACACACAAAATACTTATGTCCTGGAAATAAATCTGGCAGAAATAAAATCTCTCTCCGTCTTAATTTATACACTCTTATCACCATTATCCTTATGCTTCTTGTATCACCTGCAAATAAAACTATTTCGAAAATATTTCTGGGATTCAAATGAGTCTCAGTAATAACATTAATAAACACTCACATAAAATACATACACAGAATATAAAAAATATCCACCATATATACATCCAACATATACAACACATCCAACATTCATACAATATATATAATTTACAATGAAATGGTAAACTTAAGCATAGGTACATATAGTATGTGAGAAAAAAGTTAAAACCTTGTGAGCTTTCCTTTTTGTTTTTTAAACTGATTTCCAATCTTTTAGTCATCTCGATCAAACAATACAATATAGGTTCTCAGCCAGGAAAAGAAACCGTCGAGCCATGATTAATCATAGACAGTGCCAGAGACGTGGTGAACTCCGGGTGTCAACGAAGGTGAAGATGAGGAAAATAAATGAAGGTAGATCCCCCCAAAGAGGAGGTTTTTGTATATATATATATAGGGATTTAGTTTTCTCGTGTTATATGAGAAAAAAAAGTTTCCTACACACACATGAAATAATGAGACCCACATATATATATATGAATTAATATATGTATATGTGAGTCCCACTATTTTGTGTGTGTAACATGAGAAAATGATTTTCCTACCTGAGAAAATGTTTTCCCATATACATAAAACAAGATAAAGAAGCTAATTGACAATAAATCACGCAGCTCCCATTATAAAGAAAAGCATTATAATAATGTTAATGTAGATGTCTGGGCAACTATTGAACAAGAAAGGACGAATATTTTATGGAAAAGATAAGAAGTAGTGTTTGAATGAGTCTCTCACATGCAAACAGTGTTAAAGTTGAAATGTAATCAGTGGGTGGAAAAATGATCATGAGTGACGTGAGGACAAATGATTCTTAAAATATAAAATCATATATTCTTGTATTATTGTGGATTGTTCATGCAGCAGGACCAAACTCGTTTTCCTTTAACTCTTTTGAACAATACGTAAAATCTTCTAAAAAAATTAAGCCTCGCTGAACTCTTCCTTTTTAACAATAGTATTTATAACTCAATGATTTGTTGTGTGGGCCGAATACACAAGTTTTCTTTCCTTTATTTTGTACCATTATAAGATAATGACTTTCATAATTTTCGGAGGTGTATCTCATGCACAACTTTATTAATTAAATAAAGTGATTTTTTTGATAAAAGCCAAAGGGAGGGGATAGGGGTGGAAATAAGCTAGGCTTTAACTAATTAGGTCTGGGCCTGCGACGAGAATCTAAAGCCTAAGCCTGGGTCTGAGCCCGTGAGTAGGCTTTTTTTTAGGCCTTTTGAAAGTCTAACAAGGCTTGAGCTTGGGCCTTTTGAAAGCCTAATAAGGCCTTAAGCCTATTTAAAAGCCTACTTAAAATGTAGGTCTTTATATATATAGTCTTAAAGGATATGCATCTAAGTCTATATATAATTCGTCAAGCCTATTTAAATGCTTATGTTATGTCTAAAAAGTTTAAGGATTCATTCTCTTAAGAAATAAAATAGTTAGTAAGTGAAAGAAAATAACACCTAGTACCAGCAATTATTTGAGCAAGTATGAATAAGAAAAATCAATTATTTATTCACTAAGGAGATATATTTCTTAAAATCAACTAAGCACGACATGTGACTTGTAAAACTAGATTTTATCTCTTATTTTTCTTATAGAAAATGAGACAAACTTATTCTGTTTGGATCATTTTCATTTGGGCATCACTAAAATTAACTTACTACAATTTTTAAGTTACATCAAATGACATAAATCAAGGGAGGAGTAGTGAGCTAGTATTGACACCTCGAGCGATAAAAAAGAAGAGAAGTAGAAGTGATCAATTGATGAATGAAAATATTAAACTTATTGATAAATAGAGAAATGTAAAATTTAAGGTTAAGAATAAGTTATTAATTTTATAAATAATCTACAAAATTAATTTAGATTAAATTATATATGACTATACATAATAAAACATTTTTCTTTTAAAAAAACTAAATAGGCCTGGCCTGTAGGCCTAAAGGCTAGGCCTTATGAGAATAGGCCTGGCCTATTTACCTAAATAAGCCTAACAATAAGCCTAAGCCTAAGCCTGACCTATTTACTAAATAGGCTAGACTAGGCTTAAAGTAGGCTAGGTTGTAGGCCCCTGTTAGAAGCCTAGCCTATTTCCACCCCTAGAGGGGATCAAATCTAAGACCTAAGGGGGGAATGAATCCCAATACCACTGCACTGCAAGTGCGGGTAAATAAAGTGATTTTCATTCACGGGTTCAACTTAAATCGGCAAATGGGACCCTCCTGCTATTTGGATTTATTGAATATTGATAGCCCAAACTTTGGCACTAATCAGCCGTGTACTCTAGATTCTACTATATCACATATATCCAAATCAAATAAATATCCTTCATCAATAATACTGCTATCATGATAAATTCTCTTTATAACATTTCCAATTTTCTAATTCTAAATTTGGGATATTTCAGTATCTTAGTCCACCATCACACTAATTTTTAAAATCTCTCCAAATCCGTCTGATTTGGGGGTGAGGTTTTTGAGGAGGAGAGGAACCCTCCTAAAAAATATGATTAGCCAAATAAAAGAAGGGGGCCACAATCCCTCTATTCCCTTCCAATTCCTTCCACTCCCCTCAAACCAAACAAACCCTAAGAAAAATTATATATATATATATATATATATATATATATATATATATATATATATATATATATAGTTTTACACCTTAACTTTAAATTTTAGAGTTTTCATAATCATAGCATTTTGTTTGACGGATTTTTACACCTTAACTTTAAAATTTATGGTTTCATAATCATAGAATTTTCAATGACGGATCAGCTAAAATTAATTATGTTTATTGTTCAATAAATACTCACGTTATCAATGATATTAATGTTATAAAATAACTAGCACCATTTCCCGAAAATCCAGGCCGTTAATTTTTTACAGTTCCCAAATTTGCCCAAATTTCAAAATTAAGAATCTTAATAGCCAAAATAAGACATTAAAAATTAATTAGCTTGTAATCCATAAAATTATTTATCATAAGTGCTACTAATGAAATTTAATTAGCTACTCATTAAAAAAAACTATAAATCTGATTTTGCTGAAGTAAATGAAGGATAATCACAAGTATTGCTCATCTTCCGTCTTAGGCTTTGCTATGTGAACTACTACCTTTTTAGCCAACCTTTCTAGCCAAAATTAAGAACCTTTTGTTTTTGTTGTTTGTTTCCAGGAAATTTCCCAGCACCTTCACTATATATATTAATTTAATACTCTCCTTAATAGAAGACTAGAAGACGTAGTCATCTAATTCTATGAGATTAAAAATGTTAATTAAATTAGGCTCAAGTATACGTCCTTTATGTTTGCCTCTATATTATTTTAGTCCTGTAAAGTGCACGTTTAATCCTCTAATATTAATACCGTTAGTCTAATTTAACGAAAAATACTGACTCAACAATTTTAAGCAATGATTATACAATTAAATGTTTACCAAGCAGATTTATATGTTAGTATTTTAATAAATTAATATGTTAACCCATATTAATTGAAAAATATTTAATCTTCACATGTTTTACAGTTTTTCACCGTAAATATTAAATACATTTTTTTTGTCAAAGAAAATTAAATATTTTTTAATTAATAGGCTTTAAAATATTAATTTATTTAACGGTTAAAGTACAAAAATATACATAAAGCAAAAATACACACGTGATTACTATTTTAAAGCAAAAGTCACATCTCATCTCATCGTTAAATCACTGTTTACCGACGTTATGTTAACATTAACTTAATAGTGGGTAACTTAATAGTGGGATGTGACTTTTGCTAAAAAAATAGTAACCACATGTATTTTTGTTCTTAAAAAAAACTTAAGTGTATTTTTACTCCTAGGGAAAAAACTTAGGTGTATTTTTACACCTTAACCCTTTATTAAAATACAAACATATAAACATTCTTGATCAGTATTTAATTACATAGTCATCGTTTAAAATTGATGAGTCAATATTTCCAGTTAAATCAGACTAACAGTGTTAACATTAAAAGACCAAACGTGTATTTTACAAATTTAAAGGACTAAAATAATAACAGAGGCAAATACAGGATCAAACATATACTTTAACCACTAAATTAATTAATAACATGTATTTTTTAAAATATTATTATCTTTCTTAATATTCTCCTTATTTATTACTATTGTTTAAGGAGTATTTATAAAGCTAAATTAAAAATAATTCACAAATATAAAAAACATATCTTACATATAAGGTCGAAAAAAACTTTTCAAATATGTTTGTACTTAAATCACAAGGATAGGAGAGAGTAATCTTATAGCCCCGAAAACTTTATTCTACTACACTACACTAGGACCAAAATAAAATTAAATAATATGGGTGAAAAGATAAAGCTGGCGATCAGAATAAGGAAATTTACAACGAAAATTAGGCAATTAACAGTAACCATAAGGGAATTTACAGCACAAAAGAATGCATGTGTCTGGATCTATATGAATGAGTGAAATAAGGATTTATAAAAAAAGTTAAGCGATAAACAAGAAACACAAGGGACTTTACAAGGTCCGTAAAAACAAGTGGAATAAAAGCATTTTCACAAACAATTAGGTTATCAACAAGAAAGCTAATTTTCTTACAAACCTAATTTTCTTGTTAATCACTCTAATTTTATTGTAAATACGTATTAAAAAGAAGTTGGCATAGCACATTTTATCACTAGCTACGTCAACCATAAAGAGGAGACTAGGGGTTTCCATATCCAATTTGGGCATCTATATCAAAGTCCAGCTCTTCAAATCCTTCATGTTCTTTGATCAAATCTTTTGTTGTCATTTCAACCATTAGCTCTGTGCTAGCTAGATTTTCTTTTATCTTCTTCACTTCCACCCCCAAAACCACCAAGTCTTCCTTCAACTTTTTCACCCTCATTGCCTTCTCTAGGTAACCTTTCATATTTAAAGCAGATTTAACATGAGGCTCCAACCAACTCAAGTCCAGTCTACTCATCTCAAGTTCCTCCCATAGAGCTTGAAGTTGCTCACACGCCTCCTTGTTCATATCTTTCCACTTCTTGTTCTCCAGAAAATGCAGAACTTGACCCAAACTATTGAACGCCCACCCTGTAAACCTATGACTTCTCTTCTTGTTACAGTCCATCAGTGAAGGATGTCGCAAACAAACATCCTCCAGCATTGGAACAAATGCTTTCTCTATTTTCCCCATATCCTTAAAATCAACAACATCATCATCCTTTGAGTGAATGTCAAAGGCTTGCTTGGATAAGGAAGGATACCTTGGGTGACTAATAGGCTCAACGCCTTCAAATATCACTGAGAATAACTCAACTTCAACAATACACTTATCATTCAAAACATATCCACTATTTGCGTCCTCAAGTTCACTAAGGGGCATAAATTTATTATAACCCCGACCACGACAATTTGCATGGAACTTGCCTGGTACTACATCTGCATTAATCAATCAAATTGCCCGAACATAATTCACCATTTTCAGATTTGGGACAAAGACCTTATAAGTTAAAAATATATGGCACCACCAAAGTGAAAACAATTTTTAGAGGAATAAGACTATATGCATAAAATAATACCACCTTTTGTTCGTGATTTTTTCCTGGTAACTTGATTGACAACGGTTAGACGGAAGCTTGCGAGTATACTCCACCCTTTAGGAAAACTCGAAGTATGAGCTGCTTCCAAAAATATAGCCAGTAACTTCCCGTCTGTTCTTCCTCTGCATATATAAAGTTTCCTGCAACAATTATAATAACATGTTCATAGCATATTTGATATTACCCCTACTTAATTAATGTAAGACCTAATTAAGGGTTTATCTAACTCTTAAATATAAAATCTATTTCTCATATTTATCAATTTTCATGCAAATCATACTTCCCAACGTTTAACAATAATCAAATAAGAGAGAAAATATATCATATTAACTATTAACTAGCTTAACTAACTTTTTTTTTAATATGATATGTTACATATTTGTTCATTATAACAATATACAAAAATAATAATAAGAAGAATGAATAAACAAATACTGCTTTCGTCCTGCCTTTGTAGTGCAATCATACAACAAAGCAATTGAAAACGGAGTAAAGCTTTTGAAAGAAACAAGGAATTGAAATGATATAATTACCAAGCACAATCGCCGAGGATGAAAACCTCAGAATAGTGTCGGAAATAGGTCTTAAATAGTGAACTAAAGAAGTTTGTAATTTTCCAAGCTATTTTCTTGTATGTTATATCCTTCTGATCCTGATTCTTCATCTTGCCATCAACTTCCTCTGTAAATGTGTTTACCTAAATACAATTTTGGTCGAATACCTAAACACAATCAAAAGCCGAAAAACAACCACGCATAAAAACGTAAGAAGCAACTAGTGAAAGGATCAATGTTCTTAAAACCAAGCCGGACCATCAGCCGGAGTTTGGGACGGTTCAGATTGAGCGGAAAAAAAGCCACTTTTAAGCCGGGATCCCTCCGTAACCGATTTTGGAAAACAGATCAGATGAAAGAAGACAGATAATTAAAATATCCAGGCAGATCCCATCATTTCCCCCCTCTCAGTAATAATAAAATTAGCAGAAAGTTTGGAGAAGAACACTTCAAATACTCACTAGCTAGCAAGAAAGGTCAAGCCTTTGTCTTTCAGTACCAATCAAATTTCAAGAAAGCTTCGTTAAAAAAACACTTCAAATACTCATTAGCAAGAAGGATCAAACCTTGAAGTTGTGCGCGGTGTGGTTCGTCGATGAAATGACTCTGGAAGCCTCAAATAAGTGTCAATTCTAGAGAAAGAGAAGGAAAAAATCTAAAATTTTAAAGAAAGAAGAAATTATTTAAAAGAGGAGGAAGATGGGGAATGAAAAAGAGAAGAGTAGTAAGCGAAGGCAAAAAGAACAGAGCTTGAATGTTGCAGAAACTAGAGTGATGGCCCTGGGAAAAGATACGAAAGGTAAAGAGCACAGGGATGAAAAGCCGACAGCTGGGGGCAATTCCGGAACCGGTTTTCCTCCTTTTTCCCATGCCGTCCGCTGCCTCCCTCCCCAATAAGAGCCTTCTACGTGTCCTAAAATGAGAGGAAAAACAAATAAAAATGGTTGAAGAAATATTTTAGGGTTTTGAAAAAATATTTTAGCTCTTATCTGATACTGAAAAAAATACTGAAATATTATTTTAGAATTATGAAAAAAATATTTTGAGGTACTGACTGGCACTATAAAAATACTGGATAATATTAAAAAAATATTTTAGGATCTTGAAAAAATATTTCAGGGTATTGACTGTTACTAAAAAATACTAGATAATACTAAAAAATTATTTTCAATACCATTACCCTGTAATATTTTTCACAATTCTAAAATAATATTTCACTATTTTTTCAATACCAGATAGGAGCTAAAATATTTTTTCAAAACCCTAAAATATTTGTTTAACCATTTTTGCTTGTTTCTCTTCTCATTTTAAGGACATGTGGAAGGCTCTAATTGGGGGAGGGGAGGCAGCGGAGGGCATGGGAAAAGGAGGAAAGCTGGTTCCGGCAATTCCATGCACCTGGAATTTTATTTACTCAGTCTTTGGACTTGTTATAAGAAATAAGGAAAACCATACTTGAATGTGTTATGGATATATTAATTATGTGAATATTTATTAATTTTTTATGTGCCCGAAATATTATATTATATTGTATAATATAAGATATAAAGGTGTGGCATCACGAGCAGATTATTTCTTCAGAGGAAATTTACAACGACCTAGAGGAGAAATTTACACTTAAAAACTCTTTTTTTTTTTGTTTAAGGAGTAAGAAGCAAAGAGTGAAAGAGGCGATGAAGAGAGGGAGAGAGAAAAGGAGGGAAGAGAATTATTGTTGTGATGCAACTGATATAATAAGAAGGGTTAAGGTGAAAAAATACATATAAGTTTTTTCCCCATGAGCAAAAATACACATAAGCTTTTTTTTGAGCAAAAATACACACTGGTTACTATTTTCGAACAAAAGTCACATCTCATCGTTAAGTCACTTTCACTGTGATGAGAGAGAAAGAGATGAAGTAAACAGTAACATAACGGCAGTGAACAGTGACTTAACGATGTGATGTGACTTTTGCTCCAAAATGGTAATCACGTGTGTATTTTTGCTCTAAAAAAAAGCTTATGTGTGTTTTTGTACTAGGAGAAAAAACTTATATGTATTTTTGCACTTTAACCCTAATAAGAAATACTCCCCATTTTTTTATCCAATCTCTTAGCTTTTATCCTATATTTTTTTTTTAGTTTTATAACACATTATCAACACAAGAGCTCTAAGGTATAATTTTCTTATTATCTCTCTTTAATGTTTTGATTACCTTCTTTAATTTTATATTTATTTTATCTGGGATAATCTAAACCATTATATAAAATTAAAGATATTTTTTTTGTGGATTGTTTTTATATATCGGGTTTCATAGTTAAGATTGAGAATGATTGTTATTTTACATTTTATACTTTATTTATTTATTATTTTAATCTTCTGTTGATATATACATATGTGTGTGTATTCCCCTCCTCTTTTATTATTTATGCCCACATATCTACATACATATATGAAATATATGTTTATATATTAATATATATATTTTCTCCTCTCTTTTTATCAAAGTTCTTAAATCAGGACCGTTTACTAAACCGTCAAGGTACGGAATCAAGGGTTAGTGGGTCATCGAGGAGAAATTGATTTTTTTTTCTAACACTCCCCATTTTCCATGTATAACAAAATAAAAAAATATCAGTCATTTACCTACTCCCTGACAAGCTGTGCGTTTGATGAGATATGACCTTCATGCTCCACCATCCACTTATTTTGAGTTTTCTCTCTCTCTTATATTATTATAATCAACAAAGCTTCGGTCAGTGGTTTTCTCTTTCATGAAAAAGTATTGTGTGTGTGTGGTTTTTTTCTCTCTCATTAGAATCATCTTGATGAGACATGACTCACAGCACGTCCGTGTTTCAGAAATGGCGCAGATGCACATCTTATCTTGCTTGTTGCTTCCTTCCTGAGGGACCCAGTTCATAGCGGGTTCACATTACATGCACATTCCTTATGTGTTTCTTATGTGCTCATCCCTCTATTAGAGGGATGAGCATATTTTTTTTTATTTTTTTAAAATTTTTTATATACTTTATTTATTTATATTTAAATTATATGCTGCTTTCTGAAATTTTTTTTTCATCCAGTATCTCAAATTAATTAGTTTCCAGTTCTGCATTCAGTAATATTTATCTGTAACACCAGTATCATGGAAACTAATTAATTTGAGATACTGGATAGAAAAAAAATTTCAGAAAGCAGCATATAATTTAAATATAAATAAATAAAGTATATAAAAAATTTTAAAAAAATAAAAAAAAATATGCTCATCCCTTTAATAGAGGGATGAGCACATAAGAAGCACATAAGGAATGTGCATGTAATAAGGAATGTGCATGTAATGTGAACCCGTTCATAGCTTTCTCTAACTTTTCGAATATGTCGTCTCGCTTTGAAATACTGATCGCCATCTTGCTCCCTCCCACTGGGTTTGCCTCCGCCATGGCTGCTGCACTGTACGTCTCTTTCTATTCACGGGTTCACTTCTGATCTCTCTCTCTCTCTCACTCTTCAAACTTCGGTTTTTCAGATCTCTCTCTCACCCTCTTCAAACTTCTGTTTTTCATATCACTCTATCAATGTCTTCACGTTCTTCAAACCTTCTCCTTTCTCCATCCACCAGTTGTTTTTTTTAAAAAAATCGTCTTCACTCTGACTCGGCCAACTCGACCGGTTCAGGTTGAGTTGACCAAGTTGACTCCGGATCAACTCGGGACCCCTGGTTTATCCCTAACTCGGACCGGTTTTCCAGCCATTTTTGACCGGAAACCGGTTTTCCGGCCAGTTCGATGGTTTCCGGTAAAAAACGACCAGTCCGTCCAGTTTTCATAACCTGCTTTTTATCATTCATGTCGGCTCCTTTATATTATTTTATACATATTATATATGTATATATATGAGCCGTGGAATGGGAACAGTGTGGGAAATTATTAAAGGATGTGGGCTCCACTGATTTTATTATTATATTCTTTATTATTTAATATTCATGTGGGTTCCACATATATTAAATTAAAAAGAAAAGAACAGAATGAAGTTATGTGAGTGGGCCTATCTATTTATATTATTTTATTCATATTTTATTTAAATTGGTTGATTTTATTTTTGTCTTCTATTATCATATTCCTATCCTAATGATGTCAGTAAAATAATACATGCTTTACGTGAGTTTATATAAGAAGAATACTATGAGTATAGGTTCCTTATTTTTCTTTTGCTGAACGTGTGTATATATATATCAGGAAGGAAGAAACTAAAAACATTGAAGCTTTCAGCGTGTGCTCCTCTGTTTCTCTAAGCTCAAACAGAGTTTTCTCACCGGCTGCTACAGTAAATTCGTAAGTGAACAGTGCACGGGTACTGTAGCAAAACGTCACTGTTCATTATGAATTTTCCAGATGCACAACGATTTTTAAATAGGACAAAAAAAATAGTAAACGACCTTATTTGACTCTAAAATTTTATGAGCATCTAGTAGACATGCTAAACTTTAAAATGAGCTTTGGTTCACCTTAAACAGAGGTCTGTAGCTCAAGTTATGATTTTTGGAAGATAGGCCAAAATCCAGGAACAATTCTGTAATGTTTTTGGGCAGTGATCATTGTTTTGTAAACTGGGAATGGATGGCAAAAGATAAAATTATGAAAATATTCCAAGAGATAGAAGACATGTATAGCTTTAAAATGGTGGGTATTTTGCATTTTTCTGAGCTCTAGTCAAGGAGAAATGAATTTTTGAAAATGACTATCTGATTCTGGACTTTATTTCGGACAGCAGAAGTATTTCGAGACATAAATGGATTTTCGTATAAGTCTGGCCCAAGATGGTATTTTTGTATGAAAATAGATATATTAAGGGTCATTTAGGCTTTGGAATCAACTCAAAAGTATTTTTATAGATTTAATTATGAAGTTTTGAAGATCAGCTACCGTTTGCTGGAAATTCCTGAAAATGGTGAAAATAAGGGAAATATAAGCTCATATTAAATTCTCTAATAAGAAAAGGGATTTAATGATTATGGATACATTAATTGGGCTTATTATAAATCATCAAAGAAAATATTTATTGAGGTGGAATTAACTATATTTATATTTTATTATTATTTTAGGTCGATTGTGATCCTTTGCGTCGGAGAAATTATTTTGTCTGTAATCGACTGCCATGTAGTAACCTTAATCCTCATATATTCTGTGTGACTTGTGTATGTTTGTTTTACCATGTATATTGCATACATTTGGTTGACATTTATTTTTGAGTTCTTTGAAATCGGAACATGTTGTGTGCAATAAGGGCCTTGTTGTGTGCCGTGTCTTGCAGTCTGTGCTGTGTGCTATTAGGATTGCTAGTTCTCGATTTGGCTGTGTGCCTTGCTGTGTGCATGATATTGAACGTTATGTGGTTTGTATGTTTATTATTGGTTCTTCTTACATGCATTGTTATACATATTATGAGAGATTAATAGTTACTCGGGATTCGATTTTTGAATCCCAGCACCTCTTAAGTTAACTGGCAATTCATCTAGAGTAGAGCAAGGAGGCGGTGGTAAGGCTTCAAGGCAGGACTAGAGTGATGGTGGATGCTGATGATTTCCCTTTTGAATATTTATCGTATTTTTTGGATGACTGTAGTATTTTATTTTCACTTGTCAGACATCATTATCTGGATGACTGTTTATTATGACCCCCTTAGGGGTAAAGTTTATCCTTCCGTATTTTTATCAGTATGGTTTTATCCAAACCAGTATGTGCTATGTTGCTTATACTCTGATATGAGACATAAATTAATCCAAGAAAAATAAGTTAAAATTGAATATAAGCAAAGGTTCACACCACCCGTCACTCAAAAGGGTGAGGCCGGTAGGGGTGTTACAAGCCCTTGGCTGAAGTAACTCGCAGAAGAAAATGCAGCTCGTGAGGGAGAAAAGAGAGAGAATAATCATACATTAAGATGTGGGGAATCGACATGTAGGTATAAGCGATAGCAATGGGATCTGTAGATTCAAGAACAGAAAGAAATACCAACAAGATTCGTTCCAAACTCGGGAATATGACAATCCAATCCGGCGATAGAGCCCTCCAACTTCACCATCGGAACAACTAAATGAATAATCGCGAACCGATCAAAACAAGTGAACAAGATCACAGATCTTGTCTTCTTTGAACTAAGGAAACTGACGTCTGCTGGGTTGGTTTCAGCCCATCAGGCATAACTTTAGGTTCGGCAAAGTTTTGTTTTGTCCCCCAAATCCGCCGCCTCCAATGCCTTCTTCTACTTCTTCATAGTCGTCACTTTTCTGATGGGTTTCTTGTAGCTCAATTCGCCAACTCCAAAGGCGTCGTACTCAGTTCTTTGACCAGCAAAATTACCCTCCTTCTTCCTCCACTCTGTTACAGGTACTCTATTTTTGTTTGGCCCTCTTATCTTGTTCCACAGCCCCCTCTTGTCCTTTTCTGGTTGAAGAACTTTCACTTGTGCTTGTTTGTTGCTTCTTTTTTGTGTCCAATTTCTAAGGTTTCCACTAGATGTAGGATTGATTTTTTCCCGTGTAAATCAAGAATCAAACAGAGACAATTATAAGAACAAAAACAAAAAGAGATAAGAAGGAACGAACAAATATAAAACAATTGAAAATGGAGAAGAACTTGTGAGCACATAAAACAAGATAGCTTAATTAGGACTCAGATCCTCTCCTTAGCTTATCTCTCTGTATCCCCATCTACACTATACATCTCAACTAAAAGTTAATCTGAGTCATTAATTTTATACCTCTCGTGAGGTAGAGATGAAATGGATGACTAAAATTAATAGTAAAAAAAAATCAACGACTGAGATGAAAGGATACTGAGAGAAGAGGATAATTTATATACTAAGGGAATCTATTCTCGTTTAATTACCAAGCACAATCGCCAACTGTGAAACCCTTAGCACAGTGCTGGGCATTAGTCTCTTTTTTTTTTTGGCCCTGAGGGGTTTGAGCAAAAAAAAGCCCTGAGGGGGGAGGCCAGCTCTTAAGGCTGGCACAGGAGCCAGCTGCGCCATGAGGCGCTGGGCAGTGCTGGGCATTAGTCTGAAGTGTCTAATATTATCCACTATATTAAGCAGTATTCAACGTCGTTATTCTCTATTAAACCTGTCAATAAATGACTTGCATTTCTACAAGACACATCGGCCATTGAGATTTTACATATTCGTTATCACATCCATTCAACTTTGGTTTTTTTTTTTTTTTTGGTTGCCCTAAAAGAAGATTTCGTTACTAAATAACCAAAACCAGAGTCTGGAAAAATAACAGTGTTAAAAACAAACAAGTCAACCCAAAAACTAGATGTGCCGAAACAAAATAAAAGCTATTATCCATGATGATCTACTATAACTAAAAGCATCATTATCCATCAGCATGTAATTGAGTTGGAGGTCTCCATGCCTAATTCATAGGACACGACCTTTTCAATAAAGCTTTAACAGCCGAGTCTGCAACTAATTAAATTAGCAATCCATTGAACTCTGTTACCATCTCGAGTGCTGGAATTATTCATACCCTATTTTGGCTTCTATATCAAATCCATCTCTTCAAAGCCTAATTCTGCTTTGATCAAATATTTTCTCGTCATTTTAACGCTTTGCTCTTTGTTAGTCAGATTTTTCTTTATCTTGCTCATTTCTGTCCCCAAAACCGCCAAGTCTGGCTTCAAACTCTGCTTTCTCCAAATATTCTTTCATATTCAAAGCAGACTTAACATGAGGCTCCAACCAATTCAAATCTAGTCTACTCATCTCAAGTTCCTCCCACAAAGCTTGAAGTTGCTCACATGCTTCCTCATTCATATCTTTCCACTTCTTGTCCTTCAAAGATTGCAGAACTTGAACTTGACCTAATGCAGTAAATGCCCATTCAGTAAACTTTTGACTTTTGTTCTTCATATAGTGCAGAAATGAACGATGCATCGTACAAACTTCCTCTAGCAGGGGAACAAACGATTTCTCTATTCTCCCTAAATCCTTAAACTCGGCAACATCATCGTCCTTTGATGAGTGAATGTCTTTGATAGGTTTCTTGAATAAGGAAGTGAATGTCGGGTGACTTGTGGACTCAATGCCTTCAGAAGTCAGAGAGAATATTTCAACTTCTATAATATATTCATTTCTGAAAATATATCCACTTAATGGGTCCTCAAGTTGACTTAGGGGCATAACATACGAAAACCACGACTATAACTACTTGCATAGAACTTGCGTGAAACATCTGCATCTGCATTATTTAATCAAATCACCACAAGTTGACTTGCGTGATTTACCATTTTCAAATGTTTTTTAAGACCATAACGTTAAAAATGACAGCACCGAAGCGCAAACAAATTTTAGAAGAAAATCATATTTAATGCAAGAAATGATACCTCCTCTTGTTAGAGATTCTTCGATGGAAAATTGATTAATGACGGTTAAGTTGAAGGCTGCTAGTATACTACACCCTTGAGGCAAATTTGAAGCATCAGATGCTTCCAAATATGTAGTCAATGACTTCTTGTTGTCTGTTCTTCCTCTGTATATAATAAGTCTCCTATCACAATGTTTTTTATGTGTTCACTGTTATAAAGATATGCATATATATGTCCATTATTACTCATATGATTATTATTATTTCACATGTTTACTATTGCTTCACATGTGAAAGTTTAAAGGGAAATTACCTCTTATGACTCTGAGGTGGAAATTACACTAAAGACCCATTTTCCATCTATAAATAGAGGTCTTCTGTAAACATTTTTAATACACTGAAATAAGAACTTCTCTCTACTCTCTTTAAAATTTCTCTATTATTGTTCTTTATTGTCATCGGTTTTATAACATTCACCATATAATTGATAATTGATATACATAGACATACTCCAAAAATAAGAAAAATAAGAAAGAAGAAACAAAGACAAAACAACTGCTTGGTATTTAAAATATATTGGGTTAATGTGTAAAAATACACATAAGCTTTTTCCTTATGAGCAAAAATACACATAAACTTTTTTTTGGAGTAAAAATACACACATGGTTATTGTTTTGGAGCAAAAGTCATATTTCACCACTGTTCACCGCCGTTATGTTACTGTTTACTTCATCTTTTTCTCTCTCTCATCACGGTGAACAGTGACTTAACAGTGGAATATGATTTTTACTCCAAAATGGTAAATACATGTATATTTTTTCTCCTAAAAAAAACATATGTGTATTTTTGTTCCTAAAGAAAAAAATTATATGTATTTTTGCACCTTAACCCAAAAGGAGAAGAGCTTTAGAACAAAAATAAGAAGGAATATAGGAAAACAAATATATTTGTGTTAAGGTGCAAAAATACAGATAAGTTTTTTCCCCATGAGTAAAAATACACATAAGCTTTTTTTTAGAGCAAAAATACACACGTGTTTACCATTTTAGAGCAAAATTCACATTCCACCGATAAGTCATTATTCACTGTGATGAGAGAGAAGAAGATCAAGTGAACAGTAATATAACGGTGGTGAACAGTGACTTAACGGTGAAATGCGACTTTTGCTCCAAAATGATAACCATGTGTGTATTTTTACTCCAAAAAAAAGTTTATACGTATTTTTGTTCATGAGGAAAAAGCTTATGTGTATTTTTACACATTAACCCAACATATTTTTAAATAGCAAGCACAGTTGAAAACCTCATAACAGTGTCGGACATTGGTCTTCAATTTACTGAAATTTGTAATTGTCCTTGTCGTGTTGGATGTTACCAGTACATCCTTCGGTTTCTGATTCTTCATCATCGTACAATATCCTTTTATGTTTTGCGTCCGCTGTATACGCTGCCTGGAACGGTACCGTTTTTGGCTCATTTAACACACACTTGGTCCTTAAAAAAGAAAAATCAGAGTAGTAAAAAGATGATTCAAGATACTGAATGGTACTAAAAATTTTTTTCATGATCTTGAAAAATTATTTCAGAATCTTGAAAAGATATTTCAGAGTATTGATTAGTACTAAAAGATACTGACTGGTACTGCAAAAATAATTCCTGACATTAAAAAAATTATTTTAGGATCTTGAAAAAATATTTTAAACAATATTTTTAATAGCAATAAGAATCAGAAATATTTTTTTAAGATCTTAAAATAATTTTTTTAATATCAAAAATTATTTTTGCACTACCAGTCAGTATCTTTTTAGTATTAATCAGTGCCCTGAAATATTTTTTCAAGATCCTGAAATAATTTTTTAAGATCATGAAGAATTTTTTTAGTACCATTCAATATCCTGAATTATCTTTTTACTATTTGACACTGCTCTGATTTTTTTTTTTTTGTTTTAAGGACCAAGTGTGTGTTAAATGAGCCAAAAATGGTACCGTTCCAGCAGCGGACGCAAAGCAAAAAGGACGCAAGCCAAGTCCGAGTAATATGGCTTCCATGTGGAGAAGTACGTTGTTGGAGATGTTGAGTCGAAAGTGGTTAAGAACGATCGCTTGAGATGATGATGCAGTATACTGAGCAGGATGAAATTTAAGACATGCCCTCAAATTCAATTTAAAGTGTATTAATTAATTGTTGCTTCATTGAAATCATCACCAGTCTTGGTTAAACGTTTATTTATTAATTTTGCCCACAATTCTCCATTTAATGAGCAATAAAGATAGAAGTACTGAAGAAAACTGAGCCTTTTTTATAACCTGAATGAAGAAATAAGTACATAAGAGCATAGAGTAGAGTATATAGTAAATGAATACAGCAGGCAAAGAAAAAAAATGTAACTGAATAAAGAAAATTAAGGGTCGGAACTCTTCATTGTTCAGGACCTTCGTTTAATGATTTGCATATATCTAGAAATTCCGCAAGTGTGATTTTACCCTCTTTCCGGCCATTTAAATATTTTTTTATTAGTTCATCTCAACTAGTAAGAGAAACTTTTCTGACCTAAATTGCTGCCAAACTATGACTTTTAGCGTGCACAAAGCTTCCAAGAAAATGACAAAATTGAAGGATTTTTTTTTTAGGAGATAAGGTACAAAAATACATATAAGTTTTTTTTTCAGGAGTAAAAATACACATATGCTTTTTTGAGGAGCAAAAATACACATGTGGTTACCATTTTGGTGTAAAAGTCGTTAAGTCACTATTCACCGCCGTTAAGTTATTGTTCACCTCATCTCTTTCTCTCTTATCACGGTGAACAGTAACTTAACGGTGAGATGTAACTTTTACAGAAAAATGGTAACCACATGTGTATTTTTGCTCCTCAAAAAAACATATGTGTATTTTTACTCCTAGAAAAAAAACTCATGTGTATTTTTGCACCTTAACCCTTCTTTTTATTATGGGATTTAGGAAATTTAGGCCCTTTTAATCAGATTTCCCTTTTCTTTAAAAAAAAAAAATCTTAGTGACCTAGTTTTGCCTTTTTATTCAATTTTTTTGGCTACTACTACCATTCATGCATACTTTTTCTAGTAGCCTATAACCAATCCGGAATTTAGTACTTCTCCTATCCTTAATATAAGATAGCTCCACCTAATTTGATTGGATTAAAAAATTCAGTTAAATTAGTTAATATAACATATATTTTCTAAAATTTTCTAATCACCTTTCTTAATTCACTCATTCCTCTTGCTTGATTATTTTTTAGAGAATATCAATAAGGGTAAATTAAGAAAATATTGACAAATATAATAATTATGTCTTATATTTATGATTAAGATCACCTCTCCAAATATATTTTTTATTAAGGATAGGAAGAATATTACACTTTTTTTTTAATGTTTTTTGGCCTACATTAGTATTACACGCCCGTTTCAAACAAGCAAAGTGTTTTGTTAAATGTTTAAACATGGTGGCAAAGAAAAGAAAAAGGTTGATGTTGAAACAATGCATTTTAGATGATGAAATAATGTCATGTTTCGATGAGATAAGGATTATATATCGTTCTCGCTAACAAAATTAACCTCTCATTATTATGAAGGATTAAAAGGCATGTGACCCTTATATTATTTTTTTCAGTAGTATTACATATCATAAATATGGCAACATTCAGATTTCAACATTCATATGAAGGATTTCAGTGAATGCCCTGATCTAAAGGAAGGGATTGCTAGCTTAATATTTGCAGCCCCTACGGGCTCAGAAATTCCAGATCGAGGCAACGTTCAGTTTGAAAGTTAACCATTGACATTTTTTACGGTATTTCACATTAAAAATCAAATAACAATAGAGTACTCTTCTTATACACACACACACAGGATGCATTTTATTTATTGCATTATCCGTGTATAGGCCTAGGATGGTCCATATCCAATTTTTTCATCCAAATCCTTCTCTTCAAAGTCTTGTTCTGCACTCATTAATTCTTTTCTTGTTATCTCAACACTTTGTTCTATGCTAGCCAGCTTTTCCTTTATCATGTTCATTTCTTTCTCTGCAACCACCAAGTTTTTGTTCAGCTTCTTCACTTTCTCTACCTTTTCATCGTATCCTTTCATATTTATAGCAGACTTTACAAGAGGTTCCAGCCAACTCAAGTCCAATCTACTCATTTCAAGTTCTTCCCACAAATGTTGAAGTTTCTCACATGCTTCCTCATTCATATCTTTCCATTTCTTTTTCTTCAGAAATTGCAGAACTCGACCCAATGCAGTAAATGCCCATTCGGTAAACTCATGACTTTTGTTCTTCTTACAGTCAAGCAATGAAGGATGCCACGAACAAACTTCCTCTAGTAGCGGATGAAATGATCTCTCTATTTTCCCCAAATCCTTAAAATCAACAACATCATCGTCCTTTATGTCAGTATCTTTGGGTTGTTTGGATAAAGAAGGATATGTTGGACGACTTGTAGGCTCAATGCCTTCAAATGTCACCGAAAATATTTCAACTTCAACAATACATTTATCATTCAAAATATATCCATTGGATGGGTCCTCAAGTTCACTCAAGGCCATAAAAATATTGTATCCCCAACTATAATTGTTTGCACAGAACTTATCAGGCACATCTGCATCTGCATTATTCAGTCAAATCACCCAATATATAATTTTCCCATTTTCGAATTTAGAAAAACTAAGGACCCTACTTATAGTTAAAAATGACACTACCCAAGCGAACACAATTTTTAGAGGAATAATGAATATGCAAGAAATGATACCTCCTTTTGTTCGAGATTTTTCCCTGGAAACTTGATTGACTACGGTTAAGCTGGAGGCTGCGTGTATATTCCCTCCTTGAGGCAAACTCGAAGTATCAGCTGCTTCCAAATATATAGCCAATGAATTGTTGTTTGTTCTTCCTCTGTATATATCAAGTCTCCTGCGATGATTATATTAATAATGTGTTTATTACATATTTAATTATATTAATAAAATGGAAAAATGCTTTTGAAGAAAATTAGAAAGGAACGATATTAAAATAAGATATTTCAATTACCAAGCACAATCGCCGATGGTGAAAACATCAGAATGGTGTGGGACATTAGCCTTCAATGTACTGAAGTTTGTAATAGTCCATGCTATTTTCTTGCATGCTATATCCTTCGGTTCCTGATTATTCATATCGTACAATCAATCAACTTGCTAGGTCTATATGATTACCTAAACACAATGAAACCCTAAAACCTACGGGTCAATAAGATTAAGATAAAAAAACAAAAGTCCCTTGATTAACGTAGAAAGAAACGGACCATGCCATTAGAAACATGAAAAAGGGATATTCCTTTCTTGTTGCAGAGAGGGAAGAGATTCCAAGATGTCACTATTCCAAATGCAAAGTGGATGCTAGGTAATGCTTTGCCATCACGCCAAAGTTGTTCATTGTCTTGCCTAACCCAAGATTCCACCCAATCATAAAGTAAAATTTACAACAAAGAAAGAAGCAATATAATTCTATGATAATGCATCCAATGTGATTATCCAAAGAATTGTTGCATTGAAACGAAATTAATGATTCTGACTGATCCTGCTATTTCTCAGTTAATTTGAAAGGCAATTAGAAAGGTTTCTTCTCTGTCCAAGGATGAAATGAAACATGATGCTTATGAGGTCCTTGACATAAAAGCTAGAGATAACCCTGGTAAATATTTGTGTTTACTGTGCCTCTAGAAGACTATGGAACTGCTTTGGGCACCAAAGAAGCTCTTTTTAAGAGAAAATGCTCAATTAACCCAGGTTGTGAAAACTATTGAGCATTATGTACTGTTTATGTGTCCATGGCAAAACAATGTTGGTTTGGCTCTCCATTGGAGATAAGATTTGAAGCTTTCAGAATTTACAGGTTTGATAATAAGTGGTTGGAGGTAGGGCTAGGAATTACGGCTAGCCTTGAAGAACTAGGGCTTAATAAGGCCGGCCCTACAGGTCTTGGAGTAAGAAAAACATCTGTTTTTTCAAGCCCGACCCGAGAACACTAGGGCTTGGAAGTTACTATTCTAAATTTTAACTATTTTTCCTTTGCTTTTGTCAAAAAAATAATTAGTAAATTACAACAATCAAAGTTCTAATTTATCAAATAAATGTCAATATTAATATCTAAATAATACGAATCATCTAACAAATAATTACATTCTCCAATTCATAATTAAAAGCAAACTATTATCCATAAATAACTCACATAAAACATAAGAAGTATATCACTAAGCAATATTAATAAGATGATTATCATTATCATCATTTTCACCATTATTATTAATTTCAAAGACATTTAATTGTGCTTCAGTTTGAGTAGTAGGCTCTATTTGATGAGTAAGGATATTATGAATTTCTTCTTTCACATCATAAACACATCCATTAAAAAAGCTAGTAAGGCTGGCCCTTTTAAGCCTGAGGCCCTACAGAGCCGGCCTTGTAGGACTTATTTCATTTTGCTCCTCTAATTTTCAAGTCCGGTCTTTGAAGAGACATGGCCTAAAAGAGCAGGCTCGACGGGCTCGGCCTGATTTCCTGACTGTGGATTTGGTGGATGGGGAAGTGAGGCTGAATCTGCCTTTATGGCTCGGAGCGAGGCCTTGAAGTGTAGGAAGTTTCTTGGTGATGCACTTTAGACAAATATTATGTTACCAGGATTTTTTTGACCTCAAACTTTTAATTATTAGGATTCAGGATTTTCTTAACTTGAATTATTTTTATATTCATAGATCTTGAAGAAAGAGTGACTGAATATGTAATGTAAATATTCATATGAAACTCAAATGTCTTTTTTAAATTCATTATAAATTTTCATTTTTGCTTTTAATACATTAAATGTTTTTATTTTTTGTGAATGTATAAAATAGCTTAATTAATCAAGCTTTTCATAAATGAGCTCATCTCTAAATCCTTTTTTCTCCTTGTATACTTTCCAGTTTTTAATATAAGATTTACTTCAATAAAAAATTGAACTACAACATGGATTTTATATTAATGACATAATGAGTACTATACAGGTTTTGTTGTATATTAATGACGAAATGGAGGGTGTACTAAATGAATTTCACATAAAAACATTTAATACTAATAATAGTCTTATGAATCCAAAGAACAGATCCTCATTTTTCCATTATTATTATATATAGAACTAGGGTTCTTTTCCATATCCAATTTCTGCATCTAAATCTTTCTCTTCAAAGGCGTCTTCTGCGTTCATCAATTCCTTTCTTATACTCTCAACCTTTTGTTCAATCTCACCTAACTTTCCTTTTGTCTCCTTCATTTCTGCCTCCAAGACCATCAACTCTTCCTTCAACCTTTTTACTTTCTTTGCCTTCTCTTCATATCCTCTCATATTTAAAGCTGATTTAATTACAGGCTCCAGCCAACTCAAGTCTAGTCCACTTATCTCAAGCTCTTCCCACAAATGTTGAAGCTGCTCACATGCTTCATCATTCATATCTTTCCACTTCTTGTCTTTCAGGAATTGCAGAACTCGACCCAATGCAGTAAATGCCCACTCAGTAAACTTATGACTTTTGTTCTTTTTACAGTCCACCAATGAAGGATGCCACGAACAAACTTCCTCTAGCAATGGAACAAACGGTTTCTCCATTCGTCCGACATCCTTGAAATCAACGAAACCGTCATCATTACCCTTTAGATGAGCAGGAGCTTCTTTGACTTCCTTGAATAAAGAAGGATAAGTGGGATGACTTGTAGGCTTATTAATACCTTCAGATCTTATAGAATAGATTTCAACTTCAACAATACATTCATCCTTCGAAATGTACCCACTAGATGGGTCTTCAAGTGTAGTCAGAGACATAACCGATGGATAACCCCAACTCACTGCATTTCCATCGAACTTGAGCGGTAAATCTTCTGCATTATTCAACAAAGGACAAGTATATATATTGGTATTACAAGCTTCTTTTTTTTTTTTTTTTTTTTAAAAAACACTATATACCTTCACGCCTTCAATTCATAAAGCATGCTTCATTGACACCAAAAAATATATAAATAAATAAAGCATGCTTCGTCTTTCACGGTTAGCTCAAATGATAAAGGCGAGGTGGGGTATGAGTAGAAGTCAATCTCTCATAAAAGAAAAAAAAAATAAAGCGTGCTTCATTTGGACCAAACAAGATTAAGTATATCTATAGTAGTAGAAGAGGTCTGGATTCGAATTTAACCTGCCCAATGTTTATTCAAAAACATAAGAGTTAGTTAAAAGAACTTAGATATGTTAGTTATTTATAGTAAATATATGTTAGTTTTTCTAAAATACTATCTTTAATCATATACAATTACTCTTAGATAAAACTTTTTAATGTATATTAATCAATAAGGTTACTTTATGAAAAAAATTATAAATTTAAGAGACAAAGTAAATTAGAATCTTATATATAGAACTATGTTAAATCACAAATTAACTCTTATATTAAAGACAGGAAGTAATAATTTACTTTTCATAGGTCATCTAATAGTGTTTTTTATTCTTCAGATCATATGATAAGTAAAACCCAATTAACGTTAGAAAAAAATGACACAACCAAACCGAAAACAGTTTTAACTTTAACAATAATGAATAAATATGAAGTAATAATACCTAGTCCTTTTGTAATAGATTTTTCCCTGGCAAGTTGATGGACCACGGTTATGGTGAAATCTGCATATATACACCATCCTTGAGGCAAACTCGAAGCATCAGCCACGTGCAAATATATAGCTAGAGACTTCCCGTCTACGCTGCTTCCTCTGTATAAAGCAACTTTCCTACAAGAATTCTCCCACCCACCACAAACAATATTTGAATTAAAATTTAGCCGAATTTAGGCATACAATATCATCCATCGATGGAACCAAAAACAAATATGACAAGTTGAAAGTGCAGAGAAGAGAAAGAAATGAGGAATAATAATTGTTATATTTAATATTTATAAAAGAAGAGATTTCAAAGAACACGAGAGATGAAGGATAGACAAGATATATATATATATATATATTGGATGTGTTGGATATATGCTCTTAGTCACTTAAGCCCTATTGGGCTTTAGTGAGACCAAAGCCCATGAAGCTTAGGGTTAGATTAAGTCTTGCACTTAACTCTATATATTCTAACTTTCTCCTGCTATGCCAGAAAAGGATAGCTCATTAGAAATAGACCTAAGAAGCAGATGTTCATCATCTGAACGGTTGCCCACACACCCACCCCATCCTACTCGAAAGATAGTCTGGAAGATCGGTCATAGAGCGGACGAGGATTGTTTGTGAACTGTTCGTGCAGAGGCTTTCAGACCGTTTTCATCTTTCCAGGTAATCAAAACGATGAAGGTTCTTATTTTCCTACATCAAATCAGTTAAATACGCTTCCGTGTTTTCTGATGAGATTCCTACAATTGGCATCAGAGCCAGGTTGATGAGGAAAAGAACCCAGTTTTGATGTTCTTTTATTTGTCATATGATTCTTTTAGAAAATTTTTTTTCTTGAAAATATGGCATCCTTTTCTATAATTGTTATTTATTTCATGAAGATTATTCGTTTATAATTCAAATTTGGTTTCAGTTTTAATTTTAAAGGCTTTAATCCATGGTTAGATTTTCCCTGTATTTCTTGACTTGTAACAAGGAGGCTAATCCCATATGATTAGGTTTCATCCTTACTATTTTACTTTATTTTCGGAATTTCCATGTAAATTTTTTGAATTTGTGAAAAGTTGTAAATCAAGAAATTGCAAGAAGATGAGCTTTCAACGCTTCCGGGCTACTTTTCGTGGACCTCTGGACCTCGGAATTGGACAAACCATATATCGTTGGAAAGAGAACGGAAAGACGAGCGAGAATATAAAAACCCTGACCCCAGATGCTCATCCACGCGCCTCCACGCGCCGCCACAAGGGATGCGCGTGGAATTCACGCTCCGTCAAAGAACCAGCGCGTGACGGCGCTGGGACCTCCTTTTGAGGTGGTTCCGGCAGCCGTGATCTCGTCTCTCCGTGGCGGTCCTTCCCCTGAAGTTTGGTGATGATCTGACTTTGGTTGACGGCGTGGCTTCAATGAAAGCTAGGGTTTCTCTTATATGTCTTAGGTTTTTTAGCTAAGGATTGGGTTTTGGGCTTTTGGGCTCATGGATACCCTAAAAGGGCTTGGACAAATACCATGGACTGGACAAAAGAGAAATTCCAAAGTTGTAAAATTTTTTATCTTTTAATTTTATAGGAAAGCCATGGATTAAAGTTATTTATTTAATTAATTATTTAATTATTTATTAAATAGTATGAATTATATGTGCGATTAACATGATTAGAAATAACATGTCATATAGAATAGGAAGATATCATATTGTTGCATAATCACATGTCATAAATGCATAGTAGCTATATGTCTTAAATCGACTAATATGATAGTTATTATGTGAGATTATTTAGGCTTTCCACTAATTAATTATCAATTATTATATTTTTTTTATTTTAAAATCTAGAATAATAATTGGATTAATTAATTATGGAATTAAAATCTAGATAACCATTAAATTAATTATCAATTATTATGATTTTAAATTAAAATCTAGAATAATAATTGGATTAATTAATTATGGAATTAAAATCTAGATAAATAATCTAGGAAATTTCCTAAGAGAATTGTAATTTTGAGTAATTTTTGGGTTATTTAAAATGGTCATAAACAAATTTTGCCAAACATGACTAGATTTTAGATTCCTAATGATTTCTCTAAATTGAACAAATTCTTGGAAATTGAAAATTCTAAATTTAAAATATTGAATGGGTGAAGGTTTTAAATTAAGCATTTAATTTTAAAACCTACGGGCTCCAATTATGGGTTTATTAGTGAGATGGTTATCGCTGAAGCCCCATCGGATAAGGAAAATCGGATTTCACTGGATTAAACCCTAATATTTTCAAAATTTTAGTAAAGTTTTGTACGACCCATCGTCGGCAACACTTGGACACTAAAGATAATTTTGAAAGTAAACAATGGTTAAATACATTCAACTTTGGTAAAATTGTTAACCCTCCCATCGAGGTACTGGCAATGGAACTGAAGGCCCAAATTAACAATATTGGTTTTACAAGTATTTTGCCTATCGTAAGCCTTGTAAAGATAACTAATGGATTGTTAAACAATAAACAAATAGTAGTTATTAGAATCTACTAGCGATATATTTGTTTGTTGTTAATTATGGTTTGTAACTAGTGTGCTTTTCATTTTTTCAGAAAAATGTCTTCATTCAATCCTTTAGCTACTATTTTGAGTCAAAAACCTATGGATGGTACAAACTACAAACAATGGAAAACTAATTTGGATATTGTTCTTCAATATGAAAAGCTCAACTTTGTTCTAACTACCCCTAAGCCAACGCAGCCTGCTGCAGATGCGTCTGATGTAATTCGGACTCAATTTTAGCAGGAGAAGGAAAGATGGGAGAAGGCGAATGTGGCAGTTCGCTGCTATATTTTGGCCAATCTCGCTAGTCACCTTCAAGAGCAAGTGAGCATGATTGAGAGTGGGGCAACAATGCTCCAGACTCTTGATGGCATGTTTGCTATGCCTAGCAGCTCTGCAAGGCAAAATGCGCTGAATGCAGTCACCAAGACAGTGATGTCTGGAGGAAGTGTGCGGGATCATTGTCTGACAATGATAGCAAACTTCAAGAAGGCTGATGACCATGGTATCAAGTTTGAACAAGAAGTGAAAGTTGACCTTCTCTTACAAACACTGCTTGAATACTTCAATCAATTCAAGATGAATTATAATATGAATAAGATGAATCTTGATCTCACTCAATTAATGCACGAGCTTGAGAGTGCTGAACAATCTCTAGTCAAGCAAGGAAGTGCACTTTTTGTTGGTGAGGGTTCTGTGAAACCTAAGGGGAAACCCAAAGGAAAGAACAAGAACAAGAAAAAGAAGAAATCAGGTACTCCAGTTGCCAAAACAGTTGCAATGAAGCAGCCAAAAGGCAAGTGCTTCAAGTGCGGACAAAAGGGGCATTGGAAGAAAGATTGCCCACGTATGAAACAACCAGGTATGGGTAATTTACATGTGATTGAGGCTTGTTTAGTGGAGAATCATGATGATAAATGGATCGTTGATTTAGGAGCCATTAACCATGTTTGTCACTCTTTGCAGTGGTTCAAACATAGCTTGTCTGTAAGTGAAGGACAAAGAGATTTGAAGCTTGGAAATGGGGAGCCTATGTCTGCACAAGCAGTGGGACAAGTTGTTTTATCTTTTGATAATTGCAGAACTTTGGTTTTAGAAGACTATTTATTTATTCCAGAATTTCAGAGGAATTTAATTTCTGTTAGTTGTTTGGATAAATATGGTTTGACAGTTCAGTTTAATTCCTCAGTTTTTATAAGAAGTTCATCTTCTTTTATTTCTTCTGGTATAAAGTTTAATGGTCTTTATTTCCTTAATCCTATTCCCTGTGAAGTTAATCATGTTGAATTAAAAGATGTTGAGCATGTCAATTCATCAAAGAAAAGAAAAGTTTCAAATGAAACTTATCTTTGGCATTTAAGATTGGGTCATATTAACTCTAACAGGATACAAGGTTTGGTCAAAAGTGGGATTTTAAAATCCCTGGACTTTGAACCGATACCAGTATGTGAATCTTGTTTAGAGGGTAAAATGACAAAGAGATCTTTCAAGGCCAAGGGAAAACGTGCCACACTTCAGCTGGAATTGGTGCATACTGATGTATGTGGACCAATAAATGTCCAGGTCAGAGGCGAGTATCAGTATTTCATCACATTTACTGATGATTACTCTAGATTTGGACATGTGTACTTGATGCATCACAAGTCTGAGGCTTTTGGAAAATTCCAAGAGTTCAAGGCTGAGGCAGAAAAGTATCTTGGTGTTCAAATTAAGACTCTTCGATCTGATCGAGGGGGTGAATACCTATCTGGAGAGTTCAGGTCTTACCTGATTAAAGAGGGGATAGTTTCACAATTATCTTCTCTAGGGACACCACAGCAGAATGGAGTTGCTGAACGGAGAAATAGAACCCTTTTAGAAATGACAAGATCTATGCTCAGTTATTCATCTCTTTCTGATTCATTCTGGGGATATGCCTTAGAAACTGCTATGTATCTATTGAACTTAGCACCGTCCAAGTCAGTTTCAAAGACACCAATAGAATTGTGGAAAGGGTGTAAGCCCTCCATGAATCATATTCGGATTTGGGGTGCTCTGGCACATGTTTTGCAACAGAAACCATATAAAATGGACTCGCGTACTGAAGTATGCATGTTTATAGGCTATCCTAAAGGAACAAGAGGTTGGTTGTTTTATAGTCCAAAAGAAAATAAGGTCATAGTGAGCACTCACGCGACTTTCTTAGAGGAGGACTATATGACAAATTATAAGCCAAGGAGTAAGGTTATTCTTGATGAGTTAGTCTCAGATCAAGTTTCAATGCAACCTCAGGTGGTTCCAGCTTTTATTCCTGTGGTTGTTCAAAGAGGGGAAAATATACCTGATGAACATACACAGGAATCACATACAGAACCAGAAGTTCAACATGATAATGAAGTTCAGCATAATGATGATGTTCAGCATGATGATGAACTTATGGAAGAACAAAATCATGAATTGGTTAATCCACTTAATGAGGGTCCTCATCCAGAAATTGTTAACCCACAAAATATGGACCCCCCGTAGATGCACAACATCAAGTGCGACAAAGTCGTAGTGGGAGAGTGATTCGTACACCTGCAAGATATCTCTTGTTGGGTGAGTCAAATCAGGATGTCATCTTTGATGAAGATGATGATCCCACAAGTTATGACGAAGCACTAGGAGATGTTGATGCTCAGGAATGGCTTGAGGCTATGAATCGTGAAATGGATTCTATGTATTCCAACTCAGTTTGGTCTCTTGTAGATGCACCTGAAGGGGTAAGACCCATTGGATGTAAGTGGATTTACAAGAGAAAGAGAGGATCGGACGGGAAGGTTGAAACCTTCAAAGCTAGATTGGTGGCGAAAGGGTATTCCCAAAGGGAAGGTGTAGATTATGAAGAAACCTTTTCGCCAGTTGCCATGCTCAAGTCCATCCGGATCCTCTTAGCTGTTGCAGCAAATCTTGATTATGAGATTTGGCAAATGGATGTCAAAACTGCTTTTCTAAATGGAAATTTGGAAGAGGAAATCTATATGCAGCAACCAAAAGAGTTTATAGCCAAAGAGTAAGAAAAAATGATATGCAAGTTGCAAAGGTCCATTTATGGACTTAAGCAAGCATCTAGATCATGGAACATCAGATTTGATTAAGCCATTCAGTCTTATGGTTTTGAGAAAAGTCCTGATGAGCCGTGTGTGTATAAAAGGATCCAAGGTAATGCAGTATCTTTTCTGGTACTTTATGTAGATGATATACTCCTTATCGGAAATGATACAGAGGTATTGTTAGGCATAAAAACTTGGTTGAGCAAGCATTTTGATATGAAGGACCTGAGGGAAGCCAATTATGTTCTTGGTATTAAACTCTTATGAGACCGGAAGAATAGGGTTTTGGCATTATCCCAGGCTAAATACATTGACAAAATACTTGCCAGGTTTAGCATGGAGAATTCCAAGAGGGGAATTATACCCTTCAGGCATGAGATTCATCTCTCTAAGAAGCAATCTCCTAAAACTCCTGAGCAGAGAGAACGCATGAGTAGGGTACCTTATGCTTCAGCAGTAGGTAGTCTCATGTATGCTATGCTATGTACCAGACCAGACATTTGCTATGCAGTGGGAGTAGTGAGCCGGTACCAATCCGATCCTGGAGAGCAACACTGGGTAGCAGTTAAACATATACTCAAGTATCTACGGAGAACGAGAGATTATATGTTGGTCTATTCTAGTGGGAGTCTTGAAACCATTGGTTATACAAACTCAGATTTCCAAGAAGATATTGACTCAAGAAAATTCACCTCGGGATATGTGTACACCCTAAATGGTGGTGTCATTTGTTGGAGAAGTGTAAAACAATCATGTGTGGCTGACTCTGCCACAGAGGCTGAATATGTAGCTGTTTCTGAGGCTGCAAAGAAAGCTGCATGGTTAAAGAAGTTCCTAACGGACCTTCAGGTGATACCAAGTGTTGACTGTCCTATCACACTTTACTGTGACAACAGTGGTGCAGTAGCACAATCCAAGGAACTAAGGTGTCACAAGAGACAAAAACATATAGAGAGGAAGTACCACTTGATTCGAGATATAGTTAAAAGAGGAGATACTGTGGTAGTAAAGATAGCATCAGACGAGAACCTTGCTGACCCTTTTACTAAGAGTTTGCCAGAACATGTGTTCGAGAGGCATGTTACATCTATGGGTCTTAGGAGGATTCCAGATTTGCTATAGCTTTAGGTAGTTGTTATTTCACTTTGTTATTTTGTGTTTCTTTTCAACAAGACATTATGACATTACAATTTTTCTGAATGTTAATAAATGAGGTGTTTTATCATTTATTTCGCACATTATTTACAAACACTAAGGTCCGGATCAATTGTGGAGTATATGATCATATGGATATGTTCATAGAGGACATGGTCATAAGTTCTCACAATTAATGAATAAGTTCATAGCTATTAAATTAAGTTGGGCACTTTATTTAGGCTGCAATATTTTATGAAATGGTTTTGTTCGAATCATTATAAAATATTGGTGTGAATTAATTTTTGCATTGAATGGATCAAGGAGAGATTTGATTAAGGTTGTTCTTTCTATTATAAGGAATCAAATCTCCAGATAACTATAGTTATGTAGTTGCTCTAAATCCTGAGTTTATTTTAAATGGGTAATTAAATAGTTTTCATTCTTTGATTTACCAACGGGTGAGGTTTGATCTATATGACGGCCAATAACTTGGTATTTTGGGATTGGGACTATTTAGTTATCGGTGTTTATGAGATAAACAACATGGAATTTATAGGAAATGTCCCCTTGATATGTTTCGGTACTTGAATATTGAAAACACTGACCAGTGCATATAATCCATTAGAGAAACTATCAAAGTCAAGGGAATAAATAATTGATTGGGTTACAGAAGACTAGTCAATCAATTATAGACATTCTATAAAGGGGCGATGCATATACATGTTATAAGTGTCATTAATCTTGGAGATCACGTTCGGACTTTTAGTGGAGTAGCACCGAACTAGATAATCTTCTATAGATTATCATGAGCCTTGATGAATGACAAATGATAGATCCCCAGGCTAGCTCGATACAAGGGATGGGGTATATAATCAGATGATGATGACTTATGGACTACATGATCTTGGGTTTACGAACTCAAGTTTGTAACTTAAAAGAGCAAGTGGGAGATTGTTGGATATATGCGCTTAGTCACTTAAGCCCTATTGGGCTTTAGTGAGACCAAAGCCCATGAGACTTAGGGTTAGATTAAGTCTTGCACTTAACTCTATATATTCTAACTTTTTCCTGCTGTGCCAGAAAAGGATAGCTCATCAGAAATAGACCTAAGAGGCAGACGTTCATCATCTGAACGGTTGCCCACACACCCACCCCATCCTACTCGAGAGATAGTCTGGAAGATCGGTCATAGAGCGGACGAGGATTGTTCGTGAACTGTTCGTGCAGAGGCTTTCAGACCGGTTTCATCTTTCCAGGTAATCAAAACGATGAAGGTTCTTATTTTCCTACATCAAATCAGTTAAATACGCTTTCGTGTTTTCTGATGAGATTCCTACAGGATGAAAAGACAAGATATATTTTAATTACCAAACACGATCCCCTATAGTGAAACCGCAAGAAAAGTATCGTGTATTGGTCTTCAATTTACTGAAGCCTCTAATTGTCCATGCTATTTTCTTGCATGATATATCCTTCGCTTCCTGTTTCTTCATCGTACAATCTCCTTTATACACACACACATATAATCAATTAGTTGAAACTCATTAACGCACAAGACAATAATTGACTTGTATCTTTTAAAATAGGAGCCTATTAGTAATTAACATTAATAAAATATAATTAACCTGAAACCAAACTTATAATAACAGTGGCCGGTGAGGTATATTATAGGAAATGAAGCTCACAGCCTTTAGACGCAGATAATAATTGCAGCAAGACTAATACGTACAAATTAAAAACGCACAAAGAAGATAATTATAAAGGAAAACAAGAAGAAAACCAAAATGAAGATAGAAAGCGATAATCCTTTTCTTGCTGCAGAGATCAAGTGTAGGGTAGGTGCTAGTTAATTCTTTACCCATGCCCAAGTTCTTCATTGACTTCTATAACCCCAAGATTCGGATGTGTGTGTGGATCAATTCATTATGAAAAAGGGAGCAGGTGGACAAGAGGAAAATAAAATGAACACGTCATGGCAATTCTTGTTATATTCGGGGAATTACTCATTCCAAAGCAACGTTTAATTTTTATTTTTTTCCTGTCACAATCAACGTTTAATTTTCTTACATTTAGGGATTTAGTTATTTGTATTTAATTTCTTTTATTACATATACTTCCTATTTAATTTTTTAAATTTGTAAAAGTTTCTCCAATGTTTCGAAAATATGTTACCCTACAATATATAATACATGGCGGCACGAAATTTAACCAAACAACATAGCATTGATCCTAAAGAGGAAGACAAAATCTATCAGAAGCCTTTTATAAAAATCGAATACTTGATTCATAATGCCTGGGATGTTTTAATTAAGGAATCTTGTTCAGGGGTTGTCGAATGGAAACTCGTTTAAATGGGGAAGTCAGAATATTCCTAGATGCGTGCGTGCTTTCAATTTGTGGTCTATCTGAAGAAAAAATTGGCTATCAAAAGTAGACTAACTGGATATTTGTTTGCAACCAACACGAGGAAAATAGCTCATCTATTCTTTGATCGTTGCTTTTACAAAAATATATATCTAAAAAGATGTTCCCAAGGGTTCTAGAATTTTTCTAACCCCTTATCTTGTTGTTGGATTATCCATGTGGATCCAACTTTTTACATTTTTGATATATGTATTGCTCATAGTTCATTATTGTCTTTGTATTACCTAGGCTCATAATCTTTTTTGTATTATCTATATGAGTTTCATTGCGTTGTATATTATTTTTATTTGGGTCCTCGTAGAATAGAATGTCATTCATCATCATCTTTTATTATATATATTTCCAACACTCTGTTTTCTTTATTATTTTCATGGTTTTTTCTAATGTAGCTAGAGATATACCTGATCAATATATTATTATATAAACTTAAACTGCATTCTGTATTAACTAATTTCTATTATTGATCATACTTCTATTAAAATCCTTTATTAGATATTAGATTATTACAGGTTCTATCAATAACAATACAACAATGAATTAACTCACTTGAATTTCATAATGATTAGCCCTCACTTGACAGTGATTAACCAATAATCCTAACTCTAGAAATTTAGGAGACCTATGTTACCTCCTTTTAGGGAGAAATTTTTCTCAACACTAATCATCCTAATTAATTTAATATTCCAACACGCTCTCTCAAGTTAGCACTTCTTACCAAATTAAAGTGTCAACTTGTAACATAAACAATAAAAGAAAGTTGGAACAAAACACTTTAGATCAAAATTGTAGTCATGTTCTTCATCAACTTCATGAAATGATTGCTTGAACTCTTCATTTTTGAATTTGTTATTGCCCTTTTTCTTGACCACTTCTTCAATTGAAATCATGGTTTCTACGAAGTCTGGAACCCCTTCTCGTCATTATCCTGGTCTCTATCTCTCGGTGCAAGAATCGATATATGCCAACAAGGATGTCACAAAATCCGTCCACGTATCTATGGATTCTTTCCAGAATTGTTCCTTGTCCTTGTAACTATAGGAAGAAACAAAAAAAAAAGCCCTGTACATGAGACCGGATCATATTCCACAATAGCAGTTTTGCCTGACCATGCATGTGCAGCAGAAAGTGTTGAATGGAGACTTGGTATTGAATCAGCACTAATTCCCACGGACATTCAGGTTATGCCTTGATTTCAATTGATCTCCACCGTCAATCACTTCACGTTCAAACAAATCATTCGTCTTTAACCCAACAGCAAATGACAACCAGTAGTAGGCGGCCTCAATCACCTCTGCCTTAATAAAATCCAGAACTCGCTGCAATTAGGTTCTACAATCATCAAACATTAACCAAATTCCATGTTTGAAGTAATAACCCTTGTGCACAAATTAGAAAGAACAAAAGAGTACTGATACTGGACCATATGTTGTGCCCAATGCCCATTTGTAAAACGCAGATCGGGACCAACCTTTTGTAGTTCTATGAATACACGTTACTGTCTTGATGCCAACCTTCCCAGCCTCCTCTGAACGTCTTCACTGCCCATAAGAATGACCCAAAGAGAAGAGAAACAAGAGTCCATATTGCACCTTTTTTTTTTTTGGTGTTACATTCAGATAGATGGAACCCGAGCTTGATTAACAGAAACCAACTGCATCTTGAATATTAATCGGGCGATGAATAATGTAGTCCCAAGCAACCATGAACAGATAAACACTCGGGTGAAGGACCAAGAACGATCATGTTTGGAGATTTCAGACCCATCGCTAAAACCCAGCAGATCATTCCAGAGAAAGTAAAACCAGATCGATGCAACCTTGTGGAGCCACTCTACTCTGCCTCATCTTCTTGAAAGAGAAATCCCTAAATCGATCTTGACAGACAGTGAAAGCAGTCGTTGAAGCAACCGTCGGTGGTGCTTGAATATTGAAATATTAAGATAATTCGAAGAACCAAGAGTAATCTTGCAGCGTAAACATATAACAGAAGAGACCAATTCAACGCTTGGTATATATCGCTTATAATAAATTTATTTTTTCTTCTAAAAAAGGCACAGTATTGTATAAGTATTGACGAAGTTATAGGAGATCTGTGCTAGAATAAATCATGTAGTAGTATGTTACATTATAAAATACTCTACCTTTTTCTCCTTTAATCTCTTATATTTATCTTTCTTACAAACTAATTTATTTAATTTATAAATTATATTGTTATATATAATCTAATATTTCACTTAAATATTTTAGAGAGATTATGTCACATATATTATAACTAAATATTTTATTAAGATCCCTCAATTAATCTCCCCAATTAGATAAATAAATCTTAAATTAAATACACGAGGAGTGCATAATATTATACAACAAGAGTGCACTGACGATCATCTTAATATCAGTATTCATTTATATGTTACATTATATATCCATAATCCATGCATAGGCTACTGGGGCTTCCCGTATCCAATTTCGGCTTCCAAATCCTTCTCTTCAATGTCTTCTATTGCATTAACTAATTCTTTTCTCATCATCTCAATGCTTTGTTCTGTAATGACCAGCTTTTCCTTTATCATGTTCATTTCTGTCTCTAGCATCACCGAGTTTTGCTTCATCTTCTTCACTTTCTCAACCTTCTCGTCATATCCTTTCATATTTATAGCAGATTTAACGAGAGGTTCCAGCCAACTCAAGTCTAATCTACTCATCTCAAGTTCCTCCCACAACTGTTGAAGCTCTTCACATGCCTTCTCGTTCATATCTTTCCACTTCTTATCCTTTAGAAATTGCAGAACTTGACCCAAGGCCGTAAATGCCCACTCAGTAAACCTACAACTTTTGTTCTTCTTACAGTCCAGCAATGAAGGATGGCATGAACAAACTTCCTCCAGCAGTGGAACAAACGATTTTTCTATTTTCCCCATATCCTTAAAATCAAGAACACCATCATCTTCCTCTGTGACCAATGCTTTCTCTATAATTTGTCCCACAACTTGAGTGCCTTCAGAGTTTACCTCAGAAAATTCAATCTCAAACTTACATGTGTCCTGAAGCTCGGCAAATCCAAAATAACATAGATAACGGGCAACTTCGTTTGCACTGAACTTGTGGCTTAAATCTGCATTCAATACCCCAAAAGCAAAGGAACATCAGTGAAAGACTCCCATCCCATTCCAATATAAAATTATTATCCACTTTTGTTTATTTATTTACACATTAGTTTGCAGGAGAAAATCTATCAGTTTCCGATAAAGAAAGGGCATAGCATAAGAATGACACCACCAAAACGAAAGCGCCTTTTAGAAGATTAGACATAAAAGAGTTTTAACTAAGCAGAAAAGAAGATGATGAACCAGGGAAAGAAGCAGAGAGAAATGGATCACTTTATTATTTTATCAGTTGAATACAATGTATATATAAGAGAGATAGCGAGTACAGATGTTGATTACGTGTACACGTGTGTGTGTGTGTGAACTGAATGCTGTTAATTGTAACAAACTCTACACGTGTGTCTAACAACTTGAATGTTCTGTAAAGCTGGCCTAACTGATTTCTGCCAGCTAGATTACTTCTTCTAGTATATTCTAATAAGACAATGAAGCAGCGCAGGGAATGGTACCTCGTTTTGCAGAATTTTCAGGGGAAGCTTGATTGACCCCCGTGAATGTGAAGGCTGCATATATACTCCAACCTCGAGGAAAACTCGAAACATCAGCTACGTTCAAAGTTATATACAAATGATTCCCACCTATATCTGCTCTGAATACAGAAAATTTCCTACGAACGTTGTCCCAACCAAAAGAGAGAGATTACATTCAATTTAATCTTATCTGAATGGATAACTATTATGTCATCGGAAAAAATAGGATTAAGGTATAAAAATACCCATAAATTACACCCAATATGAAAAAATAGTCATACCCTTTTTTTGGATGTAAAAAATACCTATGAACTTTTAAAATCAGGGTAAATTTAATCAAACTATTAATGTCTGTCACTTTTTTTAGAAGAGGAGAAGATGACGAGTCTCATCACAAAAAGTAGTATTTTCAATTGTGGTGTGATTTTTGCTCATATTTTAAAGTTTATGGATATTTTTGTTGATGGATATACTTACAAATTAACCTCCAAACATATACATATATGATGACTGAAAAGAATGAGGAAAGAAATGAGCAATCGTGCATTCATACAATAAGAGATGAGGGAAATTGATGAAAACGAGAGATGAGGGACATGTGTATATGATAGATTTTAACTCATACCAAGCACAACCGCCGGCAGCGAAAACCTCAGAAAAGCGTGTGTCATAGGCCTCCAATGTACTTGGGTTTTTGATAGTCCATACTACTTTCTTGAAAGTAATATCTTTCAGTTCCTTATGCTTCATCTTACTATCACCTTATGTTTTATGAGTAAAAACCTGAAAGCTGTCGATACGCAAGACAAAATTAAACTTGAAACGTTGGATAGCAAAATTACATTGAAACCAAAAAAACGAACTTACGTAACTCCCTTTTTGATGAAGCTCACGCAGCCTTTGTTCGCAGATAGCCTGATCTTTCTGGATACTGAATGAATATATAGGAAAACAAAAGGAAACAAAACTGAAGATAGAGAGGGATAATCCTTTTCTCGTTGCTGACGACGAAGACACTTGAATGTTACTCCTCTGTTCTTTATTATAAGGCACCAACCACCAACATTTTTTAGTCTTTATTATAAGGCACCAACTTCTTTAATTACCTCATTTATTACTTTTTTTTTTCATTATACCCTCATTTTTAACTAACTCATTAAATCTACATCATGTGGGTAAAGGTGGAAAGATTTATTAATTTTGAATCTAATTAATGAGTTAACTTTCATTCCTTGGTTTGTGAGAAAAAGTAGTTGGTGCCTTATAATAAAGACCAGAGGGAGTACTAATCTTGAGGATCATATATTCCAAATGCAGATTGGCTAGGCACTGGGCAAGGGTAATTCTTTACCAATGCAAAGTTCTTTAATATTCGGTTATATATCAACTATAAGAAGGATCGGGAGGTAAATTCAAGATGCTTGTCCTACTATAATAGGAATAAAAAATACTTAAATTTGCTTTGGTTTTTTCTCTAAGGTATAAAAAGCAGGCGCGGACCAAGAATTTTATTAACGAGGGACGAAAATAAAAAATGTTATATTATAAATAAAAGTACTTAAAATACCATACAAACATAATATACAAAAAAATTGAAAGAAATCTATTATAAAAATTAAGATTACTTCGCTTATAACTCTACCAAAAAAAAAAAAAAAACACCGGATAAGCCACGGAAATTACCCACAAAAAAATTCTGTGGGAAATTACCCATGGAATTCCGTGGGTAAGAAATTACCCACGGAATTCCGTAGATAATGAAAACTTGTTTGGAATGACTTATGGATAAATGACTTTTGAGATAATTATAAGAAAAAAATTAAAATCAAAATTATCAAAAATATGAAAAATGTTAAATTACAAAGTTTGGCAATACTAAAATACATAATTTGATTAAATAAAATATTAAATAAGTAACTAGGAAATTATCAATAAGAGCTTATCATAAACTCTTATTCATAAGCTACCATAAGCTATTCATAAGCTACCATAAGCTATGAATTGGAGGTTTTGAAATAAACTCAAATTTAGCCATAAGCTCTTTTGACAATTTTTTTCACCCAAACAAAAATTTTGAGAAAAAACTCATAGCACTTATGATAAGGTCCAAAAGCTCCATAAGCTTCTTGTATAAGCTCTCCCAAACATACTCATATTTGGTGGATGGGCTATTGGCCCACACGATATTAATGTATATTTTGAAGGGAGGGCTCACCGTAGTAGCTTGCTTGTTAGTTATTGCTTATGTGTTGTACCATTACATGTAACATGGGCCTGAGATTGATGTTTATATTATTTTTTTAAAAAAATAAAAATTAGTGGGGGCAGGGACCATACTTAGCCCCCTCTGTCTCCGTCATTGATAAAAAGTACATGTTGCCCTACACGATACCACCTTAGAAATAAGAAATATAGTATCACAGCATAGCATTAGTCCTAACGAGAAGGACAAAATCTTTGGCTTGGAAGCCTTATAAAGCAGTTGAATACTTGATTCATAGGATGCTTATCAAAGGTTGTCTGATGAAAATTCGTTTGGGTAAGTTAGAAATGTTCCTAGACACATGCTTTAATTTTCTGGCCTTATATCTCAAGGAAAGATTAATGGTGATGACAATACGCTGGGGATTTTCTTATAATTTCATACGTTCGTACTCCCTACATTTTAATTATTTACATGTATCACATTTTAATTATTTCATACATAATTAATCCATGAACGTGTTGCATTCCTACATGGTTTTCCCTTTTGTCACATTTATGATAAATGCTCTTTGTCTTTAATTTGTATTACCTATCAAGTACTCTCTAGTCTTAAATTAGGATATAGTTTGTAGTGTAAAAATTATGTCATATATTTAAGATATAATGAGAGTGATTAAGTGATCTTCTCTCATGTATGTTCCAATCCGTTTGTGATATATATATATAAAATCTAATTTTTGCATCCAATGCAAATCCTTGTCGCCAGTCTTAAATTCCAACAATTGTTCTATGCCACCCATATTTTCCTTCACCTTGTTTATCTCCATCTCCAAAGCCAACAAGTTTTGCTTCAACTTGTTCACCTTCCCTACCTTCTCAGCATATCTTTTCATCTTTAAATCAGATTTAACATGAGGCTCCAGCCGACTCAAGTCTAATATACTCATCTTAAGCTCCTCTCACAATTGTTGAAGCTGCTCAAATGCCCTCTCATTCATAAATTCCCTCTTAGCTTGTTAGTGTTCTTCAGGAATTGCATAGAACTCAACCTAATGCAGTAAATGCCCATTCTGTGAACTTAGGACTTTTCTTCTGCTTACAGTTCATTAATGAGGGATGCCATCAACAAGCCTCCTCAAGTATTGGAACCAATGCTCTCTCTGTTACTCTCAAATCCTATGTTAGAATTCAAACTCGATTGGTATCTCTCACCGCCAGATTAAACAAAGCTGTCAAACAAATAAATAGATATTGTAAAAGCTGGTAGACCGAATGGAGTAGTCGAGCAGAGGAGTTATGTGCGAATAATTAAGGAGCAGAAGGCGTCATATGAATGAAGTGGAAGAATGGGTTTTTCACGTACATGAGAAGGAAATCAATTTGCTGAAAGTCAATAAAAGAGGCTACAGGAGAATGGAGAATTGAAAGGCTGCAAGGAAAATAATTGTCTTGAAAGAAGCAAAGTCACAAAGAAAAGGAATCTGCACGTCATCTATGGTGGCTACATTAATTAAATGTTCAAATTACAAAGAGAAGGAATCTGCACAAGAGTAGGCGGTATAGAAATAATAAAATAATATACATTGAAATAGTTAGGCGGTTTGCTTAGGCTATATATATGTGAGTGTTTTCAATGTAAACGTATCAGATCTGAAGTATCTGATCAGAAAGAAAAGATGTGAGAGTGTGTTGTTAAAAGAGAGAGAGCACTTAGAAAGAAAGTGTGTCTCAGAGTTGGAGAAGTTGTATCCGGAAAGAATAGAGAGATTTGAAGAGAAAAATAGAGATAAGTGCCGAAGCACTTAGGGAGAAGAGGTTTGAGAGAAGAGAAATTATTTTGTGTGAGAAATATAGGATAGTTGTTGTGCTTGAAAAAATTTGGGGTGTTTTGTATTTGAATTTATAATAGAAATATTGTTCTTTTTTTCATCTTATATCTCCAATTTCCAACATCCTAGAACTCATCAACACCTTCATCATCTTTTGGGATAAATGTTTTCTCTATTTGTCTCACAACTTGAGTGCCATTCGGAGTTTACTTGGACAGGTGGATGTGCACCCCCTGCTGCCCTCTCTACTGCAACCCCCAAAAATGAGGGTTTCCCATATGTTTTTTTTTTAAAAAAAATTATTAGATTCTATATAAAATGAATGACACTGATATCTCATGGGCAAAAAAAGGTGTTATTTTCAAAATTTTTTATGATTTTTAAAAGATTTAATTCTTCCAATGAAAAAAAAAAACTACACAATTTTACAACACCAGACTTTAAAAAATCATTAAAAAAATTAACATAGCACAATTTTTTTTGCCATAATTAATATCAAAATGTCACTTATTTTGTATAGAATCTTATGATTAAAAGGAGTAGAAAAAAAAAGACCCCATTTTTGGGGGCAGAAGAGAGGGAGGCACAGTTTACTTCAGAAAATTCAACTTCAATAATACATTTATCATTCAAAATATATCCCACAGATGGGTTTTCAAGCGTATCCGATTCCATAAAAGATACAAAATCCCAATCAGTTTCATCTGTGCATTGAAGTTGTGGTATAAAGCTGCATTCAAATTCCCCCAAAAGCAAAGGAACATCAATAAAAAACTACTATAACATTGGGCCATCTCATGCAAATAAAATCTTATGTGAAGGAGAAAATCGATTTTTGAGAAAGAAAATAATGATTAAATTTTAAACCACTCAACAAAAAAGCAACTTTTAACCAACACATAATTTTTTTTTTTATAATAATAACCAACACATAATTGATCTAACGGGGTACATGTAAGGCCCCATTATTTGAACCTCAACAACAATTTTATATTCTTTGTGTTAATAACGTTAATACATAATTATCAACTCCACACCAACATTTAACCCTTTAACTATTTGCATAATATCTCTATTATGAATTCCAACTTCAATCTCACAAGGTTTAAGCCTTCATTTAAAAATTTCTAGGCATGATTTAAACATCTACAATAATGATTCATCAGCACTTAGAAACATAAATCACCAAATCCAAATCAGTTCTCGTTTGTAATCGATGCCATTCAAACCCAAACGGCAAAGGACAACTTCAAAAAATCATCTTCTATTAACCATATAAAGAATGTGATGGGGGGTGCATTTACTATTTCTTTTATAACCACCAAAGTATCCTCTTCAAGTCTGGAAAATTCCAGCTTTAAAATCATCCATTAAATCATCATTCTAAAGTCTCTAAAGGGTTAACCACCAAGAATAATTGTTTAGCATATGGAGACATCAAACAACAAACTTTTTAATCAGGTTTTATCTCCCAAAATTTAATAATAACAGTGACAATACAATTCACCATATATATATATATATAAGAGCTGGCGTTTTCTTTTTTTTTCCCTTTACCCTCTTTGTTTCAACGTTACAGCAACATCTATTCCTATTTCCTAGTAAGCTCTAATCTTTATTATTTGCATGGTTTTTTTCCTGATGTAGCCAGGGATATACCTGATCAACGTATTATTATATAAACTTAAACTGCATTCTGTATTAACTAACTTCTATTATTGATCGTTAAACAACTCATAAATGATAAACCACAAGAATCAAATCGTAAATCCTTTATTAGATTATTACAGGCTCTATCAAGAACATACAATAATGAATCAACTCACTTGAACTTCACAATGATCATTCCTCACTTGAAGGTGGTATCAATAATTCTAACTCTAAGAATTTAGAATGAGACCTAAGTTACCTCCTTCTACAGAGAAACTTTCTCAACAATACTCATCCTAACTAATATATCATTCCATAATATTCTAACACGACCTCTCAACTTAACACTTCTTACACAAACAAAGAAAGTGTCAACGTGTAACATACACAATAAGGGAAAGTTGAAACAAAACACAAGTTTGATCAACTAGACCATAACATTGTAGTCGTCATCTTCATCAACTTCATGAAATGATTGCTTGAACTCTTCACTTTTGTACTTGTTCTTGCCCTTTTTCTTGACCATTACTTCAATTGAAATCATGGTTTCTACAGAGTCTGGTACCTTGTCGTCATTATCCTGGAGGTCTCTATCTCTCGGTGCAAGAATCGATATATATATGCCAACAAGAATGTCACAAAATTCGTCCACTTATCCATGGATTCTTTCCAGGATTGTTCCTTGTCCTTGTAACTATAGGAAGAAACAAAAAAAAATGCCATGTACACGAGACCGGATTGTGCATCTCTTTGATTTCATATTCCACAATATCAGTTTTGCCTGACCATATGCATGTGAAGCAGAAAGTATTGAATGGAGACTTGGTATTGAATCAGCACTAATTCCCACGGACATTCAAGTGATGCCTTGATTTCAATTCTCCACCGTCAATCACTTTAAGCAAATCATTTGCCTTTAACCCAACAGCAAATGACAACCAGTAGTAGGCGGCCTCAATCACCTCTGCCTTGATAAAATCCAGAACTCGCTGCGATCAGGTTCTACTATCATCAAACATTAACCAAATTCCATGTTTGAAGTACTAACTCTTCTGCACAAATTAGAAAGCACAAAAGGGTACTGATACTGGACCTTATGTTGTGCCCATTTGTAAAACGCAGATCGGGACCAACCTTTTGTAGTTCTATGAATACACGTTACTGTCTTGATGCCAACCTTCCCAGCCTCCTCTGAACGTCTTCACTGCCCATAAGAATGACCCAAAGAGAAGAGAAACAAGAGTCCATGTTGCACTATTCCTTTTTTTTTTGGTGCCACGTAAGTTCAGATAGATGGAACCCGAGCTTGATTAACAGAAACCAACTGCATCTTGAATATTAATCGGGTGATGAATATTGTAGTCCCAAGCAACCATGAACAGATAAACACTCGGGTGAAGGACCAAGAACGATCATGTTTGGAGATTTCAGACCCATCGCTAAAACCCAGCAGATCATTCCAGAGAAAGTAAAACCAGATCGATGCAACCTTGTGGAGCCACTCTACTCTGCCTCATCTTCTTGAAAGAGAAATCCCTAAATTGATCTTGACAGACCGTGAAAGCAGTCTTTGAAGCAACCGTCGGTTTGTGCTTGAATATTGAAATATTAAGATAATTCGAAGAACCAAGAGTAATCTTGCAGCGTAAACATATAACAGAAGAGACCAATTCAACGCTTGATATATATCGCTTATAATAAATTTATTTTTCTTCTAAAAAGGGCACAGTATTGTATTGATGAAGTTGTAAGAGATCTGTGCGAGAATAAATCCTGTAGTATGTTACATTATCAAATAGGGAAAATTAGAATGAATGACACGAAGGAATAAATATAAAAATATAAAATTAAAAATATTAAAATACATCTAACAAAATCTTCTACATTCCTTTCTAAATTCTCTCCTACATTCTATTTTTTTATAAGATCCAACATTCTATTTTGGAAACTAATAAAAAAAATTCTAAATTTCACTAAATTAAACAAAAATTTTCTCAATTTTCAATTTTCACAACTTACATGGCTATCTATGGAAAAAAAAAAGTACACATTCTTTAATTTTGTCAAAATTATATTTTGTGAATCAACAAAAATTTTAATTAAAAATAGAATTATATAACTGCAATAAAACTCAAGGTGTTTTATAATTTATTATACATGTAATTGTTATATGACTTTTTTATATTAGAAGAAATTTATGTGGGTTAAAAAAAATTCATTTAAGCCTTAAACTAAAATAAAAATAAAAATCATTTGATGTTAATAAAATTAAAAAATATTAATAATCTGTTATCTGCTGAAAAAAAATGAAATGAGTTTAGTTTTTATTTTTTTAATAAAAGGAGTTTAATTTATATCAACATTAATGATATAAATTGAGCAACTTATGATATATTGATTATATTGATTTGGAACTTGGTGGAAAAAAAATTAAAAAAGATATGAGTTTGACCATTGTTAATTAAATAATATATGAATATAAAAATTGATAAAAATTAAAAAATATATGATCATGTCAAATGATAATGATGGACTGTTTTAGTTTCAATTTTAGTTATTTTTTAATTATGAATACAATAGATAATATAGGTGGTTTGATATGGATAATTTAGTGATTTTAAATCTATATAACGATTTTTGGTTCTTCAAAATAATTACAATTTTATGGTTTTTTTTATAATAAATATTATTTTTTTTATGTCCTTTATGTTAATTTTCCCTAGTATAGAAATTGTTGAAAATAACAGAAATACACTACCTTTTTTTCTTTTAATAAAATCTCTTATATTTATCTTTCTTTATAAATTAATTTGCTTAATTTACAAAATGATAGATAATCTAATGTTACATTTAAATATTTTAGACAGATTATATCATATATATTATAATTAAGTATTTTATTACGATCCCTTAATTAATCTCCTCATATTAGATAAATAAGTCTTAAATTAAAGTAATTAATATTATACAACAAGAGTGCACTATCATCTTAATATCTAGTATCCATTTATATGTTACATTATATATTCTTTATCCATGCATAAACTACTGGGGCTTCCCGTACCCAATTTCAGCTTCCAAATCCTTCTCTTCAAAGTCTTCTACTGCATTCACTAATTCTTTTCTCATCATCTCTATCGTGTTCATTTCTGTCTCTAGCATCACCAACTTTTGCTTCATCGTCTTCACTTTCTCAACCTTCTCATCATATCCTTTCATATTTATAGCAGATTTAATAAGAGGTTCCAGCCAACTCAAGTCTAATCTACTCATCTCAAGTTCCTCCCACAACTGTTGAAGCTCTTCACATGCCTTCTCGTTCATATCTTTCCACCTCTTATTCTTTAGAAATTGCAGAACTTGACCCAAGGCCGTAAATGCCCACTCAGTAAACCTACGACTTTTGTTCTTCTTACAGTCCAGCAATGAAGGATGGCATGAACAAGCTTCCTCCAGCAGTGGAACAAACGATTTTTCTATTTTCCTCATATCTTTAAAATCAACAACATCATCATCTTCCTCTGTGACCAATGCTTTCTCTATAATTTGTCCCACAACTTGAGTGCCTTTAAAATTTACCTCAGAAAATTCAACCTCAACCTTACACGTGTCCTGAAGCTCGGCCAATCCAATATAACATAGATAACGGGCAACTTCGTTTGCACTGAACTTGTGGTTAAAATCTGCATTCAATACCCCAAAAGCAAAGGAACATCAATTGAAGACTCCCATCCCATTCCAATATAAAATTATTATCCACTTGTGTTTATTTATTTACACATTAGTTTGCAGGAGAAAATCGATCAGTTTCCGTGAAAGAAAGGGCATAGCATAAGAATGACACCACCAAAACGAAAGCGCCTTTTAGAAGATTAATAGACAATGGAGCAGCGCAGGGAATGGTACCTCGTTTTACAGAATTTTCAGGGGAAGCTTGATTGACCCCCGTGAATGTGAAGGCTGCATATATACTCCAAACCTCGAGGCAAACTCGAAACATCAGCTACATGCAAGCTTATATACAAATCATTCCCACCTATATCTGCTCTGAATACAGAAAATTTCCTACGAACGTTGTCCCAACCAAAAGAGAGAGATTACATTCAATTTAATCTTATCTGAATGGATAACTATTATGTCATCGGAAAAAATAGGATTAAGGTATAAAAATACCCATAAATCACACCCAATATGAAAAAATAGTCATACACTTTTTTGGATGAAAAAAATACCTATGAACTTTTAAAATCAGAGTAAATTTAATCAAACTACTAATGTCTGTCACTTTTTTTAGAGGAGGAGAAGATGACGAGTCTCACCACAAAAAGGAGTATTTTCAATTGTGGTGTTATTTTTGCTCATATTTTAAAGTTTATGGATATTTTTGTTGATGGATATACTTACAAATTAACCTCGATCCAAACATATACATATATGATGACTGAAAAGAATGAGGAAAGAAATGAGCAATCGTGCATTCATACAATAAGAGATGAGGGAAATTGATGAAAACGAGAAATGAGGGACATGTGTATATGATAGATTTTAACTCATACCAAGCACAACCGCCGACAGCGAAAACCTCAGAAAAGCTTGTGTCATAGGCCTTCAATGTACTTGGGTTTTTGATAGTCCATACTACTTTCTTGAAAGTAATATCTTTCAGTTCCTTATGCTTCATCTTACTATCACCTTATGTGTTATGGGTAAAATCCTGAAAGCTGTCGATACGCAAGACAAAATTAAACATGAAACTTTGGACAGCAAAATTAAATTGAAACCAAAAAAAAAAAAAAAAACGTACGTAACTCCCTTTTTGATGAAGCTCACACAGCCTTTGTTTGCAGATAACCTGATCTTTCTGGATATTGAATGAATATATAGGAAAACAAAAGGAAACAAAACTGAAGATAGAGAGGGATAATCCTTTTCTCGTTGCTGACAACGAAGACACTTGCATGTTACTAATCTTGAGGATCAGATATTCCAAATGCAGATTGGCTAGGCACTGGGTAAGGGTAATTCTTTACCAATGCAAACTTCTTTAATATTCGGTTATAGATCAACTATAAGAAAGATCGGGACGTAAATTCAAGATGCTTGTCCTACTATAATAGGAATAAAAAATACTTAAACTTGCTTTTGGTTTTTTTCTCTAAGGTATAAAAAGCAAGGGCGGACCCAAGAATCTTACCAACCAGCGATGAAAATAAAAATGTTACATTATAAGTACTTGAAATACCATACAGACATAATATAAAAAATTAAAAGAAATCTATTATAAAATTAACATTACTTCACTTAACTTTTACTCTATGTGTTTTTATAATGTTAAACTCATCTATATATACTTGAATCCGTGCTAAAACTCAGAATAATTTCTTTTTCAGTATATGTAATCAAAGAATCGTCAATAAATTGGTCTTCCATTATATTTCAAAGCCTGCTCTTAATTATCTTTATTGCAGAAAAAGATTTTTCAGTAGTTGCTAAAGAAACTGGAAGAGTGAGTATACGTCTAATCACTTTATCAATAAAAGAATAAATTGTGGACTTTCCAGTTCTTGCTAGTTAATTCTTGACTTAGTTCATATATAGTTGATAAATTAATGAAATATGGATACTTAGGAATGTCAAACTCAAAATGTTGTAACTCCATCTTTAAATGAATTTTTTCCTATTTTATGAAATCTCTAGAATAAAATTTATGAATAAGTATGGAAATATCATCACTATTTTCAATTTTAGGAGACTTTGAAGAACTATCAGTATTTGACAATTCAACATTAAGATCTTCTTGGTCTAGTGGTGTACATGTAAGGCCCTGATAAGAAGGAGTATCAATATTTGAAAATCAATTTTTGAGGAAAAAAAATAACAATTAAATTTTAAATCACTCAACACAAAGCATCTTTTAACTAACACATAATTGGTCTAGCGATGTACATGTAAGGCCATATTAGATCCTTCTTGGTCTCGAGTTCGAGTCTCAAAGTAGGCATATGAGTTAGAAGGAATAGTCACAAATCTTGAACATTATATCAGATAATGATTATAATAAAAAGAAAGCAACTTTAGAAGAATGAGTTAAGGGGTAATTTTGCCCCGGAAGTATAAAAAATAAAACAATTTTGTCTTGGCCATTATCTTAATTAATTTTGACCATTAGTTGATCAAATATGTTGAGCAGACACTTCACATTTTATCCACGTTATTTTTGTTAAAGTGCCAATTTACCCTAAAAGTTTTAAATCTAACTTTAAAAAAATGAAGTAAATGACATATGGACTTTTAGAACAAATTTACATCTTAACAAAAATGATGTGGATGACATACATGTCAGCTCAACATATATTATCAAAGTATGGGTCAAACTTAGTTGGGACAACTGCATAAAATTGCTCCCATTTGATACTTCTGGGCAAAATTGCCCTCAGAAGAATAAACAATGAAGCAGCGTAGGGAATGGTACATACTCCTTTTACAGACTCTTCAGTGGAAGCTTGATTGACCCCCGTGAATATATGTATTCTGCATATAAACTCCAACCTTGAGGCAAACTCAAAACATCAGCTACTTCCAAAAATATACCCAAATACTTCCCATATTATCTTCTTCTGCACAAACTAAAAAAATTTTCCTAGCTACGACCATTCCCACATCCAAAAGGAGAGAGAGGTATTACATTAATATGTTAATTCAATCTTATCCGAAATTCTGGATGTATAACTATTGCGTCATGGAACAAAAAATAATAACTGAAAAGAATTAAGAAAGAAACGAGGAATTGCATTAATTATAGAACTTGAGATGTACTACCTCTTATCCTTGATGTAAAACCCATATAACTTTTTTTAAATACATTTAGAAATCTTAACAAGTTACTTTGAAATATTTATATATATATTTTTTTTACTAAAATAATTTATCTGACTTATAAACTGATATATAATTAAACAATAGAAGATTTATTTTATTATTAACTAACTTACTTAGCTTTTTTTCTTGATCTCTAAGAAAAAAGTCAATTCAGTATAGATAAGAGATTTTGATGAAAACCGAGAGATGGAGGATATGTGTCTATGATAGAATCATAAGAACAGTTTGTGTGGTTGGTTTTCAATGTACCAAAGGCTTTGATAGTCCATACTACTTTCATGCAGGTTATATATATCCTCCTGTGTTCCTGATTCTTCATCATGTTACATATCACCTTATGGTACCTGTATGTGTTATAAAAAACCTGAAAGCCATTAACGCACAAGGAAAAATTCAACTTTGAAGCTTGGAATATTTGAAAATTAAATTGAAAGGTAACCAAAGAGTGAATGGGGGATTACATGCACGAACCTCGTTGATGAAGCTTACAGCCTTTAGGCGTGGAGAGGCCGATCTTTCTACGACGCATGAAGGGGAGAATTGAATATATAGGGAAACAAAACTGAAGATAGAAAGGGATGGTCGGTTCTTGTTGCTGTGTTGCTGACGACCAAGACACTTTGAAGGTTAGAATTCTTGAGGATCAGACATTACAAATGCAGAGTTGGCACAAGATGATTCTTCACCGATACGAAGTTTGGGTAATACAGAATATTTTTGTGAATTTTAAAGTCAACCTAAGAAAAATATGTATGCATATGGTTCATCTTTTCTTTGATTGTTGCTTTTACAAAAATATCTAAAAAGGACAGTTGCATAATATATATAGAAGCCTTTTTTGTTGGATTATATATAAAGTTAATTTTGCTACAGTTCGGTAGAAGAACAAATGTATTTGTTTAATACATACATTACATATATATAATCATTTAAGAATGTTGGAGGAGGTCCACACAAGCAAAAATTAAAGCGCTAAACGAAGGATATGTACTGAAAAACAAAAGATATATAATTATAATTCACATATTTTCCACTCGTTTTTGACACTCCTTATATAATGTTTCTTGGAACTATAATGCACCCAATATAATCATCCAAACAACAGTAAAGGAAGGAAACTCGTGGTCATACACCTACTACTTCGTAGTTTGAAAGAGAATTAAAAATATTTCTATTGTCATTCGCCATAGTAATATTGCAACAAACGTACTTACTCTAAGAAAAGAGGGGCCCAATATATATTTATTATTTTCTAATTTTATTTACACGTACATTAAACATATTTATCATGTGCTTTTAAAGTATATGAATTGCTCCATATAAAAAAAAAAGTATATGAATTGCTTATTAAAAAAGTATATGATTTGAGTTTTCATGTATATATCATTCTTTTATGTAATATATACTTAGCATGTTTTCAAGTGCATTATTGAAGAGCGTTTGGATTAGGTCATTTATAATTTTTATATAATGCTACTTTTTATAGATACTCTTTGTGTGTATAATATAACTTTATATATAGGTTGTTTTAAGAGAGTATATGTTTTTATAAGAAAATAACCAAAGACTAATTAACATAAAACGATTGGTATTTTACATAAAAAGCAAGTATAATAATAATATCCATTTACATTATGTCATCATCCCCCACACACACATAGCATTGCTGCACTAGGGTTTTCCATATCCAATTTCTGCCTCCAAGTCCTTTTCTTCAAAGCCTTCTTCTACATTCATCAAATCCTTTCTTATCATTTCAACGCTTTGTTCAGAGTCACCCAACTTTTCCTTTAACCCTTTCATTTCTATCTCCAAAGCCACCAAGTTCTCCCTCAACTTCTTCACCTTCTCTGCATTCTCCTCATATCCTTTCATTTTCAGGGCGGATTTAACCCTTGGCTCCAACCAAGTCAAGTCTAATCTACTCATCTCAAGCTCCTCCCACAAATTCTGAAGCTGCTCACAAGCCTCATCGTTCATATCTTTCCACTTTTTGTCCTTCAGAAATTGCAGAACCCGACCCAAACTATTAAATGCCCACTCAGTAAACCTACGACTTCTGTTGTTCCTGCAGTCCATCAATGAAGGATGCCATGAACAAACTTCCTCTAACAGTGGAACAAATGGTTTCTCTATTTTCCCCAAATCCTTGAAATCAACCACATCATCGTGATCATCATCAGCTTTTGGTTCATGTGCAGGAACTTGTTTGGATTCCTCGGGTAAGGAAGGATAAGTTAAATGACTAAGGTCAAAGCCATCAGGTTTGACCACATAAAATTCAACTTCAACAATACATTTATCGCTGAAAATAAATCCATTGGATGCGCGTTCAAGTACCCTCAAAGGCATAAAAGATGCGTAACCCCTGTTAACTGCATTACTAGAGAACTTGTGTTTAATACCTGCAATTAATATTAAAATGAAAGATTATTATATATATATCCATCCCATTCCGATTGAAAAATGAGACCACCAAAATGAAAACAAGTTTTAGTGGAATAAATGATAATGAACAAAGTATATGAAATCATAATATAATATACCTCCTTTTGCAGATTTTTCCCTGGAAAATTGATTGACCACGGTGAGAGTGAAGTCTGCATATACGCTCCAACCTGGAGGCAAACTCGAAGCATCAGCTACATGCAAATATATAGCTAAAAACTTCCCGTCCTGTCTTCCTCGGTATACAGCAACTTTCCTACGTACAGCCATTACGGCAAAAGAAAAATTGTACAAATATGTCAAATAAATATTAATATGACAAGAAGAGCGGGGATAAAATTGTTAAATGAGGAATTGTATTGTACTAATTATTTAATAGTACTTGTAAAGCAGATTTGAATTACCAATTACAATCGCCGATGGTAAAAACCTCAGAGTAGTGTCGGATATTTGTCTTCAATGTCCTGAAGTTTCTAATCGTCCATGCTATTTTCTGGTATGTTATATCCTTTGGCTGCTGATTCTTCATTTTCCAGCCAACTTTTGATGATCCCTGACCAAAGCAAAACCTGAAACCAAATTTCAAAGCCAATAATGAATATATACACTATACAAGTGACCAAACCAATCCATACACAATATACACTAGTAAAAAATTTCAGTGACCAATCGCAAATGGAGAAAAGGGATAAAAAAAAAAAAAAAGGTTTTTGCAAGATATTGAGCAGAGAAGAATACAATTGAGAAGGAGCTATCAATTCTGTGGATGCTGAAGTGCTGGAAGAAAAGTGGTTAGAAAGGTGGAGGGAGAAGGATTATAAAGGAAGAAAGCAGAAGGAAAAGGAACAAATTAAAGGAAACAAAAAGGGATAATTCTTTGTTGTTGCAGACAAGGAATCAAGAGAGTCCAGTTAATGTTAACATTCTTGAGGATCACGAATTCCAAACATGCAGAGTAGGTCCTAGGTAATTCTTTACCAACACCCAAGTTGTTCAATGTCTTTGTATAACCCAAGATTCGGCTATACTAGCAATTACCTGTAAGAAATTGAACTTAAGATTTCGTCTACTTATAGTATGGTTTACATATATGGACGTGTAGTCGTGTGATTCATGCAAAGGTTTTGCCTTTTGCTTAATTATTCACCTTTCCAGCTCAATTCTACAAGTCATTCGTCCCTTCAACAGGCTTCCTTCTAATTTCATAAACAATTTTAAGGAAAAAAAATTAAACCCAACACTTTTGATCCTAAATATAAGGTAATCTATTAAAAAAAGTAGTTAAAATATTTATTTGTAATCAACGCATATAAAATTTGTCAACTTTTTTTTAAAAATACTCTTGCCATTTAATGATCAAAATTTAATGCACACAGATAAAAACACTCCAAAACAATTAATATGGGAGATAAGAGGAAATTAGATTTATATTTGTAACAACCAATTTCTAAAATAGAGATAACCACTGTGGTCCTTATTATAAATTTATTGTGGAAACAATTATTAATCCTAAATATATATAAGTCTAATTTAAGAGTTATTAATGTCTTGTTTTCAATGCATGTTCTTTATTAAGGGACTTAAACTTTTTATAAATTTAAGACATGTTTAATTAATAACTTAATTTCCATTCTTTGACATAGGAGAATGAGTTGAAATTGGCTTATATAAAAGGGAGCAATCTTTTGCCTTCGATTCGTGAGAATGATGGAAGGTGTCTGTATGCTGATCCTTAATTTTATTGGGGCTATATGTTCAATCTTCAAACTTTTATGAGAAGGTGAAATTAATTAAAGTACTATATCTAATCTTTAATATAAGATCTCACTTAACACATTAATAAAATCTTATGTTAAGAACAACATGTAGTATTAAACCGCTCTTGGATGATATCAGCCAGGATTCCGTGTCCACTTTCAATTAAGCTTATCGTTTTCATTGCAAGTAAATGATATTAAATAGTATTAATCTGCTATCTTTTAGATGTCAAAGGTTCCTAATAAAACTGTCTTCTTTCATAATCCCACCAATCTTTAATATAAGACTCCATTGATTTTTTTAGATATTAATGAAGGAGATATGATATTCTTATTACTTTTTATCTTACTATCATTTTTCTTACCGTTAGATCTATTGTTTGATCCAATGGTCCTGATTTACCCTACTTAAAACATTCTTTTTTCTCCACATTTCTCTGATTTTCCCCCGATTCGCTGTTCGCCGGAAACCTATACGATCTGCTTTTCTTGATTTATACTGCATTTTTCTTCAATCTTGCATGCCTATATAATTCAAGGAAAGTGCATTAAAGCCGGAAATAAAATCTGGCTTTAATGTTAATAATTTGACGCCGCCATCTATTTTGCTTCGAATTCTAAACTAGTGGCCCTCATACTCGATCGTCTTCTGCTTTTTTTTCAGATTTAAAATTGTCTTCGTTCTTCCCCAACAGCTACATATTGTTTTGAATTAAAGAAGGAAACTCGACATTGCACAGGAGGTGGGCTTGTCGTGTTCGAATCAAATTGAAACTTGAGCTCCAGTTTCTCAGCTCCATTATCGTTCTAGACTCATGTGATTTTAGTGCACGAAACATGTCACTTCTCAGCAGATTCTTTCGTTCTAGATAGGGGTGTAAAAAGGCCAGGAGCCTGTGGCCTGGCCTGTTAAAAGCCTGGTCAGGCCTGGCCTGTCAGGCTAAAAGGCCAGGCCAAGGCCTCTTATGAGGCTTGTTTTCCCTTAACAGGCCAGGCCCAGGCCTGATAAGAGGCCTTTTAGGCCTGTCAGGCCGGCCTGTTTATATTATTAATATTAATTTATGTAATTTTGGCCTGTTTTTAGCCTGTTTAAAGTAGGCCTGTTTTCGGCCTGTGGCCTGTTATTTATATTATTAGTATTAATTTATGTAATTTTGGCCTGTTGTTAGCCTGTTTAAAGTAGGCCTGTTTTCGGCCTGTGGCCTGTTATTTATATTATTAGTATTAATTTATGTAATTTTGGCCTGTTGTTAGCCTGTTTAAAGTAGGCCTGTTTTCGGCCTGTGGCCTGTTAGCTTAATTAAATAAAAAAAAATTAAAAAATTTTTTTTTTTAAATTTTTTTTTTTTTTAAAAAAAAAAACACAGGCCTTAACAGGCCACAGGCCAGGCCAGGCCTATATACAGGCTAGGCCCAGGCCGAAAAGTAGGCCTGTAACAGGCCACAGGCCAGGCTCAGGCCAGTATGTTACAGAACAGACCTGGCCTGTTAAGGGCAAGGCCTGACCTGGCCTGTTTACACCCCTAGTTCTAGACTTATATATTATTATATTATATTATATAATAGTTTATGAGCGAGACAAATTAATTTGGTATAATAAAAATAGGGGTTGAATTTTCTCATGTTGCATAAGAAAAAGAAGATTCCTACACACACATGAAATGGTAGGACCCGCATATATATATATATATATATATATATATATATATATATATATATATATAAATTAATTTATACATATATGTGGGTCCCACCATTTCATATGTGTATGACATGAGAAAACACTTCTCTTACAACATGAGAAGTGTTTTTCTCATAAAAATGAAAAATATAAATATTGTAAAGTAATTGATAGGGCAAAATTTTAAAGCCTATAACTCCACAAGTGTACAGGCCGTATCAAGTAATAAAAATGAGTAAAGTATCATTCCCACGAGGACTTAGTATCCACTACTTCAGTTAATAATTAATCTTGTACTTTTCGTTTAAGATGAGCAATTAAATTCAATTTAACTAAGAAAATAAAACCAAAATCAAACAAATAATCTACGCAATAATCAAACGGGCAACCTAGAGGCACTAATCCCTTATTAATTTCATAAACATTTATTTCACCAATTTAATTACTCTTAATATTAATTTTGTCAATCTCGAGTATTAATAATTATAAGTATTAATTTTGTCAATCTCAAGTATTAATAATTATAAGCGCCTTCCGGTCCACTTACAACCCTCTCTTAAGTAAAAGCTGTTATGCCTAACAAATTTACTCTAGAGGCAATTTAATCCGGACACACTCTTGTACAATTATATGGGGCTATCAGGTATATTCCTATCCTAATCGCAAATTAAATTATAATTTAATCTCATATTGCTTAATCTAAAGCTTAATTAAAATTCCCTTTGCCAAGGTGAATTCTAATTCTCAAAATCCTATTTAAAGATGGCGAGTCAATAAATAGATAAATTTAAACACGATTAAGCAACCAAAATTAATACTAATTATAACTAAACGATAAAACAAAGTCTAATCCATCAACAATAAGTTTATAGTTACTCTAGGTTGCAAAACAAACTAACCACACATGGCTTTAATCCAGACAACACAACAAATTAAATTCAGATTCAACACAAGGTTCAAAACCAAACTGAAAATTAAAGGGAAGGGGAATAGGAACAGAGTATTGAAATTAAGAACAAAAGTTTCCCTCTAATTCAGTTGATGATGAGCAACGGAAGAGGAAGATAAAGCTATTGATTGTGTTCTCCTTCGCCTCCACAGTCCTCTCGTCCTTCCGTGGAGATGATGAAGAGAAATTGCTGCTCCTCTGCTTCTTCTTCCTCTGCCCAGCCGTCGCCTCTGTTCTGCGTGTTCCTTCTGTTCGTCTCGGCTCTGCTGTTATTTTCCGCCTCCTCTTTTCTTGCGTGCCTTCCCCCTTTTTATTGATTGCAATTAGGTTTTCCAATTCATTCCTAATTCTCCTTCGTGGGCCTAGCCATCTCCAATTGATTTAAGCCCAAAGTTGCATTCTTCTTTTCTTGATTCTTTTTGGTCTTCCGTCACGTGTCTGCTTCCAATTGTCCACCTCTCTTCTTTTTTGTTAGCTTTTAGGCTTTCAATCTCATTTGATAGGTGGGGCCCAATTCAATTGAATTGAAACACTCAAAGTGAATTCAATCCGTATGTGATGCAGGCATTAAAAAGCAAAGGAACATTATATAATAATAATTAAAACATAAACCTTTTTCTTTTTTTTTTTTAATTTTATTTTTTTAACTTGATTTTCTAAACTTAAAAACTTTTATTTTAAATTGAAATCCCACAAATGATGTGTCCAATTTGATTTCTCTTAAAATCTTAAGAAAATCTCTTTAATTTAGTATTAATGACTTCTTAAATATATCAAAATATACCTCAAATCTATTAAAATTAGGAAGTCATCAGTAATTTATTCAGCTTACTTAATTTCTCAAGAAAATGTTAATTTGATATTATATTAAGAACATGAACAAATAATTTTTTTTGAATTGAATTTTTTCTTTCACAATTCACAGTTCCCACCCCTGACTAAAATTATTTAAAATGAGACTTCATTATCAACTTCCAAAAAGTAGCGTTCAATAAAATTATTGAAACCTTAAATTTAGATCGAATAAAAAATCTCAAGTGTACTTTATATTAATGTATATATTGCTATTGTAACATAAAGTTCTTGGATCCGTTACGCAATCATCGTGTATAAATGAATTAAGAGCCCTTTTATATATTTATAGAATTGGGAGAAATAAAGAGGTGACTTTTTTAAAAAAGATTACTCAAGAAAACCAAAGAAATTACTTAATTATAATATATGTTGAATATGATTTTATAAGTCATATCAGATAAATTAGTTTAAAAATAATAAATATAAATACTTTAACGTAATTAGTTTAATTTTCTCAATCGTGATGAAAAAGTTAACCAAAACCGAATTGGTATAGTTGGCAAATAATACCATGTTAATATGATAACGGTGGGGTAACGATGGGGACAAGAATCAAAAGAATGTAGTAGGAGAAAAGCGATATATATTTGAGATGGAGATGGGGTGCCATTATATTATATTAATGATGATCAAAGTAGGGAGGGAGCATGAATCTTGAATTATCCATGTGACAAGAGTGAAGGAAGGTTCAGGGGTCACGTGGGCCCTCGTCGATCAAGCTCGTGCATCACGTGTTCCTACCACTACACCGTCACTATTGCATTTATGCTCTGTTTTTATAATTTTCCTTGTATCCAGAAGACAACACTATTGCTTTTAATTAAAAACAAGAAAGGATAACCATTTTCTCTTTGAAAAATGTGATCTTTTTAATTACAAGAGAATAATTAAGTGATGAGATGGAACCCAATCTAGCATCACAAACCTTAATCTATAAAAGCTTAGTGTCACATCATCCCTAGATTACTAAAAAGCTATTGACGTTGACAAGATTGAGATTAAATTAACATTTGACAACTGTGTTGTGTTTTGAGTAAATCTAACGATCAAGCTCAAGCAACGAGTAATTGTACTCTCCCGCTCCTAAATTCTCGGCTGCCCTACATATTTGGCAAATATAAAAATTAACAATTTTTATTGATTTATAAAAATTGTTAGTGAGTATCAAGAGGAGAGGGAGGTAGAAAATGGAATTGATTTATGTTTATCAACATGTTTTTTAACCACGTTATCAAACATGGGATTACATTCATCGTTCAGGATATGTTTTCCCCGAGTGGCTCTGATATTCTCGATTTCTGCATAGAATAAATTCACACGCATTCGATAGCTATTGGCTAAAACAGGCGTCTTCTTTTTTGCGTTACAACTACTGCATGGCAGTTTCGTAATTCAGGTCACAAAGAATGGCCAAATTCAAAAAAGTCAACCCCATAAAATTCCCTTTAAAATCGCCATTTCTCTACTCACCTCTTTCCACTCCTTTTCCATATCACTTTCCCACTAAAAAGAAAAAGAGGAAAAAAAAAAAAAAAAAGTGAGGGAAATCGAGAAGGCTCTGCTCGCCACCATGGAAGAAAAGCACGCAGCTTTCGAATCGAGCGCTAGCGAAGTAAACGGGGTCTCTGCTAGCCACAGCAACAGCGACCATGGCTGGCAGAAGGTCACCTACGCTAAGCGACAGAGGAAGACCAAGTCCGCCGCCACCACCAACAACTCTGATTCCTACGCGAATCCTAATAGAATTGTTGCCAGTGCTGACAATGTTTTCCGGTCACTGGAGCAGCAATCAGAGGACCGGCGCCGGAGAATTCTCGAAGCTTAGAGGGCGGCCAATGCCGGTGCTGTTGATGTTCCAATCAGATCAAAGCAACGGTCTGATTACGATGAAGACGGTGACGAGCCGGGAAATGTGAAAGTGGAGGAAGTGAAGAAGGTGAAGCAGAAGAAGCCGAAGGTTACTTTGGCCGAAGCGGCTGCGAAGATTGATGCGGCTGATCTGGCGGCTTTTCTTGCTGAGATATCGGTGGGGCATCTTTCTTGCTTAATGTGTCGTGAATCACCCACGATTTTATGTGTTTGGATCTTATCTTTTGATTCGGAGAGGAATTGCGTCTGGGTTAATTGTCTGTTTGTTTTTTTTCCAATAGACATCATACGAGTCGTAGCAGGACATACAGATGATGCGGTTTGCTGATTATTTTGGGCGTGCATTTTCTGCTGTGAGCTCTTCACAATTTCCCTGGATGAAGTTGTTGAGGGAGTCAACGGTGGCTAAGATGACTGATGTGAGTTAGCCATTCTTCCAGTTTGTATTGGATACATGGCGCATGCATCTACATAATTACAGTTGTGATGATGAGGTTGGGAAGTCCGAAGTTTATTTTATATAAAACAGTGCCTTGATGATTGATAAATTAGTCAATGTTGCTTAACTATGACAGATAAGCCAATATGTGTAAGCATTTTCATTTGCACGCATGTAGTTATAGTGAGAAGCGTTAACCATTGGGAACTAGATTGCTAATGCATGCTCTGAAGTGTTATTTTGGTTATCTTAAAATGAAAATGAGAACTGGGCCAGAGTGTCTTTGTTTCTTGAGTTCAAAAAAGAATGCTTTCCAATGTACATCCGCCATACGCATATTTGTTATATACTTATATTGCTTCTTTCTTTCTTCGATATTTTTATTCTTTATGCTTTTCAATGTATACCCTTCATACGCATATTTGTAATTATGAATGCTAAAGTTATGGTAAACCATGTAGCGCAATTTTTCCCTGAAATATTCTATGAATTGAAAGAATCAATTAATAACTGCCCATTATACAATAGGATAATGTTCTATATCATTCTGCTTGTGTGTTAAGGCCATTATGCCTCATAACATTCCATGGTGTTGTGATGTGATCACAGAAGATTGAAGTTTCTGAATGTGTCATTTTGTTTTTAGATCATTATACCTTGTACATTTCCATTGTGTGTTATGATAACATCACACAATTTTTCTTTTTCCTTTCTATTTGTACCATTATAGATTATCATGCTTTGTCACATTGCTGTGTTATGGTAAGATAATGTTTGAACAAAATTTGATGGACATTCAAACTATATCTCATGTGACTGATAAGGATTTTGGTTTTAATTTTCTGACTTTCTCCTGGGAAGATAATTAACAAGTGTACATTTTACCAGATTCCACTATCTCGCATTTCTGACAATGTATACAAGACATCGATTGACTGGATCAACCTACGTTCTCTTGAGGCGCTTAGTTCCTTTCTGCTGTGGACTCTAGACAGTATTCTTGCTGATTTGGCTAGCCAGCAAGCTGTGGCGAAGGGTTCCAAAAAGGCTGTGCAACACACAACTACAAAATCTCAGGTAACTTGATGCCACTACTCACTACCCACTAAATACAGTGCGATCTTAGTTTTGACTAGTTCATCAATGAGTTCTTTGTTTTTATAGATTTTCCGTCTCTGAATGAGATTTGATATTTTCTCTTAAATCATGTCATTAGGTCTTTCTATTCACTAGTGTTGAGTTTAGTTAATGTCAACTACAAGTATATTCAAATGGCTTATGTATGAGTCATTTTTTATGATTGTTTTGTTATTATCATTGTTTTCATTTTCCTTCTGGGGTCTTTGTGACCTAAAGGTCCTATGAACTGAAGAAAAAACTAAATGCGATGCCAGTTACATGCTCTTAGAGATTTGTATACTCATTTCGGCCTTGCTCCTAGATATATGTCTAAAAGAGGAAGCTTGAATTGAATTTATGATATTATCATTATGAGGCACTATAAATCTTAAAATAACAAAGCCCAAAAAGAAGTCCAAACAAAAACAATGCTTGTATTTTTAAGAAGCCAGTAGGTTAAATTATTTATGGGGACTAGTTTATATTTCCTGATTCTAGCAACTTGGAGCATGTATTTAAATTCATTGCAGACTGTTCGTGCCTTTTTTTTTAACCTAATTTACATTGAATCTTTGTCTTATTGTTTATAGCTTTTGAAATTCTAATATGTTATTCTTTTTACTTTGTATTGACATCACTTGCAGGTTGCAATGTTTGCAGTCTTAGCTATGGTGTTGCGGCGGAAGCCTGACATTCTAATTAGTCAGTTACCCATATTGAGGGATAATTCAAAGTATCAAGGGCACGATAAACTTCCAGTGATTGTATGGATGATATCTCAGGTGCGTGCTGGATGCTGAAACAAGCATATGAATCCTCTGGGAAAAATTTTTCTAAAATATTTAATTTTTCTTTAGTTTCACATGCAGTTTTGTAATGCTGAATATTGAAGTACTTTTGTGCAGGCTTCAATGGGTGACCTCTCAGTAGGTTTATATGCTTGGGCACGCAATCTCCTACCAATAGTGAGTGGCAAGAGTGTTAATCCACTGTCCAGGGATTGGGTTTTGCAGCTAGTAGAGAAGTATGTAATTGAGCAAGTTTCTTTTTAGCCTTTTCTCCTCAATAGTATTGCCATTTCTTGATACCATTGTTATTTCTCCGTTTCTTTTTGGTAACAGAATTTTGTCTGCTCCAAAAGCACGGCCTATTTTAGTAAATGGTGCAACTAGGAAAGGGGAGCGATTAATTCCGCCCTCTGCATTTGAAATATTGATGCGGGTCACATTCCCCACATCTTCAGCTAGAGTGAAGGTGGATTTTCATCTGGTTGCATTTTTTGCGGTTCATTTATTGTGGCCCATATTGTGCTTTTAAGACTCAAGTCATGTGCTCTTTCTGTATAGGCTACTGAAAGGTTTGAGGCAATATATCCCACTCTGAAAGGGGTAGCTCTCGCTGGTTCACCTGGAAGTAAAGCAATGAAGCAACATTCACAGCAAATATTCAGTTTTGCAATCACGGCAGCAGGAGAAGGTATTAAACTGTATTTTGTAGCTTTATTTGTTGTTTCCTTTTTTTTTTCCTGCCTGAAATATTATAGAAGTTAATACTGTATTGGAAGTTATATGTAATGTAGTTGTGTTTTCCAGGCAATCGTGAGCTGTCAAAAGAAGCAGCTCGTGTTGTCATTTGGTGCTTGAGCCAAAGTTCAGAATGTTACAAGCAATGGGTGAGCCATTCTGTCTATACGCATGCCATTTTGATTTTTGGGTTCATATAAGATTCTTTCATGTTTTATGTTTTTAAGGGCAATTTGATTTTCTTTAATCTCATTCTTTCTTGGTTATGAACAGGAAAAAAATTATCCGGACAAACTAGAAGCAAGTGTATCCATTCTTAAACAACTTTCTGAAGATTGGACTGAACACACAGAGAAATTATCTCCTTTCGAGCCCTTGAGGGAAACTCTAAGAAATTTTAAACAAAAGGTAGTTTCTTATTCATTTATCTTCATGTTTTTTTCAATTTAGAACATCTAGAGCTGCTTGCCGATACCACTGAACTGGACTGATTGGGCTGCGCTGACTTCAGAGGGTTAAATTTATCTATATGACTGCAGCAAAATATGTGATTTTTTTTGTTCTTAAAGAATGATTGAATACTTTTTGGCGACAGAATGATAAAGCATTGGCTACTGGGACAGATGCTTCTCAGCAAGCTCTCCTTAAGGATGCAGACAAGTATATCAAAATAATCATAGGAAGAGTATCGCGAGGTCATGGGCGTATGACATGTTTGACCTTTACGGCTGTTGCTTTAGCTTTGGCCACCATTGCATTCTCCCCGAATGTGGCATCATGGGATTTGAGGAAACTCTCAGTAGCTTTGAGCTCTCAGCTTACCTTCTGAAAGATGAGAATTATTCAGCAGCAATGGCTCTTTTCAGCACACCACAAATTCAATGAGTTAAATTGTGAATTTACCTCGGTGCATAACGTGGAAATTGTGTATTTAAGTCCTGGTCGGAGGACGGAGTAGTTTAGGCAATACTGCTTCGAGAATGTTTACTTCATTTAACCGTTTAGGACTCATTTTATCCTTTTTTTTAAATGATTTGTTCAGTCTCCGAAAAATTCTCACATGATGGCTTTTAAAATGACCCTGCTGGCAAAATGCCTGAGATGTAGCTTCCCCTGCGTTCTGAAGATAGTTGTAACTGATAGAGTTTTCATGAAACAATGCAAATTTTTCTTGAGTTTGCATGGTTATGGCTGTAACTGTGGCCTGTTCTCTTTTTGCTCGCCATTTACTACTATGTTCTGAATGATCTTTCATTGATAGATGTTGCTTCTGGAAATCAATATATGGTTTTTGAAAACCAGGAATGGATGACTGCTCGAAGAGAAAGGGAGAGGGTGGATGGTTTTGAAACATTAGAATCATCTTGTTAGTGCTTCTCTTCTACGTGATAACTACAAAAATATCAATCAGTAGGTTTGGTGTTTTGAATTTGGTGTCCTACTCTTGTCATGGACAAATTGGAAAAAAGTGTAACTATTCGTCACTGTACCCCATTCAATATATATTCTCTGATCAAAGGATCAAAAGGTACTATTGACAAAGGCTGAATCAACCTCTTTCCCACAATAATTTGGAAATACAATTTCATCCCAAAATGTCCAACTTGATTTGTTGTGTTATGAATACAGTTTCATTGATAATCTTCAGGTTCGGCAAACGGGTACTTTGGATATGCATTTCTAATCTTTGAAGGATCTTCAGGCGTAGACCAAGGGTACTTCATGGATGGATCCCTTGGGAATTTCCTGAAGTTTAAAAATGGCGCCCATAGAAGTACCCTGCACAAAAGAGGGAAACAATTTACCCATTCATGCAGGCAAAATGGAATTCTTTTTATGGTGCTGCTGAAAACGGAGGAAATTTTTTGCAAAACAACAAATTTTTGGAAAAAAGTATCACTATGTATGAAGCAGGTCATAAACATGTTAGAACAATCGCCTAAAAGAGTTTTACACAATAACTGCTCTCTGCTGTTTATATATAACTAGTGTGGGTCATATGTATTGCAGAGAGTCTAATAAACGAATCACCCAGTTTGGTATTCATGAATAGCATAATTCATTAAAGTTTTTATATTATTTATAGACCTGAAAATTTTTTGCAATGACATTAGTGCATAACTATTTTAAAAAGAGCAGAGGAATAGCTTCTCACCCAGGGAAGAACATGAAGACAAACATGAATTGCACATACATTTCGAGAAGGTTTCTTCTGTACCACCTTATCCTAAGCCAGTTCAATATAATTGGCTGCAATTTGCCCACACACACCAAGTATCAGAATTCCTGATAGAGAAAGACAAGCGCAAACTTCAAAATCTGTATTGAAGGAGAGAACTTACAGGCATAACTATGAAGTACCCAAAGAGAACAATCCCCAATTGTATCAGAACCCAGCTGAGTTCTGGCTCGTTATTCACCCCAGTTACTGCAAATGCCGGTTGCTCAGCCTGCACAGATGACCACAATCAACCTTAAAGCTGGAAGAAATTATTGAAATGTTTGGTATACCCTATTGGTTGATTTCTAAAATCATTAGTGTTATACTGGTAATGGTATTCCATGCCACCAAGTAATTATGTGTGAAAAAGAATATCTCACCGAGGCCAAGAGAGCTCCAATTTGTAGAGCCAAACTTGGTTTCTGTAGACTGATGGACTCATTTGGCTTCTGGGAACTGCTTGAAAGGGTCTGTAATTGAATTCACGGGATCTTGTCAGAAGAAAAATTCAGTAAGAAATAATAATAAATTCACCCAAAACTGGTGGCAGAAGAAAGGGACTCAGATTATGCCTGTTGGGCAGGATTGGTGGTATGAGATGATGGTTTGTGTTGGGAAGAAACGAAGAAAGAAGTTGAGGCCCCACATCGAGAAGAGGAAGAGAGAGGAGGTAGAGCTTTGGGAAAATGGAGGTTGAATGAGCAGCTCATTTTTCCAGAGCTCTCTCTGTGTGATTTCTTATCTTTTTTAAGAGTTCGATTCCATGGCCAACATAAGTCAATAGCATAGCCTTCAGTTCAAAGATAAAAAAGACAAAATCTTCCGCAGATGCCACGTGGAGATCATTCTCATACGCATCCACTGACAAGAGAATTTATAATTTTCTTATAAAATTTAAATATATTTATTTATAAGAGATCATATTATCCGTTGGTAATAAATATTAAGATTCATTTTTTAATTCTTATAAAAATAAAGATTCATTTTTATAGCCCTAATGTTACATGATTTTCACATTTATCGTGTTAATTTCTAATTTTTGGTCAATGGGAATCTTAAGCAGTGTAATTCATCTCAAATTCTACATCAAGGTGGGATTATAGTTTACTAATACTCATTTTGAGACCTAATTAATCAATTTAAAAAAATTAAAGAAATTGATTAAATCATTTATTTGTGTAAGAAAAGTATATGTCACTCTCCCAAAAATATTTATATTAGATTCGAAATAAATCAATGTTATAACTAGTATGTAAATGTAGATTTTTATCGTTGCAGCTGTAGCAAAGTTAGATTATCTTGGACAGCTGGCAAAAAAATAGATTATCTTGGACCGAAGATGAAAATTGAGATAAGGTTAATGGCTTGTAAACAATGATTTAAATTTGGGTAATTATTTATCAGTCATATCAACTATAATTAAGATATGTTTGACATCCTAAATTATTTTTTAAGTAGCATTTTTATGATGTTTAAAGCACTTCAAAAAACACTCTAAGTGTTACGTGAATGACAGAATACTAACATATCTATAAAAAATACTTTATGACGTATAAAAAATACTTTATGACGCCGAAGGTATAACCTTATTTTGCTGGATACTCATATAAAAATTGTGCACACATTAGCCCAATAAATTTTAAGAAAATGTTTCTTGAACATTAAAATTTTAAATAAGTGATTTTTAATAAAATGAGTTATCAATTATTTTATTATTTCTCTTAATCTAATTACTATTTTTTTTAGTATAATCTTAAAGTTCGAATTGTATATCTTTTTTATAATTTATATTAATTTTTTTGTTTATTCAACTTTTTGCTGAACTTATATGATTGAAGTGATTTGGCCATGGAAATCGATTAATGAAATGCTGTGACTCAAATGACTAATGAGCAGCTTAAAGCCTAAAACCCACCACCGCTCCTATCTTTATCGGGTTTTTCCAGAGACACTGCGAACGGCAGAGAGCCCCCTCTGAGGGTGAAGCCTTCTGAGCAGCTCTAGTAATCATATATTGCTCTTACTTCGTTATCTTCGCTTAGTGTCCTCCTTATCGGCTGAGATGTTTGCCTCAACGATCCTAACACCGTCTAAACTGAAAACTTGGCATTTCGTGTTAGTCCCACCAAACACCAGCATAGAAATCTTCCCAACTGGAAGCAGAAGAACATACAGGAGGAGCAGAGTGTCAGCTTATTCTAAATTAGCCCATCAAAGTTTCCGTCTTTACCTGAAATCGAACATTAGACCTATAGTGGCCACGAGGGTCAGTAATGGCGATGATGGCGGGTTTGGTGCTACCTCACAACAGTCTTCCCCTCCTCCTTCTGTACGTTATCAAGTACTCTTTTTCTGTTATGGGTTCTTGTTTCAATTGTTGACCATTTTAATGGCCTTTATGGAATTGCTATGTTCAGTAGTTGTAACATGCTAGGGAAACGATGGCTTTATTTTGTATTATCGGTGACACTGGGCAGTTTATTCTTTTTGAGTCCTAATGCTTGAGCACAAAGCTAGACAATTCCTAACCGAACTTACTTTAATGCTTTTCTGCTGGAAGAATGCGTTGATTAACAAGTGCATTATTGGCTTTTCTTTCCCTATGGTAATAAGGGTTGGATGTCACTTTCTGTCTTATGCGGATTTTACCATGAATTTCTGAGTTTTTCGTGGGGCCAAAGGTTTCCATCCCCTCTTATCCAGTGGTATACAGTAAAAGCAAGACTGATTGGCTCTTAAATATAGATATTGTTATGTTTTATCGTTAGGATGGGTTCGCTGAATTATATTTGAGATGCTGCTACTTGAGCATTTAGTTGTGTGAGAATTTGGATCATGATTAATTTTGATGGATGCCTATCTAGTGCATGCACTGAACTAGAGCATGGCATACCGTGTGATTTGTATGTCTTCAATCTTCATGCTCTATAATGTTATGTGGTATTTATATTCTTTTGGGCTTTGGTTTTGGCTGTGGTCATTTTTTAATTTCAGCACAGTCCATTTCGTACTGCTTTATATATGCCTTTGTTTTCAGGACATGGAAGAAGAGAAGAAGAGTACCTCTTCTGGCCTTGGTGACGGTTATGTGGCCTTGTTTGTTCGAATGTTAGGCTTAGATCATGATCCTCTTGATAGGGAACAGGCTATAACTGCTCTGTGGGAATATTCACTTGGCGGAAAGAAGTGTGTTGATACTTTAATGCAATTTCCTGGCTGTATCAATCTAACTGTGAACCTCCTTAGATCAGATTCTAGTTTAGCATGTGAAGCAGCTGCTGGCCTTTTGCGATCTCTATCTTCAGTCAATCTATACAGGAATTCAGTAGCAGAGAGTGGAGCAATAGAAGAGATAAATAGACTGCTGAGGCAGTCTTCCTTGGCACCTGAGGTATAGGAATAGGTATATTCCACTTGGATTTATCCATATTTCTTGCTGTAGAATATTGAGGAATATGTGGACATCGTTTCCATAGGTAAAGGAGCAGAGTATGAGTACATTGTGGAATTTATCTGTGGATGAGAAGCTCCGCCTTAAACTTGCAAATAGTGATTCCCTACCATTGATTATTAAGTACCTTGAAGACGAGGATGTAAAAGTGAAGGAAGCTGCGGGAGGCATATTGGCAAATTTAGCTTTGAGCCATGTTAACCACAGCATTTTGGTTGAAGCAGGTGTTATACCAAAATTGGTGAGACTTCCTTTGAGTTTACATAGTAATTAAAAGATGGTTATTTCTATAACATATTGGCATGACGTGCTGGTTTTACATGTATACTGGTAGAGGCATGTAAATCCAGTCAACATAAATTCGCTAAAATCCCATAAGAATATTGGAGGGTGGGGGTGATTGAAAGAATGGTAAGAAGAATGTCATATTTTCAGTGGGACTTAATTCTTGATGCTTACAAATTCCGGATTAATTTTCCGTGCAGGCAAAGTTCTTAACTTCTGATCTTGAAGGATCCAAAGTCATTAAAAAGGAAGCAAAAAGTGCGTTGCTGGAATTTGTTAAGGATGAATATTATAAAATTCTTCTTGTCGAGGAGGGTCTGGTTCCTGTGCCACTGATTGGTGCTGAGGCATACAAGTCATTCTCCCCTGATTTGCATTCATGGCCCAAATTTCCAGATGGTACAGAGATTGAACGGGCTTCTCCAAAACCTTCCCGTTCCACATATGGTGCATCAGAATTACTTGTTGGACTTAATATCGATGATAAGAGCGCTGACATAGAGGAGGCAAAAGTTAATGCGATTGAGGGACAGGCAGAACAACTATTGCTTGTTCGTATTGGAGCTGTAGAATGGGATTCTGAAAGCTCTGACAGGCAGCAACTTACACTTTTACCTTGGAAGTCTGGCATTGCTCGCTTGGCACTTATTCTAGAACTAGAAGATAAGTCTGCCATAAAAAGGGCTGCAGAATCAATAGCTGATGTATCTATCAATGAACATATGCGCATTGCATTCAAGGAGGCTGGAGCTGTTAAGCATTTAGTTCAGCTTTTGAATTGCGATGATGATGCTGTCAGATTGGCTGTAACTCAAGCTTTGGAGAGGTTGTCCACCAGGTAATTAAAATCCATTAAAATTTAGTTCCTATTTTAAATATTTCAGCAGTAAAGTTGTACATTTGTTATTGAGGAACATTGTCATCACTTATCCAAAACTTTGATCAGTCATCAGTTCATTGTTTTAGAAAATTATGGCATATAATGTGATTTTCTGACTAAAAAATGTTAAAAGATTGTATTACAGTGCTATTAAAAAGTGGCATCTGATGAGGACCTATCACCTAGAGGGTGAAAGAAGAGTCATATCAGTTATAAAAGGATGGGTTAATTTAGTGATTTTCTTTTAAAGGGAGAACTGGTCGCATCATGACTCATGAGTCAATCTTTTGAAAAAAAAAATGAAGTGAAAGAATTGACTTCAAATGGAAGTATTCAAAATCTAAACATAAAAATCATTATGAATGGGTGATTCGTTATTATTTAGTTTTACTTGGAATTATGGTTTAAGGATCACATTTGTGTAATCTTACTAGGTTATTCAGAGAATAATTCTCCAATGTTGCATAGAAGCCCAACTCAGCTTGTAGGCTATAATTTCTCTTTAATATTGAAAGATAAAACCTACTGCTAATAATGATTTTCACCAGCATGGGTGCATTAGATGCTGCCAATTTTGTGTAGATGTAAATATGCAGATCAAATTATACGGGGCCACTTTACTGTTTATGATATGCTCAATTGTTGATGTCACTTAATCATTTTTTTTGTTTATTAACACCAACAATTTTCAAATTAATTAGCATTATTGACTGATGACGTTTATTCATTCTTTAATACAAATAATTCTAAGTTCTGTTTTAGCAGCAACGGAGTCTGCCAGTATATTGAATCTGAGGGAGCGCTAAGTCCTTTAGTTAACGTTCTAAAATACTCAGAGATATCTGAAACTATTGCAGAAAAGGTATTTCTATTTGCTGTTAGAAAAATTATTTATGTTTGATAACTTAATTTTACCAGCATTCTGATGATGCTGTGGTGTTTTTCTACAGTCTTTGAATACAATTGCTCGCATACTAGACCCCAGTAAAGAGATGAAATTGAAGGTTTGTATCCCTGATCTTGCAGCAAATGTGGAGTACTTTTTTCTTTAATGACTATCAAGCACTGTTATTATTCCTTTTCAGTTTTATGATGAACCAATTAATGGATCTGGGAAGGCCTCAAGTGGAGTTCGAAATGGTGCTGTTTCGGCTAGCTCAAGTACCACTGAATATCCGATATCAAAGACCACTACCAGGTTAACTTCCCCTACCCCCCTCCTTAAACTTATACGAGTAATTTATTTCCTTCCCATATTTGTTGCTACCTTTTAGTTTTGGAAATTCCTACTTTTTGTTTATGTTAATTCCTGTACAGCTACAATCTGTTGTGATCATCGACCTTCTCTTCATATGTTCTACATAAATATAAGTGGAGGTTACTCTGCATTATTGTGTATACTTTGGTCATTCGTTCATGATTGATGTGGGACCAGTAGGGAGAAAGGCTAGTTTTGTCTTGTGGGTTGGGTGATGCATCTTATTTTTCCCAAGGTCTTAGCCTAAGAGAGGACTAGGATTTCTTGACGCAGTATATAATTTCCTGGATTGACTCTTTTGAAATATTAATACAATGAATAAACTACACTAGCTTCCTGCGAAGTTTGTCTAAATTACACTTTGTACACGGAGAAATGAACTTATAGCTTCAAGCGATCTGTGTACGCTTCAATCCTTCCCTCTTGCCAGTACATATATTACGTACAAGACATCGGTTACAAAGCTAGTTTTTGTAATTAGAGTGGTGATTAACTAACTGCTAGTTCTATGAAACAATAACTCTCTTGTTTTCAAACATTGTAGCCAGCTCCTCTCTAATTTATTTTCTATTAACCAGGTTCAATTTCAGCACGTGGTTCCAAAGAGAATATTATTACTTGATTGTATTGTTTTATTAGGAATACAATCACAGTTTTATGGACCTCAAGGAGGCTAGCGTAATTTAGTCCAATATAATTTATTTTTTCCATTACTGATATGATTCGATAAAATATTTCAGGAATGATGTACTGGATTCTGCTTTTGTTGCCCGCCTTGTTGAGATTCTGAAGTCCTCTTCTCCCAGTTTACAAGCAAAAGCTGCTTCAATTCTCGAGTTTGTTGCATTGACTGACCCAACTATGGTCTCTACTATATATGTAGATATTGAATCTGCTCTCGATGAAGTCTTTCAGCAAAAAATTTTGAGAATTTCAGGTTTAAATTTCTACTCTGTAAGGATTGACTATAGAAAATCATTATCTGTTGTTTAGTGCTTTGTTTTCTTATATAATATAGTTAATAGTTATATTTATTTTCTCACTCCTAAACTCATTTGTATCTAGAGATTTGACTTCCACAAGATTTACAATGCTGCAGGTGGAGAACCTGATGTAGAAGATCAGGTTTCAGAAGCATACCCGATAGAAGTTGAAGAAGCCGGACTTGCCATATCAGCAGCATCCCGGTTAATGACAAGACTACTTGACTATCAGCATTTTCGCGACAAAGTAAACTCCTCCCATTTCATCGGCTTGCTCCGAAAAATCCTCAAGTCTTGTATACCTCTCCACACCAAAGACTGGGTGGCTGCTTGCCTAGTTAAACTCAGCCCTCTCTCCAGTGACAACCCAAGTCTTGACCCAATCAATGTGGAAGTTACAGTTTATGAGACAATCCCAAGACTCGTAGAACAGATTAAAACTTCCTTCTCCCTGGAAGCACAGGAATCTGCTGTTGTAGAACTGAACAGAATAATATCTGAAGAAGCGGTTCATTTTGCTAGAGCTATTGTATCAGAGGGAGCAATTTATCCATTGGTGAAGCTGATAGAAGACGGAAGTGAAAGGGCCATTGAAGCAGGATTGGCCATATTGTATAATCTAAGCATGGACTCTAAGAACCATTCATTGATTGTGGCTGCTGGGGCTGCCCCTGTATTGAGAAGGATTGTGCTCTCACAAAGGCCTCAATGGGAAAAGGCACTTCATTTACTCAGGAATTTGCCTACTTGATCATGGATGGGTTTCAAGCTTAACAAGTCGTCAAATGATTTTTCTTGTAATGGATTATTATTTTATAATTTTGTAAGATTAAAACCTTTATACCAGTAGTTGACATAATGAATATGTAGTTACCAATGAATTACTGCAATATGTATTTTTAAAATAAGCCATCTTTATCTTTTAAATAAATCCTTGTTAACAGTGTGTAGCCAAACCTTTTCTTTCTTTCCTCTTCAACATCTTAAGGGCGCGAGGCTCAACCTTTTCTCTTTTTCCTCTACAACATCTTTGAGACTCCAGATTGTATCTTTTATCCACTTGCCTGTCTTTGATTTCTACATATCTTAATTCAGGCTTCTCTTACCCTCCATGATTTGAAATCAACAACTTGCTGTCTAGCAGCTTTATAGAAATCAGATATTGGCAAGTGGATAAAAGATACAGTAACAAAGATGTTGGAAAGGAAGGAGAGAGAGGGTCGATTACATGGTTAACAATGATATATTTAAAATATGACTATAGATTTTAAGATATATTTAAAAGATAATGACGATATATTTTAAAGATACATATGAAAGTAATTCATCGTAAACGGGATATTAATTATATCAGTATTAGATTTTCTCTTTAAAATTAAAGGGTAAAAAAAGAAATCATGTGTATCAACTAACGAAGTATATTTGTTTTTTGGCCTGAAAAGTATATTTGTTCTTGTACATTAAAAAATACTAATAATTTTGGCAACTAGCCTGTGCTTCTAAAATTTACTTGCTCAGAAAATGGTAACCCGATGAAAAAAATTAATCGTATTTGACGAAAAAAGAAAAGGAAAAATTTCTGAAAAACACAATAAAAATGAGAAAAAATAAATTAGTTCTGTGAATTTATCACGTTAGAACGGAAAGAGGAATCTAAGATTTTCAATTCTAAATGACCAAAATGTCTTGAATTGAGGGAACAAGTTTATGGGGTCCATAATAACATATGTATTTATATTAATAACATTATATGTTATATTAACAACTTGATTTTTATGTTTAATAGCTTCATATCTCTAAAACTAAAAATAATTTTTTAGGCACAAATTTTAGGAGTCAATAAATAATATATATATTTATATTAAAAACATCATATGTTACATTAACGTCTTTATTTTCATGTTTTACAACTTCATATCCCAACAATCAAGGATAATTTTGAGGTATAAATTTCAGGGGTTAATAACCATATATGTATCTATATTAACAATATCATATTTTACATTAACGAACGACTTGCTTTCATGTTTCACAATTTCATATACTAAAAATTAAGGATAATTTTGACGATACAATTTTTAAAGGTCAATAACAATTAACAACATTATATTTAAAATTTCTAACTTCACATTCATGTTTTACAACTTAACTCAAACCAATTTAGTTAATTGGTTAGAATTGAAAATTTCATATTCCTATTTCATTTTCACCTGAGATGTGATAAATTCACAGCAACAATGTATATGTTTTTTCATTTTTAATTATATTTTTCTAAGTTTTTTTTCCCCCAAAAAAGTCTGAAGATATTTTGTGGGTCTATTGCTCCATATCTTATCCATCTTATATCTGTGTGGAACGTTTTACATGGCGCGAAGTTATGTGATACCCGCCATGTTTTGCTTATCTAACACTTCCGCCATAACCAAAACTGTTGCTCAAGCCAACCTTCCCGAAAGCGATTCATCTTCTCCGCCCGTACGAAGCAATGATCCCAAACCTCCACGTCTCTCCGCAAAAACCACCACTTTACCCCTAAAGAAGCGCAACCGTTCTCCGCCTCGGCCCACGGTGGTCCAAATCGAACGCATTGTCGGCGCCGGAAGCTTCCGTGACGGCCAACCAGCGTTTGTTCTTCTTCCCTTGACTTCTAGGCAGAGCTGGACTGTTTGATTGCTGAACAATTGAGCATCGTATTATTTCCATGTGGTTTAATTCATCCTTATTATAAATGCATATACATGTGTGTGTGATTCTGGGTTTTTTATTTTATAATAAATAGTGATCCGGACGTGAGGAAGTCTGTATTTGACTTGTTCTTGGGCAAGAAATTTGAGGGACCGGTGGAGAAGAAGCTGCGGGAGACTGGAGAGTGGCTAGTTAACAATACCGAGCAAAATTTTCGTTCTTCCGGTAACAAGAGGCTGTGATTTTTGTTTTATTTTAGGTGATAACTTTGAGATTTTATGATTTGGGTGCTGGTGAGCGAGAAAAGTTCCAAAAAAGAAAGTGTCATACTTTTACTTATAGGACTAAACTCTGGTATTCGTTGAACTCATGAGGTCGTTAAGTCTTGAGTTTGGATTTAAATGCTTGAGCTGAGGGCTGAGGCATAAATGCTAAGTAAACAAACAGCTTTATATAGTTTGTTTTGTTTAGATCAGCAAATCTGGTAAATGTTGCGAGTTTACTAGAAAAGAATGTTTTTGAATTTTACTTAGACATGGATTGCCGAGAACACTGGCGGAACCAGAAAATTTTTTTAGTCCGGGCCAAAAGATAAACATATTGAACTACTCCTTTTGGTTCTTATTATAAGGCTTTAACTAACAAGTATATTTAGTCTTTTTTATAAGACACTTGTTTGTTTCCAAAAAGTATTAAATATTTTTTTTCCATGTATACCCATAATTAAAAAGGGTATTGAGTGAGAGTTATAATTAATACGATATTAGAGTTTAATCTAATTAGTATTTTTTTTTGCTCAGAATTAATCTAATTAGTATAGATAATATTGAAAATTATTTAAAGTTTAGGACATATTTAACGACTTTAACTATTTTTATTGACTTGTGAGAATTTTTAGTTGGTGACTTATAATAAGGACCAATAGAGTATTTACTAAATAGTATCACATGACATTAAAAATAAAATAAATAATAACTGACAATTATAAATCAAAACAAGATATAAGATGATATTAATATTTTCGGTAGATATCTCAAACAAGAATTTTACTTTCCTCTCATAGCCCAATGAGTAATAAACCAAACATTATCTTTATAGAGAAAATAAAAAATTAGTTAGGGCCAAATTATGGGCCAAATAAAATATCATATAATAAATACATATATCTATTAACAAATTTTAGAATGTCAGTTCGGGCCAGCTGGGGCCAAGCCCCAACTGGCCAGAGAGTGGGTCCGCCATTGGCCGGGAATATCAATCAAAACTTGTGCTTATTGAATTGCTGGAAATGACTTCCGTTTATTTGTGGGACTTTAGTGTCAATGAGCAGTTTCAAATCTACAACAAGGACATGAAGGTGTGTATAACGGTCCAAGCTTGGTGTGAAAAGAAGGTAGGAAGAGGGAAGAAAAGGAGAGAATAAGAGAGAAGAGTGGGGAGTGAGAGAATTAGAAAACAGAGGAATCACATTTCCATATTCCAAAGTCTATTACAAGTAGACCCCAATCACTTTATTTACAGTATCATTAGCTGGCTAACTAATCTGTAACAAACATACCAACCCCCATAACTACCCTTATATCTATGATTTCTTGCGCATCATAACTTCTTCTTTGTTTCATGCATATATGTGTGTAGGGAAGCCAATTGGGTAGATCAATATAGAGTTGTGGATTTGCAGAGAAAATTCAGGATCCAAACATCATATTGGAATTATATGTAATGTGAGGTTATATTCTATGTAACTATTGGTAAGTGAATTGTGTGTGATTCATTTGTTTCATTGTTTGTGAATTGGTTGCAGGGAAAAGGATTCTGTTTTTTGTGTTGCAGTGGATACTGCCTATTTGGGCCATGTCACTCCTAATAGCTTCCGGGGCAATCAAGTTACCATTCAACTCTCCTTTTCTTGATGACTTGATCATGTGATCTATATGTATATATAAAGTTCTCAACTTGTAGCACATTACAGAGTCTTCCAAACTTTTGGGAGAAGTTGTTCTTCTCTCTCGTGCAAACAAAGCTTCACTTTAAATTGTATCAAAATAAAAAACGTTAACAAAGACACTTAGTCTAGGGGTAAAGGTGTAAAAATGTTTATGGGCTTTGCCCTCAGTAACGCCCAGCACCATGTACTTTTTTTGGGGTAAAAGTACCAACGTGGTTATAATATAAGAGCAAAAGTCACACTTCTGTTAAGAGACATTAAGTTTGACCGTTAAAAAAGGTTAACTAATAGAGCTGATGTGGACAACCAAGTGGAAGGTGAAATGCTGACTAGGAAAAATTCAGACGGCCACGTCACAAATTCTAAAAGCCAACATGAGAACCTGAGATCGAGATCGATGATTTTTGGTCCAACTAAAGAAGTGAAAACACGAACCCTAAAACACTGATCCTGAGATCGAGATCAAGGGACGAAGGAAAGTCTCTGGGAGCAGTTCGAGCAAGGAAGAAAACTGAGTGAGAGAGGAAGAAAAAGGTGAGCAAGGGGTCAACTAGAATCGAATCAGGAGGAATTTGTGAGCGAGGGTTCTTCACAGTTGCAGTTGAGAAAACCCAGATTGAGTTCCGAACCTTGAAGGCCAGCGGCAAGAACCCAGATCTCGGCATTTGCAGTTGCAGTTGAGAAAACCCAGATCTCTGATTTGCTCACCTCCACCATCTCCCTCTTACTGCCGTAGTAGATGATGATGCTACGATTATGCAACTGTGAAGAACCCTCGCTCAACAAGGTTTGATTGATTACAATCCCGTGACCCAGCAAGGTTTGATTGATTACATTTCGATTACATTTTCTCTTCATTTCAATTACATTTCTGGGTTTTTTGAAGATTTGATTTATGACCATGGGAAGTCAAATTTCTGGTTTCGAAAAATGGATTGTCTGAATTTTTGTTCCCCTTTCTCTTCATTTCCATTATGTTTCTGGGTTTTCTGGATGGATTGGTTTGGTTACGGAAATATATGGGTATCACGTTTTTGTTCCCCTTTCTCTTCATTTCCATTATGTTTTTTGGGTTTTCTGGATGGATTGGTTTGGTTGCGGAAATATATGGGTATCGTGTTTCAGTGGCTGGAATAGTTTGATTGATGAATATGAGAATAAATGTGCGAATAAGCAATCCAACACCTGTGCGTCGAGCATTTCATCTAGTGTGATAAGTTTAATTTTGATAAGTTTGTTCTAGGTTAGGTTAAAGTTTTGCCTTTCTTCTTCATTATCTTCTTGCCGAAGATGGAGAAATTGACGCTTGCCTGTGAAAGAGGGAATTGGGCTGAGAGTGGAGGGGGGAATGAGATCTGGTGACGTGGACCTAAGATGGGCTTATATGGATCATCCACGTCAGCATTGTTGGTCAAAATTTGAATTTTAACAGTCAAGGTCTGGTTTTTAACTACAGATGAAATTTTTGCTCCACTTTCTTAACCATGTTGGTACTTTTGCCTCCAAAAAAAAAAAAACATATGATGCTGGGCACTCCTGAGGGTAAAGCCCATGGACATTTTTGCACCTTTACCCCTTAGTCTAGTGATATAAGATGTGCCTTTTGCGGCACTATGTATGGGGTTCATTTCTCACCTTAGGCAATATGACTTTCGTCTAAACTGAAAAAAACATAATTACATAATATTCTGAGAAGTGGGGATCGGAGGCAGAAAATAATGGAATCAGATCTATTAACAATATATGCTCAAAATATGCACTTCTGGCTTCCATGACAAATGATGATCCCTTGCGTACACTCCTAAACTTGCTTCAACAGAGTTAACTTGTGTTTTGAAGGCTGGGTCAGGCCACTACTTTCTCTTGTCCTTATCATAAGACATTAATTAGTAAATGTATATGATCTTTTTCATAAAGCGCTTACTTGTTTTCAAGGAATATTAATTTATTTTCTTATGTATGCCCATAAGTAATTAGGGTAGTTGGTGGGGGCAATAAAAATAATAATATAATATTAGAACTTACTATAATCAGTAGTATTGAAAATTATTTAAATTTTACAACAATTTTATTGATTTTAACTGTTTTTATTGGTTTGTGAGAATTATTACTTGATACCTTATAATAAAAACTGGAGAGGACACTATTCAACTACTTTATGGACTCATCGTAATTAACGATTATAAATGTTTCATGCACCGAAAGGTAAAATCCTAGGCATCATCATCCTTACAATAAATGGCATAATTATTATTATTATTTGTCCTCATTTGAAAGAAAAAAATACATAGACGAAGGAGAAAGCAAAATTTATTTTGTTAAGAAAAAGATTGTCCTCCAATTAATGTCAATTTATTTTAGATCTCGACTATCTCTACTTAATGCCCTTTATTTCACAGGAATATTGTTTTTTGACCTTCAACAGGAATATTATTATTGAAAATTAAGCAATAACTATATTTTAAAACTGGAAAATGGTTAAACAGCAAATCCATCCCAGAAGTGTACTCTTAAGAGCAATATTGCTCTAAAAGTTTTTTTAAGTTCAATGTTATATTAGAAATTTAAAAATGTAGTAATATTACTCTTTTCAATTTAAAACCTGACGTTGACTGTTAATTTTTTAACAATAAAAGGCGACATTGCTACGTGTTGAGACTTTCAAGCTGACATTGAATATTACTCTTAAACGTATATTTCAAGACGAATTTACTAATTAAGCCTTTAAAATTTGAAATATAACATGTATTTATTGACAAAATTATAATCCATATCAAAGCAAATGAACTAGGACAAAGAAAGTTTTTTTTTTTAAAAAAAAAACAACAACAACAACAGCGAGAATGACCTAATGGTTATAGGGAAAATTCATTTTGGGGCCTTGTAAGAAAAAAAAATCCAAAAAATGTTCCAAGATTATAAAAATACTAGAAAAGATCTAAGTCTTTTTTAGTATTTTTAGAATCTTGAAACCTTTTTTTTAATTTTTTTTTTTTTTACAAAGGCCTCAAGATGGATTTTCTCATGAATATATTGTTATATTTAACTACTAACATTGATTTCTCCCCCACATGACACATGACGGACGAATTTACATTCATTACCAGGTATCCAATCATCCAAACTTACTCCCAAATGTTAATTACACGGTATTTTTTTTTTTTTGATCAATCAAAAAATAAGAATTATATGTAGCTCAAAATTAATTGATCAATATAAAATAATTAGTACTTAATTTCTAGATTAAAATAATGATTAACCCTTTAATGAAATACTACTTATCAATGATGACTGGATCAACATAAAGAAAACAGAGAAAAATGTTAATTAAAAGGTCGAGGATTGATGATGACGCACAGCGAGGTAGGGGCCGCCAAAAACCCAAGGTTGGAATTCTTTGCCCCATTGTGAAGAAAATTACGCAAACAAATACTAGATTGAAACGATGCCAAGCCGCTCTAATTCCATCATATCTCTGTGATTAGATTCTTCTCTTCTCTCTCCTCCCCTGAATTGCTACAATATCCATATTATACACACAGAAATTCGAGGGCTGAGTACCACCTGTAACGTGACTCAGGGGTAGAGATTGAGTGAGAGAGATCGGCGCTCAGGATTCAGAAATGGGTACGCTTCAGACTTGGAGAAAAGCTTATGGTGCCCTCAAAGATTCTACCAAAGTTGGTCTTGCCCATGTCAACAGCGATTATGCGGTATTCAGACAATTGTTCATATTCTAAATATAGATTGTTCCGATGGACCGATGCCTCAAAGTTCTTGTTCATTTGATTTCATGTCTTCTTCCAAATTTCTTATGTGGGCATGGCTCAATTGGTTCCTATTTATAGGATTTGGAGGTTGCCATAGTCAAAGCCACGAACCACGTTGAATGCCCTCCCAAGGAGAGACACCTTAGAAGTAATTCATCAGTATTTGTCGATCCAAATTGTTCTTCTAGGTTTTAGATTCATTGTGTAAGGAATGAGAAAATTGCTTTTTTATTCGTGTTCTATGCAGAAATTCTACTTGCCACGTCTGCTATTCGACCCCGAGCTGATGTTGCTTACTGCATTCATGCACTGGCCCGTCGATTGTCCAAGACACGAAATTGGACGGTATTTCCATTTGTTGTCAGATTCAATTGATGTGATGAACTTGTCGAACTGGGAATTGCAATTAATGATTTAATTTGAACACGGAATAACTTGTTTATATGCATTTCGTTGAACGTAAGCATTTCTGGTTTGTGTCTGCCGGATCTTACCTTAGAAGTTGATGAGATCCACATAACTACTCTGCCTAAGCATTACAAAATTGTTTTTCAACCAAATTTACCTATGCCTGCTCACATATATCTCTTGCTTTAAAGTTTGGTTTCACTCTATTTCCAAGTTCAAACCCATGTAACTGAATTTTTAGTATGTGCTTTAAACCCATGTTATAATGTAGCTAGTTTCATACTTATGAATCACCCGAGACACATTCATAACTGTTTAGCTTATGAACACATCAACTGTCAAAAAATTTAATTTCAACAATATGGTGTACAAGGAAACGCTATTTTTGTGGGGGTAGGGGGTGTTTCAGTTTGCTTTTGTTAGCTTGTCATTGTTAGTTGGTTTTACATTATATTGGGGCTTTTACAGGGACTACACCTGGTTCTAGGCAATGTCTTTCAGGGATTATTTGATGTTATTACTCGTGATAGCTATCTGGTGACTTTTTAGCAGTTAGATAAACTAATCTTTTACTTCATCTTGTCTTGTTAACAGGTGGCACTAAAAACACTGATAGTCATCCATAGGCTATTAAGAGAGAGTGATCCTACTTTTAAAGAAGAATTTCTTAATTTCTCCCAAAGAGGACGCATTCTCCAACTTTCTAATTTTAAGGATGATTCTAGCCCAATTGGTAATTACTGATTGCCTTATCCTGCTTATTAATTTCTTTTTTTTCCAGAATGTCTGTTTTGGTTCTAGTTTCTGGCTTTTATTAGGTGTTTGTAGACTTCTGACTCTGATACTTGCTCAATTTCAAAATCAAGTTATATAATACTTCTGACCCTGATTTTATTGTCTTGCAGCTTGGGATTGCTCTGCTTGGGTACGCACTTATGCATTGTTTCTGGAAGAGAAGCTTGAATGTTTTCGGGTTTTGAAGTATGATGTTGAAGCTGAACGTCTTCCCAAGCCTGCCCAAGGACAGGAAGGGCAGGAGAAGGTATTTAAATTCATGAAACAATGACTATACTTGTATGCAATAAACTTTTTACTACTAAAATGTGTGCCCTTTTATAACATTACTTTCTTCTATTGAACTAATTTTTGTTTTTGAAGAGTTTTCATGTTTTGTTGTTTTTGGAGCAGGGTTACAGCAGGACAAGAGATCTGGAAAGTGAAGAACTATTGGAGCAGTTGCCTGCTTTACAGCAGCTTCTCTATCGGCTTATTGGTTGCAAGGTGATGTTGTGAGATATGTGTATGGTGTTATTTCCTTTTCTTCTGGATTTTTACATATTGATAGAACTACTGTTAACTTTATGCTATTTTATGTCATATTATCTTTTTCAAGTAACACAAACTGATTGTATGCTGCAACTTCACAGCCAGAAGGAGCGGCTTTCAGCAATTATGTGATACAATATGCTCTAGCTCTGGTATGTCTTGATCTTCTTTGTATAAACCTACTTGTTACTGATGTCTCTAGCTCTGTTAACATAACTCTTTTGTGCATTCATCAGTTACTGATGTCTCTACTCCGGAATGTTGGGCTCTTAATTTGGGTTTTTTCATTGTAGGAATTAAGTTTCAATCATGTGCTGAAATATTTTGTTTATGATAGATTCAGCAGTTGTGCTGACAATTTGTATCTTTGTATAAAGGGTGAGGGTCCCTTGTTTGTAGTTTAAATTTGAACTGATGCTCTTTTGCAGATTTTGTTGCATTTTTTTTTATCATACGTCTAGTTGGTGAGATGTTTAACCTTTTGATTTTGTTATGTCTTAAGGTTATATGTGCAGATTTTCTATTTCATTTTACATTGATTTTAACTGCTATTGATATGGTTTTTATGTGCATCTCAGGTACTGAAAGAGAGCTTCAAGATTTATTGTGCTGTTAATGATGGAATCATCAATCTTGTTGATAAGGTAAACTATTTTGTGGTTATTTATAAAATAATTCTCAAGGGTTTTTGAAATGTAATTATCTCTTCGTTACCTGGTAGTTTTTTGAGATGCCGAGACATGAAGCTATCAAAGCCCTTGAAATCTACAGACGTGCTGGCCAGCAGGTGATTATTGCCATTACTATTATGATGATGATGTTATCAAACATGTTGCCACTATGCTTTTGTGCAACAAAGTGCAATGCTTTTGCAATTTCATTTTCAAAGACATTGTACTGAATAGTTTGAGTTGGAACAGGCAGCAAATTTATCTGACTTCTATGAAGTATGCAAAGGTTTAGAACTTGCTCGGAATTTTCAGTTTCCTGTCCTAAGAGAGGTATGTGATTTTTTTGCAGTGACTTCATTCTCTGATTTCTGAAGTTCTCTTAATTTCGTCCTCATTTTGTTCCAATTATTGCAATTTTAACCATTTCAGCCTCCTCAATCTTTTCTTGCGACCATGGATGAGTACATAAGAGAGGCACCACGAGTGGTGACTGTGCCAACTGAGCCATTGGTTAGTACATTGCATGTCATGTTTAGAGAGCTTAATTGTCTTATTTTTCTCATTATATAGCGTGTGAATATTATGGTTTCTGTTGACACTGACCTGATGCCATTAATTTATATTTATCACTGCAATATTTCTCATACAAAACTAATTCTTTTTCTTTATCTACAGCTTCAGTTGACATATAGACCAGAGGAAGAAGTTCCTGCAATTGAAGACGGTAAAGTATCTGTTGAAGAGGACAAGCCGTCAGTGCCTGCAGATGATGTTGTCTCCCATTCTGAGGCTGTTCCCCCTCCTCCGCTTCCATCTCAAAACAATTTTGACACTGGAGACTTACTGGTAAGTTATTTGTTCCAGATTTAATATTCCAGGTCATTCGTCTAGTGTATTTACCTTGTTCATATCGTGGCTGCAGGGTTTGAATGACACTGCACCTGATGCATCATCAATAGAGGAAAGAAATGCTCTTGCCCTAGCCATAGTACCTGCAGAAAATGGCTAGTATTTATTGGTTTTTATGTTTTTTCTGCAATACTTGGGATGGTTTCTTGGAATTTTGGTCACCTAATTAATGTGACTATTTTGTTCATGTTAGGCACAACATCTGGTTTTGAATCTAGTACGACTCAAGCAAAAGATTTTGATCCAACTGGATGGGAGCTTGCTTTGGTTTCCACTCCGAGTAGCAATATTTCTTCAGTCAATGAAAGACAATTGGTGAGTCTTCAGATGTCCTTTGTAGGCTTTTAATATAAATCAATTGAAATTGGTGCAATATGTAATTGAATATTACACTACTGAATGAGTTTGTATGGGATAAAATCCATGGTTGGAAAAGACCAAATTGCATATTCTCTATGATATTAGGGCTCTCTTGTAGGTCTGTTTTAAGGTTGCTGCCTTGACCTATTTCCAATGTAGTTTTTTAACAAGTGAATTTAGTGAGGTTGCCTCCCATTCCTACGTAGGTGGTATGTGCATTAAGTATTACTTTCTCTTACCATTATTATAGCATTAGCAAGTTTTTCATCTTGATGAATGGTTTTCCCCTCCGCAAAAAACAATCATTTGATAAAAAGGAGATTAGGTGTTGACTTGTTTATTGTTTGATGATGAGAATAATACATGTCTTCCTTCGCTTAGCTGTTTCAACATTGTATTTTTCATTGAATGTCAGGCTGGTGGAATGGACTCGCTCACTCTTAACAGCTTATACGATGAAGCAGCATATAGAGCACAGCAGCCAGTGTATGGTGCACCGGCTCCAAATCCATTTGAGGTTCAAGATCCATTTTCTTTCTCAAGCAGCATCCCTCCTCCTACTGCTGTCCAAATGGCAGCGATGTCTCAGCAGCAAACAAATCCATTTGGTCCATTCCAACCTTTTCAGCCTCAGCCACAGCCACAGCAGCAGCATCTGTTGATGAGCGCCACAAATCCTTTTGGGGATGCAGGATTTGGGGCGTTTCCTGTGAATCCTGTTTCTCATCCACAGAACAACAACAATCCATTTGGTAACCCTGGCTTGCTATGAGAACACTTTTTGTAGAATGCAATGTATTTAGTCAATGAAGCTGGTTCGCTGCCTTCGGAAGTGAGTAAAATTGGTTTACTTGTTTGCTAGATAGATAGATGGTTTTTTGGAAGACAGTCAGACATGTTTGTCATGTAAAATGGAGACAACTCTAAGAATGTCACAGCCAGTCAGCCATTTTATAATGCACTGACTGCTGGGAATTCTTACTTCCTAGTTTTTTTTAATACCCTTAAATACATGCATGCTCAAGTATTCATATTCTGGTAAATTCCTAGATAGACTTGGTCACAGAAAGATAAAAGAAATTAATTTAAGATACTGAACTTTTCTTTGGCAGTCTATCTTTGGCACAAGGACAAGTTTACCAGTTAAATTCATTGTTGACTTGGCTCATTTTATTTTATTTTTCTGTAGAGAGTGAAAGCTTTTGGGTAGACCTGATCTAGTGGAAGTTAGTACAAGCCATGAAAATTTTGTTGAGACGAAGTCAATTAGATTGTTTCTGTCACGTGGGTAAAATTGGGGGAAATACATGATTGCTGCTGTATCGAAAAGTTTCATATTTGACATATTGAAACTAAAGCCAGGGAGAAGAACAAAAGGGAATGGAGATGTGGCAGCCTGAGTGATGGCTTTGCTCATGTTAAGAGCATGTGTAGGTGTCAGTGTCGTACGATTCAGAACAGATGGTGTCATATAATGTCAGTAACAAATATGGATGATGTTTGTGACTTTGTGTGACATGTCAGAACTGAAGTTATCCACTAGGGCTCCTTTGAAAAAGAAGGACCCTGTTTTTTCAAGGAGGGCACATGCATGGCCAAGTCGAAAGGTAAAGAGGGACCATTGCCTCAAGTTCTGGATCAAGTAGTTCAGGCCTTCAGGGCATGCCTGCCTATTCGCTAACCAGTAGTTGACAATTGTTACCTCCCCTGTCCCCATTCGCTAGAGAGAGAAGGGGGGGGGGGTATTTACAAGAAGGAAGTGTGGGAGAGGGTGAAGAAAAGGCAGTGAGTATTAAAGTCTTGCCCCACATATGCCTCCCTCACACTTTGGTTCCTCATCATTACTATCACTCTATTAAGAGATTGCCCGATTACCAGCAACGATTGGCCCAGTTGGTAAATGGATTCGCTCATAACCATGGGATTATGAGTTTAAATCTAATCAAGGTAAAGACCTTATTTATAGTGATCTGTAAGTATAACTATAAACTTTTTTTTAGACAGAAGGTATGCATTAGCCTTAATAAGCTCTTGAGACCCAACTAAACTTTTATTGTATGAAAAATTGCTAGATTTTAATTATTGAATAAATAAATAGATGAATTTTGTAAGCACGTTGAATATGAATTCTAAAAAAAAAAATCCCTATAAATAATATTTGATCTTTTCTTGATTTTGTTGTAAAGTTTTATATTTTGTAGTGATATATTTTAAAAGTTGTTAGTTTTATTAAAAACTTAAATATGAGACAAATAGATATATACTTTTATTTTGTCATTTTATCATATTCTAAAAGTTAACTTTTTTTAAATATTAAGAAGATAAAACTAAATAATTTAAAAACGAAACAGAGATAGAGAGGATTAAATTGAATTGAATTATCTACAAATCTGAAATGCTAAAATTCATTCGTAAATAATTTATCTTTTGTTATGAAACTGAAGGAATTTTAGAGAGAAGTCAGAGGAAATTCTAGAGAGATGAAATCCATTCAGATTCAATGAATAGTTACAGGAGACCTCTATTTATAGAGGGATACAAATAGTAAATTACTATGCATATTACTATACGTGGGTCCCATATCATCTTGTAATATTTGGAGATCGGGAGTCAATGGACATCCACATAATCAGTATATTTATAACACTCCCCCTTGGATGTCCATTATGAATGTGTCTCGTTAAAAACTTTAACTAGGAAAAACCCAGTGGGAAAAAAAAACCTAGCCAAAGAAAAGAGTACATCATTCATTGATACACTATTCAGTACTGCCTCATTAAAAACCTTTCTAGGAAAACCCAGTGGGACAAAACCTAGATAAGGGAAAAAGAGTACAGCGTGTATCGTCTCCCCCTCTTGATTACATCAGACTTGCTCCCCCTGATGACCACATTGCTTCAATATCATTCTGAACATATCATCCTTTCTATTATCAAATATTCTGTTAGAAACGCCCAATTTGATTGTTCATTATATACCTGCAAGATCTAAATCTGTCAAGTAAAGTCATAATAATCTTTTCATAAATATATATGTGCATATAGAAATTCAATAAATGTTTATTCAGATAATGATGCTATATGCACTATCATCTTGAGTCCTTTTGGGACATATGTGTTTCTGGCGCCTCATGTGCTTCTAGCACATACAAATATATTGTGGCTCATGATTATCATTCATTGCAGCATATGCTATCATAGATATTATTAACATCGACTTCATTTTCAGTCCCATCGGATTTCATTCATAATTTATTGAGATCTCATTATATTCACATATATTAGGTACCTAGGTCTCTCTTAGACCACAATACACTTTTCTTGTAATATCTCTTCTGGAGATAACATCTCATCAAAAGATAACTCTTCTGAAGCTTTACTTAATTATCCTCGACTTGATCATCTATATTTTATAGCTCCTTTTCTCTTTCGAGGATTTTTATCTTTATAACCGATGGACCAGCAACGCTTCAGGCGTACTTTATAACAATTCATATAGGAGCATTTGCAGTTGGGACATGTGACTTTGTCACTTTAGGTCAGTAAATGCTTTTAGCATTTGATTAGCTAAAATCTGCAAATGAATTATCTTTTAAACTTTTAGTGCACATTTCTTTGTATGAGGACCAATATGAGCCAATGATAATTCATTTCACTTTATCTTTACCCAATCTGCTTATTTTTCTCCCCCTCATCAAATCATCAATTTTCTTTGTATATCCATCTATGTGCATTGTAATAGATAAATAATCATTACACATTTAAAACATTTCAAGATGGAATTAATCTGGCTCCTGACCAAAAGCCAATTATACGGGGAGAATTCTGTTGGCTTATATAATTGCTGCAAATATACACAACATATAAATTTTGTTCTCATAATCATTGATCTATCCATTCATGGATACTTTAATACATTATTTCTGGATCATTCAATCTGGAAATTGCGCGCATAATATATTGCAAACTTCTGGTTGCAAACATCACTGCAAACTTTGCAAATTTATAATCTCATATGTAAACTTTCAATTTGATATATTTCCAGAGATCCATTTCCAATAATTAATTCTATCTGAGAACATGCAGCACATAATATATGACTCGGATGATCAAACAAGTCATGCCAACATTTCATATGATTTATCATCAAATCTAATATTCATTTTAGGGGAATCAACATAGAAACATTCACAAAGAATTATCACATAAATATTCACACTTGATATATATCATTATCATTCTCCCCCTCAAGTGTGAGACCTTAAAAATTAATTTATGGAATTTCCATACAATATTCCATGATAATAGCATATATGATATCTATTTCATTAAAATTCCACATATTTCTAAATGCATTATCAATGCATAATTTTGTTACTTCTGGTAACAAAATTTCCATTTTTCAGAATCAACAAACAAATATATATTAAATACAAAATCATCAGGTGTATCTTTGCAGATTCACGAGCGCAATACTGTGTAATCACAGGCACATCACTGTGGAATCACAGGCGCGACAACTCAGATTGTCGTATACATATAAAGTCAAAAAGATTCCAGGCTCGTGCTTTATAGGGAGCAAATCCGAGGCACATCACTGTGGAATCACAGGCGCGACAACTCAGATTGTCGTATACATATAAAGTCAAAAAGATTCCAGGCTCGTGCTTTATATGGAGCAAATCTGTAGAGATTTAACAGGACTATGCAAATCTGCAGAGATTCAATAGGATTTAATTCAACTATAAATAGAGGAAGGCAAACGAACATGCCTCACAAACACTCAAGCATCTGATAATATCAACTACCAGATACTCACACATATTTCTCTAAATTCTATTGCCATGGCAGGACCAAGCAGTTTTATCCCAGTTTCTGATACATCCGAAACAGCATTACTTGATGCTTTGTTGTATGATGATCAGCATAACATGTCATTTACTTCTTTGTTATCTCCTAATCCCTTTGAAATGTTTATTCCTCCTTCTACTATTCCTCCATCTGCTTCAAATGTACCTACTTCTCCCCCTAGAACAAATGTTCTTCCTCAATCTACAAGGATTGAAGGTACAACTGAAGCAGGTTCATCAAGGAGGCCTGTTAAGAGGTGTAGAACTATGGCAGAACTAATGGAGTCTACCAATCCAGTTCAGCCAATAGTGTCGGCAGTTAATCAACCAGCATTCACTAGCCAGCAAACTATCATCAGTTTGCCAGCAACAACCAGCCCGACAACAACAATCAGCCAACCAACAACCACTAGCCAGCCAGCAACAATTAGCCAGCCAACAGCTACAAGCCAATTAGCAACTACTAGTTTATTGGAATGTAGTTGCTGTCATGTTTTACGGGAAATTATTCATACCAACGGACTTCAGTACCATAAACTTGAAGTTCACGGAAGAAGAACAGGTATGATTACCCATGCTGTTTTATTTGAAAAAGTACAGGATAAATCTTATAATACTGACAGGCTTCCAATGTTTGATTTCACAAAGAAAAATTTTGAAGAAATCAAACAATTTCTGACACAGTATTGTATAGATTTACAAGCATCAGGATATATCTTGATGCGTGATCCTGTATTAGCCTATCATGAGGTTCTCTGTGTTGGTTCGGAATGGGCTATAAATCCAAATGACCTCCATGGAAGTTCATTTCAAACCAATATTGAACACTCATTAGGCAAAGGAAAACAACCTGCAGTAAGTATACCCTATGATACTTCATCCCTTAACCAGGGTGAATTATATAGGTTATCTATGGAGCAAAGAGAAAGAATAAAGAAAACAACGCTCCATGATTTAAGAAATTATTTTCACTTAACCCTTGATGAAGCGAGTAAACAATTAAATATGTCTACTCACACCATACAAAAAATCTATCAAAAAGGAGGGTTAACTGAGTGGCCACACAAGAAGCTCAAGAAACTTATGACGCAAATCTCGATATTACGAAGAGCTTTGCCTCATCTGGATCCCATCTCAAGAGAAGCAAAAGAAGAAGACATTAAATATCTTCAGAATGAGATGATTAAGGTTTGTAATGATGTTGAGCCACTCGCTATTAAACTTTGTTGAAATAATATTTCCTTTTGTTTAATTATTTTGTTTATGAATATTCCTCTCCCGTATTCACAAAAATTGTTATAATCATAGAAATCACAAAACAACCATAATAATATATTTGCTTCATTCACTTCTGGGAATGAAGTTGGATAAAAATTCATAATCCATAACTCACTTATTTGTTTGATCATGGCAAGAAATTAATCCATAATATTTCTTGACTTTACCACAATATTGCTACTACAATAGCAAATTAAATATATTTATTTATAATATCAATCATGATCATACAATCCCTTGTCTCATAATTTAAGGGAATATTTAATGCCAAATATATAATTTTGAGACCTTTATACAACTGATGGCATACAAAATTTATGGATCAAATATTGTTTCATAATTTGTCACTTGTTATCAGGCTAACTTGCCTCTTGGCTTCAGGCTATCTTGCCTCTGAAATTAAGGCTATCTTGCCTCTTGGTCTCAAGCCAATTTATGCCTAATCTCTCTATGGCATTTTGATCTCATAATATATATGGCCTTTTAACAGTTTATCTTCAGGATAAATAAAATATAAACATAATAAAATAAATAGATGGAACCCACTAATATGTATATATTAGTGTCGTTGCCATAAATAATAAAAGGGAAGGGGGATTTATATAAAGCAGTAAATAAATAAATAAAAATAAAATAAATGACTAGAAATAAACGTGCTAAATAAATAAAAAGAAGATGAAATAGGAATGGGAGTAAACTCACAGCGAGACCTATCTCATTCAAAGGTAAGAAAGAAGATGCATATGCAAATGTAAATATATAAAGCAATTAATAAATAAATAAAATAAAATAAATGACTGGAAATAAACATGCTAAATAAATAAAAAGAAGATGAGATAGGAATGGTAGTAAACTCACAGCGAGACCTATCTCATCCAAAGATAAGAAAGAGAATGCATATTCAAATGTAAATATATATATAATATATAGAAGGCAGTAAATAAAATTTAAATAAATGGAGTCCACTATATCAGTGTTACCACCATGAAAAATAAAGCAGTAAATAATAAAATAAATGGTGCCCACTATACTAGTGTTGCTACCATGAAAAAATAAATAAAGCAGTAAAGAATTAAAATAAAATAAATGGGGCCCACAAAGTGTCACCACCATAAAAGATAAATAAATGCTGAATAAAATAAATAAATTGAGCCCACTAATAGATATTAGTGTGCCGCCATAAAGCAGTAAAGAATAAAATTAAACAAATGGAACCCACTAATATATAGTGTTGCAACCATGAAAAATAAATAAGACAGTAAATAAATAAAATAAATAAATGGAGCCCACTAATATATAGTGTTGCAACCATGAAAAATAAATAAGACATTAAATAAATAAAATAAAATCTTAAGTATTAAGAGAAGAAGATAATGATCAACAAAACTCATGAACTGGATATACCGACACTAAAGATGCAATATTTGAATCAAAATAAAGCATCTAAATTATGAAAAGAAAAATAATCTATCGGTTGGTGAGTTTTTTTGTTTTTTTTTTAAAAACCAAATGATGACTATTTTATTTGGGTATAAATCATTAAATAAAGAAGGCACTTACGTGGTTGGTAATATGTCACCTCTTATATTCCTTTCCAAACGCACAATGCCAAAATGAAGCAAAGAAAAATATGTGGACATGTAAACTAATAATATATGCAGTGACCCACCATAATGATGCTTCTTTTTCTGGTCTCTCTCCTTCCTATCTCAGTCTCTCTCTCACTCATTATCTTATGCCATCTACGAAAACTTCCTGGGAAAATTGAAAAACCAAAACTGCAAAGTGCAAACTCAAGGTCCAGGTAAATATGCCTCCTTTAGCGCACAGAAAAGCAGAAGTTGAAGAGACAGATCAATTGAAATCATCAAGATGAGCTAAGAGAAAGTATAAGCTGCTGTAGTTTCTGGAGCACTTAGACAAGGATCCAAGCGAACATATGACAGAAAATCAAAATCCATAGCATTCCACGCAAAAGCTCGCGCAAACAGACAGAGAAAGAAAGAATGGTCATCAAAAAACAAAAAAACAAAAAACTGTTATGAATATTCTTATTATGTGGATGTCCATTGACCTATAATCTCCAAATACAGGATGACATGGTATATACGCATAGTAATCTACTATTTGCATCCTTCTATAAATAGAGGTATCCTGTAACTATTCATTATACTTGAATGGATTTTCATCTCTCTAGAATTTCCTCTGACTTCTCTCTAGAATTTTTCAGTTTCATAACACGTTATCAGCACGATTGCTGATATCTTCTTCTCATCCCGTAGATCTGCAGATTTCCAGTTTCTGGACGAGCTTCTTCTTCGGATGGGTGCCAGGGATTTGTTCCTTCTTTTTCTCTACTTCTCATTTTTTTTTTTCAGATCTGCGTTTTCTTCTTTAACCATAAAATCCAAAGTTTATGGTTCACGGTTAACCCTGCAACTCCAAGCTTTCTCTTTTTTCTAGCTATGCCCAAGGATCTGTTAAGCCGCCGACGCCTTCATTGAGCATGTCAGCCCCTACCACTTCCCCATAATCACAGTCACTAAGTACCGTGAGCCATGTTCCTTCAGCAAGCTCATCCCCTTCTTCTTCTTCTTCTCCGGCGTCTCCAGCCCTGACAGGATCATCGGTCTTGACTCTTTTAAGTTTCAGTTGGATCGAGCGTGGCACAGTGTTTCATGAACCGTCTGGGCATTAAGGATTTTTCCATTGGGCGAAAAGCGAGAAAAAAAAAGGAGGGGGGAGGGGCTACCGACGGTGAGAGAAAAAGGAAGAGAGAAAGGAGGGAAAAGAAAAAGAATGAAAAACGAATGATAGGTGAGAGAGAATAGAAAAGTAAAAAAAAAAAAAAGAAAAGGAGAGAGTCACGGTTGAGAGGGAGACAAAGAGAGAGAGAAAAAAAGTAGAGAAAAAGAAAGATTCTGATGCATGCGTGCGCACTCCCATTCATGTTTTTCCAATTCATTATATTATTATTGCTTTATTCTTGGAATATGCTTGCACACTCATATCCATCAATCAACGCTGCTGGTTTTTGTTTACAGGTTTGGCGAAAATTGCACAAGGAGGAGGATCACTGTTTTTGCCGACAAAACAGTGATCTTTAAAAAAAATTATTATTAAAACTGTCGGTAGATACAGTACCAAAAAAAAAAAAAAATCAAACTTTGTCTTTATTATTATTAATTTGATTCTATATTAGAAGTCTAGATTTAATTCTTTCTTTTAAGTGTTTTAATTTGAGATTTTATTATTGTGACTAACATTTACTTGTGCGTATTTATTTTTATTGTTACTAACATTTACTTTTATGCATTTACTTTTATTTTATTTATTTTTATTTATCCTTTATGGTGGCAACACTATATTAGTGGGCTCCATTTATTTATTTATTTATTTACTGTTTTACTTATTTCTCATGGTTGCAACACTATAGTGGGCTCCATTTATTAATTTTAATTCTTTACTGCTTTATTTATTTCTCATGGTAGCGACACTAGTACTGTGGGCTCCATTTATTTATTTACTGCTTTACTTATTTCTCATGGTTGCAACACTATATTTGTGGGCTCCATTTATTTATTTTATTATACATTTATTTATTCTTCATGAAGGCACACTAATATCTATTAGTGGGCTCAATTTATTTATTTTATTCAGCATTTATTTATCTTTTATGGTGGTGACACTTTGTGGGCCCCATTTATTTTATTTTAATTCTTTACTGCTTTATTTACTTTTTCATGGTAGCAACACTAGTATAGTGGGCACCATTTATTTTATTATTTACTGCTTTATTTTTCATGGTGGTAACACTGATATAGTGGACTCCATTTATTTAAATTTTATTTACTGCTTTCTATATATTATATATATATTTACATTTGCATATGCATCCTCTTTCTTATCTTTGAATGAGATAGGTCTCGCTGTGAGTTTACTACCATTCCTATCTCATCTTCTTTTTATTTATTTAGCATGTTTATTTCCAGTCATTTATTTTATTTTATTTATTTATTAATTGCTTTATATATTTACATTTGCATATGCATCTTCTTTCTTACCTTTGAATGAGATAGGTCTCGCTGTGAGTTTACTCCCATTCCTATTTCATCTTCTTTTTATTTATTTAGCACGTTTATTTCCAGTCATTTATTTTATTTTTATTTATTTATTTACTGCTTTATATAAATCCCCCTTCCCTTTTATTATTTATGGCAACGACACTAATATATACATATTAGTGGGTTCCATCTATTTATTTTATTATGTTTATATTTTATTTATCCTGAAGATAAACTGTTAAAAGGCCATATATATTATGAGATCAAAATGTCATAGAGAGATGAGGCATAAATTGGCTTGAGACCAAGAGGCAAGATAGCCTGAAGCCAAGAGGCAAGTTAGCCTGATAACAAGTGACAAATTATGAAACAATATTTGATTCATAAATTTTGTATGCCATCAGTTGTATAAAGGTCTCAAAATTATATATTTGGCATTAAATATTCCCTTAAATTATGAGACAAGAGATTGTATTATCATGATTGATATTATAAATAAATATATTCAATTTGCTATTGTAGTAGAAATATTGTGGTAAAGTCAAGAAATATTATGGATTAATTTCTTGCCATGATCAAACAAATAAGTGAGTTATGGATCATGAATTTTTATCCAACTTCATTCCCAGAAGTGAATGAAGCAAATATATTATTATGGTTGTTTTGTGATTTCTATGATTATAACAATTTTTGTGAATACGGGAGAGGAATATTCATAAACAAAATAATTAAACAAAAGGAAATATTATTTCAACAAAGTTTAATAGCGAGTGGCTCAACATCATTACAAACCTTAATCATCTCATTCTGAAGATATTTAATGTCTTCTTCTTTTGCTTTTCTTGAGATGGGATCCAGATGAGGCAAAGCTCTTCGTAATATCGAGATTTGCGTCATAAGTTTCTTGAGCTTCTTGTGTGGCCACTCAGTTAACCCTCCTTTTTGATAGATTTTTTGTATGGTGTGAGTAGACATATTTAATTGTTTACTCGCTTCATCAAGGGTTAAGTGAAAATAATTTCTTAAATCATGGAGCGTTGTTTTCTTTATTCTTTCTCTTTGCTCCATAGATAACCTATATAATTCACCCTGGTTAAGGGATGAAGTATCATAGGGTATACTTACTGCAGGTTGTTTTCCTTTGCCTAATGAGTGTTCAATATTGGTTTGAAATGAACTTCCATGGAGGTCATTTGGATTTATAGCCCATTCTGAACCAACACAGAGAACCTCATGATAGGCTAATACAGGATCACGCATCAAGATATATCCTGATGCTTGTAAATCTATACAATACTGTGTCAGAAATTGTTTGATTTCTTCAAAATTTTTCTTTGTGAAATTAAACATTGGAAGCCTGTCAGTATTATAAGATTTATCCTGTACTTTTTCAAATGAAACAGCATGGGTAATTATACCTGTTCTTCTTCCGTGAACTTCAAGTTTATGGTACTGAAGTCCGTTGGTATGAATAATTTCCCGTAAAACATGACAGCAACTACATTCCAATAAGCTAGTAGTTGTTAATTGGCTTGTAGCTGTTGGCTGGCTAATTGTTGCTGGCTGGCTAGTGGTTGTTGGCAGGCTGATTGTTGTTGTCGGGCTGGTTGTTGCTGGCAAACTGATGATAGTTTGCTGGCTAGTGAATGCTGGTTGATTAACTGCCGACACTATTGGCTGAACTGGATTGGTAGATTCCATTAGTTCTGCCATAGTTCTACACCTCTTAACAGGCCTCCTTGATGAACCTGCTTCAGTTGTACCTTCAATCCTTGTAGATTGAGGAAAAACACTTGTTCTAGGGGGAGAAGTAGGTACATTTGAAGCAGAAGGAGGAATAGTAGAAGGAGGAATAAACATTTCAAAGGGATTAGGAGATAACAAAGAAGTAAATGACATGTTATGCTGATCATCATACAACAAAGCATCAAGTAATGCTGTTTCGGATGTATCAGAAACTGGGATAAAACTGCTTGGTCCTGCCATGGCAATAGAATTTAGAGAAATATGTGTGAGTATCTGGTAGTTGATATTATCAGATGCTTGAGTGTTTGTGAGGCATGTTCGTTTGCCTTCCTCTATTTATAGTTGAATTAAATCCTATTGAATCTCTGCAGATTTGCGTAGTCCTGTTAAATCTCTACAGATTTGCTCCATATAAAGCACGAGCTTGGAATCTTTTTGACTTTATATGTATACGACAATCTGAGTTGTCGCGCCTGTGATTCCACAGTGATGTGCCTCAGATTTGCTCCCTATAAAGCACGAGCCTGGAATCTTTTTGACTTTATATGTATATGACAATCTGAGTTGTCGCGCCTGTGATTCCACAGTGATGTGCCTGTGATTACACAGTATTGCGCTCGTAAATCTGCAAAGATACACCTGATGATTTTGTATTTAATATATATTTGTTGATTCTGGAAAATGGAAATTTTGTTACCAGAAGTAACAAAATTATGCATTGATAATGCATTTAGAAATATGTGGAATTTTAATGAAATAGATATCATATATGCTATTATCATGGAATATTGTATGGAAATTCCATAAATTAATTTTTAAGGTCTCACACTTGAGGGGGAGAATGATAATGATATATATCAAGTGTGAATATTTATGTGATAATTCTTTGTGAATGTTTCTATGTTGATTCCCCCAAAATGAATATTAGGTTTGATGATAAATCATATGAAATGTTGGCATGACTTGTTTGATCATCCGAGTCATATATTATGTGCTGCATGTTCTCAGATAGAATTAATTATTGGAAATGGATCTCTGGAAATATATCAAATTGAAAGTTTACATATGAGATTATAAATTTGCAAAGTTTGCAGTGATGTTTGCAACCAGAATTTTGCAATATATTATGTGCGCAATTTCCAGATTGAATGATCCAAAAATAATGTATTAAAGTATCCATGAATGGATAGATCAATGATTATGAGAACAAAATTTATATGTTGTGTAAATTTGCAGCAATTATATTAGCCAACAGAATTCTCCCCGTATAATTGGCTTTTGGTCAGGAGCCAGATTAATTCCATCTTGAAATGTTTTAAATGTGTAATGATTATTTATCTATTACAATGCACATAGATGGATATACAAAGAAAATTGATGATTTGATGAGGGGGAGAAAAAAAAATAAGCAGATTGGGTAAAGATAAAGTGAAATGAATTATCATTGGCTCATATTGGTCCTCATACAAAGAAATGTGCACTAAAAGTTTAAAAGATAATTCATTTGCAGATTTTATCTAATCAAATGCTAAAAGCATTTACTGACCTAAAGTGACAAAGTCACATGTCCCAACTGTAAATGCTCCTATATGAATTGTTATAAAGCACGCCTGAAGCGTTGCTGGTCCATCGGTTATAAAGATAAAAATCCTCGAAAGAGAAAAGGAGCTATAAAATATAGATAATCAAGTCGAGGATAATTAAGTAAAGCTCCAGAAGAGTTATCTTTTGATGAGATGTTATCTCCAGAAGAGATATTACAAGAAAAGTGTATTGTGGTCCAAGAGAGACCTAGGTACCTAATATATGTGAATATAATGAGATCTCAATAAATTATGAATGAAATCCGATGGGACTGAAAATGAAGTTGACGTTAATAATATCTATAATAGCATATGCTGCAATGAATGATAATGAGGATTATAAGCCACAATATATTTGTATGTGCTAGAAGCACATAAGGCGCCAGAAACACATATGTCCCAAAAGATGATAGTGCATATAGCATCATTATCTGAATAAACATTTATTGAATTTCTATATGCACATATATATTTATGAAAAGATTATTATGACTTTACTTGACAGATTTAGATCTTGCAGGTATATAATGAACAATCAAATTGGGCGTTTCTAACAGAATATTTGATGACAGAAAGAATAATATGCTCAGAAAGACATTGAAGCAATGCAGTCATCAGGGGGAGTAACACTGATGTAATCAAGAGGGGGAGACGATACACGCTGTACTCTTTTTCCCTTATCTGGGTTTTATCCCACTGGGTTTTTCCTAGAAAGGTTTTTAATGAGGCAGCACTGGATAGTGTATTAATGGATGTTGTACTCTTTTCTTTGGCTAGGTTTTTATCCCACTGGGTTTTTCCTAGTTAAAGTTTTTAACGAGGCACATTCATAAATGGACATCCAAGGGGGAGTGTTATGAATATTCTTATTATGTGGATGTCCATTGACCTATAATCTCCAAATACAGGATGACATGGTATATACGCATAGTAATCTACTATTTGCATCCTTCTATAAATAGAGGTATCCTGTAACTATTCATTATACTTGAATGGATTTTCATCTCTCTAGAATTTCCTCTGACTTCTCTCTAGAATTTTTCAGTTTCATAACAAAAACAAAAAAATTGTTGGGATAAAGAGAGAGAGAGAGAAAAAGAAGGAAGCTGGTAATGGGACGAAGAAAATGAAGACGAACAAAGCATGTAGAAGGCTCAGCTAACTAGAGACTCGTGCTGATAACGTGTTATGAAACTGAAGGAATTTTAGAGAGAAGTCAGAGGAAATTCTAGAGAGATGAAATCCATTCAGATTCAATGAATAGTTACAGGAGACCTCTATTTATAGAGGGATACAAATAGTAAATTACTATGCATATTACTATACGTGGGTCCCATATCATCTTGTAATATTTGGAGATCGGGAGTCAATGGACATCCACATAATCAGTATATTTATAACATCTTTAATAATTTCAGAATTTTAAAGATTCCATCCCTTTATTCAAGCTGCTCATATGTAAGGACCCACCAATGTCCAATGGGATCTATATATATATATATATATATATATATATAGACAGGCTCTGCCACCATTCTCACTTTTTTCTCTTTAGACCTGTGATCTTCTGTTCTTTCGATTTTTCTTTCCTGGTAACAATATTTGTGATCTTAATACTATATACTTTCTGTGCGTAGGTATGATTAGAATCCTAAGTTATAAAAGAAAGGGTTAAAGTGTAAAAATACATATAAACTTTTTTTCCATGAGTAAAAATACACATGTTTTTTCTAGGAGTAAAAATATACATGCGGTTACCATTTTTGTGCAAAAATTACATATTACCGTTAAGTCACTGTTTACCGCCGTTAAGTTACTGTTCATCCCATCTCTTTCTCTCTTATCACGGTGAACAGTGACTTAACGGTGGGATGTGACTTTTACACCAAAATGATAACTACGTGTGTATTTTTACTCCTGGGAAAAAAGCTCAGGTGTATTTTTACACTTTAACCCTAAAAGAAAACAAAACAAAAGGCCAATATTCCTTCCCAACAAACAGAGATTACAAAGTAGTACAACGTTGAGGTGCTTAATGCTTTAATTTTGCCGCCCAGTCCATGAAGATGACGACATATCATAACCTCCAACAACTTCAACCATATCGTCACTTCCTAGACTCCGAGGTCTAGGAAATTTCTTAAATTTGTCAGTTAATAAAAACAACATATTCTCAGAGTTACAGTGATCAACTGTTAACCTTCAGCTCTATGATGCAGGAAAAAAAACCATACGAGCATTGTTTTTAGTAATTGAGAAAACCATTTTAATTGCAGACAACAAAGAAACAGCTTAACAACAATACATTAAATCTGAAACTCCCTTAATATTCGTATATAGATATAGTTGAACAGGTAATATGAAACATATATTGACGTCTTTAATACTAACAATGGCTCTTCTCTGAAACATATATTAATGTATTTTCTTAATGGGGAATCTCTGATTCCAGAAAGAGAGAAAGAAAATGGCAAAGAGTACGTAGAGATGGATATAAAGATGAAATAATAATGTAAAAGACTAACTAAAAAATTAAATTCTTGCGAGTTATTTTCAATGTATGTATATTTTATCATCACAGATTCACAGGAAGTCAGTAAATGATAGCGATTGTTGTAACGAAAAAAGAAAGAGTTATCTGAGGTTATAGACCAAGTATCACTATATTATAAAGAGAGTCGAATCCACCAGTAAATGCAGCTAACAAATTAATCTGTAGTGTTAATGAATAACTTACTTATTTAGAACCAAACCAAATCTATTAATTAGTTGCTATATTTAGAATCAGAGTGAGTATTTATTTTCATGACTTTTATTATTATAATTCCTTGTATGAAAATTTTCTATATATGAATATAGTGTCTGTTTGCCATGGCTACATAGGTTTAAAGGTGGAAGTGAGTAAAAGCCTAACTAGGGGAAAGGGAAAATAGGCGTTTGGGAGGTGATGAGCTTCTTAAAAAAACGTGACTTTTTTTTTTTTCGGAAGTCACTTTTTTAACTATTGGAGAAAAATGTTAGAGATAGATTATCTAATAAGTAATGGAGTATTAAATATACATTTGTATGAATTTTAATTTATTCATTAGAATATGTTTAATTAACTATTTTAGAGTTTTGTAATTTTTTAATAATAATTTAATGTTTTATCAAATTTAAATTTAAATTGTTATATTTAATTATCACAATATACACAACTAATATATGTGTGTTTGTAATATTAAATAAGATTCATGTTATTTTTAATCATTTTTCATTCATCCAAACAAGAGTCGATATGGAAAAAAGTAACTTATGTTACCGCTATCCTAAACACAAATCAAACATATAATCTGATTTTTATTTTATCTTCCATTTATAAAAACTCATCTAAACAAAAGTTACTTCTGACACTATTATCATAAATTATCTATAAAAGGTTTTGTGGATGTCCATCTTTCTTTTCCTCTTCATCATCCATTAATCTTATAAGAATTTTATCAGACAACAAGTAATTAATCGTACATATAAGATTGCAAAAAACATTTATTTCAGATACAAATCCGTTATGCGCTTATATATGACACACGCCTGTTTTTTCCATTTTGAAAATATTATAGCAGATAGCAATTTGTTTCATTTTCATGATTTCATCACCGATTATTAAGAAAAAAATAGCAAAATAAAATGGTGTGGAATTTTATTACTGAAAGAGAAGAAGTCTGCATCAGTTAATTGGCAAATACCCATTAAAGGATGACAAATCAAAACGGTTCATCTAATTGAACCAACAAATTGGATATTCAGTTAGTTGCCCCAAAAAATATATTCAAGATGTGATTTGAAATTATAACCAAATAATAATTTATTTCCATTACAACTTATACTAGTAATATTTTTCATAATCGAACCAATTTCGTGTAGCACATTAAAAACTTATATACTAAAATTTAAAGTAATTATTTTTCCTTCACTAATAAAAAATATTAAGAATTGGTATCATCAATTTTGCTTGGATTCTTATCCGAGGACCAAAGATTTGGACATTCCAACCATCACCCATGCTCATCCCATCCATATAATAATCAATTAAGGATCATTTCCATTTTATATGCAGTCATAGTCTATGACACCTAAAATGAATCTTTCATATATATATATATATATATTGCTTGTGTAAATAATATTTTACTCATTGTAGGCTTTTTAAACCACTCTCGTTTAGGGGTAGACTCATAAATAGTAATTAGGGGGTGAAAATTATAAAATGGAACTCAAATGTTTATGAAACTATATTTCAATCTTATAAATATTTTAATATTTTCATTTTTAGTTTCTCCACATAACTTTATATAGGGGACTAAAGTAAAAAGTATGAAACTTTTATGAGGCTGAAAGATAATTTTCTAAATATTTAGGTTATTTTTTATAACTTTAAGGAGGCAAGGGCCACCCCTAACCCCCTAATTCCGCCTTTTGCTTCTTCAATAAGGCTCCTAATCAAATTTTTTAGAATAATAAATACCTCATCCACATGTGTTTGAGCATTTGAAATTTTATTGAGTTTTAGATCATCACTGCCTGGATACTATTTTTTTTATCAGATTTTTTTTAAAGAAAAAAAAAAAGACGGGGGCTAAAAGGTGGTGTTGAAGGTTATGATTGGAAATTGAAAATAGGCTCCATATTGATTAATATGCACGATTAAGCAAGCTAGTTTCAGATTCATCCCCATAAAATAATAATAATTATTATAATAATTACTTTTTTAAGATGGTGTCGTTGTGCCCACGCGAGCCGTTTGTATGATGCTGTAGGGTGCTCCCATCTAATTGAGTAATTTCACAATAATGCTACATTCATGAACCATCAACCATTTATTTAAATATTTATAATATTATGTGTGTATTAATGTGTTCATTTGAGTCGTCAAATTTGAATTTTTCAATAAAGCTTTAGTGATGAGATATTTGGCACATAATATTTGACTATTTTTTTTATTTTTTTCAAGCAGTGTGTGGACCAATGTAACCTAATCTTTATTTATTTTTTATTTTTCCTTTTGGGAAGTCATTGTAGCTTAAATCTTTTGAACATCTTGCGCGCCTTGCAAAGTGGAAAGGGAAAAAAGGACAGTTTTTTAAAAATGAAATATTTTGGATTATAATCAAATAATTGTGATTAAAGGAACACAAAATTGGTGGTGAAAGAGTAATTAAGGGCTCCCACCAGTAATACACTTTATAAAGTTAGTTTTACTTTAATGTTCTTTAATCTCCCTTTATCTCTCATTAATTTTTTTTACTGCCATATATATTTAATTGATGAATTGATGAGAGCTATCATGTGTTCTACGAATTTAATGGAATTTATTATTTTAAATTAATTTTGATATAATAATTAGGTGATACAATTTTCCAAGTGACAACAATAATTTGCATCTAAAATCTGTATCTGGGTTCTGAGAATGTTTGCTTGTTTCTCTGGATTCAAATATTTTTTCATGAAAAGATGGAAAAAGTTGGGTGTTGCTTTGATATCTTTTTGAAATCCTTTAAGCTGGCATATTTGTACTTAAATTAATTTTGTAATGGGAGCATAATTAGGTTTAATTAAATTAGCTTTATTGTGGGGGTAATGGAGGCATCTCTGCTGAATTATAGCCAGTGGGGCCAAATGAGACACTGAAATACTTAACGCTGCAGATTTGATGAATGCAAATAACAAATTTTATGCAGATCCAATCTATAAGATATTAAATTTAAATGGCTATAAATATTTTATGATATTTTTTTTTTCAAAAAAATGAAAATAATAAGTTGGGGAAGGACAATGTAGCCCTTACCAAAGCCATAACAAAACCAAGATTATTAAGTTCGGACTGGTCATTAAATTGGTCGAGGTACTGGATCAAAGGTTAGTGGTTAGACTGGAATCAAACTAACTCAAGGACAAATTAGTGAGAAAGTTAATATCTTATGATTATTAATATATAATTCTAAAAAAAATCAATTTTTCTTTTAAAAAAAGTGAACTGGGTTGATACCTAGACTAGATCAGTTTACCAACTTGTTCGCCTATTTCCAAACGAATACGGAATCCACCAGTCTGGTCTAGGTTCAATTACTTGGAACAAAATAAAGTTTTTTTTTTCTTGCTTCCTTTGTCTTCCTTTCTTCTGTTTGATTTATATGGATCACCTAGTCAGGGGGATTCATTTCATTTTAGTAGCATTTTTTGTTAAAAAAATAGTATTTGATATTTAGTATTATTCAATGGAATTTGAGCACTACCCTTTTCACTATAAACTCACATAGTCATTGTATTTATTAACAGTTTGAACTGACTACCTTGCATAAAAAAATTGAGGGAGGAATTTGGTGTTATTGGGTTATCAGGTTTAATTTTAAGTAAATTTTAGCATTATTAACTTAAATGGGATGACTTTCTCAACATAAACTTTTCATTTAAGGTCTAAATCCTTGACTTGGAAAAAATCAATATCATTTCACTTGATCTGACTATTCTGATAAAACATAATGTCAGTGAAGAAAAATGAAAGGAGAAGGAAGATATTCAAGTGAAGATTTCTATTAGATGAAGGCAAGAGGAGGGTTCTCTAGAATATGAATTAAAAACAAAAGAAGAAGCTTGTTGACAAAGTAAGATTGGTGAAGTTGTGAGAGGAGCAACAAAAGTGAGAGTTTGATTAATTGATGAGATGAGAGTGTGTGGGGAAGCAAATGTTGAAATATTAAAAAGCACAAAGGAAAAACAAATCCACATTATGAAATCAAAGCATCTTGCAACCACAAATGGGCCCCACCACTTCATTTTGGAGGAGCTGTCATGAAATGAATCCCAAAATAATCTCCCTCCTTGCCTCCATGGAAATTTCCAGTGCTTTGCTCTGTTTCTTTACAAACTCAAATTATTTTCACCCCAAAATATTGGAGAAAAATCAGTACAAAATAATCCTTGTTTAAAAAATTTATTAACTAATAAAATTTAAATTTAAAAACTTATACTTTTTATATATTAAATCCTGCAAAATACCAGTACTTTCTGTATATACAAATATATTTGGTTTTTTTTTTTTACCAGTAAAATTTTTAAACAGATATTTTTTACCAATATTTCTAAAACATTATAACAACAAACAAAATTCCCATCATACTCACCTGTATATATATGTGCCCAAACCACATTAATGTTGATGATTTATAATGGGTTTAGTTGAATTTTTCCTGTGATATGCATTTCCAATATACCAAAAAAGTAACATCCTTTAATTTTCTTTTGACTGAAGTTCCTTCCTTCCCTTTTCTCTAAACTCACTTCACTCCTATTTCTCAGCTTGTTATTAAATACCATGAACTGAATTTATTATTTCTTTGGGCTAATAATAATCTCTCAGTATATGAATAGAAGTATACAGCTACCTGTTATAAGACTAACTGTTTCCTTCTCTTGTGTTGTACTCTGCCCACAATAAAAGTTTGCACATCTTGTCTGAAAATTCTCTTCCCTCTCAAACTTTGTGCTAATCTCTCTCTCTCTCTCTCTCTCTCTGTAACAGTTGATTCAATTCCCATCTGGTTTTCTTTCCAAATCCTTTCTTCTTTTGTACATATCAACAACACAGAATCATCCATCCATTCATGGCTGCCAACAAGTTTGCTACCATGTTGCATAGAAATACCAACAAAATCACCGTTGTTCTTGTCTATGCAATCCTGGAATGGATTCTCATAATCTTTCTTCTTCTAAACTCTCTTTTCTCTTTCTGTATATTGAAATTCGCTGATTACTTTGGTCTCAAAAGACCTTGTGTGTGGTGCACCAGAATTGATCGAATCATCGAGCCCGGCAACAACAGCAAGAATTCTCTGAGAGATCTTGTGTGTGATGCTCATGCCTCTGAGATTTCCAAACTGGGTTTCTGCAATACTCATCGGAGACTAGCTGAATCTGAAGATATGTGTGAGGATTGCTCATCCTCATCTCAGAAGGATTATGTCAAAATTTCAAAGAATTTTGGTTTCTTTCCATGGTTGAAGCAGATTGGTATGATTCAGGATGTGGAAATTGAAGATGAAAACGAAAGTTTGAATTGTTCTTGCTGTGGTGTTCACTTGGACAACAGATTTTGCCCTCCTTGGTTTCTGATCAAACCTTCTTTGAGCTTTTTGGATTATACAAAGCAGAAGGAAAATTTGATCACAGGAGTTGGGGTTGTTGATGCAGAGGTTGATAAGGATAGTAGTCTCTCAGATCTTATCAGATTGGATTTTGCGGCTGATCACAACCATGAAGATGAACCAAGCACTGAAGAAAACAAGAAAAGTCACAACATCGTTTCTGATGTTGATGATGATGACACTTGTTCATGTTCTGTTTGTGACAATATTAAGGAGATTATGGATGATCAAGATTACAAGTTGGCTTTAGGTAAAGATAAAGGACAAGAAGTTGCTGAGGAGAAAAATGTTAACATCCCCAAGGATGATGATCAATCTTGTGACATGTCCACAAAAGCTCAAGTTTCTGCAACTGAAGAGAAAACTCAGGGAACTTGTTCACTTCAGCATCTGGAATTTTTAATTGAAGGTGATGATTGCAGATTGATCCCTATTGAGAACAACCAAAATCAGAATGTTGGAGATCATGGAATTGACAACAGCAACAACGAAGATGTTATTTTGGACTTTGACATGCAAGCTGATGCAGAAGCTGAACCAGCTATGGAGAATTGGCATACTGAGGCAATACCCTCAGGATTTCAAGAAGAAGAAGTTTTGGAGCAGAAGCACCAAGAAGACTCACTTAAGGCTGATAATGTTGAAGCAAGCAAGGAAACAAGAGAAGAAACATGTACAAATATTTCTCCAGGTTGTAGTAATTTGTCTCCCATTCCCCCCTAATTTTTTTTTTTTTTTTTGGTTATAGTCTTTCTTAGTTCTTATACACAGTTCTAATATATGCCAATATCTGCAGCATCTGAAGAAGCAGCACAAATGCAGGATGATGAATTTGAAGCAGAAGTCTCAATAGGGACTGAAATTCCTGAACATGAACCAGTGGATGAATTTCAAAGCCAAGATATTCTCTTGGGTTCAAATCAAAATGAAAGTGGTACGGCTCGTATATTTATACACTATCTTCTTCCACAAGTCTGTAGTTTTAGTTTTCTAATATCGAAGGCTTAAGTTTGTAATTGAGTTTCATCTATTTTTATATAATTAGGTCATGACAAAGGTGAGGAGGAGTTTGTAGAATTTAGAACAATGTTGGTTGAACCAAAGATACCAATGGAAAATAATCATTTGTCATCTTTGGAAATTAATAAGAATGAGAATGAGAAAGTTCCAGCTACACCCACTTCAGAAAATGAGGATGAGAAAGTTCCAGCTACACCCACTTCAGAAAATGAGGATGAGAAAGTTCCCGATACCCCAACTTCTCTTGAGAATCTGCATCAGCTACACAAGAAATTGCTACTACTTGAGAGGAAAGAATCTGGAACAGAAGAATCATTGGATGGAAGTAGTGTCATTAGCGACGTCGATTGTGGTGAGCTAACCACTGAGAAACTAAAATCAGCATTGAAGGCAGAAAGAAAGGCTTTAAATGCTCTATATGCAGAACTAGAAGAAGAAAGGAGTGCATCTGCCATAGCAGCTAGTCAGACAATGGCAATGATAAATAGGCTTCAGGAAGAGAAAGCGGCGATGCAGATGGAAGCTTTGCAGTACCAAAGGATGATGGAAGAACAATCTGAGTATGATCAAGAGGCCTTGCAGCTTCTGAATGAGATTATGGTAAAGAGGGAGAAAGAGAACCAGGAATTAGAAAAGGAGCTTGAAGCGTATCGAAGGAAGGTTCAAGAGTATGAAATTAGGGAGAAAACTATGATGTCAAGAAGAGACTGCACGAGAAGAAGCAGGACTTCATCTCCTTCTTGTAGCAATGCTGAAGACAGTGATGGACTATCTATTGATCTTAATCATCATGAGGCGAAGGAAGAAAACGGCTTCTACAACAACCATCAAGAAATAGTCAGCAGCAACGAAAACACCCCGGTGGATGGTGTTCTTTACTTGGAAGAATCATTGTCAAACTTTGAGGAAGAGAGGGTATCAATTCTAGAGCAGCTGAAAGTACTGGAAGAGAAGCTGGTCAAGTTGAATTACGAAGAAGAACATGATTCTGATGATACCAAATCAATAGAACATCTTTGCGCCGAGAATGGGAATGGATTCCATGATTATGATGATTATAGAGATCAGGTAAATGGGTTTGCAAATTGTCATGCAAAGGAAATCAATGGTAAGAATCATCGTGAGAAGAAAATCATGGGTCCAAAAGCCAAGAGACTTCTTCCACTTTTTGATGCAATGGTTGATTCAGAACATGGGATGTTTATTGGTGAAGAAGTGAATGGATTTCATTTTGATTCCTTGCAAAATGGTTCAGCAGAAATGGTTGAATTGGAGAAAGAGAAGCTTGCTGTGATAGAAGAGATAGGTAGTGTTTATGAGAGACTCCAAGCGCTTGAAGCAGACAGAGAGTTCCTTAAGCACTGTATTAGCTCCTTGAGAAAAGGGGACAAAGGCCTTGATCTTCTCCAAGAAATTTTACAACATCTTCGCGATCTGAGAAATGTCGAACTCAGAGTCAGGAATATGAGCGATCTTGCTTCATAACAAGTTTATTGCCAGCTTAGCCAACACATTAAAAAGAGGTAAAATTCTTACTTCTTAGTCTATTTATAGGGACAGAACTTGTTGATTTATTAAGCCATTGTTTAAATGCAGATTTGCCACATTGGTGTTGATCCACAAGCTGCAAATCAAGGCATATGCATTATACAGAAAACCAAAGCATCATCAGTTCATTTTTAACATTAAAAATATGCCAGTTGGAAGTTCTTCCTTGATGGAGAAGGGAGAGAATCTGGGTATGGTCTGTGTTGAATCATGGTGGAAAACAAAAATGAAGCCTGCCATTTTCTGTTATATTTTGAATCCTCGTTTCATTGTCCATATTGTAAACCCAAATTTTTATGGGGTTGTGTCAAAAACTTTAGCTAGTCTCGACCTACTTAAGATAAGTAACCAGACTAAATTATGAACAAAATACACAAGCATGTCACTTGGTATACTTATTTTTTGGTAGGTAGGGTCTCTGAAGAGATCGATGAGAATCTCTCTGGTTGTGTACATCATCACCTTCTGAGGGAAAGAAGGATGATGATTAGAGTATGTGTGTGAAGGCTTATGAAGAAAAGCCAACCTGTCAACATTGTATTTTTGTGAGGAAAAGGCCTGGCTTTGCAAAGCTGGAGGTAAGAGATCCAACAAAAGGTTGCTGTGCCAGGTAAATAGGGTATAAGGATGATGATTAGAGTATGTGTGTGAAGGCTTATGAAGAAAAGCCAACCTGTCAAAATTGTATTTTTGTGAGGAAAAGGCCTGGCTTTGCAAAGCTTGAGGTAAGAGATCCAACAAAAGGTTGCTGTGCCAGGTAAATAGGGTATTAGTTTATTAGACAGACAGAATTAGGACCCACTAGTTTTGTCATTTTTTTAAATATCTTTTCCTTTTTTTTTTTGGGAGGAGTGAAAAAGGAGAGGTAAGGAGCCTCTGTTTTTTGTCCCTTTGTTTCATCTTTTGCATTATTGCATCATATGAGAGTTTGTTTTTATTTGAGAGGAAAAATTGAGCTGAGTCACCTGTATACTACATGTATTCATTTTTGTAATTATACCAAAAAAAGTGAGTGTTTGTTTATGTTATTGCACCATGGCTTTTGAGTTGGTTGGATGGATGTTGCATATCATTAATTTATATCTGAGTCAAATATTACTTTCACAAATGAATTTTCCATTAAGAAGAAAACAACTTTTTTGGGTGGGCAGAAAACAACAGGTTCATGCTCTTATATTTTGTGTGAATGTACTGGAAGTGAAAACCATAGTACATGTGTTGGTTTATTGTTATTTCTTCCCATCCTTATTATAAAGTGCCTTCTAAAATAGACATGGTTCTTATTTTAAGTCACTTGATGTGATATTAATGAATCAATGAAGTTTTTACATTATCATGCCAATTTAAAGTTATTGACTAATAAAGAGAATATAATGCAAATATGAAAAATTTCTACTTAACAAAGCCAGAAATTTATAAGGCAATTAGAGGTATTACATAAATGACACTAGTATTATATATATATATATAAACATACATATCTTTCTAATTAAAACAATCCTATATAGTTAGGTAAATATGTCTCATAGTATTCAAACTTTGATTCGTCATATTGTGAGAGATAAGCTCTTTCACTAGATCCAAGCATCGTTAGTAATGATACAATATATTATAGTATATATACAAATTATTATTTTCAATTAAATGAAATTGAGTTTCTTGGAATTCTTTATCACAATTCCACCAAATGTGGTAGCAAAGACAGAAGGATAGGTCTTCCATGAAGCTAACACTTTCCTAGAAACACATATTGCCACAGAAAATATTGAACTTAACATTCATAGGCTGAGTTTAAAATGAAACATGAACATAATATTGGTCAATACTAGTATAATACGAACAGATAGTTTAAGTAATGAAATACAAGATGGGCATAAAATGAAGGAAATTGTAAGGGCCAGCGACCACTAAGGATGATGATCAACTCAAACAATATAAAAATTATGCGAAAGTAGAGTGTGATCATAGGGTATTGACCATATGGGTCTTCTCTACAAGTTCTTTCATTGTACTAGTTTTTTCTCTTTTTTCTTGGCACAAGTATTCTCATATTTGAGGTAATCTTGTTTAAAATACTGTCGAGTACTAAATGAATGGACACTTCTTTCATCAGAAATTTGAACATTGGTTTGTCACATTGTAAAGGGCTAGCTCTTTCTACTAGATCCAACCCCTTATTGGCTATTAGTTTGCTTGTTAGTATGCCTAAGTGGATTTGACTTTCTTCATTTTCCCCTTATTCTTATTTTCCCTCCTTTTTCCTTTTTCATTGTTGGATAAAGATCTCAACGGTTTAAATTTAACTATTATATTTTTAAAGTAAAATTATAATAATGTTTTTATAATATGTTAAATTTAGATCGTTGAGATCTTAATCCAATGATGAGAGTAAGAGAAAAATGAGGAAAGCCAAATCATGCTTGAGTTGTCCTCTCTCCTCCTATGGGCACAAAAATTAACATCCCTTTAGGTGACTATATTGGCCCATGTTGCTTTGCGGCCTGTTCCGATTTGTGGACTCACCTCGTCCTGTTTCTATGGGCTCGCCCACTTAATTTATGGACTTACCATGTATCTACCAATTTTGTTTTAAAAAAGCAAAATTGGTGGATACACAGGTAATAAGGATTGTTGGGGTCTTAGGAAGGGATTAATCCTCACAATTTAGTAAAGTAATATTTGAATTTTTATTGAAAGAAAAATTCACGTTTAATAATTTTTTTTTTTTTATTTTTGCTCAAGACACATTTAGCAATTTCAAGATATAGGAATTGGTAAGTTCAAACAGCACATGCATCAGTTTATACAAAACTCTTCTTTATAACAAACAATAGTGTTGTGGTTTAATTTTCTTATTTATTTATGTATATAAAACACAAATATGGGGAATATTGCAATAACAACAAGAAGAACAACACAATGAATGAATTTTTTTAATAATAATTATTAAAAAAATCCTGACATAAAATATGTCTCGTTTGCTTTGACATTTAGTATCGGGTGAGAAGGCCAGGAATGAAAAATAGGTTTTATTATTATATGCATCCAAACCAAGAGTACTATGAAAAACTGAAAATCTTGCTTAGTCAATCTTGTTTTTCTAACAATTTTTTGCCATTATTTATTGGATAGCTCCGTTTAAAGTTTCTATAAGTGCGTTCAAGGGTCTTTTTTTAAGCTTATTAAATGTATAGGGTTTTTCTCAGCTATTCAGTGAAGATTTGTTTTACTTTCTTTCTTCTTACGTAACAGGTTTATGATATTATTTTAGTGTCTGATAATTCACAATCCTTTTTTTTTTACTCTATGTTTTTGAATAATAATGTTATTTTAGCATCTGATAACCTTACTTTTTTTTTTTGGTATACATTGGGAAGGTACAAGCTACTTTTTTACTTTAGGTTGTAGTAGAGACGGTCAGACGGAATCAAGAATGGTAATCCAGGGGTGAAAATCATAGAATAGAATAGGAAAGAGATCTTCATAAAGTTATATTTCATCCTATAAAATTTTTTATCTTTTTATTTTAGTCCCTTTACAAAACTTTTAATGGGGACTAAAGTGAAGATATTAAAATTTTTATAAGACTAAAATATAATCCTCTGAACATTAGAGTCATATTCTATAATTTTAACCCCTCCCTAATTCCGCCTCCATAATGTTTGTCTATGGTATCAAAATTTTTTTTAAAAAAAAAAAGGAGTTTGAAAAGAAATAATAAAGCTTTAAAAAAAGGTCGAAATTGACAAAAGGGTCAAATATAAAAGGATGGATTTATCATTTTCAATTTAATTAAAGACAATGTAAAAGACCAAATCAAGTCCACGCGCAAATTTTTAAATACTATTAGTGGGATTTGACAAAGATATTAAGATTAACTTATTTGGTAGCGGCTAAGTAAGTACGTTAGGCACCGAATGTCATATTAATTGTAACATTTTTTAATGCCCTTTCATCATCTTGCTTACTGGGCTTCACTCAAAAAAAGAAAGACGGGTCAACAATGACCTAATTGAAAACCACCCACCAGTATATGTGGATTTGACTATGTTCTACTTCCCTTACCATTCTCTTTCCATCTTTTACTTCATTTCAGTCGTTGGACTAAAATCTTAATGGTTCAGATCTAATTATTTATAAAAATATTTTATATTAAATTATTAAAAAAATATTTTTATAAATCATTATATCTGAACCGTTGAGATTTCAATCCAACGGCTGAGATAAAAAAGAGGATGAGAAGTGGATAATAAGGAAAGTGGACCATAGCCAAACCCCTAGTATGTATCTTGTGAATAAAATATTTTATTTATCATTATTTATAATTTCAAAATACAGAATACATTAATTTCTAAGCATGAAAGCTCGTATTTTATCCACCATGGTCGTGGGGGTTAAATATGTACTTTTATTATTTTATTCTATCTAAACTTTGAAATGAACCTTTTGATCTTGCAATATGCCAAAATAGTTCTAAGTACTTTTTAAATCATAAAGTTTAAACTTAAAATTAAATTAAATTTCTTTTTGTAGATGGTTTTGGACTTTGGACTGTGATAGATGTTAGGAAAATATATAAGTTTGGTCGGCTTTACCAGTAGTCAACAGTTTTGGAGAATAATAGGAGAGGATGGTGGACAGCTAGCTAACAGGGTTAGTAGTTCCGTAAGATAACATCTCAATTCCCAACACAAATATTTGTCTTTACTTTTTAATATAAGAGTTGATTGTAGTAATTAAATATGACTCTAAATATAATACTTTAATGGTTAAATATATGTTTGCTCCTTTATATTTGTCTTTGATATCATTTTAGTCTTTTAAGTCTGTAAAGTATACATTCGGTCTTTTAATGTTAACACCGTTAGTCTGACTTAACAAAAAATAATAACTCAATAATTTTAAGAAATAAATTAATATTTTAAATTCTATTAATTGAAAAATATTTAATCTTCACGAACTGTTTTACAGTTTTTTATAGTTTGTGAAGATTAAATGTTTTTTTTTTTGTCGAAGAAGATTAAATATTTTTCAATTAATAGGATTTAAAATACTAGTTTATGAAAATACAAACATATAAGCATGTTTGATCGGCATTTAATTGCACAATCTAAATATTTTCTGTTAAGTCAGACTAATGATGTTAACATTAAAGACTACATGTGCACTTTACAAACTTAAAGGACTAAAATGATATCAGAGGTAAATATGAAAGACTAAACGTATACTTTAGCCTACTATAATACATTTTATCTCCAATATTTATCATCTTTTCCAAAACTAATTTATCTAACTTATTAACTTGAATATAATATAATGTCATATTTGATTTTCTTAATTCTATGGAGAGGCACCATTTATTTTAGTAGTGATTCAATTAAAAAACTTACATACTGATTTACACATAATATTTTTTTAATTAAGTTTTCACTTTTTCAAAATTTAAAAAATACTCTAAATATTTTTTAATTTCAGCTAGACGAGAGGTTTATTTTACCCTAATCCAACCTGTGTTTCAAATTTAAAATTCTTACCCCAGAATATTCATGATATGGACTATGGAGTATACTTATCAAAAGGATTTTCATAAATAAATAATTCTAAGACACATCATTGAATGGGTATTTTAAGAAAATTAAAATCTATTCATTATAAATAATTAATGGGCTTTGGTTTTCTCATGTTATATGAGAAAAAAAAAGTTTCCTACACACATGAAATAGTGGGACCCACATATACATATATGTGAATTAATATATGTATATGAGAGTCCCACCATTTCATATGTGTGTGACATGAGAAAATGGTTTTCCCGAAAAAATGTTTTCCCATAATTAATTTAAGTAGTTTTGTTAAGAAAACCTAAGTAAACTGGTTTGCTCAATAAACCAGTCCAGTTCCGTATTTTCTACATGACTACATCATGTCACTCAAACAACCCAATCAAACAAAAGACCACGCACGTACGTACAATATGGTAGAAATAATTATGATTGAATTCAAAATGTAATACTAGTGCTTCTGAATAAAATTTGATTGATCCTAGTCCTACGTTATTTAGCAGAAGAGTAGAAATTGGTCTTAAGAGAACAGAGGCCAAAGAACAGCAGAGAAGAAATGAAACAGGAACTGTGGTCCTATCATGAGCCATTCTAAGCAATGACAAGTTGACGACAAGGACCTGTCATGGTGTGGCAATGTCATTGTCAACGGCAGTGTTTGGCGATGATGGGAAAAGGAGGAGGCTGCTGGCTCTTTACTCGGAGAGATTAACGTAAATTGTGAAGTGAATTAGTACTGAGATTAATGTGAAGTCAGTTATTATTAGCCTTGACTTTTCTTATCTCTAAGGCCTTGTTCATAAAAGCGAGATTCAGCACCAAGTCAAGAAGGCATCACCGGGTCAATAAACATGTTTCCATTTCATATTTCATGATTTTATTGTTTTGTTCTCTACACGTTACAAACTCTCTCCGTCTTCTTCTTCGTATCCAATTTTACCCCTGCTCCAACTCTCATTTTCCCCTTGTAAATCAATTTCAGAGTTCACGGTGATTACTATTCTGATCAGGGGCATTCCTCTGTTTTTTGTTTTTGTTTCATGGGCTGGTTTTGGAAGCCACAAGCACCATGACCAAATCTCACAGTTTTCTTCATAACCTGATTAAACCCTTCAAATTCGGTTCTAGTAAAGGTGACCAACAAAATCCAATTCCTTCTCTTCTGGTCATTTCATCTTGGGGTCCTTAGGTGTTTGATTCGAATAGTCTTAACTGGTTTTTTTTTTTTTTTTTTTTTTCCGGTTGTGTTTGATCAGAGGGAAGCAGCGAACAAGAGTTAGAGAGAATTGCTGCCCAGGAGCAAAAAATCTTTCCCTATGAAACCTTACTTGCTGCTACCAAAAATTTTCATTCTCATCATAAGCTTGGTGAGGGAGGGTTTGGACCCGTCTACAAGGTATGGTTTACGAGGAATTTCACCAATTGATTCACTGCTTCATGTTTCTGAAACTCTAAGAGGGGTTTTACAGTTTTGAAATTTTGGAAATTATTATTCCATCCAATCAAGATTGGATGCAAGGAACATGCTTGGCGAAATGTCTCACAGAAAAATGAGAATTTTCTTTTTGAGGGTTGTTTTAATTGGTAAACCGAAATCCTGAGACCTGTTCTAATTCCTTTGTTGATTTTATTTTCTTTTGTTTTCTTTCCTTTTTGCACTTGCAGGGGACGTTGGACGATGGAAGAGAGATTGCGGTAAAGAAGTTATCACAAAGTTCAAATCAAGGGAACAAAGAGTTCATGAACGAGGCCAAGTTGTTGGCTCGTGTGCAGCACCGGAATGTGGTGAATTTGTTGGGTTATTGTGTCCATGGCACAGAGAAGCTACTTGTGTATGAGTATGTTCCTCATGAGAGCCTTGATAAACTTTTATTCAGTAAGTTTTTCTGTTCCTTCCTCTGTTCAATAATCATAGATGAATGAAATCTACTTAAATATTTTGTTTTGAAAATGAATACAGAACTGGCATCTCTTGTCTCAGATTTTGAAATGTAAAACATACCATTTGACCCACAGATATTAACCTGGTATCCATTATCCTTCTTTCTCATTTTCTTTTTCTATTCCTCCTCAAATAAGAGAGGTTAAATTTAGTTCCTTACTTCTCATTTCTTTATTAAGCTAACTTCTGGGTCCAAATTTCGTCAGCGATGAACTGAATGGGTTTTTTCCTTAACCCAGTTTTCAGTTGGGCAAGCTGGCTATGGTGATTTGGTATTTACCTTTGTAATCTCTCTTAGGGTCGAACGAATACATCTTCCCATGGTTTTTTGCATAGACTCGAAAAGCAGTATTTTTTGGTGCAGACCCTGGAATTTTATTGTCTAACTTCATTATCACAACCAACACCGTAAACCTTAGGCCATCCTTCCTCCCATCCATTTTTTCCTTTCTGTATCCTTTGAATAAATTATTTCCTGGAAACTCCGAAGGTGATTGCACTTAAGAATAAGAGTTCCTAAATTGACTTTACATGGATAGAATTCCTCATTGGATCCATTAATTGGCAGGTAAAATTGTGCTAAACCAAACGTCCCTTTTGACCGATCTTGTCATATCCATCATTACTCAAATTAGAAGAAAAAGGCCCTTCAAAATTTCTCTCTTTTCTTCTCAAAAATTTCATTTGTTCTTCTTGGTTGACCTCTTAGATTACATTTGGGTTTCCATTTTTGTGTGTTGAAAACAGGATTTTTTGTTTCCAAATCCAACACACACTTAATCTTTTAAGTGTGTTTATAAACTCAGGGTTATGATGGTTCACTGTTACTTTTGAATGAGAAGTGACGCTGAGAACTCAGATTATTACAATCACAAAAAGCACAACTTTAGATGCTTGATACTTCAAAGCTTGTTAGGTATACCTATCTGTTTCTGGGAGAAGTTTTCAAGCATATGTAATATAATAATACTAAGTGCTCGTGTAAGGACTCAGTATAAAATTGTTAAAGCATGTGTTCCACGCAGTTGAAGCCTTGAAGGGATGCATTGATTTCGACAAAATTTTTTATTTCTCATACAAATACTTCGTGTAAGGAATTTACTCAAAAAAAAAAAAAAAAAATCTCGTGTTTTGGGTTCAAGGCACAAAGGTGAGGGCTAATGACATAGAAGTTCTGAAGTGTTTACCTTGCTATTGTTGGACCTTACTTCTTTACCATTGACCCGCAGAATCTATATTGGTCAAGTCGACATTTAGTTATTTCCCTGCTGTGTTCTTTTGTGTGGCTGTTAGAGAGTTTGATAGAGAACGTGATTGTTTTATTTAATTGCAGAATCTCACAGAAGAGAGCAGCTAGATTGGAAAAGAAGGCTTGACATAATCACAGGCATAGCAAGGGGCTTACTTTATCTTCATGAAGACTCACATAGCTGCATCATCCACCGAGACATCAAGGCCAGTAACATCTTGCTTGATGACAAATGGATGCCTAAGATTGCAGACTTTGGCATGGCTCGTCTCTTTCCAGAGGACCAAACTCATGTCAATACACGGGTGGCTGGCACCAAGTATGTTTTTCAACTTTGATCTCTTCACTGCTTTTTGTTTGATGGAAACTAATTTTGGTTATAATAACCCACCAAATTTTGAAAAATAAGAAGAAAATCCAAGATTTGCTATTGACAATATAAAAATAGTATCAAAACCTCTATTGATTAGTTAACTATTTTAAAAAGGAAGAATGACAATTTAGGACCTCATGAAAAAGGTTGATACCTAACCAGGATCTCATCACAACTTAATTTCCCATATTTCAGTACTGAGTTTTTGAAAAGTTCCACTCTGACGTTAACTTTGTTATGAGGTCTATACTTGTCATTCTCCCTTTAAAAAATGGTGTCACATGATTTAAATAGATTTTTGTCTTATTAAATTGTGAAATATACAGTGGATATATGGCTCCAGAGTATGTGATGCATGGACATTTATCAGTGAAGGCAGACGTGTATAGCTATGGTGTTTTGGTGCTGGAATTGATAAGTGGCCAAAGGAATTCAACGTTTAGCCTCGAGATGGATGCACATAATCTCCTTGATTGGGTAAGATTGACTTATCCAATGTCTTGACTTATTTGTGAGGGTTTAGGTGTAGGCCCTTTGACCTCTCTGTTTTTCTAATGGCCTTTTTATTTGTTTGATTAATTAATGCTCATGGTGGGTCATAACCGCGTGACATTCATTCACTCACCAAAACTGAAAAGAATGTAAGCCCCAAAATTCAAACCCAGCTTAATTACCTCGTCCTGCGCTCATGTATGCTTAGCGTTTTTGACTTTGCTACCATCAAGCCTTTGAGAAGAGAAAATTCAACAGCCAGACTAATCACATCTTTAGAAGTCTCCAAGAAACCTATTTGCTTCCTCCCCACAGCAAAAAAATTATTCTCGCAAAAGTCAGGTTTGACAATTTGCACTATAGTAAAAGAAATTAGATTTTTTATTTGCTGAAAGGATTTTCCTTTTTCTCGTTTGTTTTGCCAAAAAAAAAAAAAAAAAGCAAGAAGAAGCAATGAAACTACTAGCATTGTGTTCGTGTGTCAAGGAACATCTGTAAATGAAGTTTCCATATCAAACATACCTAACAAGTAACAAATATGTTGTTGCCTTTGTTCAGTCATACAAGCTTTACAAGAAAGGGAGGAGCATAGAAATGGTTGACCCTGCATTAGCAGCTTCAGCAGTAGAAGATCAAGTAACAATGTGCATACAGCTGGGTCTGCTGTGTGTTCAAGGGGATCCGCAGCTCCGGCCAAGCATGCGTCGGGTGGTGGTGATGCTGTCGAAGAAGCCGGGTCACATGGACGAGCCGACTAGGCCAGGAGCTCCTGGTTCCAGATACAGAAGATCTCGCAGGCCATCTCCATTTTCCACCGCAGCTGGTACTTCTGGTGCTGACTCTGATTCTAGGACTTCAGACTCAAGCAGTAACTATACCGCCACCACAACAACGCCCGGAACAAGCTCCGCGGCTCGAGAAATTGTCAGTCGGGGAAAACGTCCCATGCATGAGGCTTAGGCTTACTTCTTAGGAGAGGGAGTTGGGGTTATATTGATTTTGTTATTCTTTCTTTTTCCTTGTGTGTGATGACTGATGTAGAAGTATATGAAATAGGGTGTAAATAATGAGAGGGATTAGCTATGGATTGGAGAGGATTAAGTTAATAGCAATTGATTCTTTTTTTCCTTCTGCTTGAAGGCTCTTAATTCTTTATGTAAATAATGCTGGGAAATTACTTGAATTCTTGTCATGTGATCTTTTTTCCCGATGCTTTAACTACACTAGTGTGTATATTATAAGGAGTAAAGTAATATGCAAGCAAATATAAGTATAATTAACTATATATTACCATTACTATTACTGAAGTAAAAAAAAGTGAAATTTGTGATGCCCTTCTATGAATTAGTTAAATGTTTTGCTTATGAGTTTACAATTGCAGAGAATAATACGCAATGCAAAACTAGCAATTCAATAGCCGAAGCGTGTAATATAATCCACATGAAGATTTGACCCCTTGGATTGCGATGTGATGAACTAAAAGTAATGAAATGCCAATGAGAAGTGGCACAGTTGGTTAAGGTGTTGACCTTTACCTTAAAAAGTAGGAGATTCGATACCACTGATTGATGTGAGGGCCTTATTGGTAAGCGATTTGTAAGTACTTCTGTAAACGTTTTTTGAGTTTGGAAGCATGCCCTAACCCTGGTGGATTACCGGTGTCTAACCCCACCTAAACTTATATATATATATATATATATATATATATATATATATATATATATATATATATATATATATATAATATAAAGGAAGGCAATGGAAGGCCAAGGAATTTGATGTGAATGCCACAATTAGAAGCGAAGTTGAGGATGGACAAATGCTTTTTTTTTTTTTTTTTTATACAATGGACAAATGCTTTTGAGGTGAATGAAATGGACAATTGGCTGGGCTCAAAATATCATACTTGGGCCTGAATTCATAGCAAAGAGACTAATGGATGTTGAAGTGAAGGAAAAGGAATATGAACATTTCATTTACCCTATTTGAAACAGGGATTAAAATGAAATTAAGTATTGTATGTAAAAAGATAATAATGCCTTGATCTATGTTTTTTAAAGGGAAAAGTATCATTTTTACCCCGAAAGTTTTGCCTCAAGAGCACTCAACACCTGAAAGGTTTTTTTTATTATCATTTTTGCTCTGAAAGTTTCCGAATCAAATCAATTTTGCCCTAACTTAATAGACTTAAACTATCAACAATTAGTTGACCTAATTATGCTGACATGGCTCTACCTATTAGATTAAATGCCACATGATGATCCACCCATTGTATGGAAGAAAATCCTCTCCTTAGCCATTTTTCTTCTTTTTCCTCATTAACTCATTTGAGCTATTGATTGGAAAGGAGAGAGAAAAATTAAAATAATATTATATTGATTGGACGGATATGATTTAAAGATTATAAAATATGACAAGAAAATTATTCAACAACTCATTCATCTTTCTCTCTCCTCCCTCTTGCTTTTTTTTTTTTTTTTTGTGTACGCAAGCTTCCAAAGAGTCCTTGCTTCTTTTTCTTGTTTTCGGCTTCACTGTCGCTGGAAACACGGTGAGATCCTGCCATCATCATCACTTTAAACTCCTTAAAATCAATCTCTCCGTTATTGATGACGTTGTGACTCATCGGCCACTACTCCGCTAACGAGTGGTCGTCTTCGAGGCTCTTCATCACCATTTGAAGCTCCTCCACCGTGAGTTTTCCCGTAGCCATCAATATCGAACACCAAGAATGTATCCTCCAAAGTCTATACTCAAAGCAATGTCGGAGGAGGCAGAGAGAGTGATCTTCACATTGGTATGCAGCTCTCGCTTAGCCATTGGGTGTTGATCTCTGCCATCGAAGGTGAAGCCCTTTTAAGTGCTCTTAATGATGTTGTTTTAGCTTCACTGTCGTTGCTTTTCATTAAAGATCTCCCATATCCTTTTAGCGATAAAGATCTCCTATTCTACAATTATTTCTTAGTCTTGGGGTTCAAATATTTCGGTTGGTGAGGCCTTCAATTGGAGGCGATGAGTGATGTAGTTAAGAAGCCATTGTTGGGACTTGAAAAGATGGAAGAGCTGTGTAGAGCCAACACTCAGACGAAGCTAAGGTGGGCTTTCTTTTTGCCATACAACTTGTCACATTTCCATTTACTGGTCAAAAAAGCATAGTTAACGATCAAATTTAACATTGAGTAACGACAGGGCCAATATGTTATTCTCTTCCCGTCTTAAATATAAAACATAGTCGATGAAGCTAATTAAATTACTTTAAAGTATATTTATTTTTATTTTTTTCTTCAAACTAATTAGTTTGACTAATAAACTAATATATAATCTAAGAATGCATAATATATGAAATGATTAAGTAGCTTATTTAGTTTCCTTAATCCCTCTAAAAAAAGTCAACTTTGTCTTATAATTAAGACCGAATGTAGTATGTTTTTTAACTTTTTATGGCAAAAATGATCAAAAAAAAAAACTTATAGGTGCCCAACGCTCATCAAGCAAAATTTTTGAGACAAAAAATGATATTTTTCTCTTTTTAAAAAAAGTTCCAATCGTTGTTGAAGCTCCCACTACGAATCATTGACAGGCCGGCCGTATCAGCCAACCAACGAAACTCTAGCACCAGCCAGCTAAAGCTCTAGCCACTTAAAATTATTTTTTATTGTTTAGATGCTTATTCCACTTGTTTATGAATAGTTTCATACTTACAACACTTGTTCAATTTTCTCTTATTCATATGTATATTCCACTTGATCATGAAAAGTTGGATACTTACATAATAAGACTTGTTAATGATCCTATGTTTTTTGTTAACTAATTAATTTTTGTTGTTCATATAATTATTTCATTTGTTCATCATGAGTTTGATACTTGCAAATGAGACTTATTTTTCATTTACAAATGTATAACTCTTCAAAATGGAATCTATGAACAACATAAATTGAGTCCAAAGGAATTCATTATAGAAAAGAGAATGTACAGAAGGTAACTTAAGAAATTGCATGAGGAGACTAAATCTGTCAAAACTATTCTGTGTGTGTGCTAATAGAGATCTAATATGGGCTATAATGCCATCGACAGTAAAACTATCATCTATGAAAATTCTCCTATTTCTAACATCCCGTAGCTTCCAACAAGTTATGCATATGCTAATCTTCCATGTGATTGACAGGTTCGGAGACCGGATTACTAAGTTTAATCATTTTTTAATATGGAGCTTATAAAAATCCGCACTTAGATCTAAGGGGAGGATTTTCTTCCAGACAGAGGAAGCCAAGCGGCATTCTTTAAATACATGATTTAGGTGGTCTGTTCCACCTAGGCAGAGGGTGCATCTATTATCAATAGAAAGCTTCCTATAACCCCGTACCTCATTAGTGAGAAGTTTGCCCTTTAAAAGCAACCAGGTGAAGGTTCAAATTCTCTGCGCCATCAAAAGCTTCCACATTTTAGACCACAGGCAGTCATAGTCATTCCAGTAGAGGGACTCAAGGGTTGCGTATGCAGACTTGGTTGTGAATTCACCGTTCTTAGTTAGATTCCACAAAGCAGAACGAGGCGCGCCCTCTTTTAATGCAATGGCAGAGATTTCTGTGAGCACATTAGAGGGGAGTAGATGACTAAATGAGCTCCAATTCCAGGCACCATCATCAGCTACATAGTCAACAATGGTCTTTTAAAGGTCCACCTCTCGAATGGGGGAGAAGGCCAAATTTTTTAGGGGGCCAGAATCTCCAATCCAGAAATCAGACCAGAAGTGGACAAGCCTACCATCATCCGGTGTCCACTTAATGTGGATATAAGTTTCTTCCCATAACTTTATTACGTTCCTCCAAAGAGAAGACATACGAGCGCGATGAACTCCCTGACCATAATCTGAGAGTTCATATTTCTGCCTTAGAACTCGAACCCATAGAGTGGTCGGTTGGGAGTGGATTTTGAAGATTAACTTCATTAGAAATGCCTTGTTTTGAGACTCAAGCTATAATAGACTGCAACCACCATGCTTAACTAGCTGACAGAGCTCCTGCCATTTAACTAAGCTCATTCCTCGGCGCTCTGATGAATGCCCCCAGATGAATTTCCGAATGATCTTCTCAATCTTGCTTGTAAATGATGAAGGGAGAGCTATGCTTTGCATCATATAGAGATGGATTGATGCAAGGACGGACTTGGCAAGGGTGATACAGCCAGCTAATGAAAGGCACTTGCTCTTCCAGCCTGCTAACTTAGATTGGAGTCTGTCAATGATGTAGCCATAGGTGGTTGAAGAAGTGCGCCCAACCAAAAGTGGGACACCTAGATATTTCCCTAGTGAGTAAGTTCTTTGATAGCCCAACATGTCACAAATTTCCCTGCTCAGATGAGACTCCATATTCTTTGAAATATGGATCTTCGTCTTGTGTTGACTAATTGTGTGTCCAAATGATTGGCAAAATTCTTGTAGAGTATCCCTGATTAATTTGGCTTGCTGGCAGGTGGCATGTCCAAATAAAATTAAGTCATCAACAAAAAATAAATGAGAGAGATGTACTCCCCTTTGGCCAATATGAACAACATAAATTAATTTCTAATGGTTAGTGCCGAAATTCATTGCCCAGCCGTTGGAGGCCACTCCAGCTTACGGACCATTTCCGAAGTTCCAACAATGATTGAAACTTTTTTTTCCAAGAAAATGAGGAAATCATTAACTTTTTACTCTAAAAACTTAATTTCTTTTTAATACACGAGGGAGAGGGACAGTGAAATTTCGTAGTTCTTTGGGAATTACTGAAATAAGCGACAGGTGAGGGGAAAGTAAAAACTTCCCTTTTTCTCATGCTGGGCGTGACACACTGGCCACTCCGCCTCCCCGGTCACTTTTCAATGCTACTCAGTGAACTTCACAACTGAGAGACAACGCAGAAAATGGATATGGCCACAGCTATATCGACTACCTCATCTTTCTCCTCCATTCTCAGAAATCATCAATTGATCACACCTTCCAAATTCAAATTCACACCCCTCAGATTTTCATCACCTTCTTCCTTCGCCCTTCACTGTCCAAAACCCATCTCCATCTTCACAAGATCCAATGTTTCGCCGATTCCCAAGTCCTTAGCCGATGACATCACTTCCCCCTCCTCTCCCACATCCACCTACCCCCTCTCATATTACAAGAACCTCAAATCTCGCCTCCAAAATGGCGAAACCCTTTATGGCCTATTCTCCCTCACCTTTTCTCCCACCATGGCCGAGATCGCAGGTCTCGCCGGCTACGATTTTGTTGTAGTCGATATGGAACACGGTCACGGCGGCATCTCTGATGCGCTGCCTTGCCTGCATGCCCTCGCTGCCGCCGGAACCGCCGCGATTCTCCGGGTCCCCGAAACTTCCCCCGCCTGGGCTAAGAAGGCTCTCGATCTGGGTCCACAGGGGATCATGTTCCCCATGATTGATAGCGCGAAAGACGCTAATGAAGCGGTATCGTATTGCCGGTTCCCGCCCGCGGGAATTCGCGGTTCGGCCCACCCGATTGTGAGGGCGTCAGGGTACGGCATCGATGATGGGTATTTGAATAGTTACCTGGATGAGCTGTTGATCATGTGTCAAATTGAATCGGAGAAAGGGGTGAAGAAGGCTGGTGAGATCGCGGCCGTTGACGGGGTTGATTGCATTCAAATGGGTCCGTTAGACCTTAGTGCCAACTTGGGGTACCTGTGGGACCCTGGGAACAAGAAAGTAAAAGAAGCCTTGAGAGCGGCTGAGAAAGCAGTGCTCGAGAGCAGGAAGGACAGCAACAGCGGCAACGTCGGCGGCGGAGCTTACTTAGCTGGGTTTGCAATGCCGCATGATCCACCCCGTGATCTAGCGTCACGTGGATATCACATGGTGTCTGGTGCTACGGATGTGGGGTTATTTAGAAGTGTTGTAGTGGAGGATGTAAAGAGATTTAAGGCGAGTTTGAAGGAAGAGAGTTCTGATGATGAGCGTAGAGACGATAATGATAGTGATGAGAAGTATTGGAGTGAATGAGAGACGCCTCTCCTTGTTGCTCTTTGTATGGTACTTTTTTTTCCTTTGTTAGCTTACCTCGGATTCGTAAATGTGGTGATTTTTAGTGTTTTTGGATCATTCATTCTGAGCTTCTCAATTTCCTTGTCATGCATTGATCTTCAATCCTAACTGCATGTTGACGGCTAAAAATCTGGAATGAATTTAAGTAATTTGACAAGGCCATTGTTTTTCTCCGTAATAGTGGTGCAAAGGAATATCCTTGGTTGTAATGGGGTTGTGTCGATTGCAGACTTTTAGCATCCGTTTAACGCACCTTAGGAGTTTCAGCTTCCATTTTGGTACCGGAGATAGAACAGTCCTGTGTGTTGTTGTGCATTGCTTGCATGTTTCTTCGCCGCCTACCGGTTTCCTTGATCTGAGTGTTGAGGGTTGCCACCTTATGACACTGCTACCTGGAGTCGGGAGACAATTAGCTACTAACTCACTGCCATTCTTGGCAGACTAGTCTTCTGTTTTCTTTATCTTTGTTGGCGGCCCAGGATGCCACCAGGTAGGGTCTAGGAGAGATAGTTGTATATAGCCTTGCCTCTCAATCGCAGAGGCCTTTATTAGTATTTGAACCCATGACCTCCGGATCCAACCTTACCGTTACGTGAAGGCTTACCCTCTTCTCTATCTTTATCGAACACTCAGACAGATTTGCTAACACTCTGATGAATTGAAGTTTGATAAAATCACACCAAGTTTCCAACAAAGAAGAATAATATCAGAGAAGTCCCATGACATGTCATGACAATAACAAGAGAGTATTTGACAAATTATGAGACTTTTCTGATATTATTTTTCTTAATTAGAACCTTAGTGTGATTTTTCCTTAAAGTTTTGAAAGGGTAAATGACAGAGTTCTTTCGGAATTTGTCAGTAATGGTCCATCATTAATTTATTTGCTATGGAAGGTTTGTGTAGAATCGTCAAATCTATTAGTTGCTCTGTGCTTATCGAATGATTCAACAAGGAATTTCAGCAGTTATTAATGAGATATGTCAAGTGATTACTATGGACTTATTAATGGATCTTTTGTGGATCCCATAAGATATCAATTGTCCTGAATTACGTGAAAAAATTGTCTTGGGGCTTATTCAAGTTTTGGTTATTTGTTATTTTATTTGGTAGACTTTAGGTTGATATTACTTGCTGTCATTCGTCAAATTATGATTTACCACAGGATGATTAATGAGCAATGACACACACCAAATAGGTGGTGCTTGAAGTTTTGCACAACTAAAGGCTCTTGAAAGAGATCTCCTGGAAGAAGATGGATGAATAAGAAGATATATTGGATCAGCTAGGTTCAAAAGCTCAGGAAGTGAATATTTGACAGAATTGAGAGCATAACATTTGGATGGCTTCTTGGCTGCAAAACTTAAGCGGTGGCCTGCATTCAAGATCACCTGTGAGGCTGTAATGATAATGCATGATCTTCAATCACAGATTTCGTTTCTCGCTTATCACTAACGGTGAAGGCTATGCTGCAATAGCACAGATGAATGCCCACTGTTCAGCTAATATGCATGTTTTTGTTCTTTCCGTTTTCGTTTTACCGGCAAGATGGAACATGGGGGCCTTGAATTCCTCCCTTTCGAAGGCAAAGAAAAAAACAAATCCTCCCTTTCTTCTTTTTTCTTCCTCTCTCCATAAGTTGGCAGTGTGATCAAATAATCAATAAATTCAGTAAACCAGCCACCATTGCATTAATAGCTGGACAATTTATGGGCTTTCGTCGGAGTAGTTGTCCCTCTTATATTCTGGTGCTGGTCATGGATGGACACGGGGACATTTATTAAGGACTTTGGTAGAACTAGAAGCCCATTGTAAGTGTGGCTACTCTAAAACAGAGTCTCATCATGCACTTTGTGGAGATAAAAAGGAGAGCTTCTTGGCCCTCAAACTCAGTTCAGTTTGATGTGGGAAGAAGGTAAAAACGAACGTAGGAGAATTGTTGAGTGCTGACCAATGTTATTGTGGCACCATCTTCACTGTTATATTTTTGGGGTTTAAAACAGAGGTTGAGACTTGAGATTGTAGAAACGAAAAATTTCATCATGTGAAATCTATAACCAGAGTGTGTAATGTGACATCACTTCGCCAACAGATAATCAAGATCCATTTATTCTCTACGATTCTCAAATGCCGTCAACTGTATTTAATCTTGGCAAATCAATGTATGAGTTTAATGGAGAACAATCAGTGAATGAGAGAAACTGCCTTCAACAGTAATAATCAATTGCGCATCAGACTTTACCATTAGTAGAAAAGGAGATGGAGAATTCAACGAGCTGCATGTTCCACAAATATTAATATATCAATATCAAGTTATTAAGCCGCATGGTTTACAAATATTAATAAATCAATGTCAATTAATATAATATTTTCATCAAGTTGGATTTGTATAACTCATTTCTCATATTAATACAATCACTTTCAAAGTACATGAGAGCTTTCTGTCTATGTACTTTTTAATTTTATTTTATTTTTGGTTGTGAGATCTCGGTGGGCTAAAAATTATGAATCAAGAAATTTTCATCAGATGGAAGATACCTGAAATCATTTCGGTCAATACCCGCGAGAAGCGCCCTCGGATTATGCTCGAAACTCTGTGAAAACGAAGAAAACACTGAACTAAAGACAATATTAGAATTATTGTGGTCTCACAAGCGTGTCATCCTATCGCTCATTGTTTCAGTGTACCATACTCTTTTGCTGCAACGCGACGCATACATCTTCCACTTGTCCTTTTTCTCTTCCCTCGCCACCTTAAATACCACACCTCTTCCATTTTTCCGTTTCTTAAATCTGAGGTTCTGCAATTCTTGTTGCTCTGGACGCTATGGTGCTCTTCAAGGTTTCTCGTGTAGACACTAATCCTATCGATGGCCAGAAGCCCGGTACCTCTGGTCTCCGTAAGAAGGTTGCCTTCTGCTTTTCTCTTCCTATGTGTTCTCTCATTTCATTCTGCATTTCCCGCGCCACTCTTTCTGTAGTTTCTGATCCAACCTTTTCTTTGATTTGATCTTCTCCTTTTGATCACTTGATTGCTGAATTTTTCGTCGTTTGATGGATTTATACTTTTGTTTTTCTCGTGTTGAGAATTGAATTTGCTAGATCGTAGTTAGATTTGAAATCTTATTGTTCGGGTCGCCTCGCGATCGTGCTGATTCGATGTAGTAGCTAGCTGCTGCTGATGTTAAACTCTTTGCGTGATGTCAATCATGATTAGATCAACATTTAGCTTTGGACGTACAAACCAATGTGTGTATTAAACGTTACTCATCAACTGATCTTCTTGTTTTCACATTTGATGTTGTTTCATCTTTTTGTATACTGTTAAGTTCTTCCATATTCCAATTAATGTTTTATTAAAATAATTATTTTATGATTTCGTTTCTTTGCAAGTTCTTTTCTTTTCTCTTTTCTTTTTTCCTCCCTTGTTCTTTTGAATGTGAAGAAGCTAAATGGATGATAAATGATGTTCGTCGATGCAGCTTCAAATATCTCGTAATTTAGTCAGTTCTGTGATGGTTTTGCTTTTACTTCATCGTTTACCAAGAATTCAATCTATTCACTGAATTATTCCATCCTTTTCCATGTTTTGTTGTTTGATGAATATAACAGTTTAGTTGGCGGTCTTTTCAGGTGAAAGTTTTCAAGGAACCTCATTACTTGCACAATTTTGTTCAGGCAACGTTCAATGCTTTAACAGCTGAAAAAGTCAGAGGTAGCCTCGTACTCATTCAAGAGCGGGCCTTATTTTGCTTGTAACTTGTAATAGCCATATTTTATTTCCTCTTGATGCAAGATTTTATGAGATTAGTCAAATGTATGAGAGTTATAAGCCTTGATTTCTGCTCTTTATTCCTGAAGATTTTGCTTTGCCTCGTTTATATGTTGCCTTCTTAATCCCATATTAGAAACATGTATAAGCTTTGTTGCTCTGTGGCACCGGATGTTCTTCTTTTTATATTATTGAAGTGGTAAAACCAAATTGTTTCACTCTATATGAAAAAGTTGACTAAGTTGACACTTCTTGGTTTTAAAATAAATTCTGTGGCTTATGATATTTTGTTTGATGCTATTTTTCCTTTGCATGTTTTAATTATTTTGTGTGTGTGTTTTGTATGCAAATATGCAGGTGCTACACTTGTTGTATCTGGCGATGGTCGTTATTTTTCAAAGGAAGCTATTCAGGTACCCTTTAGCCCCCCCCCACCAACACACACACAGTAATTTCCTAATATGCACAGTAAAGTGCATTTGATTCATCTCTTGCTATCTAAACCTGATGTGTTTGTTATTTTAATATTGAATTGAACTTGTTAATGTCAATATCATTTAGTGAATTACTAATGATTTGGATGAATTTGTAGATCATTATTAAAATGTCGGCAGCAAATGGAGTAAGACGTGTTTGGGTTGGTCAAAATGGATTGCTTTCAACTCCTGCTGTATCTGCTGTTATACGTGAGAGAGTTGGAGCTGATGTGATTCTTCTGTCTATTATTTTCATATGCTTACCCTTGCTTATTCTTTTGAAAGGAAAAGTTTATGATTTTTGGATGACATGTAAATACAATTAACTATCTATTTCCTTGACTCAAAGCCTAACTTTCGGATCCTAAATTTTATTCTTTATAACAGGGATCCAGAGCAACTGGTGCATTTATATTGACTGCAAGTCACAATCCTGGTGGCCCTGATGAGGTGGGTACTGTTATGTGTTCTTCATAAAATCCATTTTGAACTAATGAAATTTATATTACTGATTCTGATGATATTTTGCTCTGGGATGTAATATTTGAAGCTATTACATTCTGGTGATGTGAAATTTATCCCATAGTTTGACTGCTCAAATTTATTTCAGGTTTAAGTTCTTTGTTCTAGTTTCTGGACGAGAGCTTTTGGTTCTTCTTAGAATTCTTTTTTTTTTTTCTTTTGATTATGTAAATAATTTTAATATATGGTGATTGATGAGGCCATGTATATCAAGGGCAATGATGGGTGGTGGTTGAGGTGGCAGGAGCACTGAGTTTAGCACCAAAAGAAAAGTTTTCTATACCAGTTTAAAGAAAAAAAGTTTCTTTCAAGGTTTGAAGTATAATCTAGATTTTAGATTAGTGGAAATTTTTTCCAATTATAATTTTTCTTTTCCATAAAAAATAAAAGAAGTAAATTTTTGTTCTAGAAAATGATCTAAGAAAATCAATTCGTGTAAAATAAACGGATATAAAAAGGTTTTGCTCCCTTGGTGAATTAATTTTCCTTTCTTGATAGATGATGGAGAACGTTTAACTAGAGCTGGGAAAACGGGTCAGGCCCATCAGGCCGGCCCGTTTAAGCCCTGGCCCTTTAAGGGCCGGGTTTGAAAAATAGACGAGTTATTTGAAATTAGCCCTGGAGGGTTGGCCCTGACGGGCCTCGGGCTTAAACGGGCAGGACTTTTTCACTGTAACTTTTTCTTTTTTTTCTTTCTAAATTTATTAGTTTATATATATTTTGTATTTGTTATAAAGTTATTTATCCATTTAACTACAAATACATAATAACTATACTCTAATTTTATGATTTGATTTATTATTTGTTGCAAATAAAGATTATGTATGTGTTCATGATGCGGGAGAAGAATTTCATTACTCATGAGCTAAAGGCTACTACTCAAAGTGAAGAACAATCAAATGTCGTTAAAATCAATGATAGTGACGAAGATGACGACAATAATAGTCATCATACTAATGTCACTTAGTGATATGCTTTTTATGTTTTATGTGAGTTATTTGTGAACATAGTTTGCTTCTGATTATGAATTAGTGATTGTGCTTATTTATTGAATGATTCATGTTGTAATTTACTAATTATATTTTTTAAAAAAAAAGTAGTAGAGGAAAAATAGTTAAAATTTGGAATAATAATTTTCGGGCCCTGCGGGCCAGCCCTGGCCCTGGTGCTCTCGGGCCGGGCTTTGAAAAGCAAGTGTTTTTCTTACTCCGGGCCCTGGAGGGCCAGCCCTGATTCCTAGCTCTACCTTTAACGCTGTGATTTATCTTGGTTATCAACAAAATTAAGATCAGTTGCATGTTAAAAGGTTAATGCATGAATAGCTATTTCTAGAGCTTGCATTGAGAAGTAATCATTAATGAAATGATTCAGTAGTAACTATCTTGTATTCTTGTTGGTTTTGATGTTGGGAACTTTTGATGTAATGTTAAGTCTGGATCTTCATATGGTTTTGATGATACAGGACTTTGGGATTAAATATAACATGGAAAATGGTGGACCAGCTCCAGAGGGAATTACTGACAAGATCTATGAAAACACTAAAACAATCAAGGAGTACTTCATTGCCGAAGATCTGCCTGATGTAATGTTCAAAACCTTTTCGCCAATTTTCTTTTATACTTTGATCGTACTGCTGCGTGTTTGCTTTACCTGAACAGTCATGCCAATTCTTGATTTGTTTGCTCAGGTGGATATCGCCACAACAGGTGTTACAAACTTCACAGGCCCTGAAGGACAATTTGATGTTGAGGTTTTTGATTCAGCCAGTGATTATGTAAAATTGATGAAGTAAGATTTATCTATAGGATCCACGTCTTACTTTCTCCTCTTATGTGTGAAAGCAATATTGCATGATATTATGTTATTATGCCACTCGACCCTGAAAAGCTACACAATTTAGAAGGAACCAAATGTTAGAAAAATCACTTATGTGCTGCAAAACTTTGCATCAATTAACTTGTATGCTCTTTCTGTTTGTTGATTATCAAGTTGCGTAGGTTTTATTTATTGGTATGTAGTCCTTACAATTGATAACCTTGATTTTCATGGAATGGCTAAACATTTTGACCATATTATGTTTGCATTTTCCAGTTCTTTTTTAACCTCAATTTTCAATGTCACAGGTCAATTTTTGATTTCGTGTCCATCAGGAAACTGCTATCATCTCCCAAATTCACGTTCTGGTATATTTTGTGGACGAATTTGTCTAAGCAAGTGACTTAAAATAATCTTCTTGGTTTTTGGTTATACCTCTCCTGAAAAATGGGTGCCTTGGTTTGTTGAAGTTATGATGCTCTACATGGCGTTGCTGGAGCTTATGCAAAGCCTATTTTTGTGGAAGAGCTTGGCGCACAAGAAAGCTCTTTACTCAATTGTATACCGAAGGTCCTACTTTCTTGTTGACAAATACCATGAATCAGAACAAAACCCTATAAAAGCTCAATTTTTAAAATTTTGTGAATGATTTCCTTTAATACAGGAAGACTTTGGAGGAGGGCATCCAGATCCCAATTTGACATATGCAAAGGAGTTGGTTAACCACATGGGATTGAGCAAATCAGACCCACAGGATGAGCCGCCTGAGTTTGGTGCTGCTGCTGATGGTGATGCAGATCGTAACATGATACTTGGTAAAAGGTGGGCAGTAGTGACCTTGGTTAATCATATATTGAGATCTTATATTTCAGCTTGTAATTTATGCCATGTACCCTTTTTCTGTGGTTAGGTTTTTTGTTACTCCGTCAGATTCAGTGGCCATCATTGCTGCAAATGCTGTTGAGGCTATACCCTACTTTTCTGGTGGCTTAAAAGGTGTTGCCAGGTAACTTTCGCTCCCTCCCTCCCTCCCTCCCTCCCTCTCACTCACACCACGCATACTCTCCTTCTCTGTGAATATGCTTGTAGGTATATTCTATATGTGCTCTTGTAGAATGTGGGTATTAGCAGGGTTTAAAATTTTGTATTTAAGAATAATTGATTCTGTAGTAACTAATTGGATGTTACAAAATTACCAGGTTGATTCTGATATTTAGTGTTCTTGGTGGAAAAATGGCATGTATAATTTATAAATAAGAAGCCAAGGCTATATTGATTTAACGCAATGGCAAATCTTTGGAAAGAAACTCACTGTTAGAACTAACATCGTTTTAGTGGGTATGACAATGCTTTTTTAGGTTAATCAAATGGATGAAAGATCCTTGTTAAGATATATTTCCCCACTACCAAGTATTCTGAATCTGCCATTTTTATGATTGCGCATTTTATACTATAAGCAGAATATTCAAATTCGTTAGTTATCTACTTGCTGTGGGCATTTCTAGATTCAAATAATTGTCAAAACATGAAGTGTTCTCTTTTCTTTTATCTCAAGCATGGTTGATATTTATTAGGGAAGTTATCATGCTTTCTTCTGAGTAGTTTATGTAAAGTAAGCTTTCCTTAAAAAGAATTGCGTTAAAGAACTATAAATGACAATGGCTGGATCTGAATGTACTTCTAACAACTTGACGATTATTACTTAAAATTAGTGCCAGGTCAATGTGTTGAACTTACTAGTTTCTGCTACGATACTATCAATATTGGCCATGTTGGCCAAAACGCTAACTTCATTACATGTTTAACATTTTGGGCTATATGTTTTATAGGAGCATGCCAACCTCTGCTGCCCTGGATGTTGTAGCCCAACACCTTGAGTTGAAATTTTTTGAGGTATACTGTCACTCCATGCTTGAAATCGGCAAATGTTTGTTTGGGGTAATTAGACGGACATTTTCTTGGGCCTTATAACCAATCATAATTCTATATTTCTTCCTCTAAGCCAGGTTCCCACAGGCTGGAAGTTCTTTGGTAATTTAATGGATGCTGGGATGTGTTCAGTTTGTGGTGAAGAAAGTTTTGGAACAGGCAAGTATTCGCTTTTGGCTTAACTGGACCATTCTATTACTTCCAATAATTTTCAAACCTTGTTCTATTGCATAATGATTTCATATTGTTTGTAAATAGGTTCTGACCATATTCGTGAGAAAGATGGAATATGGGCAGTTTTGGCCTGGCTATCAATCCTCGCTTATAAAAATAAAGATAATCTTGGTGGAGACAAGCTCGTGACAGTTGAAGACATAGTTCGCAAGCATTGGGCTACCTATGGGCGTCATTATTACACTAGATATGACTATGAAGTATGCTACAATTGCATTTGTTGTACTTTTTTGTAATCCATATCATGTCGCTTAACCTGTTCTTTGTTCTTTTTCTTTTTTTTTTCCTTTTAAAGAATGTGGATGCTGGTGGAGCAAAGGAACTGATGGCATATTTGGTCAAACTGCAATCGTCCCTTTCTGAAGTCAATCAGTATGTTACTTATTTTTTGGTCCATAGTATAACGGTTTTTTAAATTTATTTTCATATGAAATTGCCTTCATATTTTTCCTATGTTTAAGTTACTGCCAATTCATTTTTGCATGATACGATATCCTTAGAAATCTGTTCTTTGTTATCTAATCTTAACGATGCTCCAAAATTGTTGTCTTTTTTTAAGTCGTGAATCATACTTACCTACTTCAATAAATTATTAAGTTCGGGCACGAAAATCCTTAGAAAACTAATTTTCGCAAAAAAAAAAAAAGTTAAAACCTCCATAAAAGAGCCTAACAGTGAAGATTGACGAGCAAGAGATTTCTAAGTTTTTATTACCTTGTATGGAGGAGTTGTATTAAAATTTCTTGATGCAAGTACTCGCTATCAAAATACTTCTCATTATGCAATTTGCATCGTATATTTCTCTCTATAAGGCAAGATCCTCTGTCAATCTCTAAATATACATTTGTTATGGCACTAAAATGTCAGGTTTGTTGAGACATGAGAGTTAAGCAAGAAATTAGATATCTGATTGAAATTCCAATGATGAGTCTGTACTTTTAACTGTACATTAATGGGTGACTTTAAAATTAATCAATGAAAAATTGTGGCCTGACTAAATCTCATTCTCTGTCTCTTTAGGATAATTAAGGGAGTAAGGTCAGATGTGTCAAATGTTGTCCATGCTGATGAATTTGAATACAAAGATCCTGTCGATGGTTCCATATCTTCACATCAGGGCATCCGATATTTGTTTGAGGATGGGTCACGATTGGTAAGCTTACTTCTGAAATACTTCTTTACTATTTTTGGGAGTATGAACATCAAGTGGACTTGCAGAATTGTCGATGATAGACAACAAGTTGTGGATGTGTTTTGCCTTGAATTTATATTGTCAATTCATCCATCACTGGCGTGGAATCTATATTATCTATAATATAAAATCTGCAAGAATTTATAATATTCATTAGTCATAAATTATGCGGTTCTTAGACTTTGTACAGAGTATAGGCCTCACATCCTAGTTGAATGTAAATCGGAAATAATTACTGTCGTAATGTATATTCCTTTGCCACTCATTATTATGAGGCTTACTTTTTCCCTTCCCGCCTTCAAATGCAACTAGATTTTCCGCCTGTCCGGAACTGGATCAGTAGGTGCTACTATTCGTCTGTACATTGAGCAATATGAGAAGGATTCATCAAAAACTGGGAGACTTTCACAAGAAGCACTTGCGCCACTAGTAAGAATTTTTGTTGCCTTTTCATTTTTAGCAACTTATTCTCCCCCTCGTAAGGTTTTGTCCTTTTTTTAAATTTAGTAATGGCGTGGTGAATGACTGAACCAGGACCTTCCGCAAACTATAAAAAACATTCGCATTTAGACTTGAAATTTTGATTAAAATTCGTCATTGCACTGTTTGCAAACCTTGACAGAGCAAAAACTTATGTGAACAGGTGGAAGTTGCACTGAAACTTTCAAAGATGGAAGAATTCACCGGGCGATCAGCTCCCACCGTCATTACATGATGCAAACAGGTGAAGCTTGCTCAGATTTATTTCCCCAGTCATCCCTCTTTCCCGAGTTCAATTCAGTTTTAGCCCTGTGAGAAGGAAAAGCCGTTGTTTATGGTTCTGTTGTGATTCAGAGTGTTCCTTCAAAGTTGCTTTAAATTTTGACTTGCTAAATAATCTTGCTGACACATATTCTCAATATAACACTGCTTCCTCCCCGTTGTTTACCTCTCTCACCCATTCTTTCCTCCTTGCTTTCTCTTTTCTTTTCTGAAGGGCTATGTTTCACCAGCTTGCGATTTACGACAGACAGGTTATTTTTGGAAATTAATTATCGTTCAGTAATTAGAATTATGGGCCAATCGGGATCAGGTCGCTACTCGCTAGTTATGTGATCCAGAACTTCTTCTTAAAGCAAAAGAGGTTCATAAACGTAAATTAGTCATCAGGTCAGTAGTTACTTGAGAAACCACAAAATAACAGTGCCCTCTCAAACTCAAACTTCCCTCTAAAAAAGTACTCTCAAATAAGAAAAAACTTTCTCAAAAATAACACCAAAGACTATTGAGATTATTTTCTGTGAGAGGAATTCTCTACTCTCAAATTTTCCAATGCAGAAATGATCAAGGAGAGGAGCCTATTTATAGGCTGAAGCATCTTACATTTTCCACCTACTCGCAATTTTTAATTCTTTTTTTCAAACTTCTCATTTTCAATTTTTGTGGCTCCGTCCTTTCTTTCCATTTTTCAATATTGGCGGCTCCCTTTCTTTCTTTCTATTTTTCAATATTGGCGGCTCCCACTCTGTTGACTTTGGTTTGCTAATTAAGGAGGAAATCATTCAACAAATCTCCCCCTTTCCGACTTAATTAGGCGGAGTTATCAAACCAACACTTTGACAACAATCTTCAAATTTTCTGACTAGTACTGACTTAGTCATCACGTCAAACCAATTCAGATCAATGTGTATTTTTATAAGTATGTTTCACTTCCGTAGACAGAGATACTATTCACATATAGTACTATTCACAGAGGGATTATTTTTCCTAACAGTGGTATCAGAGCAGGTTTAAAGGGTTTTGAAGGAGACGAGATGGAGACCAATGGCAGCACCTCTCATAGTGGAGACATGTTTAAATTGACCGCCGACAACTTCACTTATTGGAGACAGATGATGGAAGACCATCTGTACTACAAAGATCTGTATGATCCCATCCTCAATGTGACAAGACCTGAAGTAAAGAACAAGAAGGAATGGGAAATTTTGAATCGGAAGGCGGTGGCTATGATAAGAAAATACATTGATCAAAGTCTCTTTGAGCATGTATCCGAGTTCACAAACGCGTACGAGTTGTGGACGAAGCTTGAAACGATGATACAGAAAAAGACTCCCAGGAATAAGGCAAACCTGGTTCGCCGACTTATGAAGCTGGAATACAAGGACAGTACGAGTATGACGAACACATCAACACTTACAAAGGTATTGTGAATCAAATGTCCAAGACTGACATGAAGATTGATGACGAGCTGCAAGCTCTGCTGCTGCTACTCAGCTCGCTGCCAGAAAGTTGGGATACTCTGGTGGTGACTCTGAGCAACTCAGCTCCAGACGGAAAACTGACGATGGAGACCGTGAGGGACAACCTCTTGAGTGAAGAAGCCAGGAGGAAGGAACGAGTTGTAACCAGCACGCTTGAGGCAAACATTGTTGAGCACAAAGGAAAGTCCGACTCCCAGGGTAGAAGTAAAAGCCGGGGTCGTGACAGAAGAGATAAATCCAGAGGCCGGTCAAAGCCGAAACATGATTTGAAGTGTTTCTACTGTGGAAATGTTGGCCACAAGAAGCCAGAATGCTGGTCTCTGCAGAAAGACAAAAAGAGGGGCAATGTGAAGCCGGATCAGATCATCTTAAAAAAGAAGGAAGATAAGAGCACAGCTGTTGTTGTGGCAAATGTTGAAGCCGATATATTCTTACTCGGTGAAGACAATTATTTGAATGTTGCATATGACGACTGTACCTGGATTGTTGATTCCGGTGCCTCCTTCCATGTCACCCCACATAAAGGATTCTTTTCTGCTTACAGAAGTGGCGATTTTGGAGTAGTGAAGATGGGAAATCAGGTGACAAGCAAGATTGTTGGTGTTGGTAATGTGACTCTGACCACGAATGTCAAGTGCCGACTTGTGTTGAAGGATGTAAGGCATGTGCCTGACATGCGACTAAATCTAATCTCGGTAGGCAAGTTTGATGATGCCGGGTTAATGAACTACTTTGGCGAAAGTAGATGGAAACTGGCCAAGGAAAACTTGATAGTGGCTCGAGGTAAGAAGAAAGGCTCTTTATATGAGATGCAAGGAAAGATTAATGATGGAGAAGCCAATTTAGTCTGAGAGGGATCTAGCCTGGAGTTATGGCATAAGCGCCTCGGTCACATGAGTGAGAAGGGGCTCCAGATTTTGAACAAGAAAGGACTTCTGACAGGGTTGAAAGGCTAAGTGCTGGAAAGCTGTACACACTGTTTAGCTGGAAAACAGCACCGGGTTTCGTTTGTGAGACCAGATCAACCCAGACGGCGCAAGAATATTCTTGACCTCGTCCATACTGATGTCTGCTCCATGTCGGAGAAATCACTTGGTGGAGCTTAGTATTTTGTTTCCTTTATTGATGACCACTCCCGCAAAGTGTGAGTCTATTTGTTAAAATCTAAAAACTAGGTACTCCAATCCTTTAAAGAATTCCATGCTATGGTGGAGAGGAAGACTGGTAAGAAATTGAAGGTGGTCCGATCTGACAACGGTGGTGAGTATTGTGGTCCATTTGATGCTTACTGTAGAGCAGCTGGGATCCGACTTGAAAAGACGCCCCCAAAGACTCCTCAACTAAATGGACTTGCTAAGAGGATGAACAGAACTATTGAAGAGAAGGTCCGAAGCATGCTATCCAATGTAGGACTACTGAAATCATTCTGGGGGGAAGCTGTCCAAACTGTGGTTGATTTGATTAACCTTTCACCATCACGACCACTAGAAGGAGGAATTCCAGAAGAAGTTTGGACAGGTCAGAAAGCGGCCTATGATCATTTGAAGGTGTTTGGATGTAGAGCTTTTGTGCACATTCCTAAAGACGAGAGGGCAAAACTCGATGCAAAGACTAAGGAGTGTATATATCTCGGTTCACCGAAATGTGAATTTGGGTTCCAACTTTGGGATCCTGTCAACAAAAAGATCGTGAGGAGCCGAAATATGATTTTTCATGAGAATGAGACCATTCAAGACATCTCGAAGCCCAAAGTCAGAGTTACTGTCCAACATGTAGAACTCGACCCTCCTGTCCATAGGCATGGAAATAGGCCAAGTTAGACTAGGCTTTGGCTAAATAGGACTGAGCCTGTAATGGGGGCAGAAAGCCTGAGCCTGGGCCTGGGCCTGAATTCAGGCTTTTTTTTAGGCTTAGGCCTGAGCCTTCATAAGGCCTGGTCGGGCCTGAAGCCTTTTTAAAGGCCTACTTACAATGCAGGCCTTTAAAAAGGCCTCATATTGTAGGCCTTGGAGGCTAGAAATAGGCTTTATACACTTTAAGCCTATCAAAACCTCTCTAAATATAATTTGAAATTATAATATAAAAATGAAAAATAATAAATATTATATTATTTATATGATATAAATTCAATTATATTTATTTAATATGCAAATAGGCCAAGCCTGAAGGCCTAAAGGCCAGACTTAATAAAATAGGCTTGGCCTATTTACATATTTAGGCTTTTAAATAGGCCTTGGCCTAGCCTTTTTGACAAACAGGTCAGACCTAACTAGGCCCTAAATAGGCTAGGTTGTAGGCCGCCTGATAAGGGTCTGGCCTATTCCCACCCCTACCTGTCCATGATGAAGTAGGGGGATAAAATCAAGAAGAAAATGAAGTGAATGATCAAGAAAATGCTGAGAACCAAGACACTGAGGTTTGTGATATTGAAATCCATGAGAATGAAGAGCCAAATATTCAGCCTGAAATACAAACAAGACACTCTACACGAGTGAGAAAACCTTCTACAAGGTACCCACCTGACGAATATACCGTTGTTGCTGAAGACGGTGAGCCTCAGAGTTATGATGAGGCCATGATGAGTTCAGATAAAGAAGAATGGGAAAAAGCAATGCAGGACGAGATGAAGTCCTTGTAAGAGAATCATACTTATGAACTGACCAAGCTTCCTCAAGGAAGACGAGCTTTGAAAAACAAATGGGTATATAAGATCAAGAATGAAGAGAACGGGCAGAAGTCAAGATATAAAGCCCGTATTGTAGTGAAAGGCTGTAATCAGAAGAAAGGAGTTGATTTTGAAGAAATATTCTCTCCTGTGGTAAAGATGACCTCGGTCTGAACCGTGCTAGCTATGGCAGCTTCAGTGGACCTCAAGGTAGAACAAATGGATGTGAAGACAACATTTCTTCACGGCGATCTTGAAGAAGAAATTTATATGGAGCAACCTGAAGGGTTCCAAGCTCCGAGACAAGAAGATCTAGTCTACCGATTGAATAAAAGTCTCTATGGCTTGAAGCAAGCACCTCGGCAGTGGTACAAGAAATTTGAGTTTTTCATGACAAGTCACAAGTTTGTAAGGACAGAAGCTGATCGTTGCATTTTTGTGAAGAGGTATGATCTGGAGATTTTCTGATTTTGTTGTTATATGTTGACAACATGCTAATTGTAGGACAAAACAAAGTAAAGATAGCCGCCCTAAAGAAGGCGTTGAGTTTATCTTTCGCAATGAAGGATCTCGGCCCTGCAAAGCAGACTCTCGAGATCAGGATCATCCGAGACCGATCTAAAAGGCTACTATGGCTGAGTCAAGAGAAAAATATTGAGAAAATTCTAAAGAGGTTTAGCATGGACAAAGCCAAGACTGTAAGCATCCCCTTATCCGGACACATAAAGCTGAACAAAAAGCAATGTTCGAAATCTGACGAAGAGAAAGACGAGATGCTAAAGATTCCATATCAGTCCGCCGTCGGAAGTTTGATGTATGTAATGGTTTGTACAAGACCTGATTTAGCGTATGTTGTTGGAATGGTAAGTCGGTATTTGTCCAACCCTGGCAAAGAACACTGGGAAGCAGTGAAGTGGATCTTCAAGTATCTCCGAGGTACGACGAATCTGTGCCTTAGATTTGGAGAAGATAAAGCCAAGCTACAAGGCTTTACGGATGCTGATTTAGGGGGAGATGTTGACTCAAGGAAGTCAACAACTGGATATCTGATGACTTTTGCCGGAGGAGCTATCTCTTGGTAATCAAGATTACAGAAATGTGTAGCACTTTCGACGATAGAGGCCGAGTACATAGCTGTAACTGAAGCCAACAAGGAGATGATATGGATGAAGAAGTTTCTTCTCGAACTTGGCCATGAACAAGACAAGTATGAATTAAGATGTGACAATCAAAGTGTTATTCATCTAGCAAAGAATTCAACCTATCACTCCTGCTCGAAACACATTGATGTGAGATATCACTGGATCCGGGATGTGGTAGAGAACAAACTACTCGAACTTGTCAAAGTACACACTGATCTGAATTGGTCCAACATGATGACTAAATCAGTACCAGTCAGAAAATTTGAAGATTGTTGTCAAGGTGTCGGTTTGATAACTCCGCCTAACTAAGTCGAAAAGGGGGAGATTTGTTGAATGATTTCCTCCTTAATTAGCAAACCAAAGTCAACAGAGTGGGAGCCGCCAATATTGAAAAATGGAAAGAAAGGAGGGGGCCATAAAAATTGAAAATGAGAAGTTTAAAAAGAAGAATTAAAAATTGCGAGTAGGTGGAAAATATAGATTCCTCCCTTAGATCAAGCAACTTCCATCCTAAGAAAATACTTCATCTCTCCAAGATCTTTGATCTGGAATTCTCATGCCAGAGCTTCCTTGATTTGATTGATTTCTACCTCATCGTGTCCTATAAGGATTATATCATCAACATACACAGCTAGAACAACCATCTTGCCATTATGATGTTTAACAAACAACGTATGATCGCTCTGTCTTTGAGTGTATCCGTGTCTCTTCAGTACTCGAGTGAATCTGTCAAACCAAGCACGTGGAGATTGTTTCAACCCATACAACGATCTCTTCAACTTATAGACTTGATTAGTCTTTTTCCCCGAGAAACCTGGAGGTAGCTTCATATAGACCTCTTCCTTGAGTTCTCCATTAAGGAAGACATTCTTTACATCCAACTGTTGTAAACCCTAGTCTAGATTTATTGCTATAGACAAAAGAATTCTGATTGTGTTCAGCTTGGCCATTAGTGCAAATGTTTCTGTGTAATCTTCCCCATATATTTGTGTGAAACCTTTAGCAACCAGTCTAGCTTTGTATTTCTCAAGTGTTCCATCAGCTCTGTACTTAGGGGTAAATACCCACTTACACCCAACAGGCTTTTTTCCTTGTGGCAGGTCTACTACATCCTATGTTTTATTTCGCTTGAGGGCCTCCATTTCTTCCAAAACAGCTTGCCTCCATTCAGGTATAGCCATGACTTCATCAATTGTGTTTGGTACCCTGATGTCGTCAAGGTGAGAGACAAATGCCCTATATTTAGGGGAAAAAGCCTTATAGGAGTTTTTGGAAATGAAGTACGATGATGTTTAGCCTTTTCACACAAATCACAATGAAAAGTAGATGCATTTTCATTTGAAACAAGAGAGGGAAACATCTGAGACATATAATTGAAATTTGAATGCTCTAAACGTTTATGTCATAACTCTAATTCACTAGTCTTAGGGAGAGACACTTTATTGCAAGATGGAACCTTAGGACTTTTATTTTCCTCCAAGTAATAGAGTCCACCAAATTCATTAGCACTCTCAATTGTCATCCCCGTCAGCAGATCCTGAAAGGAACAATGAGAAGCAAAGAAGTTAGCCTGACATCTTTCTTCTTTAGCTAATTGGCTGACTGATAATAGATTGCATTTCAACTTTGGAACATGCAATAGAATGAATATGAGCGCAGCCAAGATTTTAATAATGCCAATTCCAGTGACAACTGATTCTGAATCATCAGCGATCTGCACAGTCATTCCATTGGTGATAGGCGTATAGGATGAGAAGAGAGTCTTATTGTCAGTCATATGATCCGAGGCACCGGAATCAACAATCCAACAGTTTCCTGCACACAAACTTTTTATGACTGCTAATGCATGGAAAAAGTTACCTCGTCTCACTACGAAAGCAGTAGGCTGTTTCGTATTCTGAAGTGTGGCTAGCATTTCCATAATTTTATTCAGTTGATTATCCTGGGAAGATCCACTAACATTGGAAACTTCAACCATATAGCTTTTGCCTTTCCCTTTCTGTGGTTTCCAGTTTGTGGGTTTACCATGAAGATCCTAGCAAGTATCCTTTTTATGCCCTGGTTTCTTACAATGATCACAAAAAGTTCGATCCCAGCAGGTGCCCTTGGTGTGTCCCGATTTTTTACAATGACCGTAGAATAGTCGACCTTTAAAACCTTTTGAGTCTGTGGATCGAACAGTAAGAGCTGAGACCTCAGGAGTTGCAGCGGAATGATTTTGATGCATTGATTTGCGCCTATCCTCTTCATCACGCAGAATAGAATAAACTTCGCGTATAGAGGATAATGACCCTTGACTAAGAATTCGAGCTCGAACATCATCGTAGACCTCATTAAGACCAGCTAACAATTCATAGACTCACTCCTCTTCTTTCTCTTTGCGATCTTCAGAGGCATCAGCTGTGCAATGATGGATTTTATTTTTAAGAGCATCAAACTCTTGCCAAAGTGCTGATTTTTCAAGATAGTAATCATCAAGGGACATTTGCCCCTGCTTCAACTGCCATAGCTTTTTCTTTACATCAAATATGCGAGATCGACTCCCAATGGTGCTGTATGTCTCTTGAAGAGCTTCCCAAATCTCCCGGGCTGAAGGAAGATACATGAAACTCTTCTTAAGTGAAGATGACATTACATTGATTAACCAAGAGGATACCAATGCATTCTCAAATTTCCATTTTTTAAACTCCTTGATTTCCGATGTTAGTGGCTTGACTGCTTCACCAGTGATATATTGAAGTTTATCCCTTCCATCAAGAGCAAGGATCATGGATTGAGACCATTCCCGATAATTGTCACCGATAAGTTTCTCAAAAACAATAAGAACAGTAGAGATATCATTAGAACCAGATCGCAACACTGAAGAAGAGGCGTCAAAAATAGTAGACATAACGATCTTTGGATTTTAGATCCCTTAGAATTACCAAAAATGGCAGAGGTTTTGTTTTGAATTTTTTTTTATCAGAGAATTTGAGAGACCGAAAAACAAAAAATAAGACTAAGAGAGCGAGAGAGAGACCAAGAGATCAAGACTGTGGGTGAACCTGACGATGGCGGTCGACGGACGATGATGGCAGTCGGATCACGTGTAGGCAGATGGCGGCGAGACTGTGGGTTCGTCCGATCGGGACTATGGGTGAATCCAAAGACCTGAAGGCGGAGACAGGGACGGAGACGGAAGACGATGACTAACGATGACGATAATGGACAGTCGTCGGATGTGGAGCAACAATAGGAGCACTCTCTGGTCTAAATATTAGTTGTCTCTGCCTCTTGCTCCGATGGTGATAATGGAGATGACAGAGAACGATACTGGTGATGAATTAGTGGAGAGCCGTTCTGGACTGTGATTGTCGGACGACGAACTCTTCTGCGGAATGATGATGGAAGTGGCAATCTCAAAGCTATGCTCAACATCGGACACCAGACACCGAAAAGGACCAGTCGAGGACGACGAGCTAGTCAAACTTGAGACATTACAGTGGGTAATGTTCGGACTGAAAATTAGACGATTAATCTCTTCTGCTCTGATACCATGAAGAGAAGTTGAACTCTTATTTTTATATTTTCATTAATAGATCACACACACACATATATATATACAATTATGTTGTGACCCTTAATAAATGCTACAAGCCCTATAGGTTCTACAATTAATGATAAAGAGTGTGACCCCTCAAACCCATAGGAGTTGTATGGCTTGCATGGGGTTTTGTGACTGCATAGGGTTTTGTGACTTTTCTACAAGGTTCATAAACGTAAATTAGTCATCAGGTCAGTAGTTACTTGAGAAACCACAAAATAACAGTGCCCGTCAATCTCCTTTCATACTTTAATAGAAATTATATATAGATTCATCGGAAGGCATCGTAAAGTCATTTATTCAAAGCGACAGTTAAATCAAAATAAAGAAGGTGGCTTCTAAAGAGTTAAAATTCAATACATGTACTGGTTCCACTTCCATGTCTTAGAGGATGCTTTCTATATTACGTGTTCTATGGTATCTAGATTTTAAAGTAATCTTCTTTTTATATTCTATTTTTGGAACATCAAAAAGTTTTCCTGACTCCTCAAGTCAACAGCCACAAATGTCTGAAGCTAATTTCGCCAAAACAGCAATGCGGAGGGTGGTCAAAAAACAGGAAATCATTACTCGTACCACGAACCGTTCAATTATGCTAACTAACGATCTGATAAGCTATCTAAGATAACCATCTCCATAACTGGATCTAAATTTCCTTCGATGCATTGGAGGCTCCTTTGCAAATTTATAGTGCAAATTTGCATATTACACACACAAAAAAAGTGACATTACCAAAAAAAAAAAAATTCAGTGTAATTTTTGTAAAAGAGCCTCCGATGCAAAGGAGGAAATCCAGATCTCTCCTTAACCTTAGCCTATAAACCTGTTAGTGTCATATCATCGTAGAATCGTATGTTAGACAAAAATAAGATGATTCTTGACATATCAATGTTAGTTGTCATGGCCTGATGACCAAGAACAAGTTGATTTTGAATTAAATATAAAGTGTAAATAGGAAAATAATCCTTCTCACACAATTCAAAACCTCCAGTTTTGAAAATTTTCCAACTTAGCTTATTCTCATGAAATGTATATGAATTTAATGTTAATTACTTTTTCATTGAAATTATACAATGGATAATTATGATAATAGAAGATAATACCGTCTAAAAGAGAACTATTAAAAATAAAAGGTGTGTCATGCAGCTGTCAACTCAAAAACCAATCCGATCATAAGTCATATAAACTCTCAACTACTTTCAAATTTTTTTCCTTCTCCTTTTTCTCTGTAATGATCCTTTCATAAATCTGAGCCAGAGAGGTTGTGTTTAGTATTCACGAGTTGCTCAGGAAGCAGCTGACCACTGCAAACGAAAGAGGTGACTTGACTTGCCAATTTGATTGTTGTTCACATCAAACCAATGGACCACCAACGCACCAACCATAATTGCATCACCATGAACATCCCTTTTAATTAATCAGGTTCTAGACCAATTAACTTAGCTTAAACACTTTTCCTCCCAATTCATGTATCTTAACTAACTTGATCAACTAATTAATCGCATATTTAGTTAAACTCGGATAACATAATAATTACTTAAACCCCTTCCTCATTATGTCCGCTAGCTTAAAAAATTTAACCACTTTGAGGATGAAGGATCTTTTGGGAGGACCATCAAAGGAACTTGAAAAATAAAATGTTTAATTCTACATACAAGTATCTTAAATAACATTTGAATAATAGTTCTATTTTGTAAAAATATGTTCATAAATATACGTTTAAATATTCAAAACCACATGAAACGAAAGCAAATGCCAGCTTCATGGTGAATAAGACTTGGCAGGGTAGGCACACAATTAAGTGCACAAGACTACGAAACCAGGCTATGATTATGAAAGCGGCTGCAAGAGAGCGGTGGCGGTCCCAGGAATTTTAGTGAGGGAGGACGAAAATAAAAAATATTATATAAAAGAAACGTTAAGAAATCGATCTTCTATGCTATTTTGAAGCTTGTTCTTCATTATTTTTGTACCAGAGAAAGATCTTTCAGTAGTTGTTATAAAAACTGGAAGATTGGATATATAAGTCTAATCATTCTATTAATAAGAGGGTAAAAATAATAGATTTTCCAATTTTTGCTAGCCCTTGACATAATTCAGATGTAATTGATAAATTATAAAATCCAGATGTTTAGGAATGTTAAGCTTAAAATTGTATAACTCCATCTTCAAATGTAAATTTTTGTAGTATATAAAAATAAAATTTATCAAATCTGCAAATTAATTCACAAAATTTCATAACACACATTCTATTTCACATAGAGATATAATTCACAAAATTCCATATCACACATTCTATTTTGCAAATACCATATCTCAAATTGCATATCACAAATATCATAAATCACAAATTTTCTAATTCTATGCAATATATACATACACACTATGATTCCAAAACCTCTTTGCTCATTAATTTGTTTGAGCTAGTGCTTATTTACAACTTGCAACATCTTTGGATTGACCCATATTTTTTCATTTTTTAATCAAAAGAGTCTTTGAAAAAATTACAAATAAATTACCCAAATGTTTTTTTGTTAAACTACTTACAGGTAAAAAATTCAAAATAATTATCTCCTTAGAACAGTGGCAAAAATAGGTGGAGCAAAATAAAAAATGGGAAGCTAGGTTGAGTCATATAAAACTAAAAATGAGAAGGAATTGAGGGATGGAACTGAGATTAAGAAAGAAAAGTTTAGGTTCAATAATATTCTTCTTCTTCTTTTTAATAAAGCCCTAGCCTAGTGAGTGTGTAGGGAGTTGGCTTCCATGCATGAATACAACCCCACACCATCACATTATTGACTTCTTCTGCCCCCCTCTCTCATAACATAAGCCGGATCCAAAAAGTGATTTTGCTTTTCATATATGGGTATAGGTAGAGCATTGCACAATGGGCCGAATGCAACCAAACTTCCCATAGGGGAACATCATTGATTTTATTCCATGTTGTCAGTTTTTATGTTTGATTTTTCTGGGCTTCGTCCCTTATTGGTTCCATGGAGATTTGTCACATTAAGCCCAGCGACAAAACTGCACTAACAGGTTTAGCCTGCTCCCCCATTTCTCATACATTTATTTTTTGTTTTTTTTTTTAGGGGGGGCCCCCCGTGTCCGCAAGAGAGGATAATCATCAATGGATTATATATATATATATATATTACAAACTTCATTTATTTATATATTTCTTTACAACTTTATTCACGTATTACAAGTTTACCAGACATGTTCCTATCGTAGTCCGTACACAACATAAGACCACGAAACACATAAAGAATAAGTACAGCAACCTTGTGTACCGTATATACAACGAAACACCAACATTATCACACAAAGTCATAGGTCACTCCACTCACTACGTGACAATGTCCCACCTTCTTTATCGTACACATGCATAGTCACTATCCTCTCTCTCTCTTTACCTTTTCTTCTTTTTCATATAATAACCACCAAGCCCTCTTCGACGACCACCTTCATTCTCTCCTCATAGTCCAGCGTCAAACGGTACGCCGGTGCCAGCAAGCCACGACTGGCCGGCAAGAAAGTTCCCGACAGTGAACTTTCCGGCCTCCACCGGACTAGTGATCACGTGAAACCCTGGCCATTTCACCCTCCCACCGGTGGCGGCTCCGCTTCCGGTGTTCATATATTCCCCGTAATATAGAGTCTTCAGAGCGAAGCTGCCACTCCATGGCATCCACCCTTCCGGGTGGATCAGTCCGTCGAGGTTGCTCTTCATCACCACCGTCCTCGAGTACTCCTTCCACGGCCGGCCAAGAAAGGTCTTGAACGAGCCCTGCACCGACCTCAAGTCCGACGACGCGGTCACGAGGCAGCCGTGGAGAATAATGCCGGTGTTCTCGTTCGGGTCGGATCTCCCCTGCGCCGTCACCGTGTTCTGCTGGTTGCTCATCGGCCTTCTCACGTAGATGTTGCAGTTCTGGAATATAGCGACGGCGTCGCCGAAGATGATGTCAACGGTGCCGTAGACGTCACAATCACGGTAGAATTGGCGATGTGCGTAGACGTAAAGAGTGTCTTGGTAGCCCTTGAAGCTGCACCGGTAGAACACAGAGTGGTCGGCGCCGGAGCGAAAAGCCACCGCCTGGTGACTCCCAGGTCCGGCGGTGTTCTCGAAGGATATATCTCGGGCCATGAAGTTGTCTCCAGAAACAGCTAATAACAAATCAAAGAGATTTTCTTCAAGTGATTTCTTGAAAATGAATACAATAGCAGATTTTTTTTCTCTTTTTTGAATTATCAAATATTTAGATATCTGTTTTGTATTTTCTTATCCAGCTGACTGTTTCACTTGATAAGAAGTTAGAGAGTCAATTTTTTTAGATGAAATTTAGATAATTCATGTTGCTCAAAAGTAGTACTTCTTGGTCCCATCCTTTATGTGGGACCAGGTGATGATCATATTTAGATAATGGCTCAATTATTTTATTTGTCTTTAGAATTAATTTTTTTTCTGGCCTAGCAGGACTAATTTGTTTCTTATTAGTATAATAATTTTTTGCCCAAATTCTATTTTTCACCCCAATAATATGGCTCATATTCAATAACATAAAATCTAAAACCTACTACGAAATTTTAATATATAATTAAATTCTAATAATGAGGATTTAAATTTTTAGCTGCTATTAGGAGCACCTAGATAGTGTAAGAATAGTCTAGATTTAATTTATACATTTTTAATTTTTATATCCAATTTCTACGATGAATTTTAATATTTTTAACATAAAGATTCAAATATAAATATATGTGATACTTTAATTATAAAAAATTTAAAAAAATCAAAACTAAAATTAAACATAAAAGTATAAAATTTAGTAAGTACTGACTAATCCCATAGAGAATGCAAATCCATTGAGATATATAACGTCTATATGGAGTCATATAATCGCGTTCTTGTTTAACAACTTTAAACATTTATTTTAACACACACACACAATTGTATATATATAAGCTCATTACTGTTTCATTTGTGTTAGAATAAAAGTTATCAATAACCAGTTTGAGGGAGTATATAATACATGTGCGCATAATAAAAAGGAATGAGAACATATAAACAAAGACTTACCAAAAGTTGCAGACCTAAAAGTGGTGGTTTCTTGAGCACTGTTGCTCCCAGAAACAACGGTAACACCAATCCCATCTCCAACAATCATCACATTCTTCATTCTCCTCTTTATCACCACGTTCTCTTCATACACTCCCCCTTTTACGTGCACCACCACCCTCCTCCCTCCGCCGCCACTAATCTTACTCGCCGCCTCCACCCCCTCCGTTATCGTCTTATAGTTCCCACTCCCATCTTTCGCCACCACCACATCCGCCGCCGGCGCCACCTCCCCGGCAAGAAGCCTCCTATCTGACCTCGAAACCCAGTCGGGGAAGAATAATCCTTCAAACAACAACTTTCTCCCACCATTATTATTTTTACTATTAATTTTATCAATTTGAGTTGTGGACATGGCACTGGTAATGGCTAAGGAATTGCTGATCAGTTTGGAGAAGTTAGTGAGCATATTTGGGAAGAAGTTGAGGTGCGCATGGAGGTGGAAGTCAAGGAAGCCATGTTGGCAAGTTTGGTGATTCGCAATGGCGGCACTTAACCAGGTGAGCCTGTCGTTGAGATTTTTGGAGCTCGTAACGGTTCGGTTCAGCTGGTGAACCGTGTCTTCATAGAGCTCTAAACAATCAGTCCAGGCCAACTTGGCTCTCTTGTCTGTGAAGCGTTTGTCCAGTTTCATAGTTGAGACTAGTTGGTGGGCTTCAATGGCTTGGTCCAAAGTGACCTTAAGAGCCAAATCATGAAAGGAGGAAGAAGAAGAAGTTGAGAGTGTATTAGTGGTCATGTAGTGGTTGCAGACATGAGGGTATGGAGTATGGAGGCAAGAGAAGGAATTAGCTTCAGTTGCATGCAAAGCCATGAAAGAGAGAATAATGATGAGAGACAATATGGAACAGTTCAAGAAGACAGGCTTGTCCATATTTTGAGAAGCAGAGAAAGATTATGTTTAGTTTGAGGCTAAAATAGAAAGCGAGATACGAGCAATTAAGAAGGTAAGGGAAGAGGATTATATTTCTATCTTTGGGATTGCTTGTGAAGGAAGGAACAAGGAGGCATTCTATTTATAGGCCACTATCTGACTTGGCTTTTTGGTAGGTCGTGCGTGTATTATAGGGAGATCGATTTGGCTTGATTCACAATTAGAGGTGATCGTGTAAGCAAATGTCAATATCAATATGTGTGTGTGTGTGTGTATTAAAATAAATAGATAGATAAATGTTATGTAATACAAAACTTTCTTTTAATTAATTTATGTGACAGATACTAGCTTATTGGATATGTTTTGGTATTGCTTACTTTTCTTTTCTTTTATTGTTTTTCAATCAAAGGGTTGCTTACTTTTCTATAAAACCCCCACTAATTCAATGGTCTCGCACCATACCTTCAAGTACAATGAGAAAAGAGCCACAGCATCACCAAAATACACACACACTGCTTTTACAACTCATATATCTAAAGTAATTATTTTTGCCCATTTTTCATTACCCAATTAGCAACTAATTAAAGGTCCATTTGGATTAGTGGTGGTAGAAATAAAGTAACTTTTATTCAATATGATTTTTGCAAACTTAAGATATAATAACATTCATATTATAATATAATTTATATTTGGATTGGCGGTGATAGAAATCACCTTTTTTAAAACTGAAATTTATTTAGATTATTATTTAAAAAGCAAGTTTGCATATAAAATGACTGAGAAAATGATATGAATTTTTACATTATGATAATTTTAAGACGAAATACAATTAAACACTTGATTCGAAAGAGAAGCACGCAAGATACCATAGTCACTGGGATAAGTTTAATGGAGAAAATACCTACAATACCAACCAAGCAAATAAACAGTAAAAATAAAAAATAAAAAAAATTGAACCTGTGCCTTCTCCTTCGAAGCACTGATAACCACAACCAGAACATATAAAATCAGACAAAACAAACCCTCGTCCTTAGACTCAACTGGCAAAGGGGTCGAACACTCTCACTAAAGGAGAGAGGTTCGATCTTAAAGTTGATCAAGGCGCTAGAGAAGACATCTTAGCTCTTGTATGCCTAGATAAACGTCTGAGGGCGATAGACAGCTCGTTCTGCCCAACATTGATATCACCTATGAGGAAGGGCGATTTCACCCTACCCTTGGATCGTGGGTGAACCCAACCCCTTTCCTAAAATTTCAGTATTAAAAAAAAAATCAGACAACAAAAAACCAAAATAAATGCAACTTTTGTGATATTCCCCACCGCGAAGCCAAAAGACACCGAAAGAAGCAGGTCTATGTGGCTTTTCCTTTTAGTCTAAAACTTATTTTTAAAAAAATAAAAACCAACTCAAACACCCTAAAATACTTGGATTGTGCTTATTTCAACCCCACCGCCTTCTCTAACTAAACCTATCATCATTAAGTAGTACCATAGTTAAGTCGTTTTATCTTTTTTATGCAGAATTTGTCAAATAGGATGACAATATTAACAGAACGTGCTTATCAAACCAATTCAAGTTAGCCTGAGTGGTGGAAGCTCTCATTATTTAAACAAGCAGTTAGGAGTTTGAATCTTAATCATTGTGTATTTATGAGCAGCTTAGTTGGGACCTTTAATTAGGAGGTTTTACTTGCACGCATTTTCCAAATTAATTATATGATGGTGGGTGGACTATATATTTAGGGCCCATGCACGTAAATGTGTCCTTGAAAATATAGTTTGTCTTTGTGTGCACGCTATTATTACTTAGCTTGATGATCTTTATCAACTCATCAACAGAGAACAAGTGGAACGGATCGGAATCTTGTGGGTTTCATGAAGATGAAGAAGATAACGACGATGTATAGGTGGAGGTTGTGAGATCAAACTTTATGGCTTTTAATTAAATAATTAGCTGAAGCTAGCCATGGTTGGTCGAGGAAGCTAGACCACTAGATTATGGCCCTTTCTGGATGTGTTTTCTGTGATGTACGTGAATAAATTTGAGAAAGAAGCTAATATATTAGAAGTGGTGATGGGATACAACATAATGAAGCATGGTCCTTCCTTGTTCGCTTTCAAGACTTTAGTCAACGTTGCCTCTTCTCGTGGCTCCTATTCTTTGATTTGATCTCCCTCCAATCACTTTTTTTAAGAAAATATAAGAGCCAATATATTTAATTAACAAGTGTATATATATAGATAAATTATAGTATTTAAGAATGGAAGTTAATTTAAATGAGAAAGTTCACTGTAGATGCCTAAACCCTGTGGGGTTATTAGGGTGGTGCGTGTCAGAAAATGAATGGACGAAGAAGGTGGAAAGCAGCTGATATAATAAATTCATTCATTTAATCAAGCTTGCTTTATGGCCAACCAGAGAGGGTTATGCAAGATGAGAACCAGACACTTAGTTTTCAAAACTTGTCTGCCTAAATAATATTGACTCGTGAAGGTCTATATGTGGCGTTTTCGTTCCGATGTCGTTTTCGATTTGTGTTGCAGAAAATGGTGAACAAGTCCGTGCATGACTTTTACTGATAAAAGTTCAAATTTCTTTTATTACTTTGATTAATGATCTTCTCCAAATTTGTCATATATTTCACTTATTGTCATGCCACGAGTCTTACTTTTACTTGCTGTTATCTGACTTTATTCACTCTACGCTGTACATGTGTTATTCTATCAACCTCTTATATATATGTAAGTGTGTATCCATTAATCATCAGTTCCCAAAAAAATAATTATCATCACCGTATTACAATTTGACCACAAGGCTAAAAAACTATATAATTCTTTATTTTTTCCTGGTTCACCCAATAAAAGGAACTCATGTACCCTTCATAATTATAAAGGATCAAACTCACAATCTAACAATTAGGAAAAACTTAAGGGGCTGATAGGTGTCAGTTGGGTTAGCCAGCGCTGGTCCTAAAAGGAGTATTATTGTAAGGGTTTAAGAAAGAAATATTATTACCAAAAAGTCTCACAATAAATGAGCAGTGAAGCGGCGGATATAATTAATGACAAGTTTGACACAATTAGAAATAATAGCATACCCATACTACTCACTTGTTATTGAAATTTTTTAATGATTACATTTTTTCTTTGGGACCTCACAATAAATCTCCCTTGTAAAAAATCTAACTTCAATTTATATATGGATCACACTCATGTTTAACCAATTTCATACATTTTTTTTAAAGAAAAAAGAACTAATTTCATACATTCTCATCCCACAAATTGTGAGGAGCAGACAAGATTCACAGCTGGAAATAATAACATGCCCATATTACTCACATATTATTAGGATTTTTAAGTGATTATATATATATATATATATATATATATATATATATATATATATATATATATTTGGACCTCACAGTAAATCTCCCTTTTAAAAATCCTAAACTTAATTTGTATGTGTATCACTCTCACGTTAAATAATATCATACATAAATAGATATGGATGAGTGTCTTTGTCGAATTTGTATATATTACACGCAGGTGCAGCAACACCATACACATACAAAGCCTAGAGACAACTACCTTTTCTTTTTTGACCTTGTGGACGACTTCTTCACATGCCATGTATATACGTAATACGTATAAATCTTAATAAGCACGAAACGATTTGATCTTACGACCCCGTCAAAAAGCTTTGCTGAGACCCATCGATGTGCGTGCTATACAACTTATGAAATTGAATTATATATTATCATTATTGCATGTAACGCAGCATCAGATATGTTTTCATGCTTCATTTTCTGCAATAATGTCTCTCCCCACTCCAATTTCATGGTTACTATATCATTCAACTTTTTTTCTCTTCTTCCTTATCGCACCTTTCTAATCCTAATTGTAAATATTAGCTAGAATCCACATCCATATATGCTTCCCTCACCTTCACCTCCATTTTCAGCTGTCTTCCTCACCATAGTATTAATGGTATCAGAATAATGCAGCAAGACCCCTAAAAGATTCCAATATTATATTAATAACATATGCCTAAAATTTTATATATGAGTATTATAGTTTATAGATAATGATAATTCGTTATCAACAGAGTGACAACACACCAGAGAATTGTGTATGTATCATTCTGGAGTTTAATTTTTTAGAAAATGTAAATGACATATTTTGGTGATGTCATGTTGCAGAATTGTGTTCCTCGTTGAATATTAATCTTTAATTGCTTCCTTCGGTCGAAATTAATTATTTGCCCCCGTTTCAAGCCTCTAATGATAATTATTGCTTCAGTTTTAATAGTTTAGTCAAAACAGTGTGGAATAGTGGAAGCTTTCTTACTTCTTAATCCTTTTGTCACAGATGAATATCAGAATTTTAGCTGGAGAGAAATGAACCTTATAACCTGTGACTTTTTTTTTTTTATATATATAAAAGTTTTGGAAGGATTCGACACCAGTCCCCTACCAAGACTAAGGCACAGCCGCAGGCTCTATGAGCACTTACTGGGGGACTTACAAGATCTCCTACTAAAGGAGTCCCAGCGACGGCAGAAGGGATCGAACCCACGATCCAAGAGTCTAGTCCTGAATTCCTTACCATCTGTGTCAACTCTCATTTACTTATAAGATCTGATTATTTACAGTTTTGAATATTTCAGATGGAATAGCTCATTCTAACAATCTGACGTGACGTCAGAGTCAGACGCAAGAAAACCAAGCCCAAGTGTTAAGGTTTTAATGTATGATGATGCCATGTAAATGTCAGGCCCCAGCCTCGCCTATTTGATTAGTTTTTGGAAAATAATTTTTTTTGAAAAAAACAATAGAAGTGATTTTAGAGGATATATTCTGACTAGAATAGATTTTGTTAAAAAAAATGATTTTAACAAAATTGTTTAAATGGTTTCAAGTAGGCAAATAAGTTGAAGACTGACTCATTCATATCAACAAAAGTGACAAAAAAACAAGTAGTTATCCAAAAATAATGAAAATAAATACAACATCCTATTTTTAATATAAGATCTTATTTTTAGTATAAATTATACTACAAACGAGATCTTATATTAAAGATCAGAGATGGTAATTAATGACGATCATGTTTTACTTGAACTAATCATTACACAGTAACATCAATTAATCCCCAGTGAACAACAATAGTGAGTACAGGAACTAAATAATTGAGCATGAATAATTTAAACAAGTGAAGTAGAATGAATCTAGAGTTTAAGTGAGAGATCGATGAGCTGCTGAGGATCCACCTCAGAAGGAGTCCTGGTGAGGGCACACTGAGCAGTGGTGGTTTTAGGGAAAGCAATAACATCTCTGATGGAATCGGCCCCTGCTAATAGCATCACCAATCTGTCCACTCCATAAGCTATTCCACCTGCCACATTTCATCTTCCACCATTATTAACTAATCCTTTCACACTTCAACTAACAGTTATTTTGGTTTTCTTTTTTCTTGGGAAATCACTATGAAGTTTCAATGAAGGAATGTAATTACCCGAAAGTCCCACAATAAGTGAGCAGTACGAACTTATTCTCATTTCCTACATTGAACTTGTCATTGCATACTGCTCACTTATAAAACTTTTTGGTGATTATATTACTTCCCACTCCTTGGGATCTCGTAGTGATTTTCCCTTTTTCTTCTTCACGAGGAAGAGAAGATTGGGCCTATGATATAGTTTAGCAGATAATCAAATATGAGAAGCTTGCATACCATGTGGTGGAGCCCCCATGTCAAGTGCTTCAAGAAAATAATTAAACTTCGCTTCCGCCTGTAGGACAATAGAAATCAAGTCACTGAAAAAACTCAGATCTTCCACAAGACTAAAACCAAAATAGCAAGAAAAAATAACATTCACGTGTATAAGATCATTAAAAAAAAAAAGAAAAATTTCACTCATTGTTTTATTGGATTATAGGCTCACTAACCTGCTCCGCTGAGATGCCAACCATTTCCAAAACCTGTTGTTGTATTTTACGTTTATGAATTCTCAGACTTCCTCCACCAATCTAAAAGGTAGGAACAAAATAAAACTAGCAGTTATCAATGCAGACAACGGTGATTAGATTATCACGCTTCAACCAGGAGAGGATTTACTTTTTTGAAACAACTCAATTACCTCTACCCCATTGTAAACCATGTCATAAGCCAAGGCCCGGGCAGAAGCAAGATCATTCATGTCTTCAGGGTTCGGAGCAGTGAAAGGATGATGCAAAGCCTGCGCTATATAATAATAAGCAAGACTACAAAAGAGAAACCTGAACACCCCACCCCCAACAAAAGAAGGGTGAAATAATCTGAATAGTAATCATTCAACAATCAGAGAGGAGAATTTGCCAACTCATATAATGACCCAAGTCTTGTGTGTGTGTGTGTGTAGGTTTAATTAAAAATGGAACATACCTCAAGCCTCTGCTCTGAGTCATTCCACTCAAACATTGGAAAATCAGTTATCCACAAAATTGAATGCCTGCCCTACTCATACATATAAATTTTTAATGCAAATATCAGAGGAAGGATTTAGACAAGGAATTTCTTCTTTTTTAACATAGGTTAGATCAACAACTTACATGGTCGATCAAACCCTGGTCATGAGCAACATAAACTCTAAGACGATCAAGAGTTTTATTTACAGATGCATGATGACCCACTGCAAATAGGAGAAGATCACCTGGTCCTGCAGAGCACCGGCCTAGTAACTTCTCTTTAGTAGTTGGGTCCATACTTGATACTAAAGCAGCGATCCCCTCAACCTCCCCTAAAATAAAGTATACAGTAAGTGATGGAACACTCCAAACATGTTTCAGGGGTCAGGACAGAAATTTTTTATTGAAGATTCCTCTCTGTACCATTATCCAAGACCTTGAGAAAAGGCAAACCCTTGGCTCCAGATTTGATAGCTTCATTGTAAATATCACCTTTCTTAAGAGCTGAATTTGAGTAACCTTTTGCACCAGAAGGTACACATAGCACTTTGATAATTCCCCCATTATCCAAGGACTCGGAGAAAACCCTGAAGGAAGATCCTGAGAAAATATCCGATACCTGCAGCCAATTGAAAATTTTATTTCTGCAAGGTCAATTCATAAGGAATTTATCAACCCAGCCTACATTACAAAAATTATGATTCTGACCCCAAGACTAAAGCAAGCTTTATTAAATTAAAGAGATTGTATATAACTAATAACTAGAAATATGCAACCAAAATCTCCCAAAGTATTATAGAACAAGTCAAAGAAAAGATCGTTACATCTTTTAATTCAAGATCATATCTGGTATCTGGCCTGTCAGAACCATATCTACTCATTGCTTCAGCATATGTAAGCCTGGGAAATGGATTCGGTAACTCCACTCCCTTGATTTCAAGAAAAACCTGCAACAAACACTGCCTATTTACACCCAGAACAAGAACATATATCTAAGTTAATCAGCATATTTAAAAGACAAAAAAAAAAGAAAGAGGAATTTATAAATATACAATACCTGTGCTCTATGTATACACATGGTATACGTTAGCAAATGCTCATGGTTATGCACATGCGGCCATGTATGTTAGGGTCTATATGTGTGGTGCGCCTGTATCTATGCCAGTGAGTGGATAGGGTATGTGCCCCGCCCAAAAACTTAAAATTCCCGAACACTAGGAAGGTTGTTATGTTTCTTTCCCATCCCTTCTTCAATTATCCCCTCCCAGAACCAAAAAGAACTTCCCAAGATATTATCAACTTCTTTCCTTCCCCTCAATTCCAAGATGTACACTAATAATATGCTTACACTATTTTCAAATTAACACTCCTCTGGTCCTTAATACAAGACATATTTGTAGAATTGATCTTGGTCCTAAATATAAGACATAATTTTCATGTTTATCATTATTTTCCTAGTTTACCCCTATTGACGCTCCATTAACCATTATCAAGGAAGACAGGAAATGAGGGAGAATTAAGAAAGATGATTAAGATATTTTAGAAAATACATGTCATACTAACTAACTTAACCAACTTCTTTAATCTAATCAAATTAGGTAAATATTCCTTATATTAAAAACCGGAGGAGTAGCATTTTTTAAAATGTATTTTCATAGAGAAGCTCCTAAAAATGAATAATAAAAGCTAACCTTTCTGATCAAATCTTCATTAAGTGCCAACATGTCCTCTAAAGGAGTAAAAGCCATTTCCATATCTAGTTGTGTGAACTCAGGTTGTCTGTCTGCTCTTAAATCTTCATCACGAAAACATCTGCCAGAGTCAGCACATGGCATCACTATCATGCGCAACATTTAACAAATATCATGACATATAACTTTCAATAAACAAGGAAAAGAACTTCTCTTGTGTAGTCTATCAAAAGAAACAGAACAGGTTTGTCACACTAAAGCTCAAACAGATTTCTCAGAACTTATGTCAGACACTATGTTTCTGTTCATAGAAGTAATGAAAGCTTGAATATATCTTGAATATACGATAGCAACAGAGATATAAAGAACTGATAAAAGATCTTACCTTGCTACTTGATAGTATCTGTCAAAACCACCTACCATAAGCATTTGTTTAGAGAGCTGTGGACTTTGAGGCAAGGCATAGAACAATCCTGGCTTCACAAGTCACACAAAAACTATTTAAGAACTCTACCATGAAGAAACTATCTCAAGGAAAATGATAATTAAAGAAACAAAATTATAAGTGCCTATTTGTTATAGCTTTTTCGAAGAGATTTTATGACGTTCGAGGTAAGTATGTGAGAGGAGTTTTGTCTCAACTTGCAAAAAAAGACTTTTGAAACCACGGTTTTACAATTTCCCAAATAGGCACTAAGTTTTTCCCTGGCCAATTCTATGCTTATAAAATGTACTATTCCAAATAAATAGACATGCTTTCTGATGCATTACATAGAGTCTATTGTGAGCCGCATTATTCATGGCTTATGAATACTATGACTTCATATAGATTTTATATGATATCGTTATGGTATTGAACCAAGAATGAGAGAGAGAGAGAGAGAGATTTAGAGAATAGATGGTAACAGAGGAGAAGGGATCATAAAGAATAGAGAGGGAAGAGAGCAAGGCAAACTGTATCATTCATTATCTATATAAGACTCAGTTTACAATAGGGATTAGGCCCTTATTTATAGGCTAAGAAGACTTAATGACCAAGCTAATCCTAGAATAACTACGGGCTAAAATTGACTAACCAACTCTAACTAACTTTTAACTTTTTATTACTTTTGTATATCAGATATATTGATAGAACAAGGATTTGAAATAAATAAATAAATTGAAAAGAGAAAGAGCCGGCAGCAATGGATAAATGGTTTTTCTTTATGGGCAAAATGTAATGTTTCGTAAATCAAGAGATAGTAAGCAGATACACCATCATGAACCACGATGTAAAAAATCAACAATAATGATAGTGAGGTGCAGATACAGAAGGCAAAATAAATACCCACTGAGTAATGCATGGCAAAAGCTAACTCAGTCACAGGTAATCACTTTAGAATAATATGCTCAATTAACTCTAAATATTAATTTGATCAGGGGATGGCTAAATGATTAATTCATTCAGAGCAATATGAGACATGACCTATTGGAATTATTTCAAAAATTAAGTGCAAAACTGTAGAATACCAAGTAACCCAAAGGCCAATCCATTAAGATTTTTTTTCCCCTATTGTCTGTGAATAGCCTAGTAAATACCTGGATTCTTGAGGGGACCAAATAATCTCGTGCACCTTCTGGAGTGGATCTAGACAGTATTGGAGTTTCAATCTGCCTTGTAACCATAAAAGATAAAGATCAACAGATGATACCAACCATTAACTGCAAAGCAACATGGGAAAGGGGAGGCACTATAACTCAAATGGTGGGGATAACAACACAAATAATGCCCTCACTAGACATTACCTCCACAAAACCATGTGTGTCTTCTAGATATCTTCGAATGAGTTTAACAACCTTATGTCGCAGCAAAATGTTGGAATACATTTGGTGCCGCCTTAGATCCAGACATCGGTACCTGCATGAATAAAAATTAATAATAAATCTCCTACAGAATAAATTAATTAATATAAACAAGATGCATTATGCAGTACCAACTTTCCAACATGTAAAACAAAGCCCTGAAAATCCAGTACACCATAAGAGAATGGGTATCAAGTATGTGGGCTTTTGATACATTACTGAATGAGAAGTCTACCTTCCGGAAGGTTGAACTTAAAAACCAAGTTTTGACATCACTATGACAAAATTTCAATGGAACAGCTGCCAAAATATACATAGATACATAAATCAATTCTGAGCTTCATGCATCTTTGTCAATACCTCAAACGGATTTCTTCTTTAAGAGAATCTTTTGCATCATCAGCTGTAGTCACCAAAAATGGTAACTTTGACTTTACAGCATTTAATATTTGAACACTCTCGGCAGCAACCTATCATACACAAATACATGGAATATCAATGGGAAAAGGCAGTAATTTCAAACTCAAGATATCGGAAAACTAAACTCCAATTGGTTTAGTACAAAATGGCTTTTTTCTTCAAATTCAAAGTACGGATCAAGGAACATGGGAAATAATTGAAGGAAAAAACAAAGAATTTTCATGTAAAGAGAGAAATTTTCAGACAAGAAAAAATTATTGTAACAGGCCATGTCATTCTTCCTCATTAAGCCATCAAAAGCAACATATCAATAGCAAGCTCAAGCATCACAAAGCTATCAAGGACAGCAAATTTCAAATCTTCATTCGATCTACTCTTACTCAAATTTGACAAATATTATAAAGGAAAAGGCAATATATTAAAATTAGGACCTGACAAACAGAATTGCGATGACATGACTAAATATTACAGCATACCTCAACAAAGCCGGTTTTCATTTTCTTGTTGATGGACTCATTTGGCCGAGACCGGACAATACCTTCAATGGCAACAACATATTCGAGTCTCAGATCATTGATTGTTGAATGAGCATCAGGAAATTCGTCTGGAAGGGTCGTAATCTACATTTTAATATCAATCAGCGCAAATGCCATTTTACAAATCATTGCAATGACAAGGTAGAAAAGGCAGGATGGGTACCGAAACTTGCAATAATACAGATAACAGAAACTGTGCCAACATCAGCAATCCTACAAATATGCAACCAGCTATAACATATCCTAGCTGAGTACCTGAACAATGCCGGTATGATCTCTGAGATTAAGAAATGTGAGGCCACCATGGACACGGTGAAGAGCAACCCACCCACAAAGCCGGACCCTTTTGCCTACATCGTTTAAAGACAATTCACCACAAAAAGCTTTCCTAGAAACCCATTCAAGAGACTCATGGAAGTCAACAGGCCGTCGAGAACTAGATGTTAGTGTTTCAGAAACAGCGGTAGGTGGTTGTATTAAAGGAGATGAAGAAGCCGAAGCAGAAAAAACAGTTCTGCATAAGGGAAGTGCTCTGTGAACGGGATTGGAAATGCTACTGATCAAGAAGAATGATGGCTTAGAGCGGACGGCTAACAAAGGCAAGGCTTTGAGACGCAGAGCCATGTTGCTTCCGAAACTCACCAGGACTGATACGTATAATAATACAATTCGAAGCCTAGAGAAAGGATTCAGGCTCAAAGAGAGGAAAGGGAATGAAAGATTCAAAGTTGCTGAAAAATCAAGCCAAGGAAAAACTTGTATTCATTGAGAACATGGAATGAAAAGACATCCAGTGGGGGAAATAGAAGAATACTAGAATACGCATTGCCAAGAATAAAAGAAAAGGAAGTTGGAGAAAACAGAACGCGAAACACAGCCAGTTGAGTGGCGCGAGCAAAGATGATGTAGTGACGAGGGACAAACCTTAAACTGGTTCGCGGGTGAGGGGAAAGAGATAAGAGGCTGCAAACGGCGTCGCTTTTTAACTCAAAAAAAGATGGGCCAAGGCATGGTATAACGGGCCCAACTATCACCAACCCTGTGAAAACTAGCTCAACTTGGGCCAGTAATGTCGTCCGTTGTTATTTTGCATTTTTTTTTTGATTAAATTGTTATTTTGCATTTTTTTTATATATATAAAAATTTTTAGAAGGGTTCGACACCAATCCCCTACCAAAGCCAGGGCACGTCCCCGGGCTCTATGAGCACTTACTGGGAACTTACGAGATCGCCTACCAAAAGAGTTCTAACGACAGCAGAGGGGATCGAACCCATGACTCAAGGGCCTAGTCCTGGATCTTTTACCATCTGTGTCTCTCGGCTGTTATTTTGCATGTATCCTCACTTCTGACTTCTTGCTCCTACTATATCCAAAAAAAATAAAAAATGGGCCAGTAATTGTAATACCAAAATGCTCAAATGATGATATAGCGTGCTCAACGAGTAGTCGAAGATCCTTTCCCTATTCAGGTTGGGTCGGTCCTCTTGTAGGTTGGACTAAGATTAATGTAGATGGGGCTGTCATTGTGGATTCTTCTCTGGCGGGTTGTGGGGGTGTGTTTAGAAATAGCTCTTTTATATATATATATATATATATATATATATATAAAAAGTTAGCAAAAAGAAATCGAATGAGCCAACTGGTTACATCTAGCAAGAAAGACTAGTCCTTCATAAGTTACAACCTCCTGGTGAACCAAAATTTGAATCATCATTCGAAGATGTACTTACATTTAGTATGTGGTAGTACTTTAAATTAGATTGCATGTTCTGTTATTGGAGGATACTTGTGCCTAATTAAAATAAGAAAGAAATCAAATGCCAATGAAAGTCGGCACAGGGTAAGAGATCCAGGACTAGGCCCTTGGGTCGTGAGTTCGATCCCCTCTGCCGTCGCTGGAACTCCTTTGGTAGGCGATTTCGTAAGTCCCCAGTAAGTGCTTATAAAGCCCGGGGTCGTGCCCTGGCCTTGGTGGGGGACTGGTGTCGAACCCCTCCAAAACTTTTTTTATCAAAAAAAAAAAGAAAAAGAAATCAAATGATATAGGACAACGTTATGTAGCGATAACCAGGTCAGCTTGTGAAAGGATGAGAGTCTAGCTATTACATTCTTTTTATTTTATTAGTGAGAAAAAGCAATTTTGTGGCAGCGTTTTATTGCTAAGTTTACATACTACTCTGATTAAACTTCAAAGGCAATAATTCATAGTTGTCTTTATGAAATACATAAATATGCTAAATAAATTACTGTAACATTAGCAGCTGCTGTTTTCACTGACAAACCCACTTACCGTAATAAAATAAAAATTAACAAGAATGCAAGAATATTACCCAAAAAAAAAATATTTTTGAAAGAACTCAACTTGAATTTCAATTTTTTTTTAAAAAAAAACTCAAATATCCCATGACGGCGTTCTGCCTTTAACTCCTTATACTAATTTTGCCCCTCCTGAAATTTTTCCTGAAACGATATATAGGGGTTAGGACGAGACGATGGGGCGGGACAAAGTTGAACATCTCTAAATTATTAGTTTAAATCCAATAATATGCTCTTAAAAATCATTCCACCGTCGATTTGATTTTTTGTAAATAAATTTGTTTTAACTAAATTATAAGTAGTTTACATGATATAACCAATAATTCATGTTAAGCTAGCTCGAGATTGAAATTTTTTAAGATTTTGACAATAAAATATAATACTACCTCCTATCCTAATTATAAAATAAAGTTGACTTTTTTTTAGAGGAATTAAAGAAGCTAAATAAGTTACTTAATCATTTCATATGTTATGTATTATATTCTTAGATTATATATTAGTTTATTAGTGAAACTAATTAGTTTGAAGACAAAAATAAAAACAAAAATACTCTAAACTAATTTAATTAGCTTTCTTAATCTCTAAAAAAATCAACTGTGTCTTATAATTAAGACCGGAAGGAGTACCTCATATCCTTAAAATAAAATTTAGTCTGTAATTTAATTGAACTATAAAATATATATATCTCATATTAAAAACCAAAGATAGTAGAATTATTATCCTGTAAATATATTTAAGTAACGATATACCTTTTCATTCAAAAAATACTAGATATATGGTAGAATTCTAACGTACTATATATTATTATTGTTTAAAAAAAATCCTAATTCTTTTGCAGCCCACGCAGGGTTTTGATTTTTGAAGTGTACGTGTTATAGTTATGCATTTAGCACGTTCCCTGAAAGAATTGGAACTTGCCTAAACATCTGCAAGCTAAGCATCAAACTCTAGAGTGACCTACTATATATCATATATATATATTCATTCTTTTTAGCAACTGCAAATGCTTTGAAAGTTTAATTTTACTAAAATAATGCCTTACAGCCGACTAAAAAAATTATTTATATGCGATCTTAAACAAGTCTGTTAACTGTAATTGTAGTGCCTGTGATATTCTGTAGTCAGCTAATATGAATTTTCTTTATGTTATATCAGTACTGGTGTCACTGGTGTGTGTGTGTGTGTGTCTATATATTACTCATCTTACGTGAATTTGAAATTGTTTGTCTACGTTTTTAAATTACGGCAGAGTTTTGCAATCATTGAATAAAATAATGGAAACTTGTTCCATAATTTTATGCATGGGATCATGTACGTACGTGTTCATTTGGTCACAGCGGCATAATTTAAATCCGTATCTATTTAATTTATTGTTGTTGTTGTTGTTAGGGGGATAAATCAAACAGTCTTAATCACTATAATTCAATAAAACAATTGAAAACTATTGATCGCCATACATATTTTGTTTTAGGCCAACCATCAATAACTTATTTGAGAGGAAACAAGATTATTAATTAGCCCCTACGCAACAACTAACAACCTTTATTTGCGGGAAATTAAAACTGCAAATAAATAGTTGCAATTTAGAAATTTTAAACTAAAAAGGGAGAGGTTGGGGCAGAGCAGAGCAACTCCATTTTCAAGTAGGGTTAGACACTAACCATAAAGCTATATTTTAGTCTCCAGAGAGAAATTACAAATAAATCTTATACACAAATTCATTTATTTTAGTATTTTTGTTAGAAGCATCCACCATCCTAAAAGATTTTTTTTAAGTGGGTTAAGTGTCCTAAAATACTTTGCTGTTCAATTTAATTAGCTTTAAAGCATGTTTTCAGGAGAGATTTTAGCCTCCTTGTTAACTATCAGAAAGTCTGTTAAGTTGTAAGCTACTTGTATCAAAAAAGGTGTTAAGGATAAGTACTCAAAATATGAAAAATCTAATTAAGTGTGATAAATTAAATAACTGAGAAAATGATTTTAGGAGGAAATTGCATAAACATTTGAATGGGTCAACCTTAGGCCATATAATAATGTGAAGTCTTTGTTTTATTTAAAGAGTAGCAGGAGCATTCTATAATATATGATAGATAAATAGTAGGGGCACGCAAGATCTGTTAATTAATTCATGTATAAAAGGAAGAGGAGGAGGAAGATGGTGATTGGTGAAGCACATGTGTAAGAGGAAGGTGCGTGCATGTGATGGTAGAAGATCCAGTCCCGTGAAGCAGTTTGGTATCCATAATTCTATAAAAGTATACAGCTACATATATACGTACGTACTTAATTAATAAGAGGCATATATGTGTGAAAGCCAATGCCAATCCAAGCTTTGTTTTATTTATAGTGTATCAAAAAAAGACAAACCACATAGCTAGGATCCCACAAATTGACATGATTGGAGTAAATTTGGGAGGGGTCTCTATCATTTCACGGGTTTCCTTTGATCCATGTTTCGGCTATGGTTTCTAGAGCCTTCAATCTATAGCTTCATACGCATGCATGTGATGAGGCCCTCTTGTAATCTTGTTGCCTCGCAAACAAAAACCATTTTACATTCATATATGTCTCGATCTCTTCCCACTTCCCTGTCGGCCGATCCTTTCATTCAAATCCCAGCTTTTAAATCCAATTAATTCATGTTTGCTCTCTGTTCCTGACCGAGATTATTATAAGCATATCAGCTATATATATATATATATATATATATATATATATATATATATATAGTTGTTATGTATAAGAACACAGTTGTCTAGCTAATTGGCTAATAGTAAACTCTCTCAGATATCTATAGGTTAAATACCAGCGAGTGTCGTAAATCTTTATACAAATAATATGGATTTCGCCGAAGGGGTGATGTGTGTACAGTGACGGCGAAATAATAAATGTGAGAAAGCGTGTGTCTACATCTAGGGTTTATACCATATTTATTACCTGAGGGTTTGGATCTGTGGGCCCTGTCTATCTTATGTTCCAAGTTTGATGCCGCTACTTATGATCGAGATCCTTGATTGTAGCTAGTTTGATTAGTTAGGATCTCACCTTAATTTTACGTTAGCTAAAATCTTATGTGAATTATGATATAGATTGTCTAGACCGTACTTTAAATATGCCTCATTATTAATTGGATCCCTAACAATAGTATAACCTTGTACTTACATATATAGTATAACCACTCCCTCTCACACACACATGTGTATACAGATACATATATCAGTCATTGATTCCCACGTCACTTCATAATCCCTGTCATGTCCCCAGCCCTCCCACTCGGAGTCGCAATGCAACAAAATTATACATATTATAATTGTGGCTCAATTATTAAGTTAATTATTCTCATTAGGCAAACTTGGCTCTGGTGACGTTATTTACATTAGTATATAGCTTTCATAATGATGTAACTAATCCTTTTTATGTTTCATATATAGTCTTTAATTAATTATGCGACAACGTACGACGCTCGGTGACTTGTGTTCCAATCCTTTAATTTCCTTCCACACATGTCTTTATATATATATATATATATATATATATATATATATATATATATATATATATAACCCAAACAAGCAAATTAAACAAAAAAAAAGGAAAGACAGAGTGCTTGAATTTAAATTATGTACGATATGCTCTTTGTTTGAAGTGAACAACCTGAAAATAGTGTTGAATCACAATAATACAATGGTCATAGAATGGAGCCAAAAATCCGTGCTGGTTTGTGAAGTTGTCGATGGGTTTTTTGTTTTGACCTTGTTGTCGATGGGTTCACATGTATAGATGCATATACTAATTCTGTAAATATGAACCAATATGTAACTACTTCTCCAATCATTAATATAATATATATTTGAGGAGTTAATTATGGCCATAAATACAAGATAAGGTTTTTATATTTATCAATTTTTTTAATTTACTCGTATTGATACTCCCTCCAATATTTAAGGAGGATGGAGAATGAAGAATTAAGGAAGATGATTAGAGTGTTTTAAAAAATATTTGTTATTTTATTTAATTAACTCAACTAATTTTTTGAATTTAATCAAATTAGCTAAATATATTTTATAATAAAGATAGGATGAATATTATATATGATCATATCATCAAATTATAACCTTACTCTATACTCAATTAATTTGACTAAAAGCTCTCACCATCACCACCAGATGTGCCACCCAAAGCGAGGGCATATTCATTTTTAAAACTGAGGCACTTTTTACTATCTCCATATTAAAAAAATGTATGCAAAGGGGAAAAGAACAGACAGCATCTTTATGATTAAAAAGAGAGTACTTTATATTTCTTCTAAATCACAATATATATATATATATATATATATATATATATATATATATATATATATATATATATATATATATATATCAATTGTATATGTTGCCCACAGTGACACAGCGCAGTTATTCGTACTATTTCTTGCGTTTAAGTTTATTTAAAATTAAAATTTATGTTTGTTAGGTCAATTTAATTTATCCTGGCCACCTAGCTATGCAATAATGCTTTAATTTTTTGTTGTTACAAACGTTGTTGTTTGTATGAGGGTTAATTTCAGTCACTTCTATTTTTTAAAAAAATTCACGTAGTAAATTACATAGTTGTTTGATTAATTACCATACTAATCAATAATCAATCAGATTCATATAAACTTTTGAGATGATTCATGTTGATTAATTTGTGCCTCATCAGATAAAACAGTACCATATCGTTGTGTGACTGGTTGGCTCCACTGCTTTATTGATTCAACAACGTCCCAAGTATTTCAGTTATGTTATGAATATATTTATTATGTGGATGTTTATTACATTGTAACGTAACCTTTGAAAGTCTATATATAAAGACCTTATGTAAACATTTCAAATACACTTGAATGAGAACTTCTTCATCTCTCTAGAATTCTCTTTGACTTCTCTCTAGATTATTATCAGTTTTATAACACGTTATCAGCACAAGTAAAGAAGAATTTTGGTGAAATATGCTTAATTCTATCGCCCTTGATGTAACCTTCCTTAAGTTGGGCAATACATGCAGTATTATCCTCATATAGAACTGTTGGAATCATTTTACCAGAAGATAAATGACAAGTAGTTCGTATATGATGAATTACTGACCTCAACCACACACATTCTCGACTTGTTTCATGCATTGCTAGGATTTCTGCATTATTAGATGAAGTGGCCGATATAGTCTGTTTCATAAATCTCTATGAAATAGCTGCACCTCCACATGTAAATACATAGTCTGTTTCTGATTTTCCATCATGTGGATCATACATAAATCCAGCATCTGAATAACCAATCAGTTTATGTTTAGATACATTTGAATAATATAACCCCATATCCATAGTACTTCTGAGGTAACGAAAAATACGCTTTACACCACTCCAATGCCTCTGTGTTGGTGCAGAACTATATCTTGCTAATAAATTAACAGCAAACGATATATCCGGTCATGTGTGATTAGCAAGATACATTAATGCTCTAATAGCACTAAGATATGATACTTCTGGACTAAGTAATTGTTCTACACCTTTTTTGTTAATTACTTGGGGTTGGAATGGATCTTTTTCATTTATCAAAGACCTTACAACCATTGAAGTACAAAATGGATGTGACTTATCCATATAAAATCGTTTTAGGACCTTCTTTGTATAAGTTTCTTGATATACAAAGATCTCATCCTTCAAGTACTCAATAAATTATGAATGAAATCCGATGGGACCGAAAATAAAGTCGACGTTAATAATATCTATGATAGCATATGCTGTAATAAATGATAATGAGGATCATGAACCATAATATATTAGTGTGTTTCAGAAGCACATGTCCATGAAGGATGTAAGGCGCTAGAAACACATATGTCCCATAAGGACTCAAGATGCTAAAAGCATCAAATTCTCAAGAATAATTAATTAAATAAGTTCATTACATGAAGCAATCATAGTGCATATAGCATTATTATCTGAATAAATATTTATTAAAGTTCTATATGCACATGTATATTTATGAAAAGATTATTATGATTTTACTTGAAAGATTTAGATCTTGCAGGTATACAATGAACAATCATACTGGGCGTTTCTATTGTTCCATAGCGAATAACAGAATACTTGATGACAAAAAGGATAATATGCTCAGAAGAACATTGAAAATAATGTAATCATCAGGGGGAGCAAATATGATATAATCAGGAGGGGGAGATGATACACGCTGTACTATTTTTCCCTTATCTAGGTTTTATCCCACTAGGTTTTCCTAGAAAGGTTTTTAATGAGGCAGCACTAGAAAGTGTATCAATGAATGATGTACTCTTTTCTTTAGCTAGGTTTTTATCCCACTGGGTTTTTCCTAGTTAAAGTTCTTAACGAGGCACATTCACAATAAACATCCAAGGGGAAGTGTTATGAATATATTTATTATGTGGATGTTTATTGTATAGTAATCCTTAAAGGTCTATAAATAAAGACCTTATGTAAACATTTCAAACACACTTAAATGAGAACTTCTTTATTTCTTTAGAATTCTTTCTGACTTCTCTCTAAATTCTTATCAGTTTTATAACAAGTTACTCTATTTTTTTATTTATATATATTACCACCAGCTCCGTTTTGATGTACGAGTGCACGTAGTCACTGTTGAATAAAATAATTGATATTTTGTAATTTAATTAGCCGATTTTGTATATCGGCAATCACATCAATGGTCATTCTTGTTTACTTCAAATGAAACATTAAACCAAGTTTTTTCCCTATGATGATAGCAAGCTGGATGATTGCATGTAAATGAATTAATTTCGTGTTGGCTAGCAAGTATTTTGTAGGTAAGGAATTAATGGGGAAGCTAAATATGTGTAAAAAGTGGGTGTTGGAGGAATATGTTATATGTATATTGATGTCAAATTTGTGTATTCGCTTTATAAATTTACTGTTTTTTATATTTTTACTTTATAAAATCGAGTTGAGTCACTGATAAACATATAATAATTATAAACTCAGATGAACTAATAAGTTTATATACCGATTTTGTTGTTTTTACTTACAAAATCATTTTAAATCACTCTTAAATTTATGTTAGTTTTTTCAATTTAATCATGTTTAATGACTTTATATATAAATTTTAAATAAATTTCTTTGCCAAGTATAATAAATTATAAACGTTAATGTATTTAATTTTAATTATTTAGATTTAACATATATTTTAATCAAATTGGGGTTATTTTTTATATTTTAATTATTTAATTATACACTATAAATACCCATTTAATTATAAAAATAATTTTTTATGAATTTAAGATACAAATTTATGTCAATATCACACGGTTATTTAATCTTACGGGTTTAACAACATTTAGTTATTGGGGCGATGGATAATTAGAGTCATTATATTAGATTCTCTCTTTACATATGTTGATGAGCCTGCGTTCCACTTTCACATCATATCGCCCAATTAATAAAAAAGGCTGTCAAAGGTGGTCTTCAGTCTCTTTCCTTATGCACTGACTGCCAATACACACACACACACACACACATATATGATTTGTTTTGTTTTGAGCGAATATAATTAAATTAAATATATATGTATATATATATGTTAAAAGGCCGTATATGAACACCATAATTGAAGGGTTAATATTCAATCATGTGAACATAATCAAAGATACATCACTTTGTCCACACGCGCAGTTTCTATCTTTAACAGTGGAATCCCTTCGATAGGGATTGTTGTGGACCATCTATATCATAATCTCTTTTGCCTAATTAATCATATCATGGTTTTTAATCATCATCCAGGTGGACAAGAAAATCAAGTATATATATTTCCTACAAATACTTATTATTTAATTATCTCACATGCATGGGGATAGGATTCATTATATATATATATAGTTTTGACAATCAACACACCTTTTTCACTTACAGGGCCTGACACAGTTTAAAGTCAACAAGTTATAGTATCAGCCAAAATTATAATAGTAGTGTTCCATATTAACTGATGCCAGCATACTATTCTATTCAACATCGATCAATTTGAGCTTTAGAGATCAAAGAAGGAAGGAAAAAAAACAAAAAGAAAAAGAGCGTTTCAGTTAAAGAAAAAGAATGGCATTCAATGGCATCTTGTGATAGTGGTTGTGGCGTTATGATAAATAAAAGGCCAAAAAGGCTTAATGTTTCCTCAAATGGTTGAAGTACGCATGCGAAAGTTACCATTCACCAACCACACACAACCCCACTTTTTTTCATCATCAAAGTAATATAATGTATTCTCCTCAAAAGTAATTCAATTCAAACTGAACCAAAACCAAAACTAATTCTGTTTGATTGGTAAAATTGAATAAAAGAATTGAAACTTCTGGAATCAAAACAAACAGATCCACATTCTCTATTTCTATCGGTTTCAGCGAATTGCTGTTTCTTCACGTTTTCTGTTTTTATCAGAACATTTCAACAAAAGGCTAACAAACATAAGCACAAGCACACTTCAATTCTTTTTTCTTGGTTTTAGAAAAGAGAAAGCTACAGGGAAGACCAAAATATACATACAAGCAGGGTTCACATTCACAAGTGACAATTTGACTTGCACAGTAACCTATATTTGAATCACTCACATACAGAAGAAGCCAAATCTGACTGTATCGGCGTTTTCAAGGCGTTCCCGTGCTAGCGTAATTATTCACCAGCGCCAAGGCATTACTGGTGAATTTCTTCAGGTCCGTGACCTTATCGCACACGTCCACCTTCACCGGATTGTCTGGCACGTCCTCGAAACCGTCCGTACAAGTCTCCTCGTCTGTCAGTGCCGCGCTCATCCACGTCTGCACGTTGCTCATCTGGAATCTGAACGACTCCTCGCCCGAGCCGGCGGCGCCAATCTGCCTCATCTGCTTGAGAGAGCCGCGGATTTCGTCTACGGCGTCTCCGACGTTGCTGAAGCAGTCGTGGAGGGCGGAGGCGGCGCGGGAGTTGGCTTCGTAATCGGCGTCGCGAGTGAGGTTGGAGATGTAGGAGGCCATCCGGTGAGCCTTGGAGAGACTGAGGGAGATGGCGACACGAGCGAGCTGGCCGGGATTTTGTTGGACGGCATTGGCGTAGCGAGAGAGGGAGGAGTAGCAGATGTCCGGGTAGAGGGTGGTGCCGCAGCTTGTACGGATGAAATCGGAGGAGTTGGCGGAAGATTCGGTGGGGGCGGGGGCGTAGGAGTCGCCGGCGGAGGTGGATGGGTGGAGGAAGAAGAATGTCGATGAGAAGAGGAAGAGGAGAAGGAGGCGTTGAGTTGTCATGGTTGGTTATGTTTCTGGGTATTGATTGGGTTTCGTCCTTGCTCGTTAGGATTGGCGTTTAGAAACTTTTGGTGGGGGTGAGAGGGTTTAAGTAGGCAAGAATTCAGAGGAAATTACTTTTATGGCCTCCATTATTGAAAATAATTACATTAATACCCACCCACTTCTGTTAGTGTTTGGTTTGTCCCCCCAGCATAACGGCATTGATCCCATCCCCTTTGTGCTGTTTAGAGAGAGAGAGAGAGAGAAGGGAATTAAGGAGGGAGATAAGAAAACCACATGACTACTGTATACGTGAAGAGGCCAAGAGGGGCATTATGTGGTACGAGGGCTATTATTTTTTATTTTAAAAAAAAACTCTTTTTTGCAATTAATTTATAGAGGTAAAAAAAATAGTTAAATTGATTTTTTAAAAATGCATGCTAATCTTCTTAAAACTCCATCTTTAATAATTTACATTGATATTCTACTTTCATGGAATTTCTTAATAATATGTACAAACTATAGGAAAAATTTGGGGGAAAATATAAATTTGTGAGATAAATTAGATTGACATCTTATATTTAAAATCAAATTAAATTCCCTAATTAGCCCCTCAATCTAGGATAGAAGAAAATTTGAGGGTTAATATCATCTTTAGTCCCTTAAATTTACCTTGGTTTTATTTTAGTATTTCAAGTTTCAAATATTTGATTTTAGTTCTTCTAAAGATAAAATAGTCCCAACTTTTATCGAGTTATAAAAACTTATGCTTTAAAATTTAAGAAACTAAAATCAAAATAAAAGTAGATTTAAGGAAAAAAAAGATTATATTAACTTGAAATTTAATTACAAGTTCATAATTAAAAAAAGAAAAAAAAAAAAGGAGTGTGTGGGTGGAAGGGGGCGTGTGATGTGAAAGGAAAGGAGAGGAGTGGGATATGACTCGTGAGCTTTGCGGCTAGTGCTTGAATCAGCTGTTGAGCTTCACATCCCCAGTCACTACTAAAAAGCATTCATTTTTCCATTTATTTTATTCAAAACCTTTTTCTTTTCTTTTTTGGTCTTTTCACTCCCCCTCAATAATTTCCTTTCTACTATATTTCAAATTCATAAAATGCTATGTACAATAATCTATATGTATATGTATTTAAATTCTACAAATTAAAATAAATGTTGTATGCTGTATTTCACGATCACTCATAAACTATGAATACTGAATATATAGTGTGAACTATTTTTTATTTCACGATCACTCACACTAATTAATAATTGTAATGGCAATAGATGTGTGATTTGGATATATTCTAAGGTTAAACCTTAATTACTCAAATATACATCATAGAATCACTTATTTTAAATAGACTAAAGTATGCTTTTAGTCTTTTAAATTTTACATAAGATATACTTTTGGTCCATTAACTTTATAAAGTATATTTTTGGTCCTAAAATTCTAACATCGTTAATGTTGCTAACGGAAAACGCTGACACAACGAACTCAAGTGATGATTAATAACATTTAATTACATATATTTTATATATTATTCAATTTACTCATATTCTTAATATCATTTAATTATATAATTACACTGTTATTTCTTGAGTTCGTATTTTCCGTTAGCAAAATTAACGGTATTAAAATTATAGGACTAAAAATATACTTTATAAAGTTAAGGGATTAAAAGTATATCTCCTATAAATTTAAAGGACTAAAAATATACTTTAGCCTTTTAAATACAATAATACTTATGCATCTTCTTAATTAATGACATATATATATCTTCATACTTTCAACTACAATATCATCTTTCACAAGTAGGCAACTATCATAACTGGCATATATAAGATCTAAGGCACTCTATATATATCTTCACTCCATTAATTAATCAATACTGAAAATTTTTAAAAATTATTTACACATATTGTTTTACCCAAAAAAAAAAAAAAGAAAGAATACCCACAAGCGAAGTCCTCTTGAATCCTTGTCCAAAAAAAAAAAAAAAAAGTCCTCTTGAATTGAATCAACAACGAAGCAAGAAAAGATAAATCATAAAACCATCCTTCTTATTATTTACGTTTTTTTTGTTTGTTAATTTAATCAATTTTGGAATCATTCACAATATATGACTGAGATTTAATTGTGGGAGAACAACAGAAAAAGAATTTTGAAAATGAAAAAGCCTAAATTAAGTATTTTATATATAATGAGTTATAAATTACTTATTAAATCTCATCATTATTTTATCAATTTTTAGTAACAAATCTGATTGAATATTTTACAATTTTAAAATTATTTTTCTATCATTTTCCTTAATTAGCTTCTAATTTACGGATACTTAAAATTGATTTAAACACAGATTTCATTTGTTTCATTATAACAAATAATTTATTGTATCATAATATCTGGTTGATGTTTAAAAAGTTGTTTCCGTATACATGAATATAGCAAGAGTATTATTACTCTTTAATTGAATAAAAAATGGATTGAAACAGATAGAGAGATATTTTTTAAACATTTGCCAAAAAAAAAAAAAAAGGCAACAACAGATGGAGTCATATCATAGAGATATACACAGAGGCGGACCTACGTATGTGAGAAGGGGGCACGTGCCCACCCTTGATTTTTGACACGAAAAAAATACCCATGGTGGATCACCGAGTTCGCAGCACAGGGACATGCCGAGCTTGAGTTGCAGATGCAGAAGGAAGACGACGAACTAATATGGTTAGGGTTAGTAATTTATTGGATTACAATATTTGGCATTCCTTATTATGGGGTTTGTAATTTATTGGGCTTTATTTTAGGTCACTTTAAGATTCGGACATGGAGGAAAAAAAACAGTATTACTGGAGGCCCTGAAATAGACCCACTGATGATACGATAAATATAGATAAAACATTTACAAGATGAATTGAAAGAATGAAAAATGAAATACCGAATTTACCAGAAAAAATAAAGGGAAAATTGGCTAAAAATCCCTTATTGACAAATTAATTAGCCAATGCTACCTAAAACTTAAGGTTCTTAAGAGTAAATAAAGTTTTTAGCTATGCACTTTGCAATCAAATGGGGATGAATGGATGAATGATTATTTAGTGCTTTATATTGAAAAAGATGTATTTGATAGCATTGATAATGAAACAATTATGATAAAATTCCAAAAAATAAGGCCTAGAAGGATGACATTGTAATTATTATAATATACTTTTTATTTCAATATATGTACTTGAACTTATTTAATACTCGCCTTGCTATTTTTAACTGCACTTAACCTTTTTTTTCTTTATATTCTTTTATTTTTTTAATACATTTAAAACTTTACTTAAAAAAAATTCAGGGGCGCTGTCCTTGAACCCCCGAATCCCACACCAATGATGCCCACCCTTCAATTAATTTATGGGTTCGCCCCTGGATATACACAAGCGGGATTGTGGAACTATGGGCAGTTCAATGCATTTTTTAAGGAAGAGAAGGGATGACATGTATAAGAAAAGATGCAAAAATGTGATATATAAAATAAAAAAATAAAATTTAAATGAAGAGTGGAGTGTAAATGCCTGCACTGTTGTCTCTATGGGTCCAAGAAAAAAAGAAAGTAAGTAGTTTTAGAAGCAAATGAATGGGCAGCAGCCTAACCAAGCAGCCAAGACGCACGCCCCTACTTTATGTTCTATATTTTAATGAAATGAGTATGTAAATTATTCTTTTAATTGATAATATGAGAACGATGTATTTTTTATTTTCAGGATATAATAACTAATTTCTAAAACCCACATTTATGGGTGGGAACAGGCTAGAAGTTTGTGGTCTGACCTATTTCAAGTTTGGTTAGGCCTGGTTTGTCAGGCTAAAAAGTTAAGTCAAGGCCTTTTTTAAAACCTGTTTTGTTAAATAGGCTAGGCTTAGGCCTATTAATAAGTCTGTTATGAGGATAAAATTGTAATTACTCCCTCTATCTTATGCTAGTAGGTATGTTTGAAGTAGGCTCATTTTTTTTACCTATTTAAAGTAGCCTTATTTTGAAGTAAGGCCTGTGACATCTTAAGCTTCTTAGAAAATTTTTAAAAATACAAGTCTTTTTAACAGGCTACAGGTCAAGACAAACTTATATACAGTTTAGGCTCAAGCTAAAAAAAAAGTTGTAACAAGCTACAAGTTAAGCTCATGCCACTTTGTTTTTTAACAGGTCTAACCTGTTAAGAGTGAAGTCTGAGCTAACCTGTTTCTACCCTAGGCCACATGAGGCTTCCATTAAATTTGTATATTGAGTTAAGCTCCTCACAATAGCTGTTTTAATTTTATTTATTTATTATAAGGCTCCAATTAAACAGTTGATTAGGACATTGCTATAAAAAAAAATGTGGAATTAACCACTTAGCGTAACTACTTGGCATTGTTAATTTTAAAATGTTTAATTTAAAGTTGCAAAGGACTGAGTTGGACTCATTAAGAAAGGGATCAGCACTGGGAGTATTGGGTTGTTAGAAGGGTGAATGGAGTGCCATCCTCCGTACTTCTAACATTTTTTTTAATTACTATATTTTTATCTAAAAATTTTTAAACAGTTTTTTTAATAAAGGTAAAAAGAAAAAAAATCATAATAGATAATAATAATTAATGTGGAATCTTATAATTAAAAGGATCATGAAATCCTTTTTCTTAAATATCTCAAAATTAGAATCAGAAAAAAAATAGTGTTTGGTAATTGGTACATGTGACCGGCCACCAGGCTATAATGAGTGAGGAAACGTGACACTTTTGGTATTGACCTTTATACACTTTTTTATATTATTTTGTGTATAGTGCTTTCCTTCCACTTCCACATCTAGATCCTTACCATTTTCCACTACTTCATGTTTAATTTCCTAATTTTCTTGTCATAAAAAATAAATTGTATCCATATATAGTTACTCATACTTCAATAATTGAAAATAAAAATAAATATAAAAGCATGATTTTCCAATTATATTATGTATTGCTATTGCCTATTAGGTTGTTCAATAAGGCTTCATAATATGAATTTTAAAGTCAGTATTTTTTTTTATATGTTATTATTTAATATATATAATTGCACCTTATTGCACAAAATGGATCAGAATACGGCCACTAAGGACTTTTCTGCCCTGGTCGGAAAGCACATCAATATAGCCACTATCAAGCGTGGATTGGCTTGCAAGCTAAGTCCCCTATTTTTAAATGTATTTCCACACTGACCACACAGAAATACACACACACACAGTCAAATCCTAAACTTGTTGCGTGAACAGATACTGGATGTAATTCCTGCTGGGTATAGCACTAGCGAATCTAGAAAATTAATGAAGGGTTGGGAATAAGTTTAAGTACATATATTTTAATAATAAAAATATATTACAATAAAAATAATTATAATATCATCTTTCTAGACTTTATTTTTTTACAATTCCATCATAATTACTTTATTATCAATGCTTTCAAATATATCTTTTTCAATATAAGGGCATTTTCGTATTTTCACCCCTTTCTCATACATGTGTGTCCGCCTCTGGGGTAGAGCTAGGAATCAGGGCCGGCCCATGAAGGGCCAGAACCTAACAGGGCCGACCCTTCAGGGCCTAGAGTAAGAAAAACACCTGTTTTTCAAAGCCCGGCCCAAGAGCACCAGGGCCAGGGCTGGCCCGCAGGGCCTGGTAATTACTATTCCAAATTTTAACTATTTTTTCTTCACTTTTTTTAAAATATAATTAGTAAATTATAATATAAATCATCCAATAAATAAGCACAGTCACTAATTCATAATCAAAAGCAAACTATGCTCATAAATAATTTACATAAAACATAAAAAACATATCACTAAGCGACATTAGTACGATGATTATTATTGTCTTTATCTTCGTCACTATCATCGATTTTAACGACATTTGATTGTTTTTCACTTTGAGTAGTATACTCTAGCTCATAAGTAAAAATATCATGAAATTCTTCTCCTGCGTCATGAACACATCCATATTCTTTATTTGCAATAAATAATAAATCAAATCATAAAATTAGAGTATAGTAATTATGTATTTGTAGTTAAAAAGATAAATAACTCTATAACAAATACAAAATATATATAAATTAACAAATTTAAAAAGGAAAAAAAGAAAAAACTACAGTGAAAAGGGCCTGCAGGGCTGGCCCGTTTAAGCCCTAGACCCGTCAGGGCAGGCCCTCGAGGGTCAATTTCGTTTGTCTCTTCAAATTTTTAGGCCCTGGCCCTACGGGCTCGGCCCGATTTCCCGGCTCTACTCTGGGGTATAGGGTATGTTTGGTTCATGAAGCGGGTGGAAGTGGATCAATGGAATGGAAAGAGATTTTATATATATCATGAATATGTGTGCTTGATATGTTATTAATTAAGAATATATGAGAAATAAAATTATCATTTTTTGCATGTTATTAAGAAAATGAAGGTATCGAAATACACTTAATTCATTAGTAGGACTGGGGATTGTGAGTGGAGACATCCCCATTTCATGAATCTGTAAATGGTGTTAACTTATCCATGGAAGTATGATGAGGAATCATGCTAGAAAAGAGAAAATAATATAATATAATTTTGATTAATTATTAGATATCGGATATGAATTAGTAATTGAACAAGATGGGTCCTAAATGCACTACTAGTGCTGTTTAGTGTTCAGTATGAGTAATTAGTAGTAATTATTAATTATAAAAAAAAAAAAAAAAAAAAAGCTACAACGTTTGTGATTTATTGATTGACCAAGCTAGGGTTCGATGAGACCCTACGTGCTTTTTGCAAAATCCAGAAGATCAAAAGGAGAACTTATAATTAATTGGGAGCTAACGCATGCAGCATAAACATCAAATAAGATCCTATTCAATCATATCTACCTATTAATGAAGCCTACCAAAGCGATGGAGACGAATTAAATTAAACAAACTCATGTTCAACTTAAGTACAAAGCTGCAAGGATTAATTAAGGACAATGCAGTGAGATTCTTTGTTAAAAATTTGATTGCTAATTTACTATTTCTATTATTATTACTCCTATGCTCTGGTGTTATTTATAAGGTAAATAAAGAAGTAACTTGTTTTTTATCCAATTAGTCACATTATTAATTTTTTAATATAAATATGTAATTTTACCCATAACTTGTTATTATGTATGATCATAGGGGATGTACAACCGTACTGGTGTATGTAGTGTATATTAAATAGAGTTAAAATTGAAAAGTTGTTAAATGTTAAGAAAAAGTTAATGATGTTTGAGATTTTCCTTAATTCTGGCAAAACATATTGAAAGTGACTAATAAATACGACAAAAAAAAAAACGTTATATGTACATAGTAATCCTCTCTGCTCTGTCACCAACACATTATTTGGTTAAAAAATTAAGTACAATAATGAAAGCAGAAAGTGATGCATTTGGTTTGAAAACACAATCACTTAATTATATTCACCTAATCACGGACACAATGGCGCAATTGACACATCTTTTGGTTATATAAATAATGTCTTGTCACACTAAACTCATAATTGCAGCCTGATTTATTCATTGATCAATTGGTAAGGCCATTTCCCCCCCAAAAAAATATACTTGTATTTAATTTTTCATTTTATTTATTTAATAAACCTAGTTCGAAATTTTATCTCTACTTAGTTAATGATTAACACTCTCATTGCAGTTCGGTATTTTAGTTGGAATCGTAGAACTTCTAGTAGCTAGCGTACGTGGCTCTTTGGGCCTCCATGACCCATCTACCTTGTTAAAACAACTTGAACATGTGAACTAGCATTACTTATAGTAAAGTGGTATTAAGATTCATTTCTCTCCCCTTAGGTCCTAGGTTTGATCCCCTTCTCCCCTCGCCTTGTATCAAAAAAAAAAAAAACTTGAACATGCGATGGCGGCACATGCAAAAACTATATTTCTTGTAACAAGAATATGTGATTATCATTTTCTCAATAAATATATATATATATAGCTAATTATCTAGAATGTTCGGTGTTACAGTGTTTTAATTTGAAACAACAGAGGAATAAGTAGTATCCGTGAATCCGTGACAATAATTAAATTAAAGGACACAAAAAGTCGTGTTTGGTTTGAACGACACAGTGATTTTCTAGGTGAATTAACTGATCTCGACGACTTATGATTTAACTAATCACGCATGCAACGGCGTAATTGACTATTTGTTTGAGATAAAATTGGAAGGCAAAAAGAAATTATATAATAATTATTTACATGTACTACTCGAAATCATACAACAAAAATTGAGTTAATATATAAAAAAAATACCCATAACCATAAAAAATGGGAACAAAAACATCTGAACCGTTAAATTTAACCTAACACTATTATGTATGCATATACAGAAGGAGTGAAGACCCCATTACAAAAAGTAACATTATGTTAAATTTAACCTAATATTATTATGTATGCATATACAAAAGGAGTGTAGGCCCCACTACAAAAAGTAACATTATGTTAAATTTAACAAGTTTGTCATTTTTTTCTCCCATTTTGAGTGTTTGTGAAATATTTTTATTCTTCTAAAAAGTATATAGTGCTAGACATACTTTTGATAAATTTTTGCAAGGTTTTTTTTTTTTTTACTTTAACCCTAAAAAATTGGGAAAAAAAATTTATAGTGGCATAACGAAATTTCTAGTCGCACACAATATATATGCACGTTAAGTACTCGTTTTACATAATGAACACGGGTCAAAATGTACTTGGTCATTATTCCATATACTTTTTTGTCATGATAAATACGAACAAGAAATTAATTTTTCTCAGAATTACTACGTACATTGTAAGCATGAGATAATCTAATTTAACGTAAGAGGCAAGACAACGAAAGATGTGGTCTGGTTTCATAAGGATAAGCAAGAATCCCAGAAAAGGCAATGGAAGATAAGAGTGAGATATAAAGAAAGAAAGAAACAAAAAAAAAAAAAGTGAATATCTGGTGATTTGGATATACGCATGTGAGAGAAGGCAGTTCTTGCGTGTGGACTTCTATCTTCCTCGTCACTATCGAATTGATGAAACCGTTAAGGAGGCGAATTGAATAAGACTCCACTAATTATTAATGAAGGATCATTACAATATTTATCTTTTAATTAATTAAAACTAATCGCAAGATTTTGCTTTGGTGCCAATATTGGTGGGGTCTCCTATAAATATTGAAGTGACGTGCCATGGTATTGCCCCTACAGAAGAGATCCTTCAGGAGTTGCATGACATATATATCCTAGGAACTAACGTAGGACGACGTCTAAACTCAGGGGCTTTTAAATACACCTATGCTCCTATATATAAAAGGAATTTGTTGGTACTATTTATAAAATACATCATTAAATTTTTCATGAGAATTTAGAATTTTATTCTTCATTTCATTTATTATGATCACGGGACATTTAACCCGTTTGATTTGATTATGTGAGAGATGATTACATGTAATTTTTAGGGTTAAGGGCCAAAAATACACATGTGTTTTGATCAGAGGAGTGTCCAATGACAAGTGCTTTTTTAAGGTGCAAAAGTACACACGTGGTTACAAAATAGGTGCAAAAATACCGTTTGACCGTTAAGTTTGACTTTGACCGTTAAATTTGACTTTTTTTACTTTCAAATGTGCAAAAATACACATGTGCTTTAGCAAAAGAGCACCTAACACCAAGTATTTTTTTATTTAATAATTTTATTTTAATTAAAGGAAAATTATTATTTTTCTAAGTATAATTCCTAGAAAATTTAATTTTTTATTTCCATAATTTAATTTTTTTAAAATCCTTATTAAATTTTCTTATTAAATTTATGTAGTTCGGGAAAAATTAAATAAAATTTTTATATTTTTTGGATTTTAAAATTATCAGTTAGAAAATAATTTGTCAAAATGTTGTATAGACAAATTAAAATCGTTACCCTAGTACGGAAATTCTACAAATTGTTTCCTTTAGTTGAAGCTCAAAAACATAATCAATTAATTATGTAGTTAGGGCGCACAATTTGATATTACTGAGTAACGTAAAGCATTCATTAAATTCTAACGGTCCTACCCTTTTGTTAGAAATTGTATTTTTTGTGCTTCAAAAGCTTGGAAATTGTCTTTACTTAATGCGAAGTGATAATCATGTGGTTTTCAATATTTTGTAATAAATTTTATCATTTATATCTTGGCGTGTGTGCTATTAATTTCAAGCAAATACTTGCTCCCATACGATATACTCGTTAGAGGACCTGTGCACTTTTCACTTTTTTATATTGGTTTAACTATTTAAATTTATTTTGCATTTTAGATACAGAATTCTCATTTAATTTTATTATTTTTTTACCACTATCTTAACTTCTTATGTGTTATTTAAACTTAAATTTAAAAGAAGCTTAATAACTTGCTTAAGAATTAGTTATATTCTTCATTGAATAATTATTCTTATTTATTTTTTTGAATAATTTTATATTTGAAATTATTTTGGAAAAGGATAAAATATTAATACATGTAGGAGAAACTCGCTCAAATGATTAAAAAAAAAGAATTTTTTTAAATGAAAATTGACCACCGAATGGCAATTCTTGAAAATTGACATTGCAAAGGAAATTTAATAAGAAAATTTAATAAGGATTTTAAAAAAATAAATTAAATTATGGAAATAAAAAATTTAACTTTCTAGGAATTATACTTAGAGAAATAATAATTTTTATTTAATTAAAATAAAATTATTAAATTAAAAAAAATACTTGGTGTTAGGTGCTCTTTTTGCTAAAGCATATGTGTATTTTTACACTTTTGAAAGTAAAAAAAGTCAAACTTAACAGTCAAACGGTATTTTTGCACCTAATTTGTAATCACGTGTGTGCTTTTGCACCTCAAAAAAGCACTTGTCACTGGATGCTCCTCTGATCAAAGCACATGTGTATTTTTACACCTTAACCCTAATTTTTATATAACAAAACGATTACAGTGTTTGATTAATCTTATGTAATATAAAGATTTGGAATATCATTTCTGCTTTAAGTCAAAACTACGTTGTTTTGGCTCTTTTTTAAATGAAGAGATGAAAGATGAAAGGAAAAGAAAGAAAAGAAAATTAAAAAACAAAAACAAAAAAAGAGTAAAGGAAAAAAACAAAAAGAAAAAAAGAGTTAAAACGACGTAGTTTTAACTTAAGGCAGAAAATTTTTTCTGCCTTAAAGGTAGAAATGATATTCCCATAAATATTATTATATTTTGTAATTCTAGTTACATTATTTGATATAATCAGGATTATGAATAAGAATATAAGCATTTTTGTAATAAAGTGAAAAAGACACTATTACCATTATGCTTTTTTTTTTTTTATTATTTGACCAAAGTGATCACCCGTAAATGCGGTTAAATATTTAATAATTACCATTATTAAATATTTTAAAAAATTAATTAATTATAAGAAAATATTCCCAGCTAAAAAATTAAAAAAATTATATTCCACCAAGTAAAATATCCTATTAAATATTAAAAAATCACCATGAACCCCTTAAGAATATTTCTATCATTAAATATTAAAAAAATATTATGAACCCAATATACACTGCAAAAGTCTTAAAAAAAAATACTTTTTTTTATGTAGATATGGAGTAATTTTGTCTCTTGCTATATTTTTTCCATATATATATTCTCGTTTTTTTATATAATCCAACCAAATGTTTTTATACATATACATCATCTTTCCTTAACAGTAAACCAAACAAATTTATGTAATTGTCATTATATTACATTCCATCACATTACCTCTAATTCCATAAACAAAAGGGCACTTTATTTTCCGAGGGAATAATGTATATTAAATAAGAATACAGTTAAAAAGTTAAATTTAAAGACAAAGTTAACGAGGTTTACAGTTTTGCGTCTATGAGCAACATGTTGAGACTTGAGAGTGCCTTATGAATAGGTACGAGAGGAGTAACACTGATAGTTGGAAGAACCTTAACAATTTACGTTAGCAGATCGATTATCTCAGATCAGAACAAACCTCGTTAGTTAAGAGATATAATGTATGGCTCTGAAACAGATGAAGGCTAACAGAAGCTTTCTCTTGCTAATTATAAGGTTAACGAACATATACACACTCTAGCTTGCAAATGAAGGAGGGAAATGCCATATGATGCTTCAATTCATAAAGTTTCTATGAACTGAAATTTTAGCTAATTTAGTTAAAAAGGAGAATTGGGGCCAAAAGGAACATCTGTTAAGTGAAAGAACCTGCACGACTTTATATATAACGTACGCATAAAAAGGAGCAATTAATTATTTTGAACTAACTCAAAGAACCCCAACCTAAAAAGAAACTAACCAGCAGAGTCTTAAGCGATGAAACTACCGTAGTACCGTACCGTGTTCATCTCAACAAAGTTCAGATATACATGTTCTAATTAAATTCCTGTAAGGGAAAGCATGCAGCGAACACAAAGATTACTATAAGAATTTAAGACTCTTGTTTCATAAGTTCTCTTCAGCCATACACATAATATAATTCTTCAAATTGGAATTCGAGCCAGTATTTAAACTGATCGTATATAACATAAAATAATGATAAAGGAGGATTAAGGGGATATATATATGCTTACCGTTTTGACCACTACATTATTATTTTTCGCTAATAGCGGGTGCGACGGCGCAAATGACTCTTTATCTTTTCATGACAGAAGGAAAAGGGACGATTTTGTGGGACATCTTTAAACATAATCATAAGTGATTTATTGTGATAATAGAATCTTTCTAACAATAACAAATTGACCACCACTACATGTGATGTTATAATCCATTTACACTTTCTTATTCGGTTCATCCAATTTTATCATGATTTAGTACAAGCCCATCTATCTAACATACTTACCAGACAAAAAACTAATCCAAACAAGAAATTAAAATCAATTATTAAAAAGAAATTCTTTATCACATTCTATGGGACAAAACTCTTTTTATATGTTTACATCGTACAATATATATAAAGACACTTAAAATGAGTTAATCCAAACACTTAGATCGTAAATGTGTATCTTTAGGATATGAAAAGGTCGTATAGTGAAGCCTTAAAGTAAAAAATTGGAAATTTGGTTAGATGATAATGGTGAAGTGAAGGAAATATTTGGAGCAAGAATGGTTCGACAGACATGGGGAAACGTTGTAGGGTTAGGGATAGACATAAATTATGGAAAAGTTGAAGAAGATGACATGAAAGGGAAGTGGATGGCCCCACCCGCATGCCATTAATTCAAACATGTAAAACAACAAAGCGAGACCCCTCCATGGTAGAGGATGATGATTACAAAGTTTTGGTGGTCATTAATACCAATGATTAAGTTGTATGATGTTGTCTGATCCGGTTTAGACATAATCTTCTTTTGGGCTCTTTGAATTACAAAGTATTCGGCACAGTTTGAGAGGAAGCCCAAACCGGTTCAAATGGGTTGGTTTCATGAATTGGATTAATGCCAACTACTTAAATGACCTAAATACTCACTTCACCTATTTATATTTATTGATAATCGAATTATACGATGTAAGAAAGTGATTATATTTAAAAACAATTAGTGTGTATAAAATAAACTTGTTTTTTTTAAGTATATTCTTATTTGTAAACGGGAAAGTAAGAGAGAAAAATATAGTAATATAAGTATATATAGTCAACATTTTAATTAATGCAATATATATAATTTACGTTTTAGTTTTTTCATGTTGCATGAAAAAACTAAATTTTCTACACACATGAAATAGTAGGACTCACACGCCCGCGCGTGCGCGCACACACATATATATGAATTTATATATATATATATATGTAGATCCCACCATTTCATATGTGTGTGACATGAGAAAATATTTCTCATGCAACATGAGAAACATTAATCCCATATAATTTATGAGAAGTAAAAATGAAAAAAAAATCATTAAATGATCAAAAAAATTTTGTTAGGCTCTTGCAAAAAAGATTGGAAGGAGTATGATTTTGATTTCATGAATCGTTGAATTGGATCTTGGAAGCAAATGGATGCTTTACATCTGTGGCGATCATTTCAAAGAAAGAATGAATTATTACCTCTGATATTAAATATAGGATAAAATTTGTAGAACAATTTTCTGGCTATTATTCCAATCATTGAATTTCACTACAAACTTTATCTTATATTTAGAACTAAAGGAGCGCTAATTAAGAATGATCAACACATTGATAGTTTGTTGGGAAAATAAGAAAAAAAGAAAGAAAGAGAGGGGTAATTTGGTGAATGCATCATAACTTAAATCCTATCTCGCTCTACTACGTACATTGCTGTAATATTATTAATCTACTGGATGATGATGTGCAGATGTATTTCTGACAAATCAAAGGTTTGAAATGAAAGAGATATTTGGATTTTAATGTAATGTATAGTTGAAGAAGGGAATATAATCGGTGTGTGTTTGTCTAGTAATGAGACTTTTTATCTGGTTCATGAAAAAGGTAATGCCCCCACAAGCTGGCCTCTCATGATTGGAACCATTATTGGAGAACATCGTCATACTCATTTCAATTATACTACTGCTCTTCCATCCTTCAAATTATTCTCATATAAATTATAAAATCTGTTAAATATAATGTAATCAAATTTAATTTTTTTTTTCTTTAAAAAAAGAGGTATATATACACTAACGGCTTGATGTTACAAGCAACATACCCATAACTTTCGACTTACCCTACAGAGAAACTTTCATATTACTGATCTACAAGGCTGTTGGCTGCCAAACTGATCATATATTCACTTATACACACAACCAAGACACCAAGAAGATTAATATACAGCACAGCTGGATTGTGTTCTAATTTTTATAAATTATAGATCAAATGAAGTACACACAAGTGCTTAGCATTAAAATAATTTGCAAGTGAATGAAGCGGATAATTTAAAGAATATATGTTGATGGAACTTGACGACAAAACATACATATTCTCTCTCACTAATAAATGACAAAGCACATGTGTCGTGTCCATAAAAGTGCTTGATTTCCATATTACTGTTATTATTTAAGGATCCATACTCATATGGTAAAGTCGTATCTTCGAGTGTTGCTTCCACCTTAATTGGCATCTTACATTGAAATATGAAATAACCAAACCGAGGCAACCACATGCATGCATGGGACTTGTAAAAGATACCACTTTCTTTGTGTGTTGGATTTAATAAAAAGCTTGCATTTACATATAAGTTTGTGTACATATACAATGAAGCTGTGATGGGCACAGAATCTAATTCTGGCAAACATTGGCAACCTATCTCTTATTGTCCATCTCAGTTTGACCAATCTCCTAAAGTCGATGGTTGTGATTTTTTTTTTTTTTTTTTTACAGGCTCAAAGTTCTGAACTGTATTGCTTCTATGGCATTTTTGAGCTGTTGTTAGTGTTGCTGTTGCTGCAGCTTTTCCGTTGTATTGTTTTTTTTATTCTTATCTTTTCTTATTGGGAGGATCAAGAGAGAGACATTCACTTTTTTTGTTGGACAGAGTCATTCACTTCTTCAATGCACAACATTGGCAAGATTCAGCACTCCTTAATTATTAGTATTACATTTGTATCTGTGTTGCACATGTTAGAGCTATTATTATCACTTGCATCCTAGGAAAAAATTGTAAAGTAAAATTAAGTCTAATTGGACCTGCATTTCTTTCTTTGTGGGAGAAATATCTTTTATTTAAATCATACTAAGGGTGTCTTTTGTTTGAGAGGATGAGAGGGGAGAGATTTTTTTTACCTTGTTTTAATCAAATTACCCATGAAAAATGTTTAATATTCCATAGTTACACCCTAAAAAAAACCTTTTTTTTCCTTTATTAATGGCAATTTAGTAATAACATTCCCCTCCCCTCTCCTCAAACTAAACACAATATAATGGTGTGTTTGGTTTGAAGGGGATAGGAGTGTTACCATTCCTTCACATTTGGTTTGAATTTTTGGGTGGGAAGGAAGTCAAAATGTTGGCTCTCATTCCTTTCCCTCTCTTTATTTTTTGCTCTCATTATAAAGGATCATCTCCACTCCTCTCCCCTCCCCTCTAATAAATCAAAAAAGGTAACATACTTCCTCATCCCTTCCCTCCCTTCAAACCAAGCATGCTCTAATAAGTGCTCGTTTGGGTCATTGAATCAGAGGTAATGTAAATGAATGTAATGCAATATGATGTAATGATGATGATTATATAAAATTGTTTGGTTTGTCATTCAAGAAAGATAATGCACGTGCACAAAAACATTTGGTTGGATCAAATCGAACATGAGAATATATAGGAACAATATAGTAAGAGACAAAAGTATCCCACACATATATGTATAATATACATGTTGGATTCATAGTAATTATTTTCATTTTGTGCGGTGTGCATCATGGTAATCTTTTAATATTTAATGGTGAAAATAATATTTGATGAGATATTTTAACATTTTTTAGTAGCGGAATATAATTTTTTGAATTTTTTAATGGGGGAATATTTTTTTAAAAAATCTTATATTATTACTTATTTTTTTTAATATTTAGTGGTTATAATTATTTTATATTTAGCAACGTCTATGAGTAGGCATTTTGGTTAATTTAAAAATTATGATGGCAATAGTGTTTTTTTTTAATTATTATTATAAGATGCTTGCATTATCATTAATAAGTTATAACAATATAACCCTGATTGCATGAAGTGATGCAATTTAGATTACAAAATATAATCTATTTACATTACATATGTCCAACTAAACATTGTAATCAATCTATTATATCATGATCACATATAATCCTTTCTCGTAAGATCGAACCAAACAAATTATAAATATGTTAAATTACAAGATGGCCAAATTCATTACTTTCCACTTACTGGATTGGATATCTAATATGGATATTTATCACATCATCTTAACCTCATTGAAGTTATTTTTCTATGCATATAAAATTAAAGCACATGTTGTTTCAACTTTTGGCTCAATGAAATGAAAAATTTCCGTTAGATAGGGTGAGGGTAGCAAAAGGATGAGATCCCATGTGAACGCTGGTTCGGATTCGGAGTAGGGACCACTCAATACAATCCACTTGGCTCCAAAAACCCAATCATCCACCGTTGAAGTCTTCATGTTAAATAGAAACAATTATTTAAAGATGAGCACGAACTACTCAACTACCCAACAGACACTACTCACATGCTTACCCATTCCTCATAACAAAAATTTAACAAATTAAAAAAAATAAATCCAACTCTTAATCATTCCCAAATTGGTATATTTGCTCTATTGTCTCTATGGGTCCCAACCACCCTCCAAGCTACACGTGTCGCCAATGCATTGGCGGTGATTGTCACATGCCCTCATTATTCCCAGCCTTCATCTTTCCATTACCCACCGACTCACATTAACTCCATGCTCCATAACCCGTTTGGTTTCAGACCCGTGCCCGGTCAAAACCCGGGACTAATCGGTCAAGCCATGTCTGCATTGGGCTCCGAACTCCGACCAGTGTTCCATCGCCACGTGTCTTTATCTCATTGGAAATTCAACTGGAATCCAAGGACGCTTTTTCGATTATATAACCACCCCTCGACGGTTTCCGCTTCGTCATTCGCAACTTGACTGCGGGAAGCAAGAAAATGGCGCGAACTGCTCAGCTTCCTCTCTCAGCTCTTCGCGTCCTCACTGTGCTCCTCTTGCTCCTTCCTCTCCCGCCAATAGCTGCCGGCCATAACTACGCAGACGCCCTCCGAAAGAGCATTCTGTTTTTTGAAGGCCAACGTTCGGGCAGACTCCCTCCGGATCAACGCCTCCGATGGCGCCGTGACTCCGCATTGCACGACGGAGCCACTAACGGGGTATGTGAAGCTTCATTTCGTTCAATTTTCAATTCCACGACGCTGTTTATAACGTGCATTGTGTTTTCATTTTAGGTGGACTTAACCGGCGGTTACTATGACGCCGGCGATAACATTAAGTTCGGGTTCCCGATGGCTTTCACGACGACGATGTTGTCTTGGAGCATCATCGACTTCGGGAGGGCAATGGGACCGGAGCTGGGAAACGCCCTGAAGGCGGTGCGTTGGGGGACCGATTACCTGCTGAAGGCAACGGCGCGACCCGGCGTCGTGTTTGTGCAGGTAGGCGACCCGTACTCGGATCACAACTGCTGGGAGAGGCCCGAGGACATGGATACGTTACGCACAGTGTACCAAATCGATGGGGCCCACCCAGGATCCGACGTGGCTGGCGAAACAGCAGCTGCGCTAGCGGCTGCCTCCATCGTGTTCAGATCACGTGACCCCGCATACTCTCAATTGCTCCTCAATCGAGCCGTTAGGGTGCGTCGCTCTCACTCTTTTTCATTTCTCCCTTTCCTTTTTAACCTTTTGTCGAAAGTTTCTGAATATATGTTAAAAAAAATAATTAAGTTACAAGATGTAATTTGAATTTCCCAACACACGAGAAAGAGAAAGAAACTTTCAGGTTTACTGGTGAGTACATGAAATGGCTTTTGACTGTTTGCACTGAAATAATAAAACCAAATCACTTTACAGGGAATTGCATTCTCTTTTGTTTTGTTTATTATAATCAAAAGAACGTACCAATAATCGCATTGTAATTTCATTACGAGAAAAGAGTCATCGTCAGAATATAAATTCATGCAAAATTACTAAATTATCTAGGTACCAGTTGGTGATTACAGTTGGTTTATTTTTTGTTCATGGAAAAGTATCAGTAAGTTTTTGAGAAAGAGAGATTGTTAATGAGTGCAGGAAATTTAGGCATTAAATTAAAATAGAATATGGCACTTTCTTGAAAAAGAACAAACACATTAGTGGCGAGCATTCATTTTTTGTAATTCTTCCGTCAAAATATATCGTGATAAAATGACCGTTGCTGGGAAACGGCATGGCTATGCCATGTGCAGGTGTTCGAGTTTGCTGACAAGCACCGTGGTGCGTACAGTAATAGCCTGCGTCGCGCTGTGTGCCCATTTTACTGCGACGTCAATGGTTACCAGGTAAGTCCTACTACAATTCCTGGCCGTTAGATTACATCAACATAAAAAGAGAACGAAGTTGACCCACACTCACATCGTTGATGCGGAATTGCGGATGTTGATAGGACGAGCTGCTTTGGGGAGCAGCGTGGTTGCACAAGGCTTCCCGTAGGCGTCAGTACAGAGAATACATTGTGAAGAACGAGGTGGTGCTGAGAGCAGGAGACACCATTAATGAGTTTGGTTGGGACAACAAGCATGCTGGGATTAACGTTCTCGTCTCCAAGGTAACAACGCCTTTCTATTTACTCTGTCACACTACATTTGATTCAATCCAATTCTGTTTTTAATATTTTGGTAATTTTGTCATATTTATTTTTTTAATCTGTCAGGGTAATGTGTGCGCGCTTATAAAAAATCAATATGCTTTTGTCTTTTATGTGTTGTTTTTAGTTTTCCTTTTCTTTCCTTGTGTTCTGTTGGGCATGTGGAGCAACAATCAATCAAGGTAGAAGAATATGAGTATTTAGATGAAAAAGTTCTGCACATCACGTGGTGTGGAATGTGATTCACTTTCTATTGTATTTAGGTGGCAACTCACAATTCAATCGGACCATACCCTTTTCAACTTTATATGCATAATGTAGTGATGACATATTATGAACTTAGATGCTGTAACATTATCCATATTTATAATTTTTAGAAAATGAAAAGATAATGAAAAACTTGATATATGGCATACTCTTATTGGCGGGCCAACCAGGGAATGTACGTCATATGAATAATACTGTGCAATGAAGTATTGCTGGATAAGGAACGTAAATGTATATTGGATTTTCAGAAGCTTTAATGTGTTGCTGATCTGTGTGTGTATGAAAAGTCAAGATGAGGAATAAGATAAAAGGTGTTGGTGTGAGAAAATGCTGATGATGGCACATGATGGCCATTGGGTTTTTGGGTTTCATGTCGGGCCACATCTTTTGTTGTGAATCCAATCTGGACATTCTCTAATAATTGGATAAAACTCTCAAAGACAAAACTGCCCCTGATTTTCCAATCATAATTTGGACGATACTGTGCACATTCGTCGTTTAGGTTAATCATTAGAAATAGAATTATTGGGGCAGCATGTTGTTTTTGAGGTAATGCCCTGCCCCTTAAATCAGAACAGGACTGGGGTCCTAAAGTCATTGCCATGAAAATGGTGAACATCTGGAGCAAAAGTCTTCGCCTTATTTCTCGATAGCCATCCCTTTGGGATCTGGCAAGAGAGTGGGTCCCGTTACTATCAGTTCCTGCTCCATGCATGTGCCTAAAGGCTGGATCTGTGGCTCTTCCCATACTCTCAGCCATAATTTTCTGCACAGTCACTTTCCTCAAAGGCGATTCAGACTTTACTGTCCTCTTTTGCTATGTCTATGTGTGTGTTTGAAGGATGAGAATGATTATGGCTAGAAGGAAGAGAATGTGAACATGATTATGAACACATAATCAATCAATGAGAAAAGGGAAAACTTAATAAATGTATTCTCTACTACTGTCTGCAATCTGCATGAGTATAGGTTTATTGGCTTTTGGATTTCGTTTGGGTCAGATCTCTTTCTGCAGAGAGATGAGAGTGGCCGAAATTCAAAAGGTTCCTCTGTATGATTATCTTCCTTATTTTTTCAATTACCGCGCAGGAGGTGTTGATGGGCAGAGCAGAGTATTTTGAGTCGTTCAAGCGAAACGCAGATGGATTTATCTGTTCTATATTGCCAGGGATTTCTCACCCTCAAGTTCAATATTCCCCTGGTATATATTTTTTCCTCATCTCATTTTTTAATAATGGACCATGTGAATGATCGAACTACGGATTGATTTTATTTTACTGTGATCATATGACAAACTACATCTACGAACTAAAAAAGCGTAGCGTGCAATATTCGGACTCACAAAGCTGTATGTAGTTTGATAAAATGCCACCCTATTGGGAAAACAGCATAGTACATGTATATCATTGAGTGTGAGGGGGGAAAAGTATCATGCCCTTTTACCAAAGCCATTAATCATGCATTGCTTTTTAAAGAAGACCCCCCCCCCCCCACAAAAAAAAAAGCCATTGATTGTGTGAGTCTGTCTTTACGGTTACCCGCATCGGAAAATGGCACTTAATTATTGCAGAGAGGGAGGAGCACTGTAGTTTTTGCAAACCAAAAGTAAATAAAACTAATGCATGTTGCGGGTTCATTTGTGGAAATAGGCGGGCTCATATTCAAGGCTGGAGGTAGTAACATGCAGCATGTAACGTCTCTGTCATTCCTGATTTTAGCCTATTCCAATTATCTCAGTCACGCCAATAAGGCCGTGCCATGTGGCGACACCACTGCCACCCCTGCCTTGCTCAAACGCCTTGCCAAACGCCAGGTAATTTCTCATTCCTATGTAAACTGAGAGATTTCATGGATATATTGCTTAGCTCATGCTCATTAAGTTCACAAGCCTCTTTATATAATTGCTCATATTTTATTCTCTTAATTTATAACTTTGGTGAAGTCCTCTTAAGTCTTAACAATGGGTCCCAACTCATGGTGTGACATAAAACCCTTCAATTATTCCTTTTCTTAATTTTTCAACGTCAGACAAAATTATCGGCTAGATAATTGTCTTTTCTGAGTTTGTAAGTAACTGAGTGACTGTAGGCTGGTCCCTGAACCGGGCCACCTCATAGTGGTGACTAATGGTTGAGGGACAATGTGGTAACTTTGCACGAATCATTCTAACATGTGAAATGCACGTGACTTAGGTGGACTACATTCTCGGAGATAATCCCCTGGGGATGTCCTACATGGTTGGATATGGTGAACGCTACCCACGGAGGGTTCACCACCGGGCCAGCTCCCTTCCTTCTGTGGCAGTCCACCCGGCCCACATCGGCTGCAAGGCTGGGTCTCGATATTTCCTGAGCTCAAACCCAAACCCCAATATATTGGTAGGAGCAGTGGTGGGCGGGCCCAACAATAACACAGACGCATTCCCTGATTCAAGGCCCTTCTTCCAGGAATCGGAGCCCACCACGTATATCAACGCCCCGCTCGTAGGCCTGTTGGGTTTCTTTGCAGCCCACCCTTGATGGTCGGAAAATTGGCTATTCCTAGTGGTTGGCAAAATGGTCGCCCTGTAGGAAAAGCAAAAGATTGAAGGTAAAAATGGTAAAAGAGGTAACAACATTATGGTTATTTGTGAAAGATTTGTGGTTATGTATCGTGGATTATGAATAGTAAAAGTGCAATGAATATGCATGTTAAAGTTTGATGATGGGGAATAATTTTGTCGAAAAAAGCCATACATGGTGGGGCCAGAATTTCAAAATGATTATAATAATGTGTGTAACTGTAATAAAGGGTGTCGTAGATGACTTTTATCTAACGCGTCAACTGGGATAAATGCAAAAGTGGTTAGCCCTCCTCCACATATAATTAAAAAATAAGAAAAGGGGGATGTGGATTGTATATGATATTGGTTTCAGTGGTGCCAGAAAGCAGAGGGAAAAAAGTTGGGAGCTTTGTATGGTTAGGGGTTGATTGAAAATGAAGGACCCATCACTCTAAGACGCAAATCACTGTGATTATCGTGATAAAGAAGACCTACCGGAAAATAACCACATACGATATACATAATTCATGTTAAACGAAGGCCTTAAATATCGCACAAAGACCAAAGCAGATTAGAAAATTTGCGCCAAAGGCTTGACCATGATTGCAATTCCAAGTGGAAAATAGTGTAAGGTTTATATATATATATATAAAATATATTAAGAGTTTCGTCCTGGTTAATCTTGATCCGACCCGCATGTATTTAGCTATAGTAGGTGAGTCTGCTTTTCTGCATTCACAAACTCAAACTCAAAACTTTACTTAAACAATGGTGGAAGAAGGTTTGTATGGTTTCGTAAACGCCTCTAAATAGTACAGAATTGATCAATTCTTCATCTGCGGGCCGCTTTTTACTCGGTTAACTTTTGAGTTTTTCTTACCGGACCATTTACGTAGTTTTGTCTGGCGTGTGATTTGCTCAAGGGTGGAACACGAGCTATGAAAAGTTGTTCGTTTAATTAAACGTCAGCTTAACGCGGAGTCCTTAATAATTCTGAAGGCGTGATCATTGGGAGCATTTTATTATGGGAGGGATAAGTGAGTCTTTTCAATACAGAAATACTCATCAATAATTGGTCGGTGGGTCTTGCTCGTTATTTCCCCGAAAGTCACTTTAAAAGTTGGGGATTAGTCTTCATAATAAAATGCATTGTGAAGTGAATGAAAATGAAGCGGGGTAGGTTTGTGGAGTGAAGAAGTACACACCCATGTCCCACGTATTTGTCTTCATTCATAAGTAAATGCATTCCCTTAATAAGTCGTTAAACTCCACGCAACCATGGCCCCACACATAACTATTATATTATCTTCTTCCCCAACTTTAATTATTCCATTAATTTGGTTAAAAAAATCTATGAATATACTTATTATGTGGATGTCCATTGACTCCCGGTTTCCAAATATTAAAAGATGACATGGGACCCACGCATAGTGATTTACTATTTGCATAGTACCACGCATAGTAGTTTACTATTTGGTGGGACCCGCACACAATTATACAATCACTCACGGGAAGGAAATCCGTGAGTGAATAGTTTAGGTTTTTGGGGAAAACTACACCAAATGACCCAGAGGTAGAAATTACACTAAAGTCCCATTTTTCTTCTATAAATAGAGGTTTTCTGTAACTGTTCATATATTGAATGAAATGAGAATCTATCTCTCTACTTTATCTCTCTAGAACCTCTGCTCTTCTTCTTATTATTTTTATCAGTTTTATAACACGTTATCAGCACGAAGACTCTACCAAGGTAAGATTTTCTCACCATCTATTTCATATTTCAATTTTATTTATCTAGGATGATCTTAACCATTATATGGAATTAAATATCTATTCTTACCGATTATTTTAACATCGGGTTCCATGGTTAAGATTTAAGATTATTTACTATTTTACTACGGTAAATAGTAATTTACTATTCACAGTAAATTTACCCCTTTTTCAGTAATTTTTACATTTTATTCATTTGACTCCTATATGGAAGTCTAGATTAATCTTTCTGTAATTTTACTTTATTCACTATTTATAGTGAATAGTAATTTTACTATTCACGGTAAATTTATATTTTATTATTTACAGTAATTTATTTATGTTTATATATTCTTCCCACTTCCTATTCATTTATTTCATGGTGGCGTCATTAAGCTCCATTTGTAATTCTTTACTTACTGCTTTATTTATCTTTCATGGTAGCAACACTAGTATAGTGGGCACCATTTATTATTTACTGCTTTATTTTTCATGGTGGTAACACTTGTATAGTGGACTCCATTTATTTATTATTTATTTACTGCTTTAAATCCCTTTCCCTTTTTATTTTACCGTTTTCTATATATTATATATATATATTTACATTTGCATATGCATCTTCTTTCTTATCTTTGAATGAGATAGGTCTCGCTGTGAGTTTACTACCATTCCTATCTCATCTTCTTTTTATTTATTTAGCATGTTTATTTCCAATTATTTATTTTATTTTATTTATTTATTGCTTTATATATATATCCCTCTCCCTTCTTATTATTTATGGCAACGACACTAATATATACATATTAGTGGGTTCCATCTATTTATTTTATTATGTTTATATTTTATTTATCCTGAAGATAAACTGTTAAAAGGCCATATATATCATGAGATCAAAATGTCATAGAGATATGAGGCATAAATTGGCTTGAGACCAAGAGGCAAGATAGCCTGAAGCCAAGAGGCAAGTTAGCCTGAAAACAAGAGACAAATTATGAAACAAGGCTTGATCCATAATTATGTATGCCATCAGTTGTATAAGGCCTCAAAATTGTATATTTGGCATTAAATACTCCCTTAAATTATGTGACAAGGGATTATATGATCATGATTGATATTATAAATAAATATATCCAATTTGCTATTGCAGTAGCAATATTGTGATAAAGTCAAGAAATATTGTGGATTAATTTCTTGTTATGATCAAATAGATTATTGAGTTATGGATCAAGAATTTTATCCAACTTCATTTCCAGAAGTGAATGAAGTAAGAAATAAATTTGTCATTATTGTTATTTTATTATTGTTTTGTGTTTTCTATAATTATAACAATTTTTGTGAATACGAGAGAGGAATATTCATAAAAAAAATGATTAAACAAAATACAATATTATTTCAACAAAGTTTAATAGCGAGTGGCTCAACTCCATTACAAACCTTAATCATCTCATTTTGAAGATATTTGATGTCTTCTTCTTTTGCTTCTTTTGAGATGGGATCCAGATGAGGCAAAGCTCTTCGTAATATCGAGATTTGCATCATAAGTTTCTTAAGCTTTTTGTGTGGCCACTCGGTTAACCCTCCTTTTTGATAGATCTTTTGTATGGTGTGAGTAGACATATTTAATTGTTTACTCGCATCATCTAGTGTTAAGTGAAAATAATCACTTAAATCATGGTGCGTTGTTTTCTTTATTCTTTCCCGTTGCTCCATTGTTAATCTATATAATTCACCCTGATTAAGGGATGAAATATCATATGGTATATTAACCGCGGGTTGTTTTCCTTTATCTAATGGATTTTCAATGTTGGTTTGAAATGAACTCCCGCGGGGTTCATTTGGATTATTTGTCCATTCTGAACCAACACAAAGGATCTCATAAAAGGTTAATACAGGATCACGCATCAAGTTATATCTTGATGCTTGTAAATCTATACAATACTGTGTCAGAAAATGTTTGATTTCTCCAAAATTTTTGTTAGTAAAATCAAACATTGGAAGCCTGTCAATATTGTAAGATTTATCTTGTACATTTTCAAATAAAACAGCGTGGGAAATCATACCTGTTCTCCTTCCGTGAACTTCAAGTTTATGACACTGAAGTCCATTGGTATGTATGATCTCCCGTAAAACATCACAACAACTACATTCCAATAAGGAAGTAGTTGCTAACTGACCAGTAGTCACTAGCTGACTGGTTGTAGCTGGCTGGCTGGTTATTGTTGGTTCAATGATTATTGCTGGCTGACTAGACATTGTTTGCTGGCTGGTCATTACGGGCTGGCTGGTTGTCGTCACTATTGGCTGAACTAGAATGGTAAACTCCATCAATTCTGCCATAGTTCTACACCTTTTAACAGGCCTCCTTGATGAACCTGCTTCAGTCTCTATTTATAGAAGGATGCAAATAGTAGATTACTATGTGTATATACCATGTCATCCTGTATTTGATGATAAATCATATGGAAAGTTGGCATGACTTGTTTGATCATCCGAGTCATATATTATATGCTGCTTGTTCTCAGATAGAAATATTATTGGAAATGGATCTCTGGAAATATATCAAATTGAAAGTTTACATATGAGATTATAAATCTGTAAAGTTTGTAGTGATGTTTGCAACCAGAAGTTTGCAATATATTATGCGCGCAATTTCCAGATTGAATGATCCAGAAATCATGTATTAAAGTATCCATGAATGGATAGATCAATGATTATGAGAACAAAATTTATATGTTGTGTATATTTGCAGTAATTATATAAGCCAACAGAATTCTCCCCGTATAATTGGCTTTTGGTCAGGAGCCAGATTAATTCCATCTTGAAATGTTTTAAATGTGTAATGATTATTAATCTATTACAATGCACATAGATGGATATACAAAGAAAATTCATGATTTGATGAGGGGGAGAAAAATAAGCAGATTGGGGTAAAGATAAAGTGAAATGAATTATCATTGGCTCTTATTGATCCTCGTACAAAGAAATGTGCACTAAAAAATTCAAAATGATAATTCAGTTGCTGAGTTTAGTTAATCGAATGCCAGAAGCATTTACTGACCTAAAGAAAGTGACAAAGTCACATGTCCCAACTGCAAATGCTCCTATATGAATTGTTATAAAGCACTCCAAAAGTGTTGTAAGTCCATCGATTTTAAAGATAAAAATCATCAAAAGAAAAAAATGAGCTATAAGAATATAGATGATCATGTTGAGGATAATTAAGAAAAGCTCTAGAAGAGCCATCTCCTGAAGAGATGTTATCTCCAGAAGAGATATTACAAGTAAAGTGTATTGTGGTCCAAGAAGAAACCCAGGTATTTACATTATGAGATCTCAATAAATTATGAATGAAATCTGATGGGACTGAAAATGAAGTCGACGTTAATAATATCTATGATAGCATATGCTGCAATGAATGATAATGAGGATCATGAGCCACAATATATTTGTATGTGCTAGAAGCACATAAGGCGTCAAAAACACATATGTCCTAAAAGGACTCAAGATGATAGTGCATATAACATCATTATCTGAATAAACATTTATTGAATTTCTATATGCACATATATATTTATGAAAAGATTATTATGACTTTACTTGACAGATTTAGATCTTGCAGGTATATAATGAACAATCAGATTGGGTGTTTCTAACAGAATATTTGATGACAGAAAGTATAATATGCTCAGAAAGACATCGAAGCAATGTAGTCATCAGGGGGAGCAACACTGATGTAATCAAGAGGGGGAGACGATACACGCTGTACTCTTTTTCCCTTATCTAGGTTTTATCCCACTGGGTTTTTCCTAGAAAGGTTTTTAATGAGGCAGCACTAGAAAGTGTATCAATGGATGATGTACTCTTTTCTTTGGCTAGGTTTTTATCCCACTGGGTTTTTCCTAATTAAAGTTTTTAACGAGGCACATTCATAAATGGACATCCAAGGGGGAGTGTTATGAATATACTTATTATGTGGATGTCCATTGACTCCCGGTTTCCAAATATTAAAAGATGACATGGGACCCACGTATAGTGATTTACTATTTGCATAGTACCACGCATAGTAGTTTACTATTTGGTGGGACCCGCACACAATTATACAATCACTCACGGGAAGGAAATCCGTGAGTGAATAGTTTAGGTTTTTGGGGAAAACTACACCAAATGACCCAGAGGTAGAAATTACACTAAAGTCCCATTTTTCTTCTATAAATAGAGGTTTTCTGTAACTGTTCATATATTGAATGAAATGAGAATCTATCTCTCTACTTTATCTCTCTAGAACCTCTGCTCTTCTTCTTATTATTTTTATCAGTTTTATAACAGTTATATATATATTCTTCTGGCGCCTCTTACTTAGAAATCATGACGCGTGTCAGAAATTATGAATTTGTGTATATAATATAGAATATAGTAATGCAGACGCGGTTGAGAAGGCGATAAGCGCATCCCAACTTGACTTTGACATGTATTGTATGTATATAAGTATGATTAGGACCCCGTCCCTGATCCTCACACAATTCACAAATAGCTTCTACCTTCCCCATCTCTCTGTGTGTGTTGTGTGGCGACATATCATCCATTCTTCCTCATCTTTACCTTTCTCTTTTAACGAACTACTCTCTCTTTTTCACCCATCATTATGTATCCCCAAAGCCCAAATGCGTACGGTAAGCCGCCCCACAACGCCGATAAGCATCCCCCGGCGGCGGGCATCCCGGTGAGCGCCACCTCCAATTCCTACTACTCCACCGGCTCTTACACCGAGACCACCAACTCGCAGTTGCCGCCCTCCTCCTACAATCTTCGCTCCAAGCCCCGCGTTGACTGGTCCACCGGCCTCTGTGACTGCACCTCCGACGTCAAAAACTGTACGTAATTTCTCCTTCTCGTTAATCAAATAGCCCACAAATGAAAAGGCTTTAGTATTTAATTTGTATCTGTTTGTATTAACTGGGCAGGTTGCATCACGTGCTGGTGTCCCTGCATCACGTTTGGGCAGATAGCTGAGATCCTTGACAAAGGCTCCACATGTAAGTACAGTGATTAGATTGAATTGTTTAATTATACATGCTATATATAATGATGATGAGATTAAAAGAATGGGCAGCTTGTGGGGCGAGCGGAGCGCTGTATACGGTGGTGGCGTGCGTGACGGGATGTGCGTGCCTGTACTCATGCTTCTACAGATCAAAGATGAGGCATCAATTCTTGCTCAAGGACGACCCTTGCTGTGACTGCCTGGTCCATTGCTGCTGCGAGCCCTGTGCTCTTTGCCAGGAGTATCGTGAGCTCCAGAACCGCGGCTTCGACTTGCTCATCGGCTGGCACGGCAACGTCGAGCAACGCAACCGCGAGTTGGCTTTGACCACCGCCACTGCTCCCGCCGTTGAGACCGGCATGACCCGCTGACCGATCGTCTTCATCCTTTCTATATATTATATTCTGTTTCTGCCTCCATACTTGCTTTTGTTTTGGTCGAATCCTCCGTACTTACTTGCATCTTGTTATTATATAATAATGATTATATAATTGTGTCCCCCTTTAGTTTGGGTATTGACATGATGATGCAATTATTATTAGTCTCAACTCACATTAATTACTGTATGATCCATTTATAAATAATCTTTCTAGTTTGGGGGCTACGCTCGGTCTTAATCTTGTTTTTTAATTAATAATAACGTGCCAATTAAGCCTCTCTCATCTCATGAGGTCGTCGGTCTTGTTCAAAGTCTCCGACTGGCGGTAGCCTTCACAGTACATGGCCCCGTCAATCAGCTTTTTATATATAAAAAAATTTACATTCAAGAATATTTTCATCAAAACCAATCATCTCCTTGACATTAATCATAAATATAAGATATATGTTTTACATTTATCAATCTTTCTATTGTTGATGAATAAATAAGGAGATGGAAGGAGGGATTTAAGGGAAATAATTGGGTTGTTTTATAAAATATATGTCATATTAAGTAATTTAATTAACTTTCTTAATCTATTTAAATTAAGCAAATATATCTCATATTAAGGAGGGGTACTATTTTATTGGGATTGGTGTATTGTAGCACGTTCACTTCATCGTATTTTAGGCTTGGGAAATATAAATATTTCAGCCCATGTGCTCTCCCAGACAGCTTACCTCACAAAAATAATTTTTATGGGGAGTTGCTTTCCCTCTAACCGTGCTATATATGCTAACAAACTTAAATAAAACCAAGTACTGGCCTTGCCTTCTACTGAATCTTGTTTTTCTCCAGAAGAATGGTTTCGTGGTGATGTGGTATTCAATGAATGAACCAATGAGCCGGCCTATCTGCGCTTTCCCTTGATCTTTTAGTTTTGAGTTTAACTCCAACCACTATATACCTAATAAAATATCCAGTAACCATAACTATACTCATGATTCATTTGCTGAAGAATAATCAAGCTCAGTTCTCACCAACAGTAACACTGTTCTATACTACGCCTCAGCTGATATATTATGGATAACGAAGATGCCAGGAGAATGAATGTTTAATTTTGATGGCAAAGTAGTGTTGGGTTTCTTGAATAGCAAGTTTTGCTACCGGAGAATAAATGAACAGTGGTGTATCAAGTGAAGTATAACGTATTAACGTGGTGAGGTTGCATAAAGTGGTAGTGTCCTTGCGTCATGTTTGGGCAGATAGCACACACTGGACGAAGGGTCACCATGCAAAGTATATAATCATCAAGCTGTCACATTTAAGTAATAATTAATTCGCTGAATATTATCAAACTGAGACGAAATGGGCAGCTTGTGGAGCGGGTGGGACCATTGTTGTCAACTTAACTCCTTCAGTACTTGGGAGAACTTTGTCCAGGTACAGAACAATGGAGTTGAGGTAGCTTCAAGTCCAACGGGTTCTTCTGTGTCATGGGTGCCTCCAGATTTTGACTGGGTAAAACTCAACGTGGATGGGGCGGTGACGAATTCCAAGATCCGTGCAAGTTGTGGGGGCGTATTACGAAATCATGAAGGAGAATGGATCGCTGGTTTCGCTCAATATCTGGGTTCATGCTCTGTTCTTGAAGCGGAGTCTTGGGCTATTTTGAAAGGACTTCAGCTTAGTTGGGATTTGGGTTTTAGGAGGGTGTGCCTGGAGTCAGATGCGAAGGAACTGGTGGACATGCTCAAGAAATCTCCACTGGAGGATCGAGGAAGCTTGGTCTGTTTTGAGATTCGGAAGCTTATGGCTAGAAACTGGCTGCAGAAATCCAGCATGTCCCTCGTCGCAGGAATAGAGTAGCCGACGTGTTGGCGAAAGAAGGACTTACTTCTACGAGTTTCTTTTCACAGTGCCTTGAATTTGTGCGGGCTTTGGTATTGCAAGATGTTTTGGGATTAAATTCCCTAATTTTTAATCTTTGATTTCCTTAATATCAAAAAAAAAAAAAACTCCTTTAATTTATGTTTCTATTTTATAAAATCGTGTCAAATTACTTTTAAACTCATGATATTTGTAAATTCAGTTAAATCCATGAGTTCACATATTAAATTTACCATTTTTATATAAGTTTCTAGTCACCTTATAAAATCATGTTAAGTGACGCACTCTTAAACTCATAATAACTTTTTTGATTTAATTATGCTTAGTGGTTTTATATATGAATTTTATTAAAAAATGAGTAAGATAAATTATGAATATTGAAGGATTTATTCTAAGCCAAAAGTATACCTTTCTATGTGGACTAGATTAAGGGTTTGCACCTCGAGGCTTATAAGATAAAGGGTTCTTTTCTCTCTTAACAAGTTTGCTTCCCAAGAACCAATAACTAGTTGATAAGAGTAAAGTATACTTTTAGTTATTTAAATTTTCTATAAAACATACTTTTAGCCTCTTAACTTTATAAAATATAATTTTAGCTTTATATTTTTAACACTAATTAGAGATGAAAATAGGTCAATTACCTAACAAAGGTTTACGGCCTAGTTTACATAAAGTCTAACGTAATATATTTAGTAACTAGGACAAACTCAGGCTCATGCTTATTGGCATGCCTATTTAACTTTTTTTAATTTCTGTCATTATATAGTCACTAGCTGGCACGACAATATCAAGTAACACAACCGTGAATCGGCTTTAACCACCGCCATTGCTCTTGCCGTTGAACCTGGCATGACCTGCCGATCCACTTCATCAGCTTTATATTATTCTGTTTCTACCTCCATACTTACATCTTGTTATTATAATTATAATTGCATAATGGGAAAATCCCTTTAGGTCTTAAAAGACTAAAAAAATATAAAAAAAAGTCTCAGAGTTGTCGATGTGTTACTAAAGGAGTTGTTAATGAGAGCTTTTTGGTATCAGAATTTTCTTTAAGAATTTTTTCACATTTTCTTAATCTTTTGGAACTTTAAAGGAATTTTCCCTGATATAATGTGTCCAAACCCCTTTAGTTTGGGGTATTAACATCATGATGGAATTATTATTAGTCTCAACTCACGTTAATTACTGTATGACCCATTCATGAATAATCTTTTACTTCTATATCCATTAGTTATATCGATCTTAATATTGTTTTTAATTAGCTTGATCCCAAATTACGTGTAAGGGCTAATTAATGCTCTCTCATCTCATGAGGTCGTTGATCTTGTTCAAAGTCTCCGGTGACAGCCTCAAAAGTACATGACTACCAATACAAAAAATGAATGGTCCCAGTCAATCAGCTTTTTATATATTGGGCCTGTTTGGAGATGATGGTAACTCAGCTTTTTCTAAAAAAAAAAAAGCCCAAAACGCCACTTTTTGTTAAAAATGAAAACGCAGGCTGTTTGGAGAAAGAGATACGTTGGCTGGGCTGAGACAAAAAACGCAAGGTTATCTGACTTTTTTAAAAGCAACGAATCCTGGCTTTTTGCAACGTCTTGGACCTTGCGTTTTGGGTTACCGTTGAGCCACCCTCCCTCTGTTGAAATCTCGGCAGCACTGAGCAAAATAAAAAAAATCGCGTCCGCTTCGGGTAAAGGAAACGGAAATCAGTCTGTGCCTCCTTCTAAGGAGGAGCTCAAAGAAAGTAAAGAATGTGATAGAACGAAGTGGGTATGAGATATTACAAGACAACTGGCCTAGATTAGGCGACAACCAATCGATATACAAGGATGGGAGTACGTCTTTTGCTGACAAACTAAAAGGGGTCGAGAGAAATACTGCTGAGATGAATCATGAAAGAAATGAGGAGATGTCAGATGATTCAATATCGGACTCAACTATGGAAGGAAATGGCAATGAAGGAAGCAACTGGATGTGCAAAATATCGGAAAGTACGTCAAGAAACTTTCCGACTTTCCATTTCTCTAAAGAAATGAAGCTACGTCTATATGAAGCATGGGGGACGGCTGTCATTGTTAAACTACTTAGCAGAAGTATTGGGTACAGAGCATTGGAAAGTAGACTACAGACAATGTGGGCCAAAAGAGGTGTCTTTACCTTGATCAATATTGGTCATGGGTACTTTATTGTTAAATTTACAAATAAAGAGGACTACACTAACGCGCTTACAGCAGGACCTTGGTTGCTGTATGATCACTACCTGATAGTTAAGTCGTGGGAGCCTAACTTCATACCTGAAAAGGATGAAACAGAAAAAGCTGCAGTATGGGTCAGAATTCCGAAGATACCTCTGGAGTATTATGATGAAAGTGCATTAAGAGTGATTGGCAATAGGATTGGCAAGACCTTGAAAGTGGATTTGTATACTGCAGGACACCTTAGAGGTCATTTTGCCCGAATTTGTGTGGTAGTTGAGCTTGGGAAGCAGATGATGCAGGGATTTTACCTTGATAATGAAGAGTTTTTTATTGAATATGAAGGATTACACCTACTATACACTTGTTGCGGGATATATGGACATAGGAAAGAAACGTGCCCCCAAAGGCAAAAGAATGAAAGAGCAATGCCAGAGAGGATGGCGGATCAACCCAACGACAGAACAAAGATGGATAATGTGTAGGAGGAAGAGGATCAATGGCAGATAGTTCAAAAGGCTCGTCGACCAAGAAAAATGAAGGAGAAGACCGTTGAAGCCCAGAAGAACCGAAGTGGAGGATCGAGATTTGACATCCTAGCAAATACGACGGTGACAAGAGAGGACAATGACAGAAGCAGAAATGAGAGTTTTCACATAGAAGGACAAGAGGAACCAGTGGCGGCAGGAAGAAAAACACAGAGTAAACATACCGGGGGAATAAGCGGGGCAAAAAGGCAGAACAGTGGAGGCGCACAGGAAAAGAAGCAGGCAGATAGGAGGACAGTGGAAAATCAATTAAATGAGATAATAGTACAACAGAAAAGCAAAAGTGTTGACAAACGTACCAGGACCGAGGCTGAGGAAACAAGTAACAAGGTTTTGCTTCTGACAATGGGTGACGGTGAAGATGAGTTGGGAAATGAGATTCTCGCTCCTAATATAGTCAAACCGAGGGATGAGGGTAACGACATTGTTCGTCCGACTCATGAACCAGGAGGGTATATGGAGGAAGATGGTGGACTGGGAATTGAAGTGGGTCAAATTCAGGAAGAGATGGGGGCCCACGAAAGACAAAGAGACATAGACAGAGAAGAGGATGGAGACTTGGACCTATCAATGGTTCCTGAGTCTCTTGAGTAAGCTTGGGCGTCCTTTTTAGGAGTTTGGGCCTAGCTTGTTAATTTTGGGTTGGGTTGATATTTACTGGACAGGTTTTGTCTTAATGTTTAATATGATATACTGGAACAACAGGGGGTCATGTGGTAATGGCCTCTATAGAAACCTGAAGACTATATTTAATGGGCCCAAGCCCATGCTTTTGGTATTAGCAGACACAAGGGTGGAGGATGAATCACGCTTGGGGATATTGTTCAGGCTGGGTTTCGATTCCATATGCATGAGTCCAAGCGTCGGAAGATCGGGAGGCTTGGTGGTGATTTGGGATTCCAATTTAATTAAGGTTTCGATCATAGAAATAGACCGTCAATTCATCAGTCTGAGGTGCTCTGTTTCAGGTAAGCAGGAATTTATATTAACTTCAGTATATGCGCTTTCATACTTAAGTTTCAGGTCTGCTCTTTGGGATAAATTAACGGCTTTAGCTCCTACTATTACAATGCCTTGGGTAGTTTGGGGTGATTTCAATGATATATTGTGGGAGTCAGAGAGAATTGGGGGGGTTCGATGTACACCAAGCAGACTTAATTGGTTTCAACGAAAAGTTCAAGAGTGCGATTTTATTGACCTTGGGGCTTCAGGACCCAAATTTACATGGAAGGGCCCTTTAATTAGGGGATGTAGAAGATTGTATGAAAGATTAGATAGAGCTTTTGTGAATCAGAAAATGCTATCCGAGTTGCCAAACTATGAGGTTCGAGTCCTACCAAGAACAAGCTTTTCAGATCATAATCCAATACTGATGAGCATGGAACCTGCAACCAGAAATGTTAGTCGAAGACCTTTCAGGTTTGAGGCCATGTGGATGGGGCATGAGCAGTTCCTAGAATTCCTGAAAACCCAATGGAAGGAAGATGGAAATCTGGAGATAAAATTGAATAAGGTTGCGGAGGAATTACCTAGTTGGAATAAAAATATTTTTGGGATGGTGGAAAAGAAGAAAAGAAGTATCATTGCTAGACTGAACGGTATCCAAAAATCTGCTAGCTACCCATATTCACAATTTTTGAATAATCTAGAAGAGAAATTGCAGGCAGAGTTGGAGAAATTGGACAAGTTCGAAGAGATAAAGTGGTTCCAAAAGTCAAGGACAGAATGGATATCCAAGGGTGACAGGAACACTAGGTATTATCATTTCAAGACTACAATTAGAAGAAGAAGAAACAGAATTGTGACTTTGCAAAATAGTGATGGGGGTGGATTGAAGGTGAGAAGGAAGTTCGGGATTCAGTTGTATCATACTTTAAAGATCTGTTCTGTGATGACATTAATTAGGCTGCAGCTCTTGAAACAACGGCTGCATTCCCAATTATTGAGGCAGACAGATTAGTTTACATAGCTAGGACGCCGGGGGAGTAAGAAATTCATGAGACGGTCAAGGCAATGGGACCATATAAAGCACCTGGAATTGATGGATTTTCTCCTCTTTTCTTACAAAGGAATTGGGAGGTTGTGGGAGCGGAATTCTTTGACTTTGTTAAAGGAATTTTTGAAGGCAAGATTGACTTATCTGAGGCAAATCACACTCTAATTGCTTTAATTCCAAAGTGTGATCATCCCTAAAGGGTGGAACATTTCAGGCCAATCTCTCTCTGCACGGTTCACTATAAGTGTATAACGAAGATAATAGCGCAAAGACTAAGATTTGTGATAAAGGACCTCATCTCCCCGTATCAGTCCAGTTTTATTCCTGGGCGTCATATTCAAGATAATATAATTATTGGCCAAGAAATTCTCCACAAAATGAAAAAGACTAAAGGGAGGAGAGGAATTATGGCAATTAAAATAGATATGGAGAAAGCATATGACAGGGTGAAATGGTGCTATGTTCGAGAAATTCTAGAGGAGGTGGGTTTTGAGGCTAAACTGATTAATGTCATAATGGACTGTATTACTTCACCATCCTTTAATGTCTTATGGAATGGAGAGAAAACTGAGGACTTCGTTATGAGCAGAGGCTTAAGACAAGGCGATCCTTTATCTCCTTTTCTCTTTATACTTTGCATGGACAAGTTATCCCACATAATCTGTGATGCAGTCAATAGCAATAAATGGAGACCAATTTTCATGACAAAGGAGGGACCGGCAATCTCTCACCTAATGTTCGCTGATGATATTCTTCTTTTTGGCGAGGCGTCGAAGAAACAAGCGGAATGTATGATGGAGGCAATGGAAAAATTTAACAAAGCTTCGGGTAGTAAGATTAACCTAAGTAAGTCTTCTATCTTTTTCTCGCCGAAGGTCCCTGCTGGTCTTAGAGGAGCTATAAGCAATATCACAGGAATGAAAATTACGAGTGCGATAGGGAAATATCTTGGATTTCCCCTATCAAGGCAAAGGAGGAGTAAAGATGCTTTTTCATATATAGTAGACCGTGTGAAACAGAAGCTAGCATCTTGGAAAGCTCGGTGTTTAACAACAGCTGGCCGGATTACGCTTGCAAAAGCAGTCATAAGTGTTGTGCCTATATATCCCATGCAGGTATCCAAGTTACCTGTGGGGAAATGAAGAGATTGAGCGTTTGCAAAGGAATTTTATATGGGGAAATGAGGGAAACATGAAAGGCTTTCACCCTATGAGATGGGAAAGAATTGCTGCACCAAAGACGTATGGTGGTCTGGGGTTGAAGAAACTAGTGTCAGTCAATAAGGCCTTTGGAGCAAAGCTAGCTTGGTCCCTTGTGAAATGTACGGAAGGATTGTGGGCTGAAGTACTCAAAAAGATGTATATGTTCAGGAGTGATTTTTCTCTGCTGAATGTCAAACCAACAGATTCCCCCCTATGGAAATTCATTTGTGACCAACAAAATATTGTGGATGCTGGAACCAAGTGGCAGATTAGGGACGGACGTTCAACCTCCTTCTTTCTTGATCTATGGCTGTTTAAGGATAAGAGGATCAAAGAGATGTGTATTGCTCCACTAACGGTAGAGGAGGAAATGAGCAGAGTATCGGATTGGGCTACTTCTGGAACATGGAATTTCAATCGTCTTGTCCAAATAGTTAGCACAGACGTTATTCAAAGCCTAATGGCAAGGTTGCCACCAATGGATGGGTTGGGTACAGATTTGATGATTTGGAATGCGACTTCAGATGGAACTTTCACCACCAAAAGTGCCTACTTTATGATTGAGAGGCCTTTGCAGCAACATTATGACAGATGCTACAAGAAAATATGGGCGTGGCAAGGTGCAGAGAAAATTAGAGTATTCTTGTGGCAAGCCTTTAATAATAGATTACCGACTAATAGGTGGAGAAGCAAATGGTCAATGGCATCTCCCATATGTACCTTCTGCGGAACAGATGTTGAAGATGTTCTCCATATTTTGAGGGACTGCGCCTATGCAAGAGAGCTTTGGAGATCACTGGTTAATATAAGGTATATGTCATCCTTCTTCACATATTCCTTAAAAGACTGGTTCAAGTTCAATCTGAACGAGGAATTAGGAAGAGGTACAGACATGGGATGGAACCTTATTTGGGGAGCAGCTTTATGGTTGCTTTGGAATTGGAGAAATAAATTCTCCTTCGATCAGGATTTTTTAAAGCCAGTGGATCCAGGCATAGTAGTTGGTAGAATCTGGAAATCTTTTTGCATGTGCGCTAATGATGAAAGGGGCAATACAACGCCAATCATGGGAGCACCGAATAGGTGGACAAAGCCGGAGCGTAACTGGCAGAAATTAAATGTTGACGGTGCAGTAGTGTTGAATAACAGTAAAGCAGGATGTGGAGGAATTGTTAGAGATGATACAGGCAAGTGGGTGGTGGGATTTACTCAGACGCTGGGATTCTGTAGTGTGTACGAGGCAGAAGAATGGGCAGCACTTTATGGTCTTCAACTTGCTTGGGATGAAGGAATTAGAATGCTGGAGGTGGAAACGGACTCCAAAGTACTAGCGGACAGAGTCAATTTAAACAGGGTGGATGAATCATGCAGTTTGGTTTTCATCAAGATCATGCAAATACTTCAACGAGAATGGCATGTTAAATTCCGGCATATAACCAGAGACCAAAATTATGTCGCTGATTTATTAGCTAAGGAAGGACTTACTTCTTCCTCTATTTTGTGTTCTTGTCCTTCTTATCTTGGGTCTATCGTTGACAATGAGTGTATGGGAACTTTGTCCCCTTTGTAATTCTTAATTAATATATAAGGCTGAGGCCTCTTTCTTACCAAAAAAAAAAAAAGGATCGGCAGCAAGCTCCTCGCCCTCGTGCTCACTCGCAGAGATTCGAATCAGCCTCCCGTCCAGGATTCTCGGATTTCTGCTGAATCTCGTGACTCGCCCAGCTAGATCTTCAGCTGAATCGTGATCTCGTGCTCAGCTTTGCAGTGATTCGTCTCCGTCTCAGCCATCCTCTCGTCCAGGAAAAGCTGAGAGATTCCGAATCTCGTCTCGTCAAATCACGGCCAGAGATTCGTCCTCGCCAGCCGTCTAATCCTCTGCTCTTCTCGGCTTCAAATAGCCGGTCTCGTGTGGTTTGTTTCACCATCTTCTCATCTTCTCAGTCGCCGCCTTCGTCCGTGAGTTCGTCAGCCTCGTCGTGCAGTCACTCGATTAGCCCAAGATCCTTCTTCAGGTTTGATTTCAAGTTGATTTTGAATTTGAGTTTGTTTTCTGGAATCGTGATTTGAGTTTGAGTTTGATTTGAATTTGATTTTCAGTTTGAGTTTGATTTCTGGAATCCTGAATTTGAGTTTGATTTCTGGAATCGTGATTTGAGTTTGATTTGAATGTGTGGAAGGAAAATTATCAAGGGCCATTATCTGTATATATGTTGTCTGTTTCTTTGGTGTCTCTGTTTCTCTCCTTCTATTCCGTGCTTGAAGGAATCTCAATTTGTTGTGGATAAGTTTGATTTCATCTCGCATCTTCTGTGTTCTTTGTCTCTTTCTTTTACTCTTCAAGCTGGTTTTGTTTTTGAATTTGACCTTCACCATTTCTCATTTTTAAATTTTATATGCTGGTTGCTCTGGGATCTGGCGCTTCTGTCTATCGCTTGGGTGATGAAAAATTTTCAAACTTTCTTGGTCTCTTGATCGTTTTTGTTCAAACTTTCTTGGTTTTTATCATATCGTGAGTTTCTGACATTGCGGCTGGCAGTTGTGTAATTCTTCTCGTTTGAGTATTGAAACTTCACTTTTGGGTATGTTTTCTGATTCAGAGTTACTTACGTGATGAAACTTTGTCAGTTTTAATGCCCTCCAAATTTCCAACATGCATTAGTTGCTCTCTTCAATAAATTTCCCAGCTTATCAAAATGATGGTTCTTCTATTCCTTCTAGGCTACTTAACATGGGATTAGGCATCTCATGCAATCCTGGCCTCTATCATTCTCCCAATGCTTATTATCTAAGATCATTTCATGCTTACGCCTAAGTATCTTGCTTGATGCTTTAGTTGATTTCATTCATTTTGGTTGGTGATATCACTGCTACTTCGATTGTAGATGGAAATTTGGGGTTACTAGACAGAATTAGTTTTGTTGGGTCTGCTTAGAATGTAGTTATATAATTCTTTTAATAGTTGTCCTTGCTCATAGAAAAATGTTTCATTCCACATCAGAGTGTATGAGCCCCAGTCTACTCTGAATTGTATGCCTTCTGGTCATCTGAGTGGTTGTTTAGGAATGCTTAATTAGGTTCTTTATGCATACATGTTCAGAATATGCCCCGTACATGCTTAATTCAGAAGGAGCTAATGATCTTCTGCTCAAATCACCTGTTATAGTTTATGCCTTTCCTTTTCTGGTAAAGTAAAAATACTTTTGTATTAAAGCTTAGCCTTTATACAGGACAGTAGAGATTTTATTTCATGAAAGAGCTACTAGTTTGGCTGGCTTTTGTTTGCTCTCTGCTTAGGTAGCTGGTTGTAGACTTGTAGTAAGCTATGAGTGTGGAGACTTCTATAATGCTTAGCCTTTAAATGCATATCCAAACAGGCCCAGTATTATGGTTGCTGCTTCCATATTCTCATATCCTGCTTCATCATTAAATCCGATTCCTAAATTCCATTTGCCTCCCTAGTTCTCTTGACCTGTAATTTATGTACTTCCTAGGCGCTTCATGCTTTGTTCTTCCTCTCAATTAGCTAGCTTCTATATCCCATGTTTCTCTCTCCCTTTTATGCCCACTCACTCGCAGTTGACATTGTTAAAGCTGGAGGTATATACATTTTTTCGTTCTTATAGTAAATTTTTCATTCTCTTGAAAATGATTGTGTTACATAAAGAGAGAACTTTATTCAAAGGAACCTTGATTGACCAAAGAAATGCATTATTGTCTGATACGGGATTTCAATGTAAGATTCTAATGTGCTATATGATTAGGTGGTCTATGAGAGGATATAGATGATTAAAACAGTTGGAAAATTTACTTATGTCACTTAGTCTAAAAGATTGATGCTCAATTATGAGAAGGTAAAGCATGAGTACAAAGAGAACATTGACAGGTGGTTCAACCTGACTCTGAGAAAATAAAGATATAACTAGAATTTCATTTTAAAGTCATATTTTATGTGTTAGTAGGGTGTCTTCGTGTTCTTTTTGAGCTCATGAATGCAGTAATAATTCTGGATTTTGTTAAATATCCTTCTTTTCATTGAAAGAAGGACCTTTACTTCTTTCTTCTTGCAGATGATGTAATTGTTTCCGGGGTGTTCACAGCAAAATCTTCTTAGTATTTGAGATTTATCAGTAATGCAATTATTTTCAGTCAAGAAATAAATCTATAATTACAATGTCCAAAGCCTTTCTGCATTATACTTTTACTATCTAATGATACATAAGGTTGCAAAACCAACCTTAGCTTGAGTTTTAATTCAGAGCCTTCTTCTAACATAGATTCTTCAAGAGAGAGATTTTTTTGTGCATGATTTACTTTCTTTCTGGTTCACAGAAAACTGTTATTGGGTTAGCAATTTACATTCTAGAGCAATTTCCAAACTGGGTAATGTGTGAGCATGCATAAATAAAGATTGAGCTTCAAACATGACTTTCCCTCTGCTGCTATTTTTCTTATATGTTTTGTGCAGTTTTTTCTTCTTTCTATTTTTGGCATTAGCTACTAAAAGTTTAATGATGAATATTTTCTAATTTGTTACAATGTATTTTTGGCTTGCCAAACTCATCAGGAAGTTGACCAAACTCAACAAGTTCAGTGGACAGTGGCCTTAAAACTGCAACCCAAGCAAGTTAATATTTTCCTTTGATGTTGGGTGGTTTAGGATTGAATTTTGTTAGATATTTTTAATTTAACAATCAAATACATCTCATACATTCTTGTTCGGTGGATTGACCCTTGTTCCATTTTTGGATATAATTGTATCTGAAAAACAATTTGAAATAATGTTATTAAAAAAAAAAACTTGATTCTTTCCTAGTTAAATTTGAAATAATGTTATTAAAAAAAACCTTCAATTATTATCATTCAAGTTTGAGGTGCACTATAGAAAGGAGTTTGGAGTATGGAAGAATAGGTTTAATATATTGCGAAATATACCCCCTTATAGCTTTGAAACTCAAATCTACATAGTTTGTGCAACAATGGCTATACACAATCTCATCCGGAGATTTTTGAGTTCTAATATGGAATTTCAACGAGCTGACCAAGGAGATTTGGGTGATGAAGACGAAGATGATGATGATCCACTTGATAAAGGCGCCTTATCAAATATCAATACATTATCGGCACCACAAATGAATCATCTTCGTGATAGAATCAGAGAGAAACTTGTCAGGGATAGTAAAAGGCGTAACAATAGGAGAAATTAATGTATTATTTTATAAACAATTTTATCTATTAAATATATTTAATTAAGGTTTTTTTATATATATAATTTTTAATTTTTTTTTCAAATTAAAATTAAAATTTCCATTAATTCAATATATACAACTTATATCTATATATAGTTTCTATATAATTCATGTATTTTTCAGTCATTTTCCATCTTAACTGACTTTTCAAATAATAATCCAAACACACCTCAGTTAGAAAAAAAAAGCCACTTCTGTAAAAAGCCAAAAGGGCAATCCAAACACACATCAGTTAATTTAACCTGACTTTTTTCCTAACTGACTTTTATAAAAGTCAGATAGCTTTTAAGCTACCGCTCCTATCGCCAACCCAAACAGGCCCATTAAAAAATTTCCATTCAAGAATATTTCCTTCAAAATCAACATTATCGATCATACATATGTGTACTCATGATTCATTTGTACAAGAATCAAGCTCAGTCCGCACTAACACTACTGTTCTCTCTCTCTCTCTCTCTCTCTCTCTCTATATATATATATATATATATATATATATATATATATATATATATATTACACCTCAGCTGGTATTATGGATCACCCAGATGCCCTGAGAATCAAACTGTTGGGTTTAAGCAAGTTTTGCTCCAGATTACTGAATTTTGTTTGATCGACTATAATAGGTGATATTTTAGTAATATTATTAAGTATGGCTGGATTAATTTGTTATTTTAATATTTTACTTTGGTTTGTGAAACCAATCTGATTTGGTGAATAATATGAATAATTTTTCAGAAAATACACAACAACTATCCTTATTACTTCCTTTAGTCCTTAATATAAGATATATTTAACTAATTTTATTACATTAAGGATTTCCTTAATTCCCTTCTTTCTTCTTCTCCTTAATTATTGTAGATAGAGTATTAATAAGAGTAAATTAGAAAACTATTAACATATATAAAAATTATGTCTTATATTTAAGATTAAGATCAACAAGATCTTAAATATGTCTTATATAAGGACTAGATGGGTATTATATTACATGTGATGACGATACAGGGAAGGAAAAAAGTGAAAGTGAAAAGTTAGGAAAAATTGCACCTAAGTCTCGAGTAAAGGAAAATACGATAAAATGATTTTTTAAAATCTTAAAATTGCAATGAAGTTCCATGTGCATACGTAAACAAGTCCATGAGTTTGTTTTGAAAAGTCTATGTGCCTGCATTGACAATTTCATGAGCCTTCATGCGGGCATTTATGTCTTTTCACGAATGAAACATTTTACAAAAAAGTCGTATGGGACTTCACTGTAATTTTGAGATTTCAAAGAGTCATTTTATCATATTTTCCTTTGCCTAAAACCCAGGTGTAATTTTCCCTTAAAGTTATTGGGACTAATAATTGAGTTTGGATGTTTGTTAAAACTGGACATGATGTTGTCGAATCTGGGCCCATGTTTCTTCAAGCCGTCCCAAGAAGACGAGGACAGGTACTATGAAGAGCCCTACTAATCGACTAGCTTAGTCCCTTCCCTTAAATATCTCAAAAAATGAACAGTGCTGTGTGAAGTGCAATTTCTTATATGGCTCGTGGAAGTGCCATTCTAGATCATGAAGAGTGAAGGCGTTCAAGTACACCCTCCTTTCTTCTGATCTAAATGCCTCTCACAGATCGAATATGATCTCTTCATATCTTGTTAGTTACTCGTATTACCTTATTAACAGACACTTACAAGATCCAAACCCCTCTGTTGGGGTGTTAGTATGATGTTGTAATGACATAGTCTCAACTAAGTGACATTATGCTGTATATGATCCATTTGTAAATAACCTTTTGAATCTTAAATTTTTGGGATGTTGATGTCCTTGTTACTATATGCTAGTTTGCTCGCTCTTTGATAGTTTTCAACTTGCTCAAAATTTACTTTCTCCAGCGGCAGCTCTTACACGACCAATACAAAATGTCCCAGTGAGTCAGCAGATCAACTACGATTATGTTTCCCCAACTTCATCAAATACATTTATAAATTACAAGCCTTTTTTTTCCCATCTCATTCACTTTTCATTATTGTAGATTATATTTTATTGGAATGGATGTTACAGGAGCACGTGTATTTCAGCGTAGAGAAATATAAAGAAATGGGAAGCCCATTTAAAGATTGAGTAGGCCCAATTTCACATAAAAAAGGACTCCAATCTAAGCCCAACTTGGTCCAACGGTCTATCAGTATCAGATTCAAAGTTGACATTAGATTTGGTCAAGTTCCAAAAGGAAGTTCCAAAAGGATGTGTGTTTGATTCCCGCTGCTATCATTGAGACTCCTTTGATAGGCAATCTCGTAAGTCCCCATTAAGTATTCAAAGAGCTCGAGGCCATGCTCTGGCCTTGGTGGGGAACCAATATCGAACCCCTCCAAAACTTTTTCAGTACTAAAAAAAACATTTCAAAGTGAATAATGGAGTCAGAACTTGAATAATCACGTCTCAAAACGGATTGTTGGAACAAAAGTCTTTATAGCTATGGATGCCCCTGTAAATGAGAGATCGCCAGTTCGATATGGCTTTAAATTCAGAACAATAATGCTCACCCTTGTAACTCAAAAAAAAAAAAAGACGTATTGTTAGCCGAAAATGGCTACAATCTACCTCCTCCTTTTCTCTCCGCAACAGAACTTTCCGACATGGGGAAGGATCAGCTGGACAGGATGTTAGAAGTTTAACCACAACACATAAGACACCATCCACATAGACAACCAAGTCAAGCGTTTCATCCTGGTCTCCTTTTAAGACAAGTACATTGGAATCTTCAGAACAATTAGCCCCTCATCTAATGTTTTTATCTCGACAAAGGAATTGAAGAACAAGTACACATAACAAAGATATATCTCAGCTTTGGGTCCAGATGGCAGTGGGCATAGCCTATATTTATAATTATGCACCTTCCAAGAGCACCAAAGTTTAACAATGTTATCACCCTAACCTCTGTGAACTGCATATGTATACTTTGGTGAGACATCGTCATAGAAATATTGCCAAGAATTCATCTTGACAGGGATCATTGATGTTAATACTAGGATGCTCCAATCATGATATATAGACTACAAAACGTGCACTATATCATTTCAAGTCCTCCATCAAGAGCGAAAAACCAGTAGAGCTGTTAACTCAGTCTGATCCTCTCAACCAAAGTATATATATTTAAAAAAAAAAAAAAAACTGAAACAAGAAAGTCGTAAAATAAACTCTAGAAGAGGAACCACACCGTACACAGAATAAGAATAATTGTAAGGTTCAATAATCAACTGAACTATATACAGCTTCGTATTAGAGTAACAAGTGGGTAAGTGCGCTTAGAAGCGCAAAACAGACAAGAGAAAGAGAAACCACCATCCCAGAGCTATTGAGACTTTTGTGCATTAATGGAATTATAAAATTTAGATAGACGACGAGTTGGGGGTTTAGATTTGACAGGTTTTTTTTTGAGACCGAAAATCTCTTGCACCAAAGGAACGTGCACCAGGACTAGTTTCCATGCCAACAACCAGCCTACAAAAATCCAATTCAAGGGAGGATTAATCACTTTAAACTCTGAAATAAGCATCAGAAGCAAATCCAGCATAGTAAAGAGAAAAATTACCCAGAGAAATTATGAAGAGAACAAATCCGATGGCAAGGAGAGGGCGGAGAAGGAGGACAGAAAGGGAATCTATGGTGAATAGTGACTCCATCGCCACCTCAACAGTCGACTGAGAAGGGATTCAATTTGATCGCCGGCGATGATTAATATAATTGGGAGAGACGAGAGACCTGTTAAGATCGTTGAGATTGAGAGGGGTCCGTATAATTGCTTATTTATTTGGATCAATTTTAGACCTAGAGTATTGTATTTAGGCCTACTGTCCCTGATTGCGAACCCCCTTTTTTTTAAAAATAACACTGAGGTGCCAAATAAAACTAATAATATTCGAACGGTCCCATCATTTATCAATAATAAGCGAAAAACTATTCTTTACTAGTTATAAAAAATTTCTAAGATTACTTTTTTAATTGAGATCTTGTGATAGTAGAACAATATTGATAGAAGCCAATTGGCTATTAAAAGATTTCCGGAATAAGATAGATACTTCCTTATATCATTTACATTAGAACCATTTAAATTTTACAAAAAAAAAATTAAGGAAATTAGTAAGTTAGATTAAAGTATTTATATATATTATTTTATTTTTTAAAAACAAATTTGTCTCATTTATGAACTGATATATAATTAAAAATATATAAAGTTATGAGTTTGTCTCATTTATGAACTGATATATAATTAAAAATATATAAAGTTATGATCAAATAATTTATTTTGCTTCTTTGTTATTTCAAAAAATCTTATATTAAGAATATGGGGTATTATTATATTTAATACTTTTTTGATCTCCTGTTTAATATAACACATATTTGATTAAATTTAAAAAAAGTTAGTTAACGTAATGCTTTTTTTCCTGGTATCACCATTGGCACTGTTTTGTTATATGTTTTCTTTCTCCCTTTTGTTCAATGATTGATTCCAACCCTCTATTGCTTATGGAAAGAATATCATATCAGAGCCTCGTACGTGGATTTTGAATAGCAGAATATCATATCAGGCAAAAATTCAACTTTCATATTTGCAACGAGTAAAACCAAATCGTGCAAGAAAAATTAATCGAACAATCACTATGATAAATATGTCTCTCAAAATTATTGAAAGACTATAAAGCAAAGAAATCTTCGTTGTTCATGTTCAGAAAACACAAAGTCCTCTGCTGCTTGGTGAAGTATTATTCATTCTGCTTTTGGTGCTTACGTTTCCTTCCCTTTCACAGATAAATTGCTCGGGTTGCTCATGTTTTATGTTATCATTCATTCTTTGATCCCTCTCTCTGCATCTTCATCACTCTCTGCATCCGTGTTTTTCACTTCCTTAAACTTACCCTATCAAGTTTTGAATTCACAGATACAACCCCATTTTTGAATTAAACATGTTCATCCTTTTTGAGCTTCATTTGATTTTGTTTCCATTGATTTCAAATCGGGGCTCGTGATAAATGGGTTTCTTTTATATGGAAGCTTGTTTTTTTCTCAAGAGAAGCTTGTTTTGATTTTCTTGACTTTTGTTGTTGGTGGGACTTTCGAAACATTCTTCTTCACATACATGGGTTCCATAAGAGGGATAATCAAGAAGAGGAAGAAGACCGAGAGTAATAACAAATCTAGAGACAGAAACTCATAAATCATTGTCATCAGTGGTGAGAACGAACCAGGAAAAGTGATTGAACAAGAATCACACAAGTTAACTTTCAAACCAGCAAGGGAAGACGATGAAAGAAGCCTAAAGATGAAATCTTGAACGGCAAAGGAAGATGCAATGAGGAACTCAATCTGACCTCCAATCCGTTCATTTCCGCCGGATTTTCATTGAGAGGATGTGAGAGGGAAGGGAGGTTTCATTGAGAGGTTCGATTTCGTCCATTTTGTTGGATCTTTGCTGTCGGATCTTTAATGGCAAAAGGAAAGAGATAGCCTGTCCTTACCCTAACCATCATTTCTCGCGAATTAAGGAAGGAATGAAAGTTAAGTCATTAAATTAGTTCAAAATTGATAAATATTTCAAACTTTACCCCTACTTTAATACTTTAATGATGTAAATTTAAAGAGTGAGTTAAAAATGAAGATATAAGTGAAAAATAATAATAAATAAATTAGTTAAAGGTAGTTTGTGCCTTATAATAAGGACAAAAAATTTCTGGTAGTTGGGTCTTATAACAAGCACAAGAGAAAATAGAAAGGAGGGTTTCAATAACAAAATCAAAAGAGAGCCGATTTTATTCATTGTCATTGGATCTTTGTCGAGGTATGCATGAGAATCATCGTAGCCAGCCAATCAACGACATGGCTGGTGGTGGGGTGACTACGCACTGATTAGTTGAGAGGAAAAAATTTTTGGGTGAAGATGATCAACGCAAAGAACATGGGAGAAAGAAGAGGGAGCAAAGAAGGGCTAGGAGATGATTATGTCGATAGGAGGTGGAGACTGAGAGGATAGAAGAAGTAGCTCGGGATGAGATGGTAATTTGAGTATCACATGAAAGTGCTACATTGTTTTTCATATTGAAAATTAGCTGAGAAAATAATATTACTATGTTTCAACATTTCAAGTCGGTATTGAGATGAGAAAAACTTTTATAACAATATTACTCTTGAATCTATACATCTGTAATAGATTTGTTACTTAATCTTAGTTTTTTCTATTTTGTTTTAATTTAATTCTAACAACGTGATGTGTTTAGTGGAGTGGTGGGAGAATGTTTCAATTGATCTCTCTTTATTTCCTTTCCATTTAATATATCTATATTAGATTAAGTTTTAAAAATTGAGATTTAATATTATATTAAAATATTATTATAACATTAAATATAATAAAAAAATTTATAATAATAAATAAAATAAATTTCAACTTTTAAAATTTAATGTACAACAAATGAAAAAGAAGGAGATGAAGAGAAAGATAAATAGATACAATACATTCCCAATATTTAGTATTTACTATGGAGCTAAACATAAACCAAATCTTGTATTTGTATTTGCTTAGCTTTACATCCGTCTCAAATATCTTTTGTGAGTATAAAGTATAAATCTTAATTTTTTTAAATAAAATAAACCAAATGATATGAATACAATTAAATTAACAATAACGAGGATAGGGTCCAACGTGACCTTTGTTCCGCAATCATCGTTGCACTGTCCCAAAAATTTTCAAACCCCACCTTGGGAGACGGCACTTATCCCATCCTCTTATCTTAGCGACCTCAACAGAAAGAGAGACTTTCATTTTTTTTTTACCAAAAAAAGAGAGAAATAAATTAATTCATCTTGTGGGTCCTTTTAATTAATCCCATAATCCCTAACCATTTATTTGTTTTTAAATATTAATTAAAAAAAGCCATTTCTTAAAAATGTAACTAGGAAATTAGCATGTCTTATCTTTCATCGTATTCTTTATGTCTTTAATATAAAATATTTTTAAAGAGTTAATTTTAATCCTAAATATATGATTTAGTTTTTAAAATTGTCAATATTTCTCTAATTTATCCTTATTGATATCCAAAAAAATAATCAAGAAGAAAAAGGAATTAATTGATCTTTCATTTTTTTTTTTTTGAACACTATTAATTGATCTTTCATGACAAGCACTAGTTTAAGAACATTTTGGTTATTTGATCATCAATGAGGACTAAATTGGCCTTGTGGAGGATAGAATCCCGCCACCTCTTTTTGTATAAGGAAATTACTTTGCTACTTAATGGGCCATGTGTGTATTTGCTAACTACGGTTCATGTCTGATGTATGTTTAGATTAGTTTTTGCATAATAACTTATACAATTTACGAGATAAATATATGAGAAGAATTTTGTTTCAACTTATAAAAAATGGGCTTTTGAAATTACGGTTGAGTGATAATCCATCTAATTTTTTTTCCAACAACAATAAATCTAATAAAATCACATACTAATATATTAATCTTTCATGTCCTAAATATAAGACATACTTACATTTTTTTAGAGATTAAGAAAGTTAAATAAATTACTTAATTATATCATATGTTATATATTATTAAATTATACATTAGTTTATAAATTTATTAAAATATATTAAAAAATGATAAATATAAATAATTTAAAGTAATCTAATTAAGTTTCTTAATATTTAAAAAGTTAATTTTATCCTATGCTTACAAATTAGAATTGGATGGAGTATAACATACTAGTATTAAAAAGTTAATCTAATTGCAGACCAGGTCAACGCTTTACCCCACAACCTTGTCTACACGTAACAGTGACAGAAAGAAAACGTACTAGTATTAAAAAAAAAAATGAAACAGAGCGGTACCCGAATCCAACGAATACGTTTATTTACAAACACTGCTTTGTTTCTTTCTCAATCTTCCTGTCTCTCTTGCTTTTCTTCTTTCCTTTTCTTTTTCCTTCTCTGGGGCCTTTTTACAAACTCATGGAGTGCCCAGCATATTTCCTTCCCTTTGCCGTTGCTTTAAGCTGAAATTTCAATTTCTCTGGCTGCCTATCATCTGAAGCATATACTGGTACAAGGAAGGGAAAAAAGGGATCTTTTTTTCTGTGACTGATGAGAGAGTATGGATGCGGCAGAGGAAGAGCTAGAGAGAAGAAGCAAGTTTCTCAACAGTCTGATACAGAAGAAGAAAGCCGTTGAACAAGAAGAGCATCATGATCGCCTAAATGTTCGAGTCAGAGCTTGTGACATGCCTCTTACTCTGCAGAATCGCGCTTTTCGTTGCGCTCGTGACCTCCTCGATTCTATGCCCGGCAAGAAGCTCGACAGTAAACGTCTCGCCCTAACACTGAAGAAGGTAGCTTTTTTCTCTGTTCATTATGTTGTTTTAGTCTTCTTGGAAACTTTCTTTTTCAAAAATCTGTTTCTGGATTCTGATTTTTGATGCATTCGTACGAAGTCTTATTTGGGTTTTTGGAAGCTTTTGGATTTTATGGAACATGATCAGATATCCCATATAGGTTTAAGTTGTCCTCATTTTTCTCTATGCCTCCGTTTCTGGTAGAATTGGTCCCCCCTCAACCCCCTAACGTTTCCATAAGTTCAAGGATGCTCATTATTAATACCTTTGGCTTTCACATTGTCAATAGAGTGAAAATTAGTGGAAGGGACCTAATTTTTTAGTCTAGTTTTTGTTCAGCTGGATGGAACTGAACTCGCCTCTGTTCTTTATCTTTCCTGGTGGTGTAGATCTATGCTTATAGGGCTTCTGTCTGGAACTGTATGCTAACAAGCACATGATCTAATCTTTTCTTTCTGTTGGCTAAAAAAATTGTTTCTTTCCGTTTTGTTTGGGTAAACTTTTGTCGGTAATTTGAAACAAACAAACTTGTAGTACTCGCATAGGGAATTCACACACTCTGACGCAAAATAGGGGGGGTTTGAGCAGGGCTTTGTATGTTGTTTCATGTTCTATTGGAAAGTCTGTTAGGTTGGAAGATTGTATTAAAAAGGGAAGGTATTTTTTTTAGGTTTGGCCCTTCGCTGGTCCCCTTTGGATGTGAGTTTTTTATCGCAAAGCATGGAAATGTGTTTTATAAGTATAATGTATAGTTTAAACCTTTCCAGTTATCATTGAGTACGGAAGAAACTTGCATGACCAAAAGATATTTTATGCTTATGACCATTAATACATTCACGTGACTTGGTAGAATGCTGCGGGTAATACTGAGAATCTTGTTCCTCATCACATTACTCGGGCACTGCCTATTACTTGCACTGCTTGCCCATCTTGTTTTTGAATTATGGTATATTCGTTGCAATTTATGTCATTCTGATCCAGTGGATGCTTGCTCTTTCTGTTTCTAAGAACTGTATACATCTAGGATAGTAATTCATGGAATTCAAGTATGCTGTTAATATACGTCGAGTTTATCAACTTTGGTTTAGTTATCCTTTGATCCTAGCCATGGAAAGTGACAGAACAACTTCTTTAATGAATAACTTTAATTACAAGATGGAATCTTTTAACCAACAACAAGCATAGTATTGGTTGAGTGGCCCTTTGTTGTAGAAATTGATACGAATGGGTCCTTTTTATTGTGAGACTAAGTGAATCACTTGTTGGAACTATACTGTTTTCAGCATCGAGAGTATTTGCTAACCTTGGGACCATTTGTAAACTTACTGGTATTTTCAGGAATTCGATTCTTCTTATGGTCCAGCTTGGCACTGCATCGTGGGTACCAGCTTTGGTTCCTACGTTACACATTCTCTTGGTGGTTTCTTGTATTTTTCCATCGACAAGGTTTATATCCTTCTCTTCAAGACGGCTGTTGAACCGTTACATCATTGATGAATTCTAATTGGCCGTTTTTTTTTTTTTTTGGGTTTTGGAAGTCACATGCTTGTCTCTTAGCAAGAATAAAACTTTGAAAAGATTTACTATGGAAAATCTCAAGACTTCTATATTCTGTGATGTATTTGATGCGCTTCAACTTGTAACTGTTATTTTTGTTTGGTTTATGGGAAAGTTTTGAGTGTAAAAGTTGGGGAGACAAGTCACAAGGACAATATTTACTGAATCTTCTTGGACTGATAACAGAAAACCGTTGCTAGCAGGTCTTTATCCGTACACAGTTCGTGTTTTATGAAGCATCTGTGATCATCGATCGAACATGGCTAAAGCTTAGAGCCTCTTTGTTTGGCATTACTTTAAAAGCCAAAAAAAAGCCCACTAAAAGTATAATTAAAAGGAGAAATCAAAATATTTGGTGTTTGAGCTTCGTATCCTAATGAGCTTCAGACTTTGAAGTTGCTTTTCCTATGAAGCCATATTTCCTAACTTATTATCCCATTAAACGCACTTCATTGTATTGTAATTTTTTTAATGGTAATTTTATTATTTGATTTAGTGAATTTATATTTATTTTTAATTTTGTCCCAAATTATCACATTTTATATAACATATGTGTGTGTGAATTTGATTCATGCCCTTTTCATCTCATCTATCTTTTTAAAAGCTATGTTAAACAAGTTCCCAGTAGAAACAAAAGTTACTTTTGTCATCGTTATCTCAAATATAAATCACATAAAAAAAAAGTCTATTAAAAAATAAGTTCATTAAAAAAAGTCTATAAAAAATAAAAGTTACTTCTATTAAAGCTATCCCAAATGGACCCTAATCTACAATTGGGAAGGAAAAAATGATTGGGAAAGATCATTCTAGTGTTTATGTTCAAAGTATTGTTTTTACTCTAATGAAAGCTTAATGACTTAATGAGAGTGTAAACATGACTTTATATATATATATATATATATATATATATATATATATATATATATATATATATCAACAGAATTTAAGATTTAATCTTGTAGAGATGAATACATAATTGCAGCATTGGTGATTTAGGCTTTCAAGGGAAAAATGGGGTACCCTAAAATAAATAAATAAATACGACAACTCTAATGTGAACCATTTAAGCCCTTCTTGGGAAACATCGATAATTGTCTATACTATATGTATCCATTAAAAAAACATTTCTTTGTGTCGTTTTAGACTGTATGATGTGCAACATGAGATACACCAAAAATGACTAGGTACAAGTTTAGTGTATATATATTTCTTTTTGTTTATAGATATAAATTTTTTTCTAAGAGATTAAAAAAACTAAATGAGTTTTTTAATGACATCATATATTGTGTATCATTATATTATATATCATTTTATAAGTTACGCAACACAATTTAAAGAAAAAATGATAAATATATATGTTTTAAAGTAATTTAATTAGTTTTCTTAATTTTCTTTAAAAAATTAACTTTGTTTTATATTTAGAATCCGCAATGATATTTTTTAACTGTTAGACTTCTATTCCTGTTTTTATTATTGATCACTCCTTTAATTCATGTTCCATAGATTTACAAGGACACAAATTTCTCCCACATAAAAGTTTATTTGCTTCACTCCTATCTACTTGTAAGCCAAATCCTTCATATATTTGTAATGAGCGTCTGCCGTAAGAAATGTAACTTCATGGATAAGAACAGGATATAACATTCTTGACAGTTGACATTAGAATAATGGGTTAACTAGTAAATCCGCCCCGGAAATATACATCAAGGAGCAATGTTACCTTGTAATTATTTTCAGGCTCAATTTCACCCCAAAAGTAAAAAAATAGAGCAATGTTGTCATTTTCTGTTAAAAAGTTAACAGTCAACGTCAATTTTTTAACGGTTAATGTTAGTTTTTTAACGGAAAATGATAAGATTGCTCCACTTTTAGACTTTCGGGGTAAAATTGAGTCTGAAAAAACTTTCAGGACAACATTGCTATCAAGAGTGTACTTTCGAGACAGATTTGCTACTTAACTTTAGAATAATCTTTAAGTTGAAGTATATGTGAATGCAGAAAATATTTATGAGAAAACCACTTTGACTATACTTTTATTTGATCTAGTCAAGTAGGCATATAAAAGAAATGGGTTGATATAATCTTAATTCCTTAAATTTATTCTTATTTTAGTTTTGGTCCATCAACTTTAAAATTATAGATTTTAATTCCTTCAGAAGAAAATCGGTCATGATTTTTAACTTTTTATTGAATTTTAGGGATTAATGTTTCAAATGAAATAAAGTTTGAAGGGTCAAGATTTCTAATTTAAAACATCAAAATTAAACTAAAATTAAAATCACGGTAAACTTTAGAAATTATTGGTTGGTCAAAACGTCCAAGAAATGAAGCAGAGGAGCCAAGTTGTTCTCTTTTGACTGGTCAAATATGTTAAAATCTGATGCGACGTCACATACATGATACATGAGACATGAAGGAAGCTGCGAAGTGGATTACAAGCTTATCCTTTCAAGACAAGATCAAGAATTACATTTACATCACTCTTCTTCGTAAAATAGATGCAATCAGAATCCAAGTTTCATGCTCTTTTTTATTTGGGTGAAGGAGCAAAATGACCAACAAACTATTGGCTCAGGAGCGTCCTGACCAATAAACATTTTAGTGGACCAAAACGACCAATAAACTTTTAAAAATGTAAAATTTGCACAATGCCGTTACATTAGAGCTAACGTCCGTTTTCTACACTCTCGTAAAAATTATACAATAAAACCCAGATGTTTATGAAATTATATTTAAGCCCTAAAAAATTTCAAAATTTTTATTTTAGTCCCTCCACGTACTTTATAAGGAGGGACTAAATTGAAAATTATAAAAAAAAATTTGGGGTTGAAAGATAATTTTTAAAACTTTAGATTCTTTTCTATAATTTTGAAAGATAATTTCAAAATTATCTTTGAGCCCCAAAATTTTTTTATAATTTTCACTTTAGTCCCTCCATATAAAATATGTGGAGGGACTAAAATAAAAATTTTGAAATTTTTTAGGGCTTAAATATAGTTTCATAAACATCTGGGTTCTATTATGTAATTTTTGCGAAAGTGCAGAAAACAGACGTTAGCTCTAATGTAACGGCATTGTGCAAATTTTACATTTTTAAAAGTTTGTTGGTCGTTTTGATCTACGAAAGAGTTTATTTGTCAAGATGCTCTTGGGCCAATAGTTTGTTCGTCATTTTGCTCCTTAACCCTTTTTATTTTTATAAAATACTCTATAAAAAAAAAATATTTGGTATTTAAAAAAATATCTTAGATATTAAATGCTTCTAAAAAAAATATTTTACAATACTGATGTTACATAAAAAAAATTTCAGAACTCAAAAATAAAAATTAATTAATTTGAAATACTAAATATGAAAAATATTTCAAGATACATCATATAATTTATTAATAAATAAAAATATATAAAAATAAAAAATGATTCCACCGCCAAAATCAGAGGGATGAGAACACGTCCCCACTTCTCTCACATCAAAACAACGAAATATGGACAAACGAATCGGAATCCTACGCAGCACCTCGTACATCACAAAACACAAATCAAACCCAACTCTTCCACCCAAAACTTAACGAAGAAGTAATATACTGGATCTCTTTAACAATTTCAATTTTAGTTTAATGACACTACTTAATCATCTTTTATATGAAAATCAGTGCGAGTGCCCACCAACTTTCATCTGGTAATTATTTCAGTCAATTTCAAAGCATTATACAGCTACACCACCGGAATCCTTTGTCATTGTTGTGTTCGAAGTTTTTCACTGCTTCTGCTTTGTCTTGAGAATATTCAAATAGTCAACATAATACTCCATCAAATGTCGCCCAATCACTATGGAACCACACATTTGCGTCCTCTATCTTGCCGATATTCGCCCAAACCTGTCTGGAGTATAAGTATTCCTCACCTTGTTAAATCAAATAAATAAATAAATAAAAACCACGACTTGTCCCATAAGTCCACTCCTTAGAACCAGGAGATAAGAAAAAGGTTGCATTTTGAGGGATCACAAAGAAAATAAAACCATGGAGGAGTCTTCACAACCTTCAGGAGCAGAGCCACCTCACGAGGCTCTGTTCCTCGTACTACCTTATCTACCTGTGAGGGAGCTTCTCCACATGTCGCAGGTTTGCATTTCACTGAGAGACGCAGTTAACAAGGATGTTCTAGCATGGCGAAACTTCCTTGTTCAACCCCCTCTCAGTTTCAACCTTTCCGATCAGATTTTGCTCACACTTGCTTCTAAGGCTAATGGTGGCCTCACAACTCTTGCTCTCATTAACTGCCCAAAGGTTACAGATTGTGGGCTTCAAAGGGTCGTTGAACAAAACCCTCTTATTAACAAGGTTTAAAATTTCCAAACCCATTCTTTAGCTTTTCTATTTACGATGTTCATTTCATTTTCTGCACTAAAACTTGAATTGAACTGTTAAATTGGGTTTCTCGGAGCGGAATTGAATGGATAATAAATGTCTTGCTATTCTTTCTTTTCTGCTATGTGGGTTATTGAGGAAGCTGAAAAATTAAAGACAAGTTGAAATATAAATATAAAATTCTTCCACTGCAAAAGAGAAGACAGATTCCCAACGTCTTACTACTTAATCTCGTTATGCTGCGTAGAAACCAATAATTCAATGACTTAGGATTACTATATTTTACTCATTTGACCCAGCGGCGTTACTATATCATATGAGGAAATTCTTTGATTGATATTCATATTGTCAACTTGAAGAAGAAATCTGTCTTTGCATTTCAGACTTGAAGTAGTGGGTATCAAATTAACAGAAATAGAATACAGTTCATTATACCCTTTTGTTCACGTCTATGATGAGCATCTTGACAAGGATTCACTCTCTAGTTCTTGAAAATCTTGACTACTACCGGCATAGCCTAGTTCTTCTGGAAATTCCCTTCTTTCTCCGAAAAGGAAGAAAGCAAACCATTAAAACATATCTCTCGTTTTGGAGTCATTAATAAGAAAAAGCAAGCAATTTATGATCTTTAACTATGTTTTTAAGCTAATCATTTTGGAGTTTGAATTCTATGCTTCGTTTTGGTGCAGCTGTATCTTCCATCATGCACTGGCATAACCCCTGAAGGACTTGTAAGGGCAGTTGAAATGCTGTGCCAAGGAAGCCATACCCTAAGCACACTAAGGATAAATGGAATGCACAACCTAAAGAAAGAGCATATTGACATGGTTATGCTTTCCCTTAAAAGGAACGAGCCATTGGAGCCAATCTACTACCACGAACGCGAAAACTTGTCATCATTCAATATCAGAGAAGAAGAGAAAACCGGGCGAATCATCGATCTGGAAATCTGTCCAAGGTGCTGTGAGGTGAGAATGGTCTATGATTGTCCAAGTGTAGCATGTATGAACAGAGAGCTGAATTCTCGTTGGCGCAAGGCATGCAAGTTTTGCATACCGAGGTGTGAAAACTGTGGGAAATGCCTTGGCTATGAAGGAACAGAAGAGACTGCTTGCTCAGATGTAGTGTGTAGCGAATGCTGGCTGAAGCTTCCCAAGTGCAATTTCTGCAACAAGCCTTACTGTAAGCGGCACACAGATTGGTGGTGCAGTTTCTCAGAATCTGGACTTATCTGCATAGTCTGTGATGATGAATATCATGAGTATATGTCAACTTCTGATGTTTTGTGATTAGTTATAAACAACTAGAGCAATCCCGTACACTGATTTATATGCTGCTTAGAGCTGCAGATAAACCCAAATGTTAATGACTTTTAAATACTAAAACTTTCTACACTTTTTATAGATATATTAATTTAACAATTGATAATGATTTGTAGAGCGTTAACTTGCGTGCTTGCAGCCTTTGAATTTCTATAACTAGTAATATATATTTTAATGAGAGAACCAAGATATATAACTTTCTACACTTTTTATAGATATTCTAACTTATCAATTGATAATGATTTGTAGAGCGTTAACTTGCTTGCAGCCCTTGAATTTCTATAACTAGTACTATATATTTCAATGAGAGAACCAAGATGAGAACTTGTTCATTGGCGCTGGGACTACAGCCCGTGATTAAGAAAGGAGGAGGATCTATAATGGTCAAGCTCAATAAAGTGTATACTTATTTTAAAGTGTTAAGGTGCAGATTGGCTAACGAAGTGTTACATAAAGAGCATTTAACACAAAAATGTTTTAAAGGAACTAAAAATACAGTTAAACAATTGAAAATAGAAAAAAATATCAATGAATAATTTAAAATAGGAGAATAATGCAATGGAGTTAATTTCAACTTAGTGACGTTGGTCAATCTATTGTTAGTTGACAGATTTGTCTCAAATTCAAGCTCATTTGCGGTGGTCATGGAGGAGGAGAATGAACGAGCTAATGACATTGTCACTAGCGCCACCAGCACAACCTTTCATCGGTCCCACTGGGTAGAAAATCAAAGTAAAAGAGAAATAAAATTAAAGAATGAACAAGTTTGTGTGTTCAAAGGAAGAGAACAATGAACAGTGAAATCGCTTTGCATCTGGAAACTTTCCATTGTCTAGTGTTCAACATAGCTTCTAGAAAAACATGGTGCATCTCTGTTCTACTTTCGTCTTCCCTCTCCAAAAACGATTGATGATGAAGAATTGTGGCTCTGATTCTCGCTCCTGATCTGAAGCACGATAGTGGAGAGGATGAGGAAGGGATGTCGCTGGCAACGATGGTGATGAAGGCGAGAGTCGTGGGTGACGAAAGTAACATTTTGTTGGCCGATTTTTTTTTTTTGGTATTTTTTTTTCCATTTTCAATTGTACATTTGTATTTTTAGTCCCCTTTAAAACATTTTTGTGTTAGATGTTCTTTCTGCAACACTTCATTGGCTAATTACCTTAACCCTATTTTAAATATTGTAACTTCCTACTTCTTTTATAGATATATTAATTAACAATTGATTGATAATGATCTGTAGAGCTTTAGCTTCCATGCCTGGAGCCATTTATTTTCTACACTAGTCCAGTAGTACTATATATTTAAATTAGAGAACCAAGATTAGAATTGAACTTGTTCATTGGCGACACAAAATATATAGCTTGGACTAGAGCCTGTGATTAAGAAAGGAAGAGGCTTAATAATAATGATCAAGCTCAATAAAGTGTAGACTCATTTTGCTCCACATGAAATCTGGAAAAAAGTGATACCTTTCCACAAATTACGAATAAATACAATTTGTCATCATTTTCATAATATATGTCAGTAAACATGAACGCATAACCCCCGGGAGGGGGGTGGGTTTACTTCATCTAATTGGGGAAAACTCATTTCTTCCCCATTTTCGTCCTTAGTTTTCTTTCCTCTCTCATGTAAAAAAGGGGTAAATTTGAAGGGGGGAAAAACTGATTTTTCACAAATTATGAATGATATAATGAAAATCTCATTCCCTTGACCATATCAATGGAGCCTGGACCACAAGATATACATAGTTGGGCGTTAAGTTAGAGGCTTTGCTATAATATCAACAAAGCAACATGAAAGCGACACTTCAATAGAATTAAGATCAGACCAAGGTCATTCTAATGTATGCCAGAGCAGAGAGGGCGATTCAAGATCAAAGAATACGAACTCGCAAATAATTCCTTGGGTTTGTTCGTACAAATTCCAATGGACAGCTCATACTACAATTGCCAATATGCATTTTTAGCCAACCCTTTGCCATTGACAAACAAACCCTTTAAACTGATGAACACAAAACTGGGTTTGCCCAGCAAATCTTACCAGAACGCCCCATTGGAGAGCATGCCTCCATAAATTATAGACCAAAATGAACCTTGTTTCAAGACAAGTGCACTCAGATGTAACAGGCCTATTGTAATCATAAAGCTTGAGAAAAACCCATCCTTATAGTAGTATTGTGACAAGCAACCTGAAGCTATCATACTCGATGTGGGAGCCAGTGATTTGTCATTTAACCTCGTGCTGTTTTTACCGCCACTGTTGTTCCCGGAAGTATTAAGAAGAAGAAGAAGAGGAAGAATAATTAAAAATGAAATTGCTATGGTTCCTGGAAATTATAAAAAACTACACAAGAAAAGCAATCGTCGAGAAGCTAGAGATCATACCTTCCAGGATACACACAAGAACCATGACCTGTACCATAACATTAATATGTTAGATGCGTTATATTCATTCTAGTCAATTTGAACAAGACAACTAATGCGATCCTTGCTTTAAAAATGGCCACAACATACTATGGTGTTTCAACAGATTTTCTCAAGAAGTAAATTGATAAGCACGAATTATGAAGCATACTTTTTTATGCATAACTACTTTTAGTAAAATAAAAATTTCCGAATGGCAATCTATAATTTTAAGAGTCCTTAGTGATATTTCAATCACCACCATGACCACACTTGCCAAAATGACCAGTTTTGAACCAAACATTGAATTTTATCAGAGCTCACCATAATTGTAGCAAGTCATTCTGGTTCTCTGATAATTGTGTGCAAACATGCGTTTTCCCTTTTCTACTTACTGTTCTGTTCTGTTCATTTTTACTCAAAATATACACTCTTTTCACAGCTATCTCCTCAAGTACTCACATTAAAATATATCAAGAGATGGCATACATACTTGGGTCTGTAGTGGTGACACTGGCAACCCCTTTGAAATCACAGGTCCCAGTAGACTTGGCCATCATCTGATAATATGCATTGAATGCATATGAAGCATGCGCTACCACATTATTTGGTTGGTAACATGGTTGACCCTCTAGCAAAGATGAACAATCCACCTTCCCTGGTCCACAAGCCCAATCAAGTGCTGCCTGGAGCTTCTTAGGGTCAGCATCATTATTGGCAACACAGAAGGTCTGGTTCGTCGTATCATTTGCCAACACAGCGCCAGCCCCAGTCAAGTGTAACGTGTAAACTGGCGCACCATTAGCATAAAATAATCCCCAGTTCCTCTCAGACACTGGACCTGGTCTCAAGTCTTCATTAAACAGCTCATAGATATAAGTACTAACAGCAATCTTTGGATGTTTAGGAGTGCCTGTATTGTTAAGGACATGTCTGATCAAGTTGCTGTTGTAAGTATTGGCATTGTCAATTTTGGCATCTGGCTCATTGGAATCACCTCTTGAAGGCCATCCAGACTCGGTCACTACAATGGGGATGTTGGTGAAATTCAAATAGGACATAGAAAAATATGCAGCATCAACCACAGCATCAAACACGTTAGTATAATGCAAGAGAGTGTTGGCATCAACAGCTTCTTTGTTTGGAGGCAAAGGGCGAAATAGTGCATAATCAAGTGGGATTACACCTTTTGATTGCATGAAGTCATAGTAAGGATATACATTAAGCATGAGATATGAATTTGTAGATTGCAAAAACTTCAGCAAGGGAACTAAGACCGGATTCCAAGTGCGGTTAAAAAATGCTTGAGAAGGAGGGAAAGAGTCAATGATGATGGAAGACGAGTGAGGAGTAGAGACCTTGATTTGTTGGTCGAGATTAGCAGCAACAAGGGCGGAATGAATGAATTTAAGGGCAGAGACTAGGACAGGAGCTGCATTGGGGAGGGTAGTAAGGACTTCTGATCCTACAGCTATGGCCGTTATGTTGGTTGCAGGGTAGTGAGCTATGACATTGCGAGTAACCCAGTTGGCTGCAGTGGCATTGGACTGACCAATTCCAAGGATCTGGTCGTTGGGGACAGAAACAGTTACTTGGATTCCTGTCTTGGCAAATGCAAGGAGCATGGCTCGGTCAGCATCGTAGAGCCTGACATGTTGGATCTTCTGAGACTTAAGTAAAGTTACAATCTGTGTTGGATTTGGCATGTCAGTGACATCTGTACCAATGTTGGCCCCAATAAAAGCATCTGCAAGGGGAATAAAATAGACTATGAATGAAGAAGGATCTTGGAGAGCAAGATCATTCAAGACAAGGAAGATTTTCCATCTTGAAATGACCACAACAAACTAATCTCAAACCACAAATAAGAGAGAAAGAAAGAAATGATGCAAATGCAGCAACCATCAACGATAGACAGGAAGAGTGAATTCAAATATGAAGACTCCCCCCCCCCCCCCTTAATTTTCCTGTTATTTACCAATCAAGGCATTTAGCTCTCTTATATATATGAACAATGTTAAATTACAAGATTAGTTCGATAAAGATTATCGATGTCAATTTAAGGCATGTTATTTTTCTGTTGCTATTCAAGGCAATTTGAAGAATGCAACTCAATGTATTGTACTTCCCCTGTAGAAACTAAATACACAAACCTTCAGATTTTTATTTTTATTTTTTGTGGAAAAAACTGCTAGGACATTGTGCAATGGGTTGTTAGGGATTTAAAATTAATTTTCTTTTTCTACCATTCACTTACCCATTTTAGAATTCTATTCTATCCCTAAGAAAAGTTTATTTTTCCTCCTTGTTCACCAAAAAAAAAAAAAAACATTCATAAGTCTCAAAATAGTGTATACTTAATAGTCTTCTTATAGGCATCGAGGACAAATCAACTTGTGGTTCGTGAGATTTCAATATATCTTACAAACAGTGTGTGAAATATTCACATTCAAAGAAGCGTATGATTGTTTTTGAGATATAATGATTCCAAAGGTGGAGAATTTTCAAAAATCTGAGAAGTAAGGCCTAAATTCCTGTAGACTGCTAAAGCATCACAAAAATTTAGCAGCAAACAGTGAATGTGGTGGTCAGGTCCACAAGCACAACAATCAGGGAGGAAAACTTTTATGATAGTTATGAATATCAATATTATTTGATGGTCTCACAAATATATAAGTTGGCACATCGAAGCATGAAGTAGGAAGGGAAAAAGCCTTTGAATAAAAAAAATAGAAATAAAAACGCCAGCATTTGTAATCTAGAAAAGATGCTGTATCAGTAATCACCTATGTTGTTCATATGAACCATGACAAAATTCAAGGTCACTTTACCTGTCATCCCATGTGGGCTTATTATGTCCTATCTATAGGCTATGTAAGACATCTAATTTGGCTAATTCATTTTGATGTTAAGAGAATAAATTTCTTGAAAGTGAAAAGGAATTGAGCTCATATTAGGCTAACATAATCAAATGATGAATGTCAAATACATGCTTCATATGCAACAGATTTAAATTTACTTGGAGAACAACACTGTTCATAACTTATGAATGTGCAGCTTCCCATGATATTAATCCTCTTAATTTTTAATGAAAAAAGAAATCTAGATTGTCCAAGTTGATTGGAAGAGAATAATTTGTTTTAAAAAGGGTTATTTATTTTTCTCCCATCTTAAATGGAGAGAGAATCCGGACAAGGTCGTACATTAATGTTGTGGACCAACTGTGCATTTGACATTTCTGTTGGCAAGCAGCTTACAATGGTACCAACTAAACAGAGATACTCATGAAGAGACTGTACACTGTAGGACCCAATTCTAAACAGTTCTGGGGAGAAAAACAGAGACCTCACATAATGTGGCCTTTCATGATATTCAAGTGAGATTTATTACTCAATTTCTCTAATGACATTGAGAGATTCAAATCCACCTCTTCAATAAATTTTACATAGGAACTGTCAGATGAGCTGGGACGCAATAAGACTGTCATATGATTTACAATAAAGAAAGGGAAGGACAGATCGGAGATTCTCCACACACACCAAAAAAAAAAAGGATATTTTTTTTCCCACAGTGAAACTCCAATTTGGTCAAATAACAACAAAAGTAAAAAAAGTAAAACACCATTTAGACCAATCAAATCTATCCCTCAGAGATTTACGAAGGTCCCATTGCAAGATTGTGACTTTGGAGTTTAAACTTATAATGACATGTCTCTTTACCAACTTAAGATACAGAGAAGAGGGATGAATGCAATCACACGATTGATACAGATACTATAAGCTTAAAGATTCGTCTGGTCATGAAAGATTGAATGTCATTCTTAATGGAGCCATAAAGTACCCAACGTAAAAAGAGAGAGAGAGACCCCTAAATGTAGAACGAAGTGAAACTCACTGAGCATTAAGATTTGAGAAGGAGCATTAGAAAAAGCGGAGAAATGAGAAGGAAGAAAAGAACTTACCTCCGTCAGAAGAAGCAGAAGAAGAAGCTGCTAGAAGGAGAAGCAGCAGCAGCACAGCCATTAAAAGCTCACTTCGAAATGTACTTACTATTCACCGGCAATGTTATGCAAAAATGAGACCACAAATTTCAAAGGAACCCGGAACAGAGAAGAAAATGGGCCAAGAGAGAAAACCCAGGTAAAAAATCTCGAGATGAGCTTGAATGCTTGATAGTTTCGAGGCAGTAAGAGGGAAAACGATGAGTGGGAGAGTTTTGCTGCTTTAAGAAAAGCTCTTCGGGGAGAGAGAGATTATGGTTCTACTCATATAGTAGTAACGTCAGTAAATCGGACGGCTCAAATTGGATTCGGTTGGGCAAAAAATAACTCATTTAAATGACAGACATCTCTTAGATCACAGACAGACTATAGAATATGTGTGGGTTCCGCAATAATGAAACCTCCAAATCTTTTTTAAAAATATATTAACAGTGACAATTTAAATAAAGAACTTGAGTACAAAGATGATGGAATGAAAGCCATTTAAAGAAGAAGAAAGACTGTCTGAACCTAGCCACTAGAGTTGTAATAAGTTCTGTCTCCACTCACCTGAGATTAGTGTTGCTTTTTCAGTTTTTCTTATCATACCATCTTACACATCTATTATGCTCAAGGAAATGTTCTAAGTTCAAACAGAGAACCCCACACTTCTGAAGATAGAAGTTTGATGTTGAGTATTAATCCCATCTATTATATTCAAATCATTTGAGATGAAGGCGGCCAAATGTGGTTATCACATACATCAAAATAAAACCTTTTTCACTACTTATTTTATATATCAAAAATTATAATTAAAAAGCTGTTTTTAAAGATTTCAATCAATATTTCAAACAAGCACAATAACATAAGCGAAAAATTTCAAAAAACAGTAAAATATTTTGTTTATGTTGCATCAAAGGACACTATGTTTAAGAGTTATTTTGCAACTCCCTCGATAAATAGGAAGTAACACTCTCCAGACGAACCCTTCTTATAAACAATACATGGTGGCAGAACAGACGAAAAAAAAAAATTATACAAGATATTAGCGAGGCTTGTTGTTCTCTTCTTTAAATGATTTCATGATATAGAGTATTTATAGACAATAAAAAATTAATACATTCAATTTATACCTTTTAAAGCACCATATTCTTCGGGTAAACGTCATAACTACTGGTTGAACTCATAAACTAATAAAAACTCTTTAATTTGTATGTTTAAAATATGAGAAAAACACTTCTTATGTTGTAGGAGAAGTGTTTTCTCATGTCACACACATATTAAATGGTGGGATCTATATATATATATTCATATATGTACATGTGAGTCCCACCATTTCATATGTATATGTATATATAGAAATTTTAGTTTTCTCATGCAACATGAGAAAACTAAACCCCTTAAAATATTCTAATAATACTCGAAAGATTTTGTTTACACACCCTGACACGATATTTACAACGAATATAAACCAGAGATTGCTTTCTTTATATTTGTACTCATGGAAATATTAAAGCTTTGGATTCAAATACTTGAGAGGCGAAGCAGGGCAGAGAAGGCAGGCTTTAATAACGAAGCAGATGTTTGATGCAGTGTTCGTATTTGTATGGAGCCTTCTCTGGCGTGGTGGTGTCTTCGAGAGAAAGAAAGCACCCGAGGTGCTGACGTGGCATCTTAGCTGGCCCCATCGGCCTTGTTTGGGTTGGTACACAGTTTGCCCAAGCAAATTTATGCATTGTTGTTTGAATCAAACTTACGAGAAAATATATATCTAGTTGAGAAGTATTTCCTCTTATCTTTATTATAAGGTACCAACTACTCAAAATTTTTTGTCCTTTTTATAAGGCACCAACTACATTTAATTAACTTATTTATTACTATTTCCTATTATGTTATTACTTTAACAAACTTTTTTAAATCTATCTCAGGATAAAGTTGGAAACTTTTATTAATTTTAGGCTCATTAATGATTTAATTTCCATTTTCTTGGTTTGTGAGAAAAGATAGTTGGTGCCTTATAATAAGGATAAGAGGAGTAGTTTCAATTGAATTTATGGATCGAAAACACCTTTTAGGAGCTTTTGAACTCCTTTTCACTATATTAAAATAATTTTTTAAAATCATGAAGTATTTTTTTTAATACAATTCAATATCCTAAAATTTATTTTTAGTACTTTAAAAAATATTTTTTCCAATTGACTGGTATTAAAGATAAATTTTTCAATATTCTAAATTAATTTTTCAATATTATGAAGTATTTTTTAAGTAAAATTAAATGTCTTGAAGTATTTTTTTTTTGCATCAATTAGTACCCTAAAAAATAGTACTTCATATTGATTATAAGTTTAAATATCAAAATTTATTTATGTTACCGCTAATTTAAATATAAATCACATTTCAAAAATGACTTTTACCCATAAGTTAGATTAAATATAAGTTATTTTTTTCACCGATTTCCAGAATAAGCTTATGTTGTTTAGATTAGTTTTCGAAAAATGATTTTATAATTCATGAAGTAAAAGATATATATTAAAAAAAAGTTTAATCTTGACTTACCAAAAGAGACTTCCTGAAGCCACAACTGTGTGATTTCCCGAACACTCACTAAAATAACACTTCGTTTTCAGTGCTGTCTCCCTTTATTATTATTATTATTTTTTTTTTGGTATTAAAACGGGGCAATCAGCTCATATTCATTGTCTCCCTTTATTTTTAATTATGACAATTTTGGTGCTATATCTATCCTGCATTAGCTCCTTTCAAATTACATGTTTCTTTGTTCTGTACATTTGTTTTCACCCAATAAATTTATATTGATTATATAAGACGCCAACTATCAAATCCGACAAGTTAATAAAAATAGTAAAAAGTATTGAAGTTGTCTAAAGATTAATATGATTTTGAATATTATTCTTACTAAATGTATTAATCTCAAATATTATATTGATTATTATTCTTTTTCACTATCCATATCAAATATATGTAGACATTAAATGATAAATTAAATGCATCTTGAAAACTTTCAAGTTTGTAAAAAAAGCTAAGATACTTATTAGTAAATGTTTTATAATCAAAATAAGAGTGAGCAGTATTTATTCAATAACACTTTTTTATTGGTGTCTGTACCCTAGCACAAGTGTTAAACGCTACGGCATTTCTTTATTTTTTCCTGGTCCAATTTTTTTTAAAAAATAACTAACTTGCCAACGTTTCTCTGTTTTCTTGACACGTGGCATGTGACACATATAAACACCCAAGTTAGTTTTTAAAGGGTTAAGGTGCAAAAATACATACGAGTTTTTTTTTCCCTAAAAGCGTCCAGCACCACATGCTTTTTTTTAGAGCAAAAATACACACGTTGTTACCATTTTGGAGTAAAAGTCACATCCCACCATTTTATATTATTGTTCACTTCATCTCTTTCTCTCTTATCACAGTGAACAATAACATAACGGTGAAATGTGACTTTTGCTCTAAAATGGTAACCACGCGTGTATTTTTGCTAAAAAAAAGCAAGTGGTGCTAGCCGTTTTTGGTAAAAAAGCTCATGTGTATTTTTGCACTTTAACTCTTATTTAAAAAAGGTTAAAACGAGTTATTCTTTTGATTATTATGCGTTAAATATATTGGACAATCATCATTTGTTTATTAAATTGATTGACTAGAGAAGAAGCCTCTATGTAATCTTTCTAATTTTTAATATGAGATCCAACTGATTTTTTTTTGTTAAGGTACAAAAATACACATAAGCTTTTATCTCAGGAGCAAAAATGCACATAAGCTTTTTTTTGGAGTAAAAATACACACGTGGTTACCATGTTGGAGCAAAAGTCACACCTCGCCGTTATGTTACTGTTCACTTCATCTCATTCTCTCTCATCACGGTGAACAGTGACTTAACAGTAGGATGTGACTTTTGCCTTTGCTCTAAAATGGTAACCACATTTGTATTTTTTCTTCTAAAAAAAGTTTATGTGTATTTTTGCACTTTAACCCTTTTTTAAAAAAAATAGGATAAAGAAGTTAAAGAAACATCTTAACTATATCATATGTTGTATACATCAATTTATAAATCAGGCAAATAAATTTAAAGAAACTACTTTAAATTAATTTATTTAGCTTATTTAATATATAACAAAAATCAACTGATCTTATATTAATGAAAAAAATAGCAATTAATTATCAATGTAACATAAGGAACTAGTCTGTTTTGTTAGATCTGAGACTAGAGACAATGTGGGCACTAAAAACGAATACATCTAATGAGAATTTAAAATGACACATAATTATTACCCCAGATCCAAAACATGAGCCCACGTATTAGGCCTTGGTCCAGTATTGGACTACGGATCTGGGCCTAACACCTGAACTTTGTGGAACTTCGATTCGATCCTGTTGCTCTTGTTCTCTTTCTTGTACTCAGTTGGCTTAGGCCTCCCGATGAGGAGTGTCATAGTTGGCTAAGGCATCGGTCTTCAATTCCAAAAAGGAGGAGGTTTGATTCCCGCTGTTGATGTAAGGGCCTCTTTAGTGGGCGATCTGTAAGTATCTTTGTAAGTGCTCTTTAAGCCTGAAGGCATGCCCTAGCCTTGGTGAGTTACCGGTATCTACCCATACCTAAACTTTTTAGTATAAAAAAAAAAGCTGGCTTAGGCCCTTTTCGTTCGATTTTATTGGACCCTTCAGTGCAATGTCGTACAATTTGATACAATATAATATTAATTACAGGTTAGTGTTTGGTTTGATTTTTAAATAAGACACAATTAGTTATTTTTTAATAATTATTTAAAATTAATATCACATGAAGTTACCCTTAATATAATCTTTATAGAAAAAATATTTTAAAGTCATCACACTTGCCTCATCATAATCGTCATGCTTCGTTGCTTAGGATTATTTGATGACAATAGTTGTGGTGGTGGAGGTGATGGAAACATGGTGGAGTAGTGGTGATGGCAGATATTAACAATGACAACAATGAAGGAGTAGGAGGTAATAGCAAGGGCAATAGTTGTCATGGCAGCGACAACAACAATGGATGGAGGTGGCAGTGGCGACAGTGGATGAGGAGGAGGTAGCTAGGGCCGCAATGGTGGAGGTGGCAACGATTACGGTAGAGGAGGTAGTGGTGGCGTCGATGTGGGACGACAATAAATATGGTGGTGCAGAAGGTAGCAGTGATGGCAATAGCGGAGGTAGCAATAGTGAGGGGTGGTGGCAATGGCATTAAAGGAGGAGGTGGTGGCGGTTGTGACTATAGAAGAGGAGCAGGTTTGTGGTGACAGTGGTTGTAGCGTGATGTAACAAGTGAAATAAGATAAATAAAATAAAAGCAAATAAAATTAAAGGGTAAATTAGACTTTTTCAAACACACAATAGGATGACAACATGTATTCATAAAAAACGTATAAGGTAAGGATTAATAAGTTATTGGTAATTATTGACTTTGTTATCATATTAAATAGTAACTAAACACTCATAGTAGATTGGATAGTTGCCCCGTTATATACAAGAAAAAAAAAAAGTAACCACACACAATTCTTTTGATAATGTAATAATTATTACCAAAAAAAAAAGATAATGTAATAATTATTACCATTACAAACATGTCTAAAGAGCAGCCAAGTACAATACTCTCGATAATATAGTCATGATTACAATTACAAACATGGAGTTAAACTAAACATGTTTTTGATAAATTAAACTAATTTAGTTCCATGCCCGTGCGATCTCAACTGAGCTCCAATCACGCACACAGTATTCATATTTTGTGTGTGTATAGTAAGAGATTTTCGTGGCCAGTAATCTTGTATATCAATAATTAATAAACAGTTATCCTAATACCAATAATGATATTTTAAGTAACTATTAGGATAATCTTACTGTCTTGTTTTTCACTTTTTACGTTAGGATAAAGTAGTAATACACCATTTTTTCTTTCTGTTTTAAAGCATTAATTATAAATTTTTATAAATCAATAAAAATAGTTAAAAATTATTTTAAAATTTAAATTATTTTTAATATTATCTTTACTTACTAAATTAAACTTAAATATCATATTAATTGTTATTCTCTGTTACTCCCCTCATTAAATATGAACATAAATGAAACAATAAATTAAATTAATGCTGTTTATAAAAATGATCCGGAATATTTCTAAATTGGTGCCCGAGGATCTTTTAATATTAAATACCAATGAATCCATTGATCAATCTGGATTTCTCAATTAAGTTCCCCCAACCGAGGCTCTCAATTCAGGTATTAATACCGCGCGAGTTTTCTATTGTCTTTTTTGAGTGGGAAGAAAAAACTTCTTCTTCTTCTTTTTTTTTTTTGTTGTTGTTTCGGAGTCCTCAGAAGGAAGAAAAACGAAAACTTTCAGCCGGGGAGATCGGGGCGAATTGATATCCAGCGAACCGGGGCCACTGTACTGCGTTGGAGAGTTGAAATTTTGTTCCCTTTTTCCGTTCCTCGCACTGTATAGTAAAAAAATAGACCCAACAAAAGCAAAACTTGGAGTGCATGCTCATGGCATAGTTGAGATGGATCAAACTCAGAGATCACCAGCAGGAACAGCCTCGCGGGCTTATCAGTTACACCCTGCTCGAGCCGCCATTCTCGATCTATTCAACCTTTACTTAGGAGTAAGCACCTCCCTCTTTTATAACAATATTCTTCTCATCTTTCACTTGTTTTGTTTTTTGTTTTTTTTAATCTTTCGTTTTGTTCTTTGTAGAGAAACAGCCGCCACAAACCCGATGATACAATCCGAGAACCGCCGTAAGTTTAGTTATTTATTATGCTAAAAAAGTTTTGATTCTTGGGCATTTCGGGGTTTTAGTTCTCTGGGTTTTTTTTTTCTATGGTCAACTGTCCGGTGTTTGTAGTTGATCAGGCTTCCTAAAAAGTGTTGATAAACAAATTCAATTAATGATCCTCTTTTGGACACTACTTGTTAAATGTCAAATCACCCAAAACAAATTCGATTCAGTTTGGAGCTTGTGTAAATAATCTGCTTCCTGTATCGATTGATGTTTTACTTGTTCCCTTTTTTGAATTACTTTCAGGAACAAAGCACAGAAGCGTGTGCTTGCTCTTAACAGAGAGCTTCCTCCGCCAAATGAGCAATTCCTTCTAGATTTTGAGCAACTTCTGAGCCAGTTTCCTGTGAGTTTGAAATCGCAATGTGTAGCGCTATGCAATCTCCTAATGATGTTTCTGTTTTGCCCGTAGCTTTATTCAAGATATAGTATGTGACATTTTTATTATTTTGTTAATGCTCTGTTTTATTTCAGGACCAAGATCAGTTACGTTCTGTAACTGAAGCTATTATCATATCTCTGGTTGTGAAGTGCAGTGGTCATGCACCAAGAGCAGAATTTCTTCTATTTGCTTTACGGCGCTTGTGTGGTATTAGATACATTAACTGGGATACTTTTTTGCCATCCCTCCTCTCATCAGTTTCTTCAGCAGATTTGCCTGCTGGCCAGGGTAGTCAGGCAGTGCAGGCTGTTTCCTCGTCAAGCTTATTGCAGTCAGGCATGTTGCCACCTTCAAGCGCAATAACCAATGTGTCTAATTTTCAGTCTTCAAATCCTGCATCTCCCTTACCTTCTGTTCACCCTATTGGCTCCCCTCCTCAACCAACCATTGAACCACCAGGTTGTGCAGCTCTATCTCCTGTCAAATCTCCTGATATTTTATGCAATGGGCAACAACCTAAAACAAGAGGCATTCCATCCATTCGTAATAATGATGTTAGTAGCCTTCGTCAGCTATGTTGCAAAATTATTTTGATTGGTCTTGAGTTTGATTTGAAACCAGTGACCCATGCTGAAATCTTCCATCACATGCTAAATTGGCTGGTAAATTGGGACCAAAGACACCAGGGAGTTGATGAACCTGATATAGTAAAAGCATGGAGACTCGACAAAGCTTTAATTGCTTGGTTACACAGTTGTTTGGATGTGATCTGGCTTTTAGTGGATGAGGGAAAATGTCGAGTTCCCTTTTATGAATTACTTCGTAGCAGCTTGCAATTTATAGAGAACATACCTGATGATGAAGCCTTGTTTACACTTATTTTGGAGATCCACAGGAGAAGAGATATGATGGCTATGCACATGCAAATGCTAGACCAACATCTTCATTGCCCAACGTTTGGCACTCCTCGGATTCTTACTCAGACTCCTAATATTTCAGGCGAAGCTGGCATGAGACTTGCGCCAATCACATATTTAAGTGTACTTGGGGAACCATTACATGGAGAGGTGACGACTTTTCAAGAAACTCTTAGTATTAAAGTGTGGTCTAGTTACTTGTAATTTAGCAGCATACACTTAACCTATTTACTTTTGATTATAGCTTGTCCTAATTTGGTAAATTAATCTTTTTTCCTGTTGGTAGGATCTTGCAACTTCTATACAGAAGGGAAGTTTGGACTGGGAGAGAGCTCTACGCTGTATAAGGCATGCTCTTCGCACAACCCCATCACCTGATTGGTGGAGACGTGTGCTGATAGTAGTTCCTTGCCTTAGGCCTTCTTCTCAAGGGCCTACTCCTGGTGCTGTGTTTTCTTCAGAAATGATCTGCGAGGCAACAATTGATAGAATTGTTGAACTGTTGAAATTGACAAATGCAGGCAATGCCAATTTCTCTATTCTACAGGCATCAGTTTAATGTAATTGTGAAAATAATGTGCAACCGTGGGAAATCTTGCTAATTTCTGGTCTTCACGGGAAGTTCTTTGAGGGTTCTTGTGGCATTGGAGGGCAATTTTGCATAGCAGAGTTCTGGCTGTATTGTTTTGGAACTTTAGATGAGTATTTGAAGAGTGGACAAATTCTAATATCTGAGTAGCACTTGCAGTAGGCGGGGCTAGTTAGAGTAATTTTTGTGTGTTAGAGGGTATAGTTTGGGAGTAGTATTATTTATGATATGTTATTGTTCAGATATCAAAAAGTTAAGCATTCAGTCTTTCTGCAAATTCAATTGATGGTGGTTGTGCACGTAATGATTATCCTGATAATAAAGAGGTTACTTTAGCTAAGCTAGCTTCTTGCAAGAATTGTTTATGTAGATGGAAATTCATATATCGGTGATGCTGCTTTATGCCTGATTTTCTTCAAAGGGTACCATTGAGTTTATTTATCTAAAGGGTTTCTACATTAGGGGGTGTTTGAGAGGCATAGACATAGCTACTTTTGTGTCTTGTCTATGGGCTTAAGCTCTAGGTACGGTTGGTTAATAGTTGCACATGCGTTGAAAGATAGAACATTCCTAGAGGTTTTGGTTAGTTGGGTCATCTTTACTGTTGATACTTATTGGCCATGCTTTATTTAATGTGGGAAAATAATTTATTCCTGAAACTGTTTTGGGTATCATCTTGAAAAGCTAATACGAGTTAAATATTGACATCCTTGCAGAGGTAAATTGCTGGCAGGATTGGCTTGTCTTCTCTGACATTTTCTATTTGTTTATGAAAAGTGGGTGCATTGATTTTGTTGAGTTTGTCGACAAGCTGGTTTCACGCCTTGCAGAGGATGACAACCTTCTAAAGACAAACCATGTGACTTGGCTTCTTGCACAAATAATTCGAGTTGAACTGGTTATGACTGCTTTGAATTCAGATGCTAGAAAGGTAGTAAAATAAATATTAGTTTGACTACCTTCTCTGGCCTTCATTAAGATTTGGTGGTTTTTCTTTCCACTCGTATCCCTTTCTTAAATTCTTGTCTGTGGAGGGTGTTTCCAAATAAATGGATGTTTTTCATTTCTTGACTTTCTGGTTTGGCTTCAAATTAGTGGAGTTCCTTTGGATAAAGATTAATACTAAAGTTGATGCCTTATGGTCATTGCATCGCTTACAGGTGGAGACTACCAGAAAGATTCTTTCATTTCATAGAGAAGAACGGAACTCTGATCCAAATAATGCACAAAGTATATTGCTTGACTTTGTTAGCAGCTGCCAAAATTTACGTATTTGGTCATTGAATACATCAGCCAGAGACTATCTGAACAATGAGCAACTTCAAAAAGGAAAGCAAATAGATGAATGGTGGAAACAAGCAAGCAAAGGTACATTAAAATACGGATTTTGTTGTCAGTGAAATTGTGGAATCAAGATGTGATGTTTTGCTATTGGTTTATGGTTGACAAGGTCTGGTTTTCTCTTCAAATTCTTCCACCTTATGCAATGGAATTTAACAATCATTATACCTTGTTGGAAATCTGTAATTTCTAGTATTAGGTATGGTCAAAATGCTCATGGTAATGCTTGACTTCAGTGTACAAAATCGAGGGAAAAGACCTGGCTTAATTACAGAAAATGAAAACAGAAATGAAGATGGAACACTTGCAGGCCACTTCAACTTTTTGAGAGGCTAGACCATTCCACTCATAATTTGCTTAACCACTTCCTTCCTCTTGAGTCCATATTATCCTCCTTCGATAGTTAGCCTCTTTTGTCTGTCTCACTTCTCTCTGCCAGCTCCGCCTTGCCCCCAAACAATGGGCCCTGGCTCAGCTTCAGCCATACTTTGCTTCATATCATTTATTTAACTAACTCAGGTTGGACCACACCAAATTGGTGTTTGATCAGTTGTTAAAGTGTGGCTTTGTTTTTCCTTTCTCTTTTCATTTTTATATATATATTGCCTTTATTCTAATGTAATATTGTGTAGTCAAGTAATTTCATAAAAGAACTGCGGCCTGATCTTGAGCAACTGACTTTAGCAGTATCACTATCAGTTTGCAACTTGTATGGACCATTAAATGATTATCGTCAAATGCATGCTGTTTGTCTACTCCGATCAAGTTAGCTGATTGTGCTCTTCAGGAACTCTCTTTTGATTTATATGGGAATCAATGAACCCTATTGAGTAAATGTTTGTTCTTTTATTTTCTCATATAGCTACTTGTATATGTTTCTTGTTTAACCTCATATGTGATTTTTCAGGGGATCGCATGATGGATTATATGAATATGGATGAGCGCTCAATAGGGATGTTTTGGGTTGTGTCTTACACAATGGCACAACCTGCTTGTGAAACTGTAATGAGCTGGTTGACTTCTGCTGGAGTTGGTGAGATGATTACTGGACCAAATATACAGTCACCTGAGAGATTAGTGGCTACACGGGAAGTGAGCCCACTGCCTGTATCATTGTTGTCTGGCTTTGCAATGAACTTATGCATGAAGCTATCATATCAAATGGAAGAAAATATTTTTTCTGGCCAGGTTGTTCTTAATTCTTTCACCCTCTGCATGTCTCGCGTTTAGATTCATTTGTTAGCATGGTTGTTGTACCTCATATAAGTTAACTGGTGCTGTAATTGTTTTTGCAATATGATAAGGTATTGAGAAGAAGATAAGAAAAGAGAGAGAAGAGAGATAGAGAAGATTGAGGAAAAACAGAGAAATATCGGAATACTGCACTTGTAGTAATGATTGAAATCACAAATCTGATCTGAAACAATAGCTTATGGGTTTACACAGACTAATAATCTCACCTACACCCCCTTCTAACCATCTAACTATCTAACGGTCATTTATCAATTAAAACTAACAGGATAACAAACTTATGCCTTAACTGACTTAACAAACCCTTTCATAATAGAATGTTCTTTACATAACGGTGTAACAAAATATCATAAAATTAAAAAACGGGCAGCCCAGTGCACAAAGCTCCCATGAATTTGGACTTGTGACCTCCGGGTTATATGGTAGCAACCTTACTGTTGTGTCAAGGCTCGTCCTCTTCAAAACACAATATCTCGAACAAGTTTTAATTTTTTGAGGACTGATTTTCACATGGAAATGACTTTGGTGGGCTAGAAATGGAAAGTCTTAATCTAATTCTTGTGGTTCAGACAAATCATTATCAGGAGATATTTACCTTTCTTATTTTTATGCAGGTTGTACCCAGCATCGCAATGGTTGAAACGTATACTAGATTGTTACTCATTGCTCCTCATTCACTATTTCGCTCACATTTCAATGTAATTGCTCTGCCCTATAAGATTATCACATCTTTTGTAATTCATTTTATATTATGTAAGTAAAGAAGTGCTATCGTCATGCATCAATGGTGTGTTTGGTAGAAACTACATTTGCTTTTCTGTCTTTGATTGGAAGCTGAAATTGAATACTAAAGTGTAGCACTGGGACAAAAATTCTATTTTTATGAGAAAATTATCTGGCATCATTTGATTGTGCATGTTTTGTATGGGAGATAGTCATATGGAGATGTGTACCTTATTTTGAGACTTGTTAGGAAATAATATTAGTAATTAGAATCCCTAACAATCAGGGATTTAAGGATAATTAGAGATTTGAGGAAATCATGAATTAGGGATCAATTATCATTAAGAGCCATTAATACTAAGGCTCTCTCCTCTTGTATAAATACACACCTTATGTACATGAATCAAAATAAAGAATTCAGAGTATTTTCTCTACATGGTATTAGAGGCAAGTTTCCTTTCTGGTTGATGAGTTCACGTCCGTTCACAATTTTCTCTGGTGTGCTCTGCCGAAACAGTAAGTGAGAGGAGAGATTTCGTGTTCTGCCTCAGTACACGTGCCCTACCACCAAATTACACATCCTCAGATCGGCATTCGCTTGAAATCCGGTGACCGTCTGATGTTTCTATGACGGCGCGTGAGCTACACGCGCTTCGCCGGCAGAAAATTCCGACAGCGCGTGACGGCGCGTCAATAGGAGTTGAGTTAGGTGACTTCTCTATTTGCCCTCTTCTCATCATTTACGGATATTTCCCGAGGTTTGGAATTTTCCGGCGATGTTTGGGATTTTCCGGTGAGTGTTTCCAGTTTCCGGCGACTATTTTCCAAATTCCGACGACTCTGTAATCCAGTGGTGCTCTGCATTTCCAGTAAAGTTTGCAGGATTCAGTCAAGGAGATGATGGTGAAGGTGATTTGTGGAGGTGATGGTCAAATCTCAAGCTTATGTTTGTGGCTCTGCTTGCTGGTTTGGTGGAAGGAGTTTAGTGAAAACTTGGTGGAAGGTTGCTGTCCTTATTTTCTGGTTGTACTATGTTCTCCGACGTCGAATCTTCATTCTTGGTGTGTATAGGCCGGTTCTTTGCTTCGAAGGTTGCGTTGTGAGACTTAGTTCAGTTGTGTCCACTATTTCAACACAGTCGGCGTTTCGTTTTGTGCATGTTCACTGGTTTCTAGTAGTTGGATGTTTTGTTTTGTAGCACGTTCGTGGAGTGCTCTTGTCTTTAGCACCATACTTGTGGTTGGTTTCTGTGGTTTGCTTATTGGGTTTTAGGATCTTTGTTCTTCATTCCAGGTTGTGAGTTGACATCTTCTGTCATTTTGCTATTTTGGGCAATTATTTGCTGTTTGGTGGTCCTTGTGCGACCCATTTGCTCTTTGCCTCTTGTGAGGTGTTTCGGTTGTTGGTTTGGTCTCTTGTAAGACCGTTTGCTGCTGCTTCGACTCTAGTTTGGTACTTTTTTGGTGATTAGGTTCTTGCTGAAGCTGGTGAATTGTTCACTTTGAAAGTTGCTCACGTTCAAGCTGTGTGTTCAGCTTGAGGGGGAGTGTATGAAATAAGTTTTTTATTTAACAAGTTGGGTTTATCTTTGTAACAAGTTGGACATGATATGCTCCAACTTGAGGGGGAGTGTTAGGAAATAATATTAGTAATTAGAATCCCTAACAATCAAGGATTTAAGGATAATTGATCCCTAATTCCTGATTTCCTTAAAGTGTTATTTATTCTTTTCCTTTGGTGAATTGTAAGGCAGACTAGTGAAATCAATCAGAAGAACTATAATTAGAGTTTGGAGATCTCTTGCCATCTGATTCTTTTTGTCAACCACTGACCTACTGCTTATGCTTCTAATGTTATCATTAAGCTTATACAGTCTATTTGAGTCTAGTTTTCACTGGTTAAGACATTGTAGGTATTCCTACTATTCATGTTATTTAATGTTCATAGTTAATTTGCTTCCCAGCACTGAGATACTATCTGTTTAAAATGTTGTTTATTTCAGCATTTAGTGCAAAGAAATCCTTCTTTATTGAGCAAACCTGGAGTAACACTTTTGGTACTTGAGATATTGAACTATCGATTGCTTCCACTTTATAGGTGATTATTACTCTCCCCTATCACATAAAATAAAGATAGTATGGCACTTTATTGATTCTCTCTTTTGTCACTTTTTACCCCCTTTGTTTTGATCACATTCAAAATATAATGTTTTTGCCATCTTATTGATGCTCCAAAATCTGTCTCTAGCTTCCCAAAATGAACTTAAAACAGCAGCATGCCTCTTCATTTTGCCTGGAATCAAACCTTAGCCCAAGTTACATCCTTTTCTTTTCTGTATAGGTATCAAGGAAAAAGCAAAGCCTTGATGTATGATGTTACAAAGATTATTTCTGCCCTAAAACCGAAACGAGGAGATCATCGAGTATTCAGATTAGCTGAAAATCTGTGCCTGAATCTTATTTTCTCATTGAGAGATTTTTTCCTGGTTAAAAGGGAAGGAAAGGTATTTGCTTTGATCTACAAGATGTACTTCTTGTCCCCCTTTTGGTTATGGTTCTTTTTTTTTTTTGGAAAGAAAAATATTCTAGCATATCCATTTGATGTAAACTGGTGCTTTATTATGTATTTTTTCCCCTTTCACAATTTACAGGGCCCAACTGAGTTTACTGAAACTTTGAATCGTGTAACTGTAATAACACTTGCTATCCTTATTAAAACACGAGGGATTACTGATGCTGAACACCTGCTTTATCTCCCAACTATGTTGGAACAAATAATGGCAACTAGCCAGCATACATGGTCTGAAAAAACTCTCCGTTACTTCCCTTCTGTTCTGCGTGATGCCCTGGGTGGTCGAATGGATAAAAGGAGTCTTTCGATACAAGCATGGCAGCAGGTTTGATTTTCTAACTTTTGTTATCATGCTCATATATCTGCTGGCATGGCTGTTACAATGATAAAGAATACCAGTACATCTGTAAGAATAAAACAGCACAGGTCTTAAATAAGCTCTTAAGAATGATGAATTATGGAGAACCTGATAGCAGGTGCCAGTAATATATATGTTTGTTAAGATATCATGTTGAGAAGTCAAGGGACTGGGGAATCTGGGATAGTCTAAGAAAGTTAAGGACGATTTGGGATTGCTTGCCAGTTGCCATTGAGGAACAGATCCAAAAGGCGGATCACATTTATCTATGGATAAATTGTTTTTAGTGTTTCTATACAATAACTAACATTCTTTTGCAACACATTAGAATATTAAATACAACAGACCCTACCTAGTACATACTTTAGAAATTTTGCCATTATGTTCTGATTTTTTTTGGCATATGTATGTTGATATTCAAGCCACTTGTGCAGGCAGAAGCCACTGTTTTACGCCAGTGCACACAGCTTCTTACAGCATCAGCTGATCCTAATTATATTGTGACCTATGTCGGTCACAGTTTTCCTCAGCATAGACAATATTTGTGTGCTGGTGCATGGACATTAATGCATGGACATGGAGAAAACATTAATGGTGGAAGCCTGGTATTCATCTTCTAACAGTTACCTTAAGAATTATTATTTCACTGCATCATAATTTTATCTTAACTTTACGTGTTTCTGCATCATAATTTTATCTTAACTTTATGTGTTTGTGAATAGGCACGTGTGCTTAGGGAATTTTCTCCTGAAGAGGTGACGTCTAATATTTACACAATGGTGGATGTTCTGCTTCATCATATTCAAATCGAAGTTCAACAAGGGCATTCTGTACAGGTTGTTAGCTTTGCACAGGAGTATTTCTCTTTTGTGGATCTATACCTTGTTAATTCTTCAGTGTACTTAACAATCCATTTTTTTGGTGTTTTTTAGGACCTTCTGTTAAAAGCTTGTGCAAATCTTGGCTTTTTTGTTTGGATAAATGAGTTGCTTCCCTTAGATATCTTGCTTCTGGCACTTATTGATCGTGATGATGATCCCCATGCTTTGCGAATTGTGGTATGCTATCTTACCATTGTACCATGGATTATGAACTTATATGCACACAAAAACTTGGCCTCTCTCTCTCTCTCTCTCTCTCTCTCTATCTCTATCTCTCTATGGAGTAGTAATGTAGCAATAAATACTGCAGATCAGTCTTCTTGATAGGCAAGAGCTTCAGCAAAGAATAAAACAATTTGTCGTGGCTCGTGGACCTCCTGAGCATTGGAATTACCCTGGACAATTCAAGCGGGTCGAACTGCAAAAGGCTCTTGGAAATCACCTTTCTTGGAAGGACAAGTACGTTGTGTAAAAATAATGTCTAGTCTGTGTTTTGGTTTGATCAAGCATCTTCTAAATAATTTGGCAGTGATCAAGACCTTGGTAATGGAGATGCAACTCACAGTTTTTATAATAACATTCCAGGCACCCGGTGTTCTTTGACGATATTGCGGCCCGTTTGCTTCCAGTCATCCCTTTAATTATTTATAGACTCATTGAAAATGATGTAATGGATCTAGCAGACAGAGTATTGGCCATGTATACTCCATTGCTTGCATACTACCCTCTGAGATTCACATTTGTTCGTGATATACTTGCTTATTTCTATGGCCATCTTCCTGGAAAGCTCATTGTTCGAATACTCAATGTACTTGATATCAGCAAGGTAACCCTTCCTTTTTCTGCTTCCCTTTTGGTCTCTTTCAGGTTTTTTAGTTATAAGGTGACAGAATAATAATTCTTTCTATTCAAGTGGTGTATATACAAGGTAGAAGGTGAATTTATACAATGAATAAGCAGTCAGAATCTTCATTAATGGCTTAAAATGGCATTATTCTACAAATATATAACATGTCTGTATTTTTCCAGATTCCTTTGTCGGATTTGTTCCCACAGCAAATAAGCTCTTCCAATCCAGTCATGTGCCCTCCTATGGACTATTTTGCAACTCTCTTGTTGGGTATAGTAAATAATGTTATCCCTCCTTTGCATAACAACTCAAAGTGTGGATCAACCGGTGATGCCTCAAACAATGCTCTACGCACTCTACATAACAAGCCTCCGGCTGTATCTCAGTCCGGGACAGCCAATGCTATGGAGGGCCAAAAAGCTTTCTTCCAAATTCAGGATCCTGGCACGTATACTCAGCTGGTCCTTGAAACTGCTGTCATCGAAATTCTCTCCCTCCCGGTCTCTGCTTCTCAAATAGTACAGTCACTCATTCAAATTATTGTAAATATTCAACCAACATTGATCCAGTCCAGTAATGGTCTCCATGGTGGTTCGAACAGTGTAGGGCAAGGTTCAGTATTGCCCACATCTCCTTCAGGGGGAAGTACTGATTCCTTAGGTGCAAGCAGATCAACTCCTTCGGTTTCTGGAATAAATACCTCTAACTTTGCCTCACGAAGTGGCTATTCGTGCCAACAACTATCTTGCTTGTTCATTCAAGCTTGTGGTCTCCTTCTAGCTCAGCTGCCTCCTGAATTTCACTTGCAACTTTACATGGAGACAACGCGTATAATAAAAGAGAACTGGTGGCTTACTGATGGGAAAAGGTCACTCGGGGAAATAGACTCTGCCGTGGGCTATGCTTTGTTAGATCCAACTTGGGCTGCACAGGACAATACGTCTACAGCCATTGGTATGATTTTGCAGTTGACTTGTTTAACACAAATCTCATTGCTCAAGACATTATTGGAATGTGTATTTTCTATATCACTAGTCTGTTCCTCACATTGAAATTTGCAACTAAAATGTGAAGTGTTTGAAACATCAGTAAATATTAATCAAAGCTTAGTTTTTTACTTTATGGATGGAAATTAGAATTTTGCATTTGTTTTGTTAGAAAGCATCTACTTCAATATTAAACTGCTCTCAACTTGGTTTATGCTTGGAAGGACATATTGGTTTCTAATTCTGGTTAGTGATTGTAATTTTAAATGCCTAAGAGGCTTTGGTGTGTGTGTACAGGGAATGTGGTTGCCCTACTTCACTCTTTCTTCAGTAACCTCTCTCAGGAATGGCTAGAAGGGACACATGTTATCATCAAGCAGCTTCGGCCTGTACAATCCATCGCAATGTTGAGGATAGCATTCCGTATAATGAGTCCACTTCTTCCAAAACTTGCCAATGCTCATTCACTCTTCAGCAAGGTACAGAAAATTATTGACTCTACCATTATAAGGAAGCTTCCCTTTTGGATATATGTTCATGGATACGTTATCTCTGTAGCTTGTGCCTGTTTGTGTTTGATACCATAATGCGGAAACAAATCCATGAAAGCACTTATTTCTCAAACCACAAATGCTAAGAAACTCCTGCTGCTGATATTTAGTTAGATTGAATATTATTGGAATAAATCGTACTGTCTGATGATTCATTATAACTTTACTGTAAACTATAATTTATTCCTTAACGTTTTCCTCCCATGAACTTCTGCAAAACTTCACCTGCAGACTCTTTCGTTGCTGTTAACTGTACTAGTGGATGTGTTCGGGAAAAACTCAAAGCCACCTGTTGCAGTTGAAGCATCGGAAATAGCAGATATCATCGACTTTCTGTAAGTCCTCAATTTTGTTCTATATGTAATGTGGTACCTTGAGACAAAATTCTGATCTTCCTGTTGTCTCACCGCTTATCTCTGCGTTCAGCCATCATGTCATACATTATCAAGGGCAGGGAGGGCCCGTGCAGGCGAGCAGCAAACCTCGGCCTGATGTTTTGGCTCTCATCGGGAGGGCATCGGAGAGTCTACGTCCAGACATTCAGCATCTGCTTTCACACCTGAAGCCTGATGTAGATTCTTCTATTTATTTTGCACCAGTTCAAAAAGTCCAGAATCCAAACTAGATGCAAGCGCATTTCACAGTTCAGAAATGGCAGAGAAGTGCTTAGATTCTTCCCTATTATTCTTCATTCTATATTCTGTGGCGACTCAAGGGAGCAATAAGCTTGAAATGTAAATTTGACCTATTTGATGAAATAGATTTACAGATTGGATGAGAGGTCCATAGTATAGAGCTGTATATACAACAGATGTACTGTTTATTTCTCTTGAATTTTATGGGTATATATTGCAGCAAATTAGTGAGCCAAATGGTATATAGTTTTCTTTAGAGAAATTTAGACATTTAAAATGAAGAAAAAGACTTTTCCTTCTTCCCTATCACGCCCCCCATTATTTTTGTTTCCCATTTTGCATTGAAAAGATGAAATTGACTTCCCTTGTAGTATATGAAAAAGCTGTCACTCGCTGAGTCTTGGAAAGACTTGCTAGTTACGCTGAGGAGATTGTCCGGTTGCGGTATGAGTTAGGAATCAAATGGAGCCAAAATCACACAAATGCGTTGATCAATTCACCGTTTTGTATGAAAATTACGAATTGTTTCTCCAAATCTATTTCATTTTTGCTGTGTATTTTGGTATTTCAGAAGCAAATTAGCAGCCAGAAAAACTAGCTAATTAAACAACAATTTTGCCTAAAATCGAACTTCGCAACCCATCTCACTGGCCTTTTCCGCTTTCTTGGTTCATCTAGATTTAGTTTCTTTTTATTCTTCTTCATTTCTTTTTGGTTATGAGACTTGGGGTAAATTTGACTGACATAAGCCCATTGATGGGGGCAAAAAGAAATTAAATTTATCGGAATTTGTTTGACTGATTATAACCGGATTATGTTTACAACCTCAGGTATTCCCTTGTCTTGACTTTCCCCTTCCTCCCACCAAATTGGAGAGTTGCTTTTAATTTTACATATAAAACCTATTTTTTTTATATTTTTGGGTTAAGTGGCAAATCCATCTAGGAGGTATATGTTAAGGAGCAATGTTACCCTGAAAGTTTTTTCAAGCTTAATTTCGCCCTGGAAATCTAAAAACGTAGCAATGTTACTCTTTTTCATTAAAAAACTAACGTTAACCGTTAAAAAATTGACGTTAACTATTAACTTTTTAACAGAAAATGACAACATTACTACTTCTTTAGACTTTCAAAGCAAAATTGCTCTTAAGTGTGTACTTCCAAGATAGATTTGCTACTTAACCATATATTTTTTTAATATGTTTTTAATGGATAGCTATTCATGTTCTCGGTAATGAATAAAAAAGATATAAAAAGAATTACAAAAAGATGATTAAAGTATTTTGAGGTATGGTATCAGTTATCACTTAATTAACAGAGCGGGGACTCTGTGTCTTGATCCGAAGAAGGGTCTTTTATTCCAAGGACATATATTGATATCTGTGATAGAGTGATGTGGATGTCTTTGAGCCTCCCCACTGGTGTTTTCCAGCGGCTGAAAGATAAGGTCTCTGGGGCTTTCCCCTCACTTCTTGGAGCTGAACATAACCCTAGTCATTTCAATCAAAATTCCAGCTTTTCTCTGTTTATCTTTTTCCATGATATCGTCTAATATCTAATTTCCCACGCATACTTTCTTAATCTGTGTTTCTATTTCTCAGAGGATTGAGAATTATCATGGCGGCAACGTCTATGAGCTTCAGCATGTTAAGCGCATTTAAAGGCCTTTCATTGGCTTCAAGCTCTTCGTCGTCCTTCTTCAAAGGTGATTCCGGCAGCTTCAATGTGGCTCCCAGGCCATTATCGGTCTCGTTCCCCAAGAAGTTGCCATTAACGATTCAGAATGCACACAAGAAAGGAGCTGGAAGCACAAAGAATGGCCGTGATTCCAGAGGACAGAGGCTTGGGGTCAAAATTTTCGGTGACCAAGTCGCGAAGCCCGGTTCAATCATTGTTCGGCAGCGTGGTACCAAGGTGCCAATTGATTGCTCATCGTTATTATTTCTGTCTCTTCGTTTTTAACATGCTTGAATTGTTATGCAAACAACGGATGATTGTTAAGTAGTTTTCTTTTATATTCTGCAACAACTAGATGAGGTTGGCTTTGGGCACTTCAAATAATGATTGATTTTGCAGCCGAGATGCTTCTTGGGTTGTAGGAAGAAATAAATATATAGTCTTTTGGAACAGTAATTGAAGTGCTCCTAACCCGTAAGCACACTGAATAAATAGTCTTTTTAGAACCCTTAATGTGAAAAATTATGGTGCAGTTTGTGGCTGGGGATTAGAGCAGAATAAACTGACTAACATCATCTAATATTCCACAATCAAATGGTTCAACTGGCTAAAGGAATTAGTAATGTGTGCTTGTTTGGAGCTGCTCATCAACACAAATTGAGACAAAACACCTTTTTACATACTTTGTATACCCTAAAATCACGATTCGAAAGCTGCTTTTGCTGTTATCATCATTCTAAACAAACATAATCTTGCTATTAGTTAACGTCGTGCTATTCTTAAAACTAAAGCGGTACGGTACACAGACTTAAAAGGACTTCCTCACGCCATTCATTTGAAATATTAGGATTGCTATTGAGAAAGTAATAGGGTGTCAAATCTGCAGCCTAAGCTCAGTCTATGCATATCTCACAGCCCTTGATTACTTCAGCGCACCACTTTTTCAAGGCATACCCAGTAGTGTTTTTAGCGCCTTTATGTTAACTTCTGAATTCTTCTCTGATTATGTTCTTTTGGCAACACTCAAGTTTCATGCAGGAAAAAATGTGGGGCTGGGCAAAGACTACACCATCTTTTCCTTGATTGATGGAGTCGTTAAGTTTGAGAAATTTGGGCCTGACAGGAAAAAGGTTAGTTAAGGTTCTTAAGTCTTGTTTGGACTATAATCCAAGAAAGCAGACTGATTTGTTAATATATATATATGTTAATGCAGGTGAGTGTTTACCCAAGAGAAGTACAGCCTGAGAACCCTAACAGCTACAGAGCAAGGAAGAGGGAGTACTTTAGGATGAGACGTGAGCGCAAGAAAGCTAAAGAAGAAGCTGCAATAGTTGAATCCCAGCTTGTGCTTGCTTCTGCTGATGATGCTTCTATTGTTAATCCTTTGTGTTGATCTTTTTTTTGTTATCATTGTTCATGTATCAGCTGAGTTTCTGATGGTGTAGTCTGTAAGTAAAATGAATTTCATTAATCATAATTTTTAAATAGTTTTGACTAATTTAATTTTTTATATTGTGTTTGGATTTATGAGCCCGGCCTTTCTTAGTATATCATATGAAGTTCCTTTCAATGCTGCCAAGGATGCTGGTGGAAGAAACTAAATTCTGATCTTCTTCCTCCTTTCTTATATGTTTTATGTTTATTTCTTTTTAAACTTTGTGGGTATCTATTGCAGTGCTTGATTGTGTGTTTCATGCTTTTTGAGCTGATTTCATTAAAAAATGTCAAACATGCGATCCAGGTCATAAAGGAGTGCGGGATGTGATCATTTTCTAACAGTTGTCTCGTATTGGTTGGGTAGGCTTAAATCCGGAAAATTCGATGTTATTTTTTATTTGGTGATAAAAATTCAACATGTTATGTAAAATTGTGATTGTGAAGGACTGGTCATAAATATTTGTGTTTGAATATAAAGTCATCTAAATCATTTAGTTATTACTACTTTCGATCCTAAATATAGGATAAAGTTTATAGTATAATTACAATACAAATTTTATCATATATTTAGAAATGAAGTATAATGTGTTTAAACTATAGGAAATTTGAATATGTCAATATCCCTACACTTGTATGCACCTATAAGTTTTTACCAAGCCTTTATTTCCATGAAGATCTGGTGCTTTTTAGGTAAATCATACTCACTTTCACATTTTAACTAAATTACTCATTTTCCCCGGAAAGAAACATAAGTTTTTTTTTTTTTTATATATGAAAAGTTTTGGAAGGGTTCGACACCAGTTCCCTACCAAAGCCAGGGCACGGCCCCGGGCTCTATGAGCACTTACTGGGGACTTACGAGATCACCTACCAAAAGAGTCCCAGCGACGGCAGAGGGGATCGAACCCACGACCCAAGGGCCTAGTCCTAGATCTCTTACCATCTGTGTCAACTCTCATTGGCGAAAGAAACATAAGTTATAAATGCAAAAGATAACAAGTCCCTAATAAGGCCATAACCCAAAGAACTCAGACCGAAAACAAAGCCGGGCTCAAAACGACACAAAGGAAGCAAGAACAACAACCTATAAAACCATCAAAAGTTCAAAACACCAAAAATCGTGCTAGAAAACTAGAGGATAATCATTACTATTGGTTTGGTCCTGAACTTTAATTATCTGTGTAGCCTCTAAATGTTGACTCGAAACACTCTATCCAGTAATTTAAGATTTGGAGCAGCTCAATTCATATAATTTCAACCTGAGACACGTTAATCTCATTAGTTTAATGATTTAGATAGTGTTTGGAAATCTTTCAAAACTTAAGTTTTGCGTAATTCAAATTAAATATGTAAGGAGAGTTTTGTCTCGACTTACGTAAAACCTACAATTTTGGAAACTTTCAATCAGACATTTAGTACCTATAATTCATTAACTCAATACATATTTGAGGTTGACAAAACGATCTTGAACCCGCTTATATTTCTTCATGAAGATGGTCCATCCTAATTCAAGGATTGCATCAACAGAGTTAGACACCTGGACAGGCATTCAAACATGCATTGACCTTGAAACAACCATTGACTCTGAGAATTAAGGAGAATAAGCTAATGAACATAATGAGATCAGTATAATTGATGTCTTTGATAAGAATTGATGGATGAACAAGCTGAGTCCTTTGATTGATGATTTGATTTCTCATTCATCCAGATGACTCTGAGAAGTTTAAGAATCTTGATTATGTCCGTGAAAAATTCATCTTTAAGTAGCTGCATGAGAGTTTTTTATAACCATTGCTTGAAATTATGAAATGATGGTGATGGCAGCCTCATTGAAAGGGCATCACACCAGACTGCCTTAGTAAATGGACAGTTAATAAAAAGGTGTTCCTTGGATTCAAGTTATGAGCACCCAAAAACACAAAAACCTCCAACATTGAAATGATGAATTATCAAGAATATCAATTGCACGAAGAGCTTCATTAGAGGAGAATTTAGGAAAAGCATTAGGTTCATCTACAATCTAAAGGCATGACGTTTGAACTTGCTCTACAAGAGAATTTAGGATTGAGAGTATATATGTTTCCATCTCAACCTGAATTACCCCTACATCATAGGCTGTAAGATGCTTCCTAGTACCATGACAGCAGAAATAATCAAACCCTCTCTATTTGTGGAAGTGTCCGACCTTCCAACTATTTGAGCCATGAGGGCAATGAGAACAACATATTGATGATAGCTTCAATAGCTTGTCTATGATATAAAGATCACACAAATGGAGCATTCCATCTTACTTGGTATCTCCTAGATGAAAGATGTACTGATACATCTGTAATATCCTTCCATGGAACCGGATTCTCTCAAAATTCGGTTCCTCAGTATCCCTTAATATCGTTGTAAATTGTGTTATGTGATTTGTAAATGGCATTATAAAATTGTTTCACTCTTCACCACATGCGGTAATTTCATAACGTCATTTACAAATTTCATAACGCTATTTACAACGATACTGAAGGATACTGAGGAACCGGATTCTGAGAGAATCTAGACCCTCCTTCCATCTAATTTATTCTTATTTCAAGGGTTTCCAATAATTTGTACAGTATTTGCTAAAGAAAATGACATCTCTCTATTTAAAAAAAAATGTTTCTTTTTATTTTTAAAAAGTTAATAAAAAAAAGGACTAGAGAGAGAAAATAGGGCTAAGGTTATCTTTGTTCTTATCACAAACACAAAGGCCTCATATTCACACGTATTATTATTTATGAGTATCTACGAGGGATTGAAAATGACCTCTCATTCCGAGCAAAAAAAGAAAAAAGAAAATGACCTCTCATCAAATCTGTTCCCCAATTGGTTCAATCATTTGACGAAATTACCCCTTGTGGTCCCCATGCCATTTCATTTTCCATTTGTTGAAACTCCTCAAAACAATTATTATCAAATAAATGTAAGGCAGCTGTCCTAAAAATTAAATCCACGTGAAATATACTAGCCAAAAATTATTCAAAAAAATTATATGATTTCTATAAAATTAAATTTAGATATTCATCTTGAAAATTGTCTTTTCACGAGAACAAAAAAAAAAAAAAATCATTCATACCAACAAAGACTGGACCTTGTTTCAAATTGGCCAACAAATGTGACTTGTAATTTCTTTTTCTCTTTTTTAAATTCACCCTGACTTATCCATAATTAGACATCTCCGTGCAAATTAAAATTCTTAAACAAAATTATGTCCACAAAAAAAAGACCCTCCTATTAAGATTTACTCTAAACAAGAGGAAAAGCGAAATCTTAAAGTATAAGAAAATGGATTTATTCTTTCTGTAATGAAGTGGGAATTGACCAAAATTTTTGGGCTCCACTAAAATGAGCAAGTAGATTGATTATGAATACATTTATTGATTAAGGGTTTGGATTTTTATGCTCAAAAAGAGCAAATCACAGAGGGGAATTGGTTGAGACAATCGACACGACATTTCGATTTATAACCACTCAAAACTCTTGAAACCACAACCACTCTTATTTTTGTTTCTCTGTTATCACGTGAATCAAAATTTTTCTATGGTGCTTGTCAAGCCTATTTTCTGACATAGACAACCCTCGTTTCTTACTCTATTTGTTTAGTATCCATGTTGCTTGTCACGCCTATTTTCTGACAAGACACCCCCCCGGGTCTTCTACTCTATCTGTTTAGTATCTAAATAAAACTTTAATCATTCATCAAAATTAAATTTTTCCCTCATCCTAGCTAACAACCAATCAACGGTTTTACTGTTGTTTCAAAATACAGAATTGTCATGTTCAATTTTATTCATGCAAACATGCATAAAGGATACTAAACAAGTTTTTAATAATGTGAAACTGTCCTGAGACACTCATCTTTTGTTGTTGCTTGTTTATCTTTAGATGTTCCATTCACCTACTGATAAAGTCATGAATGGAACATTACAATCAAACCACACGAAACTTTTCTAAAAGGTCAAATCTTTGGTGCAATTGAATTTGCTCCCACCATTCCTTTCGAAAACATTAACATGAAAGTTAAGACTCAGCGGCATGATGCAGATCAAGCAGATATTTTATTTAATTGATTCATCAGTTCACTCTCTTTCTCTAAGAAATATGATAGAATCAGGAAACAGAATAAAATTTATACATAAAAATAAATGCCTAAACCGGGATTTAATTCCCTTAAGATAATAATTGGTGAAATAGTTACATAGCAGCGAACAATATGTTATATGTGATACAGTCGGCAGCTTAAATCCGACTAGTTCTTTGAGATAATAGGAAAGGCCCTAAAACAACTGGCTCTGTACTATCAACAGTTTAACACAGTCTGATACTTACGAATGTCGCCACTATAAATTTTGATCAATAGGAAGGACACAAAAGCACCTCCTTTTCTACAGCAATTACAAGAAATTGTTCTCCCCAAAATAATAGTCCCCTTACTTAAGGTTGGCGTTACTATGCTTGCTTGGCTGATATGATGCTAGAAGCAGCAGAAGTAGTTGCAGAGATATTAGTAACATCCTCAGTTTTCTTGCTTAGGTTATATGGTGCTGCGGCATTCATCACCCTGCATACACCGAAAAATGCTTGGGATTATTTCCTACAATCTCATAGACATAAAAGGCCAGATTATTATGAATTACTAACTCCGGGCCTATTTATAAGAAATAATTAAAATTTAACTATATAAATAAGCCCGGAGGTAGTATTATTCTAAAGCACCATCACTGAAAAAGCAGAATTATGGCTTAAGATGCAGTAAGAATGTGTAATCCAAAGCGAAGGTAAAATGTTCTCAGAAGAAAAGCACACTTCCAGTAATAAGAATTAAGACATATGGGGAAAATTCTTTTAAGGAGTGAATAATGTAATGTCAAAGTTGTAAAAGATGTTCACTTGATAACAAACAATCAAACAGCTGAGAAGCCCAGGTTTTATACTTCGGGAAGGAAAAGCAGCAAGGAATAAATCTTAATTTCACAGTTATAATGGGCATTCGAATAGATCATAGTGTTAGGGGTCACGCAGACTCCAGAGCCACGGCAATTAAACCATTCGCCTAAAAAGACATAAACTGCACGGTTATTATGACTACAAGTCTAACCTTTCTTTGCGCTTCTCCAAAAATCGTGCCAGTGATGCTTTGCGAGCCTGTGGCACAGCTGCATAAAAGATTGCATGTCAGTTTCACCATGCGAAATCATCTAACATCTGAATTGATTACAGTACAAGAAACATAATATCGCACGAATCATACCAGAAGGCAACATAGCAGTTGCGATAACTACTTTTGGAGGCTCCACTTTGCTAACAGGAGTGGAGGGAACTCCGGTAGTTTTAGCTGCCAGAAGCTCATCAGAGCTGGTTGAGCCACTCCTTGACTGTGTACCCGTATGTGAAGAAACAGATAGAGGACTGGAAAGACTAGGACAAGGCAATGTATTTGTGGGTTGACTCACAGGGACACCTTCACCTGAAGTCAACTTTGAGTTTGGTGCCTGAATGTTCGGCTGTGCCCTGTTAGAAGTCACTGGTAACCCATTCGCAGCCAACAGCATGATAGCTTGTGCCTGGAAAACGCAAAGCCAAAAAGTCACTGGAAAAAGCATGTACCCTACCGTATATCCATGTGCATGTGTGTATTTATTCTTTCATTTATGTCAAAAACCACCTCAACTCAAAAAGATAAAACTGTCAACCAAAGGTCAAACTCTTTCACGCTCACTTGGGTCGTAGAGGCTTAATACAGTGTCAACTGTCACTGAACAATTAACTCGAAACCCAGAGCATCTAAGTGAAAACTCTTGAATGCCTTTTTTATAATCACAACTTAAAATGTGTTATTAGGAGGAATAGATGGGGATAGATGATAAATGTATATGTCAGAGAGGAATATACCTTCTCAGGGGTGATATCATCAAAAACATTCACAGTACCAGCATAGAAAATGGTGAGTTGACAGGGAGGTGCAGATGACTTCAAACTGTTGTTTCAGAAAACATTGGTTAGAGAATAGAGACATAAAAGAGAAACAATTCATTCACACAGATCGTTGCTCTAAATTACCATGATTCAGTCATTGCAGGAACAGAACCGATGGTGGTGGGTACTAAATGAGGCAAGGAAACAGGTATACCCCCAAGCAGCTGTTGCTTCACATTATTACCAGCCATATTCTGACCCGCGGTGGTGAAATGGTTCTTCAAGAAAGGGTGCCCCATGGAAACAGAAATTGCTTGATTGGGAGCCGAAAACATCTTCACATCTTGAGGACGATTCAGCGAAAGCACATCATTTGGTACAGGATAAGGAGCCAGGGAAAAATGAAAACCACTTTGCACATCGTGATTGAAAGGTTTCTAAATAATAAGAACAAAGAATCAAAACAGGAAAAAAGACATCAGCTGATAAACTTATGGAAGATGAGATCTTGCTGGTGAAGTCAATTTATATTGCAAGGATGTTGGAAAAATAGGACAAATGACTTTGCAGAAAAATCAATCATATTGTTAACTTCAGATCCAAAGGTTTTGTACAAATATCAGATAGAACGGTATATATAATAAGGTCTTCCAGTGGGAAACTTCTAAGAAACCAGAATTGACCTCAAACTAAAATACTAATTATAAAACGCAGGGGTCATCAGATCTCACATAAGTGCAGAAACACTATGTAATCATTGGGCAGCCTTAGAAGGTCCTGATGCACACAGAATAAGGAAAAGAGGAAGGTTGGTTCCATACCTGGATTTCAGCAACAGAGCGTTTTTGAGCAACATCAAATGCATCAGCCATAAATCCAGCAGATGTGAGAGGATCAGACCCCATCTTCTTGGTCTTGTCATCTTGAGAAACCTTAAAAGACATCAAATGTGGGAGAGCAGAGACTTTGTTGGAGAAGGGCCATTGTACAGCTGAACCCTTAGTGAAGCCTACATACACACACAAAGCGGCCGACATCAGCTAGATTAAACTTCATACCTAACTTCTTTGCTCAATAAACCACTGCATAAAAGTGGAACAGAGTGAAAAAGGCAAAGAATGAATAGTAAGGTTTTTACAATTTGACTATCTAATCCAAATTTATGAGCGTATGGGTTTAGTTGCGTCTCTATTTGTAATACTTAAATGAACAAAATTAGTGAGAACAACATAACAAATCTTTTCCAAAACTGCTAATTCTACAGAGACACAACTTAAACCTTCCAGACAGAAGTAGGAGACACAAGGTGCCGGTCAAATTTTTTTTGTGAAATCTCCTAACACATGAACCACTACAAAGTAGCAACTGCATCAAAGCCAAAGAATGAATTGGGGGAAATCAAGTTTAATTAAGCAAAATTCAGAACAGGTTTTGATGATTGAATTTCCCATCTCAGTCCAACTTGGCATGCTGCCTGAGAGGATAGAATCCAGCAAAGACAAAAATCGAAAGGTGACCTAAACGTAATTTAGATAATTTAGCTCAGAAAGCTCAAAGCACTCAGAATTTGCAAAAGCATGTGAAGTAGTAGAAAACGACAGAAGATGAAGAGCTGAATAAAAAGACATGCCTGAATCTTTGCATACATCATTGTTAATCTCCTCCTTCACCATAGCTAATGGTTCTTTTGAGCTTAGACCCAAGAAATCCATCTCCATTTCAGAGCAGAAAGCAGAACCGGACGAGACCCCGCCTCCAGTTTTAACCCAGAACCGTCTTCGTTCTCCGCCGACGAAAGGCAAGCGAGCGTTTTTCCTTCTTCACTCACAGGAACCTGCGATGAGAGAGCAAAGAAGAGCAAAAGAAAAAGCTTCCAACAACAGAGAAAAGGAGGGAGAGGCAGAGACAGGGAGAGAGGGAGAAACAGACTTAATCGGACACTACTGCAGAAGGTGGTTCATGAAATCTAGACCGTTAAATTTTTATTTATAAAACTGAAGAGAGGCCTGAGTGAGCAAAGGTGGTTGGTTTACCGGTAAACTGGAAGAGAGACGGGAAAGTCCGGTAAAGGAGCACGTGCGCGAGCCCATTGATTCGCATGTCGGTGATAATGCCATTTTGAATTGACCGTCACTCGTGACTCGTGAATCGGGACTCGGGACCCTGGTGAATATTCAAGCACGTGTGTGCAACACGGGACCCTGGACCTCGTGAATTAATTTATGTCAGTGGCTATAGGACCACCACCCATGTAGATTCATGAAATTATGTACGGAGTATATATTAAGAAAATACTTTCATAACATCATTAAAATTAAATATTAACATTTAATACTTTTCATGCATTATTGTCAAACTCTCCTTAGAGTTTAGCATTTTCAATTTACAAAATGGAGTTGATCACTAATAAATATATAATCGTCATAGACTTGAATAAACTTACCAGTTAATATATCAAGATTGTTGTTTTTTTTGTCTCTGACTTATAAAATTGTATAACTCACCTTTAAATTCATATAAACTTTTTCAATTTAATCCTGTTCACTTAATTTTAAATGTTAATTTTATAAGATTTTTTTTGTTTGTTAAATATGATAACTTATGAATATTGATAGATTTAATTTCAATTAATTAAATTTTAAAAATATTCAAACTAAATTGTTGTTATTTTTTTATATTATAATTATTTAATTATACACTATTAACATCAATTTAAATGTAAAATTAAACTCTTAGAATTGTCATGAGTTTGTTCAAACTCATAAGATAATAAGATAGGTTAAAAATGAAAAAGAAAATTAAAATTCTGGAAAAAGAAATTATTCCTTATATTAATGACCCCTTATAAAGGTATTGTTGGTTATAATAATGTCAGGAGGGAATATATAAATAAGAGTAGGTTAAAAACTTCTCTTTTCCCTTTTATTTTATTTGATCGAAATTAAATTTCTATCATTTCTAGATTCTAATATCAGGGGGAACTATATATAGGAACCTTCAATAAACTGAAATTAATTATAGACAATAGTCTTGAATTTTATTAAAGGTATAAGAGGGTGTATCGATTATTGATTGATGATCCGGTTGGATCAGTTTCATCTTTCGTGAAAATAAATAAGAGTAAACAGCCCCGATTAATTTGGCAGTGGAAAAAACATGTGTTAGAAGTTAAAAATAAGCTAATATGGTGATAGCTAGCTAATACATTTTTGTAAATAGAATAAATAACGGACGAAAAAAAATACAAAACTAAAATAAAATAGTTTTCATGCCTAACTATACGTTTTTCAATTTCCAACGAAGTTTTTAATTTAAGAGAAAATCTCTAACGTAAGTATATATACTAAAGAACTGCTCATAAACTTAATATTTTCATAGTTTTGGATTAATAGAAGCGTCAAAACTCCAATTAGCTTAAATTATTAACTCGTGTTCTCTTAGCTTCATAACAGTTAAATCCACCCAAAAAGTTCTACTAGTAAAATTTTAATTAGGGAAATATACCAAAATCTTGTAGCTTTATACACCGAAAATAAAGACAAATCTAAATACAAGAAAAATTATGGACAGCTTCAATAGAGTCACTTCACAAGATCCTGTAATGGTATGCTCATTGCAGTATTGCCATAGATGTTTTATTACAATGTATTGTAAAACTTGCTCCCAACCTCTCCCACGACCAATTTAAAAAGTTATTATTTGATGAATTAATCTTAATCATAAATATAAAATATATTTGTCTTCTTTTTTTTTTTCTAATTTGCATGTGTGACCCCTTAACAATAATTAAAAAAAGAGTGAAAATGAAGAAATTAAGGAAGATAACTATAATCCATTAGAAAATGTTGTATATGTCAAGTTAACTAACTAAATTAAATAAATTTCTTAGTTTTATTAAATTTGGTAAATAAATCATATAATAAGGAATAAGAAGTGACTCGAGTAACTAAGTAACATGAATTACCAAAAGAGGTTTAAATTATTTTAAATTTGAAACTTAGGAGGGGAAAATTCTTTTTTTAATTTTCAATCTGCAACTGTTTTGTTTTATTTGCTGGAAGAATACTACTTTATAAATTCATATATTTTTCTTCAATTTTTAATATGGTAGCACCGTTAATCTATATACTAGGGTTAATGCTAAAATAATATAATTTAATAATTTAATTAAGAGAAAATAATACTCATGTAATAAAATAAAAAATTTAAAGAAAAGTATTGCTAGGTGCCTACAAAAATGGTTTTACCTATTACTTCTGTAAACTTGGTAGGTAAAATGGAGGATCAAGGAACCAATTTTGGAGCATGTCGTCTTATTTAAACCATCTAGGTTTAATTTGTTGCCGCTGTTCATTTTTATATAAAAAGATTATTTTTTTAAAAGAAATGTTAATTAAAAGATTATTTTTATTTCATACTCCCTTCGGTTCTAACTATAAGACATAGTTGACTTTTTTTAGAGAGATTAAAGAAGCTAATTAAATTACTTTAGAATATTTTTATTTTTATTTTTTCTTTAAATTAATTAGTTTGATTAATAAATTAATATATAATGTAATGATACATAACATATGAAATGATTAAGTAACTTATTTAGCTTCTTGAATCTTTCTACCAAAAAGTTACTCAGAGGTAATATTCTATATCTATCAAAATATTTTTTAAAAAAATAAATCTAGACGACCTATATTAGACAAGCTCAAGATGCCTATCACCGAAACTTATTCTAAAGAGCAATGAGTTATTTTCAATATCTAATCTTACTTAGGTACGAGTTACCACTCTCAAATTATTTATAAGTTTAAATTAACTAATTCTCGCATACTAAAGAGAGTTAGTTAACTCATTAATATGAACTAAAATTTTAATTTTACCTTTATCTATGATTACTTGATTAGTTTTAAAAATCAACATGAATTAATTCTTTTTTGTTTGCTGCCATTAATAGAGGGATAAAATAAAAGATACATTTATTATTTTAAAACTGGATTTATAATAAAAAATCAAAATATTTTGTCAAAAACTGGATTTATAATAAAAAATCAAAATATTTTGTCAAAATGACTTATAAATAATATTTTAGTGGTACGGCCTTGTAGGAGGAAATGTTTGTGCTTGCCAAACTAGGCTGATCCATGAATCACGTGCAGGAAGATGTCAACTAATCATAAATACCGATATCTATTTGGAGTAAACGGAAAATGGCTTACTCCCCTGGAACCATGTCAAGACGTGAAAATGGAGAAAATGGTGTTAAGGGTTTTCCCCCCATAACCGTAAACCCGACTTGTGGCAAATTTAAATTGAATCAAAGGTTCTAGTAAATTGAGTGAGAAAAAAAAAAAATCAATCAACTCATTATATACTCACACCTGTTATGAATATACTGATTATGTGGATGTCCATTAACTCCCGGTCTCCAAATATTACAAGATGACATGGGACCCGCGCATAGTATCATGCATAGTAGTTTACTATTTGGTGGGACCCACACACAAAATAATACAACTCACGGGAATGCATTCCCGTGAGTGTACAGTTATGTAATTAGGGGAATATTACATCAAATGACCCAAAGTGGAAATTACACTAAAGGCCCATTTTCCTTCTATAAATAGAGGCCTTCTGTAAACATTCAAATTACACTGAAATGAGAACTTCTCTCTACTCTCTCTCTCTCTCTAAAATCTCTTGTTCTTGTATTTACTTTTCATCAGTTTTATATTACGTTATCAGCATGAAGACTCTACCAAGCTCATGGACATTTCAAATATTGCACACAAGAATGAAGATATATGTCTCATTGATAGTGCAACGACACATACAATTCTTAAAGATAAGAAATATTTTTCACATCTAACAAATTGTAGTACAAGCATCAATACCATAGTGGGTAATACAAGATTGATTGAAGGCTCTGGAAGAGCAATAATAATATTATCCAATGGTACGAAATTTGTTATTAATGATGCTTTGTATTCCTCTAAGTCTCATAGAAATTTGTTGAGTTTTAAAGATATCCGTCGAAATGGATATCATATTGAGACTATAAATGAGGAGAATAAAGAATATATACAAATTGTTACTGTTAGATATGGTGAAAAATATGTTCTGGAGAAATTACCTATGTTATCTTCTGGTTTGTACTATTCAAGTATTAGTACAATTGAAATAAATGTTATGGAAAACCAGAAGCATGTTGATAAAGACATATTTATTGTTTGGCATGACCGGTTAGGCCATCCCGGGTCAATTATGATGCGACGTATAATAGAGAATTCATGTGGACATAACTTGAAACAGAAACAAATACCAAAATCCCATGATTTCTCATGTGATGCATGTTCCAAGGGAAAATTAATTATTCGGCCATCACCAACCAAAGTAGAAAGTGAGTCTCTCACATTTCTAGAACGGATACAGGGAGATATTTGTGGGCCAATACACCCACCATGCGGACCATTTAGGTATTATATGGTTTTAATTGATGCATCAACTAAATGGTCGCATGTGTGCTTATTATCTTCTCGAAACCTGGCGTTTGCGAGATTACTTGCTCAATTGACAAGATTAAGAGCACATTACCCGGATTATCCTATCAAGAAAATACGTCTTGATAATGCTGGTGAATTTACTTCACAGACTTTTAATGAATATTGTATGTCCCTTGGAATTGATGTTGAACATCCTGTAGCACATGTTCATACGCAAAATGGACTTGCAGAATCATTGGTAAAACGATTGCAACTTATTGCAAGACCTTTACTTTTGAAATCTAATTTACCAATTTCTGCTTGGGGCCATGCCATTTTGCATGCAGCAATGTTAATTCGCATCAGGCCAACTAGTTATTTAAAAGTTTCCCCCTTACAAATGGTTTTTGGTGAAGAACCTAATATTTCTCATATACGGACCTTTGGATGTGCAGTATATGTGCCTATAGCACCTCCACAACGTACTAAAATGGGTCCTCAAAGAAGAATGGGAATTTATGTTGGGTATAAATCTCCTTCAATTATAAAATATTTAGAACCATCTACAGGAGATTTATTTACTGCACGATTTGAAGATTGTCATTTTAATGAATCAGTTTATCCAACATTAGGGGGAGAAAATAAGCAGTTGAATAAAGAGATTAGCTGGAATGAATTATCATTGGCTCATTTTGATCCTCGTACAAAATAATGTGAACTAGAAGTTCAAAAGATAATTCATTTACAGAATTCAGCTAATCGAATGCCAGAAGCATTCACTGACCCAAAGAAAGTGACAAAGTCACATATTCCAACTGCTAATGCTCCTATTCGAATTGATGTCCCTGTAGGACAATCGATTACAAATGAATCAAAAGCACGCCTTAAGCGTGGTAGGCCTATCGGTTCCAAAGATAAAAATCCTCGAAAAAGAAAAGGATCTAAGATTATAGATGGCCAAGTCGAGGATAATCAAGAAAAAAGCGTAACTCTGGATGAGCCACTTCATGAAGAGAAATTATCTCCAGAGGAGAATATTGAGGCCCCAGAAGAGATCCAGGTATCTGAAATGTATGAAAATAATGAGATCTCAATAAATTATGTCACAAATAATATCAAATGGAACAGTAATGAAGTCAACATTGACGACATTTTTGCTAATCATATGGCATATGATGTAATGAATGAAGAAGAGGATCATGAGCCAAAATCCATTAGAGAGTGCCAACAACGAAAAGATTGGCTCCTATAGAAAGATGCCATTAATGCAGAATTAAAATCATTAGCAAAACGAAAAGTATTTGGACCTATAGTCCATACACCTAAAGATGTAAAGCCAGTTGGATATAAATGGGTTTTTGTACGGAAAAGAAATGAAAAGGGTGAAATTACAAGGTATAAAGCACGCCTTGTAGCCCAAGGCTTTACACAAAGACCTGGCATAGATTTTGAAGAAACATATTCACCAGTAGTGGGTGCAACTACTTTTCGTTATTTAATTAGCCTAGCAGCAAATGAAAGGCTTGATTTGCATCTAATGGATGTTGTGACTGCCTATTTATATGGCTCACTTGATAGTGATATCTATATGAAAGTTCCTGAAAGACTCAAGATGCCTGAAGCATTTAATTCAAATTCACGAGAACAATACTCGATCAAATTAAATAAGTCCCTGTATGGCTTGAAACAATCAGGGCGCATGTGGTATAATTGCCTTAAAGAATATTTGTTGAAAGAAGGGTATAAAAATGACCCGATATGTCCATGCAGTTTTATAAAAAGATCGAGAAATGAATTTGCTATAATTGTTGTTTATGTTGATGATATCAACATTATTGGAACTCCTGAAGAAATTACAAAAGCCATTCATTGTTTGAAGAAAGAATTTGAAATGAAAGATTTAGGTAGGACAAAATTTTGTCTTGGATTACAAATTGAGTACCTGAAGGACGGGATCTTTGTACATCAAGAAACTTATACAAAGAAGGTCTTGAAACGATTTTATATGGATAAGTCACATCCATTCTGTACTCCAATGGTTGTAAGATCTTTGATAAAAGAAAAAGATCCATTCCAACCCCAAGTAATTAACAAAAAAGGTGTAGAACAATTACTTGATCCAGAAGTGCCATATCTTAATGCTATTGGGGCACTAATGTATCTTGCTAATCACACAAGACCTGATATAACATTTGCTGTTAATTTATTAGCAAGATATAGTTCTGCACCAACACTGAGGCATTGGAATGGTGTAAAGCGTATTTTTCGTTATCTCAGAGGTACTATGGATATGGGGTTATATTATTCAAATGTATCTAAACATGAATTGATTGGTTATTCAGATGCTGGATTTATGTCTGATCCACATGACGGAAAATCACAAACAGGCTATGTATTTACATGTGGAGGTACAGCAATTTCATGGCGATCTATGAAACAAACTATATCAGCCACTTCATCTAATAATGCAGAAATCCTAGCCATGCATGAAACAAGTCGAGAATGTGTGTGGTTGAGGTCAGTAATTCATCATATACGAACTACTTGTCATTTATCTTCTGGTCAAATGGTTCCAACAGTTCTATATGAGGATAATACTGCATGTATTGCCCAACTTAAAGAAGGATACATCAAGGGCGATAGAACGAAGCATATTTCACCAAAATTTTTCTTTACTCGTGATCTTCAACAGAATGGTGAAATAGATATCCAGCAAATCAGTTCAAGGGAAAATTTGGCAGATTTATTCACCAAGTCACTTCCAGAAGCAATCTTTGAGAAGCTTGTTTATGGTATTGGTCTTCGAAGACTCAAAGATCTCAACTGATGTTGTCAATAGGGGGAGTCGATACACGCTGTACTCTTTTTCCCTTATCTAGGTTTTGTCCCACTGGGTTTTCTTAGAAAGGTTTTTAATGAGGCAGCACTGGATAGTGTATCAATGAGTGATGTACTCTTTTCTTTGGCTAGGTTTTTATCCCACTGGGTTTTTCCTAGTTAAAGGTTTTTAATGAGGCATATTCATAAATGGACATCCAAGGGGGAGTGTTATGAATATACTGATTATGTGGATGTCCATTAACTCCCGGTCTCCAAATATTACAAGATGACATGGGACCCGCGCATAGTATCATGCATAGTAGTTTACTATTTGGTGGGACCCACACACAAAATAATACAACTCACGGGAATGCATTCCCGTGAGTGTACAGTTATGTAATTAGGGGAATATTACATCAAATGACCCAAAGTGGAAATTACACTAAAGGCCCATTTTCCTTCTATAAATAGAGGCCTTCTGTAAACATTCAAATTACACTGAAATGAGAACTTCTCTCTACTCTCTCTCTCTCTAAAATCTCTTGTTCTTGTATTTACTTTTCATCAGTTTTATATTAACACCTACTTATTAATTAACGTTGATAGTCCCTCCCCTCCGATATATAATATATGGCACCTCAATTATATCAAAAGAAATAAGAAATCACAGCTAAATTATTTCATATGTCATAAAATGTAATTCTTTTTACTTTTACCCCTTTTGAGAAATGTGTTTAGCTATATTGAAAATGTTATTTTAGAGAAACGAGAATACAACGAGTGAGCATAGTTGGAAAGTGAGTATTAGTCACAAAGATTAAAAAAAAAAGAGTATTAATTAAATTGTAAGTGGTTTATATTTTGTACCATTCTTTCTAAAAGTGTTACATATTATAGACTGAAGGAGTATATTAATATAAGGGTTAAAGTGCAAAAATACAGATGAGCTTTTTTTTCCAAGAACAAAAATATACATATGTTTTTTTTAGGAGCAAAAATATACATGTGGTTACCATTTTTGTGCAAAAGTCACATCCCACTGTTAAATCACTGTTTACCGTAATGAAAGAGAAAGAGATTAGGTGAATAGTAACTTAACGGTGGTGAACAGTGACTTAACGGTGAGATGTGACTTTCACACCAAAATGGTAACCATTATGTATTTTTACTCTTCAAAAAAGTATATGTGTATTTTTACTCATGGGAAAAAAAACTTATGTATATTTTTACATTTTAAACCTTAATATAATAATGAGCACATTAGAGACACGTGAGAGAAAAGGGCATGAACTATGGTATAACTTGATGAAGATTATGATTACAGAAGAGCACAGCTGGAGTTATGGCGTGCAGTAGTTGCTCCCAGCTGTACCTTGCTTGCAACTTTCGTTTCCTTCACGTGATTTTGACTTTTATTTATAAATGCTCCATAATTAAATTATGTACCTTAAAAAAATAAAATTATTTTTAAATAATAAACATATCTTAAAATAAATTATTTTCAAAGCATGTTCTTATTTATAAGTTATAATTAAGAGAGAAAAAGAGTAAATATAAGTAACATCAACCTTTAAATTAATATAATATATATAATTAATGAGAGGTATAAATAAAAAAAACTTATTAAATATTAAGATATCTCTTATCAAACTCTTATAAAAATAAAGGCAATATAAATTTAAGGCTCTTATAGAATGAATAAAAGGGAGCATATATTAATAATTATACACATGTTAATATTAATGATAATGATTAGTTATGTTCCTTGTTTAGTGTGTCATGCAAGTTTTTTTTTAGGAAAATTTCATCTAAAGATGGTTGAATTACCTAAATTCTAATTTGAGTTACTTAACTTAACAAATTATTAATTAGGTGATGTGACACAATTAAAAATTTATAATTCAAGCTAAATACCTTTATATCCTTTAGTTATTAAAAAAAAAACAACAAAATTTGAATTTGAGGTGTCTGGGCATTTTGAGATTGAAATCTAAACTCTGAACAGTCTCAAATGGCACTTCTGTCAAATGGTCTTCCCTTCTGCTCGGTCCAAGTTCCTCTGTTCCAACTCCTCCCGACGCCCTTTTGTGCAGTAATTGCTGAAGCAAAATAAACAGTGAAACTCGGCCCTCCTTTTCTAGTGCACGATGCTCCAAGGCTGAATAGTGGCTTTCTAGTCCTTTCTCGCGCAATGCTTTCGCTCCACCAAACCTCGACCAGCGGCGGAGCCAGGATTTTAAGTTTATGAGTGTAAAATTAGTAGTGTGATTCGGGGTTCGGGACAGCGCCCTCGAATTTTTTTTTTAAAGAAAGTTTTAAACGCATTAGAAAATAAAAGAAAATAAATAATAAAAAAAAAAACTTCAACTTAATATAGAAATAAGATTGTATCCTTACATTTTCTATAAACAAAACAGTAAAAATCAATCATCTAGCTTATACCTAACATCATTGCTCCCATGTAAACTATCACAGAAGTTTTCTAAACAATCCAATGGATATGCATAAGGAAACCTTGAAAAAAGATCAAACCAACAAACAAAAAGGTTGAGCAACGATATAAAAAATCAACTAATTTATGAAATCTTTCACATTAAAAGGAGGGGGGGGGGGTGGGAGGGAAGTTTCTAGGATATCAAATACAAACTACAGACTAGTTTTTTCCCCTGAGCCTGAAAAAAGGGTTGAGTAAATTAACACAAATCAAATAGGGCCTTATGTTTTAAACATAGCTATCAGCAGACCTTATATTAGCCCAACAATACTATATAGTTGGAGAAGGCATGTAAATATAGCACAAGGTAACTTGGAAATCTAACAGCAATCTATATCCAGAATCAGTACAAAGCTTATTTCAAGTCCCAATTACCATTTTGATCCCAATACATTATTAGCAAACCCTTCACTTATTACAATTTCACAGCTATGGATGAGATTTGCAGCAAACATAACAGCCAATAAAGAACTACAGTATATTCTGAAATTTGCACCTCATAGCTAGTGTTCAACCTCGTTGAAATTCCAGAAATCCCAGCAAAGGCAGTAAAATCGAAATCAAAACCTAGGGAAGACGAGAAAGAGAAGAGAAGACTGACCTGAAATTTGCTCTTTGACAAGAAGAGATCGACGGAGCCACGAAGGAGGTGGAGAGGTAGAGAATATTGAAGAGAGGGCAGAGAGGCAGAGAACGAGACCAGAGTGGGAAGGAAATGGAGAAAAGAAAAAGGGAGAGAGGGCAGAGAATGAGAGATCTCGTGTAGGTAAGGAAATGGAGAAAAAAAAGGGAGAGAGGGTAGAGAACGAGAGACCTCGTGCAGGGAAGGAAATGGGAAAAAAAAGGGTAAAAAGGCTTTGCAACGCTCGAACACGCGACCTCATGAATGATTAGAGCGTTAACCACTGCACTATCCATACACATTGTCATTAATTTCTTTTGAATTATATATATTTTGTGTCTGCACTTGCCCACATTGGCACTAGTGTAGATCCGCCACTGCCCTGGAGTAGTGCTGCTCCTGCCTCTCCTGATTGAATGTTGATTCAATCCTACTATACACCGCCTCTGAATTTTAATTTATTCCACAAAACCCCAAAATATTGTTTAGTACTAAGATGTTCTAAAAATTGTAGTATTTTTAAAGTAATGTGTCGATGCTCGTATGGGAAATGTATTGATTGGTGCTTCATAGGCATGAGTGCGACATCCAACTTCTGGCCTTTCCTTTCCTTTTTTCTTTGGATTATCGGTTAGGGGTATTATTGAAAAATAACCAACATTTAAATATTTTATATTGAGTCATTGACCCAATTTAAGATTTATTAAATTTACCAACTTTATATAGGATTTTATTATTTTAACCGTTTTTATATTAGATTCTCCCTTTTTATTTCATCCATCTTCATTATGTAGGATTTGGAATAAATCATATTATTCATAATTTAAAAGTGATACTGTTACACCAACGCCTTAGTAGCGTAGTGGCATGGGAGTTTGACTCCCTTCCCCTATGTCCAAGGTTCGAATCCTGCCCCCTCCCCCCTACTATGTGTATCAAAAAAAAAAAAATTGATACTGTTACAATTTATCATAAATTTTATAGTTTATATTAACTAGTTGATTTTAGTGTATTGATTTTTTATGACAATGGGAAGCATATTACATAATTCAATATTCATTTTTAAAGAAAATCAACTCGTTTTTCAAATAATTTTCATTATATTCTGAAATGATCAATTAAAAATGAAATTTTGAAAAACATAAGATTTAAAATTTATTTTACCTTAATTTATAAATATTTTAATTTTAATATTAACATACAAAACATTAAATTGTGAAAAAAAGACAAAGGGATGAAAAATTAGAACAAAGCTTAAGTCAAATCTTTTATATTCATCAAGTTCTCTAGTCATACAAGATATATGTCTTATTTTCACGTGGATTTATAACTAAGTGGTAGTGTTTAAAAAAAAAAAACGCATAGCCATATATGTTATTTGATAACTTGATATAAAGACTTGACATAAGTGTTATAAATGAAATTATATATCAACATTTGATTGAAATATAAAAATCCCAATACAGAATCATTTTCCAATAAGTACTCCATTCATTCTTAAATATAAGGTAAAATTTATAGTGCAAATTAAATTATACATTTTGTCCTCTATATAGGACAGTATGTAATAATAAATATTAAGGCTATGATGCACATATACTCTTGAAGTAATGGTGCCCATGAAAATTTTCAGATGGAACAAAAATGTCATGTCTATGACATATATTCAATATCACTTATATATACTTATGACTTCTTATTTCTAATAAATTTAAGATATATTTTGATATATTTAAGAAGTCGTCAAGATTAAATTAAAGAGATTTGTTTTGAGAATTATAAGATATTGTGGATTATTTATGGATTTTCAAATTAAAATATTTTAAAAAAAATTTAGGAAAGAAAAATAATAATTGGAAGCTTTCTTAAAATGGGGGTTCAGTTTTTTTTTTTTTTTTTTGGATACAAAGAGAAGAAACACGGACTTAACTAGCCTTTATCAGACTCCAGAACCCGACGTAGTTCTTCATCAGGCTGCGAGATCAGGTGGAATCTAGGCATTACGGAGAGGCTTGTTTTTGTAAGATGGTTAGCCACAACGTTCCCCCATCGACTAATTAAACATACTTCAACACTCCAAGCACGAGCAGTTAAGCGTTTTATCTCAACAATCAACCAGTGGTCTTCATGCATTTCATTCAACGGCCTTGTAATCAGCTCCTCAGCTTCTACAGAATCAGTTTCTAGAACAACAGCCTTGAAACCCATGTCCCACGCCAGTTTTAAGCCATGTAGGCATCCCCAAAGCTCAGCAGTCAGAGAATCACCCTCGCCTCCCTTGAATAATAAAGCACTTATAAAGGAACCATGCTCATCACGTAACATACCTCCATTAGCAACTCCCGGTGATAGATGAGAAAACGCACCATCTGAGTTGATCTTGATCCATCCAGGAGGAGGAGTCTTCCAGTGAAACTCATTTCCCATTAATACCTTGGTCTTGCCTTGCACTAGATTCACCCTACTTTATGCCTCATTCAAAGAAGTCCTGATTGCATTCACGCTGGAAATGATAGAAGAATTCGACACCTTCTTTTCCTCGAAGATCGCCAAATTTTGACGCCTCCATGCCCACCAGCAGGTGACAGCGAAAAGCTGCTGCCATTCTTCTGCTTGCTTCCCGCCACCCCTGTTCTACAAGTTCCACCGAATCCACTGATCAAAATTCAAAGAGCTGAAAAGACTCTAGTATGGCCGAGGCACCAGCTGACGCCAAAGCTCTAGAGTCTCAGGGCAATCCCTTAACACATGTTGCAAATTTTCAGTCTCAGCCCCACACACTAAGCAGCTAGCATCCTGAGACATCCCTCTCTTACACCATGACTCATTAGTGAGAAGGCGACTGTGGAGAGTAATCCACAAAAATAGTTTGCACCTTTCTAGAACTCTAAGTTTCCAAATTTTTGCCCATATTGGATCCGGAATAGACTCATCCTGGGTGATTGTGTTATATGCTGATTTCACCGAAAATAGTCCATTTTTATTCCACTTCCACCATAAATTTCCATTTGGCAAACTCTCAATACCTGCTTGCACCTTGTCCCAGGTTTGTTTAATGCCACTCCATAAATTGAAACCAGGCCTGCGCATGTCAATCGTTGGAATCACGTCCGTCCTGCATTTATACTTATTCCAGACCACTTTCACCCAAAAATCATCCTTCCGACTAGATAGTTGCCAACCGATCTTCATAAGGTAGGCTTGATTATAGCTCTTTGTGTGCCTAAGGCCCAAACCACCTCTCATTTTGGGTTGGCATACTTCATCCCACGCTACAAGTGGTATTCGTTTATGCTCCTCGGAACTCCCCTATAAGAAATGACGATTACTTTGATCTAAAACCGAACATGTGCTAGTCGGGAGAAGGGAGGTTTGCATGTCATATCCTGGAAGAGCCATAGTTACTGATGAAACGAGAGTAGCTCTTCCTGCAGATGATAGCGTTTTAACTTTCCAAGAGGATAGTCTAGACTTTACTTTATCCACCACATAGTAAAAAGATTCCTTTGTTACATGCTTATGGTGAAGGGGAATCCCTAGGTATTTTCCTAAGTCGCTGGTAATGGAAAAGCCAAGAGCTACACACATTTCACTTTTCCTAATGTGGTTTACATTATTAGAGAAGAAAACTCGGGTTTTTTTATGATTGATTTTCAAACCAGAGCTGTCACAAAAAGTCTAAACAACTATTAATCACAGATACTTGGTCCAATGATGCTTCTGCAAATAACAGGATGTTATCTGCAAAAAATAAGTGAGAGATAGGTGGACCCGAACGGGTAAGCCCAGAGTGAGCAGCAGATTGAATAAGGTGAGCCAGCCTTTCCATGCATAAGACAAATAAGTACGGGGACAAAGGATCACCATGTTGCACTCCACTCGATGGGTGAAAAATCTCAGCTTTATCTCCATTCCACATAAGCTGCATGGAAGAGGAAGAGACACATTTACCAATTACCTCAATAAGCCTGTTTAGCAACTTGAGCTCCCGCAAGCAATTCAACAGGAAATTCCAATTAACTCGATCATAGGCTTTCTCCAGGTCAATTTTGATTGCCAGAAACCCCTTCTTCTGCTTCATGGTTCTCATGGTGTGGATGACTTCTTGGGCCATAATCATGTTATCACTGTTATGTCTCCCTGGCACGAAGCTGCATTGATTGGGAGCTATCACCAGGGGTAAGATAAGCTTCAACTAATTCACAATAATCTTCGAGAGAGTTTTGTAGATAACATTGCATAGACTTATCGATCTTAAATCCCCCATGGACTCCGGATGATCTTTCTTTGGGATGAAAACAATCTGGGTGCCGTTAATTTCTCTAATATCCTGCGGGTTAGTAAATAAGTATTTCACATAGGAAATAATAGAATTGCATACTGTGTTCCACTGGGTTTGATAGAAAAGGGCATTGAACCGATCCGGCCCTGGGGACTTTAGAGCACCCATACTAAAAATTACATCCTTGACTTCAACGTCTGAAATCTCTCTATTACACCATCTTAATTTATCTTCCTCCACAATAGGGAACGTCATAGGACAACTAATAGATGGTCTACAAGTGTTATCTTCTGTGAGGAGTTTGGAGAAGAAGCCCGTGGCCATTTCTTTGATTAATGAATTATCATATACCCATTCACCTTCATTATTCTTTATAGCTTCAATGCGTTGAGATTTCCGTTGACGGTTTGCCCGAGCATGGAAGTAACGTGTATTACGGTCACCATACACCGACCAATCTGCTCTTGCTTTTTGTGCCCAAATAAGAGACTCCTGAAGCAAGACATCCTCCAGCTCCTTCCAAATCTCTACCTGCAAGGCCTCATATTTAGGTAACAAACCAACTGAGAGATGGAGCATCAAGCCGTCTCTATTCCATTTGGAGCATGCCAAGGTGAACTGAGAGATATTCTGGAGCCAAGAGAGATCAGAAGACCATGAATTATTTACAAACTCATCAAATTGATCATGAAGAGCCCAAGCAGCAATGAAACGAAATGGCCGGTTTGGTTTGACATTATTTATACTTCTATCCAGGCAAAGGAGCAACAGCCTGTGATCTGATTTGAAAAACGACAAGTGAGAAAGTGATGCATTGGGAAATAGACTACACCACTGGTCATTAGCAAGCACTTTGTTTAGTCTTGCTTCAGAAGTGCCCCTCTTCCATGTAAATGTCAGGCCATGGAAACTAACATCTCTCATATCATAAGGCTCCACCCATCTAATGAAATCGTGATCAATGGAACTACAAAAGGTGGCAGTAGAGCATCTTTCACAGTGAAGAAGAGTACCATTAAAGTCGCCTCCTAACATCCAGGCACCTCGGGTTGAAGACGCTAGACGAGACAAATTCTCCCATAAAATTCTTCGAGAGACAAGAGACGGGCTAGCATACACAACAGTGAAGGTCCACACATTCCCAGCTGCTCCGAAGACCTGCAGTGAAGAAATAGATGATGTTGTTCGAGCACGGAAATAGAGGATATACTATGATCCCATAGACACCAAATTCCACCACTATATCCTTCACAATCAACTCGCTCCATGTGAGGAAATCCTAGTTGACTTATTCTTCTTTCAGCAGCATCCTTTGTACACCTTGTTTCCAATAATGCAATGAAATTCAATTGATAATATTTTTTGAGGTCACAGACCAAGACAAGGAAAGATTTTGCTCCAGTGCCTCTAGAATTCCAAAGTAAAACCTTCATTGGGAAACTGGTGGGTGTTGTTGGGGTATTTCAACCTCCCCCAAGGTCTTATCCTGTTCACCCATAGGTTCATCCAAACAAGAAGCTTCAATAATCACATTTTCATGTTTCTGTGTAAAATGGTCTATGGAGTCTCGACCCTCCTGTATAAAGCTCGATGAAGAAACAAGTCTAGTATTATTTGTATTGCTGCTCCCTACATGAAAACGAACACCCTGCCACGGTAAGAGGCCTTCGTTAGACAAAAATTCCTGGTGCATGGCGTGGGTATTTAATTCCTGCAGATTGGATGGGGACAGGATGCTTTGGGCTTCCAAACCATGGCCCACGTTTGGCATCTGAATAGGCCTGCTAGCAGGAGGCCTGTTCTCCTTTCCTTTCAGCTTGCCCTTGCTCACGTTTTTCCTTTTGAACCCTACCTTAACCCATCCAGATTTAATACCCTTTGACTTATTCTCATCCTCTTTTATCCAGTGCGAAACTTCCTACGTTTCCTTCTACGATTTCAAATGCCGCAAATCCCGCTTTTCATCCATGATTTTTTGGCTAACGTTTTGATCATTAACACCTTTGAAATCCTTCCTTACCTGACCTGATATTGAATATCCCCGGAAATCTCTCCTAAGAATCTTTATTTTCCCAAAAGGGCTATCGTCGGAGTCTTCGTCGCCGGTGACGACAGCAACACCACTGGTACGCCCTGTGTTCTTCTCAAACCGAGACCCATTCATAGCTACTACATTTGTATCCTTCTCTGATTGATCACCGTCAGCCATCCTTTTATCCACCGTGTTTCCCTTAAGCGGTGCATCAGTATTCAAATCACTAGCCTCTTTCTTACCCTGTTTAGGCATGCACGAGTTTATCGGGGCCTTTGATAGTGGACACTCCACCTTCTGATGGCCATATTAGCCACAAGAGAAACATACTTGATGGAGCCCCTCATACACAATAGATCTCTCCTCACCGAAGATTATGTACGTAGGAAGCAAAGGTTTTTTCAGATCAATCTCAACGCAAATTCTTGCGAAGCCACCCTTATCATAGATTGATGTAGACCGATCAACTTTGATCATTCTCCTAATCATGTTCCCAATCCGGCGTAAAGACTCCACATTATAAAACTCAAACGGAATATCTGGAAGACGAACCCAAGCAGCAATCACACATTGAAGGTCAGCTTTCCAGGGATTAAAGTTCGGCCTCCATCTATGTACAATCAGATAATGATCCTCTATCATCCATAAACCCTCCTAAAATCCTTGTCTTCTTCATTGAAGAATGAAACAACATAATAGCCATTGCTTAATGGAATATGTTTCAGAGCATCTTTATGGCGCCACATTCTGTTGATTTGATCACGGATTACATACGTCGGAAAACTTGCACCCATAACCTTGATAATGAGTGAATTCATCCACGGTAGACACTAGTTCGTGTATTCTTCTGCAGAAAAATTCAGTTTTCCAGGTTTCCCTTCCATCCTCACTGCCATTAGGTTATCCTCTTCCTCAATCAACTCCTCTTGAGCATGGGGTATTTCCTTCACATTCATCTTGTGAAAATAATCCCTCCATCCCTTGACAAATGTCATCTTCCTCAGAGTGTTTAACCAGGAAGCCTGCACATCAAGGTGAGAGGAGTTTGTCTCGGTATGATAAACTAGAAGTCTCATTCCTCAGGTTGGACGTACTACCCTTATGACTTGCATCTCTGTTACTCTTCGTCTCAGTCTCACGTCCGAAGGAGAAGCCCTTCCCATTCCCTCTATGCTTTGAACTCTTCCCTCCGTCCCCTTCTCCATCCCCTCCTCCTGATCCCTCCTTTTCTCCATTCGCCTGAGCTTTTCCTCGACTCGCCATGGTTTGTTTGGGGGGTTCAGTTTTAACTAATAGTATTATTACATAAGATACTATTCATCATCTTCTCCGTCGCCATCGAGAACTAATCAGATGGGGAAGGAGCCGCACAACTTGGAAGAAAAAGACGGGAGAAGAGTGAGGACGGAAGGAACTCTGCTTTTCCGTCTCTACATATGTTCTTCTCCTTTGATTGGAATTCCCAATGCCGTTGTATTGGGAGAAGTTGGAGCTCTCTGCTTCACTTGTGGGTCTCACCATTGCCACACGTTCACAGCTTCACTTTCCATTGGTATCTTTGCCTGCAACTAGTTGGAGCTCTCTGCCTGCAACTAGTTGGTGCTCTCTGCTTCACTTGTAGGTCTCACCACTGCCACACGTTCACAGCTTCACTTTCCATCGGCATCTCTGCCTGCAACTTTCATTATTCACTGCTGTGATTGCTTCATATATGGACATTGTTTCGATTCCAATGCTCCTCTATTATTCCTTTTAATTATTTCATTTTATACTGAACTTGTTGTTGTTGCTTTACGATTCTTTGAAGTTACGTGCACCTGTATTATTTCTCCTAGCCTTATATAATTTTATGCTATATACACGGATGAAACCAAAATTTGAATTTGTGAATTCTATCATTGTTGTTCTTGTTACGATTTTTGTTTATAACGCTCATTTGTAAATACTATTAATAAATTTGTTAATACTTTATGACTTTTAGAAAATTTCACATTTATTGTTCACTTTTTTTCTTTATCAACCTCATATTGTCTCTCTCTTCTCTCCTAGTCCTTCTTAATCAAGTACTCTTTCTACTTTCACACTACACTATATCATCAATCTTCCATTATTTCTTTGTCACTATTTCATTTCATTTCATTTCCTTCCCTTTTCTTTTGTTTTGTTTCACACTTGGCTCAATTCGATGGATTCAACTGTTGTTTCGATCATTTCGGTATAACGCATTTGTAGAAACTAGAGGCGGTTTGATTTTTGTTTTTCAGAATTTATCTAGCCATGTTTTCTTGGACTGATTTCGTTCTTTTCTATTGTTCATCGATTCGGCAGCGGAGATTAACGCCATTCATAATTACATGAAGGTAGGGGAGAGGTGATGTTTGAGTGAGTTCAAAGCCTACATAATTTTGTTGTCACTTTCATTTTTACACAGGCATCTTGAGGGTTTTTGGGGGGGGGGGGAGGGCCACGAGAAGGGGAAGAGGAGAAGGGTGAAGGATAAAGAGAGGGGCATTTAGTAAAAACATTTAAATTTTAAAATTTCAGATTCCTCTCAATTACCTCGGTGTCTTTTTAATTTTTTAACCAGCATTTTAGGGTTTTAAAATTTTATATGGTATTTAAATGAGATTTTTCCAAATTTTATAGTGTTGACAACACATGGAAAAATACTTTGTTTAAATTTACACCTTAATCCTCAATATTATATCTTACATGAATAAGTCAATGGTGGATAAGAAGTGGAGAGCTTAAGGATGTATTTAGTTTGAGGGAATGGGAAGGGGGAGGGGGAGAAGGATATGAGGTTTTAATGTCAACTTCTTTGATTTTGTTGGAAAAAAAGGTTTTTTAAATTACTCTCTATTTGATTCAAGCAATCAAGAGATTTACCATTTTTCCTTTATATACGTAGTATTATTATTTTTTTCATTAATACGTTATATAAATTAATTCATATGTTAATTCAAATTGCATAATTTATGAAAATAAATTGTTGTCTCAACAATTAAATATGTGTATAAAAATTGATATAATGCCATTTTTTTATTTCAATTAATATAATAATGTATTTTAAAAATTAAATTGACAAAAATCATCAAGGTGAAATGGTCAAAGAATTGTGATCTTAAATTAATTTGCTACAAAGATCTAGAATGAGTGAGAAATTTATTTTATTTTTTTCTCATGGTTATTAATGAAAATCACGACAATTAGGAATGGACAAAGAAATTGGTGATTCATGTAGCCCGGTCCGGTGATAAAAAAGGCTCGAAATAATATTGGGCAGACAATACCATACTGGTCTTTTCGAGTTGGACCGAACTTGGGGCCAAAACCTCAAGTCCCTTGGTCTAATCCAGTCTTACCCGAATATTTTTATTTTTATTGTTCTTCGAAGTTGTTAGAGATTATTATGAATTTATAATTGGTTTTTAATGTTTTGTAATGTGTTTTATATGATTATAGGTATTATTATGGTCTTATTAGGTTCAAATATTGCCTCTCAAAGAAGACAATAAAAAAACACACCAAATAGATCCTGGATTACTTGGACTAATTTGGTTCAACCCGAGCTCGAGCTGATACTGGAACATAACAAATTTCGAAATGTCTTGTAAAGACTGAAGTACTATCTAGATTAGACCTCAGGTTGAGGCCAAACCTAATTTAATTTGATCCATGATCAATTCTAACTACAATTATCAGTTATCAATTGTGAGCACACATGGTTATGGTTATAAAATGTGACTCCTCTCCAAAAGCCCATAATTTGGCACCTCATCCCTCTAAAACCTATCAACCAAACACATTCCAATGGAAATAGCGAAGTAGGAGTGAGAGATGAGATACTCCCTTCGATCCTAATTATAAGACATAGTTGACTTTTTTAAAGAGATTAAAGAAGTTAATTAAATTATTTTAGAGTATTTTTATTTTTTTCTTCAAACAAATTAGTTTAACTAATAAACTAATATAAAGATACACAACATATGAAATGATTAAGTAATTTATTTAATCTCTCCAAAGAAAGTCAACCATGTCTTATAATAAGGACCGGATGTAATCCTTTTTTGTGTGGATAATATAAGATATTTTTAACTAACCCATATAAATAAAAAAAAACATTAGTTAGTCATTTAATGCATTTAAAATTAACATATTTTACTCTCTTTAAAGATTGAGATTTTCAAATATGCATTTATTATTGGTCACTTCTCAATCTCCTGCAAAGGATAAAAATGAAAAATAACAATTAATTATACTATTAATCTCTTATAATTTGAATAAAAACTTTCTTTTAAAAGACCTCTTATAATTTGAATTAGAAAGAGGAAGGTACGAGTCATTCAAGATGGAAAAAAAGGCACGTGGATGGCATGCCTGAGAGACCCATAACAAACGGCATCACGATAATGAAGTACCACTACTCGTCCGTCCCCACCATCACGTGGGTTCAATTTTTATTTATAATTATCTTGTGATATATATATATATATATATATATATATATATATATATATTAATACAGATATTTTCTTTCAAACTCGAATTTGAGATACCGAAAGATCTTACAAGACTTTAAACAATTTAAGAGCCCCAGCAAAAAAAAAAAAAAAAAAAGAGACTAGTGTATAGGCCTATAGGGCTATTCTTAAACATTTTCAAGCCGATTATTTTTATAATATCTATTTACTTAATTTTAATTAAATTAATAAGTTAGTTAAGATAGTTCATATAACGATTTTTTTTTTAAATGTCTTAACTATCTTCTTCAATTCTCTTCATATTTTTTTTTTACTTAAATTGTAATTGATAGATATCAATAAGGGTAAATTAAAAAAAATTAAGAAATTAAAAAAATAGATCTAATATTTAAGATAAAGACAATTTCACAATTAAACCTTATATTAAGCGGCGGAGGAAGCATTACCTCAAACCCTAATATAAGAGTTAGTTTGGGATACGTTGGTTTTAATCTTAATCCAAGATATAAAATTCATTTCAATCTCTCCTATTTATCATTTTTGTCCTGAACATTGAGCTGCGCACTTACTTCATAACAAAGAAACAAGACCCATGTGGATATCACTCATAAACTATATATATGTGTGTGGGCGTGCGCCCTTGTATGTATTTGTATATGTATATTTATGGAACCACTTTCCTTACTCATTCTAAAGATGGGTAGGGAGAACTCCTCCCATCTGGACGGTCTAGATGGGATCTAAATGGTCTAGATTTTTTTTAATTGTTATTTTTTAAATGAAAAAATTATTTTTTAAAAATATGACAGTTGAAAGATTATCTTTATTTTATATTCTCTACCTATTAAAATAATTTTTTTAAGAGAATAAAAAGTAAAAAAAATAAATCTGAACATCTCATCTAGACAGTTCAGATGCGAGGAGCTCTCCCTACCCATCCTAAGGATGTAAGGATGGGTAGGAAAAGTGGTTCTGTATATTTATATGTTACTAATAAACACCATTATACGTAAAAAAAAAATATTGTAATGTCCACTTTCTTTAAAAAATAAATATAAAATGACGGTGGTTTTATGATTTCTAACTTTTTAATCAGAGCATTATTAGATAGTCTCATATAAGTAATTTAATCATTAAAGTTGGAAAAAAATTAATCATTAGAATTTTTTAAATTATCAATATGACATGGCTTGTTACTGTTTCCTACACAAAAATCTTATCATATTGCTCGCTTGTAGGATTTTTGCGGTGATTAGATTGTTTATATGAGATAGATTGCATACTAATTATTTTTTCTTAAAAAAAAATTTGGGCTGAAGAACAATATTATAATTAATTTGTGAACCGAGACAATTCTGTCATTTCGTTATTTCATTTCCTTGAAGGGTCAGACTAGATAGCATTAAACTATATGCTAGCTAAACATGATTGAAGGGATTCTAAAATTCTTAATGATGTTGACTTTGGGAGCTGATTAATTAAAGGAATATGATCAATCATGAACATGCATAATATAATATCAATTTTTTATGCACGTTCTTGCTAATTTTTTTGGGGTAAAAAAATATAGTATGAATATGATCTTGCAATTTAGTAGCCAGTCCTTTAATTTATATATATTAGACATATATGGGTTTAATTTTCTCATATTGCAAAAGAAAACTAGGATTCCTACACATACATGAAATGGTGGGACCCTCATATATATGTATGAATTATTATATATATGTAGGTTCCACTATTTTATGTGTGTGTGACATGAGAAAAAACTTCTCCTATAACATGAGAAGTGTTTCCCCCCACACACACATATATATATATATATATCAAGTATTGTGTAGAGCTATATGATTGATTATGGGTAAGGTCCCACTCTCTTCAGTCTACACACGCAACTTTTTTTTTTCAAAAAAAATTCATCGATAAGATTTTGATTTATTTTGAAAACCTAGGAGCTTTAATCGAAATGTAGACCTCCTCTCTGCCACTATGTCACCATCTTAAATAATCTCTTTACCACTGATGAACCATAAATTTATCATGTATTAAGGTATAAATTGAGTTTGAAATTGATCAAATATAATTAAAAAGTTTAAGGGTAATAAACATGGATTTGATGTCAGACATACCCTCACAAGTATTCTTGTGTGTTTTGCAGGTTTTATCCATAAGAAGAAGTTATTTGGAGACTCCAAAAAAGGTCAAAAGAGAAGCCAATGAAGAAAAACAAAGTTGGCGTTCAGGGAGCCAGACCAGTACAAAGTTGGCGCCCAGGGCGCCAACTCTCTGCATGCGCCAACAAGTTGGCGCCCAGGGCGCCAACTTTCTGCCTCTTTATAGAAAGTGGCGCCCAGGGCGTCAGAAATGCGAAAACTCTTATTTTAAATTTTTAGAAAGTTTTTAGGGCCCGAAAAAGGAAGGAAAATTAAGGATTTTTGAGATTTATAAACCCAATGGGACCTAAAAACATAAAAGGAGGCAACCCTAGCAAGAAAAGAAAGAACTTTTGGCACAAGAAACAACTCTACGACATTGGAGAGGAGGATCAAAGCAATTGTGGAGATCAACCTTCCCCGACCTCTAAAGAACCATTCTATCTTCATCTTTTCTTCTTTATTTTGTCGATCTAGCCATGCTTGGCTAATTTCCTTTTTGTAGTTAGGGCTAGGATGAACCCTATGCAACTTTGAGTATTTGGTTGAATTCTTGTATGAATCTTGATTTCTTTGATTGAATGAATTTCTTTTGCTTAATGCTTTCTTGAAGATTGATCACCTTTAAGATTGTCCATAGGTTGATGTATGACAATAGAGATGTTGGTGCATCTAACTAGAACTTGTTAATTCATTATAAAATTGCATAACCTAGACATAGGCTTACGAATTTATGCGATCATAGGATTCTGGTTCAAGATTTGATCTTTCTAGACAATAATAAGACATTAGGTTGTTTGTAAAGATAAAATAGACTAAGGTAGCATCAAGACATTGGGACTTAGTCTAACCTTAGAGAATCGATCGTCAATTTGGAAATCATAATCAATTAGATTTTTAATTCAAATACTTGAAAGAGCATAGGGGGATTCTAAGTCCTAGCTACGTTTTACTTGCTTGATTATCTCTTCTAAACATTCTCTTACAAATCTTGATCTTGCATTCTTTTCTTCCCTCAATTCTTGAAATTTTGGTTTAACTACAACTCATCTTTTGTTACTCAAAATTATCCAACTAAGTGATTGAATAACTATTCCTCGTGAGACGATACTTTCTCACTACTTTATTACTTGTAACGACCAGTGCACTTGCCGAAATCCCCCTATCAACCACAGCACATGGTTTAGATTAGGGTTAAAGTGAAAAAATACACAAGAGTTTTTGCTCTAGGAGCAAAAATACACATTTGCTTTTTTGAGAAGAAAAATATACATGTGGTTATCATTTTGGTGCAAAAATCACATCACCGCCGTTAAATTACTATTCACTTTATCTCTTTTTCTCCCATCACGGTGAACAGTGACTTAACGGTAGGATGTGACTTTAACACTAAAATGATAACCACATGTGTATTTTTGCTCCTAAAAAAAACACATGTGTATTTTTGCTCCTAGAGCAAAAACTCTTGTGTATTTTTGCACCTTAACCCTTTAGATTAATACTTGTAATTTTTCTGGCAAAAAAAAAAAAAAAAGAAGATTAATACTCGTAATTTAGTTATGAGACTCCATTACATTTAATTCAATGCAAAATAACCGAAACCTTGTTTAGCTAAACAAGGATAACTGCTGGATTACAAATTTCACTTTAGATTAGGTAAAAAGAATTCCTATAAGATTAAATTCACTTTTTTTTTTAAAGAGATGAAGGAAGTTAATTTAATTACTTTATACTATTTTTATTTTTAATTTTTTTTCTCCAAACTACTTAGTTTAACTAATAAACTAATATATAATATAAGGATATATAATATATAATATGATTATGTAGTTTATTTAGTTTTTTTAATCTCTCCAAAAAAGTCAACTCTGTCATTAGAGCTAGTAACTAAGAAGAAGGGGAAAAAAGGATTAACTAAGAAACACAAGATTCCTTCTATTGCACTTACATGTTTGTCTTCATTTTGGAATACTTCGAATAGATCGGTTCCACTTTGTAAAGTATCGTCATTTAATATTTCTAATTCCTCTCTCATTAATCGCTTTTTTTTTTTTAGTTTAATAGTTTCCGTACAGTGAAAATTGAGGTTACACAATCAAATGTTGTCGTTCAATGCCATTGCTATTAGTTAGTACGAGTATTATTATTATTGAATCAGATTAAGTTTTCACCAATCATATCCTTAGATGCAGATACATAACATTCCAATACATTCGTTTTCTTTAGTTTTCATTCTTCTTCAGATCTCATCATAAAGATCTTGATTAAATTCTAGAACATTTTCTGGCAAAAAAAAAAAAAAAAGTGAAGATTAAAATCTTATTAACTTTTTAAAAATTTTAATTTGTTAAAATGGTTTCAATGATAATAGAAAATCATACTAGATGAGTACTCTTTTTTAATATAAAAAAAAAAAAATGATGTAGAAACTAGAACGTGCTTCTTTTTAGCTCGTAGGCTTTGCTTAATGGAATTAAAAAAAGGTTACTATTTTACATCTATCATTAAATATGTTTTTCCTAAAACAGCTCTGTTAATTATTGTTTGCACAAGTAAACTATTCTGTTAATGATTCGATTATAGTTAGTTAAGACATATATTTTTGTTAGACAGTCTTATCTATTTGATATTGACTGTTGAGTATGTTCAAAGTTTCACCCATAAAAGTAAAAGAAAGAATGTTCAGAATTTGCTTATTCAGGATAAACGTCGTGCTCAAATAATTAGTGCTAAGGAAAGATAATTATGATTATTCATAATTATAATAAAGACTAAATCATTCTCAAGATCATCGAAATAATGATTATTGAAACTAGTATTGGTATTCATTAAAGTCGTAGTTTATTTTCACTGATGCAAACTGGTTCAATGGAAAAAATTCTGGGGCATAAGACTATATTATAATTTTTTTACCAGCATCAAATAATAATTAAAAAAAAAATCATATAATGCTCGTAGGATTTAATTGGCGTAATGTCCTATTTATTTAATGTCACACTTGAGTAGCTTCTAAGGAGGCAAGTTATTGAAAAAGGAAAATAAAGAATTGAATTCAGGGCATTATTCTTGAGATTAGATTTTTTTTTCCCCTGTTTGTTTTGGGATTCACATGAAGAAAGTTCAAATATTTTAGATATTATCTTTTGGATCCCACAAAATTAGAGGGAAGGAGATTTTCAATGCAAACTATGCTTGCTTGATCATGAGGCAAAATGGCCACTTGGAGATTAATCATGACTTAAACAGATCCAATTAACATAAAAAACTCTGATTAAGCTAATCAAAATCTCTGTTGGAGCGTGTAAAGAAAGAAAAGACACTGTTTAACATTTTAAAAAATAAAAACAGAGATGAAGGAATCAGGAATGAAACGATTGACCTTTTTGGTTAAATTACTTTCAGGTTCAACCAGTCATGAAGAGAAGATCACATGCATGGCTTTTACATATATTCTTTATGTTGGCACAGTAATTAAAAAGGACAGTCACTTCATTCGCATCAATAATTATATAAATTATTAATCTCTCAATCAATAAAGAATATATACTTTTGAATGGAGTGTCCCTCAACCATGTGCCCCCCACAAAATTATTCAGATGGCTCTTGTAAAGCTATCGTCCAATGACCATAGAGTGGTTGTTGATTTGACTGTCTCTGTGAATCTTCCTCAGGGAAAAGAGAAGCTTATATTTAAAATAAAAAGTAAACTAATCGAATGGATATTAAATTAAATTAATAAAAGGAGAAGATGAAAGTTATATTGGTTGTTTACATCTTTGAATCAGTTTCTTTGGATGAAATTTCTTACATCATTCATTTATTTGTTATTTCTTCTGATCCTTATTAGAAAGATTTTAGCATGTTGTGAGTTCTTTAAAAGAATAACTAATTAACCAAATTCATCTAACTAACAAATCTTATTGAGGGTAATTCTAAGATCTTATAAAAAATAACTAATTTTAATTACCACAACTTGCATAAAATAGTTAAGAAGAGGGGAGTATTTCATACAAAGTACAGTATGAAATAATTAATTGTCACTTTTTTTTTTTGCTTTAGCATCAGTAGAACGCAGAAGCTGTTGGCTATTACCAGTCAAACTATGGGCAAGTCACTCGGGCTAACCCTCCAATTCAGAGGAACTAACAAATTGCCACACTGTCAATGGTTTTGTAGTCTAGTGACATGGATGGTCCTTTGTAAGTAGGAGGTCGCAACGTGAGTTTGATCCCATTTATAACATCAGACCGTTAGTGCCTAACCCTTTAACTCACAGAAAAAAAAAAGTTGCCACACTGGCTTACACATCCATTCAAAAAATATGATGAGCATGAGCTCCCAAAAATTATTCTATAGAAGTAGTGAGAGCTTCAAGGATGCAGCGAGCATGAATAAAAACCTTTATGAATGTATGTGTACACTTATCAATTAGTAATATTGGACTGTTTGACATAAAAAATAGAATATACCTGCATCCCTCCCACCTAACAATATAAGTCCAAAAGTAGAGTTGGCCAAAAAAAAGAAAGAAAAAGAAACTGAGGAAGCACAAGCATCAGTTCAATCTCTTATGAGAGGGGTTCACTGATTTCAAGCAATTCATTTCTGAGGCCAGTGTAAACAACATGATCCGTTTCATGAGGTTTCAACTTGATGAGAGCTGAAGGCACCAGGTCCTCATCCTCTAATGTAAAAGCTTTCTCTCCTGCGCTTGGGAAATGAGGGATAACCCTTCGTCGAACAAGTGCGGGATGCATGAGGTCAAATTCCAAACATGGTTCTTTCAATGCGGAGCCGGCAAACTGTTTCATCATCATGTAAAACAAAAATTAGGCTGAGTTAGAGATCCAGAAAAGCTAATAAAAACGGTCGTTTTCAGGTTTCAACCAAAGCAAAGACTCGTAGTTTTTTTTTTTTTTTGGTTGAAGCAAAGACATCTAGTTTAATCCATTCAGAATGTGTTGTACGAGTTCACAAGGAACTATTATCATGGCAAGCATATCCCGTTAAACAAAGAAGTGGTATGCTAGGCAGATAGCAGTGCCATCATCAAGGAACCTAAACAATAACAAGGAAGAAGACAACGACAACAACAATGAAGCCTCATTGATTAAAGTGGGATGGGGTCTTGTAGCAAGGAGGGATGAGCTTTTGGCACGAGTGATCACAAGCAAATGTAGATATCTGATGTGGGGTATGTAATCCTTGAGAAAATGTGTTGAATTGCATGGGCTGGAATATGGGCAAGGGTGATAAAGTGAAGTGCTGAACTGATTCTGGGGTTCTGTCCATCAAGAAGTCTCAGGATTTAATCGTTCAGACTGTCAGTGAGAATCAGTATGCCAGTATGTCCGCATGCTACAAATGTCTGGTGAGACAAGGAGCGGGTTAATATAGAACTGATTCTTGGAAGATTGTTCGGAAATTTTCATGTCCTCAACGGGCACCTACTTTAATTAGGCTCATTATGCATGGAGGTGTGGTAAGTGGTGACAAATGATTATAGGCATAGTCGCATAGCTGTGGATCTGCTAAATCGAATCTTTGTCCAGGATGTAGGCAACATTCGGAAACTTCTACTCACATGTTGAAAGATTGTAGCATGAGTGAAGGTTTTGCACATGTCAGTGGATAACAGTTTCTAGATTTCCTTATTTTGCAGATGGGGAAGAATGGATTAATCTCAACAAGAGCAAGGGAATGGGAATGGGAAAATGTTTACAAATTGTAAAATGGTTTTTGTTCTGGATGGGGATCTAGAACCTATGGCTTCAAAAGAACAGGGCGGTTTGTGAGCCATGACTAGGCGGTTCAGTCTAATCATGTCTTCAGGGAAGGGGGATACGTTAGCTGGTTATACTCACAATCATGAGGCTGGACTGGTTACTTTAGAATGAGCCTCTGAAAGAGTGCTGCTGATTACCACAGGATGATAATATATGGGGTTGCGTCGGACTAGGGCTGTTGAGGTGTAAGCCGTTAATGAAAAAGCCAGCGTTATGTTTGGTAAGCCAATTGATACCATTAAAACTATAATAGCTAGCAACCACTGTCAACCGCAATCAAGTTACACTTGGCAGCAGCCGAATCCCTTGTTATTTCAATACAGAAAGCTTCTTACCGAGCAAATAAGAGACAGCAGTATTGTGGATAATCAGTTTAAAACCAAGTCTCAGGCTAACTTATTACAACATGGTTCAAACAGAGACAAACAAAACTTTATGTTCAAAATCAGTGCTCTAGAATGCCTGTTATAATAAATAACATGGATAAATAAAGTATCATAACAAGTAGGTTTTAGAAGTTAGAACAAACCTCATACAATGCAGTTGTCGGTTCCCATGGATTAAATACACCTTGAAGTATCACTCCATCTGGAAACTGGATCCGAATCATAGCTTTTCTGTATCTCCTCCTAGCAGCTTTTGCTTGCTTTTCTTTAAGTGACTTGGGGATTAAAAGCTGAGAATCTGCCATCTTTTTCCTCCTTAATTCAGCTTCCCTTTTCACCTCGTCAATTGAAAGGTTATAGAAAGAATCTGGTAGCTCAATCTTTGATGCAATGCTTTCTGGCACAGCGAAGAATACCTTTACCTGAAGAAAAACGTTTTTTTAATGATAAGATATATTCAACCTAAGCATAATGGGTGATCTACTGTTATAAACTATAGAGGGCTACAGTGACAAACTAATAATAATGATCTGACAAAAGCACGATTGAGTGATGCAAAATATTAACTGCAAAAGTAAACTGATGAAGTCACTACTGCATACTATTTCTGCAGGATGGCGACAAGATTGGGTGATGGATCATGATTCAGATTCTGGGAGGTTATCAGGGTAGAAAGTTATGTCTCTTTTTTTTTTTTGGTTGCTTGAAGGAAAATGATGTTTCTTTCATGAAGCTTTTCCTCACACCTTTATAACCACTATTCTTTATAAAATTCACCTATTCAGAATTTTAATATTCTACTGGATCAGATAGGAGAAAATGGACTCTTGGCTATTCCAGCATTTATTCTCGTAATCTGTTCTTTCAATATTTAACTTCTCCAAATCGGATTACATTTTGAGTAGATAAACCAATTTGGAATTCTAAAGCTCTCTCTAAGTCTAAGGTCAGCAAATTTGCATTTAGACAATGAATCTTGTTGTACTGATTAGCAGTCATGGCAACAGTAGACACCTTCTATATTCATTATCTTGTCATACAATACCAAGATCAGATGTCATTTATGGAAGTTTTTTACCAAGCCATAATTTCTTCTACTCAAGCAAAACTCACAAAATGAATACTTGTAGAAAACCTTTAAAATCAAATAACAGAATTTCAAAAATATTATCTATATGATTTATACCTGTCTGTCCACCTTTTTAGGTTCTGCCTCGTCATCCATCTCAACACATGTTTCAGATGCCCTATTGTCTATCTTTACAGGTTCTTGTAGTACTGGTGATTCCAATAATGTTATTGCTTTCTGAATCAATTTTATTTGCTCTTCAGTAGGAACTTCCATCACTGCCCAGCTCTCTCCATCCTCATCCTTTAGGTCAAATCCTACAAAGCTCAGAAGCTCAATTCCTCCTGCAACCTCACTAAGAGCCTCTTTTATCTTTGGATTAGTCAACCTAATTTTCCTATACTTTGCGTTATCTGGTTCCTTCATAATATTCCTCAGCAGTTTCAGAACAACTTCGACCGAACCCTCAGATGGCTGCCCTGACATATACATACTGATGCAAGCCTCCAATTCACCATTTAACTGAACTCCATTGTCAGGTAATTGTGAAACACCATCTCCGTCATCACGCTCAACTGGTCCATCCTGACAGGTATCCACATGTATAGACACATCTTCCTCGGACCTAAACGATCGCCCACAAATGGGACATTCATACACATTCAAAGAATAGTCATTTTTAGATCTCTTCCCAGTAGTTATCAATGAATCATAAGGGTCAAACCCGTTCACCGGTCTGCGATCAGGATTAGACTTACTCGAACCTTCCTTCCCATTCGACTCCGAATCGATAGTTTTCTGGGGCAGGGGTCGAGAGCTCGCCGATGCAGAACTTGGTTTTGGACCCGAATTCTGCGTAGGACGGAGAAGACTAGAACTAGCGGATGCAGAAGATGAAGATTGGGTAGAGGATGATCCAAGAACTCTTCCTTGACCCTTGAATTTTCCGGAGGGTGATTGAGAGACTTTCTTCATGAAACCCTTTAACTTATCCTTCATGTCACCCATTTCCACACTCGCTATAACGATCAGCCAAAAGGGATCAGAAAGACTGATGAAACGATGGAGATTCGATTGAATAAACAAGGAAGAGAGGATATTGATATTTGCTGTAGGAGATATTGAAGAGAAAATGGAAACGAAAGAAGCAAGGAGTCCGAAGACCAAGAAAACTTGGTATTATTTGCGAGAAGACTTTGTAAGATAGCAGGGAGCCACAGTTTAGAGTTTAGACAGCGTAGACAGAGATGGTCTTACGCGCTAGCGGGATTAACTAAGGGAGAAAACTTAGCAACTTACAACCACCACTTTATAGTATAATTTATATAAGAGAAAATTATATTTACACCATGAATAAGAGAAAATATGATAAAATAGTATCTAAAGGCTGTGTTTGGTTTGAGGGGAGGGAGTGAGAGGGAAACAATCTCTAAGGAGTAAATTGATCAAATTGTCATTAATGAGGAGAATATTGAAAATTTTCCCTAAGCTATTTTATAAAGATGAAAGAAATAATTTCTTTCTCTTTTTTCCTTTCCACCCCCTCCCTTCAAACTAAATATGGTGAAAATCTTGAGATTTCATTTAAATTATGTGATATTTTTTTTGCAACAAACGTCAATTGTCAAATGACCATAAACTTGTCAATTGATGCCTCTAAACTTCTTAGTGTATGTTCATGAACTTATCAGTGAAATTGAAATTTATTACAAAAAAGTTTTACGAGACTTAAATGTGAGATTTCAAAAGATTATTTTGTCGTATTTTCTTTTATCCGGGATTTAAACACAATTTCCCCTTTATTTATATAATGATTTGGGTTATGCTTGAAGATGATATAAAGATATAAATGATAGAAGTTTATTGGAAACTGGATATTCATTATATTTAGAGATAGATATCAAGGCCAGTCCTTGAAGGGTTAATACCCTTTTAAGCCCCAGGTAAGAAAAACCTATTTTTTTTGTTAAAAAAAATATCTAGCTTGAGAGCATTAGGGCTAGCCCATCCCTATAGAACAGGAAGTTATTATTCTAAATTTCAACTATTTTTCTCTATTTTTTTAAAGAAACATAATTAATAAATTAGAACAAATAAAATCTTAATTTATCAAATAAAATATCAACATTAATATCCAAACAACATTTATCATGCAACAAACAAATGTCAATCGGCCTTGCCTTCTAAGTGTGAGCTGCGAAACTAATTCGTGAGTGAGTGAGAATGAGTGAGAGACTGTGATTAAGAGTTGAGACATTGTTAGAGAATGGCACGAGAGCTGGAGAAGGCGAGAAAAGTGGTAATTGAATTTTTATAATTCTTTCACCACAAAACTCTCTATTTTGGTCAAATTAATTTAAAAAAATTAAAAGGCCTAATAGTTCGGCTTTTTAAGCCCTTGGCTCTACAAGACCAGCCTTCAAGACCAACTTCATTTAGTAGCTCTAATTTTTAGGCCTGGCCCTTATTCACACCTCTAATTATATTTAATGCTATATGTAATTTTTTCCTTTTAAAAATGCAGGATATTCATTATATCAAATCATTAGGTAAGTTTTCTTTTAATGATAACAAGGTTTCTTATATTTTTGGGAATAAAGGTTTTTTTTAACATCTCTTACTATTTAATATTTTGATGTAAATGAATCAATATCTATTTTAATATTTAAATAATATATTGATCATATAATTACTTTAATATTAGTGAAAAATAATAATTAAAAAAATCCTATCATGAATGACTATAACGGTCTTAATTTTGGTGAAAAAAAAATCAAATTCAAATTGATTTTAAAATAGAATGTTGAAAGGGAGACTTGAGAAGCTTGACTGAGGGCAATTTAGTATGTTTAAATTAATATTTGAATTTCGGTCTTTCTAGATAATTATAATCTTAAAGATTTTTACTGTAAATATTATATTTTATTGGTCCTTCTCTCTGATTTTGGAAGGCTTTTTTCCCCAATTTCTCTCAAAAATCTTGATTAATAATTTTTAAATGAATTATTTGTTAAAAAATATTTTCTAATTTAATTATCCCTAACAAAAAGTCCTAATAACAATAGAAGAAGTAATAAAATATAAATTTCCAAAAAAAAAATTAGAAATTGTTCTAAATAGAAAAGAGGGGAAATTTTTTAATAGAGGTTTCCCCCCAATTTTCCCTAAAAAAAACACTCATGCAGTTGATTATTCTAATGATATCTTTTTAATTTCTTAGACCAACCTATTGAGTCCCTTTTATCGGGCTGAGAATTGAATCCCAATTATCATAACCACCTGACTTTTGTATTTTGTGTTTATATCTTCGTTGCTAAGTCCATCATTAACTTTATAGTAGCAATTATGTTTTGAGAAAATAGCATCCTTCAATTATAAAAAAGGCATTGATTCAAGAGGTTATTTGACAAGGAAGCCATTGAAAATGGATCAAGAGTCAGGAGTCCTCCAATTCATCAACAATACCTTATCCAATCAGAGGCCCATTGCTAATTGGAAGGAATTATCATGGAAGGAGTTCGATCAACGTATCCTTTATCATTCCTAAATTTATTGTCAAAGATAACCATGTTCTCATCCTATGCACTTATGCAGTTTTGGTGTGATGGCTAATTGTTATGACTTGTTTCTCAACCATGTTTTCTCGTTGAGAGAAATAAATAATCATGATCTATAACAATCTCTATATAATAGAGACATCACTTCACAAATGATCTTACATATGACATGCTCAGCAAATAAATCAAACTATCGTTTGAGTTGGGGAAATCATCCAAACATAATACTGATTAATATTCAACTATCACTTTGACAATGGCCTTCTTTTTGACGTTGGAGTATGGATGCGATATACTAAAAGGGAAAAAAAATAGATTTCACCCAAAAACAGAGGATGCAATACAAGAAATCAAACTGGTAAATAAATAATTAACAATAAGGAGAATAAAATCAAAGTTCAAAGCAGAATCATGCAAGGACCAAAATAACCAATGGATCCAGCTACTTGAACAAAACCAGGTAGCCAAGGCAACTTGATACCACAAAAATACGAGCAGAGTCCTAGCACCCTTCTAAATCTGGGAAGCATTGCTTAAACAAATCCCTTTCAACCTCCAATAACTTTTTTAAAAAGGCCTCACATAAAAACTGAGTTGTAATCCCGAGGTTTCTTAGCTGAATGACGTACAAGACTCTAAGAACTGCGAACTAGTAGATAACATTTTCCATCAATCTTCGCAAAACTGATACCTGAGTTGTTATGAGCTATGATAATAATATTGAGAACTTTTCACCAAAAACAAAAGGAAATTCTGAACTAAATGAACGACATCAAAAAACAATGAAAGAACTATCTTGATCCTTCTTACCACTTAACACTGATACAGAGAAGCCAAACTCAAAACCAGGGTTAGAAATCTACCAACTTCTCTATCGTGTCCTGACCAAACAAGCAAAAAATTAAAAAAATGGCTTTCAGAAAAAAAAAAATATAACAAATTTCTGTCTTCTAGTATATTCTTTAAAGCCCGCATAAATTATTAAGGTAAAATTTGATATTAGATTGTTAGTATGAACCAAAATGCTTTTCTGGTTGAACCAGAAATACTAAAATCAGCACCTCACTTTGTATGGGTTTGAGTTCATGAAACAACCCAAAATCGATAAATAAGCTTAAGAAATATAATAACTCACAGCAGCAGGGCACATATAGAGTTTCAAAAGACTCTTAACTGATTTATTATACCATATGAGGCATCTCCCATAAACCCTTATGAAACCAGTATGTAAGCATTCGTTCAGAGATTAGTCACATGAACACAAGAAGATTCAACATGTCATCAAACAAGTGATGCAAAAGGTAAAATGGGTGAGCCACCTAAATATGAAGGCACAAGCGGAGGGTCCAATTCAGATCAACACCTACCCAAGGCGTATCGCAAGGCAGTTGTCTTAACGTATATAGTAGCATACAGCTTGGCAAGGCTTATTCTTGTGCTCCTTTAGATGCATGTGTTCGTGGAAAGAGAGAAGCAACAACTTCTCCAGCAAGCATTTGTTTCTCCTTAAGGATGAGCTTAACGCATGCAATACAATTACACGGACCGCAACTAATATAGGATGTGCGTCAGAAAATCCACATTTTGGGACGCAATTGTGGATCGTGAATTTCTAGAATAAGCTGTAGCAACGCTACGTTGATGCGAATCAAAATAAAAGGCCCTTTTGAAGTATCAATCATATCGTATTAACCAAGATAGTCAAACAAAAAGAGACTGTTAAACAAGCAAGACCACCATGGACACAATAGTAGTCAAAATGTGAAAATTAAGGACCAAGAACACAGAAATTGAAAGAAATGGTATATAATATGACAAACGAAAAGAGAGTCATACTCTCCAAACCCTGATTGACTCATGATTCCCAATTATGAGGGGACTCAATCGCGATTCTTCAAGCGCTCGACCCGCTGATTCAACTGCTCAATCTTAACAACGATATTGGTGACGGAGTAGAGGAGCCAATAGAAGATCAGAGCGGCGGCAATGAGGAGGGCATTGCGCTGGCTCTTCATGATGGATTTCTGGTGTCGAAGGTACTCCGTTGGGGTGCAGGAGTCAGCCTCACAACTAGGGCGAGTCTCGTACTTCCAGTAGATATCCATGAGCAAGAAGAGGCAAAACGGGACGATGGAGAGGAAAGGCTTAAGTAAATTTCGGGTAACGGCGATCAAGCCCTTGCGGAGGCCGTCAAGGCCAGGAACGGTGAGGAGGAGCACCATAACGGCCTCGGCGGCGGCAGCGTATCCAAGAACAACCCATTCGAGCGCCATGTGAACACTAATCTAAGGTCTCTTGAACAGATCTGCGATGCGATGACGGTTTTAGGTGGGAACAGCACCTTTGTTTCCTTATTTTGTTTTTGGGGAAAGGGAAATGGAGCTTGCCTTAAGAGAGAAGTTGTTCTTGGCTTTGGGGTCAGACTTCAGAGGATTTGAAACGACACGTGTCCCGACACGTGGGAAGGGGGGAGACTTAAATTTCATGTTTTGCTAATCATGCTTTGGGCCTTAGCCCTTTTTTTTTTTTGCTATAATAGCCTATGAGCTTTTCCAAGTGAAGCAAGCAGTCACTCGTTACCAGAATGTACGATTCAGACAAATGTTTTTTGAAACTCAGCCCAAACAATTAATATGACCAGAAATGAATACGGCCCAAGTTTTATTTTGCTTTAATTAGGAGTTTTTTTTTTTTTTTTATACATTCTTTAATTAAGAGTTCTTTGTACCAAAAACAATTAAGTGCTCAACCATTTTGGAATGGAAAGGCCCAGAACTTAGCCTATTGATCACACCTGGGAACAATTCGCCCTCTCTCTTTATATATTAATTATCTCATTCTTAAGATTTATCTAATTTAATTAAATTAAAGAAGTTGATTAAATTAATTAATATGATATATATTTTTTAGAACACTCTATCCGTCTTCCTTAATTCTTTCATTCTCCTTCCTCTTTAATTATTATTGAGGGAGTATCAATAAGAGCAAATTAAAAATAATTTGGCAAATGTGAAAATTTTGCCTTATATTTATGATAAAAATATCAACTCTCTAAATATGTCTTATATTAAAAATTAGAGGGAGTGCATTTTTTCTCTTGGGGCTTGACTTTATATCTAAAATGTTGGGTTAAGGTGTAAAAATCCTCTTGAACTTATATGCAACATGCAAAGATACCCATAATTTTTTTTTTTTTTTTTTTTTTGTGTAAGAATATCCAGCTTTAAAGATTGAAGTTAAAATGACACTACCGTTAAAAACACCTAGCATTGGTTACTTTTGGTCAAATATATATACTCTCTATTATCTCAAATATATGGCATTGAAGGTTTTGACAAGCTCACTAAGGGAGTGAATCTGATCCTCGAGACCAACGTATCATCACATATATGAGTAAAGTAATTTGGAGCTAATTCCCACATGATTAATCTCTACCTTGGCTAATGACTTATGCACGCTAAGGTTACCTAAATGGTATCATATAATTGACAAGCAAATGGATTATGTGTAATCGATAAGATGGCCTACCCTTAGCTTTATGGGTGAGTGTAACCCCACTAAAATTCTATCATAAAAAAATATGGCACATTCTAAGTGAAACTCATGGTTTATAATAAAAGTCATTTAATTATTAACTAATTTTTTAAAATATTATCCCTATAGAAATTCATAAAAATTAGGCATGACGTCTAATGTAGTGTTTCTCCCTATTTTTAAATATGGACAAAGTTTAAAATATATTTCATTCTCAGATAAAAATGACGAGTGAGCCTTAATTGTTCATTCGAATACAAATAAGATATTAAAAGTTCAAAATTAGAACATTAGAATGGATGAAGAGCTAGCAAATACGATCACTTTGCATACAATCTAAATTAGAGCACACAAGATCTCTTAAATCTAAAGCAGGTTGGAACATAATCGTGAAATTTGCGTTCATCTCACAGGATAGGTTTCTCTCATTATCTTTTTCTCATTGTCTTTCATAATTTTTAAATCATGTCCGTTCAATCAATACATTATTACTTTAACTTTTCTCTCACTTTTCCAATCAATGACCTAGATTGGATGATGAGAGAAAATGAGAAAGTAGGTCAATAAGAAGATCTCATTCCTTCATCTCACAAGTACATATATTGAGCAATTTCTTATGCAAGTCATTTTCACATTCCAATGTGTTTGTTTGAGATTACGTTTGGAAAATCTACATACTTATTTTGTATATTGTAAATCATAATTAAAAAATTAATTTTGAAGGCTCTAATCATTATTTCAAAGAAGCACTTCTTAAAACATATTATCATAGAAAAGAAACTAACCACACTTAACTAATTCTCTAATTTCTTTCCATACACTGTTCTCACATATTTACTTTGTATCATTATAATTATATCCTATTTTCTCTTTAATGAGGCCAAGGGTTATTTTAGAGCATGCAACTATGTACAGAACTTGACTTGCTCATACTCTTGCGGCCAACAAATTAAAGCTTCAGTCCCTTTTGAAGTGACTGATATCTACTCCAGTCTCTTGATTAATTTTAATTAAAAAAAAATGCAAAACGCTTTCAGTGCACAATATAATATGCGAAAATCAATCTTCACTTTAATTAGTTTGGTTTAAAAGTAGGGTTAGGATTAAATAAATGACCTCCACGTTGGTCCCATCTCATAAATCTAATTTATTGTGATTTGACACTGTCGTTCGTCTTTGTCTGTATGACTACGTAGTTTAACCTAAGGATCGAAGCTCATTGCCAAATGCATATCGATCATTTCACAACAATGACATACACCTTTCCATATATAAACAAATATAACATTAAATATACGCAAAGTTTAAAGTCCACGCAGCTTTTGAGTAGCAATATAAATATTAATTAATTGGGAAAATTGATGTCAGGGCCAAGGTAACAAAATAATTTTGAAAAAGGCTCAAGAAACATTCACATGCCAGAAAAGGCTCTGGCATTATTTTAAAAAAACTTGTACGGATATAGTTGCTAATTGCTACTGATGTAGTTGTTAATGACTACTAACAATGGCGGAACTGCACTTGTGTCAATGTGAGCAAGTGCAAACATAAAATAAATATTATTTAAAAGGAAATAGTAACAATGTGTATAGTTAGTACAATGGTAAACACTTTATTATTCTACCCTAAGGCCGCGTGTTTGAATTGGAGAGCCTGCTAACCTTTTTTTTTTTTTTTTCCCATCTCCCTTCCTTTCTCGACGTCTCCCTCTCTCCATTTTTCCGCCATTTCCTTCCCTCTCTCGTCTCGTTCTCTGCCGTCTACCCTCTCCCCCTTTTTTCCCCATTTCCTTCCCCGTGGCCGTGGCCGATGGCTCCGTCGATCTTCCTATGTGCGTGGTGCCGTCGTTCTTGTCCTATCAAAGGCTCAAAGCGGAAATTTTAGGTAAGTTTTCTCTTCTCCTTCTCGTCTTATTTCGCCATTGATCTGGGTCTCTGTCTTTTGATTTCCAATTTGAGCTTTTCGCCGTCGATCTGTGTCTCTGTGTTTTCCAATTTGAGCTTTTAGTCGATCTGTGTCTCTGGACTTTGTAGTTTGATTTCCAATTTGAGCTTAGTTCGATCTGTGTCTTTGTTTTGATTTCCCACAACACCTTGGGCTGTTCATTGTGGGAGTTTTAATCAAATTATGTAATCTATCCAATCTTTTATGGCTTCCGCCCCCAAACAAAAAAAATCCATAAACTTCTTAAATCAAAGACAACTTGAATCGTTATAAATCCTGAGTTTGTTGATAAAAATGAGCCTGAAATTTTTCATTTTGTTAGTTTGGGCTGATTTCAATTTTTTTCTAACTTGATTTTTTGGTAAATTGATTCTTGTGGTTCAAATATGCCATTTAACTTTCAGAATTTAACTAATTCATGATGTTTTGTTGGAGAAAAATTTAGTAATATCATATTGTCATCAAATAATAAATATTTTGTAGTTCATCATTCTTCACTCACGCAAACGGTCATATTTACTGGTGCTATTTGTATGATGCATCCATTTGAAGTAATCGCAAATTGTTAAGTTGAATGAGGATTGCACCGCCCATTTTATCTGATGGAGGAGGGAATCTTGGAAAGTGGCAAAAATTTTCAAATTGTCTATGAGAATCAAGCATTTTGCTTTCTGAAACAAAGTGATAAATGAATAGTGGCAAGAACTTGAGAAACCCAGTATTATAGTCAGGCTTACTAGTTTTACCTGGATGAGTCTCCCTTAAAGATACAATGCGATGCAAGCAAAAAGGAGTCTAATAAACATTGGGCTTATCGTGATGGCTCATGTGTTGCCAGCTTTATCTTCTCCCACCGCCCCTTGGAAAACTAGTGTCTTAATTGGTAATTTATTCTCAAATTCTTAATTTGTGGGGAGAGATAAAATAAAAGAAGATTCCACCACGTATTTCATCTTCATTATAATTATTGAGGTTCTATGTGTAATAATTGGTACCTTATTTAATTAAGTATCCAATTGATTGATTCTTCTTATCGACGACGCTCTCTCTCCTTTCTCACATAATGTAATCAATTAATGATGGCTTCTTTAATCATATATATTATCATAATCTTTTAAGTTTTAAGGATTATAAATTGACTCATCATATAGATATACTTAATTTAATGCTGCCTTCTCTTGACCCACAAAAAAATTAATTCATTGACGATTGGACTAAGTGTAAGACTGTAATTTAACAATCCTATATGTAATATTTTTCAGGCTTTGTGTGGTTTATTATCAAAAAAAGGTTATGTCACTAAAAGTTGTTAGTTATCATTTTTAACATTCATGCTTTCTTAATCATTCAAAATAACACCAAAGGTTTAAGTCACGGATTCCACTGAGTAAGAAATTATAACTTTTAATTTTAAAATTTAAATTATTATTGTTCTATTATACATTAATCATATTTTTAAAATTCTGAGGGGCCTTATTATGTACTCATTTTTTTATTTTATCATAGCCCTATACTGACTCTTATCAAATATAAAAATGAAAAACATTTTCATTCATTTTTCAATAAGAAGAATTCGAATCAATCACGTATCTACCAACAAGAAGCAACATATATATGCAAAAAATATATAGATCTAATTAGCCAACCTATAAGTTGCATTAAATGCTAGCAAATAATGAGGCACTTAATTAATTTTAAAAGGAAAAGAAAAGAATATTCCTCACTAATATGAAGCTAAGTTTTTGGATAAGTAAAGTGGCTCATTGATATCATTTCATGTTGAAAAAGTGAAGAGGAAAAAAAGGCTTCATCTACAAAATATGCCCACAAAAGGCTATACCCATCACTTGCAAATTGAAAATTAACAATTGGAGATTTTGGATCTTTGAGCTTTTTCCTCCCTCTTTCACTTTTCTTTTTCATTGGCAACCAAAACACTTTGCTTTCTCTTGCTCCAATAAACTTGTCTTCTCTTTATTTTCCATCATAAGACACACATCTTTCTATAACTTAATTTTTTTCAAAAAAGAAGAAGATATTCTTACTTGAGAACTAAACAAGATGACCAGAAAAATGAGAAAATAATGGCCACCAAAAGCCAGATAAATTAGCAGAGGAAAACATTACAAGAGTGTTAATTATCCACAAATGATATTCTTCATTTACCACCTGCAAGTGATGAATCAAAATTTTAATTAGATAAATTTTTAAAAAATAAAATAAATACAAATTGGCTTTTTCATTAATTAAGAAGGCACCTTTTTCCGTTTTGGCCATCTTGGTCAAGAATGAAATGAATATGATGAGTAGAGCCACTCCTGCTATGAGTCCAACTATAATTGCAAGTGTCTTTTGAACTTCATCGTCGTTGTTGTTGTTGTCGTGGTCATGCTCACCTACACATTTAATTTACATTTAAAACTAACATATCATCAATTAATTTTAATAATCAGGAAAAGATTTTTTTTTTTTTTAAAAAAAAGAATTAGGATAAATGGTACTATCACTATACATTGATGTTTTTTTTAATCTTTTGATCGTCTATCTTCATTCACAGGATTCTTCATAGAAAGTTATGTGTTTGTATTATATGATGATTAAGTTTTGCTTTTTATTCCACTAATAAAGTTCAGATGGCGACTTTCAACACTTGAAATATAATATTCTGAAATATTCATACATAGAAAGGCATATCATGACCAAAATTCATAAAAAGCAGATCAAGAAAATCAAATCGAGCATTCCCTTTTTTCTTTTTAAAATTATTCTATTCTTTTTAAAATCAGACCATATTAAAATATTTTTCTAACAAAATGTCAAAAAATAATATTGAATAATTAGAAGTTATGCCTCCTACCAAATACCAACTATATTCATTTTCCACACCTACTTTGTACTCATTCACGTGGCTTCAAACGTAAATTAGAAATTAATCAAGCAAGTCAATTTTCACCAAATAATCACTCACTTTTTTTTAAAAAAATATATATATTAATATCGAAGCAAAAACTGAGTAACAGAAACTAATTAACCATCACTATTCACGGTGGCGGAGCCGCTTACCGTTTCCACGGGGCGAGTAATATCCACCTACGGAGTAGCGCGCGTAGCACTTGGCCAAGTATATCTGTCCCCACTGGGAGGGCCCACACTCTTCTCTGAGCCGTCCGATCGCATTCGAGAGACAATCCTGGCACTCGCTGGCACTCAAATCCCCCACGCACTGCGCCATACCCCGGATATTCCCAGAGCTAGTCGTTCTGAACATCTGATACACCCCATCGGACGACTCCAAATACGCCAGCACAGCATCTCTCTGAGTCAACGCATCAGAATTAAACCCATCCGGCGGCCCACATTTCTTCTGGACCAAAGTCTTGTCCTCGACGCCCAGGAACTTAGAATCATCATACTTAACGAAACAACCGTCGAGCTGCAAGGCTCCGCCGGTGGAGCCGGGGCAGATGGTGCCAAGCTGGGAGACAGCCTGCGCGACGCAGTGGGAGCAGTCGGCGGCGGCAAGGTCGCCACGGCACTGGAAGAGGCCGTATATAGGTATGTCCTGTGATGATGACGAGGAGGAGGAGGAGACAGGGACGGTGAGGTTGTTGTAGGAGGAGAACATGGCGGCGTTGACGATGGAGGTTAGGAGAGAGTTGACGCCAGACTCGTAGGCGGAGCCCGGCGTGGACTTAGCCTGAGAGCAACCGCCAAAGATGAAAGCCGTCTCAGAGGCCGAAGACGATGGGGTTATGAAGGATGTGAGTAACATAAGAGGAGGAAGAAGAAGAACAAGAGAAGAGAAAATTGACATGGTTGTGTGTGTTGAGAGTAATGTGTCTGTGAAATGGATAGAGGCAGAGGAGGAAGGTAGGCCTTATATATTGTGTGTGTGTAAATAAATACGAAACAAATTATAGCGAAACGCGAAACAGTTTGTGTGTGTGGGTTGGCTTCTGTACCTTCTGAGTTATGATTATGATATCTTTGAGGAGAATTCACGTAAGGGAGCCTCAACTTGATGTGTATACACACACTACACTATATGATTAATTGTGTAAGTAGACAAGAATCTACGCATAAATATAATACGTATAGTTCGTTAGATGATGCATGTTTAGGTATATGAACTTCTCCGAATATTTGTAATTTTTTTTTTGGTTGGGAATCTTTTGATTATGGTGTTAGTCCCTTTCGTCGCATTTTTTTTTAAAACTTTTGGTAGTAGAAATTTTGAATTTTCCTGTGGAGAGAGAGAGAAACCAACAAGACACGTACGCACAGAATTATTATATTGAAATAGACTTTTCTTTCTAACTAAACCCAGCTTCTCGATAGTAAATATATCGTTATACCACCTAACGAGTGCATATGTTCATTCACACGTTAACACGTATTTATATACATACATAGTCTTGATTAAATTAATTAAAATTGTACCTCGTATATGTGTGAAAACAATATATTGATGTGACGGGAGAGCGTATAATGAAACGGCTAGAGAGGTGGGGTTTTTGAGAGAAGTAATGGGACAAGTCAAAGTTAGCTGGTGAGGGGAAGGTGGTGAGTTGACTCCAAAGACTCCATCAAAAGCCTATTATAGTTTGATCCAGGTGTTAACAACTCTCTCTGTCTCCCTTACTCTCTCTGTCTCTGTATAATCACACACACACACACACCCATATATGGTGTACATGTGTTTATGTGAGGATGATGTGTACATGGGTGACTTGTAGAAGGCTGATTATTGAAGGACACTAAAATTGAGGGGAAGGAAAGTAGAGAGCACGTGATGGGTCCCTCGAGTTGGTGTGTTTCAATCAAAATCAGAGTTCATATATATATATATATATATATATATATATATATATATGTATGTATATAAAGGAAATACACACACATATTAAAGGATAGATTTGGGGGTGTTTGGAAAACACCAAAAATCTAGATTTCACGTAAGCCGCGACAAAACTCCTCTCACATACTTACCTCGTACTACGTAAAATCTAGGTTTTGAAAGGTTTCCAAACGGCCCTTGGTACCGTTTGGGGATGGTGATAGAGAAACAACGGAACACGGGAGTCTGTTAATTGGAGTGTCTCATGATAGCGACAATTTGTTTGGGTTTCATTCAATGGGCGATTGGTTGAAAAGTCATTTTGGCCATCTCTCTCTATAATTATATATATTCATATTGTAACACAACATGTTCTTCAATCTTGAGGCTGATTTAATTTCCTTGCTTCATCTATCCATGTGAGTGTATGTCTAGTACGTTATATATAGGTATCAAATAATAATACTATGTCCATTTATCCTAAATGTAGAAGCTATACAATCATTCTATTTTGGTCATAAATATATACCTCAAGTGGGTATTTTGAATTTATAATTTTCTTAAAGTATTTCTATTAATTGTATAAGTAAATTGGGTTTATATTTAAGAATAGTTACAGTGCAAATGATTAAAAAAAAGTATTATAAAAAAAATCAACACTCATTCAATAAAAATAAACAACTTAACTATTTTTTTAAGTTATTCACTTAACGAATAATTCTTAATAACAAATAATTAAAAATTACTTTCTCTAATATTATATTAATGAATGGTGGGAGTCTATTCATTTCACAATTGTCACAATCCACATATATGTCATCGTCATCCTCATCATCCCTCGTAAAAAAATGTCACTTGCAATATTATTCCACAGATTAAAATAATCATATCTACCATACGTGTTTTCCATACTAAATGAATTATATATATATATATGATTGATCTAACTATGACCTCGTTTTTTATGTCTCTTTTCTAAGTATTAATGGTAATTAATCTAGCTGATGATCATTGCAACTTTGCATTTAACGGATATAATTAAATTAAGTAGGTGGCAATATTAATTAAATGTATGCATGTGAAGGAGAGTCAATTCAAACCAAAGCTTCGCAAAATAAACAAAGAAGAAGAAATTAATTGATACAAGCAAAGCATCTCGCAAATTTGACCATACAATTGACTCAGAATTTTCAAATTTTCTTTACTGGAAACGAGATAAAGGTATTAATGAGTCAATGAAGTAAGAAATAGTATATTCCACCACGAACTTACATGTATTTAATTATGAATATTATAAGGTGTGGTTCGTTGCAGTAAATATAATATGCAGAAACCATTGACTCTGACCTGGTCGTTCATTAGTACCTTTTAATAGAATACAAAGAGAAAAAAAACAATAAAAGTATCGTCCTTTTTGTGGAATATTTTTTTCTTAATTTGTCCTCACTTTAACACATTATTGTGGAATGACATTAACACGCAAGTTGACCCAAGTCAATTCAAACCACACTTATTGAATAAATTGATTTTCATCCAGCAATATTATTAGATCAGTTTGTCTTGGATGCAAAAGGATTTGAAGTTTTGAACATACATAATTGCATAATTTCTCAACTAAAAAGAAAAAAGAAAATTCCTAACCGGGAAAAAAATTCAACATTAATTTGAGTGCTATACACTTTACACGATACTTTAAGCTAACGATTCAGCAATGATAAATATAAATAAATAAATAAGCGGCAGTGGAAAATCCAAATACATTTCCAATTCAATATATGAATCCTCTATATAATAATGTTCCAACAAGATATGGAGGAACCATCAAAGAAATGAGCTTAGAAGTAGATTAATCTATCTATTAATTTTGTATTTGGATATTCATTGATTAGGCCGGCATGCTTAGCTTCCATTCCATGAATGAAAAAACAAAATAACGATTAGTGTCTATATTTAATGCTTGACAATGTTTCAAACATAATTATCTTGATCATATAAGGAAACATGTGTTTAGCAACAACAAAAATCTAATATATAACTATTGTATTGAGGCTCGTTGATGTAAAACTCATCACAACGCATCACACAGACATCAAAGGAAAAATTCAATGTACTCTTCTGTTCAGACTATTTTATCATTAAAAAAAAAAAAAATCAATCCCAAAAACCTGGCTATTTAGTGGAATAGCTTTTTATAAACCCCATTTCTCTTATAAGCTTTTCGATGTGGGGTTTATAACAATTATTTTGTTCCATTGGCTCTATAACTGAATTATTCTTGACAATATAGTTTGTGGAAGGCAAAAAAAAAAAAAAGTACTTATAATTATTGATTAAAGCTATGATTTTACTCTTCACTAGATGAAAACTAAACCAGTACAGTTCTACCTCAATCAATATGTGTGTGTGTGTGTGTGTGTAGATCCCCTCCAGGAGATGAAAACGAAACAGGCTAGCGATATCAATGAAGAAGAAAGCATAGTATAAATGAAAATGATTGAAAAGGGACTGCATATCAAACAAGCTTCCAATAATTGACTAGACAGCAGTATGTTTATTAAAATTAATAGATTGATTCTTTCTCTCCTTCAGACACGTGTGAACATAATCTTCATATATACCTCCCTCGTCGTGTCTTTTTATCTCAAAATTATTCATATTTATAACTATATATATACACCCCCTTTATTATGTGTGTCCTCTACCTACCATGGCTAACTATACATTTAAGAAACATTTAATAGAGACTGATTTTTTCCAAACAAATTAATGATGTAATTAACAATATTCCTGTTTCTGTGTGATCAAACAGAGAGATGGTTGTTGGGTGGAGAAGCAATGAGTCATTGAGAGTTGAATCAAAGCAAAAGGAAAAGGGAAAGAAAAAAAAGAGTGAAGAAGAAAGACAAAAAAAATAAAAGGCAAATGCAATGAAAGAGGGGAATGAATTAGGGGAAGGTCACTTCATGGTTTTCAATAATGAAGGCACCGTCTTTTGCATGATTTGTTTGCTTGTTTGCATAACTGTTGTGAATTTTACATTATATTGTTGTGTGTTGTGAGGATTTTTGTCTTGGTCTTTTGATGTGCCACCACAACAACACTACTACAACTCTACATCATTGGGGTTTAGGCTTTTTTTCCCCTCTACCATTGATTATCCCATTCAATTCAAATTTTCCATACTGGTTTGCATTCCATATCCATACTACCTGTTTGGTTATATATATCAAAGACAATTATTTTTTTTAACGTTCATTTACACATTAAAAAAAAAAGATATTATATTGGCACACTAACTATCATAGAAATTCATTTTTTTATAGAGTTATAGGGCATTTTTGCCTTGGAAATTTTCATAGAAAGGCAACTTTGCCCCTAAAGTTTTTTGAGGGGCAGTTTTGTCCCAAAATGTAAGAAAACAAAGTAATTTTACTCTGATTGTTATTTTAGTTAATTTTGAACATTAATTTTATATACTTCCTCTGGTTCTAATTATAAAATCGGGTTGATTTTTATTTAGAGAAATTAATGAAATTAAATAAGTTACTTAATCATATCATATGTTATGTTGTGCATTCTTAGATTATATATTGCTTCATCTAATTCATGTTATAAAACATCATCAACTAACAAGTCTATTTGATCTTTGTTATAAGGAACTTGTTTATTTCTAAGGAGGATTAATTATTAATTTCCATGTATACCCATAATTAATAAGGGTAGTAAGTAAGAGTAATAATAATATAATATTAGAATTTAATGCAATTAATAAGGGTAGTATTTAATTAGTTTCTTAATCTCTCTAAAAAAGCCAACTTAATCTTATAATTAGAATGGTAGAAAGAGTACTCCCATTCACTAATGAACATGAGAAGTCCTTGTTGACCCAGCATAGAAAATCCTGCCAAAGGTATTGAAAAATAATTATAAGACATAATGAATATAGGTGGGCATGATTTAAGTGAGAATGAGTGGTCACATCTAGAGTAAGTGTCAAAACTGAGATTGGAGGAGGATGAAAGCAAAGGGAGTATATATATATAATGAGAACCCTACAAATTAAGATAATATTATCCAATTTTTGGGGTTGATTGATAGGAACTTGTCTATATCCCAACCTCATGAATCGCTGGCTACACCTATATATATATATATGTATGCCAAAACATACCACAGAAGCATCATTCATACAAGTCTACACCACAAAACACACCACCAGTGTCCTTATTTCTTTGATTTGATGGTACCCATATATCAAACTCGGATGCTCTAGACCATTTAAATTCAAACCTTAAGGATCATGGTTCCCGTTATATCTTTGATGAATTGGATTTCAGTTTGACTGAGCAAAGTATGAAAATCCAAATTGGGCCTACACCAGAATCCAGCCCACTAACTGATCTCAAGTAGTGGCCTTTCATGACAGTAATGGTGAAATTATACGTGAGTATTGCGTATAAATTATTCAACAATCATTCATTCATCTACATACATACATACAAATATATATATATATATATATACGGAGTATATAATTTAGAGTTTCATTTTTCCTATTAAGTGGTCCTTTTCCATTTGATGAAACAAGGTGACATCATAAGCTGCCCTCACTGTTTCTTTGTGGAGTAAACCGTTCTTGTCTTTGCACACGTAATGCAAAAGCTTCCACTTTCAGTAGCTAGCAACCCTGCCCATATTATATATATATATATATATATATATATATATATATAGACAACTCGCCTTCCTTGAGAATCATAAACACCAAAGTCACTCACATGTTTGTCTCTCTGGATATTTTCTAACTTAAGTTGGAAACAATAGAGAAGGACTTTTCCCCTGCACCATTCATAACTAAGAAGCCCTGTTTCATGTTACTCATCAACATAAACATATCTCTCCTTTTATTCATTATTCAAATATGTACAACCACGTCAATAAGAACTATAATGTATGTGTGTGTGTGTGAGAGAGAGAGAAATACGGGCGAGTTTTCTGACTGAGACCCAAATTGATGAAAAGTGAAAATGCAGCGAACAAGAAGATGCTGCAACCGATTGCATGAAACTTTACATGGCTACATATATAATATATGATATAATTAACTAACTTATTTAGCATTCTTAATTTCTCTAAAAAAAAAGTCAAATGAGTCTTGTATTTATGACTACAGTCTTGAAAAGTCTCCCAGGGGTAAAGGACGTCGTAGTGGTTTATGTTGAAGAAGGAAGCGTGCTTTTGCAGAACGTTTTGGTCGGCCTCAACTATTGAACTTGATGCCGTTGCAATATCAACTTGAAGAATGTGAAAAAGGGAATATTATTAAAAGTACATTACCAAGCCAAGAAGAGAAGTAATTCTTCGTTAACGAAGAAGTAAGATATACCCTCTTCATTGTTACTTTCAATAGGAGCCATGGCTGATTGGCTGAGATGAGCTAAGCACAGTGAGAAAGATAGAGAGAGTTGTGAGAGAAGAGAAGAAAGAGTGGACATATTTACAGAGAAGGAAGTTGCTGCTAACCCAAAATGCTCCATTCCAATAATATCCATTTCTATCTCAGAAGTTTGACGTTTTCTTAGATATATTAATGATGTAAAATAAGTTAATTAACATAATATATATTTTATCTTATTAGATTATATCTCAATTTATGAGTCAAGCTAATTAGTTTGCTTAAAAACAATAAATATATGTATTTTAATCTAATTTATTTATCTTCTTCAATCTCCCTAACAAAAATAAGTAGTATTAATGAGTATATATCTATCTATTTGTTTATGATTAGGATTTGTTTTATGAATTTCTTTTGGCCAAAGTTTGTTTCATGAATAAATAACACACGTGAGTGTTTTTTTCTTTCACAAATGCACTTGATCAAATCCAAGAAGGCAATCGATTCGTGTCGAATGAATCAATTTCGGAAATACAGTAACAAAAACATTAGGCATCATGCTCCACATAAATTAAATTCTTAGGATTCCTTTCGTAATAAAAGTCTGGAAAATCAACCTAAATCTTTTTATGGTCACAAGAATAAAATGAGAGACTGAATAATGACTGAGCAGCCGACCAGTGAGCCTCTAAAAGGAAAATGTTATTTCGTGTGGATCGGTTCCTTAGTTATAAATGTTTTTTTAATATATAAACAACAAAATTAGGTAAATTAGATTTCAGTTTTTCATTATATTCTTTTGTTTTTTAGTTATAATGGTAGACACTAACAATTTGAATTATTTATAGGGAAGCATTTATTGTTTCATACTACTATGCTACAAAATCTTTGTTAAGTTCTCATTGTAATCAAAACATACCTCACAGCACTTGTAGAGGCTGAAATCATGATTTATAATATAGTTTAACCCACATCAAAGCAACTTAATAAAATTTAGTCTAAAAACAATTAAGTAATCACTCATTCAATCCTAGATATAGAGCATAATTTTTATAGGGAAAATTACATTCTGATCCCAAGGACCAGAGTTAATTACAAAAAAGTCTCACCCCAGAATCCCATTACAAAAAAGTCCTTTGGGACTTTTAAATTGAAAAACTCTCAATCTATATTTACAATTAGAAATATTATATTTACAACTGAAAATGCTATATTAACAACAAAAATTCTCAATCCACATTTACAACTGAAAATGTTATATTAACAACTGAAAATGCATTTTGAATTGTTAATAGTAAATGCGAATTGAGAATTTTTGTTGTTAATATAACATTTTCAGTTGTAAATATAGCATTTCCAGTTGCAAATACGGATTCAATTAATTACAAAAAAATCCTAAAGACTTTTTTGTAATGACATTCTGACCCGAGACTTTTTTGTAATTAATTATGATCCTTGAAACCAGAATGTAATTTTCCCTAATTTATAATGCAAATTATACTATAAAATACAACATATATTTAGGATCAGGTAGTAACATCTAATTCTAACAAATACTATTCCAATATTATATACCCATGTTTTGTACATAGTTGATAATCCTTCAACAAAATTTTCAAGCCTCTTGTCATGCTAAATCGTTTATAAAGAAAGAACACAGTTTTGTACATAGTTGATAATCCTTCAACAAAATTTTCAAGCCTCTTGTCATGCTAAATCGTTTATAAAGAAAGAACACAGACAATTACCCTATGTAGGCAAAGCTTGACCAAATCCATGAAGTGTATTGGCTGATCGTTCATGTGAAATAAATACAAGGTCTTGCTAAACATGCAAGATCTAATCCAATGATTTAACTTTTGCAAAAAACAAATGAGATCACCATTCACATTAGTGTACGACACGACACTTGGTGCTCAATTGGACACGCACCATGAGTGTGAATACATTATAAAAGGGTCTTAACTCTTAAGACGCCACATCAAAATAAGGAGTTACGGCAGTCTCAAAGCAAACTTTCAATGAAAAATTCTAGGATAAGATGGTCACAATCCCTTAAATTGCTTCCGGTTACATAGGCAAATGACTTGTAATTACATTTATAAATGCATCACCTCAACTCAGATTATCTATTGGATATGATTATTTACATTATTAGTATTGCTATTATTTGTGGATTCTTTGCCCAAATTACACGATACAGCATTTCAGCACCAGCCCCTTTTGATCAATCCTGCCATCTTCGTGACCTACAAGAAGTCATGTAGGATCGTTAAACACCATCCACCAGTTATCAGACTAAAATATAAAATCAACAACCAATCAACAAAGATGAACTAGTTTCACATGCTTCTTAATGAATTTCATCAATTTCACATCAGTAGAGAAGTCCCCTTCTCTGTATTTTTACCTGGGTCTAGGATGTTAAGCTACAACTTGTTCGGTGCCAAATGAGAATACAAAAATGGGAATAGATATTTAACGTCAATTGAGTTTAATCATCTTAATTAGATGGAAGTAATAAATTAAAGTTTCAAGAATTAAATAGATTAATAACACACCTTCAGGAGGTTGAACTAGCTTCCGATTTTGAGGAGACATCATTTCTTTCTTCAATTGCATCAGAATGTCTTCCATTGTATGCTCGCGCTGCCAATTAGCCAGCATAGGAAACAAATGTGGCTCAACCTGGTAATTGAGGCAGTCATTATTTCAGTATCATGCACATCATGGTATTGGAAGTTCTTACAAAAATGTCACCTACCACTCCAGTGTCTTGGTTGACACAAGTCATGTTAATCCTTGTTTGAAATCTTACAGATGGTGGATTGTCTGGATAATCCTTACCGCAGAACAATTTCAATTGGTGGATACGTCCTTCATGAACGGTCTAGTAAAAAATAATATGGGAAGAAAAAACATCAAATCAATATGTTGTTGGATAGAAAATAAATTCCCTTATAAATAAAAGAAAAAAAATCATATGTTAATCACAGTACAATAAAAGAAAAATGCAGCTAATCATTGGATCTCCAGGAATCGGGCAGCACAAGAATTCCCTCACAGATAAAAATATTATGGCAATGATAATTTGTAACTGAATTTATCCAATGATTCAACCCAACAAGTAACATGGTGATATGTAAAGGGTAAATAACTAATTAGGTTAGTTAGTTCGGAAGGGATTAGTTAGTTGGTTAGTTGTTAGTAACTAAATGGTAGTTAGTGGGATTAGTAGGTCTAAGAGGTATTGCCTATATAAAGCATATAACCCTTCATTGTAATGCTATGCTTTGACTTTGATGATGAATGAGTAAAGCATCACTTTCTGTTCTTCCCCTCTCTGTTACTCTTCTCACTTCTCTGAATTCTATTCTAGTCCATCTTTCTCTCTTTCTTTATGTAAAGGGTAAATAACTAATTAGGTTAGTTAGTTAGGAAGGGATTAGTTAGTTGGTTAGTTGTTAGTAACTAAATGGTAGTTAGTGGGATTAGTAGGTCTAAGAGGTATTGTCTATATAAAGCATATAACCCTTCATTGTAATGCTATGCTTGTTAAGATGAATGACTAATGAGCATCACTGTTTTTCTCTCTTATCTCTGTTCTGTGTCTCCTCTCTTTCCCTCTTCTTTCTCATTACATAATTATGATTCTGTAACAGTGGTATCAAAGGGGTCATCCTCCTCAACATGCTTCTGTATGATCTCTGAATATCTTGATTTCAAGCCTTGGGCCATTCTTCTCTCCTCACGGCTCAGACTTGCATTCCAGAAAATTCATCAAGAAGCAAGATATTATCAAGAACCTCTCAAGAACACATCAAAAAGGCAACAAACAACCACATTTTGGTTCTCATCCCCTTCTATTCTGATTTGGAAAACGAAAAAAAAGAATCAAAACAACAGAATTTTGGTTCTACCCTGTTTGGTCTGTTTTGCCCGGTTCTGTATTTCTGTTTCTGGGTTAATCAGCCTCAAATAGTGAAACCATCAAGAACTCATCAAGAAAGCTTCAAGAAACCACCAAGAAACAGTGGCTGGGTTTATTGCTGATTCTGTTCTCATCCTCTTCTGCTCTTTTCTGATTCAATGCTGGTTTTGGGTGGTTCTTGGCATTCTGATTCCAGACTCTGCCATCATCTGTTTTTTTCGACATTCTGTCATCTGATCAAGGCTATTGGTTGCTGATTTTGGATTCAGTCTGAGTTCTTGGAGATCCGAAAGAAAATGGGTACCAGATCTTGATATGGTAGCAAGATTATTGGGCTGGTTTTCTGAATTTGTGAAGGGGGGAAAAAACTCCTTCTTCTTGTTGGTATGAGACAACAGCTGAAGGAAAACCAAGAAAAAATTCTCTTCTTATTGGTATGGGACAATAGCTGAAGGGAAATCAAGACACCCTCCATCAAGATTTATGTTTTTGATTGATTTAGATTTGTATTTTTGAGTTTTGTATTTTTTGTTTTTTTAGGTTTGTGTTTTTGTTGTTTCACATCCTTGAGGGCAAGGATGTTTTGGGAAGGGGGTATTGATATGTAAAGGGTAAATAACTAATTAGGTTAGTTAGTTAGGAAGGGATTAGTTAGTTGGTTAGTTGTTAGTAACTAAATGGTAGTTAGTGGGATTAGTAGGTCTAAGAGGTATTGCCTATATAAAGCATATAACCCTTCATTGTAATGCTATGCTTTGACTTTGATGATGAATGAGTAAAGCATCACTTTCTGTTCTTCCCCTCTCTGTTTCTCTTCTCACTTCTCTGAATTCTGTTCTAGTCCATCTTTCTCTCTTTCTTTCTATACAGAACTACAATTCTGTATCACATGGTCACGTACAAGAAAAGCTTAAGCAATATTTACCATCGAATAATGATCTTTTCAAACGCCATAATTTGGTATATACGTATATGGGAATATAAATGTAACCAACTGAAATTCAGAATTATTTATTTTGTAACAGAAGTGGGCAAGTGAAGCTTGGTTTGGGAGTGTAGAGAAGGAATTGAGAAGCATATACACAAACATACAATAAAAACACTACAACCCTAAGAAGATATAAATCAGCTTACACCAGGGGGACCGATAATAGTCCCAGTCCATGACTGCATGTATATATCATCAGCATCATCCATGCCATAGCTGACAGTTCCATCACCGATTCCCTTTTCACCTCTTTCAAGCTCTTCCAATAATCTGAAACTCCTGGGTACTGTATACACCATAAAAGCATACACAGATGATTCAAAATCAGGGTTTTTTTCCCCAGGGGGATGTGGAGAGACTGAAAAAATATGTAAAATTATATAGCGAACTCAATGAAGACAGCGATGTCAGGATATAAGTTCTTCATTTTAACCATCAACTGGTATTTACCAACAAATAATCCAAGGGAAGGCATACATGATATCCTGCAAAGTTTTTAATTAAGAATTAGGGAAGGGGATGATAATCATCCACAAGCTAAACACCTTCCCACTATAACCAGGATTCCCTCTGGTTCAAGAAGGGCATAGCTTATAAAACTTGAGTCCAGTTCTAGCACCAACATAAATGACTTTACACATCTACTCTGGCTCTGTGCATCCACGCATGTGTTTTATTTTCAATATCATTGATGTTTCTTCTGAATTGTATCATAATGTATGCCATGCTCCAATGTTGTCAGGTACAATCACCATGGCTCTATAGTAACAATGCACCATGATCCATCAACAAAGTATGCACTAAGTATTTGACCATATGTGATTTTAACATAAAACATAACTATTTCCAAATCAGCTCAGGCATAATTCAAAACTAGCTGAGTAATATGCAGAAATATGGTTCCAACATGGTAAGAATTGAATTCAAGTGAGCTCACAGATGGTAGAGCGATCAGTTATGAAAAAACGTAGAAATAAATTCAAATTACTAGTCTCCTAATAACCTAACTACAACAGCTCCATGTTCAAATAAAGCATAAAAGCAAGTCGACACAAACAAGCTAAGTGTATTAAGAAATTTTAGATTGCACCAACAACAAACAAAAGCACAATAATTCTCCATAATTAGGGAATGACTTGACGACAAGATTGTCAACGAACTTCAACCCAATTTCTTGGAAGGAAGTCGAGAATCCAAAACGGAAAAACAATGGACGAGAGATATTAACAAATCTGGGCGTTCAATACTCACCAACAACCGAGGATCCTTCAGAACCCATTTTGATGGAGATTTCGGAGACTCGCACGATTAGGGTTTTTGGAATTGTAGTGAGAGTACGGCACAAACTTTAGGGAGGAAAAGGGTCTAACAATGACTACAGCGTCCAACTAGTGTGATGTGACGAAGACTGAACAGTTTACGAGACAAAAGAAGATCGGTTGTGGATTATTATTCTCTACAGCTGGTCTCTCCGTGTTCTTGTAGACTTTGTGGCCTCGGCAAATAATAATGACCAGCCTTGTAACTTTTATAATTTAACAATTATTTTGTATATTTTTTTTATAAGTTAAATAATTATATTTATTGAAGAAAATATACCTATTAAAATAAATAGCACATTATTATAAAAAAAATAAATAGCACAGTAGGTGAAGTCTTAAGATAAGTCCCTACAATTAATGGATTAAGTAACAAATTTATCCCGAAAATATACGCCTAAGAATAATATTGCGTTGAAAATTTTTTCATGTTTCATGTCACTTTAGAAGTTTTAAAACATATAGTGTTGCCTTATATTGTTAAAAATTTAATGGCCAACGTCAATTTTTTAATAATCTACGTGAGTTTTTTAACCACATAAGATAACATCGTTATGTTTTAAAATTTGTTGAGTGACATGGAATATGAAAAAACTTCTGGTATAACGTTGTTCTTAAGCCTTTATTTTCAGAACAAATTTGTTATTTAACCCTTTATTAATTATATATTATAGATATAGATAACATAACTCACTACAAATCGTATTATATATATTTGATTTACCAATATTTACTCATGTAATTTAGATAAAAATAGAAAAGGTTACGGAATCCCCATATCTTTTGATTAGTTGTTTGTTCCTTTTTTAGTGTTCTCAACTTCTTATTTTGTGGGTGGTTGAACCACTTCAAATGCATGTCACACTGATTACTTGCCTAATATATTACCACTATTTTGAAATCTATATTAACAGAATTATTTATATAGTAGGCCTTAAAAGTTCTATACAGATGTTTGGATATATATAAACAAAAATTAATTAGAAAAGTAACCTCTCCTAACTCTCCTTTGTTCATTAGAACTTTGTCCTTTTTTCCCCCAAAATATATTTTCCCACATCTTTTATTTATAACACCTCTCCTCTCGGAAACTTGCACATTGTCTCAAATATGCCTTGATGGACTAGAATCCAATTTTAAATTCAAATATCCAATATGAAAAATATTGATTCCTATTACTTTCTCTCGTCCTTAATATAATGTCTATTTGATGAAATTAAAGAAGCTACTTAAATTAATTAATATGATATATATTTTTTAAAACAACATAATCATCATCCTTAATTTCCCCTCTTCCTTAATTTCCCCTCTTCCTGAATTATTATAGAAGGATTATTAATAGAGATAAATTATAAAAATATTAAAAAAAATGCCTTATTTTGGAAAACTCGCCCATTTTATATTAAGGGGACTGGAGGAAGTATTACTTCTATTTTTTCAATGCATCTTTTACCAAATATATCTCACAAACGTGCTTAAGTACACAGTAATTATGAGGCCTATGAATCAGTCATCCAAAAATTTCACAGACGTACGTATCTCTAATACGCGTGGGGGTATAATTATGAGGCCTAAGAATCAAGGATCACCCAAATGTTTCCCAGTTATGGCAGTGCGCACACGGCTGTCCAAAAAATACTTGAGTGCACAATAATTATGAGGTCTATTAATCGAACATCGTCCAAATGTTTTCACAGATCAAATGAAAACGTGTGCGCGTTTGTGAGCTCAAGATTGCAAAAAATTAACCATGCTGTAAAGATAAAGGGGACCACTGAGAACTTCAGCTTAGGCCATTACCAAAAGTTTAAATCATGGGACTAACAAAAATTTCATTACAATTGCAATAGCAAATCAAAATCTTCTTTGATGAAAAATCTGAAAGAAATATGACAAGTGATACCTATACGGCTATACCTCCCCAGTTCAAATGTATAAATGATTGTCAAGTTACAAACTCACGAGCAGGCCGTGAGACTTATCGGTTTAACCGTCTTCGAAGCTCCTCGACAATTTGATCTCTGGAGATCTCCATCTCTTTATTAGCCTCGACATCTTTGAGATTCACAACACCTTTATTCAATTCTCGCTCACCCACCAGGACCATCCAAGGGATCCTAGATTCTCTGGCACGGTCTATGTGCTTCATTGGTCTTTTATTGACCATGAATTCTGCGTTGATCCTAACATCCCACAACTCACTTACCAGCTCTGCAGCAAGTGTTAGGTCATCCCCCAATATGCCCACCAGGACTTCAGTTTTGTTCGCTCGAGGCATCTAACAAATGCACCAACCAACAAAAGAAAAAATATATTACATGAAAGTGGTCATAAGTGCTTAAGAAATTGTCAGCTAGGTAGGTACCGGCAAAGGAAACATTATTAATCCAATGATTTATTGGTTCCTCATCATGACTTTATTTATAGCTCTATTTGACAAGGAAAATCAAGCATGTGCAGATGTAATGGCGTTTGCAAAAATTTTCCATGTCTCCATTCTCATCGACTTTAACAAGAAATACAATCTTGCTCGAACTCAAATATTTCAAAGCGTTCAAAACCATATTATTTCATAAAACATAAATGACCAATCTTTCCAGCAACAACCAAAGTGGGTAGTTGATTACAGGACGCAAGCAAAACAAGAATTACAATTACCTGGTTCCGATCTTTCTGAAGTTGCTCCATTATAGCAAATACTCTCTCAATTCCAAGACTGACGCCAACAGCTGGAACTTGCTTGGATCCAAACATCCCAATCAGGTTATCATATCGCCCACCAGCAGCAATAGAACCAACCTGGGCACAGAGATTTGTACACTCACATCCCATTCCCACATACAAGACACGTATATGTGTGCATGTGTGTGAATATCATACCATCAGTTAAAGAAAGCCCCTCCTAAAATCATGGGGTTTCTTTTTACTTACGTATTTCCTTTTCAGGATTGCAGAATAAGAACTATATTTGAACTTTAGTTGCATTATGCTATTACAGCCACCGTGCAATGATGAATTTATTGCATTACATTCTGTCACACAGCAAACAATTAAAGGGAAAGAAGTTCCTTCATAATACCTCAAAATAGAAGAGAGCAAAGAAGGAAAAAGGAATATTTTAATTGAAACTTTAGAGATGAATTTCACTAATGCTATGACCTTTTTGCAAACGAGTATGAAGGCTTTACTCCCTTATTTTAAAATAAAAAGCTATCTTTTCATCCTTCATTTCTTTTATGTTCAAAAATCAAAAGAGCAACATAAAGGATTCAATCAGTAGTTATCAATTTAACTAGAAAAACTTTCAACTTGTGATACATATATGATGCAAATAATAATAGTAAAGATAAGATATCAGAATTTACCTGTGCACCACCCTTGAAAACAGCTTCGAATATGACTCCGGTATAATAATCAAGACCTCTAGCAAGGCTCAGGTCAAAAACAACTTTACCAATGGATTTTGATTTATCCAGAGCTTTGAATAAAATTTCCAGGTCATTTAATGCGTCAACAGATCCAGCATGTTCTAAGAAAGAACTACCCTCTTGTTTAAATTTAGATAACAATGCCAGAGGAGGTCCCTTTTCCTTGACAAAAGTTCCAATTTTGTCAGCCGTCTCAGCAGATATTCCTTTTTCTTCCACCTACAAAATGATTGTATGAAGCATGTTAGAGAACAGGGGGAAAAAATCAGCCCCAGCTGCTCGAAGGATGTTACTGAACATTAACATAAGATCCCTAACAGCTTAAATTAAAAATTATCAGACATATATCTAAAATTAAAACCAACAAATTAATTTAAGGGTTAAGTACCAATTTTGCCCAGGAAGTACGCGCCCAGGAGCAATTTTGCCCTGGAAGTTTTTGGCGTAGCAATGTTGCCCCAGAAGTACGCGCCCAGGAGCAATGTTGCCCCTCCGTTAAAAACCCTAACGTTGACCGTTAACGAAGGGGCAAAATTGCTCCTAGGCACATACTTCCGGGGTAACATTGCTACTCCAAAACGTAGCAATGTTGCCCCTCCGTTATAAACCCTAACGGTCACCGTTAGGGTTTATAACGGAGGGGCAACATTGCTACACCGAAAACTTCCAGGGCAAAATTGCCCCCGAGTGCGTACTTCCGGGGCAAAATTGGTACTTAACCCTTAATTTAATATAACAAAGGCCTATCCCAATAAGAAAGCAATAAATTAGAGCCATACTAAATCCTGAGAATGAAATTTCATAAACAGAGCGTCATTCTTTTATACTAATGCATCAACCAATACCTACTGACACCGTCGACTGGAAGCTTGAACATTAGAGCCATACTTTTAATTAACTGTTTCCCAATAAATAAAGCTATAAATTAAAAGATATTTTAAAATGTATTAGAATGCACCATTCTCAACAACTGAAAGAAGGAACATATTACATACCAAAAACACTGGCTACAACCCATTAGTAATATTCTAATCAATTGGAAAGAGACACAAGCAAATGCTTATGTGCTCACCATTTCTCTTCGTATCTGGTCAAAAGACTGCTTGTCTAACTTGTCAATACTTGAGCATATAGTTCTAAACTTTGCGGCTGGCACTCCACAAATTTCCATCATTCCATCCAGTAATTTTCGGTGATTCAACTTAATCTGTGAAATCATACAAATTTAACAAAAAAAAAAATATCAATATACAATACACAAATTGCTGTCAGAACACATTATTACAAAATATTGTTAGATGAAATTCAAAGCACAATACATAACATCAAGAACTAAGTAGGGAAATCACAATTACATTGTCAAGGATATTGAAATGAGTCTGTATAAGGGTTCGACTTTACCATCACTTGGGTTGAGTTATACTAGTCAGATTTTATAAGAGCAAAGTAAGAACTACAATCGCCTTGCACAGATCATCTGATAGTTGACAAAACAATGTTCAAATTTCACTTTCCATACCAAATCTAATTATTCACCTTTAAAGCTTCTAGATAAAGGATTCTGTGTAACATTTAGAAGAAAGCAATTTCAGTACGCAAGTTAAGACTCTAAAAACATAATTTCTTGCAATTGACTTTAGTCCTAAATTTTGAGTTCAACTTTTATCACGAACCCTTAGTTATATATGTCTATCTTCTGAAGGATATATTATACCAAGTAGAGCGTCGTGCCCTAAAGTCAGAGACTCATTTCAGTCCCTACTTATTGGATTAAATCTCATCTCACTTTTAACTGCCATCCATCATGACTCCTCAAAACCACTCCACATTACAGAAAAGTTTACAAGAAATAGTAGACATTTCTTCTAGACATTAAGTTATCAATCTTAAAAGCAAAAAAAAAAAAAATATATGAAAATAATTTTTTACCTCATAGTCTCCAATGTCTAGCTCATCAAGCAGTTCAGTCAAAAGTCTAACAACCTCAAAATCAGGACCCATTTTCTCAAACTGACCAGCAATATCAAAGTCACATTGATAGAATTCTCGGTATCTTCCCTTAGATGGGTTGTCCCTTCTGTAGACCTTGGCAATTTGGTATCTTTTGAAGGATGTTAGACCATTCATGGCTACATATCTAGCAAATGGAACAGTTAAGTCATAACGCAAAGAACAGAGCTCGCCACCCTGTCAAAAATGTCAAAGTACATGTTAGAACATAGTTGATAAGATCCAAATGTTCAATAAACTTTTGTCATGGAAAAATAATTCACAAATGCTCAAACCATCTACTTTGATTTGTATTAGCTTATGGTTACAGAGTATTCCTTGTCATCTGTTATGTAGCTTTTTGTATTATTCTCACACCTCATACTATCTTCTTTTTTTATGTAGCGGAAAAAAGAACTAGGAAAACATTGTGGCAACCTTTATGCAAATCATTAGATTTAACAGACCCACTGGTTCTACAATTCACACACCCTATGATTTTCTTCAGAATCTGTAAATTGTAAGCAAAGGTATAGAATGAACAGCTGCCATCTACATTAACTTGAATAACAGATCTTATCATCTCAATATCCATTCAAAAGTCACAGCTTACATTTAGTAAGAAAAGGCATGAAGAATTAAAAAAGATGTACCTGGTCCGCAAGATCATAAATCAACTTTGAGTCTTCCCCATACTTTCCCATGAGAGTTTCTCGCAATTCAAAAACAGGAGTATCCAAGGCTGTGGCACCGTGCCTCTCAAAAGCTTCCTCTATTATCAAAAAGGCTTCCTTCCTTACTGTCATTTGTTCTTTAGCAAAGTCACGTGTCCCCTGGATATTAAATTGATATGCTCATGGTAAGATTATCAAATCAAAACCCCACCCAATCTAGGAACAGAAGCAAAGAAACCAGTCCATTACTTTTAGCTAGCACAATAGAAAAGCAGAAATGATTTGTGCATTTTGATCTTTCAATAAAATCAACTAAGTGTAAAAATACGCCGGCTAAAAACAGAAATATCTAACACAAACTAGAATGATGCTCGGCTAAAAACAGAAATATCTAACCCAAACTAGAATGACGCTCATCATAAGCTGAGACAATTACCTTAGGAATCTTGGGTAGTCTTCTGCTTTCATTGCTTTCTATAAAATCCTTTATTTTAGATAAAAAGACATCAAATTGAGGATCCTTGAAATCAAAAAGTGATAGAAAATCTCCAACCCATATCTCCAATAATCCCGACATATCAACCGCATCGCCTCCTTTATTCTGCAACATGTCCTTCATTAATTGTAGGGTCACACTGTTTCCCTTGCCTAAAAGGACCTTCTTCTTCTTCTCATTTTTCTTCTCCGGTTTTGTGTTATCTCCAATTGCCCCAACAGCTTGAATCTTTTCAACAGACTCAAGTGCCGCAAAAGCTGATACAACTTCCCATGCCACAATGTTCCAAACTGTTTCCAAAAGCATTTTCACTTCAAGTACAAAACTACCAAAGTCGTTTGAGGAATAAAAATCAAAAGCTCTCCTATATCCACTGTCTAAACTAGAATGAGCGGGGCATTTCTTTGCAAATATTCCTTCGAGACTTGACCTCAGCTCATTGCTAGCCATGGAAGCTAGATTAGTTTTCACACGGGCCAAGCTACAATTACCTAGGTATCTTAGTGCGCCTGCCAATGAAGACAGCACTACACTTACCGCTTCCTCTGTCCCAGCACCCGAATTCAACTCCACTCGCATTTCAGAATGCACAAATTTCACCACCTTCCTCATAGTTCCGTGTACTACAGGAATTTCCGAAACAGATTTTATCTTAACCTTGCCCGCCAACTTGGACCCATTAAGCAGAACTTTCATGTCATTGCAGACACCAACTCTCTCTTTGGAAGCATGCCCGTCCCCAGAATCCATCAAATCGAATGCGGTTACATCAGCCTTCGATGGTTCACATGATAAAGCAGCAGCAAAATCCGCAAGCGCAGACAACGCCGCAGATTGGTGATCCAAAATCGCGGAAACCCCAAGCAGAGAAGAGTAAGAACTCTCCAGCACAGACATCTCGTCCTCAGTCACATCGACTTCCTCGAATTTCAAATTTTGAGACTTCGAATTCAAGGCCTCGACAATGAGTTCAGGAAGAAGAGCCCGGATGCCGCGGGCATTAGAGAGGAGGAGGTTGTTCAGAAGGACAACGAGGAAGGCCCTGCGATCCTCTAGGGTGAGAAATTCATTGAAGATAATCTGGTGCTTGCAGGAAACCGGAGGGAGGCCCTGACCGGAGGAAAGCATATCGAGAGCAGAAGAATCAATGCGCAACTGAGAACGGCCACTGGCGACAGCATAGAGTGAAGAGGAAGAGAGTGACGAACCCTTGCCACCAAGCGTTAAAACAGAGATCTCACCCCTCTCCGCCATAGCTGAAGCCGCTCACTCCGACAACGGAGAGTACGGAACAAAATGAGGCCTTTAACGTTACCGTTACTCTGTGTTGTGCCTCTGTCTGCGGGAGCTCGGCTAGGGTTTTCTGATTCGTAAGTCGTAACAAAACTCAATTGTTCGCGTCTTTTTCCCAACTTTTTATAGTTTATTTTTTAGATGAAACAAGGGGCAATCTTTCATTTTTCACTTTTATAATTTATAATAAAAATACAAGGATCACTTTTTTTTCAAGAAAATGGTCAAAATACACAACAGTTTCCATATTTTCCAAGGGTGATGAAATTATTGCTTATTTGATGTAATAAGATTTGATATGATTTTAGTTTTCCATATTTTAATGTTATGACTCATCTTATAATAAAAATTTATCCTTTTTTTTTAATAATTATGAGATTAGGTTCTGACTTCATAATTTTAATAAAGATTTATCCATCTAATTTTTAATTCTTCAGTTTCTACTCTCTCCAGTCCTAATTATAGGACATAGTTAACTTTTTTTTTAGAGATTAAGGAAGTTAATTAAATTACTTTAGATTATTTTTATTTTTCATTTTTTTCTTGAAACTAATTAGTTTAACTAATAAACTAATATATAATCTAAAAATATACAACATATGAAATGATTAATTAATTCATTTAGTTTCCTTAATCCCTAAAAAAATCAATTTTATCTTATAATTAGGACTAGAAGTATTATCTATCAAAGATAATCCTTTCTTGTTGCAGATAACGGATCAGAAATTTCAAATGCATAGGGAGGCACAGCGCTACTTATACCTAACCTTGCCTAATGATAATATATACTCTCTCTCTCTCTCTCACACATATGAACCTAGAACAACAATCACTTATTATCTCATTAATGGAGATATTATGAGAGTTTGTGATAAATCTACCACAATTAATTTTTTGACCAGCAATCTATCACAATTAACTGATGGATATTATGGAATATCTTAGTTTCTTAATATATAAATATTTTAATTTTTTACTAAAATACTCTAATCATCATTTTGTTTTGTCTTAATTACATAAACATTTTTTTTTTATTTTGAAAATTCATATAGACTTCAATTAAAATTAAAATGCATGTTACACAAGATTTTCTTATATTTTGAGATTATATTTTCAGTCATTTAAATTGTCAGTTGACTTTTAAGTTTAAATTTTAGACTTTTGTTGTAAAAAGGGGCACATTATAATTATTTAAATGTATATGTATATATGAGTGTGGGGGACAAAAAGATTTATACCCACCACATTTTAATTCTAAATGATTATTTAACTTTTTAATATATTAAAAATTTATTAATGTTAATATTCTTGTGATTTTTATAAGTGGCACTTTTCATAAATGAAAAGAAGGAAGGAGTGATGCTCCTTTCGGTTGACAAAAATTGCAGTGTGTGCCAGCAAGTTTTGTGAAGCAGTATCTCGAGCCAAAAAAAAAAAAAAGGGAAGGAGCTGTCCCCCTATTTCAAGTTTTGTGATAAATTTATACTTTACACATTTTATATATTATGTCATTAACTGAGATATAATGAGAGAACGTGCTCAATCAATTATAATTAACTAAATGGATTACCCCGTATAATGCACAGACGTTTTTATTAGAAAAGGGAATAGAAATTATTTTTAAATTTAAGAAATAAATTTGGTTAATAATTACAAAATGTTGAAAATATGGAATAGTCTTGCCATGCCAATATATGAATATTTAAACTTCCTAAAATATCTCCCCTTGTTATGAATATTCTTATTATGTGGATGTCCATTGACCCATAATCTCCAAATACAGGATGACATGGTATATACGCATAGTAATCTACTATTTGCATCCTTCTATAAATAGAGGTCTCCTGTAACTATTCATTACACTTGAATGAGAATTCAATTCATCTCTCTAGAATTTCCTCTGACTTCTCTCTAAAATTCCTTCAGTTTTATAACACGTTATCAGCACGATAGCTGCTGATAGTTTCTTAGCTGCTGATAGTTTCTTTTCTTTGTTCGATGATCCTTCTCCGGTCCTTAATCGTTTTTCTTTTCTTTCTTATATTAGTTTTTCTCTTTTTATTTGATGGAGAGGTTTCCTGATTTCAAGATATTGCATATCTTGCAATTTATTCAGCTCCTCATTTCCGTCTTTTTCTCTGGCCGTCTAGTGTTTTCTCCAGCTGACTCTCTCTCTCGGCCTTCATGTTTCTTCCTCTTTTAATTCCTTAATTCCATCGCTTCTTAATATTTTATGCTCAATTTCCTTCAGATCAAAAACTTCAGACCTCCATCTCTCAATCTGCCAGAACACAATAAATGTTTTTTTTTTTATTCTTCTTGGCTCAAAGAAAGAAGAGAGTCTTCTTCATTTCCTTCATATTTTCGTCTTTTTCTTCCATTAATAATTGCCCAGCAAACTCAGCTTTTCAATCTTACTTTCTTCTTTTTCTTTCGGTTTTTTCTGTTCATCCCTTTGCTTTTGCTTTTCGTCATTTTGTCCCTTTGCTTTTGGATGTTTTCTTATGAATCATTCATCAACCATTTAAAAAAAAAAAAAAAAACTAAAGCAGTGATCGGCGGCTTGAAAAAAAAAAAAAAAAAAAACCTTGTCGGCAAGAACAGTGAGTTTCATTAAAAAAAAAAAAAAAACACTATTCTGTCGGCCAGAATAGTGATCTCTAAAAAGAAAAAAATTAAAATGAGGCAAGAAGTAAAGCTATTGACAAATCCAAGGTGAGTAAATTTTTTAACTTTATTTTTATTATTATTGTTATTCATTTGACTCCAGATTGGAAGTCTAGATTTAATTTTCATTTTAATTGTAGTTATTTGAGATTTTATTATTATTACTAACTTAACTAACATTTACTTTTACGCATTTACTTTTATGTTATTTATTTTTATTTATCTTTTATGGCGGCAACACTATTTATTAGTGGGCTCCATTTGTTTATTTTATTTACTGCTTTATTTATCTTTCATGGAGACACACTAGTATTTATTAGTGGGATCCATTTATTTATTTTATTTTACATAGCACTTATTTATCTTTTATGGTGGTAACACTTTGTGGGTCCCATTTATTTTATGTTAATTCTTTACTGCTTTATTTTTCATGGTGGTAACACTAGTTTAGTGGACTCCATTTATTTATAATTCATTTACAGCTTTATATCCCCCTTCCCTTTTATTTTTTATTTATTTACTGCTTTCTATATATTATATATATATTTACATTTGCATATGCATCTTCTTTCTTACTTTTGGATGAGATAGGTCTCGCTGTGAGTTTACTCCCATTCCTATTTCATCTTCTTTTTATTTATTTATTCCTATTTCATCTTCTTTTTATTTATTTAGCACGTTTATTTCCAGTTTTTTATTTTATTTTATTTATTTATTTATTGCATTATATCCCCCTTCCCTTTTATTTTTATTTATTTATTTACAATTTATATATTCCCCTTCCTTTTATTATTTATGGCAACCACACTATTAGTGGGTTCCATTTATTTATTTTATTATGCTTATATTTTATTTATCTTGAAGATAAACTGTTAAAAGGCCATATGTATCATGAGATCAAAATGTCATAGAGATATGAGGCATAAATTGGCCTGAGAGATGAGGCATAAATTGGCTTGAGAGATGAGGCATAAATTGGCTTTAGACCAAGAGGCAAGATAGCCTGAAGCCAAGAGGCAAGTTAGCCTGAAAACAAGAGACAAATTATGAAACAAGGCTTGATCCATAATTATGTATGCCATCAGTTGTATAAGGCCTCAAAATTGTATATTTGGCATTAAATATTCCCTCAAATTATGAGACAAGAGATTGTATGATCATGATTGATATTATAAATAAATATATTCAATTTGCTATTGTAGTAGCAATATTGTGGATTAATTTCTTGCCATGATCAAACAAATCAGTGAGTTATGGATCATGAATTTTTATCCAACTTCATTCCCAGAAGTGAATGAAGAAAATATATTATTATGTTTGTTATGTGATTTCTATGATTATAACAATTTTTATAAATACGAGAAAAGAATATTCATAAACAAAATAATTAAGCAAAAGGAAATATTATTTCAACAAAGTTTAATTGCGAGTGGCTCAACATCATTACAAACTTTAATCATCTCATTCTGAAGATATTTAATGTCTTCTTCTTTTGCTTCTCTTGAGATGGGATCTAGATGAGGCAAAGCTCTTCGTAATATCGAGATTTGCGTCATAAGTTTCTTGAGCTTCTTGTGTGGCCACTCAGTTAACCCTCCTTTTTGATAGATTTTTTGTATGGTGTGAGTAGACATATTTAATTGTTTACTCGCTTCATCAAGGGTTAAGTGAAAATAATTTCTTAAATCATGGAGCGTTGTTTTCTTTATTCTTTCTCGTTGCTTCATAGTTAACCTATATAATTCACCCTGGTTAAGGGATGAAGTATCATAGGGTATACTTACTGCAGGTTGTTTTCCTTTGCCTAATGAGTGTTCAATATTGGTTTGAAATGAACTTCCATGGAGGTCATTTGGATTTATAGCCCATTCCGAACCAACACAGAGAACCTCATGATAGGCTAATACAGGATCACGCATCAAGATATATCCTGATGCTTGTAAATCTATACAATACTGTGTCAGAAATTGTTTGATTTCTTCAAAATTTTTATTTGTGAAATCAAACATTGGAAGCCTGTCAGTATTATAAGATTTATCCTGTACTTTTTCAAATAAAACAGCATGGGTAATCATACCTGTTCTTCTTCCGTGAACTTCAAGTTTATGGTACTGGAGTTCGTTGGTATGTATGATCTCTTATAAAACATGACAACAACTACATTCCAATAAGCTAGTTGTTGCTAATTGACTTGTAGTTGATGGCTGGCTAGTGGTTGTTGGTTGGCTAATTGTTATTGGCTGGCTAATGGTTGTCGGTTGGCTGATTGTTGCTAGCTAGATCGTGGTTGATGGCTGGCTGGTGGTTGTTTGCTGGCTTCTGAATGCTGGCTCATTGATTGTTGTGACTATTGGTTGAATTTGACTGGTAGACTCCATTAGTTCAGCCATAGTTCTACACCTTTTAACAGGCCTCCTTGATGAACCTGCTTCAGTTGTACCTTCATTCCTTCTAAATTGAGGAAGAACATTTGTTCTTGGGGGAGAAGTAGGTATATTTGAAGCAGAAGGAGGAATAGTAGAAGGAGGAATAAACATCTCAAAAGGATTAGGAGATAATAAAGAGGTAAATGATAGGTTTGTCTGATCATCATACAACAAAGCATCAAGTAATGCTGTGTCAGATGTATCAGAAACTGGGATAAAATTACTTGGACCTGCCATTGCAATAATATACGCGATTAGAAGAAAAATGATAAGTTAGTATATGGTAGTGAATGTTATCAGATGCTTGAATGTTTGTGAGGCATGTTCGTTTGCCTTCTTATATTTATAGCCGAATTAAATCCTATTGAATCTCTGCAGATATGCGCAGTCCTGTTGAATCTTTACAGATCTGCACCCTGTCAAGCACGAGCTTAGACACTTTTTGACTATATATGCATACGACAATTCCACAGTGATACATGTTGCGCCTGTGATTCCACAGTAATGCATCTGTGATTCCACAGTATTTTGATAATTTCAATGATTTTGTATTTATTTGATTGTTGTTTCTGGAAAATTGAAATTTTGTTACCAGAAGTAACAGAATAATGCATTGATAATGCATTTGTGGAATTTTAATGATATCTGTAGAAATAGATATCATATATGGAATATTGTATGAAATTACATGAATTAATTTCTACAGACTCACACTTGAGGGAGAGATTGATATATATCAAGTGTGAGTGTTTTTGTGTTAATTTTCTGTGAATGTTTGTGTGTTGATTCCCCCAAGATTGATATTGGATTTGATGATAAATTATATGGAATGTTGGCATGACTTGTTTGATCATCCGAGTCATATTATGTGCTGCTTGTTCTCAAATAGATATGATTATGAAAATATTATTGGAAACGGATCTCTGGAAATATATTAAATTGAAAGAGTACATATGAAATTATTGATCTGCAAAGTTTGCAGTGATGATTGCAACCAGATGTTTGCAATATATTATGCGCGCAATTTCCAGATTGAATGATCCATAAATCATGTATTAAAGTATCTATGAATGGGTAGATCAATGATTATGAGAACATTGTTCATACGTGTATATTTGCAGCTTATAAGCTTAAAATGTTTTAAATGTGCAATGATTATTAATCTACTTCAATGCACATAGATGGATATACAAAGAAAATTGATGATTTGATGAGGGGGAGAAAAATAAGCAAATTGGGTAAAGATTTACTAGAATGAATTATCATTGGCTCATATTGATCATCGTACAAGGAATTGTGCACTAAAAGTTCAAAATGATAATTCAATTTCAGAGTTTAGTTAATCGAATGCTAGAAGCATTTACTGACCTAAAGAAAGTGACAAAGTCACATATCCCAACTGCAAATGCTCCTATATGAATTGTTATAAAGCACTCCTGAAGCGTTGCTGGTTCATCGGTTTTAAAAGATAAAAATCCTCAAAAGAGAAAAGGAGTAATAAAATATAGATGATCAAGTCGAGGATAAGTAAGAAAAGCTCCAGAAGAACCATCTCCTGAAGAGATGTTATCTCCAGAAGAGATATTACAAGAAGAGTGTATTGTGGTCTAAAAAAAGACCCAGGTACCTAATATATGTGAATATAATGAGATCTCAATAAATTATGAATGAAATCCGATGGGACTGAAAAATAAAGTCGACATTGATGATATTTATGTTTATAAGATAGCATATGCTGTAATGATGATAATGAGGATCATGAGTCATACTATATTAGTGTGTGCCAGAAGCACATGTTCCTGAAGAACATAAGGCGCTAGAATAAGTCCCTGAAGGACTCAAGATGCTAGGAGCATCAAATTCTCGAGAATAATTAATTAAGTGAATTCATATGTAGCATGAAGCATTTATCTTGCATGTGATATTATTATCTGAATAAATATGCACATGTATATTTATGATTTTACTTGAAAGATTTAGATCTTGCAGGTATACAATGAATACTTGATGATAGAAAGACAATGAAGCAATGTGGTCATCAGGGGGAGCAAGTTTGATGTAATCAAGAGGGGGAGACGATACACGCTGTACTCTTTTTCCCTTATCTAGGTTTTGTCCCACTGGGTTTTTCCTAGAAAGGTTTTTAATGAGGCAAAACTCAACAGTGTATCAATGAATGTTGTACTCTTTTCTTTGGCTAGGTTTTTATCCCACTGGGTTTTTCCTAGTTAAAGTTTTTAACGAGGCACATTCATAAATGGACATCCAAGGGGGAGTGTTATGAATATTCTTATTATATGGATGTCCATTGACCCATAATCTCCAAATACAAGATGACATGGTATATACGCATAGTAATCTACTATTTGCATCCTTCTATAAATAGAGGTCTCATGTAACTATTCATTACACTTGAATGAGAATTCAATTCATCTCTCTAGAATTTCTTCTGACTTCTCTCTAAAATTCCTTCAGTTTTATAACAACCCTAACGTTTATTGAGGGTTGCAGTTGTTTCTACCCTAGCATTGAGTTTTTTGATTATGTATCAACAAGATAGCTCCTGTTGTAATATTGGTAAATCAATCAATCAACATCAATATTCAATATTGTTATTAAAAACTTGTAATACTTATAGCTTGTTTAAATCCATTAATCATGAAATATAATTTATTATTAATAATTTCACACTTTCATTTTTTTATATTGCTTCATAATTCACTGATATAGTAATCAAGATTCACTAATTAGATAATTTTATTTCCTTCAAGCAGCATATCCCTTCAATTTTAGCAGTGTGATTTATTTCTCTTTGAATACATTACTTTCTCTATTTGATTTTTGTTCAGGTATAAGGAGATTTACAAAATATTTTTCTAATTTTATTATCATTGAATTATAATGGGTACTGATTTAGTTGTTAACTAGACTGATTTAGTTGTTAATGGATCAAGGGTGGACCTTCATTAGGACAAGCCCAAAAAAAAAATTGCCCTAAGTTTTTTATATAAATTGGAGTTTTTTTTATATATATTTAGCCCAAAATTATATATTTGCCTAAAAAATTTATACATTTGGCCACCCATATATATATATATATATATATATATATATATATATATATATATATATATATATATATATATATTAGTTAATGAGCATATATTTGGCCCCAAATATTTTTCCCAAGATCCACCACTGAATGGGGCGCTAATATTTTATTTATCAAAAATTCGAGAGAGATTAATGCTTGCTTAATGAGACCGATAACAGACATTGAGATTGAGGAGACAATATTTCAGCTGGGGGAAAATAAAGCTCCAGGACCGGATGGTTACTCAGCATTATTTTTTCAGTCATCATGGAAGGAAGTGAATAAGGAGGTATGTGAGATGGTAAAGGGCTTCTTTGCTAGTAGCTTTGGGTTAAAAGACATCAACCTCACCAATTTGATTCTTATTCCTAAGGTGGAGAAAGCTGAAGGGGTACACCAATATAGACCCAAAGGCTTATGCAATGTCACTTATAAAATCATAGCAAAGATCTTAACCAATAGATTGCAAGGACTAATGGATAGGATTATTTCTCGTAATCAAAGAGGCTTCATTTCAAGCCGTATGATACAAGATAACATCATTCTTACTCATGAGGCCTTCCACTATTTACAAGAAAACTGGGAAGAAATGGGAACTAGCCTTGAAAATAGACATGAATAAGGCATATTATCGTATCGAATGGGATTTTTTAAGGGTTGTGATGTTACAGATGGGTTTTTGTGAAGGATGGGTTGAGTGGATCATGGAGTGTATAACATCAGCAACCTTTAACTTGAAGATTGATGGGCATAGTGTGGACTCATTTCAGCCGGAACGAGGATTAAGACAGGGAGATCCATTATCTCCCTATATGTTTATTATAGCATCAGAAGTGCTTTCTCTCATGTTGCATTATCACGTTGGAAATAAGGATCTGTTGGAGATTAAATTAGCCCATAGAGTTCCTGTGCCGCATTGTTTTTTCGCTGATGATGCTATACTATTCCTGAAAGTTGATATGTTGTCTTGTAATGTGGTAAAGAAGATCCTGGAAGTTTATTGCAGAGCCTCGGGACAGTCAATTAATATTGAGAAGTCTAGTATATACTTTTCGGCTAATACTCCTTTGCACATTAAAGAATTGGTCTCTAACAGCTGGGGCATGCTTTTTACTGATCAGGCAGGGAAATACCTTGGGTTACCAACAATCTGGGGGAGATCCAAAGCAGTTGGCTTGGCTTTTGTACGCAATAAAATTGGCCTAAAGCTCCAAGGTTGACGTCAGAAATTATTGACATTTGCTGGTAGGGAGGTCCTAATAAAAGCAGTGGCTAATTCTATCCCCACCTACCCTATAGTTTGTTTTCTATTTCCTAAGAAAGCTTGTGTGGAAATAGATAGATTAATTTCTAATTTCTGGTGAGGGCAACAAGGTGAGGAGGGGGTTATTTATTGGAAAAGTTGGAAGAGGATGATAATAAGAAAGGGGGAAGGAGGTATGGGATTCAGGGATCTTCTTTGTTTCAACAAAACTCTGCTTGCAAAAACTGCATGGAGGCTCTTGACCCAACTGAATGGTCAATGGTGCAAAACCCTGAAGGGAATTTATTTTCCAAAAGAGAATTTTTTGAGCGCCAAAAAGGGAAGACATGCATCTTGGGCCTGGTCCTAGGGACGGATCTTCTCATATATGGCCCCCCCAAAAAAAATTATTCAAAAAATTTTTTGAAGTTGATTTTACTATCATGCTGATTTCAAAAACAAATTAGGGGGGACAGAGCTGATTTTTGAAGCTGATTACAAAAAAAAATTATTCAAAAATACTATCCTATTGATTTTACTAAGCAAGAGAAGATAATTTTGAAGTCTCAATTTCAACATTTTGTTATTGATGCTTCTAGTCATCCAGATTTGAAGAATCTATCACCTCTACCTAAATTATGTTGTGCTTTGATGAAAACGGGGAAATCTAAGGTGTATTACTTGATTGATCGATTGATTCACCTTTTATTAACTATTCCAATTTCAATAGCTACGTACCATAGAACGCTTGTTTTCAGCAATGAAAATAATCAAGACAAATTGCGTAACAAGATGGAAGATGATTTTACTGCAGATAATATGGTAATTCATATTGAAAGAAAAATAGCTAATACTATCACTACTGATTCAATTATTGATGATTTCAAGTCATTAAAAAAGCGAAGAGCATTACTCTAAGTGAAAGCAATTTTTAATTGTTTCACTTAGTATAGTGTTTTATTAATTTTGTATTATAAATTACATTGTTAACTTTTAATATTTTGATATATTATATAACAGGCAATCTTCTAGGATTTCATGATATCTTCTCATTTTGTAATTGATATGACATCCATACTAAAGACATGTATGTCATCTTATACATTAGAATTGTGAAAATATTTTTATTATAAATCTGAATATTTTTTTCTATTCTTATACATTTGATATTCTTTTCTTTTCTTATTTATATTCTTTTGTTTTTTAATACATTTAAAACTTTCCTTTTAAAAAAATTTCGGGGGCAGCCCTGAAACCCCCACCACTATTTGGCCCCCCACATATTTTTTCCAAGCTCCGTCCCTGCCTGATCCAGTTTGCTTGAAGGAAGAGATTTATTGATCAAAGAACTACTATGGAAGGTCGAGAATGGGAGATCAGTTTCCATTTGGCAAGATCAGTGGATACAGGGACTGAAAAATTATAAACTGAAGGCAAGAGAGGGAGTCTCAAAAGAAGATGTGAGCAAGGTAGAATCACTTATTGTTAACGGTAGATGGGATCTTAGTCCTATTCAGTCAAATTTGACCCCTATGGAGATGGAATTGATCCAAAACATCCCTATTCCTTCTAATGGGAGACCAAACCAAGTTATATGGCTAGCCAACAAAGATGGAAAATACACCGTAAGATCAAGATCAGGTTATGCAGTGGCAAAAAATAGCTATACAGTAGAGCGTATCAAAGATCCAAGTACATCCTTTACTGTTTCTAAAAATATATGGAAAGGTATTTGGAGGGTTATAGCACCTCCCAAAATACAACATTTTTTGTGGAGATTGGGAGCTAGGGCTGTAGCAATCCGGGAGACTTTATTCAAGAGGACATGCTCAGCAAATGCTATCTGTCCAGTGTGTCTGTCTGCAGATGAAACCCTGGAACACTTACTGTTTTTATGCCCCTGGACAAAACATGTATGGTTTGGAACCCCTTTAGGTTTGAGATTTAGCAAATGGTCAATGAGGAGATGTGAAGAATGGTTGTGTGACTTGTTGTATGGCAATGAACTCCTAGATGAATATGGTAAATCACTTTTTGCTACAACTTGCTAGTGGATATGGAAAAAACGTTGCAATTGGGTTTTCAGGGGTGAATTGATGGATGCTAATGAGGCAGTGTGTTTAGTGAATGGACAGGTGGAGGAATTTTGGAGAGCAAAGGAAAAAACTGTGATTTCAACGGAAAGAGTGTACAGAAGTGAACTGATTAGGAAGAGGAAATGGGAGGCTCCACTGGAAGGGATTATCAAAATAAATGTTGATCGTTCTTTTAAAGAATCTTCAAGTGCAACTGGTATAGGGGTGATTTGTAGGGACTGTAATGGCTCGTTTGTGGGAGGTATTGCTAAGATAGTTGAAGCTACTTCTCCATTGATGGTGGAGTGTTTGGCACTAAAAGAGGCCTTAATACACAGAGAACATTTTGCTAGTCACAGGGTGATAATTGAATCTAATTGTGAATACCTGATTAAGATACTGAGAAAAGAAAACACCACAGGAGGTGAATGGCAGTGTCAGGAAGTGCTGGAAGAGATCTCTAGTCTTTTAGAATCTTTGAAGGATATATCCTTGTCTTTGGTAGCAAGAGAAGATAATAAGGTTGCTGATGCATTAGCAACTGAGGCAGCAAGGAAGATGTACCAACCTTATTGGTTGGATTATACTCCATCTTCTTTAAGTAATCTGATAGTAAGAGACTCAGCAGCAGCGAACATTGACAGTGGACATAGAAATGAAACCCGGGATAGAGAAGGTATTGGCTGATTGTGTAGTCCTGGAAACTAAAGTAGCTGATAGACTTAGTATTCCTTATATAGCTGTTTTTTGAGTTGAATACTGGTTTTTTAGCTGATAGAAGTTAGTTACTAGTCTATAGAACATTATAATGCGTTAGATACTGATATAGCTTCTGATTGTTTTTTTGTTATAGCTTTAATAGTTGGTAAGATGTGGGTTAGCTTGTAATGATAGGCTTTTTCTGAGAGATTTGCTTTGGTTTCGGCTATTGGTGTTTGTAACTTTGATTTTGATATTAATAAAATTGACTTTTTGGGGGAAAAAGAAATCATACAAATTTAACAATGAAAAATATCAACATAAAATACACAAATTGCTGTCAGAACACATTATTACAAAATATTGTCAGATGAAATTCAAAGCATAATGCAATAACATCAAGAACTAAGTAAGGAAATCGCAATTACATTGTCAATGATAATGAAATGAGTCTGTATACAAGGTTCGACTTTACTATCATTTGGGTTTATTTATACTAGTCAGATTCTAGAAGAGCAAAGTAAAAACTACAATCGCCTTGCACAGTTCATCTGAGAGTTGACAAAACAATGTTCAAATTTCACTTTCCAAACCAAATCTAATTATTCACCTTTAAAGCTTCTAGATAAAGGATTCTGTGTAACATTTAGGAGAAACCAATTTCAGTACGCAAGTTAAGACTCAAAACATAATTTCTTTTGGTGATAATTAAAGGCGTAATTTACACCACACTTCTTCCATCAGGCATTACGTTGCCTTCTAGGCTTGCTTACGGATCTTACATAACCAAATTTCTCCAATTGGGATAACATAGAAAAACTTAATGCAGCTAATACAAATGATAGTGTTAGCTTCGTGTGAGATTTCTCTGAGTCATTAATCATGGATATTTTTAATAATTAAATAGAGGATGGCATGCATGATGTTGTTTCTATTGATACTAGTGAAGTGGAGGCATTTAATCACAGAACGGAAGCTTCTAGGCTTCTAGGCTTCTAGCCATGTGGGCCATATTAACATGTGATCAAGTTTATCATCTGGCTAGCATATATATGATCCAACTTTCGTAAAATGGTATTTTTATATTTTCTTGCAATTGAATTTAGTCCTTAATTTTGAATTCAACTTGTATCATGGACCCTTAGTTATATATGTCTATCTTCTGAAGGATATTTTATACCGAGTAGAGCATTGTGCCCTAAAGTCAGAGGCTCATTTGGGTCCCTACTTATTGGATTAAATCTCATCTCACTTTTGACAGCCATCCATCATGACTCCTCAAAACCGCACCTCATTACAGAAAAGTTTACAGGAAATAGTAGACATTTCTTCTAGACAATAAGAAAAGCAAATAAATCTGAAAATAAATCTTTACCTCATAGTCTCCAATGTCTAGCTCATCAAGCAGTTCAGTCAGAATTCTAACAACCTCAAAATCTGGACCCATTTTCTCAAACTGACCAGCAATATCAAAGTCACATTGACAGAATTTTCGGTATCTTCCTGTAGATGGGTTGTCCCTTCTGTAGACCTTGGCAATTTGGTATCTTTTGAAGAATGTTAAACCATTCATGGCTACATATCTAGCAAAACCGCAGAGAACAGAGCTCGCCACCCTGTCAAAAATGTCAAGGTTTGTCATGGAAAAATAGTTCACAATTGCTCAAACCATCTACTTTGTTTTCTCTCCTCCTCTTCTAAATTCTATACTATCCCTATCATCTTCTGCTTTCATTGCTTTCTATAAAATCGATAAAAAGACGTGGATCCTTCAAATAAAAAAGTGATAGAAAATCTCCAACCCATATCTCCAATAATCCTGACATATCAACAGCATCGCCTCTTTTATTCTGCAACCGGTCCTTAATTGATTGTCGAATCACACTGTTTCCTTTGCCTAAAACAACTTTCTTCTTCTTCTTCTCATTTTTCTTCTCCGATTTTGTGTTATCTCCATTTGCCCCGACAGCTTGAATCTTTTTAGTAAGTTCAAGAGGCTCAAGGGCCGCAAAAGCTGTTACAACTTCCCATGCCACAATGTTCCAAACTGTTTCCAAAAGCATTTTCAATTCATGAAAAGAATTACCAAGGTCCTTTGAGAGATACAGACCAAAAATCCTCCCACTTCCACTTCTAAACTTGAAACAGCGCTACACTTACCGCTTCCTCTGTCCCAACACCTGAATTCAACTCCACTTGCACTTTAGAATGCACCAATTTCACCACCTGCCTCATAGCTTCATGAACTACAGGAATTTTTTAAACAGATTCTATCCTAACCTTGCCCGCCAACTTGGACCCATTAAGCAGAACTTTCATGTCACTGCAGAGGGGACAACCCATCCACGGGAAGATACCGTTACTCTGGGCCTCTGTCTGCGGGAGCTCGGCTAGGTTTCCTGATTTGTAACAGGACTCAATTGTCTTCGCATTTTTCCCAACATTTTATAGTCTATTTTTTATAGAGGTTAAAGGTATACACATATATTTTGTCTTCTGAAGCACCTTTTTTAATGTAAAAGTGCCTATATAATTATAAAGTATATGCAAAATTCAATTGAGAACGTTTGTTTGATCGTTAAACTCATTCATTATCCTCTCTACATTCATCCTCCCTTGTTTCTGACTATTGAGGTTTATTTGCAAACAATGCACAACCTGTTATGGTGTGGAGGCTCCATGTCGGTCTTAGGAATTTTAATGATGAGGGGTGAAAATTTAAAAAATATATATATAAATAAAAGTGCTTTTTGGTTTTTTATATCTTCACGATATTATGTTGTTTTTCCTTCATTAAAAATATTGACTTGACAATGTGGCTTGAAACATTTTAAAAGATTTTCAAAGGCTTTTCACTAAAATCAGAGTTTGGAGAAAGTGACTTTGGTTTTTGGTTATGCAAAGCTAGAGATTGTATTATTGGACATGTTAACTTATTGAAGGAGAGATCTATTGTGGAGTTCAGGTATCTTTTTGGGAAATCCTGGTGGGATTGTTCCTGAAATTTTTTTGTTGGAGAGATTTATGTATTTCAAGCTATCCCCACCAAAGTCATCAGGTAAAGACCCATTCAGCAAATTAGAACACAGATCTAAAATTTGAAGAGAATAAATCCCACTTGGGACTTCACCAGAGTAATTATTTCTCAAAGAAACAAATGTAAGATTTTTCAGTCAAACGAGACATTTTGGGACAGACCCACCAAAGGTATTATCTGATAGGTTTAAAAGTTGAAGAGTTTTTAACTCCCTAATGGATTCAGATAACTCACTTAATATGACATTGTTGGGCTCAGAAGCGTTGAATATGTAATTGGGTACTGACCCATTAAGCAAATTGTTGGAAAGATCAAGCTTTTTATATGTTCAATCTTCGCAATCTTCGCAAGGTCTTCAGAAACTGAACCCAAAAGCTTGCTTATATATACATATTTTCTCTTTATTAAAAAAAAAATTAGGGGGGGGCGAGGGCCACCCCTAGCCCCCCTTGGGTCCGCCCCTGCTCCATACATCTTAAAGTACTCCATCGTGATTCTGCTCCTCCTCACTCTCTCCATTCTGCTTCTTCCTCTGCTTTTGGCTCCTCTCCCTCCCCCTTTCTCCCTCCTCCTCTTTCTCCCTGTCTTCATCTTGGTCCTTCTCTTGTTTTTAGCCCTCTCTTCTTCTAGAATCCTTAACATGTCCCTCCTCACTTCTTCTCACAAGCAAGGGATATAAGAATAATAAATTGGTTGAGTTGGAATCTGAGTTTTGTTTTGATTGATTTTGCAGATCAACTTCATTGTACACATGAGAGCTATTTTGTTGAATTTATAGTTATTTTCCTTCATATTTCATGTGTTTGTTTATTTGCTTTGCTGCGTATCGAGCCATTTATTGTGAAACCAAGAAACCTATGTTTTTTCCAGAAAGAAGAAGCAAGACACATAACGCACGAGTAAGAAGTCATGAAGTATAGTATCTGAAGAAGAGAGACTTAGATGGTAGGAAAAGAAGAAAAATACATCAGAGAAACTGAGGAACAGCTATGCATTTAGTTCTTGCAACATCAACCACATCTGAAATAGAGCAGTGACTCCTCCGTTCTTCTTCTCTACTTCGAATATGAAATTTTACTTTTATTTCATGGACTGAATTAGAGAATTAACCTTTTACTTGACAAGAGGGGTGGGTTAGATTTGGTAACTGAGACCAAGAAATAGAGTCCGCTTTTTCGTTCGATGGTGTTAAGCTTTTTTCCTCCAGATGCTTCTTCAACCTGCCAAGTCAGCATCCATGTTATTGGTCAAAAACTTTTTATTTAACAATCAACGTTTTCCAATCAACTTTGACACATATTTTATAACCACATAGTTACTTTTGCACATAAAAAAAACATTTGGGCATTTTTAAGGGCAAAATACATATATATTTTTACACCTTAACCTTTTTTTAGATGAAACATGTGGCAGTTTTTCATTTTCTCACTTTTATAACATATAATAAAAAGTGACAAAACATAAGTTTCCTAATATTAAAAATGGATTTAATATTTATGCTTTTAGTGCAGAAACATTTTTTTGTCAGGATGCACTTACTTATATATGAGTATGGTAGAAAAAATGTTTCTACAACAAAAGCAGAAATATTAAACCCATTAAAAATACAAGGATCACTTATTTTTTTAAAAAAATGGTCAAAATACATGATAGTTTTCCATATTTTCCATGGGTTATGAAATTATTGCTTATTTGATGTAACAAGATTTGATATGATTGTGGTTTTCCATATTTTTCGGGGCCAATTAAATTTGATTACTATTCAAGAACACTTACAAATATATAAACTAATAGTCATTGCCTATATTAATATAATAAGATTTGATCTGATTATAAGTAATTGAATTTTTTTTTGCCAAAAAGTGACTTTTTATTTTGCTCAAAAATTTTAGAAAGGGGTTGGGTTCACCCATAAACGAAAGGCAAGGCATTATGGCTTTGCTCCACAGGGTATAAAGACTAAGAGTACACATGTCTCCACCTCAACCTACATTTCCACAAGTTTATATCATCTATGATGTCTTCCCCAGCGCTTTGACCAATTTTAGGATCGAACCCTCTCCCTTTTAGTGAGAAAGTTCAACCCTTTTACCAGTTGAAGCAAAAAACGAGGGGTTACCAAAAAGTGACTTGATGCAATAGTTTAAGTCATTTGCACCAACTACCTTCTTTTCTTTTTCTATGTTTCATTTCATGCGTTACCCTTGTTCTGTTGTAGAATACATAAATGTCTAGTTCAGATGGACTAGTTAATTTATATTGGATCTTTATGTCTCTTTCCCAAGTATCTATGAATCAGATACCAATGAGAAGTTCAGATAAATGTGCAAACTGAATGGCTTTCACCTAAGGAGTGGGGTAAATGCACAATGACGACATAATTCTAAGAGTAGAGAGAGAGCGTATATACCTTTTAGGGTTTAGGTCATATTTATATGTTTACCTGAGCTTCTAAATTAACGGGCTTATACAAAAGTTATGCATTGATTATAGCTAAGATTCTAATTATAGCTAATCAGTTGAGATTTCCTTGATTTTGGGGTTGTTGAGATTACATATAAGCCTTCATCATGGGTTGTCACTTATTGGGCCGCCCTCATAAGGCCTGTTATTTAACTTCATAACAAACCCAATTCTAATAAGGACCATCCAAGATCATTGAGCCCAATTGGCAAGCCTCATGTCCCTTAAATGGTCCTAAAGGTATATTCTGCATTGGCATATTCTTAAACTCGTGTGAGATGGCAGCTCTTTTTAACATAGATATGGTGATTAATATACGACATATATTAGTATAATTGATCATATATTTGTCTAATTTTTCCTTATTTATGTTTATTGATGTTCCCTCAACAATAAATCAAAAAAGAGAGGAAATGAGAAAAGTAAGGAAGATGAATATGATGTTGTAGAAAATACATGTGATATTAATTAACTTAACTAAATTTATTAATCTAATCAAACTAAATAAATATGTCTAATATTAAAGACTGAATAAAGTATTATTTATCATTTTTTGAGCACCACTCAATTTTTACATGACAAATAAAACAAAATTCCCATATTGAAACCAATTTCTTGTTATGACACAGAACTTTGGCAAATTCTTAATGGCGGAATCAGGGTATATTTAAGTATGACAAAGAACTTTGACGAATAAGGACTGCTTTCATAGCCAAGCACTGCTCACTTCTATCATCTCCTGTGCCTTTTTAATTTTAATTTTTTGTCAAAAATATATTTCATGGCATCACTAAATAAGGCATGAAAACAAACCATCTTGTGAAACTGTCCCACATTTAATATAATGCTTAATAATTACAGCTAGCTTCACCATATACAAGCCAATTTAAACCAGTGATGATTGAGAAAGCATGATGAAAACCTTTATAATTCTATTCTACGATTAATTAGCATATATGTTATGGATATTCTTAAGGGGGAAAATGAGACGTAAGAATCAAAAAGAAAGTGCAAATTAAAATTCTTTTTTTTTCCCTCTACAATTATGTGTCTCCCTCCCTATCCATATTCCTCTCTAATCTTCTGCTCACATAATATACAAGCAGTTTGAATTTAGTAGTAATATATGGAAAAAAAATGAAACGAAAAATATCTATTATTTGCATGAGCTCGATCTATCGCCAACTTGATCTATCTGATCACTCATACAACTTCAGTTAGAGTTAGAAATAAATTGTATTTCTGTATTTTGTATATTCACATTCTTTAATGTATTGCTCTTTAGGATAATGTTGTGTCCTTATAAGGACACTTGTCATTGTATCATTGGTTGTCTTTCTTTGAATCTTGGCATAGGAGATTAGGACATCCTAGCAAAGTTGTTTTACAGCAAGTTTTAGTGGATTGTAATTTGCCTCTTCCATCTAATGAGAAATTCCAGTTTTGTGATTCATGTCAATTGGGCAAATCCCATCGTCTTTCATTTTCTCCAAGTCATTCTCGAGCATCATGTGTTCTAGATTTGATTCATACAGACTTATGGGGACCTTCCCCAATAAAATCTGTCAATGGCTATAGATTTTACATAAGTTTTCTCGATGACTATAGCTGTTACACTTGGATTTATCCATTAAAAACTAAAGGAGATGCTCTAGCTGCCTTTAAAGTCTTTAAGAACATGGCTGAGAATATCTTTGAAAAGAAAATTAAAATCCTTCATAGTGATTGGGGTGGTGAGTTTAGAAGCTTTTAGAGTTTTCTTGATGATCACGGCATTGTTTTTCGACACTCTTGCCCTCATACATCAGCACAAAATGGTCAAGTTGAAAGAAAACACCGTCATATTGTTGAGATAGGTTTGACACTTTTGGCACATGCCTCTATGCCAACTATTTATTGGTTGGATGCCTTTTCAACTGTTGTTCACTTGATAAACAGATTACCTACAGCTGTTTTAGAGCATATTTCTCCTTTTCAAGTTCTTTACCATAAGAAGCCAAACTATAAGAATTTCAAAATTTTTGGATGTGCTTGTTTTCCTTGTCTTCGTCCCTACAATCAGAATAAGTTGCAATATCATAGCACTAAATGTGTATTTCTGGGCTATAGTGGGTCTCATAAAGGTTTCAAGTGCTTAAGCTCAACTGGTTGGATTTACATTTCAAGACATGTTGTTTTCAATGAGGTTGATTATCCTTTCATTAACAGTTTTTTGTGTTTTCAGAAGCAATCAGTTGATGGAATTGTCAATTTTTCCAGCATTTCTCCCTTCCTTGGTGAAGATTTTACCCCTCCCTCATCTGTTCCTAGGCTTCCTTGCCATACTCCTCTGCCCTCGGTTCCCAACCCAGCTATCTCTCCCTCTCAACCATCCTCTATATATCCCTCATCTCCCTCTTTGTGTCCTGCCTCACCTGTTCCATCGTCTCCTCTTCTCGATATCTCTTCCCCTGTCTCTACACCAGCTATTTCCCCTTCTCGGCCTTCACCTTTCACTCACCTCTCTTCTACTTCAACATCTATATCAGTTCCTTCCACTTCGGTCTTCCCTGCATGTTCACCCTCTTCTCCTTCTTTACCATCTGCAGCTCCTATCACTCAGCTACCCACTACTCTTCCTTCTCATCCCATGATCACCCAAAGCAAACAAGGCATTTCTAAACCTAAATTTCCATATGTTGGTCTAACAATCTCACCTGATTTTGTTCCCAAATCAGCCAACCAAGCTCTGAATCTACCTCTTTGGAAACAAGCTATGTTAGAAGAATTTTTGGCTTTTCAAAGGAACAAAACCTGGACCCTTGTTCCTAGACTCAAGACTTACAATGTTATTGACAGTAAATGGATTTTTAAATCCAAGTTTCATTCTGATGGAACCTTAGCAAAGCGTAAGGCCCGGCTTGTCGCCAAGGGCTTTTAACAAAGTGAAGGTATTGATTTTCATAAGACTTTTAGTCCGGTAATTAAAGCTTCTTCCATTAGAATTGTCTTGACTCTAGCTGTGTTTTTCAAGTGGGAGATAAAGCAATTAGACATAAACAATGCTTTCCTTAATGGCTTCCTATCTGCACCTGTTTTTATGAAGCAACCAGAAGGTTTTATTGATCCCTCTAAACCTGATTATGTGTGCAAATTATCTAAGGCTCTATATGGTTTGAAACAAGCCCCTAAGGCATGGTTTGATCGATTACGTACTGTTTTGCTTGACTGGGGATTCACTAATTCCAGAAGTGATATATCTCTGTTTGTCTATTCTGATGCAACTCAGATTTTGTTGATTCTAATTTATGTGGATGATATTTTTGTGACTAGTAGCAACCCTCATAGTCTCAACCGTTTTGCTGCCAAGTTGCACTCTATTTTCTCTTTGAAGGATCTTGGTCCCCTACACTATTTTCTTGGGATAGAGGCACATAAAGACAACACTGGACTGTACTTGACACAAGGGAAATACATCTGTGATTTACTTGACAGATTTCATATGACAAATGCCTCCCCTTGTCATACTCCTATGGCTGCTCACAACTCATTATCGGCACATACAGGTGAATTACTTTCCAACCCTACTGAATACAGAAGTGCAATAGGTGCTCTTCAATATTTATGTACAACTAGACCAGACATAAGTTTTAGTGCTGGTAAGTTGAGCCAATTCTTGCAACAGCCTACTACTGAGCATTGGAAAGCAATGAAGAGAGTACTTAGATACTTGCGAGGTACAATTCACTATGGCATTCATGTGAAACCAACAAACATCCTCACTATTTCTACATACTCAGATGCAGATTGGGCTGCATGTCCGGATGACAGAAGGTCTGTTGGGGGATATTGCGTCTTCTTAAGTAACACTCTTGTTACTTGGTCATCCAAAAAGCAATCTGTTGTCTCTCGATCTAGTTGTGAATCAGAATATCGATCTTTATCAAATACTGCATCTGAACTTAGCTGGATTAAGTCTTTACTATCTGAACTTGGTCTGAAACTGAAGCAACTTCCTATTATATGGTGTGATAACACCAGTGCCGCTGCTCTTGCATCCAACCCAGTGCATCATGCAAGAACGAAGCACATTGAAATTGATGTGCATTTTGTGAGAGACCAAGTGCTGTAAAAAACGTTGAATGTTTCCTATGTACCAACAGAATTCCAAATTGCTGATTGTTTAACCAAGCCTTTACATAGATCACGATTTTGTTTCCTTAGAGACAAGTTGGGAGTCAATGTTGCTCCATCAAAAAGGCATCAACAAGAACTTACTCTAATCAAAAGCAAGAGGAAGAAGAAGCAGGTTCAAAGTAAAGGAGAGAGTTAGAAATAAATTGTATTTCTGTATTTTGTATATTCACATTCTTTAATGTATTGCTCTCTAGGATAATGTTGTGTCCTTATAAGGACACTTGTCATTGTATCATTGGTTGTACTTTTCTATATAAAGAATTATGGAGGCTCAAGCTAGACTCTGAGCTTGACCTAATTTTCGTATTTTCCTATCTGTTAGAATCAGAGAGACCAGGTATGTCCTCCATTTGTTGCTGCGAGGGAATTAGCCTGTCAACCAATATATCCAAGGCTTCTTTCATCCACCAATGCTGACAAACTTCTTTGGCTTCACCAACACTCATCTGCACACAGAAATTATCAAGAATAACATTTTAGTACAGTAGGACCATTATTGTGATCAGAACTGCAAATTGAGCTAAGCATAGTCAGAAAAGAAATCATTAATGAGATCCTAAGCTTACCCATAATCTTCTTCGGACATGTTTCTCAGGCCACAGATCAAGTTGCTCCTTCACAAACAGTGGGAACATGTGACCTTCATAGTACGTGCCATGTCTCTTACTAATGAATCTCCATTCACCCAACTGAGCCTGCCACAGTATATATATCAAAACCACACTTCAGTTCATTTTCTCTTCACATATCTTAAAATTTTTGCGAAATATGTTCTAAAATCGAGAATGTTGTTACTATACCTCGACGATTCCGACGACTCCAGCTTCTTCAAGGGATTCTCTACAGGCTGCCTCTTCAACAGATTCATCCAGTTCCCAGCCTCCCTGAGAAAAAGAAAGTCACAGTATATATTAATGTCTTAATTATATTTGCACATCGATATGATCAATTAATATACTAATCTATTGATCCACAAGAAGCACCAGGTAGGTCATAGTATTATTCTGGTTTCTTGAACTATGTGGGTGATCGATCAATGCAAAAGTACCTTTGGGAACATGAGCTTCTGACATTTCTGTGAACTAACGACAAGCACTTCCAACTCATTCCTCATATTTCCATTCACGTCTTCTTTATATCAGTAAGGTATGCACCTGCACAATTTGACATTTCGGTTGTATATAAAAATATGAGAGTGATTAAATGAAACAACCCCCTAAGAATAATCATCAATGGAATATGGAAACTGATGATAGATGAACATAAATCCCTTTTTCAAATTTCCATTCAGTCAAGATGATAATAATGAAAATGACCACCCCAATTTAACGCCACCATCTCCACAGAAACCCACGTGAAAAATGCAGCCGCATACAGACAAACACTCGTTAATCAGACATATATCAAATCAAATAAAAAAAATTGAATGATCTGATCTGGTATACAACCTAGATCTATCAGTTTCAGAGAAGCAAGAAGAGATAGCAAATACTATTGTTTATCAGATCGAATTTATCTCTCAAAGCCTTAATTTCTTATATGTATATAACTCACCCCACAACTTGGCGGAATCCCATGTTATTGTATCTCTGCAGCTCCCTTCCTGAGCGAGACACCAAGCAAACCATGTTTCGGTGGAAAGAAGTTGTTCGATTCTTTACGATCAGAGAGAGAAATCAATGAAATTTGAAGCCAGTAATAAACACAAGAACCTAGAGAGATGAGATAAAAAGACAAGATATATAACTAAGACGAGGAAGCGTGGGATTATAGTGATATTTAAAGGATGATCTATTATATTGATGGTGAGAGATTTTGCAGGAGAGGGAAATTAAAAGAACGAATGACATTAGGAATCTTCGGTATTCTTTTCATAAGTTGAGACAATTACCTTAGGAATCTTGGTAGTCTTCTGCTTTCATTGCTTTCCATAATCCTTTGTTTTAGATAAAAAGACATCAAATTCAGGATCCTTCAAATCAAAAAATGATAGAAAATCTCCAACCGATATCTCCTATAAACCCGACAGCATCGCCTCCTGATAGAATCACACTGTTTCCTTTGCCTAAAACAACCTTCTTCTTCTTCTCATTTTTCTTCTCCGTTTTTTTTTATGTTATCTCCATTTGCCCCAACAGCTTGAATCTTTTCAGTAAGTTCAACAGGCTCAAGTGGCGCAAAATCTGTTACAACTTCCCATGCCACAATGTTCCAAACTGTTTCCAAAAGCATTTTCACTCCAGGTAAAAACTTACCAAAATCCTTTGAGAGATACATATCAAAAGCTCTCCCACTTCCACTGTCTAAACTAGAATCAGCGGGGCATTTCTTTGCAAATATTCCTTCGAGACTTACCTCAGCTCATTGCTAGCCATGGAAGCTAGATTAGTTTTCACAAGGGCCAAGCTACACTCACCTAGGTCTCTTAGCGCTGCTGCCAATTTCAACAGCACTATAAGTACCTCTTCCTCTGTCCCAACACCCGAATTCAACTCCACTAGCATTTTAGAAAGCACCAGTTTAACCTGCTCCCTCATAGTTGCGTGAAATACAGGAATTTTCGAAACATATTCTATCTTAACCTTGCCCACCAACTTGGAACCATCAAGCGGAACTTTCATGTCACTGCAGACACCAACTTTCTCTTTGGAAGCACGCCCGTCCCCAGAATCCATCAAATCGAATGCGGTTACAACAGCCTTCGATGCCTCACACGATAAAGCAGCAGAAAAATCCGCAAGGGCAGACAACGCCACAGATTGGGGATCCAAAACTGAGCAAACCCCAAGCGGATTTTTTAGACTTGGGGTTTGCGCAATCTTGGATCACCAATCTGAGGACGAGATTGAGGTTGGCGCAATTTTGGATCACTTAATTAGGTAAGAACTCTCCGGCACAGACATCTCGTCCTCAGTCTCATCGACTTTCTCGAATTTCAAATTTTGAGACTTCGAATTCAAGGCCTCAGCAATGAGTTCAGGAAGAAGAGCACGTATGCCGCGGGCATTAGAGAGGAGGATCTTATTAAGGAGCACAACGAGAATGGCCCTTTGATCCTCTAGGGTGAGAAATTCATTGAAGATAAGCTGGCGCGCGCAGGAAACCGGCGGGAGGCGCTGACCGAAGGAAAACCGAACGAGAGCAGAAGAATCAATGCGCAACTGAGCACGGCCACTGGCAGCAGCATAGAGAGAAGAGGAAGAGAGTGACGAACCCTTGCCACCAAGCGTTAAAACAGAGATCTCAGTCCTCTCCGCCATAGCTGAAGCCGCTCACTCCGACGACGAAGAGTGCGAAACGAAATGAGGCTTTTAACATCACCGTTACTCTGTGCCTCTATCTGCGGGAGCTCGGCTGGGGTTTTCTGATTCCTAACCATACAAATTCAAGGAAAATAAATATTCTTCTTATTAATAATATTTTGATAAAAATTCTCTCTCCTCCCTCATTAGTCATTACTTTCCTTCAAAACAAACACATTAAACTCAAAACACCAGGTCAGATGACAGCTCTTGTTTACATTGATATAATCTCTCCGGTGATTAAAATATTAAAAGTTGAACTTAGTCTTAAATATAAGATATACTTCTTCCGATCCTAATTATAGAACATATTTACCTATTTTTGAAGATTAATTATATTACATAGTTAAATTAGTTAATTATATTTGTTTTCCTAAAATGCCCTTATTTAAAATTTAAAATGACATCTAGTTACTCTAATTCTTTATTTTTTGTTAGACCTCTCCTACTTCAGGCACTATTTCTCTGAGCATTCACACAATCTGATGCCGTCGATTTCTCTCAACAACTTCTAGTCTACTCTTGGAGGTTGAAGGTGCAATTTAATAATGATGTCATTATTAAATATGACAAAAATTTCTCAAAATTATGTTATTAAAAAAATAAAAAAAGTAGAATTGAGGTGTATGTGGCATTAATGAGTTACAAGCATTACTTACCTTATAGAATATATATATGTGCATTATTAAATTAGTATTGTGTTTAAATATTAATAAGAAATTATCAATAGGGTTATTTTGGGAAGAAATTGACAAAAGTTAGAACTTTATCCTATAATTAGGAACAAAATCAACTATCAAATGTTGTCCTACAGTAAGGACTCGAGAGAGTAATTTTAATATTTGTCTACTTTTTCTTAATTTACCTTTATTGATGCTCCCTCAACAATAATCAAATGGGATGGGGAATGAGGAAAATAAGAAAGATAACTAGAATATTTTAGAAAATACATGTCATATTAACTAACTTCCTTAATATAATCAAATTAGATAAACATATTTTGTCACTCTCGGCCCTTTTTTACTTGTACAGAAGCATTAATATTCTTCATGATATATTTGGTTTAGGGGGGGGAGATGGGAGGGGAGGGAAGGAGACTAATCTTTTGGGCTAACCTCTCACCCCCTCCCTTCAAACAAAACACACCTTAAGAGTCATCATCATAGCTATTAGAGTGTTACTTCATTCAATCTACTCATTTCTCTTGCACAACTTCATGCACTCTCCTTTTGTGCGCTCACATGCCTGTGTAGTTAGTTGAGGGATTGTGAGATTCAGGATAATATCAATAGTAAATACTACTAACAATGCATGTAAGATGAGTACTAGCGTAAGATATGCTTACCTTACATAGGCTTATGTTCATATGATGACATTTTTGCATGCTTAATATTTTGTGCAACATACATATCGCCATATTATAAAAAGAAACATAGCTTCATTTATTCATACATGCTTCATATAATTCAGCAAAGTAATACCACAAATCAATACATAACATACACATCAAACACATGTAAGTTTACTACTTTGTGGACTAATGTCCTTCCTCAATTTCCTCTTCTTCCAACCACCGAAATTAGTTAAAGCATCTTTCATTCTTTTCTTCTTCTTCTTCTTCTTCTTTTTTTTTAATTTCTTGACTTCTCATGACCCTAAACATATAATCATATCATGAGAGTCATGGAAAATGAATGCTTGATGAGGCTACCTTAGCCTCATAGGCTTACTTTCACTCTTGGAATTTACACTTATTACATTTGACTCTTTCTTTCTTAAATTTGCATAGTAGCTAAAAGCTTCCAATATTTTATCCAAATTTTGAAAAATCATAATTAGTTCTATAGAATTCTAATTGGAGTGACTCAAATTCCTATTCAAAGTTATTTTGAATATATTTTAAAGATAAAATATTACCCAGAGCCAATTCTTACGGCAGAATTCCAAAACTATGTTTAAAGCCTCACTGCCGCAAAATTCATTTTAGATTTAGTGCTTAATTTTAAAAATTCATAATTCTTAATATATTAGTTCAAATGGCACAAATGACCTATCCAATTAAATATTCATAAGTCTATTTTTAGGGGAAAATGTCTTCCACTAGAAAATACACGCACACTGTTCCAGAATTATCAATCAATCCTCTTTGGTCCATAAAACGTTACAGATTCAATACCGAAATTCAAAAATTAGTAACTTATAATATACTAACCCACTTACGTACCTAATATTATATATCATTTTAAAGCTTATCATATCTACTTGAAATTCAAAAATTAGTAACTTATAATATACTAACCCACTTACGTACCTAATATTATATATCATTTTAAAGCTTATCATATCTACTTGAAATCTGGAAAGTTTCATAACTATTGGAATTCGTTTAATTGGTCAAGACCTTGCACAAAATTGAAACTAAAATCTGGAAAACTGAATCTCAATAGTTTGCCTGTCTACCTTTGAAAAATTATAACTTAAATTCTAGACCTTTGATTAATATGATCTAGCACTCGTTTTAAATCTTAGAAGGTGTACTATCTCTTGACCAACTTTCAAAAAAAAATCAAACTCCAACACCTGAAATCGACATGCACAGAACGCTCTATTTTTCTATCAAGAAACAGAGATAAAAGGAAGAACATGAACCTCAAACCATGGCCTATAATGCAAAAAACTGACACCTTAAACCCATATGTTCTTGCTCTGTTTCAGTACATCACATGCAAAGCCAAGGATCCTCAAATACTGCCTCAAAACCGACATACAATGACACTTTATGACAGAACATGATTACAAAAGCTTTTCACCAACTTCTCTCAACTTCCAGCACCCATTTGACCTTATAAAACAACACTAATCTGCTGAAAATGAAGATGGGAGAGGGATTAAGAGACTCCCTTAAGTCAGAATCTATGCGTGTGGATTTTGGTGCCTCCTTCAAGCTCTTCTTCTTCTCTATCGCTCTCACTCTCTTGGGCTCTCTCTCACTCTTTCCTTGTGTTTTTTATTTCGGACTCCCTCTTTTCTATGCGTTTTGGCTGAGTGAAATGGAGAATGGAAGGAGTGTGGTGCGAGTATAAGTGTCGAGTGTGTAGGTGGTGTGAGTTTGAGTAGAGCGTATGTGTGGGTCCGTAACTTGGAGTGAGAGAGAGGGTGAGTAGCATTTGCTGTCAAAATGAAATGGAAAGGAGGGTGTATGTGTAGCATCCATGTAGAGAGAGTGAGGTGTTGTGGAGCCCACTCATAAAACAACCCATTCAGCTTCTTTGATCCTTAATAACTTAGTCTTTTGCACATTAAATTAATTGCAAACATTTGGTAGGTATTGAAAATTAATCATTAATCCCATATACAGATTTTTCTTCTTCAATTTCAATTAGCTTCTCTAGGCCTTAAAATATTGACTCCAAAATTTCTAGATAAAAAATTATCCTCTAACTATTTTTCATTGAATTTTTAGGAAAATAGGCCTTAATTTTCAAATAATAGCTTTAAAAACTATTTAGACCCAATTCTTCATAATTAATCCTTGATAATATTTCTATATTCTCAAAACAATCTTTCATAATTTTTCACCAATTTTTCAAAGTCTAAAATAATTTTAATAATTATCTTTAAAAAAAATTATGATAAGCTTAAGACTTTAAACTCTTTCTGATTTAGCGGCCTATTTATCTCAGTCTTATCCTAAATCTTCAAGTTCCAAAATTTAAGATGATACATATTCTATATGAAGGACTGGATGGGGGAGTATTATTTATCAGTTTTGGAGTACCATACTATTCTTACATGAAAAGTAAAACAAAATTCTCATATTGAAAACAATTTATTGTTATGACAAATTATGACTGCTTTCAAAGTCAAGCACTGCTCTCCTGGGAGCACTTTTATCATCTCTGTGCCTCATTAATTTTAATTTTATGTAAATTATATTTCATAACATTATTAAATAGGGCATCAAAAGAAACCATCTTGTGAAATTGGGGTGCGGCTACTCTCCTTGATAAAAAGCTCCGCTGCACCCCTTTTACACTCAGATTCATTTTTTCTTTTTGTTATGTTACATTTTTTTTAATGCCAACTTTTGTACTAAAAAGGGTGCAACGGACCCTTCTTATCAAGGAGGGTAGCCGCACCCGTGAAATTGACCCACATATAATACTTATTAATTATAGCTAACTTCACCTTGATTAGTAATTATATTGTGGCACATAAGGACAAATGATGATCAAATATATACAAGCCAATCTAAACCAGTGATGATTGAGAAGCATGATGTAAACCTTTATAATTCTATTAATTAGCATACACGTTATATGGATATTTTAATGGGGGAAAATGTGATGTAAGAATAAAAAAGAAAGTATAAATTAAATTTCTTTCTCTCTCTACAATTCTGTGTGTGTCTCCCTCCCTAACCACATTCCTCTCTAATCTTCTGCTCTCATAATATACAAGCAGTTTGAATGTAGTAGTAATATATATTGAACATTATTTTCTATTCACCAGAAAAAAAAAATGAAACGAAAATTTATTATTATTTGCATGAGCTCGATCTATCGCGCGCCAACTTGATCTATCCGATCACTCATATAATTTTAGTTAGAATCAGAGAGATCAGCTATGTCCTCCATTTGTTGCTGCGAGGGAATTAGCCTGTCAACCAATATATTCAAGGCTTCTTTCATCCACCAATGCTGACAAACTTCTTTGGCTTCACCAACACTCATCTGCTCACAGAAATTATCAAGAATAACATTTTAGTACAGTAGCTAGGACATTATTATATTGTGATCAGAACTGCAAATTGAGCTAAGCATATATAGTCAGAAAAGGAATCATTAATGAGATCCTAAGCTTACCCATAATCTTCTTCGGACATGTTTCTCAGGCCACGGATCAAGTTGCTCCTTCACAAACAGTGGGAACATGTGACCTTCATAGTACGTGCCATGTCTCTTACTAATGAATCTCCATTCACCCAACTGAGCCTGCCACAGTATATATATCAAAACCACACTTCAGTTCATTTTCTCTTCACATATCTTAAAATTTTTGCGAAATATGTTCTAAAATCGAGAATGTTGTTACTATACCTCGACGATTCCGACGACTCCAGCTTCTTCAAGGGATTCTCTACAGGCTGCCTCTTCAACAGATTCATCCAGTTCCCAGCCTCCCTGAGAAAAAGAAAGTCACAGTATATATTAATGTCTTAATTATATTTGCACATCGATATGATCAATTAATATACTAATCTATTGATCCACAAGAAGCACCAGGTAGGTCATAGTATTATTCTGGTTTCTTGAACTATGTGGGTGATCGATCAATGCAAAAGTACCTTTGGGAACATAAGCTTCTGACATTTCTGTGAACTAACGACAAGCACTTCCAACTCATTCCTCATATTTCCATTCACGTCTTCTTTATATCTGTAAGGTATGCACCTGCACAATTTGACATTTCGGTTGTATATAAAAATATGAGAGTGATTAAATGAAACAACCCCCTAAGAATAATCATCAATGGAATATGGAAACTGATGATAGATGAACATAAATCCCTTTTTCAAATTTCCATTCAGTCATGATGATAATAATGAAAATGACCACCCCAATTTAACGCCACCATCTCCACAGAAACCCACGTGAAAAATGCAGCCGCATACAGACAAAACACTCGTTAATCAGACATATATCAAATCAAATAAAAAAAAATTGAATGATCTGATCTGGTATACAACCTAGATCTATCAGTTTCAGAGAAGCAAGAAGAGATAGCAAATACTATTGTTTATCAGACCGAATTTATCTCTCAAAGCCTTAATTTCTTATATGTATACAACTCACCCCACAACTTGGCGGAATCCCATGTTATTGTATCTCTGCAGCTCCCTTCCTGAGCGAGACACCAAGCAAACCATGTTTCGGTGGAAAGAAGTTGTTCGATTCTTTACGATCAGAGAGAGAAATCAATGAAATTTGAAGCCAGTAATAAACACAAGAACCCAGGGAGAGAGATGAGATAAAAAGACAAGAAGATATATAACTGAAGACGAGGGGGCGTGGGGGTTATAGTGATATTTATAGGATGATCTATTATATTGATGACGTGAGATTTTGCAGGAGAGGGAAATTAAAAGAACGAATGAAATGAGACTACTGGACATGAGAGAGTGTGCTTTATAAGGGAACTATATATAGAGAAAAAGGCCACTTTGATTTGATGAGGACAAAGCTAGTGCGTGTCTATGTTCCTGTGTGTTAGTGCTGAGAAACAACATAATGAGTACTGTATTTAATAAAATAATATATAGAAACGCGTTAGTTGCCTATTTCCTGGACTGGTCCGTCAAACAAAACCGAATATTATTACTTACACATAATTAATTAAGATTAGTATCGACGCTACTTCATTCTCTAGTCGCTTCCCTCATTTATTAATACCACGTGCTCATAACTCATAGGCCATACCTCCTCCTTCGGCTGGCATATGTGGAATTTATTCTACTGCTGCGCGTGACTTCTTTATTTATTTTATATATATAAACAATGACTTCTTTTTCTTTTTCCTGACAAGCTCATTTTGTTTATTTGAGTAATTTTTCGTGTGAAAATAAGCTCTACAGTTACAAATATAACAGGATATATATGTAGAATGATGAGCTGTACGTTTCTTCCCAATTCTGAAACAGTATATTTATATGTCAAAACTGTGTATTGATACAAATTAAAGCCAAAAAAAATAAAACTGCTTTATTAATGAAGAGTCTAATGGATAATTTGGGTATTTAGTATGTATATGATTTTTATTATTCTTATTTGGTTGTTTGCTTAACAGAGAGTCTAAGTTAGTGTACGTACACGGATTGGTATTTGGTTGGTTGAGGATGCACGAGTTCACTTGCGATGCATGGTGTAACTCGTAAAGACAGGTTTTGACTTTCCACGTAAGCGCGTGCAAGTTGCTTCCTAATTAACCTCTCTTGGTCACTTTGTGTATAACACGTAATAATGTTATAGCTGTAGATTTTATTATATTTAATATTATAATATTAAATCTCACCTATTAAACTATTATCCATTAAGTGATGAAGAGAAAGTGGAGGAAGAATTGTTAGCTAGTAAAGTACGTTTTACTTTTTAACATTAAATTGGAATTTATCAAATATTTAAAAAATGAAACACGATGATGTTTTCATATAAAAATCCCACGGGTGGTGTTCTGCTGATTCCACTTTATTAATTTCTCTGTTGTGCAGATGGGGTAGATAAAACGTCAAATAATTCACTCTCTTTTGGATTATAATATTGTCATCGTCATGCCGGGCTCATATATATATATATATATATATATAGATGAATCACTCACTTTAATAAAATAAAAAAAACTGCAAAATGGGTGCGTTTTTTTTTGGAACAATCTGTGTCTTAAATTAAGAATGAGACGGTGGAGTAATGATAGTTTTGTGTTTGTTTTACCTAATAAAGTAAAATATATGTACTCTCTCTGAATTTCCTTATACGGAAAGTTTTGGCAATTCTCTATATGGATTAGGGTTTTGTTTGAGTGAGATAAGGTAAGCGTGTTGTCCCTGTGAAATTGTTAAGAAGGGACACTTTAATTTATAAATATAATGACAAGGAAAAGTTTGCTTCTTGCCAACAAATAAAAAAACCATGGTGGGTCATGAGACATATCATCATATTGTAAGTGGTAACCTTACAATTTTAGAATATCATCACCAGGCCGCTAAAATCTTATTTGGTTGTTGGATAAGATAGAATAATATGGAGTGGAACGCGGGGTTATAGATAATGACTAGGCGATGATGACCACAAATGGTATTTTTTAGGAAATAAAAAGGCCATAAATAAAAAATATTTTAAAATAAAGGGAAATATTATACGAAAAAAAAAAAGGAATGATCGGTACAGAATTGGAGAGCAAAAAAGAGTAATTCTCATTTATTTATAAGGGGTGCCAAATACAGAAAAGACCCAAGTTTTTTCTGGTATAAATTCATTAAAATGTTAACAATTATATTAGTCACATTAACAATTATATCAGTCTCGTTAACTACTAAAGTTTTAGTGAATTTATATCAGAAAATGCCCTAGAGCCTTTTCTAATATTTTCATAATCTTAGGGCCTTTTTTAATTTTTTTCTCTTAAAAAAATAGCTATATGGATTTTCCCAAAAATAAATGAGCGAGAATAGAGTCAGACTTCTTATACTAAAAAAAAGAGAGTCATATTTCTAAATTTAAGGCATTTTTTTCTTCCTATGTCAAGGTCCACGCATGAATTCTTGTTATATGGGGGCTGCTGCACGTTCCTGGTCGGCAAAAACGTTTTCTTCTTCATCCACCAAAAATCACATTCTTCCTAATTAAATAACCATAAACCCATCCCATGATATTTATTTAATATCATGGTATGCATTTTTTAATAAATTAAATAAAAGAGCTTGATTATTTCACAAAAAGAAAAATAAATAAATTGATTATTTTTATCTGGATACCTCTTTGCCCTGTTCACTCTTGGGATCAATGGCATTTGCTTTAACAACGTCACCGTGTATATATCACACAGTATGATTTTCACCTTTTTTACACCGTGTTAAACTATTTGAATAGTTTAACACCAAATATTACACAACTCAAAACTTCATAGACCACAAGCGAACAATGTGAATAAGTTAAAATAAATAGAGAAACGGTAGTTAAGTCAACTATTCAACATTTTATTTGAAATGTCAACAATTTAATACTTCCTATGATCCTTAATATTAGTATAAAATATATTTAGGAAGTTAATTTTGATCTTAAATATAAGACATATTTATCATATTTTTTAATTTAACCTAATTAATGATTTTTCAATAATGATTGAGGAGAAAGAGAATGAAAGAATTAGAATATATGACTAGAGTATTTTAAAAAATATATATCATACTAACTAATAATTTTTTAATCAAATCAAATTAGTTAAACATATTTAATAATGGAAAAAAGGCCTTAGCGGGTCGTCTCTAACTGGCCTATATTGGGCCAGCACAGGTCAATCTGACTTAAAACATACCAATAATCATCTAGCGGATTATTGATCACAAATCACAAATCACCAAAAGGGCTGGTAACAATATGATAAGTGTCCAGGCCCATAAAACAAGATATCAAACTATTACAAAGCCTCTCCCCTGAGAAGGCAACATTTCTTATCGCGCACTAGGTTATAGTTCGAGTAGAAGAATTTTTGCTTCACCTTATTCCTTTTCATTTTTTTCCCTCAACTTTTAATAATCTTCTCGAAATCTTATTTCTAAAATCTCTTACTCTCTTTATCCCTTAGACCTTTCTACTTTTTCTCCCAAAATATATTTTCCCACATCTTTTTTATCCTGTCTCTTATACCAATTGTAACATCTCATTTCTTTTTTTCTTCAATTTTTAATAATTTTTCTAAAAAAAATCTTATTTTTGAAGTTCCTGACTCTCCTTTATCCATTAGAACTTTCTCCTTTAATTTTTCTCCCCAAAATATATTTTCCCATATCTTTTTTATTTAAAAGACAACATTGTGGCAACATTTATGAATCTTTGATGTCATCTCAATTCACATTGACCCAAACCTGGTTCTGATACCAATTGTAACATCTCATTCCCTTTTTTCCTTCAATTTTTAATATTTTTTCTCAAAATCTTATTTCTGAAGTTCCTGACGCTCCTTTATTCATTAGAACTTTCTTCCTTTTTCTCTCCTAAATATATTTTCCTACATCTTTTTGATTTAAAAGACAACGGCAACATTTATGAATCCTTACTATCACGTCAACCCAAACCTGGCTCTGATACCAATTATAATATCTTAACACCTCGCTCTTTATAAGTTGAGACAATTACCTTAGGAATCTTGGGTATCCTCTTGCTTTCTCTACTTTCTATAAAATCCTTTATGTTAGATAAAAAGACATCAAATTCAGGATCCTTCAAATAAAAAAGCAACAGATCAGAACTGAACTGGGGTGGTTCCTACCATCTCAAATCCAATAAACTTGTTATGTGACAATAGCGGCATTATTGCACAGACTAAGGAGCCAAGATCACATCAAAGGATCAAGCACATACTCAGACGATTTCATCTTATCAGAGAAATCAATAAAAGAGGTGATACAAACATATGCAAAGTACCAGAAGAAGACAATGTTGTTGATTCTCTTACTAAGCCGCTTGCACAAGCAAAACATGAGCATCATGTTAGGACAATAGGAATTAGAATAATTAATGATGCAGGAGGCTTGTCTCAGTCCCACATAGTTGACTTTTGAGAACCTTGGGGTATCAGCAATTGTGATCTTTGAGGAAATGAGGAGGCATAAAAAGATGAACCAAGCCTTTAAGTTATTCTCTGAACTCCCTCATAAAAATTTGACATCCTAGAATTGTTTTATTCCTGGGTTCTTTGTAAATGGATATCCCCTGTAAGGATTGGAGGAATTCTCAGAGCTTCTTAATACCAATCTCAAACCAAATGCTTTCACCCTCACTGTCATTTATGCTATTGGCGTAGCCACAATCCTTCTACCATCCACAGAGATTTGAATGTGGTAATATTTTCATTAATGGTAATACTGGAGAGGACAAAGAATGGAGGTTTTGTAGAGGGTTAACAAAAATGTTGGAATATTGAAGATGTACCAAGCTCAACTTGTAATACCCAAAAATCCTATTTAGCATAACCACTATATGTTGATAGAAAATACCTATTAAAATACTAGTAGAATAATTACCTTATTTCCTAAGGTGATTTCTCATGAAATTAGGAGGAATAAAGAGCTAAAAATTCCTAAGTGAAGTTATGGGTTACAAAATACTCTGAGGATGTTATGATAAATCCTACGAGACAACTAAATATTAGAGAGTATGTTGTCTCTAAATTAGGTAATTAGTGAATATTAAAACCAATTATGAGGCAAGTGAATTTTTATTAATTAAGTTAATTTCATAATTAGGCATAATTAGTCTTGGGACTATCTAAAATCAACAAATAAGTATTAAAGAGGGATCAATATAAGTATCAAATGAATTTTCAAAGATTGTAATTGGTTTGATAATCAATTATAATCATGGTAATTAAGTCTAGTAACCCCTAAAATACTATATTAGCAATAGTAACCAAGAATTAATTAATTATCCCTTTAACTAATAAAAGTATTAGATAAAGAGTGAAGAAATTATATTAACCCTTAATCCTAAAATCTAAGTAGACCAATGAAAGAATTTCCTTTTTAAAAATGTGAGAACAATAGAGCATAATGGATAATTAAAAAAAATAGGAGTGGGGACGAATTGCTAGGGAAATAAGAAGTGAAAATTGTTGTAATAATAATACAAACACATAGGTCAATTGCTTGTGGGAGAAGATAAGAAAACTTGAAGAGCAAGTTGTTTAGCTTGGGGACCAAGTTGTTACTTATTTAGGTGGACATAGATAGAAAATAAATCATATCTTGAAATATTGAAACTAAGTATTAAAGATAAGAACATATTTAAGATCAGTGAATTATGAGCTTCAACTTGGCTATTCCCAAAGTTATTTTCGGTTACTTTTAAGATTCATACCTAAGTATTTTGGGAATTAAAAATCACCATAAATCTAACCACAAAATTAGGATTTCAAAAGTGAAATTGGATTTTGAAGTAAAACACCAAAGTACACCTAACTAAATTAGAATTTGGGATTAATTAAGGTAACTTAGTGAAGAAGGGGCATGACTTGGGGACAAAGCAAAACTTGATGGACAACGGGGGAGGGTGGACGGTCAAGGGGGGGCTGAAGGGATAGGATTTTTACCTCCACCCCAAGTAAATAATTGATGGTCAAGATTAAAGAAAAGTTGCTTGATGTTTAACCACCCTTTGGCTATAAATAGAGGACCTTAGCAACACAATCTCCTCATCAATTCACAAGCCTAGACCGAAATTGAGAGTGCGAGGGAGTGAGTGGAAGAGTTTCAAGAGCTAAGAGCAAGTGTTCTTCAAGAGGTAAGAGAACTTTTGGTTTTTAAGTTTAAGTTTTTAGTTTATAAAGTAGAAATGCTAGTAGAACTTTTGGTTTTATTTTCATGTTTTTAAAGTTTCCACTGTATTTTTTTCGAAAAATTGATGAAGAAGAAGTTATAGCAAAATTTTTGGAAGATTATGATCAAAATAGCAAAGCTCTGGCGAAATCTTATCGATTAGTGATTCATGGGGTCAGAGGTAAAAACGCCAGTATTTTATGAAGAAGATGATGTTCGAAAATTCTGAGAAAATTCATGGTGAAAGTAGACATCTGGGGCTTTCTAAATCTATAAAGAGTGTGTGATTTGAAGCTCTGTACAAAAAGATAAAAATCTCAGAAGTTAGGTTATGTTTTCTGTGCGAAATTCTGGGCAGCAGTTTGAAATGATTAAATTGGGAATTTTCCATGAGTTATGGGTAAGTTCCAGTATTTTTCCTCGAAATTAGACTTCTCAAGGATTCCGGGAAATTTTACGGATCCTCGGTTTGATTTTTCTAGAATTAGTTATGATTTTTCGAAATTAGGCGAAATTCTGCCCAGAAATGCTGGATCAGCGTTTTTTCCGAAAATTAGGGAATAAATTGGAAAATAAATCCACCAGGGGTAAAATGGTCTTATATAGCCAAGATATCTCTTGGAATAATGTTTATGAATTAATAGAAACAATATTATTCTTATAGGATATCCCTAAATACGTTCTGACCAACTGTCGTACCGTATTCCGCCAGAAATACCGTATAGCGTCAAACGAATGTACGTCCGCGTACTGGTAACTTTAACTCTGATGTTTATGGTATGCATGTATGTGGTATGTGTGTTGTATGTATAGTGTACGTTCGCGTACTAGTAACACTAACTCTGATGTTTATTATATGCTTATATGTGCTATGTGTTTGGTATGTTTATATGAGATAGCTGATAGCTCGGTGATATGTTCATGTACTGTTGTTATGATTATTCTTGCTGGGTATTGGGATATGCTTGCTGGGTGTGAAATGCTTGGTGTGAAACAATTGCTAGGTGTGAAATGTATACTAAGTGTGACGTATCTGCTAAGGGGCTTATATGCCAGGGATACATTCGTCTAAATGCTTATGAACTGTTTATATTTGTGAATATTTGTGATCCATATATGGTATATATAAACATAAGGTTAACCGTTACCTGAGGTTCAACGGGCATTGAACCTCAGCTCTTAACATAGCGTCAGGGTCAAGTGAACCAAGGGCGAAGGACAAGGGGAAGCACTAGCAGGACGCATAGAAGACCCGGCTGAAGTCTTCCTTTTGTTATTTCGGCGGAAGCCTTCCTCTTGTTGTTGAACATCCCTTTTGAACCACGCGGTTATTATACCGCTATTGTATTCAACCAGACTTATGGCATTTTGAAATACAAGTATCAGTTACTCTTCCGCTCAAATGATCTACTCTAACAATTTGAAATGATTTTTGATGGAAAAGATTATATTCCGCTTTTGAAAATTGGGATGTTACACAACTACCTCTTTCAAATCTAAAGAAGTAATCTTGCTGGGGCGATTTTGGCATCCTCTGGTGTTTTTGAAAAATCAATTCATTTGGATGCATTTTCGTATTAATTGATGTTCTTTAAAACACTTTGTTAGATTTGCTCTCCATTTTTTTTGGTGGGGGATTAAATCATGGTACATTAATTAATTAAGAGAATCAAGGACTTATGAAGAAGGAACTCCTTAAATCAGCATTACGAAATCTGATCGGATGCATAAAGCATTGCGGTGGATGTGGTACATTGGAATTTCTCTTCCATCTTTGTAGCTCCGGTAGCTGTGCATGATGAAGTTCTTAGCACCTATAACCTGCTGAAGCAAGCATAGGCGCAGGACATACAATGGAAGTGGACTTATGAGCTTATCATCTTACAGTAGCAATGTTTCCAAGAGGCTAAGATTCAGCAGGGATCTCGTTATTGGCCCATCGAAATTATTGTTGGATAAATTAATGTACTTCAAGTGATGATTGTTGGAGAAATCTATCAAATTTTATTTTAGAGAATTATTATTGAAGCTCGGAATAGACAATTATGTAAGGTTGACATGTGACTGAAAAACTGGACTCGGATTAACTGAATCTAGTTGAAAATCTGGGCTCCGTGTAAAGTTTTGAAGGCACACCCAAGCAACATGGTCGCAAGTCTATGTAAGCTCCGATGGAGCCAATTGCTAGGCAATATATGAGGCGACATAGTTGCAAGTCTATATTAAAGGTAGCATGATCATGAGCCAATTATTTTGTAAGCGACATTGTCGCCATTTCAATGTAAGCTCTTGTGGAGCCAATTATTTCGTAAGCGATATAATCGCCATTTGAATGTAAGCTCCAGTAGAGCCAATTAAGACGGTCACATGTCAAGTCTATTTGAATTCAAGAAAATGAGTCCTAGAACCCATTTTCGAAAATTCTATGTGACGACAATGCCGCCAAGCCTATTTAAATGATTGAATTCGAGTAAATAAACCTGTCTTTAAAAATCATATGCGACGGCAATGCTGCCAAGTCTATTTAAATGATTTAATTCAGGGTAAACAAACTCGTCTTCATAAATCATATTGTGATGATAATGTCGTCAAGCTTATTTATATCCATGAATACGAGGTACATAAACCCGTTTTCATGAATTACGTTTTGAAGCCGGACTCGGTTCAAGCCGAATCTAGCTTAAATTTGGGTTCTGTGTAAAACTTTGGAGTCATACTCACTTTAAACTGAATTTGGTTTAAATCTAAGATCCATGAAAAATTATGAAACGGACCCAATTAAACTGAATATGGTTTAAATTTGGGCTCCGTATAAAATTTTGCAAGAAATAAGAATAGAAGGCCGACCCCAGTAAAACCAAATCTGGTTAAAATCTAGCCTCCGTGTCAATTTTAAAGGCGGATTACGGCCTGGAATCTCGAGATTAAAGTATATAAACCCGAAATCTCGGGTTAGCAAGTTAGCACATCCTGGTAGCCCAGAGGCTTGAGCTACCGGAATGGGGGCAGCTAAGTGGATAACAAATTGTTGGAGGAAAAGCATGTTAGCAATAATTGAGATCAAGGCAAACCAAAATGGAAGTCAAATTCGGACGAATATTCGAAAAGAATTCAAGCTCGGACAAGCATTTGAGTTCGACAAGAAAGAAGCAAACTGAATGATTTGCACAAAATAGTAAGTATTTTCCATTGGTTATGATTTGCTTACATATTATTAAATGTAGGAACATAAATTGGATAAGCCGGAGTTGGGGGCAACTATTAGGGATAAAAATAATGGGCTTGGCGCAGATTCGGTCCAACATGAATTATTCAAAGACCAAATCCCTATAATTAGGTAAAATAATAAATGCCCACTAATTGTGCCTAAAATCTAGAAATGTGCAGATAATGGAGCCGACAGTTATTTATGGCACAATGAATAAAATCCTAAGGTAATCCTATCAATAAAGGAGGAACCTAACAAGGTACACGACTACTAAGTTCTCTCTCCTTTTACAATTCTGCATACACAGAGCACACACTCCCACTCCTTATTTGTATACGTCGAACTATGTAGACTTTGATCCCATTCATGGGTACGTAGGCTCTGGACATTAGTCTCAGTTAAGTCCAATATATCTTGTGTTCATTTTCCAAAACACTTCCCTTATTTATTAATACCACGTGCTCATAACTCATAGGCCATACCTCCAGTCCTCCACCTTCAGCTGTCATATGTGGAACTTATTCTACTGCTGCGCGTGACTTCTATATATATATATATATATATATATATATATATATATATATAAACAATGACTTCTGTGGATCATTTTGTTTATTTGAGTAATTTTTCGTGTAGAAATAAGCTCTAAAGTTGCAAATATATTATATAAACAGGATATATATGTAGAATGATGAGCTGTTTCTTCCCAACTGAAACAGTAAATTTATATGTCAAAACTGTGTATTGATACAAATTAAAGCCTAAAAAAATAGAACTGCTTCATAAATAAGAGTTTAGTTGATAATTTGGGTATTTGGTAGGTATATGATTTTTATTATTATTATTATTATTATTTGGTTGTTTGCTTAACAGAGTCTAAGTTAGTGTACACGGATTGGTATTTGGTTGGTTGAGGATGAACCAGTTGACTTTTACGGAGGGAACACGCAGTTCACTTGCGCTGCATGGCGAATGGCGATCACTCGTAAAAACAGGTTTTGACTTTCACGTAAGCGCGTGCAAGTTGCTTCCTAATTAACCTCACTTGGTCACTTTATACGATCACGTAACAATATGTTATAGATTTTTATTATATTTAATATTATAATATTAATTTATATATAACATTAAATCCCTTCTATTAAAATACGATATAATAATTGAGATATTAAATAGAGACATTAAATCTCACCCATTTATTTGTCCAGTATTAATGATCCGAAGAGCGTTTTTACTTTTAAACATTAAATAGGCGTTTATCAAAGATTTAAAATATGAAATATTATGATTTTTTTTCATATAAAACCCCCCACGGCTATTCTGTTGTGCAGATGGGGTGGATAAAACGTCAGATAATTCACTCTCTTTTGGATTATAATATTGTCATCATCTTGCCGGTCTCAACATATACTTCCTTTAATCCTAAACATATATATATAACTCACTTTAATATAAAAAATATATATACAATGGGCTTTTTTTTTTTTTTTAACAAAGGGTGTCTTATATTAAGAATGAGATGATGTACGCAGTAATAGTTTGTGTTTGTTTTACCCTTCTTCTTCTTTTTTTTTTTCCTGAAAGGGGTATATATATTAATATTGAAAATAAATACAATACATAAAAACAACCACAAACAAAGTTAAAACAAAGACAACAAACCCAACAACAACAACACTAACAATATAATAAACTGGATACAATAATAGCTAAGCACCATGCATTAAAAATATAAGAGCTGAAGTGGAATCATAAACATAATCGGCCTCCTCGAAACCGAAGGTTAGAAGTGACGAGCAAGAGAGTGTTGGTTGAAAAACCCACCCCAAATGGCACACAATCTTATAAGCAATAGCTGCAATTAAATTAACTAACTAGGTACCCCATCTTAGGGTAAGAAACTAGAGAACTCAACCTCCGAAGAAAGAAGACCCTTAATGTCCTGAAGAACACATTTGCTCCTTTGACCAACCAAGTCTGGTGACCTCAAAGACATACCAAAAAACACCTCTTTAGATCTTCCTCTAAGACTACAGATCTGAGCTACCAAAAGATAATCAAACCTTATAATGTCCAAACAACCATCCAACCAAGAGAATATGAAAGCAGATTTGACAGATCTGAATATTTCCTGAGACAATAACACCACCACAAAACCCAAAACCACAAAAAAAAACAACAAAAAACACATAACTCTCACTTCCGCAGAGCATATCTAAAGAAGGAGAGAAGAAGGCTCGCCACAAGAACGAGAGAAGGTCACACCCGACAAAACTCAAAATGAGAAAACCGCAGATGACAGATCTGGACTTCAAACTACACCTTTAACTTGTTTATGACACAAAAATAGACTCGTCGGCGGCTTGTTCATCACAAGCCGCTGACAAGAGGTGAAGGGCAAGCAAGAGTTGCAAAGGAAGGCATGAGAGAGAAGAGAGAAAATGGGTTCACGGTTAAAGCGTCTCTTAAGTGGAGTTTTTTGTTTTACCCAATAAAGTAAAATATGTACTCTCTACATTTCCTTATTGGGAAATATAAAGTTTTGGCATTTCTCTATATCTGTTAGTTTTGTTTGAGTGAGATTAGGCAAGTGTGTTGTCCCTTTGAGATGTAAGAATGGAAACTTTAATTCATATCATGAAAAGGAAAAGTTTGCTTCTTCCCATTAAGTAAAAAAGCATGGTGGGTCATGAGACATCATGATGGTAACCTTACAATTTTAGATTGGTTGTTGGATAAGATAGAATAAAATGGCATGGAACGCGGTGATGGATCATGACTAAGCGATAATGACCACATATGGTTTTTTTTTTTGTGGGAAATAAAAAATATTTTAAAATAAAGGGAAATATCATAAGAGGAAAAAAAAGGAATGAGTAGAGAATTGGAGAGTAGAAAAGAGTAATTCTCATTCATTAGGGGTGCCAAACACATAATATTTTTGTTACGTTTATATGCCTAACTTTATAAAAACAATAGTGATGTCTTAATATATATTTGATGGTTACTATACATAATTGTGGGATATTGAAGATATATACATCGGCATCCACATAAATATTATATTCATAAAACTCTCCACTAAATTTTCACTATATATGAATGTGTCTCATTAAAATACCTAAATACAAAAACTTAATAAATGAAAAAAAAACACAACATTTAGTGTCAACTATATATATGAATCTAGATCCCATGGTGTCATTACACTTGGTTAATGGTCAAATATTTAGTTAATTAATTTGTTAAATCGGAGCTCTTGGATAACTTTGTCTTAATGCTTGTTTGGATAGCTTACAAAAACTTAAATTTACGCAAACTGAAACAAAACTCCTCTTATATATTTACTTCGTACTATATAAAATTTAGATTTTAGAATGGTTTCAATCACTACATTAGATACTAGTAGTATGTGGTGAGGTGGAATTGAGCTCATAGTACAATTAAACTTCAATGTTGGTAGATCATTATTATAACGTTATATGAGTGTGGGTGTGAATCACCTTGAACGTGGACAATCATAGTGGTTTTCCCACGCAGCAATTTATATATTCTATAAATTCGGCGGCTGTTAAAAATGTACGTGTCAGGTAATGGATGCCGCCGACATGAGCAAACAAGGATGGAGCAATTATTTGCAAAAATTAAGGTTATTAACTGATTTGACATATATATCTCCTAAATATTAATTCTTTTAATAAAATGAAAAAGATTTCACAATATTTGTTTTTATAAATTTTAATTAACGAATTTATTTTCTTAAGAAAAATAAACATGTGAATCAAATAAACAGCTAACTAAGATTATTATTAGTTGAGTTATTGTATTTCAATTGGTTATACCATAAATAGCCTAGCAAATCAAGTTATGACAAGAATTTATTTGTAATTAAGAATGTCAAGGAAACATAAATAAGAGGGAGATCAGCAATATTCTCCAGCTTGGACTAAATCTAAAGTTGACAAATGCATTTTAAATTATCACTAATATATTCCATATGTACCTTATAAAAATACGACGAGGGTATGTTATTATTTTATCATTTATTTGCTATTTATTTGTAATACTGTAGCAGATTTAGTTTTTAAAAATAATTTAATTGGATGGAAAATCTTTAGATTAAGCTTCTTATATCCATTTCCGTCAATTTCTCTAATCATACATAACTATGTGTCATATTTTTTTAATTATTACCTTTTTAACTATAGATCCATATAAAAAAATAAAATAAATAATAATGGGTGATTGGAGAATTAGATGTAATTGTATATAGCTGACACATGTCCACGATAAATATATAGATACATAGATAGATAGATAGATGGTGGATATTTATACTGTTATCATCGTTATTTGGTTTAACAAGTAGATTTGATTAAACATTGGAGGACGATGAGGTTTTTCTTTTTTCTTTTTGATACATGAAATTTTAGAAAAGGGATTGAGTTTACTTACAATTTAAGGACAGGGCGTTGTGGCTTTATTCCCTAGGATATAGAGAACTGAGAGTACACATACTTCCACCTCAACCTATATGACAAGTTCACATCACCTCATATTATATATTGCACAACACATCACCTCATATTATATATTGCACAAATGCCGTACTAGATCAATCCTGGATCCAAGGGAAAGTCTGGGATCCTGTAATTTAATTTGATGCATGTTTTACACGCACACACGCATGTAAATAAAATATCTAGTCATATAATTAAAAAAATATATATGTAGTCATATAGATCTAAATAAAAAATAAAGGAGCGAGAGTAGAGTCAGATTTTTAAATTTCATTTGAAGGCATTTTTTTCTTTCTATGTCAAAGTCCACGAATGAATTCCTGTTATGGGGGCTGCTGTACATTCCTGGTCGGCAAAAATCATATTCTTTTATATATGTGTGTGTGTGTTATAATATCATGGTATGCATTTTTTTTAACAAAATTAAATAAAAGAACTTGACTATTTCACCAAATATAAATAAATTGATTCTTTTTATTTGGATACCTCTTTACCTTGTTCCCTCTTGGAATAGAACATTAGTGGCTTTTGCTTTAATAACGTCACCGTGAATATATCGCACAATATGATTTTCACTACTTATTTTTACCTTTTAGTTTATAAATATGTTTAAATAAACACTAAATATGACACAAGTCGAAACTTCATACACCATGAGTGAACAACCTTGAATAAGTTAAAATGAATAGAAACGGCAGTTAAGTCAACAATTTAATACTTACTCTAAATCCTTGATATTAATATAAAATATATATTTTGAAAAATTGACTTTGATACTAAATCTAAAACATATTTATCATGTTTTCAAACTTTTTCTAATTTATCTATATTCATATTCATGCTCTTTCAATAATAATTTATCTATATCATGCCAACTAACTTCACTAACTTATTTAATCTAATTAAATTAAGCAAACATGAGAAAAAAGGCTTCAGTAGGCCCGTCTCTAACTGGCCTGTATTGGGCCAGTACGGGCCAATCTGACTGAAAACATACCTATCATCATTTAGTGGATTATGGGCCACAAATCACAAAGGGCCGGAAACATTTTGATAAATGTCCAGGCCCATAAAACAAGATATCAAACTATAGAGCCTCTGCCCTGTGGGTTCGGTATTTCCTATCACGCCTAGGGTTATAGTTCCAGTAATTTTTGCTTCACCCAAAACCCTAGCGGCCACTTGATCTTACGATCGCACCTCGCAACCATGGTCAGTGCCGATCTCGGCAAGTTTTCTCCGTTCTCCATTTATGTATTTCTGAATCTTTGATGAATCTGCATTTTAGGCGGACGTTGAGGCTGATGTCGCCCCAGGACAGCCAAAGAAGAGAACGTTCAAGAAGTTCAGCTTCAGAGGCGTTGATTTGGACGCTCTTCTGGATATGTCAACTGATGAGCTCGTCAAGCTCTTTCCCGCCCGAGCCCGCAGAAGGTAAATCTTAAACTACCTGCTCTATCTGGACTCTTGATATATCTTTGTCTCTGTTTTGGTGGAATTTGTGAATTGGATTGCCCTTACATATGGTGGTGGTGTTGTGACAGGTTTCAGAGAGGGCTGAAGAGGAAGCCTATGGCCTTGATCAAGAAGCTGCGCAAAGCGGTAATTTCTCTTTAATTGTTGGCAATCAATCATTTTGGGTCATCACAGGGATCTTTAATATACATTGTTTCTTGAAATCGAATGTTGAAGCTCCCTTTCTTGGTTGTTATTGTTTACATTCCCTCTGTTAATTAGGGTTTAGCATAGTCATGGCAGATTGAACTAGTACATTTAGTGGGCTGAACACGTGATGCAATGCCGACCTGTACATACATGGCGACATTACAAAATTTAAAGTGAAGTTTAGATTATTCTGTAAAGCTGGCTTGAGACATATACTTGCTGCAACCCTTAATCTGATTTTCGAAAATACTGGTTTGTATTTTTATATGTTATGTTGATGGACAAGTACTTGGAAACTTGATTATGAATCTATGTCAACAGGTCTCCTATTGGCGTTGTTGTGAATGTGCATGACATCTCTTGTAAAAGAACTGTTACAATAATTTTCTGGCATCTCTGCATCCTTCTGTTAATTGATGACATTTATTTTATGTTCGCATTGGTAATGGATCTACTGGTAGTGGTTTGTTTGTAAGATGTTATTCAAAACTATGCCCCTAATTATAAGCAATGTCCCCCTTAATTTTAGAAAAGGGAGGCTCCACCAGGTGAGAAGCCAGAACCAGTTCGCACCCATCTGCGTAACATGATCATTGTACCTGAGATGATTGGGAGCATAATTGGAGTGTACAATGGCAAGACTTTCAACCAGGTTGAAATCAAACCTGAGATGATTAGCCATTACTTGGCTGAGTTCTCAATTTCATACAAGCCTGTCAAGCACGGTAGACCTGGTATTGGTGCCACCCACTCATCAAGGTTCATTCCTCTCAAGTGAAACTGGCCCTTGGAGGCTTCTTCCTGGTCTGCTATGATTTTGAAGAGGACCTCAATTTTCATCCAATTTTGATTGTTATGCAAGTTACTCGGAATAGTGTTTCTGTTATGACTTTGGTTTTAAATATCTCAGTTTATTCTATTGCATTTGCATATTTTATTTTGGATTGTTGAATTTTATGGATATATATATTGTTAATTTACTTCGGTGTGGTTGATCATGGGCTTATTTGACACTCGGGAGCACGAATTCTGAGTTTCAGTGACATTAATTGGCCCGACTTGGGCATGGGAATGCAATAGCAGCCTTCGTTAAGTCAGGAGGGTTTAGATGATGATTCATATTAGTAGGGTTCCAACTATCCTATCTCATCCTCTTCACCCACGTTCTGTAACCCGAACCTGTCAGTTAATTGGTCCTGGGTATCAACTCAATCGATTTTTAAAAAATTGTCTTGGGATTTTTATTTTAATTACTTTGAAATCTTTAATTTTTCATCAGTTTGATCTAGGTTAGTTTCGGTGACTTAATGACCTTTGACCTAGTATGTGTTTTAGTCGCCAGTTTGGGTTTTAGAATGTTGCTTTTCACACCCTCCCATCATTGCAAGCATTCTGTTATTTATTTTTATTATATACCATAAGAAATCTCTTGACTATAGTTCAAGAACATATTGGATTCTAATTGGAATCGGTCTATTCCATGATAATTTTTTTATCTATGTTAATTGTCCGAATTAAAGAAATAACCAAAAAGGTTTCTAGTGTAAAGAGTTGATATAATCGCAGAAGTTGAGTTTGAGAGGATGCATAAGTTATGTGTTTCCCAGGTACACGAACTTAACTAACGGCAACTACGTATGAATACATAAGTTGGCTTTTGGCAAATATTTGGTTAGATATATTTTTTTTTGATACATTATTTGGTTAGATATAGGTAGTCTAGAAGCTGCGTTATCCATGTTTGGACCAACAAGTCATTGGGGCGGGAGATCCACGTGGTACGAGGGAAAAAAACTGAATGAGTATATTTTCAAATGAAAAGATCCAATACTCCATTTGCGTACTGTCTTTTTGTATACCCATCTTCTCTTACCATTCAAAACTCCTGTATTTGACTGGTCTCCATCTGCTATTTCCAAGTTCTGTTTTTCAAAACTCCTCTATTTGACTGGTCCTAAGCCACCGCAAGTTTGTATTATGTGTTCAACTCAACGTTTTTTCGCAATCCATTCCAAGTAATTGATGTCATTCATAACGAATACTCCTAAGATCATCCTCTCATCACAAGTGATTGGACCAACACCTTTGATCATATCTTAAGATTTAAAGAATGAATGTGCGAATTGACTTGGTCATCAAATAACAAATTATCCTAGTCTCGATGCAAAGATGTTCAACGACCTCAAAGCAAGGTGTTCAGGCCTTTTTTTTGTGAATTAATTATTAAAAAAAAGAAAGCAGTCTAGAAGTTTAAAGTGTGGATTAAAGTAGTGATGCAGCGACCACAAGATTTGGCAGCCTAAAAAAACTAATTGGTTGAGGCGGTTTCAATCGGTGACCAAGTGTTTGAAATATCTTTGAGTATTTGACCTAACTTATATGGTGGACTAACTGCGAATTCTAAGTCTTCCACATGGTGCCATCTCAATCCAATTTGGAATTTTGTAAGCAAAAGTGGGTTTTTTCCCCCTTTTGCACCCAATTCACTAGAGCTTTAACCTGACTAGTTCGGATCGAGGTTCTGTCGGGCGGATATGCAGGGACCTCTCTTAGAGAAGTTTTTTGCATCTACAAAGACTCGAACTCGAGACCATTACTTAAGTGATCTAAATCCCTTCCACTTGAGTCAACTTCTACCGGTAGCAAAAGTGGGTTTTATATGAGAGAAGACCACAAATAATTGACTATACTATACTTGGTCAGCTCCCATTGGCTTATTCCCTACCTACTGGCCTCTCCTTTTACGTGTTACATTTTCGTTTGAATGCTCCAGATTTTTTTTTTTGAAAAATAATTTTTAACCAGGTTTTTATTAACAAATGAGATTAATTTCCTGTCTTTTGAAAGATTAATTTGGCAATTCTTTTAATTTCAATTTCGACGTTTTTAATATAAAAAAGTGGGCCCGAAAACGAGTTAAAAACTGGAAATAAACGTGGAAGTTGCCGAATTTTCATTGTCATCAATAATATTAAAATGGTGATATTAATCATCATGCATGACGGGTTTAATAATTCATCCACGTGTTGGATAATCGTTTACTGTCAATCCCAAATTGTCATTGTTTCGTGAAAACGTAGCAGAGAATGAGGATTATGATTTCTGTTTTTCTGCCACGATGAAAGATATCGTTGCCACAAAGACATAATTGCATTCACTAAAAGAAATCCTATAATTAAACCCATCATATTCATCTAACTTACAACGCCCACGCACCAAATCTCTACCGTAAAATCAAATATGATATGATATGATATGATGTTAAAATGAATGAATTTTTAAAGTGTTGGAAATATTAACAAAAATATTTTTTATGAAAATTTTATATGTCGTGACTTGATTGGAAACAAATGTTTTAACTATATAAATCTAAGCATTTAAAGTTTATAAAATAAAATATATGCCCTCAATTACCCAAATTAATATTCATTAGTGAATTACATTCTCTAATTTTGATTAAAATTGTTTTACTAATTTAAGAGTTTCTTTTTCTTGTTAATTTATTTTGTACTTTTACAAACCGTTATTTGTTACATTCTTTTATATTAAGATGAAGACTTAATTAATTTAATTAATGTAGACATATAAAATTTAATTAAAAATGATTAATTATTTTAATAGATGCATTATTAAATAAAATTTTTTATAAATGTTTGTGAAAAAATTCATTTAATAATTTAAATTGTAAAATTAATATAAGTTATATAGTATCCAAAATTTGCATTACAAATAACATATGGTAAATAAAAATATGTTTTCAATTGTGGTGTCATGGTTGGCCAAAAAAAAAAAATTATGGTGTCATCTTGCATGGTGTAGTTGAAAAAAAAAATATTTTTTTTGTCATTTAAAAATACTAAATAAATATGATAAAATAATTAAAATTTTTTAATATATTAAAAATTAATATATATTGGAAATTTTGAACATATATTTATTATAATTATTTTTTATTTGTATAAAAAATATTCATAGGCAAATATAAATGTTATTCAAAGAGGGGATTTTGGTCAAAATAAATGCTTAATAGTCAAACCTAACAATCATAATTAACAATTGGATAGATCAAAATGAAATATTAAATATATAAATAAGGTTTATGTAACATGTATTTTAATTTCAATGGAACCCTATACTCATTTTTAAAATAAAAAGGAGGTTTGTATAATTTAGATAAAAGAGAGTGATATTCAATATATTGTATTCCAAATTTTTTAATTACAATAATCAATAGTAATTATAATATGCATGTAAATAGTAGAAAATCATATAAATTGAATGCGGACACGACGTACACGCTCTAGTTTTATCTTTGAAAGGGCACTTCAAATCAATTCTATCTTTTGAAAAAGACACTTAAGTGGAAATCAATCAAACTGTAAATATTTATCACGCCAAAAAAGAAAAATCAGGAAAAAATCGTGGACTCTTTTCCCTCATACACTAATATTTTCCGCAGATATAAATACGTCACTCAGTTCAATGCATTTCATTCCTTAGCCTTCAACCTCCAGAACTGCCAAAGCGATTAAGATTCAAGAGATCTCTCGTCCTCTTCGTTCATAGATCGATGGACTGCATGACCGCCGCCGTCACAGCCGCCGCCGCCGGTAGCAAGAATCAGAGCAGGAGGGAAGGATCGGACGGGGATATGGGCGTCGCAATTCACAGCCAAGTAATGAAAATCAAACAAGAAATAGAGAAGATCAAGCACCCTTCGCTCCAGCATGTAGAGATCAGACATGTTTCTGTTCGAGATTTCTCGCGCCAACGCTCTCGATCTCGATCTCGATCTCCTCTTGGATTATCAAATAGGGCAATCCCCGTCGGTAACGCTTAGCTCAGATCCGTATGAAGTGTGTGTGCGTGTGCGTGTGTTTGTGCATCTATCTATACACACTATGTAAAATCTTTGAGAAATACATGATAGTTTGTGTTAGTTTTCATTTCCTTTTGCTTTTAGGTCAGAATATGGAAATCCTTTTTCTGAATTTTCAGTTTGTGTGTTTTGTTCTGTGCTTGAGGCTTCTTTGTACATGCTTTACTCCGGAGAATCTCACGACGTAGTTTCATCTCTCTCTACTCTGTTTCTCACATCATCGCAGAGCATGGCTTTAGAATTTTGATGCTCGGAGCCATCTCTCCTCTTTTATAATTTCAACTGAAAAATTGAGAGAGATCACGTTTATGAAACTTGCTAAATCAAATTAATCGCGTACTTCAATTTTGTGTTTTAATATTTCATGTGCACGTGTTTTCTTCGGGACTGGTTCAATCTGTTAAGCTTTCCTCTGGAAAATTTTAAGAAACTTTTTTGTTTTGTTTTTCACTGTTCGTTGCAATTTTGTGGTTGAAACTGTTTATTTTTATATTTCCCTGTTATGACAAGCTTAGAAATCGATCGAAGCGTGTGGGATAAACAGCCTTCAAACTAAAAAGTGAAAAGAAGTTCAATTTTTACTACTTTAGGACATAAGCTTGAGACCCAGTCTTGAATCTTTGAATACCAAACACGTGTGATCTACTGTGTTTTTTTTACACGGTTAGAGTTCAAATGCTTTTCCCTTTGCCCTGTTCTCATTTTCACGGGATGAGATAACCTATATTTAAAACTTTTCTAAAAATAATTACAGAATTTTGATATAAGAACAAGTTTCATACTCTGAATTATGCATTTGCCCTGAATCATATGCAAAAAGCTGGCCCAAAAAAAAAAATCATAAGAACAAGCTTTTTGCATAAGCTACTTGGCACAAAATAAAAGAACTGAGGTACCCATCGTCTACTGGTAAAGGGATTGGATATTCTCACCAAAAGGAGAGGGTTCGATCATAGAGTTGGTTAAGGCGCTGGAGAAGACATCTTAGTTTCTGGGTGCCTAGGTAAACGCCTGAAAGTAATAGACGACTCGCCCTGCCTTGATATCCCTTAGAAGAAAGAGAGATTTCGCCCTGTCTTTGGATTATGGGTAAACCTAACCCTTTTCTAAAATTTCTGTAGAAAAAAAAAAAAAAGAACTCTGAGTCGCGGCCATATTGATCTTGGTTTCTGTTCAAAAGAGAGACGCGTGATGGAGCCTGCAAGAAAGAGGCAGAAAATGAAAAATCACAACGAGAGTGTAATCTTATGCGGATATGATTTGGTACCCATAAAAGTTATAGTGCATTCTTGAATTAAATCGTTACGAAAGATACAACCAATAACTGGATAAACCAGAGCCATATGATTGAAAAGATACGTAGTAATTCATATTTGAGGGAAGATTTATTCCCCCAATAAGTGCAACGATCGAGAATCATTTAATGATTACTTATGGCGATATACTCTAAGATCACCTCCTAGACCTCTAGTCCATACTCCTAGATTATGATTATAATATCTCAGTTCAATGGAAATGTACTTATCCTCTCTCCTGGTTCAAAACCCCAAAATACAAAGAGTAAAATACATTAAATTAAATTAAATTTATATTATTATTAATTTATCATCTCATTAATTGAGATATTGTGAGAGATTGTCGTAAATCTGTCACAATTAATGGACGGGGATGATGGAATATTTTCACTTCCTATGATTCTAGACGCTGTAAATAGAGAGTGCCCCAGTAAATTCCTATTTATAAGTTTTTTTTTAATCAAAAAATTTGCTCTAATTTATAAATTCAGTGTTAAGGTAGTAAATGAGATTGTAAAAATTTTACATATCTTAATTATACCAATAAAAATAGAAAAGGAAGAAAGAGTTGAAAAATATTTATTCATAAATTAAAAAAAGTTAAAAATTTACTACATAATCATTGAGTTAACTACCTCTCTTTAATATTTGTGATTTAAATAAACATAACTTATAAATAGGACAAGAGTAGTACTCCCTCTTATCTTTATTATAAGACATCAACTACAAAAAACTTTTAGTTTTTATTATAAGACATAAACTACCTTTAACCAACTTATTTATTACTATTTTTCAATTATACCATCATTTTTAACAAACTCTTTAAATTTACATAATTAAAGTTGAGGTAAAGCTGGAAATATTTATCAATTTTAGATTAAATTAATGACTTAACTTTTATTTCTTAGTCTGTGAGAAATAATAATTAGTGCCTTATAGTAAAGATTAGAGAGTATATTAGCACCTGAACATGCCAAAAAAAAAAAAGAATTTGAGAAATAAAAGCTGAATACCAATTCATTTGCTCCATTTGGAATACAACTTTTGCTTTTTGGAAACAGAGAAGCTCAAGAGCCTGCAAATCTCACCCATATAGTACGTTTTCAATATTCACTGATCATCCATTTGTCACAGCTTAATTAATACCTTTCTCTCTTTACATTTTCTCATGTAAAACAAGTCTGAAGAGCTGCTTCTCAACCTCAAAATCGTCCATGGCTCCCCTACCTACTCCTATCCATTTCTTCGAGATTATTGTTGAACAGTCTCTTCAAGAAGGAAGGCTTGTAAGTATTCTTCTTAATCTATTCCCTTTATTGTTCTTCCATGTCTGTGCCACACGAACCCTTCTTTCTTATCAGGATTTCGAGTTCTGTAAACAATATTGTTAGAGACCACCAACTCATTTAGGTCTCTAACTGAAATAACAACAAATTTCAGTCTTCTTCCTGGGAATACTGTATAATACCATATGACAAGTCGGTGAGCTTCATGGTGTGTATATATATATTTACACATACTGCAATACTAACTGTAGATTCTTCTCAGAAAGTAGCAGATAACTTTATACGAAAGTATGGAGGAAATATGACAAATCCAGTGTATCTGAAGCCTCCAGATGGAACTGAATGGGAAATAAAATGGACAAAATATGAAAGCGGTGAGGTTTGGTTTGAGAAGGGTTGGGATGAAGTTGTTAGATACTACTCTTTAGGTCATGGCCATTTGGTGCTGTTCAAATATGAGAGAACTAAAAAAACTTGTGACTTTAAAGTGAACATCTTTGACATGAGTGCATTAGAAATAGACTACCCTCTTCGCAGAAACCTCCCACAAATTAATGATGATGATTCTGGTTCAATTGAAATCTTGCATGAGAAACCTCCTCTGAATAAAGTAGCCAGCCCAAAACCGCCATCACCATCATCTTCTATTCGCCCTTGCAAGAAAATCAGAGCTGAAGAAGCTGAAAGGACGTCTCATCAGCAAAAGAAGCACTCACATGGGAATGAGCTTAAGTCCATTAAAGCAGAACCGAATCCTATCAAGCTTGAATCAGAAGGTAGCTTCTGTTTTATTCTTGTTTTCCATCATCATGTCGTACTTTAATACGATATTTCATGGATCTATCAGGATCTCCAGTAAACAATGACAAACTGTACATGATTTTTTTGTTCTTAATCTTGTGCTTATACTTATGCTTAAGTTTCTGCAGAAACCGTGGGTAGAAGCAAATTTTCCACTAAAAAAAGTTCAAAAGCCGTGGCTATAAAAAAACGGAAGGAGGAACCATTAACCTGTGATGAGAAGGACAGGGCTTTACAGAGGGTCAACACTTTCACGGCCAAAAATCCCTATTTCAAAATTGTCATCCAGCCAGCATACATCAAGAGCTCTTTGGTAAGTTTTTAGACAAATGCACTGAAAAAGAAAAAAAAAGAGAAGTTTAGTTGTTTGTTACTACTAATCTAGTTAAAGCAAAATTGCAGCTTGTACCAGCAAATTTTGTGAAACAGAATTTGAAGCAGAAGAAGGAAGGAAGTGTCCTCCTGCAGGTTTCAGATGGTAGAACTTGGCGTGTCAAGTGCTATAGGGAAGTGGGAAAGCAATACAAATTTCGACTCATCAGTGGGTGGTCCTCTTTTGCAAAAGACAATAACTTGAAAGTAGGTGACGTGTGTGTTTTTGAACTCACAAACTCCATTGATATCTCCTTCCAAGTTCATGTTTTTGGAGATTGTGCGAATCCGTATGGCTGAAAATTCTCAGGTATAAAGTTGATTTTCCTCTTTGTTGAGGGAATTTGGCAATATTGATAGAGATTATTATGTTAGGAATTCACAGACAATGAGATTCTGGTTCTGGCTTATACATATGCAACAGGATGTAGAATGTATAATGTTACTTTCTCAACTGGGGAAGGGCAGCAAGATTATGGCTTTAAAGTTTCTTTTGTTAGCTTTATGTCAATAATTCACATGGCAGGTGATCTTGTGTTCATTAAGAGGCTTAGGGATTTAGAGGGAAGGCAAGGGAAGAAAAAAAAATTATGAGTTGAATTTAAAAACAATTGAAGAAGTGAGATTATAAAACTTTAATAAAGAAAACATGCAAGATAAAAAAGTAGTAAAAAATAATTTAAAAATTTAAATCCCACTTCTCTAAATTTTTTAAAAGTCCAATCTGCAATTTATTTTTTCCTTTCGTTAACTTTTCTTCCCTCTTATATCAAAGGGCTCTTAAAATTGGTTTTTACGGGGGTTTGGAACTTTGGATACCCTCATAATCAATTTTTTGATCACCTTTTTGCTTTATGAGATATAAAGCCTCTAATATAGTCAGCCCAGACAATATAAAATCACTGGAAAAAAATTGAAAAAAATTTTGAATTTGGAAAATTCTAAATAAGGTATTTTTAAATTTGTTTATCAAGTTTCTTTATTCTCTTATCAATTCTCAATTCTATGTAACAAATCTAATTTATGATTGTTTAATGTCAAATTTTTTATTTTTTAATCTTTTTCTCTAAAATCAATGCCATAGGACAAAAATTCAAACACCCACAAGTTATTTCATTGTTTGTATGCAGTTGCCTTTAGTTATTTTTCGAAAGAGGTGAAACGTTAGATTTAATAGTTTAATCAGAATAAGCGACCTTGTCTATAATTATCAAATCAATCAAAACCCTTTCAATCTAAGTCAAAACTAATAATCCAATTCCACCAACTTTAGGTAAGTAGAGGTGTCCACATTTAATGTCAAATAATGCTTAAACAAACTAAATCAAAATAATCTACTTCCACAAACTTTGGCCAAATAAAATCAAAACTATAAATCTAATCCCACCTATATTATGTATGATAATCTTATCAGCTGGAGGTCTGACATTGCACTTTTCTGTAATCAAAATTTATTGGTTAAATCATGTGAATGCTCCATACCCCATCACTGCGTCTAAATCCAATTCTGTCTCGTCATATCCTAATTCTTCTTTAATCAAATCTTTTCTCGTTGTTTCTACGCTCAGCTCCATGTTAGCCATATTTTCTTTGATATTTCCCATTTCTGTCTCCAAAACCACCAACTCTTGCTTTAATCTTTTCACTTTCTCTGGCTCCTCCATATATCCTTTCATCTTAAAAACATGTTTGACACGAGGATCCAACCAATTGAAGTCTAATCCTCTCATCTCAAGTTCAATTCCTCCCATAAATGTTGAAGCTGATCAAAGGCCTGATCCTTTAAATCTTTCCACTTGTTCTTCAGAAAATGCAGAACTCATTCCCAAACTAGTGAATGCCCACTCTGTAAAAGGACGACTTCTCTTTTTCTAACAGTCCATTAAAGAAGAATGCCACGAACAAACTTCCTCTAGTACCGGAACCCATGCTTTCTCTACTTGTACCAAGTCTTGAACTCAACGGCTTCATCATCCTTTTAGATATATGCTCAACTTGAGTGCCTTCATAGCTTATTTTAGAAAATTCAACCTCAACAATACATGTCATTCAAAATATAGGCGTTCGATGGGTTCTGAAGCTTATCCAATTCCATAAAAGATGGATAACCCCAATAAGCATGATTTGCACAGAACTTCCGGTTTAAATCTGCATTCAGTAACCCAAAGCGAAAGAACATCAGTGAAAGACTACAATAAGATTGGCCCATCCCGTTCCGATATAAAATTATCATCCCACTTCTGATTATGTTGTTAGGCCTCTAAATCTAAGAGTTTGTTTATTTTACTCATTAGTTTGCAGGAGAAAATTAGTTTCGGTAAAAGAAAGGGTATGAGCTAAGGCACCTTTTTTAACAGATTTTTCAGGGGAAGCTTGATTGACCACCGTCAATGTGTAGGCTGTATCTGTATTCCAACCCTGAGCCAAACTCGAAAGTCGAAACATCAGCTACCTTCAAATATATAGCCAAATTCTTGCCATCTTGTTTTCCTCTGCATAAAGAAATTTTCCTACTACCAAAAAAAAAAAAAATCATATATGATGACTGAAAAGAATGAAGAAAGACAAGAGAAACTGTATTGAAAGAATAAGAGATAAGAGAGGTGTGTGTGTGTGTGTGTATTGCAGATTTTGATACATCCCAAGCACAACCACCGATAGTGAAAATCTCAACGGTTTTGGTTATTGATCTTCAATGCACTGAAGTTTTTGATCGTCCATGCTACCTCCTTGTAGCTTATGTGCTTCAGTTTGTGATTCTTCGTTGTCGCCTTGTGATATCTATCTTTATGTATCATAAAAACCGGAAAACCGTTCACCCCACATGAAAAAATTTAAACTTGAAACTTGGAGTATGAGAAGAAGCCGATTGTGACGATAGTATAAAACAATTAAATTGAAACCATAGTACGAACCTAACTCCCTTATTGATGAAGCCACTGCCGTTGGAAATACTGAATCCAGGAAACAAAACTCAAGTCAGAAAGGGGTAATCCTTTCTTGTTGCAGACGAAGGATCAGAAATTCCAAATGCAGAGGACGCACTACTTTTACTCAACCTTGCATGATGATGATATGTGTATATAAACGTAGGGCAACATTGAGGACAAATGTATACTTTACCCAACTATATCTTATGTCATTAACTGAGATATCATGAGAGGATGTTGAAAATATGGATTATTATGCCAATATATGAATATTCAAACATCCTAAAATATCTCCCCGACGCTAATTGAGGGTGCAATTATTTCTACCCCAGCATTGAGTTTTTTGATTATGTATCAACAAGGTAGCTCCTGTTCTAATATCTATCAGTCACTCATTCAATCAACGTCACCATTGTTTTTAAAAACTTGTAATACTCGGTTAAAAAAAAAGGAGCAGGTTTGGACTTATTAATCAATAAAATACAATTTATTATTGATTATTTGATACTTTCATTTTTTTTTAATATTTCTTCATTATTCATTAGTATAGTAATAAAAAATCACCGATTAGATAATTTTATTTCCTTCTAACAGCATGTCCCTCAATTTTAGGAGGGTAATTTATTTCTATTTTTAACTACATTACTTTTTCTATAAGGTTACAACTTTCAAGATATTCTTCCAATGTTACCATCATTAAATTATATCAATCTTCCGCCACACGCAGCTTGTTTATACTTAAAAATTTTATGATACTTATGGTAGATTCAGCACCTCAAGATATTTTTCGGGCGCATTGATATTTTTGGAGGAAAAAAACCAATTGGCAATTGTCTTTGCTCCATATGTACGTATTCATTGTTCCCTGATCATCCACTTGTCACAGCTTAATTAATACCTTTCTCTCTTACATTTTCTCTCACTGTAAAGCAAGTTTGAAGAACAGCTTCCCCAGCTTCAAAATCGTCCATGGCTGCTATCCGTTTCTTCAAGATTATTCTTGAACATTCTCTTCAAGAAGGAAGGCTTGTAAGTATTTTTCTTAATCTATCTATCCCCTTTATTGTTCTTCCGGGTTTGTGCTCCGGATCGGACCCTTCTTTCTTTTTAGTATTTAGGGTTCTGTAAGCAATATTGTTAGAGAATACCAACTCATTTTGGTCTCTGATTGAAATAACTACTAATTTCAATATTCTTGCTGGGAATACTGTGTAAACCATTTTACAAGTTGTTGACTTTCATGGTGCACACACTGTAATACTAACAACAGATTATTCTCAGAAAGTACCAGACAACTTTATACGAAAATATGGAGGTACCATGCAAAATCCAGTGTATCTGAAGCCTCCAGATGGGACTGAATGGGAAATACATTGGACCAAATATGAAAGTGGTGAGGTTTGGTTTGAGAAGGGTTGGGATGAAGTTGTTGGATACTACTCTTTAGGTCATGGCCATTTGGTGCTGTTCAAATATGAGGAAACAAGAAGAACTGGTCACTTTAAAGTGAACATTTTCGACAAGAGTGCATTAGAAATAGACTACCCTCTTCACAGAAACATCCCACAAATTAATGATGATTCTGTTTCAATTAAAATCTTGCATGAGAAACCTCCTCTGCATATAGTAGCCAGACCAAAACCGCCATTATTATCATCATCTTCATTTCGCCCTTGCAAGAAAATTAGAGCTGAAGAAGCTGAAAGGACCTGTAATCATCAAAAGAAGCATTCAAATGGGAACAAGCTTAAGCCCATTAAAGCAGAACCGAATCTTGTCAGGCTTGAATCAAAAGGTAGCTCCTGTTTTATTCTTGCTGTACATCATTATGTCACAATTCTTGAAAGCTGTACGTGAGTTTTGTTCTTAATCTTGTCCTTAGAGGACTTATGCTCAAGTTTCTGCAGGAACCGTGGGCAAAAGCAATTTTTCCACTAAAAAAATTACAAAATCTATGGCTATCAAAAAAGGAAAGGAGAAACCACTAACTTGTGATGAGAAGGAAAGAGCTTTACAGAGAGTCAACACTGTCACGGCCAAAAGTCCCTATTTCAAAATTGTCATGCAGCCAGCATACATCAATAACCATTTGGTAAGCTTTTAGAGAAATGCAAATGAAATGCACTGAATGTTGTCTTCTCAAAACAAAGAAAAAGTTCAATTGTTAGTTGCTAATCCAGTTAAAAAAAATTGCAGTGTGTACCAGCAAGTTTTGTGAAACAGAATTTGAAGCAGAAGGGTGAGATTGCTGTCCTCCTCCAGGTTTCGGATGGCAGAACTTGGCGTGTGAAGGGCCATAGGGAAGAAAGAAATCAGAACAAGTTCCGACTCAAAAGTGGGTGGCTCTCTTTTGTACAAGACAATAACTTGAAACTGGGTGATGTGTGTGTTTTTGTACTCAAGAACCCCATTGACATCTCCTTCCTAGTTCATGTTTTTGGAGGTTCTGCTCATCCATATGGCTAAAAATTCCCAAGCTATAACGTTGTTTTCCTCTTTTGTTGAGGGAATATGGTAATACTGATATATATATTATGTTGGGGATCCCCAGACAATGAGATTCTGGTTCTTTTGATTCTGGCTTGTACATATGCAACACGATGGAGAATGTACCAGGTTACTTTCTCCACTGGGGAAGGTTAAGATTATGGCCTAAAAAGTTTCTTTTGTTGGCTTTATGTGAACAAATGATATGGAAAGTAATGTTTATGTTAATTGACAGTGAAATTGCTTTTTGTATATATAGGCTATTTGATTATAAGCTGCTGTCTCTTTATGATTTTGTGAAAGAGGTAAAAGTAAAATGGGGGTTTTAATAGTTTAATCATAGCATGTGGCCTTGTATATTATTTTATCAATCCACCAATGCTAAACTAAAAAGAATCACAATTTCTCCTTACATCAGTTAACCTGGTAGAAAAACATCATGTGAAATTTAATGCTTGTGTTTTACTTTTACATGTAAATTCAACATTGTGATCAAGTTCTGCTGAAAAACAGCATACCTGTGAAACATATCCTGGTCCTACGGAGCTTAAGATACCCAACTTACCTATTAAAAAAGATAAGCCCTTTATCTGCCCAAAAAAAAAAAAAACCTAAGCCCAAATAGGAGGAGAACGACATTGGCGGTTTACTTGGATGGTCGGTTGGAACAATTAAAATTTATTTTCTTATAATGAATTATCTTAATGAATATTATTATGTTTTTAATCAATATCATTACTTATTTAATCATTATTATTATGTCTTTAGTTAATTTGACTACTCATTTGATAATATGTTGCGCCTTTGATCAGTACTATTACTCATTTAATAAATGTCATTATGTCTTTAATCAATTTGACTTCTTATTTAGTCAAGGTACTATTGTTCATTTAGTCAATATTATTACACCTTTAGTCAATATCATTATTCTTTTAGTCAATATAATTATTATGAATGAGATTAAACCAGAACACTTGTTTTTTGTCATGCCTAATCATTATGCCTTTAATCATTTTATTTATGCTTTAAATGAAATTATTACTCATTTAGTAAAATATCATTACTCATTTAGTCAGTTTAATTATATCTTTATTCAATACCATTATGAATTTAATCATTTACATTACTTATTTTGTCAACATCACTATGCTTATAGTTATATTATACAAATATATATTAATGCATATATATAACAATGGGGCTTTGGTGACCCAATGGTCTCCCAGCCCCATTACCAAAATGGTGAATTAAACCCCACCCCCCTAAAAAATAACCACCATCGTTGGAGCTCTTGCCATTAGAGTTTAAGCCGCTGGCGGGTGCAGGCCTCTATAGTTTGCTGGTGGTGGTGCTGTGGCAAAGATATCTTTTCTTTTATTTAAAAAATTGAGGTGCATAATGATAAAAATCATCAATATTTTAAAATTACAACTTGATCCTTACCACATTATGTAATTTCTATGTATTAACAGATATTTTTAGGTTTTATAAATTCAAATAATAGTATTTATTTAGAATTTTCTCTTTATATTTTATATTGACTTAAAATCCCTTTGAAGTTGGAATCCTATAACTTAAAAGTTAATTTCTTTTTTCCGCCAACTTAAACAATAATTTCTTGCAGGAAGTTAAAAGAATATAAATATAATTTTCTAAATCAAAGATCATCAATATCATCATGTTTTGTTTTTCAAATTCATAATCAGAATTTACATTATGGTTAAATTTAATTTTACTTTTATTTTTCGCCTGAAATCTCCAATATTCCCATCTTCTAGGATCCAAATAGGAGTCTGTGCTTCCCAGCACTCGATTCGCACACGAGGACTCCATTTGCGCCTGTAGCCACCGTCCCGTCGTTTGGCCGTGCTTTTGCTGCGGGTAATACTCTTATCCCTTTCTTTCTCTTTGTGCTTCTGTTTGTTTTCAATTCGTAGTCGAGGTTCGAACAGGGGTAGTGAAACCATTAGTCGATCGAAGAAGGATGCAAATCGGGGAGATACAGGGGACGTGAATCACTGTAAAAGAAATCCGAGAGTGAGAGAGGAACAGGCGATGGGAAAGTAGGTTTCGGAGCTTTTGTGGTTCGTGAATGTTAGGTTTTAGGCTTGTTGGGCTTCTTAATAATAGGGACTGTGATAAACGACAATGGTCTGATGATTGATATTTTCTATGATAGATGTTTTTGCATCGGTTTAATTGTAGGTTTTAGGATATTGCGGTCTCTCATCAGTTTTTTTGCTCTCTCTTTATACAAATGGGTTTAGAACATTTTTCTATTTGTAGTAAAAGCAATTAATGGAACTGTGGTTTGGAAGGGAAGAGCACTTTGTGTAGTGGAGTTTTATAGTCATATTTGCTGATTGTTATTATTTTTCTTCGTTTATTTGAAGTTTCTCACGCTGGTATATTGTAAAACATGAATCTGATTGATATACTCTTTTTTTGTATGGTGAATGAGTTCGATTCCAAAGTAAAATAACCTTTTGAGTCTTCTGAACCATGCCACAAGTCATATGGATCTTTGTTGAGTTTAACTGGAGATAATATGAAGATGTTGAAGTCAAATGGTTTCAATTAGGTTTTTGGATGTGTAGGCTACTGTATTTTAATCCTTGATTCAGTGGCTTTATATTGCTTAGCTTAATTGTTGGAAGAATTAAAAATATTCATTTACTGTTTTATGAATTATTCAAGCTGATTTATCCTATGACAATTTGGCTGATTAAGGTTTTGAAAATCCATGGCAATTTGGAAGGATCCCTTATACTTTTGCTAATGTTGAATTGGTGTTAAATTATGATGACTAAGAGTAATTAAACCAAAATGAAACTTTTGTAGTTCTTTATTTCTTTTTCTGTGGTTAATATAAAAAAACGCATCTATATGCTTGAACTTTGATGCTATCCTTAATTCTTAAAAATTTTCATTTCCCAGAAATTCAGACACCAGCAGTGCCATAATGGCCTCAATGTTGGCTCGGAAATCACTTCTTGCTCTTCGCACTCGACAATTGGTAAGTAAATAATTGTGTCATAATTCAAGAAGAATTGTTTGTCGTCATGCATTCATTTTCTTTATAACCTAGCTGAAAATCAGTTTATTATTCTCTTTAAAAGTAAAACTATTATATTTTATGCAGTTTATGGTTAGATATTTTCTTTTTCCAAATCACTCCCTTTTCCCCATTCTTCTCAAACTGCAAGTGCACTCACACGCACATGGAAGGAAAGTTTGTGATGGCAAAAACCATTTGCTTATCTACTTTCATTAATACCAAAATATTGGCAATTTTCTTACCTGTTCTTCTTTCGGGTTCTAATTCCTTTATATGGCTATTTTAAGTTGATGAATCATTGTTATGGTTGATAGTTCTAAATATTTTATCGATTCAATAGATTAATATATGCTTATATTTATATAAATTGTTGTTCTTGTAGGATGCTTAATTTTTATCATACATTCATCATTGTTATTCTTCATGTTTAGGCTGTGGCAGGTCAAGGGTTGCCAGGTCCCCAAAATTATGGCTTGCGATTAAGTGCCCATTCATTCTCTACCAAAAAAGGTTTTCCATTATTCTGTTAATGCATGTGCAAGTGATTTATGCATTCTTATTGAAAGAGAATGAGTAGTGAATAAATTTGCAGAGAATTTTCAGTTTGAGGTTTACCTTTAATAGAATTTTTAATTGTGATTGTCAGTTTATATCTGCCTGGCCTTTACCTGCTTCTCTCGTGTAAATTTGTTAACACTGCTTGATTTACTTAATTTTCTGGTGCAAAAATTGCAGGAGATGAAGAAAGAGAGCAACTTGCAAAGGAAATTTCCAAGGACTGGAGTTCTAGTAATTATTTGAAAGCCCTGTGTTCTCCGTTTGAGTCTTTTTTTTTTTTTTTAACCATAATATAAGTAAATGATTACTGATGTTTTCAATGGCAGTCTTTGAACGCAGCATCAACACACTATTTCTCACTGAAATGGTTCGGGGTTTAAGTCTGACACTGAAATACTTCTTTGAGAAAAAAGTTACTGTAAGTGTCTTTTAAAGTCATTCCCTGTCTAAGACGTTGTGTGGGATGTGATTACAGTCATAATTTCATAATGCAGATAAATTATCCATTTGAAAAAGGCCCTTTGAGTCCTCGTTTCCGTGGTGAACATGCACTCCGACGATATCCTACTGGAGAGGAACGCTGCATTGCTTGCAAACTTTGTGAAGCTGTAAGCTTTTGAAAATTTAGGGCAATAATTTTCAGCTTGACTACATCCTTTATAGGGCATATCTGCAAAATAGCATATATTGCATCACTATTTTCTTCCCTGCTTTTTGCTTAAAACTGAACTACACAGATAAGACTGCTATTTAGTACATGGTTATTTTGTTGATGGCATAGTGTGTAATCATGAGATAGAGGCTTGTAATGGAAATTCTTGTCAACAAGGGTCATGATCAAACAAGACCTGAGGTCTGTACTATTTTAAAGAAGTCACTAGGTCTCACATGGAGTCTAGCATCTGATACTCAGCTATCTGTCTGAAAAATTTCGCTCTTTGCTATATATTTACATGTCTATACATTTTGTCAAAAAGTATGCTTAGTTTGTCGAATATGTATATTCTTTTATAACATCATATTAACTCTAGTTTAATGTGTCTTTTTTTCATGTCTGTCGGTAATAAATGGCACTCTTGTATCTTTACTCTTGGCTTCTGTAAAACTTTTTATAACTTAAAGAATGTGATTTTATCAGATATGTCCGGCACAAGCAATCACAATTGAAGCTGAGGAGAGAGAAGATGGCAGCCGCAGGACAACAAGGTGAAAGACCTTCCTTCCCTGCTACCCCTCCCCCCAAACAACACATAAAACACACACACTCACTCACTAAAGGAGGGAAAAAAACAATGAAAGGAAGGAAGAAACTGCCTCTCCTTCCCCCTCCAGCCCTTTTGCTGTCATCTCTGAATTGTCAAGTTTTTCAGGTACGATATTGACATGACCAAGTGCATCTACTGCGGATTATGTCAAGAGGCATGCCCTGTTGATGCCATTGTTGAAGGGCCAAACTTCGAATTTGCTACAGAAACTCACGAGGTTCATTTTCATCTTTCATTCTGATTTTCCAAACTACTATCTGAGAGCATCCTGCATAGAATTATCTTTTCGATCTTTCCTCATTATTTTTTCACGTTCGACTATTTGCAGGAGCTTCTATATGACAAAGAGAAGCTACTTGAGAATGGGGACCGATGGGAAACTGAGATTGCTGAGAACCTGAGATCTGAGAGCCTATATCGTTGATTGCTCCGTTGTGTTACCCCTTTAATGCCTTGTCCCATGTTAACTAAAAAGTATTGAGAAATAAAGGATCTGTGGATGGTCTGGAAAACTTGTATGTATTCTCTATGTTGCTGCAGCAGCTTATTATCGAATTGCATCCTGCTGTTCCATTGGTAGTGTCTGTGTAATTGTTATGAGGCTGACCTCTGAAATTTTGAACAAATGATGGGATTTCCCTTGTGCATACGGGAATTGAGAAATTTAATTTAATAAACCAAAATGACCGCCGATTGTTCAAGTTCCATTAGTTATTGGAAGCTCTGCACTTTGGATGTGCAAAAGCACTTGCTATTGCTAGCCATTTGCTTTGTTACTGTTGTTGCATGCGGACCATTATGCTACTCGGCCTGGGAAGTCATAGATGTACTTGTTCAACAAGGATAAGACACTGCGAAGATGAGTCAGTTTTGAGCCGCTTTTTTTCCCCCCTCCTGAAATAAAACTGGCGAACGGGTTCATCTTTATTTTTTATTTCCTTGGTGAAATCAAGTAATCACAAATAGCTCTAAAATTGGCAGCACAATCAGAGTTCTTGGTTGCTTGTGGTTACAAATACCTTGCGACAACAAAGCTGTCTGCATTTCGGGAACGCATCTATTTATTGAAAATTACAATATTTTTTTCATTTCATTGATTAGGTGGTCAATTATGTCCTACTTAACATGCAATTAGCACCACAAGGTCATGACCACATCATCATATGTGTCCTAGTCATCATCCAACTTAGTAAGTATTTGAGTCATAATCCCAATTAGCAAACATGTAATCATTTTTTCCTACCCAAAATTTATATGATTGCCCATGTTGTCCATCTCAACATTGATTTCCTGGTTATTACTTGATTCATTAGAATGTAGCCTTGTCATCGTCCAGATAACCTTCTTCTTTGTCCATATAATCATAATTGTCCAAATAAACTTCTTCATCTCTAGCCATGACATTGTCCATGTCATCATACTATTATAAAGTGACAATACAGGTAATAATTTAAATACTTTAAATACAAATATATTCTTTTTTTTCTTTTTTGTGGAAGAGTTCCCCTCTCAAGGTCTGGAGAAGAAAAGGTTTTCGCCTTTTTCAATAAGTGTGTTTTCTAGTATTTAAATTTATGTTCTCTTTCTTATGAGAGTGAGACCTCTTACTATCTTAACAACAGCTCGTTGGTATATATTCTTTCATTTTATAACAGATTATTTGTATTGATTAGTGATAACCGGGGTAGAATTTGCATTAATTTTGAAATATGATCCCATAAAAACTCTTTTAAAGTTATTTTACAACAAAAATTGACTAGTAAGCCAGTAAAATAAAATCCAAATGCTACACTCATTTTCGAATTATTTTTATCATATATCTCAATGTGTTAAAAAATCTGGAGTGTGAAAGAAAGCTTAGATTGACATTGTTTTTTACAAGAGATATATACAAATAAAACATTAAATACAAAATTTGTGGGACTTGCGAAGAATAACGACTATTAATAGTAATTTCCTACATGAGGTTTGCGACAAGAAGTTATCCTGTCGACCAGTCAAAATGTCTTAAATCACACGACCTTCTTCAAGATCAGACCCCACCAAGAAAATAGAACAAACTGGAAGAGTACCATTTGGTGCTTGACTCTCCTTCCCTCCCTCTTTCTCTTGTTCCTCCCTTCACTCGTTTCCATTAATAAACAAACAGGAAAATTTCTTTCTAATACACAGTCTCTACTCTTCTGGGTTGGACCAGAGAACATATAGTTCCACAGAATGAGAAAAAGTTAAGCGATACTTCATCTGCAAGTAACCCTTATCATAAGTTACAAAATCCCATCTCCCTCTTGAAGGAGAAGACTTGAATTTGCTTCATGGATTCCAAGGATCTGCGTTTCATAACAGCTCAATCTATTTTCTCTACCGTTCGATCTGAAGACCTTGATGGGCTCAAGCATATCGTTGACCTACTGAAAAAGGAAGAATCTTCAAATGGGTTCTCGGTTTCTGATCTCATGTCCCTACAGAACGATGCTGGTGAGACGCCTCTGTACATGGCTGCAGAGCATAATTTATGTGAGGTGTTCAGCTACTTATTCAAGCTCTGTGATTTTGAAGTGGTGAAGATCAGGTCCAAGTCTGATATGAACGCGTTTCATGTAGCAGCAAAACGAGGCCATCTGGGTATTCCTCTTTGTGTGTGTGTGTGTGATTGTTTGCTTCATTTTGGTGTTCTAATGAGTGTTAAATTCTTTGTGATGGCTTATTGAACTATATAAAATGGCAACATAGAGATATTAATGAATGGATTATTGGCCTTCAAGGGGGCATTAAGTTATTCTTCACAATTCAATATTTAAGTTTCTTAATGCTGATTGACATTTTCGGTTAACTGTGCAATTTGTCCACTTGAGTCTTGAATAATCAAGGATTTTTCTTCTTTGATGTTTCTTTTCTTTTCTCTGTTATAATTTCTCTTCCAGAAATACTCAGGTGACCCTCATAAATAAGTTTTTATAATACTAGGGTTGTTGCATTTGTACCCCAAATTTTATAAGAATACATAAGACAGAAAAACCAAGTAATTTTGATAATTGTTACTGCAATGTTGGTGATCATAAAGGATTTCAATTCTGATACACAAGTTTTGTTTATCTTTTTCCAGATATTGTGAGGGAGTTTCTGTGTACTTGGCCTCAAGTTTGTAAGTTATGTGACTCCTCAAACACTAGCCCCTTGTATTCAGCTGCTGTTCAAGACCATTTGGAGGTGGTGAATGCTATCTTGGTTGTTGATGTCAGCTCAATGATGATTGTTAGGAAAAATGGAAAAACCGCTTTGCATAACGCTGCAAGGTACGGCCTCCTTCGGATTGTTAAAGAACTTATTGAACGAGATCCAACAATAGTGTGCATCAAAGACAAAAAAGGTCAAACTGCCCTGCATATGGCTGTAAAAGGACAGTGTCCTTTTGTGGTGGAGGAGATATTACAAGCTGGTGCCACTGTTCTGAATGAACGTGATAAGAAGGGTAACACAGCTCTACACATAGCTACACGCAAAGGCCGTTCACAGGTCAATTTTACATTCCATTGAATCCCCATTTGTAGGCTTGTTACTATGTTTGCTTTTGTTTATAAAAAAAAGTCAAGGTGCAAATTTGCACCAAAAGTTTTCAGTGTAGAGTAATGTTGTCCCCAAAGTTTTTTCAAGTCCAATTTTATTTCAGAAGTTTCAAAACGTAACAATGTTTCCCATGTAGTTAAAAAAACCTAACATTGATTGTTAATTTTTTAACGGTAAAAAGCAACATTACTCTATTTTAACACTTCCAAGACAATATTAAACTTAAAAAAAACTTTTGGAGTTACATTGCTCCTCAGTAATAACTTTAAGACAAATTTACACTTTAATCCTGTCAAAAAAAAAATGATTGCCTGTGATGGGCTATCCTGCGGTAGCTTCTTTACTTCATGCTACTTTGCTTGCCCTAGTTTGATTTCAGATTATACTTTTTGTCTTGGCTCATAAGGAATGGGTTATGTGGATTTTTAACAAACTATGCATGCATTTATTAATCTCCAAACTGTCCTTGTGCTGTGTGATTTTTCCTTGCAATGATGTTTTGCTTCTTCTCTTTATGTGACTCAATTCACACAAAGTTTCTCTGTATATCAGATAGTAAACCTTCTGCTTATCTACAAAGCTATGGATGTGAACGCTATCAATAATCAGCAAGAAACAGCGTTGGATTTAGCAGATAAACTGCAATACGGAGCTACAGCTTTGGAAATCAAGGAGGCCCTTGAAGACTTTGGTGCCAGATATGCCAGACATGTAGGCAAAGTGGATGAAGCTATGGAACTCAAAAGAACTGTGAGTGATATAAAACATGAGGTACAATCACAACTCATACAAAACGAAAAAACTCGCAGAAGGGTATCTGGTATCGCCAAGGAACTGAAAAAACTTCATAGAGAAGCAGTTCAAAACACCATAAATTCTGTCACTGTTGTTGCTGTTCTTTTTGCCTCAATAGGATTCTTAGCTATCTTCAATCTTCCTGGCCAATATATAAAAGATGGACCAGAATCAGGGAAGGCTAACATAGCTGACAAGGTTGCTTTCAGAGCTTTCTGCCTTCTAAATGCCACATCTCTCTTCATTTCTCTAGCTGTCGTTGTAGTTCAAATCACTTTGGTAGCATGGGACACTGGGGCTCAAAAGCAGGTTGTGTCAGTGGTGAACAAGATGATGTGGGCTGCATGTACCTGTACTTGTGGGGCTTTTCTTGCAATAGCTTTTGTTGTTGGTGGTGATCAAACATGGATGGCTATTACCATAACTATTTTTGGCGCACCAGTTCTAGTTGGGACCATTGCAAGCTTGTGCTACTTTGTGTTTAGACAACATATTGGATTTACGTCCTGCTGCGATTCGCGTAGGCGCATCAAGAGAGCAAGTGGAAGCAGGTCTTTTTCATGGTCTTTCTCTGCAAAGATATCTGATTTTGAGGAATATGATTCTGACATGGAGAAGATATGCGCTCTCTAGACCAAATGATTTGTTCATCACAGAACATCCTTGTTTCTTTGCCTTAGAACTGAAACTCATCTCGTCACTTCAAATTTTCCCATGTGAAGTCAGTCAAGATAAATTTTTAGGTTGAGGACATGAAAACATGCTCTTTTTGGAGGATCTATTTTGTGTAGGTTTACTTGTCTATCTAATATCCATGTTTAATTTGGTGTATTACTTTTTTTATAGATCCTCTGTTAGGATTTCTCTTGGTTACAAGAAGAAAGCTTGGTGTGTTTTGTTTATCATCAGTGTATCAGGACTTGGATGTAGATTTATGTATATATGAAAGAATGGAACATTTGTCCTATGTTGTTAGTAAATATAACCCGCTACTCTTTATAAGCAATTTTAACTTTTTCCCTTATTGTGCGAAACAAACCCACAATTAAGATTAGTTAAAAACAAATAAATGTGTCAAAAATGTCTTCTTTTTTATTTTCAAATATGCCAATATTTATGAAAATGACATAGGAAAAAGAATAGTTATAAAATATGAGAGAAAATGAGTAATAGATGAGTAAATGAAAGAGAATTAGTGGTGAGTGGGGATGATTAATATAAAGATATGTATTTAATAAGGCTGGAAAAAGGAAAAAAATAATTTAAATTTTGATACACAAGCGAAAAATTGTTTTTATTAAGAATGAGTCCTAAAAAAGAGAAAGTTATTTATAAAAAAGACTAGAAGAAGTATAATCTTATCTCAAAAAAAGTTTTCAGAGTTTAATATAACCAATGTCATTTAAAACAAGACTTAAATACATATATATGTGTCTTTTAATTTGGACTTAAGCTATCTATCTTTTGTTAGTTGAATTATATGGAACTCTCCTCTCTTCTTCATTTGTTTTTTTTTCCCTTTTTCTTCAGATAAGATTGTTCCTTTCTTTATAATTGACAAAAAATTTGACTGAATAAAAAATTGGGAAGATTATGTTAACAAATGAATTCATTTACCCTTTAAGGGTCTGTTTGGCACAGGGAATCAGTGGGAAGGGAGAGGAAGATTGGAGAATTCCCTTGTTTTGTACCCATTTTAGGCAAATCTTCTCGAAATTCCATCTTCCTGGGCCCACCAATCTTCCCTCACATGTGGGAAAATCAAATCCCACCAAAATTGGTGGGATTTCAACTTTCCACGTCACTATTCACATGTCTGGATAAATTTACCCCTCAAATTCAAACTTGGCGGGATGTTCAAATTTGACAGGAATGTTCAAATTTTCGTTCGAATTTGGCGGGAAAATTCGAATTTTGGGGGAAATTTTTTTTCATAGGTTCGAACCTGATAAAAACATATTTTTAAAAAATATATTTTTTCAAAAAAAAATATTTTTCGTTTTTATTTTGAATTAATTACTCTTGAGGGTAAAATAGACATTTTTTAATTCTTTACCAACCACCACCCCTTCATTTTCTTCCTACCAAACAACTCATCTTCCCTCAAACTATCTTCCCTCATCTTTCAAAATCTTCCTTTCCCTTCTTTTCCCTCCTTAAATTTTCCTTGTACCAAACGGGCCCTAAGAGTTGGATAAGGAAAAAGGTATATTCTTCGTTTGGTGGGGACAATGGGCTGTTATTCATATAATGTTTTGGAGTCCTTTTAGTTGTTTGAGAAGGCGAAAAATCATAAAGCAACAAAGAAACTCACCATATTATAATTAATTGTTCTCACATATTAATTAACAAACCAACCATTGAGAAGCACTAAAAGAGGCGCCAAGTTAACGTCGTCATTTTCCTTACGTCTTTTAAGAACCATAGATGATGGGATAAGCCCCAACACAAAAATAAAAAAATGTTTAATCGCAACTCTACATGTTAATGGGTGGCTATTAGTGACAACCATTTGGGAGTAAATTTATCAAACTGAAACATCCAAAGGAATTTTCTGTTGACTCCAAGAGACAAGGGTGGCAATCTGCAATTTGGCTTTATCCAAAATCCACTGTTAAATTCCATAATTGGTGGATCTAAATATTAAATAGGGGTCATTCTTAGGAGTATGTTTCTAGAATTGACACAAAATCAAAACACAAGATGTTATAACAAACATGGTCTTTAAAAATAAATACTCCTCCTATCTCTAATATGAGACATATTTACCTAAATTACATTAAGGAAGTGGGTGAAGTTATTTAATGACATATTTTCTAAACACTTTAATAATTTTCCTCAATTTCCTTCTTGTCCCTAATTATTATCAAAGGAGTATTAATATAGGTAAATTAAAAAAAAAAGTTCACAAATATGAAAACTTTTTATTATATTTATAACCAAAATCAACTCCTCAAATGTGTTTGATATCAAGAACTGAAGGTTAATGGGTTACGTTAGAGGAAAGAAGGCAACGGAAGGTGATAGCTCCAGATGAGAAATATGGTGATGGAAGGAAAAAGTTCCAAGTGAGAAATAAACATGATCCGTAAGTTTCCCTCAATTTTTTTTTAAATAAAATAAAATTGTGACTTGTGCAGTAGGACTCACTGGTTCTAAACCCAAAATGCTTACAAAGTTACTTCAATCCGTCAATCAACAAAATCCTTCTATAGACAATGGGATTTAAACTCACATCCTTACAGATTATGAGTCAATTGCTCATCAATTGGATCAACTTTTGTTGGCAACATGCAGTTTGAGTTAGTTGGGAGAAAAGAGAACAAAAGGAATTCCTTTTTCCTAGAGAAAAAAAGGTAAACGTAAAAATAAGAGCCCATTACTGGTATATAGAAGATGGTGGTAGACAATGATCGTGCAAACAAAATGCAACTTCGGGAAATAAGAGGCATTCCCACTAGCCCACATGGTTTATATAAAAAAAAATAACACAACCACGTGGGAATCTCTAGTTTCAAAAGAATATCCCCAGTAAAGCCCAAGCAAACCAATTTCACCACCATCTCAACCTCTATTGATAGAAAGAACCAACTGCTATAGATTTACAATTTTACATGTTGAATTTACACCCAATCCCACTCTAGGTTCACATACCCTGTGAGATCAGTGCTCGGTAAGACTCTCGATGGGCAGAAACATCATCAATTTTATAAAATATTATTATAGTTGCTGCTGCCCAGAGCCTTTCTTTGATGATCTTAAAGGAGGAGCATTAAGGTCAGATGACTGAGATAGTCTCTGTTCTTCTTCCTGTTTCTGTGCATGGGAACCCTGCATCAAGTACCAGTAATGGGATCAGGGAACAGACAAGAGACAAAAAGCAAGGGCAAGATAATACATGGAGACACAGAATTCTTGGGTGACACGCGCATATAAACCAGTGTCTAAGCATATGAATATAGGGATACAAATTCAACACCTGCAAGTGAATATATGGTATCAGAGAACAAAAGTTCAACACTAGTATAATTCCAGGTTCTCTTCATCCAAACCTTTAATGTATACATATTCTCACCCTAAAAGTTTAATAGAAATGTAGATCAAACAATAAGGAAGATAGGGTGAAGAGGTCAACCTCCTTTGACAATGATGCAGAAGTATTGCGCAACTGAGCTTGTGCTTTAGCATGCATGCGATGCTGGTACTGCATTTTCTCAAACTGTTGCAGCCTTGCAGCAAAATTGATTCCATTATGTGACTTCCCATCGTCAAAACCATCCTCAATAGCATGAGACCCAGACATTTGATGAAGAATATGGTAAGGATCCCCAGATGATGTTCTATTCAATTGTTCACCATTGAAAGAATATGACGGCACAGCTTTTAAACGAGTTTTCAGTATTTTGAAGGCAGCACTTTGCTGCAATATGGTGTTAAAGGTATAGTAAAAATCTTAATAACATAAAAGCAAACAGTACAAGGTTAACAGTAATTTACACATAAAACACTTCTTCACGGTAAAGTAATATACACACACTCACAAAAGCTATTGCATACGGCAGCAACCAATACATCAAAGATGATATGTTCAACAACCATGTTGATGTCATCAGCATCACAGACTTTTGACTGGCTAAAAGTAAACAGCCCAGCCCAAAAATATGAATACAAATTACAAATGCAAAATTTAAGAGAAACATGAGAGCACAAATACAAAGCAGATTCAGGTATCAACACTCAAAACAGTTGCAGATAATATCCCTACCCACAATATCCAGCAACACAAAGATCAAATTCTGACGGACAACTTCAATATATAATTTTTGGTGGCAAGATAGCATTCATTTTCACCAAAATGTAGTAAGGGCATGTCAGTGAAACAACCAGATTGAATGGTTTGTCAGAGTATATTCATTAATAGACAGGGCATACTACTGCCTTATTTATTTTATTTTATTTTTTTGCCCAAACTGCCTTAATGGTTATGTTCGCAATATAAAAGCATGAAAAAAAATGTGAGCAATGTCCGAAGTCTAAGAAATCCCGTCCTAATAAGGATGCAATAAGGATGCAGCCTTATAAGCAAATTAATGACTCTAAAAATTGAGTGGTAAAAAGAAATGGATAAAGTTAACACACAAAAACAAAGAAAGAAATAAATGGTTAAAGTAACTTGAACATACCTGAGGAAGCAACATCAGAAGACCGTACAATGCTTTAAATAACCATACATGTTTTCCAGGTTCAAGAAGCTGCCAAATTGAAAAACAAGGATTAATTATTAACTTTTTTTCCACCAATAATTCCTTGGTTAATCTCAGTAGTTATTCAAACTATATTCAATAATATAAGTATACCCAAAATGAGGACCAAGAGGTATATTTAACAACGCAAGGAACAACGAATATCAAAACAAAGGAAATTGAGAGTGATTATAAATATTCTAGCATAATTTGTTGTTACATTGTTCTGAATTTCTTATCTTTTCAAACAGGAATAAAGAAAAACACAGCCAAAGATGCCACATGAATGACAACGAGAGGAACAAAGAAAAAACCCAAGCAGAGGATGCCAAACTGAACTGGACTGGACTATAGTACATAAATAGTGCCAACTAATCATCCTACTAATGAAGTCAAATATCCATTTTTTATTTAAAGAAGTAATGAAGAACACAGTAATTGAAAAGAAATAATGTTGCAGGAGTGTGCTCAGGAGATTAAAAGGCAAACCTTGAGGTCTCACCTAAAACAAGCCACCACTTAACCACCATGTTGATAAAGAACAAAAAGGGCCAAAAAATTGTCATTTGGAAAGATAACTAATACATGGAATAAATTATAAGGGGCAAAAGGTAGTTTACATGTAGGAGCATAAAATATTGAAAAATTACTAACTCTTACGGTTGACATAAAAATCACACAAGCAAAATCAGTATCTCCATTTTAATCATATTCAACCAAACACAAGACCTAAGATGTAAGTTAAGATGAAACATGGTATGATCTTAGCACCTGCAATCTCAGATACGCAAAGATTGGAGTTTCCAGCAAGCGAACCAGCTTATCCAGTTGAACCAAAAATTTAACATTAATGTCCTCCTCTACAAGAGATCGAATCACAGCACTCGCATGTTGGTATGTCTGTTCAGAAGACAGAGAATTGTATCACAAAACACGTAGGCAATGGGCAAAAAATCACAAATACAAATGGTATGCATAGTATATTTGTGTAAACATGTGCAATAGAGAGTTGATTTGGAAACTTTTGATCATAATCGGGTTGTAGATGCCGACCTGAGCTAATAAACAGAGACTAATAATTGCCATTGGAGAATGGCACCATGAGGCGTACAAGGAAACATAAAGATCCTTCCCAGCAGGATTTATCAGTGATCGTTTTAAAAGATCTCGAAGCTCAGATAACTCCAACGATGTGAGCAAGATCAAATTCAAAGCCTGAAAAATTATGGGGGACAAACAAAGAGGAATAAAACCATGGACAAAGATTACTGGAGTTGGTCAGAAGTGCTATAAATTTTTAAATAAGCTCTCAGACCAGTCAATACTGACCTGAACCATAACTGATGCAAAATCCAAATCAGATTCCGCTTCTAGTATTGTAGATAGTTCACGGTAGACTCTTTCAGCATTCAAGAGCACACAAAGTCGACGGATTATCAAAGCACCACGCCTAGGATATAAATTTTCCAAAAAAAGAATACATATTCATACTAAAATATTTCAGAAAAATTATATAACCATGAAGTGAAGGGGGGGAAGGGAAAAATACCTCTCCAAAAGAGAATTATCTACCCGGAAATTGTGCACTAGGAAAACAACAAGCTGTCGAAAGTGCTGAGTATCCTCTGCAATGCATGCATGAACGTCAAGAACCAGAAGCACAACCTATTCATAAACAAAACTGTTATAAATAAACAACAAATAAAAAATTACCAAAGTCTCCGTAGTTTAACATCACATGATACAAGAATAAGGGGAATACAAGACAAATTATGGTTAAGCCTACTAAGATCAAGATGGCATATTGATATCTTGCAGTAGAATTGCTGTGCCACTGCACATCTTGCACAAACATCCAAGGCTGGCAACAGTCATTCAGATAATTATAAATACATCTTCAAAAGCATTTTCTGCTAGACACTCACACACACACACACACAACTTGAATGTTTTAAGCTGAAGTTATATAACCCTAAATTATCTTTAAAATAGATATATAGTGAAAACCACAGTTTCACCAACAATATAAGCTCGGCAATCTTAAGAATATATATTTTCATGAAACAAAGAGGAAACAATGCTGTCTATCCAATCCCACACAATATTGTGTTTTGGGGGGGGGGGGGGGGGGGTCGGGCAATGCTATCATGAGAAGAAACTACCTCATTGGACGAATCCGAAAGTGCTTTCAGCAAGGTGTCAAATATGTCATCCAGAAATGTCAGAACCTGTTGTTTGGACATTAAAAGTCAACAAGTATAGATAAGAAATTATCTTTATCATATTAAGAAAAACATTTGTAGAATGGTTCATATTAATGCCTAGTGAAGGGGTTGGATCAATGAAATTAATTTTGCACTAAGTTTCGAGGGGAAAAATGGAGATCCAATAAATTGACAGGTTTGAAAAAAAAAATTGTACGCATTCTGACAGCCATGTCATAATTATTTGCAGTTTAGAACTTATCCTTTTACCTCCATCAGTAAGTCCCTCAGCATAATCTACAAAGGAATGACAAGGTGACCTGATATTTTCTTAATTGGACCAGAAATTGGAAAAAAGTAGTATCATTATTACATTAAATAGGCCAAATAATTATCATTTTAGATCCTTCATTGCAAGTATAAATGAAAGAAACGCACATGGCCTCTTCTTAATTATTCTGGGGCAAAATGTACAAGTATAAAAGCAACTGAATCACATAGTCCACTTGTCACAGCCAACCTGTGTCTGTCAACAAAGCAAAGCCCTCTCAGCCCAATCAAGAACCCATTACATTATATAGGGCATAGGCAGCAGATTAACTCCGAGGTCCACACAAAAAATTAGTAGGCACGTAAAAGAGCTTATAACTTAAAACTTCAAGGAGCATATCAAGAAAGTACGTCATGTCTACATATTTATAGGGCTTCTTAATATGTCAAAATGAAAGATGAATTCCAACAATCCAGTCACCTCAGCACGATATCTGTTTAAAAGAGTTGATATCCAGTGCAGAGCTTCAATTCTTGTAGCTTCATATTCACTTGACAATTGTCTGTTCAGTCAAACCACCCAAAACTCAGTGCAACTTGTTTTTGCCCAAACAAAATGGAACCTGGTTATCACTTTCCACCAGCTTCTATGAGCTCAGGGCAAGATTGAAATTCATAATCTTCTATTAGCAAGTATTTCAAAATTCAAACCTAGCCTTTTTCCCAGGTTAAGAAAACTACACCTCCTAGCAACAGACAGGATTGCTCCTACGTCAAATGCTTCTGCTGGATCAGCCCTGATTGCTCGTAGTTCTTCATTGGTTTCTCGAGCAACCTTATACATAGCCAGATATTATTTCAGGTTTGTCATTTTCTATTTCAGGTTAGTGAACCCGAGGAAAATAAGGGAGAAACCCAGGACAAAAAAGGGTATAGTAAATCTACCACTCGAATTTTCTCTTCTTTATCAGATATGCAGGGCAGAATGGCTCCAAGAATGTCAGCATAATATGGAAAAAGCTGATCTCCACCAAGCTTGACAAACTCATTTATCTGTTATAATAAGAAAGCACTTGTGGTTGAAATAAAATAATGGTGAATAATACTGAAACAGGACACTTTTTAACTGGACTGCCAACAACAGGTATCAAGATAACAGTAAAGACAAGCCTAAGAAGTTATACACTCACAATACCACTTACCCATGTGATAGCTGTTAATCTAGTAAATTCATCTGGAGATCCTGCCCTCTGAACCAGTATTTCAGCCATGCGACCATAATCTACAGACTTCAAGAGTAGCACTGCTCGAGTCAGAAAATGACAAATGAACAAAAAATTTTGCAAGTGTCAACATAGATTGATAAAACGACTTAAAAAGCACAGAAAACCTAATTATGGCTGCAGTACATCTTCCTCAAACAAACATCAAGGAAAACCAATGGAAGAAAAAAAGCATAATTGTATTCTGAATATTGGTAAAATCCTTACTATTCAAACATAAAGGAAAAAATTACATTAGCTGATGCCTTACTGGGGAGTTCTTAATCTCTTGAAGAAACTCAGAAAGAGCTGAATCTGCTTGCTGACGAATTTCATGACTAGAATCACTCAGCATATTAAACAAACCTGACAAGTTTAATAGGCTTAGCAGAGTAAAATAAATTTTCAGAAAATTGTAAAATTCTCAGCCATCAAATGATAAAGAGTTCACCATCAAGAAAATCGGGAAGAAAGCCCAGCATATCAATATCTGGGACACTATCCAACACAGTAATCCATCCAACCAAAAACTGCCGAACATAAGGATTCAGGACATTCATGCGCTCCCTCAACAATGGTATAAATTCTTCAATACTGAAGATAAGGAATGAAAAAGGGAGGGGTGTGAAGCAGTGCAAGTTGCATCAGAACTTATGTATCAGAAATTCTTTTGCCAAATGTAGATTGCTAGATGAAATATATAATGTAGAAGTGGGAGCATAGTCACCTAAACTGATCACTTTCAGTCACAATATCCTGTTTCAATGTAGGAAAGTTTAATTTTCAGAAAATGCATGTCGTATATACATATGAGAAGTCATAGGAAACACATATTGGAATTCAGAAACATATACCTTCACAAGCCGATCCAGGAGATGCGCAGCACTTTGTACATTGGCATCTGAGTCAGCGGAAAGCTTGCACAAGGCATCAAAGATCTGGTTAAAGAATATAATAAATTCTCCTCTCACAACCTGAATTCAGGAGAAGACAAGCATTAGATCCAGTAGATGACCAGAACAAAACTGGAATACATGGGTCACCATAATCAAATCCTAACCTTAGCAATGTTGTATAGTGCTTCACAAGCATAATAACGAACTCTGCTATCTTGATCCCCGAAAGACTTTATTACAGGAGGCACGATTTGCTGCCATAGTACCAGAATTATATGTAGATAAGGATAGAAAGAAAAGGAATATATATACTGAAGCATGTCAAACTTACATAGGGGAAAGGAGAACATGCCATAAACTGAATAAGAGTGATTCAAATTCACCATCCACAAAAAGTTAAATTTTCAACCCAGTATGAGATACACAAATTTAAAAGCAGCATGAGATAGTTTGAAAAGCCAGTAAATAAGAATTTCATTGCACTTGTTTGCAAATAAAAAAGCATTTGACATTTGAAAGTAAGAGGGGGTTAATTTTGAACAAAGACATATTATATGAAGTTTTGCTATGGACATCTAAAAATAATTCAATTCCATCTACGCCTAACCATCACCACTGTAAATTAGCTAACTCCTAACAGTGGAGAGAAGAAAAGGAAGATGTAATGTTATTTGAGAAATCTATCATCCAACAATTCTTGCGCCGCAGAAACTTTATATACATTTATCTTAAACCATACAATGTGACAGGAATCTTAATATAGTTTCTTATGCCCCCTCGCGATAAGCAACATTAGATGGATTTAAATCCAAACTCATGCACACAAACTTTTGAACAGCCCCTCACCTCAAGATGCTGAGAGGCTTCATTAGTCAACCCAACTGTTGCGGCAGCTAGTCCTATCAATCCTCCCTACGGTAAGAAATTAAATCAAAATAAACATTAAATGGTATAATAGGAACATATAATTTAAGGCAAACTAAAAATCAATGATGAAATCAACCATGTCAGTCGGGGAAAAAAAAAGACTAATTTTCCCTACCTTCCGTTGATTTGCTTGCGGCGAGAAAGTATAGTCCGTAATCAACAAATTAATCACTGCCGTGATTTTTTCGTGATCCGCAGCAGCAGTGAGCTGCTTCACAACCAACTCAACCTATCCAAAAACCAATATAAACCTAAAAATGAAACTACAGCCAAACAAACCCAGCCAAAAACTTAAACTCCAAAATTCATCGACTTGCAAAAGAGAGAAAACAAAATCGAGATGTGCCAGAATAGAGTAAAAACCTCAAGAGCAGCATTCTTTCGCTTCTCATAGAGCTTGTCAGCAAGGTTGCGGAGTACAGCAGCAGGAATTACCGAGAGGGCATCGGCCATGTCAACGGCCTCCGGCGAGGAACTCCTCGATTGAGAAAACAGAAGACGGAAAAATCAAAATCGTTTTCGGATCTTTTCCTGCTCCAGACGAAACATTTTCATAGATTTTTTCTCCCACTGAGGGATCAAAACAAAATCCAAAATTTCAACTTTGGAGATTTTGATTGACGTAGAATGTGAATTGGATGGGATAATTGATAATAGATAATAGACACTAGATAATCAAATATCGGATCTGACCAAATCCAAACTTTGAGATGAGAAATTATTGAAATTGAAACCTAGTTTCTGTGGACGCTTTGCTTGTCATGAATTTCTAGTGTGTCGTCTGTTTTGTTCTGCTATTTCTCTTCATGTAAAGAGCATTTAAGAGTGATAAGCTTTTTATCAGTGACTACTGCTCTTTCATTTGCCACCAGGCGGGTGTTGAAAAACTGCCAACGAGATTACCTAATTGCCCTTAATTTCTTTCTCTTTTGGCAATAAGAGCCCTTATTTTTAAATAGGCAAAGTAGAAATACACATATGTTCTAGCACCATATGTTTTTTTTAGAGTAAAAATGCACACGTAGATACTATTTTAAAACAAAAGTCACATCCCACCTTCAAGTTATTGTTCATCGTAATGAGAGAAAAATAGATGAAGTGAGCCATAACATAACGGTGGATATGACTTTTGCTCCAAAAGGATAACATATGTATATTTTTGCTCCCAAACAAAGCATATGGTGCTGGGCACTCTCGAAAGTAAAGCACATGTGTATTTTTGCTCATTTACCCTTTTTAAATCATTTCAACTTTTGTGACATTATTGAATTACATTAGTACTCTAGGAGGATTATATTTTTATTTCACAAAACACGTTTCTCGTGTATCATATAAGGGAATATCATTTCTACTTTAAGGTAGAAAATTTTTTCTGCCTTAAGTCAAAACTATGTCGTTTTGGCTTTTTTTTAAATGAAGAGATGAAAAGAAAAAAAGGAAAACAAAAAAAAAGCCAAAACGGCGTAGTTTTGACTTAAAACAGAAAACTTTTTCTACCTTAAAAGGCAGAAATGATATTCCCATCATATAAAATCTGAAAAGTAAATAATTATAAACATGTGGCTGGTTTTGAATTTAGTACATTATTTATTTTTTTGCCCCATAATATTTTACATTGATTTTTTTTTTTTTTGGTCAACTAGTATTTTACATGGATTGATGACGGAAGACACCTGATTGCTTAGCATGTTTTTTGTCAAACTAAAAAAACAATATACTTTTTTGCTCGAACTAAAAAAAAAACTAAAAAAACAATATACGCACACACATACCGTCATCACTCCCTCTAGTCACTTTTATAAGAGATTATAAATATTTATAATAAGTTAACATCTTGTAAAAAATATTTATTAAAAGTCATTAATCAAATATTAAATGAGGGCGGTTTTTAAAAGAAATCTATATTCTTAGGGTAGTTTCACAATTTTGCGTTGCTTACTGGAAAGGCAAAAAACAGAGGGATTGGAGGTTACAAACAACACATACATGTATGAACAATTTCCGGGATGTTATAGATTATACATTCAAATAAGCTTTTGTCGATCGTCCTACAAAAATGGACCGAATATAGAATTTCTATTTTGAAAGCCTTCAACACGTTACTTTTTTTTTTCTCATAAAAGGAAGATCACATGACTATTGACTACATCTACTATGAAAAATAAGAAACGTATTATTTGAGAAAGAGTAATTGATACAACATGAGGAACTTGACAAGGAAAGGAACAGAGATCAAAAGCGATCAAAAGAATAAGGACTTATGAGTGATTCTTCAAGTTCTTTAAAGCCTCTGTAAACAACGTCCGTCTGACTCTGCGGAAGGGCCAATCTTCGCACTTCAGTCATATACCTGTGTGTGCACAACAAGTCAATCAATTCAAGGCGTGTAAGATAGGAAAATACTTGCGCAGAGTTCTTTAGGGAAATACTATGGAATTTACAGAAAGAATTGTGACATGGGAAGAAGTTTTTTGAATCAGTCAATGAGGGAAGATCAACATCAAGAACTGAACCAAAGCAAATGTCAAATTTTGGCAACTAAATAACATAGCAGCTCCCTCAGATGAAAGCTAGATTAAATGAAAGATTAGAAAAATCAGGTGTTCCAACATTATACTATTTTATTGGATCGTTAGTTCCAATATATTGTTGTGTAATGTGTATGTATTGGAACCAAGGGACAGCCAATGACAAGCCGGATAAGGTTGTTAAGATGCAAACTATATCCAGAAGAAAATACTGCTATGAACAAGCAAGAGGAAAGGATAGATGTACGGAGTCAACCTGTTTGCTGCGCTAGCGATCTTATCCCGAACTCCTTGGCTAACAACTGTTCTCTCCAATGAGAATCCTCCGCTCAGTATTAAGGAAGCCCCGGTGGTACTTGTACCCATCCTCTGTGCAACTACAGACATTGTCCACTCACGAAGAACCACTAGTACTGATCTCAGCATCCTTAGTCTTAGGTTTGGTGAAGGCAAAATAGCCCCATTTGATAACAATTGATCATATGTGTTTAACACTGGTTCAGAAGCACCTTTACAAGCAGAAAGAAGGGCTCTGGCAACATCTTCATCTCCCACGGATTCAGCACCTGAACTCCACCTCTCCTGCAGAAAACAATTGATTTACTAAATCATGATACAAGATGAAAATTGATCATAAATAATTTTCATTACAGAATTCTCAGAAATGAAATGCAGCCTGCCAAGAACAAAAGAGGGAAAAATAATAATTGCAGAATCAGATTTACAGTAAAAATTAATGTTGTTGTTAAAAGAATACCTGTGCAGCTTTCTCTAGGTGAAGACAGATCGTCTCAAGTGGTATAACAGCTCCATCACCTGGATAAATGCGTGGACCAACCCTTTTGAGTGCAGAGCAAGCTTCAGCAATGCCACCTCTTGAAAGAGCTTGATCAATAAGTCTAGCCCAAGTTTCTCTTAAAATGTTGCTGTCAGCATCGCTGGAGTAATTGGAAAAATACAGCATCTCCAGGCAAATCTAATGAGAAAAGTAGAAAATGACCAATATAAGGGAAAAAATTCTGAACTAGTGTAAACAAGGAAACTGGCTACACAGACCTGATATAATAATCAAAAAGAGAAAATAAATTACCTCCCAGAGCTTAAAAGGAACAGCATATTCATTGTATAATTGTGTTATACTCTTTACATCTGATGATAGCTCCTTGGCTTTCTCTCGCGCCACATTTGCAATACTAGCTTCAGCAGTGTTTCTCGTTTCAGGAACTAAACCATTTGGGACAGAATCAGACATGGCAGGTAAAACCTCTGATCTGGATGCAAAAGCCTCCAATTCCTCTTTGATTTTTATTTGAAAACGAAGAACAGCAAGCTTCCCTTCAAGCAAATCTAGGAATCCACTGTCAATGGAACTCCGAGCAGAGCTAACCAAGCCATCACTGTTACTAGCAGTCTTTGCCTGTAAAACTGCATTACTCAGGTATTGGCACCTGATTTGACAAAAAATAACAATCTATCATATGATGACCAAGCAATAAGATCAAAACAACTATAAAATTGCCAACATTTCTGTGAAAATATTGTGACAATTTTAGGAGATAATATTATTCGAAAATAACAACTACATCCTGAGTATATCATATAAAACATGTAATATTATGAATTTATCGAGCTAGTGAGAAGTCAGAAACCAAGAAACAGGGCTAAAGATAGAGCCAAAAAAGGATCTTTCGTGTATAATCCTTCATATCCTTGAATGTTAGTAGCTCTGGTGTGTAGACTGAATGATACAATTGCAAGCAAAAAGTTCCCAGATTTCCAGGTGCTAAAGGATGAGATCAAGGGTCAGTTGCCAGCCAAAATTATGCCATTCAAGCTTTTGACAAACAGGTAAAAGTGGTCAAATTTGAACCCTGATTAATGTGGATGAAATTCCTTTTTAAAAAAAATTACTTAATTGGATGTCTGCATAGCGATTTCTTTTTCCATGTGTGAGAAAGCATTTTACAATATTTTCCCCAAACATGATATTGCCATTCACTATGAGGAGAAAGTTTGGTTTTGGCATGATGCACTACGAATTAGCAACATGAGGCCCATTAAGTGTATAAAAGTTTCTTCAAGTTTGACCTATCCCATTTCCCAACCACATTTGCAAAAATAAAGTGAACAAGCTACTTAGAAAATTACAATCTTCGAAAGAAATGTAAAAAATGGGGAAAAAATAAGGACAAGAAAACTAAGACTGACTAACCTCTGTTCCAAAGTAGGAACACCATCAAAAAAACGCCTCTCAGCTAGTCTTAGCAATGCATGAGCTGCCAGCATATGTTGCCGCTTCAAGACATAATATCGTGCCAAAAGTTCATAGTACTTGATTTGATTAGATGACAAAGGTGCTCCTGATTGCCCCAGGGGAGTTGTGGTGGACACTGCACGAACCTATCAGGGCCAAGAAATTAAAAATATAGCAAGACCATGACGATGATTAAAATAATAAAAGCTTTAAGAAATATTTTTTTAAAAAAAAAATTACATATGAGAACGCCCCCTAGCTCCTGCATGCAACAAAATATACAACAAAAAATGTATTGCCTCGTAGTTGCACCCTTCCATATGGCTTTAACAAAGGAGAAAGCAATTCAAGAATAAATTGAGAGAAAAAGTATGCAACCTCTTGTGTAGCTTCACGACCAGCACTTTGCAAAAAGGGCAGCAAATCAGGACCTCCATACTCTAACAACTCATTCTCAAGACCCAAATCAATCATAGTCCGGTATAAATACTCATGGAATATTTGATCAGGTGACTGGACACCGAGTTGAACTATCTGACAAATATATTTTCTACGAGAGGCTGGATCAAGAGTGGATTGTGAAGCAGCAGATCTGATGGGGGAACCAAATTCCTTTTGTGGTGCACCTCCCTTTAGAGACCGCAAAGCATTTATAATTATTTCATAACATTGTTCACGCTTCAGAAGTGCTTGTTCTCTGACAGTTGCATCAATGTCATCATTATAAGCATCACCTGCAGGGTCCAGAGTCTGTGCCTTTTGAAGAGGTAAGCGCACCACAGCTTCATAAAATCTGCAATCCCCAGGTAAATTTGACTCAGATAGAAGGCTCTCCTATCAGAAGAGACGATATTTAATGATATTTTATATGTAAACAGAGGGTGGGAGGAACAAGAAAAGAAAAAACACCTTAAATCCTCAAATCGTTTGGAAACAGTCCGTAAGTCAGCAGATTCTGGAACTTTACTTAAGAGATTGAATGCTTCCCTTGCCAGATTCTCCTTTTCTTCAAAATCTATAGTCACAGCAGCTCTCTCCAAAGCTTCCACAGCTAAGAAGAAGCTGTAATCAGACTCCTTATAGTAGCTCGGACAACCTTCTCTTAGTCTCCCACTAATATCATCTACAGTTCCCCTGCCATCAGGACCAGTATAATACTGGAGTAATGCATGATGTCAGGTTAAAATCAGAATTACAGATGATACAAAATTTTATTACAGAAAACCTCAGTGGATGAATAAACTTAAAACTCTTCTACAAGAAATTTCCTTTAGGGCTTCCCTAAACTGGCTTTACCTCCATTAGAGCAGATATGAGTCTTGTAGCAAGACGATCACCGTCTTCAGAACAAACAAGTTGATGAAATGTTAATTGAACTAATGCCTGTTGTAGGTTGCCATCAAATCCCTGAATCAACCGGGTTACATGATGCTGAGAAAGAAGTTGGAGCAAAAACAGCGCTTCACCTGATCTAAAAAGTAACTGCCTAATGCATTCCATTGCCCTCACCTGTAACACACCAAACAAAAGTGAGAGAATAAAATAAATTATTCAACATATCAAACAAAGGGAAATTGTATTAGATATCAGTCTACCTCCATGGCAGCCAATTCAGCAGGACTATATGGCAATCTTTGCCTTTTATTGGATGTTCCACCACCACTAGATTCCATATTTCTTGAATATGCACCGAATAAGTTTCTTACCATATTCCGATCATCAGCACCTAAACCCAAACCATTACCATATAGAATGGAACCACTTAGATCTCCTAATCCAGCAACACAACCATAAAGACCCCTCCTCTGGTTCCTTCTAGATCGTAAGAATTTCTCTAAAGATCGGATTCTGTGCTCAAGGGCTTGCATAGCCCCAACAGAGAGTCTGCAAACAACCACCCCATTCTCTGCCAAAGTGCCTGAAGGACCTAAGTTACCTTTTACAAGCAATACAGGAAGTTCCCACACAGGAAAAAGTAACCTAGTTGAACACAAGCAGAGCCCTTCATGTGCACCTGAAAACACTGGCTCAGCCTCATGGACAACCTGGCCCATGCTGAATCCACCAGATGCAGTTCTTGTGTTTGATAATCCACTAGCACCTTCAAGTTCTGGCATTCCAACAAGTCTAGGGTCCTCAAAAGCATCAGCTGCCTTTTCAGCAATAGCATTGTTAATAATATTTTCTGAAGGCACTATTCTTGCAGCTAGCATTAGACACATGGCAGCTGCCTCGCCAGCACCAAAACGATTAAAAAAATCTTCTAAAATTGATCTTGGAGAGTTAGACTCAAACAAACATCTTAGAATATCCACTGGCCTATTAAAAACTATTTCCATCATGCCCACGGTGCTAAAGATGACAATTCTCCTCCTAGGCATTATATGTTGGGTTGAGAGGTCACCCCTTGCCCAAAGTTTGGCAGAAGCCCCTTCACATAATTCAACCGAGTTCTCATATCCACTAAACTCTATTTCTGAATACAGGGACTGAACTGTAGATGCAGTATCTGGCAAGGGTAAGACATCTGCCACAAAAAGCATTCGACCTTCAACTGGTAAAGAAGATACATATTCCCGCAATGCCCGAGAACTTCTTGTACTTGTCCCTAAAGTTCCTGACATAGATGACTGAATGCTTGAATCTCTATTCAAAACAAGGAGTGAAGACATGCTTGGTGGGGATGCATCAGAAAGGACAAGAGTCCCAGCAGAATAATAGGCTGACTCAACTTTCAAGGAGAGATCCTCATTCTGAGGTCTACTTGCAAGAGATGTAGCTCCAAAGGTGAGGCCACTAACACCCCAGGGAGGAGCAGGTCTTGTTGTGACAACTTTTAAACAGCTTCGCTTATGATGGATGGTGTTGAACCCACTCAAGCTTCCACTAGAAGGAGAGGTAGATAGGTACATCCTTCTACCATCCGATAGAACAACAAGAAGATGTAGCCACTTGGATTCAAGTGTAGACAAAGGTGAGATGCAAACAATAGATGGCTTTGGTGATCGACTTGGGTTTCTTTGTCCTGTTGATTGTCTACCTCCATAATGTGCATCCCTCTGATTGACAATATTCTTTTCTTCAGCCACTTTCTTCAATGAACCATCACCATTAGACCCAAGTACATAAACCTGAAGTTTCATGTCTTCAGTTCGTGCAAACAAAATTTGCCTCTCATTATCAAAAACCATTTCAACAATCGGGTCAACAGCTCCAAAATTAAATACATTCGGTATAACCCACCTGGAAACAACAGATAAGACTGACTAAGGAATTATGCAAACAAACTTGAAGTTGCAAAAATGTAATTCATTACAATGTGTGTGTGCGTGTGTGTGGTGATAAGAGGCCACTACTTAGCTACTCTAGATATAGGGCACAAAGTAGATTGAAAGAAGGAAATCATGAGATGGGTCATGATATTGAACAGATTTGAGAAATGGGGGAAGTGAGTAGCAAAAGTGGAGATCATGGGGAAGAGTATGCATGTGACTAAGCCACAAACTACTCCATTTAACCGCTTAGCATGATCTTAGGATGTCTCATCTCAGTCAAGTTATATTTTATTTTCTTAGTCTTAAAATTGCCACTCTAGTTTCTTCTCATGGCTATGGGTTGATAGTTATTATTTTCATTTTGGAGATACTCCTTAGTTATTAGAGTGGAAAAGTGAGATCCTTGCTTGTTCCTCTCTACTAGATTGTTCCTCAATAAAATTCCAGTTTGCATGCTTCATACTTTACCATATGGTTTCAAAATTAAAGAAGTTTTAGATCACAACCAAGTGCAAGAGTTAGTGACATAATAAAATATTATAAAACACAATGAACCTTGAAATAACACTTCCCAAACCAGCAGTGAGGCAGACTTTTCTACAACGTTTTTGCCAGCCTGAGCCAGTGGAATAAAGGAGCTCATATATATGGCCATCACGGCCAGCAAGGAAAATTCGACCCTTATCAGTACATGCCACACAAGTCATTGTGACACCATCAGATGGCACTGCATGATCAGGCAAAGACTGTAATGAAACTTCAGAAAATGGATCTGAGCCATCAGTTCCTCCAGAGCAGCACACTCCTACTAAAATCAACTGACAAAAAATTCAGGTAAGAAACTAGGCTGTCCTCCTAATGAGGTGTGGGAAGAACATGATTCATAGGACTCATTTTTGGTTGATAAGGACAAAAGATTTCTCAGGTATCATGTACTGTCATGCATAAAATAGCAGCAAATATGTCATTTACTAGAAAAAAAACATCACGTTAAAAATAGTTTTTGCAAAAAGTGATCACATTATTAGAGTATAGATCAACATTAACAATGGAAAGGGCTTATATTATTATTCAAATGAAAAGCAGGCAGAATGGCCGCAATAACTGCAAAGGCTTCTAAGAAATCTACTGTCATTTCTCATATATAAAGGCAAAATCACAGAAGTTATCCTTTTCTATGATTCCCTTTTAATGGATTTCTCTCATTGGTGTAGAATGGAATCCAAGAACCTCGTTCCCACCAGATGATTACTTCTACTTACAACAATCCAAGACCATAGCCTTTTTTTCCCAAGTCAGCGTGATAAAATATGTAAGGTTAAACCACTCCATTCATAAGCAAAGAATAAGAGTGTTTGGTTTAAAAAAATATTTTCAAGTTTCATCTCATAAAAATTTATTTTCATTTGCCAACTTCAATTATTAGAAATTTGTTTGCTTTGTGAAAATAAAAATCTAGGGAATTGAATGTTGATAGAGCATAATGACATAGTGCAATCCATATAAACGACCTCACCTAGGATAAGGCTTGTAGTTGTGAAATTAAAAGTCTACTCACCTTTTTCTAATCAGTCGAATTCAAATAAATGAGCATAAATTTTTACTTAACTTTAGAGTTTGACCATTAATGCTCATCCAAAAAAAAGAGTTTGACCATTTGTGAGGTTACTTTGACTTTAAAGACTTGTTTAACTATAGTTTCCACTATAATAAAATTTTATACTATATCTTAGAAATTGTTTTCAGAGAATATTTTCTTCTAAACTCAACTGATTGTATTTTTAGTCATGTCTGTTTCCAATGAAAATGAAAACAGTAAACAATGAAACCGAAAAGGGCTCAAAGTTCACCACACTTTCTCTTACAAAGAACCCAGCAATTTTTCAAATCAATGAAGAAACATGGTCTTCAGGTTGTTGGTATGATAGTCTAGATGAAACACACATAGATAGCATGCTGCTCAGATACTAGATAAACAATTAAGAATTAACCAAATGACCTGTTTAGAAGCTTAATTGTTAAGCACATAGGAAAACATTGCACCAGAACTTGGGTAAAAAGCGATTAGTACCTCCACAGGTGTTGCTAAAATTAAAAGATATTGGATAGCTTCAACAAAGACACCTGGCTTTGATTTTGCAAGACCGACAGCACAAATAGCTTGTTCCTCCCCGCTATATTCAGGACATTGACCATCCCTAAGGAAGAAGCAGTATTAGATTATAAGAAATCATGCACATGCAAAGATGAAATTGGCTGGACAACTTCAAATGATTTTAGTTTAGAATACTAAAAAAAGTAAAACAAGGATAATTTCACGTCAAGTATAAACATATAATTTATCATTCACAGTTGTTGGACATAAAAAACTGTCAATCGTTTTGCCGCTGTGTAATTGCTGACATTACTACTATTACTTAGTGCTGACATGGCAAGCAATTTAACAAGCCTTTGGCCAATTTCAATCACTTCATTTCAGCCACGGTTAAGAAAACCAACAACCCATTGGTCTAGGAAACCCTGTTTGCACTGATATGACAGGTCAAAAATTCAATTCCCCTCACCAAACCAACATAATAACTTATACTTTAGAAAGGGAGAAAGGCCTTTTGATCCCTTAGAAAGGAATTATTACTAATACTCTGGTCCCTACTCATAAAAAAGGTTGTTAATATAGCATATCATAGTTGCCAATTTCTAAAAGATAATTTGTTCGACAGATCAGAGTGTCAAGGGACCCAAATGCCATCATCCCTTTAAAAATATGGCTTTGTCAATGCTCTAGCAAAAGCCCAGAAACTAACAATAGACAGCGCATCAAACTTTTAGGAAATGCCTAATATCACCTAGCGCACCAAAACACCCACTCTGAATAATTAATGCTGAGAAGGTCAAAATAAACAAAGATTTCCATACATTAATATTTAATCTCCAAAACTACAACGAAAACTAAAGAAACAGCAAACATCTTGAAATAAAATGCAGGACATGAAAGGAAAATAATTACATATTGCATGCTTGGATATATAAAGCCAACAAAGTAAGACATAGTCTTCCTCAGAATTGACTTCTGGATTAACAGCTTATCCATGTTATGAGGCTCAACAAATAGTCAAGTATATTACTATAAATTGAACTAAAAAATGCTCTTGTGGCAAACCTCCTCTTAATACAGCAATTGCATGTTCTTTTACTGATCTCTTGTTTTACTTGGCATTTAAAGGATAAAAAGTATGAAAGCATTGGTTTATCTATGAAATTATAGACTAAAATTAATTTTAAAGTGAAATTCTAACCCATCACTGAGGCCCTCACCACTTATCAAAACGCCAAAGAAACAAGGAATTGTCCACAGATGCCCATGCCCGACGAATTTCAGGAAATATTCCACATAAAGCAGTTCCTTCACCACCAGCTGCATTGTATCTCTCAATGAGCACAGGAGGCAACTCCCGAGTATCCACTACTTCAACTAAAGAGGGCCACTGAAATATCATATAAACGTTCGAATCATGTACATGTATAAGCATATTCTTGCTTCACGCTGTAGTGACAACTTACAATTTTTCAAAGGGTTCTTTTTTTTTTTCAATACAAAGACAAAATGATATGACTAATTAAAAGTTTTACAATGTACTAGAACAGATGGAAGTTTCAAAGGGTCCATACTTCTTACAAGAAAATAAAAGACTCAAGTTTGTCCCATAGCTGGGAAATTTATAGTATAGTAGAAAAGGTCCTTTATTATCGATATGAACAGGGTATAAAGTCCAATGCTGAGATTAAAAACTTGAATCTCTCTAATGTTAGAGGGAAATGCAGTAAGTTACCTCTTTTGGGTGAGCTGAATATGGATGACTAGCATATCTGGAGGCTTCTAGCGATTCTTCGAGGTCAGGTTGCGAAGCAACTTCTCGCCCAATGCGATCACTCACTACGAGACCCGCATTTGCAACATCACGCATCACAATCTCATCCTCCCAGGACATTTCGAAAAAATCCACACAGCAGTGAGTAAAGCAGAAGCCGAAGTGCTTCAAGTCCAACTCTGTGTCTAAAATTTGCTTTTGGTCCCCCTAGAAACAGAAATCGAGACACTACTTCAAATTACGGGGAAGAGAGCAAGTAGTGCTCGAAGCGGGACGAAATCGAAAACAAAGTAGGGTTTTGTGAAGGTTTTAATTACTGACCGTGGCGGGGAAGCCAGGAAGCAGAAATTTGGCACTAAAATATGATTTTTTTTTTTCGATGGCCAAAAAAAAAAAAGATTCTTTTCCATGACTAAAATAAAAAATTTATCAAAATTTTGGTTTCTTTTCTTTCAGACAGGTTTTTCAAAACCAGCGGTCCTGCTTTAAATTCATATTATTTTGATATGTTTTTTTACATTTTTCATATATTTAATAAGATTAAAGTAATTACAAATAAATACAACGTATTAATTTTATTTTTCTTCACAATAATAATACTGACGATAATAAAAACAAGGGTCTGATTTTGTGTCGTTGATAAAATTGAAAATTTAAATTAAAGTAATTAAATAAGGTCAATGAGGTGTGAGGATTTAATATTGTCCGATTTGCACAGACTATTAGTGACAAAACTCGTGTAATGGATTAAGATGCTTGTCTAATATTCAGTTGAAAATGAAAACATAGTTTAATAGTGGTTGACAAAAAGGAAAAAATGAAAGAAAGATATGGTTAAAATATTTAAAAGATAAATAAAAGTGTTGAATTTCAATAATTCTAAATAAATTAATTTAAAATTTTGAAACATAGACAAATGTGAAAATTATATAATTACCCTTTCTTTTTTTATTTTTTAAAAAATCCTTAAAACCCTTTTGCCCTCTGCTGGAGATCCAGTGACTTTGTCGGTGACAATCTGCTAGAGTTTTAGCATCGGCAACTGGTTACCAGAGTTTTGAAGGTTTAATATATTTTATAAAAAAAAAATCAAGCAAAAGCAATTAATATAAATATTTGAACAGTTAAGAGCATAACAAATAGAATTTTTGTTTAACGTTTTTCAAGAATTACTTTTGGCTAGCAATTAACTACTTAAATTTAAATATTAACTATTCTGTTGACGGTTGACAAATGTCTTTAATATATTTTTTTGATTTTCCCTAAGAGTAATCAATACCAAAATTAGAATAGTAAATAGCAAAACAAAAGTAACTAATAGAAGTTACTTAGTAAAAGGAGGCCTATTTAGTATTAATTACTCTAATTTCGGGATTACCTACTCTAGTTTTGCTATTAACTACTCTTATTTCAAAAACTTAAAAAATAAATTACAAACTCTGACTTTAACCAAACAAGTTGTCAATATCAAAATTAAAGTAATCAATACATAAACTTAAACTTAAGTAGGTAAAAGTAAAACAAAAATAGTTATTAGGAAATGTTCAACAAGTGCATTGTTTATTACTTTTATTGTTATATATAAACTTAAGTACTTTGTTTTTAGAATCACTATTAAATACTCAAATATCTATATTAACTATTTTTATATAAGAACTTAAGAAAAATACTAGACCGCCAAAGCTCTAACAGCCAATCGTGTGTAAGGCCACAAGAACTTTGATGACGACCTCCATCAATGCTAGAGCTCTAACGGTGAGCATGGGGTTTCAAGGATTTAAAAATACCAAAAAAATTAAAAGAAGAGTAATTTTTTAATTTACCACGTTTATCAACATTTTAAAATTTCAAATTAGTTCATTTAAAATTATTGAAATTTAACACTCTTATTTATCTTTTGCATATTTTTCTATCTTATTCCAAATAAAAAGGGGGATATTAAAACTCTTGGAACCGTCAAAGTGAGGTATAATAGCTTGATATAACCATCACATTTAACCTAATTGTGAAGGGATCCGGATTCTCTTGGTATCCCTCAGCCGCTTTAAATTGTAACTGTCCAATATTAATCCAAGCATCCTGAAAAAGACACGTCATCTAGTTTTTAAAATTTCATCTTTAGCACATGAGGTGGTTTTCACAGCGTAAGATAATTTGAAATAAATGATGTGTCTTTCTCTAAAGGTTTGGATCAGTAATATAAGGATTATGAAGGATACTGAAGGAATGGATATTGAGAATGCCCATAAATCACGGTTGAATGCTTACATGCCCTCATACATCATACAAGATCTTTCTTCAACGCCATGTACAACTTTTCAGAGTCAATTGACATCCATGTGCAATATATTGGTACTGTATTTATGTTCATAATTGATGTTCCAACTCATCATAATCTCTTTACTCCTAACTTCATTGTACTTTCCGTAGGGAGCCCTGCCCCCATTGTAGCGGCGTTTCAACAAGCCACAGAGCCATAATTCCAATAGATTTATTGGAGGGTTTCATAGACGTGCATCTAATAGGAATTGAACCTACGAATTTTGTCAATCATGAGTTAAGTGCTTTAACCATTCAGTCATGGATGCTTAACGAGTATCCTCATACATGATAACTAACTAAGTTCCAATTGAAATAAAATCTTTCCTCATAACGACCAAAACATTCTAAACCTCAACCCACCTTTGTTTTAGTGCAACAATAAACCTTGAACACTACTTCCCTTGGAGCATGTTTGGCTGGCCGAAAATTTGGGAAAAGAAAGGTGAAATCAAATTTTCCCATTAACACTTGGTGTTTTTGTTCGCATTTTCTAGGTAAAAATAGTTTATCGCTGGAACCGAATGTCAGCTATATAATTGAAAATGAATTCTTCAAAAAGTGGTGGGGATCAATTTTTTGGCATCTAAAACTGGCTAAAGACACAAAAGCTCTTGATGTGACTATCAATGTGACATAAGTGTCTAAGAAGAGAAAAAAGTCATTTAGCACATTTTTATTTTCCTATCTCATTTTCTTTAAATCAAACAAAAAAATTTCTATTAACTATTTTTTTCCCCTTTTCAGTGCAAACCAGATACTTATGTGACAACTGACAAAATATTTTCTATTCCTTTCTATTACATTTCTTTCCAACATTTTTAATGAACCAAACGGGCTCTTAGTTTTTCATACTATATACTATAACCACTTTTAATAGAAATTTACTTACTATATGCAATTATTAAGTGTATCTATGGAAAATTTATAGATTTGAAAAACAAGGCTAAGTGAATTGACCATGACGCCGAACACAGTTGGCACTAAATTGAATTCTTTAAACATTTAGACAGGAGTTCAATTTCTAATAATGTATATAGAAATGGTCTCGTGGCTATCGCCAAAATTCTTCCAAAAAGTTTACTATATGAGGAAATCAATCACTATTATTGACTGTGGATACCCTACGACCGCAAGAAGAAAAAAAAAAAAAACTAAGTGAATTTATATCATAGTATATTCATAACCAAAGTAATCCTCTAAGCTGTCATGCATAAAATACCAGGTGTGGCAATATATCCAATGCCGCCAACATTGGATGTACGGCTCACAATAAGCTTCTTCGTGAAGTCTTTGATAAAATTCCCCATCCAACGGTGGATCCACAAGGCAACACAAGACTAGGCTATGCTAGTTTTCTTTTTATATACGAGGCAGGTGTTTAAAATCGCTATCAATATTACGTGCGTGCATGCATGCATGCAGTTAAAATATTATTCGTTTGGCATTTATAATCTACCATTTAGGCCAGGCACGTGCAGGTGCACGTACAACCACACACGCACTGGAGCTTTGACCATTTGGTCAATTGAGTCATTCATCAACTGGTGCACCTAATATGATCAACTGCCCCATCATTACTGGAACTGGCAACGTGAGAAAATTTGGTTGAAAATAACGTGATTGTTGACTACGAGTAGTAAATAAAGCAGCATATGCTACAATTTATTTACATAACTTATTAATTAATCTCTCAAGTGCAAATTATAAGAGCTAAACGAGAGATTTATTTTGATCATAGATATAAGAATTCAATTCATCTTATCTTATAAGTTTATAATAACTTTTGCCACAGGCTACACATGCTCCTAGACAGTTAAATATGTCTTATAATTAAGACAATTTCGAAGCTCATCTGGTTGAACCATATTCAAAAACTCAAAAAATATCACTTTCTTCTCTCTATCTCTCTCTGATTTTTTTCACAGGACCTGAAAAATATAACTAACCGCGTCAACAATTTCTTGAAATAAATAGTTATGTGTTCGAATTTTAATTCAGATCATTTGATGAATTGAACATGGGCAAATGTAGCAATATTCAATGCAATGCTTATTTACTATTAGCATGTTTAGTCTGTTATTAAAAAGTCGTGGAGAAATTATTTTATATTTAACTGGAAGTAAATTAAAGTCCAAAATGTTCTTCAGATGAAAAATACTCTCCAATCTCCAGTCTCCACCCCCAATCATATTAAATTTGGTTGCACCGTTTTACATTGTTTTATTTTAGCAGTAATGAAATTTATAAGGTTGGATTTTTGGTTTATCTATGTTCCAAATCATATGGAAGTATTAACATTTGAATTCATAAGATTTAAGTTTTATCAGTTACAATTTTAAAAATGAAATAGTTTTAGTTTTATTAATTAAGATCTGTTGTGTAAGAAGCTTATGCTGCATGATTTGGTTTGAAATTTGTTTCTTAAAACTATAAATTTCTTACTCGCCCCAATGTTTGATGGGTCCGTTGCTTGAAAGGTGGGTACAAGTGTGGGGAAGCCAGGTATCTAAATGTACTAAAGAAAAGGAACCAATCTACACTATGATATGCTTGTTTGGAATAGTTGTTGGAGTATGTAAAAGTAACTTTTTAATCATAATTTAAGATATGTAAAGTAAGTATGTGAAAAGAACTTTATCTTGATTTACATGAATAAATTTTTTTAAATCCTAAAGAATAATACCAAACAAGCTTAGTATAAGGAATAAACTTGGTAATGGGGCCAATACTTTAGCCTGAAGGAGAGTTATGTGCGCCTTGGACAAATCATTGATTGGGTAATGAGCAGTTATGAGGATATTTATAATAAGAAAAAAATACATATCATATTAAATAACTTTCTTAGTCTAATTAGATTTATAAATATATATCATATTAAGCATTGAATGGGGTAACATTGAACAGTTATAACTTATTGTTGTTCTAAAAAGTGCAGGACAAAATATGTAATATGATTCAGTATATCTAGAGTATGCTGACAGTATATATATATATGGAGGGTGGACCACTATTGCCATGTATTTAATCTTTTGTTTTGTTTTTGTATGGAAGTATTGAATCGTTAATTACTGCAATTCAAATTAACTGTATGTTAACTACACGTCTACACACTATTGAAACTGGTTTTACGTCGATTAAATCAAATAATTTGAAACTTGTAGTCAGCTTTTGTCTGCCAGCAAATAATGCAGGATTAAACTATCAAATGAGGGGATTTGGAATTGATTACATGGCATAATCATAATCAATTATAAATTTAATCAGTGAAAATATATTTGACTAAAAACAATGCGTGTCCTAACTAGAATGTACCGTGTGAGCATGACTATGAAATTTGAATAAATCCTAAGATTTGCTTTTATAAATACTACTGTTAGACTCCATATGTGAAGCTGCCGGTATTTATTTACAATAGTGATTGAAACTTTTAAAAGTAATTTTTCAATAATAAATTATGATATATAAGAAGCCCAAACTGATAATTACAAACATGTATTAAAAATAGACACTCGACATCATGAGATGTATTTGTTTGTTCACATGCTTCTTTTTTGTTATATGTTCACATGCTTCTAAAAGCATTTAATATCGTTTAAGCCAGTTAGCTGGGAATAAGCCCAAAAAGAGAATGGACCCACAACATGCATTTTTATCACGAGTACATGGATGAATGGTTGGCATCTCTTGTCGTTAGGCTCAACTGATAAAGATGTTAGACACTCTTATTAAATGGAGAGGTTCGATTCTGGAGTTGATCAAGATATTAGGAAAGGTATATATATTAGGTGATGTGAACTTGTGAAAACCCAAGTTGAAATGGAGGTACGTGCACTTTCAGTCCAATATGTCTTCAAGAGCAAAGTCTTAACGCCCTACCTTGGACTATATATATATATTCTTTCAAGTTTCAACGGACCATCTTTCAACTTCCAACGGATATATATATATATATATACAGAGAGAGAGAGAATGAATGGTCCGTTGGAACTTGAAAGAATATTGGGTGGGGTTTAATTACATCTAGGGCCATCATATTAAATAAGGATATTTATATATGAGAATATGATTTATTATATTAATATTTAATATTTGACGTGGATATCCTATAATTATGTTCGGTTATCTTGTGATTTGATTTATATTTAAATTTAAATCTGAATTACTATTATTTTAATTGTTTTTTAGGGCTTTATAAATAAAACTGAGTTTTCTCATTTGTATTCATCTTTGATCAGGTACTGAATAAATAATTTCTTTTCCCCTCCCCTTTCACATCACAATACATATATTAGCACACTATTGAAATAATTATAAAATAAAGATGAAAACTTTAATTTTAGGGACAATTGTGCATAAGAAACAAATTACAAAGACTGTATTTTAATGGATCACTAAATAACAAATACTTTATTGTTCAACCTATATTAGGAACTGGTACCTTTTTAGTTACGAGTTTGTGTTATATAAGCAATAAATACTCATATTTATGTAGGTAATTTGCATCCCTCAAAATTGGAAAGTCTTCCCAGTAATTAATTCGTAAATGTGGTCCCTTTGGGATGATTCTATCTTAATTTTAATTTGAATAACCCAGGTTCGTGATGAATACTTCAACCTCAACTAATATTAAATTATTAATATTCGATATGAGTTTTTCTTACCACCGCCTTTGAGGTGATTTGTTAGCACAATTCTTGGGAGGCATTGAAGAAAAATAAAAGTATTATTTTTTTTAATACATTAAAAGTTTTGGAGGGGTTCGACATCAGTCCCTTACAAAGGTCAGGGCACGGCCCCAGGTTCTATGAGCACTTACTGGGGACTTACAAGATCGCCTACCAAATAGCCTAGTTCTGAATCCCTTACCATCTCTGCTAATTCTTATTGGTAGAAAAAAAGTATAAATATAAAAACCACGTAATTAAATTTTTTCTTCCTATTCAGAAGGTTCGGCCAACTAGGTGATGATTACATATACATTATATTAGGCCCGATGCTATTGTCAGAAAAGAAAAGATTCGGCTCGATACTGTAGATACTACGGACTCGGGCCTTGTACAATTAAGTTAGAATTATTGCATATTCTTAAAATCGATTTTTTCTACGTAAAAAAAAAAAAATTTCAATCAACATCAAGTGAGGAGTGACTTGCTCTCTCTTAATTACATCTTTATTTGAGACATGAGAATGAAATAATGATGTTAGAAATTCTCAGGTCGAGTTTTTCTCATAATCCTTTTTTTATAATTATTCATAATCTCTAAATCATATTCATTTAATTAATCATAATATTACTTTAATATTTTTTTAATCTTCCTAATTAACGGTTTAAATTGGCTGATGAGAAAAAAAGATGAGATAATGATCCTCTTCCAAAATTCTTCCCTCATGATCATGGTCCAACTTAAAATAAATCTAAATTATTCAGAAAAATCTATATAAGGATTCTGGTAACAGAAAAAACTCATAAAAGGCCCAAAGATTCTAATCTCAAGGCCTTTTTCTAGTATAAATTCATTAAAAATTTAGTTGTTAACGGGGCTGATATAATTGTTAACGTTTCAATAAATTTATATCAGAAAAGGTCCTAGGGCTTTTCTGAAATTTTTAAAATCTTAAGGTTTTTTTAATTTTTTTTTTTTTTTTTATTAAAGGAACTCCATATGAATTTTTTCATTATTCGGAGCGGTGGGCAATTAAAAAACGATTTTTCCCCGCGAATAAAATTAGGATCACACTGTCCCGGGTTCACGAAAGGGGTAGAGTTGTGCTTTGGAGTAATCAGTATCGTTAGCCCTTGTCACGCGCGTTTTGGCGTTGTCTTCCTCATCACCATAATTCGGCCATCTTCGAGTTTCAACGACCATTTCATTTCTAGCTACCTGTCAACGAATCCCTATCCCTCCGAGAACCGCCCTTTTCCTTCGTTTTTATTTTCCCTTTTTTCATATCACTCTACCTCGGAGGTCGAAAGCTTTCACGGCTTCAACCCCGAATTCTTGTATCACTCGCTGTTGCTTCTACTACTACTCCTACTACTACTTTCACTATTCAATTTTTTCCAATTCTCATTTCAATTATGCACCATTCTTTCTCCTTCTAGCGATGTCGTCAGAAAGTTTTCCCACTACCGGGGCTGAACCCCACGCGCCTCTCCTTCGTTCCCGCCAGGGATCCACTGATGCACCCAGGACTCCTACACTTGCGCTCCTTCTCGGCCGTGCCGTTGGCCGTCGGGGACCCTCCATGCTGGTGCGGGAGACGGCAGCTCGCGAGCTGGAAGAGAGGAGGGCCGATTGGGGCTACTCGAAGCCTGTTGTGGTTCTTGACATCTCGTGGAATATGGCCTTTGTGGTGGTGTCAATTGTGATGCTTCTTTTGACGACCCACGAAAAGACTATCACGCCGATCCGGGTCTGGATCTGCGGGTACGCGCTGCAGTGCTTGGTTCATGTGGTTCTTGTGTGGCTCGAGTATAGGAGGCGGGCTAGGAGGGTTTCGCGGATGCGGAGGGCTCAGGATGGTGATATTGAAGCTCGTAATGTTGAGGATATCAACGAAAGTGAGGATGATGAAGCTGGAGATGGGAGTTCATCGAACTCGACTCGCTCCGGGTGGGTTGTGTTATTAGCTTGGTTTTTACTACTCTTTTTGTTGATTTTTGGAGTTTCAATTCTATTGCCCCAGAGCTGAAATCATCATGCTTTTTTTTTCACACCGATATTCCGTTTTGTAGCTAAAGATAAATTAAGTTAATTTCCTTAGCCAAAAGGGCACAAACACTTTCTGTGAATGTAGAATAGATTTTGCTTAGTAGGGGCTTTCATGTGATTGTATTAAGACCTAAAGACAGTAATTGGAAGGGAAGTGGGAATGAGAGAAAACATGAAAAAATCTTACTTCTGGATAAACATGAAAACTGTGTTTTGGAGTTTCTTAATCACGCCACTTGGAATCCATGAATCCAAGCAAAAGTTAAGGCATGCAATTTTCGGATCTTCTTTGAAACTACTGTAATCTGAATATTGATAAATGTCAACCTGCAATATGTGATCTCTCTTCCAGCTGTGCTAGAAGCTATGGTTCTATTTTGGTATCTTTAAATCCTTGTTACGTATTCTCAGGCTAAAGTGAGGTAGATGCCTAAAGGCTACTGGTTGCAATTCTAAAATGCCATTCTTTTAAGTCACTGCTTAGGATGTGGAGGATGAATTTAGTTCGGGATCTGATGCCAGACAATTGAGAACAGGAGAGGGATGAGAATAAAAAAGAGTGTGTAGGAAACAGGGATGACTTTGAGAGAGAGATAGTGTGGGGAGGGAGAAGAGAAGAAAGGGCAACCAACATAGCTGTCTTAGTAATAACCTGTGTCATATATCAATTCTTAAAATGAACTTGTCTGAATATAACTGAACTCGACAGAGCCAAGTAATCCTAGTTTATTATTATAGTGTTTCAATTAAAATTGAAGTACTTGTGCATATATTATGTATGATAAATTACAAACATAAATGGCTAACTACTCATAATATAGATATTCCAAGCAACCATTGATCAAATTCCATATTCCTTTAGAATGAGTGTGTTTTATATGTCCTTCATCAAAAGAATTTCCTGAATTTGAGTAATTGAGGTGCTGGTTTGCTTATTGTTCTTCATCCTGTTTGGCGAGGTACACTTCCTTTTCAGTGTAAGGAAGTGTAGAGAAAATCAGAAAAGGCCTCAAGCCAATGTTAATAAGTATTATCTCTGCTTCCTGCCTGCTCCTTGTACACTTCCTTATCTTTTTTACTCCGCTACCTTAATCACAACATGCTCGTTTTATTTGATTTATTATTCTTGACTTCCTAAAAAAATATACCGTCAAAATATATCCTCAATTTCTGAGATAAAATCTAAATTCTCTAAGACTACCAATAATTTTTACGCAGGTCTCTGTAAATACAACTTTTCCCTGCACATTTTTTTAGCACAGAAAAGTGAGTTCAAATGACCTTATGCTGTAATTACACTGTGTTATATGAAGACTTGACTTGCTAATACTTAAATATTTGGGGAAATGAAATATAATGCCTGTTGTTGTTTGAAGTTTCTCGTCTACAAAAAACATGTTAATCTACTGATTTTTATATGGTATATATAAGTTGTCTTATCATTGTATTCTAATTGAGTTGTACTTGATGCATATACTGATTTCATAACGTATAACTCAGATTCACAAAACGATGTGAATCAGTGAATACCATGGTTTCTTTCCTTTGGTGGATAGTTGGTTTTTATTGGGTGATCTCAGGTGGTGACGCTCTTCTGCAAGATGCTCCTCGTTTGTATTGGTAAGGCCTTCTTCAAGTGACTCTTACAAATAGCTTTTGTATACTGTATTTATTGTGATAGTCTTATAAAGTATAAATGTATACTTGCCACATTAAGTTTGATAATCATTGTTTGCATGGACAATATGCATAAAACCTTTTCAAGATTATTCTTTCTATTTGGTATACACTCAGAAATTCCACCAAAAGTTTGATTCCCGTTAAATGACTTAGTGCATATTGACACAATACAAATTAAAGTACAGCCTCCCTATCTCCTTTCGTATAACTTACCCTTTTTATAATGTTCCTTTCAAGGTTCAATAATGATTCACTCTTCTCCATGCATATTGCTAGTTCTCTCTTTGAAAATTTCACTTACTAAGAATGAGTAGTGGGTCTTTTTGTTTCCCATATAGTTGGTATGACCTATCCTAGTATATGAGGAAGCAGTTGCGTGTCCTATTCTTTTGGTCTATACTTGTCAAAATATACCCCAAAATTTTAGCTGTTGGTTAGAGGCAAATGGATGACCTTTGCATATCTGAATAATCTTTCTTTAAATAATATGTTTCCTTTGAAAGATTCTAGGAAGTTTTTTCTCAAATTCCTGTCACTGGTTTACTGTATGATGAATTTTGAATTTTAGGTAACAACTGAAGGGATCTCTATCTTGACTTTGTACAGGCTGGCTGTTGTTTTTCTGGCATTTGATGTCTTTTTTGCCATCTTTTGCGTTGTTTTGGCCTGCTTGATTGGCATTGCCCTCTGTTGTTGTTTGCCATGCATCATTGCTATTCTCTATGCAGTTGCTGGACAGGTACAAGATAGAATCATTTATATTTTATTTAGACTGACATATTTTCATTTTCATGTGTTCGTGGACCTTTAATTGTTATCTTTGTTTCCTTCTGTGAAAACATAGGAAGGTGCATCAGAAGCAGATCTTAGTCTACTTCCGAAATATAAATTTCGCATGTTAAACAATGAGGAAAAGCCTACTGGTGGAGCAGGATCGATGGTTCCTACAGAAACGAGTAGTGGGTACCTGGCAAATGAAAGAATACTTCTACCTGAAGATGCGGTATGCTTATTCTGATGTATAATTATTGGATTCTTTCAGTCTTTTACTTGTGAAGTTTACCCTATATACTTAAATGAAAAGTATTTTTTCTGATTTTGTATTTGTTTGTCAATGCACATAAAAAATACACTAGCTCTATCCATGCTTCATAGTGTAGAATGTGTAGTGGCTAGTGGGTCAGAGTATTAGCTAGTAGGCATTGTCATTTGATGCTTTCCAGAAATAGAACCCAATAACTATCATGTACTGATCAGGAATTTGTAACAGCCATTATCACCTGAAAATTTAACTAGTAGGTTGAAGGCTCCCTTCTTCTGTTTTCTTCTTTAATGAATAATACTCCCTTCGGTCCTTTTTATAAGAAACTTTTTTCTTGATTGCTCAAAATGAACTAACGATTAAGATTAGTTAAAAACAATAAATGTGTAAAAAATGTTATGTTTTTTTCCAAATATGGCCCTATTTATGTAAAGAGTATAAGAGAGAGAGTTGGTAATAAAAAATACTTGTATATGAGGGAGAATGAGTAGAAAATATGTGAGAGAATAGGTAATAAATGATTGAATGAAAGATAATTAGTGGTGAGTGGGGGATAATTAATATAAAGGTATGTATTTAATAGGGGTAGAAAAGGAAAATGTAGTTTAAGTTTTGAGACACAAAGAAAGTTGTTAATGTTAAGGACCGGGCCTAATAGAGAGAAAATGGCTCATAAAAAGGATCAGAGGGAGTATATATTATCGTGCCTAGAGGGTGCAAGTGCTACCTTTGAACACTGCAAGAGTGCAAAAAGCTTTTCATTTACAGAAAAGAATAGAAATATAAAATATTACTTGTCACAATCTTCGATCAATAAAGTCTGTCTAGTGTTTAAGAAAGCAATATATAAGCTTCTTTTGCAATTATGGGGCGATTAAACATCCCACTAGACTTTGGCCAAACAAAATATCCCACTAGATTCATTCAGATCAAGTCAAAATATAATATGTATTATGTAGTCCTGTTTGATTCTACCTGAGCTTGTACATAATGCCTTTCGCGATGTCTTTTGAAAGTTCTGCATGCAAGAAACAATTGTTGTAGATGGAGATCTAATCTCTCCTCTACATGTCCTGTTTGTATTTGTTCCTTTTATGAAAAAGAGTATTTCTTTCTTCCAAAGAAACACACAGACACTGCTAGGCTTTGCTTTCCTGAAGGGTTTATTTTGGTTTTGCCATTTCCCTTGTCAGGAATGCTGCATATGTCTCACTTCATACGAGGATGGAGCAGAACTCAATACTCTACCATGCAACCATCATTTCCATTCTACATGCATTGTGAAATGGTTGAAAATGAATGCAACTTGTCCTCTCTGCAAGTACAATATTCTTAAGGGAAATGAACAGGTGTGAACAAAAGCTTACCAAAAAAAATAAAACAAGGTGCTGGTCTTCCAACTGCTGTTGTCTATATGTAGATATATTTGCCAAGTCAAGGAACAACTGACGTTCTCTTTGATTGCTGGACTTTGCTGCCATAGTCTGCTTCTATAGAGGAGATAGAGTATATGAGAAGAGCTTCTTAGACCATTTATAGTTTATTGATGAATAAGCAAGAAACTTCTGTCCATTCTACTTCACTTGTTTTTTGTTACAGTCATTTTTTAGGTTTATTGTTTGTCCTTCTCTTGAATGGTTCATATAGGGGGGGAAAAGAAGTTAGTCCAAGTTTCCAGTTTTTGAGTGATGGATCTCGTGGATTTATTTAATAATTTTGTGTTGGGTGTTTGCTTGACATTTGTTATGGCTAGTGTTGTCATGTTTCTATCCCCTTTCCGCCCTTATTCACAGATGATTGATGGATGATTTGCATATCCGGCTCGTTTGTCATAAAATTGTAAGTAACACAGATGATAAAGCTCTCTCTATTACAGACATATACATAAATATTGGAAGCTCTTGGAAATAGAGTCACTTTGCTATTTATCAAATACAACTAAATACTCTGAGGGTGTTTAGGGGAAATTTCCCAAAAACTTGCACGCAATCACGTGAAGTCATAATCCTTTGTGTGGTTGAACACGACTTAGCTTTGTCATCCCATCAATATGATCTCGTTATATAAGCAATTTCTCTCGTCAAATTCCAATCAAGTCAAGGATTTCTTTCTTTTTGATTTTTTTTTTTTCCTATTTCATTTCAACGTTCTCAAATCTCTCATCGAATTCGAAGTCAATGAACCCAAGTTGTTGACTCTTGTACGTGCTCATTAGTTACTCTCATGTACTACTTTAAATGAGAGTTTTTTTCCCCATCCTAATGACCTGGCGTCTATGATACTCTCTCCCATCTTAAAAGATTTATAAATATTAAAGGGTTAAGGTGTATTTTTGTCGACGAACAATTATGCTAAGAGCGACTGGGCCAAAAAAGTATTGAAAGTACCTAAAATGCCAACGAACAATTATGTTAGGAGCGTGTGGGCCAACGCTGTTAGTTTGACCTTAACACCGTTAGTCTGAGGGCTGGAAAAAATTATAGAATATGACCCGTATGTTTCTGAAACTATAGTTAAGCCCCAAAAAATTCCAAAAATTTTATTTTAGTCCCTCTACGTACTTTTTGTGGGGCCTAAAACCATCCGTGATTAAAGGCATTTTTTTAGACCTTAGCCTGACTTGACCTGTGGCCTATTAAGAAGGCCTGTAATTTTAAAAATTTTATAAACGGCCCAACAAACCATAAGCCTCAATTCAAAACAAGCCTACTTCAAAGAGGGCGAAAACATAATTATTTTAAACAGACAAAAAATAGATCTACTTTAAATAGGCTGTTAGATGGTTGTTAGATGTAGGTCTGATTTCAGCCTGTTTAAAGTATGTTTGTTTTCACCCTGTTTAAAGTATACTTGTTTTAAGGTGAGGCGGCGTGTGGTGTGTTAGGCTGCTTACAAAATTTTTAAAATTATAGGCCTTCTTAATAGGCCACAGGCCAGGCTAAAGTCGAAAAAAAGCTTGTGACTAGCAGCGGATTTGGAGGGCTAGGGATGGCCTTGTAAAAATTACAGAAAGAACCCAAAATTTTAGAAAACTTTCTTCCAGCCCATAAAATTTTTATAATTTTCACTTTAGTCCCTCCATATAAAGTACGTAGAGGGACTAAAATAAAAAATTTGAAATGTTTTTGTGGCTTAAGTATAATTTCACAAACGGGTGCTATTCTATAATTTTTGTAGACTCAGAAAACGACGTTAAGGTCAAACTAACGGCGTTGGCCCACACGCTCCTAACATAATTGTTCGTTGGTATTTTAGGTACCTTCAATACTTTTTTGACCCAGTCATTCTTAGCGTAATTGTCCGTTGGCAAAAATGCACGTTAACCCAATATTAAATCTATGTCTTATATTAAGAATTAAAATCAATTCCCTAAATATCTTTTATATTAAAGATAGATAGGAGGGGTACATTGTTACCAAAAACAAAATATCTTTACCCAAATTATTCAAAAATTCTTTTAAAGGTTAGATCATATACACTCTATGAAAATGATAGCTGAAAAAATACATTCCCATTTGTTGAGTAGATAAAGATTAAGATTGTTTACTAATTTAAATTTATCATTTTAATTATATGATTAGATTTTAAAGCTCATATGGAGGAAATTTATTAAAGGATTCAATTATTTAATTCTTAAACCATATTTGGGGACAATCTCACACATCAAGTCTTCAAGTTCTACGGAGAAGAAGAATAGGGTTGGAAACCTCTCCTACAAGAATATGTTCGGTTGGATACTGATGGATCAATCAACAATCACTGTAGTGGAGTAATCAGAGATTACAATAGGGGTTGGATTATTGGTTATTAACAAAAGCTAGGAATGTTACCACCCACAACAACACAAGTAGTTTCCTTGCTAAAAAGTCTTTAGATTTGTAAGTAGCAGTGCTTCCATAAAGTCTTTGTCTATATAGATTCAATGGAAGCTTTCCATCTAATCCTAAAAGATAGTGGCCACTATTATCCACTAAGAAAAGAAATTAATAAGATTAAAGAATTACTTTTTTTAGAATGCCACGTTCGATTTGCACCAGTGCTCCTAAAATCAATAATTTGAGTGTTTGAAAGTAACTTTTCAATTGTGATTTATAGAATAGAAGGTAAGTTTGCGAGATGAACGTTGTCTCGACTTATATACATAACATTTATACGCCTCTCAATTGCTCAATGGAACAGGACTATCTTGCCAAGGATGCCCACAATCTCAGGTAAGACATGCTAATGTTGTAAAATCTTTGCCTAGGATGCTTCTGCATTTTGCGAGAAGATTAGTTCCAATTGCCTCCAAACTAAGTTGACTGTGATGTGATGGATAATTTTCAAGTTTTCTAATTTAGCCTCTTTTAATAAAAAAAAAAAATACTCCATTAACGTATCTTGTTTATTTAACTAAAAAGAAATCAGGTGGGAAAATACTCTACATACGCGGCTAATAGGATCCCAATCTCATTATGCTATCGTGCGCGTAAAGCACCCGACGCACTCCGATGAAGCGCATGAGCATAACCCAGTGCAATCAGTAGCTTGATGTGCGCATTACGCTTCCCGCTGATCCTATACTTTTCACGGTCTTTTCAGCTAAGATTACTGTGAAGTCACTGTCTTTCTCTCTCAAGTCTCACCGTGTATTTTCGTGCTTAACAGCAAAGCGTCTCTACTAACTTCACTCTGTACTGCGATTTGTATATAAATCTCTCTCTCTCTCTCTGGCTTTAATCTTACAAAGAGAAACAACCGTAACGAAAAGCATTTTCCTCATACTTTCTCTCTCTTAAACCGCCATTTTCAAGCTCGCTCTCTCTCTCTCTCTAGCTGTCTTACTCTGTCTCTAGCTATATATATATATATATATTTGTATATCTATACGCTGTGGATTTGAGATCTGGCGTTGGGATCCTTGGAAGTAAGAGCATTTTGATGCGAGAGTGAGAGTGGTGACGGTGTTGGTTAGATCGGCCATGGCGGACATTTCCGGCGACGGGGGAGGGGTGGCGCCGGACGAGGTGAGGGCGGAGGCTGTGGTTGCGACACCGACACCTTCCCAGCCGCTGGGGGTGACGGTGTCGGGATCCTTCAAGGAAGGGAAGAGTTCTTCACGGAGGCGGGCCTCTTTGAGGCCGAGCTTGGATGCTGATGAGTTCCTGAACTTATTGCACGGCTCGGATCCGGTGAAAGTGGAGCTCAATCGGCTGGAGAATGAAGTCAGAGGTGCGAAAATGCGGTTCGATCCAATGGGTTTTTAGCTGATTTTACTTGGTGCTTCGCGGTGTTGATTGTGGATGTCTGTGTGTATCTGTGCAGATAAGGATAGGGAATTATCAGAAGCACAGGCGGAGATCAAAGCCTTGAAGCTCTCTGAACGACAAAGAGAAAAGGCCGTTGAAGAGGTCATCTCTTATGTTTCACAAAATTTATTTTAATTATTTTAATTTCCTGCTGTCTTTCATTTAACGATTTCCTTAAATTCTCGGTTGAATAGAAGCTCTTCTTTTTTCATTTTGTCGCTTTCGATGTGGACTAAACTTTTAGCTGCTCTGTAAGTTAAAATTGTATACGAATTACTGTGTTTGTAGAAGACTGCGGCGAATTCTTCCCATCTAGTGTATGCATAAAGCCTCTACTTGGTCTAATGCGAGCGAGAACATTTTCGTTTGATGGTAGCCTGAAACCAATTCGTTATGTTAAGCTCAAGTAGTCTCTCATTTCTTGTGAATACGCCAAAGTGGCAATGTTATAATTTTTCCAATGTTTCCTAGTGAAGCGGCTGCTGCTCTCAAGCCTTGCATTAATGTATCTGTGCTTAATTGTCTGAGGATTCCACTTTTCTGTCGGATTAAGTGACCAACAATGCTTAAACTTTATTTCATTACTTATTTAAGAACATTTTTTCATGAGATTCTCTATACGCGCTCTTAATTCTAGGGACGTGTTTGATTCTTTTGTCCTAATGTTTCTCTTAATGTTCATCTAGTTACTTGGGCAAGTTAGAAGTTCTCCCTCTACAATTGTTGATTTATCTTGTGCTTAAGGCTTTGCATTTTCTTCATGTTTATGCGCTAGTGTTACTTAAAATGTGATTTTATGTTTCTATTTTCCTGGCATATACTGTAGCTTACTGAAGAGCTGTCAAGGGTCGAGGAGAAGCTGAAATTAACAGAATCTCTATTGGAAAGCAAAGTATTATTTCAGACCTCTGTCAATTTTAGTAATGAGTTTCTTACCCTGGTTCTATGATATGTTTACTAAATTGAACATGTGCACAGAATCTAGAAATAAAGAAAATCAATGATGAGAAAAAAGCATCGATGGCAGCTCAGTTTGCAGCTGAAGCCACTCTTCGGAGGGTTCATGCTGCTCAGAAGGATGATGACATGCCTCCAATAGAAGCCATTCTTGCTCCTCTGGAGGCTGAACTTAAGCTTGCTCGGCAAGAGGTGACTCCCCGTTCTTGTGAATTCTGTAATAATAGCTTTTGGTGAACTTTGCTGGAGGGGACATTTTATTACAGGTTATTTATGTCAGTTCTTCCTATTTATCCTTGTAGATTGCTAAACTTCAAGAAGATAACAAGGCTTTAGATCGTCTTACAAAATCTAAAGAAGCTGCACTACTTGAAGCAGAGAGGACTGTTCAGGTTGCCTTGGCTAAGGCCTCTATGGTGGATGATCTTCAAAATAAAAATCAAGAACTTGTTAAACAAATTGAGATTTGCCAGGTATTTTCCTTAACAATCGATATTGCTCCCCTACTGGTTACTACATGTCTACATCAGATGGTTAATACGTTGCTTATTACATTTTGGTTTCATGGTCATCTATCTTAGGAAGAAAATAAAATTCTGGACAAAATGCATAGACAGAAGGTGGCAGAGGTTGAAAAGCTTACTCAAACTGTTAGGGAGCTTGAAGAGGCTGTCCTTGCAGGTGGGGCAGCTGCAAATGCTGTGAGGGACTATCAACGGAAGGTTCAAGAAATGAATGTAAGTAGCCAAGATCTCCAGTGACATTACTCTTTGCTTTAATTGTAATATTGGCTTGTTGACAGCATATTAATTGTTGCTTGGATTGCTTGACATCCTTCAGGATGAAAGGAAAACTCTTGACCGGGAGTTGGCCCGTGCCAAGGTAACAGCAAACAGAGTTGCTGTGGTGGTAGCAAATGAATGGAAAGATGCTAATGACAAAGTGATGCCCGTCAAACAGTGGCTTGAAGAGCGGCGATTCTTGCAGGTGAATTTTGTTTTGTTCTAATCTTCTAACTAGTTTTTGAGATTTTTGAGCTTAGGCTTCAATAGTTTTTGGTACAAAAGTTTCTTCTGCATTCAACTTCATTTAAAGATAATCTCCACTAATTACTGGACTCCATTTATAATAGGGTGAGATGCAGCAACTTCGTGATAAGCTTGCTATAGCTGAGCGTGCTGCCAAGTCTGAAGCACAGTTGAAAGTAATAATCTGGTCCTACATCCATTGTATTAGCTTAGGAGATTAATTCTGCAAGTATTCAAAGGTAAATTTTTTGTAATTTTCAGGAAAAGTATCATTTACGGCTTAAAGTGCTAGAGGAGACTTTGAGAGGAACTTCTAACACTAGTAATCGCGGTACCTCAGAGGGAAGAAGTTCTAGCAATGGACCTTCTCGACGTCAATCCCTAGGTGGGGCTGATAACATGTCAAAACTAACATCTAATGGGTTTTTATCCAAGAGATCACCCTCCTTTCAAATGAGATCTTCTTTATCCTCTAGCTCAGTGCTAAAGCATGCTAAAGGTACATCTAAATCTTTTGATGGTGGCACAAGGTCACTGGAAAGGGGCAAGCTTTTGCTGAATGGGACTCCTCCTAGTTATCCATTCAATCAGTCTTGTGAAGGAACCAAGGACGTTCAGGAAAACAACAACTGGAAAGGGAATTCAGATGATAAGCCTAATGAGTTCCCCATAGGAGAGACAGGGGATAGTGTTCCTGGTGTCTTGTACGACCTGCTGCAGAAAGAGGTCTTAGCCTTGAGAAAATCTGGTTTTGAGAAAGATCAAAACCTAAAAGATAAAGATGATGCCATTGAGGTCAATAGTTGCTTTACTATTTGTTTTTGTTTATCCATCCTTGACTTCTTTAATTCTTTTAATTTTTAATCCATAGTGTTAGCTAATTGTTGCCAATTGTCATTATCTTTCAGATGTTAGCAAAGAAGGTAGACACATTGACCAAAGCCATGGAAGTTGAGGCCAAAAAAATGAGAAGAGAAGTGGCAGTCATGGAGAAGGAGGTGGCAGCTATGCGCGTGGAAAAAGAACAGGAGAGCAGAGCAAAGAGGTTCAGTAATTCAAAGGGCCCTGTAAATAGTGCTCAGCAGCAGTTGATTTCTGGAAGGTATTTTTTTGAAACCTTTTCTTGCCTGTAGATAAAGTCATTGCTCATTTTATCCAACAGAATTTCATGTCTTGATTTTTTTTAGCTATTGATTCTGAGGCTATGAGCATTTTCAATCTTATGAATTTGTTCTGTTCCTGATTTCACATTTCCTCTCTAGGAATATTTTGTTAGGCTCTTTTGTCCAGGATACAAAGTATTTTGCAGTGCTGAATTTTAAGCTATTGGCATGCATTAGTTTATGATTCTTATCTTTGCTGAACGCCTTTCAGATTACCATCTGATATTAAACTTTTTAGATTTGGTTATTGACCCAGGCCTCTTGTTTTGATAATAATAAATAAGCTGCCCAAGGGCCTTGGTCTTTGAAGATTTGCAACTGGGTTATGCCATTATGGACGATTTTTAACATCTTGTATGCACATATCTAGATTGGAAAAGAAAAGGCTTCAACAACTAATGGGCAGAGTCTTTTCTGTGCAAATAACATATGCTTATTCTTCATTGTAGGTGTCTTATGGCTTTAGCTGTTGTGCATTACACTTGTACACTTGGTATGCTGTTTGAGCATATGGGACAGTAAAGAGAACAAAAATAATAATAATAAATGGTCCTCTTTTATGTTTTGATTATACACTTCAGACTTTGATTTAGCCATTCTATTACATGTCAACAGCTACATCAACTATCATTCATATGTCACGATTTTGAATCAGGTCTTATGGTTATCAACTCTATTAAACTCATGCTGCTTCTTGGTTTTTGCTGGGTTCCTGGGCTCCTCTTCTTGTCCGCATAGTTGAATTTTAGTTGTTTACTTCAACCGTCCCTTATTTTGGACTTGTGCTCCTGTCTGCCTTTTTCTCTCTTTTTCTGATAGTATCATCATCAATTTCATTTTCTTTTTGAGTGAAAACTGGAATTCGCTAGGAGCTTAAAAAGGCATTATAATCAATGGTCCAAAGAAGCCCGATCATCCTTCATCAACAACCACCTCCTGATAAGAAGGTGGTGGCCCTGTAATGCTATGGGCTGACTTAGCTAAATGATCTGCTAAAGTATTACGCCCCATAGGTATATGGCTGATCAAGACCTGCCGACTCCTAGACAACCTTAATCTGCCATCATCAATTTCATTTTCAGAGCCTAATACTCTAAGAATCATAGTATTTTTTAGAGTTAAAAAACTTCGGATTTATTATTAGCAAATATCACTGATGGAATCTGATTACTGCAAATTGCAATGATGGGCCCTTAGAAGTCAAGTATGTAGACTATCTCCTGCTACTGTTAAAGTATGTGTGAGCATTCATCAGCACTGGCCACCAATCTACAAAATCCCAAATGCATTGGCAATGGTTGTGTATTGCATAATAATTAGTCATGAGTTATCAGGAACCAATAATCAGTAATCATAGTTGGACATAATAATTGCCTTCAGATCAAAAGAGATCTGTTCTTATTGTAGATTAGTTATGCTTGCTTGACAAAGTTTAATGTTAAATTATTGTGATACTGATGGGGAGTTCATTTGTCCAGAGCTGCAACAAGAGGAGGATTAACACGCAGCACGCAATGACATATGGTCTTCTGTGGAAGTGTCCCTGGGGACTAAACTTCCATAGGGATTCATCTGTCCTTTCGCTGTTTTGTTTTTTTATTCCATCTCTTTGTTCCATTGCTTATAAGTTTGTAACTGGCATGCCGACGACCATCATCATTACTGATATTGATCATGAATGTGGGAGCTGCATGAAGAAAATCAGAGGAAGGAATCGGTATGCTTCTGACAAAACTGTTGTATCCTCTTGTTAGAGAGATCGGCTACAATGGCAGGAAGACAAATTAACTTGGGCTAACCGCATTAATTTGAGTGGTTGTGTGATTGTATAGGTGGGATTCCCCCACCTCTGTCTCTTTACTTGGTAGTTTATATTTTGTAATTTTCAGGATAGTGTGATTGTGTTGGTTCAGGTTTGTTGATATTGTTGTTGATCAGAGCGATTGATTTAAGCTTATTTGGTTGTATCATACCTTCATAGGTTCAAGATTATTATAAATCTGTCTGAGTGAAGCATGAACTGTCTTCCTTTAATTTGCCATGTAGAATTTGAACGGTGGTAACCAAAATCTGAAGCACTTGTAAATTCTTATCTTTTAAATTGGTCATAAAAAGAGATGAACTACCCCAAAACAAGGAAAAAATGAATCTCAATTTTTGTGAAAATTGCCTCAGTTCCTTTACAAGAAGTTTTAGCCGCTGGTTTTATTTTTTTAAGTTTCAGCTCCACAAGCCCCAATAAGCTCTCTCTCAGGATTCGTTGAGAACTTAGTCATCAGATGTTGTAATTTTTATTTAATTCTCATTTTGTATTTTTAATTAAGTTTTAATACTCCATTCTTATAAGAGTTAATTTTTTATTCATGGAAGGTTCCGTTCTTGAAAATATGCGCAACTTTGCTCATTTTTATTATTAAATAAAATAGTAAAAAATTCCATGTCAATTGCCAAGTCATCCTAACTGCAATTTGTATGGATGTGTCACATTTGATATTTCATTAGATTTAAACGTACTTTTAATGACTGGTCTGGAGGTTAAAATATGAAATAATAGGATTTGGGGGGCTAGTGGTTAAAATATGAAATATGCAACCGACCTAAAATTGAAGGGGGATTTTAGCCTTAATTTTTTTATAACATCACACCAAACAAAAGCTTTGAGTATTTATAGTGGAGAGATGACTAGACTGGAAATCGCATTTGGAGACAGAATAATTGTGGAATACAAGGATAGACCGATATATCCCAAGCCAAGAGTAGGAGAGTTTCAAGTAAATTACAAAAATGTTTTAAGCCTAAATTTCATTGGTACATGTGTCTTTATCATTCCTCAATCTAAAGAGTGAACATGCTTACGTGTCATGGTCCCCCCAAAAAAATCATGCTCATGTGAAGTAAAAACTTATTATTATTTTTTTTTTTGCTATAAAAAAGTTTTGGAAGGGTTCGACACCAGTCCCCCACCAAGGCCAGGGCACGGCCCCGGGCTCTATGAGCACTTACTGGGGACTTACGAGATCGCCTACCAAAGGAGTCCCAGCAACGGCAGAGGGGATCGAACCCACGACCCAAGGGCTTAATCCTGGATCCCTTACCATCTGTGCCAACTCTCCTTGACAAGTAAAAACTTATTAATCCTATCGAAAGAAAGTACAAGCTTATTGATTAAGAGGTCATTTGGATTAGTATTTGAGAATAGTTATTAAGATTTACGAAGTAAATATATGAGAGGAGTTTTGTTTCAGCTTGTGCAAAACTTATATTTTGAAATGCTTTCAAACAGGCTCAAATAAGGGTTAAGGTACATCCCCATGAACTTTTTATGAATATGACAAAATACCAGTATCATTAAATTTAATCTAACATTAATATCGTTAAAAAAACATCATGGGTAATACTATAAAAAGGTAAGAAAAGTTAGGTTAAGTTTATGGTGTTGACATTTTTTCTCCTTTTTTAAATGTTCTTGAATATTTTTTTACCTCCAAAAAGTATACGATGCTAAACACACTTTACTTTTGATAAAAACTCATCAACATTCTTATACCTTTACCCATTAAATAATTTTAATTTTGTTATCCTAGAGCCTCAGTCACTATTACTGTTATGTGAGTGTTTAATTGATATTAACGAGGGGAAAAAACCAGACCAATTATATCCCTTCTATTTGATGTAAAAAATTCTTTAATAAATTTGATGACTTTCAGATGCTTGAAAAATCATCAAACTTATGTTACGAAACATGATGGACCTGATATAGTTTAGCAATCTTATGATTATTTGGAACAAAACTTTATAAACAAACTATTGCAAAATTTTGTATTCATCATGACTTAAATATAATTTCTTTACAGATTTTCTTATATTCTTATCCTTAATATAGAACATATTTAAAAAATTTGGCTTTGGTTATAAATATAAGACATATTTTTTCTATTTATCAATTTTTTTTAATTTATCGTATTAATATTTTCTCTACAATAATCAAGAAAGAATTGGAGGAGTGTAGTAAGAAAGATGACTATGGCATTTTTAAAAAATATATCATATTAACTAATTTTTTTAATCTAATTAAATTACATAAATATGTTAATAGGTCAAGGGTACTTCCTCTGATCTTTATTATAAGACACCAACTAACAAATGTATTTGGTCCTTTTTATAATGAATTTGTTTCCAAGGAGCATCAATTATTTTTCCATATATGTCCATAATTAATAGGGGTAGTGGGTGAGAGTAATAATAATATAATATTAGAGTTTAGTGCAATTATTAAGGGTAATATTGGAAATTATTTGAAATTTAGGACAACTTTATTGATTTTAATTATTTTTATTGGTTTATGAAAATTGTTAGTTGGTGTCTTGTAATAAAGACTAGAGGGAGTATGTCAGAGGTATATTTATATTAAATATTAATATTGATAGATATATTAATTTGGGAAAATTAAAATAAAGAACCAAAATAAAATAATATTTAACTAGAAGGACCATAAAAATTGTAATTATTAAGAAGGACCGAATAAGTTTAAAAGTATTAAATTATCATTTTGCTTCCCTAACGCAAAAAACAAAGAACAAAGTACATTCTTCTATCCTCCCCTGAATATCAAGGTGGGGCTATTTGGAAATCCAATATTAGAAGTTAAAAACAACGATGTTTGGTAATCCTCTGAAAACAAGAAGTTAATTAGAACAAAGTTGTTCTTGAACTTCATTACTATACATACACTTTTACCAAATATCATCATTTTTAATTTTCAATATTAGATTCTCAAATGACCTCACCTTGATATTCATTGAAGGACAGAATAAGGCATTTTGCTCTTTGTTTTCTATATTGGGGAAACTAAAGAGTAATTTAACACTTTTAAGCTTATTCGGTCCTTATTAATAATTACAATTTTTATGGTCCTTCTAATTAAATACTCCCTCTGGTCCTAATTATAGGACATATTTAACCGATTTTAGGAAGATTAAAGAGAAAAGTTAAATTAGTTAATTTTACTTATTTTCCTAAAATGCCCTTATATAAATTTTAAATGACATCAATAAAAGTACATCAACAACAATTGCGACATGTCTCTCCAATTTAAAATTTTCCTTTCTATGCGTTCTTATTAAAATGATGGTTTTGTTATATGTACGTGTGTACACACATCCATGTATATATGTATTTATATACACATATATTTACATACATACACCCCCCACAGATTTATATATAGACACACACACAGATATATATAGACACACATATTTATATAAGTACACACACACATAGATATATATATGTATGTTGTGTGTGTACATATATGGACACCAACACATAAACACACACAGTCAGTGTGTGCGTGTGTGTGGGCAAATTAATATTAGTTGATTGATCAATAAATTAGAATTTAATAATTTAAAAGTTTTATTGACTGAAAGAGCTTTTGCACCTACATGTATATATTCACCAAAAACTCAATACACTTGAGAGAATAAAATAAGGGTATTTTAGGAAGAAATTGACAAAAAATTAAAATTTTATCCTATAATTAGGACCAAAGTCAACTCTCAAATGTTGTTTTATAATTAAGACCGGAGAGAGTATTATTTTATTTAGGTCCTTTATTTTAATTTTCTCTATCAATTTCTGAGACACATGCATGGCACGACCGTTTTTACTGTTTTGGCATTATCGTTCCATCCTGAAATTCCGTTAACATTCTTTTCATACCATCTCTAATAGGACGCTCATTCTGCATCTATATTCATTCACCTACTTGATCTAAAAACACCTCTCTTCGATAGCTTATACATTCTCAGTTTTCGACCTTTGACTCTGATTCATTATATATTTCAACTCTTTTTTTTTCTCGTACTCAACTTGATTTTCTCTTAAACCTTATTCTTCAAAATGGCGACCATGACGAGCTTGATCGGGCTAATCAATAAGATTCAACGGGCGTGTACGGTTTTAGGAGACCATGGTGGCGAGGGATTGTCCCTCTGGGAGGCTCTTCCCTCGGTGGCGGTGGTCGGAGGCCAGGTGTGGTTGAAATTGGGTTTAATTTCTTCCATGTTGTTTAAAACTTAGTCATTCTTATTTTGTCCTTCTGTTTCTGAAAATCAGAGTTCAGGGAAATCGTCTGTGTTGGAAAGTGTGGTCGGAAGGGATTTTCTGCCTCGAGGGTCTGGTAATGCCCATTTTCTCCTTCCTCTTAGCAATTGAAGCTCTGTTTTTTTAATCTGTCAACATCTTCAGCAATGTAACTAGGAGAAAAAAATGTTAGAAGCAAAGAACATAGAAGCATGTTGCTTGCTGTCTCACTGAGGAGAACTCAGGTGCTGTCTAATAATTGAAAGTTGATGTTATGTATGAAATGTTCAAAATGGAGCAGCATTGAGCATGACGCTAGTTGTTACCATTTTTGAAGTGTTCATTCTCTTATAATGCCTTTTAACGCAATATCAAGAGTTTTTGAGCAATGTATTTTTGTCGCAATTCATTATTCTAAGGATTCAAACATCACTCTATTGCTGGGGGTGAAGAATGGTTATTTTCATTTCTCTAAATGTCTTCATGACATTATCTTCGTTTTTGTTAAAAGGCATTGTCACAAGGAGGCCACTAGTGCTTCAGCTTCATAAGACTGAAGATGGGCAGCAAGAATATGCCGAGTTTCTCCATGCACCAAGAAAGAGATTCACTGACTTTGGTATTTGAAGTTTCTAACTGTAACTTCCATTTTTCTGTCCAAGTATATATGCAGTAACGTGAGCTAACCTAATGCATAGTCACTTGTATAGTCTACATTTCCTTTGATGTCAATAACTCAATCTCATGTTAGTTTAAATCGACAATTTAAAACATATTTAATTGAATTTTATGGAGCCTTTTCTGTCCTACAGAGGGTAGGAGATATAACCACGTTCTTGCAAACCTTTTTCTTAACATGTTATACCAAAGATCTATATGATTATTAACAACTTTCAATATACAGAATTTCTGTTAATTAGAGGTAAAAATAATCAAGACGATGATACTCACTACATAAACTGACATCGGCTTATTCTCCCTAGCATACAAGGGTTATCATTGTGGATGAGATGTGAATTCTTGCTGGGCTTGTTTTAGTATGGATTTATGATGTCAGGTTGTTAAGTTAATTATTCAAAAGATGCCCACATAGTCACAGCTATAATTGATGCTATATTTCTACCATATGATGTCAGGTTGTTAAGTTAATTATTCAAAAAATGCATTAATGCTTGAGTTTTTCTTGCCATAGTAGGAAAGATCATATTTTTCTATCATTTGGTCCACCTAGAGAGATTTTCTTCTTAATCCTTGGAGCTGGCCCTGCTCCAATACAAGTGATATATGATATACAGAAATTGGTCATGATGGGGGAACAGTGGAGATAATTTATACAGTATCACTTTTGGGGTCTACCTCCATGTCGTGCAATCGATATGCATTCTTAAAAAATGTGCCAAGAATGTATTTGAGAAACATATAAATTAACACTCTGGCCTTTTAACTTTAAATGCAAAGATGTTTTCCCAAAACAAATAAAAAAATATATCTAGAATGTAATACATTTGAAATGTGAGCCATGTTTGCTTTATTTTTTCACTAGTGAGAACACTAGGGCTTATGACTCATGAGACTGAAGTTTCTTTCCTTTTCTTCCCATGCAGCTTCTGTGAGAAAGGAAATATCAGATGAAACAGATCGCATAACTGGGAAGACAAAGCAAATATCAAATATTCCAATTCATCTCAGCATATATTCTCCAAATGGTTTGTACTTGCATCACCCTGTGATATAGCATGTTAGATGATGTAAATAATTTAAATGAGACACGTAATATTTAACATCATAACAAATCAAGTTGAGTCTGAGTTAAATTAAGCAAGGACGATTGCTGAACTTTGTGAATGAAAAAACCTATACTTTATCCTATGTGGTATGAAGTCATATACTTGATATGGTTTTCATTTCACTTCAGATTTCTTACCAGACTATTTTCACTGAATATATACTGATATTCTTTCCAAATAAAAAAAAAAAAAATTATATGTACTTACTGTTCTGCATTGCAGCTTAAAAAAACATTATTGGATTAAAATCTAACATTTGGTCTCTCTTTTGAAGTTCTCACCCTCTTTCTTTTGAATATGCGAGACCCATGATTTCTCGGCAACTAATGATTTGATCTTTATGTATACCTTGCCAATCCAAATTGTTTGATGATTTTCCATGGCTTTTGTCTGCAGTCGTAAACTTAACCCTCATAGATCTTCCTGGATTGACGAAGGTTGCAGTGGGTAAATGTTGACGTATTTCTGAGTATTTTTCCTCTATAATATTTATCAGTCTGCTTAATGGATAAATAAATCTTGGCATCCTTACAGAGGGACAATCAGAAACTATAGTTGAAGATATTGAGAACATGGTCCGTAACTATGTTGAGAAGGTAATTATGTTCTTGATATATTATACATAATGGATGCGGCGGTCAGAGATGACTGAAAATTATTATTCTAAACAAGCATGGTATAATGAACTTGACAAAATTCAGATTGTTAAAGGAAGAAGACCAGTTCTTTATACCCTTCATTCTAAGAATAGACATTTTCAAGTAATCAACCGCTGATCTTGGAAATCATTTATACCAGAAAATTATATTTGGTTCTCTGCATTTCTATGATACATCCCGTGTCAACTTAAATTAGTTTTCGAAAGGAAAATTTTTTCTAAGTTCATTGTCTACATTACTTCTCATCATCGGCTTTCACAATTTCTCTATTAGATTATCTGACTCTGTTTTATTTGTTTTATGAAGCCAAACTGCATCATATTGGCTATTTCGCCAGCAAACCAAGATATTGCCACTTCAGATGCTATAAAACTTGCTAAAGAAGTTGATCCTTCAGGTATGCTTTTTTTATAGTTGAAGAAACTTTGAGGTTAGATACTGTGCTTACATTAACAATTGTTCTTTCCTTTTCGTTTCTTCCAGCCAAGATTAACTTAGAAAAATCTCATCAATCATTTTTGTTTCATCAGGGGAAAGAACATTTGGAGTGTTGACAAAACTGGATCTTATGGATAAAGGAACCAATGCCGTTGATGTATGTCAAAAATTTCATGCTTATGTTCAGTTTTGTCTTTGATAAAATTACTTCTTGTTCAGTTTATTCTGTGTATTTAATACGATAATGTTTGGTAGGGGTTTTTTAAGAAGAGTCTTTGGTTGCCCTCATTAGGTTCAGAAAAAATGGAGACAAGGCGAGATAAAATTTTAATGAATCTCCCCTCCCCTCTTCTTCTCTTAAAAACAGTCAAGTTTTTGGAGAGTGCAATCTTTGCATATTTTAACTGAAATAACCTTAAAAAATTTCAATATTCCTACACTTTTTTTTTTTATTAACATCTGTATTCTCACACTGCCATTTATATCTAATAACTAGCATCCCCACTCTGCTCCAACAAAAAAATCAATAAAATAATTTTCTTACCTTCTTTCTCATTTCTCTTATCCTCCAACATCCAAAAAAAAAAAAATAGTCAAATACTTTTGAATAAAATATAGTTATAGAAAAAAGAGTTAAGGTACAAAAATACATATTAATTTTTTTTCCAGAAGCAAAAATACACATATGCTTTTTTTAGGAGCAAAAATACACATGTGGTTACCATTTTGGTGTAAAAGTCACATTTCACCGTTAAGTTACTGTTCACCGTGATGAGAGAGAAAGAGATGAGATGAACAGTAACTTAACGGCGGTAAACAGTGACTTAAGGGTGAGATGTGACTTTTGCACAAAAATGGTAACCACATGTGTATTTTTGCTCATGGGGAAAAAGCCCTGTATATTTTTACACCTTAACCCTAGAAAAAATTATCTAAAACAATATGGGATTTGTGTAAGATATGGTGAAGGTTTTGAAATTATAAGAAAAGGATGAATTGTAACATAACTATCATCTATTAAAAAAAAGTAGAAAAAACTTACATACGGGTATAATAGTGAAATCATCTTAGTTCTCTTTCCTTTGGACCCAACCAAATACATATCTGAGTCTGACACTCTTGTCAAACACAAATCAATACCTCAAGTAGCACCTAGAATTCGCATATTTTGTCGTGTCACTGCATTTGTATTGTTATCGTATCACGCCTCCATGTCAATGTCCATGATTCTTATTAGACTTAAGTTTGAAGTTCATCACCATAACAAGATGTGATGGGTGCTCTTACATGAATCTCCAAGGTACTTGAAGGAAGGCAATACAGGCTGCAGCATCCATGGGTTGGAATTGTGAACCGTTCACAAGCTGATATTAACAAAAATGTTGACATGATTGTTGCTCGTAAGAAGGAAAGTGAATATTTTGAGACAAGCCCTGAATATGGACATCTGGCTCATAAAATGGGCTCAGAATATCTTGCTAAGCTTTTATCTGAGGTACTTTCTCTTGTCTTAACATTCTAGTCATGTTACTGTTAATATTTAACAGATCTCTCATTCATCCAATGATGTGTAATTTCCTTTCCTCTCCTTCGCTTACTTTTGTCAATTCAGCATTTAGAGATTGTTATCAGACAGAAGATTCCCAGTATCATTGCCTTAATAAACAAGACCATTGATGAGCTTAATGCAGAGTTGGATCGTATTGGCAGGCCTATCGCTGTAGATTCTGGGGTCAGAACTGATACTTATAGTGAAATAAGTTTTCTTATCATTCGAAACCATCATATGCCTGCCCATAATTTGTTGTATTTCTTTTTATAGGCCCAACTATACACGATTTTAGAGATGTGTCGTGCATTTGACAAAGTATTTAGAGAACACCTTGATGGAGGGTGAGTGCCATCACAAGGTTTTAGCATTAGCTGATAGTTCATACTTAACTAAGTTCACAAAGCTTTTCTTGTATCTTACGTCAATGCTCTTGTTCATGATATATCCAATGTTCAAGTAAATTTTGACTTGTGTATGCTATATCTTTGTAACCATAGAAATTTATTCTCCTTCATTTATGTTACTTTTTGGGGACTCTATGTTTTTGGTTAATGAACAAACTATTACTATTTTAGGCGTCCTGGTGGGGATCGGATAAATGGAGTTTTCGACCATCAATTGCCAGCTGCTTTGAAAAAGCTTCCATTTGATCGTCACCTAACCATAAATAATGTACAGAGAGTTGTTACAGAAGCTGATGGATATCAACCTCATCTGATTGCTCCTGAGCAAGGCTACAGAAGACTTATTGAAGGATCTATCAGCTATTTCAAAGGCCCCGCTGAAGCTTCTGTCGATGCTGTAATCTTCATGACCTTAGATTCTGCGGAATAATTTCTTTAATGTGCCCTTCCAGTATTCTCCAACTAAATATTTTGAGTGCAAATTCTTATAAATCTCATCTATCCTGTATGCCTTGCAGCTTCTGTCATGGGGCCTTTGATAAATACAATTAATACTTAAAAGGGTTTTAATACAATCATTAGTCCTTTCATTGAAGTTTGGTTTTGGTCCTAATAGTTTTATAAGAATTTGGTTTTACAACTGGTCCCTATAATTAAACTCAAATAAAATTCTTATGAGACTACAGATACCACTACTGGTCCCTATAATTAAACTCAAATAAAATTCTTATGAGACTATAGAGACCAAAACCAACATTCATTGCAATAGCAGCCCCCCCCCCCCCCCAACAAAACACACACACACACCCCAAAAAAAAAAAACAACACATGCTCCAAAAGTGCCGCAGCCAGTTCTTTTTTTGGCTTTAATACCTACTTACCTGACTGCAGATCATTTCTTTATGTTTTCCGGTCAGAATTTTATATGCTTGGTTATTCCCTCTCAGGTTCACTTCATCCTAAAGGAACTTATACGGAAGTCGATTTCAGAAACTGAGGTAAACAACGTTTTAAAATTGACATAAATCTCAGGCAATCCAATTACTTAACATGCAAATCAATGGATTTAAACTTTATATTTTTTCGAGCTTCTCCCTGAAGCTGAATATTTGCTTCTGAGGAAGATGTGAGAAGTTTTTAGCAGAAAAGGAAATAAACTTTATGGAAGTACTACTCTTTTATTGCATGCAGGAACTGAAAAGATTTCCAACCCTTCAGTCTGATATAGCTGCTTCTGCTAACGAGTCATTGGAAAAATTTCGGGATGAAAGCAGGAAGACAGTTCTACGGCTCGTTGATATGGAGGCTAGCTATCTAACAGTGGAGTTCTTCCGGAAGATTAATGATGAGCCAAATCGAACTGGTCCAAATGCCGAAAAGGAGAAGGAAAAGGAAAAGAGAAAGGACAAGTTCCTTGACAATTTCTCAGACAATCACCTTAGGAAGATAGGTACATTAATTCCAACAAGCATCCTCATCACAGCATAGAAATAAGAGTTGTTTGGATTTAAATATCATGTTCCTGCATATTCTAGATTTTGATCTGCATTGACCATTATATTACATATCTGTGAAGTTACACATTAAAATGTTCTTGAAACTTTTCACCCTTTGAAAGGAGATGAAAGATATACATTAGTCATATTAAAATATACTTGGTTCCTTGTTTCAGCTTCAAATGTAAGCTCGTACATCCAAATGATTCTTGATACACTAAAAAATTCGGTACCAAAGGCTGTGGTTTATTGTCAAGTTAGAGAGGCTAGGAGATCGTTACTTAACCAGTTTTATGTCCAAGTTGGGAAGAGAGAGGTACGATTTTATATCCTTTTTGGTTAAATTTTTGCACATCTCAGACATAATTTTCACTTCATAAAAATATTCCACTCATGGTTAGATAAGGTCAGTGCATGAGTTTGGTGATATCACAATGCACCCATTCTGTGTATAAAAATGGTTCAGCTCCCTGCTCTTAGCTTAAAAATTACTTTAGTTGCAACGAAAATTATGAAGTATATATAATAGTATGTGATGTAACAAATCTAATATCACTATATTAAAGAATTTGGACTTTATTGATAACAAGGACACGTATTCTGTCAGCATTTGTAAATGTCTTTGTTGATGATAAGATTGAGAAGGATCCAGAATAAACTCTAGTGTCTCCTTGTTTTACTTGTCCAGGGATGTATCGGTTTTCTTTGCTTTCTTTTTCCTTCTTTATGTAGGCAGAATATAACTTCTTTGGCGAAGACGACATAAAAATGACTGGTTTCTTTATCAAGGTTGTGAGATAAATGGCAAGGAGAGGAAAGATTCTTGGATAGATATGATCGATCAAATTAAGTTGACTTAGTCGATTCTAGATATATACATAAAAACATGTCACACACACACACAATTTATTCTGGGTACAAATTAACGTTTCATTTTGTCAATTTATGAAAGACTAGATTTACTTCATTTTGAGAGACAGTTTTTTGTTTCAATCATTGGTGTTGATGGATGAGAACTTACAATGCAGAAGGAGCAATTGAGTGCCATATTGGATGAAGATCCAGTGCTTATGGAAAAGAGAGTACAGATTGCCAAAAGGCTTGAATTGTACAAGCAAGCCAGGGACGATATTGACTCGGTGGCTTGGAAATGATAAACGTCCCCACACTACCTAATAGCTGCAGAGACTCAACTCTTCAATAATCATTTATCAGTCATGTATCTCTTTTTCTATTCCTAGATATTGTAAATCCAAGTGGGTTGGACAAGACTTGAATAAAATTATTTTCGTTATTGTTGTGAAAATGAAGAAAATCTAAATGAAAGAAGAGTAGAGAACACAGAGAAGAAGGGAGGAGTGATCATTCTTATTCATCAATCTATATATATTGTGTATATGGCCTCTATTTTAGAAGGAAAATGGACCTTTAATGTAATTTCCACTCTGGGCATTTGGTGTAATTTTCCCCTAAACATACAACTGTTTACTCACAGAAATGCATTCTCGTGACAATGTATAATTGTGTGCGGGTCCTACCAAATAATAAATTACAATGCTCCGGTCCCATGTCATCTTGTAATAATATTTGGAAATCGTGAGTCAATGGACATCCACATAATATATTCATAACACTCCTCCTTGAATGTCCATTATGAATGTGCCTCGTTAAAAACTTTAACTAGGAAAAACCCAGTGGGATAAAAACCTAGCCAAAGAAAAGAGTACATCATCCATTGATACACTATCTAGTGTTGCCTCATTAAAAACCTTTCTAGGAAAACCCAGTGGGACAAAACCTAGATAAGGGAAAAAGAGTACAACATGTATCGACTCCTCCTTTTGACAACATTAGTATTACTCTCCTTGATGACAACATTGCTTTCAATGTCTTTGTGTTGGTGAAGAACTAGATCTTGCTAATAAGCATGATAATTGGTGCTTTAATAGCACTAAAACATGATACTTCTAGACCAAGCAGTTCTTTATCTTCTTTGTAAATTACTTGAGGTTGGAATTAATTATTATCCGCCTATAAAAATCTTACAATCATTGGGATACATAATAGATATGACTTATCCATATGAAATCATTTTGGTACCTTCTTTGTATATACTTCTTGATATACAAATATTCTATTTTATATGTACTTGGTTTATATTTCAAGACATAATTTTGTTCTTTTCAAGTACTTCATTTCAAATTTTTTCTTTAAACAATTGATTACCTTTTGAAAACTTTTCAGGAGTTCTAATGATGTTGATATCATCAACATAAACAGCAATTATAACAAATTCATTTTTCGATCTTTTCATAAAAATGCATGGGCATATCGGGTCATTTTTGTACCCTTCTTTCAACAAATATTCTTTAAGACAATTATACCACATGCGCCCTGATTGCTTCAAGCCATACAGTAGGTACCTGGGTCTCTTATGGCATATGCTATATTATAGCATATGTTATATTATAAACAAAAATATCATCAACATTGACTTCATTTCGGTCCCATCGGATTTCATTCATAATTTATTGAGATCTCATAATTATCACACATTTCAGGTACCTGAGTCTCTAATGGGACTACAATATTCTCTTCTAAAGATAACATCTCTTCAGGAGATGGCTCTTCTGGAGCTTTTCTTAATTATCTATATTCTTAGCTCCTTTTCTCTTTCGAGGATTTTATCTTTAGAACTGATGGACCTGCAACGCTTCAAGTATGCTTTATAATAATTTGTCCTTTAAGGACATCAATTCAAATAGGAGCATTAGCAGTTGAGACATGTGACTTTGTCACTTTCTTTAGGTCAGTAAATGCTTCTGGCATTTGATTAGCTAGACTCTACAAATGAATTATCTTTTGAACTTTCAGTTTATATTTCTTTGTACAATGATCAAAATGAGCCAATAATAATTCATTCCAGCTAATCTCTTTACCCAATCTGCTTATTTTTGTCCCTCTCATCTAATCATGCAGTATAAGTCTCCTAAATCCATAAGTATCCTATAGAAACATCATTTTGTTTCATTTAGATACAAACAAGAAGAAGAAGGTCCTTATACAACATTTATCCATCTATGTGCATTATGGTAGATTAATAAACATTGCACATTCAAACCTTTAAGATGGAATTAATCTGAGTTCTGACCAAAAGCCAATTTTATTGGGACAATTTTGTTGGCTAATATAATTGCTACAAATATACCAACATATAAACATTGTTCTCATATCAATTTATGGAGGCTTTAATATATAATTTTTGGATCATTCAATCTGGAAATTGTACGCATAATATATTCAAACGTTGTTACAAACTTCAGGTTGCAAATATCACTGCAAACTTCAAGTTGCAGGCTAATAATCTCACATGTAACCTTTTAATAGATACATCTTTCAATTGTAAGGTTCACATTTCATTTCAATAGGCCCATATAAATTTGTTTGATATATTTCCAGAGATCCATTACTAATCATGATCAATAATATTCTCATAATCATTTCAATTTGACAACAAGTAGCACATAATATATATGTTGGTTATTCATGAAGAATCTTTTGGTTCTTCAATGGATTTCAATACGTAATATAATTTGCATTATATATATGACTCAGATGATCAAACAAGTCATACCAATAATAAATATGTTTGAATCAGTAAACTTCTAGTTTACTATAATATATATATCAACCAAACATAATTTGACATCAATTTTGGGAGATCTTATTAGACTGTGTGAGAAGTATATAACTTTTCAAAAATTAACTCACACTTGTATTCTAACTTACACTTGCTTTCTAACAAATCTCCCAACTCAAGTGTGAGTTGTATATCAACATATTTTCTTTATATCTTGATTTTCAAAATCACTTTCAAATCCCTTAAAGCTTGAAAAGAAAAGCTATATTAGTATTTTAGAAACTATATTAATTTTCTGTCATGTAGTTCTTCAGGAACTATCATATAACATTGCATTATTAAATGTAATTACTCATCAATAATATACTTCAATTTACTTATATATATACAAAATATATATAGTTCACCACATATGAAGATATTCATGATTAAAATAACTTTGAATCACTCATGAAATTTTTTAGCAGAAAATTCTTATAACAATAAATTTATGATGTGTGATCATAATAAATTTAAATAACAATAATAACAAAAATTAAGTTTCAAATTACCTTTTGGGCATATATATTTCTCTGCAGTTCATTGCCTCTTTAATATCTCATTGGAAGTAAACTTCTAGTTTACATTGGCAAACATATGGTTTGCATCAGCAAACTTCTAGTTTGTATTTACAAACCCTTACATAATTATTTGTAAACTTCAGGTTTACAATAGCATATATTGATATCCATTTCTATAGATATCTTTAAAACTCAACAAGTTTCATTTTGTACTTATACTTGGTAGAATAAAATGCATAATCAATGCATAGTTTTGTTCCTTCAAATAACAAAACTTCCGGAGCCTTAAATCAAATTTATATTCTCATAGATCTTCCGGAGTTTCAAATTTACACTACCAAATATAGTCTCAACATTGGCCTCTTGTTGAGCATACTATGCTAATTAGTCTTCAGAACTATTAGCTTTTAAAATTATTACTTTTGAGTGGCATAATTCTCTGTAGTTATTTGTCTTCAGGAGAATAACTAAAACTCTTTGTATCATTCAATATTTGATACATAAACCTTCAGGGCCTCAATAATAATTCAATGTCACTCTCTTGTTTACCCTTCAATTCTAGTGTAAATATGTTGTTATTCATATATTATAGGACTCTCATGTCCATTCCTCTTAAAATCATGGGGAGCAAGATATGATAGTAACATCATTAATTTTAGCATATTTATTATGCCAATTTTCCTTTTGTGGTTCTTATCAGTAATCTTTCTCCACTTCAAGTGGGAATTTGAACCACCATAATTACAACTATGATCATACTCAAGATTGTAGACTTAACACATATGATCACATCCACAATTAGACCCATTCATTACTCCATTCATTTCTGAGAATGGAATCAAGCCTTGAGATTTATAATTCTTGCAACAAAAACTCTGTTTTGTTTGACTACAAGGATGTGAGAAATTAATTCAGAATTCACAATTTTGCTACTTCAGGAGCAAATTGAATACATCCATGCAATAAACTTTAGAAGAACAACCATCTTCTGTTGGTCATACAATTCCTTCAATTTGTTCTAAAGAACAAGGGAGTCTTATAATTCCATATATTCAATTTTGAAACATTTATACAACTGATGGCATACAAAAATCATAGATAAAGTCTTATCTCATAATTTTTCTCTTGGCTTTGAGCCAACTTGTCTCATTAGCTTCAGGCTAATTTATCTCTTGACTTCAAGTCAATATATGCCTCGTCTTGGCTTTAGGCCAATTTTATGCCTCCTCATGATTTCAGGCTAATTTATGCCTCCTCATGACTTCAGGCTAATTTATGCCTCCTCATATCTTCATGGCATTTTGATCTCATGATGTCTATATGGTCTTTAACAGTTTATCTCCAGGATAAACAAAAATTATATATATGACATCTGGCCATTATATTTTGATTTCAATCATATAATTTTATAATATAAGAACCAAAGAAATAATAACAGATGGAGCCCACTAATATATATACTAGTGTTGCCGCCATAAAATATTAATGTTATGTTAGTGACAATAATATAAATGTTAGTAAGATAACAATAAATGTTAGGAACAATAGAATAAATGTTATGTTAGTATGTTATAGTAGTAACATAAAAATAAATACATAAAAGTAAATGTTAGTAAGGTTAGTAATAATAATAAAATCTCAAATTAAATTAAAACAATTAAAAAAAATATTAAATCTAGAATGGAGTCGAAATAATAATAAAGATTATATAAGATGTAAATAGTTCTAGAACATAATTACCTGATGCTGAATGTCTACTTATCTCTTGGCGCCAATCATTTTTTTAATATTATAATATATTATAATTATAAATATATAAAAACAAATATGAGGTCACGGATAATATATTCATACCGTGATTCCATTATTGTTTCTCTTCCCCTTTTTAATATTAGTACATCATCTGCACTTTTCTTATTCCAACCAAAATGATAATTTAAAATTCCTTTAATTAATTAATTAATTCCATTTTCACCTCCTCGTCCCATCATGTTCGCCGTCATAGTCTCATGATAAATTATTTTACGTTAGCATGGATTATGATAGAAGCCAAAAGAACTTTCAGTGTTGCTTTGAATTATTCATCATCTTTATAATATTATATTATATTAATCCTTACCTGCTCCACCAACTCCACAGAAAGAAAGAAGCTCGTCGGCCATGGCTGCACTAGGAGACGATCAAAGTAGATGAAGAGAATAGTGATGGTGCCACAGTGTTCTGGAAGCTGGTCGGAAAACTTGAAAATAGAAGATAAACAGTGGAGATGGAAGAGATTGAAATGGCCGCTGGTATATAGGATGACGGTGAAGGAAAAAACTGAAGAAGGTGGTATTCAGAGACCATGGTGGTATGAGAAAAAGAAAAACATCAGTGGTGAGAATGGAGAAAGAGGGTCAGTGGTGATGAATAGAAAACTCAGCCGAGTAGAGACTCGTGCGTGTTGTGAAAATGAAGAAATCCTAGATGAAAGAAGAGCAGAGAACATAAAGAGAAGAAGGGAGGAGTGCTTATTCTTATTCATCAATGTATATACATTCTCTCTATTTATAGAAGAAAAATTGATCTTTAATGTAATTTTCACTCTAGGCAGGCATTTAGTGTAATTTTTCCCTAAATACACAACTGTTCACTTTCACTGCGGGTCCTACCAAATAGTAAATTACTATACTCTAATCCTATGTTATCTTGTAATAATATTTAGAAATCGTGACTCAATAGACATCCATATAATATATTCATAACAATTATAATTTTTTTTGCCGAAAAAAGATATAACCCGTGAATCTCTTTCTACATTACAGACTCAAAAAAAGAAAAGGGATATTAGTACCAGCTGTGGTGATTCTGTTAAAGAAGTTGATAACAAATACTTGATAATTATGTTTTTTCAACCCAAAAAAATGACTTTATTTTATTTTTTTCCCCTACATTTGGTTTCCCGACCTAATTGATTATTAGCGAATTTCCATATAGAGTCACTCGTATGTTTACAGACATGCTGTAAGTTAATGGCTTCACAATACATTTGCTAGTTAATGGCTTCGCACCGACAGTACAGGTTATTGTATATTTGTACAAGCAAGAATTCTCACAAGTGATTTGCAAGGTATTAAAAACTGGAATTGGCTAGTGTCCTTTTTAAGTTTTCCTCCGCTGCGTTGAAACGTCATCGTTTTTTACCAATTAAACACACACATGGTCTTTTTTTCAAAAGAAAAAATAAAATTCAGAGCACTTCCAGATACTAAACAAATAATTCAGGATACTGAATGGAATTAAAAAAATTCTTCATGATTCTGAAAAATAATTTCAGGATCTTGAAAAAATATTTTATGGCACTGATTAGTACTAAAAGGATACTGACTGGTACTGCAAAAATAATTCATCATCTTAAAAAATTATTTTAGATCTTAAAAAATATTTTAAACTATATTTTTAGTAGCAATAAGAATCATAAATATTTTTTTAAGATTTTAAAATAATTTTTTCAATATCATAAATTATTTTTGCAGTATCAATTAGTATCCTTTTAGTACTAATCAGTGTCATAAAATATTTTTTTCAAGATCCTGAAATAATTTTTGAGGATCATGAAGAATTTTTTTAGTTCCATTCAGTATCCTGAATTATCTGTTTATTATCTGGAAGTGCTCTGAATTTTTTTTTTTAAGACCATGTGTGTGTTTAATTGGTAAAAAATGATGATGTTTCAGTGCAGTGGACGCAGCGGAGGAAAACTTGAAAAGGACGCTAGCCAATTCCTTAAAAACTGGACTGGTCACTAAATCTAGTGAAGTAGTAGAACATGGGTCAATGGGTTAAATCAGAGTTAATCTACAATCGGACTAGTGATGATTTAAAAATATAATTTAAATAAAGTTGATAGATATATTCATAATTAAGTGAGAAAATATTTTAAAAAATAACATTTAAAAATATCTTATTAACTTACAAAAATAATTATACGCGCACACATATACCACTTTGGTTCTATTTAAAAGTCTATTTTGACTAAAAAATTGTGGTCCTATTTATAAGTCCACTTTCATATAATAAATGAAATTGTGACAATTTTACCCATATTAATTATACTCATGAAGATAGAAAGAAGAAAAAAGTTGAAAAATAGCTAATCATAAATGAGGATAAAGTTAAAAATTTACCTTCATAATCGTTAAGTTAACCACCTCCCCTTAATATATGAGATTTGGCTAAATGAACTTATAAATAGGATGGTGCAATAACAAAGCAGATGAACCAATTTCCACTCTCTTTCTTCTCTTCAAATTTTATTTATATTTTAATATTTATACGTAAATAGTGTGATCTAGGCAGATGGGAAAATGTGCAAGATATTATTATTTATTAATGTCTGCATCGGATAAACACAGCCTAATTTTTCTATTAAAAAAAATAAAATCACAGCCAAACTTTGGTAGAAAAGAAAGAAAGAAATACCAGGCTGCCTGTAACACTTTATGCTAATGGAAAGACAAATTTCCTTTGTGCTTTCACCTTTTGAAGTTTAAATCTCCGGCCCCAACAGTACTATTTCTATTTTTCAACGTCTCTCTAGATTTTTCACCTAAGAACACCTTCAACAACAAACATCTCCATCTCGAGAAAACATAAACCATCCTTTTCTAACCATTTTCAAAATAATTTTCACTCATTTTGTTAAGATTTCTTAGGTGTTTTCTTTTATGGTAAGTATTTTTATTTGCATCTCTTGCTTTATTTTCATTCCCTTCTCTCTCTCCTTCCGTCTTCTTCCACATGAGCTTTCTTCTTCCTTCCCGAAACTCTAGCGTGTTTCAAGCCAATAAAAATAGTGAACCAGTTAGCCCACCCTACCCAACAGGTTACTTGAGTCACTACCGAGTTATACGGGTTCCTTCGGGTTAAAACCCCCCGAGTTTGAGCATCACCCAGAACGGACAAGTGCCTGGGTCGCTAGTTCCAGCCTAACCTACCTAAACGGCCCGGGTTTTAATACCATGGTGATTTGTAACTTCTTCAACTAAATTAACCAATTAAGTAATCAATGGTTAAATGGGTATTGAAATAGCCTGCCACAATTGATTTGTCCTCTCCCAAGTCTCCAGGACCAAAATATCTAAATGACTATAACTGCTTCTCATAACTTGGCAGGGCCAAAAAAACAAAAAAACAGAGAGACCATACACAAAAAACCCCATGGTACGTACATATTCCATCAAAGGAGTGTCATCAACACTGGCACTAGAAACACATACAACAGGTATAAGACAATTGTACAGAAGTATAAAAAACAAAACCAAGCTACTAGAGCAGAAGGAAGACATCAACAAAACAGCAGTGTTCATCAGTTTGGCCAATTCACCTTAGGTCGGAGTCCTGCCTGCTTGCTAAGCATAACTCATGCAACTCATTAAGTATCCACTCCTCCCCTGTATGTCCACCCAAAACCAAAACCCTAGTCCCTCCAACCACACAAGTGCTGTGACCCCAAGCAAATTTTGGCGGTTGCCCTGGCACGTTGAGGATCCTCCATGATGGTTTCTCCTCGGATGGGTCCAAAAGAAAGAGTTGGGATGGAGAATGAAGCCCTGCAATGGAGCCTCCAAAAATAATAATCCTCCCACAAGGCATGCTCACTGCGACATGATCTAGCCGAGGTGGAGGAACTACAGCACTTTGACCACCTATTCCAGAGAATGCACTACATTCTAGCTGCCTCCACTGAGGCTCTTCGTCTTCCAAATCAATTGTATAAGCCTCACCTGATCGTAATCGCAAGTGTCCGCTCTTGGCAAGTCCACCAAACATGAGAATTTTTGTCCTGCCATATACAGACAGTGAGTGCCCCAACCGAGAAGGAGGAGCCCAAGTTGGAATTTCTTTCCATGTTGGATTATCTGTAGTAAGGTCCAGTAGGTATGTGTCACTAAGAAGCACCCCAGCGTCTGTGCACCCACCTGAGACTACCAATTTAGACCCTTCAAGAGTGCAAGAGCTGTGCCAAGATCTAGGGAGAGGCGGAGTTCTGCCACAGACTTCTTTCCACGTTGGCTGTTGAGCATCCAAATCAAGAACAAACACGTCATTAAGTAATCCTTCCCTACCACATCCTCCAAATACCACCAACCAAGAACCATTTAAGCATGAGAGTGTGTGGCCCCACCTTCCTGGTGGCGATGATTTCACACTAATCCTTCGCCACTCAGGATTTTTAGCATCAAGATTGAGGACGAAAGTGTCGTCCATAGGCTGCATATCAACTCCCTCACCTCCAAACAATACAAGGCGATTTCCTGCAGCACAAGCACTGAAATTGCAGCGTGAAGGCTCTACTGCACCTCCCACTGTCACTTTTCTCCAACAAACAGCCTCAAGAGTGGTTAGTTCTCGGCTAAGACGACCCCATCCTAACTTCTTGGTCATCAGTTCCAATGCACCAGTCACTTCTTTTCCCCATGCATTTTGACACACCATCTTTCTAACATGCTCATTCTGTGTTAATTGACGGATCCTTCTGCACACAGACCCAATTGATGCAACATCCCTTGGTGTCAAGCGTGATAAGATGTTATGAGCCAAGACCTCATCAGAAAGCTGAAGAATGCCACACATCTCTTGGCGCTGGCTGTATATTAGTTGTCCACTCTTGAGAGAATTTTTACCAGTGTTATCAATTTCCTGACTGCAGGTCTCCTTGAACACCGGATATGAGACACAATTGAGATCAATATTTGCTTCAGAAAATAGCTGGATGCCTATTACATGTGTCATAGTTCCATTATCATCATGAATTGGAGCAAGTCTCAGCCTGTTTACTAAAGGAATGCCATCCTTCCTGAAATTCAGAAGTTCACCTTGGAACTCGACACCTTCCTCAAGACATCTTCTGATCTCAGACACAACAACAGGATCCACCAAAGGGTGCCTCCTTTGAGCATGAGGGTCCCTATACTGTAAGAACCGACTGAAACCAAAGATACATCAAAGTGGTTAACAGGGTATTCTTTAGCAAATAAAACTATCAAAATAATTACAAAAAAAAAAAAAACTGTCAAATGAAGACAAGAACCAAGACAACTTCCCTACCACTGGCTCTTAAGTGTCTGTTGGAAGACCATACAAAGGAGAAGAAAAGAAAATCAAGAGATCATTGAACTGACATGTCCAATGGTTCAAGAAATTAAAACAAAAGAAGAAGGGTAATTTCATCGTCGACTACTTTCAAATGAGTAACAGCGCCATTCATCATTCTCTCCTCAGCTTGTTAGCTATCCTAGATTAAACCTTGGCTACAGAAAGAACCACTACCGGAGAAATCCCAGGAGAAGTATTGTGAGAAGTGTATACTTGCAAAACAACTAGGTTGGTGCAGCTGGATATATGACTAGGAGGAAGTTTAATAAAAATTTCTAACAAGCTCAAAAGCTTTTCTTTTTTTCTTTTTTAAAAAAGGAATTCTCTAGAACCTCAACAAAGATGATATATGATTTAAGCTGTAGCCAGAGATCTTATAAAATCAATAAAACAAGTAGGATATATAGCTTTGTATAGAAAAGAGGCAATAGAGACAACCCGTGCAAATTGCATCTTCAATGTGCTCAGCTGCTTGTTTCGAACACTTGCTCTTTCTGATGAAAAAACTCCCCAACAATTACCACAATTTTTTTTTTTTTTGTCAACAAATATGAACTTGAGAAATGCATACAATCAAGTGACATACCATGAATATGTAACAAATACTGCAACTCAATAAGAGCAGACACTTAATGCCAATTTACTTCAATTACCGTGCTGCATGAGTTATCAGAAAACCACGGTTGCCAAAATAGGTGCAAGAGAACCTTGCACTACCACTGCTCATATTAAATGCACCAGAAAATATTCAGAATAATCTATCTTGAAAGTTAAGAGGTGTACAGTATTTTACGGAAATGCAAATTAATATTTAGATAAATATATGATATATCAGTGCCATGAAAGTCACATTTTTTAAACTTATCCACTAACCAAAACCCCTCGTATGTGGAAGATGACTCGAATAAGCACAAACAGATGATAGACTTTATACCAAGTACAGGAAAAGGAAGTGACCAAGCTATATAGCTCGAGACCCAGAATTCTATTGAGATACTAAGAAAGTTCTATACGGAGTTCATCCAGGACATAGCAACAAAGTTTTCCAAAAAAATGCTAATTCTTAAAGCTCCCCTTGATTTGAAGTTCTATATCTTTCTCACTAAAATTAAGACAGAAAGGAAGTGATCAAGCTATATATAGCACGAGACCCAGAATTCTCTTGAGATACTAAAGTTCTATTCGGAGTTCATCCAGGACATAGCAACAAAATTTTTCACAAAAATGCTATTTCTTGAAGCTCCCCTCGATTTGAAGTTCTATATCTTCCTCACTAAAATTAAGACAAAAACCAGATAATTCACCCCCCCCCCCAAAAAAAAAAAAGAAAAAAGAAACTCCAGTAATATTCTTACACAGAAAATTAAGCAATAACGCGGATCGCTGCTTACACCCAGAAAACAAGGTTTTGCCACAAGGATTAAGGATAGGAGCGAGCAAAACGAGCAACTTGCGAAGTTACAATATCAGACTAGGGGGCACTCTTCTTTACTGACGTAAATAAAGAGAAATTACCCCTAGGCATGTGAAGGAAGAGAAACGAAACACCATTTACTTGCCAGAAAAGAGTGGATAAAGCGGTAATGTGCCCTGAAAAATGTATACCGAATTAACACCAGGCATCTGTCTCTAGATGGGACGATTGGAACGCATCAAAAACTTCAATTCGGCGTAGATCTTAAGGCAGGAAATCATTCCGCTAATTAACGAAAGGAATCGATTCAAGAAACTGATCGCAACATTAATCCGTAGTTAACCATGCAAATTTATTATGTACTTTCGCTTTTAAACGAACAAGGCAGTAAGCCCTGCATTTCACCATCTCAGGATCTCTTCCCAAACAGGAAAGAGACGGGAAAAAAACAAGAAGAAGAACAAAGAAAGGAACATAGGAAATATGAAGAGACAAGGAAAACAAAAAGGAGCTCAAATTTCTCACCAGCTGCGACCCAAAACCTCATCGGCACGATAGCCTGTGACGAATTCAAAGACCTTGTTGACATAGATGATGGGAAAATCGGGTTCAAGAGCATCGGAAACAACGAAAGACGTAGGAGTGGTTGGATAATAGAAGAGGCCAGGCCTGAGAGGAAGCTCACTGTCATCCTCCGCAGCTTCCTCCTCTGTTTTGCCCTTTTCTTCATTCTTCATACATTTCAGCCTCTTGCCGGCGTTATTCCGTACCTCTCCTTCTATCTCCATCGCCATCGCCATGAAAGAAGAAACAAAACAGCCTGTGACAAACTCTCTCTCTCTCTCTCTCAGTCTCTCTCAAATCACAAAATGGTCGAAGCAGGGACGGATATTGGCCGGAGGGCAGTGTCAGAGGATAGCAGAGAGGAAATATTTTGGACATAAATAACCCTGATAAAATGGTGAAATTACAGGAATGAGGAGTCAACCAATGATGTGTCTTGTGATATTTTGGAGTGGAAAATATCTAAGAGGAGATCCCACCGAAAAGCTGCCACGTCAGGAGGTGCGCCTGAAGATATTTTGTTTATTTTTTCTTTTTTCATTTGGAGGCCCTCCTCTGTTTGCTTTCCATGTCATGGTGGTGTTCCCCATAGCTTCTTAAATCCCAATTATTTATCCATTCTATGTGCCCAAATTGTCCTATAAATTTTAAAATAAACACACACACACACACATGTGTGTGTGTGTTTTTAAGATCAAAGGTAACATTAAAAATATAAGATGTTTTTTAAAAAATTAATTAATAATATTAGGACATATTTGAGTTCTCGTTTTCTCTTACATATATACTTTGAACCCTGTAGTCATATTTGAAAAGTAATTTTTACTATTAATCCAAACTGACACTAAGCCACTTATAAAATTGTTACCTTTTTTTTTAAAAAAAAAAAGTTTTATCCATATTTATTACCGGAACTCATTAGATATTAGAAAAATAAGATATGTGGGACAAATAGTAAAGTTAAAAATAGAATGTAATTTAAGATAGATTTAATGAATTAACTTCTCTTTCTTTATTTTTAGTGAATTAGTTGAGAATGATTTAATTTTATACTCCTTCTGTATAATATCTATATATTCCCAAGTTATGTCGTTTAACTCAAAATACAAGACCCACGGCAACTTCTAGGCTTCTAGCTTAAAACTCTCATGTGTTGCATATAATCTAATGTGAGACTTTCTATAAATTTTAGATATATTGTTGTTGTTGATATTGATGGGCTACCATGAACTTGTTTTAAAAATTATAAATATGGTATGATTTATTATAACTTTATTTTTTTTATACTCGTATCATATATTATTAATTTTATTGAGGAAGTGTATTGGGGTTGAATTTCTTTCATCATCCTTTTTTCATCATCCCTCATAATTCTTAAATTATATTCACCCAATCAATTTAAAAGATTACAATACTTTTTTAATCTTTTTTGATGTTCTCACTTAACAGTCCCGATAGACTAATGAGAAATAATAAAAAGAAAAGAAAAGAAAAATAGAAGAAGAGGTGATGATCTCCTTCTTTTCTGGGGTTAAGGTGTAAAAATACACATGAGCTTTTTTCCTAGGAACAAAAATACACATATATTTTTTTGAGGAGTAAAAATACACACGTGGTTAACATTTTGATGCAAAAGTTGTATCCCACCGTTAAGTCACTGTTCATCGTTATGAGAGAGAAAGAGATGAGATGAACAGTAACTTAACGGCGATAAATAGTGACTTAACGGTGAGATGTGACTTTTGCACCAAAACGGTAACCACATATATATTTTTATTCCTAAAAAAAGTATATATGTATTTTTACTTATAAGAAAAAAGCTCATATGTATTTTTTCATTTTATCTCTTCTGTGTGTGTATTGGGCCCACGGAATCGTAAAACGGCTGTAAAATCCAGAATTAGACCTTTTTGTGTAAAAAATCTAGCCAGTACTGTGTATGTACGTAATGTAATGGGGGATGTCTGGAGGCATATTCCAGATATCTTTAATTTATTCGGAGTACGAGTCTATGAGATATTTGTTAAAAGAATAATATTTTATCAACCTTGCGAAAATTTATAATTAATGCACTTAATTCAACCAAACATACTTGTCAAGACAACTCAACTCAAAATATTTTTGTTCAGAAAATTGCTATTCTATCAAACATATTTAAAATTATTTTTAAGTAAATATATTATCTTTAATTAATCATGAATTAAGAGATTTAATAAGAAAAACTTTAGAAAAATGACAAAGTAACTCAGAAAGCAAAACTCACCTTAGTTACTGAACAAACGAATAACAATAACAATATTATTAGTTTTCAGAAATTTTTAATTTTCCCACCAGCAAATAACCAACTAAAAGGTAACTAAATTGTAGAGTTTAAATTAGTTAAATCAATTATTTATAGAAAATGTGTTAGTTTTCTTAAATTTCTCTAATCATTTGAATTGAATAGTGTTTCATTGATTATTAAAAAAAAATCTCTTAATATATACAACCAACTAAAAAGAGCTTAAAAGAAGAAAACAATGAATTGAAAGCCTTACACTTAGGCTTAACACTAAAACAAACATTTCTAGTAACTCACATTTAAATTTAAGAACCGAGGAAGCACGTCACAGTGAAAAGATGTCGTTGTCGTTTAATTTCATCCCTTCGTCCTCATAAAAATTTACCCTTGCTTGCAAAGATATTATTGAATACACGTTTTATTTTAAAGGCTTTATTTTTCTCATGTTACATGAGAAAAAAAAATTTCCTACACACACAATGAAATGATAGGACCCGTATATATATATATAAATTAATATATATATATGTGGTTTCCATCATTTCATGTGTGTATAACATGAGAAAATTGTTTTCCTAGAGAAAATGTTTTCCCTTATTTTAATGCAGTCCGACACCAAATATCTTCAACAAGAACAGGAACAACTGGGAATGAAAAGATCGTGGATACCGTTATATTAAAAAACAATGTTTTCACACAGTAAATTTGTGATACCAATGATCTTATAATCAATCCCACTTATAACCTTAATGTCTTCTCTTTTAAGTTCAGGAGGAAAAAAAAATCGCCTTTAAAAAGCAGCCAACCAAACGATTACAACAGAAGGTTAACCACATTTGGATTTTGGAGGATGGAACAATAATATTGACCACCCAATTACGTATCCCTGGTGAAACATAGATTACATGACGGCAAAAGTTGGCCTACCGTCTAAGAATATAAAGCTTGGAGAAATCCAGGAATTAGATTTTAGATTAAGACATGACACCGACATATGAACCATTCATTTCCTGGCCGTCCAAGACATCAGCAATTAAGTATACTTAACATCACAATCAAATCTTAAACAGAACAACGTGTCACTCTGTGATTAGTGGTAAGTAATAAGTCAGAGCCATACATGTTCAAACATCTGTTCATCCTATCCTGAAAAAGACAAGATCAATAAAGAACCACCGTGGACAAGTTTCAACTCTCACATGTTCACATGCCTACACCTTACAAACAGAGTCTATCCAAGAAGTCATGCTGCAAAAATTTTCATAGGTTTACGCCAATCATTTCCCTCCAGGCAGAGAACCCAATATGGTGCAAAAAGGGAAGACTTGAAGCATGGAAATAGTGCTTGTGATGAATATATATATGCGATCTTCGTACGAAGCTTTAGCACATACAAAATTCAGGACCTCCACACCTCACCCCCACGTCTTCTGAGATGAATTCTAGTTCTTGCAAGACAATGAACTAGGAGCTCTGAGTTAATCTTGTTTCTTGAGAGGCTTATTAGGTTGCTGAGATTCTCCTGTAGATTGGTTCATGCTAGCTTTGGCCTCCGCAAGAAATTTTGGATCCGGCACATGTTTATCCGCAGGTTCTCTCATTGCCATGATTATGTAAAATACTATGACGATATTGACTGATATGACGGCAAGAAATCCGCTCACCAGAGTTGTAGAGTAAGGGGACAAATTGGTGGAACCTGTTGCAGACAGAAACGTTAATGTCTTACAACTACGAAGCTTGAAAAGCTAACTCAGAACTTCCATTGCTTTTTCCTTTCTGCCATTTTGGCCATGTACCATATTCAAGTTGAGTCATGAAAAAAATTATACACGAAAAATGCTGCCTTAGCTCAATAAGCAAAAGAAAATGAAGACAGGGGGGAAGATTTCATTTAAATACCCTTTATATGGAAGTATAAATCTATAACACATATAAAAGGCAATTCATGTAGCCAAGTCTATGCAAAGTAAAAGAAAAATTCCTAATTTTATTGTTGAATTAATTTGCTTTAAGCCTGTTTTAAAAAAGAACCCGACATAATGCAGGAGTCATCAATGAAACACAACCTTCAGACATACAGTTTTATTTCATGACTCAACTATTTTTACCAAAGAGTGTGAGTCAGTTACAAATTTATACATCGTGCTATTCAAAGGATAAACTGTTAAGTTCATTCAATCGTGCAAAATGAGGAAGGAAGAAGTGTGTGATATATCTGGCAGACTGGCACACAATCTTTAACATACGGAGGCAAGGGAATAAAATTCCCAGAAAAGCATTTGACATGCCATATATCGACTTAGGTTACATTCATTCCTAGACAGAAGTTGGAAGAAAATTGTTGACTATGGATAATCTAGACAAAGGAAGAATATATGCAGGCTGAAACAAAATATGCAGGAGAGAAGAACTTGCAGAACAATTTCTATGACACAGCCCTGCAGTCTTATCACTGAAGCTCACAGCTACCAAGGAAAGGCGAGGCTCACCCTAATGGAGACTCTCATGATATCGGAGAGAAGAGGAAGAACCCTTAGGATCAAGAAAGGGAAGGCATAGAAAGAATCAATCTTCGGTGCAAACTTGCATATAGATAATTGTCAGTTAATAGATACACTAGTTGTACGTTTTCATATAAAATAGAGAAAAACTATCAAACACATAGATTACAGCACAAATTAGCACCTATGTCGCAAACACATAAACAATCCAAGGAAATACTGAGTGCTTTTTTAAAGTCTTACCGGGCAGTAGATTATGGTTAAACCCATATAGAATTGCAAGAGGGGCTGCCCACATAAGCAGTGACGCAATAAAAAACTTCTGAATTACTCCTGTCATTTTAGCCTGGTTTTAAGACTGCCTACAGAAGAAAATAACAAAGGGGATAAGAAATACCCAATAAAAAGAGTAAAGTGAACAGATAGATAAGAATGGAGGCGGAAAGATAGCAGCAAAATCAGCTCACCATATAAATCATCGTCCCAATAAAATTCAGAAAAGATATAATGAGAAAATCTACAAACTGAAATATGAGAATCAACCCCAACAAGGACTAAACAATCATCAATTCAGGCACCTAAGGAGGTGGGGAATAAAAATAAATATACAATTACCGGTCCTTGACGGCCTTAAGCGCCAAACAGGTAATATAAACGACAAAGAGAAAAAACCCTTGCAAACCCGCAAACCATTAAACTTAGTTTAAGTTTCTCCCTGCTCATACGTCAACATTTTATTTTCAATTCCTCACACATAAAACAAATCCCTGAAATCAAAGAATTCAGCTCCTAATTTTTCCAGCAGCCAACCAATAAATTCAGGTCGAGACACGAAATGTCGAAGAGATTATGGAAGAAAAGGAATTACCTTACGAGGAACGAAAAACCAAGGGACCAATCACACCAACGCGAAGCGAACGAAAAAAGAGAGGGAGATTTAAAGAGGGTATCGCACCAGAGGAAGGGCTAAAGCTTCCTCGATCTCCTCTCTTGACGCAGGATGGAGGACACTGTTGATAAAGCGCTCGTGTACTTCTAGTTTGAACTCTAGTTACTTTCTCCCTATTGCTTCCTTCCTTCTGGGATAACCGGCTCCAGAAACTCGATCGAGTCCGAGAGCCAGGGCTGTTTGCTTAAGATACAACCTTCTACCATATATGTGCCTTAAAAAATAAAAAAATAAAAAATTGAAGATTTCCCCATGGTCCATCGTTCTCCTACAGTCCTACGCAATTGCTTACGTTTTTTTTTTTAATTTCCAATTAATTTATATTTAAACAATAATTTACTAATACACAAGCTTTTCATTTCGGGGTTGGGGTTTGCTAATGAAAAATAGGAATTCCTTCATCGTTTGTCAGTAAAAAAGGGGGAAAATGTATTTTATAGACGATTTTAGGTTCAGATTTATTTATTTATTTATTTTTATTTTACAGATGGATGGTTAAAAATGAAGGAAGGTTTTGTTTAACTCTTATTAGAGAAAAAAGTTCTTTTATCCTATTTATAAGTCATATTATTACATTTTTCAAATGAATGTACAATTATACTATTTATTCATCATTGTGTACACTCTGTATTCATAGATTATGATGTATATGAAATACAAGTACAGTTTTTTAAAAAATATCTATTAAATTTTAAGGTAGAATAAGGTTTAAGGTCTTTTTTATTTTAGTAATTTATATTTAAAGTAATTTATAGACATGGGCAGGCGAGAATTTCCAAAGAACATTGATCATATATAGAACTTTTGAGGCATGAGAGTGTGTATTTGTTTAATAACACGTTTGAAACTTGATTCTATGATTTATGAGGCAAAGCTATTACCACATTATTTTAAATCAAAATCACGTTTTCACGTTGGATTTAAAATTTTACATCACCTTAGGTCCATTTAAGATTCTTCTAGAAGATGAAACATCTTTATTTATTTTTTTTCATATAAAATAATCTAATACACAAAATGGAGCTCAAATTTGATACACAAAATATAATGAGATCATTAAAAAAAAGTATTATTACAAATTAACAAAATCTTTTATTAAGGGCCAGCGGATGAGGTAGTAGTTTGAAAAATAAAGTTACCCCTTCTATTAATAGATATGGTAATGTAGTATGAAAGATCAATGCTTTTGAATAAGGATGATTGTAAAAGTATATAAAAACATTTGTTCTCAAAAACATGGTGGTAAAAAGAATGAAGTTAAAACCATGCTTATTATTAAAACGCTTACCAAAAAAAATAAAATACAAACTCTTCATTCCATAGTCATATTGGTCAACCATATTTTTTTTTTTTTAAAAGGGGCCAATGGTCCAGGCAGGGTTCGATCCCTAGTACAAAGGCTGGATAACATAGCGTCATACCACTGCAATACACTAGTGCTTGGTTTGGTCAACCATATTTGTCCAGAAATGCTTGCCAGGTTAAAGCTTTCTCCAGATATTCAATATTGTTAGGGTCAAATGGCCCTTTGATTCTATCAATGGACTTCATCACTGCCCTCGCTGGAAGAACACTCTTTGTTGGATCAGGTGAGGTTCCATAGCTCAAGCATGAAGAGAATCCCTGCAATATTCACACTCAACATTAACAGTTTAACACTCCTGATGAACATATCTGCAAACATAATCTTCTCCCATAAATTCCTCAATATTACCCAACAATTCTTACATTAATTCAAAGACAGATTCAACTTACGTGAAGGAAAGCTCAATCCCAAAAGATTAACCCATTAGGAGGCCGATCCCTTGAACAAATACACACACTCCACCTATGAGATTTTCCCGGAGTCATAACAATCGACTGGCATTCAAATACAATCTGTTTTCTCGTGGGAATTCAACTAAGGGTTCTGATTCTGATTATGAACAATTTCTCTGGTATAGTATAATTAAGCATTATTTAATTTCAGGAGTAAACTGACCTTGAAGATAAGCACCTCCACTTCCTCGTCGTCCACGAGAGCATGAACAAGCAGAGCTTCTCCTCTGGCCGATTGACTATACAATTCCAACTTAGCAATCTGCTCGTTGTGTCCGTCTTCGTTTTCGTCTTCATCGTCATATTCGTACCTAAGTCGCCGCCTCACGCCACACAAAGAGCTCAAAACCCTTTGTTCTCTCAAATTCAGGGCTTGAACGGTAAGGCAGAAGCTAGAATTACAAGAACAAGTGCTCGTCAAAGAATATTGCAGCATGGGGATAGGGGATAGTGATGTCGGTATCAATGGCCATAACCCTAAATTTTTCAGCATTAGGATTTGGAGAATTAGAAATCAGAACGCAGAGGGGAAATGTGAGCACGCTTTTCGCAGATCGAGTAATTTCCCTCGCAGGAAGAAAGACACCACGCCACAAAAGAGTCTCTGTTTGTGGATAACGTAGCGCCATCCAAGTATACAATCCCTGTGTGTGTTTAGAGGTCACATTAAAGTCGTTAAAATTGATTAAGCGGAACAAGGTGAGGAGGCCAAAACAAAAAGGACGAAATCGCAGTTCAGAAATAGCCATATGGGGGTTCATTTTATTTTCGATGGGGAATTTATGAAACCATTACTTTATTATATTTATTATAAGCCATCAACGGACAATTCTTATAAATCAATCAGTTAAATTTAATAAAGTTGTTCTATAATTTAAAAAAGTTTTAATATTATCCTTACTAATTACACTAAATTTTTATGTTATATCAATTATTACTCTCACTCACTACCCTTATTAATTATGAGCATATATGAAAAAATAATTAATGCTTATTAAAAACAAGTAAATGTTTCATAAAAAGTACCATATACACTTATTCGTTGATATCTTATAATAAAGGTTAGATGGAGTATCTTCTAAATGCATTTGATTTTTTTAGATGGGCTTTGAATATGGAGTAACTAATTTGTAGATGCAACCTGAAGATGGAAAATAAAAGTTGGATGTAATATATTATTTATATGAAAATGTGTATTATGATGTAAATGCAATTATTAATGGAGAGACATAAACCAGTCACAATAGGCGCATCAATTTGTCAATTGACGCACATAGACTTATTAGTTCAATGTCAAGCGGTAGTTAATATATCCTTATGTATGTTAACATAATGTAGGCAAAGCCGAAACACTTTGATAAAACAACATTAAAATTTCATATTAATTATGTTGATATATTATTCTGACAAAGGAAATAATTGTCACTGTCAGCTCTCTGACTTGTCAATGCAAATACATGATGTAACACCCCCAGATTTATAGAATTAAAATAATATAGGATGTCGATAGTTTCCATAAATAATAATAAAAATCTGAAATAAACAACTTCGGGGAGTGTCACCACCACACTTGTTCTGGGACAAGTGCAAGGCCACGAACTACATTAAATAAATCTAAACATAAACATAGAGTTTTATTCGGAATATAAAGTAAAGGAAAAATAAATAATGAGAATTTATTAAACGTCTTCCTCACTTCTTATTGCTAGCCCCAATCTTCGAAACATGTTCACTGAAACTCTACTCCCCCGAAGGATCATCGCAGCCCAAGAATACACACATCAGCAAAAGTTGGTAATCCTAATTAAATAAAGGCAAAATAAAATAAAATAAATAGAAATAAATAAATAGATAAATAATTTGATATGAATTGAAATAAAGTAAATAAATAAATCATAAAATAAAATAAAGGAATTGTAAAATAAAATAAAATAATCCCAAAATAAAATAATTATAAAATAAGATAAATTAATTACAAAATGAAATTAAGTAATTGTAAAATAAATTAATTCCAACATAAAATAAAATAATTATAAAATAAAAATAAATTAATTACCAAATAAAATAAGATGAGGGCATCATGTATATGTATAAATAAAAAAATGTCATTGTTTTTAAAATTTTCTAGTGGGAAGAGAACCATGGTAGACCCGGATAGACCCGGATATCCTGCCAGTCTACCTTGTGACCCGGAAACCTGTCAATCACAAATCATCATCAAATTGGCCATAGATCATTTTTTTCCTAGTGTACACACCTCTTTCCAAAGTTGCTACTAGAGCCCCGGATATCCTGCCAGGCACCACTTTGGGAGAACGGATATAATCGATTCACATCAAATAACATATCGGAGGCATAAAGCCTAAAGGTGTGTTCATCACTTTGGGAGGTACCGTCCCAAAGCTATCCTCCCACTTGCTTATTTATTTTAAATGCTTCTTAAAGAAAATTAAAAAAAACAAATTAAATAGAACAAAACAAAGCAAAACAGCATCGGATTAAGAGCTTGATCTATGTCCAGATTTATTATAATATTAAAATATATTAATATATATATGTGTGAGTAATAAAATGTAAGGAATCAGGGACGTATAGATTGATGTCAAACACATATATTTGAATCATAGAATGATATTGAATCAAACTTGGGTGGACCCCACATGCCCAAAGCAAACGCAAACCGAGAGTAATTTAGGCTGAAGTTAAACACATGTTATGCATATATATGTTTGCCAGCTGTGTTTGTGTACAGGTTTCGAACCGAAACGTCATGGCACACTCATTAAGAACGTAATCACAAAGCCACGGGAGAGTCCTGTACATGCATGTTTATTTGAATCAAAGAAGGTCGGCGAACAAAATGTGTGTGGGCCCATGGCCATTAGAAATTGAATAGGAAATTTTCAGAATGAATTCAAGTATTCAACACATGAATCGTCGCGCCAAACAAAAAAAAAACCCTAAATTAATTTCTGTTAAAGGGACGGCTGGAGAAAAGAAAGAAACAGGGCACACACATGCAGAAATCAATAGAAAGTGGAAACACGAACATACATACACATCTACCGTTAAAGCTTCATACCCAGATTTGCCAATGGGATTATGATTACCTGGTCTCCGTGGTTGCTAAGCTCCTATAAGGGAAAACTCTGTCACAAGGGATTTCTAAAGAGAGAGTTAATGAACGACAACTAAAGTTAGGCGGCTAAACCTAACTTATAATTAGGCTCCTATGATTTAGTTAATAGTTGGGCTTTGTGGGTTTGGCTTCTAACTATTGCTAGTTTAATAAAATAATGACAATTCACTTATTATATTCTAATTTAAATTTTATCTTTATCTATCCATTTATTATCATTACTATTATATATTTTTTTATTTACTTTATTATAAATTTTAAATTTTCATATTAGTATTATTAGTATTTATTATTGTTATTATTGTTATTATTAAAATAAAATCTAGGGTATTACACATGAACTTGTCTATAGACACCCATAAACTAGTCAGTATATTTTAATGTATGTTTACATAATCTGGTTAGTTGGCAACGATAATAGAAGTTCACAAATTCTGTTACAATAATAACTATTCATATACAAACAATTTAGATAATCTTAATTTACAATTGATGTCATACAATGAGTCACTATTTTTTTTTTTTTTTTGATATCAATGAGTCACTAAATTGATTATAAATTGAGTTACAAAATACATTTTATGAACATTCATGACTCATCCTAGATATAATCAAACTTGCTTGTCTATTTTATTCTCTTCCTTTGACCGTTCTCTTGTATCAAAGACAATATTTTATGACCATATATGTTGTTCCAATGAGTCAAAAAGTCATCACAAGCAACCAACCTTCAATTCATGATTGTGCATTACTTTTGGATGAATCAGAGTCTTCCTTTACCTGGCTATTCAAGACATGGCTATCTGCTATGATTATGATACAACCATAATAATAAGATCGAGCTCCGACAACAAATCTGTTATGCAGTTCAGTAAAAAATGAAAAATGAAGGAATAATTGTAGTATTTGAGAATCTGGACATATGCCTGCTCATCAACTAAATGAATTAATACAGTTCCTTTGGTTTCAGTTGCAGATGTGTCAACACCACTAGCAAATACAGCCACCTAACACGGCATCAACAAAGAAAATTACTATTGAATCAAGAAGAATTTCCGGCTTCAGAATTGCATATCATGCAATGATCTTTTTGTGCATTGCAAAATTCAAGCAAACAAGAAAGGTCATGAGTAAACTCAAATTGACACCTATAACTCAAAAGAATTTCTTTGTTCCCTATATCCATACAATTGAAATCATGTAGAGGAAGCGATGTTGATTAAGAAAGACGATGCACTAAGATACTCACCAAACTCTCAACAAAAAATCCATAACGCACAATGAAATAAACTTAACAAAAAAGAACAAGGCTCATCACATTAGAAAAGATTCACCAAACACTTAACCAAGGAAATTTTTCTTCCAAAAGGTGATATAGCATTGAGTTCAAATTCATAGCACCAGATTTCTTATTTCTCACATGAGTGCCATTGCAGAGAAGCTTATGAAATCTCAAATTGAGCGATCTCCATAATAATGTTGGTGGGAGTGATGCTTTGAAGAGTACACGAAGGAGAAGATAGTAAAAAGATTATAAATAAAGTGCATAATATCTTTGAAGAGTGGGCGCCTGTAAAGAAAAAATAGGAAGTGTGGGTTCCCCACAAGACTTCAATTTGATTATAAATTGAACTTATGATACTCAAGCCAATATAATAATACTCTTTTGAAAGCGATAATTTTATTTTATATATGCATGCTTTCTAGGATATATAAATGCACTAAATTTGATCTCTTGTTATTGTATTTATGGGGAATGAATTGATGTCTTGAAGTTGAAGCAGTATCTCTTTGTTTTTTCACCTAAATTAAAGTGGTGTTTTTTGAATTAGTACATTTTTAATTAAGAAATTATAATCATATATTATATTCATGAACCATATATGATGATTCATAAACCTATACTTTGATTCGTGAACCAACATTATTTAAATAATTAATAGTTATTTAAAATAATTTTTCATGAAGATGAACACACATTTAGTATTATTAAGGGTTTCTTTGTAAATAACATAATCTTTTTTTTACCAAGAAGTGCTTACCATGGCTTTAGTTATAACATTTCACATATCTTTATAGACTAAAAAGATATGACTTTTAGTATTATAACTATCATTCATATAAATTATTTAATCTATACGAATATGACTTTAAAAAAAAAACACATATCTTCCTTTTAAAAATATTTCAACAAATAATGCATATGCTTTAACTTCAAAAAGATCTTGTTCCAGAGTGGGGGAAACAAAGATATTGTTGGAACAAACACTAGATGACACATGAGGGTAAAAATAGTCTTAGACCAGAAGTCAAAGGCCAAAGTTACTTAACATAAATAAAACTCCCACTCGTCTTCAATATAAAATAAATTTAAGGAATTAGTCTTTTTTTTAAAGATAAGACATGAATTTTATATTTTTGTCAATCTATTCTTACTTTACTCATATTAATGATATTTTCAACAATAATCAAGAAAGAAAGATAATGAGGATTAATAAAAATGACAATGATATTTTAAAAAATATATGTCATATTAAATAACTTAAATAATTTTTTTATCAAATTAAATTAGGTAAATATATTTTATATTAATGACTAAAAATAGTAGTTGATGAATTAGATTCAATGTGATGGAAGACCATCCTTGGTCAAGGGTTTGGAAGCTGGGATTGGAATGGATAAAGGTATTGAGGGGATTTGATCCAAACTAACAATGAAATGGTATGTGACTGGACCTGACTTCTTTCAGTATTTTTCTCTTATCTTCTCTCAGTATCCCTCATCTCAGCCGTTCATCTTCCATCTCAGATCAATTTTTAGTTGAGATGAACGGCTGAAATGAAGAAAAAGGAGAGAAGGAAGAGGAGAAAATCTGCTTTGACTTGTGTTTCAGAGTTGGTGCGTGTAATTGCGTGAGTGTTTTTTTTGTTTTTTCCATTCTTTTTTATAAACTACTTTAGACTTCGTACTAAGGAACCAAAGCAGTATATAGAAAGAACAACAACCGTCAAAATGCGCGGGAGATTACATTATTTTAGCTAAGATCAAATTATAAATGTAGATTTCAGCACCATAAAGGATAGGACTCAAATTCACAACTGATTCTTCCTGGGGTACAACAAATTTACAAATAGAGAAAGGATCATTTTAGCTTAAACCTCTTTTTTTTTTTTTCCTCGGCCACCTTAAATGTTCGCAAATAAAAATATAATGAGCCAGAGTAGTGGGTCCCATCCAGGAAGGCAAGCCACTGTGAGTCGGACACAACTAGCGCCAGCTGTTTGTTAGAGGCTATAGCTGCAGTGGAGGTTGTGGGCCCCTTATTTGCCCTACAATTATTACACTTTTTTTTTAAGGGAATTAATTTTTCTACCTACTCCCACAAAAACTTTTTTTTTTTTTGAGAAAGTAATAAACAGCGGGTGACGCTTCCGTTAAACTAACTAAACAGTCATTTGCTCTGGTGTAAATTACCAAAATACAGTCGGAAAAAAAAAAGGAGAATTATATTGGATCCCAAAATCATAATTAATTACAACAAAATCTCAAAGGACAGAAATTTTAAAAATAAAAAATACTTTTTTAATATTAAAATTCTAAAACTTTTTGTGTCATTAGCTAAATGTAATTCTCCCAAAAAAAAAAAAAAGCCCTCCGAACCTCTCATATTCATCTTCTCCTCACCAACAAATCTCCAACCTTCTTCCAAAAAAAGAGAGTCTCCAATCTATCGAACTCATGGCTGATGGCTTGATCGTGAAAGTGTTATACTAGAAGAACCAATCCTTTTAAGATTTGATGCATGCTTATCAGAAGATTCCTTTGAACTCTCAATTCCTTTCAGGCTCACAGAATCATCTGATATTCGTGGCTTCTTTGAATTTGAAGTAACACTACTGCACTAACTTTTCCTGCCTTTTGGAAACGCGATCAGATCCTCGAGCTTCCACCTCCGTGACTAAAACCTCTGGCGCTATCAGCTTGGAAGCTGGTGCGACGTCAACAGGGAAACGTAATTCCCCGGAAACCATCATAGTAAGCTAAATCGGAGCCAAGGCTCAGGCCGATGTGTAGGAGGTCTGGGGATGGCCGAATCAGTCTGGTGGTGACCAAGTTGAGAGTGAAAGAGTGAGCCGCGACGACCATGGCGTCACGGCGCGATGATGATGCCAACGAGAGGAGAAGCAGAGGCGATGAGGAGGAGATAGCCGCCTTCTCTTCTCTCCTCCACGCCCTCGATCTTGCCGCCTCCAACTGGGCGTGGCCATCCTCCTCTCGTGGAGATGCGAAGATCCCGTCATTGGTGGAGGAAGCCGCCGTCGCCGTCGCCGTCGCCGGGAGCAGAGATAAAATGGGGCAGCCGAAGAATGGCGGAAGGGAGTTTGATAGAGAGAGAGGATGGAGGGGAGTAGAAGACAACAGTCGTTTTCTAATTTTAACGGGAATGTCACTATGACATCGTTTTTTAACGGTTACTTTCACACTTCTAAGCAAAATTATTTCCTAATCAAAATGTTATTTTTGTTCTATTTATAAGTCTATTTTGATAAAAAATTTAGTCCTAAATTCATTTTTATGCAATAAATGAGATTGTTACAATTTTACCAATATTAATTATGAGAATATCATTTCTGCCTTTAAGACAGAAAAAATTTTCTATCTTAAATTAAAATTACGTTGTTTTGATTTTTTTTTTCTTTCTCTTTTTTTGTTTTTGTTTTTTTTTTTTTTCATTTCTTTTTCTTTCATTTATTCATCTCTTTATTTAAAAAAGATTTAAAACGATGTAGTTTTAGTTTAAGGTAGAAAACTTTTTTTGTCTTAAAAGCAGAAATGATATTCCCATTAATTATACCTATGAAGATAGAGAGAGAAGAAAAAATTAAAAAATAACCAATTATAAATAAAGGTAAAGTTGAAAATTTACTCTCATAGTGGTTGAGTTAACCACCTCTCCTTATCTTTATCTTTGGTATGTGAGATTTGATTAAAATAGATTTATGAATAGGATCAGAATGATAGTTTTTTTTAATATAATTTAAGATGTATTAACCAACATGTTAGAAGAATTTTATTTCAATATTACCTTATCATGCTTGTACTTAGGATGGGTGCACTCTTAAAAAAAAGTTTATAAATATTTTCATGTTCTAATTCTTTTTTTAATTACACCTTTGTTCAATGGTCCAAAATATTTATTTTAACTTTAAAACTAACCAAAAATGGGCAAAAAACATTGAACCAAAAACACAATGATTAATGGGTATTAATAAAAACTATATCAATTTTGTTATTTCCTTCCCTCGTTCATTTCTGCGTTATCTTTCATCCTCACCATTTCCGTTCCCTCCCTTCTTTCCTTTCCATCTTCATTTCTCTTTCCTTTTCAATTTTGGAAACTTTTCAACCCTCCCAAGTTTTTACCCAATTCTGGCAGATCTGATTTTTAAGCTGTTCAATTTCTTTCCTTTTCCTGGCAGATTCTAGGGTTTTAGTTTCCAATTCCGTTGGCTGTCTTTGGTTATGGCGAATTTCGGGGGCTTTATATAGTGTTGGGCTGTCTGTGGCTTTGCTGTGTCAGATTTTGCTGCAATGGCTGCTTTGCAGAGAGTGACACAGTCAAGCATGACTACTAGTGTAAGCAACTATGGCACCTGCAAAGGTGGTGGTGGTGCAGCTATTGAGAAGGCGGTTCCTGATCAGTTTCCAGCTGGTCTGAGAGTTCTAGTTGTGGACGATGACATCCTTACTTTGAAAATCATTGAACAAATGTCTCTCAAGTGTCATTATTGTGGTTAGTCTTTTTTTTAGAAAAATCATTGTACTAATGTCTCTCGAGTGTCAACGAATTTGGAGCGTGAAGAAGTTTGTTTATTACCTGCGGGGTGACTGTAGATATGCTATGATTGAGACTTTTGTAGTGGGTTGTTTGAATATCTTGCAAAAAATTTAGTTCAAATTTGCGTGTTAATTTTACACAGTTTAAATTTGGCTATTTTGTTTGCTGTACATTGACCATAGAATAGTTTTTCTTTTTGGTCTTGGCAATGTGAGTAGTTTGACTGTTAGAAGGAGTTTTTTGTTAGACTGTGATTTTGATATGTTGATTAGCATTTTTGAGAAAGTAAATCATTTTTATTTTTTCTTTACTATTACATTTTTGTCTGCCACAATTAGCGTGGCTGATGCAGATTTTGTTTTCTTCACTCTCCTTGGTTCACTAGATCCTGCTTCCACTTTTTTTGACAGCATCTAAGTAGTTACTCCTACTTTAAATCCAAGGATCTAAGGTAAAATCGCTGGATGTTTCGCAAGGGAAGTCTAAAGATGTTGTATACTTTCTCATTTAACAATTTATACATACGTGCGTGATGTCCATATAACCCAAAGCAGGGATAGAAGTTATCATAAGTTGCAATGATTAGAGACCTGGGTTCTCTCACTGTTTCATCTTTTTTAACTGATTGTTTATTTGTTTTCAGTCACTACATGTTCTGAGGCTATTGTTGCTTTAAATCTTCTACGAGAAAAAAAAGGCTGTTTTGATGTAGTACTGAGTGACGTTTATATGCCTGACATGGATGGGTATAAGCTCCTAGAACATGTTGGGCTCGAGATGGATCTTCCTGTTATCAGTAAGTGTTGTTGGTCTTGTCTTTAGAATTGCTTAAACGTAGTTGAATGACTATAATACACTTTTATTTATGACATATGTGATAGAGTCTTTAATAGGTATATGATGATGATCCAACATATAATAGTTGCTTTAATAATTTAGAACAAGTTAATTTATAGTTTTTGACATGAAATAGATAATGTTAAAACGAACCTTTAAGAAATATAATTTTTAACGGGCCATACTTTAAAATAACATTTTGGCTTCAAGGGAGGTTTGTGCATATTTTAATGATAGAGGGGGAGGATTTGGTGATTTAGACATCTCCCAGATAGGGAGAGCAATTCAGCCTAATATTTAAATTGCAAATTGTTAATATTATGCAGTGATGTCTGCTGACGGCAGAACAAGTGCTGTGATGAAGGGTATTAGACATGGGGCTTGTGACTATTTGATTAAGCCCGTTCGTGAGGAGGAATTGAGGAATATATGGCAGCACGTTGTTAGGAAAATGTGGAATGAAAACAAAGAACATGAAAATTCTGGCAGTGTGGAAGATAATGATAGGAATAAACAAGGAAATGATGATACTGAATATGCTTCATCTGTAATTGATGCGTCAGAAATAGTTAAAATGCCTAAAAAGAGGGTCAGTTCTAAAGAAGATGACGATGGCGAACTGGAGAACGAAGATCCATCCACATCTAAGAAGCCCCGTGTGGTCTGGTCAGTAGAACTGCATCAACAATTTGTCGGTGCTGTGAACCAACTTGGGCTTGATAGTATGAATCTTCAACATTTTATCTTTCTGTTAATTCTTTTGCTTTCCGTATATTCGTCCAATTAACTAACTGCATTGGTGGCACTGAATTATGTTTAAATACTAAATAAACTTTTTTCCTTAACAGCTGTCTTAAGAATTCCTTGTAGAATATCTTATGAGGCTTTTTTGGTCATTTGTATCAGAGGCTGTACCAAAGAGAATTCTTGAACTGATGAATGTCCCTGGTTTGACAAGAGAAAATGTTGCTAGTCATCTGCAGGTTTGATTCAGTTTACTTTGATGTGGTTATTCAGTAAATTGTTTTTGTTTTGTCCCAGATTTGTGGGCAACTCTTCATGGTTTGTGGAAAATGGATTTTGTTCAGACTTATTAATACCCATGGGAAATCTGTCATATAAAATAACTCATCGCACACAAAATTCTTGACAATTTAATATTCTTTGATATTTTATTATTAAGTATATAGAAGCCTATGGCCCATAAGTGAGGATTGTACGAATTTAATAGAAAAGAAACTTACAACTAATATGGGCCCTTTTGTTATGTGAATGACATTTGGTGCTGTCAAACACATATTCTAATAACAATTGTGGCAGAGATCATATTTTTTATTGAGTTATGTGCTAATGCAAGTAAGAGATGTTGATGAATCATTCAATTAGGGTGAATATAATGGTAAAATCGACTTGACAATGCGAATTATTAATAAGGTTTAAATATGCCCCTTGTGTGAAAGAGAGAGTTGTCTAGTATGAGGAAAAAGTAGAGGGCAAGAGCAACATGAGAAGGAGTGATATTTTAGATTATTTTTGCAGAATTTGGCAAATTACATTTTACTTGGAAAAGATTACAAATGAAAGCTCAGTTGTGGGTTTAAAGGCCTCTTGAAGTTGTTTCTTGTGGTTTCAGAACTGGAGTTCATGTTGTCATTATGAATTGCAATATTGATTGGCAGAAATTTAGGCTTTATTTGAAGAGAATAAGTGGGGTGGCACAGCAGCAGAATGGGATTCCAAACACAGCCTCTGGGTCTATGGAATCCAGGCTAGGAGGACTTGGAAGGTTAGACATCCAAGCTCTGGCTGCCGCTGGCCAAGTTCCTCCTCAAACATTAGCAGCCCTTCATGCAGAACTCTTAGGTCGTCCAGCCATGGACCAGACAGCTCTTCTGCAAGCTTCCATACAGGGTCCCAAGCATTCCCCTGCTGAACATGCTGTTGCATATTGTCAACCTCTAGTAAAATGCCCTTCCAACATTGCCAAGAATTTTCCTCAATCCATCCTTACTGTGGATGACACGCCTTCAGGCTATGGAGCGTGGCCGCCATCTGATACAATTGGTTCAATGGGACCCAATGGTAATCATGGAAGGGTGAGTGTTCAAAATAATAACATGCTAATGGATGTACTGCAGCACCAGCAAAGGCAGCAGTTCCAGCAAACACAGCAGCATAAGCTCCAGCAGCAATCACCGATGCATGATCAAAGTCGTTCAATCAATGTTCAACCATCTTGCTTGGTGGCTCCCTCTCAAACTTCAGGCACTTTCCAGGTTAACGGTCCTGCTTCTGTCAACCAGAATTCCAGTTTGACTAGGAATGCCCATATGAATTATAGTCCCTTTGCACCCCAATCAAATCATCCTTCATTAAATGTTGCTCAATTTCCTGGTGAGGACACCAAAGCTAAAGGTGTTCTTTGTGGATATGTTGCTCCAGGCTCCATCTCGCATTCTATAAGTGCTAACAATAGCAATACCCAACCGCTTCACAACCCATCTTTGACATTTGGTGCTGTGAGAACTTTGCCAGCTCTTTCACCAACTGTGTCTGACATACAAGTTCCCTATGGTGTTACTAAATCTGGTGATCCAATTGATCAAGTTCATGTAAGGAATCTTGGATTTGTTGGCCAAGGTAGTAGTATTCCTAGTCGGTTTGCTGCTCATGAAATTGAATCACCTGTCAGTGACTTAAGTCAGGGAAAAATCCCTCTAGATAGCAATGGGAACTCAGTGAAGCAGGAGCCAAGTATGGATTTTATGGATAACTCGAAATTGGGCGCCCCCATCTTACAGAGATATCCATCTGATCCCATGAATATGTTCACTGAATAGGTAATTAGATTTTCTTCATTTCTGAATAATAGTTTTTATACTCGGTAGCTAATGAATAGTTAAAATACTAAGGTCTGAGGTCATTGTAAATGAAAAAAGAGGGAGCTATTACATCCATATTCATGTACACATTGTTAGTGAATGTCTCAGTCCGAATCTTGTTTGCAACAGGGTGAACTACGGCAAGGAGAAAGTCACTTTCCTCAAAGGTACAGATTATTGAATCGTCAGTTGTTTAGTAGAGATTATTTCCTCAAACTAGTTCTGGACTTGGTGGCTGAACCAGACTCGGTTGGATTCTGGAGCTTAATGATGGTTGTATAAAGTATCAGTGTTATGTATGTATGTATGTTGGTTGCTCTCCTTAGAAGCTGCACATGTCCCTAGGAATTTTTATTACCTATCACCTAGTTTGTAGGGCAAAATAAAACACTCTGATTATAACAGCCTGAATTTGTGTCCCAATTATTGGCCTATTGCCATCAATGTTAGGTTTTATAGGCTGTTTGAAATGTTTGGTCATCTTATCCTACTAGTGGAATCATTGAGTTGTATGCTCAATGCGGTATTTAACCTCACCTAAACTAGTCTGGTCTTCACCCACAGAATACCAGACAGTATGAGGGCTTAGGGTCACGTTTTCTCCAGCTGTTCTGCCTGTTATTGAATGTGCTTCCTCGCACGACAATATTGGTCGATTTAGAATAATAATTTGGTCTAAAATATAAGTCCTTTATAAAATAATTAATGCTTATTTTTAATTTTCTACAGTTGTTAAATTTTCAAATATATTTTTCATCAAGAAAAAAGGTGAACCCCCCCCCCAAAAAAAAAAATTATGATATATTTTTGAATTTAAAGGGATAAATTTTATTTTATTCATGTGTAAATCAAAGAGAATGCATATCAGCTTTTATATAGGCTAACTTAGAATTAACCCTAAAATCTAATATGATCAATCAAAATAAATGAAAATAATTAATGTTCATTTTTCAGTTTTGTCCCTGTAATGAATGTTTGTTTCCAATTTTCCACACTTATTAAATTTACAAACATATTTTTCATCAAGGGTTTTTCTTTTCTTTTTTGTCCAATTGAAGACATATTTGATGAGTTAAATGATACTTATCTTATGAATTAGTTAACGTGTTCTATATTAATAGAAGGGAGTAGTCTAGATTGGTTAGTCCGTTGTTCGATCATGATTTAATAAGTGAATCTTGCCGTGAACCATTACCAATGCACCAAACAAAAGCAAACAAAAAGAAAAAGGGAAAAAAATCCAGTTTTCTTATCCAGAGTCTATTATTTATTTTATTTTGATAATTAAGTGAAATTCTAGTGAAGTAATTCTATGGATTTCTTATCAATCATGATCATGATTAGTCCAAATTATTTTAGATTCTATGTAAATGCCATTGTTGTTGTCGTCGTCTATGTAAATACACAAGGAAGTATGACTCAATTTGATAATAAATCTTCTTAATATATAATTTAATTTACTTTTTTAATGGGTATAAATATTTTCTCTTGTTGAGAACATTAAAACACTGCTATAGTGGACTAACTTTGCCCAGAGTTGAGATACTTAATACTCCTATTTCTATAACGACACGTTGACAATTTTACAAGGATTATGAATTCAATTAAAGTTATTTGGGAGGTCATTTAGTTGATAAGGGAGTCTTAAAAGCGATTTAAAAAAAATTAAACTACTCACAAAAGAATTTATAAGAACCATGAAAAATGATTTTGTAATAAGGATTAGGGAGAAAACTAATAGAAAGGGGGCAAGTATTTGCCTAATAAGTACTCCCTCTGATTTTAATTATAAGACATAGTTGACTTTTTTGGAGAGATAAAGGAAGCTAATTAAATTATTTTAGAGTATTTTTATTTTTATTTTTTTCCTCAAACTAATTAATTTGACTGATAAACTAATATATAATCTAAGAATACACAATATATGAAATGATTAAGTAACTTATTTAGCTTCCTTAATCCCTCCAAAAAAAGTCAACTTTGTCTTATAATTAGGGTCGAAGATAATAAAATATTTATAATCTAAATTATTTCATTCTTTTATGTGTGCACAAATTTTAAATTTCATATTGAAGCAATACTCATTTGCTCGTTATTCAAAATATTTTTTACTAATGTAATTAGTTAATATCTCTAAAATGTTTTTATATTTTTATATATACACTTTATTACCACTTAATAGGAAATGAACCTAAGTAACATGGATCAACCAATCCACTGGTTTTTTTTGTTTGTTAACTATATTTTTTTTGGAGAAAAATACTAATTATTTATAACATTTTTTAAAATGTGGGGGAGATCATGACGTGTTTCATGCTCGTTAGCCGTCGATGCCAGCTTACTATGGACTGGCAATTCGTTGACAACCCAACTGCAATAAATTCATTAATTCTGTCTATAAAACTAATGGTTTATAAAAAGGTTAACATAATATTTATTTCTTATAATTTCCTCTCATTTAATTTTAAACACTTAAAATTCTTTATGACTAAAATGTTTATCTTTACATCTTAGTAAAAATTTAGATCATTTTACCAGACCAAAAACCTATGATTTAAATTTAGAGGAGTCAAACTTAAAATGAAGAAAACTATAAACACAAAACAATAACCAACAAAGTTCAACCTCTTTGATAAAATAAGTTGGCTCATAGTTATAAGAATTTGCTGGTGGACAATGAGCTTTAAAACCCAATTTACATAAATTTTTATTTAGAAAAATTAATTTTTTAATCTCTACAGTTTTAACTGAGTTGTGACGGTAACTAATCCTTATATTATATTCCGATATAACTCAATTCCTAAATTTTGACTAATTGTAATTCAATCCCTATAATTTTTATCATTTTATAATTTAATCTTTATTTTATAGAATAAAGGAAGCCAAGAAGGGGACCATACTATAAAATAGTTAAAATTATAGGGATTATGTTGCAGTGAATTGAAATATAGGGATTAAATTTCAACCCAATAAAAAGATTAATTTTCCCACGTTAACCAGGCTAAAAAAATATCTTGTTCTATTATGGAAAGTCTACACTTGAACATTAATGTATTAATATAAAAGGGATTAATATTTCTCATATTGTTAGAAAAAAATTACCTCATGTCACACACATATTAAATAGTAGGACCCACATATATAATATATATATATATAGAGGTCCTGTAAGAAATTGAGAAAACTAAAACCCATTATAAAATGCTTTAAAAGTCTTCTTTCTTTCTTTTCCTACACTGATTTCTCTATCTTGATCTATTCCCTCCTTTCGTCGTCTTATTATTACCCGCCAAGCTTCTCCGTTTTGTCAAAGGCAAATTAAATCCTCCAAGCCACACACTCTCTCTCCGTCTCAAGTTTGAATAAATGAACTTGGCCTTCTAAACATCGGATCAAACTTACAAGTTTCTCCTTCTCTCTTTTCTTCTGGGGCTGCTCTCCCACGTTGAGGACGACCCCTGAGTTTTAATTAGCCCGATAAGCCTTGCTCGAGCTCCAAATGGAAGAAGAAGGGCAAGGATTTGCACTGACCCAGATGAGGAAATCAGTTGAGAAGCTTGGTTCTTCTGCTGAGGTTGCGCTAAACTCGATTTTAGTTTTTTGTTTGTCGTTTATTGTTGTTGCTGTTGTTGTTCAGGATTTTCAAAATTGGCAGATGTATGGGGATCCAACACTTACGAGGTTCTTGATTGCTCGATCAATGGACCCGGACAAAGCAGCTAAGATGTTTGTTCAGTGGCAGAAGTGGAGGGCAAAGATGGTGCCCAATGGATTCATTTCAGAATCTGAAGTTCCAGATGAATTGGAGGGTAGAAAAATCTTTTTGCAGGGTCTCTCCAACAATACATACCCTGTGATGATCGTCCAAGCTAGGAAGCATTTTCCTCCCAAGGATCAGAATCAATTCAAGAGTAATTTACTGCCTTTATATAATTATTAAATCGATTTTTTTTTTTACTGCCTTCATTTGGGAAAATACATGGGGGCTTTTTTAACATAAAAAAATTCAAAAAAGTCCAAGAGACTCTGAAAATATAAGAAAAGGTGCCAAAACCTTTTTTTTTAAAAAAAAAAATTTACTAAAACTTTAGTTGTTAATGGGGTGATATAATTGTTAATAAAGTTAATATAGTTGTTAACATTTTAATTAATTTATATAAAAAAACCCGAGCTTTTTTTTTGATATTTTCATAATCTTAATGTATTTTTTGAGTTTTTTCAGTTACAAGATCCCCCACACACATATATATATATATATAGTTTTTGCCCGATTTTTATTCTAGTTTAGTCAGTTTAAGATGCCTTTGCCTTCTCAGTGGGCCCTTTGGATGAACATGTCCTAATTAAAGCTTCCAACTAAATAGTCAGTGATTCAATGGGTTCATTTAGCTAACTTTACTTTCCTCATCTGTTCCTTCTTCTTGAGTCGTCCCCTGCCACTCGTGTGATCGCCTATTACTATGTGATTCGATGGTTTTGCTCGAACTTCCTCATGGTGTTCATAAAAGGGCATGCATAGACAGCAGAGAGATATAGTAATATTCATGTGGTTAGTTAGTTACTTCTAGTAATTCTAGAGTTATGCTTATTACTAACAACGGTGTTATTTTTGGTAGTTGCAACGACAAGTTCGGCCACCATCTGATCTCCAGTTACTAGCATTAAATATTGTCGTTGAAAACAAGTATTGTTTAGAAGTTTGGTGGACCCAAGGATGTGGGCGCACTTAAATAAATGGGCCTAACTATATGTGTCAAGTACTTGTCTTTTGTCACTCAATTTTCGTACGCCTCTTTCAGTCTTTCTTCCTTTTCTATTACTCCCTCCTCCTCAAAATATAAGAACCAGATACCTATTTTACTTTTTTTTTGGACAATAAATACCTACTATACATTTATGAGTGAAAGTAGTTAAAAACAATAAATATGTAAAATACCTATTTTCTTTTTCCAATGTAGCCTTATTTATTAAATGAATAAGAGAGATAACAAATAGAAAAAAGAAAGAAAGAGAATGTAGGGGAGAAGAATGATAGGAGAGTGTGTGACAAATTGAGGAAAAAAACATTAAATGCATAGACAAAAGCAAAATACTAAAATAGGACTTACAAAAAAACCACCACTCTACAAGTTACAAGTTTGACTTGAGGGAGTACTAGTTTACTACTACTACAACAAAGCCTGGATCAAATAACACCACTGAGTTTGGTCAAAAACCATATCTCGGAATAAAATGTTAACTGAGAGATATACTCAATAACCTTATTGATTATTCTCTTTAGTCTTCCTCTGCTTTTCTTTATTGGACTCTAAACATCACGATCTCCCCTTCATACTGATGCATCCCATGACCTTCTCTATACATGTACAAACCACTTCAAATGATTTTCTATCTTTTCTTCAATAGGTGCTGCTCCAACCCTTCCTCATATTCTTGCCTTTCCATTACTTCTAAACAATTACTCCATCCAGTCCTTAATATAAAAGCTGATTGGCTTTTTTTTTTTTTTGGAAAGATCAAAGAAGTTAAATAAGTTACTTAATCATAACATATGTTAGTTTTTAAGTTAGGCAAATTAGTTTGGAAAAAAAAATATATAAGCACTTTAATGTAAACTATTTAGTTTCATTAATCTCTCCAAAAAAAAATCAATTCACTCTTCTAGTAAAGATTGGAGGTAGTACTTCTAAATCCTTAGTAGGATGATTTTAACCTTATCACAATCTTGTCATTTGCTCTGCCTGCTATTCAAGTTTGTCCTTGATAGGAACATTTGCGTTTTATCTATTGTCATTCAGCTATTTTATATATATACGAGATCATGAAACTGGTACAGCTTGTGGCAGAATTTTTTGCCTGAACAGTAATGGTATAGGTTTTCCTGAAAATTAGTGATCATATTCTTTAATGTTCAGGTTTGATATATTGAATTTGAAGTTATTCAAGACAATGAGAGCTATAATATGTGAGAACATGGGCTTTGAAAGTTATTCTTAAGGTCAGGTAGAGAGAACAAGTTGTGTACAGATACAATTTCCTTGGGGGGGGGGGGGCGCTGCTATGACATTCCAAAATCGAGGTTCTAGATAGGAACCTGGAAGAAAGGGTTTAAAGATCATAGGCTACGTTTAGATAATCTTGACAAATAAATAGCAAAACAGTCATGGAAATTTCAGGATCTTGACAGCTTAAATAATGGAAATCTCATGACCGAATTAGTGGGCTGGATGATGAAAGTTCAGTTTTCTGGAAAAGACGTGTTGCTTGGGTTGTAACTAAGGAAGAAAAAAGAGGTTATAAAAGCTATTCTAGATGTCAAACAATTTTGGGAATAAGTTGAAACGATACTGTACAATAGATGTTGATGTGTGACTTGAACAAAGTAGAAAGGGAACTGATAGGTATTCAACCCAAGCTCATGTTGAGCAAGCAGGTTCGGTTTTGAATGTTATAGCATGAACGGTTATCAAGATGAAAAAATTAGAAGCTTTCTTTCACTTCATTTTAAATTCTCTCCTCTGATTGTTATTTGATTTTATGTTTCTCAATCCACTAGACTGTGATTATTATGTTATTGGGAAACTTATTTAATGAAATTTACAGGAATAATTAACAATTCAGGATTCTTTTATTAAAAGTTATATATGGTTTTCACATAAGTACAGTTGATGATCGTAACTTAGAAATCATATCATCAGGAGTTTGCAGTAATTCTTATTTCTCCCTAATTTCTTTCACTTCTCATTTTCAATTTCTTGCCTGGTAAATGTTAGAAAGAAATATCACATCAATGAAGATCAATGATTTAAATTAGTATTTGAATTTCTCTACCTTTATTCAGGACAGCTCGTGGCTAATACTTTTCATTTGTCTTTTGGTGCAGAATTTGTTGTTCATTTACTAGACAAGACAATTGCTAGGTACTCTTTAATTTTACTGCTACAGGGTTCACTTATCAATTCTTTAAAATAGTTTCTTTTGGATGCTGGCATGACCATTCTTACTGTTATAATAAATATGATGAACATCTTCATCTTTACTTTTGATCGAATATCAGTTGTTTAGAAAATAATTGAAACTGAAGCTGCTAAATAACCATGATTGCGGAATTTATGTCTTTGTTTATAATTGTTCCATCATAGTGATCAGTATCTGCATTTTTTGGTCAAGATTTGAAGGACTGCGTCCATACTGTGATGCTAAAGCTACAGTTGTTTCAGACTAAGTGACAAAATTAGAAAATGATCATTGGATTACTATGGTTAGCAAACAAGTGAGAGTCATGAAACAGAATAATCTTTGCACCAAAAAGGTCAAACAATTGAGAAAACTTTTGGGCTATCTATAGATTTCTAGCCATAATTGTTCAAAATAATAATCTAATCTAAATCTAATAAATCCTCAACGATCAGATAAAGGATCAAGTAATTTATTTTAGAATAATCTTAAATCCTAATTTAAACCAAATCTAAAACAAAATTTTAATAAGCAAGAAACTCTAATTATCTTAGAAAAAATAAAATAATCCATATTATCTTTAAAAACCCGTATTCCATCAATAACTCAGCACATTCTTTTTTATCTGTGCTTTCTATTTCATTCTCATACAAGACTGAAGAATTAATCGTTTTTAATTTCTTTGGTCTTCAGTGCTATCAAAGGATGCGAAACGGGAAATGAAAAGTTGATTGGGATCCTTGATCTGCAGCATATCACATATAAAAACATTGATGCTCGTGGCTTAATCACAGGATTTCAATTTTTACAGGTGACTTGCCTTGTCTTCTTCCTTGCAACTTCATGTGGTCCCATATAAAATAGAACAATGTGTTATGCATGTGGTAAATGCCAATATTACATGCACATTTTTATTATTTAGTTTCCTTCTTTTCAACTCTAAACCTTTTTCATCTGGAAATAATCTAGACTGTTCATTGATTGTTTAAGTATTCTAAAGTCAGAATTCCAGTGTTGCAATCTGAGTCTCAGGGGTTAGCTCATCAGATCTAACTTCATCTGTTGCTAATTTCTGTCAAAATGTCAGGCATACTATCCTGAGCGTCTGGCAAAGTGCTATCTATTACACATGCCACCGTTTTTTGTGGCGGTTTGGAAACTAGTTTCTCGGTTTCTAGAGAAAGCTACACTTGAAAAGGTATTTATCAATCTCAACTTCAGAATTTATTATGGATGCTCACATAAATCTATTAAAGGATTGCAGCTTGTTCTCATTCAAAAGTGATACCAGTGTAGAAATTGCCTAGTAATCCCTACCTCTTGTCCTTAATACAAAAGTTAGAGTAAAAGATTTATTTTAGTCCTAAATATAAAACGTCAATCCCATTATGTTTTCTAAATTAATAATTTTTTCCTTGAAGTATCCTTATTGATTGCCGTTATTAAAAGGTTTCCACCCAAGGATAGCTCCTATGCACATGACTAAAGAGCATACTTTAGCGAAACCAACGCTTATTTATTACAAATAAACAATTTACTTATTCCATTAACATCAGCAAATGTGTATTTAACTCTTATATATTAAGGACTGGAGGTAGTAACGTTTCCACTGTTCGTTAGAGTTGTTAGGATTGACTGAAAGTGCTGCGAATAAGATGAACATGAAAGGGGTTTGTGTTTGATGTGAATGCAGGTTGTGATAGTAAGCAGTGAGGAGGAGAGGAGAGAGTTTGTGAGAAGGGTGGGAGAAGAGATTCTGCCACAAGAGTATGGGGGACGAGCCAGGCTTGTGCCTCTTCAAGATGCTCCTCTGCCCAATGCTCCAACGAATTCTTGACTTTGGAGACCAATGTATGGACTTAATTCTCATAAGGACATCCGCGCTGAAATCAGAAGTTACAGTATAACACTACATACTTTATCCTAAATTGGAGACAGTACCATTTAATGTAATTTATTATTACTACTACTACAGAAAAGAAAAGAAGTTACATCACTTTTTTTTTTGGTAAAAAATAAGTTTTGGAGGGGTTCGACATCAGTCCCCCACCAAAGTCAAGGCATGGCGCCGGGCTCTATGAGCACTTACTGGACTTACGAAGTTACATCACTTTAATAACAATATATCACTTCTCAATTTCATGACTTACCACTTTTGTTTAGTTATGAGTACTTCTTATAATAAGTATAAAAATTGGTTGATGGGTTTTGATTTTAGAACTAAGATCTTCTTCTACTTTCCCTTAAAAAGTTATTGCTATTGATTGTACATATTAAAAGGGTTGTCATCAATGAGGATGATGATTAAATGGGGTATTTTGAAAAAAATTAACGTAAATTAGTATATGTTTGGTTTTTTACTTCTACACCAAGATTTTGTTTAGTTTTGTAAATTTTTATAAATTGTATTTTTAGATAATCTCTTAATCTTAACACTGTTAATCTTATTAACAAGAAGATAATTGCTCTATGAGTTTATACGATGACTCTATGGTTAAATGCCAAGAAAGCATGGTCAAATTAAAATTTAAATATTATAAAAATACAATATAAATTTGGTATCTTAATTTTAAAATATAAAAATATTATATTAAAGAAATAAACTAATAACATGCACTTTGTTAACAAAATCACCAATATTTAAACTAAGAAACTGAAAATACACTTTTTAACTAACAAATTGTTGGTTAAAATAATAAAGTTTCACCTCATACAAAGAGGAACACAAATTCAAATATTGAGAATATATTTATTAAGAGGGGAAAACATTTTACCTTGTTTAAATAAAAAATATACGTTGTTACCAACTGAAACTTGCATAGTTGCATTAATAAATCATCATGGTATCCGTGTATGCTATTTGTGGGCAACATAATGAAGGTTTTTTTTTTCCCCTCAAGAACATAATGAAGGTTTAGTGAGGTAAAATTACACATAAACTTTTAAAATTTTGTAAAAACAACACTGCCATCAACTGAAATGAAACTTCATTTACATTTTTTATTTGTGGGCCCACAAAATCAGAAAAAAAAATCTCCATATCCACGTCATCTCCCCCCACCAACTTTTTTTTTTTTTGGTCGAAACTCCCCCCACCAACTCAGTTAACGGTATTATTGTATCCTAGTTGGCGCTTTGAAAAAAACATTTTTACTTTAACCCTTTATTATAAGCTACAGCTAATTAGTTTAATATTTTTCCACAGCTATGGTCATTCAATGTTTTTCTATCACATAATTATGTCATAGAGAAATTATTGTGATTTTTATTGTCCATTGTAGATTGATTTTATATTTCTTAGTATGTTTATTTTTCTTCTACATAAACCCTGGTATGCTGAATGAATAAACAAGCACAATTTACAATAATGTTTCTTTTCTCTTTTCTCTCTAAGTGTGTTTTTTACTTTTTTTGCCTTCCTAGTTCCTCTAGTTTGATTTTTCCTTGAGTAAACTTATTTTTTTAATATATATATATATTAAAGGTGAGGAGACTGATTTTGATGGTGCGTGATGAAAATGATACTAAAAGAAAAGAATGAAGTGGTGGAGGAAGAAAGCAGGAAGGTGAAATGTAATGCAATGGAATGTGGGTCCCTTAAATACTTCTCCACTAAGCTCTCTTCTCTCATTGCTTGTTATATATAGTCTTCTTACTTTTCAATTCTTGTCTCGATAATGAGATCCTCTCATTATCTTTGCTTCTTATTATCTCTCATAGGCCTATTTGGGCCATTGATTAGGAAGAAGAGAGAAAAGTGTTGTGATATTTCAAATTGATTGGACAAACATGATTTAGAGATGATAAGAGATAATGAAAAAGTGATAATGAGAAAAACCTGACCATGTCTCCATGGATATGATTCTTTTCTTACCTGCTTCCTCAAAAGAATAAACAAAATAAACTATGAACTTTAACAAAATAAAATGTTGATGTTTTTTTTTAATGAAAAGTTGGACATGTTTCTTCTAGCATTATATGAATTCTTATGTGAATTTTTAAGTTAAAATATATTCTTAATAATTATTTAAGAAATCAAAACAATAAGTAATTGAATACTATTAATAAATCATTTCACGCTATTCATTCTAATTTGTAAGAGTAGCTCATTAAATTATTAATATTTTCTTGACCAAAGAAATATCCGTACAGTGTCCAACTCTTCCATCTTTTTAGAGTGAAAAAACATGTTCTTGATCTTGAAATAATGGAATAACTTAAAAAAGAATAAAAACGCATAATAAATTGCTCAAGACTCTTTTATCTAAAATTTTAAATAAAATAAAAAAAGATTAAACATTCTCAATCTCTGCTTCCCAATCGAAACGCGGCTTCCAACAACTTGCTTACGAAGGACTTGGGGAAAAAAAGAAAGAGTAGCTTTCGAAGGTGGGACCCATCTGTACGGACTAGTGCATCCCCATTCACGGATTCTCCGAAGATTATCCTCTTAATCTTTTTGCCTCAATATTTAATGTAAAAAGATACTTATATTTGCACATGGTTTATTTTCAATGCATTTATTATACATATTTTTAAAGAAAAAAGATAAGAAAATATCACTTAAATTTTACAATTATAAATTAATATTTTTATATTAAAATAAGTTGTTAATTATTATACTCTTATAGTTTATATATATGAATGTATGTGTTCAAAAATATTGATTTGAAATTTTAAAATTTAAGTGATATTGTTTTTGTAGTTTTTCTTATTTCTAAGTTTACCTTTTCTATCAAGTAAACTTCATATAAACTTGGCTTGGCAAAAAAAGAAAAGAAAAGAAAAGAATCATAAAATTTACAACAAGCAATATATAAAATTAAAAAATCTCAAATTGAAACTTGAAAGTAAATAAAAACTTGAACTAAATTCATCTAAATTTTCTTTACAATCAAATCTTAATTCAATCAACATGTGGTTGGTTCCGCGAAATGTGACGCGAGATTCCTTTTAGAGGTCTAGGGTTCGAGCTGCGGTAAAACCACTTGTAATCCGCCTTGTATGGAAACTACCACTGTTGGGAGGGTCATCTTTGCCACTGTAGAATCCGGAGTGGTTGCACACTTACCACCATTTTACCAGTGGAAGTTGGCTCAAGTGGAAGGGATTTGGGTCGCTTAAGCAAGGGTCTCGAGTCTGAGTCCTTGTGGATGCAGAAAACTTCCCTTGGAGAGGTCCTTGCGTATGCGCCTGACATAACCTCGATCCGGACTAGTCAGGGTAAAGCTCTGGTGAACCAGGTGTAATAGCAAAAAAAAATAAAAAATCTTAATTCAACATTCATGCCTCCCCTGATAATGTTGCCTGCTTTAAAAAGACAAGGGCAATTATTGATACGGGGTTTAAAGAAAAGAAAGTAATCAGAAAAATTTTTTAGAATAAGTATGCAACAAGTTTTGATAAATTCTGGTACAGTAGATAATAACATATGTATAATGATCACTCATTTAAGAGACTTTCTTATAATACATTTCTTTATTAAGACTTATAGTGATTTTCAATAAAACAAAAAACAGAGAGAATAAAACTATGACCAATAAAAAATAATTCCAAAAAAAAAAAAAACATAAAGCCAAATGTAAAAATTTTGCAATCAAACGTGAAGAGGAGTAGTATGGTCAAATTCCCATTGCATCAGATAAAAAGTCCAGATAATTTCTTTCTCGCTATTTTTATTGATTTTTCAAAACAAAACCAACAAAAAAGGAATAGAACTAATCATTTCTTGTTATTCAATTAACCTTTTCTTCCTTTATTAATTGGCAACTTCCTTGGACGCGCCGAGGCATGAGAAAGAAAGTGTCGAAAGCTCTCTATGATGGATTATGGTGAGCAGCGGTCAGAGTGACAGTGTTGACTCCCTTTGACGACTCAGGAACAAGAATTCCCCCTCAACCCCCCGCGGGGCCGTGCTTAGATCTCTGGTCTCTGGTAAGATTCACTCTCTGGATTTCTATCATCTTTTTGTCATTTTGATGGATGATGAGCGATCACAAACTCAAACCTCTGATTCGATTCATGCAACTTTGTGGTGCATGCTTAATTACTACTCTGGCAAGAGTACTAATTTTTGCCAAGAATATCACGGTGTTTGGTTATTGTCTTGTTGTTGGATCATTATACGTTTAAAGTGTTTTCTTTTCTTTTCTGCTTCGGTGCTTTTCTGGGTTGCTCTAAAATTTGCTCCTGGCGATTTAACTTAACGCAAAAAGGAAACTTGTCTCTTGGAAAAGAAAAGCTTCTCGTGAATACAAATTTTTCCCCTATTTGGTCGACCCATTTGATCTGTCTGGCGGCAATGGATTGAATGTCCTGTTCAAAAGCTTGTGAACGTAAATTTATTTCTTACTTGTTCCAAGATTGGGTTGCATCATGTACCTTCTGAGATTTAACCTTTGAACATAACATATTCACTTCATTTTCAAAAATCAACAGAGGACTTAAGATTCATCAAGTGTATGTGTTTTATTGGTTATCTTTTAAAACCCATCATTAAGTAAATTGTTCTGTATTTCCTGGTTTATTGATCTTCTTCTTTTTAGTTGACTCACTCTTTGAATACTCAATTACCATTCAAATGTTTGCTCATCAAATTCAAAATTACATTAAATACGGTATTTGGTAACTTTTTTTGGATACCGTTTACACGACTGTTCATAAAGCTTGATGGCATCGGGCGATCCATGTCGCCAACCTTATCTACTGGGATATTTTTGTTTTTTTTTTTCCACAACTGTAAGTCGGCACTAAAAACTACGCCGTAAGTGCTATTTTAGAAAATCAGTCTTCATCTAAGTTCAGTTCTTTGCTTAGACTGTAAGATACTGTATCATTAAGTTTAGTAATTTGCTTTATGGGGTAAGTTATGCTAGAATTGGTGATTCACAGCATTCCGAATTCTAATGATTCATAGAGCTATCTTCAGTTGGCTGCCTGACGTGGCCTTCTGCTGAAATATTTCTTTTTTTACCCCATTGGTCATCATGAAATGTGCTAGACAAATTTATTTGCATTTCATCTTTAACATACTCCTGTTGTGAATAACAGTAATATTTTTCTTTCTGACCTTTTTTCTTGTTGGTTATTTATTTCATCTTTCCATATACAGGAAATTTTTAAGAATTGGCATTTAGGATGGGTAGGACAATTCAGCTGTATGGATTCCCTCGTGACGTTACTGAGTCCACAGTTAAGCCATTTGTAGAGCAGATTACTGGTGAAGGTACTGTCTCTGCCATTAAGATAAGGCGAGGCAAGGGTAAAGTTCCAAGAGCATTTGCTATCATTCAATTCGAAGATGCAAAGAATGCTTCTGACCTTATTTCCCGGCCGGACAAAGGCATATGGTATGGGGAATCCTACCTTAAGGCTCAAGCACTGGAAAAAGATATCGTACCAATGCCAAGAACATTTTTGCATAGCTTGGAGGATGTGAAACTGCATTTTGGTTGCCAGATGTCAAAGGAAAGATTTCATGTCTTATGGACATCGGTTACTAAGGAAGTAAACTTTGGGAATGGGACGAGAAAGATACAGTTCCTTCTGTCCTATAGACTGGCGGATTATAAGCTTGAGCTTTCGTATGAGAACATTTTGCAGATTGAGCTGCACCGTCCACGTGGTGAAACCGCAGTGTATCTTCTGATTCAGGTTGTTACATATAACTTCTTTTCTGGTCATTTGAATTTTGAAAGCATATACTTAATTTTCTTATACTCTTATGGTGGATGTAGTAAAATAATTGGTATTGGACTGATGGTTACAGAGAGCACCAACCAAATTATGGTAGAAACAGGCCACTTGGCTTGCTGCACTTAAATGGTAAGGGCGGGATGAAGTTTTGTAGAAGTCAAGGGTTCATTTTCTTGACCACGAAAAAATAATGGTGAAATGAAGCTAATCCATTCAAGGTAGTGACTGGAAAATAGAATATAACACTTCTAGATTGTCAGATTTCTGGCATATAACAAAATGAAGAAAGGAAAAAGAATATTGATTTACATAATTCTGCTTGAGAAATATAAATGGTATTCCTTTAGATCTACTTTACTATTTTGAAGCTTAACTTGTAGAAGACTTGCTTCTTTTTTTCATAACTGAAACATGCCGTTACTTGTGGGATGTATGCGCACAATTACATGAGGTCAATCCTTAAAGCTCATATAAAGTGCACAATAATGCCTGTGAGAATTTGTCCTAGCTTATGTTTTCTGCATTGTTAGTGAAACCTAACTTTTTCATTCATGAAGGTGGGTTCTTGTTAATTCATGTGATTGCATGTGTTGTGTAATTGCATATTGTTATAATTTGTCATTGTTATAACTTGTATCTTTATCGATTTCTGTTCTACTGTCAGCTGGTTGGTGCTCCTCGAGTATTTGAGAAAGATGCTCGTACTTCAGGAAGTACATTTCAAGATCATGTTCTCAACTTTTGCAAAGATAGTTCCAATGATCAGTGGATCCGGACAGTTGATTTCACTCCTTTTCGCAGTATTGGGCAGTCTTCTCATATATACTTGCAGCTTCCTTATGGTGGACGTCTTCCAAATTTCAGGGAAAACTTTCCTTATTATAAGGAAAGTGAGAGGAAGTTCTCTTTGGAGGAAGGAAGTCACTTTTCTAGCAATTTGAATACAGTCCCTATTGTTGCTCCTCCTCAGGGAATTTACATCCCATATGACATCCTGTTCAAAGTTAACTCCTTGCTTCAGCATGGGTGTCTTGCAGGTCCAGCAATAGATAGACGCTTCTATAGTTTAATTGATCCACGTAGAAAGGGTCGTGATTTTGTTGAACATGCATTGGACAAAATGTTTTTTTCAAAGGAATTCTGCTCTGACCCCTCAACGTGGATGATTGATCAGTTCAAAAAGCATCGTGCATCAAAGTATCCTTCCCAGTCACCTTCCATATCCCTAGACAATGGCTTGGTATATGTTCGCAGGGTTCAGATTACACCTTGTAAAGTGTATTTCAGTGGCCCAGAGGCTAATGTCTCAAATCGTGTCCTTCGCCATTTCCATGAGTTCCTTGATAACTTCCTACTTGTTTCATTTGTTGACGAGGAGTTGGATAAACTGTTTTCAACACATTTATCTCTACGCAACTCTAGTGAACAAAGAAAAACGGAGATCTATACAAGAATTCTTTCCATTCTTAGAAATGGCATATTAATTGGTGATAAAAAGTTTGAATTTCTAGCATTCTCATCAAGTCAATTGCGGGAGAATTCTTTATGGATGTTTGCTCCTGCTCCTGCGCATGGACTTAATGCCGCTGCCATTAGAGATTGGATGGGGAATTTTCGCAGCATTAGAAATGTAGCTAAATATGCTGCCAGGCTGGGTCAATCTTTTGGTTCTTCTACTGAAACTTTAAGTGTTAGCCAGAATGAAACTGAGATGATTCCTGATGTGGAGGTTAAAAATGGTGAAATTAACTATGTTTTCTCCGATGGGATTGGGAAGATTTCCGCTGAATTTGCGAAGAAAGTGTCTAAAAAATGTGGGTATAAATCACCCACTCCGTCTGCCTTTCAGATTCGATATGGTGGGTACAAAGGGGTTGTGGCTGTTGACCCAGTATCATCAGTAAAATTATCTCTGAGGAAGAGCATGCTCAAGTATGATTCAGATAATACAAAACTAGATGTCTTGGCAAGTAGTAAATTTCAGCCTTGTTATCTGAATCGGCAGATAATCACACTCTTATCTACTCTTGGTGTCAAGGATCATGTTTTTGAGAAGAAACAGAAGGAAGCTGTAGACCAACTCAACTCATTACTAACAGATTCATTAAAGGCTCAGGAGGCTCTGGACTTGATGTCTCCTGGGGAGATATCTAATATTCTGAAGGAGATGCTTATCTGCGGTTATAGGCCTGATGAAGAACCTTTTCTTTCAATGATGCTGCAAACATTCAGGGCATCAAAACTATTGGAATTGCGACGCAGAACTAGAATTGTTGTCTCACAAGGAAGAGCAATGATGGGATGTCTGGATGAAACAAGAACCTTGGAATATGGTCAAGTATTTGTGCAGTATTCTGATAACAGGTCCCTGCCATTGTCTAATGATTCTGCTGCCTATGGCTTTCAGGGACCTTATATAGTTACAGGTAAGGTGGTTGTTGCCAAAAATCCATGCTTGCATCCCGGTGATGTACGTGTTTTGAAGGCTGTTGATGTGCCAGCTCTTCGTCACATGGTCGATTGTGTTGTTTTCCCGCAAAAAGGATCCAGGTAAAGCTTATTTCCTTTCATTTATATTACTTTACCCGGTTGATGCTATTTTATAAGACCATATGTGGTCTCAAATCACAGTGTACGTTGGAGATATACACGTGTGCATGCATGCACTTATACATGTTATTAGAATAGTTCTATCCTTAACTATTTGCTGTCTTGTATGCACAGGAATATACTTGACCTGTTTTGCACCTTTCTATTCATGTTGAAATAAATCTGAAGTATGATTAGATCAGATCATAAACCTTTTCATTTAATGAGGCTTTGAATATTTTCACATATGGAAGAGCTAGACGTGTTATTTGGAAATTTATTTGTCAACTAATTCTCTGGTAAATTGATGTGTTTTATTTTGCATAATTCTCGTCTGATACCATAATTGATTTTTAATACAAGGCCTCATCCAAATGAGTGTTCGGGAAGTGATCTAGATGGCGACATCTACTTTGTTTGTTGGGACCCCGAATTAATTCCGCCTCGCCAAATCCCACCGATGGATTATACTCCAGCCCAAAGCATACAATTGGATCATGATGTCACGATGGAGGTATTGTTATCTTAAATTCAACTATCTTCTTTCTGTCATTATATCTTGACAATTTTCTAGTTTGGAGATCCTAATTTACCAGTTGAGGCAGTAAGATTTAAATATTTCGTATCTCTTATGATCGCTCTGTTTTATTTGTCTCTTTACATTTATGATTTTTCTTTAAAGTAATTAGCAATTACTCATCCAACCTTAATTTCAGTACTTCCGTTGTTGCAAGTCTTGTGCTTTTTGATCCATTTATGAGATTAATTAATAAGTAACTTTTTGAGGTGCTTGCCTTTTATGTTGCAGGAGGTTGAGGAATACTTTGTCAACTATATAGTCAATGACAGTCTAGGAATAATTGCAAATGCCCACACTGTCTTCGCAGATAGAGAGCCCGATATGGCAATGGCTGCACCATGCATTGAGCTTGCAAAGCTATTTTCGATTGCCGTTGACTTTCCAAAAACCGGTGTCCCAGCTGTTATACCTCGTGAACAATATGTCAAAGAATATCCAGACTTCATGGAGAAACCTGATAAACCCACCTATGAATCAATGAATGTGATCGGAAAGCTTTTTAGGGAAGTGAAGAAAATTGCACCTGAAGCTGACTCTTCTCCAGCCTTCACTCGGGAAATGGCTAGAAAGTCATATGACCCTGATATGGAAGTCGATGGCTTTTTGGATTATGTTGATGATGCTTTCTATCACAAAAGCAATTATGACTTCAAGTTGGGAAATTTGATGGATTATTATGGCTTCAAAACTGAAGCTGAAATCCTGAGTGGGAATATTATGACAAAGTCCAAATCTTTTACCAGAAGAAAGGATGCAGAAGCAATCGCAATGGCTGTGAGATCCCTAAGAAAAGAAGCTAAGAACTGGTTCTACAGCCGTGGGAGTGCAGAAGATTGTTGGAAGGAGGACATGAATGCAAAAGCATCTGCTTGGTACTATGTTACCTATCATCCAAGTTATTGGGGTTTCTACAATGAAGGTTTGAACCGGGCTCACTTTCTAAGCTTCGCATGGTGTGTTTATGATAAACTCTTCACAATCAAGAAGGAGAAAGCCAGCATTAGAAGGTCTCTTCAACGATCTTCCTTGGAACATAAGTTACGAAGTGCCGTCTTTGGATTGACTACTTGAACTTGGTGAATTGCATCTCATGGAATCTGGAGTATTAGGTGAGAATCTGGAGTATCTAGAGTGTTCATATAAGTTCCTATCTAAGAATGTTGATATCTAGAGTATCACGTTCATGTAAGTTGAAGGTGACCCTAAATGGACTTGAGTGTTTTATGTATATACCATGAACTTTGTTCATGCTAATTAATGTATGTATGGCGTACGTGTTGTGGTTTTCCTTCGATATTTTTGAATCCTCTTTTCTTAACGCGTAAAAGTTTGTCTGCTGGTTTCACACACGCACGCACAAGGTAGCTTACACTCTGACTGAACAGTTTACAGGCAAAAATATAGCTAGTGAGTCATTCTCGTTTACAGAGAGAGGGAGGCAGTGTAAGTATTTATATTCAGTAAGTGAAGCTAACATTGCGTGAATAAGCTAAGTCCTTCCTCTTACAACTGAAAGGAAAATATTTGGGAGTATCGTCGTGAGTTCCAGAGGAAAAATTTGGATTCAAATCGAGTGGCTGGTTGGTGGGAATATCAGCGGCGAATAAGGCAAGTTTGTTCGTTGAGATCCACTCGCTCCTTGATGAATCACCCATTCGATCCTATCAGCTCTCTCATCTGAAGCGTAATTATGATTCATACAACAAGCCTGATAATAATACGAGTACGAGTAAACATTATTTGTATCAATATCAATGAATATTAATGTAACCATGCATCCAAGTAAGGGATGTTTTTTAATTACCTCATGTGTCATGATCCAATATCCTTCGAATCGCACTAGCTCGTCGGATAAACCTTACCCTTGTTTGGAGCAGCAGATCACTTCTCATGCGACGAGCCTTGGAGAGAAAATAGTGAATGGAAGATTATGAAAATAAGCTTCCAAAGAAAGAGCCTATATAACAGACTTTTAAGAACACTTCGAAAAAGGACATCGTTTTAACATGTAAGGTTTGAACATAAGTGGCATGGCGACCCCAGCTGTGTAGTGCGTCATTGGAGGAAGAAGTAAAGTTAACATTTCTTCTTTCTAACGAACTCATGTGCTTAACAAATTTTTCTGCTAATTAAATTTTCCAGGTGTGAATGTATATACACACTTGGCCTTTTTTGGATGTATACGTGGTTACTTGATTACTTACCTGAGTTATGTGTTGTAAGGATATTTTAGTGTTTAATCACTCGTAGGTAAGTAAGGGTGAAAATAAGCTAGGCCCCAGCTAAGATGTTTGTTCAGTAGCACAAGTGGAGGGCAAAGATGGTGCCCACTGCCCAGTGGATTCATTTCAGAATCTGAAGTTCCAGATGAATTGGAGGGTAGAAAAGTCTTTTCACAGGGTCTGTCCAAGGATACATACCCTGTGTTGATCGTCCAAACTAGGAAGCATTTTCCTCCCAAGGATCTGAATCAATTCAAGAGTAATTTACTGCCTTCATATAATTATTAAATCGTGACCAAATTGCTAAATGATGACTCTTGACAGTTTTTATAATTTTGATTCTAGTTTAGTCAGTTTAAGATGCCTTTGCGTTCTTGAGTTATTTTATCTTCTCAGTGGGCCCTTTGGATGAACATGTCCTAATAAAAGCTTCCAACTCAATAGTCAGTGATTCAATGGATTCATTTAGCTAACTTTCCTCCACTGTTACTTCTTCTTGAGTCGTCCTGCCACCCATATGATCTCCTCATGGTGTTCATAAAATTGCATGCATAGACAGCAGAGAGATATAGTAATATTTCATGTGGTGAGTTAGTTACTACTACTAGTAATGCTAGAGGTATGCTTATTACTACCAACAGTGTTATTTTTGGTATTTGCAACGACAAGTTTGGCCACCATCTGATCTCCAGTTACTAGCATTAAATATTGTCGTTGAAAACAAGTGTGCAATTAGTTAGAAGTTTGGTGGACCTAAGGATGTGGGCACTTGGATAAATGAGCCTAACCATATGTTGTTTAGTATTTGTCTTTTGTTAATCAATTTTTGTACGCCTCTTTCTTCATTTTCTATTACTGCCTCTTCAAAAAACAAAAAAAAAGATAAATACCTAATTTAGATTTATGTTATGTTAGTTTAAAATAGTAAAAAACAATAAATATGTAAGATAACTATTTTCTTTTACCAATATAACCTTATTTATTAAAGGAATAAGTAAGAGAGATAACACATAGGAAAAATGATGAAAGAGAATGTAAGGAACAAGAATGATGAGAGAGTGTGTGGCAAATGTAGGAAAAAACATTGATGAAGAAATGAGTATCCATAGTCATAGAAGAATAGTAGACACTGGTTATATGGATAGAGTTCGAAATCAAATAGCATCAACATTGATGGAAAATAGAAATAGGCGATTTTAAGTGAATGCAATACTTGTTGACAATTTGCATGTAAGACTACTGATGATTTCTTGGATGTGTTCACTATTTAGAAAATTTAATCTCATAGTATTTTTATTTAGTGAATATATATTGATAGTTTAAATGTTATTTTATAATATACCTTTTATGATAATTTTTATTAAAAAAAGTTCTTGTGACAAAATTTTTGCCAAACAACTTATTTTTAATTTCAGCTTATAAGTAATTTTTAAGTTAAAAAATTTATATAATCATCAAACAGCTTTTAGCTTTTTTTAAGCTTTAGCTTAAAATGAGCTTTTAGCTTAAAAATAAGAGGATCTAAACAAGCTCTAAATGCATGGACAAAAGTAAAGGGGTCTCATAAAAAAATAACACTCCCTCACAATTTTGGCTCACATATTTTGAATCAGATGAAGTATTAGTTTACTACAACAACAACAATAAATTCTTATTCTACTAGGTGGGGTCGGCTACATGGATCAAATAACACCGTTGACTTCAATCAAAAATCATATCTTGGGATAAATTGTTAACTAAGAGGTCTCACTCAATAACTTCATCAATTGTTCTTTTTGGTCTTCCTTTGCCTCTCTTTACTGGTCTTCAAACATCTCGATATACACTCCACACTAACGCATCCAATGACCTTCTTTGTATATCTCCAAACCACTTTAAATGATTTTCTATCATTTTTTCTTCTATAGGTGGCGCTCTGCTCTCCAACCCTTTCTCATATTCTTCCCTTTCTATTACTTCTAAAAAATTACTTCCTCCGGTCGTTAATATAAGAGTTGATTGACTTTTTGTTTGGAAAGATTAAGAAAGCTCAATAAGTTACTTAATCATAGTATAGTGTATCATTAGATTATACATAAGTTTATAGATTAGGCAAATTAGTTTAGAGAAAAGAAATAAATATAAGCACTAATTTATTTAGTTTCCTTAATCTCTTTAAAGAAATGTGAATTGGCTCTTATATTAAAGATAGTGCTTCTAAATCCTTAGTAGGATGATTTTTACCTTATCATAATCTATTCATTTGCTCTGCCTGCTATTCAAGTTTGTCTTTGATAGGAACATTTGCGATTTATCTATTGTCATTCAGCTATTTCAAAAATATACGAGATCATGAAACTGGTAGTTTGTGGCAGAATTTATTGCCGGATCGAATAAGTACTGGTATAGGTTTATTTACCTGAAAATTAGTCATCATATTCTTTAATGCTTAGGTTGAATATATTAAGTTTGAAGTTATTCAAGACAATGAGAACTATACTGATAGGGACACATGTCCTCTTCTAGTTTATTCCAGGAGAAAGAAAATAAGAATATAAGATAAGACAGAGTAGTTATAGACAGTTTAAAGAAGTTATTAAGTTAATGTATGTTATCTGTTCAGTTATTGCATTATCTGTGTAGGGAAGTTATAGGCAGTTATATGTATCTGTTTGTAGGGAAGTTATAGGCAGTTATAGCACAATGACTAAACCTTATATATATGTATTGTGTTTTATGAAAGGTTAGGAAGAAGATAATATTTGACAATCATTGTATTGGCTAGAGTTAGATTCTGACTCTAGATTGTCTCTTATGTTGGCTAGAGTTAGATTCTGACTCTAGACTGTCTCTTTTTCCCCTTTCTTATCCTAAATTCTTCTAATCCTATCATATACTATGTGAGAACATGGGCTGTGAGGGTTATTCTTAATGTCAGATAGAGTGAGGAAGTTGTGTACAGATACAATTTCCTTTTCTTTTTTTTTTTTTTTTTTGGGGGGGGGGGGGGCTATGACATTCCAAAATCGAGGCTCTAGATAGGAACCTGGAAGAAAGGGTTCAAAGATCACAGGTTACTTTTAGATAATGTTGCCAGTCAAATAGAAGAACAGTCACGGAAATTTCAGGATCTTCACAGCTTAGATAATATCATTTCATGGCTGAGTTAGTGGCTGGATGATGAAGGTTCAGTTTTTCAGGAAATGACGTGTTGTAATTTGGGTTGTAACTAAAGAAGAAAAGAGGTTATAAAAGTTCTTCTAGATGTCAAACAATTTTGGGAATAATTTGAAACGTTACTGTACTTTAGATGTTGATGTGTGGCTTGAACTAAGTAGAAAGGGAACTGATAGGTATTCAACCCAAGCTCATGCTGAGAAAGTAGGTTCCGTTCGGTTTTGAATGCTATAGCATGAACGGTTATCAAGATGAAAAAATTAGAAGCTTTCTTTCACTTCATTTTAAATTCTCTCCTCTGATTGCTGTTTGATTTTATGTTTCTCAATCCACTAGATTGTAATTATTATGTTATTGGGAAACTTATTTAATGAAATTTACTGGCAGAATTAACAATTCATGATTCTTTTATTAAAAGTTATATACGGTTTTCATGTGTGTAGAGTTGATGATCATAACTAGAAAATCATATCATCAGGAGTTCGTAGTAATTCTTATTTCTCCCTAATTTCTTTCACTTCTCATTTTCAATTTCTTGCCTGGTAAATGTTAGAAAGAGAATATTACGTCAATGAAGATCAATGATTTAAATTAGTATTTGAATTTCTCTACCTTTATTCAGGACTGCTTGTGGCTAATACTTTTCATTTGTCTTTTGGTGCAGAATTTCTTGTTCATTTACTACACAAGACAAGTGCTAGGTACTCTTTATTTTTACTGCTACAGGGTTCACTTATCAATTCTTAAAAATAGTTTCTTTTGGATGGCGCCATGACCATTCTTACTGTTATAATAAATATGATGAACATCTTCATCTTTACTTTTGATCGAATATCAGTTGCTTAGAAAATAATAGAAACTGAAGCTGCTAAATAACCATGATTGTGGAATTTATGTCTTTGTTTATAATTGTTCCATCATAGTGATCAGTATCTGCAGTTTTTGGTCAAGATTTGAAGGACTGCGTCCATACTGTGATGCTAAAGCTACAGTTGTTTCAGACTAGGTGACAAAATTAGAGAATGATCATTGGATTACTATGGTTAGCAAACAAGTGAAAGCCATGAAACACAAAAATCTTTGAATCACCGAAAAGGTCAAACAATTGAGAAAACCTTTGGGCTATCTATAGATTCCTAGCCATAGTTATTCAAAATAATAATCTAATCTAAATCTAATAAATCCTCAACGATGAGATAAAAGTTCAAGTAATTTATTTTAGAATAATCTTGAATCCTAATTTAAATCAAATCTAAAACAAAATTCTAATAAACAAGGAACTCTAATTATCGTATACAAAGTATAATAATCAATATTATCTTTATAAACCCCGACTTCTTTCAATAACTCAGCACATTCTTTTTTATCTGTGCTTTCTATTTCATTCTCGCAGAAGACTGAAGAATTAATCGTTTTTAATTTCTTTGGCCTTCAGTGCTATCAAAGGAAGCGAAACGGGAAATGAAAAGTTGATTTTGGGATCCTTGATCTGCGGCATATCACATATAAAAACATTGATGCTCGTGGCTTAATCACATGATTTCAATTTTTACAGGTGACTTGCCTTGTCTTCTTCCTTGCAACTTTATGTGGTTTCATATAAAATAGACGAATGTGGGATGGATGTGGTAAATGCCAATATAACATGCATATTTTTATTATTTAGTTTCTTTCTTTTCAACTCTAAACCATTTTCCATCTGGAAATAATCTAGAATGGTCATTGATTGTTGAAGTATTCTAAAGTCAGAATTCCAACGTTGGAATCTGAGTCTCAGGGGTTGGCTCATCAGATATAACTTCATTTGTTGTTACTTTCTGTGAAAATGTCAGGCATACTATCCAGAGCGTCTAGCAAAGTGCTATGTAGTACACATGCCACAGTTTTTTTGTGGCGGTTTGGAAACTAGTTTCTCGGTTTCTAGAGAAAGCTACACTTGGAAAGGTATTTATCAATCTCATGAGGAAATCCACTGAAATTAGAAGTTACAATATGGTACTACCTATTTTGTCCTATTTAGGATTGGAGATGATATCATTTAACGTAATTTATCATTATTACGACTACTGAAAATAAAAATAAGTTAAATCACTTTAATAACAATATATCACTTTTGGCTGTCAAGTAGAATTTCTCAATTTCATTACCACTTTTGTTTAGTTATGAGTACTCGTTCTTGTCCTAAATACTCCCTCTGATTTTTATTATAAGGCATCAATTAATCATTCTTACAAATAAATAAAAACTACTAAAATCAATAAAGGTGTTATAAAATTTAAGTGATTTCCAATATTATACTTACTAATTGCACTAAACTCTAATATTATATTATCATTACTTTCACGGTTTCACCCACTACCCCTATTAATTATGGGCATACATGGAAAAATAATAATTAATGCTCTTTGGAAGCAAGCAAGTACCTTATAAAAAGAATCAAATATACTTGCTAGTTGGTGTCATATAATAAAAACTAGAAGGAGTATAAAAATTGGTTGATGGGTCTTCATTTTAGAACTAAGATCTACGTCTACTTTCCCTTTTAACTCTTCTTTTTTTTAAAAAAAGAAAATATTCCTGTTGATTGTGTATATTTGAGAGGGTTGTCATCAATGAGGATGATGATTAAATGGGGTATTTTGAAAAAATTAATATAAATTAGTATATGTTTGGTTTTTTATTCTTACACCAAGATTTTGTTTAGTCTTATAAATTTTTATAAAGTGTATTTTTAGATAATCTCTTAACCTTAATATTGTTTATCTTATTAACAAGAAGACAATTGCTCTATAAGTTTATATGATGACTCTATTATTGATAACAAAGTTTGGGATAAATATTTGGTGGGGCTTAATATATATTCATTAACGAATTTTTTTTAAAAAAATATTTGAGAGGGTTAAATGTATAAATTTTTGGGACTTTTTTTTTTGGGGGGCCATGGCCTCCGTTATCTCCACAAAGCTCCGTCCTTGTCTATCCCCGTCTATGATTAAATGCTTATACAATGACTCTATAATTAAATACTGAGAAAGCATGTTCAAATTAAAATTTAAATAATATATATATATATATATATATATATATATATATATATATATATATATATATTTGATATCTTAATTTTAAAATATAAAAATGTTGTATTTTAAAAAAATTAAAATAGAAGCATGAGAACTTTGTTAACAAAATTAGTAATATTAAAATTAAGAAACTGAAAATACATTTTATAACTAAGAAATTGTTAGTTGAAGTGAAATATATTTATTGGGAGAGTATAAATCACTTTACCTTGTCTAAATAAAAAAATACACGTTATGCTAACTGAAATTTGCATTAAAAGAGTAGTGTGGGCATAAATTTTTTTACATATCAGTATGACATAGGAACTGCTTGCGTGGCACCGATTGGATGGAGATGGTTCCTCGAACCTTAGTCGCAAAAGCCAAAAGGACATTCAATAATTCATTGTAGTATCCGTACATGCTGACGCTGATGCTGCTGCCTTCCCAAAAGCAATGACCAAAGCTGTGTCGGACATCTTTTTTGCTGTTGAGCGACTACTTGTTTAACAAGTTTATGATTAACAAACAAGTTTATGATTAACAAAAACGCCTTTAAACAAAATAATTTTAAAAAATATCTCAATAACTTTCATACGTTAAGGACTTTTCTGAAATATGAAAGTGTAATCTGACAAATGAGAGAAGAGGTAGTGTGAAGGATTTTTTTGTCTTTTCATCACACATTCACATATTAGAAAATGCCCTAAAACCTTTTTCTGATATGTGAAAGTTGTTAGGACCTTTCTTAAAATTATTTTATTTAATTGAGTCCTAGTGAGGACTTTCCCAGACATCATCGTTAACAACTTCCGTTAACTTTTATTCGTGGGCCCACAAAGTCAGGAAGAAAATTCTGCCTCCTTTCCACGTCAATCACTCTTTCTCTCATCCTCTCAACATTCCTCTCTCCATCTGACGCAAATTGTCCTGTACTTGCACACTCTTCTTGGTTGATTGTTTTCAGGAGAATTCATGGATTTGTGTGCATTTTCAGAAGCATTATTGCAATGACCCCCTCATCTGTAATTGTTCTTCACTCCTCGGCCGTCGCTACTTTGAACTCATCATCTAAAGTACAGAAATTCCCAACCTCTATTTCAAGTGCTGAGATTTTACAGGTGGGTACTTGGAGGAGGAGAGGAAGGCTGAGATAGAGAGATGACGTCGATAGGAGCGATAAATTTTTGGGAAAATTCATCTCAGGGTCCAATTAATAAAGATAATTTCAAATAAGACCTAAAGGATATTCATTTATCAGAAAAGGCCCTTGGGCCTTTATGGGTATTAAATTACAATGTAAAATGACATCAATGCCCATCTGAATAAGGGGAAAAAAAGGAAGTTCTGGACATGTTTTAGTGTGTTCCAAGCCCCATGACCCAACATATCGTCCCCACCCCGTCTTTGGTTTTTCTATTTCCCAGTGCTCTATGGCGATCATAATCTAGGGCTTTACTCTAAACCCTTGGCATTCCCCTTATGCTAGTCATGGTGGAAGCAACTACAAAGGAAGTTGAGGAGGCCAACCCTACAGCTATCGCGGACATGGAAGCTGATAACACTGAATCGCCTCAAAACGCTGGGGACAACGATGGCTTTAAACCCAATAAAATTGATCCGGCGACAAACGGCTAGTCCAATCTGAAGCGGGAACAAGAAAAATTAGTAGAAGAAGAAAGGTTGGAGAAGTTGGAAGAAGAGGTTGAAAAGGAGAAATCCGTGGAAGAAGAAAGGTTGGAGAAATTGGAAGAAGAGGTCAAAGAAGAGGAGAAATCGGGTCCCGTGAACTTGGGTTACAAGACTTTTGGATCTTCTATTGAAATTTTTGATTACTTCTACAGATTTCTTCAACAATGGCCTCCTCATCTGAATGTTAATAAGGTATTAACTGTCGGCACATATATTGTTTCTTCCCCCTGTTTTGTTTATATGAAAGCCCAATATATAATTGTTGACAAAGATGAAAATTTTTCGCACATTGTCTTTGCTATCATAACATATACACTTAATTTACTCTCTTAAGCATTTCATGAATCCTCTGCTGCATCTTTAATTTATCAATTTTAAATCAAACATCTAATGTGATTGGGAAATTTATCTGGATCATGGCATACTGCAGCAATTGTGCAAGTTTTGTTTTGAGATGGTAGACTATGTGATAATGGATGTCATCATAAATAGCTGCTATAAAAAGAATTGAAAAAAAGAAGAAGAAATAACTGCTATAAAATTTTATTAAGTACGTACATGAAGATGGATTTTTATTAACTCTTTATTTTGCTATGTTTCTAAGCTATTTGAATTGGATGTAATAAAGGAGCTTCACTTGCTTTGTTTGGAGAGTTGGGAAGAATCTGTAATGAAGATGTTCTTCCACTACTACCTTGCAAATTTGAAGTTCTTTCATTACTTTATGATGTTCTTAAGTTTTGAATGGTTTTTCTTATTTTCTATAATTGTGACAGTGAAGAATCAATGTTTTTTTCTTGACATTGATTACTGAAATCTTGTTTCATGCATTAAATTAAAATAGTTATGTAGATAAATAGAAAGGACAAAAAATTTAGCGGTTGGAGGAATCCGTGGTGTTTAGCTTATTGTGTGGCAATTAGGAGAACCCATAAATGTGGGAGGAAATGTCAAGGTCATGAGTCATTAAAACAGAACTTGTTCTTTGAAGCTTTTGGATTTATAACATCGTTCCTTGGGCCTTGTGTTTTGTTTATACGTAACATAATCTACTTTGTTTTTTTGTAAAAAAAAATAAACATTATGTGTTATGTACTAAATTTCTTGATCTTGAAAATTTATGATGCTGGTGTGTTTATTTGAATTTGGGTGCTAAATTCATTTTGATGATCGGTGCCTATAGATTATTGTTTCCATTATATTTTGGTTTGAAGAATTCTTGCACTTCTTGTTACTGAAATCTCTGGCTATAACCTTATAAGCTTTTATAGCCTCAAAGTTAACCCCCGGCTTCCATAAACTTCAACGGCATTTTTTGCAATGCTAAAACTCCACTCTATTGGGGTTATCCTTTGTAGTAGGCATGTGCATATATCATATGTGTGCATTTCTCTTTATTGCAAAATTCTTATGTGCTTGCCATCTTTGGTGCATCTTGCACAGAACCAGCTTGGTCCTTAAACGTTAAACAAGTGATTTTGGATGTTAAAAGAATGCTCTAGGATGCTTAAGTTGATGTTATTTGGGTTACTTAGGTAGTATTTCAAAATCTGGAAAACAATTTCCAAACTTAATATGAAGGCTTGTAATTATTTTGGGAAGTTAGGATAATTGTGTGATAGGTTGGATTGAAGGATGTTTTGATAATTAAAGATTTTGGTACTTAGGGTTGCATTTCAAAAATTTAATCTAGTTTTTTTTTTCCCTACAATTACATGAAGCATGTCGATAACAACTTTGTATATTTCCTTTTTTCAGGGACTCGTGTGGTTTTGATGTGGTTTTTTTGTTGCAAATGTGGGATGGGACAGAGCAAGAGGATGGATTGTGCAAAAATCCTTTTATGCACATAGATTGACTTGTTATTAATGGGCATAAATTTCATTGGTTGTATCAGACATTTTATTACATCAATTGTGTGGAACACTTGCGTTCATATTTATGACAAAGTTGGAAAGCATATGGTTACAACCTATTGGTGGTTGGTTAGTCATCGAAACAACACACATTAGAACAAAGTGTTGTTGATGATCAAGGACTCCTAAAAGCGGAAGATGAGCTATTAGGAAGCAATCCTTTTATGTATATAGGATGACTTGTCTTTGCGTGTATATGAATTTGAGAAGTTGTTTGATAGATTTTATTTGGTTAATTGTACATAACACTTGAGTTTATATTTAGGACAAAGTTTGTAAATTTTTCGATGTATGTGACGTGACATTTTAATATGAATGAGAACGATAATTATTTCTTGCATCTCTTGTCCTTGTTGGTTGTGTGTTGAAGCAGGAAAATGAAATATAATGGGAAAATCCATATGACATTTTAATATGAATGAGAACGAAATTTTAATTTGATTGTGTTGTTAATAATGGGGCTAATGTGATTGTTAATAGGGGGCTGATTGTGTTGTTAATTTGGTTGATAGTGTTATTAATAGGGTTAATAGTGTTGTTAATAATGGGGCTGATGTGGTTGTTAATGAGGCTGATGTAGTTGTTAATAAAGGGCTGATAGTGTTGTTAATGGGGGCTGATTATGTTGTTAATTTGGCTGATAGTGTTGTTAATAGGGCTAATAGTGTTGTTAATAATGGGGCTGATGTAGTTGTTAATAAAGGGTTGATGGTGTTGTTGATATGACTGATGGTGTTGTTAATGGGGAGCTGATGGTGTTGTTAATGAGGGGTTTGATGGTGTTGCTAACCGGGCTGATGGTGTTGCTAACCGGGCTGATAGTGTTGCTAATCTGATTGATGGTGTTATCAAAGGGATCTGATGGTGTTGCTAATGGGGCTAATGGTGTTGCTAATATGACTGATGGTGTTGTTAAAGGGGGCTGATGGTGTTGCAAAAGGGGGCTGATAGGGTTGTTAAAGGGAGCTGATGGTGTTGTTAATCTGACTGATGGTGTTGTTAAAGGGGGCTGATGGTGTTGCTAAAGGGGGCTGACGGGGTTGTTAAAGGGGGCTGATGGTGTTGTTAAAGGGGGCTGATGGCGCTGCTAATCTGACTGATGGTGTTGCTAAAGGGGGCTGATGGGGTTGCTAAAGGGGGCTGATGGTGTTGCTAACCGGGCTGATGATGTTGCTAATCTGACTGATGGTGTTGTTAAAGAGAGTTGATGGTTTTGACAACTGGGTATCTGATCATATTTATTTTTACTGCTCGTACATACACAACCAATAAAGAGAATATCTACTGGAACCAATTGTGGTTGTCATTCATATTAAAATGTCAAGTCAACTACATCAGCAAATTTACAAAACTAGCTCCTATCAATGAACTCAAGTGTTTTGTACAAGTAGTGTAATCTAATCTAACAAACAGCCAAAAAAATTCATAAATTCAGATACAAAATTAATCAAGTCAGCCTATTTCCATAAAACCAATTAAGATACACAGAAACTAGCAGCTCATCTTCCGCACTTGAGAGTCCTCGATTATAGACAACACCTTCACTCAATGTGTGTTGTTTGGATGATTGACCAACCACCACAACATGCCAATCTTGAGTTCTCGGATATCATTGGCTTCATATGAAGGCATTGTATACCCATCCTCTAGTTCACCATCAAGGCGAAGCCTTTTCTTATGACTCGAAGCCCTTCCAGGTTCATCTTCTATCAACTTCTCCCCACTGTAACATTCAAGTAACCAAGAATCAGAAATATGACATTAGCTTAATTAAGTTTTTCATCGTAGCAGGAAAAAAAAAAGAATGCCAGAGTCATCTTTATGTATGATTATTTGCAGTATGTCAATTCAATAAAGACTCAATAAGAAATCGTATATCAATAGAAAATAAAATAAACTTAATATTTGTCAAGACCAAATTACTATCAAATAGTTCGGATTCCAGAATTACGTGACTTGGTCATGACAAGTCCCTGACACAATTAGAAAGTTAACTAATAGGAAACATGCAGAAATGGTCAAATTGATCTCACTATTGATATCCCAAGTCATGAGTAATCACAACATCTGCTTCATCATCACCAAGTGCATCTGCTATGCTTCTACGTGTCCACAAATTTTCTGCTTATAAACCAATTTCTCCATTCACTTGAGTAGAATTCAAATTTCTGCTTTCTTTCTTCAAATGGCTAAGCTCATCCAACAAATAGTCAGCATTAACGTAGTGGCACTCCCTTCGGGTTTTCCAATAAAGAATATCCACAAAAAGAAGTGGTTGTTTTTTCATTGTTTTCAGCATTTTTCTTATCAAACTAGTCAGAAAAGCAACAACATTTGCTTACCATTACCGCAAATATAGTCATGTACAAAAAAATCAACATGTGATGCTTATCTAAATGAATATGATGCTTCAGTACAATTTATGGCAAAAAAAAAAAAAAAAAACTATCAAACATACATGTAGTGGATTTATGAACATAAGAATGAATAGAAAAGCAACAACATTTACTTACCACTACCGCAAATATAGTGGATTTATGAACATAAGAATGAATAGAAGATATGACTGAAAAAAAGAGTGAAAAATACACAGTTGCTTGACCTTTAAATACTTTTTGGTCTTGCGTACATGTCTGTTTGCCTTTGCATATGCCATCATAATTATTTCCAGACCATGAGTTTAAAGGAACCCAACTTTCTATTTTATTATTTCATGAAATAAATTCCTTCATATCTTTTACACTTTAGCCACAAAAGTCCAACTACCTATCCTCATTCTGATAGTATACATCATTATCAAACTCCACATTCCTTTCTAATCATCGAACAGTAGTAAGAACATGACCATCGCTAGGGGAAAAAAAGACCTAGATGAAATTGAAAACATTATCAAACATTCAACACCTAATGACCTCGAAATCGAAATGAGAACTGCAGAGAAAAATGTCATGCTGCTAAATTATACTTTTAAATGCACAGTAGCAACTGGCAAATATTTTTCTCAAAAACACTGCATCAAAATATTAATAGTTAACAGCAGCCCAAAAAATTAGAGCAAACTCATTTCTGGTATGGGAAAGTTTGTAGAGCCTTTTTTGTATTTATCTTTGTATTTAAGGGTAAACAGAGGAGAAATCACAAGGTCACAAGACATGGTCTCTGATAATAAGTAAATGATTAAAACTTTAACAATTGAAGTCTATGAATAGTTTTATTATAATCTGTGTTTTCTTTACACTGTTTTATTATAACCATCCAGAAGCACGAATAAATAGCATCCAAAAATGAGATAAGAAGGTTCTTACTTGAGGTTTTAAAGCTGTTGAACAAGCATTAGGAATCTCCTTTTCGATCTTTCCTGATATCTGCGACTCCTTCTCCAATGTAGGAAAAAGAGGGGTACCAGGGGGCGTCAGAAGCCTGATTACAAGAAGAACTTTAGGTCAGTACTAGAGACGCAAAACCAGAAATTGATTTCTACCGTTTGGAGAAAATTATTGGCAAGATATAACCGAGGCAGACGAAATAATTAAACTCTTTTTTCTTATGATAGAAATTATTGGTCTCTATTGATTGCAAAGAGATTAAGATTAGGAGACGCACGCATCATTTGAGAAGCAAATTGATATTCAAGGATCTATTGCCTTTCCTACCTTCCATATAAGAAATCTAAAATAAGCAACTAATAATTGACATGAATCATGACAACATATAGAGGTTAACAGTGGGCAGCAAGCAGATAATTGCTCGAAATCCTCATGACAACAACAAAGAACTTTCATAATTCTAAAAAGGAGAGTTTCCCAATCGATTAGCGAGTTAACTTGCTCATAATTCCGGCTATTACAAACAACAAGAAATTCTCCCGACTCATGTCAGATTATCAATCAAACTAACGACTCAACGCATCTTAATCTCAATAAGCATTCTCTTCTCAATCCAGATGATCGGCAAGAAAATTTATATGTGTGACGAAATTGTATAAATCCCTTACCAATCATAATTAGACTTCTCATTCTCTGAATTCAGAAATTGATCAGCACCCGTTTTCCGTGGCACCGCCGAAGTCAGCATCTTAGAAATGGGAGAACTAACCCGATTAGATTCTGCACAACATCAAAAACACAAAACCGTTTAATAAAACTATCAAAGAGCCTTTCATAAGTCACAACATGAAATTGCTAGAGCTAGAATAAAACAAACGTACCTATATTATATCCATCGAGCTCGTTGGTGTTTTGAAGAAGGAGAAGATTGTTTTTCTCATTCTCTTTCTCCCTTCGCCGCATCTTAAGGAACAGAGTGAGCTCCTCGTCCCTCTCCTTCATCACCATCGCTTCGCCTTAGCTTCTCGAATTGACCTGGAGGCCCTGGTGTTAAAACAGAACAACATTTTATTGACCCCTATAAAAATAAAACTGCAGAGGGGGGAAATGCAGAGGGGGCAAAAAAGAATCCAAGCATTAAGAGAGTCAAGTATTCACCAATTTGGGGGAATGCAGAACGAAGGCATAAGAAAGTAAAACATTTACCAGGAAAACGAAGGCAGGAACTGGGGAGACAACCTCAGATGACGATGGTTGCTTGGAACTGCAGATCTACAATGTGAGGTCGAAGGTTGCGAGAAAGGAAGGAAGAGCAATGCTGGCGTACTGGGGCTCTTTGTCGGAGATGGAGGAAGAAGAATGCTTCAGAGTGTGGGTGGTTGAGGTGAAGGAGAATCCGAAAATGCGAGTGTGGGTGAGTGGGTCTGAGCAAAGTGAAGGAAATGGGTGGGTCTCGATACTATCAGGGTGAGTTGGTTGTTTGGTAATTTCTCTTGTAATTTAATAACAAAAAAAGGCCTTAGGCCTTTTCTGGTATTGAAAAGTTTGTAAGGTCTTTTTTGTAGTTATCTTTATATATTAGGCCTCTAGGTCAATTTTCCCTAAATTTTTTCCTGATTTTGGGAGCCCACAAATATATAAAGTAACGGTAATTTAAACTCTGTTAACGGTATTATTGTTAAAGTTTGTGCGTAATTTTATACCTTACCTTAACCCTTTATCATATTCTATTCTCTTAAAAACAGCTACAGCTAATTAGTTAATTATTATTCCACAGCAAGGGTAGTATAGTCAGTCAATGTTTTTCTATCACATAATTAAGTGATAGAAAAATTAGATGGGTCCCGCAGCAAAAAGAAGAAGTTAAGTAAAAAATTTGTCCTGAAAGTTTTCTTATCACTCTATAAATTTTTTCAAACTCAATGATATCCCAAAAGCTTTAAAATATAATAATGTTACTCAAAACCGTTAAAAAACTAATGTTTTCGATTAAAAATTTAATGATCACTGTTAACTTTTTAACGAAATATAGCAACATTGTTATGTTTTAACACTTTCGAGTGATATTGAGTCTAAAAAAACTTTTAGGGTAATATTATTCTTAGAAGTATATTTTATGGGCGGATTTACTACTTAATTTTTTTAACAAAAAAAAAAATTAACCCATCAAGTTGTTTATTTTTATTGCACACTTGGCAGCATGTTAATGGTTGAACTTTCATATTATTTTTTTTAATTCTTATAGTATTTCAACTAAAGAAGAGTACTTAAAAGAATCATTCTACCAAAGCTAAACTCCAAACACATCATGTGATTGTTTTTGGATTGGATTATCGTCACTCTGAAAATTCTTTTTTTTACACCGACCATCACAATTACTGTGATTTTTATTATTCATTGTAGATTGATTTTATATTTATTAGTATGTTTATTTTTCTTCTACATAAACCCCCATATGCTGAATGAATAAACAAGCACTATTTACCATGTTTCTTCTCTTCTGTGTGTGTGTGTGTTTTTTTGCCTTCCTGGCTAGTTCCTCTAGTTTGATTTTTCCTTGAGTACACTTTTATATATATATATATATATATATATATATATATATATATATATATATATATATATTGTTTTATGTTTTTTTAAAGGTGAGGAGGCTGATCTTGATGGTGCATAATGAAAATGATACTACAAGAAAAGAATGAAGTGATGGAGGAAGAAAGCAGGAAGGATGAAATTAAATGAAGTGGAATGTGGGTCCCTCTTGAATACTTCTTCACCAAGCTCTCTTCTCTAATTGCTTGTTATAGTCTTCTTCTTTTTCAACTCTTGTCTTCATGGATATGATTCTTATCTTACCTGCTTCCTCAAAAGAATAAACAAAATAAACTATAAACTTTAACAAAATAAAATGATAATGTTTTTTTATGAAAATTTGGACATGTTTCTTCTAGCATTATACAAATTCTTACGTGAATTTTTAAGTTAAAATATATTCTTAATAATTATTTAAGAAACCAAAACAATAATTAATTGAATACTATTAATAAAACATTCCAAGGTATTCATTAAATTATTAATATTTTCTTGACCAAAGAAATATCCGTAGGGTGTCCAAATCTTCCATATTTTTTGTTCTTGATCTTGAAAGAATGGAATAACTTAAAAACCAATAAACCCACAAGAAATTGCTCAAGGCTCTTTTATCTCAAATAGTAAATCAAATAAAAAAAGATTAAAAACAACTTGCTTTCGAAGGACTTGGGAGCAAAAAATAAAGAGTAGCTTTAGATGGTCGGGACCCATTTGTACGGACTAGTGCATCCCCATTCGCGGATTCTCCGAAGTTATCCTCGGAATCTTTTGGCCCCATTTGTACGGACTCGCGTTAAAGATACTCATATTTGCATATGAGTTATTTTAATGCATTTGTTATATATTTTTTAAAAAAAAAACCATATCACTTGAATTTTAAAATTTTAAATAAGTAATTTTTAATTAAAATAAATTATCAATTTCCATTTTTTTTAGTTAATATCTATAATCTTATAACCAATAAGACTAATTTAAGATTTTGAAATTTAAGTAATATTGTTTTTATCATTTTTCTTATTTCTAAAATTTACTTTTTCTATCAAGTAAACTCTATATCTGGCCAAAGAAAAAAAGACGGAATCATAAAAATTTACAATATATCAAATTGAAACTTGAAAGTAAATAAAAATTTGTCTAATTAGCGAGGACGTGGGTCATACTCTCGATTGAAAGTTTTATAAACAAACACTAAATCTTGGAAGCTATCATTAATGAGTAATTTTTATGAGTTTGATGTGATTAGACAAAAAGATTGAATAACATTGTTAACCCTTATAACTTTGAACCAAAGTCATCTAAATTTTCTTTACAATTGAAATATTAATTCAACATTCATGTCTCCTATGATGATGTTGCCTGCTTTAAAAAAACAAGGGCAATTGATGTGGGGTCTGAAGAAAAGAAAGTAATTAAAAAAAAAAAGTCTCAGAATAAGTAAGCAACAAGTTTTGATAAATTCTGGTATAGTAAATAATAACATATTTATAACGATACCAATACTGATTTTCAAAAAAAAAAAAAAAAACAGAGAGAGAGAGTAAGACTCTGACCAATAAAAAAAATTTCAAAAAAAAAACATAAAGCAAAAGTAAAAATTTTGCAATCAAACGTGATGGGGAATAGTATGGTAACGTTACCAAACGTTTCTCTTCAAAATCGGCCAAAACTGAGTTGGCCAGATTCCCATCGTATCAGATAAAAAATCCAGATAATTTCTTACTCACTAGTTTTATTGAATTTTTCGAAACAGAACCAACAAAAAAGGAGTAGAACTACTCATTTCTTATTATTTTATTCACTTTTTTTATTTTTTATTTTTTTGGGACTGACCTCTCGTTACCTTTTCTTTCCTTTATTAATTGGCAGCTTCCTTGGACGCGCCGAGGCATGAGAAAGAAAGTGTCGAAAGCTCTCTATGATGAATTATAGTGAGCAGCAGTTAGAGTGAGACTGTTGACTCCCTTTGACGACTCAAGAACAATTATTCGTCTCTCTCTCTCTCTCTCTCTATCTCCGTGCTTAGATCGCTGGTCTCTTGATTGCTCTCTGGTGAGACTCACTCTCTGGATTTCGATAATCTTTTTTGCATTTTGATGGATGATGAGCGATCACTAACTCAAACCTCTGATTCGATTCATGCAAATTTGTGGTGCATGCTTGATTACTACTCTGGCAAGAGTATTAAATTTTTGCCAAGAATATCACGGTGTTTGGCTATTGTCTTGTTCTTGGATCATCATATTAAAGTGTTTTCTTTTCTTTTCTGCTTCGGTGCTTTTCTGGGTTGCTCTAAAATTTACTCCTGGTGATTTAACTTAACGCAAAAAGGAAACTTGTCTCTTGAAAAAGAAAAACTTCCCGTGAATACAATTTTTTCCCCTATTTAGTCGACCCATTTGATCTGGCTGGAATGGATTGAATGTCCTCTTCAGAAGCTTGTGAACATAAATTTTTTTCTTATTTGTTCCAAGATTGGGTTGCATCATTTACCTTCTGAGATTTAACCTTTGAACATAAGATATTCACTTCATTTTTAACCCTCAACAGAGGACTTAAGATTCATCGGTATGTGTTTCATTGGTTATCTTTTAAAACCCATCATAGGTAAATTGTTCTGTATTTCCTGGTTTATTGATCTTCTTCCTTTTAGCAGACTCACTCTTTGAATCCTCAATTATCATTAACTTGAGAACCTCATCGTTCACACGTTTGCTCCATCAAATTCAAAATTACATGAATTGCGGTATTTGGTAACTTTTTTTGGATACTGTATCCAAGACTGTTCATAAAGCTAGACGGTAAAGCATCATGCGATCCATGTACCTGACCTTATCTAGCAGGATAAGGCTTTGTTATTGTTGTTGTTGTTTTTTCCACAACTGTAAGTTGGCACTGAAAACTACGCCGTGAGTGCTATTTTAGAAAATCAGTCTTCATCTAAGTTTGGTTCTTTGCTTGGACTGTAAGATACTGTATCATTAACTTTAGTAATTTGCTTTATGGGGCAAGTTATGCTAGAATTGGTGATTCACAGCAATCCAAATTCTAATGATTCATAGAGCTATCTTATGTTGGCTGCCTGACGTGGCCTTCCGCTGAAATATGTCATCATGAGATGTACTAGACAAATTTATTTGCATTTCATCTTTAACATACTCCTTTTATGAATCACAGCAATATTTTTCTTTCTGCCCTTTTTCCTTTTTGGTTATTTATTTCATTTTTCCCTCTACAGGAACTTTTGAAGAATTGGCATTTAGGATGGGTAGAACAATTGAGCTGTATGGATTCCCTCGTGACGTTTCTGTGTCCACAGTTAAGCCATTTGTAGAGAAGTATACTGGTGAAGGTACTGTCTATGCCATTAGGATAAGGAAAGGAAGGGGTAGAGTTAAAAGAGCATTTGCTATCATTCAATTTGAAGATGCAAAGAATGCTTCTGACCTTATTTCCCGGCCGGAGAAAAGCATATGGTATGGGCAATCCTACCTTAAGGCTCGAGCATTGGAAAATGATATTGTGTCAAAGCCAAGAACATTTTTGCATAGCTTGGAGGATGTGAAACTGCATTTTGGTTGCCAGATGTCAAAGGAAAGATTCCATGTTTTATGGAGATCAGTTTCTAAGGAAGCAACGTTTGGGATTGGAATGAGAAAGATACAGTTCCTTCTGTCCTATAGACAGGCGGATTATAAGCTTGAGCTTTCGTATGAGAACATTTGGCAGATTGAGCTGCACCGTCCACGTTGTGAAACTGCAGTGTATCTTCTTATTCAGGTTGTTACATATAACTTCTTTTGTGGTGATTTGAATTTTGAAAGCATATACTTTATTTTCTTATACTCTTATGGTGGATGTAATAAAATAATTGCTATTGAACTGATGGTTACAAAGAGCACCAACCAAATTATGGTAGAAACAGGCCACTTGGCTTGCTGCGGTTAAATGGTAAGGGCGGGAGGAAGTTTGGTAGAAGTCAAGGGTTTATTTTCTTGAAAAAAAATAATGGTGAAATGAAGTTAACCCATTCAAGGTAATGACGGGAAAATATAATATAAAACTTCTAGATTTCTGGCATATAACAAAATGAAGAAAGGAAAAAGAATATTTATTTAAATAATTCTGCTTGAGAAAAATAATGGATAGTAGTGAATAAATGCTATTCCATTAGATCTACTTTACTATTTTGAAGCTTAACTTGTAGAAGACTTGCTTCTTTTTTCATAACTGAAACAACTTGTGGGATGTATGCATACAATTACATGAGCTCAATCCTTAAAGCTCATATTAAGTGCACAATAATGCGTGTGAGAATTTGTCCTAGCTTATATTTTCTGCTTTGTTATTGAAACCTAACTTTTTTCATTCATGAAGGTGGGTTCTTGTTAATTCATGTGATTGCATGTGTTTTGTGATTGCATGTTGTTATAATTTGTCATCGTTATAACTTGTATCTTTATCGATTTCCGTTCTACTGTCAGCTGGTTGGTGCTCCTCGAGTATTTGAGAAAGATGCACGTACTTCAGGAAGTATATTTGAAGATCCTTCTCTCAACTTTTGCAAAGATAGTTCTGATGATCAGTGGATCCGGACGGTTGATTTCACTCCTTTTAGCTGTATTGGGCAGTCTTCTCATATATACTTGCAGCTTCCTTCTCGTCGACGTCTTCCAGATTTCAGGGAAAACTTTCCTTATTATAAGGAAAGTGAGAGGACGTTCTCTTTGGAGGAAGGAAGTCCCTTTTCTGGCAATGTGAATCTAGTCCCTATTGTTGCTCCTCCTCAAGGAATTTACATCCCATATGACATCCTGTTCAAAGTTAACTCCTTGCTTCAGCATGGGTGTCTTGCAGGTCCAGCAATAGATAGAGGCTTCTATCGTTTGATTGATCCACATAGAATGGGTCGTGATTTTGTTGAACATGCATTGGAGAAAATGTTTTTTTCAAAGGAATTCTGCCCTGACCCCTCAACGTGGATGATTGATCAGTTCAAAAAGCATGGTGCATCAAGGTATCCTTCCCAGTCACCTTCCATATCCCTAGACAATGGCTTGGTTTATGTTCGCAGGGTTCAGATTACCCCTTGTAAAGTGTATTTCTGTGGCCCAGAGGTTAATGTCTCAAATCGTGTCCTTCGCCATTTCCATGAGTTCCTTGATAACTTCCTACGTGTTTCATTTGTTGACGAGGAGTTGGATAAACTGTTTTCAACAGATTTATCTCCACGCAACTCTTCTGGTGAACAAAGAAAAACTGAGATCTATAAAAGAATTCTTTCCATTCTTAGAAATGGCATAGTAATTGGTGATAAAAAGTTTGAATTTCTAGCATTCTCATCAAGTCAATTGCGGGAGAATTCTTTATGGATGTTTGCTCCTGCTCCTGCGCATGGACTTAATGCCGCTGCCATTAGAGATTGGATGGGGAATTTTCGCAGCATTAGAAATGTAGCTAAATATGCTGCCAGGCTGGGTCAATCTTTTGGTTCTTCTACTGAAACTTTAAGTGTTAGCCAGAATGAAACTGAGATGATTCCTGATGTGGAGGTTAAAAATGGTGAAATTAACTATGTTTTCTCCGATGGGATTGGGAAGATTTCCGCTGAATTTGCGAAGAAAGTGTCTAAAAAATGTGGGTATAAATCACCCACTCCGTCTGCCTTTCAGATTCGATATGGTGGGTACAAAGGGGTTGTGGCTGTTGACCCAGTATCATCAGTAAAATTATCTCTGAGGAAGAGCATGCTCAAGTATGATTCAGATAATACAAAACTAGATGTCTTGGCATGTAGTAAATTTCAGCCTTGTTATCTGAATCGGCAGATAATCACACTCTTATCTACTCTTGGTGTCAAGGATCATGTTTTTGAGAAGAAACAGAAGGAAGCTGTAGACCAACTCAACTCATTACTAACAGATTCATTAAAGGCTCAGGAGGCTCTGGACTTGATGTCTCCTGGGGAGATATCTAATATTCTGAAGGAGATGCTTATCTGCGGTTATAGGCCTGATGAAGAACCTTTTCTTTCAATGATGCTGCAAACATTCAGGGCATCAAAACTATTGGAATTGCGACGCAAAACTAGAATTGTTGTCTCACAAGGAAGAGCAATGATGGGATGTCTGGATGAAACAAGAACCTTGGAATATGGTCAAGTATTTGTGCAGTATTCTGATAACAGGTCCCTGCCATTGTCTAATGATTCTGCTGCCTATGGCTTTCAGGGACCTTATATAGTTACAGGTAAGGTGGTTGTTGCCAAAAATCCATGCTTGCATCCCGGTGATGTACGTGTTTTGAAGGCTGTTGATGTGCCAGCTCTTCGTCACATGGTCGATTGTGTTGTTTTCCCGCAAAAAGGATCCAGGTAAAGCTTATTTCCTTTCATTTATATTACTTTACCCGGTTGATGCTATTTTATAAGACCATATGTGGTCTCAAATCACAGTGTACGTTGGAGATATACACGTGTGCATGCATGCACTTATACATGTTATTAGAATAGTTCTATCCTTAACTATTTGCTGTCTTGTATGCACAGGAATATACTTGACCTGTTTTGCACCTTTCTATTCATGTTGAAATAAATCTGAAGTATGATTAGATCAGATCATAAACCTTTTCATTTAATGAGGCTTTGAATATTTTCACATATGGAAGAGCTAGACGTGTTATTTGGAAATTTATTTGTCAACTAATTCTCTGGTAAATTGATGTGTTTTATTTTGCATAATTCTCGTCTGATACCATAATTGATTTTTAATACAAGGCCTCATCCAAATGAGTGTTCGGGAAGTGATCTAGATGGCGACATCTACTTTGTTTGTTGGGACCCCGAATTAATTCCGCCTCGCCAAATCCCACCGATGGATTATACTCCAGCCCAAAGCATACAATTGGATCATGATGTCACGATGGAGGTATTGTTATCTTAAATTCAACTATCTTCTTTCTGTCATTATATCTTGACAATTTTCTAGTTTGGAGATCCTAATTTACCAGTTGAGGCAGTAAGATTTAAATATTTCGTATCTCTTATGATCGCTCTGTTTTATTTGTCTCTTTACATTTATGATTTTTCTTTAAAGTAATTAGCAATTACTCATCCAACCTTAATTTCAGTACTTCCGTTGTTGCAAGTCTTGTGCTTTTTGATCCATTTATGAGATTAATTAATAAGTAACTTTTTGAGGTGCTTGCCTTTTATGTTGCAGGAGGTTGAGGAATACTTTGTCAACTATATAGTCAATGACAGTCTAGGAATAATTGCAAATGCCCACACTGTCTTCGCAGATAGAGAGCCCGATATGGCAATGGCTGCACCATGCATTGAGCTTGCAAAGCTATTTTCGATTGCCGTTGACTTTCCAAAAACCGGTGTCCCAGCTGTTATACCTCGTGAACAATATGTCAAAGAATATCCAGACTTCATGGAGAAACCTGATAAACCCACCTATGAATCAATGAATGTGATCGGAAAGCTTTTTAGGGAAGTGAAGGAAATTGCACCGGAAGACCACTCTTCTCCAGCCTTTACTCTGGAAATGGCTAGAAGGTCATATGACCCTGATATGGAAGTCGATGGCTTTATGGATTATGTTGATGATGCTTTCTATTACAAAAGCAATTATGACTTCAAGTTGGGAAATTTGATGGATTATTATGGCATCAAAACTGAAGCTGAAATCCTGAGTGGGAATATTATGAGAATATCCAAATCTTTTACCAGAAGAAGGGATGCAGAAGCAATCACAATGGCTGTGAGATCCCTAAGAAAAGAAGCTAGGAACTGGTTCAACAGCCGTGGGAGTGCAGAAGATTCTTGGGAGGAGGACGTGAATGCAAAAGCATCTGCTTGGTACCATGTTACCTATCATCCAAGTTATTGGGGTTGCTGTAATGAAGGTTTGAACCGGGCTCACTTTCTAAGCTTCGCATGGTGTGTTTATGATAAGCTTGTCACAATCAAGAAGGAGAAATCCTTGGCACATGGGTTTCAAAGTGGGCTGCTTTTGGATTGACTACTTGAACTTTGGTGAATTGCATCTCATGGAATCTGGAGTATTAGGTGGAGAATCTGGAGTATCTAGAGTGTTCATATCTAAGAGTGTTGATGTCTAGAGTATCACGTTCATATTAGTTGAACGTGACCCTAAATGGACTTGAGTGTTTTATGTATATACCATGAACTCTGTCCTGATGTCTAGTGGATGAAGACAAGTTGTTCATGCTACTTAATATTTATATGGCGTGTTGTGGTTTTCTTTCGACAGTATTGAATCCTCATTCCTTAAAGCGTGGAAGTTTGTCTGCTGGTTTCACACACGCACGCACAATGTAACTTACACTTTGACTAAACAGTTTAGAAGTAAAAATCTGTTTCTGGTTGCTCGTGAGTCATATTCTTGTTTAGAGAGGGAGGGAGGTAGTGTAAGTATTTCTGTTCAGCACGTGAAGCTAGCATTGCGTGAATTTGGGAATATCAACGTGAGTTCCAAACGAGAAATTTGGATTATTCCTGATGTGGTGGCAAAACGTAGTGGAACCGACTATGTTTTCTCTGATGAGATTGGGAAGATTTTTGCAAAATTTGCCATGAAAGTGGCACTACTTGTACTTGTAGTACAGTGGTATTGAGATTCATTTTCCACCATTTAGGTCCTAAGTTCGATCCCCCTCCTCTCGCCTTATATAAAAAAAAATAAAAAAAAATCATCCACTCCATCTACCTTTCAGATTCGATACGGTGGGTATGAAGGGGTTGCAGCGGTTGACCCAATGATGATGCAAACATTCAGGGCATCAAAACTATTGGAATTGCGACGCAAAACTAGAATTTTTCTTCCAAAAAGAAAAGCAATGATTGGAGAGTTGGGTTTCTCTCATCATTCTTTTCTCATCATCCTTTATAATTTCTAAATCATATCTGTCCAATCAATATAATACTATTTTAATTTTTTTCTCTCCTTCTCAATCAAGGGCCCAGATGGGCTAATGAAGGAAGAGGAGAAAAAGTCCAATGAGAGTATCTCCTGTCATGATTGGATCTCTATATGAAACAATAACCTTGGAACATGAACTAGTATTTGTGCAATATTCTGATAACATGTCAATGCCACTGTCTAATGATTCTGTTACGTCTGGCTCCGAGAGATCTTATAAAGTTACAAGTAACCGGTGGCAGAGGCAGGAATTTTAATGACCGGTGGGATAAAAAAAATACTATATCATAAATAAAAATACTTGAAATATAATATAAACCTAATATATAGAAAATTGAAAATTGAGTGTGTGGGTAATTAAGTGTGTGGGTAACTCTAAAACCATTGTTTCATAAGCTCTTTTCCGCAAGCATAGACAAAACTTTCCTCGTAAATGAAAAAAATTATTCTCCAAAAATTAATCAAAATACACATGTATATGCACGGGTATTATTTTATAATGGGACCTAATCACTTTTATGTGGATGTGACAAAAAAAAATGTTTCTGCAGCAAAAGTAAAAATATTAAACCCTTATTTTGGTTGGAAGAATCAACTAAGATGGAAAATAATGCATGAAAATGAATTGCAAAATTATTACCACTGACATGTTTGATATGTACGAGAAGGAAAAATGGTTTGATGGAAAAAATTTATATTTGGTTGGTCGAAAACACTGATAAGATAGATAGGAAGGGGAAAATGTGCAAATGACCCTCTTGCCTTTAATAAGGATTTATTAATCAAATTTAAACTTGAAAATAAATAATAATAATTTATAATTTATTAAATAAATATTCAATAGGAATATAAAAAACACCATACACACGCACATATTAAATGATTAAAAATAATTAAATAAAATAAAAAAACAAAGGGGCCATAGTGTATGCTATTTTTCATTTGGGCCATTTGGATAGTTATTTATTTCTATTTTCACTAAAACGTAGACTTTTTTTGGGCCTTTTTTATTTAAAAAAAAATGTGGCCATAATTACTAAGAGCATATATGTATTGCATTTTGCAACTTGGGCTAAACTAGAATATTTTAAAAAAGTTAAGAAAATGTGGATAAGTGCAACGGTGCGTATCGATGTCATACATCACTGGGCAATTCTTCGCATTGTCTCCTACCTCGATCGTGCTAGGGTTTACAAATTTACAAGTTATCATCATCTCTTTAGTGATTTTTTTTTTTGGGGGGGGGGGTCACCTGAGTCCCCCTAATTCCACCTCAGCAAGTAACATACTTGTTGTAAAAAACACATGCTTTTATCCCTGTGATGTACATGTTCTAAAGGCTGTTAATGTGCTTGCTCTTCATCACATGGTCGATTGAATTGTTCTCCCTAAAAAGGATCTAGGTACACCTCTGATATAGGACCATATGTTGATGATGACATCAAAACCCTACATTTGTTTACTTTCTTTTATATAATAAATGACTTCCAGCTAGGGGATTTGATGAAATAATGTGGCATCAACGTGGAGGATAAAATCTTCAGTGAAAATATTACGACAATGTCCAAATTATTCACCAAGAGTTGGTATGAGAGCTAGAGCCAGGTCAACGAGTGGTATTAGAACCCTATCCCTTTTCTTTATTTTATTTGATGAGTGAAATTATTTTAAGGTTCTTAATTCACTTAGCTCTAAAATAAAAGATACACATGAGTTCATATTCAATTTCTTTAAGAAATTATAAAACTACAAAAAATACATTATTCACACTAGTGTACGTAGGATGAATTTGTTACCCCTAATTATATTACCTTTATTTATGGTCTAACTAATGATGATAAAAGATCTTTGTGCTAGCAAGAAGTTTGAAGGATTATTAAAAATATATGTGCCTCCTGACTTTGTTTTAGGGATTTTAATGACATTCTATCCCAACATGAGAAATATGGTGGTAGGCCTAGAGCTTGGAGGAAAAATTCTTAATTTCAAGAGCTCTGTGGCTAATTGTGAACTTGAGGATTTGAGTTCTAATGCGCATAGCTTTACTTGGTACAGCAACAGAGAGAGCCTGAATACCATTCGTAAGTGTATTTACAGGGTATTTAAAAATCTGCAGCTAAGGGAGCAATTCCTTAATCTTCAAGTGTTTAATATAGACCCGATTGAGTCTGATCATCATCTGCTTTTTATATGAAGCTATCCTGAGGGTTGGGTTTTTCGTTTTGAAATAGTGTAAGTGTCCTATTGGAGCTTTTTGCAAGTTATCTGAGATAGTTGGCAAACATTATCAAATTGTGGTCACTTAGCTATTGAAGTTTTTATTGGTAAATTGTCTATATGCAAGAATGACCTAATTAAATGGAGTAAGAAGGAGTTCCTAAATAATGCCAAGTTTATTGAACATCTCATAGCTCATCTGGCTAACCTTACTCAGGGTGAACTAAACCCTATGAATTCTCAGGCTATTTCATCTGCTAAATGGGAATTGGAGAGATGGTTAAATTTAGAGGAGAAGTATCGGCGGCAATGTTCTTGTATTAATTGGTTGAGGCTAGAGATAAAAACTCCAGATTCTTTCATCTTGCTAATATCAAAAGGAGGCAAAGTAATAGGATATCATGCATTAAAAATGATTCTGGGAATTGGTTAATGGAGAAAGAAGTCATTTCAAATAACATTGCTAACTTTTTTCAAAGCCTCTTCGCCACTTCTGAAACATAATCAATGGATGCAATCTTGGGATTTACTAACCACAAGATATGAACCAAAGTCTTTTGTTTCTTGTTTAAAGGGAGAATATTAAAAATGTAGCTTTTAGGCTCAAGAGCATAAAGGTGCCAAGTCCAAATGATTTCTCTGGTAAATTTTATCATTTTGCTTGGCCTAAAATTGAGGTTTCTATCTGTGATATGGTCCAAGATTTCTTTGAAGGACACTCTGTTTTAGTACATAAACCTAAACATGTGTCTCAATTTCGTCTCATAAAGCTATGTAACTTCTCATATAAGAGTATCTCCAAAATTATGGCCAATAGGATGTGACCTTTGCTTAATGCTTGTATCTATCAAAATCAAGGTGACTACAATATATCCACGACAACATAATTATTGCTCATTAAGTATATAATTATCTCTGTTGAAGAAATTTGGATGTAGGTATGAATTTTTTATTAAAATGCATATGGGTAAGACATATGACCAGGTTGAGTGGGATTTTCTAGAACAGGTTTTGTTACGATTTAGATTTTGTAATATGTGGGTGCCACTTGTAAATAAATATGTGCGCTCTATTAGTTTGAATATTAGCTTGTTTGGTGAGAATGTGAACTCCATTACTCCTAGTAGGGGCATACGATAGGGGATCCCCCCTCTCGCCATACTTGTTAATTTTAGTTGTAGACATACTTTTTCTTATGATTGGTTAAAGCTAGAAAGATAAGCATATGAAGGGAGTTAAATTGAGCCATGATGCCCTGAACTTATTCATAATTTCTTTACAGATGATGCTCTTTTGTATATACATGCTAGTCAACGCAATTGTAATAATTTGGCGAATATTCTGAGCTTGTATTATGTAATTTTTGGTAAGGTCATCAATCTTGATAACTCTAGTATTTTTTTCCTCTTCTAATATGCCAAAAGCAATGAGAATTATGGTAAGCAATATTCTGGGTATTTCAACTACAAATGATCCAAGAAAGTACCTTGGTATCCCAAGCATTTGGGGCAAGACCAACACCAGCTTTTGACATATATCAAGGAATGAGTAGCAGGTAAAATCTAGGGTTGGGGTCATTCTCTCCTATCCTTTGTTGGACTAGAAGTAATGATTAAAGTCGTCATCCAAGCTATCCTAATATACCCAATGAATTGTTTCAAAATTTCTTTAAAGACTTGCAAGGAGTTAAATAGTCTTATTGCTAACTTTTGGTGGGATGGTAATGTTTTTGGAAGAAAAACTCACTAGAAAGCGTGAGAAACTATGACTACAAGGAAGAGTTTAGGGGTATGGGTTTTTGAGACCTTACTATCATGAATGATGCACTTCTGGCAACAACGACGTGGAGGTTATTGGTAAGTCTAAATGAATTATAGGCTAAAGTGTTGAAAAGTGTATATTTTCTTGGGGGCAAATTTATTGATGCAGAAAAAGGCTACAATGCATCCAGGTTTTGGTCAAGCATTCTAGACAAAAGAAACTCTCTCAAAAAGGATCTATAGTGGTTTGTTGACAATGGTGCTACAATTAGAATATGGGGTGATAAATGGGTACCAAAGGTTTATTTCCTAGAGAAACTAAGTAATAATAATTACCTTTTTGTGTCAAGGGGAAGAGTCTGTGACATTGTAGTTAATGGTGAATGGAATCTTACTCCTATTAACCAATATCTAACTGTTGATGAAATCAAATGGGCTATATATGAAGTCCTTATCCCCACGAACAGGTTGGATGACAAGTTGGTATGGATCAGTGTCAAGAATGGAGAGTATACAGTGAAATTGGGATACCATCTAGAGAAAGCTGAGAATTTTGCCAATGTGAATAATGCGGAATCCTCGACCATCATACCCACATGTTAGAATTCGATCTGGAAGATAAAAATAATTCCACAAGTACAACAATTTATCTGGCGCCTCATGAGTAATGCAATTGCTACTAATTCAGCCTTGTCTCGTCAAAGAAGGAACCCAAATAGCTAGTGTCCAATATGTGTTGGAGCGGAGGAGACTATTGAAAACTTATTTTTCTATTACCCTTGAACTTGATGTATTTGGCTCGACTGTTCCCTGAGTGCTAGATTTAATGCTTCCAGAATATCAAATTTTAATGCTTGGTGGATTTTGATGTCAAGTACGCCCTCTTCGAGTAAGCAAGATTTGTCTTTGATTTGCTGGATTTTGTGGTTTATATGGAAAACTAGAAATGAAATGGTTTTTTATCATAGACAATTGAATCTTGGTGATGTTATTGAATTGGCTAGGAAAAGTAACTTTGAATTTTGGGCAAATTATGACATTGTACATAAGGGTTCTATTTTGTTGAGGGGTTGTGATAATGATAGGATTAGAGAGAATTTAGGATAAGAAAGGGAAAAGATAGATAATCTAGAGCAGAATCTGAACTCTAGCCAAACACAACAATTCTAAATATCATATCTTTCATAATCCTTTTTGGAGAATAATCCTACATTAAATGGTTCTCACATGTATTAAATAGCTTTAAAATTAATTGTGATGGTTCTTTTTCGCCTAATGAGATAGATGTTGCTTTTTTTTTTTTTTTTTATCAATGTAGAAGCTACTATTGGGGTAATATGCCATGATTATTTTGATTTCTTTAGATAGGGTTATGTTGGACAAAGTTAAATCAATTTTTGCTTTCATGACCGAAGCCTTGGCTATGATTAAGGCTTTGCTACTAGCTATGGGTCTAGGATATGATAAAGTGGCTAATGAAACTAATTGCCTCCTTTTACTTACTTGTGTTGAAGCAAAGTCACTGGATTTGATTGATTGGAGGAGTAGAAGTATTGTCTAGACCATTTGTTTTCTTTTTTCTAAGGTTGGGTTCTCTATATCTTTTACCCTAAGATAGGGCAACGGGGCTACGGATGTTCTTACAGCTGATGCTAATAAAAGGGTATTCCCTATTGGGTAGGTTTCACAACTAAGACTTGTTTTGTTGTCATTTCTAACTTTGGAGACTTAAGAGGCTAGTATAGATGCTGATGATTCTTCTTCCCCCATTCCTTCAATGGGTGGTGGCTACTTTGTTTATTTTATTTTTTACATGTAAACTATGTTGTTTCGCTTTGTATCTATTGCTTCTGTCATGTTAATTTCTGTTTTTTTAATTTGGACTGTTGATTTCCTCTCTGTAACTGCTACATTTCTTGAAGTTATTAATGCAAGCATCCTTTGAGAGGGGGAAAAAAAGAAGTCAACCTAAGGGTGATTTGCGCAAATCTATATGCTAGTATTTCTTTTCACATATTACAATCTTGTTCTAACATTGTCTTGGTTTGTGTAAAAGAATAAAAGAATGAATACAACGTATGAAGCCAACATGGCATTGAACTGCACAATTTGTGCAACATATGCCTACAAAATTAAAATACAATTGAGCCTTTTAACTACCTCTATCAAGTAGTTACTGATATATATTGCATATTGGGTGTGACTATATATACTTAGCCTTTTTGGGATGTATATGTGTGATTGTATCACTCGCAGGTGTTAAGTTCTTTACCTTTTACATTCTCTGTCTTTCAACTTTCATGAATCAGTGTTCAACAAAGAGAACTTAACATTTAAGCATATCTTACCCTTCTCCAACACTAATCTTGCTCCAGTGGCCAACCAATGGCCAGGGCTGTCTTGTGGGCCCCTGGAAAGTTGTGACATATCTACAAACTTTAGAAGCTTTTGTGTTTGTACGGGAACTGGAGGTCCTGTAGGGAACACACCAGAATCCACAACCACTTCTGGTTTTTTCTGATCTTTATTACCACCAGAAATTGATGTGCTTATTGCTGAGAAAATCCCAGTTTTCTGGGAAAGCTCACTGGAACATCTTGTCCAATTTGACTGTACAACAGCAGAACGAGACACCTCAGAGAATAGTAGCCTGAGATGGAGGACACTCTTTGAGTCATGTTTCTTCACATGAAGCTGAGCCCCTGTCACAATGAAGGCCACCTCTTTCCCAGAGCACCATGTAGGGTTGTATTTCACTGGCGCTGTGCACACATGCGAAAATTTTCTGCCACTGATGGCCTCGAAGAACCTCTCATCACTTATTTCTTCTGACCATATGGTTGTGTCCTGCATCTTGTTCTCAAGCATCATTGGAGTGTTTAGTAGATGTTGCAAGTGTATGGCTAATCTGTGTCACCAACAAACACCCTTGTGAGTACTCTATATACCCAGAAAAATAAACCCAGCTTAATTGTGACTACTACTTGAAATGACATTAACCTGTTGCTTTTCATGCCCTCAAGAAACAGGCGCATCCCGCTAATTGGCCTTTTCCCCACTATTACCTGCATTGTGAATATGGATATTAGGTATAGTGGAACATGTAATGAGGCCTATAACATTTTTTATTTTGGGAATATTGGAAATGGTCTTAGGGAGCACCTTAGCAGTGTTTACATACAGCTTAGGACCCATCAAATTCAAGCTGAGAGAAGGCAAGGGAGTAGCTCTATTTGAGATTGGACCAAGGGGAAGATCATTGTGAATGGGAGCCCAAACCTTATATGCTTGGAAATCAAGAAAGTACGGCAGTTCCGAGAGAGGCGGCTTATCTGCATTTTAAATATGGGGTCAATCAAGACTTGGTACTTACTGTCTCTTTCATATTCTGTACTTGCATTTCACAGTTTCCTAGAGAGAGAAGATGAACAAAATTCGACTTACATCGGAGGTAGAGGTTGATGGCATGAGATAAGAAGCCTTTGCCAGGAGCATTTTTAAGAAGTGAAGTGATAGGAATGAAGCTAAACTGAATAGCATCAGGATTATCAGGAACTGTGAGAAGCCATTCGCAATGGTTGCTCACTTGGGTATCCCCTCCCCTCTTACATAATATCACAGTAATTCCCTGCATGTATCAATCTTTGAAAACCATTAATCACATTATCAGTTGTTGACTTAAATTGACCTATTCTTTTTTTTTTTCTTACTTTTATTATTGAGAATTCAAATGTTCATTAACAGGGAAATGGTTAGTTGGGCTGAGAGGGGTAACCTACATCTTTTGAACTGACATATGAGCAACTATTAAACGCAACATTCTGTGGACCAAATACATCAAAAGCCCGTGGTACCTGCATTTTCAGCATATCAGTAATCATCATCACTCAACACAGAATCTAAATCAGAGGAGAAAATTAAAAGCTGTTGAGGGTTCTTATTTGAATAAATTGAAGCTTAAATAATAATGAGAAGGGAGGACCTTGTATTTGTGGTCTTTCGCATTTGGAAGGAAATTGCAGGTCCCAGTGAATAGCTGATCCCCAAGATCATCCAAGTGCTTCTTGAGCTCTGATGTGTCCAAATTACAAGACGCGTCTTGCCTAACTAGCACCATATCATTGCCACCAACGCTAAGTCCCACAATGATGTGAGTTCCATACTTCTCAATGAATCTGATAAGAATAGTATATTTGATTATACAACTATACAAGCAAACTTCAAAACTTAAAAAAAAATTCTCTTCCTACGTTTCAGTCACTTTAAGAATGTACCATATTAGAACTAGTCTAGTCTAGTTGGATCAACTGGAACTTTGAATTAGTAGATTATCTTAAGTATACACAGAACATGTCAAACTATATAAACAATGTCCTTGAGGATCATTCACCCAAATATAAAATTCATTCCAACTGAAGTCACCAGGTTACTGAGTCAAATTGCTGAACCATGAAAGGTTCAAACTTTAGGGTAATTTAGAATCTACAATTCGCACGTCTTTCCTTCTTTTGCAGCTAAGACTTGAAATTTTGGAGAAATTTCACTGCAATGCCAGCTGCAACTGCACTTGGTAGACTTTTGAATGTTGGATATTATTGTTAATTAATAAGCATTCCACAAAGTTTCAAACCCTTCTAGTTCCAAGTAGTTATACAGCTTTAAGCATAGAAAAATTAACTATCATCTGATGACTGTCGGCCGCCATCTGACCGTTTCTTTTTTGAATATGGAAGTAAAGTGATATGAATTTTCATCCACTTTCTGAATATCATAATTCATATAGCATTGACTTTGCATGATCCTCTAATCAAATGTCGCAGGCTTTAATTTTTTTTCTTCTCCTAATTTTTGGCAACTGTAGCAGGATTGCAACCCAAGAAATTGCCCACTTCTAATTTCTAACCCATAATGAATATAAAATAATTTTGGAATTGCTGCTCTGACATTATATATTAAATATTACACTGGTTATATAAAATTATATGTGCGTTAATTAGTACTTTTCATTGACTTATTCATTAAGTTTTTAAAATCCATTTGATTTTTCAAGTAATGCTATTTTATTAATGCAGTTTATCTAATTAATTATTATACTTTATTTAATCATCAAAGTGTGTATTAAAATCAGTAGAAACTGGATGGTCATTACCCATGAAAGGTGCATAAAAAATAAATTTCACGTTTGAATAGAGAAAAATAATAATAATCAAATTCAAATATTTAGGTCACATGACGTGTTCATATGAGAAGAACATGTCCATATTCATGAAGTCATATCTCATAGCCAAATTCAAAAAGATACAGAGAGAAAAGAAAAGCGCGCAGGTGCCAACAAGTCAGAGGTTTGTTTTCGAATTCAGATCCAGTCTGAGATTGCATGCATCCCAGCTAAGTTCTTGGTAGGATCAATTTTATCAAATCAATCATATTTAAAAAAAAAAAAAAAAAAAAAAAAATCTTAGTACATAGAAATTCAAGAAAGAAAAAACAATAGCTTTAAGCTTATCAAATCATGGGTGGAGTAAGAAGTCAACTAAATACGTTTCCCCAAAATAATTAAAATATCAAACTCTGCCTAATTAATCTGAGGCTTATTGATCTTATATTTAAGCCTAACTGTTTGTTGATTTGTTCTAAATAGTTGTTCTTATCTAATAAAAAATAACAGTTATTTTTGTATCAAAAAAAAAACAGTTATTACTATTTTAATTATACTTGCGTTTATCTAAACAAGAATTATTCAAAGTTGACAACTATTTCTCAGATCGAAGCCGACACCTTTAATAAAAGAATATAATAAATAAATTGGACCAGACAGACAAAAACACATAAAATGATTATGAATGCGACACAGTAGGGCTGCGCGTATGGCCAAGTCTGGCAAAGGCGGAAACTTTAGGGAGAATTATAATCTGATCCCAAAGACCAGAAATAATTATCAAAAGGTCTTGTGTCAAAATTTTATTACAAAAAAATCCTAAAAAAGCCCTTGGGACTTTTTTCAAGGACTTTTTTGTAATTAATTGAATCCATATTTACAATTGAAAATGTTATATTAACAACAAAAATTCTCAATTCGCATTTACAATTGGAAATGCTATATGAACAACTCAAAATACATTTTCAGTTGTTAATATAACATTTCCAGTTGTAAATGCGAATTGAGAACTTTTGTTGTTAATATAGCATTTTCAATTATAAATACCAAGTGAGAATTTTTCACTTAATTACAAAAAAGTCTCTAATAGAATTCTGGCACGGGACCTTTTGGCAATTGTTTCTGGTCCTTGGGACCAGATTGTAATTCTCCCGAAATTTTATGTAACCCAGACGGCGAAGCAAGTTAGATTACATATTTGCCCCTAGCTACTACTTTGACCTTTCTTCGCCGGTAGTTTGCCAATTTAGGCCTCGTTTGGATTAAAGAAGAGGAAGGAAGGGAAAGGAATGGAAATTAAAAGAAAGGAATGGAAAGGAAAATATTTTACCTTTCATGCGTTTGGTTATGGTGGAAAAAAAAATGGTTGGATTGGAAAATTGTTGTTTGGTTGGAAGAGAATAAGTAGGAAAATAAGGAAATATTACTTTTTTACCCTTAAGTTATTTTAAGACAAACACAGCGGACTCGAGTCATGCATTTTTGCCTCTAGGCAACAACATACCTCAAGGCATGACTCTAGGCATATATCTCTTTGCCTCAAGGCACTCACTTCTAGGCAAGAGTCATTCTATTTCCAAATTTTCCAAATTTCGTCGAATTTACCTCTAGGCACAACTACTTGCCTCTAGGCACATCCATGACTCTAGGCATCTGAATATGACTCTAGGTACTTCCAAATCTCAAGTCGACATATTTACCTCTAGGCATCCAAAATCACCTCCAGGCAACATAATGACTCTAGGCAATAAGTATTGCCTCTAAGCAATTTTCAATGCTCTGTTCCACGTTCAGAACTGGCGACCTCCAGTAATTCGATGATATCTCCCAAACCAGGAATCGTATTGAGATGAAATCAATTTTAAATGAAACTAGACACATAATGCGTATTCCTCACCAAAATTCATGTCCAAAAAAAAATCATATGAGAGAGCTATGAATTTCAAAATTTGCTCCATCTGTTAATGTCATACAGCTGGACGACCTTCACTAATTTGAGTGTATCTCTCAAAATACACATCGGAATGAGATGAAATCAGTGGCATATGAAACTAGACTCAAATACCTTTCCAAAAACATCAAGATCATAGAAAACAAAGATCGAATGAGAGAGATATGATTTTTGGAAGTTGACAGTCAATTCAGGATTATGGAATCAATTCATTTGCCTCAAGGTAGCAAGATGCCGGGAGTTAATGTTATTGGTGGTCATATCAATTAAGGACAATAGCAAGTAAATGTTATTGCCTCCAAGTAGGTCACTAATTGCCTCAAGGCAAACCTGATGAGAGTCTACTTGTGAAGTACCTCGAGGGAACTACTTCACACCTCGAGTCAGTTCATCAATTCGTATCACAAAGAACCTCGAGTCACTGGATATTTGCCTCAAGGTATCCCTTAATCATTCATTGCCTCGAGTCAACACAAATACCTCCAATCATGGAAAGACAGAGGAAGTGAAAACTGAGAATTGCATTATATGATACAAACTTTTTTGCTTTTTGCTCTTACTAATGACATCTATACATCATCAAAACTAATTATAATCAACATCTTCTTTTTGTTCATTTTTCCTCATCATCCATATTTATTTTTCATCCACTCGCTGATCCCCTATTATAATTAGTTAAAACAGAGGTTAACAGAGCACACCACATATATCAAACACTAGAATGATTTACAACGAGGTCTTACATAATTTATATATATATATAGTAGTGGTGGTTACATATATTTTTGTTTGTCAATTGCAATCAAAATCGACTAAGCATGCACCCAACACTTCAGCTAAACCTTCGTCTATTTCTCTGTCCATTGACTCACTCTAGACTATGTAGTGAGGGTGAAGGTAAACGGTGAAAGTAAAGGACCAGAACAAAAGAACTAAGACGGAGAAGAACAAAGGCGGAGAAAAGTAAACCTGTCCTTGTGTTGTGTTGAACTTCCACTCGCCTCCTTCTCCGTTTCTACAGCCCTTTGTGCTCCCTATTTTTGTTTTTCAAGCATCACACCATTTTATAGACAAGGGCTAAATCGACTTTCATACGCGCTGGAAAATCAGTTCCCACCATTTTTGGTGGGAACCCATTTTCATTTAAACGTTGGAAAATGGCGCCACCAAGAAAATCTTTTCCTACGGAAAATTTGAACTAAACAGGGGCCGCCGCCTGAAAATTTAAATTTTCTTTTTCCATCGCGCGATTTTCACTGATCCAAACGGGGCCTTAGTTTCCCTTTCAAATGGGAACTCAAATTCTAAGCTACCACTTTATTAGTTACTCGTAGTATAAAATATGCCCGAGAACTAATCATATAATGATCTTATTTTATATCATCAATATTCATTGTTTTGTCGTGGAGATTATACAGTCGTTGAAGGAATCTCAGTACTGCATTAATATAATGAGCCTTTTGCTTTCAGATATTCAATAATATCCACCTCATTTGAATAAGTAATTAAACCCAAAAAGAAAAGGTAATCATATCATCACGAGGAAATCTTCAAAACCACAAAAATTATATCCTAGTGTTTATAGATTTTATGTTTGTTTGGAATCACAATTAGAGTTTTTAAAAGTAATTTTTAATCGATTTATAAAATTAAATGTGTGATAGGAGTTTTTTCTTAAATTACATAAATAATCACTTTTAGTATCCAATCAACAACCGAAAGAATCACCAACAAAGGTTAGCACAAGTGGTAAGCGGCTTGTGTTACTTAAGTAAGGTCTCGAATTTAAGCCTTATGAATGCAAAAAAACCCCGTTGGAAAACTCTTCCACCATATCCAGACCCACGGGTCAGGTCCAGATTAGTCAAAACTTTAGTTACCGGACGGGCAACCAAAAAAAACTAAACAATCACGAATTTGTTTCACCTATAATCCTTTCCCTCATGAAAAGCAAAATTAATGTTCTGTATAAGAAAACCAATGATTAATTTCAGTGCAAAATCCATTTCACTCTGACCTTTGGATTCTTCTTTATATCATTCGATCATCATTGAGGGGGAAAAAAACAGTACCTGGCAAGCGCTGGAGGGTCCCAGGAAGAAGGAACGGCCTGAAGGACCTCCTCGGACAGAACAAGAGGAAACCGATCAATGTGGACGTTGAACAGACTGATAAAATAGCCATCAAGGCCCAAGTACTTGGTATTCGCCGCGTCGATTGCCCATGAACTTCCGTCAAAGCCAAACAACGCATTGAAAAAACCAGACGGAATTTTCCCCGGAATCGAAGTTCTCTGGTTGAATAACTCCGACATCTATATCAGCAACATGAAAATCCAGATCGATCACCAATTTGTAACCTAATGAAGTTTCATTTAGTTGTACAAGAAGTGTTCGATAAAACGTCTTACTTGTGTGAAGGTGAGGCAATCGGACTGGTATCGAGTGCGATCGCCTTTATCACATTTGATATCGACGGAGACATCAGAGACGGGTCCGAAACCAGGAATCGCGAGCTCTTTTCTATCAGTTTCGTTAAGAAGAACCAATCGGTCGTCACCTTTGCAAAATTTGAGACGGAAATCTGAGGTGAGATCGAAGCCTTTGCCTAAGCTGTTGAGAGCTTTCTCTACTATGCGTTCGCCCATTTCTGTTTTCAGTGTTTCGGACCCAATGGAAGCGCCAATCATTTTATATATATTATGATATATCTAGAATATACCGCCTTTTTTATTTATTTATTTTTTGGAAGTCTTCACCAGTTCACCGTCGCTTCTCCAGAAAATTTATACGAGAGCCCTTTAAACAGAAAAAGACCTTAAAAACACTCAGAGATTCTAAAAATATTAGAAAAGTTCTTGGGGCTATAAATTTATTAAAACGTTAATAGCTAAAATTTAACTGAATTTATAACCAAAAAAAAAAAGCTCTGAGACTTTTTCTAAGATTTTTAGAATTTTTAAACTTTTTTTTTTTTTTTATTACAAGGGTCTCCATATAAATTTTCCGGTTGTTACTTATTACCTGCGTGTATCAATCATAACTGTTACTCTTACCTTTACTTTACCTGAACTACAGTTACTCTTACTTTTATGTCTTCAGTTTTTCATTTATTTTCTCGTTAACGTTTGTTATGCGTAAATTTTCAACATAAGACCAATTATTTGTCAATACAAAAGCAAAACACTTGGTATTGGGTGTGTACCATTTGGATCTTGTAGATAAGTCACTTAAAATATACTCCCATGTTATTTCATCTACCAACGTAACAATTAATATGAGGTAAAAACAAATTGCTCTATTCCTTACAAATGAAACCGGTGATATAAATGAAAACACACAAATATGAACATAAGGTATCAAGCTTTTTTCAGTATACCTCAGCCAGTGAAAATAACTTGATACCATTAAATAAAGTTTAGGGCTGACGTGAAAATTTTGCCTCTGAAATTTTTACTAACGGTCAACTTTGTCCAAAAGTATTTTGAGGATAATTTTTTCCTAAAAGTGTAAAAAAAGGATCAATTTTATCCTGACAATTATCTCTGTTAATTTTTGTTATGATAAAAATTTATCTCGAAAGTTATAAATCTAACTTGTAAAATAATGAAGCGGATGACATATGGACTACGAGGTAAATTTGAATTTTAACAAGAATAATAGGATGGAACGTGAACCATCAACTCGACTCGAGACAATCAATTAACCATTAAAATTAACTAAGATAACAGTAAGAGAAAAATTGCTTCTTTTTTTTACACTTATGGGGCAAAGTTACCCTTTGAGGAAGACTTTTAGGATGAAATTGCCCCTTAACTCTAAATTTTAATTTGAGTTCAAGCTTCACAAATAAGGAAAATTTGTTTGAAAATCGGGTCCAACTAAAGCTCCATAATTTTAAAAGTCAAATTATATTAGTCAATGATATAGAAAAATATTAAATACAAATAACAAATACTCCCTCGATCTTATACATACGACATTTTTTAAAATGGCTTATCTCTTTTTATAAGATTTTTTTTAATTTGTCTCAATAATAAATATTTCTTTTACCCATTTTACCCTCAATTACTTTTTCAATATTTATTCCCCCAGACTTCCGTCTTTTTTTATTATTATTTCCCACTCTCTTTCTCATTCATAAATAATAGCATTTTTTACACACAACTTATATTTCCTATATATAGGGAGATATTACAAAGGGGTATGAGTGACTCATGACCGGGGAAAAAAAAAAGTTCATTATAAAATCAGTGGAACGAACTACGAAGTATGCAACTTTTATGTACGTGAGAATTTAATTGTATAGTTATATTTCAATTAACGCTTGTACGAGTGAGTTCCTTATATAATATCATAAAAATAAGGACCATTTTAATTAGTGTGAGGGATCATTTCTCTTTTTTATTTCCCCGCAAACATCCTTAAATAAATAGTTGAAAGTTAAATTCCCAAGTTTTATATATAAACTAAAACTAGTTGATGAGAGGGATATACCATCTGTTTTAATTTCGTTTTATCGAAAATTAGTTTGTAATTGATGCAAATAAGTGTCTCCATTAGAGCTGATAGTGTCTTAACAAGATTCTTTTCAATAAAAATATATATATAAATGCCAATTAAAAAAATATTTTAGAAGCATATTTTAGAAAGTACTTGTATATATTGTGTATTACAGTGTGTACAGAGGTTTTAATCTAAACCTCGCGTTTCTTTCACTATGAATCTTCCTGATTTCTATATATATAACCATTTAAATTGGATCTCACACGTTTAATTTATTATGGAAATTTTCGTCTTGACCAAAAAGTTAATTATTCTTGTGGGACTTGACTCGTCATTTATATATGCATACCATTCTAATTATTAAGAATCCCGGCGTATACACGTTCTTAATAATATTCAAAACAAAATTTAATAGTTTTCGTAAAATAAAAAATATATATATATCACCCAGTCAAATATGAATATGTCAAAATTCTTAAAAATGCTATACATTAATACCACTATTTTTTTAAAAAAAAGCAAGTTATATATGGTTTGTTTTCGGAAGTATTTAAATCTTCAAAAACTCCAACTATATTGTGGAATACAGAGAGAAAATGAAACAAAATCTTGTATACCTATATAATTATTTGTGTTTTTTTCTCTTTAAATTATTTAATATGTTTGACATTTAAAAAGCTAACTAGAAAAATGGTGTGCATGTTTAGATATATCTCAGAGTTAGGTGTGGGGAAAAAAAAAAAGTTCTACAATTAAATTAAAGAAGGCAACGACGACGATGAAAAAATAGTAGTCAGGGGTTGGTTTGACTGGACTCTACATTATCAACCTTCGTTGTGATTCCTTTCATTTCCTTACAGCCATATATTATTATGTACGAACAGAAACCTCGAATACCTTTCACACAATTGTTTCCTTAAATCTCAAACGAACATCGCTTTTGTCTTTTAGTTTTTAACCAGACACCAATAATACTTTTTTTTTATCAAAATTATTGACGACTTTTTGACGTGGGCTTGGTGTGATTTCAATTTCTCGTAGTCAAAGTGAGGCTTAAATGTTCCTTACACATTCTTTATAGGTAAGGTAACTGGCTTATTATTCTTAATTTTATGTTTATTTATTCACTTTATTTGGTGGGAAATAAGTCAAAATTGATTAGAGAAGTGGATGCATGTTTTGAAGAATTTATTGGTCAAGAGACATTGTTAATTTCTTAGATAATTTTGCTTCTTTTTTTTTTTTTTCCAAATATCAAGGCAGTTCCTTCCTTGTATTGAAGCTACCTAGGTTATTCAATTAGCATAGAATATTGCCCTTCTCTATCTTTGAATATTTTAGTTATTACTAACTATTGTATCTTTTTATTTTAATGCATTTTGATCTTTTATAAAAAATACAAAAAAAAGGAATTTATTAATCGTGAGAACATAAATTTGAATACAGATCCTTGTTGTATACATAAGTCTTTAGAGTACCTATATATATTTTCCACATACAAAAACATATCAAATTCTTATAACCAATAAAATTTCTAAAAATATATTTTAACTCCTTAAAAAAAAAAAAGGGGGTGAAATGATACAACTTTTCCTTCCATTTTTTAGTTGCCTTTTTTGAAAAATGGAGTCAGGCGCACATACATTGTATACTTACAAGGTGTGCTTCTAACAAAATTTAGAAGAGGTCTGTATGATTTATTATTTCTGTCAGAGAATATTCTTAAAATAATAAGACATTTGAATAATAAAAAAATGTGTTCATTATAGTCAAAAATAGAAAAATATGTATAATTTTGACAATGAGTGTTTATTATATTTTTCCTCGATCTGTAAATAGCTATCAGGCGACATTTCAAGGCTACATAACCTACACGGTTTCCATTTCTTCTTTGAGTGTTATTTATAGTCAAAAGACGATAATTCAATTTCATTTACATTTTGTTGGTTGACTGTTTTATGTTTTTGTTTGGGCTAAAACTTGAATGAGTAATTAAGTGTAACTGGGCATTACGTACGGATGTATTATCGTATTAAATCAAATTGAAACTGAATTGTTGACCTTTGAATATTGTCTCAAAGGCAAATCATCAATTCAGATACAATTTGGAGGAACACGAGAGCATTTACTCTCTCTCTCTCGCTTATTTTAAACGACAATAGAATTCGAAAACACACACACACACACTGATTTTTAATGATTGAGTGAACGCACAAGTGTAGATGTCAGCTGTAATCCCTTGAATGCGAGTGAATCCAATACTACCATGCATGCAAATTGATACAAGTAAAGAGAAAGTAGATAATACTAAATGGGGATTCAAAAAATGAACACCATGTAATTATTATTATTTTTTACTTTTATTACCAATTCCTGCATGGAATTGCTAAATGTCTAATTTAAATTGGCAGAATGACACTTTAGCATCAAAGATCAATTTTATAAAATAATGATGATAATAAAACAAAAACCAATTAAATGACTTTAGGTTCTAATTAAACACCCTACTAAAAAAAAATTAAGATCACCACATCTAAACCTTTTGGTGAAAATAGTTTAAAAGCTATGACCGGTGACATTTTTTTTTTTTTTATAAATATATGTAAAATTTAGACCAATTTCATGTACAACAAGTCTAAAATATTCTTTTAAACTTGGTTACTTTTACAATTGGTCTAAAAGGCATTGAGATATTTTTTTAATAAGAATTTATAGTTTTTTTATATCAATTTTGCATACAACGATATAAGATATATTTTTTAAACATGGAGTTTATACGACCAATCTAAAATATATCAAACCTTTGTTGTTAAATCTAGTCTATAAAATTATCTAAATCCTAAAAACAATTATATAAATTTCACTCAGCCGCCTCTTTAAAACTAAATTTCATGATATTTGCGTCTTTTCATCAATTTGTTCGCTATTTTTCTAAAGTTCTCATCTTCCTCATCTCATCACTCATGATCTCCTTCCCAACTACTTCAAGAGGAACAAGTTCTTCACCTTCATTCAACGGCTTCCTCGACACTAATTTTCTTCTATGTTTGTCTTTTTCTTCGTGATCGTTAGCTTCTTTGTGTACATTGGCTTCCAAATCTATGCTTGTCATGTCTAGATCTATGTTCGTTGGGTCCAAATCTATGCTCTTTACATCCTTAGATGACTTCCTCAACATTAATTCTCTTCTCCATGCTTGTCTTTTATTATTATTCGATCTTAAAAGTGTCAAACTTTTAAAACTACTCTAGATAATATCAAACCTAAATCTAGTCTAAAGAATCAATTTTTACCGATCTAAAAAGGTTTTTTCCTAATAGTGAAAAGATAAATTGCAAGCAACTCTCTAGATTTATATTCACACAAAGTTATATTTTAATAAATGTTTTATACTTATTTGTTATTAAATTAATCATTTAAAATTTATTGTTACAACAATTTGATATTGATACTCTCTTTTATGATGTCTTAATCTATTTTCCTTCAGTTTGTTTACAAAGTCACCAATATATATACACATCAAATCCTTTTTCTAAATTACTACAAATATATTTCACTAGAACCAAGAAAAAATTTGAATCCCATTTGTATTTTGATAACCCCAAACCATAGTTTTAAAAATGTTTTTCCACAAATCGAGACAAAACTCTTCTCACATATTTACCTCGTAAATTATAAAAGTTATTTTTTAAAAACTAATAGAAAAATACACTACTGTCTTAAATTTAAATAACTTTAGAATTTTACCCATATTGAACACACACACTTTAATTAGAATTACAATAAAGGGTAATATACATTTATATAATAAATTTAATAAAATTATTTACATTAAGGGAAAAAAAACTCTCTACCCTCTATCTTATAAATACATTAGAGTGAGTGGGGCTTTTTTTTTTTTTTAAGCATACAAATAATTTTCTATTAGACACAATCTTATTCATCAATATACTATCCACACTGCACCTCTTATAACAAATATTATAATCATCATTCGATTAGAGTAACACCTTGTGCTAGGACGGTTGACTATGCCATTGTTTTCTAAGAGCATTGGAATGTTCTATTGTAATTGTAATGACAATATATAGTGAAATTGAAATGAAACGTTGCCTTGTGTCAAGGCAGGTACTTAGAACTTTCTTCACCGTTCAATGATTCAGTAATCAAACCGCGTTGTTCATTAATACCATCCCATGATAATAATGGACCAAGTTTTTCAATCTGGTCACTGCATCATATTTATTATGAAAATAAACATGAAACTAGCCGAAACTATTTTGAATTGGTCCGAATCTAGGTTGAAGTTTGAATACGGCTTCTAATAAAACCTTTTTTCTTTTTTGGTCATAAGATTGGTTTGAGGAAGAATTATACAGACAAAAATTAAAGCTATTCTGAGGGATAATACTTATGGCCTGTTTGATACGAAGAAAGTTTAAAGAGTGAAAGGAAAATAAGGGAACTGAATTGAAAAAAAGGGAAGATTAGAAAGGAACTTAAAAAGATGTTTTGTCTGGTAGAATGGAAATTGAGATGGAAAATGACAATTAAAAAAAATTACAATTAAAATGTAAGCTTTGAAATGTCCAAAATATTCCTTACAATTAAAAAAAAAATCCCCTCCTTCATCCCTACAACCCGACAACAACACAAAATTTTTTTAAAAAAAGAGGAAAAAGAAAAGTTTCAGATCTCCTTCTTCATGATGCCTATGGCCCTATGCGCCCACCTAAGCTCGCAAAAAAAAAAAAAAAATTGCCCTGCCCAGTCTAAGAAAAAGTAGTCCAGACAAAATTGGGTATAATTGGGCTGAACATTTTTGCAAACAAGGCTAGGTATTGGGTAAGATATGTCGCCCTGCCCAGTAGTATATATAATATTATATATTTTTTATTTTCACTTATGGATATTTGACTATTTCTTAAGACATATAATTGTCTTTTTAATTTCAAAACTCAAGTTATAGACTTATTTTAGAATATTAAAAAGTATAGAATTTTGGATTTTATTTGAAGTTTCCAATATTGTTTATTAGATATGATTAAAGTTGTTTTTTCCATATAGAGTATGGTAAGGTATCACCATTTGGGTAGGGAGGGCCCACCCAATCCAGCCCATTATTGTCTAGTCCAAAATTATTTGGGCTTCTATTGAGCAGGGTTGCGTACTGAGCTGCATTTTATTGCTTAATGATTTTTCTGGCAGAGCATCAAGTAAGGGTCTTGCCCAACCCAGATTTGCCCATGAACACCCCTACCCACAACAACACAAAATAAAATAAAATAAAAAGTCTCAGATCTCCTTCTTCCTCCTAGCAACCTGACAACATCACAAAATAAACAAATTCGGATCTCCTTCTTCATCTCTACAACCCGACAACAGCATAAAAAAAAAAAAAAAAAATCAGATCTTCTTCTTCATCCCTACAACCCGACAACAGTGACACGAAAAAGGAGGAGGTGGCGGGATTTGTAGAAGGAGGCGGCAACAACAGTAAAGGAAGACATGGATGGATTGAAGAAGAAGAAGAGGGTTATTTGGGAATTTATTTCTGTGGGAAGATTAATTCCAACCAAAAAATTGAGGGAAGCAGTCTTCCCATGAATGAGGGAAGATGGATTGTTGATGGAAGATGACTTCCCAAGAGCCAATGCTACCGAATGCATTTGGGGATAGAAGATCTGTAATCTTCCCTTTCCTTTGGTAGATTTTCCGTGCATAGTAGTTAAAATCTCGTTTTATATTTTATATTTTTACGATTTTTTTTCTTCATTAAATCGATTTTACTAATTTTCCAAACGCTTTTAAGTTTTTATAATTTTTTTACAATTTTACTACGTTACGATTTTTTATACCTTTTCTGATTTTACGTAAAATCTCGTTATTAACAACCTTGCTTCAAGTCCTTAATAGTAATGAGGCGATGGTTCCGTCCTCTTGCAAGGTTATCTTATTGGGCTAACTTATCAACCACGCCATTATTCTCATTCCATTAAATCTTGAGTCAAGTGGATATTAACCCCACATATTTGGAGTTTGTGTCCATTTAATTATTAAATCTTGTGATGTATAAATTGACGTTATGTTGAGAAATACCCCTGTGAAAGGGTATATAACATAACGTCATAGTCTTGATTCAGCCTAATCAATTGTTTGGATTTTTGATAATAGGATGTGGAAAAAATGTCAGATACCTAGTGGCATTGAGTCATAAAAAGAAAGTATTATATATTTTCTTCAATCTAGATGGAAGAGCTAGTAGACAATTTGTTTTGATTAAAAATGTTAAACCTTGCAAAATTTATTTTACTTTTCAAATTTATAATTTTTTCCCTTAAACTCTCTCAGTCAATTACACATATTAAGAAAGGTTTACTTTAAAAGAGTAGTATTCAATACAAATGATAAAAGATGTACTCTAATAAGAATTGAGAATCAAAACGCATATTTTATAAATATCTGACTTAACTAATTTTTTAAATTAATTAACCAGCTCATGTATATCTAGAATATAAAATTAATTTAAGGTTTTATATTTAGAAACAAAACAAAGTCCAACCCATTCTTATTAGAAGATGGGATATATAATGAGAGAGTAATTGATGTGAAGGGATCAATATAATGTAGGAGTACATTGATTGGTGTGAATGTAGAGGTTTTTAAGTGCAGCATTTGACCATATTACTCTAAATTTCTCTTCCAATCAAAAACAATATCTGCTCTATTATTGCCACCGCATAATAATAATAATAATAATAATAATGTCAAAGAAGAAAGGCTAGGAAGCAATGAGAGTGGGTTTGAAAGCAAAGAAAAAGACACCCAAGTGGAGATGAGATTGAGTAGAGAGGACTGGACCGGGTCAAGCGCCAAGTGTGAAAATGACTAAATGAAAATAGTGGGACCACTTTGGTTGCATCATTTACTTGAAAAGAAAAATAATTTGACCTGTCTTATATTTTATCTTAATTACACGGATTTTTATTTTATTATAAAAACATGTAATTAAGTTTAAATCCTTAACTCTATTAAGAGTTTTTACTTTTTAAAAAATTTATATTAAAATAGATTTTATTTACTAATTTACCTTTTGTTATTATTAATTCCCTAATTTTGATTAAAACTGTGTAAGTAATTTAAGAGTTTTTTTTTCTTTTTACTTTTGCAAATAGTTATATGTTGACTTTTTTCCATATTGAGATAAAGACTTTTTTTTTTGGTAAAACATATTGAGATAAAGACTTAATTAGTTTAATTAATGCAGACATAGAAAAATTAATGAAAAATATTATTAATTCTTTTAATAAATTCATACTTAAATAAATGTGTTTTTAAATGTTTGTGCAAAAATGTATTTAAGAAATTAAAATTTAAAATTAATATAAGTTATATAATATCTCAAATTTACATTATTAATAACATATGAAGAATAAAAATATGTCTGTCAAATATGTTTTTAATCATGGTGTTGTGGTAAAAAAAAAAAGGAAGAATAAAATATGTTTTTTAATCATTCAAAAGAATACTAGATAAACAAATTTCAATAAATATGATAAAAATATTTAAAATTTTAAAAATTTCTAATATCATAAAAATTAAGAAAACTGATAATATATTGAAAATTTTGAACATATATGTATTATAATTATTTTTTATTTGTATAAAAAAATATTTTTAAGAAAATATAAATGCCTTTTCATTTGTTGAAAGAGAGGTGTTTTGCTCAAATAAAATATATAATGGTTAAAATTAACAGTGAACTAACAGTTGAGGAGATGAAACTATAATCTAAAAAATGTAAGAGATGTTTTTATGACATGAATTTTAAATTCAATGACGGTCTATATACGGTTTCAAAATATATGAGACATTTATATAATTTTAGGAAAACAGAGGGACAATAAATGTATTTTACTGTTTTAAAGGAAAAAATTGACCACCACACTGTGTATAGTACTTTTAATTCAAATTCAAATATCAAATGGTCACGGTCTTCTGTCCCTTCCATCCTTTAATATGTTACGTGTTGGTAACGTTGTTGCTCACTTCATAGGATCACCACAAATTATTTATGTTCGTACAATTAAGGTGGTTCCTTCCTGCCCCTACCCTCAAGGCAACTCTTTTGTACTTCCTTTTTTTGTATGCTTCCTACGCAGGCAATGTCCTTCAATTCCCATCAAACATCCCATTCCACTTCCATTTACACCACATATTTGTCAATCAAAGTTGGCAAGATAATTAATTTAGAACTAGGTGTTTGGGTCGTGGGTTTGATCTCCTCTGCTGTCGTTGGGACTTCTTTGGCGGTCGATCTCGTAAGTTCCCAGTAAGTACTTATAGAGCCCGGGGCCGTGCCCTAACCTTGGTAGGGGACTGATGTCAAACCCTTCTAAAACTTTTCAGTATCAAAAATAAAAAATAAAAAATTTACACCACATATTTATTGGTTTATTTCTACTTTTGTTTTCCATTTTACCCATTATCATTAAAAAAAAAAAAAAAAAAAACTGACACACTATGAGGAACGTTCTCATAATAAAATGATTCATGTAATATATAAACATATTAATCTCTCTCATATGTTAAGTTTGCTTCAAATTGAATGATTTTGAAATCATTTGAATATTATCAGAATATTCATATTTCATTTAAATATTTATATTATTAAACAGCAAGCAGCTATCCCACGCCAAGCTAACAATTTGCCACCAACCTAATCATTTCTAACAACATAGCACTAACAGTTATCTTTGGTGAGCTTCTTGCCAAATAATTTCTTGCAACAATCTATCCAAATGTCCCGGCAAATATAACCAAATAGTGTGGTCCATAGGATTTTCTTTGTGAAATTCCTTTCTATTTCATGTTTGAGATTCCATTGTAGTCATTCTATGTCTTAGAGTGATGTGAACTTCTCTCATAAGGCCGAGGTAACTACTAAAATCCATATTTTCTTTGTGTTGCTACAATCCCTTGTTTAGTGCACCAAATCCTCCTCCCAGTTACATCTAAATGGGCATTTTGGTGACCCCTCATTGCCTCTCTGAACTCTTAGTCATGCCGTATGAACTCTCCTATATGCAAAGGTCCACATAAAAGACTTCATCTTCTTTAGGACAGCCCATTAAAAAAAAAAAAAAAAAATCTCCACTACATCTTCCACGAGGCAAACAACAAATTGCAATTAAGTATGATAAAAGTAAATTCATATATGGCAACTATGAAATCTTGAACACAAATGAATTAGTACCTTCCAAACTCTTAAATATCTATATACAACATCAGGGACGGAGTTTGCGATAAATATTTGGGAAGGCCATAACCCAATTAGTTTGTGTCTCTGTAAATTCATGGCCATGAATTCTAAATCATGCAACCCAAAAACAAGTAAAAGAAATTTGTAAAATCAATCATTTGACGCAAGGACTTGACGAACCCGGTCTAAACACGGCACGCCTATTCAAAATGCGACAATAAAGGCAGCCGACCATTTGGCTCCGTGGGTAAGGACGGTGAAGACGTACCTGGGGAGGCTGTGGAAGAAGTACTCGAGGATGGTGTTTATGGAGTCATGGATGGACAGTCTAATCAATCCTGCTAAGTGGCATGTGTGGGACGGCAAATTTGTAAAGCAAAATTTTTGTGGTCATAATGAAGCTCCGTCTCTGTACAACATTGATGGTTGTACACTTTTCTCGACTGTTAATAATTATTATCATCAGATAGAAGTTTTAATCTTTCAATGATTTTACCTCTAAACAATGCAACATATAGTTGCCAATGCTTTTCCATCATTCAATGTAAATATATAGTAAAATTAAATAATAATATGGTTTTTATCAAAGTTGTTAAAACCCAGACCAGAAATTGAACTAATCGAGGTATTAAGTTAAAGGTTAGTGAATCAGATCAAAGTTCACTGGAGCTAACTAGGAGCCAAACCAGTGAAAATTCTAAAATTATTAATATGAAATTATGAAATAAATAAAACAAATCAAATTAAACTTTTTAAAAAGAAAAATTAGTGATTTGGGTTAGTAGTTCACCTGGACCGTTAGCTAATCCGGTTCACCGGTTCCTAGATTGAATTGAACAGTCTGGGTTTAATCTCTTATTCACCCAATAACTCTTCTAAATTCCAATCTCATAATGGGTCGAACTGGTGGCCCTTTGTGGGCCCATTTTTCACACCCAAAGGCCAAGTGGCCCAGCACATGATTCAGTTGGGGTATTTTATTTAAATGTATTAGATCAAAAGGTGATATGGTTTCAGGTGAATAAGGGGGGAAGGATGCAGTTTTTGCAGGCAATGTAGAGAGAGAATCTGATGGAAGTTTGATCTTGAATTATAATCACTCGTGAATCAGAGAACGATGTGCAGGCAAACATGTATACTTGAAAACAGATAGTGTCAGAAAGGTTTTTGAGATAATGCCAATAAAAGGATCTTGTTTCCTGGAACACTTATTGTAGGACATGCACAAAAATGGAATGTATGAAGAAGCATTAAGGAAATGAAATGGAAAATGCAAACTTGAAGCCTGATACCTTGACATCGTCAAGCATCCTTCCAATAATTGCAGATAACTCCATTATTGGTGGGTGTGCGCAGAATGGTCAGTTTGATCAAGGGCTATGCTTTCTTTTATCAGATAAACGAGGCATTGAATGTGTTCTTGGAGCACATGAAGAAAAGAACACTTATGTTGCTGATCAATTTACATCAGCCAAATAAATACCTCTTTGGGGAGACCAGAGAATAATCAACTCTCTAATGAGAAGGAAGCTACCATCAAAGAACTTGGGAAAGCAAAGCAGAGTTCAAGGCTAATGGTGGAAAAACAAATATATTTACAGGTTTTTCCTAATTGAAATCCAACATTCCAAGGGAATCCGATACAGAACTTCTCTCGGTTTACAACAAACAACTATTACAATTTACATGGAAATAACAAGAAAGCAGTAAGATCGTGTAGGGGATGGAAGAAAGAAGCATAAAACTAAGCCTAAAAAGTTCACAATTAATGACTAAAACAGCGGCAAGAAGCAATGAAGCAAAACACATTTCATTTCACCATCTTCTAATTTCTTCCATTGCCTTAAACCAGAACTGTTTGTTCTGAAACAGAGGCCAGTCCATGCATCAGTCTCACTATCTCAGCTGTGTCATCCAGATAATACTTGGCTTTGCTCGGTTTCTGGCCAACCGTGCATGCAAATACCTCAGCCCTTGCTGCTAGGGTGGGACCAGCCATGGAACTGGAGATTACCTCAAACATGTCTTCATCAGACCTATCATCTCCTATGCACAACACAAAATCAGGTGATATCTCATTCTCTTGCATGGTCGAAAGCAAGCGCTTCACCACTATCCCTTTGCTTACCCCCTGCGAGTAACCAGTAGATGGAAAACCACAAAGTACATAGATATCAAAAGCTGTGAGTAAAACCCTAGAGAAGCATGGACTATGTACACACAGAATCACATAAATAATGAAGAGTTCCTGAATTAAGGAAACCAAATATTCTGTATTTGTCAAATAGAGACACAACTCATTTTTTGAAATGTTTGTGCCGCATATTAGATTCATGAATCAAAAAAGGGAGTCAAAACAAGGCATGGAATGACATTTAACAGCGACGTCATATTTATGCAGCAGTCTAAAAATCAATGTACTCTCTCCTCTCTAGAAGAGCTTTCATGATTATAAAAAGTTACATGAAGCATATGAGGAATTCCAGATTTAGTGCATGTTTAGATTAGCTTTCGAAAAATAGCTTTTATAATTTATAAGGTAAATATGTAAGAAGTTTTCTCTGACTTACGAAAAAAGGACTTTTGAAACCAGGGTTTGTTTTTGTATTTCCCAAACACTCACTTAGATAAACTTTCACAAGTCATAGACAGATTGGACTAGACAACAGATCACCTTCTTTTCATGTGCTTTTAATTTTTCCCACTATTTCATAGCATTACTATTCTTTCTATTAATAAACCCTAAAAAAACCTTCACATGGAATTAGATGACTACTCAGCTCCTTAATACAAGAGTCAGTTCAGTTTTATTGAAGAGGTTAAGGAAGGTAAATAAGTTTTGACTAAATTCGAATAAAGTACACTTATATGTCTTGTTTTTCTCTGAACTAATTTACTTCACTTATAAAATAATATATAACCTAATGATTTCATGTGCTATGTGCTATGATTAAATAATTCAGTTTCCTTCCTTAATCTATGCCAAAAAAAAAAAACGTCAACCGACTCTTACTGGGGTAGTATATGAAAAAATGAAAACATATTGCTGAACGTGGAAATCCAAGAGAACTGATTTGAAGTCAATAGGAAATATCATACACACCTGGGGCTTAACCTCTACAACGTTCTGGCCACTCTTGACAGTGACAGGTTCATTTGCAAGCACACTCTCAAGATGATCAAGAAGTTCCTTGGCTTGGCATGATCCGAAATCTGGATCTGCATCCTCATAACACCACACAAGTGCAGTCTCTTTATCTTCAATAGTGGATCCATCAGTTGTTTCAGTATAAAGCTTCATCACAGGCTCAGCAATCTGTTTCCAGCTACAGTCTGTTGCTGGTCCACATGTTTCCCATTCTGCATCACGCTTCAGTCTGAAACCAAACAATTGAAAAATATGTTTGTGTTATAGTTTTATCAATAATGAGGCAAAAAGCAAACAACTATGGAACTTGTAACTATATATCATCCCACTGTTTTAGTAATTTACCTTAGAAAGTAGCCATGCTCAGCGGCAATTCCCAGATTTTCACAAGGAGAAAACCATTCAGAAAGTGTTTTGCGGCTCCTAGCACTAACAAGAAACACCATGCTGTTCTTGTCTCTACACAAGCTACTAAGAATTTCAATAGTTTTACTTGTTGGACTCTTGTCAATGGAAGCTTGAGGCATTAGTGTACCATCATAATCTAGAAGGATCGCCCGAGTTTTTGTTCGCTTGTAGGCTGCAACTATGTGCTCCATTGAGAGCTTCTTGAAGTTTGGATCAAGTGCCACAACTCTAAAACCCAATCCAAACCCGATTCCCCACCACCTTCGCCTAACATGATCACTACAAGTCCTTTCCAAATCCTGCAAGAAGCTTCGAGCCCAGTAACCAACATCATGGGTACTAACATATCTATAATGCTTCTCATGCCTGAGCTGTTTCTCTGAATCAGCCATTTCCAGGGCAGAGTCCATTGCATCTGCTACTGCATCAATATTCCATGGGTTCACTCTGATTGCTCCACTTAACGATGGGGAACAACCTATGAACTCAGAGACAACCAACATGCTCTTCTTAGGAGAGGAACATAGTCCTAAAACTTTATCCAATTTTTCATTTCCTTGACGACTAATTATGTATTCATACGGTATGAGATTCATTCCGTCCCTAACTGCAGTGACTAGACAACACTCAGCAACAGTATAGTACGCAACTTTCTCATAGAACTTGAGTGGCTCCTCAATCAGAATGACAGGATCATACCCAGGTTTCCCAAATGTTTCGTTTATCCTTTTAACCGTTGCCTTTGTCTCAGCTTGCACTTCCTTTACATCTTTCCCTTTGCCCCGGGCTGGGTTTGCAATCTGGACCAATACAACCTTCCCTTGCCACTCTGGATGTTGTATAAGAAGCTGTTCCATTGCCAAAAGCTTCAAACTTATACCCTTGAAGATATCCATATCATCAACTCCAAGCATCAATGTCCTTCCTCTGCCTGAAAATTGCTGAATGAGCTCAGCAACTTTCTCTTCTGTCTTAGTACGGCTTAACACTTGTTGAAGCTGACCCATGTGGATACCAACAGGGAGAATTTTAATGCTAACAGTCCTACCATAATACTCAAGCCCAATATAACCCCGCTTTGATTCGTAGCTAAGGCCAAGCATCCGGCTACAACAGGACAGAAAATGGCGTGCATAATCAAATGTGTGGAAGCCTATCAAATCTGAATTCAAAAGAGCTCTCAGTAGTTCTTCTCTAATGGGCAATGTCTTGTAAATTTCTGAAGAAGGGAATGGGCTATGGAGGAAAAACCCCAGTTTCACCCTGTTAAATCTCTTCCTCAAGAATGTAGGAAGTACCATTAGATGATAATCATGGATCCAAACATAATCGTAATCAGGGTTAATCACTTCCATAATTCGATCAGCAAAAATCTTATTCACAGATACATAAGCCTGCCAGAGTGACCTATTGAATCTACCACCAAGTTCTGGTGACAAAGGCAACATATAGTGAAACAAAGGCCATAGCTGCTGCTTGCAAAACCCATGATAGTATCTTGAAAACAGATCAGAAGGGAGAAAGGTAGGAACACATCTGTAATTTTCAAGGAGGAATTGTGAGACCTCATCTTGTTCATTTGGGTGAATTTCTTCCTTGAGACACCCAACATAAATAACTTCAATATCATCATCACCTAATCCATCTTTCAACTGAAGAAGAAGTGAGTTATCATCCCACTGAAACAACCAATTCCTAGTACCACCGCCACCACTATTACTAGTACTACCATCGGCCTTTTTCTGAGCCCTGATTGGAAGCTGGTTGCCCGCTATTATGATCCGTTCACGGTGGACCGACGACGAGGGATCAGAGTTCACACTCTCAACTGGGTCGTCATCAACCTCAGAAATCAAACCAGCCACTGTCATAATCCTGGGAATCCCACGGTTCATAAACCCAAATGATGGAGAGTCACCAGAGGCTAGGTCCAATAGATTTGAGTAAGATCTTGAAACCATTTTTCTAAGAAAAACACAGAAGTTGCAGCACTAAACTAGCAAGTAAATCACTCCTTCAAGGCGGCTCCTTTTAAAAAGACAGATTTTTCAGATGTGGGTCAGAAAACACTGGCCCTGAATTGAGAAAATGAAGAACTACAGAACTTAGAATGGGAGGAGGAGGTGATCGTGTCTGATGAACAGGGAAAGAGAGCATTAAGAGAGAGAATAAGAAGAATAAGCTTGAAGATGAGCTTAGAGAAGTGGATCAAAGCAAGGGATGGATACACCGTGTAGGTAACATACTAGTCGTAATTCCAGATAAGAGGGAAACAAAAGGGATGGAATAGATTCAGATCAAAAGTAAGTACAGCTATGACAATAAACAGCAACCAAACAATAGTCTAGAAATTGTTGTTGTTGTTGTCATGTAGAAGCAGAGAACTTAAGAGTGCAGGGGAAGGCAAAGAAGGAAGGAAGAAGAAAAAACGGAAACATGAAGAACCCAAGTTGATTAAAAGAAGCGGCTGAGGAAATTACCAGTTTGATTGAGATTTGAATTCCATTTTTGATTGGATGGGTCGAAAATATTTGGAATCCAGATAAAAACGTTGGAGGAGGAAAAATCCAATCTTGTCCAACCAGGGTGGTGAAGAAGAATATGGGAAATATATTTATTAATTCATTGGAAAACTATAGAAAACTTTAAATTATCTTTTGGTAGCTTTATGGAGCTTTCTCGCTCATCACTTTCTCTCTCTCTCTCTCTCTCGACTGAGCTGAGACAGCTTATCCCAGTGTGATATTTTTGGAAGCTCCCTAGTTTTTATGGGTCAACAGCTTCACCATTTGTTTCTTGTTTTGTCTCAGCCAAAAGAGAGTAAGAAAAATTGAGAAGCAGCTATCAACAGTTAGATTAGTCAACAAGAATTGAGCTAATTGGAATCAACGGCTACGTGTCTATGGTAACCTATGGGGTGAGACACACCTTATCATTTCTAGACTTCGAGCTTATCCTTTGTCCTTTGGTAAGTCCGCCCCGAGGCATCATGGTTCGTGTGGGGCCCTCTTCGGGGGAGCTTGTCCGAAATTAGCTGTCACTGCGCGGGGCCTTTAGGCACGTGTCTGATTACTATTTGCTTACGGGCTCCCGTGGAGCTACGTGGCGAGTTGTCCACGCTTCATTGACAGGATCGAGATTCGTGCCTCGTTTGACCATTTATCGGATATCTCCGACAACTGTAGGGATTTGATGTTTCGGAGAGCTCTGTAACGTTTCCTGTTTACCCAATAATCATACGACACGTACAAAGACGACGGGAAGAATCGATTTGATTGGGAAGAAGGGGTACAAGGGGATAAGCTGGAGACGCAAAACGGACGCGGTGAAAATCTCGGGGCACGTGAAGTAAAAAGTGTTTTGATTTTGGAGCCCCGACCCACCCCCGATGACAGCTGGACGCCGCAATGGTCACTTCACTGTGTCCCAACTGGGACCCACCTCTCCCCCGCTACTCCATATCCAACTTGCAAGTTACGGACTTACGGCATGTGTTCTTTTTTGTTTTTTTGGCTCTTGACTATGTGGGTGTTTGGGAAACACCTAAAATCTAGGTTTCACGCAAGTCGAAATAAAACTCCTCTTACATACTTACCTCGTATTACGAAAAATCTAGGTTTTGGAAGGTTTCCAAACGGGCCCTATGTCATTAATAGTAACATTCATTTATGTTTGCAAATAATACAAATATTAGGGAAAAGGAGAAAAATATATGTGTTTTATTTCATGAGCGTTCAGTATCATATACTTTTTTTTGGAACAAAATACACACGTGGTTACCGTTTTAAAACAAAAGCCACATCCCACTATTATGTTACTGTTCACTTCATCTCTTTTTATCTCATCATGGTAAACAATAACATAATAGTGGGATATGACTTTTGCTCCATTTGGAACAAAAGTCACATCTTACCGTTAAGTCATTGTTCACCGCTGCTATGTTACTGTTCATTTCATATCTTTCTCTCTTATTATGGTAAACATTGATTTAATGATGAAATGTGACTTTTGTTCCAAAATAGTAAATACGTGTGTATTTTTACTAAAAAAAAAACACGTGATGCTGGGCACTCCTAAAAAAAGCTCATGTACATTTTTACACTTTAACACTATATTCTGTTAGAAAATTTTGATAAAAATAGTATTTGGAAGAAAAAGTTACTCGCTAAGTACCTAATATTATCACTCCATAATTTCTTATAACCGTCTTATATTTAGAATCGTACCCAAGATTATTTGTTGTGAGGCAATCACTTTAATCATAGGTAAAAATATTGATTTACTATTTGCTTTTTTAATTTTATTTTATTTTATAAGCTTATAAAGTTAAATGCAAGCCAGGCTATATTTTCAAAAATATAGTTGAGTATTGACCTATTGTATACATTTATCAGAACTATTACTCAATTATTTCTAGATTATTTTAGATAAATTTAGAACGGATAAGCACCAAGTCGAGGGTTAGGTAGGAAGGCAGCTCCTATGGGGCACGTGGAAGTACGAGACACGTGTTGAACGCTAATCGTATTTTTGAAACACAAATTGCACAGAAAAGGACAAAAGGAACCGGACAGAGGGAGCATGCGACAGGGTGGCCATTTCACGTTTCTCAACTCATTTTAAGTGGATAAGGTTTGGTTTTCTTTCCTTTTTTCTCCTCATGGTCTTCGCGGTTCTTTTTTTTTTTTTTTTGGTTTTAGAAGCCTCAACGGAGATAAACACGGAGACGGGATATGCTACTGTGGGGTCACGATCGATGTTTGATGATGGGTCATCAAGCATGGAGAATTAAGAACCGTTGGATGGGATGGAAAGCCGAGAGAGGGTGATGGAATCGGACGGGTGGGGAAGGAAGAGAGTGGGAGTAGAGAATGAGATATTTAATGGAGACAGCGTGGTTGGCTTCGAATGAAAAGGACAAGAGAGAAAAAGGGTAGGCTCTGGTGCGAACGTAGGTACAATGTCAGAAGTGCTCCCAAGGAAGCCCATGTTATAGTCATCCCCTATTTAAACTTTTTGGTAGATTTTTAATTATTCAGATTTAATTTAATTTTTATTTTTAAATAAATTTTTATTTTAATACATATAAAATTAAAAATAAAGCTAATATATGCTAGTCTTTTAAATTTATTGAGATATATTTCGGTGTCTTAAATTTATAAAGTATATTTTTAATTCTATAATTCTAACATCGTTAATGTTACTAACGGAAAATACGGACGCAGCAAACTCAATTGATAGCTATGTACACTTAAATATTGACTATATAATTAAAATATATTAATTTTAAATTTAAAATATACATAAATTAAAAAATATTTAAATCCCTAACAAATCAATCATTATCAAAACCCCAATTATATTAAAAAAATTAGTTTAGTTATCTAAATATATAAATTTTAGTTTAATAATCTAAATATATTATATTAAAATAATTTAAAACTTACATATGCTCTGTCAGTTGCACAGTCATCAATTGAGTTTTCAGTGTTAATATTTTCTGTTAATAACATTAACTGTGTTTGAAATATAAGACCCACACTATACTTTATGAAGTTAAGGCATCAAAAGTATAACTAAAATATACTTTAACCTAGAAATAAAGATAATCTTATAAATGTCATTTCTCATCAAAATAAATAAATTATTTAAAAAATCATAAATTAAAAATCTTATATCTAAAATGTTGAAATTAAATTTAAACAAATCCTATTATAATTATATAAGAAATGAGGTGCTTAGAATCAAATGGGACCCCACGATATGTCCTGCCTTCGGTGCATCAGTGCATGCACCTTCCTCGCAGCTTCCAAACAGGGACCCAATAATTGATACTCCTATCAAGGATCAACCAGCTTCATGCTGAGAGAATAAAATTTTAAAGAAAATAATTTAACTGTAAATTCATTTTTTTGGGGAGGAGAAAAGTTAATATGATAATCAGCCGGAGAATAAGTATTAGTATTTGAAAATTGACTACGTCAATATTAAAATATTAATTTCTCTTAATACACATATCGTGCTTTTGTTTTTCACACCATTGTATTGTTATTGATACTAAAGATATCATTATTTAATACCTCCTCTTATATTCTCTACTCATGATCACAATCATATTTGTCACTGCAAAACTTTTCATTTATAGCCAATTTCCTTGAATATTATTGTTTTCTTATAATATGACGTTTTCATTATCTCTCACTAAAGACCAGGACCAGCTGGACAGTAATCTTGAAAAACTGTAACGAAATTTTGACATTCACTTAACCTTACCTAATTTTTTTAATCTCAATAAAAATTAATTAGGTGGTTTTGACCAACAAAAATAAAAAGTACACGTTAATAAGAATTTTTAAAAATTTTAATTGAGCTAGGTTCAATTAAATTTTTTGATATTTATATATTAAAACAGCAACAATGTTATTAAGAGGTATTGCCTCTAGTCCTAATTATAAGATATAGTTGACTTTTTTCGGAGGAGTTAAAAAAGTTATTTAATCATTTCATATATTGTATATTCTTAGTTATTAATTAGTTTATTAGTCAAACTAATTAGTTTAAAGAAAAAATAATAAAACTTAAAACACTTTAAAGTAGTAATTTAATTAGCTTCCTTAATCTCTTTAAAAAAAGTCAACTATATCTTATAATTAGAACGAGAGAGCAAGTATCATTGTATATATCCGGACTAAGGCTCATACAACGTTAACAAAGGCTAAGCTGGACATAAAATATATAATTACAGAAGGAAATTATATTATAGAATGAATATAATCATTATACTTTTGAATACGCTTTTTAAGAGATTTCATTGTTTACATAGTGTTTGTCCATTTGAACTTCACCATTCTGTGAAGATCGTTATCACCCAATTGTACGCTAGAGGACTGAATCCAGATTAACAATATATATATATATATATATATATATATATATATATATATAATATTTGAGAAACGATGTTGATGAATGATGAAGTCTGACACGGGGTTAAGATAATAAAAATGAAATCCTGGAATAATTAATATATATAATTATTGTTTTACAATTAATTAGTTGCGTTATTAATTATTATTTCAAGGCGGCTCTGCAAAATGGCTCTCCTTATTATAATTGGTAAGCTATGAGTCTTAGCAAAGCGTCCAAAAAGATAAACCTGGGAGCTATAATTTGTTTTCATATATATGCACTTTTTTTTTCTTTTTAAGTTACATCTCTCTCTCATTTGAATATCTGACTTTCTTTCATCACCACCTATTTTAATTTTGCCTATATATTTATTTAACGTGCACTGTAACTTTCAGTTTTTATAAGGGTTAATTTATAAATCTAATCTGAAGTTTTTTCCTGATGAATAATATTACTCAGAAAGTTTTTTAAGGCATATTGTTATTCTAAAATTGTTAAAACGAAACAATGTTACCCCTTATTATTAAAAAAATTAATAGTTAACATTAGTTTATTAACAGTATAAAATAACAATACTACGTTTTTTTAACTTCCTACATGATTTTAAACTTTAAAAAATTTTGGAGACTATACCACTTCTTAAAGAAAAACTTTCGGGTTAAATTCATATCTTAATTCTCTTTATAATAAAATTATTAGCGTGTTAAAAAATCAAACCTTTACTATGATGCCTTCCAATAATGTAAACTCCAATACCATCTCTAAAGTTTTTTTTTTAAAAAAAAAGTAAATAGAAAATTAATTTGAATAATCCAAGTTAAATTTGGATAACAGCATATAAGGGTGATGAGTTCTTAGTGCTCACGACAGAGCTGCACTCGTTCCTCTCACTTGTCCTCATCAAATAACCCCTTCACCAATTGTATTAATTCGCTATTTGCCAATAATATAAAACTTATTAAAAAGTTATATTATTGGATACAAAATTAATGTCGACGGCTAATATATAACCTGTATATATTATCCATGAGTAATCATTAACGTGACAATTCACGGTGGATTCTTTTGAAACAAATGGACCCATGTTCAGTTTTGCATCAACGTCGACGGGATATGTATTCAGTCATTGATTAAGATTTTTACCCAAAAAAAAAAAACCAACAAATTCAAGAGTTCATGATTATTATTATTATTATTATTATTTGCTTTCACCACAATTTATTTTAAAGTTTATTTTAGAAATACCTTATACAATTTATATTTACAATCAGAAGTCCTATATTTTTTATCACCAACGATGGTTAGTGATAAAAGAAAGTTTAAATTTTCATTAGAAGAAGAACTAAGTGTTTAACAATACTTTAAATAAGATTTGTTATGGAGTAGAATACGAGATGAGTTGGATTTGGCCGGGGTGAAATCTCAGGGTCCTACATACTACAATTATGGATTAAAGTCAAAGTCCACGTAGTTTGAGGGTATGCTGTGTGGCCTATGATAGCCCGAGGGAGTGGGGTGTGTGCTCAGTATGAATGGAAAAGCTAGGGTTTCGAAAGTGTGTACCTTGTTAGGGTTTTACCCTATTTATAAGCATACCTGAGCCCTCTCTTGACGGGCTAAATCTGTCCTTTATTTTAGGGATATTCATATATCTTTTTTGAATAATTCCCTTCTTTTGTGGGTAGTTAGTATCACGATAGATATTCTGATAAAACCACTCCTATATTCAAAGAGGTGGTTAGGGGCACGACTGGAGTCATTTGACTGGGCTTTGTAATCATTGGGTTAAGCCCATTTTTAGCATGTCCGTAACAAGATTATTTCTAATAAAAATATATTTATACTTAAAAATAAGTTCTTACTCAACGAGGATAATTTATATAAGTCATATTCATCCTTACACTTTTGTGTGACTTTGCATGACACTGTATGATGAGTATGCATTTCATTTTGTGGTGTAACAACTTTTTGCCTAATTGATTTTATCCTGTCTAAGTTTACTTTAGAATCTTTTACACCAATGATCGAACTTTTTATTTTAGACGTGTTATTTTGGTAACGGCGACATATAATTGTAAGATTATATTTATATATATTTTTACCTGAGTAAGATTATGTGATTAAATCCTCAATTTTATGTGTACGAGACATTAATTTTATAGGAATGTTCATTTTTTAAAATAACGCTAAGCGTTAAAAAAAATATTAATAGAAACATTAATGATTATGAGTAATTAGGTACTTTATCATTATATTTGTACATCTTATGTTGATATTAAAAATATATTAAAAAATGTAAAAAATATAAATATCACCTCGTACTTTTTTAAAAATTTTAAAAAATGATCATAAGTTTAGAAGTCAATTTCTAGACGATAATTTTTTTTTTTAAAAAATATATACGAGATATTTATAATTCAAATGCCGTTCTATTGATTGATTGGATATTTTTAATTAATTTTTCTAAGTAAATCAATTAATTTTCAGACTAGTTCGTTTATTTTCTTATCTAGACCAATACCAGATTCTTTCAAGATATAATAAGCTCTGCTGGAATAATCAAATTGAAAAGACATCATTTATTATTTGGGCTTGGCTATGATCCACTTCCCTTCCCATCTACTTCTCATTTCAACCGTTTGATTGAAATCTCAACGATTCAGATCTAATAATTTATAAAATATTTTTTTAAAAATATTTTTTTAAATAATTAAATATTTTATTAATATTTTTATATACAATTAAATATGAATCGTTAAAATTTCAATCCAAACGACTGAAAATTGATGAAAAGTCAAACTTTATTATTTACATTTACTAGAGGAGGTTATCCATGTCAATATATAACGTGAACAAAAAGGGGAAAAAAACAGAATAATGAAGAAAAGGTGAGAAGCACAAGATAGCAGCACATGGACCGAGGCCTAAGCCACAATCCATGACCACTAGGTTCATGAACTTATTTGACTTAATAGTTTATAGTACCAAATTATTACCCCTGGGGAATTGTTGTGGCTCTAGACTTCCTTGAAAGGGTTGTGTACATTATTAATTCACATATAAGTATTGCATTTTATATTATAGAATATAGATTCAGATTTCCACTATATCATATGGTGGACAAGTCCAACATCCACATCCACCAATTATTTGTTGATAAGTGTCTCACACAATAGCCCATGTTTTTTTTTTTCTTTTTTTTTTTGATAACTGAAAGTTTTGGAGGGATTCGACATCAGTCGAACCACTAAGGTCAGAGCATGACCCCGGGTTCCGGGAGCATTTATTGGGAACTTACGAGATTGCCTACCAAAGGAGTCTTAGCGACGACAAAGAGGATCGAACCCACGACCCAAAGGTTTAGTCCTGAATCCTTTATCATCTATGTCAACTCTTATTGGCACACCAGCCCATGTTATGTGTTAAATAAGTATACTCAAGTCCACGTGGAACGCGTTACTCCACTTTGTTGCGTCTGCGCGCTGCAACATGTCCAATAATTAAAATCATATTAATGATATTTTTTTTTCCCAATTTTACTCATATTTTTTTGTCCAAGATATAAATCTACTTAGGGAGTAGTTGATATCTTTTTTTGTTTTTTTTTTAAAAAATTTTATCCGAATTGAAAATGAGGGACCACATATAACACTTTTAGGATAATGCAATGCTTTAAAAAGAATTGATTAAAGGTGGGAGTCTTATAGTTTAATAATGCTAATTCCTTCCCTTAGGTGTTTTTGTTTTTTATAAAGAAAGTGAGGTTTTGAGGTTTAATTTTGACAAAATTATATAAAATTCCCATAAACTTTATGTTATAGGTAGATAATCTCTCAAGCCTTTAAAACTTTACAATAAATCTCATTGAACGTTTTCATTCATGCAAATAAGTTAAAACAATCAATGTTATGCACCCTTAATCTTTATTTTTGTATACATATAACTCCCTCAAACTTATAGGTAAATAAATCCCTTAAATTTTGAGTAATTTACAGATAAACGATGAATAAAACCAATAGTTTGGGGTTACTCGTATAAATATAAAAGTTTAGAGAGGCTTACTGCAAAATTTCAAACGTCAGGAGGTTATTTACACATGACACAAAATTTAAGGGGTTTAATATAATTTAGGCTCATTTTTTCCTGTGAATATTATATAATGAGTGTAAGATATAATATTCACAGGAAAAAAAATATCAAGACAGGTCAAGTCTTGATTAAATAAATCTGATTTTGTAATAAGGATAGAAGGTTTAAGTTTGAGCCTAAGCCTGAAGCAAACTTTTTATAAGCTTAGGCTTAAGCTTTCACAAGGTTTAGTCAAGCCTAAAACTCTTTTAAAGACTTCATTATAATGAAGGCCTCTAAAAAATCCTTATATTGCAAGTCTTTAAAGCAAAAAATAGGCTTTATACATTTTAAATTTATCAAAACCTATTTAAATGTAGGCTTTTAGTTGGTTTTAAAGAAAAATATTTACAAATTATACCTTTTATATTTATTTAATATATAAATAAGTTAGACCTGAAGGCTTATAGTCTAGGATTTAACAAAATAGTTTAACTTATTTATATATTTAGGCCTTCAAATAGACCTTGAATCTAACATTTTTAACAAACAGGCCATGTCAAGTCAGACGAGACCCTAAACAATTCAAGTTATAGGTCAACTGATACGAACATGACTTATTCCCTCTCCTAGTAAACATGATTGATAATGAACAACCTATAAGGATCTGATTGATAACTGAAAAGAAGTTTGGAGACTAAAAATTCTATTTTTTTTTTCAGCATTAAAAATGGAGACATTTTAATGAACTGACTCCACACACTTTAGAAAAGCATCAAAGCAGGACCCAAGTTTAAAATGTTAAGCCATCTGGAGATACATATTGGACTTTCAACTTTAATAACGAATGACCATGTCCGAGGTTTTATGCATAAATAAACACTGATATTTATTAATATAATAAAAAGGACAAGAAATGCTTCATGTAAAGAAGAAGCTAAAAAATAATGTCCCTCAATGTTTGTCAGGTGGAGGTGGAAGTGGCTCTCAAGGCATGTGAATTTAATTGAATAGAATAAAAACGTACGATTGGATAAGAGTGGGTGTACCAAAAATGAATTCTAAATGGATTGCCGAAAATATTATCACCAAAAGTTGGAATTAAAAAACCATCCTCATGGATTGGATGGGATTCGACCAAATTGTGGTAGTTCATGGGCTACTATTGATCCCTTCATCTCATTCATAATATATATATATATATATATATATATATATATATATATATATATATATATATCATGCTTTATGTCATATCTTTCACCAAGAAGAAGAGTGATTGGTGAGAGTTTGGCATGTGATCAAAGATCCAACCTTTACTTTCCAATGTTGGAATTTTTTTATGTTGTCTCAGGAAGGCGTACTCTTTTTTTTTTTTTTTTTTTTTAATGAATCACTAATTGAAGAGAAAGAGGGTAAAGAAAGCCGAATCTTAAATTTTATTTTGTGATGTATCGCAGCAGTGACTTTTGTTTAATTTTATACTTCACTCCTATAATATTTTGATTCAATTAATTAATGATTACATACCATTTTTATTATGAAAGTTTGTACAGTTCGCCGAAAGTTTTTTTTGGTTGTGTTTTTACCTCGAAAGTTTAAAAAATGAGCAAATATGCGTTGGAAGTTTTTTTTAATAGCAATTTTGTCCCTGAAGTTTTTTTAGGAGCAAATTTCCCCTGAAAGTTTATAAAGAATAGTAACAATTTTACAGTCAGATCAACGGATGGGTAAAATTACTTCATTTTTAAACTTTCGGGATAAAAATAAGACAAAAAAAACTTACAGGTGACCAGTACTCCTCAAGATAAACTTTCATGGCAAAAATGTTGCTTAACCCGTTAATTAATGTTAATATAATCATGGTATCTTCCAATTATATGCTTTTGTTCTAATGTGGTTTGAGATCGGTCAAGATCTGGGGTCTCTTTTTTTTTTCTATTGTGAGATCGTCATGGTGGGCGGTATAGGCATATATTCAAATTACTACGAGTGGCTGCAAATTTGTGCTTCTTCTTTAGCAAGTCTCTGTCTTTGAAATCAATGGATGATCGATAATATTAATATATAAGTTTTATTTTATTTTTGTAATTATCATGTACGGATGGTGAAAGTTGTTTCAAATCTGGATGGATCATTCCTCTTTCTCTTTTTTTTCCCATATAATTTTGATGGTCAATAATTCCGGCACAACTTGGTTCTTTTATTATTAGTTCAATGTTACTGTTGGGGATTCCTTGGTTTTTTTATGAAAAAAAAAGAGTTTATTTTTCTTGCTGAGAATAGGAACACTGTGTGCTAATTGGGCCTTCTGGCCCATTTAGTGAAACTCTGTTTGTTGCTCACTTCAAGCCCTTAAGAACTTATGAGTTATGACAAACGGAGAAGTTCTATTAATTTTTCATTCTATTTTATTTTTTAAAATTCCTCTAAAGATATAGAAAAATGCTCTTCATAAAACTTATGACAAGAAAAATGTTCTTCAAAAAACTTATTAAACCCATTGATGAACTTTTTAATCATATTACGCATTTTGTTAAATATCACATTTACTATTCACCTACTTATTTCTCAAACTCATTTAATGTTAATTATTGGATTCTTCAGCTTCATGAGCTTGTTTTACTATTTAGATTCTTCTCCATCTCTCCTTCCTTCCCTTTCTAACAAAGGAGTCTAGCCCCAACAACCACCACATCCCCAATGATTAAAATTTCAAAAAATCAAACTATGAAACAATTTTATTTGGGATTTTTGTGAAATCCAGAAGATAACCCAAAATCAAAGCAAAGCCCCACCTCCATCGGCTTTGTGTTTACCCCAATCTCAACGTGGTAGCCACCATCAAGCTGAAGAACCTGATTTCGTCGAATCAAAACCTTTATTGGTTTTATTGCATCGGAAAGCTGAGCTTGTTCAAAATCTTCTTTAAAGGTTGGCTTTCGATGGTGGCAACAAGGGACACACACAGTGACGGCGGTGGGGTGGGCTTCATCACCATGGCGATATAGCAGTCATGGAATTACAAGAAGATCAAATGAGGGAGAGAGAGGATGAGAAAGAATTGCAGGAAGCACAAAAATGTGACTGATAAATTAGACTTTTCTCTAAAATTTTCATATCCTTGATTGCCCTTGATCCCTTCTTTATCCTTTCACAAGTTCAATGTGCTTTTATGGGTTTTGAAATTTCATATAGTATTTATATATCATTCCCTCTTCACCTTTTAGCAAGAGGTTGTTTCTAAGTTTTAGGGCTCTCCCACAACATCAAAGCTGAATGTAATATTATATTCAAATAATAAATTAATTAATAAGTTATCAGTTAAAGTGATAAGGGCCATCACTTCAGGAAAAAAGGAGGGCACAAGTTTAAATCATGGGAAGCACATTTGTTCGGAGAAACAAAAACTCTGAGATCTAAGCCTCAAAAGAGGAGACCTTTCATCAAATTGAAAAAAAAAAAAAAAAAACAAACAGAGAGAGAATAAATTAAAGAGAAAGGTTAAGGTGCAAATCTACCTTGTCAATTTTTGTGAAGAAGCAATATTACTCTAAATATTTTTTTGAGCTTCAATATTCCTCGGTAAGTGTTAAAATGAAGCAATGTTGCCATTCTCTATTAAAAAAAATGATTTTTAACAGTATTTGATAATATTGCTATGTTTTAAAACTTTTAGATAACATTAAATATGAAAAATTCATCTGAAAAAATTTCAAGACAACATTATTCCTTAACAAAAATTTATGGGGTAAAGTTATCCCTTAACCCTTTAAAAAAAAAAAAAAGCAATATTTGAGTGTCAAATCTCAGTTTTCATGCTAGTCTTTGCGATAAACTCTTATGAGCGCAAAACGAACAAATTTGGTCTTAAAAATGACTTCTAAGAAAGAAATCTGCAACCACACTCATGATGCAGCAGTTGAAACCTTTGCATATCAGAGAATTTTAACCTGGCAAAAGTTAAAATGCTGACACGCACACACATATATATATCCCTGAAGCTAGGGGACGAAGTTTGCTTGAAGGAGTTGGTGTAACTAGTGGTTGTTTCAGGACTAGAAAATGATGCAACAATAAGAGTAGTAAATAAAAGACCAAACTTTATTGTCAAACCAAGAAGGTGAAATCATTTTAGATTCATAGAAAAACTCCAAAAAGAGGTACTGCCTGCAAGAACTCTGCAACCTCCTTTAATCATACAAACCAATCCCCCTTGACTTGTTCCTTTCCATCCTCCTCATTTTTTCAAACTCCGCGCTGCAGATTAAAAAAAAAAAAAAATCTACTTCGCTTTTGATTTACTTGGATTGGCTCATTCATTGGTATGGGGGTGCCAATAATTTTACTGGGCAGAGGGTAATATTATTATTACCAACACAGAGATCCAAAACCCAGAGGCAGTGAAACCCCACGTACTACTTTGATAGCTACACTTCAATTACTCCAATAATTCCATGATTCAATTTATTCACACACACATGCTCCTTTCATCTGTCGTATATTCGCTCTATATAATTGCTTGCCCTGTGTTCGCGTCTCTGACACTCACTTAGTCTCTGAACTGTTGAGAGTGAGGGTGAGGGTGAGTTAGAGATCTGAACATGGAAGCTGCCATTAATGGTGAAAACAGAAATGTTGCAGAAGACAAAGAAACTGATGAACAACTTCTTCTCAAGAAGATGATTGCTAACCATCCTATGTATGGCATTTTGATCCAGTCTCACTTCAACTGTTTGAAGGTAATTCATTTCTTCTTCTTCAACTTTTCAATTCCCATTTTTTAACACTCAAAAACACAAATGCACCGAGCCTCTTTCTGTGTGTAAAGGGAAGATATATAATAATAATAATGACCAAAAGGGTTTCAAAGATACTCTAAAAGAAAGGCAATTTGTACTTCGGTCTTCCAAGTGTAATGGGTTTTTAGCTTTATATGTGCTAGGTTTGTCACTTTCAAGGATCTATATTAGCAATATTAGGAACTGGGAATAAAATTATCATATTTAGAGATTTCAGCTCTGTAAGATCTGTGTGCATTGTTAATTCCAGCAGGTGGGATTTGGTGAAATTGAAGAACTTGACATAGCAAAAGATGCAGTGAAGCAGTTAGTGAATTCCGAGCCCAGATCCCACCACAGTACTAGTCCCACTTCTCCGGAGCTCGATCACTTCATGGTATATATATATTCAAATTAGAAACCTTGCATTATATTTAATTAATTATGCAGCAAATTAAATTAAACCCATGCAAGAGCTTAATGATGATTTTGTTATGTATAACAGGAAGCATATTGCATGGCACTGAGTCAGCTGAAGGAAGCAATAGAAGAACCAACAAGAGAAACAAAGGCTTTCATAAATGGAATGTATATACTCCCTTTAGTCCTTATTATAAGGCACCAACTATCTTTTTTCACAAACCAAGAAAATGGAAGTTAAGTTATTAATGAGCCTAAAATTAATAAAAGTTTTCAACTTTATCTCTACTTTAATGAGATAGATTTAAAAAAGCTTGTTAAAATAAGGGCATAATAGGAAATAGTAATAAATAAGTTAGTTAAATGTAGTTGGTGTCTTATAAAAAGGACAAAAAATTTTGGGTAGTTGATGTTTTATAATAAGGACGAGAGGGAGTAGATCTCAAGGACCTAACTGACGACAATAATATCCAATCAAATGATCAGCAAGATTGATCTTTATGATCCACCATCCATTTTCAACAGTGCACCATCCATTATATATATATATATATAGTTCTGTAAACAGTATTTATGAAAAGCTAACTTGGAACTTATCCGAGTGAATATGTATGTACGTACGTAGATGCACTAAGTCACAGGACAAGAAGCTTGTTATATAAGAATTGGTCTCCCAGTGCTTAGTGCTGATCAATTAGTGCACTGTGCCCTGCGAAGCATTGTTGTAATTTGAGTGCTCATTAATTAGTTTTAAAAATCTTCTCTTCATTATCTGAGTCAGGGTATTGAGTGCAGCAACTTTTTTTTTTTTCTTTTTTGGTCAGAAGTGCAGCAACTTTACTAGTTAGCATACTGGTTTCATAATATATGTGCATTATCGTGTTATATATGAGTAACTTGACTGGAAGAGTAATTAATTGTCTTTTCCACAGTATGAGTTTCCAAATTGTCTTGATTAATACTTTTAATGAAAAAAGTGGGTGAAAACACCACAAATTAAATTATTAAGGCTTGTGGGATTTGATCCAGATTAATGTATATCAAATGAACTATTGGAGTTTTTGTACATGTGTGAAAAGTAGAAGTCCCATATTAACTCAAGATTGAGGAAGCCTTAGTATCTATGCTAGGATGTGAACTTGAGCTAGTAAATGGCCAAGAAGAGGAATGAGCTTGAGCTAGACACTGTACTAAGACCTAAATGCTGGTATCTGCCTATAAAGGAAAGGAGATCTTCTCCTTATGATCTCATTTCTCATTTTTTTTATCGATCAAATCTAGGCCGTTGATTGAGAAAATGAGAGAAAAGTAAAAGTAGTATTGTATTGATTGAATGGATGTGATTTAGAGATTATGAGGGATAATGAAAAAAGAATGGGGAGACAAACCCAACCCCTATAAAAGCTTGTTCATATTGCAAGAATTAGTGCTTGTTTGGATCCTCTTATTTTGAGTTTATCTTCTCCTTATAAGTAGAAGTTAGGTCAAACAAGATTTTATAAAAGCTCTTATAATAAAAAGAGTTTTTTTTTTATATAATGAAAAAAACTAAAAATAAAAAGTTCTCCTAGAGAGCTTATTTTTTAAGAGAACCCTAGTCTCCACGATGGGACTCCTCTGTTCGCCTTTTGCCACTCCTTTATGTCTCATTCTTTCACGCTTCGTCTCAATCCTCTGTTCGCAAACAGCAGAGTTCAAGTTTGAAAGGTGCGTTTGGATCCTCGTCATCTTTTCTTGTTTTAGTTGGTTAATCTTGTGAATTTTGAGTAATTTTTGTGCTGAATCTAAACCCCATTTTCTATTCTTGCCTTTTCAAATACCGGATGTCTAATGCTTTATTGTTTCTCTTATAATGTGCCATGCAATGGATTTGAAGTTTGGATTTGGGTTTGATAAAGCGAGCCAGAAGTCCGTAAGGCCAAGCGGCGTTTACAATGAGCAATCAGAAAGGCATTTTATTATACTCTATATTCATTATGCAATCATTGACGCATGAGGGGTCTAAAATTACAAGACCGTTTGAGGCAATCACTGACTACACTCTTGATTGAATAAAAGATGGTAAGTGAATAAGTTTTCACCTTTTCACTTCTTCGTTCTTCACTTCTTCCTGGATGGGTTATCTCTCTCTTGTGTTCACTTAGTCTCTCTCTCTCTCCCACGTCGCATTAGTTCTGCCATGACTCCTCCTCTATTCTCTTATGTCTCGGCAAGCCGCCTTCAACGCAAGAGCGGACGAAAAAAAAAAGCAAGTCTCTTTATCTTCCTATCTCTCTCTTTCTGTAAACATCTCCACTGGACTGTTTTTTTTTTTTAAAAAAAAAAAAACCATCCGACTCCGGTTTCTATGCTTTTCCGGCCAGTCCAGTCCAGATCTGATAACCATGAAAAATAAGAGGATCCAAACAGGCTCTTAGTGCCTCGAGCTCTTCTCCTCTTCCTTCTCTTAGTTCTTTTATCTGCAAATATATTTTAACGTATTAATTATTTAATTTTATATATTTGAGAAAAAGATTAAAAAAAAAATCACTTACATTTCGAGATCTCAAATTAATGATTTCCTATTAAAATAAGTTGTTAATTGCTATATTATTATAGTTAATACTTATATTTTTATAAACAATAAAATTTATTTAAGATTTTAAAGTTCAAGTGGTATTTTCTTATTTTTTCCTCAATAACTTTACATTTTTGAAGACTTGTATTTTGATCCAAATCTGTAAACTTTAGTATTAGGTCTAGTCCCCTATGTATAATATGACCCTTAGTCATTAATGAAACATCTTGTCCGCAGTGCAAATTTTTTTACGCTATGAACAAGATTTTATAAGTAATATTGTACTAGTAGCCAGGGGAAAAAAATCTGAAACTGTAATGCGAAGATAATTAAAATATTACGCTATTGGAAATTTGGAATAGTATTTTGTGGTGTGCATGCTGATTTTCTTTCAAAATAATATAGGGTATTGTTGTAATCAATTTTTGGCTCGATGCTAATAATTTATAGGATTAAGCCGTAAATCCGCCTTGAAAGTATAGACACAGGAGCCATATTGTCCTGAAAATCTTAAAATATAACAATGTTGCTCTATTCTACTAAAAAACTAATGTTGAACTTCAAAAAACTGAACATTAGACGATTAACTCTTTAATAAAAATGAGTAATATTGTTACATTTTAAAATTTTTAAAGTAAAATTAAGACAAGAAAAACTTTTAGGATAACATTACTCCTTCAGCAAAAACTTCTAAAACAAATTTACTACTTAACACTGATTTATATAAACCCTGTCTATCATACTTGCTTTCGTCTGACTTAAACTTTGTATGATACGATATAATAGTAATACGTTTTTTTCTTTTTCCCAACAATTTTTATGATACATTTTTTTCATGGGGAAACAACTTTATTCCTCACTGATTTTGTCTATGTCAAAAACTTTGTTTTATAGCAACCTCTTAGAACAATGACCGAACTTATTATTTCAGATCCAATGTCTTGAACACAATATCGTAATTAATAACAAAAATTGTAAGATTACGTGATTAAATTCTTAATTTTCTGTGTTAACAAATATTGACTAATTTTTGTCAATAGAGATATTGTTTTCTAATACAATTAACAACAATATATATGTTTGAACTTTATATTTAAAATTTATATTGACTAATTAAAACAAATGTTATCATAATTAATTTCATCTTACTTCTTAAATCTAAGTCACGGTTTTAGAAAATCCTAAATCACTTCTATATCATTAAAAACATATTTTTCATAAACACCTCTATTTACCAATAAATGCTTATTTTAAGAATCAACCATTAGAAATGGGAAACATTGGTTATAAATTATTTAATAGGAAATTTTGAGCTGAAGAAATAAATAAATACCATTTGAACTTATAAAAGCCCAACAAATTTATTAACAATTGTAAATGATAAAGATGATGAAATTGAGATTTTAAATTATTGATTATTTTACTAAATGCCCCTTAGTTTGTTAAATTTTTTGAAAAAGAAAGTGGAACCTCGCCAGAACACTAACGGGCCAAGCTTTGTTTTGGCCGAATCGTAAACGTGTTGGAAGGAGGGCTTGAACCCCCAACCCAGCCACAAAAGGTATACGATCGTTGAGGCATCATGTACTTTTAATTTATGTGTCCCCGATAAGAATTGACACAGATCGTAAGGGATCTAGGACTAAGCTTTTGGGTCGTGGGTTCGATCCTCTCTGCCGTCGCTGGGACTCCCTTGGTAGGCGATCTCGTAAGTCCCCAGTAAGTGTTCATAGAGCCCGGGACCGTGCCCTGGCCTTGGTAGGGGACTGGTGTCAAACCCTTCCAAAACTTTCTTATATATAAAAAAAATTATGCATGCACAAACAAATATAAATTAAAATTTAAGGCTTGACCACGAGCAATTAACAACTTCAATAGAGCACTTGGCAACATCACAACACATATCTACTATACTTGTAATGTGTGTGACAACATTGATAATTATAAAAAAAATTAACTAATTGGCCTTTTATTTTATTTTGTAGAAATTTTTATTATAATAACTCGAAATTTTAGAATAATAAAATAGTTAAATCAATTAATCACATTATTTCTTTTAAAATTGATTTAGGCTTTACTTATTTAGTCAATACTATTATTCATTTAATTAATACCTTTACACCTTTAGGGAATACCACTACTCATTTAGTAGATATTGACTAAAGACATAAAGGTAACTAAAAGTGAATAGCATTGACAAAAAACGTAATAATATTGATTAAATGTGTAATGACATTTATTAAAAGGTGTAAATGTATTAACTAAAGGTATAATATAATTAACTAAAAGCGTAATGTATTGCTAAATGACTAATGGTAATAGCTAAAGGAGTAATGCTATTAAGTAAAGGTGTGAAGGTATTAATTAAATGAAAAATGCTATTAACTACTCTATCTTATTTTTATTATAAGGCACTAAATAAAAGTTCTCACAAACTAATAATAACATTCAAAGTCATTAAACTTGTTCTAAAATTTAAATAATTTTCAATATTACCCCTATTAATTGTACAAAACTCTAATATCACATTACCTATGGACTTTATTATAAAGTACCAACTAACAAGTATATTTGATTTTTTTATAAGGGACTTACTTGTTTTCAAAGAAGATTAAATATTTTTTTCATATATACCTATAATTAATAAGGATAGTGGGTGAGAGTAATAATTAATATGATATCATAATTTAGAGCAATTAGTAAAGGTAATATTTGAAATTATTTAAATTTTAGGACAATTTTAATGACTTTAGCTATGTTATTAGTTTGTGAGAATTGTTAGTTGATACCTTCTAATAAGAACCAAAGGGAGTATTAATTATTACTCTCACTCATTATCCTTATTAATTATGAGCATACATGGAAAAAATATTTAATGTTATTTAGAAACAAGCAAGTGCCCTATAAAAATGACCAAATACATTTGTTAGTTGGTGCCTTATAATAAAGACCATAGGGAGTAACTGCGTAATTATATTGACTAAGTGAATAATAATATTGACCCAAGATGTAATGGTATTGATTAAATGGTGTAAATATATGAACTAAATGAGTAACGATATTAACTAAATGACTAAATACACTTGTTATTTGGTGTCTTATAATAAGGACTATAATGTGTAATGATATTGACTAAGTGAGTAATAATATTGACTAAATGCGTAAATGTATTAACTAAATAAGTAAAGACATATATCAATTTTAAAATAAATAATGTGATTAATTGATTTAATTATTTTATAATTCTAAAATTTGAATAATTATAATAAAAATTTCCACAAAATAGAATAAAAATCAAACTAGTTGTTTTTCATTTTTATAATTATTAATGTTGTCAATCACATCGCCAATATAGTAAATATGTATTGTAGTGTGGCCAAATGCTTTATTGAAGTTGTTAATTGCATATAGCCAGACCTTAATAGTATGTTTGGTTTGATGGGGGGAAATAGAATTTTTACTAAATTGCCATTAATAAAAAGAATATTTTTTTTACTGAAAGTGTATTTTTAAAATATTAAAATTTTCTTATAGACAATTTGATCAATACAAGATAAGAAATTCCTTTTTCCTCCCTCCTCTCAAATCAAACACATCCTAAATGTTACCTTATATAGGTTTGTGCGGTTATCAAAAGTGCATGATGGCCTAGGTTTTACACACCTTTTGTCACTCCAAAAGGTTGGGGGTTCAAACCCTCTCTCCAATACCTTGGATGGCAGGATCTAGTTGCGCCTAGGCTCTCGGCTGATAAGGGATAGCAATTAGAGCTCTAGCGAGATGCCTTTTTTTAAAAAAAAAAAAAAAATTGAAGGTATTATTTTAAAATAACTAATACTTTAAAATTTTAATTTGATCATTTTTTACGGATGAAAATAAATTTTCCAGGGTTTTGTTAGTTTGAATGATATTTATTTATCTTTTTCCAAATTTTAACCAATTTTTTACATACATGAGGAAAGTTGTACTGACACACGAGCGTTGTACCGTAACATGAGCAATTTGCCTGGCTTGGATTTTCCGATCCGACGTGCCGCCGTAATGGGTTGGCCCAACTCCATCCTCTGTTTTTGAAAGTGGAAACCACTCAAAACCGCTTTCCTTCAGCCGCCATTTCCGTCTTCACTTCATCTTAGCTGAAACCCACTCTCGCTTTCCCGAAAACCCTAATAATTCACTCTCTTCTTCAATCTCCATCTCTTCTCATTCCGAACATTGTTCTGCAATGGCCTCCCTCTCTCTTCCTCTCCAGAACCACTTATTTTCCGCAACCACCCCTTTAATCCGATCCAATCCCAGGCCTTTAGCTCTTCCCACCAAGGTCCGAATGTCCCTTCAAGAAAGTGGACCATCTATTGCCGTCGCCGGCGTCACCGGCGCCGTTGGCCAAGAGTTCCTCTCTGTACTTTCCGATCGCGATTTCCCTTACCGTTCCATTAAAATGCTCGCTTCCAAGCGTTCCGCAGGCAGACGCCTCACGTTCGAAGACAAAGATTATGTCATCGAGGAACTCAGCCCCGAGAGCTTCGAAGGCGTTGATATTGCTCTCTTCAGTGCTGGCGGTTCGATCAGCAGAGAGTTCGGGCCCATTGCTGTTGATCGAGGCACTATTGTTGTGGATAATAGCTCGGCTTTCCGGATGGACGAGAAGGTTCCTCTTGTGATCCCAGAAGTGAATCCTGAGGCCATGGAAAATATTAAGCTTGGAATGGGTAAAGGGGCTCTCATCGCGAATCCCAATTGCTCTACTATCATCTGCTTAATGGCCGCTACTCCTCTTCATCGACGAGCTAAGGTTTGAAGTTGGAATTGGATTTTGTTATTTAGGCCTATGGTACAAATCGAGATATGTTTTGTTATTAATCATTGTGAACTTTTTTGTGTAGTGGGATTGATTTGGGAACTGCTCGTTGATCAATGAACATTGTGAATGAAATTTAATCGAAAATTTTCACTCCTTACTTTTGCTAACTATTCATCCTATTGGATAAAAATCATAATGCCGGTGTACTGTCAGTTTTGGTGTGCTTGATTATGAATTAATGTTTACCGATCTACTTGTATCCTTCAATCTGTCCTTGTGCATGTTTAGCCTCTCAATCATCAGTTATATTCTCCAGGTATTGCGAATGGTTGTTAGCACTTATCAGGCTGCTAGCGGTGCTGGTGCAGCTGCAATGGAAGAGCTTGAGCAGCAAACTCGCGAGGTTCAGTTTATAAGAAGATTGTCATTTCTTTTTCAAATTTCTATCAGTGATGATTATTTGAGTGGTGAAATCAATTTCATTGCTTTCAATAATGGATTGTCACCATTTGTGTGAATTAAGGTATTGGATAGAAGGCCGCCGACTTGTAATATATTTAAGGAACAGGTTTGGCCTTATCTGGATGTACTTAATAGTATCAAATGTCAACGGAATGCTTTCTAATAATGTTATTTTGCAGTATGCTTTTAATCTTTTCTCACATAATGCATCTGTTCTCTCAAATGGGTATAACGAAGAGGAGATGAAAATGGTAAAGGAGACAAGGAAAATCTGGGTAAGTTGAAAATGAATTTTCTTTATTAGCTTATTTTACAATTATTTTCATTATGGTTTTAGTTTTACACACTTGCCTGGAGCCTTTTATATTTGTTTTATTTGAATCTTCTGCAGAATGATGAGGATGTTAGAGTAACTGCTACGTGCATACGAGTTCCTGTCATGAGAGCTCACGCTGAGAGTGTAAACCTCCAATTCGAGAAACCCCTTGACGAGGTAGTTTTTGTTGTCATGTTATATATTTTTTGGGATCTGGCCTAAAGTACAGAATTTCTTTCAATCCACGAAGTTGTTTTAAGCAATTCGTCTCAAATCTAAAAACTTTTTATAGTTGTAACACATAAATTGGACTTATCAATATTGTCTGCCTCTGAAACTTTTAGCTTTGCACGTGGTGTTGTGCTTTTTAGCTTTTCGCAAAGCTCAGAAACTTATTGTATCCCTGTTCGTGATATTTCTTTAGTTTCTTCATTTTATTTCACTTATTCAATCCATGAAGTTGTTTTAAGCACTTCGTCTCAAATCTAAAAACTTTTTATAGTTGTAACACATAAATTGGACTTTTCAATATTGTCTGCCTCTGAAACTTTTAGCTTTGCACGTGGTGTTGTGCTTTTTAGCTTTTCGCAAAGCTCAGAAACTTATTGTATCCCTGTTCGTGATATTTCTTTTGTTTCTTCATTTGATTTCACTTATTCAATCCATGAAGTTGTTTTAAGCAATTCGTTTCAAATCTAAAAACTTTTTATAGTTGTAACACATAAATTGGACTTTTCAATATTGTCTGCCTCTGAAACTTTTAGCTTTGCACGTGGTGTTGTGCTTTTTAGCTTTTCGCAAAGCTCAGAAACTTATTGTATCCCTGTTCATGATATTTCTTTTGTGTCTTCATTTGATTTCACTTATTCAATCATTTTAGTGATAGATCAAGTAATTTAGATTTTTCGGTTTCATCTATTCTGACTTTTTTTTCTAGGTAAGAACCTAGGATGGATGTGAGAATCAACACCCATAAGAACTAACCTGCAATGTCTTGGGCTTATTAGAAGTTGTTTTTCCAAAATATAGGCATAAGTTACTTTTGATGGAGGACATGAGTAAGTAAATTATAACTTGTTTAACTTTCTGTAAACACTCGTATAAACTATGAACTGGTAAAGTTACTTGGAATTTATTCATTTTACCATCCCTCTGCTTCTTGTTATTCTCTCTGGCCTAACTCGCCTCAAAATAGAACCTTTGCAAGAAAAACTCAATGTCTTGTTTATGGAAGAACACGTGGGATTTGTTGTAAAAATGGGATATCTCCCTTACTTAGTTTGAATTGCTTCAGAACACTGCAAGAGATATTCTAAAGAATGCTCCAGGCGTTGTGGTGATCGATGACCGTGCATCGAACCATTTTCCTACTCCATTGGAAGTGTCGAATAAAGATGCTGTTGCTGTAGGGCGGATTCGCCGTGACTTGTCTCAAGATGGGAATCAAGGGTAAATCTCTTTCAGAATCAGTTTACACCATAACTTCCTAGTTATCATCAGATATTGTTATAATTATTTTCAATGGTGGGATTATTATAGGTTGGACATATTTGTTTGTGGGGATCAAATTCGCAAGGGAGCTGCTCTTAATGCTATTCAGATTGCTGAGATGTTACTATGAGTTCTTGCATCTCAACGATGAGGATTTGCGTACTTCACTTCTTTGCAACTAAAACCATTTTTGTATGATTGTGGGCGAGCTTATTTTTTACTTCCAGCGAGATCTAGTTAGTCTGGGTAGCTTAGTGCCTGTTTGGATTAGCGGTATAAGTTGTTTTTCTAGCATAATTTATGTTACACGAGTTTGGTTTGTAGGAGGAGTTTTGTAATGACTCCGTGAACTGTTTTTCCAATGCCAACCCACATGCCCTAAATAAGCGGGAAAATGGATCTTTAAGTTGGTAGGCTTTGTACGGTTTTGAATTGCATTTTTTATGCTAAACTTTATTTTTTGTTGCTTGTCTTGATTAATTTTTTTTTTAAATGATACTTTAATTTTTGTTTTTGGTTTCTTAAAGCTTGCTAGTATATTCTAGGAGCAAGTATCATCGTTGCTTTCAACCCCCAAATATACTTGGTCTGGCAGCGGATTAACTATACTAGGCTTATTTGAGTTAGTAGTGGGAGCAATGGTTTATTTCCTATATTGATTTTTTAAAAGCTCAATAGGAAAAAAATTAATATGTAAATATGATTTATGTTTAAATTGATAGTGGTAGAAGTGGTGTGGTTTACGTCAAAAAGCTGAGAGCTTTTTGAAAAAAACTACCCATGTAGCCTTTTTTTCAACCCAAACACTCTATTTAAGGTTTTTTTTTTTTTTTTTTTTTTACTGGAGCTTTTTTCTGACTTAAACTACTTAAAGTTCTCTTCAAACAGACCTAGACCTACTGTAAATGGATGAATTGCCTCTAGAGTTCGAATTCCACCATATTCAAAAAAGACTTTGGACAGAAGCATCTAGGTTGTGAAGTGTTGATTTGGATTAGTTTGTTGATCGGATATTTAGTAATAGGTTCCATAAAAATGACCGTGGCTCAAGGGTTAAACAAAAATAATCACCACTTTCAAAATCTGCAATTTGTGCAGGATGTAAACTCTTGTGTATATTGAATTTTTTTAATGCGGTTTAATATATTCATGAGTCTTGATGCTACAAAATTTTATATGACTATAAAATTAATTAAAGATAATAAAGTTAGTTTTCTTCTCCAATTGTAACACTCAAACTCAAAATTATTGTCTTTATTTATCAGGATAAAACTTATATCTATAAGGTTTTTCATATAGATCTCGAGTTATAGTTATTGAGGAGACACTTGTATTAGGAGATATTGTAGAAGACACACTTGTCTCGGGAGGGACAATTATAGAACCCTAACTGAATACGATAATATTAAAAATAAATCTATGATTTTTATATTAAACTTTGCATTTTTCATATTCCCATTGCAAATTATATTACTTTTATTAAATATTTCAATCTTAAAAATGTTAGTAAATATTGTATTTTTTATAAGTAACTTTCTTGAGATTGATCTTTTATATAAGAAACTTTTTCTTTAAATCTCAAAATTTAAAATACTTTTTTATTTTTTACCCCTATTACATTCACATGTTTACATTAATTATCCTTTGCTCACCACTAAAGTAATTCCTTTTCATTTACTCATTTATTACCCATTCTATCTTTATTTTATACTCATACTCCCATAATTTACTACTCATTTCTCTTCTAAACTCTTTTCATTAATAGGGGCATAGTATTTAGAAGAAACATGACATTTTTTACACATTTACTATTTTTAACTATTTACTAAGTTTTAAGCAATAAGAATAAAATAGAAGTCATGAGGGCGTACTCTCTTTATTGCGAATAATGTTCAGAAATGCTCTAAAAGTAGTTGTTGGGAGAGATTTGAGTAAGTGGATTTTGTTTGTGAAAAAAAAGCAGTGAGCAAGTACAATAAATGTATATCCTCTTCGGCTCTTTCACCACACAAACTTTGCAAAGAAAGTGTTTATGTTTGACACTCGTGGATTTTATCATCAAACTTGGCAGAACACTAAGATCATGTTTTGTATGGATACCAAGTATTCATTCAACTGCAACCTGGTTTGGGATGTGATAGTAAAACAGAGTCATTTGGTGGGGATGAGTTCCTACCCTCAAATCTGCATCCAGGTAAAAACGATACTAAATATTGAGATAAAACATCTACTGATCATTGTTGAGTAGAAAGACAAGGGAAATTGGGAAAGACAATTGAACCCTGAATCAATGATTCACAAGTTCATGCAGTGCTCATGACTCAAGCACAGTACAACTTACAACTTACATTTTCATCTATTGGCCGGCTGTAAAGAAAGTAAGGAGAATGTGCTTGTCTCGATTAGTATTAAAAAAGGCTTTTACAGCATGATTTATGATATACAGATAGGATAAGTTTGTGAGTGGAGTAATGTCTCGTTTAGCATAAATGGAAACATGACTCAAACATGCCCTAAAAAGATGTTAAAATTTGCCCGTATCTAGATTCAAATAAACACATCATTTTGTAAAAATTGTAATTCATTTTCTTTTCCCTGATCATCCTCATAGGCATTGGATTTCTAAGCATTAGGTGAAGACAGATTCAAACAGAGCAACAAGCTAAACATACTACGAAAGACAAAAGACTCACTTAAAACCACAAAACATAACAAGAAGCCTCTTCAGTTCAGGTCTCCATTAACTTTCCACATGGATTAGTCGGAAGAACGAAAGTTATCATGTGATCATCATCAGAAGCATCTTGATTCCGTAGCAAACCCAGGACCCCGGGATTGGAAAATTATTTTAAAAAATTTTAATTTTCTGACAATCACATACTTCACAATGATGCCCATATGCTGATTTTTACCTGTTTAGTTTAGTTGTTTTTTGGGCAAAGGAATTCGTTTGCTAAAAATTCTGTCTTGCTATCTAGGTCATGGCATACAAAAAAAATAGTAAAAGAAAAGACGCATTCAGTAGAAGCAAAACAAATAAGGCATATATACCCAAAAACAAACAAAACAACAAATAAGGCATAACCCCAAGAAAGGGTGTATTTATCACTCAGAATGTCTCTTCAGTTCAGGTCTCCAAAAACTTTCCTCATGAATTGTTCATCAGAAGAACGAAAGTTTATTAAACTCGATCCTCATCAGAGACGGGAGCGAATAATGTAAATCCAGAACGAGTACATCCTAATAAATCTTTAAAATAAAAGAATAACAGAATAAAAAGCACCAAAACACACACGGGCACACATCCTAGCACGGAAGTTACAGCAGAAGAAAAATGCAGCGAAGCAACGTTATCTGGTACGCCCCTGAACGACTAAGATCGACAGATTCGATGTGCACAAGAAAGCTGAGGTCATCCCATTTTATATTGTGGAATCGCAAAACCCTACCTCCGTTTTGTGTTTAGTTTTTTTCGAGACTAAACCCTAGCCAGTTCGGTAGGTCCATTTAGCCAATTTGGCCCATATTTGTTTTTTGTATGGTCTATTTTCCGGATCCAAATATTTCACGGCAAGTTATTTTAAAAAGGGTTAGTCGTTTTATATCAAAAAAAGGGTTAGTCGTAGTATCGTAGATATTTAAGGCTTCATTTTTTTTTTGGATAGAAAAAGGGTTTTTTTTAAAAAAAATATATTATGAGTAACAAATTTATGTACTATGATCTTTTTTGGTGGAATATGTATGATGATCTTCATAGTCAAATACCTAGTCAAATCCCTATTTTCTTAAATAATTTTTTACTTTCTAAGATAAGTATATGCATAAATATCAATGCTATGAAACCTGGACCAACCATGTCAATGGGTCATACCAAAGTTAACCCGATGAGAAATTAAAGATTTCAAAGTAATTAATATAAAATTCTAATTTAAAAAAAAATTGATTTTTTTAAGCCCCAAACCGGGTTGACGTGCCTGGTTTCCAGTCCAGATTTTATAATATTGATAAATATGTTACAATTTAGAGTCATTCGTCCTTTTAATGAAGCATATGACGAGCACCTTAAGTTTACTTCTTCTTGATGAAGTTTATATGACAAGTTGCAATTTGAGATGAAAATAAATAGAAGAGACTCCTCTTTCTCCAACAATCTTTAAGAAGAATAAGACGTTGATATAGAATTGATTTTATTGAAACCTTGAGCGCACTGAGGAACAATAACAAATATAAAGACTCTTTATGATTTTGATGTGCTTGTACTGCAATATCATCTAGCTGGAGAATTTTATTAAAGCGTTCATTAATATCCAAAACCAAATATTTAGCACGGAATGCACATAGAGAGTTCAAAGAATAAACTAGCCACAGAGCTGAATCCTAACTCAATGATACAATTTGGTATTACATCAGGGAGAGAATCTTCCCTATTGATAAATAAAAACGTCATGAAAAGAATGGCTTATACAGTCAGTAAACTCTAGAGTGCAAACAGATGGGCCGCAAATGGAGCTCCAGAGCAAAACTTATGTACAAACATACAGCATGATTCTTCGTTCTTTCGTCAATGTCCTTGTAGAATTTGGCAGAGGAAAAAGTATAAACTCAATAAGTATAAGAAAAGGTTAGGAGAATGCAAATCAAACCCCATAGAGAGTCATTGGAAGATGCTTTAGTCCAGAGAAAAAGCCCCATCACAATACCTGCAACATTCAATCAGCATACAAGTTTAGCTCTTTTCCCTTAAATTCCTTCAAGGAAATGCAGACGTTGAATTTATGAATTAGCATCAATTTTGACGGTTATGTTCATAAAATAACATTTCTGATTTTGTTCCCTAATTATTAGGCACGCCATCAATGGGATACCCACCTATTGCTGAACTTTTCAACGGCATCTGAAGCATAAAGAAGGGTTTCATTAGCTTTCTCTAGCACCATGTAAAGCTCCTTCCCTCTTGTCACTCGAGCTATAACCCAGGCATTATTTTTTGCTCTAATGCACATCTCCAAGTCCTTCTCAAAACCAGAGTCGTCATGTTTTGCTCTGCTCTTCTCCAACTCAACTTCTTGCCTAAGCTTATTCATAGCTAGTAAAGATTCCTGCACCAAACCACAAAGAATGGCCAAATATAAGTCCATTAACAGATAAGGAGAACACAATAGACAGTATATTGTAGAGCCAACCATCAAACACCGCACTGCTCTAGAGCTTAGCTTGATCTTTAAATAACAAACCTGTCTCAGTTTTTAATATATTTGATCAAATAAATTTGAAAATAGAATAAAGAACACTACCTGTTTCAACATCAGATGACCTTTTTGGAAAAAAAAAAAAAAATTATCTAGATGATCTAGGATATATTCATCAATTGGCATGAAAACATATTTTGAAAATATAATTTTCACACGTTGATCAGTGTTTCTTCAAGTGTAGCTACATTGGCAAACCATCTTGGCTTTGCCTAAACAGAAGCAATGTCCCCAAGGTGCCGCAGGGGATGACATAGAGCAACCATGCATCACAGAGGCACAGTTTCAGTCAAAACTGAAGGTGTTTTACCTTGGTTAAAGTTGTAACTTTTGCTGCTGGGGAGGCCCTGGATACATTTCGGTTGCCATCCACTAATAAATAGCGATATCCACTGACATGATATGCATTTTCGCCACCCCATCCTTTTGATAGCTTCTCTTCAACTTTCAATATCTTAAGTGCCGCCTGATGTATTCAGGAAAAATAAAGATTGAGCTAAGCAAAAGTAAGGCTTTTCTGCTGATAAGCAGTAAGCATTGAGTAAGGGACCTACATGTTCAAGTATTTGTTGCTTGGCCACTGACACACCTTGCTCTCCATTAATAATGGAGGATACAGGAAGAAGAATAATCAAAGTAAGGCTTCTATGCTGATAAACACAGAGATACATTCTCTCCTCTGTCTGTCGTATCCCAACTGTTGGAGTGGCATATACCCATGTACCAACCTCAGCACCCCATAAATCGGTGACAAGGTAACCATCTTTTCCTTTGGACCACTTATCTGGCTGTAAGGGCCTTACAACATGATATTGATTGCCCCCGGCCCCGGTATCAGTTGAGCCGTAAAAGCTTTCTGAAAAAGAGCTTGGATGGGCCAAGTCAGATCCAGCAGCAGTATTAGATGCAGCATTGCCTTTGCGCAAGTAGGACCAGGAACTTACTCCAGGGGTTAAAGCACGGGGGGTTAACCTTAGAATGGCATATGTAAATAAGTTTATGGTATCATCCTGACAAAAGAATTAACAATGAAGATTAATCAGCAACTTGCCCAAACAAATTCTGTTAAAAAACTGTAATTGTACTTTGAGGTTGAACCATACCGGAGAGAGAGTTGTGGACACCAGCAGATCATGAAATAAAATCAATGAATGGCAGGGAGCGTTTCCAACTGAAGATTCCAGCACTCTAACAAGTGACTGCCAAATCGAAGACAAAATCAATAAATTGGAGGCAAGCCAATTTTTTTCCCTCAAGGAAAAAAAAAAAATTATGGCCTTGGGGACAGCAGGCATCAAAGATCATACAAAGGCTTGATGATCATGGGAGAATAAACAATAAAAACTTTACCCTGTTCAAAGTAAATGACAGCTAAATGCAAGTTAATGATATGCCCTTGCTAATTAGACACCATCACCTTGTTTTACTGAGAGTTGAAAGAAAAAAATAAAAAAGAAACCTATGCATGAATAAATAAAGTTGAGAAATGTAGGTTTCTTCCTCCTTCTTAGCAATCAGACCTAAGGTCTCATTACATACCCCACATTCCCATGTGCAGTGTGATTCAAATTTTATGTTTTGTGACTGCCAAAAAGAAGGGTTAAAGTGCAATTATACCAACAAAGTTTTTCGGGACATCTGGCACAAATATGTTTTGGAAAGGGTAAAAATACCAATAAACAATTTAAAATAATGCAAATTCACCAAAATTGTTAAATTTGACCAAACAATTATAAAATTATAAGAGAAGAAAACCCTAACAGCGTTTGGTGAAATTTAACAGTTTTGGAGAATTTGCACCTTTTTAAATTGTTTATTGGTATTTTTGCCCCTTCCAAAACTTATTTGTGTGAGATGCCTCTAAAAAAACTTTGTTGGTAAAATCACACCTTAACCCCTAAAAAGAATAATAACCTAAACCATGAAGGAGAAAATCTAAAAAACTCAAGATGATAATAAAAAGTGATTAGTGCATGTCAATCACGATTACAGATTACATAATGAGTAACTATAGGATCTTTGATGATCATGTGAGTAAGATTACATAAGATGAGGGAGGATGAACAGAGAATAATGATATGTGATAAGTATAAGAACAAAACATTTTCTGCAGACAATGTCAACTTTTGGAAATCTTCTCCTTCCTCCTATCACCTGCCTTCATAGTAGCTTTAATTTCTGATGACAATTCTATAAAATATTTCTTAGTGTTAACAAAAATGCAGGGACACCCCCCACAAAAAAAAAAACAAAAACAAAAATTAGCCCCTTGGGAAGCTAATAATGGCCAAAATTAGCACTCACTGTACAAACAAATGCAAAATGAATAAGACAAGAAGAGAAAAAGTGAAAGGGGGACACACTGCTGATTACTGCAAGCAATGAAATGGCCAATACACAGGGAACATGAAGATTTTGTGAAAAAACTTGAGTTGATAAAATTCATAAGCTTTAACATGCTAGATTCAGAATAATTGCAGTTTTCTCAAATCTCATGTATATGACTAAAAATCTAACCTGAACCTCCATTGCAGCCTCCCGACCTATTGACAGCATCTGCACAGTCCCACGTTCCTTCAAACAGTCATGAAATGATGGTAAAAGAAGCTTTTTCCCCACAAGAAAATCTGCCTCAAAGAGAAAATTCATAATTAAGGTAAGAGATACAGCTACTTCTGCATCACTCAGGCAGCACAGATCCAAAGAAACCATTTGGTACAGCAACTTCACCATTACCACAGCAGCAATTATCCCATGGAGACCGCTTTTTACATGCTGACAATCATGGCTTACAATGAAATATCTTCAATCATAACACAAATAGGAAATCAAGATTGCATGGGTTTTTTTAATCATGAAGACTTACCCCTCAAATAATCCATGATAAAAGAATACAGATGACGTCTGACAAGTCCTCCACTTGGTTCTTTCTCAATCATAGCCCTTACAGTTCCATGAAACATAACAAAAAGCGAGTGTATTTCCTTGAGAACCTTTCTCAATGCATCATCCCTCCATATAGGTTCTGCATCATTATTTTTCTCAACCACCTACAAGGTAACAACTTAATATTACATGCAAGCTCACTCCTGTTATATATTCAACATACTAATTTGATTTAGTTATATATTAATCCAAAATAACTCCTCCTATGTGTTAAAAGAGGAAGGTTGTGTTAGACCCTCAACAGTCAACCTAAAACTCTGTCAAATCTTTATGACATTAGACACATGTATTAATCCAAAATATGAACAATGAAGTATTCATTAAGAAATGTTCAAAAGTTACATATCCATTTGGCTCAAAAAGAGGATGTTAATTATTCAAAGAAATATTTCAAGGGGTCAAAAAAACCACATACGAAGCTAATATGAACAAATTAGCATAAACCAAAGAGACACAGTAAATAAAAAAAGATTTCAATTTCCACCCCAACAAATGCCCTCTATGAAATAAAAAACTGCAACACACACCATACAGCATAATGTTTTTGAAATTCAAACAATAAATTGCTGAGAGGGTTTAAGCCTTCATTATGTGAAAATGCCAACGTGACATGATTACAAGAAAGTAGATGAACTGATAATTTAACTTCCAAATAGGAAAAGAAGACAAAATGAGGATCATGCCAGTACTTTAGAAGAACATCAACCTGATACCGTTGAATCATCTATAAATTGCCATTATGACAATAAAGTCTTGTAAGGTTGCAAAAAAATTAAGATTCAAACATTCATTCAATAGATTCATTAGCTCTGAAAATTTAGAGAAAAATGAATTACATACCATCACCATCCATATATCTGGTTCTGCCTCGTAAAAGACATGAGAGTGTTTTTCTGCTTCAATAACTTCACATGCAGCCTCAGGAGAGAAAATTCTGCAAACTCGCAGTATAAGCTTCTCAAAAACCAGTAAGAACCTAATCATAAACATCCCCTCATTGAAGCTTAAGAAAACACAACAGTGAAGTACAGAAGTATACCTGGTAAATGTAATCAGTCCTTCACTAAGCCCAATAACGGAAAGTTGTTTAGAGAAGGGCAAATCTGCTGGGAAGAAAAACAAAATCTTATCCAGTTCTTGACCTTCATGCTGTCCTCTCCTCAAATCAAATACGCATAATTGTATGGCTTCCTTGGAAATAGCAGCAGATGATAAACCCATTGTCCTTTCCAATAACTGATGATGTAAGATAGAGAGAGAACACCTAAACAACAAACAATTCAGAGTCACAAGACATACACGTATAAAAGAGATACAACTCCAGGCACCATAAAAACACTAAAAATTATTCTAAAGCCTTTTTAATGAATTTGGGCCATGAATTTTTCACGAGACCATGGTTGACTATAAATTATGTGCTCGAATGAATCTTGGGCCACAGCAACATAAATGACAAAAGATTATGAAAAAGGCATCAGCCTAGTGATGCAATAACTTATCACGTTCACTAAAGCCATGGAAAATAGTGAAACGAAGAAGGGATAAGTTGGACAAATTCCTGGTCCTTCGTCACTAACTACAACTGCTTAGGAATTTAGAGGTTAATGTCGATGGAGAGAAAATACATAGTGATAGTAAGCACAAAGGCACTGAGGAAACATAACCAATAATAAGCAACTTAGAAGCGGATATGCTACATTAAAGTTAGAGACAACGACTTGCATCACTAAAACCCTAAGATTCGTTGAACAACTACAACGAGCAACAGTGAAGGGAAGAACAGTTAGCATTTTCCTTCGCTCTGCTATAAAAATTGGTTTTATATTTTCATTGAACCTTTATTGTTGCCCCAATTTCTTTTCCTTCTTCGTTATTATTAAGCAGTGCAAACAAACAACATCAATTATATCTAAACCACCCGCAAAGCAAGTTTTCACACACTCTCCAAAAACAAAATATGTGCACTATAGAAAAGTCAAAGAGATTTATAATGCTGAAAGCAACATAAAACCAAATTAGATTCAAACACACATGACCCAACAAAGAACAGGTTAACTTATCCCGAGTATGAATCCAAGCTTAAAATTTCAAATGTTTAAGTTCAACTATAGCTCAATTAGAATCTGCATGTCAAAGACCCATAGCCATTCTGAATATTAAATTATCAGAGTTTCATAACACATGAATAGAGCTCAAGAGGCGCGTGTGCGTGTTTCTGTCAAAGAGGGGCGAAATTGAAGGATTGAAAGAACAAAAGGAGAATTACCAGAAGAGCCGAGCGTCAATCTGACATTACCGAAGCATCGGCAAGCGAAGGGTTGATAGCCTCACCGATCTTCCTATGATGTTGGGATCAAGAGCCACCCTGATCCTTTTATTTTATATTTGCAGAGCCTCACCTTCCAGTCTCCTCGACAAGACCGCTGAGTGCTAGTCGCAGCATTCTATTTCGCCATCTGCTCAGTAATTCGGACTTAATTGCATTTTATTGTATTTATTTTCAATGATAAATACCTTAATTATTGTTAGATACAGGTTTTTAAATATTAAAATAATATTTTCTTTTACATAATTTATAAGATCATCCTCCTGCGTCATCGGTAATTCTGTAGGTAGTTATAATTAGAGGAAAACACAAAATGCACCATTCAAATTTGTTAAAATTATATAAACCTCCCCGCCCCTTTCCAGAACACATTATTTATTTTAGAGTTAAGTAGTAAATTTGTTTTGAAAGTATATATCGAAGAGTAATATAGTAATGTTATTTGAAAGTTTTTTCAGTTTTAATTTTACCCCAAAAGTCTAAAAATATAGCAATGTTATTATTTTCCGTTAAAAAATTAATATTGATCATTAAAAAAATGAGGTTGACTGTTAATTTTTTAACGAAAAATGGTAACATTGCTACGTCTTTAGGTTTCCGGAATAACATTGAACCCAAAAAAACTTTCAAGACAATATTACTTTCAAGTGTGTGCTTCCAAAAGAATTTACTACTTAACTCTTTATTTTATGAAGATGAGGATAAGGAGGAGAATTATTTTTTTGTCTGATTACTCTTAAAAATTTGTCAGTAACATTTAATACAGAAGCGAGTCAATAATCCATAAAAATTATGGATATTATATTATAAATTATTTTCAAATTAAAAAGCTGCTTCACATAAAAGTTGTTGATACGATTCTTTCATAAATACGAGACAATAATCTCGAGCAAAAAATAAATAAATACGAGACAATAATAAATAAATAATATAAAACTGTAGCCGCTCAAACTGTTAGCATCCCTAGTTCATTAGATTTGTAGGAAGAATCAACTTACATTTGATTTATCCTTTCCTTAAGAATTTATTTTTAATTCAAAAGGCACTTGTTCGCCTCTTCTTTGCAGTGTCCCATTAAATATAAAAAGCAACAGCATGCCAATGTTTAAAAAATGCCTGGATGTTCTATCAAACTTGTAAAATTCAATAAAATATCAACAAATAATAATGAAACTTTTTACATAAATTGCTTGTATATACCAGAGAAATAATGAAGTCCGTCGGACAATTTTACATAATTATTAGATTTAATATTGACAGATTATATTCGTGGGTTCCCGGGCAAAAAAAAGAAAAGAAAAGAAAAGAAAATATTCGTGGGCTCAACAAATTCGCCTCAACTTTGGCTGTAACTAATCAGAGTAATGATCAATCTAACCGTAATGGTAAGGAATTTGTAAAGGGATGATTGTGAGTCAGTTGCAATTTCACATATGAACTCCGCCTGAATGAGCAGAAAACACAGGAAGAGCCCCATCCAAGTGCGTCCTCCCAAATTTATCAGCCTCTTCAACCTTCTCTTTGGTCCTCGTGCTCACATTTCCAACTGCATTTGCAATAACAGTGTAGGCACTTGACAGCCATGAAGCACCAGTTAACAAGTAAGGATTGCTCATGACAGCGGATCGAGCACCATCAGCAGCAGCAAAAGCAGACTTGGTCATTTCAGAGATTAGAAGTTTGTCATTCATCTCTTTCACTATCTCATTCAGTACGCCTGTTCCAACGCTTAGTTTATCCCTTAAACCCATTTTGTGATCAATGGAAGCTACTGTGGCGGAAGCATTTGAAGTCAAGCAATGGCGTTCATCAAAGGATTTTGCCCTGTTGATTGCATCCTTTCCTACAATGAAACCCTTGGCAAGCATGGTGCTTACCACATCTTCAGCCTTCTTAACTGCCGCAGGTGTTTGCTTTTTCTCCTGCAAGAAACGGTGTCCATTATAATAGAAACTCTATGCAATACCTTGAATTAGAATAATGAGAGATTAAATTCATAATTCTGGAAAAGGGGCATGAAGTTGATAAAAAAATAGTCATCTTCTAGTGAAGATTCACAGTCCTTCTAGACCCAACTAAAGATCTGAAAATTTCCTTCCTAATAGATGTGCATTTGTTTAATCTCAAGTTCAAGCTGATTTTGTGCCGTTATCTTGCAGGAAAATGCAGAGAAAAAAAAAAGAGGTGCTGAAAACCTTCATCTTATTAACATTATGACATAGTGCATGCATTGGTTCATCAACCCCATGAAGTTGCATACATGTTTCTAAAGTCGTCAACAAAGAGTAAATCTTGTAAATTATTGCCTATCATTCTCTTTTAAGCAGCCTATAATTCTACAACAGTAGAGAAGCAATTTCATCTAAGATGCATAACAAAATTTGGATTAATGATCTGGTACTTACTGGTCCAGAAGGAAGAACATGAGGAGGCAGCTGGTAGTCCTCAACGACTGTGATGGTGACACAGTGATCACCTATGCTGGCTCCCTGCATAGCAAAAAAGTTAAGTCTTCACGATTTCTAGAAACTATTAGCTAAAGGAAAATTGTGTGCACTGGTACAAACGCATCTAGTTTTTAACATAATATTTATATGCATAAAAATGTACCGTCAATAACACTGCTGTGTCTGCTTCCTTTGATTCCTTAAAGGTAACATAAGAAGCCTGAGTCCTCTCACTTTCCCTATGGAATTATCATCAAAGATATTGAGGATCATGACGTTTCGCCTATAACAATAACATCAAAATGCAATCGGTCTGACCTTAGCATCTCGATATAATGAATTTCACCCGAAAATGAAAAGAAATCTCTTATATCCTTCACAGAAGTTGCCAGTGATATGTTGCTAACCTTGACTGTTCTTACCTGTCAGAGATAAAAAAAAGGAATCAAGCCAGTGCTTTGCAAGGGAATAGCTGAAATCAGATAAAATCTTAAACAATTTGGCATTAATTTCAATACCAACATAAGGAACATATAAATAGTTTTGAGGACGGGCTTTGAACATTAATTGAAGAGTAACCAAGGTTATAACCAAAACCAGCAGACACAATATGAATCAAATTGAAAATGAAAATAGACCTATTTGAGCCACTTCGAGTCCACAAAGCAGAGATGCATTTAGATTCTCTGTAAGTGTGACATCTATACTATCACTAGTTTTCAAATGCTCATTCTACTATTAGTGCATGTTTTATAATGTCATGCAAGTTTATATTGTTATGTATAGGGGTCTACACAGAAAATGTGATATTGATCCTTGATCATGGATTCTATCATCATAATGTGAACAAATTTCTTCCTCACATCTGAAACATGGATTGTCCAATTAGATGCTGTTTGATCAGTATGCTCCCCGTAGGCCTGCACATAAAATGCTACATTAGTTATTTATAGATTACCACAACAGCCTGTTCGTTAATAAATCATTATGCTTCTTGTTTAGCATAACTCAACATATCAATAATTAGTTTGACATAAGACTACTATTAGACATAGCATCACCACTGCATTGATTCAAGATTTAAGGAAATTTCTACCAGGTTCACCCTTCACAAATGCATAACTGTTATTTAGCGGCTGAGCGATGAGTTAAGCAAATCAGGTTGTAATGAATTCTACTTGTTTATTATCAAACACAAATTCTGATGTATTCACAATGAAACGTGTCAGTGACTAAAAGAAACCACCTCTGTAACAATGCACGCTTGCTACGCTGACGACTTGTTGATTGCTGGCATCTCAAAAGGCAGTATTCACCTCCAACACACACCCAAGGGACACCCAGAAAACCCAACCTCATGACCTCACTCAAGTACCATTTAAAGTTATAGGAGTAACTATTTTTTTTTTTTTGGTGAAATATAGGAGTAACTATTAATTACAATGCAACTTTATTTCTTTGCAGTGATTGCGTAAAGCCCCACATCTAGATGTTCTTGTGAGTGGGCATGAAGGTATTTGCACTGATGGGCCAGGTTGTCCATAAGGTGATTAATGGTTCCCCTTAAGGCCAACAGCAAATCCAGACAAAGGAGACACATATTGCTTTATTCTTCTATGACTGAAAATTGTTAAAAAGAGGAAAGGCAAAAAACAAAAAACCTCCCATCATAAATTTATTTTAGATCTTGCTTAAACAATACTGCCCCTGTTGCAACTCGGACAACTCATGAGAATGAATTGAAAATTTGAGCTGAAGAGTCATATTCATAATATCCACAACATTTTCAACAAAATAACTAACGCTTCAATAACAGCACTATAAATTCAACATCTAAATCCTTATGAGGTTATATATCGCTGCCCATTGTTGACGAAGGAGGCAAATTGTGAAAGAATTGCGATGGAAAATTCTTTTCCGGTAATCGAAAATAGAACCGATAGTCCAAGCAGAACTCAAACGTGAGCAATAAACAACCAAGAGAAAAATATCGGGAAAATCCATATGGAATCGCAAAACGAACACAAATGGATACAGGTAAATAGAAATTCACAGGAAGTATCATCAAAACGGTAATTAATTAGAATGAATGCATTACGAACTCTGCATATCTAAGCAAAAGAACATGAGAATGCGAAAACTTGCCATCATTTTGAGATCATACAGTGTTTGGCAAAGCCGAGGGCGACAATGGCGTGCAAGAAGCACGGAAAGGTTGTGGAGATGGTAGTTTTGAAGCGCATCAGATGACGAGGGCAGTTGGGTAATTTGACGGCAACGGCATAGGAATATAGTTTTGCCGCCGAGAATTCACGCCGCGTCACACTATTACTGTTGGTTGAAGGTTCTCCCTTACTTTATTGTAGTTTTTTTTTTTTTTAAATTCTTAAACATTTTCATTGCTTAAATAAAATTAAATATATTTTCAATTTATGTAGATTTAAGATTTATATATTTCTGAAAATATTATGAACTATGAATGAGATGGATGCGGTTGAATAAGTTTAAAGTTATGCAGATTCTTTTTTCATAAATTTTACTACTCAATGAATAATTCAAAATCACGAGTGAAAAATACCCTTAGGAGTTAGGAGTAGGGATCGCAAGGGCAATGCACGAAATAAGTAAATAAATATTATAGCCAACCATGATTAAAAATTAATATCACAAGACAGCTGGTAAAACAATATTATTGTCAATTATGTTCTAAAATAAAAATTACTACCTCCGGTCCTAATTATAAGATATAATTGACTTTCTTTAAAGAGATTGAGAAAGTTAAATAAGTTACTAAATCATTTCATATGCTATGTATCTTTAGATTATATATTAGTTTATTAGTCAAACTAATTAGTTTGAATAAAAAAATAAAAATACTCTAAAATAATTTAATTAGCTTTCTTAATCTCTAAAAAAAAGTTAACTATATCTTATAATTAGGACTGGAGGGAGTAATTTATATATTTGAACCCGAAAAAAGAGATATGATCTAGTTTTCTTGGCTTATACACACACACACTCTTTCCATCCCTAAATGTTGGACACAATTTATATATTATACGACATTTTGTAATTAAAAAAAATATTAGATCCCTATATTTGTTAATGCCACACATCTTTTAATTGAATATGTTTGACTTTTAGATAGTAGTTAGTCGAGAAAAAGATATGTTAATAATTTTTTTATCAAATTTGAGGGGGGGGGGGGGATCTTAACAGTACATGTGAATGTTGTACAGTTCAAGTGATGTCTTATTTTTAAAATAACAAGGAATTAATTCAAGGATTTATTCCAACCTCTTTTGTCGTTCTAACAATGTAAATTATCTCATACTGCTTTAGATCTTTGAGATAATACCGGCTTTAGTGTTTAGTCTTATATTAAAGCGAGTCTTATGTTGGTGAAAATACTTTCAACTTTTACTAGGATTAAAAATCTGTGTAACCAATATGACATAATTTATAATATGCATCAATTCAATACAACATAGGAAAGCAGTAAAAACTCACAAGAGTGTTCAAAATAAGGTGGATTACATCTCCAGAATGATGACACTATCAGTCAAGAGCTTGAACAAACACAACCATGTGCTTTTAGAATCATATAATATAAGACTTATGATATAATACATTAAACTATATGTATGAAAGCGTAGTGTTGGAAAAATGAGTTAGTATTTCTATCACACGCACATATATTTATAGACAATGAAATAGTTAGATAGACACTCGTTAGCGAACTGACTTGACCGTGGTGAACTAATACGACCGGCTATAATGAATCAACACCTACTTCTTATTCATAACCCATGAAATTTATTTTAAAAAAAAAAAATCCAAGAATCCCCCACATGGATAAGAAGCTAGTCCATCATGACAAAATGCAAATGAACATATATGCAGAGTTTGATTCCTCTACAAAAAGCAACTATATCAAGATAGGTGGGGGTCACCTTTGAACCTTTTTTAGTAAAAATCTATTGGATATATTCAATCAATCAATGGACACATTGTTTTGCACTGTCAACCTTTAGTGTATACCAAGACAATAGGAGTCACATAGTTGCCCCTCTAGCATGGTTGGTCCTCATGTTGTACCAATTTTGGCCTTGGACACCTGTCTGGCTCTGCGAGTGTTCTATAAAATCAACCGTTTTAAATTCTCATAGTAGCGGTCCCCACTTCACACCCACATAAGTGATTCCTTATGATGTAAGTCAACATATATCATCTCAACACAGTAGATTAAGAAACCATTAAAGGCCTAAATGCTTACCCTTATAGATGTATTGTCTTGTCATATGAATGAGTATGAGTTTAAAACTCTACAGTATTCACAGTCGACCATCGCTTAGTTGTTTTTTTTTTAACATAGTTTGTGGGATCTCTATTATTTTAGGCAAAGTTACCGCAATAATCAACAATTTGATCGACTTTAAACCCATTCTTTTCAACAAAATCTGGACAAACTCTCTAGGAATCCTTTTAGTCAATGGATTCACAATATTCTCTTTTGATTTCACATAATCAATTGAGATGATTCTATTCAAAAGCGGTTGTCTAACGATATCATGTATATGACGTATGTGTCTAGACTTGCTGTTGTATATAATATTCTTGGCTCTATTAATAGCTATTTAATTATCACAGCGTATACACATTGCCAATACTAACTCTGGCCAATTAAGAATGTCCTAAAAAAAATGATGAAGTCACTTGACTTCCTCACCAGCTTTATCTAAAACAATAAAATCTGCTTCCATGGTTGATCTTGCAATGCAAATTTGCTTGGATGACTTCTAAGATACAACACCCCTACCAAGGGTAAACATATATCAACTTCTAGATTTTGTATCATTAGAACCGGTGATCCAATTTGTATCACAATACCCTTCTAGCACTATATGATACTTCCCATAATAAAAAACAGTATTTTGAGTTTGCTTCAAGTAATTCAAAACTCTTACCTTAACTTTTCAATAAAGCTTGTTTGGATTACTTGTAAAGTGACTCAATATGTTTATCACGTTGGCAACATCAGGTCTAGTGCAATTCATATCATACATAAGATTGTCAAGCACTTGAGCATACTCCTTTTGTTTTTCAACTTTGTCAGTATCTCTCAACGGTCAAATATTAGAATCTATTGGATTCATCACAGGAACTATGTTTAGATCCTCTTGAATTTTTCAAGAATTTTAGTAATAGAGTGTGCTTGTGATAAAGTCAACCTATCAGATTTTTATGGATTTTAATTTCCCAAAAAAATATGTCAGACTCATATTTTTCATGTCGAATTTACTAGTAAACAATCACTTAGTAGTTTTAATCATTTGATTATTACTTCTGTTATCAACATATTATTTACATAAAACATACTATGACAAACATGTTTTCAGTATTCCGAATATAAACACAATTTTCACATTCATTAATACTAAAATCATTTGATAACATAACTTCAATGAATTTCGCATGCCATTATTTCAAGGCTTACTTAAGTCCATAAAGGACTCTATCAAGCAACAAACTTACCGTTTTTATCCCGCAACAGTAAATCCCTCATGTTATTCTAGATAAATTTCTTCTTCTAAATTATCATTTAAATAATATAAAACTGATAAAAAGTAAATACAAGAACAAGAGATTTTAGAGAGAGAGAGAGTAGAGAGAAGTTCTCATTTCAGTGTAATTTGAATGTTTACAGAAGGCCTCTATTTATAGAAGGAAAATGGGCCTTTAGTGTAATTTCCACTTTGGGTCATTTGATGTAATATTCCCCTAATTACATAACTGTACACTCACGGGAATGCATTCCCGTGAGTTGTATTATTTTGTGTGTGGGTCCCACCAAATAGTAAACTACTATGCATGGTACTATGCGTGGGTCCCATGTCATCTTGTAATATTTGGAGACCGGGAGTCAATGGACATCCACATAATCAGTATATTCATAACACTCCCCCTTGGATGTCCATTTATGAATGTGCCTCATTAAAAACTTTAACTAGGAAAAACCCAGTGGGATAAAAACCTAGCCAAAGAAAAGAGTACATCACTCATTGATACACTATCCAGTGCTGCCTCATTAAAAACCTTTCTAGGAAAAACCCAGTGGGACAAAACCTAGATAAGGGAAAAAGAGTACAACGTGTATCAACTCCCCCTATTGACAACATCAGTATTACTCCCTCTGATAACATCAGTTGAGATCTTTAAGTCTTCGAAGACCAATACCATAGACAAGCTTCTCAAAGATTGCTTCTGGAAGTGACTTGGTAAATAAATCTGCCAAATTTTCTCTTGAACTGATTTGCTGGATATCTATTTCACCATTCTGTTGAAGATCACGAGTAAAGAAAAATTTTGGTGAAATATGCTTCGTTCTATCGCCCTTGATGTATCCTTCTTTAAGTTGGGCAATACATGCAGTATTATCCTCATATAGAACTGTTGGAACCATTTTACCAGAAGATAAATGACAAGTAGTTCGTATATGATGAATTACTGACCTCAACCACACACATTCTCGACTTGTTTCATGCATTGCTAGGATTTCTGCATTATTAGATGAAGTGGCTGATATAGTTTGTTTCATAGATCGCCATGAAATTGCTGTACCTCCACATGTAAATACATAACCTGTTTGTGATTTTCCATCATGTGGATCAGACATAAATCCAGCATCTGAATAACCAATCAGTTCATGTTTAGATACATTTGAATAATATAACCCCATATCCATAGTACCTCTGAGGTAACGAAAAATACGCTTTACACCATTCCAATGCCTTTGTGTTGGTGCAGAACTATATCTTGCTAATAAATTAACAGCAAATGTTATATCAGGTCTTGTGTGATTAGCAAGATACATTAGTGCCCCAATAGCATTAAGATATGGCACTTCTGGACCAAGTAATTGTTCTACACCTTTTTTGTTAATTACTTGGGGTTGGAATGGATCTTTTTCTTTTATCAAAGATCTTACAACCATTGGAGTACAGAATGGATGTGACTTATCCATATAAAATCGTTTCAAGACCTTCTTTGTATAAGTTTCTTGATGTATAAAGATCCCGTCCTTCAGGTACTCAATTTGTAATCCAAGACAAAATTTTGTCCTACCTAAATCTTTCATTTCAAATTCTTTCTTCAAACAATGAATGGCTTTTGTAATCTCTTCAGGAGTTCCAATAATGTTGATATCATCAACATAAACAACAATTATAGCAAATTCATTTCTCGATCTTTTTATAAAACTGCATGGGCATATCGGGTCATTTTTATACCCTTCTTTCAACAAATATTCTTTAAGGCAATTATACCACATGCGCCCTGATTGTTTCAAGCCATACAGGGACTTATTTAATTTGATCGAGTATTGTTCTCGTGAATTTGAATTAAATGCTTCAGGCATCTTGAGTCCTTCAGGAACTTTCATATAGATATCACTATCAAGTGAACCATATAAATAGGCAATCACAACATCCATTAGATGCAAATCAAGCCTTTCATTTGCTGCTAGGCGAATTAAATAACGAAAAGTAGTTGCATCCACTACTGGTGAATATGTTTCTTCAAAATCTATGCCAGGTCTTTGTGTAAAGCCTTGGGCTACAAGGCGTGCTTTATACCTTGTAATTTCACCCTTTTCATTTCTTTTCCGTACAAAAACCCATTTATATCCAACTGGCTTTACATCTTTAGGTGTATGGACTATAGGTCCAAATACTTTTCGTTTTGCCAATGATTTTAATTCTGCATTAATGGCATCTTTCCATAGGAGCCAATCTTTTCGTTGTTGGCACTCTCTCATGGATTTTGGCTCATGATCCTCTTCTTCATTCATCACATCATATGCCATATGATTAGCAAAAATGTCATCAATGTTGACTTCATTACGGTTCCATTTGATATTATTTGTGACATAATTTATTGAGATCTCATTATTTTCATACATTTCAGATACCTGGATCTCTTCTGGGGCCTCAATATTCTCCTCTGGAGATAATTTCTCTTTATGAAGTGGCTCATCCAGAGCTACGCTTTTTTCTTGATTATCCTCGACTTGGCCATCTATAATTTTAGCTTCTTTTCTTTTTCGAGGATTTTTATCTTTGGAACCGATAGACCTACCACGCTTAAGGCGTGCTTTTGATTCATTTGTAATCGGTTGTCCTACAGGGACATCAATTCGAATAGGAGCATTAGCAGCTGGAATATGTGACTTTGTCACTTTCTTTGGGTCAGTGAATGCTTCTGGCATTCGATTAGCTGAATTCTGTAAATGAATTATCTTTTGAACTTCTAGTTCACATTGTTTTGTACGAGGATCAAAATGAGCCAATGATAATTCATTCCAGCTAATCTCTTTATTCAACTGCTTATTTTCTCCCCCTAATGTTGGGTAAACTGATTCATTAAAATGACAATCTTCAAATCGTGCAGTAAATAAATCTCCTGTAGATGGTTCTAAATATTTTATAATTGAAGGAGATTTATACCCAACATAAATTCCCATTCTTCTTTGAGGACCCATTTTAGTACGTTGTGGAGGTGCTATAGGCACATATACTGCACATCCAAAGGTCCGTATATGAGAAATATTAGGTTCTTCACCAAAAACCATTTGTAAGGGGGAAAATTTTAAATAACTAGTTGGCCTGATGCGAATTAACATTGCTGCATGCAAAATGGCATGGCCCCAAGCAGAAATTGGTAAATTAGATTTCAAAAGTAAAGGTCTTGCAATAAGTTGCAATCGTTTTACCAATGATTCTGCAAGTCCATTTTGCGTATGAACATGTGCTACAGGATGTTCAACATCAATTCCAAGGGACATACAATATTCATTAAAAGTCTGTGAAGTAAATTCACCAGCATTATCAAGACGTATTTTCTTGATAGGATAATCCGGGTAATGTGCTCTTAATCTTGTCAATTGAGCAAGTAATCTCGCAAACGCCAGGTTTCGAGAAGATAATAAGCACACATGCGACCATTTAGTTGATGCATCAATTAAAACCATATAATACCTAAATGGTCCGCATGGTGGGTGTATTGGCCCACAAATATCTCCCTGTATCCGTTCTAGAAATGTGAGAGACTCACTTTCTACTTTGGTTGGTGATGGCCGAATAATTAATTTTCCCTTGGAACATGCATCACATGAGAAATCATGGGATTTTGGTATTTGTTTCTGTTTCAAGTTATGTCCACATGAATTCTCTATTATACGTCGCATCATAATTGACCCGGGATGGCCTAACCGGTCATGCCAAACAATAAATATGTCTTTATCAACATGCTTCTGGTTTTCCATAACATTTATTTCAATTGTACTAACACTTGAATAGTACAAACTAGAAGATAACATAGGTAATTTCTCCAGAACATATTTTTCACCATATCTAACAGTAACAATTTGTAGATATTCTTTATTGTCCTCATTTATAGTCTCAATATGATATCCATTTCGACGGATATCTTTAAAACTCAACAAATTTCTATGAGACTTAGAGGAATACAAAGCATCATTAATAACAAATTTCGTACCATTGGATAATATTATTATTGCTCTTCCAGAGCCTTCAATCAATCTTGTATTACCCACTATGGTATTGATGCTTGTACTACAATTTGTTAGATGTGAAAAATATTTCTTATCTTTAAGAATTGTATGTGTCGTTGCGCTATCAATGAGACATATATCTTCATTCTTGTGTGCAATATTTGAAATGTCCATGAGCTTCATTAAAAGAAAAGAAATGCATCAAAACATATTCAATATAGAAGATGCATTAAAAACATATTTATTATACATAATTGGCAACAAGTCAGAACGAAACAAAATAATTATTACAATTTTTGCAAAACTTATTTAATCATAAAAATCTTCCACCTCCAAGTGAGACATAACATCATCATTTGGCTCATTGACATCATTATCTTTATGAGCCTTATCATCACATTCCACATTATTAACACTCTTTTTTATAGAGGCTTGGTAAAGTTTCGCTAAATGTTCTGGTGTACGACAATTACGTACCCAGTGTCCCTTCATACCACACCGATAACATTTATGTTCAACAACTTTTGAAGGACCTTCTTTATCATTCTTTTGTCCTTCATTGTTCATCTTTTTCTGGTGGGTATAAGGACTATAATAACCTCTTCCACCATGATAAGGACCATGATTATTTCTACCTCCACGATTTCCACGTCCTCGTCCACGACCACGGCCACGACCACGACCGCGACCATGGCCACGACCATGATCATTCCGTACACTCACATTCGCTTCAGGAAATGGAGAAGATCCAGTGGGACGATTTTCATGATTTTTCAATAATAACTCGTTATTTTGCTCGGCTACTAGTAAACATGAGATTAACTCAGAATATTTTTTAAAACCTTTCTCACGATATTGCTGTTGTAAAAGCAAATTCGAAGCATGAAAGGTAGAAAAAGTTTTCTCTAATAAGTCCTCATCAGTTATTTTTTCACCACATAATTTTAACTGAGAACTTATTTTGAAAACAGCTGAGTTATACTCACTTACAGTTTTAAAATCTTGTAACCTGAGATGAATCCATTCATAACGAGCTCTAGGCAAAATCACCGTTTTCTGATGATCATACCTATCTTTCAAACTAGTCCACAATTCAAATGGATCTTTCACCGTTAAATATTCAGTTTTCAAACTTTCATGAATGTGGTGTCGGAGAAAAATCATAGCTTTAGCCTTTACCTGAGGGGACGCATCATTTCCTGGCAATATAGCCTTTCCAAAGTCCTTTGCTTGAAGATGGATTTCAGCATCTAAAACCCATGATAGATAATTCTTCCCGGTGATGTCAAGAGCATTAAATTCAAGATTTGAAAGGTTGGAAGACATGATTCAAACTAAAAATAATAAAAATAATTAGAATCATATTATAAAATCTTATTATAAATTAAAACATAATTTAAAGAACGGTAAATAAACATGCTAAGAAAATAAAAATAAGATGAGATAGGAATGAGAGTAAACTCACAGCGAGACCTATCTCATCCGAAGGTAAGAAAGATGATGCATATATTATATAATATATAGACAACAGTAAAGAATTAAGATAAACAAATGGAGCCCTATTAGTGCCACCACCATAAAAGGTAAATAAATGCATAAATAAATGGAGCCCACTAATATTAGTGTTGCCACCATAAAAGGTAAATAAATGCATAAATAAATTTAAATGTTAGTGGCATAATGTAAATATTAATAAAGTCAGTATGGAGCTATATCGCCACCATGAAATAAATAAAGCAGTAAGTAAAGAATTTAAATTAAACAAATGGAGCTTAGTATCGCCACCATGAATTAAATAAATAAAACAGTAAAATTAAATTACAAATGGAGCTTAATGTTGCCACCATGAATTAATAAATAGGGAGTGGGAAGAATATATAAACATAAATAAATTACTGTAAATAGTAAAATATAAATTTACCGTGAATAGTAAAGTTACTATTCACAATGAATAGTGAATAAAAATAAATTACTGAAATATTAAATCTAGACTTCCATAAAGGAGTCAAAATAAATAGAAATATAAAATTACTGAAAAAGGTAAAATTAACATGAATAGTAAAAATTACTATTTACTGTGAATAGTAAATAGTAAATAATCTCAAATCTTAACCATGGAACCTGATGTTCAAAATAATCGGTAAAAGTAGAACTTTAATTCCATATCATGGTTAAGATTATCCCAGATAGAAAAAATAAACAAATAGTAAAGGAGATGGTAATAAAATCTTACCTTAGTAGAGTCTTGGTGCTGATAACGTAATATAAAACTGATAAAAAGTAAATACAAGAACAAGAGATTTTAGAGAGAGAGAGAGTAGAGAGAAGTTCTCATTTCAGTGTAATTTGAATGTTTACAGAAGGCCTCTATTTATAGAAGGAAAATGGGCCTTTAGTGTAATTTCCACTTTGGGTCATTTGATGTAATATTCCCCTAATTACATAACTGTACACTCACGGGAATGCATTCCCGTGAGTTGTATTATTTTGTGTGTGGGTCCCACCAAATAGTAAACTACTATGCATGGTACTATGCGTGGGTCCCATGTCATCTTGTAATATTTGGAGACCGGGAGTCAATGGACATCCACATAATCAGTATATTCATAACATTAAAAACATTGTTTTTACATCCATTTGTATAATTCTAATTCATTCAACGCTACTAACACAATAAACATCTGAATAGATGTAATTCTTGTAACAGGTGAATAAATATTAAAGTAGTCTAAGCCTTCATATCATCTGTAGTCTTTTACTACCTTCGTAGCCTTATACTTATCATTAATACTATATGTTTTTATCTTCTTTTTAAAAACCCATTTAGTTCCTGAGGATTTAATGTCGGCAGATGAACATCTCTATTGACCAAAGTGCTTGTCCCACAAGCATTTATTAGGTCTCAAGATGTTACATTAGGTTTGAAGTAGATATTATATTTGAAAACTGACTTCACATGATATCCTTCGTGGATCGATCCCTCAACCAAATCCTAGCCTAGGTGACAAAGGAAGGAAGTAGCACGGAGCCCAACAAAAGAGGACATTGCAGCATGGAACCATGTGTGAGCTGTCACTCTGCATATGACCAGTGATTTGTGATAGGAGCTAAAAGATGTACAAATTTATTAGTGTGTGAAGGTATTGGTGGCCCCCACCATTTTCTTTGTTTAATGATTATATGAAATACTTTGTATTAGATCAAAACTCAAAAAACAAAGAAACCACTTTATAATTTTTGAGTTTAAAAAATTATATATATGTAATATAAAGAAATTAATTTATAAGAAGTATATGGCTTAAAACAATAGTTTTATTTGTTTTTGGACTGAAAAGCTATATTTATTGTAAACAATATCTTGATTTAAGATATATGATTTAGTTCCATTTTTTTATATCCATTATGTCTAATTCTTCCATCAAACCTTGTTATATAAATGTTTCTTAATAATACAAATTAACTTTGATAAAATTTTAAATTTTCATAGGACTATTATTAATAATAAAAATCACACCTAACAAGATTTATTTAGAATGGGAGCTAATGAATATAAACAAGTTTGTGCTTTAACTTAATTATATTTTGCTGGCCATGATCTTTCATTATTTTTCATGTCTTAAACTTTTTTTATGTGGCTATCCTTACAAGTTACACGGCATAAGTTTGGTCTAATCAATTAATGACTTCACATAATTTTTAAATTTGAATTATTTTTTTGTGTGTATCAACGCTATTTAATTATGTGAATAGTAATAGGCAGAATCGATATGATGATATCAAATAATCTGCTTTCACCGTGTATAATATGTGAATATTTTAAAATAATAATAATTAAATATATAATATATGCTAAAAAAGTAACGATTAGTAGAAATTTCCTAAAAAGAAAACGGTGGCAAAGCATAATTTTTTATTTTTTTAAAAAAAAGAGCAACTCCGAAATTCTCGGTCAAATTGGCGGGAACTGAGCCTGACGTCGACGGAGACGTTTGTAATAACGCCGCGTTTTAGTTTCTCATTTTTCCTGCGGTGGGCCCCATCACTTATTCAGTAAATTGGCCCCAACGATTCTTGAAACAGAGAGACCGTGCGATGGCGGTCCAATCCAACGGCCCTCTCCCCTGCGCTCTTCCCGCCAATAAATAGTAGGCCAGCCAAGCCACCTCTGCTGACAAAACGCGCACAGCAACACACTGTCCAGTAAAAGGGATCTGTTTCCATTTTCAATTCTTTTTCTTTCTCTAATTATTGCATTTCTCTTTATATTGCTATCAATCTACCCCATATTTCTTTCTATATTCCTCGCTTTTTCTCTCCTTTGAACTTCTCATTACAATTTACACATTAGAGCCCTCTCTGTCTTGTGCTTCATCAACCACCCGCCGCCTCTATTAGTTCTCCGACATTCTTCTTCTTCTCCAGAGATGGTAAGAAAACGAAGAATTTGTTCTTCTTTGATTTAATTTATTCATCGGCTTCATCGGTTTTGCATTTTTTTTAGTCTTAATTCTGTATATTTTACTTCATTTCCATGTTTTGAGCTTTCTTGCTGGATCAAGCGTATGATTCTTGAATATGATATGGATACTAAATTAATTGTACTATTTGGAGTGACTTTTCTATCTCCTATTTGGTCTCTGTCAAGAGGAATATGAGTTGGGAAGATCGAGTTTATAGGTTTGTCCTGAATATGGTCTGAACTGAGATAGTGTGTATTCAAATTCATCTGATGCTAATTTGATGAAGAATATCACTTACTTGTTGAAAGTTCTGTCCTTGATTCTTCAACTGTATTGTACATTGGAGTAATTTTTCTGTCATCTATCTGGTGTCAGTCATGAGGAATATGAATTTTCCAAACTGAATTTACTTGTTATCTGGATTATGATTTAATTAAATTGGGATAGTGCGTGTAAACAAATCAATCATCTGGTGATTTCACGAGAGAGAAGGCTCGCTATAGGAATTTTTCCCCTTTTGATTTGTGAACTGTATTTTGCCTTGGGATTCTTTTATGAGAGCTTTATTCCTTCTGGGGCAAATGGCTGAATTTTGCAGGTGGGACACAGTCTATTAGCTGAGGAAAAGAAGAGTGCAGAATGGATTAGAACTCTTTTGCATAGCAGCTTTGGGCATTGTGATGATCATCAACGCCTTAAGTATAATGAGAAGAATGTTTTCTGTATAGATTGTGAGCTTAGCCTGTGCAGGCATTGCAAGGAAGCTCATACCCTCCACAGAAGGATTCAAATATACAAATATGTTTATCAAGATGTTGTTCGCCATTCAGAGTTGCAGAAGTATTTTGACTGCTCACGAATTCAGGTTTTCTCCTGTTTCAAAACTAGATAGCTTTGAATACCTTACTAGAAAGAGAATTGATTTTAGACTTGTTTAATTAGTTGTAGAATTGGGTATAAATGCATCTGTGGGCTGGCTGAGGCTATTGTTAGTTGTGTTGGCTTTGCCATATTTTCTAATGGTACGATGATTTGTTGAATTCAATTGACTAAATTTGCCAAATGAGTTTACCTCGGAAATCTTTTATCCTATTAATTATGAAGTGAATTTCTGAGTAAATCTTACTCACCAAACCTAATTTTCATGATCATAGCAAGCTTTGGTTTTGGGATCAAACTAAAGATTGATGAACATAGTTTCCTTACAATGGTGATGTGATTTGGCAGACCTACATATCAAATAATGAAAAGATCATACATCTCAATCCTCGGCTTTCATCGAAGAGTTCCAAACCATCAAAAAGAGATAAATGTGTTGATGTAGGTTCTCCTGAGTCTCAATCCCAAGATACCAAATTGTCAAGCAAATCGAAGTCAGGAGGAGGTACTTGTGAAGAATGTGGAAAGCATTTACAAGATGAGCGTAATTGCTTCTGTTCCATATCATGCAAGGTAACTGCAATACTCTCAAGCAATTCAACTGTGTTGCTTACTCTCTTTTCTTCAATCTGTCAACTTTTTAATTCGAATTATGTGCGATTTACAGATCTCAGTGCTTTCAGTGGAGCCAAAATTAATCAAATCTTCAAAACCAGAAGTTTCTGACCATTCTCTGAATGATAATCACAACTCAGAAACTGAGTCAACAATCTCAGAGGAAGAGCCATATGAGAGAGCTAATAATGTGATTCCAAGAAAACGCCCAAGAAAAGCCACCCCTCATAGATCACCTTTCGTTTTGTTTTCTTAAAGTTATTATCACATCTCCTCTTCTTTCTTTCTACTGTGATTTTCAATTTTCCCCTATTTTTTTTTATCGACAAGTTCTGTTGAAACTTTTTGAAGGGAAACTCAATAGTTGGGAGGTTGAGATTCTGTTGCTGTGAGAAAAATGACTTGGTGAGCTTGTACAGCATAAGGGCAATATTACAGTTGAAATTGGTGTTCTTATGTGGAAACTTTGAATCTATATAGCAAGAATTTTCATCTGAAATTGCTGTTTCTTTCTTCTGTTTAGTTTTACTAACCACGTGCTCAATATTTACAATTATCATAATGTCACACCCATTATATAAATCAAATTTATGTATTGCAAAATATCTCTAAATTAATATTTTAATATTGATTCAATTATATCAAAACTCCAATATAAGATAAATTATTCTCTAAACAAATATTGAAACCATCGCTGATATATACAGACAAGTGTGAGTGTGTGAGTGTGTGTGTGTGGAGGGGGGGGGTGTGATATGGGGCTTTTCATATAAAAATAATAATAAAAAGACATGCTTAACTGTTTGTTCATTGAAGAGACACAAATGCAGTGAAAGACAAGAGCAAGTAGAATTCATGTTAGGGCTTTGACTGTGGGAGACAAAAATGAGTTGAAAACTGAAAAGGTTGAATGGAGAGAAAAGAAATAGTAACAAAGATTTGGTGTCCCCACAAAACTTAATTAAAAAGCCAAATCTTGTGGGTTTTGTTGAGGCACATGCACATGCCCTTGGGCGGCCCCTCCCTACAACTGGACCTCACATTCCCACTTCTGCCTTTTCTTCATATTTATTACCAGTATTCCAGTAGTTATTTATTTTTCAATATTTTAAGGTTTTTCTAGAAATTATAAATTAATAGTATCTTTTAACATGCATCATCAAGCCACTTTCACTAATTCACACTAAGTTAATCAATTAAGCTCATTATTTGAGAAATTGAATTCCTTTCAATTCAGCTCTTCAAATGCCAATCATACCCCTCATCTTTGGGTTCAACTGGCGTGGGGGTTGGTCTTCCTCACCTTTAGAGAGGGGGTTTGATCCCTGTGTTGGTCAATACGCTGGGGGAGACATTCTAGGGGTCTAGGAGACAGTGGTAACGCTGGTAGAGGTGGAGACATGTGTACTCTCTGGCCAGTATCTCCTGTGGACTGGGCTCCAAGCGCCCTGCCCTTGGACTGTGGGTGAGCCTGACCCCTTTCCTAAAATTTTTATATATATAAAAAATGCCAATCATAAAAATCCCAATTAAATTTCTGTAATAATAAAATCATGGGTTAAGTCCATATAAACTTTTTCCCATGAGCGCACAGCACTAAGAACTTCTTTTTTTTTTTGGAGCAAAAATACACACGTGGTTATCATTTTGGAGCAAAAGTCACATTCCAACGTTAAGTCATTGTTCACTGTAATGAGAGAGAAAAAGATAAAGTGAACAGTAACATAACGACGGTAAACAATTACTTAACGGTGGGATGTGATTTTTACTCAAAAATAATAACCACATGTGTATTTATGCGTCAAAAAAAAGTTCATGGTGTTGAGAAAAAAGTATTTGTGTACCTTAATCCTAAAATCATATGCATTGAGCCATTGCTACTCATTTCAAACTTCACGAATTGCATAAGATATATTCTACTTAATAGTTATTAAATAATAACTGATTTTGAACCCTGTGCATTATGCAGAAATTAAAAAGCAAATTACATGTTTTGATAATAATAATATAATAATGAATATATCATTTAAAATCAAACTATCCCATAAAATAATAATAGGAAAATCTGAACGTAGACATGGTATAAAAATATAGTGTGTAATCTGTCCTTGTCAGGCTCTTTGAATTTCTAAAGTTATCTTTTGGGTTAGAGTTTAGGCTTCTGTTCTTCGTCGTCAATAAAAAAAATATATGTTCTTTGCATTTTCCCCATTTTTTTTTTGCAGGCCTCATTGTTAGGCTTTACTGTTTCTGTTTCCCAAAAATATTAAAATTGAAATCTTTGTCGGCGACCACTGTCTTTTTTTTTGTTTGTCAAAGTCGGCTAACACCTTAAAGTAAACGGCATTTTGAAACTTTTTTCCCCTTGTGAATTTCGGTCACAGTATTATGCTTTTTAAACTTTTCAACTATATATTCTGGTCTTAAATGTAAAATGTAATTAATTTTTTTAAGATTAAAAAAGTTAAATAAGTTACTTAATCATATTATATATTAATTTATTAGTCAAACTAATTGATTTTTTTTAAAAAAATCAAAATACAAATGCTTTAAAATAATTTAATTAGTTTATTTAATCTTTAAAAATAAAAAAGTCAACTCTATTATATATTTAAAATATGAGAGAATACATATTTTCAAGAAATTACACATGTTCTCCAGCCAATTTTCTCTCATAATCTTTTCACTGATCTTACAGTAACATGTGAAGGTTAGTTAAAGATACAAAAGTTATTCTGGTGCAGAAGCTCACCTTTTTTGAATCAGGCGATCAAATATTCAAATTTAAGCTTTTTGTGTGTAAAGTAAATATAGTTTGAAGAAATCTACTTTTTATTCTCCTCACCCTAAGCTATTAATTTTCACCACTGGTGGAAAATGTCTTAGATAAAAAATAAAAAAAATCTTATAAACTATTATGTAACAATCAAGCTAAAGAGTTTGCATATCGGTAAACTTTTTCTGTGTGTGAAATTAATGCTACCTTCATTGTTTGTTTTGTTTTATATTATCCGATCCTAATTATAAGACAACATTGATTTTTTTTTTAAGGGATTAAGGTAGTTAAATAAGTTATTTAATCATTTCATATGTTGTGTATTCTTAGATTATATATTAGTTTATGGTCAAACTAATTACTTTGAAGAAAAAAATAAAAATACTTTAAAATAATTTAATTAGCTTCTTTAATCTCTATAAAAAAAAAGTTGTGTTATAAGTATTAAGAAATGGAGATAGAAGTAGTGTTGACCAACACCCTAGCTATTTCTTGTTTCCTGCACAATCAGCGAATACTTGCAGAGTTCAAAACCTTGGAGGGCTTTGCTTGTTCAGAAAACCCTAAATCACGGTTTCAAAAGCTTTTTCAGAAAAGTCGAGATAAAATTTATTTCATATATGTACTTTAAATATTATAAAAATATTTTTAAAAAGCTAAAACAAACCGGTAATTAAAGATCTGCATTGTTTAAATTGTTATTTTTTACTCATTTTCATTTTTGGGAAAATAAAAATGAGCACTTCATCATCCTGAAGTCAGGTTTCGAGGTTAAATAATAATGAGAAAATTTCATTTAGCCCCTAAGGAATAAGAATGTGACTTAATTTCAGTCAACCCAAAAAAAATTCTGAAACTTCATTATACACTAGACATGATAACTAGTAATGGAATTTTTCTGTTATATTATATAAATATTATACAAATTATATATATACTTTAATATTTTATTAAATCTGTACACTCTATAATACTCATAGTAACACTGTTAGATTCCATTTTGTTTTCAAGTAACATTGATAATTCCGTTAAGTAACACCATTTTTTTTTTTTATATTTCTTTATAATTGAATTTTGTTTTCTCTCTGTAAATCAAGGAGTTATGATAATTTAAAACTATATTTTTTTTTTGCCAAAAAACATAATAAATACTAGAGGATTTGTTTGGATCCATTAATCAATAAATATATTTTATTGATGATTATTTTCTGATTTATTTTTCTTATATTCCCTTATAATTTAGTTTTTTAATCTCCATATTAATCAATAAAAAGAATTCATCAATAAATACAATTTTTTGATGGTTATTTTGTAATTTAATTTTAATTTTTCTAATTTGTTTGGATTATATTTTTACATTATAATCCATTATAGGCGTTTAAGCCGAGTGCAAAAATATTGATTTAAATTTAAATAATGTCAAAGGCTTTATGAAATTCTCTTTCTCTAAATGTTGTATGCTCTTGATAAAAAAAATCAGTGAGCGAAAAAAAAGGCATAGAGAAGTATCTATACTTATAGACGACTTCATATAACATAACTGAGACATAATATTGAATGAACTTCCTCTTATAATGCATAGGAACACAACTTTATTTTATATACCATATAAACCATGATTAAAAAATTACTTTTAAATGTTTCAGTAGACATTCAAAACATGTCGTATTAACTCTCTTATGAAATATATTGAAAACCCTAGTATCTTTTACTTGAGTTTTATTTTAGATAATGGTTTTTTACCCCTTTCCTCCCAACTTTTTAGGCCAACTCTCTTTCCCCCTAATTTACTGTTTGAATCAAAGGAAAATTTTGGAAAGTTATACCATTTTTTTAAAATTTAACTAATTTTAATTAACTATTTAACGTCATTTTTTTGCCCAAATTATCTAGTCTCATGAAAGTAATTAAGATGGAATTGATGGCAAAAAAACAAAGATGGAATTTTTTTTTTTAAAAAAAAACGTATAGGACATAGCACTAAATTTCATAGATAAGAGAGTAAAAAAATTATTATTCTAAATCTAAATTTATTTTCAAAAACTTTAAAAACATGCCAGAAATTATTTTTCCTTTAACCCATTGCTAAATATTAACTTTTATCATTATCATTCATCATGGACTAGCGTGTTTGGAGTCATTCTCACAAGTATCAAACTCAACGTGATACTTATCCCCCCACAACTTGACCAATTAAAGTTCAAATTTCCGTTAAGTGGTGCACATGTTTAATGTTTAATGGGCAGTGCCTCATAGAGAAATACCTTTTTGTAAGTATCAAACTCACCAGACTAACATGTTTGGAGTCATTTTCACAAGTATCAAACACATCGTGATACTAACAAAGATCGAGTCTAATGACAACGATTAGTCCCTGAAGTGACAAACCAAAATTTGAATCCATGCTTAGAGATACCTATAGTACCCAACAATAACTTGATCATGATTATCTCCAACAGAAAAATACCTATGCTAAGCAAAAAAATAAAAACTCAACGTGATCAATTTTGCTTTTGCTGAAATATGATCTCATACATGACTACAAATATTAATCACACCGTCACCAATTTATCCATAGGTTTCCATATAAATAATCATAGAACTTCATCACTACCTCTTAATGCAAACTGTGGAAACCCTCATACATATCTATAAAGCTTCTTGCATCTGTGCCTACAAATTACAATGCGCATCTATGAAAGGAAAATTAGAATTGTCTCACCCATTTCATCTATATATATACACCCGTGTATCAAAATTGGAACAAATTGCGTTATTTTATAGCTTCTCTAGATATTGAAAAGGTAGTTCATTGCATTTACTCTGTATCCTCCCCAAACAAAATGTGCTCCAGTTGATTGGGAGTAGTGACCCTCTTCCTAACTAACATTTCAACTGTAGGGCACTTTCTCTTACACCCTCCCCGTGGCCTTGACCTGAATTGTTCATCAGATTCTTGAAAATCCCCCTGCAGCGAAGCAAATCATAAACTTTCTCCCAATATGTACTCAATAATTTGTGAAAATTAGAATGTCTAGTTATTGATAACAACTTACATGTGTATAAACATGTAACCCAGTTTTTTCATGCATGTCCCTCACATGTTTGTAGGAAAATCTCATGCCACAATCAGGAAAGCCACATACAAATGGCTTCTCTTTGAAGTGTACAGCCTTTATGTGCTTTTCAAGATTGGATTTCTGTCCATGCAAGCCAAAAGAAAGTAAATTAGAAGCAAGTAAATGTCTTGAACTTGAGGGAAAAAACGGGATTTCTGTCAAAGCAAATGAAAAGCATGCCACTAATATTTAGCTTCGAATCAACATCTTCAATTAAATGCAAATCATAGAATCTAACAAGTAGAAATGCCTTACAGTAGTGAATGTGCTGCTACAATCCTTGTGTTCACATTCAAATGCCTCTGATGAAGAGCTAGTTTCATGCGACCGGAGGTGCCGCTTGATATTTTTCTTCAGTTCCTTTTTCCCACAAGTCTCACAGGTCACAAATTGATGACAGGTTTTGACATGGGCTTTAAGGCACTGGACATTAGTAAAATGCTTCATACAACCAGGATCCAAGCAGACGACCTCTACTGAGTCCAGCTTAACTGCAGAATGCAGACAGACTTTAGAAGTGTGATAAACTTTCCTAAAGATCAAGAAACTTTTCAGAAACGACCAAGTAACATCTGACTAAAAATAGCAAATTGATCAAGAAATTCAAAAGGAAGGAAACTTGCCATGACAATTTGCATGCTTTTGTAGCTTTGAAGCAAATTTGAAAACCTTTCCACAGCCGATTTCTGGGCATTCATACTGCTTCAGAGTTTCCACTTTAGCTGAGGAGGAATTCCCGTTATGAAATACTTTGACATGCCTGGTCATATTCCCTCGGAGAGCGAAGTCACAATTGCAATCCTTGATTGGACATTTAAAAGTTTTCCCTTTATGCTGCAGAAGGTGGCGAGTCAAGTGATCCTTTCTTCGGTAACTTGCGTTACAGTCATCAATAGAACACACATATGGTCTCTGAATCATTAAAATAATTGTTACATTTTTAACCTCAAAACTAAAATGTCATTTCAACTCTAATAAAAACAACACAAGTAAATCAAATGCCAACCTCTTTAAAGAGCGTGACTGAGGCATCCTTGATGGAGCTTCTCAAGAGGTCTCCCTTCTTGATACTGATCCATCAAGTTAATAAAATCTGCCTCATGCATTTTGGAGTTCTGTTGGGGATCCAATGCTTCACGCTACAGTATCCATAAATTTCTGATAGCATAAATATCTTTCCTGCAAAATATGTATATTCAGTTTATGGTGACAAGTGATGGAACCTGATTGTTGATTTAGGGAGCTACAGATTACAAGGCTGGTAACAAATCTTTGTTCAAATCTCTTATGTACTGCAATGAGGATCCTATAGTGAAAGTGGCTAATGGAACTTTCACATGGGTGTATGATATGGGAACAGTTTACTGTCTGAGCACCTTGACATAAAGAATATGTTTTTTCCTGAGTTGAAGCGTAATTTATTGTCAGATTACATTCAGAAAAAGTTGAATGTGTAGACTGATATTTGATGATAGATATTGGGTGAAGTTTTCAGGATTTGTCATCGAGTGGGATGATTGGCAGTGCAGAAAAGTGGGATGAACTCTATTACTTTGAAGGGGCAAGCATGGGAATACAGTCGTTGGGAAGGCTTTACTTAGTTCCGAACCATTTTTTTTTTTAATTCTCTTTATCCACATACTTAAACAAAATTCCAGAACCACAAATAAAAGGTAGTGCAAGATCGCATTCTTGATAATAAACTTTAGAACATTAGCTGTTAAGAGTAATGGAAATGTCGCCAAATACCTCAAGAGAATGGCTTCGCATGTGCTGCACCAAATATGCTGGTTTTTTGAAACTAGCTCCACATTCCTTGCAAGTATTGGATTTTGTGTCCCTGACTTCATCATCTTTATCCACTTTTTTTCTTTCCAACTCCTCCTAATAGACATAAAAAGATCACAATATAATCATGATGTTAATGTATAGAGATGACCAGATAATTAGAACACATCTCAGGGAAACACAGAATATCACTCCATTAAAATAATATAAAACTCAAGTTCCCAGAATCACATTCTCTCATGAATAAACCTCTCCTATGTTGATAGGTAAAATAATACATACTCATCAATGACTGCCATGCATAGTATAATAGTTTCAAAATTTAAAAACAGTAGATTACCTCCTAATTCCTTGAAAGGAATCATTCAAACACATCACGTCTACAACATCAAAACTAAGCATTCTCATGGAACTAGAAAATCAAAACATGAGAAGAGAAGAACCTTGTGGCAAGAATTGATATGAGAGGTTATCAGGGTCTTTTTGGATCGACAGATGCCACAGTATTCACAGTAATAGCGTCTAATATCTCTGAAAATAGGCCTCTCTCCAAGTTCCCCCACTTCATCCATCTTTATCTCAGACATTTAGCCTTATGAGGTGTCAATCCTATCAAGAAGACAACAAATATAAACTGAGAACAAAAAATTAACCCAGTAATCAAAAGGGACAGAAAGGATAAAACCCACAGGAAATTATCAATCTTTTTTTTTTTTTTTCTAACTGTTATGCATAGCGATCTTGTGGGAAGGGAGGGATTTCCTTCACCACTAAAGTCTTGCAACATTCAAAATTATTCATTAAAAGATGAAACTGCAGAGGAACTTGATCTCAAACGATTTCAGCAAAAAAATCATTTTTACACCCGGCATACATAGCCAAAAAATTTAATTAATCTAGCAAGCAGAACTGGCGTTTTGCTTAAGTTAAGCAAGCATGCAAATCAAAAGCCTCAAGCAAAAACCCAAAGCTGAACCCATAACTCGGAAACTTTAGAAAAGATGGCATGAAAAATTAATTATATGAAACGTTTTATAATAAAAAAAATTGGGTTAATATATTTTTATTGAAGCATTTTATTGATTTATTGATTAGAGATATGTCATGTAGCTTATAATATTTGGAATAAGATGCCATGGGCAAAGTAAATGTGAATATTTTGTCCCCAAGTAAATTGACATCATAATTAAAATCATGAAGAAAAGTTTTAATGCATAGTGGAAACACAACATCTAGATCTTTATTTGGTAGTGGACACATGTATAAGGGTAGCAGTTTGTAATGAACAAGATACAAAGGCGTGAAATTGCCCGTTGAAACTTGAAGAACGAATCTTGAGACAATTATGGTTATCGCGGGGGCATTCTTCTTTTTCAAAAGCCACATTCTTTTTTATCTTTATTTTTGTTTTTGGTCAGTAATTGCCATATATGTGAACTTATTTCTCTCACTTTTAGTTAGCTCATCTTGTGTTTCAGTTCTCTTCCCCCAACGGAATCACATTCTCCTGTTAAAAGTATATATGCAGTACAATACAGGTCTTGAAAATTATTTAAAAAATCTACAACAATCTTTTATCAGAATTTCCCTCACAAGCATAAATCAAAAAGAGCATTTTTCCCAGGCAGAAAGAAATCCAATCAAATAAACTGATTAATACTTATTTATACAGTACCGAAGCTGAACGGGATAAAAACCGAACCGAACAACAGAAAAGAATCAGTTTCCGTTTGCTGGGTTATAATAAGCAAAACAGATGAACGTAATTTTTATAAAAAGCAGCAGCAAGATATGGATGAAGACCTTATAGGCTGAGAATATGGTGGATTAATGGTCAATGCGTCAATACTAAGGAGAGAGGAGGCCGGAGTGGTCGAGATCGAGAGAGTATGTGGATGTGAACCTGTGTTTCTGCTTTGGCTTCGTCGGCGGATGAGGTTGACGAAGTGAGCGACTTCGACGACGAGTCTGTGGCTGGCCGTGGTTCTGCTTTCACTTCAAGCTGAGGTTTGAGGAGGTGGTTGTGCGGTTGAGGGCTTTGACTTTGAGACGGAGCGGCATCTACCAGAGTGAAGACGAGTAAGGATATAGGGTTTCTGGCTACAGGTTTTTTTTTCAAGGAATTGTTAACTTAGGAAAGGATAGTAGGGAATGATATCCTCTCATTATCTTTATTTCTTATAATTTTTTATGAGTTCATTAGGATTGTTGATTGGAACATGAGAGAAAAGTATTTTGGCCATATTGATTGACAGATATGATCTAAAGATAATGAAGGATGATGAGAAAAATATTACAAGAAAAACTTGACCTGACAAAGAGGACCTTAACAATAATGAGAGTTGGATTTCTCTCATAATTATTTTCTTATTATCCCTCATAATCGGTAAATTATATTTGTCCAATTAATCACAATACTACTTTAGCATATCTCTCATATTCCTAATCAACAATCTTGATTGGATAATGAGAGAAAATGAGAAAAAAAAATAGAATATAGCTGAGTGTAATTAGTTTGATATATAGTAAGTCGCGAAGTTATATCAAAAAAAAAAGTCGCGAGGTGGTATATTACTTACGTTTATATATGTGTGTATTAAAACAAGTCAATCCTACCAAAAAAACGAGTGAGTAATATTAAGGGGAGATGGAAGGAGAAACTGTGATTCAAATACTTAAGTGGCAATTTGAAGAGCAAGCCAACATTATCCAAATTTTTGAGCTGGAGATTTATTTTTTTTGCCCAAAAACAGCTGGAGATTGAAAAAACTATAGAAATAAAGACTTTTCTGAAGAACTAGCAGAGCAAACTTCTTGGATGTCATGTTATGTATATAAATACCTCTAGAATTGTTAGTTATCCTTGATGTTTTGGGAAAAAGACTTTTCTGAAGAATTTCCTTTTTTTTTTCCAGTCATTTTTTACAATTTTAAACGACTTTGATGGATCAATAGTTCTGACAAGAATTTTTAAAATTTAAATTTTGGGGTAACTTAGATCTATATGTGTGTCAAGGCTTTAGACGAAAAGGATCTTTAATTGAATACCCTCTGTTGTTAGCCAGTTTTCCGGAAATTATCAAGAAAAAGCACGAAAAATTCAAAGAATAGTTTGAAAATGTGAAGTGACATAAGAACAAAAGTTGTAGGGATTCACAAAAACTAGGTGGATAGAAATTAAAAAGAAATATTGAAGTCTTTCTGATAGGTCCATAAGTCTTATTATAGTTCAATAAAATATTCTCTATGGGTAAAAAACAATGATGCACTTCTACTATTTTCTCATTAAAGCATTTACAAAACAAAATACAACATTTACAAAATAAACAAAAAGATACAAAAGAACTTAGAGAATTACTTAATATTTTAACTATTTATAAAACAAATAAGATCATTCACAAGATAAATAAAATAAAAACCACATTATCTTTTCATCAACAAAACCCAAACGGACTCAGAATCTCTCGGGTTAATTTTAAGTCCCCGGCTAACTAATATTCTCCCAATAATAAGTCTGTCGAATACTCACTTCGAATGGTTATCACAACTCAGTTCAAGTTGCCGTGCATCACATGCATTTGACTTGACTCGGGTAAAATTGCATTTCTTAAGCCATGGTTATAGTTACGTAAGCTGCATCCTCATAGCTTTCTACTCATATTAGAACACAGTCAGACCCCTATCTTCAAGGTCGGGATCAGAGCATTAGCCTCTTGAAAAATTTTATCTAGTTTCCAACGACCAAAAATACAGAAGGAACAAATGCAACAAAATTCAAAAGTTGATTACATAGCTTAATTCCGCCGAAGTACTCAACTCAAGGATAAAATCTATCTAAAACTAACGTGACATTTCAATATGTCATTCATCCAACAGGAACAATATGGAGGAATAATAATCTAGAGATTAAGCGGCAACTGATGGCTTAGATGCAGCAGAGAGCTTAGATCTCCTCTTGGCCAAACTCTCACTGCGGCGTTCACGCTGTTCCTTCAATCGGCTGGCAAGCAGCTTTTGATATTCAGCAGCCTCAGCCTTGGCCTTGGTTATTCTCTTCTTCTTGTCAGCAATCCTTGCTCTTTTCCTTTGCAAAGTCAAGGGAGTAACCAACCTCTGAATTTTGGGAGCTTTGCTCACCTTCTTGCCTGAAAAATAGTCATATTACCACTCCATCTCTAATGGAAATTAAATTTGCTCTTGATCAACCATCAAATAATGCACAATGAACTCACCAGTTTTGGTTGTAAATGTTCTGCGGTATGTGTTAACATATTTGCGCACATCGTCTTCCTTGGAGAGATTAAACAACTTCCTAATCTTTGAAGCCCTTTTCGGCCCTCTCATTCTTGGCTTCTCAATGTCGGTCAATCCTGGAAGATCATTCTCACCTTTCTTCACAATAACCAAGTTAAGAACAGAGAGGTCTGGACTCACAATGCAACCCCTAACAGACTTCCTTCTCCTCTCTCCATTCCTTCTTCCATAACCACGGAAACAAGGAGTTCCTAGTCAATTACAAACACAGTGTCAACATTTACCAAATCAAATGAAAACAAGAAAGAAAAGAAGCATAGAGCGTAAACCTCTGTGAAGCAAGAGATGACATTTACACAAAACAAATGGAAATAAAAAAAAAAAAATGAAGCCTAGAGCAAAGACCTCTGTGAAGCAAGAGACGAACACGACCAGGAGTCAGCACTCCCTGCTTCATGGGAAAACCCTGCTTGTCACAGCCTCCAGTTATTTTGAAAACATAGCCCTTGAACTCCTGCAAATAATTAACAAAATAACAAATAGTTAGAGATTGTATTCAATTCCACATGGGAAAAATTCCAAACGGAGATAGAAAATTTCACCTCCCCCAGTGCATCTCCACTGACTTCTTGTGATATCCTCTTGTCCAAAAAAGCTCGGCTGCAATTAATGTTTGACCCATGTAAGAAAAACACATCAAGATCATTCACAATACAACTCCTTAGTGCACTAAGAAGCATGGGAAATGAGCAAAGGTAATGATGTTTTTGTGATCAGGTTCTTTAATAAGATTATGATCCATAATTATCTAAGAACTTGGTAACAAACATGAAACATCTAATGAAGTTTGTCAAAGTAAAATTCATTTAAAATGTCAATGGCTTGGAGTTGCCCGTTTAAGTTCTCTAAAAGATCTTGGCCAACTGATGATAAAGACACCAGATGGAATCAGGACTCTCAAAGAAATTAACACCCCAATTTTGCATGAAAAAGAAGCACAATTGAATCGAAAGCAAGGAAGCACTTCAAAATATTTTCACTTACAGCGTGGCATCATCATCTATTTCAAGCTTCTTCTGGCACCCCGTGGTGGGGTTAGCAATGTTGAACTGGAAAAGTGACAATCCAACATTACAGACCATATAAAATTATTGTATTAAGAGAGAGATAAAGCACCCAAGAGATCCACATACCTTCATCTTTTAGGTTGGATAACGAGTAGTAGTTTTGCTGAAGTTCTACTATCTCAGCCTAACATATGAAGAAAAGCACATCAATTCCCACCCGAAATAATAAATTCCAAACTCAAAAATATCCAAAAAAAAAAAAACCATTTATTATATCATTATGAAACAATATCAACACCGGTGTTATGTAAATTAAAGGATCTCTCCCTAGCGCATCCCCAACTGAAACAACGGATCACCACACAACGAGCAGGAGGAAAAGCAGATTCACCAAATTATACGAAGGGATAAAAAACGTAAAAGAAGAAAAAGAACAGCAGACCCACGATTTAGAGACTTAAATGCAAACCCACTGAGGAACACAAACTCAGGAAGGTTAGAAATTATTAAATCAAATATGAAAGAACCAGAACTTATAGACACATTGTACAGACGAAGAACGGAGGAGGGCACACCTACGGAGCACAAATTACGGTCTCGGCGACGGCGAGCTAGAGACAGTTAGCGGAAACTGGAAGTAGGGTTTTGTAAAGAATAGCTTGATCGGTTGAGATGAGATGCGTGATCTAATGGCTCAGATTGACAAGAAAATTGAAAGCGGCACCCTAATGACTCATAAATCGATTGAAAAGCCCGCCATTATGCCCAGAGAATTAGAATGGCCACCCAAAAGATCTTCTAAAGCTCACATGAGCCCAAAAAATAGTTTTTTTTTTCCTTAAAAAATTAATGATTTAAAAATAAATAATAAAATATTACATTTAATGAATATAAGTAATAAATAATAACTCAATAGATGTATAACTCGTAGGAAAATTTGTGTTCTCTCCCTAATAAATAAATTGTATTTATTGTTAATTTATAAATTACTTAAATCTTTTTTTAAAAAAATTTGCATCCTTCTAAAGTCAACGTGAATTAATGAGATGATTGCATATAAAATTCTGAGATATTAAATTACGAAATTTCAAATTTTCACTCAATTTATTTTTTAGAATGGGAAGCACCATGTAGTAAAAGTAAAGACAGAATTTTTCACACTTTCTCCTTTTGTGTTATTTCCTACATATATTTCAAAAAACAAATCCTATATTTTTTTTGAAGAAATACATATCTTAAATATTTCATTTTATCCTTCCTTCATGTAAATCTTAACTTAGTATACATTATTTATATTAAAAATATTCAAAAAGCATAACCACCTAATTTATGATGGATATTGTTATTCGAAAATTATTGGCATGATGATTTTGGATTCAACCTTGATTCTAAAGACGAAATTTTTATATAAATTAAAAAAAAAGGAATGTATTAAAAGAAAAAAAAAAAGGAAACTATTTCCTTCCACTTCACAGACCAATACCAAACGAAATTGGGAATAGAATCAGAGGGCTGATGATATGATGATAATTAATGAACCTTTTTTTTTTTGTTAGGGAAGTTAATTATTGGGAAAATTTCACTCACGGATTTAGATTTAGATTTAAATGTGAACTTATCTTATTAACAAGTGTATGTGATTATATTGAAAAGTTATGAAGTGATCATTTGTAACATCTTAGTCCTTTGCATTTGATATTGTTCTCTTGGAACCCATTATTCCTTCACAGTTTTAAAACACATCAAAAGATAAGGTATTTAAATCCTTATAAGACGTCTTTTGTTCCCTTTCCTAGCTAGCATAGAACATAACACTTGACCCACAATTAGACTCATCATCATCACTAGCATATCAACCTACATTGACATGAGCTTGGCTCTAATATATTTATAACATTATAGTGGCTCGCTTTTGATATTGTCTGCTCTATAACTTATCACCCTTCATGGTTTCAAAACACGTCTAAGGAAGAGATACATAGACCCTTATAAGGCTCAAGTCCATGTGAGTTGATGAGTTAGCAAAGACAATGGGCCTAAATATAAATCAAGTGCTATGTCTTACATCGGTTAAGGATGAAAAAAAAAACCTTATAAGAGTTTGGACATACCCCTAATGAATTTAAAAGCCATGTGGAGGCAACGGGTCACAAATCACAAATAGGATGATATCGAAAGCAATGAAATGTTGCAAATAGTATTAGACCAAGGTTCCTCATATTGTTATTAATAAGCCTATGGGCCTTTTTTCATAAAAGAATCTATATTGAAATTATTTTGATATTTTTTCTAGTTCTTAAGGCGAGATTTTCCCTTAATTATTTTCTGGAGGTTTAAATTATGGATAATTCTTCAAATTAACACGCAAGTCTCCAACCGCAAAAATAAAGTTTTTTTTTTCATGACTAAAAGGTAAAGCCGGGAAAACGGGTTAGGCCCAGCGAGCCGGCCAGTATAAGCCTTGATCCTTCAAGAGTTGGGCTTGAAAAATAGACGAGTTATTTGAAATTAGCCTTGGAGGATTGGCCCTGACGGGCCTCGGGCTTAAACGAGCCGGCCCTAAAGGGCCTCGGGCCAGCCTTGCAGACCCTTTTCACTGTAATTTTTTCCTTTATATATATATGTTGTATTTGTTATAGAGTTATTTATCCATATAATTACAAATACATAATAACTATACTCTAATTTTATGATTTGATTTATTATTAGAAACAAATAAAGATTATAGATGTATTCATGATGCGGGAGAAGAATTTCATTATATTTTTACTCATGAGCTAGAGGCTACTATTCAAAGTGAAGAACAATAAAATGTCGTTAAAATCAATGATAGTGACGAAGATGACGACAATAATAGTCATCGTACTAATGTCATTTTATGATATGTTTTTTATGTTTTATGTGAGTTATTTGTAAACAAAGTTTGTTTTTAATTATAAATTAGTGACTGTGTTTATTTATTGAATGATTCGTGTTGTAATTTGCTAATTATATTTGTTAAAAAAAAAAAGTATAGAAAAAATAATTAAAATTTGGAATAATAATTTCTAGGCCCTGGTGCTCTCCGGCCGAACTTTGAAAAACAAATGTTTTTCTTACTTTAAGCCCTAGCCCTGTTAATCCCTGCCAATTCATAGACTGGTGCTCTACTAAAAGGAAAGGCACAATATCTGAATCACTCATGTAAACTTTCACCTTATTTGCGAATTGCGACCTAAGATTATAATTCCAAATTACATCTCGATCAAGACCAAAAGGTATACATTAAAACGCTAGTACCTATGTTCCTTTTAACATCGTGGTCATATAAATTGGACCAACAATAACCAGTAACCGCTTCTTTTAATCTGGCAACATCGAATGATCATCGCAGCGTCATCCGAAAAATTCTCAGACAAAAATTGAAAACGCAGCCAAATTTACAATTCATATGAGTAGGCACGTGATAAAATACCCAATAAGATAACTCAAAATTTAATCCTCGTAAGTCTAAGTAGTAACACCAAACAAACTAGAACAAATACAGGCAGCCAATACATTTTAATCAATCTCAACACAAAATGCCTTATTAATCTAACGAATTTCCGATCGCTCTCTACAGGCCCTAAAAGGGAAACAAGACGTGATCCAAATAAAATTGTCTTCACCCCCAGTTCCAAACAAATAAGCGACTTCTAAATTTTCTGCAGCACCTTGTGGATCACATATGCTTTTTGCCGCATTAAAATTCTTTCCTCTAATTTTTTTTTTTTTAAAAAAAAAAATCAAATGAAAAGGAGCAAGAAAGCCGCTAGGCTGGCACCAGCCATGAGGGATTAAAAAAAGCTTCCAGACCTGCTAATCTATTCTCCAACTGTCAAACCAAACCCAAATTTGTAGTCTTTTTTCAAGTGATCAAGCTGCATATAAATGGAAACATGTCAAGGGAAAACGCGAAAAGTAAGCAAGAAATGGTCAACAGAAATATAGGATAATCGATGCAAAACTTGTGTGGATGTATCATGTATGTGGAATATAGGATCAACATAGTACAATTTATTTGGATAACGCCCACCAAAACTAGGATTTTACCCATTATGCATGAGAAGCAATGTCTTACCTCGGCTGAAAGAATGAAGTTGAGACCCATATTTAACCGTTCCTCAAGAAAAGCAGAGACAGTGCCATTGGAATCAATCTTTCCCCTCAGGCGGCACTATAACAACCATAAAAAAATGTGGATAGACAACTTCATGCTTAATTTAGGAATGGACAATCTGTACTTATCGTCAGTTCAAAAGGAACATCTAACTAACTTTTTCAGCCAAATAATGAACTCCAGAAGTCAAAAATAAACCAATTGCAGGCGTTGCCAAAACTATCAAAATCTCAAATCAACATTCCAATATCATAAATTATGAGGAAAAAGCCTTTGACCACACTGTGATCCACATAATTGCAACATTTTATCATTCCACATCACAATGCCATATAGAAGCGGGTTTTAAGGTCACGTGTGTCATCTCATGCACATCCACATCCACATCCATATACCTTAATTTTTATAATTTAATGTGTTTCTTTCTTTTACGTTTTCTCTACAGGGAGTAACGGGTAAAGAGGGGGACTACAGGGACTAATATTACCCACTAATGGACCTAACTAAAACTCAGCAGTTGATCCTTGTTCATTAACCATAGATAATATCAATAAATGGAGTAAGACGCAAAATATGAAAAAACTGAGGTAGATATAGGAGATTGGCACCAACAGATAGAAGACTTCCTTTAACGCATTTATTACCACATAATTAATACTATTGGCAGCATCCATGTTGTACTAGTTCCTTACATGAATGAAAATTCCTGAAAAGCAAAGCTACCTGTCTAAGAATGTAATCATAACCAAAGCTAGCCGTAACATCTCTTGACATGTAATTATACATGAACTCTGATGCTAGAGACACCTGAAAAAAATGTTGTGTGAGAGAAATACTGAGTTGAAGACAATAATGCTCTCCTGCATTTTGATTTACTCACCTTCTCAGATACCTTCTGAACGTAGCTTAGAAGAACCATTCCGGTGCTAGCTACTTGCCCTGTAGCAACCTGCATGCACATAATCAAGTTAAATCAAACATATTGTTGTCTAGGAATACGATTCAATTTGATCAAAGGATGATTCCAATGTCTTGAGAGGAAACGACCCCCACTAAGAATCTACTGAGGAAAACAACTCATTGGATTTATTAATGTGTCAGCAGAAAGCCAAAAACGTTTGCAAAATATCAACAGAGACACATAATGATATAGATAAGAAGATAGATAAATGGTGCCAATTGGACAAGTTAATCAGTTAAAAGCAAAACTAGCTAAAACCATCAGGCAAGAAAATTAGTCATAAATAAGGAATGAATAAAGAAATGTAAAATAGGATGTGCAAATGAAGGAAGAGGAAACTGCCAATAATAACAGGTGGGGCTGCCCCTCAACAATCATACCATTTTATCAGTGTTGTAGCGAGCAGCATAACCAAGACCAGACTTCCGATGCTGACCAGACCAAAATACTTCTCCACCCAATGATAAATAAGGCGTCAAACTCTGGAAGACAGTCAATGCTTTCAGTAAACATCCTGACGACATGTAACAGATTCCCCAAAATCATGCAGCAGGTTGGGCTAAACAATTAGTGATAAATGAGGCTATTGACATTCATTCCATAATATAACTTTGTAAGTAGTAATTCTGTATCAAATAAACCAAAATGTTGCATTTCTACATTAGTTTATTATTTCCATAAATTGTATCCCCTGATAGACTAAGGTAATAGGAACATCACTCTTGTTTCAGAAGCTCTCATCTATACATAGCATCACTTTTTATATCGAATCCTTGCAGATTACAATCAGTATCCTTCTATATATAAAATGGAACATCTTAAAATAATCAGCCATTGGCATCATTGTTTTAACAGACTCGGAAAAGAATCAAAGTTGATAAAATTCTTCAAAATCTTTATTTGCAATTTTGCATGAATCCTATGTTATTTATGGTTTTAAGCAAAGCCTCAAGTGAAAGTCTTATGAATGGAAAAGGCAATGCCAAAAGAGAGCTTCCCCCAATTGGATCTCGATCAAGCACATAGTATTGAATGTCCGTTTAAAAAAACAGAAAGAGAAGACCAAGACCAGTATATTCATAAGATTAGCAATGGTTATAGACCAATTAATTATATTCGGGCGAAAAAGCAAAATCCACCATTATTGAATTAGAGAACCCACTCATAGAACTCTAGCCCTCCCAATGAAGTATGAAAACAACCACTTTCCTAGGTGTCTAATTAGACATGCTCAGCCCTTGAGTTTAAATACAGGGCAAAACAACAATTAGATTATAAGAAACAAAAGGACTAAAATTTACACACAACATAAGCAGATCCTCTACCTGAATATAACTTGCTCCAAATAAGGCTCCATTCCCAACTTGAAGCTGTGTCCTAAAGTCTTGTCCCTGTAAAAAGCATAAAGGTTACGGCATTTCACCATGGAAAAACTCAAACATGATTGTAAATTAAAAGAACATAACTAAAAGATTAAATGTTTCATCAACAAGTAATAGTGGCTCACCTTATAATCGAAGTTGGCTATCCCATGAGACATATGTGGTTCATTTGTAAGCTGTCCAAGCACATGACGAATAAGAGGTAATACCAAAGTCAAAAGGAATGCATAGAGCAAAAAAGCTTGACAAGGGAGAAGCAATAGAGTTTGTTGGTAGCCAAAAACTTTTGGGTGCAAATATCTCAGCTGTTATATGGCCCCAAGCTTTATTTATGCTGCCAATAACTTTCAATTACCACCTCAAACTCAAAGTCACTCAAAGTAGTAGCAAGTAGCAACCTCTAATAAACTGTAGAGGAGTTGAAAATATATAATATGCTCATGCAACCGATTTGGGCGCCAGTACAAATCTGAGGATACCAACATTTTGAACATTTTTAAGGCAATAGAACATTGTCTTATTGAACAAGCATACCTGAGCATTTGCCTTTAAAGTGAGGTTTTCTGTTAAATCACACTTGACTCTTGCATTTAGCCTTCCATCAGTCATTATTCTCCCAATAAGCATCAACTGTAGAAAATCATTCGCTGAGGGTTGTTTAAACACAAACCACCCATAAACTAACAAGTGTGGGGTGCAGCTTACCTTAGGATCAAGAAAGTTGGCACCAAACTCATAGTGAGAAGTAGCGATTTTAATGGTCTCTGAGGATGGAGAAGGAACCTCGGTAGGCCCCATGGATAGACTGAACCAGGAGAAAAAAGACTATGCTCAATAAAACTTGGAAGTCGCAACAATTGGTATCGTAAAACTTAAGGCTAGCATTACCTATGGCTGAGAGAAAACTTTTGATTAAGGCCTTTAGTAAAATCAAAGCGCATCCCCTCAAAGAACTCTGGTTTTAAAGACACTGCTCAAGGGCACACATACAACCAAGTGTTACACGCAAAAACAAAGCAAATAAATAAATCAAGCTTCAACACACCCGTCATCTTAATTCAACATACAATTCTTGCTACTTGTACAGAAATGCAATTGAAATGATCAATAGAAATAAGTCTGAACTTCAGTTTTTCAGTCATCATGGGCATTACGAAAAGCAGTAAAACTGACAACTTGGCGGGAAAAAGACATGACCATAACCATGACTCTCCCAAACTCAGAGGTCCCAACAAAGAACAGAGCAATGCCAAGCTTAACGTCGGAAATAAAAAAGGGTAAAAAGAAAGAGACTGACTGAGAGCTTCACGGTGGACCTCTTCATAGGGAGTCGGACAGGGAAGGTTCAGGTAATCAACTTTCTCCTCCTCCTTCTTCTGGGCACTAGTGTCAGCTGCTGCACCAGGAACCAGAGGAGCAATGGTCGCCATTGCAAACAAGATCAAACAAGAGTTAGCAGGAAATGGAAGAGGAAATAGTTGACCCCAAGATCTCTATGAGACCGAGAGAAAGAGGAAGACGTGTAAAACCCCCCAACTTAGCGCCTAAAACCCTAAAGTTTTGAGCGCAAGACCATGCACTCCGCACTTCGGCCTATGCAGACGGTAGGTACCCGACCCGTTTTTATGCGTGTCCGATCCGCATCCAGCTCTCCATTAAAGCCTTGGAGGCTGGAGCCATCGGGGGTGTTATCTCATGGCTATAGCGTTGGCCGAAGGTAGTGAAAGAAAAGAAAAAGAAGTATTATGGGCTCCCGCCAGACTAATTAAGGACTGGGCCTATTGGGTCAATTTATATAGGTCCGATTAATTTTAAGGGTTGGTTATGAGAGACATAAGGTTATTAAGCTAGGAATAGGATATTCTTACTACCATTCTTTATTACTATTATTTTTTCACTGTTAGATCAGAATCTCAATAGGAGAGAGAAATGATAAAGATAGATAAGATTCGGATCTAATGGTGAAAAAGTGATAGTAGTAACAAAAAATGGTAGTAAGAATATCCTATCTCATTAAGCTAACTGGGCTATTTGAACCGACCTAAATTAGCTCGTTAAAAAAGAGATGGCCTGTTAGAGTAACACGTATATTTTAAAATCTAATTTAATTTTTTTTTTAATTATTAAGTCTTAGCCCTCTCATTCTCACCTTCATTTATTATATTCCCTTCGGTCCTAATTATAAGATATAATTGACTTTTTTAGAGAGATTAAGGAAGATAATTAAATTACTTTACAGTATTTTTTTCAAACTAATTAGTTTAACTAATAAACTAATATATAATCTAAAAATACACAACATATAAAATGATTAAATAACTTATTTAGCTTTCTTAATCCCTTAAAAAAAAGTCAACTATATCTTATAATTAGGACCGGAGGTGGTATTATCTAGTGTGTTGAGCCTGAATTCCAAAATTCATTATTTAAATCATATTTTTTATTTTATCATATTGTATAATTTGGCTCTGATTAAACAAGACTGCTTGTAGACAATAGTTTATCAATGTTGAGGACAATTTTTTTATTTGTTTTAGTTTTACAAGTTTGAACATAGTTTGGTGCTTCATGTTGCTAATTAGAGTTGAAAATCAGGGCGGGCCCATGAAAGGTCAAGGCTTAACAGGGCCGGCCCTCTAGGGCCCGGAGTAAGAAAAACACTTGTTTTTCAAAGCCCGGCCTGAGAGTACCAGGGCCAGGGCCGGCCTGCAAGGCCCGAAAATTACTATTCCAAGTTTTAACTATTTTTCCTCCACTTTTTTTTAAAAAATATAATTAGTAAATTACAACATGAATCATTCAATAAATAAGCACAGTCACTAATTCATAATAAAAAACAAACTATGTTACAAATAACTCACATAAAACATAAAAAGCATATCATTAAGTGACATTAGTATAATGACTATTATTGTTGTCATATTTGTCACTATCAACAATTTTAATGACATTTGATTGTTCTTCACTTTGAGTAGTAGCCTTTAGCTCATAAGTAAGAATATCATAAAATTATTCTCCCACATCATGAACACATCCATAATCTTTATTTGTAACAAATAATAAATCAAATCATAAAATTATAGTATAATTATTATGTATTTGTAGTTAAATTGATAAATAACTCTATAACATTATATATATATATATATATATATATATATATATATATATATATATTAAGAAATTTAAAAAGGAAAAAAGAAAAAAAAAACTCCAGTGAAAAGGGCCTACAGGGCTGGCCCGAGGCCTTTCAGGGCCGGCCCTCTAGGGTTTATTTCAAATAACTCGTCTATTTTTCAAGCCCGACCCTTAAAGGGCCAAGGCTTAAACGGGCCGGCCCTATGGGCTTGATCCGTTTTCCCAACTCTATTGCTAATATTGATTATTTGACTTTGGAATTTCATGAGATGTATTGTTGCATTTTTTAAAATATAGAGGGAAAAAAACAAAAAAACAAAAATGATGTTTAGTTAAAATACTTGAAAACTCGCGGGTTAGTCTCAAGCGTACCTATATGAAGGTCAAACTTTAGGATATGTTTGGTTTAAAAGGAAGAGAGGCTTACATTAACCTTAAACACTAGCCTCCCCTCTCCTCAAATCAAATACATCATTAGCGATAGCAAAACTTTAGGGTAGATGATATCTTCTAGGCATGTCCACGTCAAGTTTGAGCCACTCAAGAGTGAAAAGTGTTGGTTATGATTAGTTTTGATGATGTCTTATATAGATGTCATTAGTAAGGGCAAAAAGTTCATATCATATACGTTGACTAATTGCTACATTTAATGTAGATCTGTCCAAATATGATTGTGGAGAATGATCAAGAGAAGAGAAGAAAGAAATAATAGAATTGTGGAGTCAAATGATAGAGAACAAGAGAAGAAAAGAAAGAAAGAGTTGAGTCATGGAGAATGATCAAGAAAAGAGAAGAAAGAAAGAAAAACTTGCCAAATGGAATGAGAAAATCATCATACAAGTTTTTAGATTGATTCTTGAAGTCTCCACGATTACATTGAAGTTGGAATGGCTCGATTCGGAGTTAGAACAAGCAAATATCAGTTTCTGGATAAATAAACTCGAGTCTGGCTGATTTCTAGTAACTCTGGCTCCTTTGGTACGAGACAACTTGAGCCTACACTTATAAACTCGAGTTTGAGTGATTTCCAACAACTCTAGCTCCTCTGGTACGAGCAAACTCGAGCCTGCACTTATAAACTCGAGTTTAGCTGATTTCCAAAAAGTTAGTTCTCCTCTGGCACAAGCAAACTCGAGCCTATACTTAAAAACTCGAGTTTACAGCGTTCTTCAGCACTAGTGTTCTACTCTGCTTCAAGTTCAGCACAGACGACCTCTGGTAATTCAATGATATCTTCCAGGTCAGGAATCGGATTGAGGTTAAACTAATTTTGTATAAAACTAGACTTCCAATGCGTCATCTTGACAAAGTTTCATGCCCAAATAAGATCATATGAGAGAGCTATGAATTTCACAAGTTGGATCAGGAGCTCATGCCACACAGCAGACCAAGCTTCAATTTTTTGAATGTAACTCACAATCTACACATCGAAATGAGTTGAAATCAGTGGTATATGAAAGTAGACTCATAAGGCTTTCCATCAAAAGTTAAATGAACCAAAACGAAGTTCAGACCAGGGAGATATGGCCTTCGGAAGTTGACAGAAAATTCAGGATCTTACAAACTCAAGCCTATCACTTATAAACTCAAGTTTGACTCAGACAGAGAGCTAGTCGCGATCTGGTATTCGACAAACTCGAGCCTAGGCATATAAACTCGAGTTTACCTTACACATAGAATTTCTCCAAGCTTTTCAAAATGTGCAAACTCAAGCCTACATTTTACAAACTTGAGTTTGTCACTTATAGAGAGCTTTCGAAGATTTTTCAAGACAGGAAACTCAAGCACGAATTTATAAACTCAAGCCTGTAGTAGATCGAGAGTTTTCAAAGGTCTTTTAATTGAAGCAAACTCAAGCCTGCTGAGACTAGACTCAAGCCTGAAAGATCTTTGTTTTCCAAATCACGTCTTCAACTCTCTGATTTAAACTTATGATACATTTTATTCATATCTTAAGTTGCGAATCATCATATATACATATACTTGATCAATATGCTTATTAGTTTCAGATGATTTCAGCAAGGATCAAGGTAAAATCAGATTTGGGTTAAATGCATTTAATGAAGAGCCAAGAACAAGCCTGAAACTTCTCCTCTATCCCAATGGTTCAGCTCAGGACGTTAGAGATCGTCCAAATCAATCTCCAACGGTCAAAAAGGGATCATGGAATGACAAGAATATTGGAAGATCATCTGCAACGAATAAATCCAGGATTCCAGCTAAGAATTGATGAAATAGAGAAAAATATGCAACTGTTATATTCCAGAAACAAAGCCAAACATTGAAGAATAAAAGAAAAGAAAATGCAACAGCTAGTTCCTCTGATTAAACTATAAATACCCAGGAAGACTCATAGCAACAACATGCACAATTACAACAAATTGCATTTTTATTTAGACACTTCATTGTGCATACTTCAGTATGTGAACTTCAGTATTTGTTCATATCTACTCTTTTTTAGAGTCTTGTTTTGAAAATCATTTGATTACTTGTTTGAGAGAACTCAAGGTTGTGAAACCTATGAATTGAGTTATTTAATTACAAAGTGTAAGGGGAGCAAGTCCTTGGTGATTATGATTGCTTGAGAGTTACATTGTTGTAATTAAAGAATATTGAGATGGTTGAAAAACCCATAAGGTATCTGGGGACTGGATGTAGGTCAAGGTTAGGACTGAACCAGTATAAATCTTACGGTGTCTAGCTTTTCTTCCCCTTGCTTTGTTATACTCTGTTTTTTTATCAAAAACCTTAGGTGTTTCAAAAAGTTTTTTTAAACTTATCCAAAGTTTTATCAAACACCCAATTCACCCCCCTCTTGGGTGATAACCAGGTCCAACAAAAAGTTCCAATCAAGGGTGGGCACTAGTGACAGGGGGATTTGGGGGTCCCCCAATTTTTTTTAACCAAAAATTTTAAATGCATTAAAAAACAAAAGAATATAAACAAGAAAAGAAAAGAATATCAAAAAAATATTCATGAAATCAAGTAAATGTTGGTGATGTAATAAAAGAAGCAAATATTTTACAAACCTATCATTTAGAAAAACAAGGCTAAGTGCTGTTAGAAATATAGCTACATAAATTATAATGAACGGTGGACACTCAATATGTAAATATATATATTTTAATAGCAAAAGTATATTACGATAAAAATAATTACAATGTTATCCTTTTGGGCCTTATATTTTAGAATTCCATCATAATTGGCTTATTATCAATATTATTAAATACATTTTTTTTTTCAATATAAAGAATTAAACAATCATTCATCCCCCATTCACTTATGAAGTGCAGTCTTGATATATTAAAGGTGAGCACTTAATTAAATTTAAAAGTAGACAATCATTCAAATAAATATTAATTATTAAAATCCCTCAATCTACCACCTAAATCTGCCTTTGGTAGTATGAACGTTTTGCTTTGTTCGTAGAAAAGATGGACACCATAATTCGCACACAAATGTAGTCTCATTTCTAAAGTGAAAGATGCATCTTGCATTGTTTATCAATACCTTTCTTTGATGATGAAGAGTTGGAATGAGGTGTCGAGAAGAATATACTTGGGAAACATGTTTTCAAGAAATCCAAAATCTCTTCCGAGAGGAAAAAAAAAAGAAGTCCAAAATCTCCCCCCCTCTCTCTATATATAATAGGGTTAAGGTACAAAAATACACATATGTTTTTTCTCCAGGGGCGCCCAGCACCATATGTTTTTTTTTGTGCAAAAATACACACGCCGTTAGGTTTTAGGAGCAAAAATACCACTTCCGTTAGTTGACCGTTAGCTAACCGTTAGTTGACCGTTAACCATGGTGAAATTACTATTTTGCCCTTAACCCTTTTCTTTTTTATTTATTTTAAACTAAGGGCAAAAAGGTAATTTCACCATGGTTAACGGTCAACTAATGGTCAGTTAACGGTCAACTAACGGAAGTGACATTTTTGCTCCTAAAACCTAACGGCGTGTGTATTTTTGCACAAAAAAAAAATATATGGTGCTGGACACTCCTAGAGAAAAAACATATGTGTATTTTTGCACCTTAACCCTATATAATATATAATCTGTTATGCATGCAAACTAATTACTTCCCCCAGTCGTAAATATAAGATAAAATTTATTTTGTTGGAGAGATTAAAGAAATTAATTAAATTACTTTTGAATATTTTTATTTTTTCTTCAAACTAATTAGTTCAATCAATAAATTAATATATAATTTAAGAATACATAACATATGATATGATCAAGTAATTAATTTAACTTCTTTAATATTTAAAAACAAATAAGCTCTATCTTATAATTAAGAGAAGGAGTACTAAGTAATTCAAAGGGTTAAGGTGCAAAAATGCATGTGTTTTACCCCGCTGAGTGCCCATTATCAAGTGCTTTTTTTAAGTGTAAAAATGCATACGTAGTTACAAATTAGGTGTAAAAATACCGTTTGACCGTTAAGTTTGATTTTGACCGTTAAATTTGACTCTTTTGCTTCAGATATGCAAAAATACATATGCGGTTTGACAAAAATAGCACTGAAAACCAAGTTCTTTTTTTAAAAAAATTTAATAATTTTATTTTAATTAAAGAAAAATTATTATTTATCTCGTTATAATTCCTAGGAGGCTAAATTTTTTCGTCTGGTTCATCATTTTGGGAAGGATGATTTATTCAATGGGTGAAAACGGTAGCCTAAGGAAGTTGACATGGATGGTAAGATATTTGGTCAAGTTCCAAAAGGATGTGTGTTCGATCCCCGCTGTCATCGCTGGGACTCCTTTGGTAGGCGATCTCGTAAGTCCTCATTAAGTGCTCAAAGAGTTCGGGGTCGTGCCTTGGCTTTGGCAGGGAACTGATGTCGATCCCCTCCAAAACTTTTTTATATAAAAAAAGGGTAAAAACGGTAAAAATTTTATTTCCATAATTAAGTTTCTTTTTTTAAAAAAAATCTTTACTAAATTTTCTAATTAATAATTAATAAATGAGTATTTATAAGTCAACTTTAATTATTAATTAGAAAATTTAATAACGATCTTAAAATAGGAAAATAAATTATGGAAATAAAAAAATTTGACCTTCCAGAAATTATACCTAGAAAAATAATAATTTTTTTAATTTAAATGAAATTATTAAATTAAACAAAATTTGTTGTTGAACGTTCTTTTTACCAAATCACATGTGTAATTTTACAACTTTGAAAACAAAAAGATTAAATTTAACCGTGAAAGTCATACTTAACTATCAAATGGTATTTTTACCCTTAATTTATAACCATATGTATACTTTTACATCTAGAAAAAAACTTGATATTTAACGCTCTTCACAATAAATCACACATGCGTTTTTGTATCTTATCCCTAACCCAAAATTCCAACATTTTGATGGCTATCACACATACTTGTCTGGATCCGTTTACGTTTCAAACTTTGCTGCTCAGAAGTCCTTGTCCATACTAAATTACTTGTCACTCTCTGTATGCATCATGCATGTGGACATCACATCACTTTATCTATTCCGAAAAATCTTCTACGACTTTTTCTTCCTAAAGCTATCAAAAACTATTCCAAATCACCCCTATTTTCACTTCAATTTGACCCAAAGTGCTTAGCTTAGCTTCACAGTATGGCGAACACAACAAGCTCAAGTGAATCCACTTATGATAGGAACGCAGAATTTCAAGCCTTTGAGGATACAAAAGGAGGAGTAAAAGGTCTCATAGATTCTGGGCTCACAAAGATCCCACTTATGTTCCATTCTGAGAAGTTGAACTATCACACAGAGAGCTCAGAAAATCACTCAAATCTCACAGTCCCCATCGTTGACCTCTCAGGCATCCACACAGATTCAACTCTACACACTGAAGCTGTGGCCAAAATTGGAAGTGCGTGCCAGATTTGGGGATTTTTCCAGGTCATTAATCATGGGATTCCAAATGATGTTCTTGAAGAGGTGGTCGCCAGAATTCGTAGGTTTCATGAACAAGACTCTGAGATAAGAAAGCAGTTTTACACAAGGGATTTGAAGAAGAAAGTTAGATACTATTCCAATGTTCATATGTACAAAGACAGACCTGCTAATTGGAGGGATACACTTTTTGTTGATCCTGATGCAGCAAAAGCTGAAGAAATACCAGCAGTGTGTAGGTAAAGTGATTATGCATAATCAATTTCAATCCTCAGATGAGCACCAAGAGCTGTAGACTGTGTAGATCTAACAGTTTAGATTTCATTTATTTTACTTTTACTTTTTTAAAAAACAAATATTTTAATTTGTATATAATCATTTTTAATTTAAAAATGATTACTTGAAGTTCTTAACGTCTAGACGATTGATTGATTGAAATTCAATTTGAACTGGGTAGATCTTAGTGCTCATCATTGCAGTGAGCAGTGAAATTGGTTCCATGATTGTGCAAGTTTTGGGATTAACTCTGCAATTTCACTGGTCAATGTGAACCTCGTCCTATGCATATAATGATATTGTTAGCTTCTTGCAGGGACATTGTGATTGAATATTCAAAGAAAATAAGGGAATTGGGCAATACAATCTCTGAGTTAATGTCTGAGGCTCTTGGCCTTAATCATTCTTACCTTAAGGAACTGGCTTGTGGTGAAGGACTTTTTCTACTTGGTCACTACTTTCCACAGTGCCCAGAACCTGAATTGACTATGGGAATTACCAAGCACACTGATTCTGATTTAATGACAATCCTTCTGCAAGATCAGATTGGTGGTCTCCAAGTTCTTCATGAGAATCAATGGGTTGATGTTCCTCCTGTGCATGGAGCTCTCGTTGTTAACATTGGAGATCTTCTACAGGTAAATTGTTTAATGTCGATATCCACTTTCCTTAATCCTCTGAAAATGATCTCTCTTGCTTCATAGTCATAACTGTCTATAAAACCATCACTTGCATTTATATGTTCGTTGGACTGTAACAAAACAATCTGCTAAGGAATCAGGGGAATCCCAATAAAACATACGACAGTTTACATTAATTGGAAGGTGTCTGGGATCCTTAAACTGTTAATCTGAATATCAGCTGTATGATGTTAGGCTCAAATCAATAAAAAAATAAGTATAAAAGTCAAGTATTAAGATCAAGTATAAATATTTTGGTTTTTCGCAACTTCTGGTCTTGTGAATGATACTGGTACAAAGAGCCTTGTCCATGTATAACTGTACATATGGTATACTTCTAAGAAATTATAACAACCAAGCACTAACACCAGAAAATAGAAGTGCTATATTTTAAAAGTTATGATTATTTTGGGGATTGATTTTCTACATCAAGATTCATGCACCATATCCTAGAACATTTGGCATCAGCTTCTAACATAAACATGCTAGAAATTCTGTGTTCTCCTATGCTTTGATGTAAATACATGATTTAGAGAATGACAATTATTGGCATGCTTAATTTCAGTAACAGTCGAATCACTGACGCGCTTCTTCACCAAAACAATTTGCGAGGATTTAATTTTACATATTACATGTTTATCAGTTTCCTTGTTCATTGTGCAGCTTATAACAAATGACAGGTTCATCAGTGTATTTCATAGGGTCTTAGCCAGGCCTATAGGCCCAAGAATTTCCATTGCAAGCTTCTTTATAAATCTTGATGAAACAGCTGAAAATACAGCAAAGGTTTATGGTCCTATCAAAGAATTATTATCAGAAGAAAACCCACCGATATATAGGGGTTTCACTATAAAAGACTTTTGGACAAATAGTATCTCAAGGGGCCTTGATGGAAACTCTTCTTTACAAACCTTCAAGTTATGAAGCAATTATCAATTATGGAAAAAGAAAAACACAAGAGGGACCGATCTATGAACTTTTGATTCTCATGGATTTGTGCTTTAGATGATAATGTATCTCATATATCTGAAACGTATTTTTATGTGTACCAAAGACTTCTTTATCTCAAAAGAAGAAGTTATAAAGTTACGGTTTGTTAATGGTCTGATTGAAAGTTGTGTACAAAACATCAACCAATTTGTGTCCGCAAGGATTGAAATTTTGGGCTCGAGGTTTGTTTAATTAACATCTTTAATTTTCTGGCCAAGGTTCTAATTACTATCTCCGACTAGATAAATCCAGTACGACAATATTTTTCTATGATGAACAAATTTTTCTAAACCAATAGCCTTATCGGACTAACAACACCTCACTAATTATTTTTATTTTGAAGGATAGTTTAAACTTAAGCGAACGACGAAACTGTAAAAATAGAAACAAAGATGAGCTATTAAAAATTCTGAAGAGCTTGGTTTTTTCTTCTTCTCTTGCTAGAAAACAAGAATAATTGTCTGAATCTCAAATTAACAAGAAAAAGTTAAAGGAAAGAAATTTATCATTTCAAGCAATCCAGCACGTCAATTCAAAGTGAATGAAATAATGCTGAACTTCTTAATTATCTGCTGGAACTTTGTTTTCTGACTTAATCAGCAGACATGGCTTTGTTTTCTGCCATAATCAGACAATGACATATCCCAATGTCAAAGTTACCAACGTGAAAAGAATGGCTTTGAATTTGAAAAGACATTTTCTCAGGAACAACATTTTTACAAAACCTTTATTTACAAGTGATAATAGAGAAACCTTTTTTTTTTTTTTTTTTTACCAACGGTGCATACATCAAAATAAGCATTGAAATTTTGATCCCTCCAGAGATTTAATCAACATCTTTAATTTTATCACACTTTTTCTAAACCAATAGCCTTACGGACCAATAACACCCCACTAATACAATTCCTCCCTTTTGCCTGCAAGTTTATCTTGTAACCTCTGGATGTAGGAGGCTGATAAAAGAGAACAAGAATAATTGTCTGAATCTCAAATTAATAAGTTAAAGGAAAGAAATTTATCATTTCAAGCAATCTAGGACGTCAATTCAAAGTGTGAATGAAATAATGCAGAACTTCCTAATTATCTGCTTGAACTTTAAAAAGTTTGAGAATACATTATTTGTTTTCTGTCTTAATCAAACAATGACATCTCCCAAGTTCAAAGTAAAACCAACGTGAAAAAAATGGGAAACTTCCACGGCATTGAATTCCACAACTTTATTATTTATATTCATTCATTAACATGTCACGGTTTGTGTGGTCCTTCAAATTAAAGATAAGACCCGGTCAGCAGAACATGCTTCTTATCTTCTTTTTTTGATATTGCTTCATATCTTGTTTGAATCTGAAATACTAAATTTTGTGAGTCAAAAACCTATTCATCTCCCACAGGCTCATTGGCGAACACAGAAAGCAAGTCACAACTGGTTTCTCTGTTAATTTCTTCTTCCAAGCATGGTGATCACTAGCTCAAGCGGGTTAGAAGCAGCTTCTGATTCCAATTATGACAGGAACTCTGAAGTTAAAGCATTTGATGAATCAAAAACTGGAGTTAAAGGTCTTTTAGAATCTGGAGTCACAAAGATCCCACGCATGTTTTATTCTGGTGAGTTGAATCTCTCTGAGAGATCAGAAAAAGATTCAAACTTCACCATCCCCATCGTGGACCTCGCAGGCATACACAGCAATCTAAGTCTACACGTCGAAGCAGTTAAGCAAATTGGAAGTGCTAGTCAGAAGTGGGGTTTTTTCCAGGTAATTAATCATGGGATTCCAAATAATGTTTTGGATGAGATGATCAATGGAATTCGTAGGTTTCATGAACAAGATTCGGAGGTAAGGAAGCAATTTTACTCACGTGAAAAGAAGAAAAAAGTCATATACTTTTCTAATGCTGCCCTGTTCACTAACAATCCTGTTGACTGGAGGGATTCACTTGGATTCCTTGTGGCTCCCAATCCAGTGAAACCCGAAGACATACCAGAAATTTGCAGGTAATGTGGTGATACAAATTTTTGGTGTCAATTTATTTTTGAAAGCCTATTATAATTGTACTTAGAACTATCCTTCAACGTTGATCTTTTTCCTATCCTTTACTGAATGATCATGTGCTTCTAGGGACATTGTGCTTGAATATTCAAAGAAAATAAGGGATCTAGGCCATACAATCTTTGAGTTATTATCAGAGGCTCTCGGCCTTAATCCTTCTTACCTCAAAGAATTGGGTTGTGTTGAAGGAACTTATGCGCTTGGTCACTATTATCCACCATGCCCTGAGCCTGAATTGACTCTCGGTGCTACCAAGCACACTGATGCTGACTTCATGACGATACTACTCCAAGATCAGCTAGGTGGTCTTCAAGTTCTTCATGATAATCACTGGGTTGAGGTTCCTCCTGTGCATGGAGCTCTTGTTGTTAACATTGGAGATCTTCTTCAGGTCAGTCTTGCTATGCTTTAAACATAATCTGCATAATTCAGCAGAAAATGAAAGAAACCATACCTGCGCATATCTGTATTCTGACATTTCTCACTCAAAGCTAGGAAGTTTATATACTCCCTCCAATCATAGATATAAGAGCCAAATAACTAATTTTTAGATTTTAAAAAATTTGTTAAGTTAGTTATTTATAATAGATGTGTGTTGGATTTGCCTAAAATACTCAATCTAATTATATGTATAGTAACCACTCTGGATGGGAACCCCCTTTCTAAGTGCAATCAATAGTGATATTTTGGAAAGAAAGTTATAAATTTGGGGTCAAAGGGGATTGAGGTATTATATTTAGGATCAAAGTAAACCCTTTGTCTAGCTCCTATATTTTGGACCAGAGTGGCGATATATTATGCTCTTAAAAAGTTTTTCTGCTACTGCACCAAATATTAATGTCTACTGACTTCAAAAATAATGAAATAAGGATGGCAGAATTTGGAACAAATCTTAAATAGAAGAAACTCAAATCATTGACATGTTCATTGAAACAATTTGCAAGGATTGCACTAATCAGTATCGTTATTGATGGTTGCAGCTTATTACAAACGACAGATTCATCAGTGTTTTTCATCGGGTGTTATCAAGCCAAACAGGCCCAAGGATTTCCATAGCAAGCTTCTTTATAAATAATAATGACATGGTTGAAGGTAGCTCAAAGGTTTATGGTCCAATTAAGGAATTGCTATCGGAAGAAAACAAACCATTGTATAAGGACACAAATATAAAAGAATTTTTGACACATCATATCTCAAAGGGCCTTGATGGCGACAATGCCTTGCAGCCCTTTAGGTTATGAAGCAATTATAAAGAGTAAGATCCAAGCACTGTGATTTATAAATCATGTTGTGTAATGATATACTTTCTGCCTTTTGTATTGGTCATTTACAAACATTTCCAATCTAGGCAGTAAGTCCTGAACAAATTGTAATACCCAATTCTTTCTTAAGGCTAGAGCTTTGCTTATGAATGCCAAACATTTCCGATCTGAATTTTCCTTAATCTGTTCACATCCAGACGAACTGACAGAGGACAATCATGTCCCATTATCTTGTAATTAAGTGAGCTTTATTATTATTGATTTGTGAACTGATAATATAAGTGAACAAGTAAATTGATTCTATCTTCAATTCTCTGAAAGTTGATGACGACTTGGTGATTCTATCCTCAAATTCCGCGTGTGATAAAGCTTGAGCATTAGAATTTCTTTCTTGTCATTTTTAAGCTTCTGCTCGTCAAGAAGAGAAAGCAAAGCGCATTTGCTTTTGCTAAAAACAATGCAAAGTCATTCATAAGCAGAACATATGACAAGAAAGCTGAAGTTCTGTAATAATCAAGATTCATGCTCCGCATCTATAATATTTTGCATTAACTCCTAACATAAACGTGCTAGGAATGTTATTATTATTTTATTTTTTTTGGTAACAGGGAATGTTGTTATACTTTGCCATCTGTTTGATGTGAACACATGATTTTAGTGAACGAAAATTGTTGGCAAGAGTGTAATGAATAATGCTAGAAATGAAAATTTTGTTTTTCCTGAGACGGCTTAATTGTAGCAACAGCAAAATCACTAACATGATTTTTTTACTAGAACAATTTTGCGAGGATTTAGGATCCTACATATTAGTGTTTATCAGTGTACTTGTTCGTTGTGCATATTATAATAAATGACAGGTTCATTAGTGTGCTTCATAGGGTCTTTGCAAGGCCTATAGGCCTAAGAATTTCCATGGCAAGCTTCTTTATAAATCTTGATGAAACAACTGAAAATACAACACAGGTTCATGGTCCAATTAAGGAATTATTATCAGAAGAAAATCACTAGTCTACAACGGCACTACTATTAAAGATTTTTGGGCAAATAATTAGAACACAAAGGGAATGTCCTTGTCCCAAAGTTCAAAGGAACACAAAGCTTATGGTCCCAATAAAGCATCTTGCAACTAGTTTCTTAATTACTTTCTTTTTTTTCCTGCAAAATCCTCAAAAGTTGAAGCGAAGTCATCCAGAAGTAGATTCTAGTTCCACATATGACAAGAAAGCTAAAGTATTGTACACCCTCCATCCTTAATATAAGAATATAAAATATATTTATTTAATTTGATGAGATTAAAAAAGTTGGTTTATTTAGTTAACATGATATATATTTTCTAAAACACCTTAGTCATCTTTTTTTATTTCTTCCTTATCTTTCCTCCTTGATTATTGGTTTATTTAGTTAACATGATATATATTTTCTAAAACACTTTAGTCATCCTCCTTTATTCCTTCCTTATCTTTCCTCCTTGATTATGGTTGATGGAATATTTATAGGGGTAAATTAGAAAAATATTGACAAATATGAAAAAATTTGTCTTATATTTGGACCAACATCAACTCCCCAAATGTCTTATATAAAGGACCTAATGGTCAAGATTCAAGCTCTGTATTTATAATATTGTGCATTAACAACAACTAGAGTTCTAACATAAACATGCTAGCAACATTGTTACACTTTGCTTTTGATATTAACACCTCTTAATTTTAGAGAATAAAAATTATTGGCAACAGTGTAATGAATAATGATAGAAATGAAAACTTTTTTTTTCCTTGAGATGAAACGGCTAAATTTTAGCGACAGCAGAATCACTAACATGATTCCTTACCAGAACAACTTGTGAGGATTTAGGATCATACATATTAATGCTTATCATCAATGTCCTTGCTCATTGTGCAGATTATAACAAATGACAAGTTCATCATTGTTTCATAAGATCTTTATTGCAAGGCTTATAGGCCCAAGAATTTCCATGGTAAGCTTCTTTATAAATCTTAGGGCTCGTTTGCTATGGGGAACATTTAAGGAGGGAAAGGAACTTAAAGAAGGGAAAGGAATGGAAGGGAAGATTGAGAAAGAACTTAAAAAGCTTAATTGTTTGGTAGACATGGGAATAGAATTTAAGTTGAGGGAAAATAAAATGTTCGGTAAAAAGAATTGAGTGTTGGTTAAGTGTGAAGGTGAGGTAAAATTCCCATAATACCCCTAAAAAAAAGCAGAAAACATAATATTTTTTTTCTAGGTGATGTTCAAGTTTAAACCAAACAATGAAGTTCGAACTGACATTACAAGATGTCTACAAGTACAACAAATATTTAAGTGCAATTCAAGAAGTTTATTTTCTACATACAAGAACAACAATTATCCAGCACAAACAAATGACATGTTTGTGTCATTTCCATTTCCTTCCTCACCATTACTCAACCCACACATATGGCTTACGGCTTAACAACGCATGAAATAATTAACAATCGCCCCACTTGCTTCCCAAATCGTAACTACGACTGAGTCCCCAACTGGAATAACTAGGGCATTGACGAATTTCACAACTTATAGAAAGAACAATAACCTATTCACTCTTACCTCTTGCTCGATTCGACCTTCGTACAACTCAGAGAAGGAATAGCTAGGGCTCGATTCGACCTTTGTTGCCTCTTTCTTCGCTTCCACCTTCAACTGTTGATGCTAGCTAGTTCACCACCTCCTTCTTCCAGCTTGTCACTCACATCAGGTTTACAACTTTTCAGAGGGGCTTTTTTGTCCCAACAATTCACCCTCCCAAGAAGATTTTGACGCGCCAGTTTTGAAGACATTTCAATTTCCCACATTTGTGAGAAGATGGTGCCAGGTGGGAACTCGGCTTGACAGGAAGCCTACGCACCAAATGTGTTTTGCTTGAGGGAATTCTGTTAAGTTCCAGGAACTCCCGTCAGTTCCCTGTACCAAACGGATCCTTAATGAAACAAATGAAAACAAAGGTTTAAGGTCTAATTAAGGAATTATAATCATAAGAAAACCCACCAATCTAAAAAGGGCACTACTATTAAAGATTCTTGGGCAAATAATTAGATGACAAAGCGAATGTCCTTGTCCCAAAGTTTAAAGGAAAACCAAGGAGAAAAGACTAGGGAGCTGCCATGCCATTTTTTTTTGGCCAACTTGAAGATGCTGCAATCTAGCCATGCCATCGGATTCCACTATTTTATTATTTATTTATTCATTAATATATAATTAACAACTGGCCATGTGTCTGATAATCCAAATCAGAAACAGGTTCGGTAACCAAAATAAGCTTCTCATGTTAAAACCTATTATATCCCATAGGCTGATTGTGGAACAAAGAAAGTAGTCACATAACTTTCTTTATAAATATTGATTAAACAACTTAAAATATTTATGGTCCAATTAAAGAATGATTATTGGAAGAAAATCCACCAATCTATGAGCGCACCACTATTAAAGATTCCTGAGCAAATAGTATCTCAAGGGGTCTTGAACTTGATGGAAACTCTTCTTTACAAGCCTTCGAGTTTTGACACAACTATGGAAAAAGCCAAAGGAAAAAAGAAAAAAAAAAGACAGAAAACAAGACTGATCTATGCACTTTCAATTTTCATGAATTTATACTTTAGATGATAGTTGTCTCATGTTTTTGAAATGTATTCTCGTGTACCAAAGACTTCTTTATCTCAAAAGCAGAATTTATTAAGTAACAGTTTGTTAATGGTTTAAAGACACTGCTCAAGGGCACACATATAACCAAGTGTTACACGCAAAAATAAAGCAAATAAATCAATCAAGCTTCAACACACCCGTCATCTTAATTCAACATACAATTCTTGCTGCTGGTACAGAAATGCAATTGAAATGATCAATAGAAATAAGTCAGAACTTCAGTTTTTCAGTCATCATGGGCATTACGAAAAGCAGTAAAACTGATAACTTCGGGTAAAAAAAAAAAAAGAAGACATGACCAACAACCATGGCTCTCCAAACTCAGAGGTCCCAACAAAGAACAGAGCAGTGCCAAGCTTAACGTCGGAAATAGAAAGGAGTAAAAAGAAAGAGCCTGACTGATGGCTTCACGGTGGACCTCTTCATAGGGAATCAGACAGGGAAGGTTCAGGTGATCAACTTTCTCCTCCTCCTTCTTCTGGGCACTAGTCTCAGCTGCAGCACCAGGAACCAGAGGAAGAATGGTCGCCATTGCAAACAAGATCAAACAGGAGTTAGCAAGAAATGGAAGAGGAAATAGTTCACCCAAGATCTCTATGAGACCGAGAGAAAGAGGAAGACGCGTAAAACCCCAACTTAGCGCCTAAAACCCTAGCGTTTTGAGCTCAAGACCGTGCACTCCGCACTTCGGCCTATGCAGACGGTAGGTACCCGACCCGTTTTTATGCGTGTCCGATCCGCTTCCAGCTCTCCATTAAAGCCTTGGAGGCTAGACTCTAGAGCCATCGGGGGCAAGGTTTTTAAAGGTAGTTTTTACGATAAAAGCGGAAGGGGCATGAAAAAGCGTAAAACGTAAAATCGTAATATAAAATGTAGTTTTTACCTGTATGTATAAATACAAAAGTTTAAGAAAAAGTAAGAAATATGTCATCATCTATACACATACTGATCAATGCAATATCAATTAAAATATCCAACATTGCCATCAAATATTATTCAAATAAAGGCACTTGTTATCATCCATAGTTTCATATATATACTAATCACAAATAAAGGGTTAGTCAGTATCCATGACCGTAAAACATTTTGTAGTATATTCAACACCTTAAAAAAAATCTCAAGTTAATACCCTAAAGTATTTTTTATGCCTTAATGCTAGATGTATCAAAAAAAAAATTAAGAAACTAAATACATCTTAATATTAATACTTTAAGATATTAGTTACATGACAAAGTACCTTATGATGTTGGATATAGATAGAAAAATGTTTCATCTGGTTGAATGTACTTTAACGCATAAATAAATCACACTATTTGGTGTCTTGTAAATAATATAATTATTATATACATACATTTATGTGTGTGGATTGAATTGAAATATATATTAAAGATTCTAATATATTTTTTTAAACAAATAAAAAAAAATTAATGTTTTTATTTTTGCCGACTATTTTATGCTTTTAGGTATATAGGACATAGGCAGTAGTCATGTAATGATTATTATATAGGAGAAAGATTCTAGATGGAACCCCAAGTAAATGAGGAGTATAGGATTTGATTAGGGAAAATATAGGGTAGACTGTAGAGACTAGAGACACAATTTCTGAGGGAAAAAAAAAGACTAGAGACATGATAAATTCTGTATGGGCTGAGTTTCCGTTTAAAAAAAAAACATACGTTTTTAAGTTTTTGCGTTTTTTGGCGGCGTTTTTTACGTTTTTGCATCATATACATTTTTTCTTCAAACAAAACTCGTTTTACTCAAAATAAAACGTAAAAACGTGTTTTTTACGTTTTAAAACACGTTTTTAACAACCATAAACGGGGGTGTTATCTCATGGCTATGGCGTTGGTCAAAGGGAATGAAAGAAAATAAAAAGAAGTATTATGGGCTCCCGCCAGACTAATTAAGGACTGGCCTGTTGGGTCAATTTATATAGGTCAGATTAATTTTAAGGGCTGGTTATGAGAAACATAAGGGTATTAAGTTTATATCAAAAAAATAATAATAAGGGTATTAAGTTAATTGGGCTATTTGAGCCCACCTAAATTAGCTCGCTAAAAAAGAGATGGCCTGTTATGGTGGCATGTATATTTAAAAATATAATTTAATTTCTTAACTTTTTTAGTTAATAAATCTCAGTCCTCACACCTCATTTATTATAATATTATCTGTGTGTGTTGAGCCTGAATTCCACAATTTATTATTTAAATCATATTCGTTAATTTTTTTAATTTTTATTTTATCAGATTACATAATTTGGCTTTGATTAAACATGAATGCTTGCTTGTAGACAGTAGTTTATCAATGTTGAGGACAATTATTTGATTTGCCCAAATTTTACAAATTTTAACATATTTTGGTGTTTCATGTTGCTAATATTGATGATTTGACTTTGGAATTTTATGAGATTCATTGTTGCCTTTTTAAAAATATAAAGAAAAAGCAAAAAAAAAAAAAAAAGATTTTTAGTTAAAAGACTTGAAACTAACTTTGCATTTTCTTTCGTAGCATAAACGTTTTGCTTTGTTCACAGAAAAGATGGACACTAGTTCACACAATGTTGTGTCATTTCTGAAAAATGCAAACCTTCAAACATAAATTTAGATTTTAAAAGCTATTTTTTATAAGTTGAAATAAAATTTCTCTGATAACTTAGCTTGTAAATCTTAAAAGTTATTCTTTAAAAACGAAATCCAAACGGACATTTTATAGTTTATCAATACCTTTTGATGATGAAGAGTTGATATGAGGTGTGGCGAAGAATAAAAAATTAGTCCCTTTCCCACCCCCTAAAACCAAATGCACCATCGTAATCCAAAATTGCAACATTTTGATGGATTTGGAAAATGTCCAAAAAAGCCTATTTATCTACATCCGTTTACGTTTCAATCTTGGCTGCCCAGCAGTCCCTAAAGAGAGTTGATATATATGGTAAGAGATTTGTTTAAGTCCTAAAAGGATGTGTATTCGATCCCCACTGCTATCGCTGAGACTTCTTTAGTAGGCGATCTCGTAAATTCCCATTAAGTACTCAAAGAGTCCAGGACCGTGCCTTAATTTTAGTGAGGGACTGATGTCGAACACCTCCAAAACTTTTATTATATCAAAAAAGATGTCCCCATCCAGACTAAATTCCTTGTCAGTCTCTGTACGCATGCATGTGTTTCTCCTTTTCTCTTCTTCTTTGTGGTTGTCGGCCCCACGCATATATCTATATATTTTATTTCTTCCGGCAAACCAATAATGTGCACATATTCCTCGAAGAAATCTTAATTATAAGTCACTAACTAATAATTTTTATAAATTAATAAAAACAGTTAACTGAATTAAATTTTCTTAAAATTTAATTAATTTTCAATATTACTCCTAGTTATTGCATTAAATTCTAATATTATTTCTTCGGTCTTTATTATAAGAAACCAATTAACAAGTATATTTAATCTTTTTTATAAGGAACTTGATTGTTTCTTAGGAGTATTAATTTATTTTCATGTATGTCAATAATTAATAGGGGTAGTGGGTGAGAGTAATAATAATATAATATTAGAGTTTAGTGTAATTAGTAAGGGCAATATTGAAAATTATAAATTTTATGACAACTTTATCGACTTTAACTATCTTTATTGGTTTATGAGAATTATTAGTTGATGTCTTATAATAAAGAGAAGAGGAAGTATATTATTATTACTCTTACCCACCACCCCTATTAATTATGGCTATATAAAAAATAATTAATACTCATTAAAAATATATAAATGCTTTATTAAAATAACCAAACACATTTGTTACTCTGTACTTTTTAATAAAGACCAGGGGCAATATAATATATTAATAAGCAATGACTTGTTGATCCACCTAAACGGGGATTTGGGTTTGTCCACTACAATAAGCGTCTGCTGCTATCTTTTTTGCGGAAACTGCCCTGTTTGCCGAAAAAACAGTGATCTAGGGCCTTTTTTCTGATATTTCAGGTATTGATGGTTATTAAAAATATATTTCAGGATATTGAAAAAATATTTCATAAATATTTCAGGTATTAAAAACATATTTCAGAATATTGACCGGTATTGAAAAAATAATTCATGATATTGAATTTTTTTTTATCTTGAAAAAAATCCTAAAGTATAATTTTTATACTAGTTAGTATACTGAAATATTTTTTAAGATTACGAAGTATATTTTAGTATTTTAAAGTGTCTTTTTAGTATTAGTCAATATCCTTAAATATTGTTTTAAGATTTTAAAATAAGTTTTCAAAATCATAAAGTATTTTTTTCAATATCAATCCGTATTTTAAAGTGATTTTTTAATATCAGTGAATATCTTAAAATATTTTTTTTAAAAAAAAAGAACACACCAAAAGGCATAGTTTCAGTAAAAAGGATGACAACAGACGCTTATTACAGCGGACCAAAGCCAGTCCCCAACATAGTGCCTGCAAAATTTCAAGAAGACGTCTTCACACATTTTCGAAAGATCTTTTAGAAAATTTACTCATGTACTTAGTAAATATCTGTTAAATTTTAATTATACTAAATTAATCTCACCTAAAATATTATTTAGTTTTAGAATAAAAACTAAGTTGTTACAAAATTCCACAACTTTAGTATTTATCCTCATTCACTAACATGTCATCATTTTTTGAGCCAAAAAAAATTAACACGTCACCATTTGTCTCATCCTTCAAATTAAACATGAGACCCGGTCAGCAAAACGTGTTTCTTATCTTGTCTGTCCTACTAAAATTTGAGAGTCAAAAACCTCATCGGGGAAACAAAGGAAGTAGTCACAACTCACAACTGGTTTCTCCATTCCTTTCTTCTTCCAAGCATGGTGATCACTAGTGGCTCAAGCAAGTTAGAAGCAGCTTCTGATTCAAATTATGACAGGAACGCTGAAGTTAAAGCATTTGATGAATCAAAAACTGGAGTTAAAGGTCTTTTAGAATCTGGAATCACTAAGATCCCAAGTATGTTTTATTCTGGTGAGTTAGATCACAGAGAGATCAGATCAGAGGAAGAGTCAAACTTCACTATCCCCGTCGTAGACCTCGCTGGCATACACAGCAATTCAGCTCTACGCATTGAAGCCGTTGAGAAAATTGGAAGTGCAAGCCAGAAGTGGGGTTTTTTCCAGGTGATTAATCATGGGATTCCAAATGATGTTTTGGATGAGATGATCAATGGAATTCGCAGGTTTCATGAACAAGATTCTGAGGTGAGGAAGCAATTCTACTCACGAGAAAAGGGGAAAAAGGTCACCTACATTTCTAATGGTACTGGACTGTACACAAATAATCCTGCTAACTGGAGGGATACGCTTGGACTCATTGTGGCTCCCAATCCAGCAAAACCAGAAGATATACCGGAAATTTGCAGGTGATGTGGTGATACAATTTTTGGTGTCAATTTATGTTGAAAGTCTGTTAGCCTGACTTTGAACTATTCTTTAGAATCCATTGCGCAGTGTTTTCGACATTCACATTTGTTATGTATTACTTCCGCTACTTAACTAGTTGGGATTAGACGTGGTCCTCAATATAAAATCCCAATCTATTCTATTTTGTTTCCTATATTTTTTAATTTTTTTCAAGTTATCCGATTGATTGCAGATATTAAAGAGTTTTTATCTAAGGTTAGTCATGATATAGGAAAACCAACCTATATTTGTTAAAAATAACTGACATAATTAATTTCTTTAATTTATCTAAAATAACTTTATATTAAGGATTGGGGGAAGTACTTAAAATGCATTAAGGTCGGAAACTTGTTTTGTTGACCCTTTAAAGTTGATCCTTTTTCCTATCCTTGATGAAATGTTCATTTGCTTCTAGGGACATTGCGATTGAATATTCAAAGAAAATAAGGGAATTGGGTCATACAATCTTTGATTTATTATCAGAGGCTCTTGGCCTTAACCCTTCTTACCTCAAAGAATTGGGTTGTGTTGAAGGAACTTTTGCTCTTGGTCACTATTATCCACCATGCCCTGAGCCTGAATTGACTATGGGCACTACCAAGCACACTGATGCTGACTTCATGACAATACTTCTTCAAGACCAGCTAGGTGGTCTTCAAGTCCTTCATGATAATCACTGGGTCGATGTCCCTCCTGTGCATGGAGCTCTTATTGTTAACATTGGAGATCTTCTACAGGTCAGTCTTGCAACGCTTTTACCTGAATCTGCATAATTTTCCAGAAAATGAAAGAAACCATTCCTGTGCTGTGCATATGAGGCTGTATTCTCTCTCAATGTTACGTCATTTCTCACTTTTCATATACTACTCTAGTCTTTAATGTAAGACATGTTTAACTAATTTGATTAGATTAAGGAGTTAAATAAGTCAGTTAATTATAATAAATATATCATTCTTTTACTAAAATACCTTAATGATCTTCCTTAATTCCTTCCTTCTCTCTCCTATTTGAGGGAGGATCAAAAGGGGTAATTTGTGAAGAAATTGATTAATATGGGAGAGAGATAATATATTTATGGTCAAGATTAACTTCTCAATTAGATTCTACATTAAGCACCAGAGGAGTATTTCATTAGGATAGATGAAGATTCACCTATGTGAGGTAGTGTTTGAACTAGTGATATATTATGCTCTTGAAAGTTTTTCTACTACTGCACCAAATATCAATGTCTCCTCACATCCAAAATACTGAAGTAAGGATGGAAGAATTCAAAATGAATCTTAAAAATCATTGACATGTTCATCGGAACAATTAGAAAGGACCGAACTAAGCAGTATTATTATTGTTGATGGTTGCAGCTAATTACAAATGACAGATTCATCAGTGTTTTTCATAGGGCGTTGGCAAGCCAAACAGGCCCAAGGATTTCCGTTGCAAGCTTCTTTATAAATTATGATGACATGATTGAAGGAAGCTCAAAGGTTTATGGTCCAATTAAGGAGTTGCTATCGGAAGAAAACAAACCATTATATAAGGACACAACTACAAAAGATATTTTGGAACATTATCACTCAAAGGGTCTTGATGGGAACTCTTCCCTGCAACCCTTCAGGTTATGAAGCAATTGCTATAAAGAATAAGATCCAAACACTCTTGATCCTCATGCACTGTGTACTATAATTAACTTTCTGCCTTATGTTTAAGTCGTTTACATACATTCCAATCTAGAGAATATTTTACATTAATTTCTAACATAAACATGCTTGGGGATGCTGTTCTACTTTGCTTTTGATGTGAACACATGATTTTGATAATGGCAATTATTGGCTAGAGTGTAATGAATGATATTCCTAAGATGAAACGACTTAAGTTTCAGCAACAATGGATTCAATGACGTGATTCTTTACCAGAAACAATTTGTGAGGATTTAAGATCATACATATAATATTAAATGTTTCTCGGTTTGCTTGTTCACTGCGCAGCTTATAACAAATGACAGGTTCATCAGCGTGTCTCATAGGGTAAAGGCCCAAAAATTTCCACAACAAGCTTCTTTATAAATACAGCAAAGGTTTATGGTCCTATCAAAAAATTATTATCTGAAGAAAACCCACCAATCTGTAAGGGCACCACTATAACTGGGCAAGTAATATCTCAGGGGGCCTTGATGGAAACTCCTCTTTACAAGCCTTCAAGTTATGAACCAACTATAGAAAAAGAACAAAACAAGAGGGACTCACTTTTGATTGTCATGGATTTCTACTTTTGATGATACAGTATGATCATATTTCTGTGATTTCCCATGCGTACCAAAGACTTCTTTATCTCAAAAGCAGAAGTTCTGAAGTAGCGGTTAATGGTTTATTTGAAAGTCGTGTACAAAACCAATTTGTGTCAGTAAGGATTGAAATTTTGATCCCTCCAGAGATTTAATCAACATCTTTAATTTTATCACACTTTTTCTAAACCAATAGCCTTACGGACCAATAACACCCCACTAATACAATTCCTCCCTTTTGCCTGCAAGTTTATCTTGTAACCTCTGGATGTAGGAGGCTGATAAAAGAAAACAAGAATAATTGTCTGAATCTCAAATTAATAAGAAAGTTAAAGTAAAGAAATTTATCATTTCAAGCAATCTAGGACGTCAATTCAAAGTGTGAATGAAATAATGCAGAACTTCTTAATTATCTTCTTGAACTTTAAAAAGTTTGAGAATACATTATTTGTTTTCTGTCTTAATCACACAATGACATGTCCCAAGTTCAAAGTAAAACCAACGTGAAAAAAATGGGAAACTTCCACGGCATTGAATTCCACAACTTTATTATTTATATTCATTCATTAACATGTCACGGTTTGTGTGGTCCTTCAAATTAAAGATAAGACCCGGTCAGCAGAACATGCTTCTTATCTTCTTCGAATCTGAAATACTAAATTTTGTGAGTCAAAAACCTATTCATCTCCCACAGGCTCATTGGCGAACACAGACAGCAAGTCACAACTGGTTTCTCCGTTAATTTCTTCTTCCAAGCATGGTGATCACTAGCTCAAGCGAGTTAGAAGCAGCTTCTGATTCCAATTATGACAGGAACTCTGAAGTTAAAGCATTTGATGAATCAAAAACTGGAGTTAAAGGTCTTTTAGAATCTGGAGTCACAAAGATCCCGCGCATGTTTTATTCTGGTGAGTTGAATCTCTCTGAGGGATCAGAAAAAGATTCAAAATTCACCATCCCAATCGTGGACCTCGCAGGCATACACAGTAATCTAAGTCTACACGTTGAAGCAGTTGAGCAAATTGGAAGTGCAAGTCAGAAGTGGGGTTTTTTCCAGGTAATTAATCATGGGATTCCAAATAATGTTTTGGATGAGATGATCAATGGAATTCGTAGGTTTCATGAACAAGATTCGGAGGTAAGGAAGCAATTTTACTCACGTGAAAAGAAGAAAAAAGTCAATTACTTTTCTAATGCTGCCCTGTTCACTAACAATCCTGTTGACTGGAGGGATTCACTTGGATTCCTTGTGGCTCCCAATCCAGCGAAACCCGAAGACATACCAGAAATTTGCAGGTAATGTGGTGATACTAATTTTTGGTGTCAATTTATTGTTGAAAGCCTGTTATAATTGTACCTAGAACTATCCTTCAAAGTTGATCTTTTTCCTATCCTTGACGGAATGATCACGTGCTTCTAGGGACATTGTGCTTGAATATTCAAAGAAAATAAGGGATCTAGGCCATACAATCTTTGAGTTATTATCAGAGGCTCTCGGCCTTAATCCTTCTTACCTCAAAGAATTGGGTTGTGTTGAAGGAACTTATGCTCTTGGTCACTATTATCCACCATGCCCTGAGCCTGAATTGACTCTCGGTGCTACCAAGCACACTGATGCTGACTTCATGACGATACTACTCCAAGATCAGCTAGGTGGTCTTCAAGTTCTTCATGATAATCACTGGGTTGAGGTTCCTCCTGTACATGGAGCTCTTGTTGTTAACATTGGAGATCTTCTTCAGGTCAGTCTTGCTATGCTTTAAACATAATCTGCATAATTCAGCAGAAAATGAAAGAAACCATACCTGCGCATATCTATGTTTTGACATTTCTCACTCAAAGCTAGAAAGCTTATATACTCCCTCCGATCATAGATATAAGTGTTGGGATCCATACACGCAGTGGATTAAAATATTCTACGAATCTCATCCGGAGGATCACTCAACCATCGTCTAAATCAAGGCTAAGGAATTTGAAAATTACCTGCGCATTGTAACGGTCCGCATCTCGTTTTCTTTAAACCGGTGGGTTACCTTTACGATCCGTAGAAGCCGACTCTATGAATCCTCCTCCTCTGCCGGTATCCACAATTCCCGATCATGGCTAGGCAGCGTGCTAGCGCCTCTTTCTTGTCCGTCTCTTTCTATCGCTCTAGGGTTTTCTCGCGGCTTTCTAGCTTGATAAAAGTTTCGTATCTCTGATGAAGCTGATTAGCATATTATATAAAATTAATCCCTATTAATTTTAAAATTTGAATTTTGAATCTGGATTAAATATATTAATTAAATTTATTTGATAGATCTAATCTAATATATTTATTTAATCTGAATTAAAAGCCAGATCTGAAATTCGAATTTTAAACCTTGATTAAAAAAAATACATTAATTAAATCTATATAATAGATCTAATATAATATATTTATTTAATCCAAATAAAAAACCTTCTAATTTAATTTATCTCTATAAATTAAACCCGATAAATGATATCTATCTATTTAATTAAAATTGAAATGTTATATCTCAATTTAAATTAAATCAGATATATGATATATTTAATTCGAGAATTAAATATGAGATATAATATCTCTATTTAATTAAATGATTGATTTATCTTTATAAATCAAATATGAGATACGATATTTCAATTAGTTTTAGATATATAATAATAATTAGCCCCTAGGGCATAATTTCCAACCATAAGAGCCGAATAACTAATTTTTAGATATTAAAAAATTTGTTAAGTTAGTTATTTATAATAGATGTGTGTTGGATTTGCCTAGAATACTCAATCTAATTATATGTATAGTAACCACCCTGGATGGGAACCCCTTCCTATGTGCAATCATTAGTGATATTTTAGAAAGAAAGTTATAAATTTGGGGTCAAAGGGATTGAGGTATTATATTTAGGATCAAAGTAAACCCTTTGTTTAGCTCCTATATTTTGGACCAAGTGATGATATATTATGCTCTTAAAAGTTTTTCTGCTACTGCACCAAATATTAATGTCTACTGGCTTCAAAAATAATGAAATAAGGATGGCAGAATTTGGAACAAATCTTAAATAGAAGAAACTCAAATCATTGACATGGTCATTGAAAAAATTTGCAAAGATTGCATTAATCAGTATCGTTATTGATGGTTGCAGCTTATTACAAACGACAGATTCATCAGTGTTTTTCATCGGGTGTTATCAAGCCAAACAGGCCCAAGGATTTCCATAGCAAGCTTCTTTATAAATAATAATGACATGGTTGAAGGTAGCTCAAAGGTTTATGGTCCAATTAAGGAATTGCTATCGGAAGAAAACAAACCATTGTATAAGGACACAAATATAAAAGAATTTTTGACACATCATTTCTCAAAGGGCCTTGATGGGGACAATGCCTTGCAGCCCTTTAGGTTATGAAAGTGTAAGATCCAAGCACTGTGATTTATAAATCATGTTGTGTAATGATATACTTTCTGCCTTTTGTATTGGTCATTTACAAACATTTCCAATCTAGGCAGTAAGTCCTGAACAAATTGTAATACCAAATCCTTTCTTATGGCTACAGCTTCGCTTATGAATGCCAAACATTTCCGATCTGAATTTTCCTTAATCTGTTCACATCCAGACGAACTGACAGAGGAAAATCTTGTCCCATTATCTTGTAATGAAGTGAGCTTTATTATTATTGATTTGTGCAGTGATAATATAAGTGAACAAGTAAATTGATTCTATCTTCAACTCTTTGAAAGTTGATAGTGCGGAGTGCCTTGGTGATTCTATCCTCGAAATTTCGCATGTGAAAAAACTTGAGCATTAGAATTTCTTTCTTGTCATTTTTAAGCTTCTTCTCGTCAAGAAGAGAAAGCAATATGCATTTGCTTTTGCTAAAAAAAATGCGAAGCCATTTAGAAGTATAACATATGACAAGAAAACTGAAGTACTGTAATAATCAAGATTCATGCTCTGTATCTATAATATTTTACATTAACTTCTAACATAAACATGCTAGGAATGTTGTTATACTTTGCCTTTGATGTGAACACGTGATTTTAGAGAATGAAAATTATTGGCAAGAGTGTAATGAATGATGTTAGAAATGAAAACTTTTGTTTTTTCGAGATACTACGGCTTAATTTTAGCAACAGCAGAATCACTACCATGATTTTTTACGAGAACAATTTGTGAGGATTTAGGATCCTAAATATTAGCGTTTATCAATGTTCTTGTTCATTGTGCATATTAGAATAAATGACAGGTTCATCGGTGTGCTTCATAGGGTCTTTGCAAGGCCTATAGGCCCAAGAATTTCCATGGCAAGCTTATTTATAAATCTTGATGAAACAACTGATAAAGGTTCGTAGTCCAATTAAGGAATTGTTATCAGAAGAAAATCACTAATCTACAAGGGCACTACTATTAAAGATTTTTGGGCAAATAATTAGAACACAAAGCGAACGTCCTCGTCCCAAAGTTCCAAGTAACACAACTTCTGGTCCCAATAAAGCGTATTGCAACTAGTTTCTTCACCACTTTCTTTTTTTCCTGTAAAGCCCTCAAAAGCTGAAGCAAAGTCGTCTAGAAGCACATTCTAGTTCCACATATGACAAGAAAGCTGAAGGGTATTGTACTCCCTCCAGTCCTTAATATTAGAATATAAGACAGATTTATTTAATTTGATTATATTAAGGAAGTTGTTAATTTAGTTAACATGACATATATTTTCTAAAACACCATAATCATCCTCCTTAATTCTTCCCTTCCCTCTCCTTCTTGATTATGGTTGATGGAGTATTTGTAGGGGTAAATTAAGAAAATATTGATAAATATGAAAATTTTGTATTATATTTAGGACCAATATCAACTCCCCAAATATATTTTATATAAAGAAACTAATGATCAAGATTCATACTCCGTGTCTATAATTTTGTGCTTTAACAACAACTGGGTTCTAGCATAAACATGCTAGCAGCATTGTTATGCTTTGCTTTTGATATTAACACCTCTTGATTTTAGAGAATAAAAATTATTGGCAACAGTGTAATGAATGAAGATAGAATTGAAAACTTTTTCCCCCTAAGATGAAACGGCTTAAATTTAGCAAAAGCAGAATCACTAACATGATTTCTTACCAGAACAATTTGTGAGGATTTAGGATCATACACATTAATGTTTATCATCAATGTCCTTGCTCATTGTGTGGATTATAACAAATGACAGGTTCATCAGTGTGCTTCATAGGATCTTTATTGCAAGGTTTATATGCCCAAGAATTTCCATGGCAAGCTCCTTTATAAATCTTAATGAAACAAATGAAAATACAGCAAAGGTTAATGGTCTAATTAAAGAATTATAATCCTAAGAAAACGCACCAATTTACAGGGGCAATACTATTAAAGATTTTTGGGAAAATAATGAGACAACAAAGCGAACATCCTTGCCCCAAAGTTCAAAGGAAAAACCAAGGTGAAAAGACTAGGAAACTGCCATGCCATTTTTTTTTTTTTGCCAATAAAGATGCTGCAATCTTACTCTGCCATTGGATTAAAGAAAATGGTCAGGGTGTTTTAAAAAATATAAGCTATACTAATTAATTTAACTAATTTTATTAATCTAATCAAATTAAGTAAATAGACCTTATATTAAGAGCAGTATCATATAAAAAAGAAAAGTACAGACAAAATTTGTTAACTTATAGCAATAGCAAGAGAACAGAACAGAAATAACGGTCTAAATCTCAAATCAGCAAGAAAGTAAAGGAAAGGAAAAAATGCTATCATTTCAAGCAATCCAGCACGTGAATTCGCTTTGATCGATAAAAAAAAGAAGACGTGAATTCGAAGTGAATGAGACAAAGCAGGTTAACTTCTTATGTGCTTGAACTTTAAAAAGTTTGAGAAGACATGACCATGTTTTCTGACCTGTCTTGATCAGACCATGAAGCGAACACGCTCTTCTTATAACCCATGCCAGCAACAAGTGGCCATCTGTCTCATCCTTCAAAAACTTGCTTCGTATTATATCCCATAGGCTCATTCATTGGGGACAAGGACAAAGAAAGCAAGTCACAGCTGGTTTCTGCATTACTTTCTTCTTCCAAGCATGGGGAACACAAGCTCAAGCGAGTTAGAAGCAGCTTCTGATTCAAATTATGACATGAACGCTGAACGTAAAGCATTTGATGAATCAAAAACTGGAGTTAAAGGTCTTTTAGAATCTGGAGTCAATAAGATCCCCCGCATGTTTTATTCTGGTGAGTTAAATCACAGAGAGATCAGATCAGAGAAAGAGTCAAACTTCACTATCCCCGTCGTAGATCTCGCTGGCATACACAGCAATTCAGCTCTACGCATTGAAGCGGTTGAGAAAATTGGAGGTGCAAGCGAGAAGTGGGGTTTTTTCCAGGTGATTAATCATGGGATTCCAAATGATGTTTTGGATGAGATGATCAATGGAATTCGCAGGTTTCATGAACAAGATGCTGAGGTGAGGAAGCAATTCTACTCACGAGAAAAGGAGAAAAAAGTCAACTACTTTTCTAATGCTGGACTGTACACAAATAATCCTGCTAACTGGAGGGATTCGCTTGGATTCATTGCGGCTCCCAATCCAATAAAACCAGAAGATATACCAGAAATTTGCAGGTAATGCGGTGATAAAGATTTTTGGTGTCAGTGTTGCATATTCTTGGCTTTCACAGTTGTTTTATAACAAGGTTGGTTTCTCATGGGACCTAGAATTATTATTGTAATGTAAATTACTGTTTATACTACCTGCTTAATATGAGATCCTTTTTTAGAGATTAAGAAAGTTAAATAAGTTAGTTAATTATAGCATATGTCATGCATCATTTGATTATATATTAATATGTCATGCATCATTTGATTATATATTAGTTAATGAGTAAGGTACATTAGTCTGGTATAAAATAAAAGATGAAAATAAATACTTTAAAGTAAGGGTTTAATGTTTCTGCCTCTGAGGTGAGACTGGAATATTTTTTCTGCCGTACTCACATATATATATATATATATATAAGTAAGTGAGACCCATTTATTTTTTTATCTCTTCTTTTAATAATGGGTCTTACTCACTTATATGTGAGTGAGGTAGAAAAAATGTTTCTGCCTCAAAGGTAGAAACATTAAACCTTAAAGTAATTTATTTATCTTCTTTAATTTTTTAGAACAAAATTAGTAGGTCTTATTTGTCAGGATTAGAAGTAGTGTTTTATATTGTTTGGTCCAAAATCAATAACTTTGTTCACGTCATATTTGACACACAGTTGATCGACTGAATGTTCAAACAATCAATTTATTGATGAAAGTCGATCATCCTTATTCTTTGAACTACCCCTTTTGTCATTTTTTATATGATCAAATTATGCAGTTTAAAAAAATAGTTAAAATTAATTAAAAGTAATAAATGAGGAAGAAATGAACTTTTTTCTTCAATTATAATACCGTTATTTTATTTTTTATTTTATTTTTAAGGGAGCAAATAAGACAGAGAAATAGAATGATGATGAGAGAAAGTAAGAAAGATACTGTAGTTTGAAAAATAGAGGAGGAGAATGAATAAAATTAAGTAGGGGTAAAGACGTATTAAATGCTCTGATAACCCTAAACAAAAACTTATACAAAGAATCAAGATAATTCAAATTTTAGACTCTTATTAAAAAAAATGGAGGGAAGTACTCCTTCCATCCCTATATATAAGGTTCTTTCGACATAAAGGGATTCTAGAAAATATTTGAATTTAATTAAAAATAATAAATATATAGGAAATATTATCTTTTTTAAAAGATGCCCTTATTTATGAATGAGTAAGAGAGAAAGAGTAATAATAAGAAAGGGAAGAAATAGAATCTTTAGTAAATAAATTATGTGAGAGAATAAGAGCAAAATGGAAAAAAAAATGCATTTATCATTTAGATAAAGTCAAATAAAACCTTATAAGAAAGGACAAGTAAAAAAAAAAAAGGACCTTATATAAAGAACGAAGGAGTATTCTTTTAGAGGCCATTGCAGTGCTTATAACATTCATATTTGTTATATACTCTCTCTTATCCTTATTATAAGGCATCAACTACTATTTCTTACAAACCAAAAAAATAGAAGTTAACTCATTAATTAGATCTAAAATTAATAAATGTTTCCAACTTCACCTTTATTTTAATAATATAGCTTTAAATGAGTTAGTTAAAAATGAGGGTATAATGAGAAAAAATAATAAATGAGTTAGTTAAAGTAAGTTGGTGCTTTATAATAAGGACAAAAAAATATTGGTAGTTGATGCCTTATAATAAAGATTAGAGCGAGTACTTTAAATACATATTAAGGGGGCCAATTGTTTTTTTTCCCCTGGTCCTTTATAATTGATCCTTTTTCCTATCTGTGATGAAATGATCATGTGCTTCTAGGGACATTGTGATTGAATATACAAAGAAAATAAGGGACTTGGGCCATACAATCTTTGGATTATTATCGGAGGCTCTTGGCCTTAATCCTTCCCGCTTCAAAGAATTGGGTTGTGTTGAAGGAACTTATGTTCTTGGTCACTATTATCCACCATGCCCTGAGCCTGAATTGACTTTGGGAACTACCAAGCACACTGATGCTAACTTCATGACAATACTTCTTCAAGATCAGCTAGGTGGTCTTCAAGTTCTTCATGATAACCAATGGGTCGATGTTCCTCCTCTGAATGGAGCTCTTGTTGTTAACATTGGAGATCTTCTTCAGGTCAGTCTTGCTATGCTTAAACCACAATTTGAATAATTATGCAGAAAATTAAAGAAACCATTCCTCTGTTGTGCATATTAGGATGTATGCTCACTATCAGAGGCGGATCTACGTTGCTGATTGAGGGGGCCCCCTCTTGAATTTTCAAACTGTTTAAAAAAAATAAGGAAAGAAAATTTTTTTGGAGGGTGATTCTCCATAAAAAAAGAGATATGCCCCCTTTTATTTATCTATTTCTATGTTGTTGTGTGTCCAAAATAGGGAAAGAAAAAAAATAAAAGTTTAGAGTGTTCACTTTATGTGTAAAAATCATGTTTTGTATACTTATTTTGTCTTTATTTATTTTTTCCAATAGAGGTAAGCTTAAATTTTTGCTTGTGGTTGCGGCTGGATTGAGAAAATAACAGAACTAGATATATCTATGTATTTATTGGTTAGGAGTAGTGAAGTTCCACTATTATTTGAGCTATAAGAGGGATTAAAGTTTAAGTTTCTTCTTTTTTTATTATTATTGTAAATTAGAAATTATGTCAATTATTATTATTGTCATTTGCCATATTTTAGAATGAAAAAGTATTATACAAAATTAAGTTGTACTAGTACTAAACATTTTCGATCTGAATCTTCCTTTAAAAAAAAATTTCGGGAGCGCTGCCCCCGAACCCCCGACTCCAAATCCCAATGATGCCCCCTTTTGATAAAAATCTTGACTCCACCCCTGCTCACTATGTTCTATCATTTCTCACTCAAATCTAGGAAGTTCATATGCTCCCCTTGATCCTTCATTTAAGAGTTAGATAACTAATCTGTGAATTTTAAGGAAGTTAGTTTAGTTAGTAATTTGTAACAATGCAAATATGTTTTGGTTTGTCTAGAATACCCTTTCTAATTATATGTTTTGTAATTACTCTTGATAGAAATCTCCTTCCTATGTGCAATTAGTATAAATACTTTGGGGAGAAAATTATAAATTTGGGCTGGGGATCAAAGGGATTGAGGTCTTATATTTAAAACTAAAGTAAACCCTTTATTTAATAACTATATTTAGGACTGGATGAAGTATTTTCATTAGTATAGATGAAAATTTGCCTTATATGGCAGTATTTAAAGTGGTGATATATTATGTTCTTAAAAGTTTTTCTGCTACTACTACAACAAATATTAACGTCTTCTGACATCCAAAATATTGAAATAAGGATGACAGATGAATCTTATCCATAAGAAAGTCAAATCACTGACATGTCCATTGGAACAATTTGCAAGGATTGCACTAAGTAGTATCGTTGTTGATGGCTGCAGCTTATTACAAACGACAGATTCATCAGTGTTTTTCACAGGGTGTTGGCAAACCGAACAGGCCCAAGGATTTCCATAGCAAGCTTCTTTATAAATTATGATGACATGATTGAAGGTAGCTCAAAGGTTTATGGTCCAATTAAGGAGTTGCTTTTGGAAGAAAACGAACCATTATACAAGGAAACAACTACAAAAGATTTTTTGGAACATTATCTCTCAAAGGGTCTTGATGGTGACTCTGCCCTGCAACCCTTCAGGTTATGAAGAAATTGCTATAAAGAATAAGATCCAGGCACTCTTGATCCTCATGCATTGTGATTTATTGTGAAATTATGTGAGCTGTATTATTATTGATTTGTGCACTGCTATATAAACGAACAAGGACATTCATTCTATCTTCAATTCTCTGAAGGTGAATTGGTGATTATGTCCTCAAAATTTCTATAGTGATAAAACTTGAGCATCAGAGTTTATTCCTGATCATTTTTGTGCTTCTCTTAGTCAAGAAGAGAAAGCAAAGCGCATTTGCTTTTGCTAAAAATATTGCATTATAGTCACATGGAGAACTTTCTCTTCAATCTAAAGCCCGCCCCGTAATGTGCTCAAAGGCTGGGAATGTTGTTCTACTTTGCTTTTGATGGGAACACATGATTTTGGAAATGTTTGGCTAGAGTGTAATGAATGATATGAGCAAGGAAACTTTTTTCATGAGATGAAACGACTTAATTTCAGCAATAGTCGATTCAATGACATGATTCTTTACCAGAAAAAATTTGAGGACTTGGGGTCATACATAATAAATGTTAATCAGTGTCCTTGTTCATTGTGCAGATTATAAGAAATGACAGATTCATCCGTGTGCTTCATAGGGTCTTTGCAACCCAAGAATTTCCACGGCAAGCTTCTTTAGAAATCTTGATGAAACATGTGAAAATACAATTAAGGTTTATGGTCCAATTAAGAAACTATTATTGAAGAAAAATTACCAATCTACAAGGGCACCCTGTTAAAGATTTCTGGGCAAATAATATCTCGAGGGGCCTTGATGGAAACTCTTCTTTAATCTTTACACGCCTTTAAGTTATGATGCAATTATGTAAAAAGGAAAAAAAAAAAAAACCAAGGGGACCAATATATGCACTTTTTGATTCTCAAAGATTTCTACTTTAGATGATACTGTATCTCATATTTCTGTGTTCGTATGTGTGCCAAAGACTTCTTTATCTCAAAAGCATAAGTTACTCAGTAAGGATTAAAATTTTGATCCTTCAGAGACTTGAGTATCATTTTGAGGGTCACTTCCTCATTAGAAAACAGAAATGATTGTCTGGATCTCAAATCGGCAAGAAAGTTAAAGCCTTATTAAAGGGAAAAAAAAATATCATTTCAAGCAATCCAACACGTCTACTCAAAGTGAATGAGACAATGCAGATTAATTTATTATCTTGCTTGAACTTTAGAAAGTTTGAGAAGACATTACTTTATTTTCTGATCTGTATTGATCTGACAACGAAGCGAACGTGCTTGTCCCAGGTTCAAAGTCAAACCAACGTGAGAAGAATGGGAAACTCCATGCCATTGAATACCACAACTTTATTATTTATATTCGTTCCATTAACATGTGACCTTTTGTCTAATCCTTCAAAATATCAGACCAGATCAGCAAAATGTGCTTCTTGCTTGAACTGCTGAAATTTGTGAGATAAAAACTCAGTCTTCTTTCTAGTATTAAATATAAGATTTAGTTGATTTTTTTTAGACATTAAAGAATCTAAATAAGTTACTTAATTATATTATATGTTGCATATCATTACTTTATATACCAGTTTATAAGTCACACAAATTAATTTTAAAGAAAAAAATATAAATACTTTAAAATAATTTAATTAGCTTCATAGTGTCTCAAAAAAAATTGAATTAGGTTTTATATTTTTGAGCGGGTAGGAGTATATATAGGCTCATTGGGGGAGCAGACAAAGGAAGCAGTCACAAATGGTTTCTCCATTACATTCTCTTTCCAAGCATGGTGAGAAAATAGGAAGTGCATGCCAGAAGTGGGGGTTTTTTTTTTCCATGTGATTAATCATGGGATTCCCGATAATGTTTTGGATAAGATGATCAATGGAATTTGCAGGTTTCATGAACAAGATTCTGAGGTGAGGAAGCAATTCTACTCACGAGATAAGAAGAAGAAGCAAGTCACTTACTATTCCAATTGTAACCAGTTCACAAATAATCCTGCTAACTGGAGGGATACACTTGGATTCTTCGCGGCTCCCAATCCAGCAAAACCAGAATATTTTGTACTTTTACAAGGTTTATTTCATGGGAAAAACACTTCTCATGTTGTAGGAAAAGTGTTTTCTCATGTCATATACACATGAAATGGTGAGACCTATATATATATGTATGAATTAATTCATACATGTGAGTCCTACAATTTCATGTGTATGTAGGAATTTTCTTCTTCTCATGCAACATGAGAAAATCAAATCCCTTATTTTATATAGGCTGGTGTTGTTAATTTTTGGATTATACCATTTTCTTCTCATAATTTCATATGTAGCGTTAGATTAATAAACGGTTTAGATTTAATATTTTATAAAATTATTACTATAAATATTAATAAATAAATTTAAACTCTTGAAATGTTAATAATTACAATAATAAATTTTAATTTATAAATATTATAATATAATTTTATAAAATATTAAATCTAACTCGTTCATTTCTAATCTAAAGGTGAAAATGAAATTATGAGAATGAGAGTATCTTTTCCTAATTTTCCTGCCATTAATTAATGATGACGTGGTTCTAGGGATATTACGATTTTTTGCTCATGCTAGGGATATTACGATTGAATATTCAAAGAAAAGAAAATAAGGGAATTGGGTGATACAATTTCGGGATTATTATCGGAGGCTCTAGACCTTAACCCACATTGCCTCAAAGAATTGGGTTGTGTTGAAGAAACTTTGTTTCTGGTCACTATTATCCACCATGCTCAGAGCCTGAATAGATTATGGGCTCTACAAACCACAATGATGCTGGCTTCATAACAAGACTTCTTCAAGACCAGCAAGGTGGTCTTCAAATCCTTCATTATAATCAAAGATTAAAGTGCAATTTTACATATGTGTTTTTCTCTCAGGAACGCCCAGCTGCACGTGCATTTTTTTGGGTAAAAAATACACACGTGATTGTGTTTTAGGAACAAAAATATCACGACCATTAGTTGACCATTAATCATAGTAAAATTACTCTTTTGCCTTTAATTTTTTTTTTAAAAAAAACTAAAATACCCCCAGCGGTGGGCCCCACCACCAACCACCGGAAACCAGAAGCCACCGGCGACTTTTTTTTTTAAAAGAAAACAACTAAGGGGAGGCCGGCCTCCCCACCATTGGCAACCGGCCACCACCACCCCACCGCCAACGACCACCTCTGGCAACTTTTAGTTTTTTTAAAAAAAAAACTAAGGGGAGGTCGGCTTCCCTACTGCCGACCACCCCAAGCCAGTGCCACCCCATCTCCAATGACTTTTTTTTAAAAAGAAAAACTAAATTTTTTTTAAAAAAAAAAAAACTAAGGGGAGGTGGTCGCCGGCGTGGGGTGGCCGGTAGTGGGGAGGCTAGCCTCCCCTTAGTTTTTTTTTTCCTTTAAAAAATAGTTTAAAAAAAAAAGAGAGAGCCACCGAAGGTGGTCGTCGTCGGTGGTTGCCGGCGTGGGGGGTCGGCGGTGGGGCCCACCGGTGGGGGTTTTGGGGGTTGTGGGGTATTTTAGTTTTTTTTATTATTTAAACTAAAGGTAAAAGGGTAATTTCACCATGGTTAATAGTCAACTAACGGTTGTGGTATTTTTACTCATAAAACATAACCACGTGTGTATTTTTGATCCAAAAAAAAGCACGTGGTACTGAGTGTTCTTTAGGAAAAAACACATGTGTAAAATTGCACCTTAACCCTATAATCAATGAATGGATGTTGCTCCTGTGCATGGTGCATGAAGCTCTTGTTAACATTGGAGATCTATTTCAGGTCAGTATCCATAAATGGCTTAACCACAATCTGCAATCAGCATAATATAATTATGCAGAAAAGAAAAGAAAGAAACCGTGTTAATGCATATACTTTGAAAGCTTGCTATGTTTTGGCATTTCTCACATCTCAAAGCTTTGAACTTTGAAGTTCATGTATTTGTACTCATCAATATAATTGTTAAATAATGGTGCTGCCAGTTATGAACGACATATTCATCAGTGTTCCTCATAGGATGTTGGAGAGCCAAAGAGGCCCAAGGATTTCCATAGGAAGCTTGTTTATAAATTATGATGACACATCTGAGGGCATGTCAAAGGTTTATGGTCCAATCAAGGAATTGCTGTGGAAAGAAAACAAACCGTTATTATATAAGGACGCGAGTTTAAAACAATTGTTGACGCATCATCTTTTCTCAAGGGACCTTCATGTTCACGGGGTCTCTGCCTTGCAGCCCTTCAAGGAGTTCAGGTTATGAAGACATCATAAAGAATATGATCCAAGCACCGATCTTGATCTTCTAGCTACAGTAACCGGGTTGATCAATTTGAAAACATTAAGAAAGGTAAATATATGTTATATGATATTTTTGAAATATTTATATTAGTTTATAAGTGGAAATAAAAGATAAATATAAATAATTTATTTAACTTTCTAATATTATCAAATTGAAGGATTGGAGGAAGTCCAATTCACAGAAGACTTAAATCAGACATTCTATCATACAAAAGATCATATCATATTATACAAAAGACAAAGGAAAAGCCAAGCTTCGGATGGGCCGGGCTATTCACCTCCAAGGAAAAAGACAGTGGGCTTCTTGGGCTCAGAAATCTCCACTGTGCCCTCCAACATTTTAGCCACTTTGCCCATGGTGGGCCTCATCTCGGGCCTATCTTGAAGGCACCACATGGCTGTCTTCACCATCCTATTGATCATATTAAAATGGGCCCTACTATCATAAAGCTGCTTAATCTCACAGTCCAGAATATCTTCAGGCCTCATCTCCTTGAACATCTTATCAAAAGCCCACCCAGGAAAATACCACTCTTCACTGTTCACCGATGATCCTTGAATCTCAAAGTTCCTGACCCCACTCACCAGCTCCAGCAACACCATCCCAAAGCTGTACACGTCAGCTTTGGACGTGATTGGATCCGTGGTTATCCATTCCGGAGCCATATAACCCGGAGTTCCTCTCCTCCTAGACATGGTTACCATATCCTCTTTCTTTCTCAGCTTTGCTAATCCGAAATCTGATATCTTTGGACAGAAATCGTCTCCGAGTAGGATGTTCTCAGGCTTGATGTCACAATGTAAGACCCATTCCAAACACTCCTCATGCAAGTATGCTATGGATCTTGCCACACCTAGGGCTATCCTATACCGGATATTCCAGTCAAGGATGGGCTTTTGGGCCGTATTTGGGTCAGGCTTTGGGTCCGAATCCGGAGATACTTCCCCCGTTTTGGACCCGGCTCGATGTCGACGAAACAAGTATTTGTCCAATGACCCGCCCGGGATGTACTCGTACACCAATATTCGTTGACCTTTCTCCGTGCAAAAGCCCCACAAGCGGACCAAGTTGAGGTGGTGCATTCTGGCAATAATGGTGACCTCTGCCCAGAACTCGCGGTCCCCACCAGTGACGTTCTTGAGGCACTTGACGGCGACAACGCGATGATCCGGCAGCTCTCCTTTGTAAACATCGCCAAACCCACCTCTTCCGATGAGACTGGAGAAGTCCTTCGTGGCGGTTTTGAGCTCGGCATAGGAGAACCGTTTTGGGCCACCGGCGGGAAGGAACTCGAGACCGAGAGTGGTAGCCATGTCTCTGTACTTGATGTACCTCTTGATGAAAGACCAGAAGAAAGCGACGCCGGAAATGAGCTCAGCAGCGAAAAGTGTGCAGATTATGGCAATGTTTCGAGCTGTGGAATTCGAATCTTTGGGCGGTAGTGGGAGACTGATTCGAACAGGGCACGATGTCTGCAAAACTTCTGTCATCCCAGTGAAATTGGAGGTATCGGTTTCGGATCTGTCTACCTTAAGAAACAGCGAAGCCTCGGTACCTGGAGACCAATAACCATATTGGAGTTCATCCAGCACCATAGAACAAAAACCAGTTCCATCATATTTGTAGCCAAATCCAAGACATCGTGAGTCTGCTCTGCATGTAGATTCACAAATTGTGAAGTTTCTAGCATCCATATTTTTCATACGTTCCTTATCGGAATTAGTATAGTTCACATAATCCAGCTTCAGAAATTTGATGCTATTGGTGAGTTCGGTTTTCCTTACACAACCTTGTTGGGGGCCTCCTTGATTTTGCTTGAATCCAGGCGGGCAAACACATGAAGTCGAATCATTAATTCCAGTTGAAGGCAAGCATATAGCAGAAGGACCGCATTTGCCTTGGATTTTACACGGTTCCCAAATCGCCAACCAAACCTCAACCCACGGGGGTTTTTGATCGGGGATGTAACTGTAGATTTTGAGATTCCCATCATTTCCGAGAACCATTTTCCGGGGCCGATTTTCGCCGTAATCGCTTGTGAGAAAAGCGCTAGTTGTCATATTCACCTTGCCGAGGGAATCCATGCTCCCCAACGGGCTTGGGGTGGTGTAGTAATAATCCGAGGAGGAATTGAACTGCAGACTCGTGGAATTGACGAATCTGAAGCGCTTATCTCTGGAACGAAGCTCGATTGCTTTGATATCTTGGTTCGGGAGAACGATGTCCGTTGGGTCAGCGAAGCTATTCCAATCTCCAAAACTTAATTTACCGTCGTCACTGAGACTGAGAACAGGCGACTTGGAGCTGGAAGTGGACGAAGCCTTTGCCAAACGGGAATTATTGAGAAGAAGCTCGCCTTTGGAGGAGATGACGAGGGAAGCGGAGGCAGTGAGGGACGAACTGGAGTTTGCAGACCATACGACGGGGTCATCTTTAAGCGGGACGTTGGTGAACCAAACGGAGAAGGTGTAACGATCTGAGGAAATGAGGAAGAAGCCCGCAGAGAAATTGAAATTTGGGGAGAGAAGGATGCGATTCTGGTTTGGACGCCATGGGGAATCTGAGGCATTGAAGGAAGTGACATTGACGGTATTCTGGGAAATTGAGAAATGAGTTACGGAGAGGAAGGAGAGGATGAAACAGAGGAAGACAAAGTTAGGAGCCATGGTTTTGGTTGTCGAAGGAGGTAGGAGATGGGAGTAATAGAATGTAGGTGGACGGAGTGGAACTCAAGGCGGCTAAAGTCCGTTGACTGACTATTCAGGGTTGACTTGGAATATTACCCAATCAAATCAAATCAATGCATCATTTTCGTCATCGTCTTTTTTGGGCTGCCTGACTGACTTCTCGTTCTTCGTTACTGCATGACTGACTTCTCGTTCTTCGTTACTGCATGCCTATGTCAATCGAGGGTTAGCGGGTAATTCCACTTCAGAAGTTTGGGCAATTTGATCTCAGAAGCTTTCTGTGATATAATTTTATCTCAAAAGTGTTAAAAAAGGGACAATTTTACTCTAACTGTTATCTCATAATTTTGATCGTTAAGTTAATCAAATACGTTGAGCTGACAAACAATCTACATATTATTTGTGTTAAAATACAAATTTACCTCGCAAGTTCCTGTATTATGTATTTCATTTTCTTTTAAATTAGATTTAAAATTTTCAGAATAAATTTTCACCTTAATAAAAAAAAAATAACGTGAATGATATGTGAACGGTCAATTCAATATATTTAATCAACTAACAGTTAAAATTAACTAAAATACAGGGTAAAATTGCCCCTATTTAACGCTTCCATGACAATTACCCGTAACCTATAAATAAATATCTTCTCACACAAGTTGTCTTCTCGTTTTGCGCCCCTTCTTCAATTATCAAATTGCTACTCTCTTGTCCTTATCATGAGGGTTTGAATCTAAAAAATAAAATATTTTATTGGAAAAATCTCACTCATGTTTTAAGAACTAGGAAAAAATATAAAAAAAAGGTTTCAGTATATATTCCTCTATCAAAAAACCTTTTAAGGACTATAGTGATATACATTCCAAATGTGAACTTATTTTATTGACATAGATGAGTCTGTTAATCATCATTTTGACTTATCAATATAGTCATATATACTTATCTATAGAACCTTTTTTAGTTAACATATATGGGCTTGTTAATGATTACTATATGACTTGTCAATATAGTCACATAAACTTGTCAATTGGAGTTGGTTTGGTTAACATATATAGACTTGTCTCAATATAATCACATACATTTATCAATAAGGTAAGTTCACATTTGAAATTTATATCACTGCAGTTCCTAACAAGTTTTTTTTTTTTTTTTATAGAAGAATCTACATTGAGACTTTAAAAAAAAAAAAAATTTGGCCTTTATACCTGAGTGAGATTTTCCCCATTTTATTCAAAACTTACTCATTTTCGTCTTATTTATAAAGGCTGATAATCGACAGTTTTTTAAAAAAAAAAGAGGTTAAAATTGTTTAAAAATAATAAGCATGTTTGAAATATTTTTTTTTTCAGTTTTGCCTTATTTATGAGGGAGTAAGTAAGATAGAGAAATAAAGTAAATATAAATACTATTAACCTTCTAATCAATGTAATATTTATAATTAAGGAGGAGGAAAATGAAAATAAAAACGTTCAACTCTTGTCGAGTTCTTATAAAATGGATCAATATAATTAAAAAATTGGGCTCTTATAAAAAGAATAGAAAGGAGTATTAACTAAACTAATTCCTCCTCCATGAGTCAAAAAAACAAAAAACTAATTCCTCATTTTGACGTTTTACAAAAGAAAATAATTAATTTTAACTGACTTCACTGATGCATATGAAATTATTAAATGTTGATAATAGAAATGAGAGGCATTGAATCACTTAATCCGTCAACAAAGCTGTTGTTAAAATACGTTCGACTGTAAATCAAAGCTTCTTCATTTGTGGAAGCTGCAGAACGTGATCTTCCAGCTCTCCATTGAAATACGCGCTTCAAGATTTCTATAACGCAAAGCGCGTGCGCGCATACTTAAACACACACACACACACACATATTTTAATTCTGGTTGATTATATCATGTCTGACTAAAATTTTCCATAGCGGCAGCAAATTGACTCCACAATGTTGACTAGTTGTTTTCAAGAAATCAAAGCAAAAAATATAAAAATATTTAGATGATACGCGAGTGCGGAAAAAACTATCCTGTACTTCCTGTGAAGGCAATTGTGGCTTTAATTTAATTAATGAAGATTCAAGAGATATTTCACCAAAGAAGAGTACATAGGGGTCACTACCACAGCAAGAACTCGTGAACCACAAAAATAACCACAATGGGAAGAACATTGGATCAATGAATGCCCAGAATATACAAAGTTATATACAGGTGGAGCAGTAAATTCAATATTCATAATTCCCCCTCGCGGACTTTGCCAAGAGCCGTAAAATTGGTAAAAGTTAGAAGCAAACAAGGGTGGGTATTAACATAAAAGGGATGTGAACCCACTCGCCTATGTGTTATCTATCATCAAATCAAAATTACAGCAGCCGCAAGTAATGAATAACTTTCCAGGAGTTCAATAAGGAATTTCCCATCTCCCCACCTTTTCTTGGACTGTTACTTCCTATGCCGTCGCTTTTGATCCGCTCTCTGTCTCTTCTCGTCGTCCCATTCTCGGTCGTACAATCTATATTGGCAGTAAAGGACTCAAACTGGGAAAAAATATTGGTTAATATGCATTGTCATTAGCAATAACACCGCAGACTGAAGCTTCATCCAATGAAAGACAAAGTAACAGCAAGGAAAAAGAAAAAGAATCTACTTTCAGAATGCAGATGAAACATGCATGTCAAATCTAACAACCAAGTTCTAGAAGGATTCACCCCACATTAACAATACAGTGAATAGCACGACGCAAATAAACTCAGACTAAAGGATACGGCTCGGGATCACGACGGTTCATCTTGCTAGCCACCTCTTTGCCATGAATCCTGATACCTGGCTCATCCATGTAACTTGCATGCTGCATTACAGGCCCCTTTCCCCGGTCTCTCCCATCATATGGTTGTGACATACCCATACCAGCCGGAGGAGGAGGAGGGGCCACTGGCGAGTATTCACCTGGTTCACCTGTAGGTAGATACTCTCTCTTAAGTTTACGCCTCTTGGATGCAGCTGTTAACTCCATTTCTTCCTTCAGAATGTTAGCTTTCTCTCTTTCCCTTTCCCTCTCTTCCTTCATAAAAGAAAACAAAGGACGTTGCGGCAATTAGTTATCTGTCAAGTTTTATCAAACACTTAAAAAGGGGGTGTATCTTGGAAGTACTACAATGTAGACGAAAGGAAAACATTTGAGAAACTAAAGGACTAAAACAGCCATGTGCCACAGAATGACTGCTAAAAGAGAAAAACAATAAAAAAAAGGGTATCCGCTATCTAATAGTAAAACTATGATAAATATATGCGGCCTTTTTGTGATAAAAGGAAAATTTACATTAGAAAGAAATATACAGGAAAAACCAATACGAAATCCTCTAAAAGATAGACGACAAAACAGATGCAAGTAGCAACCATCTAATTAATGTTTGACCATAGAGATGGCAGAAATGTTTATCTTGACAATGGAACTATACCAGAAAGTCTGGGCCTTCTAAGAATCTTCTAACCAATAAATGCATATACTTTTGTGGATCTTGTAGAGTGGCGGATATTAATTAACATGACTGATTCATACCTTCAGTGACAATCCATCCCGTTCCTCCCGCTTCCGATCTCGGAAATCGTCTTCTTTTCTACGTTTGGGATCATCCTGTGTAACTAAGTAATTTTCTTCAGACCGCCTCCGTTCCTTTTCTTCATGCCTTGGAGAAAGTCTCTGAGAGTGCCTTGTAGCTCCATACCTTCTATCAGCATCCTCATCTCGCCTGCCAGCACTAACAGACTGAGGAACCATATTAGGTGGTAAGGGGGGTGGTGGAGGCAAGCTTTGCCCATGGAAGCGATCATCTGAATGAGATTTTTCCGAAGTTGCATCACCATACTGCAATTTACCTCTTTCATCTTTGATTCTATCATCCTTAGCCTTCTCAGGCAATTTATTGAAACTCCTTTCATTACCTCTCTCTTGCATTCTTTCAATAGATCTTTCTCTACTATATCTTTCTAATGACCTATCCTTAGATTTGTCGGCTATAAACTCATCACCACGTGACTTATCTAAGCGGTCCAATCTTTCCCTGTGATCCCTTTCATATCTCTCATTGCCTTTGTCCTTTGTCCTATCCGATTGCTTATCACCTGCCCTGTAGGCACCCAGTTCATCAGGTCCTGATTTGTCATCAGACAATCGAAGATCTATCAACCTCTCTCTTTCAGAGAATCGAGCTTCATTTTCTATATCTCTTGCCTCTGAATCCCCCTTCCGACGCTTAACTAGTTTATCAGGCTCCTCAGCAGAACTAGCTCTCTTCTGAACCTTATCACCAGACTTCGAAGCAACAACTAAGTTTTCATGCCTTGGAGAATGGGCTACACGAGATGAGGGTCCTTTTGCCAAGTCAGAACCATCATTCCCATCATCCTTCACCATAGAAGCCCTCATATCAGAAGACTTGACAGCTCCAACATCCGCTCTTGATTCACTACCACTAGAATCTAACAAAATTCTTGCTGATGTAGCTGAACCTTTAGCAGAAGCAGAACTACCATTAACATTCACTAAAGAAGAATTGGTAGTTCCAGCATGTCTTCCATCTGATGCATGACTTTGTAGATCTTTGTCAGCGCTAGAGGGGCCAGAAGTAGAAGTTCTAGAAATGGATTTTCCAGATCTACCGTCTTCTTTCACAGGTTCTTGCTTTGAGGACTTTGAAAGTGGGCCAGCCTGCACTGAGCGTTTTGTTGAAGTTCTTGACTGTCAAAAGCAAAACCAAAAAAAACCTCCAATGATCGATTGTCGTAAAAAGACTCTTTAACAATGAAAGTAAGTGATACCATTGGATTGCATACAAAAGTTCAGTGTACAGATAAAAATGGCTAATTGAACAACGTAAGAATTAAGAGATACCTCAGCCACTCTGGTCACGTTTTCATCCAATGATCTATTTGTGGATTCATCTACTTGCTTTTGGTTTTCCACAGCTCTTGAAGTCCCAGAATGTCCAGCAGAGGACAAGGATGATTGAGCATCTAGTCCATTCACCAATGAACTACCCTTGAGTTTTACTTGAACAGAATCAGATTTAGTGGCTGGAATGCTTTCAGTTCTTTCTGACTTACCCTCTGAAGGTTTTGTTCTACTTGGTTGTTCCTTGACAATATTTCCGGAGTCCAAATGTTTTCCATTGGAAGATTCCATGTGAGAAATATTTAGACCAGTCCCACTTTGTACAGCTGCCGAAATAACCAAAGATTTAGAAGTCATAGCCGGTGCTGGTTTCAAGTCAAGAAAACCCTTTCCAAATTCTTCATCAGTGACCCAAGAAGGCTGCAAAATTTAAAAATAATAAAGATAAAATAAATTGTGCTAGAACTTAACAACTCTAAGCTCATGGCTAAACTAACACCATACCTTTCGAGCAGCTAAAGCTGCAGCAACCCCGGTTGCCAAAACCTTAAGATCTTCCCTTTCATCACTTTTGATCTTAGCTACCTGCATTGATGACCCAGTAAGTAAAAAATACAACAATATTCTGAACTACCAGCAACCAAAAGAAAAGGGAAAAATTTACCCGTTTCTCAAGATTAATCCCACTCTTCCTTGTGACAGGGAAAACACTAGAAATTTTTGTCAACATTATGAGGGCGTTTCTAATCTCCATGTACTCACTAGATTCTAGACACTGAATGAGTAACCTTGTGATTCTCTGGCTCCATTTCCAATGTACCTATCAGCCAAAAAACACATTTCAACCCACATATAGCAGCACAAATAAAATTGTTATGAGCCATCAATTCAGATAGATGTTAAAACAAAAAAGATTTATGCAAAGGCATAAAGTTTTTAGCAAAAAAATCCAGCCTTTTGCGGCAACAAATGTACCAGGGATCTTAGAAATTTGCACAGGCTCATACTTCATACACCATCAAGTTATAAAAAAAAATCATTTCAACAAGGCATGAGATATTTGTGCCAAGTATATAACAGCACGGATTGCATATGCACCACAAAGGCTAGGACGAAATACAGAACAGTTGGAAATGAGTAAACTTGCCTTGATGAATTGCCCATATGTAACTCGTTGGCTGTTTGGATATCTGTAGTAAACAGCAAAGCCAGGCTTATTTCCACATTCACGTTCATATATAGTTTCATCACGCTGAAGGATACAATAGGAAAATATCAATTGACAATAATTAAAATTAGATGTGATAAATAAAACCACCAGTGAAACATACCAACAGAATAAAAATGAAAAATTGCCGAAAGTAAATCACAAATAAGTAACTAATTACCTTCCAATAGTAAGCAATTTTCAATGTCTCATATAGAAACCTGCCAAGCCTGCCTGCCTCATATTCTGTGCAGCAGCAAATCATCGGTTGTAGGGTCTTACATATCAGAACATCTATGTGGTTGACGGTATTAAAAAATGGAGTTCCAAGAGAATGTAGAGTATGCACAAACATGGCACAATAGACAGCATCTGGCATACTGAAAGTGCAGCGTGGAAAAATACATCTCTGAAGAAACTCCATATTGATCTTCAAGGTATCAAGACAGTTACTTAACCACTTGTCCTTCTCATGCGAAAGCCTTCTGCGAACAGATGCTACACTTTCTTCATGTTTACGGAGTTCACTGCTCAAACGATCAAGAGATTCTTGGATCCTTTCCTTCTCCTTCTTCCTCTTAGTGATTGCTGAGCTTGAATTGTCCGAAAGTTCCTCCAGAGATTTAATATTAGCGTGCAGCTTGGCAATTTCTGACTCATAACGATTTTTTGGAACATATAAATCATATAATGTGAGACCCCAAAAGGTAGCATAAAGATCAGGGGATAGGCTATGCCATGCTTTTGAAGGCAACATCGTTTCAACGGTATCAAGAAGATCCGACCACCTGCATACATTTACAAAGCATTCATAACAACTGGAGAGATATCAGAGTAAAACTTTTAGCACAGTGCAAAAAACACCAAAAATACTTTAGCCCAAATCAGTTTAATTTGTGCAATACCTTCTAATCCAAAACAAACATAATACTTGCATTTAAGCACAACAATAATGATGAAATCCCATAAATATATATATGAAAATATATAATAAAATAAAGACATGTCACATAGTACCCTCTATTCCATAAAGTTTCAAATGCAATAATTTGATTAGACTAAACTAGAACATCAATGAAAAATCAACTGAACATAAATTGCATTAAGATATTAGTTGAACAATTTAAAATGAACCTGAAAGTATGGGGGGAATTACAAGAAAATACAAAACGAAAGGTTGGGATTACAACCTTACAGCCTTCTGAGCTGAGCCAAGATCCAAAACCATACTGCAAGTATGGTCTGCAGGATCAGTCTCAGAATTTGTAGAAGCATCACTTTCTGCATTTCTGTCATCTAGAGGCCAACACACATCAGGGCTCCTCTGACACTTAAAAAGCCTCATCACAGGACGATATATCAAGAAAGCAACCTACATTAGGGAAAAGGAAAAACCTTAAATGAAAATTCAAGCAAAGAGTGATGTCCTATATATACTACCACTAAGGAGCACACAAGAATGGAAATAAAGATACAACAAAGCAGCTTTCAATAAGAACAAGCAGAAAGTATATCAAATATGCAACCAAAGGACACACAAACCTCTGGATCCAGGTGGTACAGGTGGACTATTTCATCAAGGGAAGGAATAAGATTAACATAAGTAGATGCTGGTGTCACTGCACTGCAAAGAAACTCCACATATTGAAGAAGTGTTCCATGACATCTATCAAACTGCTCACTAACCATCTTAATGTATTGTGCATCTGCATTGATGACAACCCTGCAAAGAAAATAAGCTGAGGGGAATAATATTGAGCATAAATTCTAGCACACATTAGTTAAATGGCTTACAGTGAACGGTGTTGAGCAATAAGCAATAGGAGGGGGATTGCCAACTTTGGTTCATCTTTTGGAAGTAATGCATCTCTCAATCTGCTAGTTGACTTGATCAATGCCTGCATTGACAATATGACATCCTCTTTAATTCAAGATCCTTTTATTTTTTGTTTTGGGGGAGGAGGCGTTCAGCAAATTAAGGTGAAACCAAGAAGTCCATCCTTTAATTGTCAACCTGCTACATAATATGTTGTGAATTCTCTTTGCACGTTTTCCCTCCTTAAGAACCCATTCAAAATCTAAAACTGCTTCCGCAGAAAGAAAATAAAATAGAACTTCTAACATAGATATGTAGGCTGCCTATGCATTCACCATGGCTCCTCCTATGAAATTCATATGAATCACTGAATCTATTGAATACTGTTTAGCTGTACTATATGTACCTTGTTATTTCGAGTCATTCCAAAAGAAGTTGCTTGATATCTCAGAGTTTCACTCCCAGCCATGGCATCCAACTGTTCCTCAGTTAAGTTTTCAGTATACTGGACATTTGCCATTTGCTGGATTAGCTCCTGAGAAAGCCATTCAAAAAATTATTTAAAGCACTTGGCTTTGTTACATGTCATGAGTGTATATATATAGAGATGGATAGATATATATAGATGAATCCATTGACTCAAATACAACCGAAATTGGTCTCATGCCATTATATAACTCTATGCAAGTTTATCAGAAAATCTAGTTAGAGTAAAAATAATAATAATGATTACTGAATACACACACCCCCACTCACAAAACTCTACATCAATCAGGCATAGTTTTGCAACCCATTAAATTAACATACATTATATTTTTTTGAATATAAACAAACCATAACAATCAATATCAATAATATATTTTAAAAAGAAAGTAGTGACAAGAAACCTGAAGAACAAGAAGCTCAATTCCTTGACCTTTCTTCAACTGATTCACAAGATACTGGAAAAGGCCCCGTAATTCCATTGATGGATACTTCTTACACCTACAACACACAAATCATTACAAAGTTCAATGAAGCATTTCACGAAAATTGTGCATTTTTGAAGTAACAATCGTATACACATATTTCCCACTTCATTCACCAAAAAATAAAATACAAGTACTAATAAGAAAAAAAGGTATCAATAAATAAAAACATAAAAGAACTATCCCAATTTTATTACAGAAAAATCAACAAGTGAAACAAAACTTGAACCATGTCTAAATAGTAGAGAAACCGTGTGATGTCAAACGACGAGGGAAGTTGAATCAGAATTAAATGAGCATCCCACAGCAATTATAAAAATATTTGAGCCCTTTGGTAGATTAGAAAAGCTTGGTGAGGAGAATGAATTGAACTGGAAAGCATATGAAGCTTGCTTGATAATTAGTGTTGGATAATTTGAGGAATAAGTTTCCAGCCTTCAATGGAACCTGCCTTCCATAGCCATATGGAATTAATGACAAATTTTTCTCCAGAAAGAAAATATAAGTTACCTTTATGCCATCCATGGTTTCAGCACATCAGATTGAAACGTCAAAAAGAAAATATTATATACCCGATTCATACCCCAAAAAGTATCTTTTTAAATGAAGATATATTTTATCATTTTCTTTGTTATTTGCATCTGAATAGAAACTGAAAAATGAATATTTTATTACAGAAAATCACATTTTTTTACAGTGCATGCATTATAGTCATTCGCACAGCTTTTCTGGTCACTCCTGCATCATTTTCTGAAGTTATTGAATGGAAATTAAGAATCTCAATATAAAAAAGAATTGGAATCAGTATCTAGTTGTCTAAATCTAGATTTTGGTGTTCTTTTAATTTGGTCTTCAAATTGACACAGCGTGAAAATAGTATGACAGCTTGTTTAGAAAAAGTGCACCAACAATTACTAGGTTGGGCTTATACAAATTCTATAGAAATGTTCACACAGGAAACACAACCCCAAAAAACAGCAATTCAACCCATACCACTTCTTTCTCTCATCATTGGCTCACTAAAAAATTTTCAAACTAGCTATTAGCAGGTTTAGAGACGAGAATGGAGTGCGTGTATGATAATCAAAAAGCTTGGGGAGAGGTAACTTGAATATAAAAAGTTGTTCACAATAAAAGATAATGGAGTACAAGAATAGCACATGACGAATCAAAGGCAGTAAATTGGAGATAAATGCCCTTCAGATTCATGAATAATAAAAATGAGTAACTTCAACAATAAACTTGCACAACAGAAGCTTCCGAAATGTTATATATGCATCACTATTATATGTTAGGCAGAGTCCATAGATCGAAATATTCATGAAAAAACATCAGGATGCTAATATCCCCAGCAAATACTTGAGAACCCATTTAAACGGGACACCCAATAAACCCACTCAACATATTCATAACCCAACCCCCCCCCCCCCCCCCCCAAAAAAAAAACAGAAGGTCGATACAAGGCATCAACACAATTTGATCTGTTGCATACTTTTACTCACAACTAAGTACTATATGCATCAAGCGAAAGGAAATGTATGGAGGGAGATAGAGAGAAGAAAATCAAACCAAACTGCTCCAGATATTCCACTCCACATTCCTCCTATGCAAAAAGCTATTCTGTGAGGAGTAACAGCCCCCAGAGTTGTTCAGAATTTTAACAGGTATCTTCAGCATATATAACTTCAGCAAAAAGCTATTCTCTCCTTTTCGGAATATATATCTTAGTAACAACACTTGGTACGAAAATTCACACCATTATTTCATCAGCAAGCAGGGTCATGTCAGCTACACAGACAAAGAAATCATCAACCACCTTGTCCTGAATCCCTGATGATCAATCATCAGACAACCTAATGATGATATGACCAAATGAAGAGCTGTTCTTTGACTGCATCTACAGTGTTTGAAGAAAGTGTATATTATCTAACAGTGTTATTCCACTATGACTTTTTGTAGTTATAGGCAGAAAGGCTTCAGAAAAAGTTAATGATAGAACTCCTATAGTGTATTGAAGTTCCCATTAGCATTGAGAGATGATAGCAATAGCTAATAGATTGTGCCACTTTCAAGAGAGCTACGACCACTTGAACTTCCATCAGATAAATCCAAACCTACCTAGAATTAGTCCAAACACAAATGTGACAGGACCTAGTACTCATGTTCAACAAAAGGTGTTCAGCTCTTGCTAGTAGTAAGATTTCAGGCCATATTATAATCATCACAGAGAAACCATCCAAAGTCAGTAGTTCAGGCTCTTCCCCATCCGCCAGAGCAACAGCTTAACCTCACCCTAACTTCTTTAGGTTCAGCGCAAAATATGCATACACAGAATGGTTAACCTCCACTTGAAATTAGGATCAGCCTCTCTACAGAACATACTCACTCCACAAAATTCTATGACCGGTATTTCATCATTAAACTTACAGATGGCCATAAATCACAGAACAATTTAGATCCTATATATACACCAAAGGCCATCCCACAGACCTCAAGAATCTTGATGACTTCCAACCGATGATCATGCATTTACTACATATTCAATCTATTATTATCCATTGCCTTCATTAACTAATTGTATCTGCAAAAGGCATTGAACTTCCATTGGTACACAAGGAAGACCAAGGTCCAACTTAATTATTTAAATAAAAAACTTTACCAAGGCCAAACAATTTGCCATTAGATAAGTTGACACGACTGCATCTGAAAAGTCACTTGTATATCTTTACAGAACTTCCCATCTTTCTAATCTCCCTTACAGACGAAAAGGAAAAGAGGCTAACAGTTTGACTTCAAAAGGATGATAGTGAATATCGCACCCTTTCAATGAATATCAAATTTCCATTCCAAAAAAGGTGCCACCAAAACCCAATAACCATAATCATACAGCAGTCTGAGCATGCCTGGCAACTGGGTTAGATTGATCTGACCTCACCAGTCAAGGACACAGCTGCAATGTCCCGTAATACTGCATTTGCTAAGGGTTATCTGCAACCTGGAATTCGATACAAGGCACCCCGGATGTATCTAAATGTAAATTCTATACGATGGGGTGAAAGCATAAAATTGCTTGATGCATAATGAAATTCACATGAGCATAGAATAGTCAAAATAAAACGGTTCGCAAGAAAAAAGGTAACACAGAAATATCAAACAAGGCATGGAAAAGCAGGCATGACAATAAAAAGACAATCTCCAATTAGTTGTTTGACCCATCATTGAATTAATCATTTTAGTGACATACAATGGATCACCCAACATTCTTTCAGGGATGCCCAAATCCAAACATGAGGATTATAAGCAAAATTTCAAAAATTTACTCATATATAGTTTGCCAAGCAAAAGATAAATCAACACTCATCCCTCAATCATCCAGAGAGCATAGAGATGAAAATAAAACATATACATACAGGTGGCCCCAAAATGAAGCTAACGACTGAAGCCAATCTGACAGATTAAGACCATCATCCTTTAGCTTATCACGTCCTCCAAGTGCCAGGCGTTCAATCACAACATATTCCAATATATCATACTCAAGCTGTCAAAGAAAATTAGCACAGTTAATATTAAATCTATCAGAATGCCCTAAAAAATGCTTTAAAAGCAAAATAATATGAATACCAAAGAAAAAAGGGAAAGAACACCCCAAAAACTATGTTGAAAAGAATGATATAATCTTATAAAAAGATAGGAACCAATCGCCAAAAATTGACAATCAGAACATAGCCCAAAACATAAGCACTTCGATAGATGTTTGTCATCTTGGCAAGAAAGAGGAGGGGGGAGAGAAAGAAAGAAAGAAAAGAGGTCGGAGGAGAGAAGAACAGAAAGAGAAATCGAAACTAGAACAAAGGATGCAAACTGAATAGTTCTCTGAATCATTCAAGTCATAATATATGCAAGGTAGGCGTACATCTATTTATAGGCTGGCTATTCTTCAACTAATTCTAACGGCCACCTTCCAACTATTTCTCTAGCTAACTTTACAACTCTTAAATCCTAATCCCGTCACTTACTCAACTATGATTACACACCATACTTCTACTGCAGATGAACCAAATCTTGGCACAGGAGTTACACAGCACTAACACAACAAAAATACCGCCTGAAAATGACTCAAGGTATTGAAAGTTTGCAACAGTTAATATTCACCTAAACTGCCAATCACAACACAACACACTACCCTCGTTAGTACCAAAAAACAAAATGAAACAGCCAAGACTCCTAAACCGCACAGAAAATGATGAAAAGCATAGTTCCTAGCTTTAGAGAGCTAATTCCCAATCTCCCTTCACAGACTTCTTCCCCCTTTCTTCCATCATTTCATTCCTTTACATTCCAACTGCTACAGTCACCAATATCCCGAAATCCCTCTCTTCACTCTGGCCTTTCTGTCTTTTCCTGGTATAACCTTTATATTTCAAATTTCATGTTGGACCACCAACACCACTTCCACCTCCCCTTTTCTCCTCTACCAATAGTTTCCTCTTCTATGTTTTGGCTACATGATTAGCTGTGCTAGTCTCATCATCAGATGTTCGTGTTTAATTTGTACAGAACACAAGTGAAATTGACAAGGGGCTCTGTAGTTCCATGTGACTATAGAACATCTTACAACTATGCAACAGAAGCTTGATTTTCCCGCTGAATGAGCCATATAATAATGCCATATCATGGTCAGATTAAAAAGAACAAACTACAACTAACAAATGCTCCAAATGTAATTTCATATCTTCTCATGAAATTATAATCTAAGATAGAAAAAGTAAATTGCCAAACATTCATCTGCATGATTTAATGATTTTGTGTCTAGCGCCAATGGAAACAACCACAATGAAATTAGACTGGAGTGCAACAAAATATTCACACCTGAGTCAAATACTTGAAAGCATCCACTACAGGAGTAATCATGTCTCTGTAGGCCTCAATCTGAATTAATAAAAAAAAATATTGAAAATTAACATGCTAGATGAATAATATTTGTAACAACCAGATCTCCCCACAGAATTCAAGATAATAAATCACCACCTGATGAACAATAGTCCGAAGTACAGTCATAGGATTGGCATGAGCTAATTTTGCAACCATACGACCAAGCTGCTTCAAATTTTCTTTTGCTAGCCGTTTCAAAATCCTTCTGGTATCCAACTGACAAGAGGAAAAAATTTATAAAGAATGAAGCTAACAAAATCAAACTTCTAACAACCGGAGTGATTATGTTAAAACTAGTACAGATTGCCAACCTTGGCAGTCTGTCTTGCAGCCAAGAGCATAGGATTGCACTCATCATCTTTTTCCCATTCACCATATAAACGATATCGAGCCTAAACATATAAGATTCAATGACCAAGTTATTTGATATGGATTAAAAGTCATCATGTAACTGAAAGAAAACTGACGCAAAGGCAAACCTCATAAGGAAGAAGACTCATAAGTTCCCAAATTTCCTGCCCAACCGCTGGATTGGCAGGAATCAACTGCAAAGAAGGTAGGAGACATGCTCCTAAAGCATCTTCCACCCTTAACCTTGCTTCCTTAAGGTGTAGTCGAGGATTTCTATTTACATTAGGTTCAAGATTTAGAGCAACTTCACCACCACTTCCCAACTGAAGGGCAGAAAGGTAATAACCTCTCAATACCCTACAAACCTACTCATAATTACAAGGGAAAGAAGCCAAATTATAGAATGCTAATGAAGTAAGACATTTATAGAAGATAATGAAGTTATCAGAATACTAAACAACGGTGAAGTAACCGGAATAACAAAACAATGCAATGCACCTTCTGCAGCAATATAGCATTGCGGAAGAAATAAGGTCCAACACAAGTAAGCATCTGAAAAAGTTCCTTTGGAAGATCTATGAAAGAACCATGTCCCGAATAGTTTTCTACATCCATGGCACCATTGCCTACTCCCAAAGAAGATCCAGGGTTTTGAAGATGCGCTTGATGAACAACATCATATGCTGGAGAAATTGATTTCTCAATAAGCCTGTAGAAACACCAAAATATTGAAGAGAAAATAGAAGGGGAAAGCAGAATCATTAAAGCTCCAAAAATATACGTGATTTAAAGCATATTAAACGCTTGATCAGAAAAGATATACATCATTAATTAATTTTATAGAACAAATATTATAGGAACAGGGGAAAAAGACTGCAAAATCTTCACCTAAACAAACTGTCACTTATTTGAGCATGTTCCACTGGATTGAGCACAGAGAGACGATCAAACAGAATATGTGCATGATACCTGTCAAAACAAAAGCAACATAAAGCAAAAGACCCCATCAATGAATATTTCCTAATAGAGAAATCTATCAAGACAAAGTACAATTCAAAAAAGAAAGCTCTAGTTCATCTTGAATCAAATTATCAAGACATAAACCCAATATTCCACAAAAATTCAAAGAATATCAGGTTCAATCACTTATCACATCATCACAGAAATTAATGACTGTCAGTATCAGAATACTTTCGGGAATTTTAGCCAATACAATAGCATGAGACCCTTATAATGCTCTACAAGTAGGCCTTTTTAGCCAGAGAAAATACACCTTTGAATATATAGAAGAATGGCAAAAATATCCAGTAAAAAAAAAAAAGCGAATTCCATCATTATCACTGCTAGGAGATTAAAACTCACCAGAGCTATTTAGGATTAGAGAGACGGTTTAGGGGCCTCGGCATTTGGGGAGATTTTAATGCCCACTTCACTTGAGAAGGAAAGACACTCATGTGCAAATTCTAAATTAAAAGTGGACAAAGAATTCTCTGAGATGGGTTGATGACATGCACTTGGTGGATTTGGGCATTGATGAACCAGAATTTACATAGAAGTAAGGGCGCACTGAAACTCGGCTAGATCGTTTACTCGCCAATGAAGAATGGTGTGATAAATTTATGCATGCCAAAGTATTTCACTTGCCACATTTTAAATTGGATCATCGACCCCTGATGTTACAATAACATGGATCTTCCACAAATACACTTATGCAACAACCATTTTAGTTTATTGCATCCTGGGTTCTTCATGAGACATTTAGTGATCTTGTTAAGAAGGAGTAGTGTTTGTCTAAAGGCTAGGGGGGACATTGAGAGTTGTGCTCATGCTTGCAGTCGGCGGAATAGGGAGGTATTTGGGCTTATTCATAGGCGAAAGAATCAACTTCTCCGTAGGTTGGATGGGATGACCAAAGCAATCACTAGAGGAGGGAATCTCTTGTTTCTAGAGGAGCTACAGAGGCGCCTATGGACAAAGTTGGACGAGAAATTGACACGGGAAGCCTTGTTGTGGGCATAGAAAGCCAAAGTTAATTGGTCCATTGATGGCGATTGCAATAAAAGGTGGTTTCATGTCCGAGCTAATAGTCGAAGGAAGATTAATAGAATTGATGCTATATGCTTAAATGAAGGCGATTGGTGTTATGAAGAAGCAAGGATAAAAACACATGTAACGACTTACTTTTCAAATTAGTTTAAGGAGGATGGAGTAGCATGCCTTGACCTTGTATGTCGCGTTGCTTATCCATAGCTACTAGAGATGCATGAGCGGGTGTGTGAAAGGGTGGTCGACGAAGCTTAGATTAAGGATGCTTTGTTAAGTACGAGGGCACTCAAATCTTCAAGACCAAATGGATTTAATGCTCTGTTTTTTTAGCACTAATGGGGAGTAGTTAAGGACTCTATGGTTCAATTTGTTACGCAAGTGTTTCTAAATCTTGAGCTAATTCGCGAGGTAAATGGGACTCTTATTGTCTTAATCCCGAAAAAGGATCATCCCGAGACTCTTAGAGACCTTAGGCCAATAAGCTTATGCAACATCATATACAAGCTGATTACAAAGGTAGTGGCAAATCGCATGAAATGCTTATACCCCATGTTATCTCTCCCAACCAATGTGAGTGCAGCTTTATACAAGGGCGGCATAGTTCGGACAATATTACCGTAGCTTAAGAGGCATTCTATGAGAACTATAGGAGGGAAGAAGGGCTACATGACCATCAAAATTGATTTAGAAAAGGCGTATGATCGAGTGAATTGGAAGTTCTTTATTATGTGTCTGTTAGAATATTATGGATTATTTTAAATTTAATCATTATCTTATTCACTTTGATATTTATCATATCTTAAGATTAGATTTGGATATATTATATCTCAGGATATTATATCTAAACTATTTTGATTCATTAGATTAGATTAGATTCTAGGGTTAGCTCTAGATTTACCTATATAAAGGCTCATATGTACTCTCTATGGTTAAGAGATGAATACAGTATGCTTTATCCCTCTAAATTCAACATGGTGTCAAAGCCAAGTCTACCTCCAGATCTACAGTAAATAAAATTAACGTCTGCCTTTAGACCATCGAGCCTCCCCTCTCACTGTCAATTCTTTTTGTCGTTGTCAGCAATCTCCACATCCCAAGAGACATAGAGAAACTTCAGGAGTGAAGACGAGCGATTGGGTTCAGGTGAGAGAGACGAGGAGGATGATAAGGACTTCTAGAGAATGCTACACAATAAATGGGCCTCTGAGACTCAAAAAAGAAGTACAAGCCCAAACAAAAGTAAATAGGCCTCTGAGACTCACAAAGAAGTACAAGCCTAGGCAAAAATAACGTGCTTCTGAGACTCAAAAAGAAGTACAAGCCCAGAAAAAAATAAAGGGCCTCTAAAACTTAACAAATAAGTACAAGCCCATAATACTAGATCAGAGCCATCCTGAAAATGAAAGAAGTGACGAGCTAGAGGCAAGGAGACTACCATGAGCTTGATTCGAATGAGCCAAAGGTAAGGAACCACAAGCTTGATTCGAACGAGTTAGAGGTGATACATACCACGGTCTAGCTCTGTCACTACTGTTGTTGATCAAAGCGCTATAGAAAGAGATGAGACGCGAAGGAAGTCAAAGTTTGATGGATTTCAAGGCAAGCTAGTAATGATCGATATATACTCTCCAACTTGAGGGCGAGTGTTAGAATATTATGGATTATTTAGATTTAATCATTATCTTATTAAGTTTGATATTTATCATATCTTAAGATTATATTTTGATATATTATATCTTAGAATATTATATTTTAACTATTTTGATTTGTTAGATTAGATTAGATTCTAGAAGGTTAGCTCTAGGTTTGCCTATAAAAAACCCAATATGTACTCTCTTTGGTTAATAGAAGAATAGAGTATATTTTATCCCTCTAAATTCAACAGTCTACATGAACTAAGACTTCCTATGAACCTAATCCAGGTGGTTAAGTAATGTATTAGCACTGCGAATCTACAATTGTTATGAAATGGTAATAAGGCAGAGTTATTTCATTCATCATGTGGAATCAGACAGGGTGACCCTCTTTCCCATACTTGTTCGTGATTGTATTGAAAAACTTCCTCATAAGAATCAAGAAAGAATAGAGGGATATGGAAGTCTATTTGACTCACAAAGCAAGGTCCACCGATTTCTCACCTGTTCTTTACGAATGATATAATCTTGTTCACTAAAGCTTCCCTACAACAAGCGGAGATGGTGCGGGAATGCTTGGCCCAATTTTGTGAGAGTTCAGGTCTTAAGATAAACTCTTCTAAGACCCAAGTATTTTTTTTCCAAGAATGTCAATCATAATTGGTGCATGGAGCTTAGCACAACTCTCGAATTTACTCAAACAACAGACCTTGGGAAGTATCTTGGGGTGCAACTGCATCACAAGCGAGTTGAGAAGGAGATGTTTTAGGAGGTGGTTGACAAGGTTTTGTAAGATTAACTCAGTGGAAAGCTATTTCATTTTCACTAGCTAGGCGGTCGATGCTCATTTCTACGGTTTCTTCAGCTACTCCTACGTATACTATGCAAACCTCTCACCTTTTGAGCAATGTTTTTGACACCTTGGAAAAGCAGAATAGATCCTTGTTGTGAGGTAGCACAACAAGAAGTCGACGAACGCACTTAGTAGCTTGGGAGGAGGTGTGTAAGGAGAAAAGGCGGGGAGGCTTTGGGTTACGACATGCTAGATTTCAAAACCGAGCATTTCTCATGAAGCCTAGATGGAGACTTATGACACACAAAGAATGCTTTTTGGGTCAAAGTGGTTTAGGACAAGTATAAATGTGGGGAGGAACTTCTTCCTCGCATCACTCCGAAACGTCTTGAATCAAATGTGTGGACTAGAATAAAGAAAACTTGGGGTAACTTCAAGATGGGATTGACATTGACCATGATGATAACCTGGTAAAATGAAAGTGGGAGCGACATAGAGAATATTCTATAAAATCTGCATACAAAGTGCTATCAGGGGATGTGGAGGTACAGGAAAGGGACTAGGGTGAAGATTGGAAACTTCACACACTACAACAATGTAAAACTCTTCTCTTGTTGGTAGCCAAACAATGTTTTCTTATAAATGCTAATCGGAAGAGACGAGGACTGACGATAAATGCAGGATGTGCTATGCGTGGGCCAGAATTAGAGGATACCATCATGTGTTTGGGGATTGTTCACTCTCGAAAGCCATCTGGAGGAAAGTGGCGAGCCCAACAATGTGGTGTATGTTTTGTAATATGAACCTTTCCAAGTGGGTGTGGTGGAATATAAGAGGCCAAAATGAAGCTAGTAGGGAGTAGGCCTCCAAATTCTCCATATTATGTTGAAGGATTGTGGCGTCGAAGGAACTTATGGAATTTTGAGAAGAAATGCATCTCTAATGATAGTATTCTCGCCAGTACCACTAGTGCAATGGGGGAGTGCATGCAACTCATGAATGACCGTCTAGCAAGGACGACAATTCAGGGGGTTACTCTGGCCCCTAGTTGAGAATCTCGGCGACCACTGGAAGAGGGTTAGGTGAAGATGAATGTGGATAGTGCTTTCTTAGTAAATAGTACTAAAGGTGCTTGTACTAAAGGTGCTCGTGGGGGCCTTATTTGGAACTCTTTGGGATGATTTATTCAAGGCTTCATTCACCCTATTAAGGACGTGGACGAACTTTGGACGGAAATTTGGGCTTGTTTTTTAGGGCTCAAAATGGCATAGAATATGGGCTTCAAGAAATTGTGGGTTGAAATTGATTCCACCAAGTGTCTTAAGTTGATTCTTCATAAGCAAGGCCCATCTCACAAGGATTCTAGCCTCCTTCAAGAAGTTGAAGTGCTGTTGGGATTGGAATAGGAAACGAAGATCACCTATGTGCCTCGTTTGTGTAATTGCGCAGCAAACTACTCGGCAAAGAGGGCTTGGGCTAGGACTGGGGATTCATGAGATATATCAGCCTTCTGAAGATCTACAACGGCTGCTTTGTTAGGATTGTAAGGGATGTAATACTCCCATAGGGATTAGTTGAGGTGTCTTACCAAAATGGGGAAAAAACTCATTATTCCGCTATCATACAATATTTAAAAGTAGAGGACCATCTAATTTTTATAATGAACCATAAAAAGTGCAACCCAAAAAAGGCCAAAAAAAGGCATGTGAAAGCCAACAAGGTAGACAATCTACAACATGATTTGCAGATATACCAGTCATCCACCGAAAGAAAGCCAATAAGCAAGCCCAAAGTTTGGTTCTTTTCAAGCTCTGGTATTCGTTCATCAACTGCCTCAGTTTCCATGTCTAAAGCAGCAAATAGGTCTATGGTGACATCCCCCGGTTTCTCATCATCCATTAAATCCTTTCCAATGGCAGCAAGGTTTATTCTTCCAATTTTGTTTGCCTGCGATAAGATAGTTAACATCTTTGAAAATCTGACAAGCCCATATAGGATAAGAAAAGAACAAACAATACAGCTAGTATTACTCATGTAAAATCAGTTTTATCACTCATACCTCAAACATCAAATGTCCACCCAGGGTAAGGATTCAGTTAAATTTGGTCAAATCAAATAAAATAAAAAATTTCACAAGCCAAGCCAGTTGGTTTGGCTGACTTCTAAGCAACCTTCAACTGCCTAAACCTCAAGTTTGTAGAAATGTTGGACTATTGTTGTCAGATACAGTACTGATCTGAACCCTGGTACAGAGCAAGGTAATGCAACACAAAGGTCTTAACGGAGACAGAGTTGGCCTAAACAAGGTACAATCCCACCTGAACCTTGACTGAAATGGCAAAAAAACTAAAGCCGCTAGGGGTGTCTAGGTCTCTGGGATTTTCAGTCTACAGCTGTATCCCACTAACTGCATTGCACTCGGAAGAGTAAACCATATCTTGCCAACGCAGTATAAAATATAGATTATCAAGTAAGGCAACACTATCAATTCCTTAAAAAAGCTGCCAACAGCAGCTCTTAAGAATGAACATTTACGAGAGCTTTTAATTTCATCCTGAAACCTTCTTCATCTCAGCCAGAAAGTATCCCTTCTTAGTTATTATAGGGAATGGATTCATATCAATGCCTTAGTTTCTACACAAATTGCATTTCTCAACTATCAAGCCCTCCAGACAGTTAGTCAAACACAATCTTATTTTGTAGCCCCACCATTGACTCAGAGACATCCTATTGGTCCAATCATTATAAGTAGATGAAAAATGTCAGCGATTCCATATGAATTCCACTTTCAAGTTTCAACAATAATTTATTTATGTCATATATGATGTTATATCAATTATTTAAGTCATGTTCACATTTACTTTTATTAATTTATTAATTTTTGAGATTTAAGAAAATGGCCACCTCACAACACTCAAGTCAAAAACTCCGCCTCCCACCATGCCACCACCAACAGGTGGGGTTCCCAGGTCTTCAAAATCCACCACTTACCTTTAACAACAATCCTACCAAATGAGAATGATAAGCCACTACACAACAAACCACAGCATTATATGCCTGCCTACCAAGCATAAAAAATGTTGCAATCGTTCCTGCATACTGAATATAAGAATACCCTCAGAAAACTGCTACACCATAATACCTCGTCAAGGCGCTTGGAAGAAAAGATGTTGTAATGCTCAAATGCTTCTTCATCCTTGGGAAGTAGGTGGGCATAACTGTAACAAAGATAAAAGTCAGCTCCTAAAGTTACAAGAAATAACTAGATGCAAGTCGCAAAGTAAAAGAAGCAATTCATTATATCATCAGAATTTACATACGAGCTACTGCTTAAATAATTCATTATCCACCAAAATACTGTAGTCTGCATGCCAAACTCTCAAGTATCAGAGACAATTCCAGGTACTCTGCACTAAATTGACCAGTTGAATGTTTTGCCTTATAGCAATGAATTGTTAACTGTTCAACAGTGTTCTAATAATGGAACATGCAACCTTCAATCCCCACCTTTGCTGTGAGGCAAAGTACAACTGAGAATAGACCAAGTCTAGAGCCTAAACAAACTTGCTTAATTTCCCACCCCCAATAATAACAAAATGCCATTTTGATGCAGGATTGATTTTAGAAGTGTAGAAAAGACATACTAGAGTAAGTTTCCGAAGTATGGTTCACTGGAAATATAGAAGAGTCTTGAAAGTTAATCAACGAAATGAGGATTGGGAAAGATGGACAGAAACAGCAACAGCTTCGAAAAATTAATATTCATAAAAAGAGAATGGGAAAATTTGTGTAATGTCTATTTTACCTATGCACTCATCACTGGTCATTTTTTACACGCTAAATATCTTTAGAAAAGTAAGGTCGTAAGTGTCACCAAGGACTTAGGATAACATTGGTAAATGGTAATTATGAAGTACTGACCGATAAGCTTAAAATCAAAATATGCCTACCTAACCACAAATTGTTTGAGGCAGGCAGTCTACACAGTCTTAGATCTAAATCAAAATACAACATAATTTTTGCAAGTATATAATGCATATTCCATTCTTGTTTTGGACCAATAAATTGATAGCAAAACTCAGACAATAAAGAGTGATTTTGGTGTTTATCAGTCAAGCAAATGTTATAGTTAAGTATAATTTAAGGTTATTAATTCAGATTGCATAATAAAGCATTCATTCAGACATTGGACTACTATAACATATCAACACAACGCTAGATTCTCAATAAGTAGAAAATCTTACATGCTATCAAGATCAATAAATTCTTGTTTCACCAGCAAGGCTGTCAGTCGATAGAGCCCAAATGGTACAGGACTGCTGACTTCCATTCGTTGATAATATTGAAATTTAAATCCAAGAATCTGTGAAGCATGAGACTGCATAAAAAAAGGCATAAAAACATAAATATCTTCAGATTCGTTGTCACATAATGAGCACAGGAATGAAACTAGATTGATGCAGTCCACCTTAGGAAATATAGGAATCAACTCTAAGAAGACATTGTTATCAGGCTGAAGTTCGAAACACTCAAGAACCTGAATAGAATTATTTAAAAGGAGCCATGAGTAACAAGATCATCAAACCATTGAGAGTATCAACAAAAACAAAAGAACATGGACAGTAGTGCGGATTTAAAGATAAAAAAAGAGAAGAAACTCACAATATCAAAAACACGGTTGGGGTCCAAATCAAAATGGCCAATTAATGACTGCAGAGGTCAAGTAAATCAGCAAATTTGACCATAAACTGATAAAGTGTAAAGGAATGGTAATGGCACTTGAAAATCATTAAAACCTTAATAATGCCACTTGTAGTTTCAGCTGCTTTTGGGGTTGGAGCTTCAGTGTCCCGGCAAAGAAGGGTAACCTGTAGAGTTGATTGAAATATGATGCAATATACATTAGCATCATATCTGGAAAAATCAAGATATGATCAAACCAATCCATCCAACTTCCAAATATAAGAATTGGAAACTTCATTTCTCTCCTTTGTCCACTTATTATATCCCGCCAATTGTGAAATAGATAAAGTAGAACACCCAAAAAAATGAAGTTTTGGCAATAAAAATCATAATAAAGATGAAAGCACACATGCTTGCAATGTGATATGCATCAATAGAATAGAAATTCAAACACATCTCAGTACAAACAAAACTATACTACAGAACCAACCACCACAGAAAGGAAGCATTGCTTCCCTTTCAATAGCTAGTTAGACATATATCAATTGCTGATGTCTCCTAACAATAACTTAAAATGATTTGCAAACTCATTCAAGAAAGTCATGATTAAATATATTTGGTCAGTCATCAAATCAATTGGTTCTTTGGTTCCCACAATCCCAATTCACATAGTCCAAATTTTTTGAAGGACAAGGAACAATTCTAAAGAAAGTATTCCAATTCCTTTCTAGATCCATATGGAGCAGCCATTGATATTACAAAAAAAAACTTCAGATTCAGACTAGAAACTCATGCATTCCATTCTAACTATCGTGCTCATAGTTCTGCAAAACCTAGTGTATAATTTTTACAGGCTATAATGAGTTAAAAACCAATATTTAGCAAATTAGAATCCTGAGTTGAAGCATTTTATATGGATAAGGTAATTTATTTTCAATGCTCTCAGGATGCTTCCGGCTAAAGGTGACTTTACCAGACCCAAATGAGAAGAGTACAGAAAAAATACAGTGCTACGCTCTACAGTCAGAACCTCGATTGGTGCAATATGTAGTAAGTGATTCATAGCAAAATATAATAATAATAATAATAATAAATTCATAAAAGCCAAAAACACAGGGCTCATACCAGTTTTGCATAGCCTTCACTCTCTTCTCTAAGAAGATTGAATTTGGTCTGCTGATAAAGAAGCCGTGTATTAACTCTGACCTGAAATCAACACACAAAAACTCAAACACATAAGACTAATTGGATTTCATTCAACCTGATATAGAGGTCCTGGATATTTGATGCAAGCAAGAATAGGACCAAAAGAGAAAAAACTTAGCAATCAAAGACATTAAATCTGTTATAATATTGCTAAGAGTGGCCAAGAGAGAAAAACGCAAGTCCACAAAAGATAAACAACAATTAGCCAGTTCAAGGAAAGAAAAGATAAGACGCATAAACATAAGAGAAGTGTAATAAGGGCTTGACATATGGCTCCATCATTTATACATGTGCAACAGGAAAATTATTAGCAGTGATAGATGGACACATGACAACCAAAATTAATGTTATGCCCTTAACAAGTAGAGCATCTAGGCACATACTTAATCCTCTGATATTAGCTTTGGATCATAACATGTAAGCTTTGGGGATATTAAAAGCTCAATCAATAACAGTCTCAACTCCTATATGCAACCTGAGAACATGAACACTCCCCCCCCCCCCCCCAAAAAAAAAAAACCACTTAACTATACAGGAATAGATGTCTCGCATTGCAAACAAAAAAAAAAAAACACAAATTAAGAAAAGGAAAGATCTAGCAAGCACCTAGAACATTTATCATATACCATAACATTTTTAAAAACCATTTACTCACCGCTTTTCCCTTCAAATCCTGAGCCTTTATTTTGATCAATTCAGCCTCCCCTAAAAATTCTTCCTACAAATGCAGAACATCCAAATAAAATATTGTAAATGCATCAGATTACTGATTCCCAAAAGAATCCAACATTAGTGAGGCACCTCGCCTTATCAGCAGAAGCCTCAAAATAGAAAGGAAAATTAAGTTATTAGAAACAGGCAGCAAAAGAAAGGCACACCTCACAACGTTCCTGGAGTAGCCTAATTGGGACCACTTCAGATTCCACAAGCCATCTTGCCTAAAACAGTAAATTATAAGCATTAAAGAAAAGGTAACAAAAAGCAAATTATATTAAATTTCCATGCTATAAGAAGCCCATTTTTTACTTTGAGAAAATATAAATCAGGGTCATTATGAGCCTACAAAAACCCATCAAGTGAACGTCTTTATTATTTAGCTGAAAGACACTAGTTTTAGAGCATAACAAGATCAAATCAAATACTAACCAGTTTGGCGAGACGGGTGCGATACTCCCCAGACATTGTATGCTGTAATCAAGAGAACAGGTAAGTGTATTTAAGCATAATGACTTACAAGATATTAATAGAACTGCCATCAATCAAGCTTTTAAAACTAATTCATAATTCATGTCTCCTTCACCCAAAATAATTATAATCAATATTGACTGTACAAACTGTATCTTGCAAGCTGGTCACAAAATTAGGTGATATAACACTCAGCATTGACTGCACCGCTTAGGTAGGAAAAACTACTCTACTGGCAATCAACTAGATAAAAGCACCAATGACGTTAATGCATAGTCAGGAGAGTTGCAGCAGCAAAACCCGATAAAAAGCATCACTCATGATGCAGAATGGGATGAGCATCAGGAATTACAAGCAACTGGAGGAATGGATGGAGAACCCCCAAAAAGGTCATTATAGTTTCACCAGGAAAAATGTGGGATCATATGAGAACTATTGAAGTGGCCAAAATGCCACAAAAAAGTCACTAGAGAAAAGCCCAGGTCATTAAGATAAGGATTAAAGCAGTTGAGCATTAGCTAGAGAAGTAGGTAAAAGGATTGTTAAAGGATGAGGGAATCAATGTTCGAGGAGATGGGAGAAGATAGGCCCATGGCCCAAAAACTACAAAGTAGCATAGCAACTGCGCACTACTCAATCTCCTCTAGCTCTAACGCATGTAAAGAAGAAAAGAATTAGAGAACGCTTGAGAAGGACATGATAAAATGGACGCTTGGGTTATTTTTATTTACAATAGCAATGCGGCTGTTAGCTTACGAGGCAATTAATATGATCCTTCAAGTAAAAGTAAATAAAAAGGCTATGTACTCAAACAAAAGAAGCTTTAGAGATTTAGGAGCCATTTGCTATGGCTTTGAATTTCTACTTGTTTTTGAAACAGCTCTTTTATCAATCTGAGTTTTACATAATAGTCTAACTATTATCTTCGAATTGCAAAGAAGCAATTGGAGTTTGGAAAACCATCTAGGAGGAAAGTTTATGTTACCAGGAATCAAAGTAATTCTATCATCAACCAGGGAAGCAGCATGACAGATTTGAGGTATAAACAATAATTAATGTTGGATTCAGAAACAGAAAAGAGAACATTGCTCGGGGGGGGGGGGGGGAATATATATATCAAATGAGCAGTAACTCACGTCCTGTGCCATTTGGGTTACTATATCCGCGAAATTTGAAGCTACTTTTTCGGCCGAAGATTTATCCGAGAAGATGACAGAATCCAGTGCTACTTTACACTTCTGAAATGGCAATTCACCTCGAACCTGAGAACAACCAAGAACCTGTCCTTAATCCCAAAATTGAAGAAATTGTACTTCCTTAAACGCCTCCTCAGTCTAACATTTTCAATATACACACACACGTGAAGATATGCATTATTCGTAGTACAGCATAGAGAAATCACCCACCACAGTCCAGCAAAGCTCATAGAGGAAGCGAAGCAATGGGACGGACTCGGGAACCATCGGAGCGGGGTTGCCACTCCTCCATTCACGAACACAGTCGTCTGTTACGTATACACACTCAATGGGCGGAAGAGCCATTTTCTGAGGATAGTAACAAAACCTGTAATGAATTGGTTGAGCTTGCGATATGGATAAAAATCGAGGATTAGACTCGAGACGAGAGAAGCAGTGTCCAGACTCCACGGGGTTCCATGGATAACAGGGGAGAGTCGTGGAAACGTAGAAATTAGGGTTGTCAGGGGTTTGAGCTTGGTGGCTTCAGGGGAGATTGTGTCTTTGTCTTTTTTTTAAAAAAAAAAAAAAGGAATAAGGACAACATTTTTTCACCATGAATAATAACAATATTAAAAACTAATAATTTGCAATTAATAAACTTGTATGAGTAATTAGCTAACTTTTAATAATATTGTATTTAATTAATTGGAAATTTTGTTTTCTTGCCTTGAAATAACCTTATTGGAGAAAATGAACATTTTATTTGCCAAAGAAACTGTAAACATTTCGTTCTATTTATTTACTTTATTATAAGAACATATCATAATACTGTCATAATTATTCATGAGGATCCTAGGTCTAAAGTCATGCACTCCTTTTAAAAAGAAATGAATAACACAACATTCCTATTCTTATTGTCACTGTTTTTTTCTAATCAAGATTGGTGTTGGTTGTTATTGTTAAAACTTAAAAAGATCGCTATAGTGTATTTTATATTTATTTAAATAAATGGTAGAGGTTATTTTTCTGACGTTATTTATAGTATACAATTTAAATATGTGAGAGGAGTCATGTATCAACCTTGTGAACATGCTTTTTAAACGTCAACTCAAGTAGGCCTATATTTTATAGAGGGTTAACAAAAAAATTTGGTTCAATTAAGTTTTGTTGGTGCAAAATTACATTTCAGTTTTTTTTTTTTTGTTGTAAAAGAGACGCACTAGGGCCTATGTATTAATAGGAAACAAAAAGGGATCAAGTCGCATACAATCAAATAATAAGACATTCTTCAAATAATGAGGACAAACATGATCTAACTTAGTTAGTCCCTCTTTTGCCATGGCATCAGCCAAGGCATTTTGTGTACAAGATACATGTTGAAACTTAACATCCCAATTCCTATTGATAAATTTTTGGATCTATAAGAAGACCATACTGCTTGTAGAATCATCTCTATCTTTCAAAATCTTCTCCACCTAATGGGGACAAGTATAACAAAACCGTTGACTCAACCAAAATGTTCGTTAGGGCTCATTCGGTTTAAAGAAAGGGTCGGAAATGAATGGAATTGAAAGGAAAATAATAAAAATGAATGAAAAATATTTTGCTACAAAGATGTTTGGTTTGCACTAGAAAATGAAATGAGTTTATTGAAAAAAAAAATGTTTGTTTAAAAGAAAATTAGATAGGAAAATGAACCTAATGACAATTTTACCCTCTGTTGTCTCGTTTTCTTCTCCTTTTTCTTCATTATCACCCTCTAGAGCACCACCTTCATCCTCTCTCACTCCCCCAACTCCTTTTCCTTGTCCCTCGCTTCTCTTCCTCCCTCCCACATCAAAACTCGCATCCACTACACCGTTACCTCCAATGGGTCTCTGACTTTCTTCCATCTCTGTCACCTTCATCACTAATAGATCTGCAGCGGTGGTGACAAAGAGGCCACCGTCAGCAGCTTCTTCCTCTTCCTCCAATGATATTTTTACGTGTCACTCTCTTCCTCTCCCCGGTGTTGAAGAGGGGTAAGTTGTCTCTCCCATTTTCTCGCGGGAAAATGGGTTCCCACCAAAATAAGTGGGAATCGATTTTCCCATGTTTAAAGAAAAATGGTCTGTTGCCAAAAAATGTTTTCTTGTGAAAATGTGAAGCAAATAGTCACATTAGACGGAAAATGTCTATTTTCCGTTTCCTTCCTCCAATTTTTTTAACCAAATGGACCCTTACTTTACACATGTGGGCCCCACAAAATCATATGCCATTTTCTCTTATACATGCCACCTGCTAGCCTTTCCTGTTGCTCTCTCTCTTCTGTCATTGTTCCTGCAAGCATGAGTAAAAGATCTGATTGAATTGAACAAAGAATCGATCTCTAATTAACTACTCATCTCAGGTATGCAATAACATGTCATTTATCATATTAACCTTTGTATTACACATTTGAAGACCACGAAGATAAATGACAGCACAACATCTTTTTTTAAAACAATAAATGACTGTATCTTTAAATTTGCTACTATCTATAATGTAACATCAGTGACTCCAACAATGAGTCGTCTTCAAATATGAGTATTATTTTCTCATAGTTTTTAAAAGTGAGTGGAAATAATACTAATACTTATTTGAAAAGCACAAAAAATGTTTTTTTAAGGCTGTAAAAACACATTTAAAAATTTAAAACAAATATGCGTCTAATTATGAATTTAGGAATTTATGTTGAAAGAGTAGTCGATCTTGATTATATGAGTTCAAGACTTTAGGTGGAAAGTGTGGTTGATCTCACATGGTAGAAAAAGATTTTTGTTGTTGTTGTTGTTTTTTTTTTTTTTTTTGATAAAAAGGATGGCTAAAAGCTTACATTATAAGAAAGAAATTACACAAAAAGGGAATTTAATCCCAAACACTCACAATCAACCAAATTCCTAAGGTTGAAAGGACACTCCTCTAAGATAGTAGAAGAAGAAATGCCTATTTTAGCTAAAGCATGAGCAATACTATTGAACTCTCTAGGAATAGAGATTTTGTTGTTGTTGTTACTGTGTGTGGGAAGACCTAACCCTGAATAGCCCAAGTCCAAGAATGAAGTCCCAAAAAGGCGCTTTAAAGGGATGTTTAGCTTATATGGGTCCAACATTGGCCCAAATAAATTTTACAATGGACCAGGTAGTTTGCTTGTTGCATGGGGCCAAGCCCATGACAAACATACAAAAAAAAGGCAAAAACATAATCATTAGTACTACCAACAAAAGTTTGCACATAAAGATGGAAACAAGTCAAATCAAGCTAGACTTTATCTAGATAGGCCTGAGCCTATAATAGAATCCTAAAGCCTGAGCCTAGGCCTATATATGGGTTTTTTTTAGGTACAGGTTTAAACCTTTAAAAGATCTAATCAAGTCTGAAGTATTTTTATAGGCTCACTTATAATATAGGCCTTTAAATAAGCTTAAAAGCCTATAATTTAAAGCCAACAGTATGATTAAAATAAAATAAAATTATTATAATTTAATGAATCTAAATTAGAATCAATTCAAAAAGCTATTATTTGAGTTTAAAATCATAAAGAACCAACTCACTATGATAATTTAATTATTGTATTTTAAATTAGAGTAAAAAATGATAAAAATAAAAATATAACATAGACTTATATAACATAAATGAAATTATATTTTAAAATAGGGTTAAGGTGCAAAAATACACATGAACTTTTTCTCCAGAAGCGTCCAGCACCACATGCTTTTTTTGGGAGCAAAAATACACATGTGGTTATCATTTTGGAGCAAAAGTCGCATCTCATCGTTAAGTCACTGTTCACCGTGATAAGAGAGAAAGAGATGACGTGTGTAGTAACTTAACAGCGGTGAACAGTGACTTAATGATGTTATGTGACTTTTGCTCCAAAATGTAATCACATGTGCATTTTTGCTCCCAAAAAAAGCTTGTGGTGCTGGATGCTCCCAGAGAAAAAGATCATGTGTATTTTTGCACCTTAACCCTTTAAAATATATAAACATGTTAAGTCTGAATGCTTACAGGCCAGACATTTATAATATAGGGTTTAATGTTTCTGCCTCTAAGGCAGAAACATCTTTTCTACCTAACTCACGTATAAGTGAGTGGAGTCCATTTATTTATTATCTCTCTTCTTCTAATAATGGGTCACACTCACTTATATGTGAGTGAGGCAGAAAATAAATGAGTTTCACTCACTTATATGTGAGTAAGGCAGAAAAAATATTTTTACCTTAGTGACAAAAACATTAAACCCTATAACATATGTCAAACTTGTTTGTATTTTTAGGCTTTTAAATATATCTTAATCTAACATTTTTATTAAACGAATCAGGCTGTAGGCCGCCTAATACGGGTCTGGTATATTCTCACCTCTACTTTCACATTTGACACTTAGTAATTGATAAATGATTGAGTTTCTTAAACATCAAGTCATGAGTTGAAATCAAACTCTGTGCGTAAAAAATGTTTGTTGTAAAAAATAAACCCACTTAGGTGATCTTTATGCTCGGAAGTCTGGCTAGGTAAGAAGAAATGAAGAATTTCTAGAGGGCAAAGCTCAAAGAGAGAGAGAGAGAGAGAGAGAGAGAGAGAGAGTCCCTAAAAGGCCCAAACGGATGAGAACTCCAGACAGTGACAATAGTGAAGAGATTCCAAATCACCAGGGTAGATGGATTGACGTCAAAAGAATATGATTCCATAGAATCACATATCACGGATGTTATCAAACAACGATCTTTAATATCTTTATTTGTTTTTAAGATATCAGCTTTTAAATATGTATTGCCAAATTAATTTCTCTTTTTTTCTTCTAGAGTAAATCAGATAACCAGTTATATAATTATTAAAAATCCTAAAAAAATGTATAGATTTTTATAATATTATGTTTTGATTAGCTTGAAACTATCAATTTTATAAAATAAAATTAATCTCAAATATTTATCTAGTAAAATCAATTCTCCCCCACTAAACCGAAAACTTCTTGTCATGTGATTTGATCATAAAAAATTAAAGCGATATGACTTGTGGTTATATATTTTTAGAGTAGAAAATTAAAGTGACTATCATCATCTAATTGTATAATGGAAAATTAAAGTAATATAACTTCTCGCCATATAACCTCAGAATATAAAATTAGAGGTGTATGACTTCTGACCATACTAAAATAATAATATTAAAATATAGAAAAATTCGTAAAAGAGATTACAAACAAGAGAGAAAAACAAGAACAATCTCTCATTTGAACCGTGAAACCCAACATCTAAAATAATCACTAAAAGAGTTTTTTTAATCCCACTTAGAGACTCGAATTATCAAAGATAGATAAAATAAAATAAGGTAAAAGAAGGTCACAAAAATCATTAAAAAAGCTAGAGAGAAGTATAGAGAGCATATTTTTTCAGTATTCTTCCCTCCTCATCCTTCAGTATCTCTCATCTACACCATTGATCTCAACTAAAAGTTAATGTGAGATGGAAGAGAAGAGGAGAATAAACGGTTAGATGGAAGGATATTGAGGGAAGAGGAGAGAAGGATACTGAGAGAATCCAAATCCGAGAAGTATACATTCAATACAGTTTTTGTGTTGATAATATATTATAAAATAAATGGAAATATGAAAAGAATAGAAAGATAGATTCTCATTCACTGTTTAGTATTGTATGAAATACATAACACATGCCTTCTATTTATAGTCACAACTCTCTAATATATAATTAATGTGAGTTCATAATTATAGGAATTAACGAGTTGTAATAGGAAACTAAATAGAAAATAACGGGATATACATATTGACAAATATTATATAGTATTTAACCAAAACACCCTATACTTGTTTGAGATCATATTTAAGGTACTCAAAAATGTTTATTTATATAAATCATGGCAAAACTTCCCTTACATAATTGCTCTCTACATCATAAATTATAATTAAAAAATCAATTTTTAAAAGTTCTAATTACTACCCCTCCGGTCCTAATTATAAGACATATTTAACTAACTTTAGGGAGATTAAGGAGGGGGGTTAAATTAGTTAATTTTACTTATTTTCCTACAATGCCCTTATATAAATTTTCATTGACATTCACATACTTCTCCAACCTAAAATCTTCATTTCCATGCTTTCTAATTGAAATGATAATCTTACTATATATGTATATATATGTGTGTATGTAACACAATATATATCTATATATGTGTATGCACACACACACATATTTACGTCCCCCCAAAACACACACACACCCCCTAGAGACACACACAAATATATATATGTGTGTGTACATATAAGTGTGTGAGTATGTGCACACACATATATACATAAACACACACATATTTATATTTATATAATGCGTATGTATGTCTATACGTGTGTGTATGCATATATAAATATGTAAACACACACATATATATTAGTAAATTAACGCCAACTCATCGATAAACAAATTAAAATCTAACAATTTAAGAGTTTTATTCATTGGAAAATTCTATACACTTAAATGCATATACTTATAAAAAACCAAACACACTTGAGAGAATAAAATAGATGTGTTTTACGAAAGAAATGACAAAAATTTAAATTTTATCCTATAATTAGGACCAAAACCAAATTCTAAATATTATCATATAATTAAGACTGGATGGAGTATTTTAAATAAGCACGAATAGTTTATGAGAACTAATTACTACCAAGAGATATGATACCATAAATATCTTAATACTGCAATGAACATTCAAATCATAACATAAAAATAGAATCTATTGGGGTGTGGAGGTGACGTGGGAGATAAGGCCGAAGTCTGATTTGTATGGGCCAGGAAGTGAATGATAAGTAAAACAAGTAATATAAATAACAGTGAATGAAGGAGCATAGCTGGCAAGAATAATCCCTCATTTTCATATCTCAATTTATTCCCAATATTATTATTGGCTCCACTAAAACCAAAAGCATGTCCCACCAATCGTTACCTTCCCACCACGTGTCCATCTTTCATGCCCACATCATACGAGTCAACACATTCTTCACTCCTAAAACACAATGGGCTTGTTTGGAATCTGGTGGACAAAATGACTTATAGAAAAATTTAATTGGGTAAAAGTCAGATTGTAAAAAGTGATTTATGTTTAGATTGATGGTCGCATAAGTAGTTTTTAGGTATAAGTCAAATTGTGGAAACTTGTTTGGAATGACATATGGATAAGTGACTTTTGAGATAATTATAAGAGAAAACTTAAAATAAAATTACCAAAAATATGAAAAATGCTAAATTACAAAATTTGACAATACTATAATATATAATTTAATCAAATAAATATTACATAAGAATTTTGCACAATGTTTCAAAAGGCAGAGAGATCAAGAGGATAAGCCACCATAAGTCACAAAACCTGGCTTATCCATAAGTGTTTATGCCTAATGTAAATGCCGTATAAGCTCAACTGCAACGCTTTTTCATCCAAATAAAAAATTTATAAAACAAATCTATAAACTCAATTCAAATACTAAATAAGCTCGATTGCATATCCCATAGCTGTACCAAACATGCTCACTGGGGACTATGCATTCCTGGCTCCCATTCGATTTAAATGATTTTGTCATTAACAAAAAAAAAGTCCTCCCCCGGTATTTGAAATACAAGAATTAATTAATTTTTTTAAAAAAATATTAAGAAAATTAAATATATTATTTAATCATAATATATATTGTGTATCATTACATTATAGTTTATCAGTTTGTAAGTCAAAATAATTAGTTTTAAGAAAAATTTATGTATATAAATATTTTAAAATAATTTATTTAGTTTACTTATTATTTTTTAAAAAAAGTCATATAAATCTTATATTTAAGATTGGAAGTAGTATTTCAATGCTATTTTAGATATATCATGGAACACTAATTTAATTTTTTTCCCCAATTCAAACCCATGCGAAAACCACTATAGACATGTCACCATGAAAAGGGGGAAAAAATTCACTCCAGATAACTTTTCACATCATCCTTAAATTTCGGGCAAATTTTCTAAAATAGTTAAAAAAAAATTGTTAGATTAGGGCACTGTTAAAACATATTATCAAAATAGGGTAATTTGTAGCGCTACGTCAGATGACGCCACTGTGCATGTGGCGTTGTCACGTGGCACGCCACAAGTGTTGTCACACATGGCGACGCCACTTGTGGCGTGTCACGTGGCAACACCACATGCGCAATGGCGCCACAAATTGCTTTATTTTGGCAATATATTTGAATAGTGTCCCAATCTGACAATTTTTTTTAAATTATTTTGAAAAATTTGCCCTAAATTTCTTGCATGCCAAGACCTTTGAGAAAAACAGTAGAAAGTTTTTCCCCCTTTGCTTGCTCCTAAAATTATAAAACTATTTTAGACTTTAGGATTTGAGGATAAAATGTCTATCTATCTAAAATTAGGTAAATATTTTTTATATTAATAATCTTGACGAAGTAATTGGATACTACCCTGGAACTATTTCCAACACTAATTTAAGATTTTTTTTTTCCCAATTCAATCCCATACGAAAATAAATTCAGACATGTCGCTAAGAAAAAAGATCACGATAACATCTTTTCACATCATCTCTAAACTTGTTGCATGTCAAAACCTCTAAAAACAGAGGAAAGTTTTTCACTTTGCTCCTAAAATCATAAAACTCAGAGTTGAGGGCTTGAGGCTAGTTTTGGGTTTTGAAGAGAAGGATAAATTGTGTATCCAAACTTGTTCATCTTCCATCTGAAGAAGTGAAAGAAGCTCCAAGTCCAAATGGCCTTGGAGGTATACTTGACTGTGTACTATCTGCACTGGAAATCAAGGATGAAGAAGTAGCATCCCTGGTGGCCATGGTGTTGGTATAGCTCATTCCTTCAAAAGCCTGCCATTTTTTAAGAGCTTGAGGAAGGTCCATATCAAGATCAATCCCACCAACGTCATCAGAAGAACTTGCTTCTGCAGGCTTCCAGACCTCCACGAGAGGCGCCAGCACGTTCACGGCGATGCACATGTCCGGCCTCTGATAAGGGTCCCTCGCGCAGCAATGGCCGGCTAGCTCTGCAACTGTCTTGATACTGGCTAGGGTTTCCTCATTGGCATCTATTTCTGGATCAATGGCCTTTCGGAATGTGTCCTTGTTCAACATCATTCTTCGGAACCATGTGGCCAGGTGGACATTCTCTTCAGCCTGGCTATCATCAAGTGCTTTCCTCCCACTTATCATCTCCATAAGAATCACTCCAAAACTATACACATCAACCTTCGTCGTTACTCGCCCAGTTACTGCCCCAATCATTCATGAAAAGAGGAAAAAATCACAATTCAGTTCGTTGTCCGACTTGTTTTTATAATATATGCAAGGCACAAGCAACAATATGAAACCATGTCTCACATTTTTCAAGTGCAATTTATGTTCTCAAGATGGCTTTTTCAGTAGACTAAAACCCACATATCCAACATTAATGCAGGAGAAAAATTTAAAACATTAGGCTAAGAAACCACAGAATTCTAAAAGCAAAGCTAGGAAACATATTACATTTGCCATAAATCTGCATAGAGAGAAGCCAAAGTCGGCAACATACCTGCATATTCTGGTGCCAAATAGCCAAAAGTTCCAGCAAGTCTGGTTTCAAATGAGGCTTTTCCTTCTGGGGCGAGGCGAACCAATCCAAAGTCGGATACTTTAGCTCGCATATCATCGCCAAGAAGGATGTTTGATGGTTTGAGATCCCTATGAATGAAAATTTGTTGGGCCAAACCATGAAGATACTCAACTCCTCTAGCAACATCCAAGGCAATGATAAGTCTCCTTGTCCATTCCAGTGGCCTTAACTCTTCATCTTTCCAGTTGAACAAGTGTCTACTTAGAGTTCCCTGAGGCATGTACTCATACACAAGAAGCCTCTCATTTTCATCTAAGCAATACCCCATGAGAGCAACCAAATGCTTATGACGAACCCTAGTGAGTACATTGATTTCAGCTTTGAATTCACTCTGCCCCTTCTCACCCTCCACTCCAGATTCCATCCTCTTCACCGCGATCTTCGTCCCGTCGTGCAATTCCCCCAAGTACACGGTGCCGAAACCGCCCTTCCCCAGTATGTTCTCGCGACTGAAATTGTTGGTAGCTTCTCTTAAAACTTGAATTGAAATCACCATACCCCCAGATTCCACCACATGAACATCACCAGCTGCATTACTAGTGCTGGTAATTTGTCCATTATTAGTTCCTCCTCCATGATTAGCATTAGAACCAGCTCCTACAACACTGATTTTCAAGTGATTTCTATGTCCAGAACGCTGAGGATGAATCACTACGCCATTCGGAACTTGAATTTTGCTTGAATGCTTCTTTTTTCTGTTAAACCAGATGCCTCCCCAAACTAGCACACCAAGTAAAACGACAACCCCGACCACCACAACAACAACAAGAATGATTCTTGAATTCTGTTTCTTACCATTACCTGAAGTATTATTTGAGTCAGGCCCCGACGGAGAAGATGGCTTATCCTTGCCAATATAAGGATTCCCAACTGATTTAATAATCACACCATTCCGAAATGTTGGCAACACACCATATATATGATTATTTGAAATATCCAGCTCCTCCAAATGAGGCATACTTGTAAGCTCCTGAGGTACAGTACTAGTGAGATTATTGTTAGCAAGAAGCAACTTTTTTACTGATGTGAGTCTGGAAAATGTAGGAGAAACAGTCCCAGAAAGGCCCATGTTCTGAAAATTCACAACAGTAATATTTCCACCTGCACAAACAATCCCTAACCAGTTCCCAGCACAAGGATCGTTGCCCTTCCAACTTTGAGCAAAATTCAATGGATAACCCAAAGGTTCAACCACAGACAATAAAGCATTCACCAAAGAACTGCATGGCTGACCAGGCTTGGTCGTGCAAAACCGATCTATTCCCTCTATATCCGCACGTACTCCTGAATTAAACGCAGGCATGGGTCCTTGAAGATAGTTGTTAGTTAAATTCACCACTTGCAAACTAGCAAGAGCCATAAGAGACGACGGAACAACACCAGTTAACTGGTTATCCCTCAAACTCACATCAAACAATTGATCATGGTGCGACAGGTCAGGGATCGGACCAGTGAAGGAATTACCATGAGCCCAAATCTGCTTCAATGAAGTCATGTTCTGTAACACCGCAAGTGTGCCATTAAGTTTAGAACTACTCTTTTGTCCATTCACCCATAGTGTCTCTATTAAACTACCTGAGAAGCTTGAAGGTAACCCACCTACGAGTTGATTGAAACACAGAGTCAATCTAGTCAGACTTGGAAATGGACCATCTTTGCCGAAAAAATCAGGAATTTCTCCGACAAAAGAAACATTTTGCGCCGATAATGCTTTTAATGCTACGCAGTCTTTGAGTATGTCTGGAATTCGCCATGGAGGAAAAGGGTTATTGTCGATTCTTATCTCTTCTAACATCGACATGCCCTTGAAGAAATCTGAAGCCATAGAGGTGAACCCATTGTCTGAAATGTAAAGGTGTTGTAGGGAACTGGCTAATGACGGAAATGCCCCTGAAAGACTGTTGGATTGGCACTCGAAACGCTGTAATTCTGTGAGCTGAAAGAGTTCCTTTGGCAGAGAGCCTTGCAGGTTCAAGTTCCCAATCTGAATTGCGGTGATCCGTTTCGCAGAATTGCATTGAATGTGAGCCCATTTGCAGATATCCGGGTCGGACCATTGGAGTGAACCCGACCCCTTGATGGAGTTCTTGAGAATGGCCATAACCTCTGCATCCTGAGACTTAGCCAGCAAGAACATGGAAAGAATCAAAAGGACACGATACAAGAAAGAAACCCTGAAACTCGAGTGGAGTTTCTCCATTTTTTTCGTTTTCCTTTTCCGAGAAAATCAGCCCAGAAAGTTCAAGAAAACAGAGAAACAGAGTCGTCCTTCTGGGGAGTCACGAGGAAGACAAACCTACAAAAGATTCTTGAACGGTTCATCCAATTTTCAAGCTTTCTGTTAACCAATCCTCCCGTTAAAATCAACTCAGAAACTGCAAGAAAACTGAATTCAGCTGTGGTGGGACGCGAAGAAAACAGAGGAATTATATGGGAATGAAAGACGACGCACGCAAATCACAACATTCAATCCGATGAGAAAAGGCATAATTTTGGGAGAGAAAGAGTCAAAAAGAACCGACTTCTTTCGTCTTGGGGAGTGAATGAAATTGGACGACCAAGAGGCGGAAAATCGGAAAGAGAGGAAGCAGAGATGAGCAAGTAAGGAAAAAAACTGAATGGTTCGGTGGAGACTGAAGAGAGAGAACCTCGTGCGTTAATGACGCGTGGGGCCCGCAACCAAGGAATGTTTTAAGAAAGATCGAATTGCTTGTAACATGCAATTCATTACTTGTGCATCATAACGTAGGTGACCCGGCTGGGCGTAATTTAGCGGTGTTTTTGTGTGTACGTGCACGGGGTTAAGAATTCATTAATTATTAATTATTTAATTCCAAACAGCACAAGGCCGATTCGATTTTTATTTTTTTTTGTTTCATTTTTTGTTAGGTTATGTTTTTGTCAAATTTATGGTACATGCAAAACCAAAAAAAAAAAAAAAAAATTTTTGTTCCCACTTCACAAGTATATCCAATTTTTGTAAGCAACAAAAATATATACATTTTTAGTTATTTGCTTAGGTGCGTTTTTTATATTTTAAAAAATTAGATTAAAGTTTTATATCCATTTTGTCAAGATATTTAATTACATATGACCATATGTTTTATTTTTAAATTATTATCATTTCACTATAAACTCATATAAAAAAAAAATAGAACATATAATCAAATGTAATTGAATAACTTGATGTAATGAATATAATAAATTTGATGTAAATATTGTCTTTTTATATTTTTATATCTGATGTATATTTTTATATCACCTCCGTAATATCCTTTTTAGTCTAAATATATAACATTTTTAACTAATTCACCATAATGTCTATTAAAACGAAGTTTAAGGAAGTATAAAACTATTATTAGAAAAAAATCTTAAGAAAACATCACTTAAATTTTAACATTTTAAATAGATTATTTTCTAATAAAATATATTGTTAATTATTTTACTATTTTTATTAATCTCATTACTGTTTTTTTTTAATACGATTTTAAAATTCAAGTAATATTATTCTATCATTTTCCCAAACTATTATTATATTCGATTTTTAAGATAACATATTGTTTGTATGCTGGAAAAAAAAAAAAAAGATCCGGCTCATATACCTTTGATATGTAATGAGATATCATATTCTCTTCGTTCATAGTGGTTATGAGTTACTATTTGAATAAGTATTAAATTTTAAGAAGTTTATTATTAAATTTGAAAGGTTAATGGAACTGTTTATATATAGTTTAAAGTTTAAGAAAAATTGATATATAATTTAATTTAGACATTAATAGAAAGTAATATGACTAGCCTCGGATGAAAGTCAACTTCATAAGACCGGATTTAATTTTTCTATGAACGGTAACCAACTGTCTTGACTTGACCCTTGCATTAGTAATAACAAGTGACCCCATCAAGCTATTTCTATGGGCGTTTTTAATTTGGACTGTTTTAAATAGAATAAAAACAAAATATTTTTCTAAATTGAAAGGCCAAAGAAGGAACAAAATCAAAATAAACAGAGAGAAATTTATGGTGAGATTAATGTGGAGAACACAGATCTAGAATTTTTATGATACCTTTATTTATATTTTTATGACAGCCTAATCGTTCACGTAATATACAAATCTAGAATTTTTTTTATTATACATTTATTTATATTTTATGGCATTTTTATCATTTATAAATAATAAATGTCAACAAATCACTAAACTAAAATCGTACAATAAAATTAACGTGTTTAAATAAATGTCTACATTTAGTGTTAGACAATACCCTTAAAAGACTATTTATACCTAGCAAAATATCGATTACCTTCTTTTTTTCAGTGAAATACCAATTGCCCTTTTGAAGAAAACTATTTTAAGTGGCGTACACTTGTAATTTGTTGAAATATATAAATTAGTTATGAGGGAATCATTTGCAATGCTGTAGATGTAATGTAATTATTTTCTGTAATTGATTTTTTTAGGAAAAATTCTTAAAAATATCATTTGAATTTTAAAATCTTAAATATATGATTTCTGTTATGAATATACTGATTATGTGGATGTCCATTGACTCCCGGTCTCCAAATATTACAAGATGACATGGGACCCACGCATAGTACCATGCATAGTAGTTTACTATTTGGTGGGACCCACACACAAAATAATACAACTCACGGGAATGCATTCCCGTGAGTGTACAGTTATGTAATTAGGGGAATATTACATCAAATGACCCAAAGTGGAAATTACACTAAAGGCCCATTTTCCTTCTATAAATAGAGGCCTTCTGTAAACATTCAGATTACACTGAAATGAGAACTTCTCTCTACTCTCTCTCTCTCTAAAATTTCTTGTTCTTGTATTTACTTTTCATCAGTTTTATATTACGTTATCAGCACGAAGACTCTACCAAGGTAAGATTTTATTACCATCTCCTTTACTATTTGTTTATTTTTTCTATCTGGGATAATCTTAACCATGATATGGAATTAAAGTTCTACTTTTACCGATTATTTTGAACATCAGGTTCCATGGTTAAGATTTGAGATTATTTACTATTTACTATTCACAGTAAATAGTAATTTTTACTATTCATGTTAATTTTACCTTTTTCAGTAATTTTATATTTCTATTTATTTTGACTCCTTTATGGAAGTCTAGATTTAATATTTCAGTAATTTATTTTTCACTATTCATTGTGAATAGTAACTTTACTATTCACGGTAAATTTATATTTTACTATTTACAGTAATTTATTTATGTTTATATATTCTTCCCACTCCCTATTTATTAATTCATGGTGGCAACATTAAGCTCCATTTGTAATTTAATTTTACTGTTTTATTTATTTAATTCATGGTGGCGATACTAAGCTCCATTTGTTTAATTTAAATTCTTTACTTACTGCTTTATTTATTTCATGGTAGCGATATTAAGCTCCATACTGACTTTATTAATATTTACATTATGCCACTAACATTTAAATTTATGTTACTAACATTTATTTATGCATTTATTTACCTTTTATGGTGGCAACACTAATATTAGTGGGCTCCATTTATTTATGTATTTATTTACCTTTTATGGTGGCAACACTAATATTAGTGGGCTCCATTTATTTATGCATTTATTTACCTTTTATGGTGGTGGCACTAATAGGGCTCCATTTGTTTATCTTAATTCTTTACTGTTGTCTATATATTATATAATATATGCATCATCTTTCTTACTTTCGGATGAGATAGGTCTCGCTGTGAGTTTACTCCCATTCCTATCTCATCTTATTTTTATTTTCTTAGCATGTTTATTTACCGTTCTTTAAATTATGTTTTAATTTATAATAAGATTTTATAATATGATTCTAATTATTTTTATTATTTTTAGTTTGAATCATGTCTTCCAACCTTTCAAATCTTGAATTTAATGCTCTTGACATCACCGGGAAGAATTATCTATCATGGGTTTTAGATGCTGAAATCCATCTTCAAGCAAAGGACTTTGGAAAGGCTATATTGCCAGGAAATGATGCGTCCCCTCAAGTAAAGGCTAAAGCTATGATTTTTCTCCGACACCACATTCATGAAAGTTTGAAAACTGAATATTTAACGGTGAAAGATCCATTTGAATTGTGGACTAGTTTGAAAGATAGGTATGATCATCAGAAAACGGTGATTTTGCCTAGAGCTCGTTATGAATGGATTCATCTCAGGTTACAAGATTTTAAAACTGTAAGTGAGTATAACTCAGCTGTTTTCAAAATAAGTTCTCAGTTAAAATTATGTGGTGAAAAAATAACTGATGAGGACTTATTAGAGAAAACTTTTTCTACCTTTCATGCTTCGAATTTGCTTTTACAACAGCAATATCGTGAGAAAGGTTTTAAAAAATATTCTGAGTTAATCTCATGTTTACTAGTAGCCGAGCAAAATAACGAGTTATTATTGAAAAATCATGAAAATCGTCCCACTGGATCTTCTCCATTTCCTGAAGCGAATGTGAGTGTACGGAATGATCATGGTCGTGGCCATGGTCGCGGTCGTGGTCGTGGCCGTGGTCGTGGACGAGGACGTGGAAATCGTGGAGGTAGAAATAATCATGGTCCTTATCATGGTGGAAGAGGTTATTATAGTCCTTATACCCACCAGAAAAAGATGAACAATGAAGGACAAAAGAATGATAAAGAAGGTCCTTCAAAAGTTGTTGAACATAAATGTTATCGGTGTGGTATGAAGGGACACTGGGTACGTAATTGTCGTACACCAGAACATTTAGCGAAACTTTACCAAGCCTCTATAAAAAAGAGTGTTAATAATGTGGAATGTGATGATAAGGCTCATAAAGATAATGATGTCAATGAGCCAAATGATGATGTTATGTCTCACTTGGAGGTGGAAGATTTTTATGATTAAATAAGTTTTGCAAAAATTGTAATAATTATTTTGTTTCGTTCTGACTTGTTGCCAATTATGTATAATAAATATGTTTTTAATGCATCTTCTATATTGAATATGTTTTGATGCATTTCTTTTCTTTTAATGAAGCTCATGGACATTTCAAATATTGCACACAAGAATGAAGATATATGTCTCATTGATAGTGCAACGACACATACAATTCTTAAAGATAAAAAATATTTTTCACATCTAACAAATTGTAGTACAAGCATCAATACCATAGTGGGTAATACAAGATTGATTGAAGGCTCTGGAAGAGCAATAATAATATTATCCAATGGTACGAAATTTGTTATTAATGATGCTTTGTATTCCTCTAAGTCTCATAGAAATTTGTTGAGTTTTAAAGATATCCGTCGAAATGGATATCATATTGAGACTATAAATGAGGACAATAAAGAATATCTACAAATTGTTACTGTTAGATATGGTGAAAAATATGTTCTGGAGAAATTACCTATGTTATCTTCTGGTTTGTACTATTCAAGTATTAGTACAATTGAAATAAATGTTATGGAAAACCAGAAGCATGTTGATAAAGACATATTTATTGTTTGGCATGACCGGTTAGGCCATCCCGGGTCAATTATGATGCGACGTATAATAGAGAATTCATGTGGACATAACTTGAAACAGAAACAAATACCAAAATCCCATGATTTCTCATGTGATGCATGTTCCAAGGGAAAATTAATTATTCGGCCATCACCAACCAAAGTAGAAAGTGAGTCTCTCACATTTCTAGAACGGATACAGGGAGATATTTGTGGGCCAATACACCCACCATGCGGACCATTTAGGTATTATATGGTTTTAATTGATGCATCAACTAAATGGTCGCATGTGTGCTTATTATCTTCTCGAAACCTGGCGTTTGCGAGATTACTTGCTCAATTGACAAGATTAAGAGCACATTACCCGGATTATCCTATCAAGAAAATACGTCTTGATAATGCTGGTGAATTTACTTCACAGACTTTTAATGAATATTGTATGTCCCTTGGAATTGATGTTGAACATCCTGTAGCACATGTTCATACGCAAAATGGACTTGCAGAATCATTGGTAAAACGATTGCAACTTATTGCAAGACCTTTACTTTTGAAATCTAATTTACCAATTTCTGCTTGGGGCCATGCCATTTTGCATGCAGCAATGTTAATTCGCATCAGGCCAACTAGTTATTTAAAATTTTCCCCCTTACAAATGGTTTTTGGTGAAGAACCTAATATTTCTCATATACGGACCTTTGGATGTGCAGTATATGTGCCTATAGCACCTCCACAACGTACTAAAATGGGTCCTCAAAGAAGAATGGGAATTTATGTTGGGTATAAATCTCCTTCAATTATAAAATATTTAGAACCATCTACAGGAGATTTATTTACTGCACGATTTGAAGATTGTCATTTTAATGAATCAGTTTACCCAACATTAGGGGGAGAAAATAAGCAGTTGAATAAAGAGATTAGCTGGAATGAATTATCATTGGCTCATTTTGATCCTCGTACAAAACAATGTGAACTAGAAGTTCAAAAGATAATTCATTTACAGAATTCAGCTAATCGAATGCCAGAAGCATTCACTGACCCAAAGAAAGTGACAAAGTCACATATTCCAGCTGCTAATGCTCCTATTCGAATTGATGTCCCTGTAGGACAACCGATTACAAATGAATCAAAAGCACGCCTTAAGCGTGGTAGGCCTATCGGTTCCAAAAATAAAAATCCTCGAAAAAGAAAAGAAGCTAAAATTATAGATGGCCAAGTCGAGGATAATCAAGAAAAAAGCGTAGCTCTGGATGAGTCACTTCATAAAGAGAAATTATCTCCAGAGGAGAATATTGAGGCCCCAGAAGAGATCCAGGTATCTGAAATGTATGAAAATAATGAGATCTCAATAAATTATGTCACAAATAATATCAAATGGAACCGTAATGAAGTCAACATTGATGACATTTTTGCTAATCATATGGCATATGATGTGATGAATGAAGAAGAGGATCATGAGCCAAAATCCATGAGAGAGTGCCAACAACGAAAAGATTGGCTCCTATGGAAAGATGCCATTAATGCAGAATTAAAATCATTGGCAAAACGAAAAGTATTTGGACCTATAGTCCATACACCTAAAGATGTAAAGCCAGTTGGATATAAATGGGTTTTTGTACGGAAAAGAAATGAAAAGGGTGAAATTACAAGGTATAAAGCACGCCTTGTAGCCCAAGGCTTTACACAAAGACCTGGCATAGATTTTGAAGAAACATATTCACCAGTAGTGGATGCAACTACTTTTCGTTATTTAATTAGCCTAGCAGCAAATGAAAGGCTTGATTTGCATCTAATGGATGTTGTGACTGCCTATTTATATGGTTCACTTGATAGTGATATCTATATGAAAGTTCCTGAAGGACTCAAGATGCCTGAAGCATTTAATTCAAATTCACGAGAACAATACTCGATCAAATTAAATAAGTCCCTGTATGGCTTGAAACAATCAGGGCGCATGTGGTATAATTGCCTTAAAGAATATTTGTTGAAAGAAGGGTATAAAAATGACCCGATATGCCCATGCAGTTTTATAAAAAGATCGAGAAATGAATTTGCTATAATTGTTGTTTATGTTGATGATATCAACATTATTGGAACTCCTGAAGAGATTACAAAAGCCATTCATTGTTTGAAGAAAGAATTTGAAATGAAAGATTTAGGTAGGACAAAATTTTGTCTTGGATTACAAATTGAGTACCTGAAGGACGGGATCTTTGTACATCAAGAAACTTATACAAAGAAGGTCTTGAAACGATTTTATATGGATAAGTCACATCCATTCTGTACTCCAATGGTTGTAAGATCTTTGATAAAAGAAAAAGATCCATTCCAACCCCAAGTAATTAACAAAAAAGGTGTAGAACAATTACTTGGTCCAGAAGTGCCATATCTTAATGCTATTGGGGCACTAATGTATCTTGCTAATCACACAAGACCTGATATAACATTTGCTGTTAATTTATTAGCAAGATATAGTTCTGCACCAACACAAAGGCATTGGAATGGTGTAAAGCGTATTTTTCGTTACCTCAGAGGTACTATGGATATGGGGTTATATTATTCAAATGTATCTAAACATGAACTGATTGGTTATTCAGATGCTGGATTTATGTCTGATCCACATGATGGAAAATCACAAACAGGTTATGTATTTACATGTGGAGGTACAGCAATTTCATGGCGATCTATGAAACAAACTATATCAGCCACTTCATCTAATAATGCAGAAATCCTAGCAATGCATGAAACAAGTCGAGAATGTGTGTGGTTGAGGTCAGTAATTCATCATATACGAACTACTTGTCATTTATCTTCTGGTAAAATGGTTCCAACAGTTCTATATGAGGATAATACTGCATGTATTGCCCAACTTAAAGAAGGATACATCAAGGGCGATAGAACGAAGCATATTTCACCAAAATTTTTCTTTACTCGTGATCTTCAACAGAATGGTGAAATAGATATCCAGCAAATCAGTTCAAGAGAAAATTTGGCAGATTTATTTACCAAGTCACTTCCAGAAGCAATCTTTGAGAAGCTTGTCTATGGTATTGGTCTTCGAAGACTTAAAGATCTCAACTGATGTTATCAGAGGGAGTAATACTGATGTTGTCAACAGGGGGAGTTGATACACGTTGTACTCTTTTTCCCTTTTCTAGGTTTTGTCCCACTGGGTTTTTCCTAGAAAGGTTTTTAATGAGGCAGCACTGGATAGTGTATCAATGAGTGATGTACTCTTTTCTTTGGCTAGGTTTTTATCCCACTGGGTTTTTCCTAGTTAAAGTTTTTAATGAGGCACATTCATAAATGGACATCCAAGGGGGAGTGTTATGAATATACTGATTATGTGGATGTCCATTGACTCCCGGTCTCCAAATATTACAAGATGACATGGGACCCACGCATAGTACCATGCATAGTAGTTTACTATTTGGTGGGACCCACACACAAAATAATACAACTCACGGGAATGCATTCCCGTGAGTGTACAGTTATGTAATTAGGGGAATATTACATCAAATGACCCAAAGTGGAAATTACACTAAAGGCCCATTTTCCTTCTATAAATAGAGGCCTTCTGTAAACATTCAGATTACACTGAAATGAGAACTTCTCTCTACTCTCTCTCTCTCTAAAATTTCTTGTTCTTGTATTTACTTTTCATCAGTTTTATATTAATTTCTTATTTCTCAATATTCAATTATTTTATTATTCTTGTTAATCACATTACTATTGTTGACAGCAGGATTTTAAAGTTTAACATTTTTTTACATATTTAATGATATCATGATATTTAAATTATTATTCTTGTTTACATAACATAGTTTCATTCGTTCAATATTTAAATATATAATGTAATTATTTTATGTAATGCAACTCTTTTTATTCGCTCAATATTTACATGCATTTTTTATAAGAATATTATACAACTAAGTAGAGTATAATTTCTCATAATTGAATTAACTGAAAAACAAAAATTTAGTCATTTATAATTTTCAATATGAAATAAAAACACATAGAGCACATCACAAGAGAAATAAAACTTAGGCGCGAAGGACCTTTATACAATTTATCAAGTTTAAATAATCTGTCCATCACTCTATTATACAAAAATAGTTGAAGTACTAGTAAAAACGATGATTAAATTATCCAAAATACCATTTAATGTGTTTTATATGAACAACAGATGCTAACTTCAAACCAACGATCACATGTAAGTTTTCTGTTTAAAAGATAATTTTATTCCAAAAGTTTTTATCAAAATTTTCTGAGGCTAATTTTGCCCCAACAGTGGTAAAATAAAATTTTGCCCTAATTATTATTATAGTTAATTTCAACTATTACTTGACTAAATATGTGAGTCCACATATTATCTACGTCCATTTTGTTAAGTTATAAATTTACCTCAAAAATCTTAAATCCAACTTTTAAAGAATGAAATATTTCACATATGGATTTTCGGTGGTAAATATACACCATAACAAACATGGCCTGAATAACATGAGGACGGTTAGTTTTATATATTTAATCAACTAATAGTAAAAAATAACTAAGATAACGACTACAACAAAATTATCCATCAAAAATTTTTAAGACAAAATTACCCTTTAACCCAAAGTTTTTTATTACAAGCTAGCGGGTTTAATCCTAATCGCAATCTCATGCAGTGATACCTCTGAATCCAAAATGAGAAGTTGCTGAATGTCTAGAAAAATGATTCTCTATTCTATTCTGGAAATTTTTAATTCAGCAACATGATTTATTAGAATCAGGTTCCAGATGGATCATATTCATTCGCAATGGCAACAGTGTATGTAAAGTTTTTTGAAAACCCCTGGTTGCTTCGGGATGATGGACTATTGAAAGATATGTGTCTCAAAGAACTATCGGATGATGAAGCTCACAGCACGATCTCTGATCGGGTTCTGATCGGTGGGTAGGATTTTTCAAAGCTTCAATCAATCATACCACAACGAGCCCTTCAAGACTAGAGGCAGGTGAAGGTGTGCTAACATGGAAAGGATCAAACAGTGGTCTATTCACTATCAAAAGAGCCTCTGTTTCAGTGGATTTGGGCGATGGAAGGGGGCCGAACGTATACGTGTTCATGTGGTTGACATTTAATTTGGGGTGTTGATATATGGAAATTTTGGACTTGGAGAAACAAGACAGTCTTCGATACAGAATTTCAGAAACTGTCAAACCAACAGAAATTGTTTTGCAGAGCTGGAGAAATTTTGTTATATCCCAAGATCTTACTGATGGGTTTCAATCTTTCAATGATAGTGCTATGAAATGGGAGCCCCCAAATCCTGATTGGATAAAAGTCAACATAGACGGGGTGGTCCCACGAACTTAAGGTTCATGCAGTGCATTTGGGGTTGAGGAATGGGATGTGGCCAAAGGCCTCAATTTAACTTGGGACCTTGGTTTCCAAAGAGTTGTTTTAGAATCGGATGCCAGTAATTCAACTACTGGTGAATGAGTGTTCAAGGAGAAAAGGGAGTTTGGTCTTCTAGATGCATGATTAAGAAGTTTATGAGCAGAAGATAGAATTTCAACGTTAAATACATCTCAAGAGAAAAGGATAATGTAGCAAATTTACTGGCGAAGGAAGGAATTTCAACATTTGCTTTCTTTGATTTGTGTGTAGGATGCATGCAGATTCCCTCAATATCTTTCCCTCCTCTTCCTTCAGTATCCCTCATCCCAGCCGTTTATTCTCCTCTTTTCTTCTATCTCAAATTAACTTTTAGTTGAGATCAATGGTATAGATGAGGGATGAGAAGGGAAGGATGTAGGAATCTCATCAAGAACGCGGAAGCGTATTGAACCTATTTGATGTAGGAAAAACTAGAACCTTCATCGTTTTGATTACCTGGAAAAATGAAACCGTAGTCTACTCTATGGTTGATCTTCCAGACTATCTCTCGAGGCGGATAGGAAGGTTGTGTGGGCAACCTCTCTTAATGATGTTTTTTATGAGAGCCTCCTTCTTTCTCTCTTCTTTTCTAAATCTTATGATTCAAGTGAAGGTGAAAAGAGGCTAAAATGAGTTTATATATCACTACACTCAAAACCTAACCCTAGACCACATGGGCCATTAGGTTCTTGGGTTGTAGTCTCACTTAAGCCCAATTGGGCTTAAGTGTAAAGAGTATAATAAACCCAACAATCTCCCACTTGCTCTTTAAGGTACAAACTTGAGTTCGTAAATCCAAGACCATGTAGCCCATAAGCCATTATCATCTGATAATATATCCCATCCTTTGTTTCGAGCTAGCCTGGGGATCTACCATTTGTCATTCATCAAGGCCCATGATAATCTACAGAAGATTATCTAGTTCGGTGCTACTCCACTAAAAGCCCGAACGTGACCTCCAAGAATAATGACACTTATAACACGAATATGCATTACCCTTTTATAGAATGTGTATAATTTGATTGACTAGTTTTCTGTAACCCAATCAATTATTTATTCCCTTTATTGTAATAGTTTCTCTAATGGATTACTTGCACTGGCCAGTGTCTTTAATATCCAAGTACCGAAACATATCAAGGGGACATTTCCTATAAATTCCATGTTGTTTATCTCATAAACACAGATAACCAAATAGTCTCAATCCCAAAAAACCAAGTTATTGGTCGTCATATAGATCAAACCTCACTTGTTGGTAAATCAAAGAATGAAAACTATTCGACTACCTATTTAAAATAAACTTAGGATTAAGAGTAACTACATAACTATAGTTATCTGGAGATTTGATTCCTTATGACAGAAAAAACAACCTTAATCAATTCTCTCATTGATCCTTTCAATGTGAATATAAACTCACACCAATATTTTATATTGATTCAGACAAAACCATTTCATAAAATATTGCATCCTAAATAAAGTGCCCAACTTAATTTAACAGCTGTGAATTTATTCATCAATTGTGAGAACCTATGACCATGTCCTCTATGAAAGTATCTATATGATCATATACTCCACAATTGATCCAGACCTTAAAGTTTGTAAATAACGTGCAAAATAAATAATAAAACATCTCATTTATATCATTCAGAAAAATGCAATGTCATAATGTCTTGCTAAAAAGCACAAAATAACAAGGTGAGATAACAACTCCCTAAAGCTATAGCAAATCTGGAATCCTCCTAAGACCCATAGAAGTAACATGCCTCTCGAACACATGTTCTAGCAAATTCTTAGTAAAAGGGTCAGCAAGGTTCTCTTCAGATGCTATATTTGCTACCACAGTATCTCCTCTTTTAATTATTTCTCTGATCAAGTGGTACTTCCTCTCTATGTGTTTTTGTCTCTTGTGACACCTTGGTTCCTTGGACTATGCTACTGCCCCACTGTTGTCACAGTAAAGTGTGATAGGACAATTAACACCTGGTATCACCTGAAGGTCCATAAGGAACTTCTTTAACCATGCAGCTTCTTTTGCAGCCTCAGAAGCAACTACATACTCAGCCTCTGTTGCAGAGTCAACCACACATGGTTGTATTACACTTCTCCAACAAATGGCACCGCCATTAAGGGTGTACACATATCTCGAGGTAGACTTTCTTGAGTCAATGTCTCCTTGGAAATCTGAATCCGTATAACCAATGGTTTCAAGACTCCTACTAGAATAGACCAACATATAATCTCTCGTTCTCTGTAGGTACTTGAGTATATGTTTAACCGCCACCCAATGTTCCTTTCCAGAATCAGATTGGTTCCGGCTTACTACTCCCACTGCATAGCAGATATCTGGTCTGGTACAAAGCATAGCATACATGAGACTACCTACTGCAGAAGCATAAGGTATCCTACTCATGCGTTCTCTCTGCTCAGGAATTTTAGGAGATTGCTTCTTAGAGAGATGAATCCCATGTCTAAAGGGTATAATTCCCCTCTTGAAATTCTCCATGCCAAACCTAGCAAGTATTTTGTCAATGTATTTAGCCTGGGATAATGCCAAAACCCTATTCTTCCGGTCTTGCAGGAGTTTAATACCAAGAATATAATTGGCTTCCCCCAGGTCTTTCATATCAAAATTCTTGCTCAGCCAGGTTTTTATGCCTAACAATACCTCTGTATCATTTCCAATAAGAAGTATATCATCCACATAAAGTACCAGAAAAGATACCGCATTACCTTGGATCCTTATATACACACATGGCTCATCAGGACTTTTCTTAAAACCATAAGACTGAATGGCTTGATCAAATCTGATGTTCCATGATCTGGACACTTGCTTAAGTCCATAAATGGACCTTTGCAACTTGCATACCATTTTTTCTTACCCTTTGGCTATAAACCCTTTTGGTTGCTGCATATAGATTTCCTCTTCCAAATTTCCATTAGAAAAGCAGTTTTGACATCCATTTGCCAAATCTCATAATCAAGATTTGCTGCAATAGCTAAGAGAATTCGGATGGATTTAAGCATGGCAACTGGATAAAATGTTTCTTCATAATCCACACCTTCCTTTTGAGAATACCCTTTCACCACCAATCTAGCTTTGAAGGTTTCAACTTTCCCGTCTGATCCTCTCTTTCTCTTGTAAATCCACTTACACCCAATGGGTCTTACCCCTTCAGGTACATCTACAAGATACCAAACTGAGTTGGAATATATAGAATTCATTTCATGATTCATAGCCTCAAGCCATTCCTGAGCATCAACATCTCCGAGTGTTTCATCATAACTTGTGGGATCATCATCTTCATTAATGATGACATCATGATTTGACTCACCCAACAAGAGATATCTTGCAGGTTTACGAATCATTCTCCCACTATGACTTCGTCACACTTGATGTTGTGCATCTATAGGGGGATCCATATTTTATGGGTTATCAATTTCTAGATGAGGACCCTCATTAAGTGGATTAACCAATTCATGATTTTGTTCTTCCATAAGTTCATCATCATGCTGAACTTCTGGTTGATTCTCTGGTTCCTGTGTATGTTCATTAGGTATATTTTCCCCTCTTTGAACAACTACAAGAATAAAAGCTGGAACCCCTTGAGGTTGTGGTGAAACTTGATCTGAGACTAACTCATCAAGAATAACCTTACTTCTTGGTTTATAATTTGTCATATAGTCCTCCTCTAAGAAAGTCGCATGAGTGCTCACTATGACCTTCTTTTCCTTTGGACTATAAAACAACTAACCTTTGGTTCCTTTAGGATAGCCTATAAACATGCATACTTCAGTACGTGAGTCCATTTTATCTGGTTTCTGTTGCAAGACGTGTGCCGGAGCACCCCAAATCCGAATATGTTTCATGGAGAGCTTACACCCTTTCCACAATTCTATTGGTGTCTTTGAAACCGATTTGGACGGTACTAAGTTCAATAGATACATAGCAGTTTCTAAGGCATATCCCCAGAATGAATCAGAAAGAGATGAATAACTGAGCATAGATCTTGTCATTTCTAAACGGATTCTATTTCTCCTTTCAGCAACTCCATTCTGCTGGGGTGTCCTTGGAGAAGATAATTGTGAAACTATCCCCTCTTTAGTTAGGTAAGACCTAAACTCTCCAGATAGGTATTCACCCCCTCGATCAGATCGAAGAGTCTTAATTGGAACACCAAGATGCTTTTCTGCCTCAGCCTTGAACTCTTGGAATTTTCCAAAAGCTTCAGACTTGTGACACATCAAGTACACATGTCCAAATCTAGAGTAATCATCAGTAAATGTGATGAAATACTGATACCCGCCTCTGGCTTGGACATTTATTGGTCCACATACATCAGTATGTACCAATTCCAGCTGAAGTGTGGCACGTTTTCCTTTGGCCTTGAAGGATCTCTTGGTTATTTTACTCTCTAAACAAGATTCACATACTGACATCGGTTCAAAGTCCAGGGATTTTCAAATCCTACTTTTGACCAAACCTTATATTCTGTTAGAGTTAATATGACCCAATCTCAAATGCCAAAGATAAGTTTCATTGGAAACTTTTCTTTTCTTTGAATAATTAATATGCTCATCATCTTTTAATTCAACATGATTAACTTCACAGGAAACAAGACTAAGGAAATAAAGACCATTAAACTTTACACCAGAACAAATAAAAGAAGATGAACTTCTTATAGAAACTAAGGAATTAAATTGAACTGTCAAACCATGTTTATCCAAACAACTAACAGAAATTAAATTCCTCTTGAAATCTGGAATAAATAAACAGTATTTTAAAACCAAAGTTCTGCAATTATCAAAAGATAAAACAACTTATCCCACTGCTTGTGCAGACACAAACTGCCAATTTCGAAGCTTCAAATCTCTTTGTCCCTTACTTACAGGCAAGCTATGTTTAAACCACTGCAAAGAGTAACAAACATGATTAGTGGCTCCTGAATCAACAATCCATTTATCATTGTTATTCTCCACTAAACAAGCCTCAATCACATGTAAAGACATCACTGTCTTGGTGACTGCATTCAGCGCATTTTGCCTTGCAGAGCTGCTAGGCGTAGCAAACATGCCATCAAGAGTCTGGACCATTGTTGCTCCACTCTCAATTATGCTCACTTGCTCCTGAAGGTGACTAGCGAGAATGACCAAAATATAGCAGCGAACTGCTACATTCGCCTTCTCCCATCTTTCCTTCTCCTGCTGAAATTGAGTCTGAATTGCATCAGACACATCTTCAGCAGGCTGCGCTAGCTTAGGGGTAGTTAGAACAAAGTTGAGCTTTACATATTGAAGAACAATATCCAAATTAGTTTTCCATTGTTTGTAGTTTGTACCATCCATAGGTTTTTGGCTCAAAACCGTAGCTAAAGGATTAAATGAAGACATTTTTCTGAAAAATAAGGTAAAACACACTAATTAAAAACCATAATTAACAACAAACAGATATAATGCTAGTAGATTCTAATAACTACTATTTGTTTATTGTTTAACAATCCATTAGTTATCTTTATAAGACTTACGATGGGCAAGATACTTGTAAAACTAATATTGTTAATTTGGGCCTTCAGTTCCATTGCCAGAGCCTCTAAGGGAGGGTTAACAATTTTACCAAAGTTGAATGTATTTAACCATTATTTACTTTCAAAAATATCTTTAGTGTCTAAGCATTGCCGACGATGGGCCGTGCAAAGCTTTACTTAAATTTTGAAAATATTAGGGTTTAATCTAGCGGAATCCGATTATCCTTATCCAATGGGGCTTCAGCGTAACCATTTCACTAATAAACCCACAATTGGAGCCTTTCGGTTTTAAAATTAAATGATTAATTTAAAACTTTCACCCATTCAATATTTTAAATTTCCTAGATTATTTTTCTATATTTTAATTCCACAATTAATTAATCCAATTATTATTCTAGATTTTAATTTAAAATCATAATAATTGATAATTAATTTAGTGGTTACCTAGATTTTAATGCCACAATTAATTAATCCAATTATTTATAATAATTGATCATTAATTTGGTGGTTACCAAGATTTTAATGCCACAATTAATTAATCCAATTATTATTCTAGATTTTAATTTAAAATCATAATAATTGATAATTAATTTAGTGGTTACCTAGAATTAAATGCCATAATTAATTAATCCAATTATTATCAATAATTGATAATTAATTCAGTGGTTACATAGAATTAAATGCCACAATTAATTAATCCAATTATTATCAATAATTGATAATTAATTCAGTGGTTACATAGAATTAAATGACACAATTAATTAATCCAATTATTATCAATAATTGATAATTAATTCAGTGGTTACATAGAATTTAATGCAACAATTAATTAATCCAATTATTATCAATAATTGATAATTAATATGGTGGTTACCAAAATAATCTCACATAATAACTATTATACTAATCGATTCAAGACATAATAGCTACTATGCAGTTATGACATGTGATTATGCAACAATATGACATCTTCCTATTCTATATGGCATGTTATTTCTAATCATGTTAATCGCACATATAATTCATACTATTCAATAAAGACATTAAATAATAAAACAAATAACTTTAATCCATGGCTTTCCTATAAAAATTAAAAGATAAAAATTTACAACTTTGGAATTCCTCTTTTGTCCAGCCATAGTAATTTTCCAAGCCCCTTTAGAGTATTCATGGGCCCAAAAGCCCAAAAAAACCCAATTCTTAGCTAGAAATCTTAGGACACAAAAGAGGAACCCTAACCTCCACTTCTGGCATCAGGGTTTCTAGATCTGTGCTCGTCTTTCCGTCCTTTTTCCATCCATATATGGTTCATCCAATTCCGAGATTCAGAGGTCCATGAAAAGTGTTTGACAAAGTTGAATGCTCATCTTTTTCATCATTTCTTGATCTCCAACTTTTACAAAAATTCAAAAAATACATAGAAATTCCGAAAATTGAACAAAAACAGCAAGGAGGAAACCTAATCATATGGGATTAGCCTCCTTGTTACAAATCAAGAAATACATGAGAGAATCTAACCATGGATTAAAGTGATTAACCGATTAAAATTAACACTAATATCAAATATAAATTATAAACGAATAATTACCATGAAATAAATAACAAATATAGAAAAAGATGCCATATTTACAAGGACAAAATTTTCTAGAATAATCACATGAAATATTAAAGAAAATCAAAAATGGGTTCTTTTCTTCATCAACATGGCTCTGATACCAATTGTAGGAATCTCATCAAGAACGCGGAAGCGTATTGAACCTATTTGATGCAGGAAAAACTAGAACTTTCATCGTTTTGATTACCTGAAAAAATGAAATCATAGTCCACTCTATGGTTGATCTTCCAGACTATCTCTCGAGGCGGATAGGAAGGTTGTGTGAGCAACCTCTCTTAATGATGTTTTTGATAAGAGCCTCCTTCTTTCTCTCTTCTTTTCTAGATCTTATGATTCAAGTGAAGATGAAAAGAGGCTAAAATGAGTTTACATATCACTACACCCAAAACGTAACCCTAGACCACATGGGCCATTGGGCTCTTGGGTTGTAGTTTCACTTAAGCCTAATTGGGCTTAAGTGTAAAGAGCATAATAAACCCACCAAAGGATACTGAGGAAATTTGCTCTATCGTGTCCATAGTTTTTACAAGCTAAGATAGCTCATGATAGTCTGAGATTTATTCCTCTAATGTAATATCCTTTTAGTTTTGTTATCTTATGTAGCCGCGGGGGAAAAAGAAGAAGTCAATTCCAACGTCACAAGGACCATATCTTTTTCTTGAGATGCTTTAGGCTGTTACCCCAAAAAGACCTTTTTTAATGCCAAAAGGAGAACGCAAATAAGGCGAAAAGCCGTAATCTATTGAAATTATTTATTTACTTTACACTAAGAATCCATTTTTTTTTTACGACTGACAACTCAAATAAACTAGTTTATTTTTTATTTTTTGTTATTTTAAAACGATGGCAGCAATATCCTATGATCAATTTTAGGTTGAAGGTGTAATTTTAACAATGTTTTACATAAGAAGTATTTGGCATCATTAAGTTTTTAAAAGTATTTAGCACATTTGAAAAGTTAATTATATTAACGTGGATGGTACGGTTCATTGCATATATAATGGCCAATACATTTGTTTGAGTTAGCGGTAAAAGTAATGACTTATTTTCTATTTGACTTTTACAGAAATTTGATAAAAAAAAAAAGTCAAGTTGTAAATATAATTTGTGTTTGAATTAATGGTGGTAGAAGTAGCGAGGTCCACGTCAAAAAACTAAGAGTTTCCCCCCCTAAAAACTACCTTATAAAGTTTTTTTCTCAACTGACTTTTGGATTTTTTTTTTTAAAAAACTAAATAGACTTGAAGTTCTACCCAAACACTTTACTTAAGACTTTTTTCTACTGCTAATTTTTTATGGCTTAAAACTAGTTAAAGCTTTCTCTAAAAAGAACCAATATATACTCAAAAAGTTTCCAAGATTATTATTGAGGAGTCTAGAATCGTGTCTTGATAAAATGTTTGGCAAGGCGGGAGAAATTCTGTATGTTTTCACGTTTTATGGCAAAGTCTACGAACGCCTAAGCTGGAAAAAAAAAACCTTAAAAATTATTATTGGTTTGCATCAAAATGGCCCTCGACAATGAGATGTGATTTCATCAACTTGGGAGTTATGAACCAAATATTTACTAACTGGACTGACTTTTATCAGCTAGAATCCTTTATCATAATCATTAGTACAAAGTATTTTTTAAAATTGAATAACTTACTTACAACTCGGTCAAATAAGTACAACTCCAACTATACTTGTTAGAGCGGGAAAATTCAAATTCAAAATACTAAAGTGTACTAGGGACTAATGATCAAGATGTTAGGGCAGGTTGGCCAACCAAAAGCGGTGAGCTTGATTAGCTTGATTAAACTTTTGAGAATAAAGAACTTCACCAATTAACAGTTTAATAAACAAGATCAATTGACAAAAAAAAAAAAGATCACAAAATGTGTCTGTGGGCTCTGGGCTCTCAGCTAGTTTTTGACTTCTATTTGAGTTACAAAAATGCTAGCTGGGCTATGGGCTTTTTGGAAAGCTCATACCATGATATACTTTTGTTTGTACACAAACACATCCCTCGTATACCAAAATATGTTAAGAGCATCCTTTGTCTTTGGACTCAACTAGTAAAGGGATCGGACATTCTCACCAAAAGGAAGAGGGTTCAATCCTGAAGCTGATCAAGGCGTTGGGGGAGGCATTCTAGACAATGTGAACTTGTGGAAACGCAGGCTGAGGTGAAAGCATGTATACTTTCAGTCCTGTATGTCTTGTAAAGCAAAGTCATAGTGCCCTACGCTTTTGGTCTGTGGGTGAACAAAACTCCTCTCCTAAAATTTTATTATATATATAAAAAAAAATTACGTTAAGAGCAAGTGGAAAGAGACTTTTTCTTCCTTAATTACATTCTCAATTCGAGGCATGAGAATGGAGAAAATAGTGTTATGAGCTCTTTCCCTACAACCGTGGGCCTAACTCGGGGAAAATTCAGATTTGTTGGAACCAAAGGTTTTGATGAACCATGTGAGAAGCCAACACACACACACACATCCTCTTATTCTCATGGTATAACTCTAGTCGGTTGTATCCCAAAATAACTTTTTCCGGTAACAATAGGGAAGAGGATCCTTTTATAAGATTTCTTTCTCCCCATCCCTCATCATCCCATCTGAACCGTTGATAAAAAAATGAGAGAAAAATTAAAGTAGTCCTGTGACATTTTAAATTAATTAAACGAATATAATTTAGATATTATGAGAAATGATGAGAAAAACCTGACCCTAAAAGTAAAGATAGATATTAAGAAAGCCCCAACAATGTTTGAACCTAGCTTTGGTCCAATACCCACAATCCTCCGCTGCCCTCCGGTACCATGAAATTGTGTCGTTTTTTTACGCAAAACATGAAGTTGATCCCCTTTTTTTAAAAATATATATTAATATTTTAGGATATCGAGGGTACTAAAAAAATATTTCAGGATATAGACCAATACTTCAAAAATATTTCATGATCTTGAAATATCATTTTAGTACCAGTCAGTACCCTTGTATATTTTTAGAGTCAGTCAGTACCCAAAATATTTTTTTTTTAAGATCCTAATATAATTTTTCAATATCATGAAATATTTTCTTAGTAATAGTCGGTATCCTAAAATATCATTTTAGTATCAGTCAATACCCTGAAATATTTTTTCAAGATCATAAAATACTTCATGATCTTAAAAAATTATTTTAAGATTTTGAAAATATATTTCAGGATACTAACTGGAATTAAAAAGATACTCCATGATCTTAAATTTTTTTATTTTAAGTATTGGTCTATATCATGGAGTATTTTTTTTAGTACCCTCGGTATCCTAAAATATTAATATTTTTTTAAAAAAAGGATCAGGTTCATGTTTTGCGTCAAAAATGACGCAGATCAGAATAATTTTTTTATAATGATATTCATGATTAGCCATCATTACGAGTCAACTAGTTTTGTATACCAGTAAAGTTGCTGGCTTTTCCCTCAGCAGAATATAAGTAACGGGGTTCCCTGGACAGACATTTGTTTTGAACGTGGTAGAGAACTAGAGATTAAATATTGCAACAGACAATTTCACAAATCCAAAAACCCCGCAGGCCAAAACTAATAATGAAAAAGGGAAGTAGATATAGTGATGCACAATAAATATATGGAATTTACATCATTGCCCTCCCATCCCCTCCTGAAAGACTGTACATATCATGTAGAGGCTACGAGGTATACGCTTACTCCAACTCTAATCATGTCACACCTTTGCTGCTGGTTTTTCGCCAATTTTTGTCATCTGCATTAATACACAGCTAGCCGGCAAAACCCGGAAAATGCTGGCGGCAGAACTCAGCTCTTAATATGTCTCCAACTGGGTTTTTTTCCTTTTTGCATTTGGGTGTCATGAGTCTGAGATAGGCTTGGATTTGAAGAACTTCGCAACTTCTTGGTAGAGATTCTCTTCCTCAAAGGGCTTCGACACGTATCCATCCATACCACATTTCAGGCACTCATCATAGGTAGCATGAATTACATCAGCTGTCATGGCTAATATTGGCAAATGCCACTCTCTCTTTGAGGCATTTCCTTCATTAGATTCACCATTTGCCTGCTCATTTTCCTCCCTTTCCATCTGCCGGATTCGCCGTGTTGCTTCAAATCTGCAAACCTCAAAATATTTACACAATGTAACAAAGTCCATGCACATCTAGTTATGCATAAACTTATGGAGCTACCATTTCAAATAGTAACGTACTCTAAAATAGCAAACAGTTAAATGCAGGCATCCATAATTCCATACCCATCCATTTCTGGCATTTGGATGTCCATGAAGCAGGCATCAAAACTGTGAGGCAATTGAAGCATTTCAAGCGCCGCTTTGCCGCTTTCAACACACTTCACATCAGCTCCAAACTTTTTCAATGCACCTGCAGCAACCCTCCGGTTCACCACATTGTCATCAACCACCAAAATTTTCTTTCCACAAATAAGGCCTCGAAGATAAGTGGTAGGCATGTCTTTTCCTTGCTGTCTCTTCTTCCCCACACCAAGAACCTGCTGAAGACAAGCGGCTACCATACTAGCTCTCAGGGGTTTCATGATCACAGTATCCGCAAAACCAGCAGCCTTAGCTTTATCAAACTCGACATTACTAATATTGGTTGCGAGAAGGATCAATTTGGGCAACTTAATTGTATGTCCGTTCTGTTTCCAATCTAGTTGCCAAACATTGAAGCTTCCATCTTCTCCAGATATCCACGAATCCTTCTCAACCAAAATTATATCTGCCTGGAACATTCTGCCATATCCAATTAGATTAACTCAGTCAATGAACAAAATTGCAAGACTCAAATGAGAAGTAAACCGATTGCATGGCTCCTTCAACAGGTATACTTCAAATTATTGAAATAGTAGTTGTAATTCCTCAACAAACATTTCTATGGTACAAACAGACGTTTGACAACCTAAATTTAAAATAACCAAAAGCATTGAGCAATAGGTATCCCAAAAGAAGAAAAAATAACTGGCAAGACTTGTTTTAAATAGATGTGTCCCGGAACATTGCCTAAAACTAACAAGGAGAATCAAACCAATGCTTACTTACCCAGATGTCAATGAACCGTTTTTCCCGCATAAAGCAACGGCCTTGTTGATGTTATCAGCAACATTAGCTAGTATCCCAAGCCTCCTCAGATGGTATCGAGTCACGGCAGCTCTAACAGGTTTTCCATCAACCACTATGGCTTTCAGTCCTCTAAAACTAGAAGGTAGATCTTCCGCATTATGTTTCTTCACATCACTGGTTGAATTTTTCTTATATGTACCAAAACCTGCAGTGAAGGAAAATGTGCTCCCAACCTGGGGTCGGCTTATGAAGTTTATTTGGCCACCCATTAATTCAACCAAACACTTGCTGATGCTTAATCCAATACCAGTCCCACCATAGTTTCGAGAGGTTGAACTGTCTGCCTGCACAAAAGGCATGAAAATACTATCCTGGGCAGAAAAGGGAATCCCAATTCCAGTATCCTCTACACAGACCATCAGAGTGACTTGCTCAGAAACTTGAATAGTGGTCATCTTTTTACTTGATGCATTATCAAAGCAAAATTCTTCATCAGCAATTAGATGCTTAAAATTATCCCAGCAGTTCCTTTCATCAGCTGCATCACATCCACTAAGAGTTTTGGACTGATAACCACCAGCCATATGTGCAACGTCATCTGATCCTCCATTAAGATAAGCCTCAGATTTTCCATTCATTGTGGTAGTTATATTTTCGGCTAGATGAACCTTGACAAATATGTGCCCCCGTTCAGTGAACTGCAAAATTCTTAGGTTAGATTTATCATCAAGAAGTGCGTTGAAATTTGCAAACACAGAAATGGCAGCAAAAAGAAAAAAGAATTCAAACATTTCTTCCTCTGTTGTGAGACAATTGAAAGAGGGTGGGGGGGTGCTTTGTTAATAGTTTGAGCTGAGGATTTAGACAGCTATTTGCTCCACACAACTTCAAATGAGTAAATAAAACATATAAATGCAGATAGTGTCAGACAAATGAAGTTTGAAAACATCGCTTACTTTGACAGAGTTGCCAACCAGATTGGTTATTATTTGTCTGAATCTCCCTGGATCTCCCATAACAATGTCTGGAACTTTATCAGAAACAAAGACCGCCAACTTTATTTCCCCAATAAAAAATATACAAGGTTGGAGAATTGAAGATCGGGCATGCATCAGGAACAAAAGCATCCAGTGACAATACACCCAGAAAGATGAAACGAGGAAGAAAGAACCAAGTAAGCTGACTGAAGAAAAAGGAAATATAATAATAATATTGTGCAACTTGTACAATGAAATATGATCTTCAAGCCACCACGCTAAGTCAACAACAATATGACATACCTCTAAACCTTTGTGTCTAGACTTCTCAGAGAATAAAGAAAGGACATCATCAAGTATGGAACGCAGGTCAAATGGAACTGCTTCCAGCTCTAACTTGCCAGCTTCAATTTTAGCTCGGTCAAGCACCTCATTTATTAATGCTATCAGTGCTTTCCCGCATGCTTGAGCAGTCTGAGCATAATCTCGTTGAGTTGAACTCAATTCTGTATCTAGAAGCAGACCAAGCATTCCTACACAACGTTTTGAAGATTAAACATTACACAACTAAAGCGAAAGTGCACGCTACTTTATAATATAGAGAGGTAAGAGAACTCTTGGAGTCACCTAGGATGCCATTCATTGGTGTTCTAATTTCATGAGAAACAGTTGCTAAAAACTGAAATCAAAATGAAAAACAACAAGTCAGATATTGAAACCACAAAATAATCCTTGGAAATCGTTATGAACCATGCAAATGAAATGCCAAGAACCTACCTGGGATTTGGCAACATCAGCAGCTTCAGCTCGAACTTTCAGTTCCTGCATCTCATGGAAATCATCCTCAACTTTGACAATATGAATTGCAGCGCCATATAAAATGTATCCCACTAATAAACCAATCACAAAGAATAAAAACGCTGTGGTAAGTGCTGTCCAAGATGTTGGTGCCTTCTGATGATACCTGTTCAATAATACTATAATAAGAATCTGCTGATAAGAAAAATTAAAGACACCCATTCGGCAGTGCATAAAACTACAAAAGACTTTATGAGGCCAGATACACCTACCTACATATCATCTGATGTTTCCTGTAAGGATCTCCAAAATCAAGCTTGCTTTTATGTACAAGACAATTGTCACCTTCTTCATATTGGTTGCCGTACATGATTAGTCGGTTAGTAGAGTTTGTGATATCATACACATGCACCAAAATTGCTTGGTTACCAGCAAGCTGCCCAAGTAAATTCTCCACAAGGGATTCAACATCAAACGACCCTCCAACATATCTGCTTGCAATTAAAAAATCATCTATAGATTATGTCATCATAAGCTTACAGTAAATGCAAAGCTAACTCATAAACCAAGGCTAACACACTCTCTGTGTTAAAACAATTTAGCCAACAAATTACAAAAGACGAGAATATGCAAGTTCCCTTCATAAACAACTGCAACCGAAAATTCAAACCCATGAGAACACAAATGAATTCAACCATACAAAATTCTGATTGATAGCAGCAACAGTTTGCATCAAACTCACTGATAATCATTCCACCAAATGTGGCAGAGGCAGAAACAAGACTGGTTGTACAAAGGAAATTATAAAGTGGCAGGGATTGTTGTAGACATTGACATAGACAATTGCAATCAGAGTGGAAACATGACCTGGTGGATTATAGAGGCTCCAGCACTTCTCGCAGTTTTTGTTCATGAGTAAAATTCCAAGTGATACAATGGCTACAGTGGTTATGGTGTGTTTTAGCAATCACTGACACTTGACAACATATAATTGTTAGACATTATATGAGAACAATACTGATAAGTCATCCCTATGTCGACCCTCACATCTAGACAAGGTAACAGAGGAACTATCCAATGTCAATGGTAAAATACATTCTTGATGCAACAATATAGGATTTTAAGCAGCCATATAACAATAACCTGCTTGCATTCACATCAATGGAGTTATAATAGTCTATAGAGGAACATTTAAGAGCCAGAAATAATCTCTGCCATTGGTTCATAATAGCATCAATGACACACAGTGGCCATAATTCTCTTCTTACAAATGAATGCCAAAAAAGCCTATGAATGTAAAAAGACGATAGGCTGTAAAACTTAAGATTACAGTGCTCCATAGCCAGTGAAGCCATCCATAAAAAAGAAAAAAAGGTTCTCTGAATAAACCCAATAACATGTGTATAAAGTGATGAGGACTTACCCAGCAGTTGCCTCTATGCGCTCATTCATAGTTGGCTCTGGGGAGAGCTTGGATTTGTAAACAGGGAATGTCAACACCACACCAAGATGATGAGAACCCAGCAACCTGAATGGGCTAGTCAGTACAGCTTTTCCAGTGGCCCTAGCCCTCAGAATGTTTTCTCGGTCCTCCTGCACCATGCCAAACACAATTTTCAACAGGCGTTGCACAGAAAATCATGAGACATATCCACACCTCACAGATGTTGAAGTTTACCTCCCCCGACATCATATCAAGAGACTTAAGATAAGAGACAGTTTCTTGGGCAAATATCACTGGCCCATACTCATCTCGAACCGGGGAGGGTTCTCTTTCCATAGTCTTTATCACCCATCCGTGTTGCCTCTCAAAGTTTTCCCTTTCATAGTCAACTACCCTTTGTGCATAGGCCACTCCATTCAATAATGGCCGCTCAAATGCTGTTCTGGCAGTATACTCCGCAAAAGTTTCCTGATAATTTTTGGGCAATGAGAAGTAATCAACAATAGGAAACAAAAAATAATCAAGTACCATTGACCATGAACAGATTTGAGTACTTCTCCAGTCACAAATCAAATTAGAAGTTCTAGTCTTAATCAAGCACAGACCTGATCAATTGCGGATGGGTTTCTGTAGTAGTGGAAGGTTGAAACCAGAATAGCTAGGGCATGGACATGGTTAACACTAACACTAAATTGATCTTGCAACATCCTAGCCCTTTGCTCACAGAGGCTACCCAGAACCTCCCTCCTCCTAACTTTATTATCAGCATCCATACCATTATAGATGGACCCACTGAATAGCATCATCAGTATGATCCACAGCAGCAGAAACTTTGGGAGCCAAGCTCTTTTAGCCTGAATGAAGGTGTATTTTCTTTTACCCCCCGTTTGCTCATGGAACCTCAAAGCCACAGGGTGGTGCTGGCTCTGCATCTTGATACCCATCAGCCACAGACCTTTGATGCTTAGTTTACTTCTTCCCCTCTTGTCCTCTTCATCTCTACGTTTAAAGAAGGGCCAAGAAAACCAGTGAGTGCTTTTATAGGAGCAAAATTTTCATACTACTCGCAAAATCTCAGACACTTTTCTCTGATGGTTGAGGAGAAAAAGCTACGGACCAGAACTCAAAGTAAAGCATCATTACAGCATTGATTTGCGTGATTCAAACCTAAGAAAGGAGAAGCACAGGCACACCAAGCATGATGACGGATTTGCACAAATTATTCTGACACTGTTTCTCACCCTTTCCTAAGAAGCTAAGCGCATTTCAATATTGACAAAGAAAGTAAAGAAAGACATCTCAGGCAAGAGACCCACAATTTAAAAGAAATAAATACTCAGCTCAGAGAGACAAGCATGGGCCTCAAAAGATGGAAAACAGCTCAATTTTCAAAGAGCCACCTATACCCAGATATTGGCTTGTTGTTAGACTTTATGAGTGTAAAGGGTCAGATTAAAAAACGCAGGCGTGAAATTGGTTTTGGTTGGCTCGAATAGAAAGAACAGCCACGTTCACCCTCTTTCTTCCATATAATAATCAAAACCATAGATTGGCCTAAAAAAACACAAACACCCCAGCGAAGCACTCACTCAATCCACAAACAGAGAGAGAAAGAGAGCGAGAGAGCCGTTGAGAGAAACAATGCTTCTACCTATACAGAAAAGAGGAGGTGAGGGTACAACGAACAATATGAACCAGTTTGGTTCGTCCTTGATCTGAGGCCCTCTCGCTGTACCAGCAGAATTTTTTATGCGCTTTTATGCTATCTTTCCTGTTTCCTGCTTTATTTTAAGCAGATAAGGAAAGTAAATCGAATTTTCGGGATTTTCTGTGATACGCGATACGTTCTTGTCTCCCTCCTACATCACAAAACCAGAATAGCAGCCTACTCTTCCTCTCTCTCTCTCTCACACCCGCATATGCGTCAAACTCTCTCTCCTTTCAAGCCTTGCCCGCCTTTCTTTCTCTATCTGCGGCGCCTTGTTTGCAATATACTAATGCATTCCCACCAGCACTGCCTCCTCTTATGAATCAGCCATTCTCAGAGCTCAAATTCAATTTGGAAAGTCCCAGACATTCAAAGAAATGGATACAGAAGAAAAAAAGAAAAACATAGTGCGCCTCCCTCCCTCTCTTTAATTTTCACTGACTGCTCAGCACTGAAGAAAGACCGTTCTTTCTTTTTCGTTTCTCACTTCTATTATAAATCTGCCAAATTTCCCGCTAGTGTGCAATCTGAATCATTCTTCTCACCTGAGTCTCCCTCACACTCTCGCTTCCATTGAACTGTTTCTCACTCTGTCTTCAAATTCAAGAATCAGACGCTTGTAGCAGAGCAGTGAGGGGGAGAGAGAAGGAGGAAATTGAAAAACCGAAAATCGCCATCACAAATCTCTCCGATAGCGACATGGCGACAGGGGGCAGATCTTATTCCCGCGTGAATTACCAAAAGAGCCATTTTTATTGCTGGAATTCCATTAATACCTTTGCTCTGGTAATTAATTTATCGCCAGTTCTAATTAATATTACTTAATTTTAAATATAAAATATAGTTAATTATTTTTAAAGAGATTAAGAAAATTAAATAAGTTATTTAATTAAATTATAGGAAAAATTAAAATAAAGGACCAAAATAAAATAATATTTAATTAGAAGGACCAAATAAACTTAAAAAATACTAAATTACCATTTTGTTTCCCTAACGCAAAAAACAAAGAACAAAATACCTTCTTTCGTCCTCCCCTGAATATTAAGGTGGGGTCATTTGGAAATTCAGTATTAGAAGTTAAAAATAGTAATTTTTGGTAATCCCGTGAAAACAAGAAATTAATTAGAACAAAGTTATTCTTGAACTTCATTACTATACATACACTTTTACCAAATTTCTTCATTTTTAATTTCTAATATTGGATTTCCAAATGGTCTCACTTTGATATTCATAGGAGGACAGAAAAATGTGCTTTGCTTTTTATTTTCTATGTTGGGGAAGCTAAAGGGTAATTTAATACTTTTAAGTTTATTCATCCTTCTTAATAATTACAATTTTTATGGTTCTTCTAATTAAATATTATTTTATCTAGGTCCTTTATTTTAATTTTCCCTAAATTATATGTTATGTATTATTAAGTTATATATCTGTTTATAAGTTAAACAAAATAATTTAGAAAAAAAATGATAAGTACAAGTATTTCAAAGTAATTTAATTAATTTTCTTAATATTTTTAAAATAATCAAATTTTCTTTTATTTAATGTGAGGGGAAGGAGTAATCAATAACCTAAACAATACTTGTTTTTGTTGTGCCTCTCATCAAAATTAATTAATTTTTAATTAATGCCATGTGAGAGGGCCTTCTAAATGCCCCCACAAAAATACTGGTCAAACAGTTGATTTAGTTTTGCTTTTGCTTTTTGTTTTTTTGCCACTTAGTTAGTTATATTAGTTAAATATTTTTATTAGGCAGAATTAACTTACAACTTGTAACCAGAATTTTGCATTGGTTCCTAGAAAGTTTTAAAGATAAAATGAAATTAATTTAAACTTGGGGCAGAAAAATAAAGGAAAACTATAAATAGGTCCAAAATGAGAAATTTTTCTAAAAAAAAAATTAATGAAGGGTTTTTCTCTAGAAGTTTAGAGTGTAAAAAATTTTCATCTTTTATAATATATGTATTATTTGAAATTCAACTTTGTATTTTCCTTTTTATAGTGTAAAATTGTTTATCATCTCAGCTAACAATTTATTGATAAAATAATAATATTACTTACTAGACTTTTGATGTCCAATTCACATGTCACCTCTAACATTTACGTTTTATCTTTGAACATCTATATGTAATTTCTTTTCCCCTTACAGGGGAATCTATGTATGATTTTTGTCCGAAAATAAAAGATAGACATTAACTCTTAAAGCCTAAAGGTAATGACTTTGGTAATACTCACCTTAAATCTCTATTGGTTAAAATTAATGTTGCGTGGATTATTAAATGTACACGGTTTGAGCAAGAAGAGAATTATAAGCAGAGCTCCATGTGCATCAAAATATTCAATGCTTAAGATAATACACACAATTTTTTTTTTAAAAAAAAAACACAACTATTAAACAACTCACATTGTGTCAAAATATAAATTATTACAAAAAATAGCTTTATATTAATAATTGTGTAATTATTTTTAAATATTTTGTCTCCTCGTGAAATAAAAATAAATGAAAATAAAACTATAAAATAGTCATTAATATTCTTTAAAAATTAAGATGGTGAAATGAAAATGGTAGTAGTGGCCCGTGAACATGGGTACGGTGGTACTTGGTCATGGAATTCCAGGTCAACTTTATGCAGTGGCCAAGTGCTTCACGTTCACAGTCTAATGCAAGAATAATTTCCAAATGCATCGTATAAATATCTGTCCTTTTTGTTTTTGAAAATTTGTATTTTATCTGCTTTTATAAAAGTTTTGCAAATTCCATTATAAATTTGAACTAAAGAGTTTTTCCTCAATGTAGTAAAGTCAATCATATGGATAATCATGTAAATGTCACTATAGATGAGACCAATTAATCAAGCACAATATGTTTCTTAAAAAAAAAAAATGGTTTGCTAAATCATAATTTATTTATTTACTTTTTTATTCCAATTCCTAATTGACATCACCGGTATAGGTGAAAACATGTCACATCAAGCTTCACCCTTAACATGTCTGGCATGTTAAAGAACAAAGTGGCCTGAGCCTAACGTGTAGTCTATTACACGCTTTTTTTTCGACTTGAGCCTGGCCTAAGCCCATGACCTGTTAAAGAGACCTATAATTTTAAAAATTTTGTAAAAAGCCTAACAAGTCACAGGTCTCACCTCAAAATAAGTATATTTCAAACAAGTAGAAAACTAACCTACTTCAAATCGGAAGAAAATAAACCTACTTACATAAGATAGAGTGATTAATTACAATTTTACCCCCATAACAGGCCGGCCTGACAAGCCTAACAAACTTATTATTAGATATAGACCTAGCCTGTTAAGCAAAACAGGTATTGAAAAAGGCATTGACATGGTCTTTTAGCTTGACAGATCAAACCTAACCAGGCTTAACAAGTCAGGCCATAAGTCCTTGACCTGTTCCCACTCCTAAATCACTAGCCGTCTTCATTTGCAGATTTCACCAAAAAATTAAGCATTTAACACAATTTTTTAAGAGTAATTGCGTGTATATAAAAGAATATATAATTCAGCATAAAAAGAAATGATTTGTCCCCCCAACAATGTGCGTTGCATGTGAGTCTGGTTAATTATTTATTTTGTTTTTGATTAATAACATATCCATTGCTCAACCCCATGTGGCTCCCTTACTAATTAATTCAATTCATATTACTGATTCTATCGCATTGAAACATGCTGTCATTAAAATAAGAATAACAATAATAATTTGCCAATTTTCTTAGTTCTACTGCTAATGACTTGGAATCGCGATGGTAATATTTTTTTTTTTGTCTTTTTATTACAATTCATAGGTTTTTACCTGCATTACGTACAGTTTATAGATATTGGTCTATATACTCGTATTAATTATAACTAATATAGATGTTGACTAGACACGTGAAACAAATTACTTCCTCAGATCCTAATTATAAGATAAAGTTGACTTTTTTGGAGAAATTAAGGAAGCTAATTAAATTACTTTAGAATATTTTTATTTTTATTTTTCCGTCAAACTAATTAATTTGACTAATAAACAATATATAATCTAATGATACATAACATATAATATGATTAAATCACATATTCATATTCAGCTTCCTTAATCCATAAGCGTCTCCCTACAATAGAAGGACATATGTGTACACACATATAGAGATTGTTTGGCATAGTTGTAAAATAATATATATGTAGTATTCAATAAGATTCATGTCATTTTAAGTTATTTTTAATCTCAACTGATTTTTTAAAAGTCATGCTAAATAAGAACCTATCTAGAAAAAAGTCACTTCTGCCACTCGTTATCTTAAATACAAATCACATCTACAATTTAACTTTTAAAAACAAAAGGTTCATTTGAAAAAGCCCAACAAGGAAAAGATATATACCTCTACCACCGTTATCCCAAACGGATCCATGACTAACGAGTATAAGAAGTTAAGTTGTAATAAATGACAAGGACCAATTTACAAAAAATGCAAACACTAATTAGAAATAAGATAAAATTATAAAGACTTACTAACTTTTTTTCTTAAAATGATGAAACATTATTGTGGCCTGAACTAAACTCATCATCAACCGGGGCTTCCACATTACATGCGTCCTTCCTACTACATGTGTTGTGAAGGTGATTAATATGTGAGTTTAGCTTAAACTCGATGATTAACATGACTGATCATCAAGTTTAATTAATTAAAGTGATTTCATCGGCCCAAGATCCGACAGGGGATAAAGAAAATGGGTGGGATACGATGAATGGAATCTAATGTCAAATGTAGCTTAAAAAAGGAGCAAGTTTTGTGGTTGACGTGAAAATAGATTATTAGGAATGGCCATCAACAGTGAAAATAGAGATTTAAAGAAGGAAATGTAGGAAAATTAGTGATTTCTCTTTGGAGCGTGTCGGCCACGTGTGAGTCTCTAACAGTAACATTAATTGAAGGCTTGTATTCACACCACTTCATTTTCTATCCACTTTTCGTTTCTTCAATCCATTAGATTAAAATAGGGTTATGGTGTAAATTAAAATATTTTAAAGAAATTTTTATATTGCTATAAATTTTTTTTTTAATTTCAATATCGCCCTAAAATTTTAAAAATAACATGGTTGCCCCTAATTATTAACAAAGTTCATTTTCACTGTTAACTTTAAATGACACTTAAAATAAAAGATGATGAGGTGATGTCATAACTAATCAATGTTATGTATGAATGTCGTATGTATTAATTCATTCAAACTAATAAGTTTATAATCAAAATTAATTTTGTTAAAGATTCAAGGCAACATTGATATGCTTTTAAATTTTTGGGGCAACAATATAATGAAACCAAAAAAAATTTCCACATAACGTTGAGATTTTTTAAATATTTCGAAAGTGGATTCACACCTTAACCGTACCCCACTAAAATATAAGTAGTACATCTCATTTCACTAGTTAAATTAAAGGGAAAATATTTTCTCACGTGTGAAAACCATTTTCTCATGTTATACACACATAAAATGGTGGGACTCATATATACATATATTAATTTATTATGTATATGTAAGTCCCACAATTTCTTGTGTGTATAGGAAACTTTTTTTTCTCATATAACATGAGAAAATCAAAACCCTAAATTAAAATATAAGCGGTATATATTTAATATTTTATTTGACTAGTAATAAAATGTCATATAACTTTTTTTAAAAAAAAAATTGCAATTACTAAAGATTAGTATATAAATTAAAGTTTAGGAGGGAAAAAGACAAAAAAATCACTTGAACTTCAAAATTCTAAATAAATCATGTTTTTTTTTTTAAAAAAAAATATAGCAATTAGAAGCTTCTTTTAGTATAAATCACTTATTTAAAATTTTAAATTAAGTTTAAGTGTTATTCTATTATATTTAACTCAAATTTAAAACTACACTAGCAAAGTACTCCAAACATGTGCTTTAATTTGACGCCGACGACAATAAATTCACAACACACTTATGAAGAGTATACGTGACCAGTTGATTTAACATACATTAATAATCAATTATTTTTAATGAATGCTTAAAACATAATTTCAATTCTCTCATGTCTAATGTACTTAGATGAACAAAATAAAAAACAAGAAGATCAGATCTAATGTAAAGTGCTTTCACAAGAACAATTGTCCCCTCGCAATCTATGTTTTTTTTTTCTGGCTGAGGGGCATACAATCTATTTAAATCTATAAAAGAAGATGTATAAAAATATTCTTTGTCCGCGACAATATTAAAGGAAGCATTAATTGGGTTGAAAATACAATTCACATCATGTATTATTTTGAATTGTCTAGTGGAACATCATCGTACGTCTTGCTTTCATTCATATATGTCAAAAAGGTTATCTGTCGTTGCATATCTATCATATATGCTCAAATCCAAAATTGTATCTTTAATATTCGAATGAATATATATGTGTCCACTCAAATGATCCTCCACAGATCTCACTCACAAGTTGATAACATCACCTAAAAGCTGATAAATATGTAATGAAATGCCATAGGATGCAACTTATTCTCTGTGCTAATAATTACGCCCTAAATTTTACCCTTTCTCAAAGGGGCCATAATTGATATATGTGAACATATCTATGTATAAGTGGTTCATAAATTTAATTAATCAATCAAGGTTTTCATGTAGAAGTTTTGCTTATATCGGGCTTTCAAAATGTCAATTTTTATTATTCTTTTTATTAAATATTTCGAGGTCTAGTTTATAAGGTTCGGTTTCTCTCATCATTATTTTTTCAGTTGTCTCTAATAATCTCTAAATCATATCCGTCCAATTAATTTGAAAACTAAAAAAATAAGGTATGTTATTAGGTTGTTACTCTTTCGACTTTTCTCTTCTTTTCTTTGTCAACGATTCAACCAAACTCTTTTTCCTAATCGATGGTTCAAAAGGGCTCGAGAAGAATGATGAGAGGACCTGTTTCCACCTAATTTAATGGCGCTTCAATTCTAGTCCGAATTGACTATATACATGAAAAGGTACATTAATTTTCTAGTTGAAACCACGCCACAAGTGAATCTGATGGATGATCTAACGAACCAATAGGATTGTCTAACTAATCTGCTCAGTTTTCAAAACAAAGATTTGTATCAATTTGTGGGTCATAATCAAATCTTGATGAAATCAATCTTGAGAGACTTTAACGTGTATAATATATATTCCAATTTTTATTTAATTTAGGGATATCCTTCATCCCATGCAAAGGCATCTTTCATCACGTGAATAATATATTTAATCTGTACTTCTCATTAATACATGCTAACCACAATCAATTCCATTCGTTTGGCACTTAATTAACTTAAATAACCCACCGTTATTTGTTTGTTATACTCATTCATAAAATTCTTCATTCAATTCACACTCTACCAAACAACATAAGTACAGATTATACGCACACCACACAACTAATATATAGATACTTTACTCAACTTTTAATATAAGACATATTTATCTAATTTGATCAAATTAAAGAAGTTAGTCTAGTTAACATGATATTTAATCCCCAAATTGCCTCCGATTTCTTTGATCTGATCTCATCCTTTTTTTATTTGGTATGTATAGCTTTTCTTAACTTGTATTTCAATAAATGTATGGTTTTTATAAGAAGAAATGAAATTTATAGCGTTAAAATACAAAAATACATATGAGTTTTTTCCCTAAGAGCACCCAGTACCACGTGCTTTTTTTGGGAGCAAAAATACACACGTGGTTACCATTTTGGAGCAAAAGTCACATTCCTCTGTTAAGTTATTATTGTTCACCGCCGTTAAGTTACTGTTCACTTCATCTATTTCTCTCTCATCACGGTGAGCAGTGACTTAACGGTGGATGTGACTTTTAACTTGCTCCAAAATGGTAACCACGTGTATATTTTTGCTAAAAAAAAAGCATGTGGTATTGAGCGTTTCTGGGAAAAAAAGTCATGTGTATTTTTACACCTAAACCTAAATTTATAAGAACGAAAAGTGTAAATTTTTTAATCTGGGTACGTAGAAAGGGCAATCATGTCTTTTGAGTATTTTTAGCTCTCCCTCTTCCTTACTAATTCTCATACCAAACAAAACTAGATATCTCTCTCCCTCACTATCTCTCTTAAAAAGCCCGCAAAAGTTGTAAAAAAAGTGAGTATCAGTTAATGATCTTAGAAAAGATCCAAGCCATCAATTAAAAGAAGAAATGTTGTTAATCAAGCAACATTCATTAAGCTGGGTAAGTGACAAATTAAACCATGTTGTAACATTGTACCATACCACAGGGACAGCAATAATGATGGATGTATCTTAAAGAAGTCAAAAACAACCACGACAGAGATTACCCTGAAGTCACTATATATATATATATATATATACTAACTCCGGTTTTAATTATAAGATAAACTTGACTTTTTTTTAGAGAGATTAAGAAAGTTAAATAAGTTATTTAATCATTTCATATATTGTGTATTCTTATATTATATATGAGTTTATTAATCAAACTAATTAGTTTAAAGAAAAAAATAAAAATAAAAATACTCTAAAGAAATTTAAGTAGCTTCCTTAATCTCTCAAAAAAAGTCAACTATGTCTTATAACTATATGGTACACCTAAACCTAGCTAGCCACCAAAAAAAAAAAAAGAAGAAGAAGATGATGATGATGGAAACGAGGAAGCTGATTACTTGACCTTCCAAGTTCCAATAGAGCCATATTTTTGTCACAAAAAAAAAGGCAATTATAGAATATACATATAAATAAATAAAGATTCAAATAATTGGAACCCTCCAAAGGCAAGTCCTCTGGCCTTTTTCGGGGTCAAACTCTCCATCAAAAAAAGCAAATATGACCCCCGCAATTCGTCTATCAGGATATTATACTTTTTTCTAATTAATTATTAATCATAGAAAGACAGCAAAATACACATAGGATTCTTCTTCTTCTTCTTCTTTATGTTGACTCATTATTATATACGTTTTATTAATTTGTTTAAGTTTTCTTGCTCGTAGAAGAGACCTTCAAAGTGCTGCAACAGCAAAAGGGAGAAAAATTCAACGGAAATTACGTTAATTGGGGTCAGACAGCACATATATATAATTAAAATGGTTCAATCACACAGAGAACGAATCATGTTTTATATATATATGTGTGTGTGTGTGTGAGTGAAAGCTGTTGTCGTGATGTGTAGCTATAAAATTAGAAAGGAGTCTTTGGAGTGATGTTACATGTAAAGATTATTAAGAATATTTGTAAAGATTATGCATCCACCATCCAAATTTTTCGTTGATTTGTAGAAAGAGATAGTACTTTAGAATCAAATTTCTGTAATTGAATTTGTTTCTTTTTTATTTGTCACTCAAGGAACAATTATCCTTTAAATTTTTGAAGCACTAAAGTGACATGTTATTTGGAATAACTATTTGTGACAATTGGCCGATGATCTTATAATTTAGTGACATGTAAGTTCATCTACAAATGAGAGCTTGTGAGTTTAATTCCATTTGTAATATTGGGTTGTCAATTAGTGTGTGCTTCTCTAATAATTATTGTTGTGAAGAGCGCAAGTCATTGCATATTGCTACTGGACATGATAATAAAAATATTATGAGAACAAATGTAAAAAGAAAAAGGTGAAAATAGGTTTTCATTTTTGTTTAATATAGAGGCAAGTAAATAGCTTGAAAAGTATATAGTGTCTACTAATTAGATAACATTATTGTGGTTCTAAGAGACTGCACCACATTCTAACTTAAATAACTCAAAACAAGCAAAAGGTTGTGTCAATAAGACATCAAAATCTTGGTTGTATTCCTAAGTCATTTGAGCTAGATAGTTTGCACATCTTAGTCATTTTTTATACACATGAATAATCTCAAGATCCCAATTTGATAGTACAAGGGATCTTACTTTTTGAATCTCATCTTGCAAATGATGTACTTGTCTGTAATCAATCAAGAGCAAATGCATAGTTTCCAAAGAATCTATATAAAGTTTAATCCTACATTAGTCCCAATTGTCTATAGAGTACAAGGCCTGTGTGGATATCATGGATTTCCACGGCAGTTGGGGTAATGTGTGTTAACTTCTATTAAAATCCAAATATCCAGTTGCCTTGATGATCTCTAATTACTCCCCTACAAGTTGCCTAGCCTATAGAATTATGGGAGCCATCCACATCTAAACGCACAAATCCCGGGGGGTAGGGGGCATTTCACTTATGATATGTCTAGTATATTAAATATCTTGTGTCGAAAGAATCTATTTTCTACTCCCTCGATTAGATGCAATGTACATCAGTGAGCAATTGTTTTATGCTGATCACAAATGTCCTTAAACACCTTCTTGCACCTGTTTTTCTAGAGAAGCCAACATATGACACCAAATGTTCAATGCCAAGGCCACCTTGCAGCAAATCAACTTCTTGGGTGTTTTGCATGTTCCATTCTAACCAATCCTACAAATCACCAAAGAAAAATATAAAATAATATACAAGGTTAGTTACAAATGACCACACTCTTCTTGAAGTATGGATTCCTCACTATCACACTCAAACAAACATATGTTTTGCACATTAGGGTTATATTTAGCTCTGAGTGCATCGGTGGATAATTTCTCTTGAAAAACTTGCCACATGAAGAATTTGGCTCGTTTTGGGTTTCCCTAGTGCCATAGACGTTGCCAAGAGAACTAAGTCAGGTGCTATTGGTGGTAAATCATGGTATATGCTGACTTCACACTGAAGTTGCTATTAGAAGCCTCACGCCAATAAAAAAAACATCATCAAGTAGACCTATAGGGGGAGAAACTTTCACAATCTCATTCACCATCCATTCTGGAAGGAAAGTTCTCTATTTATCCTTATCCCATTGCCCATTAGCTCTAACAAAATCTTTTACCACCTCTTCTAAATCTAATAAATGGTATTTTATCCACAAAATTTCAATGGCTTTTCTAGTGGCGTCCAATTATTTTTCCATGCTTTAATTTTATTGATAACCCACCTCTCAATTTCTTACCAATTCTCATGCAAAATTGATCTCATACCGCTATTATTCCATTCCATATTGCTTATTGACATCTTTTACTAACATGAGGAAAAGTATTATCTCCATAATTATACTTATTACGAAGACATTTAACCCATAATGTACTGGTTTTCTTGATCATTCCCCAACACAACTTCATGATGAATGCTTATTCTGACATCGAAGATCCTTTATACACAAACCTCCCTAAGCCTTGTTTCTCTTTATCATGTGTCAAGATATAAGGTGAATCTTCTTTGCTTCCCCATTATGGTTCTAAAAGAATTCTCTACTCAGCAAAATAGATTGCATTTGGTAATATGGATTTGCTGATAGAACATATTTAATAAGCACTACTTTTCCTACCATACTCAGGAATTTTCCTTTCTAGTTTGCAAGTTTGGATCCAACCTTCTGGAGTAGTGGTGCAAAAGTCATTTTAACGCTCTCTTATGAAGCAAAGGAACACCCAGATATTTTCCCAGATCATATGTAAGGCTAGTACCCAATAATTGACTTAGTTCATATGCCCTGTTAAAATGCACATTCTAGGAAACAAATACCTTGGACTTGTTTAGACTTATCATATGACCTGAAACCTAACAAAAGAGTTCCATGTCTCATTACCACCCTCTGATATGAAGAAGCTTCACCAAAAAGCACTAAATCATCAGCAAAGAATATATGAGAGATTTTGGGACCTCTTGATCAGAGTTTCATCAATTTCCAATTTCTTGTATCCACTTCATGATGAATAAGTTGTCCTGATCTTTCCATGTATAATTCAAAGAGATATGGACTTAATGGATTGCCTTGTCGAATCCTTCTAGTAGGGTGAAAACTTTTTGAAGCTTGTCCATTCCATAACACCTTCATAGGTGTTGTGCTAACACAATTCATGATGAGTCTAATAAAATTCATCCTCAAACCCAAGTCGTGAAGAGTGAACTCCAAGAACTTCCAACCTAGCCTATCATAGACCTTTTCCATGTCCACCTTCACTGATACAAACCCTTTCTAACCCTTTTTGGCTTGCATAGAATGGATTGCTTCTTGAACAAAGATAATGTTATCACACCCTTGACGCCCGCTAATAAAGCTACAATAATTTTTCTGTAGAGCCGGGAAATTGGGCCGAGCTCGTCGGGCCGGCCCGTTTAGGCCCTGGCCTGGTAAGGGGCGGGCCTAAAAATATAAGAGATAAACAAAATTGGCCTTGCAGGGCCGCAGGCTGACCCGTTAGGCCCTGTTACTGTACATAATAATTTTTTTTTCTAAAAAAAATTAATCCCCAAGTTGAGCTACTTATTTGGGGGTCTCAAGTCTCCATCCCAGACTCCCAGCCCAGTTTGGCCCGTGCTCTGAACTCTGGAGTGACAAAAAAAGAGAGAATACATTGAATCCAATATCAGTCACTCCTAGTCACCCTCTTCGTTCAGATCGAATCTCTTTGTCTCTGTCGAAGAAATTAGAAATCACACTCACTTTCTCAGCCTCTCACTCGCCCAGACGCTCAGTCGCCGTTGTCGGTTCTCCTTCGCCGTCGTCTTCAGATCCAACAAGTCGCAGGGCGTGAGGTCTCGTTGCCCCAGGAAAAAACTCAATCTCTCAGTTCCTCACTTCCCTCCTCGATTCCTCCTCGTCGGTCGTCCGTGTCCGTCACTCACAGCCAGGTTCCTCCGATTCTTTCCTCTTTTCTTCTCTTAATTCGATTTTAGCTAAAGAAAGAATTGAGGGTCTGTTTGATTGTAGCTAAAGAAAGAAGCACAAGGCATTTCATTTGCTGAATCAGTACATTCCACTTCTTCCATTTTTGCTGTATAAATTGTTAGTGGTTCTTGTATAATTGTTTTTACTGAAGTTGGAAAACAAGTCTGTATAAATTGAGGGTTTATATAAAATGTTAGTGGTTCCTGTATGAGAATTGAGGGTCTGTATAAATTGTTAGTGGTTCCTGTATAAATTGTGTGCGGTGGAAAACAGGTCTGCTTGAAGTTGGTGAACAATTTAATAAATTGTTTTTCAGTGCGGTGAGATCAAATAGACCTGTGATTGTGAAAAACAGATCAATATCTCTTGTATAATTGTTTTTACTCAATACATGTTCAAATACAACTTCAATGTGAAAAACAAAGATAGGTCCACCAATTCCATCAATTTGTTCAAAGATATCCCTTAATTCTTGAGTAGATATTGATTTTTGTCCTGTGATTGTGACTGATTGTGATTAATGGTATTCTTGTGAAATTTTCATATGCTTAATGATTTAAACAACATTGTTCAGCCTTATGTCATTCACAAATTTCCTTATATCAATTTGAATATTTGATGTAGCCTAATGTCTTCGTCACAAAACTTAAAAGGAAAAACTCCAGAGACTAACGAATCATTAGCTATGACGGTTAAAGGTAAGGCATCTTCTCTTCAAGAGATTGATGAATCAAAGCCTAAGAAGGCAAGACATTTAAGTTCTGATGTGTGGAGATATTTTAGTAGAGTTGAAATTGAAGGGGTAGTTAAGGCTCAGTGTTATGGTTGTGGAAATAATTTTGCTATAGGTGGTGACAAGGGTACCTCACATCTAAATTGCCATATTAAGAATTGTAAGAAATTAGATAAATTACAGGATGTTGGGGTGATGATGTTGGATAAAGAAGGCAAATTAAGGTGTAGGAAAATTGATCATCAGCGTATTAAGGATATTATTGCTTTGTGCATAATCGAACATGATCTTCCTTATTCATTTGTTGAATATAAATGGGTCAGAGAATTACTAAAGACATTGAATCCTGATGTAAGGCTTGTTACTAGAAAAATAATGACAGTTCATGTCCACAAATTCTTTCTCCAGCAAAGGGATATCTTGAAACAAAAATTGAAGAACAGTATTGGTAGAATATGCTTGATATTTGATTGTTGGACTGTTGTGACTTCTGAAGGATATATATGCTTGACGGCTCACTTTGTTGACGAAAAGTGGACATTAAACAGTAAGATACTTGCCTTTTGTAGGATGGAGCCTCCGCATTCTGGATATCAAATGTCTAGGAAAGTGTTTGATTGCTTGAAAGAATGGGAGATTGATGAAAAAATATTTTCAATTACGCTAGACAATGCATCTGCAAATGATAATTTGCAAGGCTTATTGAAAGACAGGCTGCTATTGCAAAACAACTTTAGTTTGATTTGTAATGGAGATTTTTTTCATGTGAGGTGTTGTGCCCACATCCTCAATCTGATTGTTCAAGAGGGCTTAAAAGTAATAAGTTATGCGTTGAATAAGCTTAGAGAGAGTATTAAATATGTGAAGGCCTCTGAGGCACAGATGAATCTTCTCAAGCAATGTGTACAACAAGTTGGTGGCATTGACACTTCAATGGGCTTGCGATTAGATGTAGTCACAAGATGGAACTCCACTTATGCAATGCTTGAGAGTGGTCTTAAATATCGGCGTGCTTTTGCAAAGATGGCTTTAGATGATACTTCTTTCAAGTTTGCTCTAACACAAGATGAGTGGAATAGGGCAGATGCAATGTGCAATTTCTTGAGACCATTTGAGAAGATCACAAGGTTGATTTCAGGGTCGTCTTATCCAACTTCCAATTCATATTTTATGCAAATATCAAAAATTGAGATGTTGCTTACTACAAATATGGTGAGCCCTGACCCAGTGATTCAAGAGATGCCTGTGAAAATAAAAGAGAAATTTGACAAGTATTGGCATAATTATAGCATCATTCTTGCAATTGTAGTGGTTCTTGATCCTCGATGGAAGTTCAATATTATACAATATTTTTATGGAAAGATTGACCCTTTGACTTGTGATGAGAAAGTTGGCTATATAAGGAGCAAGCTGAATATGATTTTCAATGAATATTCCAATGTGGAGACATCTTTTTCAACTCGTGAATCAATCACCAGATCTTCAACATTGTCAACCCATCATTCTTCTCATACCTCAAGTGCTTTAGTGATTGCCTTTGACGATGCATTTGATGTATGTTTTAATTTCATTGTCAATTGAATTTGTTGGGTGATCAACTAGTATTTACTTGAATGTTTTGTTATGATGTAGGATTATCAAGATATTTATGCGAGTATGGATCATTCTTCTATGAACAAGTCTAAATTGGAAACTTATTTGGAAGAATCAATACTAAAGCCTGGTAATTGGAAAGAATTGGATGTCTTGAACTGGTAGAAGAACAATCAACCAAGATTTCCGATTCTTTCAAAAATGGCAACTGATATTCTGAGTGTTCCAATTACTACAGTAGCCAATGAATCAGCTTTCAGCATTGGTTCTCGTGTTCTGACAAAATATAGAAGTTCCATTCTTCCGTCTAATGTTCAAGCCCTTATTTGTACTCGTAATTGTAATTCACTAATTTTAATTTATATGAATTTGGTATGTTATAGTCTTATAGATTTATTTATCTATTTCAGTACAAATACATTATGATTATGATTTTTGATTTGATTTATTGTTTGTTGTAGATAAAGATTATGAATGTACTTATGATGCGGGTGAAGAAATTCACGATATCTTTACTCATGAAGCAGAGTTTACTACTGCTAGTGAAGCACAATCAAATATATTGGATGTTGATGATAATAGTGAAGATGATGTCAATTGACAATGTGTAGTCATCGTACCAACCTTATGTAATGGTACGCTTCTTGATATTATATGTGTTTCATTTCTGAACAGTAGTTTGTTTTTTGATTACAGAATGATAAATGTGTTTATCTGTTGGATAATTTTGTATAATTGTCTTACTTAGATATTAATATCGATAACATTTATTTGATAAATTAGAACTTTAATTGTTGTATTTTATTAATCATATTTTTCTGGTGCCCTCGGGCCCTATGGGAAAAAATCGGAGGAAAAATAGTTAAAATCTGGAATAGTGATTTCTCGGCCCTGCGGGCCGGCCCAGGCCCTGATGCCCTCGGGCCGGGCTTTGAAAAATAGGGGTTTTTCTTATCTCAGGCCTTGGAGGGCCAACCCTATTAGACCTTGGCCCTTCATGGGCCAACCCTGATTCCCACCTCTAATTTTCTGCCACCAAATAATTCATCACCCCCTTCAATCAACTGTCAATTACCTTAGTAATGATCTTGAAACTTACATTGTAGAGGGAAATTGATAAAAAATCTTTCAATGATTGTAGGTGGTCAATCTTATTATAAAACTGAAGGAATTCTAGAGAGAAGTCAGAGGAAATTCTAGAGAGATGAAATCCATTCAAGTGTAATGAATAGTTACAGGAGACCTCTATTTATAGAAGGATGCAAATAGTAGATTACTATGCGTATATACCATGTCATCCTGTATTTGGAGATTATGGGTCAATGGACATCCACATAATAAGAATATTCATAACACTCCCCCTTGGATGTCCATTTATGAATGTGCCTCGTTAAAAACTTTAACTAGGAAAAACCCAGTGGGATAAAAACCTAGCCAAAGAAAAGAGTACAACATCCATTAATACACTATCCAGTGCTGCCTCATTAAAAACCTTTCTAGGAAAAACCCAGTGGGATAAAACCCAGATAAGGGAAAAAGAGTACAGCGTGTATCGTCTCCCCCTCTTGATTACATCAGTGTTACTCCACCTGATGACTGCATTGCTTCAATGTCTTTCTGAGTATATTATTCTTTCTGTCATCAAATATTCTGTTAGAAACGCCCAATTTGATTGTTCATTATATACCTGCAAGATCTAAATCTGTCAAGTAAAGTCATAATAATCTTTTCATAAATATATATGTGCATATAGAAATTCAATAAATGTTTATTCAGATAATGATACTATATGCACTATCATCTTTTGGGACATATGTGTTTCTGGCGCCTTATGTGCTTCTAGCACATACAAATATATTGTGGCTTATGATCCTCATTATCATTCATTGCAGCATATGCTATCATAGATATTATTAACGTCGACTTCATTTTCAGTCCCATCGGATTTCATTCATAATTTATTGAGATCTCATTATATTCACATATATTAGGTACCTAGGTCTCTCTTGGACCACAATACACTTTTCTTGTAATATCTCTTCTTGAGATAACATCTCATCAAAAGATAACTCTTCTGGAGCTTTACTTAATTATCCTCGACTTGATCATCTATATTTTATAGCTCCTTTTCTCTTTCGAGGATTTTTATCTTTATAACCGATGGACCAGCAACGCTTCAGGCGTGCTTTATAACAATTCATATAGGAGCATTTGCAGTTGGGACATGTGACTTTGTCACTTTAGGTCAGTAAATGCTTTTAGCATTTGATTAGCTAAAATCTGCAAATGAATTATCTTTTAAACTTTTAGTGCACATTTCTTTGTATGAGGACCAATATGAGCCAATGATAATTCATTTCACTTTATCTTTACCCAATCTGCTTATTTTTCTCCCCCTCATCAAATCATCAATTTTCTTTGTATATTCATCTATGTGCATTGTAATAGATAAATAATCATTACACATTTAAAACATTTCAAGATGGAATTAATCTGGCTCCTGACCAAAAGCCAATTATACGGGGAGAATTCTATTGGCTTATATAATTGCTGCAAATATACACAACATATAAATTTTGTTCTCATAATCATTGATCTATCCATTCATGGATACTTTAATACATTATTTCTGGATCATTCAATCTGGAAATTGCGCGCATAATATATTGCAAACTTCTGGTTGCAAACATCACTACAAACTTTGCAAATTTATAATCTCATATGTAAACTTTCAATTTGATATATTTCCAGAGATCCATTTCCAATAATTAATTCTATCTGAGAACATGCAGCACATAATATATGACTCGGATGATCAAACAAGTCATGCCAACATTTCATATGATTTATCATCAAACCTAATATTCATTTTGGGGGAATCAACATAGAAACATTCACAAAGAATTATCACATAAATATTCACACTTGATATATATCATTATCATTCTCCCCCTCAAGTGTGAGACCTTAAAAATTAATTTATGGAATTTCCATACAATATTCCATGATAATAGCATATATGATATCTATTTCATTAAAATTCCACATATTTCTAAATGCATTATCAATGCATAATTTTGTTACTTCTGGTAACAAAATTTCCATTTTCCAGAATCAACAAATATATATTAAATACAAAATCATCAGGTGTATCTTTGCAGATTTACGAGCGCAATACTGTGTAATCACAGGCACATCACTGTGGAATCACAGGCGCGACAACTCAGATTGGCATATACATATAAAGTCAAAAAGATTCCAGGCTCGTGCTTTATAGGGAGCAAATCTGAGGCACATCACTGTGGAATCACAGGCGCGACAACTCAGATTGTCGTATACATATAAAGTCAAAAAGATTCCAGGCTCGTGCTTTATAGGGAGCAAATCTGTAGAGATTTAACAGGACTACGCAAATCTGCAGAGATTCAATAGGATTTAATTCAACTATAAATAGAGGAAGGCAAACGAACATGCCTCACAAACACTCAAGCATCTGATAATATCAACTACCAGATACTCACACATATTTCTCTAAATTCTATTGCCATGGCAGGACCAAGCAGTTTTATCCCAGTTTCTGATACATCCGAAACAGCATTACTTGATGCTTTGTTGTATGATGATCAGCATAACATGTCATTTACTTCTTTGTTATCTCCTAATCCCTTTGAAATGTTTATTCCTCCTTCTACTATTCCTCCTTCTGCTTCAAATGTACCTACTTCTCCCCCTAGAACAAGTGTTCTTCCTCAATCTACAAGGATTGAAGGTACAACTGAAGCAGGTTCATCAAGGAGGCCTGTTAAGAGGTGTAGAACTATGGCAGAACTAATGGAATCTACCAATCCAGTTCAGCCAATAGTGTCGGCAGTTAATCAACCAGCATTCACTAGCCAGCAAACTATCATCAGTTTGCCAGCAACAACCAGCCCGACAACAACAATCAGCCTGCCAACAACCACTAGCCAGCCAGCAACAATTAGCCAGCCAATAGCTACAAGCCAATTAACAACTACTAGCTTATTGGAATGTAGTTGCTGTCATGTTTTACGGGAAATTATTCATACCAACGGACTTCAGTACCATAAACTTGAAGTTCACGGAAGAAGAACAGGTATGATTACCCATGCTGTTTTATTTGAAAAAGTACAGGATAAATCTTATAATACTGACAGGCTTCCAATGTTTGATTTCACAAAGAAAAATTTTGAAGAAATCAAACAATTTCTGACACAGTATTGTATAGATTTACAAGCATCAGGATATATCTTGATGCGTGATCCTGTATTAGCCTATCATGAGGTTCTCTGTGTTGGTTCAGAATGGGCTATAAATCCAAATGACCTCCATGGAAGTTCATTTCAAACCAATATTGAACACTCATTAGGCAAAGGAAAACAACCTGCAGTAAGTATACCCTATGATACTTCATCCCTTAACCAGGGTGAATTATATAGGTTATCTATGGAGCAAAGAGAAAGAATAAAGAAAACAACGCTCCATGATTTAAGAAATTATTTTCACTTAACCCTTGATGAAGCGAGTAAACAATTAAATATGTCTACTCACACCATACAAAAAATCTATCAAAAAGGAGGGTTAACCGAGTGGCCACACAAGAAGCTCAAGAAACTTATGACGCAAATCTCGATATTACGAAGAGCTTTGCCTCATCTGGATCCCATCTCAAGAGAAGCAAAAGAAGAAGACATTAAATATCTTCAGAATGAGATGATTAAAGTTTGTAATGATGTTGAGCCACTCGCAATTAAACTTTGTTGAAATAATATTTCCTTTTGCTTAATTATTTTGTTTATGACTATGTTTTTCTCGTATTTATAAAAATTGTTATAATCATAGAAATCACATAACAACCATAATAATATATTTACTTCATTCACTTCTGGGAATGAAGTTGGATAAAAATTCATGATCCATAACTCACTGATTTGTTTGATCATGGCAAGAAATTAATCCATAATATTTCTTGACTTTACCACAATATTTCTACTACAATAGCAAATTGAATATATTTATTTATAATATCAATCATGATCATACAATCCCTTGTCTCATAATTTAAGGGAATATTTAATGCCAAATATATAATTTTGAGACCTTTATACAACTGATGGCATACAAAATTTATGGATCAAATATTGTTTCATAATTTGTCACTTGTTATCAGGCTAACTTGCCTCTTGGCTTCAGGCTATCTTGCCTCTGAAATTAAGGCTATCTTGCCTCTTGGTCTCAAGCCAATTTATGCCTCATCTCTCTATGGCATTTTGATCTCATAATATATATGGCCTTTTAACAGTTTATCTTCAGGATAAATAAAATATAAACATAATAAAATAAATAGATGGAACCCACTAATATGTATATATTAGTGTCGTTGCCATAAATAATAAAAGGGAAGGGGGATTTATATAAAGCAGTAAATAAATAAATAAAAATAAAATAAATGACTGGAAATAAACGTGCTAAATAAATAAAAAGAAGATGAAATAGGAATGGGAGTAAACTCACAGCGAGACCTATCTCATTCAAAGGTAAGAAAGAAGATGCATATGCAAATGTAAATATATAAAGCAATTAATAAATAAATAAAATAAAATAAATGACTGGAAATAAACATGCTAAATAAATAAAAAGAAGATGAAATAGGAATGGGAGTAAACTCACAGCGAGACCTATCTCATTCAAAGGTAAGAAAGAAGATGCATATGCAAATGTAAATATATAAAGCAATTAATAAATAAATAAAATAAAATAAATGACTGGAAATAAACATGCTAAATAAATAAAAAGAAGATGAGATAGGAATGGTAGTAAACTCACAGCGAGACCTATCTCATCCAAAGATAAGAAAGAGGATGCATATGCAAATGTAAATATATATATAATATATAGAAGGCAGTAAATAAAATTTAAATAAATAGAGTCCACTATATCAGTGTTACCACCATGAAAAATAAAGCAGTAAATAATAAAATAAATGGTGCCCACTATACTAGTGTTGCTACCATGAAAAAGTAAATAAAGCAGTAAAGAATTAAAATAAAATAAATGGGGCCCACAAAGTGTCACCACCATAAAAGATAAATAAATGCTGAATAAAATAAATAAATTGAGCCCACTAATAGATATTAGTGTGCCTCCATGAAGAATAAATAAATGCATAATAAAATAAATAAATGGAGCTCACTATTAAAAAGTGTTGCCGCCATAAAAGATAAATAAAAGTAAATAACATAAAAGTAAATGTTAGTTACAATAAAAATAAATGCACAAAAGTAAATGTTAGTGACAATAATAAAATTTCAAATTAAAACAATTAAAAGAGAAAATTAAATCTAGACTTTCAGGAGTCAAATTAACAATAATAATAATAATAATAAATTGAAAAATCTACTTACCTTCTTGGCCCCTTGTATATATATATTTTTATTTTATTTTGAAAAATTACTATTTTGTCGGCTAAACAGTGATTTGTTTTTTTTTTTTTCGGGTAGGAAGGGAGTTTGGGAACGAGGGGGTACCAAATATTTTCTGAATGAATTGAATGTTTGTGCGTGGGCCCATGGATTAATTGAAGAATTGAATGAACTAAAAGCAAAGAGGAATCTGAACGTTTTTTGAAAAAGGGAATTGAAGCAGCTGGGCCCCACCAATTGAAGATGGATTAATTATTGGGTTTGGATTGAAGATGGAAATTGGGCCCACACGAAATTGAATCTGGACGAGAGCAGAGACGCAAACCGAAAAAAAAAAAAAGAGAAAAACAACAACAAAGCCAGATAAAATAGACTAACGAAATCACAGGGGAGGAAGAAAAGGGTGATGCACAGCTATAACCCAAACTGAAACCAAAGGATGATGCACAGCTATAACCCAAACTGAAACCACGAACCACCGCGAACCAAAACGAGCACACAGCATATATGGCAGTGATCCAAGAACAGAGGAAAGACACGACAGCAATTATCAACCTGGAAGAGACGGACGCCGGCGGCGAACGAACAAACAACGGTGGAGGCACGCAGATGGAAAAGATGAATTAACATAGATGAACGAAGGTTTGGGGTTCTACATGACCTTGGGAGTTAGATTTGCTGTAGTTTTTTGGGAAATATGAGGTACGGATGGGAAGAAAAATCAAGAAAGAAGAATCAAGAACACATAATTTAATGAAGCTCTCTCTGATCTTTTTTTTTTAGAGAACGTGTGTGCAATCGTTAAGAAGAAGATAAGAAGGAAGCAAGACGCCACCTGCGGCATGATCAGAGAGAAAGAGAACAGGTGCGGCATGATCAGAGAGAAAGAGAACAGGTTAGGAAGAGATGAGAAGCAATCATGCTGATAACGTATTATAAAACTGAAGGAATTCTAGAGAGAAGTCAGAGGAAATTCTAGAGAGATGAAATCCATTCAAGTGTAATGAATAGTTACAGGAGACCTCTATTTATAGAAGGATGCAAATAGTAGATTACTATGCGTATATACCATGTCATCCTGTATTTGGAGATTATGGGTCAATGGACATCCACATAATAAGAATATTCATAACAAATCTTAGGAATTAACACAATATTTGTTTGGTTAATCTCCTTCAAACCCCCTGGGTTATCATAAATTTCTATCACCAAATCACAAATTTTTGGTCCAACCAATTCCAACTGTGTTTGGAAGAAATGGGTTTTGAAGACCATCTGGTCCCAACGCCTTAAAATCACCCATTTGAAAAGCTGCATTTTCAAGTGGAGTTACTTGTTTCTATATCCACTCCAACTGATAATCAGCACGAGGGAGAAAACTTACTGGCCTGGTCAAGACCTCTTTAGTAGTGTCATAAGACGTATACAAAGTCTTAAAGAACTCAAGTGCCATATCTTTCAACCGACTTTGATCCGAAACCTAATTATACATATATATTTGCAATTTAATTTCACACTGCCTTTAAGGCTTAACCATAAAAGTTATCATCATAATCATACTGATGTGCTACGATTACTTTTTTCATCCCCTTCCTTTTTTCAGATTCACATGAGAATTTACTTTTAGACCACAAATTGTTTTCCGGCATATATAAGTGCTTTAAACATATGTTTTGTGTAAATGTCAAATAGTAGTAATAATTTTTCCATAAGCCCAGATCCTAATTTCCCAAACACATAAAGGCATAAAAAAAATAGGAAGTAATTTGTCAGTAATTAAAATAAAATTGAAATAAAAAAAATTAAAGACAAGAAAAGAAAAGAAAGGAGTCAAAATTCCTGCTATACACAATCATCAATTAAAGAAAAGTGTAGAAGAGAACAAATAATTGCCACGCACCCGTTTATAGGGAAGAGAGGAAAGCTAAAAGGGGGCCCTTTTCACCTTTTCCTCCACTTTGTAATTATTGTTGTTACTACTTGTATATATGGACATGATTGTGGACATAGACACCACTCACAATATATTAAAAAGTAATATTGTTATACTCTACATATGCAATTTTTCCAGTCTCTTTTTCTACCTATATATATCAAGCAAATCTGAGTATTAAAAATCATTTTTTTTTAATCTGAAAAAAGTAAGAAATTAGGGTTGAATCTTGAATCTAGGGTGTGTGTGTCTATAGAGAGAGAATAAAAAGAGGAGGGGACCTAAACAAAAATGGTCAGGTTTTGAGACAAATGTGAGAAGCATCTTACAGGGCTTGCTCTGTGCTTTTGATAGCATCAGTGACCCCCACCAGTCCTTTTCTCTCTTCTTTTCTATATATATATATATATATATATATATATATATGCACGCGCTGTGTGGGATAAATGGTAATAGATGGTAAAGGATTTGGTTAAGTCCTAAAGGGATATGTATTCGATTCCCACTACTGTCACTTGGACTTTTTCGGTAGACGATCTTGTAAGTGCTCAAAGAATCCGGGGCCGTGCCTAATCTTAATGGGGAACCGATGTCATACCCCTCCAAAACTTTTTTTGTATAAAATATAGACACACATGACGATCTCTCATTATTATTATTTCAAAATTATATATAGTACATTTTATCTAAAATTTTTATGGAAATCCCAAATGACACGTGTGTGTGTGTGTCAGTTTATATGTAATGTAAAAATTATAATAAATCAGATTTTTGTTAAATAATTATATTACTATGTTTGAACCCAAAATAGTTAAATATTTTTATGATTTATGATATGAGTATGTAAGAAGAGTTTTGTTTCAACTTGTAGAAAAATGCTTTTGAAAACCACGGTTAGGGGGCAACCCAAACACTCAATAACTTGGAATGATAAAAATGGATTTATTTTTTCTTTAGCATGAAATTGTTTGTCCTAACACTAGGTATAAGACGGACATAAATGTTGTGAATTTGATAAATATTAAGTAGAGTTATACTGATCTTACATATAAGACTTTAATTTAATTTGTATTCTAAATTTATATTTTTTTTCTCAAAATACCTATATTAACTACACATAGTATGGAAATGTCCAACATTATAACTAATTAATTTAACTCTTATATTATCTCCGATACTTGAGCAACAAAAAGATTAACTTTTTTTCTTTTCTCTGGGTCACTTTTGTTATGATCAGATGACATTAAAATATGATGTTTGTTTATAATTTTTTTTTTTTTTAAAATAAACAGCTTGTATTTGGGCAGAATTTGTAGAATAAAATTTAAAATTAAATAGTGGAAACTCTAATTTCAAATGGTTTTTGTTTTTGTTTACTTTAAATGTGGTAAGATTATTACAACAAAAAAAATATTTTCAATTACTTAGATCCGGATGACCAAAAAAAGAAAGAAAAAGAAAACACACTTTGTGATGGACGGTTTCCAATTCGCTTGATGATTCAACCTAAAGAATAAAATATATATTCCATGTGCTGGCACATATTTTCACATGTTCACTTTTTTTTTTTGCTCTGATCGAGAAGAAGTCATTCGTGCTAAGCCTTCAAAAGGAAAAAAAATAAAAAAAAAATTATTCACTTGAAAAACTATTTCAAATTCATATAGCGTATTTATCCCAAATTAATCTAAATTTAAGATGCAATAACAATTAGAATGTAAAAGAAATGGATCAAGAAAAATTCCCTCCAGAAAAAAAAAAGTTCCATTTGTTTTTTTTTTTTTGAGTCATTAACAAAAATGAATAACAAGGCTTTCAAAATATATAATCAACTATCATTGTTTAGATTAACTGTTTATTCGTCATTTTAGTTTAAACAGTAGTCTTGTATTTAAATCCTGAGTACAAAGTTGCAATAATTTCTTGGAGGCAGAGTGAGACTTCATTTTTTTTTTTCTGATTAAAAAATTTTAGGACAGGATCAGGCTTACCCACAGTCCAAGAGTAGGGCGCTTAGAGCCCAATCTTCGGGGATATTGACCAGAAAGTACACACGCCTCCATTTCTACCAGCGTTACCACTACTTTTTAGACCTCTAGAATGCCTCCCCTAGCACCTTGACCAAGACAAGGATTGAACCTCCTCCTTAAAGGTGAGGAAAACCGACCCCCACACCAGTTAAACCCAAGGATGAGAGGTGAGCCTTCATTTTTGTCTTAACTAGTGGATTGCTAGTAGCTTTGGATAGGCGGTTACTGATGGGGAGGAAAAAAAAAAGAATAAGTGGGCCTTTGGATATTATTTTTTTGGAGAAGCCCATATTGAATATATGGGCCATTGGATTTATTTATGGAGAAGTACCTCGGTTTGTTACTTCGGGCAATGGAAGACATTGAAATCGTGGAGCCATCCGATGAGGTGCATTTTGGGAACAATGGCGCAGGCGGGTGCATTATTCAACACTCATGTCAAGCTTCTCGCCTTCGATCTTCTTTCCCTCACCCAAAACCCTTCTTCTTCTTCTTTCTCTCGCAGAGGCATCCATCTCTCTCGAGCTGAAGCCGTCGGTACGGTCACCTCCCGTGAATTCAAACCCGACAGATTCCTCAGGTTTACCCTCGACGACGGCACCGGCTGCGTTCATTGCATCCTCTGGCTCAACCAACTCTCGTTTACGGGCGTCCCTATCTCCCCAGATGTTGCCCTCGCCGATCTTATCCAACTCGGGAAGGTGGCCAGAGTGCGAGGCCAAATCACCAGCTTCAGAGGCGTTGTGCAGATCACGGTATCGGATATTGTGATCGAGACTGACCCCAATGCGGAGATTTTTCATTGGTTGGATTGCCTCAATTTGGCGCGCAAGTGTTATGACGTTTTGCCTTCTAAACGCAACTAAAATCCCTCGTTTATGCGGAACAGTATCTGTAAAGTTCCAATTGTAGCTATGCATGAAATTCAATGCCTTTGATGTCTATAACTGACGACTGATTTCATCATCATCGACAATGAATTGAACAAAATGCTTGTATAAGTGATTTTTTGCAGTGCAAGGTAAATATATAAGACAAGTTTTATCTCATAAAACACAAAATTACTTCTTTTTAAGTTAAACCAGAGCTCGCATGCAAATGCAGCACAAGAGTGGCAAGGGGGGAAACATTAGAAAAGCCTAAAATGAATTCATCATCAAAATTTCTGTACATAAGATATGTGAGAAATTTCTCTTCGAAAATGATAAGGAAGTTTTGGGCGCATGATCACCATTTGCGCAGCCCACTTCTTATCCTGTTCTCCATAACCATGACGGTGATGTTCTCTTTGATCACTTGTATGAAGAATGGCGTTAGGATTCAGACACGCTGGCATGTTTTTTTGTATACTTCATCACCATGGTGGGGAGGGAAAGCAGCACTCGAGTTTTGTCCTCTGTCACTGTTTAAGTCTGACCTGCAGAATTAGATGCACTTGCTTCTTGAATATGTACCTTAGCTCTTCATTAGCTTCAATTCCTATCCTCCTGCATCAACCAAACCCCAAATAATCACAAGTTTGCAATTTTAACCATAAGGATTCAGAAATCACTGTTAGAGAAATTCAGGGGTAAATTCAATAGAGAGCAGAATGTGTGATTAGATTCACTTGGACCTCTACCCTCCCACTTGTTTGTGTCGTTCTCTCTTTTCTTAAGCACTACAATAGAGGACCTAATTCAAAAACCAACTAACTACATAAATATATAAAATATAAGGACTTGAAAAACATAGGAGATACCCAATTTTGGAACCATTCTTTCCCACAAGAATCTTGCGTTGGCTTAATTTGCTGGTGATGAAATGTTGCTCGACTCTAAGAGAACCATCCCGTAATTCCTTCCAATCCATCAGACGATGTTCAATTTCATATGGGATTTCCTGAATTGAGATAGTTGTGATCCATCATTAAAATCATAAAGTGATCATCTGATCTTACAATATACTTGTCAGATTCTATCTATAGATTAGAGATTGTCTTGAACTGCTACCTGATGTATATGGTCCAACAACCTTTCACGCACAACTTCCATGGCTATCATCTTCATAACTTCTTCACTCATCACAAATGGATCTTCTTCCCATGGTCGTTGAACTGCCTAAGCATTAGAAGTAAATCAAAATCCAGACTTAGGTCTTGAAATGTCTAACATGAGAGTTCTGGAGAAATATAAGAAAGATATGTAGTTTACAAGTTTTAAAAGGACGTAGCTTCATCAGTAAGACCTTATATTTTATTTTTTTCTTTAAAAAAGGGGGAAAAAAAACCCCCCACCAATTACTCAAATTTTGTGCCGAGGTAAGCCCTCAAGCTAATTGCCAGGAACATCTCATTTTCCCTGATTTAAAAAATAGTTGATAAAAAAACCAAATCCATAGCACACCAATATGCCAGCATAAGAACTACTGATATTTTGGTCCCCCTCTGCTATTCGATAAGATGTTTCTGTCACCCTAAAAATAAATTTAAAATGTTTCTAGAAATATACTAGTTTCTGATAAACATACTAATTTATATATACAGCCATACACAACATATCTTGTTAGGTATGAAATGGGTGTCACATGACATGCAATGCCTCATTCAGGTTTTCATTCCCACTAATCAGCATCAAAAATCAAATTCATGATATGAGCAAAAGAGAAGCAATCGTATCTACGCTCATGCATTATCAAAGTGCAGCATTGAATTAGATTGATAATACTCATTCTGTTCCCACACCATTTACGAATAGGCATACACCATATAGTATAACGTATAGACTGTTGTACAAAATGAGGCCAGAAATCATTTATTACTCAATGAATGCAAAAGTACTCAAACTCTTAAACTCAAGAGCAACAATATTTGTTTATAAAGCACGTTGTTGTTTAGGACCCCAATGTTTTATGAGACCCGATAACAAATTCCAGGTCAGCGGAACAACAAAATCATTTGGATAGCCAGGATAGTGAGCATAACTAGAAAAGATACGTGCCTGCTCCATCAAGTACTGTGACAGATCTTTGACCCCATACCCCTTCAGACCTGATATCATGAAAAACCTACACAATAATAACAGGAGATCATCAGAGCTAGGTGCTATAGTTGATCCAAAGAAAGGTTAAAATTTATACTTCAAATCAGCATGTTATCCAGTCTCATTAGAAGAAAACCATACCTTTCATATCCAGGAAGAAGTTTGAATTCTTCTGAAACCTTCATCAAGTCTTTCTTTTTCTTTACTAAATCAATCTTGTTCATACATAAAACTCGTTTCTGATTGGGGTGAGTTCGAGCTCCCATCCGCTTAATTAATTGTATGACTCTTGCATCAGGTCTATATGGATTGAACGTTAAAAAGGCACAAGTGACCGAGAGGAAAATGGAAAAAAGTGCAAGTTAAAATGACTTGTCACATGGTTAAGATATGAGCAGTGCAACATGCATATAGTGATATAAGATCCAGTTTATATCATTTAATTTGCCAAAGTAACCATCTTCATAAGTTTTCCAGGGTCCATATGATACACAAGCAGTAAAATCATGATCTACCAGCATGTCAGCATGTTACAGTACCGACTATATATATTTAGAAATTCAGAATCTACGAGACTTCCTCGATACACAAAGTCTTGAACATTAAACCTCCCAGCTTAATCTTCATCTCTATAGAGACATATTTGATCAGATAAATAAAAGAAGAACAAGGTTTCAAATTCTAACATAGAGCAATGAATAAGTTACATTGAATTAAAGAGTAAGATTACTCCAACAGTGCTCGCTTAGAAATAATAATATACTAACCTGGTAAGATGCCTATGAACATCAAAAACAACCACGAGCACTTCATAGAGATTGATTGAACTCCAAGCACTTTCAACACGATTCTTGACATCCCTATGAGGATATCCTTTGCAAGTTAATGTGAGCCCTGGTGTATCAAAAAAACACTGCATAGAGGTTTTTTTACAGTTGTAAGCATGGGTGGTTCAATTTCAATTTAAAATTTAAATAAATCCTACATAACAAAACAGAAGTTACTCACAATTTGGGTGTCTCCTTCTGTCATCACTCCTACCACTTCATGAGTTGTGGTGTTTGTCTTCCGTGAAACAGCTGCTACCTTTGTACCAGCCTGTGGCAAAAAAGTGAGGATATGACATGGAAAAAAAGTGAAATGATAATGTTGATGCCAACAGAAGATGCTAGAGGCTTTTCTGAATGAGTCCTGATTTGTATCAATTACTTCCATGTAAAATAGCACTTCAAATTTAGCATACGAATTACATATCACAATCTAATGCAAAGGTTAACTAATCTGGAAGAAAAACAAAACACAGCAGCTTTTTAACAATGATATACCAGTTAAAATGATCCTTTAAAAGATGATATACTACAACACTAATCGGATACAGAAACTCATCTCCAGTAAATGTCTCAAGACATTAACAAGCAGGAGTTTCTCATATAAAATAAGACGGAAAGAGGGAACATTATCATGGAAAAAATGATGCTTGCAACAATCAATCAGCTCAAAGGAATCCAGGATTTTCTCCCACAACATCAATCTTTAGCGGTGAAATTTCAGAGGGAAAAAAATCATTGGAACTAAAATGAAAATGAATATATAAAGGAAGAAAATGAAATCATTTCCTTGCACACTCAACCAAGTGAAAGTCAGACACCTCAAGAAAAGGATTTTGTCACGTCGGTACTAACAAAGAAAACAAACCATATAATTAGTCAGTGCAGACTTCCCAGCATTGGGAGCACCTATTATTCCAACGGCCAATGATTTCTGGTCCTCCTCGTTCACCACACTTTCATCCTCATTCTCGCTATCCCCTTTCTCCAGTGATGCCTCAAGTAAAGCCTTAGCCAACGCTCTCCGCCTGTTCTCCTCCTCCTCCTCCTCCTCCTTGAATCTCAAATTTCCTTGAGGGATTTCCTTTCCAAAGATTAATTCATCAGCTTTGGCCCTGTACTTTTGGTCCCAGATGGGTTGTTGCTGCTGATTAGCGTGAGCACTGATGTCTGAAATATTGGGAATTTCGTAATGGGAACTATCAAAAACTGAATCTGAATCATTTCCTGAATCCGGGTAGGTTGTGGGTTGCGGCACGTCCTCTTGCTCGGGTTCAGCAGAGTAAAACCTGCGCAGGAAGGAAGGCTTAAGAGGACAGAGATTGTTGTGTGGAGTGGAAGAGAGAGTCCTGAGTATTCTCAGTGATCTCAAAGCTCTCATGGTGGCCCCTATAGAGGAAACATGGAGGAAGAAGCGTCAGAGTGTATGCGCTGTTTTGGGGGTATTTGCTGCTGAACGAAGCTCTGCCTTTGGGTTTAGGGGTTAAGGGTTGCAGCCAAAGCTATCTTCTTTTGCTACTTCCTTCATTAGTTAACCTTAGCCGCCGAAACATTACGGGGAATTCATAAAACAAAGAACCTCGCCCCGCTGGCCTGTTCGAGCAGATGTTTGATGTTTCAAAAGCTAGACGGGTAAAAACTGGTAAAACACTAGCTCACAGTTTACTAATTCCATTTCGAACCAATCGTATAAATTAAAAAAAAAAACATATAATCGTGTAATGTTTCTATCAATTTTATATTTCATATTGCTGGTAGAAAAAATTATCTTCCATGTTGATATTAATATAGTAAACAGAAATTTTCCACAAACAAGTACTCCTTCCAGTTCTAATTATAAGACATATTTAATCGATTTTGGAGAGATTAAGGAAATGAGTTAAATTAGTTAATTTTACTCATTTTCCTAAAATGTCCGTATATCAATTTTAAATGACACTAATAAAAGTGAATCAATAACATCTACAACCTCTCCGACCTAGAATTTCCCTTTTCATGTTTTTTAAAATGATGGTCTTGCTATATATACATATATGTGTGTGTACACACATATGTATGTATTTATATATACATATATCTACAAAACATACACCCTCACAAATACACACATATACAGAAATACACATACATGTGTGTGTGTAGACACACACACACAAGTATATATATGTATATATGTTGTACATATATACATTATACATTTATATGTCTGTGTGTCTACATACATATACATACATACATGTGTGTGTGTAGACCCACACACATATGTATATATATGTATGTATGTGTACATATATACATTTATATATTTGTGTATATATAGACACAGACACTCACATATCTATCTCTCTCTCACACACACACATATATATGCAAAATTAATATCAGTTGATCGATAAATAAATTAAAATCCAATATTTTAAAAGTTTTGCTGACAAAAAGAGTCTTCACACCTACATACATTTACTTACCAAAAACCAAACACATTTGAGAAAATAAAATAAGGATATTTTAGGAAGAAGTTGACAAAAATTAAAAACTTGTCCTATAATTAGGACAAAAACTAACTCTTAAATATTGTCTTATAATTAAGACCAAAATGAGTAATAAAATATCTCCATATTTTGTATGTTAACATCAATATTGACATTAATAAAATCATAATAATGTAACCAAACTGTTACTCAATTTTTCTGCTCAAGAACTTTCATGGAATTCTTTTGAGGCAATTAATGCACGGGTTTGATATTTGTTTCTCCGTAATAAGTTTGAAGTTTGATGAACCAATCTAGATTAAAAATAAAAACAAAGCTATGTCCTTTTGGAACATACATGAATAGTACAGATTTGATTTTCTTCATATACATTTTACTCTCTTTTTCCCTTTTTCTCTCAATAGTTTAGATTTAACATGTTATAAAAATATTATTATAACTTTGCTTAAAAATATAATATTTAAGGTAAAATTATTATTACATCTTAACATATATATCTTTAAAGTAAAATTAAAATAATATTTTTATAATGGGTTAAATTTAAACTGTTGAAATCTTATTTCAATGGTAAAAAAAGAAAGAAGAGGGTAAAAAGTATTGGAGGAAGTCTGTATTTGAATTGGAACAGTAAAGGAGAAAGAAGAATGATGATCGGACCGAACCATTTTTTACACTCAAGCTAAGAAACAAAAAAATAAAAAAGGAACACGATTATTTACTCATCGTAGCAGGAATCGGGGGGGAAAACTTAGCCACTCCAGCTTATATTTTGGCCCTACTTGCATATCCATCTACCTCATTCCATTTTTAACAGTGTCAACAAACGTTTAGCATTTGTTCTTCAGAATGAGAAAAGGGCAAGAGAATATTGAGATGAGCAGGGATGCATATTAATGATATCCAAGAATCGTACATTTTCAATTTGACCATTACTCCAAGGTTTAGCTACATAAAAACTACCGAAACCACCGAAAGAAACAAAAGATATTTCCAAACTCGATTATACGACATTTGTTGCCATTTGTCCGGCAAGTTCTCAGTTTCCTATGCCTAGAAAAAGACATAAAAAGATTAAAATATCAATGCAGTTCTGCAACTTCCTATGAGATCCCATTTAAACTGAACTAACCCCGCCCCTACCCAGGACAAACGAGCATCCACATCATTTTTCTTTTCTGCCAATAGAATCCGATGGAAAACTCCAAGCAAAGAATGATGAAACTGCATCAGAATCTTGGGACAAAAAAACCTCAAATTCTAACCCCCATCAACAGTGGACAAATTTGACAACACATGGTTCAAATTGTCCTAAAAAGCCATTCGACCTGCTAGCCTGCTTTCAAGTATCCTCTTGTCTATGGCTGCGTCAATAGAACTCATCTGAAAAAATAACCACAAGAATGATTAACGCATACTCAAGAGACTGCTAATCACTACAACAAAAACCAAATATTTAACAGCCTGGGTCTATGCAAGAGATTCCAAACTCTGCGAAAGAAGCTGACCTGGCCAAGTCTGAATTCACTTGTTCCATAAAATAAATTGTAATGATGCTACGGATGAGCGAAAAATCAGTTGTGTAAGATCTTATTCATTCCAAAACCCAATTCTTCGAAATTGAGCATAGGGAGAAGGGATAGCAATAGTAAAACCAAGCCTAAAAAATTATATATACGTACTCTTCTACTACAAAAGCAGGGTGATGGGAGTCTGTTGTTTGCAGCATACTTCACATATTATACCACTAACTAATTGACTACCAAAGAGAAATTAGCAACACGTACGTACTTGAATCTTTTGATGCTCACAAGTTCAGCAGGCATAGCTTGAAGCCAAAGTGGCAGTTAAACGTAAAACAGAATGGACACTCATTATTATTAAGGGTGTGAGACAAAATAAGGGGAAAAAATTGAAATGTCACTTGTATTGGAAGGGGCAGCCACGAACCCCGAACCGCATCCCGAATAATAATATCAAAAACAAAATTAAAATGTCATTCAACTTACTTTCAGAAAGAAAATTATATAAAATATCATACAGAATGTACCTCTATCAATAGCAAACAATGCGTAAATAACTGAATCTGAAAACAAGAAGCTTAAAGCCTACCCATCTGGTTAGATGTGAAAGCAGCTCCTTCTATTAAAGAGGTAGTATGACTTACCTGGCTAGTTTCATCATGCACCTGGTATTTTGGCAAGGACATTCTTCTTTCCTCCTGTAGATACCAAAGTAACATAACATCACTTAACAACTGATTTAACAGTCTTCTAACACTAAACAAATATATTATACTAGTAGATAACACACCATGGACATCGCCTCATCATCCCAGACTAAATAGACCTCATTAGTGGCAGGTTGAGTTGCAGGAGCTTTGTTTGCAATTACTGGGGGTGGTCCAATTGAAGGACCACCAGTATTAGGACCGGAAGCATAAGAATGCGAGTTGCCTGATGTCCCTCCCACAGCAATCAAAATAAGTCAAATTAAAATCACTACAACGTATAAAACCAGCCCAATGATGTTATAATGTCCTTCCTATGGTAAACAAAGTGAGAAAAATGAATAAAGCACATAAAGTCAACTCAATGACACAAACAGTGACATTTTGTGGCAAACTTAAGTATCTAATCCTTCACAATAGACATGAAATTCCTAACATGTTTTTGTACTGGACAGAATTAAGTATAAACCAGTAGGAGGAGTAACACTAGACACAAATAGCTATCAGCAGTATTTACTGTGTCATAGGCATAAACAAATGGTCACTTTGTTGTGAACAAATTTAGAAGCGTTGTATGCCTCATCATTCATGAATTAAAACCAACAAAATCACAAGCAAAAGAAGCTAATTCAACCCATGCATCAGAAAACAAGAGATACCACACATGGGATGTAAGCCTATCATAATTCAGTACGAGTGAGTAATTTCAACTTAAATTGCATGGAAAATATGACGCAAAGCAGAAATTTAATGAAAAGACCAATTGTCAGTGTACTAAGCGTTAGCAAAGAAAATACAACATGGCATCTGGTCCTAGGATTATTACCAACTGATATGGGAGCATGTAATTGTTAATGAATTTTTGACATATTGACACTCGAAAACAATGCTTTTTCCAAAAAAGATTAGCATACAAACTGAAAACATAAAATATTCATGAATTGTTCAAGTAAAAAAACAAAAACGTTTGAGTACCTGCAACTCCTAGTGCTTGATAATTATTTGTCAAAGTTGTGTTGGCACTTGAATAAGCATCAGTAGGGACACTTGCAGACAATGCAGACGGGACACTGCTAGAAAGTGATGGGGTAGAAAATGTTGAGCTTTGGGCCACTGTATGGTTATTTCCAACAACAGGAAACAATGGTTGTGAAACTGGGGCAGATGTCGGAGGTAACCCAGGAGGGGCAACTTGAGAAGTTGGAAGGGCAGGAGAGGCAGTTGATGGTAGAGGTGGCCTCACATTCTGAACAGGAAACAACGGCTGCTGTACATATGGGGCAGGAGGAGGAATGGAAACAGATGGAGGTTGCAGATACCAAGGCTGAGGACGAGGTGGAACCGGCCAAGTGGAAGGAGGCACAGGTACTGTAGGATTATAACTGATTACCAGGAGGCAAAACAATAAGTTAATTATATTCGTGCCACTTGAAGATAAATGAATAGACTATCACTTTCTTCACATGCCAAATACAATGTTAATGAAACGAGGGGAAGTAAGATTATACAACAAGTAAAGGAAACATACATAGGTGGCATAGTACCCAAGGTTGACTGAGGAGGATATCCCATGCCTAATGGTGCTGGGACAGCTCCACCCACAAGCTGACTTGATGGGATATCCACTTTGGCTGTCTTTGATGGAGCTTCATCCTCTGCATTCAATAGAAATTTGTCGGAAAAAGCAATTAAAATTTGAATGTTTTGCCTTATGCAAGAATTTCAGTCTAGTTACAAATGTTGCATAAATCATTCATAACAAGTGCTTCTACAACAAATTAGGTATCAGATAAAACCAAATCCAACAAGGATAGTAAAATAGGCGTAAAGTATTTTGGATTTCAAAAACATATTAAAGAATGTAAAATAATTGAGGTCAGTTGTAATTAATGTTTTATACCAAAACTCATATTGAAAGAAGCAACCAAATCAATAAATACAACTTAAAAAAAGAACAAAATGCTTTCCCACTTGAACTTCCCTAGAAGAATTCAGCAAGGATTGAATGTATAAATACAAATGTCAACATGTCTTGAATGTAGGGAACACTACGGGTAATGTATTTTTAATTAGTTATTCAGCAAGGATTTCGAAAGTCTAGGTGTGGCTTATTTAACTATTACACAATATATAAAAAATTTATATAAAAATTCACTATACTTTTCAATAAGGAAAATACTAAGTTCTTTAGGTGCTCATTATCAGAAGCCCTAATAGAGATATTACTCCGGGAATTTTGTTAAAATGAAGGAAAAAAAATCAACCAGAAATTGGTGCAAAAGCTGTCTACATGCTAAAGCATTCATTCCACAACCTCATACCAAAGGAGACAGCAAGTGTGATGTTTACTTCTATTATATACATATATGAACAGTTTTGAATGATACAATTAGATATAACAACTTGTTAGAGGCCATTATCAAAAGAACGTGAAGCCAATTTGACAGCACAAAGAGTCACCATGTTTTTTTGGCCAGCCTTCAATGGGAAGCACACCATGTCTTTTCATTGACACTATTAACTCTTTTTTATTATTTGATCTACTAATTGGATCTCACCCAAAATAACACAAAGAAAAGGCAAATCTATTATTCAAACAGCCCTAAGACAACATCGTAAATCATGTATTTGAAAAACAAACTTGCAAACCTTCTTTTGAGATAACATTGTTAAACTCATCAATCAGATGTAGAGACTTGTGTGTGGATGTGGGTGAGAGAGAGAGATGAATGAGATTACCTTCATCTCCATAATGGGCGGCCAATATGTCTGGTGGAATCCCTTGCATTCCGTATATTTCAATATCAGTTGACTCTCTACCAGGTTTTGCATTGGGCACCCTGAAAAGTAAACAAACAGGAAAAAAACATCGATTGGAAGAAACGAAGCAACTCTTGGAAACATCGCAACTGCAGGAACAATCTGTAAATGGGGAACCCAAAATATGCAGCTTATCTGTTTAAGTAGTGGTTACATTCGCACATACCCACAAACAGATTCCGACATTTACAATTCCTGATTTACAGAACCAAGCATTCACGGTTATTGTCGAACATTCTCCTTCCTTATAACTTTACCAAGTTAAGATAACTGTTTTCCCAGATAGTTTTACTATTTATCTCACAACTCCATGAAAAATCAGTAACATGGGGATACATAACATTACACTTGATTGGATTACTAAACAATCCTAAATTCTAATCCAAGGTTCAGCTTTCTCTTCTTTAAAGATCACGTTTCATGACCAGCACATGTAACATTGGATTATAACAATCTCCTCTTTTAAAAACCAAGGAATCCAGACTCGAACGAACAATCAGATCGGGAAACCGCTAATCGAGAAGCCAAATCAGAGAAAAGGGAGCTATGAATAAAGGGCGAGCAAGACATTAAAGCTTACTTGGTGACGCTTTCTTTATGAACCTGTAGCACGTGAATGGCCATGCCGCCAGCAGTGGAGAGTTTCTTGTGACAGACATGGCATTTGAAGTGCTTAGCCTTCTGATGCTGAACCAAAATCTTTTCGTCGTCGAACTCCCGATCGCAATAGTAGCACCAGACCTTCGAAGAAACCCTCTTCTTCTTCTTCCCCATTCAGAAGCTCGATTCCCTTTTCTTCAATTCAAGCCCTAGCCTCCTTCACGCTACCCTTCGCCTGACAACAGGAATAGGGTTTCGACCAGATCTCGGCGCCTCAGGAGGAGGAACTAGGGCTCTAATAGTCTTCCTGTGTAAGGAAACGTTAACCTAGTAGGGCCAGGAGAAAAACTATGAATCGTGCCCGCGTAAGCCCGCCGATTCTAGGAAGTTTAAGCAGGTGTTTGGAAAACACCCAAAATCCTAGGTTTTATGTAAGTCGAGACAAAACTCTTCTCACATATTTACCTCGTACTATGCAAAATCTAGATTTTGGAAGGTTTCGCGCTACGACGATGATAACCTATTTATGCTTTTACCAATGAGGGACAGTGACAATTAAAGTGATAGTTTAAAATTTTTTTGGTAAATAAAATTTTCAGAATAAAAATGTTTTTTTAATTGTCGTACTGAAAATTATAAATCCAAAAATTCAAATTTAAATTGGCAAACACGTTTAATTAATGACTAATATATGGATCAGTTAGCATACCATGCAGTGATGTAGGAAGCTGAGAATATTTTTGCGCGGGGACGCTTTTATTAGCAATACAAGCATATGTGTTCATCTTTAACCTTAAAAAAAGTACTGTAATTAATTTTTTTTTTTTATACAGAAATTTTAGGGAAGAGGTTGGGTTCACCCATAATCCAAGGGTAGAGCGAAATCTCCCTTTCTCCTAGGTGATACAAATGTTAGGCAGGGCGAGTCGTCTATTACCCTCATGCGTTTATCTAGGCACCCAGGAATTAGGATGTCTCCCCCAGCGCCTTAACCAACTTCAAAATCAAATCCTCTCTCTTTAGTGAGAGTGTCCAACCCCTTTGGCAGTTGAGCCCAAAGACGAGGGATAGTACTGTAATTAATTAAAACCGTGACACGATTCCCAATTTACGTATCTGTTTTTTTTTTTTGACACTGTTGTTCCTTTTCTGTGGGCCAAGATGAAAAATTTGGATCTCAGCCTGATGTTTCTCATAGGGCACGTTCCAAACCCTGCGTTGAGGCCCAAATCGTTGTTACGTGATTGAGACTGTTTTATTACAAGGTATTAGCCCAGGCCCATCCATGACAGATTTAAATACCCATATAGGCAAGGAGCCTAGAACACATAAAGACTGTCCATATGAGCTTTAGAGAATATCTAGATTTGCTTTTGGAGAATACTTTCGGCAGAAAAAGTGACAAAAGTTATTCTTCAGAATAGTTTATGTAAAAAAAAAATAATTTTTATGAAATGATAGTATTTATGTATTGTTATCAGAATCACTTTTTCATACTCAAATTATTGAAAAGGATGTTAGATTTTGTGATAATCGCATATAAAGGATAAGATTCTCTTTTAAATATTTTTAACATTAAATTTCATAATAAATACCAAAAATTAAATAAATTTGTGTAAAAAATTAAAATTATAACATTAGTCAATTATGTAACATGATAAAAAAAAATAGATGAAATATATATGTATTAATGAATTGTATAGACACAAATTCTTTATAAATAGTAATTATCTAAAACAATAGCTTTTAGATCAATATATATAATTTATTCAATAGTTAAATATTTGATGGCTAGAAAATGGAATGTAAGAGTGATGTTTTGTTCTAAAACTTACAAACTTTAATAAGGTCTTTATAATCATTGTGGTTTTTTTCCTAATACAAATTTGTATCTATATCATCTAACACTAAAACAGTCTACTACAAAACACCAAGCATAATTGTTCATGGTAGGGATACAAGTACATTTCATTGATTCTAAATAATGGGGAGAAACAATATATGACTAATGGTCTTATATACAATAAATAGTTTGATCTCTTATAATAATCATGAAGATGAGTCATATCTGATGAACATACTATTGATGAAAGTATTGTTGAAGATTCCAGTGTATAATTGTCAGCCTATTAATAAGCAAATTATAGAGTTTTTTTTTTTTTTTTTTTTGGTCTGAAAAGAGTACTTTTCAATCGGACCATAAAAAAACAAACAAATAAAAGGAATCCAAACTCTAACGCGCGCGTCATCTTAATAAGAACATATGCAGAGCAATCACCATACGTTGTTGTATCAAAAGGTAATTAAGACGTAGTGGTTGACTCCTATTTCAGAATCAACTTGATCTCTTCATAGCCATTTGTGCTGATTAGTAATTGTAACATCAGATGTATGCATTTAATAAGCTAAAGTCAGGATTCTGGGAACACTTTTCACAACAGCAAAAAATGACAGCAATTTTTTTTTTTCCATATTTGGGGCAATGCAGATTTTGAACTTTAACTATAATCAACGACAATGACAACAAAAATTCAGAGTGTCTTCCTTTTGAAACTATTTCAGTCAAATTCCTTTCTCAATAAAATTCCAAAGTGCAGCAAATAAGAGAATAAAAAGCTCACAGTTCAAAGTCCAGAATAACAACAAAACGCAGCAAAAACCTAGAACCAAAATATTAGCAGCCACCTGACACCGTCCATCTTCTCCGATCGTCGAGGAACCACCACTAGCCACACGATTCTCCCGATTGACCGAACATTTGACCCAAGAGTTTGAGAAAATGGCGAGCCCGGATGCAAGAAGAGGAGAAAAAACAGGGACAAGGAGGAAAGAGAGAACGAAAATTATTGCATTCTTCTTCGACAACCAGAAAAGGGGGAATTTTTTTAATCAACCAAAGATTTTGTTGGATTTCTATGTATAAATCTCAAGGGTTATGAATAAGAAGTCTACTGGTTCGCCACCACTAGTTGTGTCAATTCGTCACGGTCATGTCGGTTCACCAACAAGAGATAAGTCCATATAATTAAACTTTCTTCATCTATAAATATGACGTCTTAGTGACAGAATCAAATATTCAATTGTTCTCCTAAACACTCCTCTCTGCATATTACATTCTGTTATCATATTCTGTGTGTTCCAAAAGCATATTTATTGCGTTCGCTTAGGCTTCAGATTGAGAGAGCCATTATTCTAAAGATGAAAAATCTGCTCTATCTTAGAATACAATTGCTCAGCAATATTGGACATCCATATTGAGAGAGTAAAATTGTCTTAAGGAACGAATGTTGGATTCGGATTTCTTCAAAGTTCATTACCATATTTCGGCAATTTTGTGAGTTTTACTGTTTTTCTTCTTGTGTAGAGGCATTGTATATTTATAAATTATGTATATTGATTATATAGATTTTGACTTTTGTAAAATTTCCAATTTAAAGTATTTTCAACAACAGATTTTAGCCAAGAGTTTGAGAAAATGGCGAGCAGGGCGGGAAGAATAAGAGAAAAAACAAGACAAAGAGGAAAGAGAAAACGGAAATTATTGCATCCTTACCTTCGACGACCATAAAAGTTATGAATTTTCCGGAACAGCTAAAGATTGGTAACCTTCAGCTGGAAGTGAGAAAACAAGAAAAAAGAAAGAGAAATAGAAGAGACAAGACCAGAAAGTCAGCTTTTCCAAAACCATGATTTTGGGGAAAAAATAGCTTCTAGACTTTTTTCAAGTGTCTTGCTAAATTTTTGCAAAACCATAGTTTTACTTTCAAAGCACTTTTGAACTTTTATCCAAACACTCACTTAAATGAGTTGGTGAAAATATAATCCATTTAGTACTTAACAATGTTTATTTGTGCATGCACATGAGCTTAAGTCCTCTCCACTCCAAATGATTCTCATACGTGAATCCCATGCAACCTTATAAGCCCCCAGCCTGAAGTTCAGCATTATCGATATTTCCTTGCTCCAATTAAGTTCACCGCGAAACCAACTATATGGCTATGTGAGAAGTGAGAAGAAAACATAAGGAAATGAATACTAAGAATAGAATATTTTTAATAATAAAAAAAGTAGTGTTTTTAAGAGTTTTTCCTTGTAGTATTTTCCCCATCCAAGCTTAAGGGTAAAGTTTTTTTTTTTTTTTTTTGGTTTTATGGCTTACGTACCCACCAGCCCACCCCAAACTACGACGTGAGAGAGGGCACTAAAAAGAGGATTTAAATGTAAAAGAAGAAAGGGAGGTGTGATTAATTAGTGGGAAAATGAAGAAGTGAGATTGAGGAGGAGGGGATAATGGGAAGACGTGGCCTGGGTAGAATAAAAACAAGGAACATGTGTGATCGGAGACATGTGAGACCTACAGCACCACAACACAACAAATATTGTTGGCCCCAAATGGATTCACCACATGATGCAAATCAACTTGTGTGTGTGACAGTTTCGTGTAGTAGTACTATGTAGTATTCATACGATGGAGTTACGTTTAAGGTTGAAGAAAGTTCAGTGCGTTACATTCTACTATATAATGTAACATCATGTATATCCAAAATCATGCATAGCTAGCTATACGTGACAATGACGGCCCACGACACGTCCTCTCCCTTCTTTTTTCAAACCCATATTGCACACTTCACAGTATTACCCACTCATTCATTCTTTTCATTAAATCCTCATCTCACCCATAAACACACTTAACTTCCAATTCCATGTCTGTTTCCATGTTCCAACTCTCTTCCGCGCATTCTAATCTAAGTTTTCTGATTATCTTAGTTCTTTAGAAGTACTTGAGATTTACGAAATATATATCATATATGTAAGAGACTTTTGTTTTGACCTACAAAAACTCATATGCTTAAGGAAAAACACTTTTAAAAGGTTCTCAAACTTAACTACAACTTTCATATGCATCGCTATTTATTTGTTTTAGAAAATACCGAAAGATATACTTCTGATCCATGTCTTTTGGAAAGAAAGAAAAACATTGACTTACGTACATGGATGCAAAAATATGAGTACCTCTTATTCTTAATTAAAAAATCCACTTCGATGAATACATTAAATTTTAATATGAATATTTTATCGAGGACCGGATACGGTATTATTTATAACTGATTAAATGATTTGAGTGAAGAGTTGAATTTAGTTGCATGTTGGATAAAGGTTGAGTTGAATTGCAAGATACATAGACAAGGACTATTGGCAGAAAAGCATGAAATGGACATGAAAGGAATTGCAGAGAACTAATTGGATGATCATGATAGTGATAATCACAAGCAGCTCTAGTCAACATCCATTACTACTTGAGAGGTAGTGGAAGCTGATATCAACCTCCATTATGAAACCTGAAAGCAATTAATTATATTTATACGTGTGCGAAGATCATTTTTCCAATATCCCACTCTATATATGTATCCATTCACAACCATCCAAGTTCCAACCCACTAAAAGTCCTCATCACATCATGAATTAAATAACAAATCAAGATACAAAATCTTAATGAAGATATATGAGCGTGAGAGAGAACAGCATTAAGGGACAGAATTAATGCTAAGAGGATCTTATAAAAGATATTCTACTAGGGGGCTGCAGTGGCACTACGCTGCAAGAACAAGAGGCATGATTCAATTGCTTACGTAACTCTGCATATGTGACAAAAAGAGAGCCCTCTCTCTCTCTATACACATATATACACACACACAAACACACACATACGTATTTATAAATCTCAATGATTCGATATATTTATTTGAGCAATTTCATTAACGACAGCGGGACCCTCCTCTGACTTGTCAGTCACTCTTGGTTAATCATACTTCTTGTTTTGATTAGACTTCTCTCTTAACCTCTTCTCATATGGTATATCATTTAGAACAAACATGGATGGAAATATATACACAGATTCTAGATAAATTACGGGCTTTTATCTTTCTTTCCTTTTTCCCTGCCACTAAGTACAAAAAATATTAATGCATGCAGGAACAAGTGGGTGTGTGTGTGTGTGATAATTGTCCAAGTTAGAGCGATATCGGTGGGGCAAGTTGATGAATTGTGGAGGTTACAGGGACAACCTAACTCACTAACTCTCCAAAAGGGACATTTCCAATTCTCTCTATTCCAAAAAAAAAAAAAATCAATGCCCTAATTAATTAGCTTTCTCCATCGATCGATTCAACCTCTGGGCATCGATCGATTCAACCTCTGGGCTTCCCAATTTGGACTATCTGTTGTATAAACCTATAATTCAAACCAAAAATATATATGCTAAGTTCTTACTATAGGACTCGCCTATATGCACATTGAAAAAGTAAAGGAAACTCAATAGGACAGACACATATAAATAGGCACGTGTAGATGATCACTTGAGTTTTATTTACTCGATCGTTTGAATATTGTTTAATTTGATATTGGACATTTCAATATATGAGAACAAATCTCTAAGTTCGTGCTCTTTTTAGATGATAAAACCTTAGTTGGAGAGCTAAGAGAGGAAATTAACTCTTAGAATTAAAGTAGGAACAAGACTTATAGAACATATATGTGTATGTATGTATTGCAAGTTCAACATATGAGGTGAGTTGGGAATTTTTTGAAGATAAAAAATGGAAAGCACGTCATGTTAATAGCTTCAAAGTTCATGTATTTAGGATTGATATGCAAATTGTATGGAGGAAAAGTTGCGCTTAATTAATTGTTAAAGAGAATATGGTGAAATTTTCACAAAAACGGTTTGGACATGTATAAATAAATAAATAAAAAACGATCCTAGCTAGAGACATTGATTAATGATCTTTGGCTTTATGAAAAGTTGCAAAACTGAGATCAACAAAAATACTCAAGATAAAGCTACTGAACATGATCCCATATATGATCGATATATCAATGTATTTGAGCTCACTTGACAAAGTTTTTTTTTTTTTCCCTTTTTACTACGTACAGCTAAAACATAGATTAAATACGAGATGTTTTTCAATGATATTATCGATTAATGTGTGTTATTATTTACTAGACTTTGGACTTCGTGTATTATATATAGACTCTAACACTGAAATTTGTAGTATCCATGTTTGAAATATTTTAAAATAAAGAAATGTTTTTTTTTCTAAGCCATGTCCATTAAATTAAGGAATTTATATTAAGGGTGAAAGGTATGGTGCATGAAGATGGTGGTTGGGATGTGGAGAAGATTGGGAGAAGACTAAATCAACAAGGCATGACAAATTTATTGGCTGATGTGATGCCTCCCAGCAAGCTGATTGGTGAAGATACTGTTAGGTGGGGGAAAAGTTGCTAAATAAATATGTGCTTTCTGATATGTATCGCATTATTAGGAAAAAACCATGAAATGTGGGAGAGTGTGTGGATTGTGTTGTGGCAGTGGAAGGGGCCAAAAGAGTACAAATCTTCTTATGATTAGCAATACTTGATTGATTACTGACTAGTGTAAAAAAAATGTCGTTTCCTGGGAGGAAGTTCTAGTTGCTACAGATGCTCTAAGCATATTGAAAGTTTGATGCACGTTATGAGGGTTTGTAGGGGTGGCAAGGAGTTTGTGGAATGAACTAATGAATGGTGTGATTGGACCTGAATTTGAGAATTTGCAAGGGGAAGATTGGTTTGGCTGAAATTTAGCAAGGAGAAAAAGGAATGACTGAAATATAATATTCAGCCTAACGTGTTGGCTGCTATGGTTCTAGAGGAATAAGTGTTAATTTGAGGAAAGGTTTCTTGTGCACGAGAGGAGAAAATTAATAGTTGAATGGTATGTACAGCAAATAAAGAGGGCACAAGCAGACGTTGGGAAAGTTAGAGGCACAAGACTGGCAGCTCACATTGGATGGGTGGCTCCTTAGTATGGATGGGATAAACTCAATGTTGATGCATCCAAAGGGGACAAGCAAATGGAAGGATGTGGTGGACTATTGAGAGGTTGTGATGATAAGTAGATATGTGGTTTCACAAGGAAATTAGGTATGTGTTCAACCATAAAAGTTTAGTTATATATGGGTCGTTTTGGCTGATTTAGAGTTAGCTTTAATTTGAGGAAAAATTTTGATAGTATAATGGTAGAACGTGATTCTGCTACTGTTGTACACTTGCTTGAAAATTGGTAAGTTGAGGATGAAGCTAGAATGAGGTTGTTAGTAGAGATTAACACAACAATGAAGAAGTTTTTAGATCTTATGTTTGTACATGTTTACAGAGAAAAAAAATACTTACACAGATGCCTTGCAAATGTTAGTCTTTTTTAGGAGGAAGTCAATGTTATTTTTTATTACCCTTCTTTGATTGTTGAGCGGTTATTGTACAGGGATTATGAGCCCGTTTGAATAGGTTTTTAAAAAAATGATTTTTTTTACATTACTTTTAAAAAAAGTATTTTAATTAAAAGTTAAAGTTATTTTACATTTGGATACATCATTTAAAAAGCACTTTTAAATAATAAAAAAAAAACTGTTTGAGTGTTAGAAAAACATTTTTTTATCAGTAAAATTACTGAAATAAGTATATAAAAAGGTCTAGGGATATAAGTTGATATTTTATTGAAAATCAAAAGTAATTGATGTTAAAACAAATCATTTAAGAATAACCTATCGTTTGTTTTTATATTTTCTCTCTTTTTTGGCATTGGCTTTTTTTATAAGCTAAAAATTGTAGCTTAAAAAAAAAGAAGGAGAAGGAGAATTTTGGCTTTTTTTGTTACTTTTGCTCTTTTTTTAAAAAAAAAATTATCATCCAAACATTTAAATTAATAAGAAAACACTTTATTTTTGAAAAAGCAAATTTTTTCTATAGAAAAAACCTATCCAAACAGGTTCTATATGTTTCATACCCACAACTAATTTTGATTATGGGCTAAATGCCCCGTATTTTATCCCCCAATAAAAAGGAGTTTGAACTGTTTATAAATAAAATAGGCACGACTAAATTATAATCCCTCTGATCCTTATTATAAGGTACTAATTGTCAACAATTTTTTATCCTTATAAGGCATCAACCGCCTCTAACTATCTAATTTATTAGGTTTTTACCTTTTACCTTGATTTATAATACTCTTCAAACATCGTGCCTGCTTTCCTCTAAAAATTTACTCCACACACTGAAGGAGTAATTATGGTTTCATTGGTTATTGTAAAATTGAGTATTTCCAATGTCTCTCTCTCCCCCGTTTCCATTGCACTGTTCGTCTTCCTCTTCATTTTTTCACTACAGCCATCCTCTGCCAACAATTTTCATTGAAAATGGATGTTGCTTCTAAATAAAAAAAAAAAATGTAATCATTTGAGAAAAAAGAGAGCTTCAAACAAATGGCATACTAGATACTGTTGCCGCAGATGATCCTTCGAAAAAGGGATGGGGAGAGAGAAACAGTGAATAATTTCTGACCACATGGGAAATCTAAAAAATATTATTTATAATATTTATAAATCTATATTATTAAAGAGGGGTAAAAGTGAAAATATTTTTTAATTGAACATTCATTTAATGACTTAACTTCCCTTTCTTAGTTTAAGAGAAATTGCAGTTGATGTCTTATAATAAAGATTAGAGAGAGTACTTTCAAACTTAATGGAATACAGAGGATCGCACTTTATTGTCAAATAATTTAGAAAATGATAACGGATTTTCTAGAAGAGCCCTAAAATCATACTTTTGGAAAGGAATATTAATTGATAATGATATATATATATATATATATATATATATATATGGAGACGAAGAGAGTGGCGCATGTTTAGTGGTTATGGGTTACCGCAAAAGGATCTTCTTTGAAAGTCCCTGTTTGATGTTGATCCCATCAGTGCATGCCTGACTTTAACTATTTCTGTTTTTTAATGAATCATAATAAAATAATCATGTGGTGATAAAAGAAGAAGAACCTGTTACTCCCTCTGGTCCTTATTATAAGGCATCAACTACCAAATGTATTTTGTTTTTTTTATAAGGCACTTGCTTATTTCTAAGAAGCATTAATTATTTTTTTCCATATATGCCCATACTTAATAAGGGTAGTAGATAAAAGTAATAATAATATAATATTAGAGTTTAGTGTAAATAGTAGGGGTAATATTGAAAATCACTTAAATTATAGAACAACTTTATTGACTTTAACTGTTTATATTGGTTTGTGTGATTTGTTAATTGGTGTCTTATAATAAGGACTAGAGGGAGTAATAAATTTTCTAGGATCCACCTAAACTTCTAGATCCATGCACGCTCTTGGTTGTTTATTAAATGCAAGAATATAACAAACATAATAAATGGTTTATTTTCCCGTGATTAAACTTAAATCAGATGATTAATTGGTGTATATGATTAAACCCAAACTCAGAATATCAGTAAAGAAGTTAATATCAGTCACTTGATACGGTGACCGATGGTGAAAGCACTGAAAAAAGGCAACAAAAAGGAATGAATAAAAATAGTAAGAAAATGAATAGTTGGAGAGATCAAAGTAGAAACTCATATGGATGGTTTCATTTACATATAAATAAAGCACTTGCAAACTCATATGGCGTTTTATATATATTAATTAACTTGACTTGCATAAATAAATAAAACACTTGCAGTGCGCTAGGATATATATATTTATGCAAGTCAAGTTAATATATATATATAAACCAATTAAATTTAAAGTAAATGGTACGTACGTGTTTTTCAAATTACGTGTAATCCACTTGAAAGGTTTATGTGTGTGTATGCGCGTAGAGTTGACCTTGTGACCGGTGAAGAATTCGAAATTCACACATGAATATGAACTTAAGTTTTGGGTGGACTGGTACTATTATAGTAGCCATTGACAAGGCCACCGATAAAGACCCACCGGTTTGATTCAAAGAAAACTCAATACTCCCATTGTTCTTTTTATAGGACACTTTTAATATTTTTTATATAAGCTAAGAAAAATATTAAACCCCATTAATTTTATCATAATATTCAACAATTTTCTAATTCCACCCCTACGGAATATTATATTCTTCTGGTTCTTATTATAAAACACCAATTAACAACTGTATTTGATTCTTTTTATTAGGTATTTATTTGTTTCCAAAAAGTATTAAATATTCTTTTCCATGCATGTATGCACATGATTAATAAGGGTAGTGGCGAGGGTGAAAGTAATAATTGATATGAAATTAAAGTTTAGAGTAATCATTAGAGATAATATTAAAAATTACTTAAATTTTAAGAAAAATATAACTGCTTTTATTGATTTGTGAGAATTATTAATTGGTATTTAATAATAAGGATTAAAAAAAGTATAATACTGAATGAAAATAAAGCCAATATGATATTACTTGAAGTGTTAAATTATACGTAGACCTCAATCTTTTAATAAGATGCCTTATAACAAGGCCAAGAAAAAATTTATCTCTTTATTTTATTGATAGGATCAAAGGAGCACATGATGAATTTTAACTATCAAAGTAATTAAAAAAAAGAAAGAAAGCAAAGGCATTAATTTAATTTGTCGCTACAAATAAAAGCTTCTTCTACAAATTGATGCCTAACTCAATCACTACAAATAATCAGTGCGTGTTTTTTTTTTTTGGATATAAAAGATGGCTTAAAGCCTACATAGCAAATAAAGGATTACATCAAAAGGGAAAATGATCCCAAACTCTCTTGTTCCACACAAGATCCTAAATAAAGAGGACAATTCTCTAAAAGTCTAGATTGAGACATACTCATTTTTGCAAGAGCGTCCGCCACCCTATTACATTCTCTTGGGATGGCTGATATTTTAACCTCCCATGTTCTTTGCAAAAGAACTCTGATTTCCATCATCTGAAGGCTGTCAAGAGTGTTATGGCCACCCTGGATCAGCTGAACTACCTCTTCAGCATCAGACTCACAAATTAGCTGCTTCACTCCCATATCCCACGCTAATTTTAGGCCTTCTAATACAGCCCACTCCTCAGCACAATGAGCCATATAGATTCCAAGTTCTTTGGTAAATCCCACTATCCACACCCAGCCTTAGATAACCGACTAGCCACTGCCCCATCGATATTAACTTTATGCCAAGCAACAAGAGGTTTCTGCCAACCTCTGTTCACTCTTACAGATGGAGATGTTGAAATATTAGTGGATACCGATGCTGGAACATACCTCTTCCATACCAAAGAAATAATAGTAGCAAGATTTACAGGTTTAGAAAAATTTGTCTCAAAGATCAACAAATTCCTCCACTCCTAAAGTTTCCAAATAGCTACACCGAAAATAAATTTCCAGCACTCCCCCAAGCCAATACCAAATTAACGTTTAAGATTCATTCTCAGCCAATTTTGTAGATTAGCAGAAAAGAAAACAGTTACATACCTCGGTTAAATGAGATTCATCCACATATTTTTGGCATAAGGGCAATCCCTTAATATGTGAAGTATGTCCTCCAAACCATCAGGGCAGAAATCACAGAAAGGTGATGAGTGCGTTCATGAGCTTCTCCACACATTTGTAGGTAACTTATTTAGATAAACCTTCCATAAAAACAATCTAATTCCTTCAACTCCTTCCCACCTCCAAATTACTTTGTAGAAATTATCTCTCTGAAGGTGAAAATTATGCTCAATAAGAAGGTAAGCACTCTTAATGGAGAAGCTTCCATCACCCTTAGGACCCCATATGATGAAGTCATTACCCGTTTGATGCCTGGGAGGAATCATAGCAATTAACCTTTGGATACCATCTGCACTTATCAAACTACTAATTCTACTTATATCCCACATGCCTTCCTTAATCCAATCTCCAACCACCGATTGATCTTCTTCCTCCGACACCTGCCTGATACAAAAGTCTTTTAGTCTGAACTCCTCGCTTATCCAGCAGTCATTGAGGAAATTTACTATAAGACCATCTCTAACTCTCCATTTCATTCCTCGATTGATTACTTCAGCTTGAGAACAGATAAACCGCCATAATCTAGAGTCCCCTGCTTTGAAGTTCAGGAGGGAATCCCCTTCTCGCATCATATACTTCTGATTTAAGATTTCAGCCCACAAACCTTGGTTCCCTACTATTAATTTCCAAGCTAACTTCACCCCGCAAGCCTGGTTAACAGAAACAAGCTTACGGAATCCAAGTCCACCATACTCCTTAGGCCTTGTAATTTGGTCCTAATTAATGGAATGATATCTCTTGGAGCCCTCATCATGACCCCATATAAAATTCCTTTGAAGTCTCTCTACTTCAAAGCAAATGCTTTTAGGAATACTAGCCACTTGCATAGGGTACAACGAAATTGAGCTTACCACAGCCTTTGCTAGAGAAATTCGCCCCGCCATTGAAAGACATTTAGCTTTCCAAACTGCCAATTTAGATCTAACTCGGTCTACAATATACTGAAAATTTTCCTTTCTCGTTCTCCTACTTGATAAAGGAAATCCCAAATATCTTCCAATCTCACAGGAAATTTGCATCTGTGTTAAGTCTTTAATTCTCTGTTTAGCATGCAGCGACACTCTTGGAGAAAAAAATATCGAAGATTTTTGAAGATTAATTTTTCCCCCTAACACCTTCATGAACTCTTGAAGACATGACATCATGCACTTGGTTTGGGACTCAGTAGCAACACCAAACAACAACAAATCATCAGCAAACATCAAATGAGAAATTTTTGTGCTATCTTTGGAAATATAAATAGGTTTCCATCTACCACTGCCAACATAATCACATATTAAATGTGAAAGCCTATCCATACATAAAACAAACAATAACGGAGAGATTGGATCCCCTTGATGAAGGCCTCTGCTAAGAGAAAAGAACTCAGTTTGTTCCCTATTCCACAACACATTATATGACACAGAAGTCACACAATTGATGACAAGATTGATGAAATTGTTATCAAACCCAACATCTATTAAAACTTGTTTTAAGAACCCCTAGTTAATCCTATCATACGTCTTTTCCATATCAATCTTCATTGCCAAAAGACCCTTTTTGCTTCTATTCTTATCCATAGAATGTAAAACTTCCTGGCCTACTATAATATTGTCATGAATTTGCCTCCCTTTTATGAAGCTCACTTGATAAGGGGAGACTAATTCATTCATAACTCCTCTCAATCTAGCCGCAATTACTTTAGAAATGCACTTATAGTGCACTGTACAGAGCGATATAGGCCTAAAGTGATAGACAAACTCAACATTTTCTTTCTTAGGAATCAAAGAAATAAGTCTTTTGTTAGATTCAGTCAAAGAAACATTACCTCGAAAAGCTTGTTTGACAAAGTTGCAGATAACAGATCCGACAGTACTCCAGTTGGATTTGTAAAACAAAGGAGGAAAACCATACACCCCTGGAGCCTTATTGTAATACCCTAAAATTTGAATTAGGGTAAATATCATAAATTGATAGAATATACCTATTGAAAATAGGTAAATATGAGGTCTCAAACACCTTGTATTGAATTTACCTTATTATTAAGACAGTTTCTCCTAAAATTAAAAAATGTGCGCAAAGGTCCCTAAAACATTAGATAATTTGCAAATAGGTCCCTGAAATATTTGTGGGTCATAAAATACCCTGAGAAAATTATGATAAAATTCTAAGAGGCAACTAAATATTTATTAAAAATTAGAAAGTATGTTGTCTCTAATTTAGGTAATTTATGAGATTATTTTCCTTAGAAAATAATAAAGCAAAATTAAATATCATTTTGGGGAACATAAATTGCTCCATGATTTTTAATATTATGCATGATGCATAAATTATCAGTGTTAGTAAAATAGTTGTGAGAAAATAATTAATTCTAATTAAGAAAATTGTCAACAAATAGTAAGTGATTAAATAAGTAATTAATTGTTGATTGTTTAAACATAAATAAAAGGAGATATCCAAAGTTAATTATATGAAACCCCTAATTTGATATTAATGACCAATGGAGGGTCAAGGTTGGCATAAAGAGTGTTGCTAATTAATTTAGCATAATTAAGAGGTATATTAAGTGAATTACAATTATTCTTAACAAAATAAGTTTGCACTAATTGAGATTAGTTGCATAATTCTTCAAGATGATTAAAGACAAATTAAAAGTATCAAATGAGGGCTAATTATATTTGAAAATAATTAAGCCAAAGAGAATGAAATAATATCTCAAGTAATTAAGTTTAAATCTTCATGTAATTGAGTTAGCTAATGACAAAATATAATTAAGGAGCATGTAAACACTTGATTAACATGATAATTAAGAATTTCTAATTAGTATTGAAAAGTCAACAATGACACCTAAGCCTTGATTATGTCATCAAGATGACATCAAAAGAGCACATGTGTGTGTTGTGAGTGTGTGTGTGTGTAGTGGATGAAAGAGAAAAGATGAATCTAAGAAAAGGGGGGCCGGTGGCATTTTTGTAAGAGGTGTAAGGGCAAGATTAAGACTTCTTTACTAAGTTTAAATCCAATGGTTAGAATGGAATTAAAGTTGCTAGGAAGTTAACCAAAGATTGGCTATATATAGAGAGCTCTCCTCTCTTCATTCTTCACACCAAACTCATACCAAAGATTGGAGAGTTTAAGAGGAGAGTGAAGTAAGTTGGAGGAAGGAGTTCAAGAGTCTTCAAGAGGTAAGCTCTAGTTCTTAAGTTTTAGTCTTTAGTTTTTATAAGTTCTTAGTATAAATGCTAGTTTAATCTAGAAAATTAGAGAATAAATTCCTATACTTGTTTTTAGGCCTTATTGCATTGAAAAATGCCTGAAGAGGTAAAAACATAGTAGGGAATAATTTTTGGGAAGCAATGGATTAATGTTGTGAAAGTTGTAGAATTTTCGGTTCTTAAATCTTAAACAGGCAGCAAAAAAGATACTATGATTTTATGTAATAAAGAAAGTTAAAAAATCATGAAATTTTCCAGAAAGAAATTAGACATGTAGAGCTTTCCAAATATATAAAATATACGTTTTGATCTCTGGTCAAGGAGATATGAATTTTTGAAGTTAAGCCATTTTTGCTGGAATAAAATCTGGGCAACGTTGAGAAAAGTTAAAACTGGTAATGACTCACTAATTTTGGGTGAAAATGAATATTTTTCCTCAAAAATAGACATCCTAAGGGTTCCGGGGAATTTTACGAATCCTCATTTCGATTTTTGTAGAATTAGTTATGATTTTTCAAAGTTACCGAAAAATCTGCCCAGAAAATTCTGCACTACGTTTTTAAATAAATGTAAGGGCAAAGTTGTAAATAACAAATTCACCAAGGGTAGATGGGTAAATAGAGGTGGAAGTATATCTTAGGTTATTATTCTAAGTGATATGGTGATATATTAGGATATCCGGGAGGTCTAGGGCCAGATCCAAAGGTTGGACGTTTGACAGTTACCCGGTGAAAGGTACGGACGCATACTGTAACTCTAACTCTTATGCTGCTTGTATGCTCTATATGTGATGTGATGATTCATATAGTCGTAGACAAGACTGAGTCTTGAGTCATGCACCGTGATTAAGACTTTGTCTTAAGTCACTGTTTATACATTCAGCTATTATGTGAAAACGGGTTACAGTCTTGGTAATGCCATATGGATGTTTTCCTAGCGCTGAGGACACGCTCCGGGGCGTGGCACTGGTTTATGTGCAAACTATGTGGACCTTATATGGGCTGTGTGCTATGTAGAGGTATTGTTGTGATATGAACTATGACATGTGCTGTGTGCTATGTATAGTTATATGCTGAATTGTAAATAAATATCTATCATGCATACTGTTATACATGAGCATAAGGTTAACTATTACCTGAGGTCTAATGGGCATTGGACCTCAGTCTTAATGAATAGTTCAGAAAAGGCACCAGGATAGAGAAGGTACCGGTAGATGGAGCCATGAGAAGGCATAGGTGGACGGAGCTGGAAGAGTCACCGGTCAAAGCCAATGCCGGAAGAGCGTCTTCAGAGTATTCATTCTGGCATGATTTAACAAGGTTATCTCAAACAGTTTGGTGCCGAAGGCAGGGCTAGTCTATGTGGGTCAGTCAATAAGTCGCTGTGAACTCGGTGAGACTCCTATGATAGACACCTACCTGGCCAAACTGTTTGATTAACTGAGTTAGGTTCATTGCCCCAAGTCTAGCTGCGGCTTGGTTAAAGGTTGTATAGTTACCATGTAAGAATTGTAATTATACAAAGCTCTGTGATTGTATCACATAAATATTCATTCGGGAAATTTTTAATATATCAGCTTATGTCTGGGCATCAGCATATGTCTGGGCATTTTATATCAAATACTCATTGTCTAAATATTAGCGCACGCTATCCATTTCCGCATTACTTGAAATTGTAGCACCTCAAACTCCGTTGATTTTCCTAAAACTAAGTGTCAACCGACACGATTTTCAAGTATGGAATTTGGGGTGTTACACTTATAGCTACCCATAGAGAACATTGCAGCATTTATTTCCTCATCCTTAGGAACGCAAGCCATAGTCTCCAGAACTGCTTGGCCTATATCAAGGAAATTGGTCCTTGTTTGTAAAGTCGCCTGTTGAGAAGGAGGTGAGAAGAAAAGCCCCTTGAAATAACTTACAACCATCTGTCTCAGATCTCCAGCATTTTCGACCCACTCACCAAAATCATTCTTGAGCATAGAAATCTTATTTCGTCTTCTACGTATCTTAGTTTTCAAATGATAGTATCTCGTGTTCCTATCTCCTTTTCTAATCCACTCTGCTCTTGATTTTTGGAACCATTTAATTTCTTCTAATTTCAACAGTCTATCTAAATTGTCATGAAGCTCTTTTTCCAAATTACATAAGAAATTGGAATGAGGGTAGGCACTTGACTTTCGAATGCCCCCCAATCTAGCCAAAATGCCCTGCTTCTTATGTTCTACCATACCGAACACCTCGTTATTCCAGGGCCCTAACAATTTCTGTAAATTTTCCAAGGACCCATCAATTTCCTCATTGCTCTGCCAGGCTTCAATTAAGAAATCTTGAAATGTTTCATGTCCTAACCACATCGCTTCGAAACGAAAGGGGCGATTCTCCCTTGGGGAAACCTTGCCCACCAAATTTTTCAGAAAAATTGGGTTATGGTCAGAAAATTGCGTACAGGGTAATACCTGCACAACACAGTCCACAAACTCTAATAAAAACACTGCATTCGCCACAGCTCTATCAAGTCGTTCAAAAAGTCGTTGCCTACCCACTGCTTTCGGACCCCTCCAAGTGAATCTTGGCCCATACGAGCCCAGGTCATTTAGAGCAAACCTATCCAGGCGATCAGTGAACTCCTTAATTCGACTCTCATTTAAGTCAACACCGCTAATTCTTTCCAATGAAGCAGCAATATCGTTGAAATCCCCTATAGCAACACACGGGTCAGTAATTGTATTCACAAGACATTCCAAATTTCTCCAGAGTTCTTGCTTTAGATTATAGTTGGGAGACGCATAGATCGCAGTGAGGAAGAAAGGCTTGCCTCCTACAATCTGACATTGGAAATGGAAAATTTGCCTTTCTGATCTCAAAACTGAGATTTGGATCCAATCCGACCTCCAAGCTGCTACCAGTCCTCCAGATCTTCCAAAGCTCGGAATAAACGCAAAACCATCGAAGCCCAGAGAGGCAATGCATCTAAACCGATCCTGATCTGAGCATTTCGTCTCTGAAAGAATGATAAGCCCAGGGGTGCCACGTGTGGAAATTAGACGAAAGTTTTGGAGGAATTTTTTGCCACAAGTACCTCTACAATTCCAATAAAGAATATTCATAAATAACTCTTTTTTTTTCTTTTTTTCCCTCTTTACAGGGAAACACACACTAAAATTAAAAGCACTTATAATTTGGCCCAATATCATCTCCTGGTTTTGCTAAGCAAGTTTCTTAGACCATCTCACAATCATCCTCCAAAGGGGCTTGGTCTATCTGACCTGTATCCAATAGCCCAGTGTCCCCTGGGTCGTCCTCAGGCATATTAGAGCTATTACCAACCCAAAACTTCCCTTGTAACCTTCGACTATCATGAGACCCACCATCAGCGGCCCAAACCATAGGAGGCTCCATGTTAGGAAGCAGTTCCAAGTCCAATCGCGAGACCCCTTCACTCTGAATAATCCCTGCGCTCCTGCTCTCAGATCCGTCATCCACTTTTGTGTTATTTTCCTTACCTTCTCCATGAGTCAACCGCAGAGGCTTAGTACTTTTCCTCCCTGCAATCGCCGAATCCCTTGTCTTTTTCTCCTTCCTCGTTCCCTTTCGATCCTGTTGCAAATCCCCACTTTCGCCCATCAGACCGCTATCTTTTCTCAGCTTCTTTTGTGTCTCATTCTTTCTGGCCCTGTCAATAATCTCAGAATATGCTCGTTGGACACTCTTCTCGATTACTGCATCTCGTACGTCACTCGGTTCAGTCTCAATCAGGGAAGCATCACTATCGTTTCCTTCCTCGACAAGAATGCCAAAACGAGATCCACTATCACCTCACCGGAAATCGCTTGGTGTCTTATCCTTCACGGCCTTCTTTTGCAGGCAAGAACGCTGAACCACTCGCCAAGTATCTTCACCAGCCCCCTTTTGGGTTTCATTTCCAGTTGAATTGCATCCCTCTCTATCACAGCATCATCCACGATTTTAGCCTCTGTTTCGGTTTCAGCAGCTTTCTTCTTCAATTTACAGTCTTCAGCTTTATGCCCATACATCCCACATCCCAGGCAGAGCCAGTGCAGGCCCTCATATTCCAGGTAATAATCCTCACCATCTAAGGAAAACCTTGGCATTAGTTGTTTCTCCAAATCCACAGTAACACATATTCTTGCAAAGTGGCCTCTGATATGACTGGATGTGTTGATATCTATTTTAATTGTCTCTCTAATATGATCACCAATCCAAGTTAAAGCCTTTCTATTATAATACTCAAGAGGGATATTAGGTAGTCTAACCCAAACTACCACTTTATTAGTAGAGGTTGTTCTTGGTTGAAACTGGGGTTCCCATGGCCTAACTGTGAGATAGTGATCAAATATCATCCAGGGGCCCTCTGTTAAACCATTTAAATGGTCTTCCTTGTTTGAAAATTTCACTACCAAAAGACCATTGCCAATGTTGATAAGAGAAAGGACCCCCTTCTTCGCCCAAAGCTTCTGTAAAATGGCTAGAAGCAATTTGTAACCAATGTTTCTGCTAAGAAGCTTGACAATCACAGCTCTGTTCCATGCCTTGTATAGTCGTTTCTTCCATTTATTTGAGAACGAAAATGATGGAAAGTTTCTACAGGGATCCTTTGTAATTTTGCACAAAGGCTCAGAATCCTTTGAATCTGAAATGGTATCCTCAGATTGCTCATTCTCCTCCATATCCGTCTCCGCCATCCTTTCATCAATATCCAAACCTTGAAGCTTCTCAACAAATGACAGGCCTGGACCCCATTTCTTCTTCGTCCCTAAACCAAGCTTAGGCCAACTTTCTTCAAAGTTTATATTGTCTCCATTTTTTATCTTCTTCGAGCTACGATTGATGAGATCATTCTCCTCTGTAGACAAAGGAACTTGAACAGAGGATGTCAACGAGAGCGCCATATTGAAACTTAGCTTTTAGATAGTCTTCTAGTGCGTGTTTTTAAAAAAGAGAAAGATGTGTGAAAGTTTTGTGAAGTGAATGGAAAAAAAGTGGTTTGAATTAGAGTGTTTTCAGATTAGACCAAAAGAGTGTGTCTTTCCATGGTGCTCAAAGGACATCTTTCCAAAAATATTCTTGCCGCTGCCTTCGCCGCCACCCATTCCCATATATATCTCATCAATTTTATTTCATGTCCACATATATTTTAGGAAAATTTTCAATTAAATACCTCTCCAATTTCTAATACTCCCAAATGTCATGTGATTTAGAAAAAAACTGAAAGAATATGTAGACTTTTCTGGGTTTCGCAAATTAGAATGCTTTTACCATTTTGCCCTAGGTTTTCAAATAAATTTTTTTAAAAATTGCTCCTCACCAGAGGGCCACCGCGTCGGCCTCCGGGATTCGGCGGTCGGCGGCAAGACTCCGGTGGCCGCCGAAGTCCATCCGCAAATGGTGGGTACCGTCGTCGCCGGCCGCTGAGTCCGGCGGGCGGCATGGTGGCCCTTTGGCAAGGGGTATTCCTTTTTTTATTTATTTATTTGAAAACTAAGGGCAAAATGATAAAATCACTCGAATTTGTAAAACCCAGAAAAGTTCATATGTCCTTTAAGTATTTTTAGAAATTCACATGACGTTTGGGGTTTGCAAGATTGGAGAGGTATTTAATTAGAATTTTTCCTCTATTTTATAAAATTTACTATAAATATAAATGAGCAATAATATCTGTGGATTTGATTGAGTAATTTGTTGTGAGTGAACTTGAGTCAATATAAAAGATAAAAATAAAAGGGAAAATTGATTACAGGGCCCAAGGAAGCAAAATAATTACAAAAAAGGCCCAAGAAACATTCACATGCCAGAAAAGGCCCTAGGGCCTTTTTCTGACATTTTTTCAAAAAACGTTAGCAACTACATCAGTAGCGGTTAACAACTATATCAGTCCCCGTTAACAACTAAATCAGTTTAATTAACAATTATATTTTAACAACTACATCTGTAGCAATTAGCAATTATGTCCGTACACTTTTTTTTGAAAAAATGCTAGAAAAGGCATGTGAATGTTTTTTGGGTTTTTTTTATAATTATTTTGCTTCCTTAGATCCTGTAATCAATTTTCCCAAAATAAAATAGTGGGAGAAGTTGTTCCCCCTTGTCCTCTTCTTCTATCTTTTCAAACAGGAATGACCAGTTTTTATTTCTTGTCATTGTCGTCCCCTCCATTTAAAGATTTATACCCATTTTGTACTTGTTTATATGTGTGTGTACGTTAGAATTTTCAGGGTCTTCACTGTCAAATTAATCCTCCGACGCGCAACTTCCATTTTCTTACACGGCTAAACAATTACTAATTTTAGTTTCAAGAATTAATTATTTTTATAGATATATATGAAGGAAATTAAAAAACTTAATTAATCTATCATGTATTATATATGATTAAATTATGGGAAAACATTTTCTTATGTTGTAGGAAAACCATTTTTTCATGTCACACACACATGAAATGGTGGGACCCACATATACATATGTTAATTAACATATGTATATGTGGGTCCTACCATTTCATATGTGTGTAGGAAACGTTTTTTTTTTCTCATGTAATATGAGAAAACCAAAGCCCTTAAATTATATATCATTTTATAAGTTAGACAATTAAAAAAAATAAATATAAATATTTTAAAATAATTCAATCATCTTCCTTAATTTTCTGAAAAAATAAAATCAATTAAATTTTATATTTAAAATTTAATCTTGGATAAAATTAAATTTATAGTATAAATTGTTCCCTCGATAGGACTGTGTTGTGGTTGACTCTATCAAATATGAGTACTTTAATTTGGTGTCATTATTCGAAAATATTATTGCCTTATCACTACACTGTGCCTTTCCATTTTTTTTCCTTGACATAATAGGATAAAATATCAATTATAAAAAAGTTTCGATTAATGAACACTGTATAATACAGTTGATGTTGAATTTTACGTTGCAATCATATAATTAGATCTATTATACTTATTCTGCCCCCCCCCCCCAAAAAAAAAAACTACTCCGTATTATACTTTTATATATTAATGTCGTCATCGATCAGTTTGAGACTTTTGTGGTCCATACGACTTCATACTTTAGCCTCCCCTGGCTTCCAAAAGACAAAGATTCTTATAATAGATTTACAAACTCATATTATCCATAAAACAATTTCGTTATTTTTTTTATTTGATGAGATATAAGGAGTATATTTCAACAACAACAGAATACAGTACGTGTATGAGTTATGAAAAAAATAAAGAGTAAAAGTCACCCTCAAGATATTGAGGGCATAGAGTAGGTACCTCCTAATTAAATTATTATACGCATAAGAGTTGAGATTCAAATACAGTAACTAATTTATAATTTGTTTATTTAAATATTATCATAAAGGACTTTTAGTAATACAATAACAACAACAACAACTCTATCTGGCTAAGCTTATCCGGCTAAGTGGAGTTTGTTACATGAATAGCAAAACATTGTTATACTTTGGAAAAACATTTTCTCATGTTATAGGAAACAAATTTTCTCATGTCACATACACATAAAATGGTGGGACCCACATATACATATATTAATTTATATATATATATATAAGTTCCACCATTTCATATATGTGTAGGAAGCTTTTTTTCTCATATAACATGAAAAAACCAAAGCCCTTATACTTTATCAACAGGTAAGATAGATTATTGATTAAGAAGTTGCACTTAATAACTTTGTTGAGTGTTATTATCGACATGTTTCTACACATTTTATAATGTCTTTATACGGTTTGATCTACTATCTTCACTTATGCTTTATTTAAATGTGTCCAAACCATTTAATTAAATTAGATGATTTTCTATCATTTTTGTTTTAATATATGTCACTCCAACTCCTCCTCGATTGTATTGATTATGAATTTTATATCTTTTGTTGTATAAACACATACCCATTTAAACATCCCGTCTCTACATCTCGACTTATTTTTATAACGAATCAAATTTCAATTTGAAAGAGTGTGTGAGGCAATTGGAAGAAAATACATGTGGATGGTAATTTGCATTCTTAAAAATATTTATATTTGAAAAACTATAATTGTATAATGTAAAAAAATGACATGTTTCTAAAGAATAGTATATATTTAAAAAAAATGACAGAAAAATATAATTTAAACTTCAAAATCATGTCGACAAGACATGATAATAATATCAATATGAATAATAAAATAATTGATAATTCGTTTTATTGAAAAATCACATATTTAATATTTTGAAATCTAAATAATATTTTTTTTTTAGAATTTTCCCTATATTCTTTTTCGTTGGCTAAAAAGGCATGAAGGGAGAAAAAGACAATGCACAAGTGGAGATGGGGGCAGTGGGATGGGGACAAGCATGAGAGTGGTAGCTGGATTTAATCATATATTGTAGTAATGTAGTAATAATAAAAATAATAATATAATAGAGAGGGGAGGAAAAAAAATAAAAAATAAATCCTCCTCTCTTATCTGCTGCTGCACTCACAGAGAGAGAGTCTCATTATACAAAAATTATTCTAAATTATTAAAAAAAACAAGAAGAAAAAGAAGAATGGGACCGTTCGTTCATTTTAATGGTGGAAACAGAATGAGGCATTGGGGGGATATGTCTTCTTGTGCTGTATTGCGGGTCTTCACACGAAGCACCCATTGCTTTTCTTGTCTTTCTGTTTCCTCCTGTTCCTTTTCTCTTACTTTATTTATGGGAAATTCCACTGCATTACCTCCACAGCAGATTACTTTCTAAAATTTTAATGTGTCGTAGGACTAAATTGAAAATGAAATTTGTGGGTGTTAAATATAATTATTTATATGACAAGTATGAGAATTTACAAGTCAAATACATTTATTTATAAAACAGATAAATGAAATTACAAAACATTCTGGGCCATTAAAGAGATAATGAGTATTCAATGTATTGAAATTTCAGAAAGTCATATGGGCTGTTTGAGAATAATTCATTATAGTGGGGATGCAGTGAAATTTTCCTATAAATTTATTTATGCTTTCTCTCACTCCCCATTCACACTCCCTCCTCATTAGTCATTACTACGAGAATCAGCTTCCAAATTATGTCACTTCCAAAATAAAACCTCAAATTCGACAAAAGAAGTGGTTCAATTGTAGGACATGTTTTTATCTGACTTTCTCTGACTTTCCCCACATCTCCCTCCCCGGTTTCCCATGATTTTTCATCATCTCTTTCTCTCTCTACCTCTCTCTCTGTAATCTTATCTCCTTTTATTTTTTTGTCACCCACACTTTTATGATTCTGTTTTTCTAAAAGAAGAGCCAACCCACATACACAAAACCCTCTCTTGTTCTTGCTGGTACTGATGCTCTTCTTCCCTTTACTCAAGGAGGCACCAACCTGAGGTTTTTTTATCGTACAGGACGATACTATGTAAGTACCCTCAAAGATTTTTGCTTTTGATTCATGCTTTTCTCTATTTCTTCCATGCTTTTTAAGGTTTTCTCCTGCTTCTTCACTCTACTTCAAGTCCTTCTTGAGATTTTCTTTCTTCTGAGTTCAGGTGTTTCACTCTGCTTTGCTAGTGAAGTTTTCTTCTTTGATTTTGAGGATCTTGTGTTGCTTTGATGGATAATTTTGAAAACTCCAACTACTGACAAGATGAATTCAGCTAGTGAACAGTGGTTGAGTTCTAAGTTTAGATCTAACTAGTTCAAATAAAGGGGAATTCTCTAATGTCCCCATCGTTTCTCTTGTAATTTCAGTTGCTTATATTTCTTACCGTTCTCTCACTTCTTTCTCCTCTCTAAACTGTCAAAACCAAACTTCAGCAAAGATTTTTGTGCTCTTCCCTTTAAGTGTTTGATTTTATGGTAGCGAGTCATCTGAAATGTGGTTAAGAACGAAAGTATCCCAAATGAACAGGTAATATGATGCAAGAATCATTTAATTACATGTTGAGGTAATATACTTGAGTTATGCTAGCTTGGACGATATAAATTTCTCATAACTCCCTCTGAGGGTCATAAAATTTGGGAAATTTTCTCCAATTTTTTCTTTTGGATCCTGTAGTGCCTTATCAAAATTTCATTCCTGGAGCCTTTTCATCTCACTGTAGTTAAATTTATATTTTCCCTTGGCAGAAAAGATGATTTTTTTCCCACTAGAAAGGTTTAGCTCTCGGAAAAAAAGCCAGAAAAGGCTTGTTCTTGAGTATTGATTTTAACTTTTTGGGCAGAAGCTTTCTATATACTGAAAAAGCATTGGAATTTAATCAAAATAGCCCATTCAGAAGTGAACTGTGTATCTTATCAACGAAGTTTCTTCAAAGTCTTTTTCCCATGAAAGAGATGGAGCTTTAGATTCTCTGCTCTCATTTCCTTTGTCATGGAAGCTTGGTAGAATTTTCTTTTTAAGTGGAAGTTTTGCAACAATAGAAGGGACAGTGTAGAGGGGAATAAAGGGAAACAGAGGTTCAGAAAAGCGGCCTTTCTATTGTCAATGTTGCCATGGTTTACTCCTAGAGACCTATCCTATCAGCTTTAAGAATTGAATAGAGAAGATTGAGACGGGAAAAAAACATCATTGTGTTTGCGTGAACTTATCAGCTTGGAAAAAAATTATGAGATGAACTGATATCTTGGTTAACACAGTTTGATGTGACTCTATTATAAGGGGAAAAAATTACTTGTCTAGAATTTTTCTAGTATAGGGATCTATTAGTATCTCTTGCTAACAGAAGTTATATCTCTCAAGGAAATACCATATGATTTAATTCAATTGATGATTCAATGATTTACACTACCTTACTTGAAAGACAAAAGCTTGCAATTTGCATTCATCAAAGTTGCTTAACTGTCCAGGCGACCTCAGTTGTCTCTTGAAGAGAATATCAGCTGGTAGATTTGAATCTAGGGTCTATAAACACTAAGATAGACATGAACATGGACTTTCTGGTATTCTATTGAAGTGTCTCCATTTAACATGAGTGCCTGACTCGTGATGTGACACTTTGTTTGATGTGTATGTACTTCCTAAATCTTCTTTTATAGCTGCAACTGAATATCTGTGTTCTTCTCTTGCTCTAACATCAGTGTCACCTTTTAGCTTCCATATTTATTGGTACTCTGGCATGGGCAACAATAGTGAAAGCCTTATCTTTGATATTTGTTTGGCATGCAGCATACTGAATAACCTGTTATCTATGCAATCGTTGCTTTCATAATGCTGTCTCAGTATGGGGAAGATGTGTTTCGCTGACATCCCTGTTTTGTCCGGACTTTGCACCTACTGTAAGGACATATTTTTGACATGCAAATCAGAAACATTATATCAGTAAACAGAATTTATCTTATAGGATAATAATTTTTTACTGGGTCCATGAACATGAGTATTGGAACCTAAGACTTTGTGTAAACCACTCAAAACCCTCACAACTAGTCCCAATCGGGTTATATCTTAAGCTGGTGCATGAGTAGCTAACTGTACTTCTATTTCTGCACAGGTTTAATCTTTTTTATTGGGTCTTCTACTTCTCTGTATTGTAGCTTATTGAAATGCTCCTACCACGTTGAATTGGATGCTTGTTAATATTCAATAGGTCTAAAAGTTGCATTCATGATTTGTATAATAAAAAAAGATTAGAATCTACAATATCAGAAAGAAAATTTTGCTGAAAAATACTTGAAAGATGTAACACACACACTCGTAGAAATGCTATTTTTCCTTGGAATTCTCTCACATTTCCTTGTAGTAAAACCAAGTCTAGTGGCTTTTGGCCCTTTTTTATTTTATTGACTAGCATGATTGAAATGAGTCAATCACATGAAATATGCCCTTCTGTCTTGACACCTTTAAGGGAAATAAACAGGACATCAACTGATATCCTTTTCTCTTGCTTCCACATACACTATTCCACATCTTATTTTGCTTTTTAGTCCATTTTCTTATCTTTTCCTTATCACTTGCGTTTATTGCATCTTTACATCCTGCATGCCCAAACAATCTCAGATTGTATTTTCGTTTAAAACTGAAGGAAAAAAGAACTGAGTTATTTTGATTTACATGAACTTGTAAGAATTTTGTCTCAAGTGATACCCAAAATTTTCCTACTTCTTCATGGCGAGTAATTTGTGTTGTTGCTAATGTAGGTTGATTATTGAGTGGTAAGCGCTTGCTGGAAGGGAAGTTATCTCTTAACAGATTCATCTAAGCATGATGACACCAAATTTGAACTTGGAACCCGAAAATTATTCAGAAGTCAGTAGCCAAGGAGCTTCCAATATATCCTTGCAGGAAACCTCCCATGACCTTGCCAAGGACAGCAACACCACTTCTTCCTGTCTTACAAACCTCACAAAACCTGAAACCGACCCAGTGTCGTTCTCCCTTGACTTAACACTCAACTTCAACTCCAGTGATGGCGAGTTGAAGCGCGCAAGTGATGCCAGCAGTGAAGTAGGAGCTGAAGCACAACCTTCAGGATCAGCAATTCCCAGGGTCTTCTCTTGTAATTACTGTAGGAGAAAGTTCTTCAGTTCTCAGGCATTGGGAGGCCATCAAAATGCTCATAAAAGGGAGAGAACAATGGCAAAGCGAGCGATGCGAATGGGAATGTTCACCGAGCGGTATACAAGCCTGGCATCTTTGCCTCTTCATGGTTCTGCTTTTCGGTCTCTCGGTGTTGAAGCTCATGCTGCCATGCACCAAAGGCACATGCCATCACTGAGGGCTCCTAACTTAAGAGCTGGTGCAAAATTTGAGAAAGATTATTTTGGACCAACCATGTTCATGGAAGATGAAGATAATATGGGTCTATTTTGGCCTGGAAGTTTTCGGCAGGTGGAAGGCAGAGCCGGTGTTAGCATTGGACATGAACACGATCCAAATTCAACTACTAGTTTTGTAACAACTGCGCCGCCACCGCGGCCACTACCACCACCGTCTCAACCACAAACATCCACATCTCCTGATCTCACTCTGAAGCTCTAAGATTTTTCCATCTGTTGTTTAATTCTCTTTAGACATGAAATTATTATTATTATTTATCAATAGGGCGTGGCATTGTACAGTGAGTATGTACTTCCCATGGATTTTGTTTAAGCTTACTTGAAGTCCTTAATTGTTTCTCCCGATTTTTTTCCTGCTTCATCATTTATCTATTGCTGTAGCTACTGAGGTTAATTTTATATCTGCAATGTGTTTATGGTGATGGCCTTTCTTAAGAGCAATTCTTAGGAACCATGTCCTATATATCCCTGCTTACTTGAACAGATCTTGTCTGGTTCTGGTTATGAATGATTTGAATTAGATTTAATAGGAATAATATGAAGATATTGGAATGAAAGTCGTCCCATTACTGGAGGGTCCCAGTTCAATTCAATTCCTAAAAGCATGGGCCCACCGTCCCGGTGAGATAGGACAAAAGGGCAGGCTGCTCTTATGTATGTCCTTGTCATTCATTCACTCTAAAATAACGGTAACTTAGCCTGCAGACATCTGCTTACTGATAGCTTTTTTTTTCCTAAGTGTATATCCTAAGCCACTTTGTGGTATTCTTGAGCAAAAAAAAAAAAAAAAAGCCACTTTGTGGTATGAACTTTTTTTTTTTTTTTGAGACCTAGAGTAAAAAAAAGTTTTCACTCCTCTTAACAAATGCACCTTTTAAGCTTGAACTTGTATATTTCTTCTTATGGGGTTAAGATTACTTATGATATCGAACAATAGTTTGCTTATGATGTCTGTTTGTTGAAGTTCTTTCAAGTGATGTCAAAGCCCTCAAAGGTCACAGGCGTTGACCAACTACTACACGGTATTTTCATGACACACACACACATATTCTGTTGATTCTTGATGTGCTAGCACGATATATATGCTAAAAAATTCTTTTATATGGTATTAAATGAAGCTGAGGAAAGCTCCTTACCTCTCAAAAGCTATTAAGCAGTTTGAATTATACGAGCCAAGGCTGATTCATATGCAACTGAATTCTGATGGCTGTAGTAATGAAATTTTGTAGTAATACCTTTAGTTCTCTGCATAAGAACTACTTAAGAGTTATAAGACCTCAATTCACTTTTTCTTCCAACTTTAAATTTTTTTTTCCCAAATATCTCCTTATTGATTACACACATTAAAGCTATCTAATGGTAGTAAAGTCAACATATATTTCTTACACATAATTAACATAACTAATTTTCTTAATTTATTCAAATTAGGCAACTAACTTTTATATTAAGGATCAGAGGTAATATTTATTTAAGGCTAAGAGGCAATTTTGTCAAGGCTATTGATTCAGTTAATTTTGATTGTTAACTACCTAAATATATTGAATTGACAATCCACGTGTCATCTATGCCATTTTTGTTAAAGTGCAAATTTGCTTAGAAATTTTTCAATCGGTAATTTTGCCATAGCCATAACTTAGTTAATTTTGATAATTAGTTAATCAAATATATTGAGTTGAAAGTCCACATGTCATCTATGTCATATTTGTTAAAGTGAAAATTTGCTCAGAAGTTTTAAATCTAACTTTAAAAAAACAAAGTAGATGACACATAGATTTTAGGGCAAAATTGTATCTTAACAAAAATAATATAGATGACATATGGACTACCGGCTTAGGATATCTGGTCAACTAATAGTCAAAATTAATTGAGTTAATAGTTAGGACAAAATTGCTCCATTTTGTATACTTTCGGGGTAAAAAGGCCTCCTAAAAAACTTTCAGGGCAACTCAGTGAAAACCTATAAAACAAAATTGCCTCTTAGCTCTATTATTTATAATTTGGGAGTGATGTGATTTTTTTAGTTTATTATATTTAAATATTAGGAAAATTGGGGAAAGTCTCCCCATTCAAAATATTAAACTAAAATATATTTTTGGTCCTTTAAATTTACTTTTAAGTTTATAAATTGTATTTTTAGTCCTTAAAATTTAACACCGTTGATCTTGCTAACAGCAAATGTTGACAAAGCAAAGTTAAGTGGTGACCATACAATGCTAATGAAGTAAACTTAAATTTTTTAAATGAAAATTCTTATAGACCAATAAAAAATACTTTCTCTGGTCCTAAATATACGATATAGTTAACTTTTTTTGAAGAAATTAAAAAAGCTAAATAAGTTACTTAATTATATCATATGTTGTGTATCTTTAAATTATATAACAATTTATTGGTAAAATTAATTAGTTTAGAGAAAAAAATAGAAATAAATTAATCTAAATTAATTTAATCAACTTTCTAAATTTCTCTAAAAAATAATTTTATCTTAAATTTAGAACCGAAAGAAGTAACATCTAATTGTTACCCTAAATTAGGGATGGAAATAGGTTAGACCAGATTTTGACTAAATAGACCTAAGTCTATAATGGTGGCAGAAGGCTTGAGTCTGAATGTAAACTTTTTCTTAGGCTCAAGCTTGGAGATTTACAAAATAGGTTTGACCTATTTGCATATTTAAGCCTTTAAATATGTATAGTTTAACCTTCTTAGTAAACAGGTTAGACTAGATCATGCCCTAAACAAGCTAGACTGTAAACCGTCTAATAGGGGCATGGCTCATTCTTACCCTGCCCTAAATCATTGTTAGAGAAAAAAAAAAGGAGGGGGGGAGGGAAGGAACACTGCCCCCACCATTATCAAATGCAACCCACCAACCCAGCGGTGGCCCATCCTCATTCCTTCCCCACACTATACTTTCGGCTTCTTGTGCAATTATCAAAAATATGCCCCAAAAAACTTCCTAGCTCTATTCGAAATGCTCCCAACTCTGGAATTACAGTACGTGCCTTCCTCAAAGGAGGAAGATGATTTATTAACCAGAAGCTCGAAGAAAATCAAGAATGTAACTAATGGTAAGGAGGAAGATGGTTTTATGACTAATTGGCCAAAGCTTGGTGAGAAGCAATCTTCCTACCATTAAGGAAGTCCCTCGTTTGCCCAGATGCTCAAAAGAACTGATAGAGATTCTGATATTGTAGACTGTGATAAGGACGATGACATCTTTGATGACTCATTCTCCAACCATCCTCAAGAGGAATCGGAGAAGGAAAGCAATGAGTGGAAGTGCAAGATTACAGAGAGCTTATCCAGGAACTTTCCTACATTTCATTTTTCAAGTAGGATGAAGCAGAGGCTATATAAAGCATGGGGATCAACAGTCATAGTTAAACTATTAGGCAGAAGCATTGGGTATAGGGCTTTGGAGAAGAGGCTTCAGTCGATGTGGGCAAAGAGAGGAGTCTTCACTCTGATTAACATTGGCCATGGATACTTTATTGTGAAGTTTACTAATAGGGAGGACTACATGAATGCTCTTACAGGTGGTCCTTGGATGGTATATGACCACTACCTAATTGTGAAGCCATGGGAAGCAAATTTTAAGCTTGATAAAGATGAAATAGCCAAAGCAGCGGTATGGGTCAGAATTCCTAATATGCCTCTGGAATATTATGATGAAGATGCCTTAACTGTGATCGGAAATAGAATAGGGAAAACCATTAAAGTTGATATGCATACTTCAAATCAACTTAGGGGTCATTTTGCCAGAATTTGTGTCTTAGTTGAGCTTGGCAAACAAATGATGCAAGGTTTTTACTTGGATGGTGAGGAATATTTTATCAAATACGAAGGTCTCCATTTACTATGTTCCTCCTGTGGCATATATGGTCATGTAAGGGAGTCATGTCCCCAGCGTAAGAATACCAATGAGGAGTCATCTCAGGTGCCGATAGGAGATGAGAGAGTAGTTGAAGGCAAGGTCCATGAAGATTCGAATGAGCAACAATGGCGGATTGTCCAGAAATCTTGTCGCCCGAGGAAGCAGAAAGAGAAGATAGTTGACCAGCAAAAGCAGCAAAAAGGGGGTTCAAGGTTTGAGATCTTAGTAGATGAGACAGATACCTCTGTAAAAGCAGTTCAGAATGGGCCGTCAGGTTTTTGTGCTGAGGAGGTGCAAGTTGCAGTGACGGCAGGGAAAGTTGCGCAAAATAAGAATGAAAGGGGAAAAGGAGGATCAAATAGGAGAGATGTTGGGAGAGCAATCGGACAGAAGAATGCAGATGGTATGGTTATCGAAGAACACGCATAGGGGATAATGGTGAATCATATCAATAGAAAAGCAGAGAAAAGGACCCGAGAGTTGTCAGAGGGTACAAGAAATGAGGTACTTTTGTTGACTTTGAGGGGTGGAGAAGACGCGATGGAATGCAGCAATTTAGAGTTTCCAACGGTCAATCCTCTGGAGAAAGCTAATGTCATCGCCCTTCTATCGCATGAGCCAGGGGGTCTTCTGAAAAAGATCCATGTGGGACTATGCGAAGTGGGCCTGTCTTTCCTAATGGGCCGGCTGATGAGAATATGGGCTTAGTAGAGGATGACACAGACTCTTTCTACGAATCTCGTGGTGATATGGAATCTTCAATGGTCCCAGAAACTCCAATGTAGAGCCTTGGTATTTGCTCATCTGGCCCTCCATTTTATTTACTTATTAGTCTTATGGATTGCTTTTTCTACTGGAATACCCGGGGAGCCTGCAATAAAGGTCTTCTCAGGAATTTAAAACTCTTATGTCATGGACCTAACCCAAAGCTTATTGCATTATCTGAGACCAAATCCAACAATGTCTCTCGTTTTGACTCCCTAAAATCTATGGGTTATGATTCCATCCGTATGGTTCCTAGCTCAGGTAGATCTGGAGGTTTGCTGATTGCGTGGAGGAGTTCAGTCATCTCAATAGACATAATTGAGGAAAATAATCAATTTTTTCATTTACAATGCTGCTATGCATATATTTCATCCTTCTTTCTTACCATTGTGTATGCAATTCCTCATTCCAATTGTCGCGAGCTCTTATAGAATGATCTTCAACGTTTTTCGAATGGTATGGTGGGCCCTTGGTGCATTATTGGCGATTTTAATGATATTCTTGCCGCCAATGAAAGGATTGGAGGATGAGGAGCTTCTAATTCCCGGATGAACTGGTTCCAAGACTGTGTGAATGGATGCAAACTAATAGACATGGGATCAGTTGGCCCGAGAATGACTTGGAAGGGTCCTAGATTCGCTGGTTGCTCGCGTCTCTATGAACGACTGGACCGAGCCTTCTCCAACAGCTCACTTTTGCATTTATGGCCGGATTCCTATGTCAAGGTACTCCCTAGAACTGACCTTTTCGACCATAATCCTCTCCTTCTATATATTGGCTCTCACTTGAATGCTTCTAAACCTGTTAAATCCTTTAAATTCGAAGCTATGTGGTTAGATCATATCTCTTTTAAGGATTTTATCAAAAATTCGTGGTCTAATCAGCTTTGTTTGCATGATAATTTAGATCTTTTCAAAAGAAATGTCACTGATTGGAATAGAGATACTTTTGGGCTAGTGGAAAGGAAAAAAAACATAATATCCTTGCGCGCCTAAATGGTATACAGAAATCTAAATCTTACCCCTTTTCTAAGTTTCTTTGTGAATTAGAAGTTCAGCTGCAGAAAGATCTTAAAGAAGTCCTCCGAGCAGAAGAAATCAAATGGTTCCAAAAATCGAGATCAGTCTGGATATCTAAAGGTGACCGGAATACACATTACTATCATTTAAAGACAAAAATAAGGAGGAGAAGGAATAGAATTATATCTCTAAAGGATAATGAAGGGCAATGGATTACCCAAGAAGGGGACATAAAAAAGTTGGTCGTTTCCTTCTTTCTTGCCTTGTATCAAGAAAAGAACCAAGTTGTAGAGGAGCTTATCTCGTCAATCTCCTTCCCGAGAATTCCTCAGGACAAGGTTGAGAGCTTACATTACCTCCCCAGTGATGATGAAATTAAGGCGGTATTATTTTCTATGGGTGCGTACAAAGCACCTGGTTATGATGGTTTCTCCCCGGTCTTCTATTAGTCGAATTGGGATATTGTTGGGCCTTCAGTCTGCAACTTTGTCAAAGGCGTCTTTGATGGGTCATTTTCTATCAAGGAGGCCAACAAAACCTTAATTGCTTTAATTCCTAAGCAAGAAAATCTAGTGGTGGTGAGTCAATTTCACCCAATATCTCTCTGCTCATTTCATTACAAATGCATTTCGAAGATTATTACGAGTAGATTGAAAGGAATGATGAATGACATTGTCTCGCCCTTTCAAGTTGGTTTTATCAAAGGTTGACACATCCAAGACAATATTGTCATCGGACAAGAAATTCTGCATACTATGAAAAAGGCGAAAAGGAAAAAAGGTTTTATGGCTTTGAAGATTGATTTGGAGAAGGCATATGACATGATCAACTAGTCTTTCCTAGAAAATGTTTTAGTAGAAGTGGGTTTTGAAACTCCCCTAATCAACCTTATAATGGATTGTGTCTCATCTGTGTCCTACAATGTTCTCTAGAATGGTGAGAGAACTGAATTTTTTGATGCACAACGGGGTTTGTGGCAAGGGGATCCCATTTCTCCTTATCTATTTGTATTGTGTATTGACAGATTGTCTCATATTATTTGCGAAGCTGTGGGGGAAAATTCATGGAAACCTATTAAAGTTTCTCGAACTGGTCCTTTAATTTCTCACCTTATGTTTGCAGACGATATTCTTCTCTTTGGGGAAGCTTCAAGTGATCAATCTCTTTGCATTATGGATTGTTTGGATAGATTTTGTAGAGCCTCTGGTGAAAAAGTCAGTATAGCAAAGTCCTCACTGTTTTTCTCCCCAAAGGTCTCGGCTAGGCTTAAAAAGTGCATCCAAGGAATTACAAAGATGAAGATCACTAACGATATTGGCAAGTATTTAGGTTTTCCTCTATCCAGGGGTAGGAAACCTAAAGAAACATTCCAATATATTGTTGATAGGGTTAAATCCAAGTTGGCTCTATGGAAAGTTAATTCTCTTTCTATGGCAGGAAGAATAACTTTAGCCAAATCTGTCCTAAGTTCGATTCCATTATATCCTATGCAAGTTGCCCATATTCCAATCAGTATTTGTAAGGAAGTGGAGAGATTGCAATGTAATTTTATTTGGGGCACATCTAATTCTTAGGGGTTCCATAACATCGGTTGGAACTCTCTTACCCAACCTAAACTTAATGGTGGCCTTGGTTTTAAAAGACTTTCTTCTATGAATCAAGCCTTTGGTTGTAAGCTCGCCTGGAAGTTAATCTCTGGCTCAAATAGTTTATGGGCTAATGTTCTGCTCCATAAATATATGCTTAGAGATGCAGGAAATTTGATGAATTTCAAATCAACAGATTCTTCAGTTTGGCGATTTATTTGTAAGCAGCACGGATTTATTGAGGAAGGCACCAGTTGGCGCATTAGAGATGGGGAATCGGTTTGTTTCTTCACAGATTCATGGCTGTTCCAAGGGAGGAAGCTCCAAGATTTGTGTTTGAGGCCTTTATCAGATGAAGAATTATCTAGCAAAGTTGCTAATTGGTCCATTAATGGGAGATGGGACTTCTCCAAATTAAGATCTGTGGTTAATGGGGAGACTGTCCAACGCCTTCTTGCTTTTCCCCCTCCTATAGCTGGGAAAGGGGAAGATATCCTTGCTTGGAGTGGTACCTCCAATGGAGTTTTTACAGTTAAATCTGCTTACTTTCTCATTGAGAAGCCTCTTGCAAAACTTTCCCATCCTTGTTTCAAACTTATTTGGAAATGGCAAGGAGCTGAAAGGGTTAGAGTGTTCATGTGGTTAGCTTTCCACAATAGGCTTCCTACCAATGAATGGCGTAATAAGTGGTCCTCTTCCTCCCCATTGTGTGCTTGCTGCAACTCTCATACAGAAAATCTCTTGCACATTCTCCGTGATTGTGTATATGCTAGCAGTATGTGGAAGAAGTTGATTAATCCTAAGTTCTATCCGACCTTCTTTGCTGCCCATCTACGTGACTGGTTTCAGCTAAACCTCACTAAGGAAATGGGAAGATCAGTCAGTTACGGTTGGAACCTTCTCTTTGGTATTGGGATTTGGAAATTATGGAATTGGAGAAACCAATCTATGTTTAATAATGATTTTATTAAACCTATCCGTTCTGATATAGTTCTTGCTAATCTGTATCCATTATTTGTCAGTTCCCCTTCGCAGGTCACTAAGAATCCTACCAGGGCGACTGATATCAGAATCTGGCATCCTCCCCCTCAAGGCTGGATTAACCTTAATGTTGATGGTTCAGTTCCCTTGTTATCGAATAGAGCGAGATGTGGTGGTTTATTAAGAGACTCCTCTAGTTCATGGCTTGCTGGATTCTCCTTGTATCTTAGAATGTGCAGTGCCCAGGAAGCAGAGGAATGGGCACTCTTGAAAGGGCTGCTCTTGGCCTGGAGAATGGGATTCAGGAAGATCCTTGTTGAGTCTGATTCTCAGATTCTGATTAATATTCTTTCTCGGCCTGAAAATGGTCAATTTCAAGACTTGATTGTTGCTCAAATCTTCGAGGTTATGAATTACGACTGGGAGCTTCAGTTATCCCACATTTCCAGGTGTCAAAATTGCGTGGTTGATGCGCTGGCAAAGGAGTGTAATTTACATTCCAGTTTTTTAGATGTGTGTCCTCCCTCTGTGAGGCACCTGATGTTTAATGACTCCATGGGTTTTTATTCCCCTTCCCCCTTTAATTAATCTAAAGGCTTTGCCTTCTTTTCTATCAAAAAAATAATAATAATATGCCCCCACCTTAATTACCTTCATCTTCTATGTATTCCCTCTAGTCCTTATTATAAGGCACCAACTTCTTTTTCTCACAAACTAAGGAATGAAAGTTAACTCATTAATTAGGTCTAAAATTAATAAATGTTTCTAACTTTACCCCTATTTTAATGATGTAGATTTAAATGAGTTAGTTAAAAATGAGAACATAATGGGAAAATAGTAATAAATGAGTTAGTTAAAGTAAGTTGGTATCTTATAATAAAGACAAAAAAATGTTGGTAGTTAGCACCTTATAATAAGGACCAGAGGGAGTAGCTTTTTTGACCCTCCAGAGATGTATAGTATAGTATATCTCCCTCTGGTCCTTATTATAAGGCACCAACTACTTTTTTTTACAAACCAAGGAATGGAAGTTAATTCACTAATTAGGTCCAAAATTAATAAATGTTTCCAACTTCATCCTTACTTTAATGATATAGCTTTATATGAGTTAGTTAAAAATAAGGGCATAATGGAAAAAATAATAATAAATGAGTTAGTTAAAGTAAGTTGGTGCCTTATAATAAAAACAAAAAAATGTTGGTAGTTGGTACCTTATAATAAAGAGCAGAGGGAGTACTTATAATCAGAGAGACAAAGCGTTGGGGAAGACTTTATTGAATATGCAGTGGTAAAAAAAATTATCGAGTATTGGTACTGAAAATATATTGACTTATCTTTCCAAGACTTTGTATTGGGAGAGACTTGGAGTGCAATAACAGCGAGATCATAAAAAATTAACCCTTAAAATCCTTAAACGAAGGAAGAAAATGGGTTAAAAAGAACAGAAAAGGATCTAATAATCAATGCAATGTTGACTTTTGTTGTTTGTGTTCAATTAATCATTAATTGGATCAAATATAATTCTTGACACATTTGTTGTCTCGTTATTCTTTGTGGGGCCCACATTTTGACTTGTACTCAAGTTTAGGGTATTTTGTTCACGCGTGAACTTTCTTAGCATCTTACATAAAACGTTCGTACTAACCACTGAAATAAAATAGACTCATTATACGCGCATGAATTTCCTTATTTTCAATTATTTACGCGATATGCCACGTTACTAAGATAACATTAAAATTATATATATTTTTTCTGATTTTTATTATAAGGCATCAACTAATAAATATTTTTTATTCTTTTAATAAGGTACTTGTAAATTTTCAAGAAGCGTTTAATTTATTTTTCTATATTTGTCTATATTTAATAAAGGTAGTGTAAGAAAATAATAATTAATATAATATTTAAACTTAATGTATTACTATTTATAAAAAAAATTAATGCCAGAATTTGTACTGAATTGCAAAACATCGTATTAAGTTGTCAATTTGCCGTCCGTGGACTTTTAATCCCCTCACGCCAAGTGTCTAGAACTTAAATTAACAAAGCATCTTTTTCTTGGAAGAGGAATTAGAACTTCAATTATTCGATACTTAAAAAAAAGAAAAGGTTATCCACGTGGTTAGAAGTTTTTTAAAATTATTATTGTAGTAGGTGTTATATTTAAAAGGAGTTAGTTGAGGATTTATTTTGATTCTATATATCTAAAAACTTAATTTACTTTACCTTTCAATTTTTAAATTTTTTTCTCGAGCTATTCATTGCACATACTAAAAGATGTTTTAAGCTGGGGATGGGGTAGGTATGAGGTATTTTAGAAAACTTAACACAGCTCTATTACAAATAAGCAAGGGAGTATTATATATTTGTATCTTATAAATTTATAAACTTTAAATAAAAATTAGAAAGTTCAATGAATAATGGAGTAAGTGGACAAAGTACACATTAAGTATTAATCAAGGTTTTAAAATTCAGACAGGAAAACAGTTAGTAAACTAGTCATGTCCAGATATCAACCCAGTTCTGTATTTTTTTAAAATCGATTTTTAAAAATCTTCTTTACAATTTTATGTTAATTATCTTGAAATTTTTAATTTTCCACTGATTTTATCTTGAATTAATTATGATTTCACTTTAATCTAACTTACTCATTTTCAAAACCTTCTTATTAACACGTCACTCAAATTTTTTAGACAGTGGGGTGATAAAGGGAGATATTCTATGCTTGAATATATGTTGAATAAAGTATTAAATGAGAGGATGAATGAAACGCCAGGATTTTTTCCATCTAAGATTTTATTTGGAAAAAATTTTCCAGCTAAGTTGCGTTTCTTTTAAAAGACAGAAAAAGATTCAAGATTGGAGGGAGAGGATGGGGGAAAGGTTGTAGACCCAGTCCTTCTCTGAGCTGGTGGAGAAGAAGAAAGTTACAGTCAAAGTGGTCCACTTCTGTAATTCTGTCCATTTCACAGGGCTAAGACGGTACACACAGCCGTTTCTGCAAAAAAAGAACGACGCGTTCTTTTGTTTTTAGGTGTGTAAAAAACATTGAAAATCAAAATCCTGCCGTTGCAGACCAGAGCTATGGCGTCTTGAGGAATCGATCCTCCCTTGCTTCCCAAAAAAAACAAAAATACCCACCCCCTGCCCCAGATTCTCGGTTCATTTCCCCAATTATACTTTGGTTCTCTCTCTCTCTCTCCCCTTCTCTGTCTGTCTTTCTGGGGTAAGCTAAGCCTCTCTCCCTCTCTCTGTCTCATTGGTTGCTTCGGCCATGATTGGAGGAAAAGATCTCCCTAATGGTCTTGACTCTGATGGGGAGAACTCTCGAAGCAAGCTGTCGAAGCCCAATTTTGACCGTGGCAGGGAGAACCCTGAAGAGAAATTAGGTTACCCTGCAAAGGGTGCGTATTTCCTGAAGAATTCAGAGGACGTTGGTGATGGAATTCTATTGAAACCCTCTAAAGTTGGGGCTTCGTGCTTACAAGAGCTGACACTCAGCTATCTTTGTAGTAAGGAGATTCCTGGTAAAAGTTTGCTGAATTCCTTGGAAAGAGTCAGTGGCAAAGGTAAAGAAGTCATCGTCTCGGAGGATTCATATCAGGGTGGAAAATGGATCGAACGGGATTTTCTGAATTTGAGCGAAAGCAGGGAGAATTCTTCAAAGCGATCGGTTGAAGAAGACGTTGAAAGGGAAAATAAGGACAAGAAGCCGAAGCTGGAGACGCTTAATCTCTCTCTTGCCTTGCCTGATGTCTCCCTTTCTCTTACGGCGTCAAACGCCCTGCAAAACGGTGATCAGCCGGTGAGGCCAAAACCTAGCAAACCGTCAGCGACTACGTATTCAAATGATTATACAGCGGCTTCTCTATCATACTCGTATTCCCATCCCTTCTCACACAATCCAAGTTGCTCGCTTACCCGTAATTCTACAGATTTTGATTATTCCATTAGCAAAGATGATCATATTTGGAACTGCGGAGAGGGGACGAATGGGTCAGTTCATAGTCGGTTCAAGCCGATAGGAGATGGGGTTGCCTTGTCTAATCATGGTGGTGGTGGTTTTAATTCGATCATGCAGGGTAATAATAGTCAGTATAAAACTACAAGTTCAGATAACCATTCTTTTTTTCCGTCAGAATTGCCTGCCAGGCCAAGATTTGAAGATCGGTCGGGGGACTCGAGAGGAAGGAATTCTGAGAATCTGAGAAGTGAGAAAGTAAGGAAGCTTTCTAGACCAGAGAAAATTCTCAGAGAGATCGTGTTGGAGTCTACCCCAACCATGGCTGCTCAGTTTCAAGAGCTTACGGATGAAGCGATTGCATCGACTAAAGAGTACTTAAAGAATCTCATTGAGATACCCGAGAAGAAAGAGGAATTGGCCAGCCTCCAAAATCGGCTTGAGCGAAGATCTGACCTTACTAAGGAGACTCTTTCGAAGTGCCAAAAGGGCCAACTTGAGATTCTAGTTTCTGTCAAGATGGGGCTTGCAAGCTTCTTATCTGGCAAAGTCCCCTTCTCTGATATGGTAGAGATTTTCTTGCATATGAGATGTAGGAATGTGAATTGTAGGAACTTGCTCCCTGTTGATGACTGTGACTGCAATATTTGTTCTGGAAATAAGGGATTTTGTAGTTCTTGCATGTGTCCTGTGTGTCTGAACTTTGACTGTGCTAGCAACACATGCAGTTGGGTTGGTTGTGATGTCTGTTCCCACTGGTGCCATGCTGCCTGCGGCATTAAGAGGAATCTTATCAAACCTGGGCCTAGCTTAAAGGGACCATCAGGGACCACTGAGATGCAGTTTCATTGCAGTGGATGTGGACATGCTTCAGAAATGTTTGGCTTTGTTAGAGACGTGTTCATGTGTTGTGCGAAGGATTGGGGTCTAGAAACCCTGGTGAAAGAGCTTGACTGTGTAAGGAGGATTTTCAAAGAAAGTGAAGATCGCAAAGGAAAGGAATTGCATGTCAAAACTGATGACATGTTCTATAAGCTGCAAACTAAAACAGTGTCTCCTTTGGATGCCTGCAATTACATCCTACAATTTTTCAACTGTAAGTTTCTGGACTACTTGTCTTTCCTTTTTCATATTTAAGTTATGTGATGTTTATTTAAATTTTGCATTATTCACGCCATACAGCATTTTGATGGGGATCACGCACTTTGAACATGTCGTAATCTGCTTATCCTTACCAATGATTCTAGGCAGATCCATTTTAATTGTTGAAGTAATTGCACGAAAACATGTGGTGTCACCACTTTTTTATTATATGATGTGACTTGTAAGTAGTGGGCCATTTTATTGTCATTTGGAGGAGGGAAAGCAATACTGTTGATAAATAGATTGCTTTTCTGAATACATATTTCAATTGATCTTAGCTGCGGTAATGGAATTTTCTGGTTGGTTTGGCTTGATGATTAGACTGGTTGGAAAATGATAGAAGATCATTGTAAACTAGAAGTGTTTTTGTTATCCGGAGAGATCTCAACTTGAGTTTGGTAATATAGATTTTCGATGCTCCTTATTATGGGACATGGGGCCATTGGGTAGGTTATGATTGGGCCTGGAGTGAGTAGGATGTGACATTCATAAGAAGCAATTTTGATGAGCCTATACGACTGTCGGTTGTCATAACTACTTATGCTTTCTTAGAAACAACAATACTACTACAACAATAACAAGCCTTATTCCATTAGTGTTTTAGTTAGAAATAACAATAACAGGAAAAAATTATTAGGAAAGTGGAGGGAAAATAACTTCATGGCATGGTTACAAAAGGGGAAATTCTAGAGAATAATTGCTATACCTGCAATTGAAGTGCTTCATTTAGGATTTGTAAGCCTTGGACTGCTTCTAAATATCCTGGTAATTAAGTGCATAAAAGGCCTCTACTTTATGTTCGGCCATGCTTAGAAGTTTGGAAGCAGAAGAAATGGCTTGCCAAGGGAAGGGATGGAGTAGAAATGTACTCTCTCTTCCCTTCGTCTGGATGCACAATGATAGAAGGAAGGTGAAGGGAAAAAGTTACAAGTTTCAATACTCCAATCAAACATTTATTAACTTGTTTTGAATTGATTTGATCGTAATTGCAAATCAATAAATTACTAATTTTCTTCTAATCCCATCCCCTTTCACCCTCATCATTAGCTCCCACTGAAACTCATTATTCTTGCTAAGTTTACGCAATGAAAATGCCTGTTTGATTTTAGCATCTACATGGTTGAAGAAATTTCTGATTTTCAGATGCAGATAGCATGTCAGACTTTCCTGCTTCTGGTATGTCTTCAAAGGATTTGTCAGCATCTCAAGCCAATATTAGAAAGGAAGCAACATCTCTTTCACAATCTAATTCTCTAATGTCAAAATATACTTATAACTCGAGCTATTCTTCAAGGTCACAATGTGATGTCCTATCAAATGATCTTCATCAGAAAGATCTGAAAGCCTCCATCTTAAGTGAATTGAAAAATGAGAGTGATTTCCAGCTGGGGGCTCTGATAAGAAAAGGTGGGCTTGATAACTTGGAGAGCATTGTGAGGATTAAGGAAGCAGAAGCCAGAATGTTCCAAACCAAGGCCGACGAAGCCCGGAGAGAAGCGGAAGGGTTCCAGAGGATGATAAAGATGAAAACGACGCAGATGGAAGAAGAGTACACTGAGAGGCTTGCCAAGCTCTCTCTTCCAGAGACTGAGGAAACTCGGAGGAAGAAATTGGAGGAATTGAAGGTCTTAGAAAATTCCCAGTGTGATTACTTTAAAATGAAAATGAGGATGCAAGCTGAGATTGCTGGTTTGTTGGAGAGAATGGAGGCAACAAAGCAGCAATGGGTTTAACTTCTTGCTAGAATAATTTATTAAGAATATGCTAAAATGGGTGTAATTTATTGATATGGTGCATTTGAATTATGTCTGTTTCTTGCTAGAATAATTTATTTTTGGTTGATAAATTTGAATATTGGTAGTGCTTAATCCATCAGTTTTCTTCACATACTGAGAGCCCAAATGGGAAACCAACCGCGTGCTGTGATTTTTGCTCTTCCTGTCATCTGATATTTCACTTAGTGGGATTTATTTAATTTAGTGCCTTTTGAAACTGTGTAAGCATTTTCTTTCCATAAAGGACAAACAAGAGGCTGGAATTGAGGGGAAAGAATGATACAAACATGAGGGGGGGGGGGGTTACAAATTAAGTGAATTTATAGAACAGTATAATATAAATATGAATCGATGAAAGTGATGATGGATCAGTAATATGTGGGGAGAATAACAGAGAGAGCAACACTGGAAGCAAACAGGAATAGCAAGAGACCAGAGAAGTTGAGGATGAGACCGTCTTGACTGCTTCCAAGGTTCAAAAACTCAAAGCGTTCAACAATTGCCATCTCTGCTGTGCACACTGCCAACAGAAATATGACCATCCCTACGAACCTGTGCCATGGCTTCAACGAAGCTCTCGTCGTCATTTCTGCTCTTGGGAACAAATAAGCGAAGAACCCCAACATAAACTGTGACATATATATAATAATGGGTCAGTTTTAATTCTTTGCTTTAATTTAGACTCATTAATTATGATGGAAGTTAAATATACCTGCAGACCAAAAGAGCAGATGGCAATCATGCCGAACCAAGAGTGTAAGGTCAGCATGTGATGTTGAGGATGAACCTGAGCCTTAAAAATGGTAATAACTCCCAAAATTCCAGATGCTAAAGCTATCAGATGCAGAAGCATGTGTATCACCTTCGCTGACCTCCTTTTTGCTTCAAATGCCTTGTGTACTATTATAGCTGTTTCAACCCATATAATTTATTGGGTTGTTAGTTTTTGAATTAATTAACGAAGCTGAGGGATGATAGACGAGCTAACTAATTACCTTCTCCTCCAACTAAAACGAACCCGATCATCATCAACAGAGTATGCAGCTGCAGACAAAGAGGATTGTATAAGAAACATAGAGTTTGAGGAAACCACGCCAAACACAAAGTCAAAGTACAAATGTAGGCGGAGGACATTGATGAGCTTCTCTTTGATAAAGGAATTGAAGGCGAGGCCTTGGCGGAATTTGAGAAGCCAAATGAACATAAGAGTGGTGACGGCGATGAACAACAAGTGGGAAAATATGGTAACTGGAAATGCGTGTAACTGGTAGCTACGAGGCATTGTTGGAGTATTAATTGAAGCCAAAAAGGTACAGATTCTGAGAAATGGAGAAACTAAGCAGTGACTGTTACTGATAAAGGAGAAGCAGAGTATAAATAAAAACGACACTTGAAAACAGAAACAACCAAACAAGGCCGGCCGCCGCTTCATTGGTGACAATGACTATGAAATGAAGCATTTTATAATAAGTACTATATATGATTTATGTACGAAGATTTAACTTTTACACGAATCATTGGTTAAATAGGTTCAGCTATATATTCTCTTCGTTAACTACAAAGAGTATGTTAAAGAATATATAGAAAATTCGGCAGTCCAATTCACATAATCCAACCTCGTCATTATGATGATATGAAATGAATGCGACTGGGTCTCCCAGTAACTACTCTGTTTCCCAAAGTTGTTCTCCAGTATTTTTTTTCTGCATTTTATTTGCGAGTTAACTTATTCTACTACAGAAAACACTTCTTCATTTAATGTCATTTTATCTTCTATGTATAAAAACAGAATGCGACTGGTCTCCAATCTCCATACTTGTTTTACAATTTTGTATCACTTCTACTTATTCTTTATTATTATTGTTGTTGTATCTTCTGAGAGTATGTACGTACTATATACTTTGTTTGGCCAAATTCAAGAAAGCAATATCCCACAGAGCTTGGGAAAAGTTTGTGCAATTATTTATTGGGGTTATACTGACTATGATTGCTTTCATGCTTTAAATGGCCTTGTAAAAATTATCCCTTTGCCCTTTCAGATTGATTCTATATAAAGTATATACATATACGTACTAAAAGGGAAAAAAAATCAATACATATGGTTTAAAAAGTAAACCAGCGCCTTTAATATATAAATACCACCTCTAGTGCTAATTAAATATAAGATTCAATTAATTTTTTTAGAAAGATTAGAGAAGTTAAATAAATTATTTTGCATTACTTATATCTATCATTTTTTCCTCCTTCAAATTAATTAGTTTGACTTATAAATTAATATAGAATATATGATAGGTAACATACTATGATAAAATAATAAATTTAGCTTCCTTAACTTTTCTAAATAAAGCAAATTAGTTTTTATATTTAAGATCGGAGGAGGGAGGGAGTAGCACATGGTATCAAGATCATAAGATGAGAAATAATATTAGAAAATAATATTTATGCACACCATGTTGTTGCTATTATTTGCAGCAAATGAATATCATCAGAATTATTACAAAATCAATCCAAAAACTTGAAAAAAGAAAAAAGAAAAGAACACATGAATATTCATATATAACAAGATCATGCAATGTATAAGGATCACACATAATGGGCAAGAGAAACGGAAAGATCAACGAAAACACCGAACAAGAGAATAGAGAGACCCATGAAGTTCATCAAACGTCCTTCACCATATCTCAGAATGCTATTCAAACGCAAGAACGTGTACTTCTCCATTATTCCCGTCATCGCTGCGCATATTCCCATGTACAGTAAAGCTCTTCCTCCGGCCACGTGCCACGGCGCCACCCTCATCTTCGTATCATCTGGTGCCCTTCCCATGAACGTCAATAATCCGATCACCCACTGCAAGCCGTACAGGCTGAACGTGCCGATGCCGATCCACGAATGGAGGCTGAACACATTCTCTAGGTGTCCCATTTCGTGGTACTTGAACACTGCGCATAAACCAACTATTCCCAACACGAAAGCTATCAAGTGAAATAACATGTGTATGAACTTTTGTGTTGACCTCTCGGCTGGTATCGTATGGTACGCCATTATAGCTGCTCAAAAAACACAAAACTAGTTAGTGTTGCGCGAATACATGTGCATGCGCATTCACCTGTACGTCTACATAAAGGTCAGTCCAAGATAATGATCAAGCTAAGATTCGTGTGTGCGTGTACCTTGACCCGACATGAAAATGTAACCCATGAACATCAGAAGAGGGTGGACCTGCGTGAGATTTAAGTTTCATGTTAAAACAAGAATATGTAGGTATAAAAGAGAATGTGTGTGTATATATTCTTAAAGAAACCATGCGAGCTGCAAAAGTGAAAACAAACAATTACGGCTCCGATACACATATTAGAAACAAAAGAAGAGAAACAAACTTTGGAGAAAACTATGGTTTATTAAAAAATGAGCTGAGTACTAAGCTTGTTTGAGTTAGCATTTCTAAAAACATGTTCACCTAAGCTGATCTCATATACTTAGATAAAAAAAAAAAAAAAAAAGTTTTTATCGCTAATCCAAATGGGTAAATATAAAGAAAAAATATAACAGTAACTATAGTTACGTATCAACACAAAGATGTATACGAATTAAATCATATATATAGAGATATCAAATCATGTGAACCGTATATATGTATACGTACGTTGAAGACTCGGAATCCATCGGGAGACTCATACTCGACGCCTTCACGATAATGGAGCAACCAGATGAGAAGGAGGATGAGGGCGAGGATCCCAAACAATTGAGCAAATATGGTAATGCGAGAGGCGCGACGCCTGTAAACCCGCCTATCCACATCCACTGCACTAAACATTGTTGTATGTTCAAACTAATTAATAGTAGTAGTAGTAGTAGTGGCTAAAGTTTACAAAGTTTGTGGTTCTGATATGGTGGTGTTTGTGGCGTTCAGGTTCTTATATAGATATTAGATATGTTCAGTTTTTACGTTTTGGCTTTACGAAAGTGGAGAGAATTGCTTGATGGGTTGGTTTTGGAATTTTTTTATCCGAGAAAACTTTGAGCTTTAGCAAGCATCTTAACAACTGTGCCTCTAGTTCACAAAACAAAAAAAGAGGATATATTCTAAATTAAAACATGGAAGCCAGCATATAGATGCATTCAAGAGTCACACGCACATATGGCAGAATCGAGTTAAACCCAACTCTGTTAGTTTTAAAGTGGGACCAAATGATCTGGCGTTCTTCTTAACCATGAGGATTAGGATATTCGGATTCACACCACATGCATGCCTTGTTATTTAATAATTTAAGACTTCCTCTCAACACTGCCTCTTATATATATAAATCATAAGCTGTATTTAATTCAGATGATAAAACTTCCTTTTATAATTAATAATAAGCGAAAATAAGGATTAGGAAATAGTGACTTGGGGGGGTTATTTATTTGTCGGTGGTTAATTCAATCATTTATGTAATGTGAAGTGAAATGAGAGAGTGCGTGTGTGAGATCAAAACGGAAAGTTCAAAAGGGATGGATGCATTCATCTTTAATTAACAAGAGAAATATCTTTCACACACAAAATATTCTGCTCAGTGCTCACCCACACCACACATTAATAAATAATTTCGTCAATGAAAAATTGAAAATGGATGAAGATATGACTTTTCTTTTAGACTAAGCTCTCCAACAGGTGCTTTACTGGTGTGTCCATCTAGAACGAGGTCTTTCAGTGTTGGGCCGTCTATCTTACTTGCATGCCATATTGGGCCCATGACCCATTTAGCCCAAATAAGGACCAATAAAATCCTCCCTTATCCACCATAGGGGTGGTATGTTGGTTTTTTCCCCCTTGTTTACAAAAGGATTTAAATCCATGCCACTGTTTCAGCTTAATGAAGTAGTCTATTCTAATCAAATAACTAAGAAATAGCCAAGTTTTCATATTAATCCCCTAAACTTGAATTATTAAGAAGGGTTAAGGTATAAATTTGCTACGTACAAAAGTTTTAATTGAGAAACAATGTTACTCCAAAAGTTTTTTATGTTCAATGTTACCCCGAACATGTTAAAATAGAGCAATATTGCTCATTTCTATTAAAATGTAACGGTTAATGTTAATTTTTTAAGTAACATTACTATATTTTGAAATTTTTACGGTAATATTGATCCTGAAAAACTTTTATAGTAATTAACATTGCTTCTCAGCAAAAACTTTTAAGATAGATTTACAACTTAACCCTATTATAAACTCTCTTTCCAACTTTAATTTCGTTTCAAATTCCAGTGTTGATGAGGGTGCATGCAGCCACTAGGACCACACTCTAAAGTTGATGAATGTTCTTCCCCCCACAATTTCAATCATATCTCGTCATGATTCCGCTTAACTCTTCACGTATGTTGTTCCTTCCTTCTTCTAAACCCAAGTGAATTTCTTACAAGGGAAAAATTCATTTAATTAATTAAGTCTATTCAACTTGAAAAATCCTTCTATAATTATTCCTCCCTCTATTTTTCCAAGCCCCATCAACTCCATAAACTTTTGATCTTGGCAAAAGATTCCTCCATCACTTGACATTTTTTGTCCAAAATCCTAGTTATATTTAATCAAAACATCATTTAATCCATTTCAAAAACAAATTGAGTGAGAGAATATAATGCAGCTGGTGGTAGCTGGCTAGCTATTATTGATGTGAGAATTAGGTTAAGTTTTTCTCTGGATTTCCATGTACTACTTTTTAACTCTCTCGTGAACATATATTTAAATATATGGTCATCATTGATAGGCTTCGTTTTCATTATGAATTTGATATTCATAGGATTGGCAAAAAAGAAATCATGGATCTGGCACATATACTCTTTATATATAGTGGCTGTCAGGTAAGCATAACTACTCTTATAGAGACATTTGCCTCAATTCACTTACCTACTTTTGCTTCTTTATCTCCTTTCTTAATTCCCACTCAGTTTTCCGCAATGTTCAATTATATAACGTTCGAATTTTACTTTTTGCCATAGCTATATATCTATATTATATTTTCTAGGTCAATTTCTTCGGTTAAATCTAGGATGAGCTTCCTACATAAGCTTCTGGTTTACGTAATTGTATATATTAGTCCCATAATGCATACAGGGGAGTAAAAACATTCTAAACAATAGTAATTCCGATGTGCAATATATGAAATCGGGGGAGAACGATTCCCTAAATTCTGTGGAAAGTGTGCGCAGGTGAACATCTATTAAAAGACCACAAGAAGATTGGAGTTGTTGCAACTGTGGGAAAATTTATCACCACGATTACGACGACTTCCTTTGCATGTAAGTTTAATTATTGGCAACATCTATTAAATCAGTATATATCACCGTGTGTGTGAGAGAGAAACTTTTATATTTAAAACAATTGCAATGCCACTACACTTACGTACGTACATGCCAGTTCTTTTAGAAGAAAAGTTTCACAAATATAATATTTTTACGAAGAAACCGAATTATAAAGTTAGATAAAACTACATATATATATTTACCCTTCATTTATAAACCTGAGATCCAGAAAAGCCTTAACAAGTTCGATTCATATATCTGTGTGTGTGTGAAGATGAGGATGTTTGAATCGCATGCGTATAAGTTGAAATTAAATAACATTTATGCAGGTAAACATATGAGTGAAATTACGTATATTTAGGTGAGATAAGTTGGTGCGTGTAGAACATACGAAAACTGAGAAAAAAGGATTGACAAAGACGTAGAGAAATGGTAGGGCCGTAGAAATTAAAGAAGCTTGGAGGTGTATATATATATATATATATATATATATATAAGTAACAAACAAAAGAAAGCAGGCAAATGAGTGAACATTTTCATGTGTTATATATATACTGGAAATTATCTTGGTTTTATCCTTTTCATTCTTTAATAACGGCTTTAACGTAACTAATTAATGATGGCTCCACTATGCCACAAAGCATAAACCTGTGGGGGATGTTTTGGTAAAAAGGCAGGGACGAGCGAGTTTGGTTGAGTCACATCCGAAACTGGTAAAGAGGGATTGGTTCATATTCATCTCATTCTCGCTCTCATCCTTATCTTCTCAGTTCTCACAGTTGTCTCAGAAAATGACTGACCGCCATAAATATATGTGTGAGTGTATGTATATGAACCACCACTTCCATGAACCTGTCTTTTCACCATAAGAGATCAACTATATAGCTGTATATACCTGTTGAAGGTAACCCTCACATTCTTGAATGCCCACCTTGTCTGTTTTCCGGCTATATTACAAATACAGATATCGACTTTAATTTATTGATTAAAAGTGGAGTGTTTGTGTGTGGTATATATTTTAGTGTATGGCTTTTGGAGAATTGAGTGGACCAATAAACATGTTCCAATATCCATGTTGCCATCGTCTGTCAGAGAGCGAGGAGAGAAAGTGACTTGCCATGATCGATGTCCTCTTCTCATGTGCTATCAAATATTAATATTAATTAATTTTATCTTCTATCGATTACAATATTTTTTGTTGTTCCAAATATTATCCTAACCCTTACCAACCTTATCGGTTTTTCAGTCTAAACCTCCGGTGCATCTGAATATATAAAAACATTATAATCTTTAATAAGCCCCTCAAAAGCTTTGGCCTTTAAGAAATGAAGAAGCTGTTTCATTTTCTACGGTGCTAGGTGTGTGTGTACTAGACTCCACACAACATTAAGTGCCGCACTAGCTATGACGAACTCCTACATACAAATTAAAATTATACATACATGTACCACACATACATACATTTTGGGTAGGGGTTGAATTTCAATTATTTCTGTACGTGCAAGTTAGAGCTATATTTAGCGTCTAAAATATTCAACTCTTTAGTAATAGCAGGCACATATATTAAGAAATAAGAAAAAACAAATGCAATTGATAGGGGGCGATTTCGGCAAGTGCACCGGTCGTTACAAGTAATAAAGTAGTGAGAAAGTATCGTCCCACGAGGAATAGTATTTCAACCACTAATTCGCTATTTTCACTTTAGTTGGATAAATAAGTAATAAAAGATGAGTTGTAACAAAACAAGAATTTCAAGAATTAAAGAAAGAAAAGAATTCAAAATCAAGATTCACAAGAGAATGATTAGAAAATGTAATCAGTCAAATAAAATGTAGTTAGGACTTAGAATCCCCCTACGCTCCTTCAAGAATTTGAATTGAATCCTTAATTAATTATTACTTCCATGATTGACGATCGATTTTCTAAGTTTAGACTAAGTCTCAATGTTTTGATGTTATCTTAGTCTATTTTATCTTTAAAAACAACCTAATGTCTTAGTATTGTCTAGAAAGATCAGATCTTGAACTAGAATCCTGTGATCGCATAAATTTGTAAGCCAATGTCTAGGTCATGCAAGTTTATGATGAATTAACAAGTTCTAGTTAGATGCACCAACATCTCTATTGTCATACATCAACCTATGGTCAATCTTAAAAGTGATCAATCTTCAAAAAAGCATTAAGCAAAGGAAATTCATTCAATCAAAGAAATCAAGATTCATACAAGAATTCAACCAAATACTCAAAGTTGCATAGGGTTCATCCTAGCCCTAACTACAAAAAGGAAATTAGCTAAGCATGGCTAGATTAACAAAATAAAGAAGAAAAGATGAAGAGAGAATGGTTCTTCAGAGGTTGGGGAAGGTTGATCTCCACAATTGCTTCGATCTTCTTTCTCCAATGCCGTAGAGCTCTTTATTGTGTCAAAAGTTCTTCCTTTTTTTGCTAGAGTTGCCTCCTTTTATGTTTTAGGTCCCATTGGGTTTCCAAATCTCAAAAATCCTTAATTTTCCTTCCCTTTTCGGGCCCTAAAAACATTCCAAAAATTTAAAATAGGAGTTTTCGCACTTTTAATGTCCTGGGCGCCACTTTTGGCACCCTGGGCGCCACTTTCTACAAAGAGGCAGAAAGTTGGCGCCCTGCTTTGGGCTTCCTTTATAGCTTCTTTTTTTTATTTTCTTGGGTTCTTCCAATTAGCTTCTCTCATGGATAAAGACCTACAAAGCACATGAGAATACTTGTGAGGGTATGTCTGACATCAAATCCATGTTTTTAACTTATTATTCTTAACCGTTTTAATCATATTAGATCAATTTCACACTAATCTTATACCTTAAAACATGATAAATTTACGGCTCATCAGCAATCACAATATAAGTATTCACCGGCTCTTAGCATATTTGACAGGACTTATAGTTGAAGATATAACTGTGAACGCAACCATACTCCCTGTATTTTGTAATAATTTGAATTACTCCCTCCATTTGGACCATTTGTCTGTTTTAGATAGCTTAAGGAGAACATAAATAAATTATTTATTTATTACATAAGTTGGTATCATTATATTATATATCAATTTATAGATGAAACAAATTAATTTGGAGAAAAACAATAATCTTAAATTTATTTAGTTTCTTTATTCATTTTTAAAAAATCAATTGAGTCTTAAATTAAAAATATAGGAGGAGGTAGTACTATTATTCTTTATAAATATATATGTAACAATCAAACTATATGTGTTGTGTCTTCCTATATGTATGTTGTATGAAGAAATCCGATAAATAAGCTACAATAAATGAATGTTGATGATTTGTGTGGATGCTACTTTGGTTATTAAGGTTTATATATATATATATATATATATATATATATATATATATATATATATATATATATATATATCACCAACTCAAGCTATATATATAGAGAGAGAGGGTGTGTAAGTAAAAGTAAATGATAGATGAGAAAGGGTGTTGAATTAATCCCGTGTGATATGATCATATGATGAAGCTTTATGTCACTATTTGGGAGGGAGGGAGGCCCTAACAGTTTGATGTATATAAAGTTAATTGGACATCATGTCTAGAGATGGAGGGCTCCATTAAAATGTCAATGATTTATCTTGGCACATAAGCAAAGGAAACGTCATTATATATGTGTGTATATAAAATTGATAATGAAGCAATATATAATGTGTTTTATTTTCAAATTTTTCTTAAAAAAAAAAAACAGAAGAAGGATAAAGGAAGAGAGAGAGGAATATAATTGAGGAGAAGTTTATGAGTTGGAGTTGTGTTTGTGTCGGGAATAAATGAAATGAAAAGGGCCTACATCATATATTCACAACCAGCAACACTATTATTACTACTCTTGCTGATGAGTTGAAACTCACAAAGTGAAAAAAAAAAAAAAAAAAAGCTTCTGCTATATCCCTCTTCTTCGATCTCTGCTGTGTTTTGTGTTTTGTGTTCACTCTCTTCCTTATATATATATATATCATCCTTAATTCTCTTTCCCTGACTATTTATTTCATATCTACCTCTTGCATTTTATTCTCTATATATAGGAGCACTGAGTAGATGCGCAGTTTGTCATGTGATGGAATAATTATTATTTCTCTATTGTGTGAGACCTTATATAATTTTTTTTTTTTTAATTCACTTGGGTTTGCCAGTATGTGTATATATATATTTTGCACCGAAAGGTACTTAAATTATTACCTGCTCGCAGGTTAGCAACCTTTTTTTTCCTGGTATTATTCTACTCTCTCTCTCTCTCTCTGTCTCTGAAGTTTATGGCTTATAATTTTCTTGGGATGCTTTTGAGTGTGTTTAATATATTTTGTTTGGTAGTTAGGAGAGTAGGAAGCATTCGGTGGCCACCCCCACTTGATTAACTCATTATTTTCCATCCAAATTAGTGCCCCTCACACGTTAACTACTATATATATATATATATATATATATATATATATATATATATAATGCTGATTGAATTTTGGATGGAAGAAGATAGCGACGAAAAATGAAGAAAATTATTTCCGTTTGTTTCCTTTTGTTGGGATTAACTAGATTACGTAGAACGACCGCAATTGACTCACGAACCAAAAAAAAATCACATATTAAGTGGTAACGGGTGAGCATTATATATGCATGTGAACAATAATCATAATTATAATAAAAATGTGAATCCTTTAAAAAGGAGGACAAAATACACTTAACTTCCCTTATTTTTCCTTAATTACAAATATTCTCCCTCGGCTTTAAAACCTATATGAACATTCTTTGAAGTCAATATATAGTTATATATATATATATATATATAACATGCATGGATCTCCCTTCTCACTTTTAAAATTCATTTCCACCAATCCAACCATAAATTCCATGGACAAGTCATAATAAGTGGACGACCATAAGTGTTGTTTAAAAATCATTTAGGCTGCAAATAAATTTTATTGCATATGTTTTTTGTTTTTATTCTAGCTTGTTTTAATTTTTTTGGTTATGTAAACGTGTTGTTTGTTTATAGTTTTTTAGGATTTAAATACGTTATTAGTGGGCTAAAATATTCAAAAACATGTATAGTAAAAACTTGATGAAGTATAAATATTTATCAAGTCAGCCTTATCACCGATCGATAACATAGGTTTTAAAAACAAATAGGAGGTTATGTGATTTTAGCAAAAAAGAAAGGGACATACATGAGAGTATATTTTACTCTTCAAAACAAAACTAACAATAATAACAACGGAATAATAATAATGGATATATATGTTGGGGGGAAAATGGGAGTGTTGGGAAAGTAAGGAGCAACCTCACAGTTTTAATTACATAATTCACATTATCTTAAATAAGACGCCTTAATCATGCACGTATATATGTCTCCTTCCTTCACAATAATTGAACCCTACCCAACAAATTACGAAACCTAAGTGCAAGAAACATCCCTATGGTCTTTAGCTTCGACCTTCTATTTTTATCATTTTTTATTCTAAAATATCTATTCTCATGTAAGTAAGAGATGGATCGAAGATAATTCTTAATTAAAAATCTTTATTTCCTATATATGTTTCATACATAATTTTTTTTGAACTTGTAAGTGGCAAAACTATGTGCAGCTAATTGCTGGGCCCCATAATTATATGGACTTGGCTTCTCTCCTTTTCTTTTTTGGTCCGCTCCCATCATTTACTCATTTCATGACCATTAGGTCAAGATCTAATGGTCCACATTTAATATTCAATTCTCATCCTTCTCTCTCCTCTGAAAAATATTTTTTCCAAAGGAGAGAAAATGATGAAAATTGAATATTAAATATAGATCAGTATCCATCAGTAATAAAAGAGGTAAAGGATATAAGCGAATCAAAAAAGAAAAGGAGAGAAGTCAAGTCCTAATTAGATTACACAAACACACATTTCAATTTATCAATTAGGGTTACAACTTATAATATTGGCCAAATTAAAACCCCATTTTGTGATATTAAAGAATAGGTGGATACGAAGCCCCCCTGGAAAATATTCGAACTCCACGTGAACGCCCAAAGGCTCCAAGTTCACGAGCCTTGCTTCGACTTCTTTAGACAGCAGCATTAATTTATTTCTGTATTATTTTATTCAATTAACCACGTCTTAACCTTTTCTAATAATAATAATGACGTATGCTGACATATGGAGTCAACATTTTTTTTTTGCAAAGATATGCATGAATAAAGTTTAGGTCACGCTTCGCAGTTAGCTCACGAAATAAGTGAATGTGCCTGTTTTGGGTTGGTGGTAAGAGTAGTGACTTAAAAAGTATCTGACTTTAAAAAAAGTTCGATAGGAAAAAATTCAAGTTATGGATAATGATATATATGTTTGGATTGATGATGGTATAAATGATGGAACCCATGTCAAAAAGCTGAGAACTTTTTGGAAAAAGGTTTCTGGTGAAGCTTTTTTCTTTAATAGGCTTTTTGACTTTTAAGTTAAGTGAATTTAAACTTAACCAAGACGCATCCAAAATCAATTAATAATGGTAACTGACTTTTTTTCAAAGTTACGCAATCACTTTAAATATATAGATGAGCTTTTTTGAGGGTGGTATTGGGATTTCACAATGAGAGATTCTAGACCTTGGGACGCAACGTGATGCGGTGGGGTTGGCCACGTAAGAATGGATAGACTTTAATTTTTTTATTTTCATTTGTTATTATTGGTTTTTTCGTTAATCCACGAGGGCTATAATTATAATACATCCAAGACCATAAAACAGCACCTGGACCCTGCCCTCCCAGGGAGACCATTCCGTTGACGTGGCAGAGCATGTACTGTCTCACTTTAGGCCCGACACGTGGTCGACATTCATTGCATGTACCCCCTCCTGGCTAACCCCATTTCTTCCACGTCAGCCAAACATCCCCAGATCGATGACTAAACGCAGCATATCAGAATATTTTATTCTTTTTTCCTGTCTTCGTGATTCCCACCAAAAAGACGACAATATCCTTCCCCATTAATTGGTTTTACCGTTGTGTCAGAATGGCCCCGCGTCGGGCCCTTAAAAACGGTCACCTCTTATTATTGATAGATCTAGCTTCTCTCAGTATTTTTCTCTCCTCTTTCTTTAGTATTCCTTATCTCAGTCATTCATCTTCTCTCCTCTTCCATCTCAGATCAATTTTTAGTTGAGATGAACAGTTGAGATGAAGGAAAAGAAGGGAAAGAAGAGGAGAAAATCTGCTTCCTATCATCGACGGTTGGAATGCGCCTTCGCACACTGTCACACATGTTTTAATTCATTAATTATCGGGTGTTCTAAATATAATGTTTGAATTGATTTTTTTTAGAAAACTAAATAAATTATTTAATTATATGATATTATGTGTATTCTTAAATTATTACATTAATTTATTAATTAAATTAATTTCTCTATATAAAAATAAAAATAATTTAAAGTAATTAATTATCTTACTTAATGTCTTAAAAAATCAAATTTATTTTATATTTAAGATTAGTAGAAATATGAATGCTACAGTAATTAATTTTAGTGTTGTCAATTTTTATCAACAGTTATTTCGTTTTTTCGTATCATTCCCGTTTAACACAGTCAAGAACAAAATGATAATGACAAGATAATGCGTTGGTGAAATGAAATGGCCTAGTTATCCGGACCAGCAAAGGTGGGCCATTGGATGCGAGGTCATGCGCAGCACAGAAGATAGGAATGGCGATGAGGAAATGAAGGGCTGAGATTGGGTAGATAGGGATGAGCCTCGAGAAGTGCACCGTAAGTCACGTGTACAGTATCTGGGCACACACTGCAGCAACGGCAACGACAACGGCTCCCTCAGACCTCGAACCACGATGCTCCTTGGGATCCAGTGTGTGGATACCCCATTTGCCCATCCCTATGGCTCATCATCAGCTTCTCTTCACTCACGGTGCGTGTTAAGCAATGCCTGCTTCTATGGGCTAACATGCGCCACCACCGAGATTTAGTAGTGAGGATGCAGATTTCCGCAGTATCTTTCCCTCAGTATCCCTCATCCCATTCGTTTATCTTCTCTCCTCTTCCATCTTAGATTAACTTTTAGTTGAAATGAACGACTGAGATGAGGGATACTGAGGGAAAGATACTGAGGAAATCTGCATCCATGTGGTGAGAGGACGTCTCCTTTCCCATGCAGGCGTGTCTCCCGAATATATTTTCGATTACAAGTTTTAGTTTCTTTTTGAAAATAACTTCCTTTTCCCTCAATTAGAAAATAAACTCCCAATCACCTCCGTTAGAGAAAAAATAACGTCCGTTGAAATGTAAATTTTTAAAATGTAACAGATTGACTAATAAAGTTTTCCTCCAAGAGTATCCACTATAAAAAAGTTTTGCTCAAGAAGCGCCCAATACCAAAAAAAAAAAAACCTAAAATATCTACTCGTTACATTTATCATTTTTTTTTTTACATTCACTCTTTATATCTTCAATGCATATGGTTGGAGGGTCTGAGCAAACACGCACTTCATCTTGCAATTTGCTAGGGGAAGAGGTGACGGCAAGGTGGAGGGACGTTACTCTCTTTAATTTTTATTATAAAGCACAAATCAATAAGTTTATTTTTTTTATAAGGCATTTGTTTGTTCTCAAATAATATTAATTATCTTTTTCTATGTATACCCATAATTAATAAGGGTAACGAGTAAAAGTGATAATTAATATAATATTAAAGTTTAGTGAAATTAATAGTGGTAATATTAAAAACTATTCAAATTTTATAACAACTTTATTGATTTAATTGTTTTTATTGATTTATAAGAATTACTAATTAAGACCTGATAGGCTGATAATAATAAAGACAAGGACGGAAGAAAATATGTGGTTAAGGGGAGGCGAGGGAAGTGGAGGGGAGTTAAGAGGATAGCGTACGTGAGTGACGGCGTTAAGGGCGGGAGTGTGTTTGGAGGATGATCCCTTTGATTAGCCAAAATGCTATGGGGCTGGGCTCCACCTCCCCAACAGGAAGGCCCTCACTTGTCATCCTCGATCAATTATCTTAAACCCCAAAATATCTACTAACCCTAATCCTAATATCATATAACAACTCTTTTTATTCTCTGCATACCGTGAATTTTAAGAAAGGGGTCGGACTCATCCACAGTTTAAAAATAGAGCGCTTGAAGCCTAGTTCACAAGTTTATTCTAATTTTGCTGTTTATTACCTAAAAACTGTTGCCCAGTACAAACTACTTGATTGCTTACATCGGCTCTGAATCTAATTAACTTTGACATTTACCCCTAATATACAATCATGCTTTCACGAGGTCAATAGCATCATGATAAATCATTGCCTTTGCAATTTCTTTGGCAACTTTCAATTTTATTCTCTTACCATGAACATTATTTATACAAATTTTCGCATATATAACACTGGTAGCACACTTTTTGTTGATGGAAAAATATTACTCGATCCCTTGCACTTTTTGTTTTTTTTTTTTAGTTTTCCCCAACTACTTCCTATTGTGTACATTACTCTCACATGAACTACTTCAATTAATTTACAAATTAAGAAATGACAGTCAATTTATTAAATATATTTTAAATAAAAAATATTTAACTTTGTCTATATTAATTACCTTTTAAGTTAATTGGTGTTTGTTCGGTTAAATAGTGGGAGTTCATATAAGACCAATTGAAACAAAAAAGAAATGATTATAAATAATCCCAATTATCCTACTATTGGTTAATATTTTAAGAGTCCTGATCAACTCTGATAAATCATGATTTCACCCTTCAACCACATGTTGAGCATAAATGACTAGATAAATGTTTATGTGATTCAATAATCCCTATTGAAACATCCCCAACAACAATTTCTTTAATTTATTATGTGATCCTTTCTCCAAATAATCTCTGCATATATCTTGTCTACTATATGTCAATTAAAGTAGTTTAAATAATATTATTCAAATAGAAATCATGATTGACAATCGTAACTTTTAACTAATGTTATTTATGCAAATCATGATTACGATTGGGCGCCGTTAATTCAAATGGGTATTTGTACCTTGAGATAGGATATTCTTATTACCATTTTTTTATTACTACCAATTTTATTACCATTTTTTTATCGTTAAATCAGAATCTCAATATGAGAGAGAAATAATAAAGATAGATAAGATTTTGATCTAACGGTAAAAAAATAGTAGTAACATTAATAGTAACAAAAAATGGTAGTAAGAATATCCTATCCCCTGTAACTTATACTACAAATATATATGATTGGAGCTCACAAAAGTCAAATATGCTCTTTTAAAGTCAAACAGTGCTCATAAAATATATGCACATCGTCGGTCAATATTAGTTTAATGATATTGTACTATATTACTAAATTTATTTGACACACCAAATGAAATATTAATAATAAGTTCAAAATGAAATATTAGAAATAATGTGTGAATTTTTTTTTTATGTTTTCTGCAAATTTAAGCAAACTTATTTGTATGCGATTAGAAGTTCAATTTTTAAATTCCCTGCACACAACATTAAATATGAAGCCATGCATGCGCTGCACTACAGTAAATAGCTAAATGAATTTCCACGTGTCACCACTTGGCTTTATGACGAGGCGCCGAATATTTGAACGCTGGCCCACGCTCTGCTCGTTGATGATTGATCGACGCGGAGCGTTGAAACTTTCCGCTCATTTAACGCCCTCGGACTATTCTGCTCATTTACCAATTTGCCCCGAAGAAGTCCGGACAGCTCAAACCTCGGGTGGGGCCGATTCGGAGATTCAGGACCTGAGGGTATTCCAGGGATTTCACTTATCAGAATAAACTTTTCACCGGGACGGTGCTCTTGCCCTACCGAGGATGCAACCAGTTACGCGCGAATTCCCAGTTTTAACCTTGTTTTGTGTTTTGATTTTTAAAAAAAGATAAATAAATAATAAAATAATTAAAGAGGTTCCCCTTTCTGCACCAAAAGTTTGTAAAGTATGATTATTTTAGCCCTAATCATTCATACTTTTCTTGTATTGGGGTTGGTTTGATCCTCTGTCATCCTCTACCTCTCTTTTCTCTGCATTCTTGCTTTTACTATAATATTAAAAATGGTTTTCAGTTTTGTCACTTTACCCCTCTCCTAAGTCTTCAAAATATTCAAAGTCTCATCTTCACATTAAAAAAAAAAAAATCAATCATTTTAGTTTTATTTTTTTTAATATGTTTGTTGTTGGTTTGGGTGCCAATTACCAATTAAACTCACCTCTTAATTTCAATGGAGAGGGAAAAAAGTGACATCAATGTAACATTTTTTATAAATTAAAATCCAAGACTTGCTAAGGCTCAAAAAATAATTACATATTTATCAGGGACAAGTAGTTCATGTTTTAAAGTGGTGTCTTCATTTTAAGGACAAGCACTGTCCAATGGGAAAACCTTTTTACTTGGCCTCATATTAAAGTCTCATTACCATTTAAGGTGCATAGAGTTTAATGATTAAGGGCACATGAAGGTTTATTTTACCATTTCTCAAGACGAAGGGCTGAAAAAAAAAAAGCCCCCAATTAATGTTATAACGACCATATGCTTCAATTTGTTTTTAATCTTAACCGGAGGCGATTTAAGAAATGAGGAATTAGTGAGAATCAAAACTCCAAACAAATTTAGAGGACTCTCTAAGGTTTGGCCTTATATTCAAACAAGGTAACCGTTTAACTTCAATTAAAATTTTTTGACTCTATTTTTTTGCTAACTGATATGGTTATTTTTAAAATTAAATCAATAATTTTCTTATATTTTTTTGTTATGTGCGATGCTTTTAAATAAATACATAAGAGCATAGGGACACAGATTGCCTTAGAAGCGCAGGCGCTCAGTATCCCTCAGTAGCGGGTCCTCAACCGTTGATCTCCCATAATTAAATTCTGACAGTCCATTTTAATACCTTAAAAGCCCAGAAAAATTATCTTAAAATCTTGAAAAAATATCCTAAAGTATATTTTTAGTATGAGTCAGTATCCTAAAATAATTTTTAAAGATCATGAAATATTTTTTCAATACCAGACAGTATCCTTTCAGTACCAGTCAGTACCTCGAAATATTTTTTCAAGATCATAAAATAATAGTTTGACGATATTAAACTAGTCAATACCCTAAAATATTTTTTCAAAATCCTAAAATAATAGTTTGGGTACTCTGAAATATTTTTTCAAGATCCTAAAATAATAGTTTGACGATATTAAAATTATTTCGGGGTACTGACTGGTACTGAAAGGATACTGTCTGGTATTGAAAAAATATTTCATGATCTTTAAAAATTATTTTAGGATACTGACTGATACTAAAAATATACTTTAGGATATTTTTTCAAGATTTTAAGATAATTTTTCTAGGCTTTTAAGGTATTAAAATGGACTGTCAGGATTTAATTATAGGAGATCAACGGTGAGAACCCGCTACTGAGGGATACTGAGCGCTTGCGCTTCTGAGGCAATCCGTGTTCGGGTTAGCATAGTCATTAAAAAAATTATATGACATCATTTCATCTAGATTAGGAAGACTATATTCAAGTTGCATTCCAGGTTATGAAGGTAGTTTATTTTTTGTAATATTTTAACTATTTCATAAATACTTATCCGATTTTTAATATAAGACATATTTACTTAATTTGATTAGATTAATGAAGTTAGTTGATATGATATGAATTTTGTAAAACACCCAAGTCATATTCCTTAATTCTTTCATTTACCATTCTCCTTAATTATTGTTAGTGAAGCATTAATATGCCTAATTTGAATAAAAATTGACAAATATAAAAATTATATTTTTATACTTAGAACAAGGTCAACTATCCAAATATATCTTGTATGAAAGACTGGCGGAGAGTATATAAAACATTCTACATAAAAAAAGAAATATTTATATGCTCTACGAGTGCCACATTATCTAAACTTTGTAGAATAAAAGCATAACCACTTAGATAATTTAAATTATAGTTGCATTATGACTCATTTAATACAATTCACATTTTATTCTGTTTTAAAGAAAAATATATGCAAGTCATTTTGTTTTTATATTTTTAAATTAAGATGTTTATTTTTCTTAAAAGCATAACAAAATACAAATCATTTTAGACGAGCCATCAGACAATTAAATTTAAAATTATCTAAGTTGTTATATTTTTCAAAACAAAATTAAGATGATATAACATATATAGAGTATACAAGTATTTCTCTAAGCATACATTTACACTCTTCACATAAAATGTTTAGTTAAGAAGATTTAATTTGAATGAAATTTTAGGTTGGGGCTGCATAATTAGGTGTTTATTACATGCTCTATCTCTCTCAAGAAATAGATATAATAAAATGTTGAAGAACTGTAGCCTATATTAGAGGGATAATTATTATTTAACGGAAAATATCAGTAGTTATAAAAAGCTTTGTTGATCAAAAGTAGGATAATAGGGACAAAAACAGGGCAAATACGAGAGATTAGCATTGGGGTGAAGAAGATTCGGAGACACGTAGACAACAGAGAGAGAGAGAGAGGGCGCGTGTTGTAGCCTTTTGTCAACAAGCCTTTGTTCTCATCGAAAAGCAAGAGAGAGAGAGAGAGAGAGACTGATGTAGATGCATGTAGATTGTAGAGTCTGTGTGATACCTCCATGGAGGAGTATTTCACGCTTTCTTGGCTCTTCTTTTAAATATTTTCTTAAGTGCTAATCAACGAGAAAGAAAGGCGCATTAAATTAGGTTTGTTTAAGAAAGAAACTCTTTGAACAAAGAAAAAGGAAGTTTTTTTAAAAAAAAAATTAAAGAAAAGAGGCATTTTTAAAAATTGTCTACTCATGAACAGCTCAATCCTCAATACTATACATACTCCTGCACTCGCTAATGAAATGGCCATCTCTTGGCCTCCCCTTTCTCTCTGTCCTGTTCAGCCCTTTTCGGCTCTCTCTATCGCTTCTAGCTGTAGAGAATAGAGAGAGATAATATTCCACGCCCTTCTTCTTCTTCTTCTTCTTCTCTTCTCTGTTTCTTGCTTCTTGTATATTTACTTATAGAGGGAACAACACCATTACCCACAACAGAAGAAGCTTTTTTTGGCTTCGTTCTGAGAATCAACGTTTCAAGAAAATAAAGGGAAAAAACAAGAAGAAGAAGAAGAGTATGGGAGAGTTTGGATTTCATTTGGGTTTTCTCTTGATTTTCTCTCTTTTATTGGTTCTCGCTTCTGGTTCTTCCAGAAATTTGCCCATCATATCCTTTGAAGAAGGATACACACACTTGTTTGGGGACAATAATCTGGTCGTCCATAGGGATGGGAAATTGGTTCATCTTACATTGGATGAGCGTACAGGTGCTTTCCCTACCTCCTTCGTCTTATTTTTAAACTCCTTGGCTTAGAATAATACCTTCACGGTGCTTTCTGGGGCTTTTCTGGTCAAAGTTTTGATTTTTCTTGATGGGTTGGTTGTGTTCTGTTTTCAGGTTCTGGGTTTGTTTCCCATGATCTTTACCTTCACGGGTATTTCAGTGCTTCGATTAAGTTGCCAGCTGATTACACCGCAGGAGTTGTGGTGGCCTTTTATGTGAGTGATGATTGAGTCCTTTGTCCGATGAAAGTTTAAATAGAGAAATACTCTGTTGTTGAATCCGTTTATTATTTTATTTTTATGTCCCGTTTGAGAAATTTCATCATCAGAAACTGTACCGGCGTTTTCTCACCATGTTTCTTAACTGATATAGTCTTGCTAATAAGCTCAGACCGCTATGGTTTCAATTCCATCCATTTCCAAGCATAGCGAAACGAGGCTACAACACCCATATGTATTTTCTAACTTTTTCAGAAATTATTACCTCCTTCAAACACGCTTCATAAATTTCCTCCCTCAAGATATAACAATCATCATGATTTTATATTTCATTTTCTTCACTTTTTTGGTTTCCTGATAACAAAAAACCTGGCAGAAATCTTGTTTCTCCGTTTAAAGGTTTCTCTTGTTGAAATATCACATTATACTACCTTTCTTATATGAAGAAACAAGGAGGGGTTTTACCATGTTACTTAATATGATTTTTTGCTGCAGATGTCAAATGGTGATACGTACAAGAAGAACCATGATGAAATAGACTTTGAGTTTCTGGGAAACATTAGAGGGAAAGAATGGAGGGTCCAGACTAATGTTTATGGTAATGGAAGCACCAGCGTCGGCAGAGAGGAAAGACATAATCTTTGGTTTGATCCTGCAGAGGATTTCCACCAGTACAGCATTCTTTGGACAGATTCTCAGATCATGTAAGAATTATTCACAACTCCACTTACCATATTTGATTCTCTTAGCTTTTATGTTCCCTGTCACATCTGCATTCACTTTCTCATGGGAAAGTCTTTGTATCATTTGCCAATGAACTTATGCTTCACATGGGCACATGTCATCAGCCTTTGTTTTTAAAGATTGAGGTGAAAAAGTTCCTATGTCAGTATTTTGTTGCCTCTTATATGTATTCTTATGCCTTGTTCTGACTTCTGAGGATGCCTTCTAGTTTAGGATTATCAGTGTTTCCTGAGCTTTCACGTATGCTATTAGATCCAAAACCAGGTTATTTTATATCTGTCCGTCTGTAATACGTTAACCTTTTATAGTTGATGCCCGGGTACTTTCTGAGACTACTGATATAATGTGATGCTTAATTTGGAGAGGAACCCACGATTGGAAATCTTTCATGAATTAGTTGTTTTTAATTTTTTCTTTTCATGGTTGTAATTCAGCAACCCGATTGAGTTTTGTGTGGTTCAATAATGTAAAAGAAAGAGAAAAAAATGTTTCTTGATGAAATTCTCAAACATTGTCATTTCTTCCTTGTTATTTACTTGTTCTGATTATCTTGTGATTCTCCCTCCCTGTTGCAGATTTTATGTAGACAATGTTCCAATCAGGGAAATTAAGAGGACAGAGTCTATGGGAGGTGATTTCCCTTCAAAGCCAATGACTTTGTATGCCACAATATGGGATGGGTCTGATTGGGCTACAAATGGAGGCAAATACAGAGTAAACTATAAGTATGCACCTTATGTTGCTGAGTTCTCCAACCTTGTCCTGCATGGTTGTGCTGTTGACCCCGTCGAGGACACAACCAGGTGTGACATTGCACCAAGTTCTGAAGCAGTTCCTTCTGGCATCACACCAGCACAAAGAATCAAGATGGAGAATATCAGGAAGAAGCACTTGACATACTCTTACTGCTATGACAGAGTCAGATACAAAGTCCCTCCTCCGGAATGTGTGATCAATCCCCAAGAAGCCGAAAGACTCAGGAAATTTGATCCAGTAACATTTGGCAGTGGCCGTCGCCACCATGGCAAGCGACATCACCATCAGAGCAAAGGAAGCGAGGCTGATGCTGCTTCCTTCTGAAATAGGTTGATTTGAGGATTTCCCGGTGATAAAAGCACGATATCTTATGATCTTATTCTGATTCAGTTTGATTTGCCTGGGTTAGCATTTTCTTATTATTTTCCTTTTTTGGTGTATAGAAGAGAGAGGGGCATAGAATTCTTGAATTTGATAGTTTTAATATGGTTGTTGCTGTGGGTGGATGGGTATGTGTATAGTACCATATCTTTAGGGCTTCCCAGGTTGTCATTTGATGATGTCTTGTGCTTTACTAAAATTGGGTCTTGTGATGATTTATGTACTCTAGACCACAGTTCAGGGTTTCACTCAATAAAGTGATTTAGTTCTACACGAATAATGTTCTGGTGTGGATTGTCTGTTGGTAGAATTTCTGTCCATTGAAACACTCCTGGCTCCTTCTGAAGATGTTTGGAGCGGGATTTGTTTATTTTTCTTGAGTTCATGAATGTAGTGGTGCATGTTAGTGCGTGATAATCTTTAAACGGCTAGATTTGTCTCATTGGGATGGCGTGGGGGAAAATTTTCAATCAGAGTTGGAATCAAAGTCATCTAAATATGACAAATTCTGCAGCAGCACCGAGTATAGTGAGGATAAAGGACCATAAATTAATTAATTTCTTCATTGAATTTTGAAGGTGTGCGTTTGTCTTGTTACATGAAGATGAAGTTGTGAACTTTATGAACACTACATCCTGTGTTAGTACTTAGTAGTAGTAGTTCTTTGTTTTATTCACCTGCCTCTCTAGGAACCAGATTCCTCCCAATGGGAGCTCATATCATCATATCGACGGTTGAGATTAATCATTTTTTGAAAAAAATATTAGGTAAGAGATTATTTTTATTTTTGATTTTCTATCGATTAAAGTTTTTTTTTAAAATATAAAATGTAAAAAAATTAAATTTGGACAGTTCAGGTGAGTAGTCTACAGGTAGTAGTGAAGGTAGTGAATCTAATTCCCCTTTGTCAGTCTCCGGTAGTGAAGGTAGTGAAACTGATTCTCCTTTGTTAGTCTCCGGTAGTGAAACTGATTCCCCTTTGTTAGTCTCCTTCTAGGAGAACGCAAAAGTCAGACATATCTCTCTCTCTCTTTCTTGAGAATTTACTCAATACGATTTTAAATATAAGATAAAATTGATTTTTTTAGAAATATTAAAGAAGTTAATTAAATTAGCTTTATTTGTCATTTCTTTTTTTAAAACTTATAATTATTACATATAATAAAATAAGGGTTTTGATTTTCTCATATTACATGAGAAAAGAAAGTTTTCTACACACACATGAAATGGTGGGACCCACAGATACATATATGAATTAATATATGTATATGTGAATCCCACCATTTCATATGTGTGTAACATGAAAAAATAATTTTCCTACGACATGAGAAAATGTTTTCCCATAAAATAATTAAGTAACTTTTGTAATTTCTTAATCTCTCAGCAAATAGAATCTAACTTATTTTATATTTATGATCGAGGGAGTACGAAGAGAGAATCAAACTTGAAACCTTTCCTGACAAATGCTGGCTTCAATCAGCCAAAACAATGGCTTCAAGTTCAACAGAATTGGCAATGAACTGAACTTTGGGAAATGTTGCTTGAAATTATCAGTCAAAAACTTCAGTGACACGTATGTGACTGTTTTTTTGGGATCAAGTTATGGTAAAGAAGCAGTAACAATCTATATATTTTAAGAAGTTCATGGTGTATATGTCTTGTTCTAAAATAGTAATAGCTTTAAAATGCTTAGTTAAAGTAAGTATAAATTATTTTGATTGTGCAGTGACAAAAATTACTAGCTGGCCTGAGGTGCTTGAAAATGTCATTTCATCATCAAATTATTGGCCACGCCAAAAAAAAGGGGGGAAATCAACCATTGAATCCGGTCCAGCAAAAGTACTTATTTGTCAAAAGATTAACAAAAATACTTTCCTTTAAAAGGAACAATTTTGTAAATTAAATGTGACAAATCCTAATCAATGTGCTAAATTGAAGGGACTTACACCGAACTGTCTGCTTTGCCTCTTAAACCGGTTTAGTAATTGATAAACTACTAGTAACTAAAGCAGTAATTATTACTACCTTCAGTTCTAATTATAAAATATAGTTAACTTTTTTGGAGGGATTAAGGGAGTTAAATAAGTTACTTAATCATTTTATATGTTGTATATTCTTAGATTATATATTAGTTTATTAGTCAAATTGATTAGTTTGAAGAAAAAAAATAAAACTACTCTAAAGTAATTTAATTAGTTTTCTTAATCTCTCTAAAAAAGTCAAATATATCTTATAATTAAGACCGAAGAGAGTATTCTCTTTGAGCTGTAGCCAATTTACTTATCTTTTTTTTTTTTAGTGTCTAAGAGAAAAGCAAGCTATGATCACAAGAATCAATCCACTCCCATTTCAAATTTTGATGTCAACATGTGAAATCATCAAATCCCATTTATGTTCCTCCCCATCAAAATTTCAAGGCTAATATTGTGGCTTTGGAAACAGCTATAAAGATGGAGGCTGCTTTTATGCAATCACTTTTGTTTATTTGAATTTGGGCAATATAGAATGGCATGCTTTATAATCACAACACATGTTTCTTCATCTTCCTCCTTGTTTCTCGGCCATTGATCAATGCTCCTTGATTGATTCATGTATTTTAAAAGAAATCTTAGATTGATTATCTTGAGTCGAGTATGTGAATCGATTAAGAGAGAACTTCTGAGTGTTTTTTTAATGGATGAAGGTGAAAGTTGGAAATCAAATTCCTTGCCATTTATCATTTTTCTTTTAAATGGACTCACTTAATTTAGATTAGTTGATGAACTGAAATAATTCCAAGCCTAACTACTTAATTAATAATTTAATTAATCAAACAAAACAAAAACAAATTTCTCAAATTGTATTTGAAGATAAAAGACACGTGAATAGGAGCATGATAACTACCAATTTCAAAGCAATTATTCACCCGTGTTATAGGTTAATGCAAGTCTCCATCCACTTGCAATAAAGTACACATTATAAAATATAAAAGCCAACATGCATTATTTTCTCACTTTTGACCCAGTCCGCAATGAAACTTGCTTAAAAATTAATGTGATAAAAGAGTGAAAAGAAACAAAAAAAATTAAAATCAAAAATCAAATTTTGCAGGAAAGGACATTAGCCAACAGAGTCAAGAGTCAGGACCGACCAAATTGCGCTGGGAATTAGGTTTATGTTTAATAACCGATCACATTTAATGTTAAATATTGATTAGAGTTAGCATGGCTTGTCTTGACTATGAAGTAAGCCTCTGACACGACTTGAGGCTTGAGCATGCCTCCATTGTCGTTCTGTCTACCAGTTAATGAAGCACGACTTTCTGGTATATGAAACAAAAATCAAACTGCCACGTGATCTTTTAATAAAAAATGAAGAAAAAGAATCCTCAACAGACATCAGTGTACGATTTAGCTTCTATAAAATTTTATTATTGGCATATGGGTATATCAAAATTCTTTTCCTTTTTCTTAAAAAAAAAAAAAAGCTTTGCAAATTGAGCCAAAAGAAATACTTAAAAAAAAGGTACTATAAACAAAACAGAGTTTTGTTGTGGCCTAGGGCCTAAAGAAAAGAGGTTTTGTACAGAAGAAGATGGGTGACAACCAGGTGTGAACTGGAGCTTCGATTGTCAATTAGTGAAACTTCTTGACAAAGACACTGTCATCTTCTTCGATCATATAAATGAGATCTGGTGTGGTTCCTTTTTTTCTCCTCTGTTCATTTCTCTGTTTTGGAACTGAAGGCTCAACTACCACCATCTTGCAACTTGCAGTCACTTCCAAATTAACGTCTCTGGTGGAAAGTGGAAACTGATTCTATACGTTTCTTGGGAATGATTAAACGTCTGTTTCATTTCAACATCTTAAGAGGCACTTATGCTGCATTGTGTTTTAACTCAGAGATGTTTTACGTTTCTGCTGGTGTGTCTTGTATTTGAATATAGCAAAGCAAAAAATTACTCTTGTTGCAGAAACCATATCCCTCAGATGTAATTTTTTATGCTCAAACCCTCGGATGTAATAACAACAAACAAGATTTGGTAAAATGCACAAATTGACCAAGGAAGGCCTCAGCAAGCAAATGGATACTATTTACTTATTCTTTTTTTATCATGGAACTAGACCCTCTTTTTTTTTTTTTAAGGGAAAAAAATAGTGCTTGGAATCTAAAGAAAGATAAGTTATATAAATAGCTCAAGTTGCTATGAATTATATTATGTATGTATGTATGTATGTATGTATGTATGTGTTGGCAGCTGGCACAAAAAAAGGTTGTGAGGTGTGACATAGACTCAAACGATCTCAAGTGTGTACTGACTAGAACCAAACGAAAAATGGTCCCTGAAGTTTCCTTTCTTTCGTTTGCTAGGCCACTGTAATAAATCCACGAATTCTCACTGTATCATCTCAAGCCCTTCAACTCTGATCCTAGTTTCTGAATCCCATGCAATGTTCTTTTAAGTCAACAAAATATGATATGATGATTGTTTACGGGTTACCATAGATAAAAATTGGAAACTGATAGTTTAAAGGAAACTGATAGCTTAAAGAAAACTGATAGCTTATTACAAGTATAGTTTAAAGGAAACTATACAAGTTGCTACTGCATGCATCGTTTAAAGGAAACTGATAGCTTCAAATAGTCATTACATAAATATGAAAGACGGGGAAAAAACACTTCATGTGCCTTGTTATGAACTAACTACACACCAGGCACTCACATAAAACTCTAAAGCAGATTGTTGACTTCAGAAAGCCAAGAACATCGACTCTCTTCAGCCATATGCGCTTTATAATTATAGTCGTCCTAAGATTCGACAGTAATGACACATCGTTTTTTGAGAGCCTCAGCTTCCTTCTTCTCTATAAGCTTGACAAAATTGCCAACAATCGTCCTGCCTTCGGTGGTTATAATGCTCTCTGGATGAAATTGAACCCCCTGCAGTTTTGAGGAAATGATAGTTAGAAACGGATGTAACTACATAACAAATGAAAAGGAGACTAGCAATTCATAGTTGAACGGTAGTTAGCTTGTTTCAACCTTGAGCCAGCTTGCATCGCAGTTGCTGAAAACATCTATAAACATTAGGTTTGGTGGTTAACGAGGTAAACAGGGTGAAAACCTTTGAAGGCCTACTAGTGAGCATATTTCTTGATCAAGTGGATTTTATTAGACCAAAAAGGAAGCTGTTTCACATACAATCGGGAAATATACTCAGGAGAAGCAGAAGACATGCTAGAAAATACAGCTAGATGACCAAAGCACCTCTGATTCTAAAGTCACAGTGATGAACTATGAACTACATATGAGTAGTATAAATCAAACCAGCATAGCGTGAAGAGTAAGATGTTACCTGCAAATGCTTATATCTCTTGTGACGGGCAGCCATTATAAGACCATCCTCTGTCCAGGCTGTTACCTCAAGTTCTTCATGAGGAAAACTCTCTTTTTCAAGTACAAGGCTATGATATCTACCAGCAGTGAAAGGGCTGAAAAGATGTGAAGATGACAGAATAATTACATTGTGACTTCTAAGTTTTTGAAACCATGAGGCTGAACAGGAGGGAAAAGCAGTTATGCAAACACCAGTGATTTCTATTACTGTATGCTTCAATTTGCTATTACTGTATGGCAAACATAGGAATCCAATCTGAAAAAAATGATATTAACATTTTATATCATAATATCGCTTCATCTCCTCCTGATTGGTATGGATGCTACCAAAGATTATTGATTCATGTTCTGTAAACTCTGATTGTTCTACAAGAGGGCCTACTTGCAAAAAAACCATACATGGCTAAAACCAACTATAGCTTAATCTTGTCTAAGAGGTCAATGTTAGACAATGCAACTGCCATACAATAAAACTAAACAATCAAGTTCCAAGCTGACATAAACAATCAGATAATGCATATTTTAAAATACATGAAAGTAATGAAACCATACTTTGGTAACCCAGACAATAATCCATCTTCTCCCTTCTCATCATAATACACCAAAGAGCTTTTTCCATGCATAACACCTTGAGGAGAACGCACAATCTTTCCTGCACAGCGCATAGGAGCAAAGTAATCATCAAGTCATATGTATGAACCAAGAGAAAGAACTTAGAGAGAGATCAATGATAATGGACAGAATACATATTCTTTTCCTTTAAAATTGAAAGATGGGAATTCGCTGAAGAAAGATAAATCATATACAGGACACCAAGGAAACTTGAATTTGTTAAATGGGCCCAAATTCTAATACATCAGTTGCTTCATGGATTAAAAGAAATATTTGAAGGCTCACCACCAAAAGCCTCTCCAATACATTGCAAGCCCATGCACACACCAAATAAAGGTACAGTTGGTCCAAGTCCCAAAACTGTTTGCAAAGATATGCCAGAATCCTGAGGTGTGCCTATAAGGAAGAAATGAGGTATATTATAACAATCTTGTGAGTGTAATCCATTCTTTCATCTTTATTTCACATCAAAACCTTGTTCATGTGTAATAATAATTGATAATGATAAAGAAATGAGAAAAAAAAATGCTTGAAATACCAAGAAAAGGCTTACCAGGACCAGGTGATATTAGCACACCTCTAGGATTTTTCCTATGTAGGGGAAAAAAGAAATCGTTCAACATCTAGCTAAGCATGTCAGAACCATAAATTTTTTGCATGTTCTCAGTAATGCTTCATCAATAATTTTATGCCACGTAATATGCATGACAAACACAATTCTTACCTTTTTAACTCCTCAACTGTTAATTCATCATTGCGGTATACCTCAAAGCGAAATCCCAGCTCTCCCATGTACTTAAAAATATAGCAAATTCAACATTAGAATAATCGTTTCGTAGAGAAACTAGTAAAATGAAGATGTGAATAAGAGATTTTATATGAAGCAAAACCTCACCACACTTATGACTTAAGTTGTCAATATATATATATAGCAATAGCACCCATATTATAATGTTTAAATCCAACTATCCAACCTGGAATTGATTGCTGTTGATTGCATCCATAGAAGAGTGAAGAGGTGGAGATGTCAAAAGCTTTTGCTAAATCTATTTACTTTCAGTCAATCAGTTATTTGATCCATTAGGTTTCTATAAACATAGTTACATGATCTAACCAAATCTTAAACTTTATCATCATTCTCATATTTGTTCCTTGAATTGAGATGACACCACAGTCCAAGAAGCCATGAACTCAGAACTAGAAAGATTGCTTGAAATGACTAATTATGCTGCACATCTACCTCAGCTATTACCAGAGTAGAATTTCAATCGACCCTGTAAAAATATTTTAAACGAAAACAATTTGAGGCCAAAAAATAGCAAACTACAAATTTCAGAATAAAAGGAAACTTGTTCCCCCTCCTTACATCCAATTTGGAGGGTGACTATGTATAAATAAGAGGAAGGAGGGAAGTTCTTCCTCTGCAATCTCCACCATATCCTCAAATTTAAAAATGTATTATTTCCTTCTTTCCCATTCCTTTCTGTACAGTTCCCACGTCATCCCTCGTCCAAAAATCAAGCATACAATAAAGAAGCAATCCTGCTACAAATTTTGTTCACTTCGAAGAGAAAAGGTTCACGTGTAAATGAAACTCCATTAGGAAATTGGTTAGAAAACAAATAAAATAGAAAAATTCATCTAACCTAGGTCTTTTCTATTCATGTGTATCTCCAGACATGCATTTGTTACTACTCTACTAGTTTCTTTAACATGAAATAAACCGGAGAGAGAAAAAACCTGGCAAAGATTATAAGTAAAACTGTCGTAGTTGTCAATGACAATAATCGGACTACTAGCCGCTGTGACTGAGATTTGAGGGTTAGAATTCGACGTGAGGACACCCGCCGCCGCCGAGGCTTTTGGGACGAACCCATTCTCCATTTTGGCCAAATACCGCACATCTGAGAGAAGAAATACATCGCATTAACACTAAATTTCATGCAAAAATTCAAGAGCGAGGTATCAGAAACGAAGCAAGAAAAAGTGAAGTACTTGAGGAAGTAGGCTGAATACGGAGACTCTGAACCACGCGAGGAAACTGGTGAGTTCTGGGATTCAGAGAACAAATGGGTTGAAGAAGCGAAATCTGAGAGTGCAGAGTAGCTGCCATATTTGGAAGATTCCACAATACCACAAGATTCTGGAATTCAGGCGCTGATCAGCCAAATAGTCGTTGAATTCGTATTCGAATGTCTGAGGAAACTGGAAAGTGAAAGATGCAACATATATTAGTGTATGCGCCCGGATTATCTATGGGTGGATGTGATGTATCTTATCTAATCAGATTTCAAGTTATAATTATTATTTTACATTAGTGTGTATTCCACGATGAACTCGTGCTCGTGCTCATCACCCTCATCTCAACCGTTCAAGTCATCCAAGACAACACAGAAAGCCACGCACGTCATGCCCTCTTTCACAATCACGACAAACCTAATTCAGAGCCAACACAATGAGGGACCAATACTTTGGCCCGGTCCTACAGGCCTTAGCGCCAAGGCTTAACAGAGTCGACCGGTTTAAGATAAAAAATATATGTTTTTTAAAATTAGGGCCTGTTTTATAAGATTCAGAAGTTATTATTTCAAGTTTTAACTTTTTTTTTGTTTTTTTTAAAGAAATATAATTAGCAAATTACAACAATTAAAGTTTTAATTTATAAAATAAATATTGTTAACATTAATATCCAAACAATATTAATCATCCAAAAAATAAATACATTAACTAATTTATAATAAAAAACAAACTATTATCCATAAATAACTCATATAAAATATAAGAAGCATTAACTAAGCAACATTAGTATGATGATTATCATTGCCATCTTCTTTACTGCGATCATCAATTTTAAAGACATTTTATTGTACTTCACTTTGAATAGTAAGCTTTACTTCATGAATAAGAATATCATGAATTTCTTCTCTCGTATCATAAACATATTCATTAAAAGAGCCTACAAGGTTGACCCAAGGCCTTGCAGGGTCGTTTCTTTTAAACCCGAGGCCCTATAGGCCCGACACTGCAGGACTTATTTCATTTGTCTTATCCAATTTTTAAGCTCGATCCTTGAAGGGTCAGAGTCAACCCAACTCAATTTCCCAACTCTATCAATAACACATTAGTAGAAAGTTAACAATTCAAAACCAATGCCAACGCTATTGTGGAAAACATACTAAACAAATAGAAATTGAATCATAACAAGAATCTACATTATTAAGATTCCATATACGAAAAATAACAAGAATCTGTATAATTAGAATTGCATATACACTAAACATACAATGGGTCTATATAATATGAAAAACCATAAACAAACTCACAAGCTGAATATGGTAATGAACTTTAAAGAAATCTGGGCCCAACGTACGTTGTTTCCTTAAGACAATTTGACTCCCTCAGTATAGATGCCTAAGATTGCTGAGCAATTGTCTCCCAGGATAGAGCGAATTTTTCGTCTTCAGAATGATAACTCTCTCAATCTGAAGCTCAAGCGAACACAACAAGTCCGCTTTTTGAATCACACAAAATAAATTTGCATAATGTAGTGTATGAGAGAAGAATTTTTTAGAATAATTTTGGATACAATTTTTATTACTAGCACGCCCTATTTATAGACGAAAGAAATTGGTCAAATGAATTGACTATTGCATTCAGCGGGTGCGTCGTGCAAACAGACACACCAAAACGGAGCAAACAAGAGTGAACGACAACCCTTTCTAGCGAATTGGTGTGTCCTACAACCAAAACAACCAGAACAAAGCAAACGACCAAAACGGATTGCGATTCATAGCTGCGGGTTGAAAAAGTCTTGGAGGGACAAAAAAGAATTAACAAAAGTTTAGGGATTAAAAATTATTTTTTAATTTCACATATGCGCGAACCGGGCGATGCACGCATATGTGGTAGACCAAAGGTCAGCTACATCCTCAACCCTCTATAAAGTTGATTGGCCCCAGGGCCTAGTTGAAAGAAAAAAAGTTGAGTTGAGACTTATATACCTCTAATTCCTTTTGAATTGTGACTTCTTCCCATCCACTCATTTCTTTTTCCTTTTTCCTCTCTTTCTCCACCTACTTCTTGTTTATAAGGCATGTGATTACCTAAATTCCAACGAACGCATGTGCAAGTTATCAATGCAAGCACCTATCAATCTAACTCAGGACCATTACAGCAAACAACAATAATAACAGAAACAATTGAAGACCGTCTCAGAACTCATTGAGTAAATGGGGAAAACCAACAAAATCAATAGAACATATACTAAGTTCGTTCGATTAACGCAAAATGCAAAGCTTCCAACGATCAATTAATCGATTCTTTGGGAATTCGATAGCAGGGCATCTCCATCAATATGGAACTGTGCGGTGAGCACAGAGCATCTCGTTCAATTACCGCAAAATGCAGAGCTTCTCACGGACTGTAAAGTGATAAGCTTGCTCGTGGGTGGAATATTTCAACATGTAAAATCTGCAATTAAGCTCGCTAATTGCAGGCAGAAAAGGAAAGCATCTCTTTCAACATCGCAACATTAAAGAAAGAGGAGATATAGGAATGAAGAAGATCATTGTAGAAGAAGAAGCACCTAATGCCGACAGAGTCTCCAGCTCTCTCACTGTCGGCGGCGGCAAATTTATTTATTTTTTTTCCCTCGAAGGCGGCAAACGAGAAACTCAGTAGCGCTTCAGACAAATTACCTAGTTGGGGGCAATATTTGTCCCAAGACACAAATTAATTTTTTAAAATATAATTATAAAAAATTAAAATTAAATAATCGTACTAAAGAAAAAATATATTGTATAAATGATTGAATGAGTATGAACAATTTGAGTCATACTCCTTTATTTTTATCAAAAAACTTATTATTTCTTTTTTATGATAGTGATTTTTTTTGATAAAATTTTCAATAAAACATTGAAAAAAAATCTCAATCTTATCAAAATTTTATTCTTATTATAAATCTAAATTATGGTTGAAGAAGTTAAAAAAATCTTAGGTCTTGAAAGAGAAAAAAAGCAAAACTAAAAAAATTATATCATCATTCTTTCTTAAAACCCATAATTTTATTTTTGAAGCTTGCATATTCTATATTGCTTCTGGTGAGTTTTATAAGAAAAAATTATAATTAATATAACAGGACATTATATTTTTAGACACACACACATTGAGATATACTAAAATGTTAGGTTGGAATTTCCCCTTATAACGTAAATGTGTAGATCCGTTCCGGGCTTGAAGATGGCGGGCTTTGATGGGACGAGTCTTAACTCTCTTTTCAAAATTAATGGAGAGGGCTTCAAGTTTTAACTTGTTCGCAGGGTTTATTACAATTTTTAATCCTTATAATTTACAGTTATTTTCATTTTGATTTTTGAAGTTTCAAACAGTGGTTTTATTCTCCAAGTTTGTTTTGTTTTTTTAAAAAACTGTTAATCCTATGAGTTTCAGAAGGACTTGGAGTTAAATTTAACGATATTAATTAAGTTTATATGACACTAATAATGCTGTTAAAAACACTTATAAGAATGTGGTCAAACAAGCTAAGGTGGAAAAATAAATTCTAAAACCCAGAAAAACAAAACAAACAATAACACAGAGGATAAAGGAAAGGGGAGATGGGGGAAGACTACAAGGTTCAAAAAGAAGGGAGTATGGTGGGATATTGTAACATCCTGAAATTTTTCGTATTTTAAGAGAAATTAATTTATGGTAAATAAAGTTTTCCATCAGTAAATTTTCTAAAAAAACATAGTAAAGAATTTTTAATAAATATTAATTTGAATGGTAGACGGTTGTGTAGTAGGAAAAAAAAATGTGACATTTGATCGGTAGATAAATTTGGGGTTGTTAGATGATAGTTATACATATGTTTGATAGTTAAATGGTAGATGTATATATGTTTGGTAGTTAGATGATATGTATACATGTATGTGGTAGTTAGATAATAGATGAACACGTGTGTGGTAGTTAAATGATAGATGGACATATGAAATTTGAAAAATAGTTGAGACCCGAAAATTCTATAAATATCTCACCCCTTCTCTTTTACCACACATACACACATACTTTCACTATTTGGCCATATAAGAGCGTAAAAGAAAGAGAGAGAAAGAGTGTAGTGGATATTATTTAGGGTTGATAGAAGAGTCTCATTGAGAGACTTGGGTAACTTTTGAGGATTTTCTGTAAGCTAGAAAATAACAACTATAAATATTATTTTATATACTTATGAATTATGTATGATTATGAATGATTATTTTCTTAAAATAGTCTCAAATATACATATATGTGTGTGTACAATAAATTATAATATTATTATAATAAAAGCCGAAAATTACAGTTTTGTCCCTGAATTCAAAAATGACAGTTAGTCTTTCGAATTTCAAAAATGACATATTGGTCTAACGAGGCTTTATGAGATATTGGTTTACCTTGTGATGATATTTGATATAAATAGAAATATGTTTTAATATATTTTATTTTTATTGAATATATTTATCATAGCGATGATATTTGTGATGAGATGGAGTGCAGAGGGATTGATATGATAAAATATTTTAAAGCCACCACTCGGTGCACAGTGAATAGTACTTGTCAAGGCCCTTCTTCCATATTATCCTCTAGCTGGGATTGCGTTGGAACTGTGGGACATATGACACCTCATTAGTTATGTTTTTAGGAAGGGGAGCCATAGTCCAAGCTTAAGCTTTATACCTTTGGCCAGGTATATCTTAAGTTTTGGTGAATTTGGGACAATCTAGTAAAGTGGATGTTTTTGTTGGACCATGTGTTAGCCTATGGCTCCATTCAGCGGTATAAGGATGGAAGAGGATATAAGGGAGGCTACATATTGTATATTAAATAATTATATAGTCTACAAATTGACAAAATGATAAATGGATTTTGTGGAAGAATTTTGTATGAGGAATTATGAAGTATATTAAAAGCCTGTTTGGCAAAATACAAAATCTAGGTTTTGGAGACAAAATCTAGGTTTTGTACTAGGTCTGCCAAACACCCCCTTTTTTTTAAAAGCTATTTTGCATCAAAATCTAGGTTTTGTTATAAGCTTACCAAACACCCTTATTTTTTCTAGAATCTATTCTACATCAAAATCTAGATTTTGAAACTCAAAACCTAGGTTTTGTCAAAAGCTATTTTTTAAAGCTTTTTCTCTCTCCTCTATCATCATCAGTATTTTTTCAGTACTAATCAGTATCCTTAAGATATTTTTTAATATCTTTTAGTACCCTAAATATTTTTTCAAGATCAGTCATTACCCTAAAATATTTTTTCAATATCGTAAAATAAATTTTCAATATCATTATTATTTTTTCAGTACAAGTCAGTACCTTGAAATATTTCATGATCTTAAAAAATTATTCTACGGTATTAAAAAGATATTTCAGGATAATTATTGTTACAAAAATATTTCATAGTACTAAAAGGGACTAAAAAAAATATCTTAAGAATACTAACTAATACTGAAAAAATACTGATGATGGCAAAAGAGAGAAAGAAAAAGCTAAAAAAATAGTTTTTGACAAAACCTAGGTTTTGGAAATGGAAAAAAAGTAGCTTTTGACAAAACCTAGATTTTGGAGTTCAAAATCTAGATTTTAATGTAGAATGGCTTTTGGAAAAAGTAGAGGTGTTTGGTAAGTTTATGAGAATAACTTTTGGAAAAAGTAGAGGTGTTTGGTAAATTTATAAGAAAACTTAGGTTTTGATGAAGAATAGCTTTTAGAAAAAATAGAGGTGTTTAGCAAACTTTTGCTTAAACCTAGATTTTGAAGCATAATAGTTTTTGGATAATTTTGGGGTGTTTGGCAAACTTTTGTCAAAACCTAGGTTTTGAAATTATCCAAACACTATCATTTTTTTCCAAAATCTATTCTCCAAAAGCTATTTTCCAAAAATCATTTTTGCCTCATAAATCCCAAAATCTATTTTTCAAAATCAATTCTCCAAAAGCTATTTTTACCCAAAATCATTTTCCAGAAGCTATATTCAAACGGGCTCTAACACATATATAATTAGCTACTTTTTGTGATATGTAATTTGCTTGTGTACGGTATAAATTTTCAGAAGTTACCGAGACGTAAAATCTCATCCCTTATTAACATTTTTCAGGTGATTAATTGTACTAGTAGGGAGCAAGGAAAAACACCAATGGAGTGAGCCATGAAGGCTCTTCTATACTCCAATGACTTAAGTTATGTTATTTTTATTTGTCAAGATCTTAGGGCTTTCGCATTGTATTCAACTCTAAAATATTTTAGAAATTTATTAACTTTGTATTATGAATTTTATTTTAAATGGTTATGAAATTTAATGATTTGGATGTTAATCATCATTGTTGGAGATATTTCAAATATTTTGGGCAAGTTTTTTGGGTGTTGGATTTGGAGTATTACATATATGATTATGGTTTTATATTTTCTTTTATTTTTTATTATAGAGCAGCTTTTATAAATATAAGTTTATAATTTTTTTCCACCTCACCTTGCTCAATCATGCTCAATCAGCATTTAAGCATATTTAACGGTGTTAGTGTCATATAAGCTTAATTGATAGTATTAACTTTGGTTCTAAGCTAATGGTTTGAAATGAAGTAAATTTGAGAGATTAAAACCACTTGTTTAAAACTTTATGAACTAAAACTTGAAAGAATGCAGAGTAAGAGGACTAAAAATGATGTTAATCCTTGTTTTTAAGTTTTAAATACATATTTTGATATTCTTCAACAAGTTTTTACTTCTTGTTACCATCTCATCAATAAATTGTTTTTTGAGTCCACAAGCTCTTAGTTGGTATAGTAAGGTAAGCGATATCACCCCGTACTGAGAATAACACGAGCTCAAGTCTTAGAAAGTTCACTTATTGAGAGGGTTTTAGCTTTAATACTCCCCACATGATAGAGATTATAGTCAAATCTAAAATGTTTTGGGGATATTTTGATTCACACTGAAAAAAATTAGACTCCAATCATTTTAAATGCTTCCTTGACAAAAAAACAAAAAATAAAAGTTTCCTTTTGGTAACTGTTTAGCATTTAATATAGGGAGAATTATAATCTGGCCCCAAAAACCAGAAATAATTACCAAAAGGTCTCGTGCCAAAATTTCATTACAAAAAAGTCCCTTGGGATTTTTTTGTAATTAAGTGAAAAATTCTCAATCGGTATTTACAACTGAAAATGCTATATTTACAACTGAAAATGTTATATTAACAACAAAAGTTCTCAATCGGCATTTACAACTGGAAATGTTATATTAACAACTGAAAATGTAGTTGTTAATATAACATTTCTAGTTGTAAATGTGAATTAAGAATTTTTGTTATTAATATAACATTTTCAGTTGTAAATATAGATTTAATTAATTATAAAAAAGTCTCAAGGACTTTTTTATAATGGAATTCTGGTACGAGACCTTTTAATAATTATTTCTAGTCCTTAGGCTTAGATTGTAATTGTCCGTTTAATATAATTAAATTACATTGAATTAAATTGAAGTATTTCCTGATTTTGAATAATAACATGACTAACATCTCACTTCGCTTGACTTCTTCGTACATGTGTATTAGATTAAATTAAAAAATTAAATAGTATATTTGTCCCATAAATATATGCCGTGGAGCAATATTACCTTGAAAATTTTTCTAAATAAATATATGCCTTGGAGTAATATTACTTTGAAAGTTTTCCTAAATTTAATATCATTCCAAAAATTTTAAAATATAGCAATGTTACTTGATATTGTTAACCTTTTAATATGAAAAGAAAACATTACAACGTTTTAAAATTTTTAAAGTGATATTGAATTTGAAATAACTTTGATGTCAACATTCTTTCTAAATATATACTTTTTAGACGGATTTGATATTTAACCTAAAATTAAATCAAAGTAACTGGCCAAGTGGTTTGATAGAATCTCCCAGAGATGCTTACGTGTAAAAGTAATCCAAGATTGTATCTGATTGGCTTGTTATACTCAATTAATCAAGGATTAATGGGATCTCATTTTCCTTCCATCCACTTTCACCTGAGATGAGAAGTGCATGGAATTTGACGTTCTATAAATAGCAATTATTAATATGTATAACCAACAAAGTTTATTAAAATTAAAAGAAATTTTGAATATCAAATATTCATAGAAGTATAGTAATGCAAGTGTTGAATCTCTGGAAAAAAAAAGGGTGTTAAATGGACCACATTCATGGACACAATTTTTATAGCCAGCTTACGAATAAACTCTTTGCACTATAATCTTAATACGAACACATTATTAAGCCAAAATATAATGCAAAATTACCATATCATTGCAAATATGAAATATCCATACTTATCAGCTTTCTAATACTACAAGCTTCTTCAATTAATGCATTGAAACTTAATAAATGACAGTTAGCTAATTAAATATGCCTTAAATTCAAAAAAAAAAAATCAAATTTTACCTATACATATGAGGTTTTAAATAAGAGAGGAATATATAATGATTCACACTTAAATATTAATTATCAAGACAAAATTGATAAATAAACATTATTAGCTCTCAAAATATTCATTATTGACCAAATAATTATTTTAGAAACAATTTATAGTGTAACAGAAAAAAATGATTTATATTTTGGACGGAGAGAATACCTTCTTGATCATATAGGAATGATAATAGTAAATCTTTACTTTCTAAAATTTAAAAAGATGATTCTAATCCCTCAAATTTACTCCGTTTAAAAAACATTAGTTTTTATAACTGGAATTAGCATCATTAGCTATGCTTATTTGATTAACTCCGTTAAACGTGGTTATTGGCCATGCTGACCAAGCAATTGGATAAGATTTCACTTCCTCCATTTACACGCGGCCATTTTACCGTCCATCGCCAGGACTTGGCTTCTGTCGTTTACTGCCCTGTGTTTTTGGCACAAAATACACACACTGGTCCTTTAAAAAAAAATTAAATTAAATTAAATTTTTCGATAGCAAAAAGATATTTTATGATACTAAATAATATTAAAAAAGTTATTTATGATATTGGAAAAATATTTTAGGGTACTGATTAATATTAAAAGAATACTGATTAATACTGTAAAAATAATTCATAATATTTAAAAAAAAATTCAAAGTCTTAAAAAAATATTTCTGATTCTTATTGCTGCTAAAGATATAGTTTAAAATATGTTTTTAAGATCCTAAAATAATTTTGTAAGATGATGAATTATTTTTTCACTGCCAATCAGTATCCTTTTAGTATTAATCAGTGCCCTAAAATATTTTTTTCAGATCCTGAAATAATTTTTCAAGATCATGAAGAATTTTTTTTAGAAACATTTAGTATCCTAAATTATCTTTTTACTATCTGATAGTGCTTTGATTTTTTATTTTATTTTTTGGTTAAGGACCAGGTGTATGTGTGTGTTTTGTGCCAAAAACGTTATCGTTTAAGGCAACGGACAGCAGCAAACGTGGGATAGTAAAGGATGTAAGATGTAAGCCAAATCCATCGTGACGACGGTTCTGGTTGGCAACCACTCCATTTGATTTTCATCTTCCCCACTAACAATTCACACACAGACAGACTTGATACACCAGTTCATCACCCAATCTTGGATTCGAACACTTCCATTATGGTGGTTTCAAGCTTCTGTTGGATGAATCAGCTTCAATATTGGTCAGCACTATTATGCAGGAAGGGAAAACAATAAAACAAAGCAATTATTTGTTCAAATTAAAGTCAACAAACAAGAAAACTATGACTTGCAAATTTATAATCAAATTCATATGAATAAGTGCAAGATGATTAGAGCTTGTTTGAATTATTTTTTTTTAAGGGATATTATGCTATATCAAGTAAATTTTTAAGGCAATACAAATATACTTGGAGAAAAGTGCCAAAACCAATTTGTTGCTCCACAAATTTTAGTTATATAAAATTTCAGCTCCTTGATGGCTTGCAAATTTGATTTTGCTGACTAAAAAGCATTAACTATTTTATGTAAATGAATATGGGTTAGTTAAAAAAGCAATAAATATGTACTGATCAAATATTCTATTCTAACGCACTTGAAAACTATTTTAAACCATTTTGAACGTTATTTTAGGTCTAAAGAAACACTATTGTTTTAAATGATCAAGCTTTGACATCAATTTATTACAAAAATTTAGGTAAAATCCTAATGGAGGTCCTTTTAACAGAAAAAACTTAAAAAATACCCAAAGATTCTGAAAATCTCAAAAAAGGCCTCAAGGTCTTTTCTGGTATAAATTCATTAAAACTTTAGTTGTTAAAGGGACTGATATAGTTGTTAACGGGACTGATATGGTTGTTAACGTTTTAATGAATTTATACCAGAAAAGGCCTTAGGATTTTTAGAATCTTTAGACATTTTTTGGGTTTTTTTTCCCTATTAAAAGGGCCCCATATGAATTTTCCCAAAAATTTAGGGAAAATCTCTATTAGGGCCCAAGTTATGAAAATATTGTCAAAAAAGACCCTAACAAAAGTCACATGTCAAAAAAAGCCCTAAGGCCTTTTCTGATATTATTTCAGAAAAACGTAGTTGTTAATGGGTACTAATATAATTGTTAAGGGATACTGATTTAGTTGTTAATCGACTAATTTAATTGTTAGTGGTAGTTGTTAACTGGACTGATTTAGTTGTTAATTTTTTCTGAAATAATACCAGAAAAAGGCACTATGGCTTTTTATTTATATATTTAACTTTTTGGGGTCTTTTTTGATAATATTTTTATAATCTGGGTCCTGAGGAGCATTTACCAAAAATTTAAGCAATCCGGACCGGATATTTTTCAATTGCATCAGGGCAACATTTTAGTTCTATATAAACGACTCGGATTTTTTGGCCCTTTCACGTTTATCATGTTCCAACTTGTTTCCAATTTTCCCCTTTATGAGATCTGATAAAAACGGAATGATATAAATAATTTGTTTTCAATTCGTGGGATGCATAGGTCGAGCAATTTGATATTTGTTGGGCTTTGGGTTTAAGTCCGTACTTCATGTGCCATATTATTTGATCGGTTAAGGTGTATCCAACACAATATACTATCAAGTGGACCGTCCAGCACAATAAACTATCAAGTAGGAGTGTCCAGTTTCAAGCTAACGTCATTTTCTGAGTCCGCAAAAATTACAAAATAGCACCCATATGTTTGTGAAACTATACTTATTTAGTCCCTCCACTACTTTATATGGAGGGACTAAAGTGAAACTTATAAAAATTTTGTGGGTCTAGAAGATAATTTTCTAAAACTTTGGATTCTTTTTTGTAATTTTTGTGGGGCTTAAAACAAGCATACTTCAAAAATGGTGAAAACATAGTTACTTTAAACAGGCAAAAAAATGACATATTTTAAATAGGCTATTAGATGCAGGTCTATTTTCGACTTATTTAAAGTACGTCTGTTTTCACTCTGTTTGAAGTAGGCCTTTTTTGAGATGAGACTTGTGATTTGTTAGGCTGCTTACAAAATGTTTAAAATTATAGACCTCCTTAATAGGCCACAAGCCAAGCTAAAGCAGAAAAAAAGGCCTGTAACTAAGGGCGAATTTTTTTGGGGGGGGCAGGGATGACCAGCATAAATTACAAAAAAGACCCTAAAGTTTAAGAAATTATCTTTTAGCCCCAATTTTTTTTTATGATTTTCACTTTAGTCCCTCCACGGTGGAAGGACTAAAATAAAAATTTTGAAATGTTTTTGTGGCTTAAGTATAATTTCAGAAAGATATGGGTACTATTCTATAATTTTTGCCGAACCTTCAAAGAAAACAGACGTTAGCTTGAAACTAACGGTATTGTGTTGGGCACTTCTTTTTAAAAGGTTATTGTGCTGAACGCTCCTTTTTAAATGGTTATTGTGCTGGACGCACCTTAACCCTTATCTTATTATAAAACAAGTAGCTTTATCAAATAAGAAACCACTGTTAATTGAATACCCAAAAAAAAAAAAGAAACCACTGTTAATTATGGATATTTTAAATAAATTATTGTATGATAGGAAATTAACTAAAAAATTAATTTCATGATTATTTTTTTAGAGGATAAAAAGGAATATATATAACTTTCTAGTTAAAGTTGTCAAACTCATAATAGTGATGTAAATTCGTATTATGAACTCAAATTGTAAACTCTTAAGAATGTGAATTCAAATCATAAACTCACAAGAGTTTATTTTTATTATTAAATAGGTATTACCGGTGTATAATTAAATAATTAAAATATAAAAATGACAACATTTTGATTTAATTATATTTTATATCCAAATAATTGAAATTAAATCCATCAATATTCATCATTTATCATACTTAACAAATAAATTTCTATAAAATTTATATATAAAATCGCTAAACATGATTAAATTAAAAAGTTAACACGAGTTTAAAAGTAAGTTGATATGATTTTGTAAGATAGAAATGTAAAAATGGTAAACTCAGTGTATAAAACTCATGAGTTTAATCAAGTTTACAACTGGTATAAGTTTATTAGTGACTTGACTCGACGTAAAAACTTTAAACTCGGACAGTTAACTCTGAGTTTGACAACAATGTTTCTAATTAATGGTTTTCCTAGTCTAAATTATTTACATGCCCTATTGCGTGAAAACTATGATACATATTTAATTGATAAGAAGTTAAAGATCACATTACCTGCCACCTATAAAAGTGAGTCCGGTAGGGGTGTTACATTTGTGGGATGTATAAGTCAAGCAATTTAATATTCGTTGGATTTTGGGTTTAATTCTATCCTTGATGGGCAATATTATTTGATTATAAAATAAGTAGCTTTATCAAATAAGAAACCATAATTAATTACATATATTTTAAATAAGTTATTGTATGTTAGGAAATTAACTAAAAATTAATTTCCTGATTATTTTTTAGAGGACAAATAGGAATATATATAAAATTTCTTAATCAAGGTTATCAAATTCGTGAGTTTGCTAAAATTCACAAGTTTAAACAAACTCGTAATAGTGATGTAAACTCGTATTGTGAACTTAAATTGTAAACTTATAAAAGTTATTTATTATTAAATAGGTATTACTAGTGTATAATTAAATAATTAAAATATAAAAATGACAACATTTTGATTTAAATATATTTTAAATCTAAATAATTGAAATTAAATCTATCAATATTTGTCATTTATCATATTTAACAAAAAAATTTCTATATAAAGCAGATAAGCATGATCAAATTAAAAAAGTTAACACGAATTTAAAAGTAAATTAATACTGTTTTGTAAGATAGAAATGTAAAAACGATAGATTCAATGTATAAACTTGTAAGTTTAATTGAGTCTACAACTGATACAAATTTACTAAAGACTTGACTTGACGTAAAAATGTTAAACTCCTAGAGTTAATTTGTGAGTTTAACGACACTGTTCCTAATTAATGGCTTTCCTAGTCTCAATTTCTTCTATTAGGCTATGGTAGTGTAATAATTGCATGACCATTATTTTATTCAAGTTATGAAACATTGAAGCTTTAACCAAGACCTAATGTGGTTCTGCTTTGGTATGCAAGTATCTTCTCTCACCTAATTTTTCTTTAATATTACACTTTAAATTTATTTGAATTACAAAATACTGCTAGTCAAGTTAATATTAATACCGCACGAAATTTCTCTACGGTCTAATTATGGTTAGTACAAATTTCGGGTTTAAAAATTTAATCAAAGTGGACTAAACGATACCACGAGTGAAGATTACCAAAGAGGAAAGAGTAAATAAACAACTGAAAATACTAAAATGACCTCAGTTTTAAAGGATATTCTTCAGGGATCCGATCCACATACTGATCCACATGGAGGACAACAAATAAGAGAGTGAGGGGAGGGGAAGAAGAGGGAGGAGAGAGAAAGAGGGAGTTTGCAGCCACCATTTAAGACCATACACATGCGTGCTGAATAAGCCATTTCTCTAATTCACCTTCAATTCTCATCATTCACGCCCACGCATAACAGGTTTCCTCCTTAACCCTAGATCTTACATTCTTACCCTTGAAGCTCCTTCCTTTGCGTCACTCTAACTCAACAATCTTGCACTCGCAAAAGAACTCTATTGCTCCTGCAATTCCGTTCTTCGAACCCCATTGTCAGATCTGAATAATTTACACAAGTCTATAAAGCACCTCAATTTCACAACTTTTGGCTCTTAGCCCAGTTCAGCAATCCTGGCTGATCGCTCTGGTTAATTTAAGACTAAAACTGCATACGTTTTTCAGTTGTCTAGTTTTATCCGCCCGAATTTCGCACTTTTTTGTTGTTGGGGTAGACGTAATTCTGAAGAATTTTGCTGCTTTTTAAGTTTGATTGTTCTGAATTTTGTGTTTGGTTCTCTCGGATTCACTCGAATTGTTCTAAATTTAGAATATAGGCGCTCTGACTTTGTACAGATCTACTTGTTCTGGGTATGCTTTATACGTGGTTGTAGTGGTTTCTTGGTAGTGATAACTCATGGCAATGCCATCGGGAAATGTGGTAATTCCGGACAAAATGCAGTTTCCAAGCGGTGGGGGTGGTGGGGCTGGCAGTGGCGGCAGTGAGATTCACCAGCATCCCTACCGCCAACAATGGTTTGTCGATGAGCGGGATGGATTTATCAATTGGCTGCGCAGCGAATTCGCTGCTGCAAATGCAATTATCGACTCTCTTTGTCACCATTTACGGGCAATTGGTGAACCGGGTGAGTATGACATGGTCATTGGGACCATTCAGCAAAGGCGGTGCAATTGGAATCAGGTGCTTCTTATGCAGCAGTACTTTCCGGTTTCAGAAGTGATAAATTCTCTCCAGCAAGTAGCATGGAGGCGACAACAGAGATATTTGGATCCAGTAAAAGTGGGTGCAAAGGAATACAAGAAATCTGGTTTTGGTTATAATAAGCATCAAGGGCATAGGTTTGAGGCAGCAAAGGAAGGACATAATTCCAATGCAGAATCTTTCAGTCACGAAGGCAATTCTCTAGTTACCGAAGTCTCTGACAAAGGGGCTCCACTAACTGACAAACAAGAAGAAAATAAATCAGGTGGCAAGTCTGAAAAGATAGATGATAAGAGTTTAGCGTCTTCTGATGGAAGAAAAGGTAATTGATGGGGGGTTATATCACAACGTGAATCTTGGATCTGATTTTATTCTTCAGCCTATTGAGATGATGATTTCATATTTGTGATTGTTCCAAGTTGGAATCTATCTTGCATCAATAATACAGAGATAATGGATTGAGTTTTGATACACTCAGAGTCATTAGTTTGAAGTAATAGTACATAATTATTTGAATTGGACTTGTATTTATATTGAATGTCGGTATCATGATTTTGAGTGCAACATTGTGATTGAAGATAGCCCTTCTCCAATTTTCACTTTTTCTTCTTTGGTCCTTTTCGCCTTTGGTCTTTCAGATGTTAATCTGCTTGATGTAATGGGTATACCAATAATGATAGCTGAACTTGATGGCTACTTTTGTGGATCGTGTATTGGAAATTATCTGATCATTTTACGCCTGTGTAAACATGTAACTAAATAGCAGATACTGATGGGGAGTGGATTACTGAGGAAAGGGAAGAATATAATATAGTAGCTATTAGGGTAAATACGAGGTAAAGTAGAAAGGCTAGTAGTATTGTGATCATATAGGATTTTATGGTAAAATAAAGCAATTCATGGATGGACTTCTGCTTGTTTCCTTTGAAGCACTTGGATTCACTGTCCTCCCTTTTTGACTTAATAGAATTAGTATCATATATACTTGCTGCTGACCGACCTTATGAATACATTTTACACTGAGTTTAATGTTGCATACTTGTTTTTCACTGTGGGAATGTTGACTATTTTGCACATGTGGTTTTAGCAGATGCTATAACAACGCTTCAAAATGATGGAAGCTTGAAAAGTTCAGGGCATTCCACGGGATCTCTGTCTAATTCAGAATCTGAAGCTGTGGTTGTAAATGACGTAGTTATATCAGAATCTAAAGGTTTTCTCACTTCTGACTGATTAAAAAGAAAATATTTTGTCACTTTGTTTCACTTCAAGGAAGGAAAGCTCAGCCATGCTAATTGTGTGCATGAATTTTATAAGCTGTACATTGAACGAAGCTCTGCTCCCTGCCTCCTTCTGTTTCTCTCATGCATAGCATGTAGCTTCATATTTGCATTATGACAAAAAATTTACACACTTTCTTTCTCAACATAGAGTCACAGTCTTGTAGGATAATAGACAACTTATATACTCTCTTTTAGTTTGCAGATTCTTTTAAAAGGCATCTTTAACACACGCACATTTTTATTTTTAACTTAAGTTCATTCTGTTTCCAGAGGATGACTCACATTTTCCACAAAATCATCATCAGAATCAAGCAAAGACTTTTGTTGGCAATGAGATGTTTGATGGGAAGACGGTATTTCTCCTTTAATGTTTCTTTGTTTTTCTTTATGTCATTTCTTTTTCTATAATTTTATATGAATGAATTTTCTTGTATTTCTTCCTCAAGTATTTATATTTGACTTGTTAGGTGCCCATTTTTCATTTTTAGGTGAATGTGGTTGATGGACTGAAATTATATGAAGGTTTATGTGATGGCAATGAAGTCTCAAAACTTGTTTCACTTGTAAATGAACAGAGGGCTGCTGGAAAAAGAGGGCAATATCAAGGTGAGTGTTTTCTGTTCAAAGGTATTTGTGAATGCTTTATATTTTTACCATGTGTCCTATAGTGTGTCTTGTGATGGGATATACTATACTATCAAAGGGCCCCGGAATCTTAGGCACTAGGGTGCTAATCAGAAGGTTGTCTTAGATGAACACTGAATTTTTTCCTGCTTTGTATGAAACAAAAATTTATGGAGATGACAAATTGGCAAACAGGTTGATAAGGAATTTCCAATGAAATAAAAGGAGGAAGTATTGAACTTTTTAATTATTCTGATCTGGAAGTTTCACTACTACTCTCTTGGGTATGGAAATGCATGGGCCTTTGCTTGAAAGCTCAAGCTTTTGAGTTGAAGTAGTTTTTACATGGTATAAGAGTCTTAATACTAAGTGATCAGCAGTTAGATCCTCATTACACTTCCATTCTTCTAATTGAATTTAAGCTGAAGGAAAAATATACTTGTGCTTTATCCGCACTTATAATTCTAAGGACTTCTTGTTTGAGGGGGCTTGTTAAAGATTATTATAAACATTTCCACGATTATCATGTTAAAATATGTATATAAAGTAGTGCCACTGTATGGCCTGGTGCAGTACTGCTGAGGTGAAGTGTTAAATAGGTCCCATCAGTGAGGTGCCAAAAGGAGAGCACATTTTGTGCTTTTTCCCTTCTTAAAGGCATGCGCCTTAGGCACCTTACTCATGAGAACTAATCAGCTTACAAGTCCAAGTTTAGAAACTTTAAAAGGCAACCTGAAATAGTAAGTGAATTGGGTAAAATAATGACTTTCAGGGTTGAGATCTCTAGGGTTTTGTGATCACTCACAAGAAACAGATTGTTAATCACCATAGGACCAACATCCTCTTACAATGTTAAAGCCCATATACATATATGTGAACATTCATTTGCTGGAACAAAGTGAACAACAACTTTCTATAACTGTATAAGGTAGGATTTGGGCTAATCTTTAATACTGAGAGTCATTATCTAGCCCTGACTGCGACTATTGAAGCCTATAAATATTGGTGTATTTTATGTATAGTTTGGTGAATGGCTCGTGACTTTTATGGCTTCTAATTTAGGTATGTTTTGTTCAGATGTCTTATTTTTTTCAACCTGCTGATGCTTGCTGCTTCCAAACATAAGTGAAACAGAACCTTCTTAAACATATATGTTGTTGCTGTGTCTCATCATATTTTATAGCATCCTACTAGTAAATCATCTTGTTCTGTTGTCAGTATTCTATGGATTATACATAGATTAGGTTTTTGATTCGTTACTATCAGTTACTAGCTATTATTTTTAAGCAGGAACACAGACATATGTGGTTTCAAAAAGGCCAATGAAAGGTCGCGGAAGGGAGATGATTCAATTGGGTGTCCCTATTGCGGATGCACCCCCAGATGGGGAAAATCTGACAGGAGCCTCCAAAGGCATGTTAACTGATGTGGTTTTCTTTTAAAGCTGAATGAGGCTATAATTTATGGTTTGTGTGATTTTATTATTATAATAATCATTGATGAAGTTTCAATAATTGAATTTGGCAGATAAAAAAGTAGAACCTATCCCTGTCTTGTTTCAAGATATTATTGAGCGCTTGGTAGCCTCACAAGTTATGACTGTGAAGCCTGATGCTTGCATTGTGGATTTTTACAACGAGGTTGATTCTTTTTTCCTTCTTTTGGGTTTTCTTTTTCATGAAGTTTTTATATGGAATTTGCTAAAGCGACTTGGCATGGCAATTGTCTACAGGGTGATCACTCGCAGCCCTACAATTGGCCACCTTGGTTTGGAAGGCCTGTTTACGTGCTTTTCCTGACAGAATGTGACATTACATTTGGGAAACTTATTGCCTCAGATCATCCTGGCGATTATAGAGGCACTTTCAAGCTTTCTCTTGAACCTGGGTAATGTTTGACAACCTAGTTGGTTTTTTATTGCAATATATAGGTAGTTCATGGTTTGATTTAGTTGACTTGTAGTGACACAGTAGACGTATTCAGATGAAAGTTACCTGCATTGAGATGCACACAGTTCTTGGGAAACACCATCTCAAAGATTCGTTTTCAAAGGATCTGAACTTCTCTCTTTTGTTATTATATTTTCTGATGGAAAATAGTTCATATTTAAACTTCATTCTTGGGCATTCACATTAGAGTTCTCAAGTGATCATGAGGTTTTTTTTGCTATCCTGACTTGTGATAGTCATTATTGTGCCATCAGAATTAGAAGCCTTTCAGTTGTTCCTTATTTGAGTACTACAAATACATTGCTTATGCCTATTATGGCTGGAGACCCCTCATAGACATGCTTGGAATTCATTATGGGCTGCAAGCTGTGACATATTTTCCTTTATTTTGAGGTTCATCTTTTATGATCTTGATTATATGCTGGATAACGGATGTTAATCTTACTTTGGCAATTGTAGGTCACTTTTGTCAATGCAAGGAAGATCTACTGATTTTGCTCGACATGCCCTTCCCTCTATTCGCAAACAACGCATACTTGTTACTTTTGCCAAGTCCCAACCAAAAAAATCATTGCCTGGTGATGCTCAACGTCTTGCTTCATCTGCTGCATCCTCTCATTGGGGCCCACCTCCCAGCAGATCTCCCAATCATATACGTCATCATTTAGGCCCCAAGCATTATGCACCAGCTCCAACGACTGGAGTACTGCCAGCCCCACCCATTCGTGCACAAATTGCACCTCCGAATGGCATACAGCCGTTGTTTGTGCCTGCGCCAGTTGCACCTCCCCTGCCTTTTCCTGCACCAGTTCCTATCCCACCAGGGTCTACTGGATGGACAGCAGCTCCTCCAAGGCATCCTCCTCCCCGAATTCCTGTTCCAGGCACTGGAGTCTTCCTTCCTCCACCAGGCTCAGGCAATTCGTCTCAATCATTATCGGCTCCCTTGACTGAGATGAACTCTAGTGTAGAGAATGCAACCCTACCAGAAAAAGAAAATGGGAAGTCGAATCATAACAATGCGAGCGCTTGCCCAACAGCAACAGTGGATGCGCAGATGCAAAGGCAAGAAAGTGATGAAAATGGAACTGTGGGTGAAACTGAAGGTGAGCAGGCTGTTGAGAAAGAGCAGGAAAGCAACGACAAAGCTGGGGTAAGCCATTAGTCTGGACCAGGTTAGAGGTAAATTGAGAGAGAGAGAGAGAGAGATAGGAAGGAAAAGCTTATCAAAGGAAAGGGGTAGGCTGCGAACTTACTATGAGTCTAAAGCAAATGTAAAGAGCGGCAACATTCCAGGTATCACCACCATACGGCAGAGGAGAACAAGGGAAGGAGGAAGAACATTTTGGTTCTCTTCAAAATCCTTGTATGCTCCAGTGCTTTTTTGTTGTCTTATGTATCAACTCTAACAGCAAGGGAAACTCCATTCTTAATTCTTATTTTGACTTCTCTACGTTTAAAATTTTGTGTACCATTTTGCATTTGATTTCGGTTATTCACTCTTCATTTTTTGGTGAAGATTTTTTAGCTGCACTCCATTATTGCTACAAAGTGCAGTTTCAGGGCCATTTTGTGGACGGCCTTACCCTGTAAGATGTGGAGCGTTTATAATCGTTAGATGTGCTTTGAGATTTTCTAGCGATTTAATTGGTTGATGGAGAATTTCGAAGGACATCTGATGTTGAAAAAGCTCAACTTTTTGATGGGTAAATCTAATTAAAGTTAATGGAGAATCTGTACACCTTGGAATCACATTCAGCCAATTAGCTTCTTGAACTGAATTCTTTGTGCTTGGAAAATCTAAAATTTGCAACTATTTTCTATCATTGCCTTTCTTGCCCTCGGGTTACCTACTCCCACCCCCACCCAAAATGTTCATTTCATTGAAGTCCCTAATTTATTGGAATTAGGTCACTTCTACAGGAATTTAATGTTATTTTCCCCAAAAAAAAAAAAAATGAAAAGAAAATAAAATCGAGCTTTAAGTATAAAAAAATAGGACTCTTCTCTTGCTACAGCCATATTATTGTCCTGTTAATGCGGTTTTTGGGGAAACAAACAAGTCGGGATATAATTTATCAGACCATCAGGTAGAACGTTTTTATTCTCAGATAAAGCAAGTTTGAATTTAATTTCGTGTATTATTGTTTTTCTAAATTTTTTAAATAGAATATTTCTTAATTTAACATCTCATTTAGTCATATCTTAAACGAATCTTTGAGCAGGGTATGCTCTTTCTCAAAATGATTTTTTTTTTTATAAAAAAAACATTAATTATTTTATTTGTTTAAAATAAGTGGTATTAACCGCCTGAATTTTTTTTAGTAACACTCTGCATTATAAATTGATTAATTTTTAGTGCATCCAGTACTCAAGAGTTTTTTTTTTCCCAGTTAGTGAGTGCTTTTGAAAAATTCTTCAGGATGATATATGCATTAAAAATGAATTAATTTAATAATGATGGCTACTAAAAAAATATTTTAAGATATTAATATTAAAAAAATATTTTTAAATGCAGTATACAATTAGACCTGCTGAGTAGGGCATACCGACCCCATCTTAAACATGGTTTTTAGGTATAAACTAAAGACACTGATGCATAAAGTGATTAAAAAAAGGGTTAAGGAGCAAAATGACCAACAAGCTATTGGCCCAGGAGCGTCCTGACCAATAAACTCTTTAGTGGACCAAAACGATCAACAAACTTTTAAGAATGTAAAATTTGCATAATGCCGTTACATTAGAGCTAACGTTCGTTTTCTGTACTCTCGCAAAAATTACACAATATAACTCAGATGTTTATGAAACTATATTTAAGCCCTAAAAAATTTCAAAATTTTTATTTTAATCTCTCTACGTACTTTTTATGGAGGGACTAAAGTGAAAATTATAAAAAAATTTCGGGGCTCAAAGATAATTTTGAAATTATCTTTCAAAATTACAGAAAAGAACCCAAAATTTTAAAAAATTATCTTTTAACCTCAAATTTTTTTTATAATTTTCAATTTAGTCCCTCCTTATAAACTACATGGAGGAGGGACTAAATTAAACATTTTGAAATTTTTGATTAAATATAGTTTCATAAACATTTGGGTTCTATTGTGTAATTTTTGTGAGAGTGCAGAAAACGGATGTTGCTCTAATGTAACGACATTGTGCAAATTTTACATTCTTAAAAGTTTGTTGGTCGTTTTGATCCACTAAAGAGTTTATTGGTCAGGACGCTTCTGGGTTAATAGTTTGTTGGTCATTTTGCTCCTTAACCCTTAAAAAAATCAACCTTTAAAACTAAACATGTACTATAGGAAAATAATTTTTTCGCATTAAATGATTATGAAACATATTATTTTTCTTAACTCGTTATTAATTTCTCGTTTCATAAATTCATTCATTAGTTGTTAAAATGGTGGCGCCTTTTTTCACCTCTTTCTATTTGGGGCTTTCCCAAATTTCATGACACTCATTAAAAAAAAAAATTAAAAATCATGACGCTGTTTTTCCGCCACCGCCAAATTTTGACACTTCTATCTGCATATTGCATAAACGCCAATCAGCATTTCACCACCTGAAAAAACGAAAGAAAGAAGAAGAAAAGCGAAGCAGGATAAACCAGTTGAGCAGCGATCCTGGTTTGTCCGATAGTGTGAACTCTAAATGGCAGACCTTGATGAACACCCACGTTTGTTCATCTCCAATTTTCTCTCCATTGATGAATGCAAGGTCTGTCTCCGTAAATATCTGCCCTTCACCTTTTTCACGCTTCTAATTACGTTTTCTTCTTCTGTTGATTTTGTGGGGCGTTTTTGATCTCTCTCTCTCTCTAGGAGCTGGAATTCATCCACAAGAGTAGCAGCACTGTCGGCTATAGACCAAATGTTTTCTCAACTACTCTTTCCCATCTCATTGCTACCAATTCGTCTCACTTGATCATGCCTTTCATACCTATTCGGGGTATTTTTTTTTTCCCCAATTCGATATCTTTGATCATCCCATTACCTTTTTGTTTTAAGTTCTCTATTGTCCTTCCCCTCTCTCTTTCTGGGTTTTTACTATTGTATACGGAGCTCTCGAATATGGTGACCGCTGTTTCATTATTCTTCTGCTCTTGAGTAATTTGTGACGATAAACTAAATATATAACTTGTAGCCAAGAGCTGGTAATTAAATATGCTTTCTTTTATTAATTAGACCTTCATAGTTTTGTTTGGTTAGAATTGTTGAATATGGAATTCTTTTCAGTTTTCTCCATGTCTCTATTTCTATTGTAGAAACGTAACTTGGTAAGATTTTCGTAATGCCTCTAATTTCCTTTCTTATGTTAGAGTTTCTTTGGCCTTGCAAATGGCAATCACCTTGAAAAGTGCTATAGGAAGCCGCTTATTGAAGATAAAAATTTTCATTTTTACCTATGATGCTAGTTGACTATATGCTAATGAGTGGAATCTTTACTTAGCCGAGGTTGATAAGTATGCAAATTTGAACAAATAACTTTCATGTTGCTATGTCTGTTTATGTTGACAGCATCGCGTCTGATTGTTACAAGCCAGACAAAAAAATAAGATAGTTCTTATTTTTGCTTTTGAAATCCATTGCCGTTAGCAGCATGTATGTTTCTTTAGCTATTAAAAGCAGAAGTGAAAATAAAAGCTGCAAAGATTTCACAATTCAGAATTAACTTAACGTCCTAAAAATTTGCCGCAAGAAATGTTTGTTTCTGAGTCTATATAATGCCTTTTTAGTCTGATTCATTTATTTATTTGACTTTTATGACAGAAAGGTTGAAAGAAAAGCTAGAGGAGTTTTTTGGATGTGAATACGAACTCTTTATTGAATTCACAGGTTTAATCAGGTTAGTTAGCTTGCTAAAATAGCATGAATTAGGTAGTTTGGTTCCTTCTGTTGTTGCTAGGAAACTGACAATAGCACTTCCATTCGATTAATTCCAGATGCATACATGTAGCCCTAACTTTTGAAGGCTTGCTTCAATAAACTTCCTAAAGTTTAAATGGAGGCTAGAGAATGTTATTCTTGACTCATGAGGACAAAGAACCAGCTCCCATGCACTTAAAATTCAGTTGACTTTGTAATGGGCTTCTGTACTTATAGGAAATTATATGAATGGAAGACGACAACAATCAAACTCTCTAACATTTAAACTTGTAAATTTAAGGTGATAGGTAGAACTGATGACCAAAAAACAACTTTAGGCTACCAACAAGCTGTTGGTTGAGGTGGTGAGCGGCCTCACTTTGTGAGAAGGAGAACACAAGTTCAAATCCTTGAAAGTACACTTGTTGGGAAAGGCAAAAGCCCTTTGTGCTCTAAGCCTCAAAAGGGATTATTTCCATGCTGGAAAAAAAAAACTACTTTAAGGCTTGAGGAAGGACTCATTGTTGATGTTGGAGACTATGAAGATGCACTCATGGAATATTGCCTAGATTGAAAGTGAAAAGGAAGACTGACTTATTGGCCGCTTACCTCATTTTTCACAAAGATAAGGAACTATTGTGTATGGGGCTTATAAATTCCAACTGACTACTCTTGACTACTCTGGGCTAAAATTATTGCATCCCCGTTAACTGAGTGCTATACTATTCACAAAGAAATTTTAGTCTTGCTCTAAGTGTGTCCAGTGGTTCTCTCATATTGCAGGGATTACATATTTTCCATGAAATGCACTTAAAGGGGATTCGTTTTCCCTGATGAATTAAAAGAATGATGTTGTTAGCTATTTGTTGAGACCATTTATTCTTTTTCTATGGCTGTGAGTGATATGTAAGGTGTAGAAAATAGAAAATATTAGAGTTAGTTAAATAATTGAGAAGTTAGTTAGTTAGTTAGTAGGAATCAGATCAGTTATATCAGTTAGCATTAGTGTCAGTTAGCATATGACAGTTAGAATGAGTTACCTTGAGAGTCACAAGTCCCTATCCTATATAAAGGAGGCTTGGGCTAATAGAATCTTATGTTGTTGAATATGATTGAGTAATGGAATAAAGATTCCAGTTTCTGTTCTTTCCCCCTCTGTCTCTCGTTTCCCTCTCATCTTCTTTTCCCAATTCCTCTAATCTTCTACACTAATCCTAACAGTGAGATTGAGCTGTGGGAAGTAAATTTAGCATGTCAAGTTCTTTGCCCAGAAGATCATTGATGTTATGTTGTAGCTGGGAGCTACTTGTATTGTTTTAGAGGATTTCCTGTTGTCATTTTTTATATTTCTTGCAACATTTTTCTCTGTGCATACCTTGTTGGAGCAGTTTTTCACATATTATAATTGATGTAATATATTCTTTTAATTTATTTTTTAGTAGAAAAAGTAGTTATATCTTTCCACTGATTGATGACAGTTGAGGAGAGAAAAGCTAGAAATCAGTTGTGAATCTATTAACTTTGTTCTGACCACTTCACAACTTTTGCAGCAGAACATGGCATTTTTAATATCTAAAATTATGCTGACTAGATAGCAAACAATAGGAAGCTGCAGCAGTCAAGCTTGGTTTTATTCCAATGCATGTTTACACTATTTTAACTCCAACTTGGTGTAGTGGTTAATGGCTCCAATTTCTCAATGTAACATGAATTGCTTGTAAAATATTGTTCTTTGATCATGTCAGTTATTTTGTCTGATAATACTATATAAATGAACCAGCTGGACCAAAGGATCAAGTATTGGCTGGCATAGTGACGATAATAGGCCCTACCTCGAACAACGTGACTATGCAGTGAGTGTGCAGCAAGTTGTCTAATTTAGTTCACTTTTGAAGTAAATTATATTTGTCCAATTTACTCTGACTGATGACTGACAGCCTTTTTTTCTGTTGGCAATGCCTTGAAAGGCTGTGTGCTATTTAAATTGTTACGAGACAGATTTCAGCGGTGGAATCTTTCATTTCCAGGATGGCGAACCAACATCAATTATGCCCATGGCTGGAGTGGGTGAAATCCTTTTGTGTTTTCTTATGAAATTTGATTTGCTTCTCACTTTTAACTTTCTCAATTGCTACATAAATTCATGATTGAATTAACTGTTGATCATGTCTTAATTTTATAATTCAAATAATAAAAAATAAGTCTTTCTCTTATTTGATTTTTCTTCAACCAGGGAGAGAGGAATTTTCTAACCTTATTTTTTCGGTTCTCAGGATGTTGTTATGTACACAGCTGATCAACGCAACATTCATTCCGTTGATGAGGTAGAGGATAATAACTCCTTCTCATGAACCTACTCACCAATACATGTAATGAGTTTTGTTACTTCCCTTGTAAATAATAAGGTCCATATTTTCCTAGCTCTCCTGCCCCTCGAGGGAAAATGGAGGAGAAATGAAAGGAAACATAATAACAAGAGCAGAACATATTTTCTTATGGAGGAGGCTCACCCATGATTGGACTTGTACAACTTCACCACTTGTTGCACCCAAAAATTTCAATTAATAGTTCATCAAGATTAATTTATTCCCAAGACATTATTTTTCCCTACAAGAGTGGTATATGTATGCTTTAAGCACAAAATTTTCAATTAATTGTTTTATTTTTTAAAATAATATGAAGTTCAATTATTATTTTGATACACGTTAGCATTTATTTTCTCCACTCATTTTAATACTTTCCTAGAGCTTTAATCCATGTCTACTTGGAATCAGAATGGAATAATCTGCATCCACGGGGTCCTACAATCTCTTATATTCTTTGGTCTTTAAAAACCATCTTTGCATATAGAAAATATAAGGGTGCATCTTAATGTCTTCTGATATTAAGTTGTCTTTGATAGATCATTGATGGAGAAAGGCTCACGCTCACTTTATGGTTCAGTCGTGATAGTTCTCATGACGAGGATGCAAAGCTTATTTCTCTTCTTTCACAGAACCTATTGCATGACAAAATGGCTGATTCCAGCCTACCCTTGCCTGCATCCAGTAGCATGTACTGGTTTTCTGTCGAACAAGCTTCCGACCAAAGGCTGGGTTTCAATATATGTTGGGCGAGACTGCAAGTTCTTGGATACAACATATGCCTTTCGCAAGACGTTGACTGTGATTCTGATTTCTCAGAATTATTGATCAAGCCAGTACAATTAGTTAGGGGAAGTGAGATGTTAGAGCAGGAATTTGTCAACATCTTGCATGTGCTTCAGGTACTTCATCTAATCGGCTATATATATATATTTTCACGTGTTTACTAATATTGACTGAAATATATAACAAATGGACAAAGTGACTATAAATTTGGTCTTCTTCCTCACCTAGCAAAATATAGATAGATAGATAGTTTTCACGTGTTAGAAGTACTCTAATTTCAGTTCTTATGCTGAACAGGTTGTACATTTCTATCGTTGGAAAGCATCAACCTTGCAAACTAGGGAAGTAAATATAGACAAGAGGATAACAGAACTGTCAGAAATGCAAAAGCAGAACATCAATGGCCTTAAATCTGTAGTTCTAAACGATGCTGGATTGGTGGCAAGGGTTTTCTGCCGCGTTCCTTCTGAAGAGAGGGTCTGCATTCACTTCGACTGGAAAGGAATTATGGCTGCAGTCAAGGCTTGGGAGGATTATACCTCGACCTTAATCAAACAAATTCATTTGCTGTTACCTTACTGGACAACTCACCAATCCATGTATAACGTGCAAGTGGGTGAATAGAATTCATGATTTTTTTTTGGGGGGTTGAATGGATGTTAGATGTAGAATGCTAATGCTAACTATCTGAGCTGGATGTGTTATTTATCTGTTTCTCTTATTTTACTCTGTTTTTTTTATTATTTTCTTTGTGTGTGGGGCAAAGCTAGACCTGCACCTGTTGTATTAACTGATTAATTGGAGCATACAGATAACTTAAGATAAGTGTGCTCGTCGATTTGGTACGCTGCAGATTCATATTACTCTAGTACTTTTATCTTGAACAAAAATTTCGGGGAGAGATTTGGAGAAGATTCTTATATAAGATGAAGAATGCAGCTCAAGAACATGTCCCAAGATTTCGTTTACTATGAAAACGTTGGGTGTTCCATTATATTACAACTAGTGTAAGCTCATAAAGTCTTGCCAATCATCTTTCTCTTACGCTTTGTGCTACCGAATAATTGTAAGCTTCATATAAACAAACAGATGTCTAAGCTGATCGGTCAAGGTTCTTGGAGATGGTCCATTTGTGTAACACGTCGCCAAAAACATCATAGAATACAAGGTATGCTTCGCTCTGACTTATTTGCACGGACAAGAATCCTTGGCCATCATAATAGAGCTTCAACTCCTCTGGCTTCCAAGGCTTGACATCTCCCCTCCATGCTTTTGATCCCCCTCCACTTGTCACGTATTGAATCCCACTGCATTATTCATATACTAATATGAGTTTCTGAACAATGATTGTGACTGATATTTAATGTTGGAGTCACCAACTTGCACTTGCCTTTTTGAGTCAATTATATGCTCCAAGCAGTGGTCGTGTCCATTTATGTACGCATCAACCTCATTTGCCTACACAATCATAATTAAAATGAAGTGTAAGTTACAAAAACATTCTCGGAGGCAAACTGTGAGGTTTCTGTACTCTATGAGACGCTTAAAGAAATACTCAAACTCTGATCTACATAAATGTTTGTAGTATATATAATTAAAACATGATTAAATCACCTCAAGGATTGGGACGAGCTGAGCCTCAAGTTCTTTTGTATTTCCATGGTGCCCTGCAGTTTTGATTGTATGATGACCAATCACCAACTTCCACGTAGCCTTAGAATTCTTCAGAGCCGAATCCACTTCCTACAAGAAAAACCCCTTACACAGTTAGAACTTGTATATCTTAATATCTAATAAAGTCCCACACAAGTTTTCAACTAGTTGTGGCATTTTGAAATTTGGATGAAACCTTCAAGAGATTAGAAAGGTAAGCTTGGCGAGGAAGCACGCCACTCCAGTCATAGGTGTGCTCTCCAGGGTCCGTAAAGTATTTATCTTGAAATGGAGTTGTGTCCACGAAGAAAAAGTCCACTATTCCTGTATAATGAACACAGAACACATATCATATACAGAAAAAAGTAGTCTGGACAAAAATATTGTTTTTGCATCTCATTTATTACATTCTACAAGATAAGTGCTATACGTACGTACCTGCATTAAGGATGAAAGACCTCATGCAGATCCATCTCCAGTCTTTATGTCCAAGAACGGGACTTGATTGTGCCTCAACGTCACCCCTATAGTCATGGTTACCCAAAACTGCAAAAAGAAAATCAACGAAACTCGTTGAGAGGGAATTAATTTAATGATATTTTTGTGTAGCATAATTAATGAAATGTGTGTGTATAACTGTATATATACCAGAATACCAAGGTTTGTTCAAGGAAGGAGCAGTGTAGATGTTGACAAAAGAGTCATAGAAGGCAGGATCGTCCACTCCTGTGAGGCCATCTTCGTAGAAGTTATCCCCAGTCGATATCACAAAGTCTACGTCCAGTTTCTCCCCCACGATTCCCATCTAATTAATTACGTATACGTAGAACACTCTAATCAATTTCACAATTTATTACTTTTCAATTAATTACTACTTAATATAACAGCTAGTTCTCTTCTTTTTGGATAGACTGAAAAAACAAAATAAATTACTTAATCATTATATATATTGTGTATCATCAAAATATATATCAGTTTATATAAATTAAGGAAATTATTTTTTGAAGAAAAACGATAAATGTAAATACTTCACAGGCTTACTATACGTACGTATAAATCCAAATTTATGAGTTGAATTGATTATATAAGTGGAAAGTTACCAGAAATAATGAAAGTGGTGTAGAAATAGGAATGAAGCATGATGGGTAAATTAAAGAAAAAGACTTGTGTGCGTATGGAATATGCTGAGAAATATCCTTTCAAAACAAAAAAATCAATTCATATCCATTGGCATATGCTTCAGGATATCTCTTTCTCACATAATCAAAGCAAGTACATACGGTGCAATTTACATCTACATCTACATCCTATAAGAACCTAATTTACAAATATTATTAATTAATCTCATTTGATTTGATTTAGCAAGTCAACGGAACCTAATTTACTTATTTATTTTTTTTAAGCTAAAACTGAAAAAGAAACCTACAAGGATTCTTATTGGATACAGTGTGAGGATTAAAAATTTTTTGAAAATAATTTAATTTCCAAACGGAATGGTCCAATAAATTTTTCTTTTTTTTTTTGTGACAATGAGTATATAATAATAAGATCGAAAAATAAAACAAGCAAGTTAAACCTGTTGTATCTAAATTTCAACAGGAAAGAGAGAAATGTATATATGTCCTTTGAATGACTTGTATAACTAGTAAGAACAGCTTGCGAGCAGTTAACTGACAGCTTTCATCGTCCCCAAAATAAAAACTAATTGCTCATATAATAATAGTCAACACATTCAAAGTAGTGTTCCAGATCTAAACCAGATCATATTAATTATTTAAAAGTTATAGAGCATCTAATATGTCTTGCATAACATACATCATATATTAGAAAATTCTAAATAAATATCATTTAAAAACTTGAAAAACCTAAAAAAGTGTGTTAATATAAATATGTCTCAAGATCTAATATGAAATTTTAAAATGTTGTGATTTTATCAAAATGTCCCTCAATTTATTTTTTCCCCCAAAAAGAAAAGAAAAATCCTCTCCCACAACTAGCACCACCCCACCAGTGGTCAAAGTTTCAGTGACAACTTGAGTAATGGAATTGATTACTTTAGTATAGGGATTGACTACTTAAACTCTAAGTTGTATTAAACGTCATTAATAAGTTGAATAAGGGTAATGAGAACTTAAATATAGTCATTGATAACTTTGAGAGTACGGTTTGTCAATCACTATACTTAAGTTGTTATTGTTTTTATTCAACTTCTTAATGACACTGAATAGGGTTTATGAAATATAAATTGTTACCGAAACTCCACCATGGACGATGATTCTTTCTTTTTTTAAAAAAATAAATTAAGGACATTTGGTTAAAAGTACAACATTTTAAAATTTCATGTTAAACCTTGACATCTATTTGTCATTTTCAGTGTTAACAAACTTTTTAGGGGTAATTAAATTCAACTTTTTAGGAGTTTTTAAGTTTAAATAGTATTTATTTTAAATTTCCTCCTGTTTTGGAATATTCCCAAGATACGCCTTCAAAAAGTGACTTCGCGTGCACGAAAACAGTATCAGAATAGACACCCACCGGCACATTAATGAAGTGGGGCATATATTTCGAGCAAAAAAAAAGTGGGGCATATATATATATATATATAACTTATCATACATCACTCATAGACATTAATTCGTCTTACCAACTCAGAATGTAATTTTAATATTTTAAGAATATATTTGCGATGTTTTAGGAGCTCTATATCTTAATAATATTTTACATAACTATATTCTTATGTAGAAATTATTTATTATAATTTTTAATTAATTTCTCTATATAATTATTTGTAAGATTTTATATATTCTTTAAAAAAATAATTCGATGTCAGTTTATTCATGATGGGACTTATAAAATATAGATGTTTTTTTATCCTAAATGAAAAGTAGAATTTTAAAAATTTGGGTGCCTATTCCATCGAAAGTTAATGGTCTACAAGCTGAGGCTTTATATATATATCTATCCTGATGAATTTGAAAGGTAGATGGGGGTTGCGTAGAATCCAAAAACTTGAAAGGTTGGTGGATATATTGCGTAAACAAACTTGAAAGATTTTGGTTTAAAGGAAAAATCAGCTTTAAAAAACACAGGTAGCTAGATCTGATATAATGCAAGATATATGAGGTTGAAGTCATTGTTAGATATTATTTGAACAAGAAAATAATTTGAGTCTTTGGAATTCACTGCATATATTTATTCAAAACAAGGAAACTGAAAAGGGTTTGATGAATAGAGAAGGTAATGAACCTGATGGGCGACGAAAGTCTGATTGTAAGACCCTTTTCTGCCCCAGTCTCCGACGACGAGAAAGCTGAGAGTATTGTCAGGTTTGGGGTGGTGGTGAAGCCGGCGGAGTTCGGCGGAGGAAGGAGTCGGCAAGAGACACCAGACTGATGCTGCTGTGAGGAATATAAGTGGTAAGAGAACACTACGTCCGTTGAAAGAAGAAGAAGCCATTGTTGTTGTTGTAACAAGAAGGTTGTGAGAGAGGCTTTATATATATTTATTATAAGGTTGAAGAAGATACGCGTCAAGAGGTTTGGGATCGATTTGGATTGGAGCGCGAGAAATTTATTTTAAGCACGAAAACTTGGATTCCTTTCATGGAACAGTCACTACCCCCCAAGCAATTCAGTCCAAGTTTCGATTCATCTATACGTTGTTATAGTGTATTGAACAAGTTATTTATTTATTTATGGGTTAAGAAGCAAAATGAACAACAAACTATTGACCCAGGAGTGTCCTAATCAATAAATTTTTTAGTAGACCAAAACGACCAACAAACTTTTAAGAATGTAAAATTTGCACAACGCCGTTACATTAGAGCTAACGTCCGTTTTCTGCACTCTCGCAAAAATTACACAATAGAACTCAGATGTTTATGAAACTATATTTAAGCCCTAAAAATTTTCAAAATTTTTATTTTAGTCCCTCCACGTACTTTATATGGAGGGACTAAAGTAAAAATTATAAAAAAAATTTGGGGCTCAAAGATAATTTTGAAATTATCTTTCAAAATTACAGAAAAAAACCTAAAATTTTTAAAAATTATCTTTTAGCCTCAAATTTATTTATAATTTCAATTTAGTCCCTCCTTATAAATTAAAATAAAAATTTTGAAATTTTTTAGGGATTAAATATAGTTTCATAAACATCTGGGTTCTATTGTGTAATTTTTGCGAGAGTGCAGAAAACGGACGTCAGCTCTAATGTAACGGCATTATACAAATTTTACATTCTTAAAAGTTTGTTGGTCGTTTTGGTCTACTAAAGAGTTTATGCCTAGGCCAATAATTTGTTGGTCATTTTACTCCTTAACCCTTTATTTATTTTTAATTTCAAATAAGGTCAAATTCTGTATGAACAAGTGGAGGCTACAATGAATTTTTAATATAATGAGACTTTTGAGGTTTGCTTTGTTCTGGTGTATATCAATCCCCGGATACCGAATACCCCGCATACAAACAAACAAGTCGTGCGGTAATTTACGTGGGAATAAATTTATGTTCAGGGTCCCAAGAACGTTCAGTTCTATTGCGTATTTCGATATATATCATTAAAAATCCAATTGTTTTTCTTGAGAGATTAATAATTCTAATTAAATTACTTAAAGAATTTATATGTATCGGGTTTTTTTTTCAGATTAATTTTTCAGACTTATAAACTAATATCTACTTTAGGTCTTCAATATAAAATCGAATTGATTTTTTTTTTTTTATAAAAAATAAGATTAAGTGATCTATATTTATAGTTTTTTCTTTCTTTAGACTAATTTAAATTACTTATAAACTAATATATAATTCAATGATATACAACATATATTATGATGAAATGGTTTATTTAACTACCTTAATCTTTTAAAAAAAAAGTCATCTGGATCTTATATTTAAGACGTAAGTAGTATAATTTAATAATATTAACATATAATATGATTAAATAATTTATTTAGCTTCCTTAAACTAAAAAAAAAAAAAATCAACTAGATCTTATATAGCTACTTACCAACATTATGGGCACCTTATGACAAATTTATAGATTCTCAACTGTTCCCATAGAGAGTTGGGGCTATAGCCCAACCAATAATGGATGCTTTCTTAAAGTTTTCTTAAACTTAAGATTGTGAGCTTAGACATAAACTGTTCTCTAATTAGAAAATGAGATGAGTACATTATTTTAGTCTGCGTTAGTTAACACAATTTTTTAAAGTCATTTATTAGAGTTGTTTAACCATTTAATAACTACATATAGCCCAATAGATGCCTTTGGAGAGTTCAAAACTTGGATAGGTACCATGAAATAAAGATTTTTTTTCTTTTTGTGAAATTTAGAAAATTTATAACTAAATCATCTTAGCTCCAAAATGAGTGGTTCAAAGCTCTGATTTTAGCTCATGAGAATTTGTGCGTTTGAAATAGACACATTGAGCTTTCTCTAAGGGTCTGTTTGATATAAGGGAAGGCGAATGACCGGAGGAAAAATTTGTATGAATTGGATTTGAAAAAATTAGAGAAGTGAGGTTGAAAGTTTTTAATTAGTTTTTGTTACTATTTTATTTTACATCTTATCTTTATTAAAATTTTATAATGTCACTTCTCTATTTTTTTAAAAATCCAACGTATAAATTTCTTTCCTCTCCTTCCTTTAAATCCATTTTCCTCTTGTCAAACAAGCCCCTAGAGTCTGAAAATTAAGTCAATTTTACATAAGTTATGAATTTTTCAAATTAGAAGTCTCTTCAAAATGCAAAGCAAGATTAATAGGAAACGAAATAACTGTATGGATTTAGTCATGATTAAGATGACATTATATTTTTATCATGTAAATGACTCCAAAATATTTTCTAAAAGAATTTTAGAGCATCCTCATATGATATTTAGAATTAGTTATGAAAATTTTAAAGTTGGATCAAAATCTGTAAGTTATTATATATACATATTAAATGAGTAGCATCCTAAGGATCAAAATGTGAACTTTTATTTATGGGCTTTAATTTATGATTTGCTTGAACCATAGCACTTTCGGATGCATAAGAAAATTGTATATCAAATGAGTAGTAATCCAAAGATCAAAATGTAAACTTTAATTTATGTGCTATAAAAAAAGTGTAAAAGTCACTAATGTTGCACAATACCCCTAAGCTTTCTTGTGAATAGAGAAGAAAAGTGAGAAAGACATGTTAAAGACCTTAGACTGCTAGACTTTCTCTATATAATTTATAATACGGAGTATGTAAAGTTTTTGTGGTATAATAATATTAATACAGTCTTCCGGTCTAAAGTGTAGGATTTATATTTCGAGGTGAACTTTAATCCCAAATATAAGTTTTTAATTCTGTTACATTTATCATTAATTTTCTTAAAACTAATAATTTGTTTAACTTATAAACCGATGTATAATCTAATGTTATGTAGAAATATTTTATAGAGATAACGTCACATATTTTTTATAATTAAATAATTTATTTAACTTCTCAATATCTCAAAATTAAATAAATAAGCGCTACACTAAAGATGTTAGAAAAATACATTATTATAATCATATCCCGTTGTTTTATTATAGTTATATTGTAATTGAAATAGTAAACCACTAGCAGCTGAAGGATATGGGTAAGGTAGACTCTCTTTCCAAATTAAATGATCAGCTTATTTGTGTGACCCAACTTTTCACAGAACACATATAGAAATGGGCTTGATTTGTTTCGGCTTACTGATTAATATTAAATCACGACAAATTACTTAAAATAAATTAAATATTCTCATTAGCTAATACTTATCTACAGATGTATCAAACCTATTAACAAAATTAGCTAACAATATACTTCAAAGTCATGAATATAAGACATATTTCAAAAGTTAATCTTGGTCTTAAATATAAGACATATTTTCTAATTTACCTTTGTCGATACCCCTTTAACCATAATTAAGGAGGAGGGGGAATAAGGGAATTAAGGGAGATGAAATACATGTCATACTCTCTTTGATCTTTATTATAAAACATCAATTAACAAATGTATTTGATCATTTTTATGAGATACTTGTTTGTTTTCAAAGTGCATTGAATATTTTTTTTTTGTCATATATACCCATAATTAATAAGGGTAGTGGGTCATATATAGTAATAATGAATATGGTATTAGAGTTTAGTGCAATTAGTAACGGTAATATTGAAAATTATTTGAATTTTAAGATAAATTTAATGGTTGTATCTGTGTTTTTATTAGTTTGTAAAAATTGTTAGTTAATGATTTATAATAAGGACGAGATAGAATATTAACTAACTAAACTAATTTCTTTAATCTAATTTAAATTAGATAAATATGTCTTATATTAAGGACCGAAATAGTATATATATAATATTTATGCTATCTCCTTAAATTCACTATTTTCTATTATTTGTGGCGATGGCGAGACCGTAAGCTGGCATAAGTTTTTTTTTTTTTTTTTTGTTCAGATGGCATAAGTTCATCCTTGTTAATTATAAATAGCTGGTTAAACTTTACGCTTCATGTGGTTTACGTGAACCATACACAACAATGCTCTGTTTTTAATCTATACCCATCTATACTATTTCTGGTCTCTGTTTTCCCTTTCTGGTTTAGAAATATATATGCTGAATATTTTGAACGTCACCTTGGCTGGTACTTCTTTCTTTTCTGAGTAAAATTTGGAAAATCATCTCTTAAAAAAATTACATCACGCAGCCTATAACATCAAAACAGAGGCTGCAAGCTCAACTGTACAAGAAAAGATAGAGATTGAAGCAAAAAGATGACCTGAGGCCAATTTTTTTTCTTAAAAAGAAATCTATGGACGTAGATTGAAGGGTTAATTACCCGAGAAACACAAGCACTGAATCTAATTAATATTATTATTAGTTACCGAAATCTGGAACCAAAACTTGAATGAGATCCTGCTATAGAAGAAGCCTTTCTCCCTAAGCTTTTACCCTTGTTATTGTTTCCACCACCACACTGTGTCACCAAAACTGGAACCTTGCCATCACAGAACTGATTCGACGCTAACATATCCCCTATCACTCCCAACATATCTGCATCATCTAACAAGCTCTCCAACATTTCCTCGTCACCGACTTGTATCTCCACCGTATGTTTCCTCCCCACCATCACCAGATCATAGTCTCCTTCCGATCTCCGTATCCTCTCGAACACCTCCGATCCCTTCACGTTCATCTCACGGTACTCTACTTGCCCTCTTCCAAGTTTCATAGCCCTGAATTCGTCTATCAAGCTCTCGTCCTTCCTTCCATCCTCCTCATTCGTCTCTTCTTCCAACTCTTCATCATCATCACCCTGACACAGAAAATCACAACCTTTGAGATACTATTATTGATCCTAAAATAAAATAAAAGTGAGTACAAATACACCTATAGATAAATTTAAAGCTAATTCTATAATCTAATTTAATACTATTTTTAGTTTTTAATATAATACATATTTAGAAATTGAATTTGTTTATAAATCCTTTTCCTAACAATAATTAAAGAAAAGGAGGAATGGGAAAATTGAGAAAGATAATTAAGGTGTTTTGAAAAATACATGTCATATTAATTTATCTCAGTTAATTTTGTTAATCTAATTAAATTAAATTAGGTATATATCTCTAATATTAATATTATATTAAGTATCAAAATATTATTGAATCCTTCAAATTTCAACACCATACCTTCTTCTCATCATCATGGTTTTGCACGACAAGTCTGAAAACCACCAGGGTCGAGTTTTGTCGCTCCGCCATTCTCATGCCCAGCGCTAGTGCTTCTCGATCGTCAGGGCCTCCGATGAAGAAGATTCCGATGTGGAGCGACATGAGACCGGAGGAGCTTACTCTCAGATGAGACTGGCGGTCGACGAGTAGCCCCACCGTGCACTTGGCGTGAGTCAGGAAGTTCATGTTGACTTTGCGAATGGAGGCAGCGACTCCTCCGACGTGGGACTGATCGTTTTGGTGGAAAGGGACGATGATGAGAGGGGCAAATCGGTCTTGCGCCAAGTTGACGACGGGCTCGTGCATGCTCTTGTAAGGGGCGACGTTAATATACGGTAACGGCATGATGGTTCCCTTGTTGGAGTTTGTGGCATAGTTATCGAAGGCTCGCATGATGTGGCCTGTGGAAGGGTTATGAATTTGGGATTTTTTCTTGGTGATGTTGACACGGCGGAGCATGGGTGTGCTTTGGCCTGAGAGCTCGATGAGGTGGATGACGTAGACACAAATAGGGCTTTCATGGCATGGATTCATGGATTCCAAGAGCGAGATCATGCTTCTTACTTCTCCTTCTTTGTGCACACATAACACCATGCACAACTCTGAGTTTCTTTGGGTGTTCTGTATTGTCCTTATCGTCGTTGACCCTCGTGACTTCGAATATGTTTCTATTCTAGTATGAGGTTTATATAGCATTTCAATCAACGGAGACACAATCGCAGTTACCCCTATCACCGAAAACACCCAGTGAGCGAAAAGTTGATCGTCCACTATCTGCAGAACAAAAAAACGCACAAATTTGTTAGAAAGGGTAAAAGTGTCAGTAACTAGTTGAAATATGTTCCATACAAATTTGTTAAGTATCCTTCCAGGAAGGATTTGGTTAACCTTAAGAAGGTTATTATATTTCTGTTGATGATTTAATCACACTTCATTGATATTTGTTCGTATCCCTTAATTTACAAAATGAAAGAATCACTGATCATGATCAACCGAATAAAGCTTTGAGAGAGAATAATTCAAACCCTGAGTCTCCTAAATCTAGTGAGAATGATGAGATCATTGATGCCCTTGAAGTTCAACATGAGGCCAAGCACAAAGCCATGTTTGAGACTAATGTTATAGGAGAGTGAGATGAGCATGCAGGCTATGAACTTGGTGACGAAACCCGCGATTATGACGAGTTGAATCTTCAAAATCAAACCCCAGGAATGAAGGCTATGCACATCTATGATCAATCCTACATAGCAGAAGAACAAAGGCACAAGAAAGTGCGTTATTATGCCCTCGGTCCTGTCCACTACAGTTGTGGCCAAAGCTGACCCGTGGGGCATAACCAAGCCCATAAGAAAGGGACCAATCAGGATAGAGATGCCAAGCTGGTTACTTAAAGCCCCCATAGCCAAAACCCCGATTTGTATCAAAACGACATAACCTTGACTTATTGGCATACCCTCAGGTGTCCTCTTAGCAATCATCAACATTGCTGGCTTTATCACAAAAACGCAGAAACATATAAAGGCAATGTTAGAACACATGTACCCTACTGCGTTCATGCCCTTGGCCTTGAAGTTGATGGCTGTTGAGACGGCTACAAAAGCCCAATAAGCAATCTCGTTGAGGGCAGTTGCTGATATGGCAACCTGGCCTAACTCCGAAGTTAAGAGATTTAATTCGAACAAGTTTTCCGACATGACGGGGAAGGTGCTGACGGAGGTTGTCACACACAACAACATGCGGACACGTTGCATGGTGTCCGGTTGGGAAGGTACGTTGGGGACGAGGAAGTAGAAGAGACCAGACATGACCCAGAAACTGAACAGGAAGGGTATTGTTCCAAATCTCCAGGTTTTTATGGCGTTTTTAAGGTTGGACACTGCCTCCATTTTCATTATCACGATGAAGATGTAATATATGGAAGCCATGGTTGCCATGAACCGCAAGATCTCGTTTTGGAACGGCGGGAACAGTAGATTCCTTAGTTTCTTGTTGTGCCCAATAACTGAAGGTCCTAGAAGAATCCCAGCCTACAAGTTTTCAAAACCCAGAAAAAAAACGAGTTTAGTTCCCATGGAACCCCAAACATGGAAGTAACGGTGTCAGCTGTCTCAGTTGCCCGCCTTCTGTGCCTCAAATTTAAGGCCCTTCCCAAATGATTTTTTTGGTTGTTTTTAATCATTAAATTCTACATAAAATATATGACATTTTGATATCTTATTGGTAAAAACAGAGTAGTTTTCAATTTTCTAAAAATTTGAGATTCTAAACCTTTTATTTTTATTTTTTTAAAAAAAACTACACAGTAGTTTTGGAGTATTTTAAATCTTTGAAAGATCTTAAAAAATTGAAAACAATTCCGTTTCCGTAGATATCAAAATATTACCCATTTCACATAGAATCTAATGATCAATAGAACTACCAAAAAAATCATTCGGAAAGCGCCGTCCCAAATTTGAGGCGTAGCAGGGCCGCAACTGACACCCCCAGCACACAAACATGGATGCATATCTATAGCTCTGATGAGGTCTTCTCATATTTAGGGAATAAAATGCATAAAGATTCTTTTTTTTAACATGGATATATATGTGGGTGAATGTATAAAATGCAGAAGATATCAGTAAAGATACAGGAGATTGGAGGATCATATATACACATACTAGAACCGAGCAGACGAAATTGGGAGTTCTGATAGGCCTGAGAAGAAAGTAAATGAGCCTAGAGGAGATGAGGAACAAAAAGATCTGGAGCAAGGTGATAGGAAGGACACTGTGGAATGGGTTATCGCCACGCCACACGCCATGCAAGAAACTGGAACGTAACGTGCCCTTGCTTAAACATAATTCATATCTCGAATTATAGTCAAAATCAACAGGATTAATGGTTCCATTTACTCGGACTTCGACGTTATGTTCCATTATTGTGTGCAGGTGACGACCCAAGAGAGAAGAAGAACAAAATGTTTCTCTCCAGGTTTCAATATAGATGAGTTAATAACGACCCAGCTTCAAATCAAAGAAGAAATAGTTGAAACGCGGCAATTGATTAGTAAGAGAAGCGTGGGTTCGACATGGCATTATCCAGATTAGGTAGCTGAGTACAACGTTGAATTATGATCACGTGGTATCTAAACCTGGTAAATGATGACGATATATTGGACAAGTTTCAAGAGAACATAGAAGAATTATAAATGTTCGAAGGGAAAAGCAATAATCGGCTGTGACAGAGGATGCATGGGCACAGCAAAAACAAACTAAAATTTCAGTTGAAGTTCTATGCATGCAATAAATTAAAATTAGCATAGAATCCGTTAGCTAGTTTAGCTGGCATAGACTATTTTAATCAATTTGGTATTCAATGTTGTAGAAGGTGGTTGAGGGGGGCAAAAAAACACACAGAATGGCGTCTTATATTTTCGTGCAATAAATTTCAATTAATAAATTAAATTAATTAGTAAACCGTGATTCGTTGGTTAATAGAAGATAATTTTGAATAAGAAATAGTACTACTGCCAAAAAGATCGCATTTACAATTCACCAAATAAATGTTCATAAGAAAATTCCAATTGAGAGAAATAGTGGATTCCAATTACAACAAATGGCCTGGTCTACAAATAATCTAATCAATTTTTATATATTTGTTTCCAATTGTATACTAGTATTACTTATTAGCGGCCGTTCTTTTATTTCTTTATCTTTTTTTTTATATGTAGTTTTTGTTGTAGATTGAACTTTTACATAGAGTTTTTTTTTTTTTTTGGTATAAAAATTTTAGAAAGGGGGTTGGATTCACCCACAATCCAAGAGTAAGGCAAAATCTTCCTTCTTCCCAAGTGATACCAAGTTGAGCAGGACGAGCCGTCTATTACCTTCAGGTATTTATCTAGACACCTAGGAGTTAGGATGTCTCTCCCAACGCCTTGACAAACTCTAGGATCGAACCCTCTCCCTTTAGTGAGAATGTCTGACCTCTTTACTAGTTGAGCCCAAAGACAAAGGATACTTTTATATAGAGTTGACTGTGTAGCAAAATGCTCACAAGTCCCAAGTTAACTTCTTGTGAATTTTTCATGGTTATCATCTGGACTGAACCAATTTGGTCAGCCCAAAAACTGGCGGCATGGCCATGTGACCAGTCCAAGCAAGTCCCTAATTCAAGACTGTGGCAACCCGGTTTTAGCCTGCCGATTTGCTAGGATGACCCTATTGCTTTTTATTTATTTTTTAAAAAATATCTTTATGAGGTATAAATTGTAGATGGCAATATCAATCGAAGTTAATGATAACTTTTGTATTAATGACTTAGTTTAGTGATTAAATGATTGTAGGTAAGAATATTCTATCATTATTTATCTATTTTGATAATTTATTAGAAAGAATATTTAGTGATTATAGTATCATTGGATGGTGAATTGATGCTATGATGTCAATATATTAAAAGATATTGTAAAGAATGTTATATAAGTATATGATCATTTTTTTTTGGTAAGAAGTATATATGATCATTTTGTTAGTGATTCAATGTATTAAATTGATTTTAGATGGTATGATACTATAATGACAATTTAAATTATTTTTTGATTTTTTATTTCTCATCGATCCAACTCTCGAATTGACTTCTAATTAACTATTGACAATTGATCATTGCCTCTATAGGTTCAAAGGCCGGTTCGGATTTGATAATCTTAAAATTTTAAAAAGTTATAACCCTTGTCTAGAAGTCAAGGAAAAAAAAAACACTACTTTTTGTCTTCATCAGAAAAATCAGAAATTTTATCATGTAGGATAACTTGATTGTAACTTTTAACTTACCACGTTTTTCAAAAAAACCAACAATTATATGTTGATTGGCTTGCCGTCAGGGATAGCCTGGACCCCAAAATGAAATGTCATATTATTTCATTGCTGCCAGATAAGATCCTTGCTATGCCAACGTCCGCATTTTTGGTCCTGGTCTAATTGATGGTAGCCATTAGGGCAATTTTTAAACCTATTAGAAAACTATAAAATTTGTAATGTTGGCTCTTTATTTTTGGAATGGAAGGAAAAGTGAGAGGACAACAGGGAGAGAATACTAGGAAGGGGAAAAAAAATCTGAAAATAATAATAAAAATTACTATATTGAGAAGTTTTAACTTCCCTCTTAATATTCTTTCCTCCATAATTTTCTTCTCATCCAAACATAGGGTTAAGAGGCAAAGGGGTTTTTTTTTTTTAATAAAATTATAAATACTCAACTTCAACACGTGCCTAACTGTAAGGTCTCGGATGAGTCTATAAATTTTTTCATACGTTTTGCTACACACATTCTCTGATTTTTTTCTTTTTTTTTGGTTGGCCTACTCTTCTCTGACATTTGATTAGCGTAGCATTCATTTGATCCTTCCTTTGCTATCAAGAAAGCTCTTTCAAATCCTTGCGTCAGAAACCTTCTGTAAGTGCATAAGTTCGACCTACTAACGGTGGAGGCAATGCAGCTATGGCTTGTTGAATTTCCTGAATACCATCATAAACGCCACTACCACCATTAGCTATTATGCTGAAACAGAACAGGGAAGAGAGAGAGACAACATGGGACAAAGTTTGAGCAGCCTACATGCTAATAAACTAACTCAAAAAACACTCACCACACACGAGATTTTCATGATAGGATCACTTTGGACTTGTTTCAAATCAAACATGAAGAAACTTCCTATGAATCCACATACAACTTACTATTCGTATGCTAGTATCATACCTCTGCTGTGTAGCGTGCTGAGAAGTGAATTAGAAGGATTGCTCGGTTTTGCAACTTCTCAGCATGATTGATTATCTAGAGAACATTGATTAGCAGAGAATGAGACAACCAAAAACCCCAAGAGATAAGAATGTTCTGGTGGTTCATGGAGAATACCTCAGATAGATGAGTATGTCCATAATCTCTGGCATGCGTCACTGTAATCGAGTCGTTTACAAAGGTGCACTGGACGCATTGACAAGACGAGACAAGAGTTACAGTATAAGCATGTCGTTAACCACACAATTTATATAAAATATAGAAATGCAAATGTGGCAATGTCGAGTATTCTCAACAGAAAGCCTCAAATCCATACCAATCCATTTCATAATGAGAGAAGTGCATAGGTTCTGAATCAGGGAAGACCATAAATGATCTATTCCAATAATGCAAAACTACGCAACTTGATTCAATAATTTAGATCAGCACCAAAGTAGTAGGCAAATTATTAGATAAAGAAAGTAGAGCACCTCCATAACAAGAATCCTGGCTCGCAATGCATCAATGTTACTACCATCTACTATGAAATCTGCCATAGTGTCGCCAGTGAAAGCAATCTCAGGTTCTTCCAAAGTGTAAGTTATCTGCCCACAGCACAATCTGGTTGAGCATGCTCAGTGAAGTCAAAACAAGAAGCAGACACACTAGCAAACTTCTACATAAAAATAGGTAAAATATTACCCCTCCTAAACATAAAACAAATCAATTGCAGCCTATAGCTACCTTATTCTGAAAAGGATAACCCAATATTAATTCAAAGAATTATGTGAAGCAGACTACAGATATCAAGAGGACAAATTTGCATTTGTTCAAATTTTCCAATCATATTAGATAGATCTTGAGTTTGAAGAGGGGGACAGAGGCCACTGAATCATAAAGTCGTAGCCAGCAGAAAATTAACTCAGAAAATATGTTCAGCTCAGAATTTTAGTTCTCCTTAATTATCAGTCACTATTTTTTTTTTCTTTTTATACAAATCTTAAATTATATATCTTGTTGTACTTCCATAACTTTTTTAATCAAATGAAAAGAAACATAAGAAATGCAAAGAACTGAACAGCAAGTGCTAAAATTGGTTGAATGAAGGTAGTTCAAATTGCCCAGGTATCAATGTAATAAAGCATCTATTAATACAATAATCAAAACCGACCTCCACACCTGAAAACTTCAACTTCTTAATTTCATTTCCAGGAAGGCCAAGGTACTCGTGTTTAAGCTTCTTTTTTACAGAGTAAAGTATATAGCCCTGTCAAAAGCATGGATAAAAGTCAGTCCATGGTATTACTGACTAAAGGGTAATTCCAACTCATAAGAGATGTATAATTGCTAGCAGGCAACCTGGCTAGGTATAACATGGTAAGTCTTAAAAGCTTTAACTTTAATATCGTTTCTCAAAGAAAACTCTTCTCCTGAAAATAAAAGGCAACGTAAGCAACAAAAATATACCAGGGGGCCAAAGTCAGCATTGCAAAATTTCAATTCAAAACTTACCTACATCCAAGCCAACCAAATTGTGCTTCAATTCCGAGTGATCCAATTTCCTATGCACCTCAAAGAGCCTCTCTACATCCTCCTTTATAGATGCTGGTACAATAATTGTTGGGGGCTTCATACGGTACAAGCCTCTTGTTGCAACATACATAGGCAATCCTCCCTGTCCAAAGAAAAGATATGTCACACATATAATCATTATATAACAGGCCTAACAATATTTCACTACGACAATGTGATTAAAATCAATTAGAAGAGGAAGAAGAAAGTAATCTTGGGTATGAATTTGTATTGAAGAAACAGACTAACAATGTGATCCATGTGAGAATGGGAAATTAGGAGGAAGTCTTGGCTAACAGCACGGGCAGGGCAGCGACCAATATCAAAAGCTAAATTAAGTGAGGGGAAAATTATGCAGGTTTCTTGGCCTCCAATGGACAAACCCTGAATAGGATACCCCTCAATTGTCAGATCCTTTCCTCTCTTTGAAGAAGAATCTGGCCCTTGAATATCTTCTTTCTCTGACATTGAATCATAAATTCTTCGCCGAGTCCTGAAAAAGTAATAAGGGAGATAATAATATGAGGAGGCCACTTCAGGTTTAAGGTGAAAGAAAAACAATTGATTTATACCAGGAAATTTTTGCGTAAATCAAAAGTTGTGAGTTGGACTGGAATAAGCACCCGATTCGACAGCCATACTAAACCGGTTTCAGTTGAACAAAAAATATTGACATTGAAGGCTTACCGCACTAGTGACTAGACACAAAGAGTTGCTTAGCCTCTGAAGTCAAGGAAGACCGCGAAGATTAGGTGAAGCGCCAATCTCTCCGGAGGGGACTTTGCTATGCGTTTGTGACTACAGAAACACTACAGAGTTATTTCCTTACACACACACACACTATATATATAAAGAAAATGGAGCAAAAATTCAAAATTTTCTTGAGCACCTTGAATGCTGTGTTTAGGGTATTATTCTAGTATATAACATATTTTATTTTTTATTTCACTGACCTTAAACTAGTATTTAAGTGAAAAAGCAAATCATAGTAGTTTAATAGTTAATAGATTTATATTGACGACAAAAGAAATGCACATTGAACTCAAAAGGCAACTTATGCCACAAAAAAATAAATAAGAAGCAACGAACTATTAAAAGCCACAAAGAATGCTTAGGCACAGCCACAATGTTGCAATGAATAACCAAAACAAAACTGCATGTGCTAAGGATGTGAAGATTAGAGATGAATTTCTATGATTTGAGCTATCCCTAGCTTCAGCCATCAAACCGTACCAAAGTTTTGTTTCTTTCACGCCTTGATATTTTGGCTCTAGCAAATTGTCTTTTATGTGGATGCCATTACGGAAGTAAAACATGTGTCGGGATTTATTTTTTATTGTTGAGAAAACCTATGAATTGTTGAGAAAATCAGATCAAACAGTTCGATTATTATAGCAGTAAATCAAATTAATAGATATTAGCGGTCTGCTTCGTGAATAATCAGAAAAAAGTTCTTGAACGAAAAAACAGAGAAAATAAAATAAGACGAGGAAGCAGCGCAATTACGGGATAGTTTTCGATTAGTATTCGAACCAAAACACCAATCCTCACTGGGTTCGAACTTAGAAGAACAATAAAAAAAAAAAAACAGAGTGAGAGGAACAACAAGTTGAGGGCTCAGAACAAATGGGATGAGGAAGATACCTAAAGGTGGAGGCGGCAAAAAAGCCGTCCACGGAGGCGGCAGTGGCAGTGACGTCAGCGGGTCGAGCGCGCAAAACTTCTTAGAGATGAGAAGACCTGCGCGCGCGGGAGGGGGAGGGGGCAGCCAGGGAAATAAATTTTTGGCTCAAAATCTCTCACCCATGGGAAGAAATTGTTGGGTGGGGAAAATGGGGCGTAGGGCCCACCCAATTTTCTTTCTAACTTTTCTTTCTTTTCTCGTTTTCTATCCTAACAGTGGAAAACCCTTTCTCTCCCCCTTTTCTTTTTAGGTTATGGTGCAAAAATAGTAAATGAGTTTTTTTTTTCAGCACCACGTGTTTTTTTTGAGGTAAAAATACACACATAGTTACTATTTTAGAATAAAAGTCATATTTCACCGTTAAGCTATTGTTTACCACCGTTAAGTTACTGTTCACTTCATCTATTTCTTTCTCATCACGGTGAAACTTAATGGCGGGTGTGATTTTTACTCTAAAATGGTAACCATGTGTGTATTTGCTCTAAAAAAAAAGTACGTGGTGTTGGGCGCTCTTAGGGAAAAAGCTCATATGTATTTTTGTACTTTAACTCTTTCGTTTTTACTTTTCTTTCCTCTCTTTTTTTCTCCCCTACCAAACAGAGCCGTTCGAGGGGAGGAAGTGGAAAATGAAAGAAGTGATATGTTTGTTTTGGTACAAACTCGTTCTTTGAAAAATCTTAACTTGGAGATTTTCAATTGAAGCCTTGAAGGGTTGTCAAATTTTAGGAATATATGGTTCAACTGTTCAAGATCTAGTCTTTGTTTAAACATGCATCTTTATCAACAACAAAAAAATTCCGGAGATTTTTTTATCAGATTTGATTTCATAGTTTTTATGTTCTTCATGCAACTTTGACAATCATACTCTCCATGATAAACAAATAGTGTGATTTGTTATAATTTTTATATTTTATATTGATAGAATCATAACTTTTTCTTTTAATGGATAGGAAAAGGAGGAGAAACTATTAATGAGGGTATAAATTATGCACATAAAGATAAACACAAAGGAAATAAAGGACAGATGAACCATGAGTATGCAGGTTATTCAACTGTACCATGGAACCCATTTCCTTGTCTATCTTTTGGATAGGCAGGGAGAGCCTATCCCATTTGAACGGTTCAGATTTAATTTTTTTTATTTGGTTATTTTTAAATGAAAAAATTATTTTTTTAAAAAATATTAGTTAAGAGATTATCTTTATTCTAGATTATCTACCCATAAAAATAATTTTCTTAAAAAAATTAAAATTAAAAAAAAAAACTGGACCGTCCAAATTCCATCGGACGGTCCAGATGGGATAGGCTCTCCCTGCCTATCCAAAAGATAGGCAGGGAAATGGGTTCCACTATACCATCTGTTGATCAATATGCTACTACCGCCTCCAACAACTTTTATTCACATGTCAAATTAAAACTGGCTCCCATACACACACACACACTCACCTAAGAATTGTTTAGGTTTACATGCCATTGTTCATAGGACTCTTGTCTCCATATCATCACTGCCTATGAGAGAGAGAAGAAAGTCCTTATAATGGCCTGATGTGTCTGATCGAACAGCATTGGCTAAAGTTTTCTCATATCTTGAGAGGTATGCTTCTTTTATTTGCTCCATATCAATCTCGGTTCTTGTCACAATTACTCTTATTAATCTACTATCGTCAGTTCCCAAACCCTTCATTGCTTTCCTCAGAATCTGCCAAACAAAACACACAAATTAGCATCAAACAGTGGTCATCTTTATTTTAAACAGTTCTGCAACGTGAATTATATTGCATAAGTAACTTCTGGAAAAAAAAAAACTGAGAGATGGCAAAATGCTTTGGGGATGAAACTATAAGAAGGAGAAAACACCTTGGCGAAGTAGAGTGCAGGATTAGTAGCACATCGAAGAATGGTGAAGAGGCCCCTTTCAAAGTAGCCACTTGTTTCTTTCTTTAGAGCCTGAAGGGCACAAAAATGGATGGATTAGATGATTGTGTACAAATGATAAAGATGAACTACATTACTATTGCACAAAATTAAGCCAGCTCATTGAGGAATTTGCACGCACACCTTTTCCAGTGAGTGGCCATTGCTTCTTTCATATGCTTTGGCAATAGCAGCCAAATGTGTCCTGCTTCTGTCACTAAAAATCCTTATGAAAGTCTTCTCATTAGTCCCTAGCATCTTCCCCTCCCCCGCTTTATACAGATCCATAGCGTCCTTCTCCACTATCTCTTGATCAAATTCTGGCCCTTCATAACGCGGTACGCTTATGTATTCATGCAACAGCTATTAACACAGATACATGTGACCAAACTTCAAAAGTACTCGATTGACAGTATTAAGAACCAATAAACACAATAACTGTCAATTTTATCAATGAATGAAGCACCTTTTTGAGATCACCAGAAAGATAGTCTTCAATGTCCCTCTCTAAGCGAGTATGGTATACTTTCTGATAAACTTCTTTGAAGCGCCTTATTTGTGATGGAGAGCGAGAACATACCACTTCAGTTATAGCTTGGTAATCAACAAGAGGTGAAGTCAAGGCTTGCCTTGCTACAGTAGCATCCCTATTGGCAGGTTCATCCATCCAAAGAAGCATTGCTTTCTGATGCCAAAAAATAGATGTGTTTCTTGTTTTCCATTCTTTTCAATCATGAAAGACAAACAATATATAACTGGATTAGTTTTTCTTTGGACAAGTACACACCTTAAGATTCCCATGAAGTTCTGAACTGATACGTTTGGTAAGGGGTTCAGAATATGCGGTTTCATATTCTTGAAGAATGAGGTCTCTTTGCGCTGAATCTCTGTGAGCAAGGATTTCTATAACTACTGAAGTTTTGCAGCGTATTCCTGTTATGAGAATTGAGGAAACCATTACAGAAACGGCAATATGAGTAACGAGTTGCACTATTCGCTTGTGAAGAATGTAACTCATTATGATGAATGTTATTTTTTCATATTAAGATTGATATTGAAAGTTCCTTAGTTATTTTTTTTTTTTATATATCATTCTTTTGCGCTAAAATGTTTAAGATGACAATTGGTAGAACTCTCCATTATAACTCTCCAACTTGGAAAAAAACCTCATCAACGTTTCAGGGTTAAGAAGATACACATGTATCAATGTAGAATACACTTGTGACTGAGGAGACGTGTGTGTGACAAAAATTTATACTATGTTATGACAAGTATTCTTCAAACATTCAACAGAACCATGCATAAAACAGGGCTTTCAATATCGTTTCACAAAGACGAAGAAAATGATCATACATCAGATTGTGCACTTATATCTTTGTACATGAAAAGAAAAACAAAAACAGGGAAAAAGAGGCAACCTTTTTTCAAAGCTTTGCGGAGGCGAGCAACATCGTCACGAGCAGAAAATGTGTCAGGAGGAGGAGTGGTCAATGTTGACATGGGTATTCTTGTTCTTTTCTGAAACTCTTGGAGTCACAATTGAAATGGAATGCAGCAGGAAAATGGGAGAACAAGCCTAAAGATAAAAAGAAAGAAAGAAAAAAGAAAAACAAGAAGCATTGGTAGTAGTATAAATGGAGAGAAATAATAAATCCAACTCAAGGTTCCATTTTCTCCATTATAGTTTGAGATTGAATTTTAGAGCATGAACAATGCAATGCCTAATTTCCGAAATGCCTGAAAATGGATAATCCCACATAGTTTTTTTTCCACATCTGTAACCTCTTGAGAATAGGCATTCACAAATAGAAAATGAGCTGCCAGTCGACTACAAGAAAAGGCAAATAAAGGGGGAAATCAGGGAGCGAGGGAGAGGAAGAAACAATATAAGCATTTAGTTATCGATCTATATCTACTGTATTGTTAGAAATGCTGTAGAAACGGATCAATTTACCTTCCTTTAGCACATTTGGTTATCAATATGCCTTTCAATGCCGTTAAGGTTTTAACACCGTTAAGTTTAACTAGTTTAAAATAAAATAAATGTCAGATATCTTATCCATTGGATGAATTATATAAATTGTTAAATCTGTTCTTTCAACCACTAATGAGTAATGAGTGCTGAAATAGGTTTTGATTACATTGAAATTGATTGTTAGATGAGTTCTTATTGTTCTTGTTGTTAAAAATTCTTTCACTTCATCTTTTTTTTTTAGTATGGTAAAGTTTAAGTGAGTTGGGTCCATTTATTAAATGCACCAACAACACAACCTTATGGTCATCTAATTCAGAGTTTGTAGTTGTCCCTTTCTAAATAAATGTCTTCTATGAGACTCGAATTGATTTAAGACTTAAATAATCCAGTAGAGTCTTACACCACTATATCAATTTTATGTTAGTACCTTTGTTGATTCTTTTACTTTATTTTGTATAAGAAAAGTTTGAGTGAGTTGGGTCTTAGGAACTTACTAGTGTCAGGACATGTCTTTAGACTAAAAAAACTCTTACAAAATTAATTATAGATCGTCCACCACCAGGATATTCTTGATTCACTTACTTTATTTATTGCAATTTGCGTATGACATCCATAGGCCTAAGGCAGTTATAAGGTCCAATAGTTAGCCCACATAAAAAAGGAGGGCCGATGAACTTGGGCTTATACTGTTTTTTTTTTTTTTCTACATTCCGCTTTAAGAATAATAGGCCTAAAGTTACCAAAGTTTGATTCTGATTTGTTTCATGTAAATCTGCCGAATGGTTTTACCAAAAAAAAAATCTACCGAATGGTTATATCAAAATAATAATAATAATAATAATAATAATAATAATCTAACAAATGGGGCATCTAATCGGTAAAGGGGTTGACATTTTTATTAAAAGAGTAGGGTTTGATTCTGGAATTGGTCAAAGTGGTGGAGAGAGGTATCTTAGCTCTTGAGTATCTAGGTAAACACATGAGGATAATAGAGGGCTCGCTTTATTCAATATTAGTATCATTTAAAAAAAAAAGGAGATTTCGTTTTGCTTTTAGATCGTGGGTGAGCTCAATCATTTTCCTAAAAGTTTGATATTAAAAAAACAAATGAGGTATTAAACAAATTTACATTCATTTTTTTAAAATTATATTAATTATTAATAATAAAAATTATTGTTAAATCTTATGATATTTACTGATTATTTTTTAAAAAAATTAAACTAAAAAAGATCACTAAAATTTTTTTATTTATTTTTAATTGGAAAAGGAGTCTTGTAAAACCTTATACTAATAATTTTGGTTACCTGTTTAAAAAAAATAAAATATTTTTTCTAAAATTAGATCGTTGGTGTAATTCTTCCATACTATGATGTAGCAGGGTTACAAAAAAGTTTTGATGTATTTAAAGGGTTGATGAGTTGTTGTTGTTGTTGTTTTTTTTTTTTTTTTGTGGGGTGGGGGAGAACCAACAAATAAGAGGTGGACACATCTTCCAATAATTTCATTTACATCTGGTGATAGTGATAGGGAAATAATCAATACATGAAAATACATGCATCTTTTATTGGATTGATTCTTTCTAAAACATATACAATTTATTCGGATTATGGATCCTCAAAAAGATTTAAAACATATACTATTTTGATCTTAAATATAAGATCTAGTTTTTTTTTTGGAAAGATTAATGAAGGCAATTAAATTACTTTAGAATATTTATATTTATTATTTTTTGTCTAAACTAATTTACTTGACTTTTAAATAAATATAAAATTTAATCTCACACAATATATGTAAAATTAAGTAACTTATTTACATTAATCTTCCAAAAAATCAACTAAGTCTTTTATATTTAGGACAAGAGGTACTACAATTTATTCATACACAACATTTGACAATTTTTTTTTTTTTTTTTTGGCCAGCAGACATATTTTATAACATATAAGAAAAAGTTAAGTATCTTATTTAATTTCGAATGTAATAAGTGGTTTTCTTGTGTTTTAATAAATTAAGAATTTAGAATCTTTGGATTGTGTTAGCTAGGGTCAGTAATTAATTCTAACTTGCAAGTTACTCCCTTTGGTCTTTATTATAAGGCACCAACTACCTAAAATTTTTGGTCATTTTTATAAGGCACCAACTACATTTAACTAACTTATTTATTACTATTTCCTATTATGCCCTTACTTTAACAAACTTTTTTAAATCTATCTCATTAAAGTAGGGATAAAGTTGGAAACTTTTATTAATTTTAGGTTCATTAATGACTTAACTTCCATTTTCTTGGTTTGTGAGAAAAGATAGTTGGTGCCTTATAATAAGAACCAGAGGGAGTATCTTACATCTTGCTCTTCGCCAAAACAGTCTCTCACAAAAAAGAAGAAGAAGAAATTAGAATCTCTCTAATCATCATCTTAATGATTGGTGGTTTTTTCCTTAATCATAGATGTTTAATAACATTGTCTAATTCTAAAAACAAACTAAAGGCCAATGCATATTACATTTCTTTTATATACTGTATAATTTGGGACCAATGTTTACATTACTATTTTTGTAGTATTGTCAATTTATCACTATTGATGTAATATAATTATTTATTCATCATAATGCCTGCCGGTGAATAAATATCCTTTCTTTACTCTAATCTTATCTTCATAAATCTAGCCATATATAAGTAAACCAATTAAAACTGACATTGTCGACTCTAGCCAGCCCCCCTTTATTTTCAAATATAAATAAATTGACCTAGCTAATTAATAGAGTGGGATTGAAACTTTAGAGAAAAGAGATTAAGGAAGCTAATTAAATTACTTTAGATTTTTTTTCTTCCAAACTAATTAGTTTAACTAATAAACTGATATATAATCTAAGGATACATGATATATGATATAATTGAGTAATTAATTTATTTAATTTTCTTAATCTCTTCAAAAAAGTCAACTCTAACATATATTTAGGATTAAAGGAAGTATTGTCATTTAATATTTAATATTACAATAATATTTTTAATAAAGTATAAAATCTCCACCATTAAAAGTTAATCCAATGATAGAGAAATTAAATGGAGAGGAAGTGGAAAGAAGAGTTAGTGGAGACACCCCTTTCCCAGAATTTTAATATTTGATTTGAAAAAATAAAAGATGGCGATCCTTATCATTATATATTATTATTTTATAATTATGGTGGCAAGTGGGACTATGGGAGAAAAGAATGAGGATAATGGCTGAAATATCCAAATAATGAAAAATTAATTTGAAAGAGACCAATAGCATTTCGAAGCTAAGGATTAGTGTAGAAAATGCATAATCATTGGCTGCATTCCCAATCACTACATACATTTAATCGTTACTTTTGTTTGGGTGTTCCAGTTGAACTTTTTTAATCTAACCAATATTTTTTTAGTAAATGATATTATTATTATTATTTGCTCTAATTAATTAACATTGTGGCCATTTCTTACTTACTCATCCGAATTGACCAATAATAGAAATTAAATTCTAACGGTTTTCTTGGCCCAAAATTAAATTTTAATCGATTGCTCTATGGGTGATAAGATATCACGTAATGTTGGACCTTGGACTTCGAATTTATATATATTCGGTACTAATTTATTTTCAAGTTGCAGTTAGTTAACATAGTGTTTTAAACATATAAATTGAACAATAACATCATATTTGAAGAATTATATATTGTTTAATGGGAATTGCCATATCTAATTGGCCGTCCATCCAATCACTAGAGCTTCTTTCTCTGAGAGACCTTCAACGCCGTGTTACCAGAAAACATATTCATTAACAACCTTCATATCTTCTTACTTTATCGTTTTTTTTTTTATATATATTAATTATGAATTGAAGAGCTCTCTCTCTAGTCTCTACCCCTCTTGTGTCGTCTGTGAAAATTATTGGATTTAATTAATTGGTGTGACTTGGCTTCATGTGAAATTCCAAGACTTTGGGATATCTGTAACTGTGGTAACCAGCTAAGCAAATTAAATTAACAAATCGGGTTGAGTTTTATACTCCTTAATTAATAAATGGACTCCAAGCCAGTGCTTAAAACAACTAATCAACCTTATACAAGGCTAGGTATATTGAAAGCTCGACCGTCCAGACTGATGAGTGGTGGGCGGTTTGAGGTTAGCAATTTATGCCAACGCCTGAGCTAAAACTTTATTATTTAGAGTTCTAAGCAACAGTTTACAATGAGAGTGGGACTGCCTTATATAGACAGACTAATGATAGTGAGAAACTCAGATACGACTGCTTTAACATCTTGACAACTTGACTACTTGAATGACAGCTGGCATAACAGAAATACAACTAATGTATACAAGTGGCAGACTGATCTATACATGTGACAGACTGATCTAACTGACTTGCAACTGATTGTGAACAGCTAATATTCTCCCCACTAAGATCTGGCTCTTCTTCTGATTGACTTTTCTCTTCTTCTGATTGATCACTATTTGTCTTGAGTGAATTTCCATTGTGAACTTCATCTTGAGACAAAATGTTCAGTTTATTTCTACAGTATGCAAACATACTATAGACTAGCGGTTTTGTTAATATATCTGCCACTTGATAGGATGGTGGCACATGTCCTACTGTGACTATACTTGCGGCTACCTTTTCTCTAATGAAGTGTACATCAAATTCCACATGTTTGGTTTTGGAATGCAAGACCGGATTGGAGGATAATGCTACGGTTCCAGTGTTATCACACCAGATGCAGGGAATATTGACTACTTTTACATTCATTTCTTTCAGTAGCGAGAGGACCCACATTATATCAGTGATGGAGTCTGCTACACTTCTATATTCTGCTTCAGTGGCTGACCTGGAGACTACTTGTTGTTTTCTTGAGATCCATAGAATTGGATTTGCACCAAGATAGATGCAGAAACCACTAGTTGATCTCTTATTCTCGGGCAGCACTTGAACTGCTTCTTCTTCCTTGTTATTATTATTTTTTTGTTGAGATTCCTGCCTAGTCTGAATCTGCATAGGCCTGAACATTGAACTGTTGAGATGGTTTAATCAGCAGTCCATGTGTACTTGTACTGTTAAGATATCTGAGAAGACTTTTTACACAGTTCCATTGCTTCACAGTTGGCTGATGAAGGAATTGGCTCAGTTTATTGACTGTAAAAGCAATGTCAGCTCTGTTATAGCATAGATATTGTAAGGACCCTATGATACTTCGATACAGCTATGGATCTGAAAAGAGTTGGCTGTCATTAGCAAAGAGTTGAGTGTTGACAGCCATGGGGGAGCCATAGGCATATGCACCGACCATATGAGTCTTGGTGAGGAGATTGTGTATATATTTTCTTTGAGTTAAATGAATGCCTTTTGAGGACCTTTGAAACTCAATTCCCAAGAAGAAGGAAAGTTCTCCTAGGTCTTTGAGAGAAAACACCGAGCTCATTTCATTAATCAGATTTTTAATTTCAGTCTCACTTGATCCAGTTATGACTAAATCATCAACATATACTAGAAGATAGGTAATGTGTTTGTCAGTTCTTTTGATAAACAGACAAGTATCAGCCTTAGCCGCAACGAAATTCAAGTTTGTAAGATAGGAACTTAACTTCATGAACCAAGCCCTGGGTGCTTGTTTCAAGCCATAGAGAGCTCTCTTTAGCTTGCAAACCAGAGGATTACCTTTGTCATCATACTGAACATATCCTGGTGATTGTTCCATGAACACTTCCTCAGTCAAGTCACCATTGAGGAATGCATTATTAAAGTCAACTTGATGCAACTTCCAATTGTGTGTTACAACAAGTGTAAGTAATGTTCGGATGGTTGGGGCTTTTACCACAGGGCTGAAAGTATCTCTGAAATCTGTGCCAGCTTCTTGAGAGTAGCCTTTTGCTACTAATCTGCCTTTATACCTTGCAATGGTACCATCAGCATGTGTTTTCAGTCTACATAGCCACTTACAGCCAATTATTTTTCTATCAGTCAGTTGGGGAACAAAGTCCCATGTCTGAAACTTTAGTAGTGCATCATACTCCTCTTGGATGGCTTTGGCCCAGTTAGGATTAGATAGTGCTTCATCAATGGTTTTAGGAATAGTGACATCTTCAGCAACGGTGAATATTTTGGGTTTAAATACCTCGGCTTTTCCTCTAGTGAGCATGGAGTGAGTGTTTGCATGGGTTAAGTGATTTTCATAGGGAAGGTTAATGGGTGTAGGGGTATTGGTGGGTGATGGTGAGCTATTGAAGGACGAAGGGGTGTTGGATAATGAAGGATTGAGACTAATAGTGGTAGCTGGGTTCTGAACAGGGATGTTATCAATACATACAGGTGTTGGGTTTGTGTTTGGGTTAAGGTTAGGATTGTGAGTTAATGACATGGGTGGTTTAAAGCTAGTGGTTTCATTTGACAGAGATGATGCATGGCGAATATTGAACTGGGTCTAAGCAGGAAACGAATTTTCATGAAATTTTACATGTCTGGTTATATAAACACGACTAGTGGATCTATTCAGGCACTTGTATCCCCTATGAGTAGAGCTATATCCAAGAAATATGCAGGAAGCAGATCTCAGCTCAAGCTTATTTTTATTGTATGGACGTAGGTAAGGAAAACACTCATGACCAAATACTCTTAGCAGAAGATAATTTGGTTTTGTAGCAAATAGTTTCTCATATGGTGTAGTGCCTTGAAGTGCTGATGTGGGCAGCCTATTCAGTAAAAAAACTGCTGAAAGAAATGCATCGCCCCAGTAGTAGAGAGGAAGAGAGGCAGTAGTCAATAAGGTGAGTACAATCTCGACAATAGACCTATGTTTCCTTTCAACCATGCCATTTTGTTCAGAAGTATATGGACATGTGAATCTCTACTGTATGCCACATTGAACAAGAAAGGGTTTGAATGAAACAAATTCGCCACCATTGTCACTTTAAACCTGAAGTATCTTGGTGTTGAATCTGTTTTCAACAAAGGTTTTAAATTCCTTGAACTTAACTAATGTATCAGATTTTTTATTCAGTAGATATATCCAAGTGAATCTACTGTATGCATCCACAAAGGGTAGATAATAGAAAAATCCATTGCAAGGAAAAGGGGCAGGACCCCACAAATCCATAGAGATTAATTCCAATGGTTTATTGTAAACAGTAGATGAAGCAACAAAAGGAAGTTTGTGGCTCTTTCCTATTTTACAGCCAGCACGCTCAGCAACAATGTGTGATTTAGTCATGGGAAAATTTATAGATTTTAGTACACTTTTCATAGAGTCTACATGAGGATGGCCAAGCCTTCGATGCCATAAAGTGATCACATCCACAGCTGTAGTGTAATGACAGATGTCGGGTCTATTATTTTGAGTTGGTAACTACAGCAGAGAGAGAAGCGGTGGTTTAGCATTGAGTTTGTACATGCCAGCTGATTCAATGCCAGTCAGGAGAGTTTTCTTGGTCTGCAAGTCCTTGACAACACAAGAATGAGGAAAGAATTCAATTGATACACCATTATCTTTTGTGACTTGAGCTATGGACACTAAATTCTTTTGCATGTTTGGAACACATAGAACCTTGTTCAATTTCAATTTAGATATTGATTGAGGATTGTTCAAGTATGACTAACCAATGTGAGATACATTGAGACTAGTTCCTCCACCAACAATTACTTTGCACTTACCTTTTGGTGGTGCAGCAGATTGAAGAATGCTTGCTGAGTTTGTGATATGTTGTGTAGCTCCTAAATCAAGGTACCATGCCTCATCTGTGATGATTTCAGGTGAGGCTACAAATGCTTGAGGCACACCCTGATCTAATCATTATCATTGGGGCTCACAGTATGGTTAGCAGAAGAATCAGATGTAGAGATATTGACAGCAGACAACTTATTGTTCGTTAAGGTAGTAGGTATAGGATTAGCAGCTTGATTGTAATAGACAGGCATTTCAGTATACTAGTAGGGATAACAGACATTGTTATCATGCTCATAAGGTACCAGATTATGACGGTTACCTGAATCAGTATAATGAATTTGAGCAGGCTGTCTTGAAGATGCAGAGGATTCATACCTGAAGTAGCATACATCTGCTAGGTGTCCCACTTTGTGGCATATTTGCCATGATGGTTTATTCTGAAAGGAGAAATTGCGACCACGGCCTCTGCCTCTGCCATTAGTAAATGGAGGACGGAAATGTTGTGAGGAGTCACATCCGATTGGAGGATTTGCACCGTAGGTGGCATGGGCAGTAAATGCTGACTGGTTTTCTTGAGAGAAATCAGGATATTGACTTGAGGCATTCGTGTAATGTGCCTGTGACACTGAGTTGGCTATGAATGACTTCTGTCGAGCTTCTAAATCAATTAACATTGTAGTTATAGTGTCTAGATCGAACTTCTGTTTGGTTGCATTGATAATGGCGATCACTAATTCATACTCCATAGTGAGACCGTTTAATATGTGTGAGATCCTATTTGTATCTATTATAGGTTCTCCAAGCAGAGCTAAGTGATCACATATAGACTTTATGTTGGCCAAATAATCTCTCATGCTCAGTTCTCCTTTGCGCTAATTAGTCAGAAGGTTCTTATAGTGTAATATCTTTGAGTCAGACTTGTCTGAGTACAGCCTGTTCAACTTTTTCCATATCTGTGCTGCAGTCTCCAAACCAACGAGATTGGGAAGAATGGAAGGAGTTACCGATGCTAATAACCACGAAGCAAGTGAAGAATCAAGTTGCTCATACGTAGCGAATTCTGGATTGTCAATCTCTTGATTAGTTTGAGAATTGCGAACACGTTGGGCTGGTACACGAACTGATCCGTCCAGGTATGAGAACAGCCGATGTTGTTTTGCCATGAAATAAACTTGTTGCTTCCATATGAGGTAATTGGAATCATCTAATTTAACTATTATCTTTTTATTGGTGAAGCTCCGATTCATGAGACCAGAATCGTTGGACACCGGAAAAGTCACGAACATTGTTTTAGCAACTAGTCAATCCAGAATATTGGAGACAGGTTGCAGCTAATGCCTCTGTATTTTCTGTTCCAGATTTAACCGGAAACAGAGCTTCGCCGGTGTGGCTATGGCTTTGATACCATGCCAATGCCTGAGCTGAAACTTTACTATTCAGAGTTCTAAGCAACAGTTTACAATGAGAGTGGGACTGCCTTATATAGACAGACTAATGATAGTGAGAAACTTAGATACGACTGCTTTAACATCTTGACAACTTGACTACTTGAATGACAACTGGCATAACAGAAATACAATTAATGTGTACAAGTGGCAGACTGATCTATACACGTGACAGACTGATCTAACTGACTTGCAACTGATTGTGAACAGCTAATAATTTAAACTAGGGTCAACTGATGATTAGAGTAGTTATAACTAAAATAATACTTCTTTCAATACTTAATATATGACTTATTTAAAGAGTTGATATTTTTTTCATATTTATCAATTTTTTAATTTACCATACTGATACCCCTCAACAATAATCAATTAAAATAATGAGAGAACTAAAGAAGATGACTATGATATTTTAAAAAAATATATGTCATATTAAGTAATTTAACTAATTTCTGGAATATAATTAAATTAGATAAATAAATATCATATTAAGTACTAGAGGAAGTATTTAAATAAAAAGGTATTAATCTACAAGCCAAATACATAGAAGATTAATGCATAAAAACCGCATGCACATAATCTTACTAAAGCGAAAATCTGACGGACTTCCTTTTTCTTAAAAAAACTTAAAAGGTTGTCATTTAATTAAGTTTTAATAAGAAAAGAAGAAAACATAAAATCTAATCAAGTTGCCGCAGTTAATTTGTTCAAATTGCTCTTGATTAGACCGGTTAAGGGACTAGGTCCCTGCAGGTCTGACCAGCGACACTGGGTTAGGTTTTAATATATGGTGATGACGAGGGGTAATAAATTCTTTAAGAATGAAAGAAGTCCCCATTTATGATCCAGGGGTGTGTGTGTGTGTGTTTGGGGAAATATTTATTTTGCTTTTATAGTTTATTTTAATATCTGATGTTAATTGAATCTAGATGTTAGAACTATATATATTATATATTTATTGGGAAAAAAATAAACGTGTAACAAAAATTAAGTGACAATTAAGATCAATACTCACTTAATTAATTAACTTTCATATGGATAAACATACACGATGCATGGTGCGCTAACAGAACAATAAAGTGAACTGACTAATTAATTGAAAAATAAGATATTAACAAAAGAGACGAAGATGCTAAAAGTATATATGTATGTTGCTTTTGAACCTTTTGTAATAGATTTATTATATTAGATATTGCTGTTTTCTTTAATTTGCATTATTTATAAGTACCTTTAATTAATTAGATATATAAATTAAATAAGTTAAGACGATCTCTTGATGATAATGTAAGATGGATTGTAAGCTGTGAAGCACTTAATCCGTTAATTGAAATGAACCTTCCATGCAATAGCTGAGTGGGACATAACAAATATTATGCTGGAAATAATTTAAGAAAAAGGCAATTAAATATTAGGGAGTCGTTTGTTTGACATTATTTCTGGAACCATCTTTTTGATAACTTTTTCAATATTTTAAAAGGCATACATCAAACTACTCGAGACACGTTCATGCTGGTTACGAGTGAATTATAATACGAAATTAATCTTCTTCTTTTTTTTTTCCTAGCCAAGTGATGACCTTATGCAATAATATAGCGACATGTACTGTTGTTGTGTGTGCAAATGCTTAAATTCGTGCCTAGTTAATTAATTAATTTATTCTTATCATTATTTCAAAAGAGGGCTAAACCTAATGTCGCAAAAATTTGATCAGAGAAAAAGGGAGTCCCAGAAACTCCATTGTTGATCAAGGACCACTTCCGGGCTTACTAATATTTTGCTTAATTACTTGACGCTCCTAATATTAATGCAATATATATGTACTCCTTTGTTCCTAATTATATAATAATTGATTAACCAATTTACAGAGATCAGAAAAATTAGTTAAAGTAGTTATTAATCACTTATTAGTAATAAAAAATGTGTGATACTCAATAGTAATGGAATTTAGCCCATGGTAGAAACTCCTTAATGAATACAAAGAAACACGTACATGCATGCAGTAAGAAAGATTTATGTACGTGTCTTACCCTAATTAATTTTAATTTCAGAATAAGAGATTAATCAAGGGGTATTAATTAGTCATCGGTACGCATTTAGTTTCCTCACCCAATCATCTTTCTACCTTCGATAATTACTGAACGCTTACCTCGCATCCAAATGGAATCTTAATTAGCGTTATTTTTTGCCGCACTTATTTAGTTCCAGATATATTGGAGAGTGTGAAATTTGAAAATACTAATTGTAAAATTAATATTTTACATGAATTTTTCCTGTTGGCACCATTTTGACTTTAGAAAAATATTAAAAAATAATGAAAAATTATTAAGCGCTGGCAAACAAAGTAGACTGGTTGTTGAGTGACATTTTTCACATGGCGGGCAAGAAAAAAAAAATATTAGACACAGCCGAGGAGAGCTAACCTAATATTCCTTAAGCATATTAGCATATATAAAGCGGAATTATCCATCTAATCCTCTTTTAATTTTATGTTTTTTTCCTGTTAAACTGTACTCCGTTTTGCTTTCTATATTAATTTAATCTAGTTCTTTGGTTTTTTTTTGCAGGTTACATGAACCAAATATGCACTGATCGAGCCCGAGTTTAATCAAACAGCTAATAAAAAATGTTATAGTTCCATTTTTGTCCATTCTTGGAGAACTTTTGCGAGAATAACTGTTCAGCTCATAATATGATTCTCAAGCTCTTTTGAACTTTTCTGCTTTTGCTTGAAGATGAAACTCATCATTCTCCATAATGCACTTCGAATGCTGGTGGTGGCTTGCTAACAACAACGCTTTTTTGGCTCTTTCGGTTAAAAAAACCAACAAAAAAAACAGTTCTATTATTAAGTAATTAATGGACGGATATGGAAATATTACACTTTATATCGCTATCAAGAGGGAACTCATGTGTGTTTATAGCTATAAATCAAAATTAGTTATCAGACTCTTGCATAAGAAACCAATTAGGAGCCAGACACTTGTTCCAATCAACTCGGCTCAATTTGGCTTCAGTTTTATAATCTCATAATTCTCACAAAAATATTGTGATTTGTTAATTGATGGTGATGGCCAAACAGCTTATATCCTCACTTATCTATTCGAGGTTATTTTTAATGGACGGAGATTTGTTTTAATTAGTGGAATTAATTGTGGGGGAAAGTAGTATTGTTTCCTCCAATATGTCCCTCTTATTCTTCACATATTTCATAGATCATAATTATAATATCAATAAAAATATATATCATGATTAATTTTTCAGTGATAAATATTAAATAATATTAACATATCAATGAAAACGCTAACTGAAGTTTTTCTAGCATATCACATTCCTTTAAAGAAACAGCATATTGGCCTACTTGCAGTGTGTGTGGGGTGATCAAACCCAATATATATAATAAAGGAACACTTATTACTCCCCCGATCGTTAATATAAGATATATTTAAGGAGTTGATTTTATTTATAAATATAAAATATATTTTTATATTTATAAATATTTTCCTAATTTATTTATATTGACATTATCTTAACAATAAGAAGCTAGCTAGGGGAGGGAATGAAATAATTAAAGAAGTTGACTAAGATGTTTTAAAAAAATACATGTAATATTAACTAACTTAAACTTCTTCAATCTAATCAAATTAGATAAATATATTTGATATTAAGACTTAATGAAGTAATTTATATCTATTTGTTTCGTTCTATTTTCTTCATAATTTTCAAGAGCCGTGAATTACTGATCTATTCATAAGTTGCGAATATAATTAACGAATGTCTTCATGGACAGATGTTTACTATTCTCTGTCTCTTATTTAATTCGTGGCCACCTTGCTTGATCAATGAAAGATAATGTGTTTATTAATTATATATATAGAAACACACACTGTTCACTTTATAATTTTTTTAAAATGCGGAGTGATTCAGCTCTTTCAAACTTGGGAAGTTGAAAGTTCTAGTTCAGGTGATGGTTATGAATAAAAAAGATCCTTTGATTGTGTAAATATATATATATTGTTATGAATATTCTTATTATGTGGATGTCCATTGACCTATAATCTCCAAATACAGGATGACATGGTATATATGCATAGTAATCTACTATTTGCATCCTTCTATAAATAGAGGTCTCCTGTAACTATTCATTACACTTGAATGAGAATCCATTTCATCTCTCTAGAATTTCCTCTGACTTCTCTCTAGAATTTCTTTAGTTTTATAACACGTTATCAGCACGATGGCTTCTCCTTCGGCTGATAGCTTCTACCTTCTTCTTTTCTTCATTCTGCAGATCTCTATGCGTTCTTTCACCAAACTCATCCCTTCCAACTTTTCAGCATCATTTTCGCCCTTCCTTCTCAGTTTCAGTTTCAGATCTATTTTTCCTTCTCCCCCATCTCTGCTCAACATTAGATCTAGGTGTGTCTCCCTTACTTCTCAGAGGCATCATAAACGAAGGAGCAAGACCACCACGAGCACCCAACTTTACTTCTCTCTGCTTTTCATACCTGACCGCTTTCTGTCGCTGGAGATATCCTCAATCCGGTGATGGCTTCCTCTTTCTTTATTTATGTACAATTAATTATTAGCCACTTTTCTCTATTTGTTTGTTAGTTCGGTGTCTGCATGATTATTTTCTCCATTCTTTTGCTCCTACTTTTCCCTTCAGATTCAAACCTATGGACCCTACATGTCTCACTAAAAATTTGCACCCCCTTCACGTGAAGTCTCTCTTTTGTCATCTTATATATTATTTAAAAAAAAAAAAATCATTGTTTGTGCTGACAGATTTCATCAAAAAAAAAAAAAAAAAAAAACTATTTCTGTCGACAGTTTCTCAAAAAAAAAAAAAAAAAAAAAAAAAAAAAAAAAGAGGTAAAGCTATTGAGGTAAGTCAATTAATTTGACTTTTATGTTATTATTATTTATTTGACTCCAGATTGGAAGTCTAGATTAATTTTCTATTTAAATTGTTTTAATTTGAGATTTTATTATTGTCACTAACATTTACTTTTGTGCATTTATTTTTATTGTAACTAACATTTACTTTTATGTTATTTACTTTTATTTATCTTTTATGGCGGCAACACTTTTTATTAGTGAGCTCCATTTATTTATTTTATTATGCATTTATTTATTCTTCATGGAGGCACACTAATATCTATTAGTGGGCTCAATTTATTTATTTTATTCAGCGTTTATTTATCTTTTATGGTGGTGACACTTTGTGGGCCCCATTTATTTTATTTTAATTCTTTACTGCTTTATTTATTTTTTCATGGTAGCAACACTAGTATAGTGGGCACCATTTATTTTATTATTTACTGCTTTATTTTTCATGGTGGTAACACTGATATAGTGGACTCCATTTATTTAAATTTTATTTACTGCCTTCTATATATTATATATATATTTACATTTGCATATGCATCCTCTTTCTTATCTTTGGATGAGATAGGTCTCGCTGTGAGTTTACTACCATTCCTATCTCATCTTCTTTTTATTTATTTAGCATGTTTATTTCCAGTCATTTATTTTATTTTATTTATTTATTTATTGCTTTATATATTTACATTTACATTTGCATATGCATCTTCTTTCTTACCTTTGAATGAGATAGGTCTCGCTGTGAGTTTACTCCCATTCCTATTTCATCTTCTTTTTATTTATTTAGCACGTTTATTTCCAGTCATTTATTTTATTTTTATTTATTTATTTACTGCTTTATATAAATCCCCCTTCCCTTTTATTATTTATGGCAACCACACTAATATATACATATTAGTGGGTTCCATCTATTTATTTTATTATGCTTATATTTTATTTATCCTGAAGATAAACTGTTAAAAGGCCATATATATTATGAGATTAAAATGCCATGGAGATATGAGGCATAAATTGGCTAGAAGCCAAGAGGCAAGTTAGCCTGAATCCAAGAGACATTATGAAATAAGGCTTGATCCATAAATTTTGTATGCCATCAATTGTATAAAGGCTTCAATATTATATATTTGGAATTTAATACTCCCTTAAATTATGAGACAAGGGATTGTATGATCATGGTTGATTGTAAATAAATATATTCAATTTGCTATTGCAGTAGCAATATTGTGGTAAAGTCAAGAAATATTGTGGATTAATTTCTTGCCATGATCAAACAAATCAGTGAGTTATGGATCATGAATTTTTATCCAACTTCATTCCCAGAAGTGAATGAAGTAAATATATTATTATGGTTGTTATGTGATTTCTATGATTATAACAATTTTTATAAATACGAGAAAAGCATATTCATAAACAAAATAATTAAGCAAAAGGAAATATTATTTCAACAAAGTTTAATTGCGAGTGGCTCAACATCATTACAAACTTTAATCATCTCATTCTGAAGATATTTAATGTCTTCTTCTTTTGCTTCTCTTGAGATGGGATCCAGATGAGGCAAAGCTCTTCGTAATATCGAGATTTGCGTCATAAGTTTCTTGAGCTTCTTGTGTGGCCACTCGGTTAACCCTCCTTTTTGATAGATTTTTTGTATGGTGTGAGTAGACATATTTAATTGTTTACTCGCTTCATCAAGGGTTAAGTGAAAATAATTTCTTAAATCATGGAGTGTTGTTTTCTTTATTCCTTCTCGTTGCTCCATAGATAACCTATATAATTCACCCTGGTTAAGGGATGAAGTATCATAGGGTATACTTACTGCAGGTTGTTTTCCTTTGCCTAATGAGTGTTCAATATTGGTTTGAAATGAACTTCCATGGAGGTCATTTGGATTTATAGCCCATTCCGAACCAACACAGAGAACCTCATGATAGGCTAATACAGGATCACGCATCAAGATATATCCTGATGCTTGTAAATCTATACAATACTGTGTCAGAAATTGTTTGATTTCTTCAAAATTTTTATTTGTGAAATCAAACATTGGAAGCCTGTCAGTATTATAAGATTTATCCTGTACTTTTTCAAATAAAACAGCATGGGTAATCATACCTGTTCTTCTTCCGTGAACTTCAAGTTTATGGTACTGGAGTTCGTTGGTATGTATGATCTCTCGTAAAACATGACAACAACTACATTCCAATAAGCTAGTTGTTGCTAATTGACTTGTAGTTGATGGCTGGCTAGTGGTTGTTGGTTGGCTAATTGTTATTGGCTGGCTAATGGTTGTTTGTTGGCTGATTGTTGCTGTCTGACTGGTTGTTGCTGGCAGGCTGATGATTGTTTGCTGGCTAGTGAATGCTGGTTGATTAACTGCCGACACTATTGGCTGAACTGGATTGGTAGACTCCATTAGTTCTGCCATAGTTCTACACCTCTTAACAGGCCTCCTTGATGAACCTGTTTCAGTTGTACCTTCAATCCTTGTAGATTGTGGAAGAACACTTGTTCTTGGGGGAGAAGTAGGTACATTTGAAGCAGAAGGAGGGATAGTAGAAGGAGGAATAAACATTTCAAAGGGATTAGGAGATAACAAAGAAGTAAATGACATGTTGGGCTGATCATCATACAACAAAGCATCAAGTAATGCTGTTTCAGATGTATCAGAAACTGGGATAAAACTGCTTGGTCCTGCCATGGTAATAGAATTTAGAGAAATATGTGTGAGTATCTGGTAGTTGGTATTATCAGATGCTTGAGTGTTTGTGAGGCATGTTCGTTTGCCTTCCTTTATTTATAGTCGAATTAAATCCTATTGAATCTCTGCAGATATGCGTAGTCCTGTTAAATCTCTGCAGATCTGCTCCCTATAAAGCACGAGCCTGGAATCTTTTTGACTTTATATGCATACGACAATCTGAGTTGTTGCGCCTGTGATTCCACAGTGATGCGCCTGTGATTACACAGTATTGCGCTCGTGAATCTGCAATTATACACCTGATGATTTTGTATTTAATATATATTTGTTTGTTGATTCTGGAAAATGGAAATTTTGTTACCAGAAGTAACAAAATTATGCATTGATAATACATTAATTATCATATATGCTATTATCATGGAATATTGTATGGAAATTCCATGAATTAATTTTTAAGGTCTCACACTTGAGGGGGAGAATGATATATATATCAAGTGTGAATATTTATGTGATAATTCTTTGTGAATGTTTCTATGTTGATTCCCCTAAAATGAATATTAGATTTGATGATAAATCATATGGAAAGTTGGCATGACTTGTTTGATCATCCGAGTCATATATTATGTGCTGCTTGTTCTCAGATAGAAAAAATTATTGGAAATGGATCTCTGGAAATATATCAAATTGAAAGTTTACATATGAGATTATAAATCTGCAAAGTTTGCAGTGATGTTTGCAACCAGAAGTTTGCAATATATTATGCGCGCAATTTCCAGATTGAATGATCCAGAAATAATGTATTAAAGTATCCATGAATGGATAGATCAATGATTATGAGAACAAAATTTATATGTTGTGTATATTTGCAGCAATTATATAAGTCAACAAAATTCTCCCCGTAAAATTTGGCTTTTGGTCAGGAGCCAGAATAATTCCATCTTAAAATGTTTTAAATGTGCAATGATTATTAATCTACTTCAATGCACATAGATGGATATACAAAGAAAATTGATGATTTGATGAGGGGGAGAAAAATAAGCAGATTGGGTAAAGATTTACTAGAATGAATTATCATTGGCTCATATTGATCATCGTACAAGGAATTGTGCACTAAAAGTTCAATATGATAATTCAATTTCAGAGTTTAGTTAATCGAATGCCAGAAGCATTTACTGACCTAAAGAAAGTGACAAAGTTACATATCCCAACTGCAAATGCTCATATATGAATTGTTATAAAGCATGCCTGAAGCGTTGCAGGTCCATTGGTTTTTAAAAGATAAAAATCCTCAAAAGAGAAAAGGAGCAATAAAATATAGATGATCAAGTCGAGGATAAGTAAGAAAAGCTCCAGAAGAGCCATCTCCTGAAGAGATGTTATCTCCAGAAGAGATATTACAAGAAGAGTGTATTGTGGTCTAAAAAGAGACCCAAGTACCTAATATATGTGAATATAATGAGATCTCAATAAATTATGAATGAAATCCGATGGGACCGAAAAATAAAGTCGACATTGATGATATTTATGTTTATATGATAGCATATGCTGTAATGATGATAATGAGGATCATGAGTCATACTATATTAGTATGTGAATATTTATGTGATAATTATTATCTGAATAAATATTTATGCACATGTATATTTATGATTTTACTTGAAAGATTTAGATCTTGCAGGTATACAATGAATACTTGATGATAGAAAGATAATGAAGCAATGTGGTCATCAGGGGGAGCAAGTCTGATGTAATCAAGAGGGGGAGACGATACACGCTGTACTCTTTTTCCCTTATCTAGGTTTTGTCCCACTGGGTTTTCCTAGAAAGGTTTTTAATGAGGCAAAACTCAACAGTGTATCAATGAATGTTGTACTCTTTTCTTTGGCTAGGTTTTTATCCCACTGGGTTTTTCCTAGTTAAAGTTTTTAACGAGACACATTCATAAATGGACATCCAAGGGGGAGTGTTATGAATATTCTTATTATGTGGATGTCCATTGACCTATAATCTCCAAATACAGGATGACATGGTATATATGCATAGTAATCTACTATTTGCATCCTTCTATAAATAGAGGTCTCCTGTAACTATTCATTACACTTGAATGAGAATCCATTTCATCTCTCTAGAATTTCCTCTGACTTCTCTCTAGAATTTCTTTAGTTTTATAACATATATATATATATATATTCCTTTTTTCGCCTGATGACATATTGATAACCTAATTAATTAGCCAATGTGGTAAAAATAAGTATCCTCTCAGTGATCATTGCGTACTGATTAAGATCACTTCTCCATTTCTTCATACCTGAGATAGCAACTTTTGCAAGTGGTCCTTAATTATATTGAGAGAGACAAGAACTAGAAACTACTATTACTACTTATATGCTTCCCCATTTTGATCGGTGACTTGCAATTAATTTAATTTGCGAGCTAGGTTTACTTTATTATATATACATCCATTTGTTAACTAACATATACAAGTTATATTATATCTTGCTTGTTACATATTCTAGAGTTCATTAATATTGCTTAATCCATCTCTAATCAGTTTGCTCCAATCCTTTTAATTAAACGGGCAATGTTAACCAATAAACTTCAATTCTCTTAATTAATACTCCATCATATATAAGCATTTTCTCTCTGTGCCGATTTGTAGATCTTTGTGATTTGCTCGTAATATTTAATTTATTATACGCAAATAATAATAAAAAAAAAACTGCAGAGGTCCCAAGTTACTATAACTATCGTCATTCTCATTGATTTCAGTCCAGTTGAAATTTTTATAATGAATTCTGGTTTTATTATATCGCACACATCACACACACACACACAGATATAAACTGTGTGCTGTGCATGAATATAAAATGTAATAATTATAGCACCTTGATGTTGCTTCAAAGGATGAACCTGGAATAAAGGTTAGGGTCTATTCCAACACTCTGAAAGGTGGATTTAATAAAATATCAGAAAATGACACAATTATATATATGGTTAAAAAATCAATACTTAGCAGTGAGCGCCGGCCAATGAAATCGTCCCGGCGTCTCTGGGTCAGCACCATATGCCTTTTCTTCTTCTTATTTTTCTATTTCCCCCTTTTCCTATGGCAAGTCAAAAGTAATGTTTTCTAATGTGTACATTAATTAATATAATAACGTTGATTTTCCCGCCTTGTTCATCAGGATATATATTTTAGAGAGATGGGAATTGATAATAATTAATACATATAGATGATTCTTCACACTATATATAGGAGGTCATCTAGTTATAATCACGCTTTAATATATTCAAAACTCTATCTTTATAATAAGCACTTATACAATACATAGACGTACTGGCCAAAAAAAATGTAGGGGATAAAGAGAACCTTGCTATAGTTGATAAATTATATGGATATGGCTCAAATTAATTAATAGAATGACAACTATACTACTAGATGTAGCCTTTATTTATATATGACTCTACGTTGTGCCCATATGTGATGACTATATGCCTATACAACAATTTACAACTTTGCAACCCCTATTTTTGGAATTTTGAACACTCTAGACTCAATATGATAGTTTAACTAAAATACTATAAATTCAAACCCAAACTTTTTAAACCCATGTTTGACACATTATGGGAAAAAAATTGGATAATCAAGTATTTGTTTATTCTACAAGAAAACCCAACCCCAACAAATAGATTGGTGGTCTGATTTCACCATATATAACACTGGACAATATACCCTCTCTATTTTAAGAAAATAGGACAATGTCATCATTGATAATTTCTCTTGAATAAATTGATAAAATATTTTGCTTCCTTAGAAAAAATGGTTGATTTTTTAATTTTAAAATATAAATAATTATATTATTCTTCGGTTGATATTATTTTATATTTTCAATTAAGTAACTGTAACTACCCTAAATTTTGAATAAAATTTTAAATATTTTAAAAAATTATTATTATCTTTTTTTAGTAATAAAATAATTATTATCGTATATGATGCCCAACAATCTTCATAAAAATTTTGGGAAAACCTAGTAACAACAAACTAAAATTAATCGAAAAGATTTGCTATCAAATGCAGAAAAAAATATTACAATTTCATCATAATCTTATTGATTGAAATAATAACACAATAAGAAGAGTGTATATACAGAGAGAAAAAACTATTTCAATCTTCCCAACCTAATTTTTCCCAAAAACAAATACGCATAATTTTACATATGTTATTGTATTTTTATTCCTTATGTTATAATTTTCCTTGCACCTGGTCCACCTCTGTGGAGATAATGTAATAATACGATTTAGGCAACAAAAGCGTATAATAATTAATGAAAGTGTTAGTATTTGAAGGTAAAAGAAAGAAAGAAAGAAAATGTGAGTATTTGTAAGTTGTTTTCTACAAGTCCCAAAAAATTTGATCAACTATACATAAATATACAAAAAACTAGTTGCAGGCTTCATATATTACATAGAGTTTTAATTAAAAATAATATTTCATATAATACACAGAAATTGTGTCTAATTAGTGTAAAAGCCATAACAATGACAATTGTTAGAAGCGGGAAATATTAAAGTTGTTTTATACACACATGCATGGAAGGCCCACATCAATGATCGGGTTAACAAAACTAGTCATGTTCCTTCCACAAATCAGTAACCTTTATTTTATAAAGGCTAATACATATGTTTAGTGTTTTATGTTTACCTTTGATATCATTTTAATCCCTTAAATTTGTAAAGTGTACGTTTATTCCCTTAATGTTAATATCGTTAGTCCGACTTAATAGAAAATATTGACTCAACAATTTTAAATGATGATTGTGTAATTAAATACTGACCAAACATGTTTATATGTTAGTATTTTAATAAATTAATATTTTAAATCATATTAATTGAAAAATATTTAATCATCATAGACTGTTTTGTTTTACAGTTTTTGACAGTTTATGTAAAGATTAAATATATGTTTTTATGTCAAAGAAGATTAAATATTTTTCAATTAATAGGATTTAAAATTTTAATTTATTAAAATACAAACATATAAGGATGCTTAATCAACATTTAATTGCACAGTTATTGTTTAATAAAATTGTTAAGTCAGTATTTTCTATTAAGTTAGACTAACAGTGTTAACATTAAGGTACCAAATATGCACTTTACAAACTTAAGGGACTAAAATGATACCAAAGGCAAACATGAAAGATCAAATATATACTTTAGAGCAATAAACAAGGATTATGAGGGAATGAAAACAAACCAATTAATGAAGTTGGCCAAGAAAAAACAAAGAAAGAAATAAAGAAAGCAGACTAATTATAATGAAATAAAGCCAAGTTTCTCCATTCACAAAGAAGCAACGATATCATTTTCATTTTCGTCATATTTTCATCTCATCCATCATTATTTTTGGGGAGAAATCCCCTCATCATCCATTTTTTCATGAGTTCATCTTGACCGTTGATTGGGAAGAGGATAGAAAAATTTAAAGAGTATAACTTAATGATATGACATTCCACGTTAATTGGACATATATTATTTAGAGATTATAACAGGTGATAAGAAAATGAATGATGAGAGAAACCTAATTGCTTCTTTGCTTTTACATACGTATGTAGTGAAGGCATTTGATGGACTCTCTGATGAAACTCTCTGCTTGACTTCACTGTACAAAGCATAAACACTAACACAGAAGTTTTGATTGCTTTTAATCAAATCATGTTGCTGTTTGAGATAGATATTATTAAAATCAATTTGAAACTTTTGCACTACTCCCTCCGGTCCTAATTATAAGACATATTTAACCGATTTTAGAAAAATTAAGGACAAGAGTTAAATTAATTAATTTTACTCATTTTCCTAAAATGTCCTTATATACATTTAAAATGATATAAGCAAAAGTTAATCAACAACTTTGTCACATATCTCTCCGACCAATTTTCCTTTCCACATGCTTTCTAATTGAAATAATGGTCTTGCTAGTATACATATATATGTATACATATAGATCTATCATGCGCGCGCACATACATAGACACATGCACACAACCATGTATTTACACACAGAGATATATATATTGACACACACAAACACAAATATACATATACATACTATGTGTGTGTACACATACATATATACATACATATATATATATACACAGACACATATATATAGACACACACACACACATATGTTTATAAACATACACATGTGTGTGCATGTGTGTGTGTTACAACCCATATACATATATACTTACCAAAAACCAAACACATTTGAGATAATAAAATAAGGGTATTTTAGAAAGAAATTGGCAAAAACTAAAAAGTTGTCCTATAATTAGGACCAAAATCAACCCCCAAATGTTGTTTTATAATTAGGACCAGAGGAACTATTATATTTTCTTTAAAAAGTGTTGTAATACTTCAAGAGTACTCTTGAGAAAAAACTAACCCTCATATTTTAAAAACTAACCCTTATATTTCATCTGATTCCCGGTATACATCACTTCAAACAATTTATTAGAGCTAAAAAATAATATTTAACTCGGTAAATATATGTTAAATTAAGAAAATTCTATCTTTACCCACCAATTAAATGATATTTTAAATGAAGAAAAAAAAACAAAGAGTCAAAGAGACACCGAACAAGGTCATGCTTTGAAGCTGTCAAGGAGAAATCAGAGAAATATATATATTTAAAAATTAATTGACGGGATAAAATTTATAGATAAATATTAATTATTCTCTAAACGATTTAATTTATCGTATGAAAAAAGATCCTTGTCAAAGTGACTTATGCGATGGACTAAAAAAAGGGGCATGTTATTCTCTTAATGATTTGTATAGATCAAATGATGTTTTAAAATGCCCCTTAAGACAGCAATAATAGGAAGGGATGTAAAAATAAGAGTTGAGTTTTTTTCATTATATTTTTTTATTATCCTTTATAATCTTTATATCATATTTATTTAATCAATCTTAAAGATCATAATACTACTTTAAGTTTTCTCTCATTTTCTTAATCAAATTAGATCTTAAAAATTAATGAGATAAAAAAATGATGTGCTTTAGGAAAACAGTGGGTTTGATTGTGTGGAGACTAAAATGGGTACGCGAAAACACGTGTCTAATAAAGGGGGTAGAAATGGCATTTAACAAGGTGGAGTGGGGACCACAGAGAAATTAAAAAGAAGATGAAGGGGAGAGATCAAAGATGGGTCACATGGTTTGGATGGGAAGCCCCACTGATGAAAAAGTCCCTTCCTTTTTATTTCATGTCAGCTAACTGACCCGCTCATGACTCACGATGCAGCCATTACAATTTACAAATATTAATCTCGTTTTTGTTATAAATATATATGTATGTCCATTATTCATTCACATGCATCAACTATTCATTCACATTCACTTTAACTATTGTATCACATGTTTACTATAGTCTCACATGTGAATGTTTAGAGGGAAATTACCTTTTATGACCCTGAGGTGGAAATTACACTAAAGGCCCATTTTCCATCTATAAATAGAGGTCTTCTGTAAACATTCAGGTTACACTGGAATAAGAATTTCTCTCTACTCTTTCTCTCTATCTTCTATATCTTGTTCCTGTTCTAAATTCTCATCAGTTTCATATTACGTTATCAGCACGAAGACTTTACCAAGGTAAGATTTTATTATCATCTCCTTTACTATATGTTTATTTTATCTATCTGGGATAATCTTAACCATGATATGGAATTAAAATTCTACTTTTACCGATTATTTTGAACATCGGGTTCCATGGTTAAGATTTGAGATTATTTACTATTTACTATTTATAGTAAATAGTAATTTTTACTATTCATGTTAATTTTACCTTTTTCAGTAATTTTACATTTTTATTCATTTTGACTCCTATATGGAAGTCTAGATTTAATATTTCAGTAATTTTATTTTATTCACTATTTACAGTGAATAGTAACTTTACTATTCACTGTAAATTTATATTTTACTATTTACAGTAAATTATTTATGTTTATATATTTTTCCCACTCCCTATTTATTAATTTCATGGTGGCAACACTAAGCTCCATTAATTTAATTTACTTTACTGCTTTATTTCATGGTGGCGATACTAAGCTCCATCTATTTAATTTACTTTACTGCTTTATTTCATGGTGGCGATACTAAACTCCATCTATTTAATTTACTTTACTGCTTTATTTCATGGTGGCGATACTAAGCTCCATTTATTTAATTTACTTTACTACTTTATTTATTTCATGGTGGCGATACTAAGCTCCATTTATTTAACTTAATTTATTGCTTTATTTATTTCATGGTGGCGATACGAAGCTCCATTTATTTAATTTACTTTATTGTTTTATTTATTTCATGGTGGCGACACTAGTATTAGTGGGTACCATTTGTTAAATTTAATTTTAATTATTTATTGCTTTAATTATTGTTCATGGTAGCGACACTGATATACATATTAGTGGGCTCCATTTGTTCAATTTAATTCTTTACTGCTTTTTATATATTATATATTAAATATGCATCCTCTTTCTTACCTTCGGATGAGATAGGTCTCGTTGTAAGTTTACTACCATTCCTATCTCATCTTCTTTTTATTTTCTTAGTATGTTTATTTATAGTTCTTTAAATTATGTTTTAATTTATAAAAAGATTTTATAATATGATTCCAATTATTATCATTATTTTTAGTTTAAATCATGTCTTCCAGCCTTTCAAATCTTGAATTTAATGCTCTTGACATCACTGGGAAGAATTATCTATCATGGGTTTTAGATGCTGAAATCCATCTTCAAGCAAAGGAACTTGGAAAGGCTATATTGCCGGGAAATGATGCGTCCCCTCAAGTAAAGGCTAAAACTATGATTTTTCTCCGACTCCACATTCATGAAAGTTTGAAAACTGAATATTTAACGGTGAAAGATCCATTTGAATTGTGGACTAGTTTGAAAGATAGGTATGATCATCAGAAAACAGTGATTTTGCCTAGAGCTCGTTATGAATGGATTCATTTCAGGCTACAAGATTTTAAAACTGTAAATGAGTATAACTCAGCTGTTTTCAAAATAAGTTCTCAGTTAAAATTATGTGGTGAAAAAATAACTGATGAGGACTTATTAGAGAAAACTTTTTCTACCTTTCATGCTTCGAATTTGCTTTTACAACAGCAATATCGAGAGAAAGGTTTTAAAAAATATTATGAGTTAATCTCATGTTTATTAGTAGCCGAGCAAAATAACGAGTTATTATTGAAAAATCATGAAAATCGTCCCACTGGATCTTCTCCATTTCCTGAAGCGAATGTGAGTGTACAGAATGATCGTGGACGTGGTCGTGGTCGGGGTCATGGTCATAGCCGTGGCCGTGGTCGTGGACGAGGACGTGGAAATTGTGGAAGCAAAAATTATCATGGTCCTTATCATGGTGGAAGAGGTTATTATAATCCTTATACCCACCAGAAAAAGATGAATAATGAAGGACAGAAGAATGATAAAGAATGTCCTTCAAAAGTTGTTGAACATAAATGTTATTGGTATGGTATGAAGGGACACTGGGTACGTAATTGTCGTACGCCAGAACATTTAGCGAAACTTTACCAAGCCTCTATAAAAAGGAGTGTTAATAATGTGGAATGTGATAATAAGGCTCATAAAGATAATGATGTCAATGAGCCAAATGATGATGTTATGTCACTCTTGGAGGCGGAAGATTTTTATGATTAAATAAGTTATGCAGAAATTATAATAATTTTCTTGTATCGTTTTAAACTTATTATCAAATATCAATTATGTATATATTAATACATTTTCTTTTCTTTTATGAAGCTCATGGATATTTCAAATATTGCACACAAGAATGAAGATATATGTCTCATTGATAGTGCAACGACACATACAATTCTTAAAGATAAGAAATATTTTTCACATCTAACAAATTGTAGTACAAGCATCAATACCATAGTGGGTAATATAAGATTGATTGAAGGCTCTGGAAGAGCAAAAATAATATTACCCAATGGTACGAAATTTGTTATTAATGATGCTTTGTATTCCTCCAAGTCTCATAGAAATTTGTTAAGCTTTAAAGATATCCGCCGAAACGGATATCATATTAAGACTATAAATGAGGAGAATAAAGAATATCTACAAATTGTTATTGTTAGATATGGTGAAAAATATGTTCTGGAGAAATTACCAATGTTATCTTCTGGTTTGTCCTATTCATATATTAGTACAATTGAAATAAATGTTATGGAAAACCAGAAGCATGTTGATAAAGGCATATTTAATGTTTGGCATGACCGGTTAGGCCATCCCGGGTCAATTATGATGCGACGTATAATAGAGAATTCATGCGGACATAATTTGAAACAGAAACAAATACCAAAATCCCATGATTTCTCATGTGATGCATGTTCCAAGGGAAAATTAATTCTTCGGCCATCACCAAGCAAAGTAGAAAGTGAGCTCTCACATTTCTAAAACGGATACAGGGAGATATTTGTGGGCTAATACACCCACCATGCGGACCATTTAGGTATTATATGGTTTTAATTGATGCGTCAACTAAATGGTCGCATGTGTGCTTACTATCTTCTCAAAACCTGGCATTTGCGAGATTACTTGCTCAATTGACAAGATTAAGAGCACATTACCCTGATTATCCTATCAAGAAAATACGTCTTGATAATGCTGGTGAATTTACTTCACAGACTTTTAATGAATATTGTATGTCCCTTGGAATTGATGTTGAACATCCTGTAGTACATGTTCATACGCAAAATGGACTTGCAGAATCATTGGTAAAACGTTTGCAACTTATTGCAAGACCTTTACTTTTGAAATCTAATTTACCAATTTCTGCTTGGGGCCATGCCATTTTGCATGCAGCAATGTTAATTCGCATCAGGCCAACTAGTTATTTAAAAGTTTCCCCCTTACAAATGGTTTTTGGTGAAGAACCTAATATTTCCCATATTCGAACCTTTGGATGTGCAGTATATGTGCCTATAGCACCTCCACAACATACTAAAATGGGTCTTCAAAGAAGAATGAGAATTTATGTTGGGTATAAATCTCCTTCAATTATAAAATATTTAGAACCATCTACAGGAGATTTATTTACTGCACGATTTGAAGATTGTCATTTTGATGAATCAGTCTACCCAACATTAGGGGGAGAAAATAAGCAGTTGAATAAAGAGATTAGCTGGAATGAATTATCATTGACTCATTTTGATCCTCGTACAAAACAATGTGAACTAGAAGTTCAAAAGATAATTCATTTACAGAATTCAGCTAATCGAATGCCAGAAGCATTCACTGACTCAAAGAAACTGACAAAGTCACATATTCCAGCTGCTAATGCTCCTATTCGAATTGATGTCCCTGTAGGACAGCCGATTATAAATGAATCAAAAGCACGCCTAAAGCGTGGTAGGCCTATCGGTTCCAAAGATAAAAATCCTCGAAAAAGAAAAGGAGCTAAGATTATAGATGGCCAAGTCGAGGATAATCAAGAAAAAAGTGTAGCTCTGGATGAGCCACTTCATGAAGAGAAATTATCTCCAGAGGAGAATAATGAGGCCCCAGAAGAGATCTAGGTACCTGAAATGTATGAAAATAATGAGATCTCAATAAATTATGTCACAAATAATATCAAATGGAACCGTAATGAAGTCAACATTGACGACATTTTTCCTAATCATATAGCATATGATGTGATGAATGAAGAAGAGGATCATGAGCCAAAATCCATTAAAGAGTGCCAACAGCGAAAGGATTGGCCTCTATGGAAAGATGCCATAAATGCAGAATTAAAATCACTAGCAAAACGAAAAGTATTTGGACCTATAATCCATACACCTAAAGATGTAAAGCCAGTTGGATATAAATGGGTTTTTGTACGGAAAAGAAATGAAAAGGGTGAAATTACAAGGTATAAAGCACGCCTTGTAGCCCAAGGCTTTACACAAAGACCTGACATTGATTTTGAAAAAACATATTCACCAGTAGTGGATGCAACTACTTTTCGTTATTTAATTAGCCTAGTAGCAAATGAAGGGCTTGATTTGCATCTAATAGATGTTGTGACTGCCTATTTATATGACTTACTTGATAGTGATATCTATATGAAAGTTTCTGAAGGACTCAAGATGTCAGAAGCATTTAATTCAAATTCACGAGAACAATGCTCGATCAAATTAAATAAATCCCTGTATGGCTTGAAACAATCAGGGCGCATGTGGTATAATTGTCTTAAAGAATATTTGTTGAAAGAAAGGTATAAAAATGACCCGATATGCCCATGCATTTTTATAAAAAGATCGAGAAACGAATTTGCTATAATTGCTGTTTATGTGATGATATCAACATTATTGGAACTCCTGAAGAGATTTCAAAAGCAATTAATTGTTTAAAGAAAGAATTTGAAATGAAAGATTTGGGTAGGACAAATTTTTGTCTTGGATTACAAATTGAGTACCTGAAGGATGAGATCTTTGTATATCAAGAAACTTATACAAAGAAGATCCTAAAACGATTTTATATGGATAAGTCACATCCATTTTGTACTCCAATGGTTGTAAGGTCTTTGATAAAAGAAAAAGATCCATTCCAACCCCAAGTAATTAACGAAAAAGGTGTAGAACAATTACTTGGTCCAGAAGTACCATATCTTATTGCTATTGGGGCCCTAATGTATCTTGCTAATCACACAAGACCTGATATAACATTTGCTATTAATTTATTAGCAAGATATAGTTCTGCACCAACACAAAGGCATTAGAATGGTGTAAAGCGTATTTTTCGTTACCTCAGAGGTACTATGGATATGGAGTTATATTATTCAAATGTATCTAAACATGAACTGATTGGTTATTCAGATGTTGGATTTATGTCTGATCTACATGATGGAAAATCACAAACAGGTTATGTATTTACATGTGGAGGTACAACAATTTCATGGCGATCTATGAAACAAACTATATCAGCCACTTCATCTAATAATGCAGAAATCCTAGCAATGCATGAAACAAGTCGAGAATGTGTGTGGTTAAGGTCAGTAATTCATCATATACGAAGTACCTGTCATTTATCTTCTGGTAAAATGGTTCCAACAGTTCTATATGAGGATAATACTGCATGTATTGTTCAACTTAAAGAAGGATACATTAAGGGCGATAGAACGAAGCATATTTCACCAAAATTTTTCTTTACTCGTGATCTTCAACAGAATGGTGAAATAGATATCCAGCAAATCAGTTCAAGTGAAAATTTAGCAGATTTATTTACCAAGTCACTTCCAGAAGCAATCTTTGAGAAGCTTATCTATGGTATTGGTCTTCGAAGATTCAAAGATCTCAACTGATGTTATCAAGGGGAGTAATACTGATGTTGTCAACAGGGGGAGTCAATACGCGTTGTACTCTTTTTCCCTTATCTAGGTTTTGTCCCACTGGGTTTTCCTAGAAAGGTTTTTAATGAGGCAGCATTGGATAGTGTATCAATGGATGATGTACTCTTTTCTTTGATTAGGTTTTTATCCCACTGGGTTTTTCCTAATTAAAGTTTTTAATGGGGCACATTCATAATGGACATCCAAAGGGGAGTGTTATAAATATATATGTATGTACATTATTCATTCACATGCATCAACTATTCATTTACATTCACTTCAACTATTGTATCACATTCACTTCAACTATTGTATCACATGTTTACTATAGTCTCACATGTGAATGTTTAGAGGGAAATTACCTCTTATGACCCTGAGGTGGAAATTACACTAAAGGCTCATTTTCCATCTATAAATAGAGGTCTTCTGTAAACATTCAGGTTACACTGGAATAAGAATTTCTCTCTACTCTTTCTCTCTATCTTCTATATCTTGTTCCTGTTCTAAATTCTCATCAGTTTTATATTAGTTTTCCCACTTTTTTCTAATTATTTTTCTTTGTTCTAGTCATTGGACCACACTCCCACTTCTTCCCCCAACTTAAATTTATTCCCTAAATTATTAGCCTTTTATCCTAATTTATAAATATAATTTTTTTTCTCTTTTTTAAAAATTTAATTTAATTTCCCTCTCCAAAGTTGAAGTTTTCCCAATTCATCAGCCTCTTTAATATTTTTTTAAATTGAATTATATAAGTATTAGTGACCGTAAATTATATTTGTTTGCCCTGGAATTTTTTGACTCATATCTAACTATTTTTTTTTTATATCGGAGGATGATCTCTTAAAATTTAAATTAAGGGACTTTTTACTTGGAAAACCAAAATAAAAAATAATTCTTTTAAGACTACTAAATCATTTGGCGAATATTAATTACATATTACCATTTTTGTTATTAATATATACTATATAATAACTCAACGGGGCTGACTAAGTAGAACTCATCATCAGATTAAAACTCTAGTTCGAATTTTACACTCACACGCGCACATATTTACGGACTTCAGAGTTACTTTTTCTTGGCAATAAATAAGAAGAATTCAAATCAGCTATAAGACCCATGTTTTCTGCTCTCTTCCTTTGATGAGGCAAAATGGTTGCCCTCACTATATAAAAATGATGAATAATATATGAATCAGTTGGGTTAATGTAGCCAATGGGGGGATCATTGATGTACGTCACCTTTAAAGTATTAAGCATTTCTTCTCACCAAGTTGGAGAAAGCCTTGCTCAGCATGATCATCATCTCTTCTTCTTTATATCTACTCATCACCCTTTCATTTGACCGTTTCAGTTCTGTTATTCCTCACCAATATGCCCACAAAGCAAGGAGAAGTAAGATTCTTACGCCCTCTCTCTCTCTCTCTCTCTCTCTCTCTCTACCTCTCCTCCCTTCTTCTCATGCTCATTCGTTCTTGACTATATGAGGTTTCATGTCGATATATCATCATTTAGTGACGTATATTTGTGTGTGTTTATGTCATTTCTGTGTAGGTCATGTGGCCTAGATTGGTGGCTAGTAAGATACTGAATAAGCGACTGGGAAGCAACAACTTTGTGGCAGACTATTCAAATAACGTTGAACCATTGTTGGGCTTCACAAGCATTGATGACCACCCCACTCTGACCTCCAAGGCCAATAATCTTAACGGTCCCAAGGATACTAAAAAATACAAGTAAGAAACCCAAATATATATATGTATATACACTCTCTTCTAAATTCAATAACCCTATTCCCAGCCTGCTAGATATCTTCAGAAAAAGCGAATATTACCAAACCTATTCTGGATTTGACACAGCTCTATATATGAATAAAAGGAGGCAGTATTTCACTGCTGTTTCATCCTATATATATATTTGATTTCTGTACAAACCACTCAGGGAATGATATCTTTAATATGCGCCAAAAAGATGGAGGAATGCAAAGGACTTGACTGTATATATCTGGGCCATATCTCTCTTCTGCTGTTATGCTTTATATATTCTTATTGATATATCTAATCTTTTTTCTGATATGGTTTTAACTTGGATGCTGTTCATCATATGTGTAGCATATTTGTTAGCACATGGAACGTTGGAGGGATTGCACCGGATGAAGATTTGAACATAGAAGATTTGTTGGATACCAGTGGCACCACCTGTGATATCTACGTCCTCGGGTATGTAATCTCCAAAATAAACCCTTCTATAGCTTTGAAGTTTGAACAAATGATGAATTGTTCTGAAACTATTATATATATGGTGTAATTAATGTTTTGATGGATGTTGTGAATATATATATATATATATATATATATATATGCAGGTTTCAAGAAATAGTGCCTCTGAAGGCATCAAACGTGCTGGGATCTGAGAACAGGAAGATCTCCATGAAATGGAACTCGTTGATTAGAGAAGCTTTGAACAGGAGAACAAGGGATCATATTGGAGAGAATAATAATAATATTAAAAATAATAAGGAGGAGGAGGTGGAGGCGGGAAATAATCCAGCTCAGTACAACAATAAAATATCGGCACAAGATTTTCAGTGTATCATTAGCAAACAAATGGTTGGTATCTTAATATCGGTGTGGGTTAGGAGACATCTCCGTCCATTCATTCAGCATCCAAGCGTCTCTTGCGTTGGTTGTGGCATCATGTGCTGCTTAGGCAACAAGGTATAGTCACCTTCCCAAACAACCCCACTTCCTCCCTAAATCATCATAAATAATACTATTTCTAGTTTAATTTCCGTTTAAATACACGTATCTACTAGTATTTATACAAATAAACAGGATATATAATTACAGTTGGCGCTATATGTTTTGATGTTATTCTGAGGTTAATCATGCTGCATCAGTCACCACCAATGTCCGCATCAACAACACTAATCATCAGCAGCCAATCAAATGGAATATATCTAATTAATTAGCGCTGATCCTATTATAATTTACTATTGTAATTTACTAATGAAGTTATAATTGATATATTATTTGCAGGGTTCTGTGTCGGTGAGATTTCAGTTGCATGAAACAAGCTTCTGCTTTGTTTGCAGTCATCTGGCTTCTGGGGGAAGAGAAGGAGATGAAAAGCTTAGGAATTCTAATGTGTCTGAAATTCTTTCCAGGACAAGCTTTCCTAGAGGAGGCCCTTTGCTTGATTTGCCTAAAAAGATTCTTGATCATGAGTGAGTAATAAATTAAATTTTTTTTGAAACCGTCCAAACCAATTTTTAATGATTCTTTTTCTGTTCTTTTCTCTCTTTCTCTCTTTTTGTTTTTTGTTAGGTTCCTTTCCCAACAAAAAACATGAATAACAAGGCGGAAACTAAATAATATTATTCGCTTTCTTTTTTGGCAACATGGAATATATCTAATCAACTTGCTTAATTAACTTCATTATTGTTCTCCGACTTTGAACTTGTCTTAATACGTTGGACAGGTTAGCAAGTCCGCCGAAACATTAAATATTGATTCTCGGTTGGTTGTTCTGTTTGTAACCAAACTTTAATTAAATTTGTTTAGTTTTTTAAGAAGTTGGTGGGAAATTGTTTTGTTAATATGGTGGGTCTGTGAATTAGAAAGAAGTTGCCAAGACAGCCAAAGAAATCAACTAAACCGCCATTTTGAAGAGATAATTTTCCGTTAACTAGCAAGCAACCTCTGTAGTTAAGATTAATTGTATGGTTTAAATCATAGTTGACCTCAAAGTCACTTGTTAATAATTAATTCACCTTTAGTTTGAAGGCCACTTGCAGTTAATTAACTTTCTACTTTGAAACCCAATTTGCGCATATGATGTCTAGAGACGTATTTAATTAATTGCCCGAACCATTCCTTGTCTTTTTGCAGCCTGGTAGTATTGCTTGGAGATTTAAATTATAGAATTTCTCTACCAGAAGAAACGACTCGCTTACTTGTTGAAGGAAAACACTGGGATTCCTTACTAGAAAATGATCAGGTAAACAAAATTAAATTAAATACATGTCGACCAGGAAATTAAGTTAATTAAAATCTATCCATTTAGTCTATATATATATATGAAGCGCGAATATCTCCGAGCATATTTGACATATTATATTCCAGATATATGTAGAACTTCAAAATTCGTTGTTGTCTGTATCTGATGAATATTTTCGTATATTCCTATTTTCAAATTCTGTGTCTGACTTTCAATTATGATTTGGAAATGAAGCTAAGGATGGAGCTAATGAGTGGGAACATGTTAAGAGGGTGGAATGAAGGAACAATCAAATTTGCCCCGACCTATAAGTACTGTCCTAACTCTGATGTCTACTATGGTTGTTGTTACCATGGAAAAGCGTCAGAAAAAAGGAGATCTCCAGCATGGTATATATGAAGAGTATATATACATAATTAGAACACTTATTACATCAATTTTAATCCTAATTAACAATCACTTGATTGATTGTAGCTACTGTATTTGTGTACTTACGATGTGTTACGTTGTTCATTAATGATAGGTGCGATCGGATAATATGGAATGGCAAGGGTTTGAAGCAACTTGAATACACAAGAAGTGAATCAAAGTTATCAGACCACAGGCCCGTCAAGGCAATGTTTAGCGCAGAAGTGAAGGTTTTAGGGACACTCAAGAACTTGCACAACCTTTTTCTATCAGAGAGATTTGAGAACCTTAAATCCCACATTCAAGTTTCCTCCAGTGATGGGTTATTATGTAAAAAGCAATCAAGCTTCCGGTTATAGAACAATTAAACTTAAAAGTGTGTGAGTATGTATACACTTAAATTGTTAGTGCTATTTGTTCTGAAAAACTTTAAAAAAGGGGAAAGAGAGAAGAAAGAGAGAGTGAGAGAAGAGGAAATTAATTGTCAATATGGGCAAACTTCTCGCGGAGGATGTGATAATTATAGTTCTTTTTTTTTTTTGATGATGTACAGCGAAGTTTGTTTGGCTTTATTATTTAATATATCTAGTTTTGTTGCTGGATTCTCGGATGCTAAATTGCTAATTATGAAACTCCATGCAGACATGTACGACATCAATTGTTTTCTATCTTCTAATTATGAAATATTCATATATATGTCTCGGATCTAATCATGTATATGGACGTTCAGTGTCATATTTAATCAAATTCAAAACGAAATAATAATTAAGATAAGTGTTTGATTAGTGATAATTTAAATGTCTAAATTAAATATCCTGGGTCCCATTCTGATCTTCATTATATTTCTAATTCGTGAATCGGATCTAATTAAAGGACAGCAAAAAAAAAAGAGAAGCAATCATTCTTTAAAAAGGCTGGGTTTCAAAACCAGAGACAATAGTATAATATAAGCAATAATTGAGATCAAGTTGGGGAATGAGGACAGTGCTGGTGATCACACTAATGCATGAGATGAGCAAGTGGGAAAGGAACATCACTCTCTGTGCATGTAAAGAGCAAATTTTGATATATTTTCTCTTTCTCTTTTAATGATAATGAATCGATGACATGATAATAAATCTGATGAATTATTTAACGGGAAAAAAAATAACAGATATCAATCTGAATGAGCTGAAGTTGATGAAGATATCATAATATAAATGCCACTTGTGAGAAGAAAATAATATGGTTTATTGGCCAATTGAATTTTAGGCTCGTCCTAATCCAAGAGGACAAAAAATAATTAAAAAGGCTGCAAAATGAGGTGTGAGTTACTGTGATCGATGCTACACTTACATCAAAGGATTTGGAATCGTATATAGATACACTATGAAATCAAATATATAAACCAACTTGTTTCACAACAATATCAGCATCATCTTTCAAGTCCTTCTTCATAATCAATGCGCCACTAGCTCGAACTATATAATGCAATATTACTACTTGCAATTACATATGGCTTGTGTGTGTGTGTGTGTAAACATTATTAATTAAGTGCATGCTTGCAACTAAGCATTACTTACTTAATTATGTGTCACTGCAGAGTTTATCTTCTTCATTTGATTTTGGTTGGCTGTGGGACGTTCTGTCTGTTTTAGAATATTGATTTAAAAGGCAGATTCGCTATCGGATGCGATATCAGATTTCATTCTGTACCTCACCCATTCATTAGGGTTTTACAAATATATTACTCCAAGTTACAACCTATACACACACACTAACTAGATTTCAACCTGAAAAATACACAGTATGTAAGTAATCTTTATATATATATATATATATATATATATTGGAAAAGCTTACGTATGTTGTTTGTATTTTTCAGGTCGATCGAAATCTAATTCTAGTTCATATCTGTGCCATATCTACATAATCTAATTATGTCAATTTGCCCTCCACTAATCTACGTACGGTCAGCTAGTTTAACCCAACAAAATGTGTGATTTAATTAACGCACACAAAGTAGCAACTATGATTTTTATTTAGTGGATATATGTGACGAAATTGAAAGTTGAAGTTCATCAAACTTTCCTGCAAATTTAACCATACATTCAGCAGCTTGACTATAAGACTATAAAATTTATCAAATAGGCAAATTATATATATGTGCAGATGACTTATGTTGATTGAGTAAGACAACATAATTTAGCCGTGGCAGATGAGATCAACAAGTAATCAATATCGATCTTGATGATATCTCATGATGTTGGAGAAATATTGAATTAGTTATAACTGATTACCAGTTAATTTAAATCAGTCACACTAATCCAAGGTTGGTTCAAGTGAGGAAAGGCTACTAGAGTTATCTGTGATTAGCAAATTAAATGCCTAATTAGCTTAAAATGTGAGATTTTATATATGGTAGAGAATGGGGCTTAATTTGAAAAACAAAACGGTGGGCCTGGAAGAACATGTTTATGGGCCGTAGTTCTGATGAAGCCGGAAGACAACCGTATGTGGGCAATGATTATTATGAAGCCCAAAATCCAGTAGGCCAACAACCTATGATGTTGGGTGAATCCTCCTAAGTTAGTTGGACTGAATTATATCAAAAAAAAAAAAAGTTAGTTGGACTGAATTCCACAGTTTTGTTTTTGGAATACGTGATCTAGACTACTGGGGAATTGAGGACTTTGATGTCTCTTTGTTGACTTTTACTAAACCTTTTCTTTCTACCCCACACTACCAACCTGTCCCCCCAGGCCCCAACACTCTCTTTATCTTTTTCTTGTAACAACCTTTTTTCTCAATTAATTAATCTACAATAACCACCCATTATTATTGGACTCGCCTGTCCCCTATTAAAGCGATTTGTTTTCTTATATTGGGTCTGTTTGGGTTAGCGGTAGGAACGGTGGCTTAAAACCTATATGACTTTAAAAAAAGCTCAATAGGAAAAAAAGTCAAATTATTGATAATGATTTGTGTTTGGATTGATGATAGTAGAAGTGACGGGGCCCATGTCAAAAAGCTGAGAGCTTTTTGGAAAAAGCCAAGAAATAAAGTTTTTTTCTTAACGGGCTTTTTGAGTTTTAATTTAAGTAAATTTAAGTTCAACCCAAATAGACCCAAAATCAACTGATAACGTTAACTGACTTTTTTTTTTTAAGTTATCACAAAAAAAGATGTAAAAACTAGTGATCCAAACAGACCCATTATACTCCCTTCCGTCCCAAATTTCCCATGTTAATTAATGTTTGAATGTGATTTGCCGTATTTTTCTCTCATGCAAAATTTTATTTAGTAAGGATAAAGTTGATTTTTTTTAAAAAGTTTAATACAAATTTAATAAGTTCACCATGTTCAATTATACGATTGAAAGTGATTTATATTTTATGTGGGAAGGAGTATATCAATTAATTTTGATCGAACACAAAAACGTCAATTACCTCCACATTAGTTTATCTCTTTTATAGGGATGTATGCACGTGAAAAGGTTTTTTAAGCCATTTGGAGCATGTTTAGAAATCTTTTGAAATTTAGATTTTACGTAAACCGAGATAAAACTTATCTTACACGTTTAGATCGTAAATTCCAAAAGCTATTTTCAAAAACTAATCCAAACAACCTCTAGAGTCAATAGAATTTTTCTTAATTTAAATAGTGATTCCACTTATATTATCTTTATTAACCAAAATATATGTGAAGTCTATTTTGGGTCCAAAATACGTTTAAGTAATTTAGAATATCATCAAATTACATTCACAATTTTGATCTGATTATTTTTTTTTGAGACACTCGGTCTTACCAACCAAACTTCAAATTCATCCAAGACTGCGTGCGTGCATGTTATAATATTCAAACCAGTAAAAATCAACCTAAAAGTCTGAAACACCAGTGCGCGTGGTTGGCCAACATACGATTACATGGTGATTGTACACTCTGAATTACTTTTATCTCCCACTCTAAATATAAGATAAAGTCAATTTTTATTTGGAGATGTTAAGAAAGTTTATTAAATTATCTTAAAGTGTTTATATTTTTCATTTTTTTTCTAAACTATTTTGTCTAACATATAAATTGATACATAATCTAACAATATATAATATGATTAAACAATTTAATTAGTTTCTGATAAATAAAGTTCACTCTATCTTATATCTAAAATATAAATTATGAGGCGTGTGGGAGAAATGTTGGTGGCAGTACACAGAATTGTTGTTTGCAATGAATCCAAATGGAGTCGCCTAGATAGGATGCCCGTGACGCGTGAATAATGAAAAGCACAAGTCTCAAAGGTGGGGCATGTGGTCTGATACTCCAAACCTTACACTTAACAAACACACTGTTAGATTTTTGTCACTTTAAGAAAGAAAGAGGAAAGAAAATAAAAGAGAGCTTTGAAATCTTAAGACCATATGAGGTGACTAATCCGTGTCAAACCACTTAACTCACATCGATGTGCCACTAATTTCAAATTACTACTAATAAAAGCATCCAAACCTCCAACTAACATAATACCACAACTCAAAAATTCTGAGTTCACTGAACCGTTACATGCTTCCATCAGTCTATTAATTAAAGGAAAAATGAGAAAAAAAAAATCACTTAAATCTTAAAATCCCGTTGATAATAATAACAATGGGATTAATAAGAATAATAAAACAATTGACAAATGAGAAATCACCTATTAAATATTTCGAAGTGCAAATGGTATGTTTTTGAGACTTTTCTTAAATTGAATAATAATAATAATAGCCTAGCTACAATTGACATGATATGTCTCCATGGACTTTTCTTATTATACGTATAAAACCTCTGCAAGTATGTATATGTATATATAACCTCGATCCTAATTGGAGGAGATTATGAGGAGCTGTTCGGGGAAATTATTGACAACGTACGTACGGCAAACTACTAAGATTTGGGAAGATGAGAAGGGAGCGTACGTATACATGCAGAGAAAGGTGGCAACTTTGTGATAATAGGGTATCTGTGCCATGCCATCTTCTGCGAGCTGTTGAACCAGTCTGGAGAGACATATGGCAACTCAGTGAAAGGCCCCATAACTTTGCCTTGTGATGCACTGTTCATGCAGAATGCCATCTTTCTCATCCAAACTGACACAACCTTTTACTCACCTCAATTCATACCCACAGTTCTTCCAGAGATTTTCTTTGGAATCATCTTTCATATTTCTACCAAGATTTCCATGCTCACTATATGGAATTAGGTTTCTGTAACTGTAACCACATATAACTTGCCCTTAATCAAGTTATGCTTTTAAGGAGGTAGAGTTCTCTTTTGTCCCTGACCTTTACTTGTTATACCAAATATCTACTTAAAATATAACAGGAACTCAATTGAAGTCATTTTATATAACTTACAATTATATTTCATTCAAGCTTTCCATCGGGCCATGAAGGAAGACACTTCATTTTCGACTTAAAATACTATCCACTTGAGTATTGGTCAGTTGGTCTCTCCTCTCTTTACCGTGTCTAAATTTTGATGAATTTCATTTACTTTCGAAACAGTTCAAAGTGGACGGTGCGCGGAAATCAATCTGAACGCTACACGAAAATTCTTGCACACGGAGTGATCTCAAAATTCTACACAACAAACAAATTTTACGCTGCAATAAAAACTAAAGTGATAGATGATAAAAGATTTCGAGATGGTTAGTCCAAGTCAAAGTCAAGCACGCAGTCGCTAATCAACTTCTTATTATAAGTAAGAACTATGAGGCAGAGTAATAAAGCAGCGTTTCCACGTCAGTCAGCTTTAGTTACCATTATTAACAGTGAAAAGACGTGGAAAAGAAAAGGCTGCTTTTAAGCATGAGAAAGCAAAAGTTAAAGATGCGCCCCCCACCCCCCCCCCCCCCCCCAACCTCAATCATTCATCTAATTACCATAGAAGAAATAAAGCCCCTCTCTGTGTGAGCAACTCCTCAAATCTGCAGTCGCGACAACCATGGTGATGAGCTTCAGAAACATTGAACAACCAACCATCTGCTTCTCTCTCATCATCTTCTTGTTTCACTCTCAACATCTCTTCACTATCCCTGTCACTTCCTATAGTCCTGAAAAGTTTTCCATTAACTGTGGCTTCTCTGGCAATTCGCAAACTACTTCAGATGGCAGAACATGGGAACCAGACGACGATTCCAAACTATTTTCCCCTGGTCAAAACATCCAGCCCTCAAGTCTGAATTCACCTCGATCAGAGGAAGTTCCTTATGCCACGGCTCGCCTGTCTCGTTCTGAATTCACCTACTCCTTTGAGGTCACTGAAGGCCAAAAGTTTGTTCGCCTCTTCTTTTACCCAGCTGCATATGCCAACTTTGATCGTTCCAGTGCTCTCTTCTCCGTTAAAGCAGGCCACCACACACTTCTCAAGGACTTCAACGTTTCACTTACCGCTGATAATGATGATGATCATGAGGAAAAAGTGTTCAGAGAGTACTGTATCAACGTGGAGCCTGGTCACAGACTGAACATCACTTTCACTCCCAGCACCAATCATCCAGGCGCCTACGCGTTCGTCAATGGGATTGAGGTTGTGTCCATGCCCACCGATCTTTATTACAAAAAAGCTGATTACAAGAGTAATGGGATTCAACTTGATAGCAACACTGCTCTGGAGATGGTATACAGGATCAATGTTGGACAGGATGAGATTCCAGCTAAAGAAGATACCATGCTTCGCGAATGGCATGACTTAAGTGGCTCTTGCTGTAAGGTGATGCAAACCTTGCAAGACTTAAAAGATGATGGTTATGGTGCAAAGCTGATAGACCCCCCACATGATTTGCTCAAAGATGCAGCACCTGCGGAAGTCTGTTTAACTGCAAAGACCTCTAAAGATGCCATGACTTGGGAGTTTAAAGTGGACTCGATGTTTGCTTATATGATCAGACTGCACTTCTGTGAGTTGGATAAGACAGTCCAGAAGGGAGATAGAGTTTTTCAGATACTCATAGCTGACACTCCGGTTGACCCTCAGGTTGATGTGCTTGGTTCGCAGGAGGATAGGCTAGTTCCTCTTTACAAGGACTATGCTGTTTCGTTAAAGCAAGGAAGCTCGAAGAGGCAGAACCTTTCAATCAAGTTGCAGAAACTCCCAAAAAGCAAGTACGATGTCCTGTTGAATGGAATTGAAATTTTCAAGATCAGGGATTCTAGTGACAATCATGGAGGACCCAACCCAGACCCAACCTCTTCATCAACCAAACCGTCTAAGAAAAAAACAAAAGCTCTCATGATGATTGCCGTTGCTTGTGCAGCTTTAGGTGTCATTGTACTATCTGTCATCGGTTTCTTCATATTTCGACGAATGGCCAGGGGTGCAGGGAACAGGACAGATGAGGAATCATTAGATGCGTGCCATAAGTTTTCCATCGCAGAGATCAGAGCAGCCACCAACGACTTCGATAAACTTTCAATCATTGGCCATGGAGGATTTGGCGCAGTCTATAAAGGAGACATTAACAAGGGGAAGACACCAATCCCCGTAGCCATCAAACGGCTGAAACCAGAATCATCACAAGGGTTTGATGAGTTCCAAACAGAGATCAAGATGCTGTCCAAGTTTCGTCATGATAACTTGGTTGATCTCATTGGCTACTGCAACGATGACGAGGAGATGATCCTGGTCTATGAATTCATGGCCCGTGGGACCCTCAGCGACAATCTTAAAGAACCTGTTAACCAGTCACTTCCATGGAAGCAAAGGCTTGAGATCTGCATTGGAGCAGCAAAGGCACTGCTCTATCTTCATACCAACACCGGTGAGGACAAGCAAAGTGTGATCCACCGTGATGTGAAAAGTACAAACATTTTGTTAGGCGAGGATTGGGTAGCAAAGGTTTCAGATTTCGGATTGTCCAGGATTGGGCCGGATGGTTTGTCCAGGTCACATGTTACCACAACCGTCAAAGGCAGCATTGGGTACATAGACCCCGAATACTATGTGACTCAGCAGCTGACCCCAAGATCCGATGTTTACTCTTTTGGTGTGGTTTTACTGGAGGTTTTGTGTGGGAAGCCACATATATTTCGAAACATGGAGAAGCAGACGGGATCACTGGTGGAATGGGTTAAGAAATGCTATGAGAAAGAAGAGATCGAAGTGGTGGTTGATCCATTTTTGAAGGGGATCATAACACCTCGTTGTCTGAATAAGTTTGTTCAATTAGCATTGGCCTGTCTGCAGGATAATGGGAAGTTTCGGCCATCGATGAGAGATGTTGTGAGTGGTTTAGAGACTGTGTTGAAGATGCAAGGCCGCATGGAGATTGAGATCCAGAGAGACGATGGAAAGGCAAAGAATGTAGACAAAATAAGTATGACCCAATTTACTAGAGATGAAGAAAGTGGAGTACAATTCTCGACTTCAAGTGGATTCACCACCACTGAGTCCAAGTGCAGCAGTAAGGTCACCATCACAAGTAGTGAGGAGGAGCAAGCTATGGTTCCTGAAGTGTTCTCAGAGCTGGCACGTCCAACAGCACGATAACATGTAACAAATAATTGTAAATGGAAATTTAAAGCATGGGGGTACACTATTAGGTTGATAGTTTAATTGACTGCATGGGGATTCACCCATCAACAGCTCAAATATATGATATACTGTAAGCTAAACAGGGTATTGATATCCCTTGAAACATGAGTTTCCCTTTTGGATTATGTTCAACCATCCTTCAATTAGCCTCTGGTAATGGTTATAGATGTCGTGTTTTCAAGATCCATCATAGATTTGATGCGTAAACTAAGAAATTTCATGAATAATGACCAAGAAAAGGCCTAATTGTTAATGACAAAAATTGGCAGTGAGCGAGGTGCAGGAGCCGAAGCTGTACTGCAGGTCATAAGAATATATCAGCATCTTTACATCCACAAAATGCAACATGTGACTTCCCTTATTAGTTTCATATTGTAATATCGCTATCGACGTCGTAATTAATTGGAAATGCTTGTCTTCGTAATGCTTTTCTCCCTAACAGACTTGCTCACATAAAGAATATCTCAATTATATTAAGAGTCAGCCTCACATCAATATTTGCTCATCAGAGGCAGAGTTTCAATATGCAAGACTGAGTAAATAGAAGTCATGGAATGAAGCAGCCATTTTTATCCGCACAGTTCCAAGCATGATGGGGGAAAAGTGAAGATGAATATAACACTTTGAACCTGTTTTGCTCTGAAAATTGTTTATGGTAAATCCAAAATATGGTTTTCCCCTCAAGTAGATGAAAATTTGAACAATTCGTTAAAAAAAAAAAAAAAAACCTCTACATTGATATATACTGATTTCTAATTAAAAAGAAAAGACAAGAATACATTGAATATGAATGAACAAGAAAGGGGAATGGAGAAAGAACTTGGCTCATTACAAGATGTTGATACTGAAACTCCCATAACATACAAGAGTGCAAGAAAAAGAAGATTAGAGCCTCTTGAAAACTTGGGCCATCAAGCAAGGGTTAGCCTGTTGAAATTCTATTAACTGCTGCAAAGAGAAGTAGCCATTGCCATCTTTGTCGATCTCCGCCATTCGACCTTGGATTTCTTCGAGTGAAGTTGCGCCCAAGGCTTTGAGGGCATCTTCAAACTCTGTCAATGATATCTTCCCGTCATTATTCACATCAAAACGCTTGAATATGCGTTCGCATTCTTCGCTAATAGTATTCGATGCATCATCTGCCATTGTGATTTTGTTATGAGCTTGTCAATTCCTAAATTCTTGTACAAACATTGATTTGCAGAAAGATTTCAAGCGTGTACGACTCATAATAGTTAATACATTCACGACAAAGAGGAAGTATGCCCTTGATTCGGTCCTTCCCCTTCATGATCGGATCTCTTATTAAGTTTCCATGAAAAGCCAACAAAATTAGTGGCCAGTTCTCTATTTGCTCAGTTTCCTTTTCTTCGCTACAAACTAATGCCATTCCTTTTCTTGTAATTGTCATTTTACTTTTTATTTATTTAACAAAAAACTTCAGATAAATACCATCTCAACTTATAAAATCCTAAAAAGTTTGTTAATATCATACATAAAAATTACTCATAGATCCTCAAGAGGAATCTAAAATTTTAAAATGTTATGCTTTTACTAAAATGTCCCTCATTTTTTATTTTTTAAAAAGTCAAGGTTACCTTGGCAGAGATCTATATGCCAAAGCTTTGACGGCGACGGTTGGAGCTCCATTGAAATCTCGAATAATCCGATTAACTACGTGAACATAGAGATTAACAACTTTAGGTTTCTAAACCCTATCAGGTGTTAGTGACAAGTTTAATAATGACAATAACAATTTGCATATAGCAATTCACAAATATGGTATAGAGAGTGAAAACTTGGGATCTTAAATTGTCAATCTTTTCACTTAAGTTGTCATTTCCTTTATTCAAATTATCAACGATACCTTAAGGAGCTAAAGTTATCAATCCTTATACTTAAGTTGTCACCGGAACTTTGACTGTTGGCGGCAAAGCTCCGGATGCACCCTCACTAGAGGGTGGCAATGGGGACTTGGCTTTTTAGCAAAAAAAAAAAAATGAGGGTCATTTTAGTAAAAATACAACAAAATTTCAAAATCCTCCTTATAAACTTATATATAATTTTCATATATTAACAGACTTTTTAAAATTTTTTAAATTCAAATGGTATTTAAATAGAATTTTCCTTCTATTTAATAACGACATTTCTTTATTTGTGTCAATTTTTTTTAAAATAATTTGTGTCACTGAGTGTGTGCGCAATTTTTTTCTCTATAACATTTCCATCTCTCGTTAATAAATGTTTTTCACCTCAATTTCAGATTATAGGAATAAAATGTTACTCCGTACTTGTGTATTGTATATTTAATAATAATCTTCTTGAAAGTACATAAATTTTTGCCAGGATGGGTTATATAATCTCACTAATAAATGAATTGTTCAAATTTTAAGAGCACATATCCATATGATTTATTTTATTTAAATTATGCTTTTATAATTTGTTCCGTTAACCGTATTCGTTGCTGAGTGTTAGAATTATTAATTTTAATTTTTTTTTTCCGTTAGGATTTATTTATGCGCGCGCGCATATCCAATTGCAATTAACTGCACGAAGACGCTAGTTGCGATGGCTTCTCTTGCAGCTTCTTCCAGCTTTAACTCAGCAGGGTCTGTACCCTCTGCAGATGCGCGTCTTCGCTTGGTTGAGTTCCTCATCCACTCTGCTCAAGTAAACCATTCTCTGCTTGCCACTCTATATTCCTTTTCGGTGTGATCTGTTCTCAAATTTTTATTCTCCGTGTAGCATCTGGAAGTCGCTCCCATCGTTAAATACTCGGCATTGTCATTGTTCGTTGATCGGTTCTTTATTTCTTTGCGCAGGTAATCTTCCTCTTCCTGTTTCTCACTATTTTGATCACCGATTTTGATTCTCTTATTTTTACCCCTTCGTATTGTAATTCCATTCGCTCCTTTATTTTGTTGCATTATAATTGGCGATTCTGAAGTTTCATGGAAGCTGGCAACACGAGAACCTGGCTCTTCCATCCTGTGACAGAGAGCAATTTTCAGTTGTTTGGGCTGATTTCTGTATGGATTTCAAGCAAAGTGCGTTTTTGAGCCCTCATTTCATGGACTGTTTTTTCTCCTTCGTTTAAATTACTGCAAACTTTAAATTCCTTTTACGACACTAAATCAAGCTACGCAGATGCATGATTCTCATCCACTTTCTGTGAGATGTTTGAAGTCCTTGGCCAACAATATCATCAAGGACCAACACTTTGCAACTCGAGATTTCCTCGAAGCAGTAAGTCCCCCACAACACCCCCCCCCCAAAAAAAAAAAAAGAAAAAAACTTTTGGCGGTTGATAATTGATATTGATATCTGCAGGAGGTGCTCTTCATGCAGGTATAAACTGACAGACCTGCCAGGTATTTGGTTCTCAATTGGTTGGCTAATATGATTTGGTACTTCCGAAGGTGTTGAATTTTGAGATTGGCACAACAAATATTGCTTTTTTGTACCTTGAAGAGCTTTGGATGCAGATCAAGTGAGTCATATTTGCAAGAGAAATTACACACACACATCAGAGTTTTTATTCTGTCTGCTAAGTCTCATCCTTTGGAGTGAAGGAGAGTGGCCATTGTCGGTGATCTCATCAACTTTGAAGCGTGTATGGAAATTATGGATCTTCTTTATGAAAAGGAGGAGACATCATTTCTATATAAGTCTCCTTGCTCTCTGGCGGCATCAATCTTGGTATTTTCTTGAATTTTTCGTTGGTTATTTCCTAATTCCAGTTATTTATAATAACGACATTTACTTTTGGCAAGTTATTCTCTCGTTTCTTTTATTTTTTTTCCTTTTGCTTTTTTGGAGAAGGTTGCGTCTTATTTGATCACAGTACCAAAACAGAAATGGGAGTTTCCACTACTTCCATGGGGTAAGAAAGGTTCACCCAGTCTCAGCTAAGGTGCTTACTTTAAAGTGTTTTACACCTGTGTTGTGCACATATGTTATTCCTCATGAAAATTGAGAAAAGTTCAAACTTCAAGATGTGAAGTTTCCTATTGTTTAATAGTTGTCTATTACATTGATTTTTACACATAGGTTTTCCACTTCTCTACTTACTAATGATACGAGATGCATACTGTTTACAGTATCAGCTAACCGCTTCCCCACTTTCAGAATTGTTACTGCAATTTGTATGTTCTGTTTCTTATAATATTTTTGTCATTACATTCATGAACTTGTTATTGAACGTCGCTTGTAATGGAAATGAGCATCTGGAAAATCGATGGCCTTGGCTTGGATTATATTATCTTGCAGAACTTAGTCACATTCTTCATTAACGAATGTCCTTATAAGTTACCCTACTGGTACATGTTTAGAGAAGGGGCTTCCTTTTCGTTGGTCTGGGAATCCATTGACATTATTAGCAGCCTCTATATCTTTTAGGGAAGATTTGACTGATTTCAATGTTGGCCCCCATATAAGTGGTGTACAATCTCGCTTAAAAGAATTTAAATCACTAGGAAAGCATCTTCATCTGTAAGAACCCTCTGCTCGATGCATTTTCTTTGTCTCAGATGCTTGATGCCCCTGGATTAATTCCTGGGTCTTCAATTTTAAATTTCCCTCAATTCATGTGTCACTTTGAGATATTCTGACATCTTCTTTGGAGGCATTTGGACTACTGTTTTCCTCACATTGTTCTTAGTTCTATGAGAAGCTCTTGCTTTTTGCTTCCACATCTAGCAATTCATATCCTCTGATCTTTTAAGGGCTGAATTCACAGTAAAATAAAATTAGATTGTTAATTTCATCTCTGTTTTTTCTTAGCATAATTTATGGACTTACACAAGGTGAAATTGAATTTAGACAGACTCCAAATTCCAGGGAGCTAACTAAAATATTCTGTTGTTAGTGAAGTTTGTGACTTCATATAGAGAAGAGGAGATCATCAAAATTGTGAGGGACATTCTCAAGCATGTGCTCGATCCTTGCTCAGACCTACAAGGCTAGTGAAGCTCGAAAGATTAAATCGTTTTGGATGTCTTGAACTTTAGCTCAGTCAAACCATGATATTTCAATAATTAGTAGTGTTGGAATCTGGTGAGTTAGATTAACGGATCAATGGTTGACTGTAAAAGGGAGATAAACCATAACTCAGAGAATACAATTGGCCAGTGGCCACCTCCTACCATTGCTACAAAGTGCATCCTGCATTATTATGTTTTTTGTGGTTGTACTATACGACATAGATACGGATACTGCATTGGAGGAGAATACGTATTAAGTACTGGTTCCATTCTGATTGTTCTTAGCCCTTTTTTTTTTTTTTTGAAAAATTTTGTTGAAAGGCTATTATCAGTCTTGAGGCCCAATTACTAATATCCTGGTCGCGCACAAGACATACTCGAGGCTAACTTCTACCACTGAGTGTGACGAAAGAAGGTAATGAAGCTTGGATAACTACTAGAGTGTATTTGAATTCTAAATACTATTGGTAAACAGTGTCGATGTTAATTTATGGCTTACTTTATCTTAACTTAGATCCTTCTGTGTATCAATGACCGAATTTTAAATTCATTCACCAGATAACATTTGAAATCAAAACCAGCCTAGCACTGAGACAACCTTTTATAACTTCGAACAGTTCATAGAGTTTTAATGCCGATTTAATTTGCTTAATATCGAACGGTTTTGCATATCTTTTGGAAAAGGGAAAGATAATTTGATGGTGATTAATGTCAAAAGTTGAAAACACTAGACCAAGGACTCTTAAATCTTAATATATTGATTGGGAGAATGACAACTAAGGACCTGTTATAAAAAGGTTAATATCAAATTAGGACTTTTTTAAAAAATTCTCGTTCTGAAGAATGAAAGAAGAACTTAAGTTATGAAGAAATCATAATTTGGTATTTAATTTTATGAGACCCTTAATTATCATTCTCTATTGCTTTGTCATGCAGTATAGTCCATGACGTGAACATGATTACAGTACACAAACTGGCACAGTACGAGGCCCCCGATCAGGGGAGAGTGGACTCTTTTTTTGTTTCTTAACCCCCAAAAGGATTCTTTTTTGGTAGGCCAGCGAGAGAATGACCATTTCTGAAGCTTCAATCTCGAATTACCTGTTGCTCTTAATCTAAACATGGTTTTAACCAAAATAAGTAATAGCAAGCTTTGTTAATAAACAAATATTGAGTGGATTGTTTGTTTCATGACTAGAAGTGTTGAATAATCTGTATGCTCCTGCGTGTCATTAGAAAAGGACTGAATGAAGCAGGTGGTCAAAGGCTTAAATGCGGAGCCATCTATGTTGACTAGTTGACCCATTTTTTTGGGTTCATATCCCATACTTATCCCTTACATGTTTTTTAGATGTTTTTCTCTCTATTTAGAGGGATGAGAGCATTTTATTTAATTTTTTTTATTTTCTGTTTAGATTAAATTAAATGTTGTATTTTGAAATTTGTTTTGTATCATGTATCTCAAATTAAATAATTTTTAGTCTTACATTTAGAAATATTTTTCATGTACACCAATATCTTGAAAATTAATTAATTTGAGATACTAGATGAAAAAAAATATATGACACAACATATAATTTAATCTAAATAAATAAATAAAAATGTGCTTATTCCTATAATTAGAGAAAAAAACAGCTCAAAAACATGTAAGGAAGAAGCAGGTAAAATGTGAATTCCATTTTTCTTTGAAACTCAAACAGTGAAGGAAGGAAGGAAGTGGTCCATCACATCACAGACACTGTTACTTTGAAACTGAGTGCCGAGTTCACTCACTGTCCCTTCTAGAAATGCCGTTGGCTGTGCAGTAGCATCGTATTAGTACTAACTCAGTCCCCTGTTTTCGATTCCCCTGTCTGTCGGTGCCCTCCCTTTCCTTCCTTCCTTTGAGCTGTCATTCACCATCAACCCAACACTCCAATTCTGTGCCTAAAAAAATTTAACGAGTCATTTGATTTCCATTTCTATTATATATTATTACTTGTAGACCCCCCAAGGCCCCAAGGGTTGAGGGCGACCTGGAGACTCCAAAATACAGACATATATATGTGGGACTGAATTCTTTTTTCTCTCTCTAATTTTTTTTTTTAATACAAATTTTAGGAAAGGGGTGGGGCTTGCCCACAGTTCAAGGGCAGGGCGTTTGGAGCCCAATCCACAGGGGATACTGGCCAAAGAGTACACATGTCTCCACCTCTACTTGCTGTTTCCTAGACCCTTAGGATACCTCCCCCAGTGCCTTGACCAATACAGGGATCGAATCCCTCCCTAAATGTGAGGAAGACCGACCCCACACGAGTTAAGTCCAAAAACAAGGGTTCTCTTTCTAAATTACAAGCCACTGATACTTGTAATTTTTTACATGATGACGGCCCATTTCACAGATTTTATGGATACCAAATCATGCTGATGTCTACACGTATCTACTTTTTAATTTTGCTTTTGGGTCACAGAAGGTGGTTGAATCAATAATCCTCTTAATTCGAGTATTCACATTGCAGATGTAGGAAAAAAGAAACTAAAAGAATTAGCACACCCAAAATACAAGAAATCAAGCCACTACTCTACCGTATTGTACAAGTAATCCCCTTGTAATTGAGAAATGGTTTGCTTTTGGGAAAATTCCTATATCATAATGACATTAGATTTTTTTAAATATTATTATATTGTGAAAATATACACTAAGAAGGGACTATTAGTAGTAGCTCGCTAGGGGCCGCGAGGTTTGCATATGGATAAGATAATGATAAGATGGGATCAAAGAAAAGAATAAGTAATAATAAAGCATTAATGAGGTGGAAATAAAGGAGAAGGTGGGTCCCTTCGCAATTACGAACTTATCACTTCCTCTTTTGCTACAAACAAGTTTGAGAATTTCCACCTACCCTCCCATCCATCTACGTATCTCCGTGTCCTCACCAATATTTATATAACTAATCGGCAGAGATGCAATTCTACCCATAATTTTTTTTTTTAAGAGCCACAGGCACAACAAATATTTTTTAGCTGCAAAAAAATACATATAAACAATAAAAAGTGACTCAATAATGTCATTTCCGTTAAGTTGGGGACGTGGACCGTGAGAATGAAACGTTTGACCAATTTTAATGACGAGTACGGTGAGCTGGTGGCTGTGAGGAAGTATAAGCGAGAAGAAGATTGGGAAAATTCTTCTCAAGGCCTAAGATATTAAAATATCGTAAAAAAAAAATTCAAAGAAAAGTCATATATAAAAAAAAAAGTCTTAAGATATTTTTTTGGTATTATTGTAAAAAATGTTGTATTGATATAGTTGTTAATTAGTATTGATTTATTTGTTAACTTGTACAGTTGTTAATCTATACAGTAATTGTTGACTATACTGATTTAGTTATTCATAACTACTGATATAATTGTTAATACTTTTTGAAATAATATTAAAAAATATAATAGGCCGTCTGATATATAAACGAACTTTTTTTTTTCCCCAATTTCGACTTTTAGAGAAATCCCCCCAAATATTTTGATAGTAGTACTTCTTTATACCCACCCATCATTTTCTTCAATAATTTATCCAACCACCTTAAAACTGTAGTGCAAGCATTTATCGTAAATTAATTGACCAAGAAAAGAAAGGCTTATCAGGTTTCTGGTTAAATTAGGCCAGGGAAAAGAGAAGAGGGGAGAAGGAGAAAGAAAGCCACGGGATCAGGACTGATAGAGACTTAATTTCAAGTAATCTGAAGCATCTATATCTGTAGTCTCATGGAGAACTAGATCTGTACCACAAAAAGGCAATATATGAAGGTAGCTAATAAGTAAAATAAAGTTGGAGAGCGCCGATGAAATCTAATACAGAGTATTCAATCCGATCACTTCCCATTGCCACCTAAAGGAATGGGGAAATAAAGGAACCATTTTTTTCAATCTCACAGAAGAAACAGAGGTTTTAAACAACAACATTGTTGCCTAAAGACGAAAAAACTTGAATTTTTTTAAAAGGGATTTATACGAACACTAACCCCACCCCACTATCTGAATCGTGACAAATTTGGACAAGCTCGTTTCGTTTATACGAGCCAGCCACCATTCCCATAGTGGCTTATATCTTTTCAGCAACTTCGTTTCTCCGATCTTATGGCCCTAACAGCTCAAGTACATGATGGTTCTGAGGGACTCTTTGGCTTGCTTGAGCTTTCGGAATTGGAAGATTTGAGCTGAATTTACTGGCGGTTATAAGGGAAGCTTGCGAACGATATTGCCGGTGAGAGAGATGGGGAGTTCTCTCTCTCTCTTCGTTATTTTTGCCAGCGTTCTTCTCTCTCACTGCCACATATGATGTTAATTTCGCCAGCTCACCGTACGCATCAGCATAAAATGGTCAAACGTTTCATTCTCACAATCAACGGCCACCAACTTAACGAAAATGGCATTACTGGGCTGCATTTTAATCTTTATGGTTATCTTTGCATCTAAAAAAATAGCTTTTTATTGTGGTTGGAATTGCATCTTTACCCCTATAACTAATCATTATCACAATGTTTTTATATGTTAGGGAAAATCCGGTTCCAGCCCTAAGAGAATAAAATAATCTCAAAAAAAATTTGAGAAAAATTTAGATGTCAGAAAAGTTTGATTAACAACTTCATCAAGTTAATTGATCGACAACTTTCATTTATGAGATTAACAACTCCATTAGTTGAATTAACAATTTTTTAAAACTTTTCTAACATTTGAATTTTCCTTAGGATTTTTTTAAAATTATTTTGTCCCTTGGACCTAAATGGGATTTTCCCATTATATTTTATCACGTACTATATACCACAAACAAAGTAACAAACTCAATTTTCCCATTCTCCTGCTTCCTCTTTTGCTTCTGAATCTGATCATGATCACCCCCCACACCTTAAAGATTCTATGCCCTCTAATTTTCGACGATAAAAAACCTCCATTATCTGTCCGTGTACGTGCATCAGAAAAGAGAGTAAGGGATACGAGCTAGCTAGTGATATATCATATATATGATATTAACAACGGTGGATCGGCTCATCAAAGCATTTTAACATGTTGAAAAGTTTGGTTGCCCCACATAAGCAGTAATGATAGAAGCCCAATTGATGATAAACGACATGCTTCTCCCGGATTCATTGTCTTGGAATTTCATTACTTTCATCACTCTCACCCGATCCCACCACAACATGTCACTTATTAATTTTTACTAACCCAAAATATCTCATATATCTAACGCTTCATTATTTTTTGATTAAGATATATATATATATATATATATATATATATATATATATATATATATATATTTCAACTAAATGACTCAATTGTTTTCACTTATTTTCAACTGTCGTTAGTTATATATTCTTCTGTTAACATGTCTAGTGATGTAATATACTGAATAATAAGAAGAACGTACGTACGTTATACCTACATGCACGTGTGTTTGTGATGGAAAATATTAATCAGATGGACCCATTCACACAATAAAGTCTGAGAGTACTTTTCTGACTCCTTATGATACGTGGGTTCTACCGCATCACTACACACACATATTAATTGAAGGTGTATTTGTGTGTGTGTGACAATTATACATATATAGCCGCAAGCAAGTAGCATACAATAATATTAGGCGAATTGAACGTGGAAATAGATATGAATGCTACTGTTTGTTTGTTTGATTTGAGTAGAATCAATTTCAAGCTCCAGTGTTATGGAAAATAGCAACACAAAATGAAACAGTGTGCAGAAGAACATGTGATGTTGTCACAGGGACAAGTGATGACAAATAATGCTGCCCTTCATGCCCCCATCCATCAGGGATATATCCCGTCCAATTTGAATTACTTACCATAATGGTAGATGATCAGCAAGTAAAATATATAAAATATCAGAAGCAGTAGTGCTTGCTCATAAATTACACCATTTATTGTGATTCATGGAAACAAACACTTTCTGATCCAAATTAGTTTGATGGGTTGGTTAGTTTCAGTTTGGAATATATCATCAGTGTGTCCTTTATTATATATTAGGTAACCAAAATCATACGTGAACATTTCCGTTTTATAATATCCACCGTTAGTTATGAAATTGTTAGAAAATTAATTACTAACGCATATGTAGCAAGGTCATGATTTGGAACACACATGTCATCAAGTTATCTTATTAATTAATGTTATCATACCTTAATACATTATTCTATTATCTGCTATAATCATCTTCGTCAACAACCTTTGTTACGTTGTCAGAATCTCGCAACGGTCTGGCTGGGTATATTAGCTTATTTATGCATGCTGGACTTCAAAGCTTGGGTGTTTTCGGGGTACTGCAAAATATTAAATCAAACTTTTTTTAAAAAAAAATTTACTCCTTTGGTTTAAAAAATTTGTATGAACTTTTTATCTAGCTTTACACCTAAGAAGATTTTGCAATAGGCAGGGATTAAATTCTCTACAAGAAATTTTCAAAGAATCTTTGTTCACTTCGTAACGTCTCCTTATTGTTACTAGAGGTGAGCAAAGCCCGAGAAAAAACGGAGGGGAGATAAAAAAAATTGAGGTATAGCGCTATTTTGTACCAGAAGACCAGAAGATATCACATAGGGGTAATTTTGTCTCATAAATGTTAAATATAAAGTAATTTTGTTATGACCATTACCACAGTTAAGTTTGATCATTAGTTAATTAATTATGCTAAATTGATAATATAATCTGTGTCACTCACGGTCATTTTTATTTTGAGTTTAGCTACACATTTGTTTCATAAGTTTTTATTTAAAAGTAATGTTGTACTGAAAATTTTTAAATTTTAACCATTTCACATTGGTTGTTATTTAGGTTAAGGCTACCAGTGAGTCAACCAAATTAAATATGTTTATTTGACAAATTCATGTATCATCCACTTTATTATTATTTTCTTCCAAAGTTAGATTTTAAAATAAGTATTTTTTTTTTAAAAAAAAATCATCCCATATAAAGGATTAGATGGAATCAAATAGGTGAACACATCTTGTATGATGAAGGGAAAATTAAAGAGGTGTTTGCCTATCACGGTGTCATTGAGGTACCGCGGTAGAAAGTTTTCAATGACTTTATTCTCAACATTCTTTCTTAATGTGTTGTGTATCTAGTAATTGAACCTTTTGTCCTTGTTACCCTCTAATGAATGTGAACTCTCCCTCCATATGTAACTTCTTCTTTTTTAATGTTGTTCACAATGCTAGCTCAAACTTAACTTATATAACTGTCAGGGTGAAATTATTACGATTTAAAAATTTCTGGAATAAATCTCAATCTTATTACAAATAACATAAACAAGACATGGACTATCGGCTCATAATATTGTTTAACTAACTGTCAAATTTAACTAGATAATAAACAAGGTAAAATTGCTCCAGATTTGATACTTCCGAGACAAAATAGCTAGCCCTTTAAGTCCAAAAATTAAATGAACAAAAGTAATAAAAAAAACTCATGAAATGTAAGTTTACGTGTCATTCCACTTTATTACATGTTACTACCTATTGAGCTCCACTCATACTTATGTACTTTAGGAACATGAATTTCTGTTGCCAGTGAAAACCTCATTAAAAGAAAGCGTATATATATTGTTTTAATTAAATATGCTTATTTTCCCTTATAAAGAATTCATAGTTGAAGGAAAATGATCCGCCATAAGAGACATTTTCACATACAATGAATAAACGATTTGTTGGGGTTTTCCCTGAAACCACCAGACAACATTAGCAATTTTTTTTTTTTTTTAATGGGAGCATATTTGACCGATCGAATTGGTCGATGGTGATACCTCTTTGACCTGCAACTGCAAGCAAAGGAATCGCACACGCGATCCACTTTTTAATTCCGATTTTGCATAGAGCCGTTAGCATGTCTAGCTCCCAACGCCCCAAACAAATTAATTAACATGAATGGTTCATTACAAATCTTAATTAAAAAAGAGGGTTTCAACCTAGCTTTGATCAGCTAATGAACACTAATTAAAGAACCAAAATGAATGTGTGCGGCGAAATTGAGATTAATTATGAACTTATGATGGTTTAAGAGAAAAAGAATTCAGGTAAAAATGTCATAAAATTGATAACTTTGACTAAAAGGTAAACACTTAATTAACCGGAATCTATAAGTAGCTGAATTATTACAAGTCACAACTACTCTATCATCAATGTCCACACAAAAAATTTAAGGCGTGTGTGTGGGCACGTTACCTCCGATCCTAAGAAAAGTATATGCATGAAAGAAAAGTTTGGTGGAGGCGAAGAAAGTGATATTCATAACGATGATTTACGTAGAGTGATGATTGCTATTTGGTGAATAATTAAATGTAATGAAACATGTCAACTGTTGAAGCAATTGTCCATAACATAATTTGGAGCTTTATATTCGATATTGTCGGCTAGTAGTTCCAATAAGAAGCCCACACACACAGCCTTTTTCTTTAATTTTGCCATCTCTGATTTAGTCTTCAACTTTTCACTCTCCATTAATTGAAATTAATCGCAGTACGTACCCCACAATTACATGAGTGCAACACATAACGGAACAAATGTTTCCCCCCATCCCTTTACTTTCTTTTCCATGAAAAAGTGAGAGTCAGGTTTAACGAAAATGAGTAGTTTCCATAATTATGAATCAATGTTTGTATTCTCTTTATGATGATGAGAAGTATTTATATTTAATGCCACTCAGTGTCTCAATAAGATTGTCCCTAATAGAAGAATGTATCTACTTATAAAAAAAGTTATTTACTCTTGTATTTTCTTATCTTTTTGCTGCTCCTATTTTGTCACATTAATTGCATGTGTGTGTGTGTGGGGACAAAACGCATAAAGCTTGGGAAATTTCCTTCCTATCTGAAGCTCCATTCCATTCCTTACCTTTCTGCCACTTATGCCTCTAGTCCCTGTCTCTCTCTAGATCTCTCTCACTGCACGCACACCAATGAAAAAAGTATCATCTTATCTTCTACGCAACAGTGAATTCCACGTACATGTCATATTTCTGTATCTGGCTCTCTTGTCTTGTTAATTTGGGCACAGTTGTTAATTTCACTGTTCTGTGTGCTTGTCCCCCTCTTCTTATAACTCGCAAAGTGCTTTCAAAGTGATATAGTGGTATCTGCTCTGTCAATGAACGTATCCATCAGCGATTCCATTTTTTTGGGGAGAAAAAAGTAAAGTATGATAATATTTCTGTGTCGTCCTTTTTTTTGGTTTATTCTTTTTAATTAACTAAGTTTCTGGGGGAACTAAATTGCTTCTGTTTTATGTGTATATACGTGTATGGTATATACACATGCGACAACACATAAACAAACTCATGACATATAAAAATGGGAACAATTCCCGGTTTTGATTCATACTAAAATAATGACATCAATATCTTTTATAAACGCTTTTGAACGTTGAACGAATTTGCGTTGCATTATTGAAATAGAAATTATGTATATAGGCAAGTAGTAAAATGAAATGAATAGTATGTTTAGTTACCGGGTCCTGTGGTGGCATTCGTGAGTAAGGGATAGAGGAAAAGCCAAAGAAAAAGAAAAAGCCACCATACGATCTCTATATGTTCCTAATCGTGTACTACTACTAGGCTATGATCCTCAAATGATACTCTCTGCTAATCAAAACTTGCCTTCGTCTAACTAAGCTGCCCGTGAGGATAAATAATAATTAAAGACAAAATATTATCAACTTAAAATATTGAACTTACTTGTAATCCAGTTTTCTGACATTCTTTGCTTTTAATTTCTCAGAGGAGGGGAGGGAGAGGTAGAGAGGAGAGGAGTCAACTTTAATTTTAAGTCATAATATATACTAAGCAATGAATATAAATATAGCTGTGGCATGCTTGCAATATTGATACACCACAATCATACAAACGAATAAGATGCCCTGTGTGTGTGTGAAAATAGAGAGGGCATCTTCGTTATTTGTATGATTGTGGTGTAAGAGAACAGCGAGAAAGGGAAAAAGGAGAGGGGTCCATATATTTATCATTCTCTGTTATATATATAATCACTTTGTCTTTGTCGTTGTCTTTCATTCTTATCACTTCTTTAATTAGGCTGCTTCGTTCAGCCAATGGAGCAGGTAGTTACTCTCTCTCTCTCTCTCTCTCTCTCTCTCTGTTCTATCCGTGCATTATTACATGAATTCATTTTCTGAGGATTACAATTAATAATAGATAGTGATGATATAATACTAATTGATAATAATATGTTTAATATATGATGATATATCATATATGTCTGATCATTATTATTCAGCAATCCATTGATGTGAAACCTAATCCAACAAACCCAATAATTGCTTTATCACTTTAGAAAGAGATATAAGTGATTTAATTATGTATATATATATGTGAGTGTTTAATTATGTTAGTTAGATATACGTCAACCCATATATATGTGCCTTTCCCTGTGAGATACGGCATGCAACCATTAGGTCAAGTTGCCACTTCATTAGCATAACACTCCTTCAACCCATCATCTCTCACTCGGATAAGGTTTCTCTTACAATTTTTCATAATCTTTATATCATGTTTATTCAATTAATCTAAAATACATCACATTATCAAATTTTACTCTTTATATTTTTTTCTTCTATTCCCGATCAATAACCCAGATAAATTTATAAGAAAATAAATTATGAGAGCATCTCCTCCCATTACTCTATTTTGTGTCATTATTTTTAGTTATAAGCCATACTTGTTCACTATTCTTTATCATTTCCTAATTATCTAAGTTTTTGGCTTCAATAATTATTAATTGACACTAACTTTAATCAGCACATCATATAGCTGCTTTAAGTATGATTATACATCCGGGCACCACACCTTTATATATTCCTGTTATATACTTGAGACACATGTAGCTTCATTCCAAAATTTATATCACCTCATTATTAGAAAGAATCATCTTGCTATTTAACGGCTTAATAAGTTCTAGCTTCAAATATATTACTGCATGTCTTATGTGATTTCTTCTTTGTTTGGTCCAGCTAGCTACTCTTTCATTTTGGACCACAAACAGCATTCATATTCTTTTGTTAAGATGACAGTGGTTATTTTTGTAGACGAGTAGTCAATTCATTTAAAGAGAAGATGCACCTGGTAATCATCATAATTAGAGTGACCCACACCCAAACTTTAATTACCATCTTGTCGAGGCAAAATACCAATTTTAAAAAAGACGAATGAACTATTTATTTATATATACGATCATCTGCAAAATCACTCCCATATCGTTATATCATATAATACAACTGTCCATATCCTATATTTAGGCATGTACTAAGGGTTAAATATCTTTGTATTTTGTGCTGCAAATGGATATTGATTGTAACTTTGGCCGACTTAGTGTGAAGAACCAAAAAACAGTTTTGTCTTAATTACTTTTAGCATATGTCACTGTTACAGAAAATACCTTTAACATCTATTTTTGTTACCTTTTTACTACCATTTTCAGAGGAACATTTATGTGAGTGATTTTGCAAGTGTTTTTATTTACGTTTATTTAAAAAATAGATATTGAAAATATTTTAATTTTTTAAAAAATATTTTTCTCTCTCTCATACGTTGAAAACTGAGGGGTTTGCAGTTGTCTAGTTGTCTTGTGTGTGTGGGCATCCGAACTTGATAATAAACCGTACCTGTTACCTCCATTTTCATAGTTTGGTGTATAGGTATAAGAGATCTTTTTGTTGTTTCTAAAACGCCCTCCCAGAGGGGAATAGATATTATCATAATCTCATTTTCAAATCTAATATTTTATAAAACTATGATGATGATGTTTTATAAATTAATTTTATTTATTTATTTATTCCAGCAGTGGAGAATATAATCACAACATCGACAGTGGTGACGGGTGAACTTGTTTGAACCTCCTCCAATACAACTTTGGTTGTTTAGTGTTGCCAAATCGTGACACTGTGGTTGTGGGAAATCAAAGGAAGGCTGGTGGTGATGAACAATGATGTAGTCTATCAGTCTCTTTCTCTCTCGATGAAGAAGCTTTGTTGCGCTTGTCATCGCAATCTCCATCAAGAATTGTGAAGGGAAGGTTGAAGGAAGACAAAACTCACCAACGGCCTTGGTTGTAAGTGACACCGCCAACAAGAAAGAAGAAGATGCAAGTGTAGAGGTGATGATGAAGAAGAAGCTTTTCTCTCAAAACTCGATTTGGTGCTCTACTCATTCGTAGTGCTCTTTGGTTGTAATATTGGTTTTGTGTGTCGAGGAACAAAACACTAATATATAAGAAACACATTGATCAGGATTATGTCATACGTTTTTTGAAAAGTCTGAGTGATCGTTTTGGTGTTGTGAAATCTCAAATTATGTTAATTGACCCCTTGCCAAGTATTAACAGAGTATTTTCCCTGGTTGCACAGCAAGATAGAGAGCTAGGATTTCAGGTTCTTGAAATTACCACCCTCTTTAATAAGACTGTTTCTTCTCGTCTTGGTCAAGTTAATAATCCTAAGCCTAGTACTAACAACTCAGGGAAACAATATACTTATTGTGGAAAGTATAAGCATACTGAGGCTACTTGTTATAGGAAACATGGTTTTCCCCTGGGTTTAAATTTCGAAATGCATCTGTGAATGCTGCTATTACTACTGATTCTGTTGATGTTAATGTTTCTGCTGGTAAAAGTTCACTTGCGCCTAGTAAGGTTGAGAACCAAACATACAGCTTCACCCCTGACCAATATCGTAAGTTGTTGGCTTTGGTTCAGACTGATCACACCTTATCTCAACCCTCTGCATCGGTTAATCAGGTTTCAGCCTCTGGTAAGCCTATTTCTTCCAGTTTTCATTATTTTTCTAACTCCTGGATCATTGATTCAGGAGCAACAGCTCATGTGTGTTCCAATTATTCATTGTTTACCTCTATTAAATCTATTTCTCCTATATCAGTCAACTTACCAGATGGAACAAAGGTTCTTGCTCACTCTAGTGGAACCATTCATTTTTCAGATGTCTTCTTTGTTTCTGATGTTTTATATGTTCCTCAATTTCGGTTTAATCTCATATCTGTTTCACAATTAACTCAGTGTTTTCCCTGTACTGTTTCATTTCAGACCTCTCATTGCCTAATCCAACACCTGTTTTCAAAGAAGACGATTGGTTCAGTTGATGTGTATGAGGGCCTTTACATCTTGAAACATCATGCAACTTTGCAATCCTCCTTCACTAGTAACATCTTCATCAATTCAGTTACAACTCCTGCCTTTGATCTTTGGCATTTTAGATTAGGACATCTCAGCAAATCTACATTGTATTCAGTACATCAGGAGCACCCTTATGTTTCTTATAATTCTTCCTTTTCATGCTGTGATGTATGTCATTTTGTTAAGCAACGAAAGTTGCCTTTCCCTGTAAGCAATACAAAAACTAATAAAGTCTTTGGTTTAGTTCACATGGACATTTAGGGCCCTTATCATTTACCTTTTGTACATGGCCATAAATATTTTCTCACCATTGTTGATGATTTTTCAAGATACACATGGATTTACTTACTTAAAACTAAATCTGAAGTTAGATCTCATGTTTATTCTTTTGTTCACATGGTCTCTACACAATTTGATACTCTTGTAAAAATTATTCGTTCGGACAATGGTGTTGAATTTGCTATGGATGACTTTTATAAACAACATGGTATAATTCACCAAACAAGTTGTGTAGAAACACCTGAACAAAATAGCAAAGTAGAGAGAAAACATCAACACATTTTAAATGTTACAAGAGCTTTACTATTTCAAGCTCATGTACCGAAAGTTTATTGGTCATATGCGATTTCTCATGCAATTTATCTTATTAATCGCTTACCAAGCCCCATTTTGAATCATAAATCTCCTTTTGAACTCTTATTTCAAAAATGTCTAGAATTAAACAATCTCAAAGTCTTTGGTTGTCTTTGCTTTACATCTACTCTTACTCATAATAGGACCAAACTAGATCCTAGAGCTCACAAGTGTGTATTCCTTGGTTTCCAACATGGTACTAAAGGTTTTCTTACTTTAGATTTGCATACCCGTCGAATTTTTCTTTCAAGGAATGTTCATTTTTATGAATCTATCTTTCCTTTCTGCAATATTGAGTCACTTTCTCTTCCAAATTCTATTTCTTTACCTCAAGATTTCCCACCCTTAGATTTTCCCACTCATGCTTCTCGACTTTCAGTTACTTCCACTTCAGATTCTCAGCCAGCTCTTGCTAGTCCTGTTTTTTCATCTTTTGATTCTTCTTTACCACAACCTAGACGATCCACTAGGTCTAGACAGCTACCATCTTATTTGCATGATTATCATTTTGCTCTACAATGCACATCAGCTCCTCCGGATTCTTTAGAAAAAGGTAGTTACCATCCTTTATCTCGTGTTATTTCTTATAATCATCTTTCTTCTCCTTATCGCCATTATGCTTTGTCTATTTCCCTTGATGATATTCCCAAAACTTATTCTCAAGCCATTAAACATGAGGGTTGGAAAAATGCCATAGAAGTTGAACTAAATGCTTTACAACAAAATAATACATGGGTGTTGACTGAATTACCTAATGGAAAACGACCTATTGGGTGTAAGTGGGTTTTTGCTAAGAAATATAATTCGGATGGTACCTTGAATCGATATAAAGGTTGATTAGTGGCAAGAGGGTATACTCAAATTGAAGGGATTGATTTTAATGATACTTTTTCTCCCGTTGCTAAGCTCACCACGGTTAGATTACTACTTGCTTTATATGCTGCCCATAATTGACATTTAAAACAACTTGATGTTAACAATGCTTTTCTTCATGGTGATCTTGATGAAGAAATTTATATGTTGCCTCCTCCGGGTTTAGTTGTTTCATCTCCTACTTAAGTATGTAAATTGCAACGTTCCCTTTATGGCCTTAAGTAAGCTAGTAGGCAATGGTTTTTTAAGCTCTCTAAGGCTCTTATCTCTTGTGGATATCATGCTTCTGCTGCTGATCCTTCTTTGTTCATTAAAAGTTCCAATCATTCATTCACTGTTTTGCTTGTTTATGTGGATGACATTATCCTTAGTGGTACTGATTTGACTGAGATTAATACTATTAAGTCCTTTTTGGATTCATGTTTCAAAATAAAGGATTTGGGTGATGCAAGATACTTCCTTGGTTTGGAAATTGCTCGAAGTACTAAGGGTGTTTCTCTTTGTCAACGGAAATTTGCCTTAGATATTCTAGCTGATTTTGGATTTCTTGAGAGTAAACCTACTGCTACTCCTATGCCTGATAAAGTGAAATTAACCAAGGATGTTGGTGTTCCTTTAGCTGATGGTTCCAGCTATCGTACTTTAGTTGGTAGGTTTCTTTATCTTGCAAATACTCAGCTTGATATTTCTTTTTTTGTTCAGCAACTTAGTCAGTTTGTTCAGCACCCTACTGATGCTCATTTGAAGGCTGCACATAGAGTATTACGTTACATTAAAGCTACTCCTAGTCGTGGTTTATTTTTCCTTGTTTCTTCCACTATGAAATTAAATGCTTTCAGTGATTCTGATTGGGCAGGATGCATTGATACTCGGCGTTCTATCACTGGTTTTTGTGGTTTCTTGTATCAAGAATTGATTACTTGGAGGTCCAAGAAACAGCAGACTGTCTCCACTTCTTCCTCAGAGGCCGAATATCGTGCCTTGGCCACCACAACCTGTGAACTCCAGTGGTTATCTTATCTCCTTCGTGATTTTGGTTTTCCTCTTACCTCGCCAGCTTCACTATACTGTGACAGCCAATCCGCTCGACACATAGCTGCAAATCCCACCTTCCATGAGCGTACCAATCATCTTGATATTGATTGCCATGTTGTTCGGGAAAAGCTCCAACCTGGCTTAATTCACTTGCTCCCTATCAAGTCCCAAGATCAGTTGGCTGACATTTTTACTAAGCCTCTTGCTTCTTCATCATTTTTTGTACTCTTATCCAAGCTGGGTATGATAGACATACACACTCCAGCTTGAGGGGGGTATTAGTGTTAATTGAATATAATTAGTTTATATGTAAATAGTTGATTTGGTTAGTTTGTTACATTTTACTTATACATATTAGTCATTTACTAATTGATTGTAACTGTGAGGAGTCTGTTCTGTTGCACATAGGTATTAAGCCACTTTATCTTATAACATGTGTACAGTGGAATTATTCAATGAATAAGATTTCAGTTCACTTCTTTTCTTACTTCAGTATTACAACTACATAAAACATGGAACGAAGGCTGAGAAAAAATAAATATGAGAGAAATAGGAAAAGCATCACAGAGTGAGAGGGTAATGGTTGATGGGTATGATAGGTGTGTTGGAGGGTGTGATGGGAGGTAGGCTTGCGTATGGGTGTAATGATGTCATTTTTAATGTCTGTCTAACAAAAACAAACGTTAAAACCTTTTTTTATATACATTTTTAACGATTTTTTTTTTTTAAAAAAAGATCATTGAAAGTTGAAAATATATTTTTTCTTTTTTTTTAATTTTTTTTTTCAACTTAAATTTTGACATTACTTTCAATGATTCTTTTTAAAAACAGTTATTGAAAGTTAAATTTTTAATGACTATTTATCTGAAAACAGATGTTGAAAATTGAGTCGAAATTTTAAAATACCATTGCCTTGTTTTTAATTTTTTTTTTAAAGCAGACGTTAATTAGTCTTGTTAAATTTATTCTCTCTTTTATAGTATTTTGTCCTCTTTTCATTATCTTTAGCTACCTACATACACACACACCACTACGTACCTAGCCCTTAATTTAATTTAAGAGTTCCGTCACACAACCAAACAAAACAAAAACAAAAGAAAATAAAAGAAATTCAACGTTGACAACCATGGTTTATAAAAATGATTTGGCCATGGATTGGTAAAAAGGATTGAATGGATTAAAGATCCTTTTCCTCGAACTAAAGTTGTTCCCCCACACTTTTCCACTGAATTTAAGATATTATTCTTACTCCATAGAGGAGAGGTTTAACTAAAAAGTTGGTAGGCTTATAAAAGTGTGAAAATGGGGATCAACAGAGGGAGAGAATAATAGGAAAAATTGGCATTTTGAACTGCGAGAGTAAATTAAACATAAGGAAATAGTGCAAAATATTAGAAATTGTTCAATTATATATGATGATTTCTATTGTACTAAATTCTTACCAACAACCATAAAATAAGAGAACAACAAAACGATCATGAGTGAATCATGAGTACCAATCTAATACAATTAGATTCTTTTTTTTTCTTTGATGGGATGTCTTTACCTGTTATGATATCTCAACTTTATAAAAGTTACACCTCACTGGCTACACTTACGAAGAAAATTATCATGTCATTTATATTTGATCCACAATCCATGGCTTAATAGGAAATCTCAACTTATGAGAGTTCATTAATTCAATTGGAGATCGATGTCCTCGTAATCATGAGGAGAAGTACAAGACTTGAGATCTTATAAGTTTTGACTTTTAACACCAGGGCAAAAAAATGAGATATAGAAAGATGAATGCTATACAATTAAAATAATTAGGTCGAAAGTTAGGAGTGTAGGGGAATAAAGTCAACCAGAACTCCATGTCAAAGAGATTAGTTAGCTACATGGTTTTTAATGAATCTATACTTACTTGTTTATTTCTTGATATTCAACAGAAAATTACAAATATTCTGAATTTGTATCATTAATAGAATAATGGAAAAAACACGAAATTCAATTCTATGATATATGATCGACCAAAGTGTTTAATTAAATATATGGAGTTAGAAATTATTTTTGGTGCCATCCTGATTTGTTTCCTGACACGCATATCATGAAATATATGGGTGACAATTATTTAGGGAAAATTCTAAAAAAATACAATTAAACATGGAAAAAGATACTTTGGTCATGCAAATTTATCAAATTCTAAGTCAAAACTGAAGTAAGAATATGAGATTTTCAATTTTGATCAAATGAACAAATTACCTGAGTTAAGTTGTGAAATATAAAAGTGAAATCAATAATATAAAATACGATGTTGTTAATATAGATACAAATGTTGTTATTGATCATTGAAACTTGTGCCCTTAAAATCGTCCTTGATTTTTTTGATATGAAGTTGTGAAATATGAAAGTAAAATCATTAATGTAAAATATGATGTTGTTAATATAGATATTTAACCCCTGAAACTTGTGCCCTCAAATTTATCCCTTGTTTTTGGGATATGAAATTGTGAAACATAAAAGTAAAATTATCAATATAAAATCCGATGTTATTAATATAGACATAGATGTTGTCATTGACCCTTGAAATCCATGCCTTCAAGTAAGGTCATTTTAATCATTTGTTTAGAATCATAAATCCATGTTCTTATTTCAGTTTTGACTTAAAATTTGATAAATTCAAAGCGCTACTTTATATTTCTTTCTTTCTTTCTTTATTTTTTAATTATATTTTTCTAAAATTTCCAAAGACACTGTCAACCAAATTGGGAATTATTCAAGACTTGAAAACCCTTCTTTTTAATTGATTCATCATGAATCACGACGAGGACATCCATATATATAACTAAACTCCTAATTTAAATTTTGTGCTCCATTGTGCCTTTGCTCCACAATTAAGAGAGGCAACAATCCTACTATAAACCTCTTGTTTTTTTTCTTAATATTTTAGTTAGAGAATTAAAAAGAGGGTTCACTTTATTGCCCATGACCTCTCATTTTTCATGTAGCAATCCGTGTTGTTCTTAGTAAGAGTGGGTTTTTAAACATGATGTTTGAATTCTAACAATGCAAAAAATGATTTTGGGAGAACTATCACAATTAGACTTCATAATGCTCAAATCTAACTCATAATTATAAAAAAAAAAAAAAAAAACCCCTTTAAAAAGGACCATCTATAATATACCAAATGCCTATCAAGTGAAATCTGAAGATGAATAGACGTACCCTCTAAATTAATTTCAAGTGCATAAAAACATTACAAATACAACTTAGTATTCTTTTTAACTCAATCGCCCCACCTTCAACAGTAAAATTAGCATGAAAAAGCACCATAGTCCCTTTCTTCCTCCTCAGAATCTCTCTCTCCAAAAAGAACGACTTTTAATTAAAGAATTCATCCATTCATTAGTTGCGCCTACACATGTTGAGAATCTTGCAAAGTTCTATACACCTGAAACATTTTTTTTAAAATTTTAATTTATCTATTTATTTATTTTTCTCCTTCTTCTCCGTTGTCCTTTTACAAACACTTCAACGTCAGAACAGCTACTTGAGTCACTGCAATGTCAATTTTTCAGACGCATGCTCACGCGCTTCTGTCAGGTCATACACCAAAAATTTTTGCTGTTATTGGGCGGTGCATGACACGCTCCGTTTTTTGGATAAGGAGGACGTATTCCCCTGTCTTTGAGACAATTCTGCAGATTTTCTCACTCTGCATTTTCTCACACTTTCATGAGAGCAACTGAGGGAAAAATCAGAAAATAATAATACCCACTACAAATTGTTGGCTAATGTGCGCAGATCCAACAATTCCCAGAAACGAAACTCTTTCTTTTTACTCTCTACCTGCTACATTCGCGCATATTAGCCAACCACTAAACCCTAAGAAAGCAGTATCCTTCTTCTTTGCCTCTTGGCTTTGCTAAAGCTTTTTCTCTTTTTTCTCACTAACCTAATCCGACAACTACAATAATCAATCATGACAATCATTTTTTCCTCCTGAGCAAACTTTACCCCCATGTTCTCTCTTCTTCCCCTCAGCCTTTACAGATCCTGTTACATCTTTTCTGAATTTTTCTTTTTTGGCTAAAAGAATTTGAAAAGAGAGTTGTTCTTCCAGCTTTTAGATCTGGTTAAGCTGAGCTTGTTTGAGGCAATGGAAGCTCCTAATGTTTCCTGGTCTTTTGTTCTCTCTTTGACCTAGACTACCTACCGAGTTTCTTGCTTCTTCTTCAGATTTCTGCAGGCTTTTCCATAGTAGACTCTGTTTCTGGGAGCTTGTGGTTCAGTCTTGTGTTGGTGTTGCCCTTACTGGAGTTGAGGCCTCCCTTCATATTTAAGAGAGAGAAGTTGAGACTTCTAAATAATGCTGGCCATTGGAAGTTCTACCACTGGTCTCCGTAATAGCACTACCTGCACTGCTTTGCTCAGAGAACTTGAGGTTTCTCTCTCTTTCTTTTCTTCTGTCATTTCTCTGGCTTCACGGTTTGCCTGAAAACTCCAGGTGTTGTAAGTCTCTGGATTTTTGGGTTGCAGAGAGAGGACATGGGATTATATTGTTCTGGTTGATTAATTATTTGTGTCTAATTATTTGTTTCTGATACCGATTCCCTTACTCTCCTTCTTGGCAATTCTCTCCCCAATGATGTCTTATTTTTTTTTCTATTTAACCTTTTTTGGTCCTTAATAAATCATGATATCTTATAAAATAGGCGTACATTTGGGTCTCTTGGTTTTTTTATGCAGGGGACATGAGGCTTTGTCCTGTTTTTTCCCTCTTGAGACGAACTAGATTAAGAACGCTTCTTATTCTTCTTCTTGGGTTATACTTGTCTTGATTATTAATGTTTTCTCGCGTAAACTACATTCGTATAATTGACATGGATTGATTTTCTCCGATTAGGTTGCTTTCAAAGTGCAATTTTTATGATTTAGATCATTGGGTCCCCTCTTAATTCTTGGTTTTGCTTTCTTCTTTTGCATTTTGCCTTTTACAAGATGTTTTCTTATCTACATTTATGTGTTGATCCTCTTTCCCATACTATGATGACTAGAATGATTTGTATTTCAGTTATTATTGAGTTTGAAGTGCTCTGTTTTAGTTTTTTTTTCCTTACAAGTTTTACTAAATGTAATCAGTGGGTTATAGAATAAGTGGGAAGTTTTCGGGATTTCTAGAACATTTCTGGCTGCGCTTAGCCGAAAATGAATTCACACGCAGATTTAGATAGATAGATAGATAGAGAGAGAGAGAGAGAGAGAGAGAGAGATTAATTAATAGGATATCTTAGATGTCCTTTTTCTTCAATGTTTTCATTTTCTATGTTATTCTTTTTCCCTTTTCCTTTTGTTGCTTTTTTTAGTTTCTCACCTTATTTTGTTGATTGATTGCATTGTGTGTGCAGCAAATATGGAATGATATTGGAGAGACTGAAGTGGATAGAGACCGCATGTTGATGGAACTTGAGAGAGAATGCTTAGAAGTTTACAAGAGAAAGGTTGATGAGGCTGTTAACACCAAAGCACGCCTTCATCAGACTGTTGCGGCCAAGGAAGCAGAGCTTGCAACACTGATGGCTGCTCTTGGAGAACTTAATATTCATTCACCGGTAAGAAAATAACCATCTATGACTCTACACTATCCATTAATAAAAGAAATCCTCCGGCATTTTAGTAATTGACTGTCAAAAAGCATATTTGTGGAAGGAAATAGAGGCTGGAAAATGTTGTTCAGCTAAAGATGGTGTTGCAAAAGGTAAACTTTCAGGAATTGTGGATTCTAGAGGGAACGAATTTAATAGAATGAGGTAGCATCTAGTGCAGTAGTCACAAAATAGATGTTTGGCTGGACTTTGTGTTAATTTTAGCTTCTTGGGACGGTGCAATATTGTTTTAGGTACAAGCTTTCTTCAATTTTTATTTGAGAGGGTACAAAATGTCCTTTGTGTGATCTGACTCTCTCTTCTGATCACTGATGAAATTTGCAGGTCAAGATGGAGAAAAGATGTTCATCCCTGAAGGAAAAACTTGCATCAGTCACACCATTGGTTGAAGATTTGAAGACGAAACATGAGGAAAGATCGAAGCAATTTGCTGATGTAAAGGCTCAAATAGAAAAGATAAGTGGCGAAATTTCTGGATACCATCCCATTATCAGCACATTAGTTCTTGATGAACAGGATCTGTCACTTAGAAGACTTAATGAATTTCAAACACATCTTCGCAGTCTTCAAAAAGAGAAGGTATAGCAGATTCTTGAGACTCCTTGAGGTAGTTTCTATAAATCATTATTCAAATAAATCAGCTCTGTTAATGTTAATAGTCACATACCATCCGCTAACCCCTTTCTTTTCTTTTTTACTCCCTTTACTGTTACACTTCATTACTAGGATTGTCTCGTGTGAATTCATTACTGTACTTGTTCTTTGCAGTCTGACCGCCTTAATAAGGTCTTGCAATATGTGAATGAGGTGCATTCTCTATGTGGTGTGCTTGGATTAGATTTTGGCCAGACAGTGGGTGATGTGCATCCCAGCTTGCACGGGACTGATGTAGAACAATCGACTAATATTAGTAATAGCACGTTGGAAGGTCTGGAGCATACCATTATGAGGTTAAAAACAGAAAGGAAAGCTCGCATCCAGAAGGTATTGTGTACACACCACTCTTGATTGTTTTTCAATGTCTTTATAACTTTCTCTTCCTATTTCTTTTTACTTTTTTCCCTTTTCTCCTATATCTTTGATTTTTGAAGCAAGTATCTTTGAAAATGCAGCTGAAGGATATTGTTGCCAAACTGTTTGAACTTTGGAATTTGATGGATTCCTCAAAAGAAGAGAGGAATGGTTTCTCAAGTATTACTTCTATTCTTGCATCTTCAGAATCAGAAATCACAGACAGAGGAGCTCTTTCCACAGAAATGATAGAAAAGGTCTCAATGCTTATCTCCTTTCATTTTTTTTTGGCGTATAATCCCTAGATGTAGAGGACCAAGATTGATATGCAATTTTACAGGCATCAGCAGAAGTGGAGAGGCTAGCAAAGCTGAAAGCAAGCCGAATGAAGGAACTTGTTTTGAAAAGGCAGGCAGAGTTGGAAGAAATATGTAGATTGACTCATATTCAACCTGATACAAGCACTGCTGCTGAGAAATCTAGTGCATTAATAGATTCTGGTTTGTTTCTCAGTTCCTCCCATGATTATTGCAAATTAATTTGAAAAGAACATACCTTTTTGAATGTTGCTGTTTTGTACAGGGCTAGTTGATCCTTCTGAACTATTGGCTAATATTGAAGCACAGATTACAAAGGTAAAAGACGAGGCTTTGAGCAGAAAAGAAGTAACAGATAGGATAGATAAGTGGCTTTCTGCCTGTGAAGAGGAGAACTGGCTTGAAGAGTATAATCAAGTAAGCCAAAAAATTCCATTATGTTTAACTTTCAAATTTTTGTGTTTGGAAGGATACAGTTTATGACGCAAAGCACTGTTAGATCATCTAGCTTGTTCTCTTAATGATGTCAATGAATTTCAGGATGATAATCGGTACAATGCTGGAAGAGGGGCTCACATTAATCTTAAACGTGCAGAACGAGCAAGAGTGACAGTAAGCAAAATACCAGGTAAGCTCTCATCATAGCCTATCTGTAGTTGACAATATTTTGGAGTAATGGTAACTGTATATTCTGTTTTCAGCAATGGTTGACAATCTTATCTACAAAACACTAGTCTGGGAGGATGAAAAGAAGGCACATTTTCTTTACGATGGGGTGAGTCCTGAATTGCTAATACTTATTATTTTCTGTGGTACTTCTTTTAAGATATTGAACATGAATGTTTATATGTAGGTGCGATTGGGATCTATACTGGAGGATTACAAGTTGACCAGACAACAGAAAGAAGAAGAAAAGAGAAGATCCAGGGTAAGTTAATGATTTATCAAAGCTGGACATTTCACATGAACATTTGTTCATATCCACAAGTCGATCCTGAACATAGTGATCAGTTGGTGACTTGGCATGTAATTTAGATTGATTCAACCTTTTCTTCCCCCATTAATTAAACCTTGTCTTCCCCCATTACATATTTGATTAGTGCGAGTGTTCTTGAATCTCATAGGACCAGAAGAAGCTGCAAGATCTACTGAATAACCAGAAGGAAGCCATGTATGGGTCCAAACCTAGTCCAAGAAAAAGTAACAGCATTAGGAAGACAAATGGGTACCGGTCCAATGGCAATGGATCTATGCCTCCTACGCCTCGACGTAACTCAATAGGAAGTGGATCATCTGAACTTCTTACACCCCGTTCATATTCTGGACGCCAAAATGGATACTTTGAGATGAGAAGATTGTCTACCACTCCTCTGAACTTTGTGGCCATCTCTAAAGAAGATACGATGTCTTATGCATCTCTTTGTGGTTCGGAGCCTGGATCCCCTCCCAGGGTTAACTTAAGGAAATAGACAAGGTATTTCAGGCGTCAGTTTTTGTTGCTTAAACCCGTACACTGCTTGTTATTATTCACAAAGACCTGAATATCAAAACTATTTTTGCTTGTTCAGGGATCGCCTACTATCTTCTTGGCCGTGCCTAGCGTAAAACATTGTGAATATGAGAAGGGTTGTATACAGCTATGTGCTTGTAATGAACGGAGATATATGCAAGCAATGATTACTGACAATGGAGGACACAGGTTTGGATGTTTATGGTTTGAAGAACGTGATGAAGCAATGTCAAGTCATCTTGCAATCTGAGATAGGATTAGCTATGACTGACCGTTGTATGTTGTGGGTTTTGTTTGTGTTCCATCATCATGTATGTATGGACCTGTATATATGTTTTTCCAGTGTGATGGTAATAATTTTATGTAGAAGCGAGATTTATTAGTAGCATTCATATGATAGGGAAAGTCATGTTATATATACCTCATGCAAAGTGTATGTTTTGTTATTTATGATCGTCACCAAACGTTATGCTGGTCTCTGAGCATCCTTTTCGATGATTCCTGGGTTGGGAATTAACGAGTCTTGTATTACTATTTCCGCTTTTGGGGCTATTGCCAAATGCCAGGTACAGTATAATGAAAACATGCAGTCGAAAGGGTTATTGGATAAGACATACTTGGTTCATCACGTATCATGCTTATAAAAAACAACAAAGTGTTATCTTACTAGGTGAGGGGAATTACATTGATGTCATTATGTTCTATAAAAAAATCAGATATTTAGATAGATTATTATTATTAATTAAAAGATTGTTAAGCATTCTTGAAGCTTCCTCGAAGGATCTGTTCCTGATATGTTTAAGATGAGCGATTGAGCAGTGAGGACTTTTATTTAGAAAAAGAGTGAATGCCGGATATCACCGAATCTGTGATGAAAGAGGGGTCCAAATTCAGAAGAGGACAAGGTTGTTGGTGAGTGAATGACTTTGTCGTCTAATGATATCACTTTGTGGGTGAATGAATGACTTTGTCGTCTAATGATATCTCTTAAGCAGCCACGCAGTGAGCAGAACTACTGCAGAAGGGAAAAGAAGCATATGATATATCTATATCTTTCTTTTCTTTTTTCAATTTTTTTTAATAAAATATGGATAAGAATCTCTTGGGACAAAAATGATACAAAATAATGGATTAATTGGTGATTGGGTTTCGATCTTCCATGGTTTTACTTTTTCCTCGTTTGGACGTTCTGCCCTGTCTAAGTGATTTTTTTTTTTTTCAATTTGATTTTATAAATTTAGATTAAGATAAAAGTAAGATTATAAATATGATTTATGTTTGGATTGATATAATAAAAGCTCATCCGCATTGTGAAAATGGATTCCTCTTAAAAGTAGCTTTATGACTTAAAAGCCTATTTGTATTAAGGGTTAGGGTGTAAAAATATATATAAGCTTTTTCCTAGGAGTAAAAATACACATAAGTTTTTTTTTGGAGCAAAAATATACACGTGATTACCATTTTAGAACAAAAGTCACATCTTATCGTTAAGTCGCTGTTCACCGTGATGAGGGAGAAAGAGACGAAGCGAATAATAACATAACGGCAGTGAACAGTGACTTGACGGTAAGATGTAATTTTTGCTCCAAAATGTTAACCTCTAAAAATAAACTTATATGTATTTTTGCTCATGGGAAAAAAACTTATGTGTATTTCTGCACCTTAACTCTTAAATTAAAACCAATCCAAACATTTCATTTTATTCTCACGGTGTTTTTTCCCTTTTAACTGTGCTTTTTCAGCGTCCATCGCCTTCCCAAATAACCGGAAGTTGTCACATATAGTGCCCAATTATGAAATTACTAATTATTTTGGGCCATTAAAAGGAATTTAATTTCTTTATCAAACCGTTCGCCAGTTGTATCGTAACATCGTTAGTTAACAAGCATGTTACGGCCATCACCAATGTTGTGTACAGGACCGAAGCATTTGTAGTAATCTCAAATGAGATCTCGGCATACAGGTCACAGCCAGCACTCTCAATAGTCAATATATTACGTATCTATCTTTGAAATGAAATAAAGTGCCGGCACAAAGCATCAATCAGATATTAATTAAGTCTGTGATCAATCCCAAATAGTGAAATTACACTTCATAAAGTGTTTCATTAAGAAACATGGATCGGATTACATTGCGCCATTAACGTAACATCAATCAACTACTGAAGAGGTTATCATCAAACATATTATTGCTTCTACTACTTTACAGCTTTTATAATAATAGTGGCATAGATGATGAGATTATAGAATTAAAGCTAATCAATTAAATCTGTTTCATACTCCTAAAGATGAGGGTTTGATTAATTAGTGTCCTCTTTTGATTTTCATCCTCTCCAAGTGCGACTTGCCGTTGAGATTGTGAGAGAAGAAGTCTTTGAAGTAATCTTCCATGAGGATCCTCTTGAAGAGAGGGGAATTGTGAGGGGTGATCAAGCTTTTGAAGGGCCCAATCTCAGCCTCAAACTTAGGGTTGAAGAACATGGCGATGGAGATTCTCTCTTTCTCTTTGTTCACTGCTGCTCTGTGCTCTATGCTGCTGTAGGCCCCATTGCTCAGAATCTGCGCACTCACCCAAATGCATCTTCATCATCATTACAATCATGAATAAGCAAGGCCAGATCGTGAACCATAATAAAAAGGGGTGGTCTAAATTTAATTAGTAAAAGAGGAAACATGCTTCATTTGGTTCTTTTCTACGTTCATAATTGAAGTGGAAATTTTTGCATTCCTTAGAGCCTAGAGGATCTATATGTGGATATTTTTCCCCATCAGCCAGATTGTGTGTGTGTGTAAACTCCTAAGAATAATCATAACCAGTTTTAAATTCTCATCTGAGCTATCAGGTGGTTTGATGACTTTCTTAACAATTGATTATATGACGAACACTGGACCAAATTAAAACAAGTGGGAATTGAATGTTTTCTTTTGCTTTGTTTACTTTTTTATATGAAAAAGAAAATCACCAAACCCGGGGTTCTTTATTCATATTTTTACTGATCACAACCATCTGAGCAAGGTGACAATAGTGTCCTATATTTATTATTAAATACAAGGGGAAAGATCTATGGTGGCGGCGGCGGCGGCCCCGTGATTAAAATTTGGCAAATCTTTTTAAATTATTATGGAAAATCTCCAGAACATATGAATATGAGGTCACTTCATATTCTATGCTCATTTTCATTCATCAGCTAGTTGATAATTAGATTTGTTTTTAAATATAAAACTAACATATATTTATTATGAATAACTAATATAATTAACTTCATTAGTCTGCTCAAATTAAATTAGATAACTAACTCTTATATGTAGTATAAATTAACACACATACGGACACTTATGTGTGTGCAAGTTGTGGACCTGGGGAATTGTTTTTTTTTTTTTGCTCAGAGGGGGAATTGTTATTCAATTATTCGAAAGAAATAAGAAAAAGTCATCATTGACATCAGGATGAAGTGGGTATCGTGGAAAAAAGCATGATTATCATTCTTGAAAATGATGAGAGTCAAAAAGTAATACTGGATGCGAGAAAAATCATAACCTAGGGCTAAATGCAATAAACCACGTGCTTCTCGTTTTTTAAAATTGTAGTGACAAAGTGGAAGAGAGAGAGAACAAAAACAAGGGAAAATTGATTACAGGGCTCAAGGAAGGAAAATAATTACAAAAAAAGCCCAAGAAACATTCACATGCCTAGGGTCTTTTCTGGCATTTTTTTCAAAAAAAAGTGTACGGACATAGTTGCTAATTGCTACAGATGTAGTTATTAAAATGTAGTTGTTAATTAAACTGATTTAATTGTTAACAGGGATTGATATAGTTGTTAAACGCTACTGATGTAGTTGCTAACGTTTTTTAAAAAAATGTCAGAAAAGGTCCTGACATGTGAATGTTTGTTGGGCCTTTTTTGTAATTATTTTGCTTCCTTAGGCCTGTAATCAATTTTCCCCAAAAACAAATTGATGACAAACCTCCATGATGTCTCCAACGTTAACAACGAAGGCATCTGGGAGGAAGCTCACAGGGATCCAGGCCCCATCTTTCTTAATCTCCAGACCTTCCACTCCATTCACCTGATGAAGTATCGTTATCCCTGTGGCGTCTGAGTGTGGTGTCAGCCCCTCCACCTGCTCCGGCTCCGGGCACGGAGGATAAAACGTCATCCTCACCGACTGCATCCCGTCGTCAAACAGTTCCTCCACCTCCTTCATCTCTATCTTTATGGCTTCTGCAAGTAGCCCTAGAAGTTCCATTGCAAGTTTCCTCACCTCCCTGAAGTATATGTCTAGGGTATCCCTGCGAATATGAATATACGACATATTTATTTTACAGTTGCGTGCTGTTATACAAGGGCTTATGCAGAAATTTGCACCCAAAGTTTTCACGTTGTCCTAGCTAGAAGTTTCAAAAAGTATCAATAACATTGTCTCACACAGTGGCCTTGACTTTTACCTCAATGGGGCAATTTTAACACTTCCGGGCAATAATAGACCTAGAAAAACTTTCAGCAAATAAAAACCACTTCTGTGAAAAATTTATATCTTAACTGTTTGAAATGTTGTGTGGGATTAAGGTAACAGACCTGAGGGATGGAGGGAGTTGTGGGAAGAGATGTGGTTTTCTTCTGTGAAGAGGGTTGATGACAGCGTAGAATCTGTCTCCCCAATCCAGCTTTTGATCTTTACATCTGATAACAGTTCCATAGCCTTGTACGTCTCCTGATCTGATCTGGTACTTCTTCTTCTCTTCACTGGGCAGCTGGAAGAATTTCTCGATCTCGATTTTGAGTTGCCCTAGAAGCCCCCTGCTCACTCCATGGTTTACCACCTGCATATATCCAAAAACATCAGGCACTTCCTCAACGTTTATGACAAACAAAAGCATCTCGGAAAAGTATATATCAAGACGCCTGCAAATTTAGATATATATATCCGGATATTCCACACTATAGAGAGAGGCTTGCTCGCAACATTACCCATACGAGGAGACGTTGTTTCTAGAATCTGAATCCGTGACCTTCAGGTCACATGCGAGCAATCTTATTGCTGAGTCAAGGCTCACCCTTTAAAATTGGACACCCAACTCGCACGGGTGTGTGTATATATAAATATTGATCAAATTAACAGTCTTTAATTTGCAGGAAAGAAATAACCCAAAAAAATGATGAAAATATGAAAACCTGAAAGAAACCCCAGTCCTTGCAAGTTGAGAACAAATTGTGAAGTTGAGAGTCTCTCTCATCATTTGCAGTATCGAAGAAGCATTTAAAGTCAAGTACGGGAATTGTGGGCTGAGGAGTAGAATGATGGGTTTGAAAGAGAGGTTCTCGTTCAGGACGAACATACTTTTGGGGTATAGTAGTAAGGGGCATCCCTGCCATGTCGTCCATGACTCCAAGAACTGAACCATTGCTCCTAAAGACATTATTAGCCATTGCTAAAAGCTAAGCTAAGCTATGCAAGCGAGTGATGATGATGAGTGAACGCAAGCTCTCTAGCTAGCACATGTATATATACATGAGATCGATAATGGTACTGGTATTTATGCAGTACTGGAGTGCTAATCATTTTGAACCCTGCCAAATATATAAGGTTAAATTAATTAGTAAAGCAATTCGTGTCAATAACTAGCTAATGTTTGACCCGCATGTCAGGCATTGGTTAAAGAATATTTAATGTTGCAGAAAAAAATCATGTGAACTATCTAAACTAGCATATATTCCACGTATAGCTAACTTTATATATAAGCTGCTCCGTCGAGACATATTTATATAATTTGATATTTATATAATTTGTTTAGATTAAGATAATTGGTTGAATTGGTTAAGATGATAATATATTTTCTAAAACATCTTTATTTTTTAATTCCATAATACCCTTTTCTCTTTGACTATTATTGAAAAAGCAGTAGTAGTAATTTATAAAAAGATGATAAATATAAGAATTATATCTTATATTTAAGACTAAGATAAACTTATTATAAAGTTAACTTTTATTAATGATCAAGGAGTATGCGGGGAATTTGCATTTGAATTCTTGAGTATTTAACTTATATAGTTTTCTAATAAAAGTCGAACAGCAACAACTTCTTTAACGGAACGTGCTGTGTATGTCAAATTAATTGGCTTATTTGTGATAACAGTAAGAAAAATGACTTACACTTAATTAAGTTAGATTGAGTAAAATTCATATTGTGAAATGTGATTTAGTTTGGGTTGATGGTAACATAAGTAGCTTTTAATATTTAAACTTAGGGTTAAGATGCAAAAATACACATAAGTTTTTTCCCCATCAACGCCCAGCACTAAGAACTTTTTTTTGGAGCAAAAATACATACGTGGTTACCATTTTGGAGCAAAAATCACATCCCACTGTTAAGTCATTGTTCACCATGATGAGAGAGAAAGAGATAAAGTGAACAGTAACATAACGGAAGTGAACAGTAACTTAACGATGAGATGTGATTTTTACTCTAAAATAGTAATCACATATGTATTTTTGTTCCAAAAAAAAGTTCTTGGTGCTGGGCACTCATTGGGAAAAAGATCATGTGTATTTTTGCACCTTAACCCTTAAACTTATAGTCAATCTCAAATATTTTTGAAAGTACTAACTAATATTGAAAATATACTGCAAGATACTGAACAATATTAAAAAAATATTTTATAATCTTAAGAAGTTATTTTAAAATATTGAAAAAATCATTTTTAGAACTAGTTAATACCCTAAAATATTTTTTAAGGTATTGAATGGTACTAAAAATATACTTCATGATACTGAAATATACTAAAAAAAACTTTATAATCTTGAAAAATTATTTTTGGATTTTAAAAAAATTATTTCTAGCTAGTATCAATTAGTACCCTAAAACATTTTTAGGATACTAAATTGTACTAAAAATAGACTTCATGACACTGAACGGCACTAAAAAATACTTTATGATAAAAAAAATTATTTTTAGTACCAGTCAGTACCCTAAAATATTTTTTAGGGTACTAAAAATATATTGAATGGTACTAAAAAAAAATACTTCATGATCTTGAAAAATATTTTAGGATCTTGAAAAAAATTAATCTTAGTACCACTTAGGACTTGAAAATATTTTTTAGGATACTAAATGGTATTAAAAATATACTACAGGATACTAAACAGTACTAACAAAATACATCATGATCTTAGCCCATAAGTCCGATTAAAACAAAAACTCCTCAAAGTAACTTTTTAAATAAGTTACTTTTGGTCCATAAGTACGATTGGAACAACTTCTCAACCAAACATGTATTTTCTAATAATTTCAATTCAAATAGTGCATAAGTCCAATTGAGCTCTCCAAAAGTCATACCAAACATGCAAAATATTAGGATCTTAAAAAAATTAATGTCAAGACCAATCACGACCCTGAAATATTTTTTAAGGTACTTAATGATATTAAAAATATACTACAAGATATTGAACCGTATTAAAAAAATACTTCATGATCTTGGTCTATAAGTTCGATTGGAACAAAAGCTCCTCAAAGTAACTTTTCAAATAAGTTACTTTTGATTCATAAATCCGATTGGAACAACTTCTCAATTAAACATGCATTTTCTCATAAGTCTAATTGAAACATTGCATAAGTCCGATTGAACTCTCTAAAAGTCATACTAAACAGGTAGAGTTGGGAATCAAGGTCGAAGGCCCGGCCCTTGAAGGGCTAGGGTATGAAATAAGAAAAACATTTGTTTTTTCAAGCCCGGCCTGAGAGCATTGGGCCAAGGCCAGCCCTACAAGCTTGGAAGTTACTATTCCAAATTTTAACTATTTTTCCTCTGTTTTTTCTCAAAGAAATAATTAGTAAATTACAACAATTAAAGTTTTAATTTATCAAATAAATGTTGTTAATATCAATATTCAAACAACACGAATCATTTAATAAATAATTACATTCACTAATTCATAATAAAAAACAAGCTATTGTTTATAAATAACTGATATAAAACATAAGAAGCATACCACTAAGCAACATTAGTACGATAACTATCATTGTCATCTTCTTTGCCACTATCATCAATTTTAAGGAGATTCAATTGTGCTTCAATTTGAGTAGTAGACTCTATTTCATGAGTAAAAATATTATGATCTAGATCACCAACACATGCATTAAAAGGGCCTGCAGAGCCGGTCCGAGACCCTCCAAGGCTGGCCCTTTTAAGCCCAAGGCCCTACAGGGCTGGCCCTGCAAGGCTTATTTTATTTAACTCCTCTAATTTTCAAGCCCGGCCCTTAAAAAGCCAAGGTCTAAAAGAACTAGCCCAACGGGTTCGGTCTGATTTCCCGACTCTACAAACGTGCATAATATTAATTTTTTTGAAGTTGGATGTAGGCATTTCAAACTCTTATTTAATTAGTATGACATTTTTGTTTCACTTTTCCTATTCACATTAACAATATTACTAACAAGTATAAATTTAGTTTGGACATAATTAATTAATATATGATAGAGGGGTATATAAGATACATGAAAGAAAAATAATAATTCATTGACAACTAATAGGCCGCTAGCTGGCTGAATCCCTTCAGATCAATCCTCGTAAGCTTCTCTTTTTACATTAAAGTAAGCTCACTTACTTGATAAATCATAATTTTTTTTTAAATTTTTTTTATCTCACCTTATTTATTTATTTAGAGTGATTTTGAACTAATTTAGATTTATTAGGAAATATTTGAATCATTATCCAATTTTAGGAAATAATACAAATTTCAATTAGTCGTGATAATATTGAGCTTAAATTATTAATATTTTAATTATTTATTTTGAGATTGAATAATATTTCTAAATATTTGATAAATGACAATCTCATTTAATTCTTATAAGTTAAGAAAAAGCATGTTAGGAAATCCTGTACTACAAAATTATTTTTGAAAGTTTAAAGAGAATCTATTAACTAAGTTTGATCGGATGGGTCAATTTAATTTTAATGGATTCAAATCTTGTACCCTAAACTTTCTCCTATAAAAAAATGCCTAGCGGCTAGAAGAACGCTCATGCTCTATAGAAAGCCAACGCTCACTCGGTCACTCCTCTCCATTCTCGTTTTCGCATCATCTCCTTCCATTTTTCTATATTATCCTTTCCCACACTCCATTTTGCTTCCTAATAATTATCACCTTCCATTTATCAACTTTATATATCACCCTCTTACCAAACGCTGTGGGTTTCTCTTATTATCTTCTTTCTCATTTTTTTTCTCATCATTCATTTCATATCCTCCATTAGATTTTTTTTTTTAAAAAAACCTCATATTCAATCTTTTATAAAATCATTTCTATAAAAATAAATAAGTAAATTTAAACTCTTAAAATCTTATACCCTTCACAAATTGTAATTCATAAAAAAATAAGTGAATTTCAATTTATAAAATATTATAATTATAATTTTATCAAATCTAAACCATTCATTTCATGATTTAAGGGTGGAGATGAAAAGATAATGAGAAAGGTGACACTGAGAGTATCCTCTTCCTATTTTACCAACTACCTTCCATCCTTATTCATTACCTTGGCTGTGACTTGTTTGGGGCGTGGAGGAGGTGACTCTTCCATGAGAGCTTAAGCATTGGGAGGCAACAACTTTAGAGGAGTATGGATAAGGCTAAAGCATATGAGCTCTTTTTTTTTTTTTTAATATAATCTTTTTAATTCAAGACTTAAAATTATTAAGTTTTAAATAATTTTGAATTGTATTTCTTGAGAACGATATAGTTTTAATTTGTAAATATGTATTATTTTTGGATTGGATTGATATTTTGTACCATTTGTGTTAAGACACTTGCTGGAATTTTTATTTATAAATCTTTGGATTGTCAATGAAATTACTAATTGAGTTTTTATTATTAATTTAATTATTAATTTGGTTCATCTTTTTGATTATTTAATTAGTTGGATTAATTGTTTAGTTGTTTAATTAGACAGTTGCCAGCTCGTATGCTATTATGGGCTTTCTAATAGATTAAGTGATATTGAACTTGATAGTTGCCCATGTTTCCATTAGGTGATATTGACCTTATTAATTCTACTCTCTTATTAATATTCCTTTGGTCTAATTAACTAATTTGAGTCAAAAAAGTTAATTCTACATGAATTTTGAGTTATTCGTTTCACCGTATGTAAAGTAAGCTTTCTTTTCCCTTTCTATTTGATTTTCTTAACTATCATTTTATTTCTTCCTTAAGATTTTAATTCCCCTTTTTATAAAAAATATAAAAATAAAAATAAAAATTAAAAAAACCCTCAAAAATTGCATATGCATTCATTTATGTTAGTTTAATTCTCAAATAGGTTTTAAAGTCATCATTTTCTTTTTGCATGTAGCTATATAGTAGTGTCTTATATTTTAGTTTAGATCCATTAGTTCCACTACAATTTTCACCCCTTAAATTAAATTCTAAAGAAAAATACATAGATTGCTTTTTGAGAAAATGACTTAGGTTGTAACTATATTGCATTAATAGTTGATCCTAATTTAATTGATTGCTTTAATGACAAGAGTAACACTGGTTACAAACAATGAGTTTTCACAATTAATTAGCTCATCAACAATTCAAGTTAAAATAGTGTTTGATCTAGCTCATCTTAAACTCAATCACGCTTATGAAAAGTTTTCTTGTGCTCACCACCACCACAACACAATATCTAGATTTGGTCTAACTTACTAAAACTATCACTGTTAACCCGTCAAGTTTTCATGCGATCACCTATAACTTCAAGTTTTCAATAGCTTACTTTAAACTTTTCTCAATGGGATTTACAAACTCACCTACAACTTCCCACAAATCAAAGATAACGCAAATTTCTCCGATAAGGGATAATAAATTAATACAACACAATTAGCACGTAGCTCTCACTGAACGGAGTTGGATGAAATCAATGAAAGAAATATTTGCACAAACATTTAATGAGAAAATAAAATATTAATTTCTGTTTTCTTAATTATGAAAAAGATTATTAATACGTGAAATATTAAATGGTGTGAAATCGTTCGAGGAGTAACGTGGGATGGGTGGGAAATTAAAGAAATGAGATTTTTGGTTGGAAATTTCATAATGGTTGAAGGCGTTGCATATGAATCAGAATAATTATATTGTCCTTTCCTTTCAGTTTAATGAATGTGTTAAATTGAGGTAAAGCATTGACTATAAGTTTGACGGGAGGCACATGGTGCTACAAGTTTAAAAGAGCTTGAAACTGCCGTGTGTTTTAAAATAATTAAGTAAACCTTGACTTTATTGAGAACCAAACACACATGATAAATATAATGGTGTGACCAAGGTTGTTAAAAACGTAAAATTGTAATAATACAAAACGTAGTTTTTACACACACACACATATAAGAAAAGTAAGATACCTGTCATCATCCATACACATATTAATCAATACAATATCAATCAAAATATCTAACATTGTCATCAAAGATCATTCAAATAAAGGCACTTGTCATCATCCATAGTTCCATACATATACTGATCAATGCAATATCAATCAAAATATTCAACGTTGTCACCAAATACTATTCAAACAAAGGCAAACAAAATTAATACAATTCAAAATTCAAGTTTAATAAAATTTAAGCTAACAAATCATTCAAATCATTATCATCAAAGTCATTATGTGAAAATTGGGTCTAGTCCAGCGTTTTTTCAAAAAACGGTCCGCTTTTACGTTAAATAGCGGCGTTTTTCACATTTTTATAGGATATATGTTTTTTGCATAAACGAAACGCGTTATGCTAAAATCAACGTTTTTACGTTTTAAAACGTGTTTTTGGCTACCATGCATGGGTGTGACTAGGAAGTCAAGTTTTGAAGACAAAAGGGGTATTTTAGGAATTAGGTTACTTTTTCCTTTCAGTTAGAATAAATTAATGCAATACTTAATCATTACCGACCAAATACAAGTTGCCAGTTCTTTATGAAGCAACCAGCAGCCATTAGATTCTCCAACCACACGAAACTAATATACGACAGCAGCATCACCACATCCCAATATATGACTAATTTGGTACTTATAGTAAATTACCAATATGTGTACTACCCTACGTTACCATTGTTTGCTTTGGATTAATAAGAGCATTCTATATCATTATAGCGTCACCTCAACTGTCAGTTGATATTTTTTTAGAAAGATTAAGGAAGCTAAATAAATTATTTTAAAATATTTATATTTATCTTTTTTATATCAAACTAATATCTAATCAAATAATACACGATATATTTTATAATTAACCAGCTTATTTAGCTTTCTTAATATTTAAAAAAAAAAATCAACTGGTTCTTGTATTAAGAACCGAAAGGAGTGGCATACATAATTTGACTCAATATTATTCCTTTTGATCCTTATTATAAGGCAACAACTATCATTTCTAGCAAACCAAGGAATAAAAATTAAGTCATTAAATTGGTCCAAAATTGATAAAGGCTTCTAACTTTACCACTACTTTAATGATGTAGATTTAAAGGAGTTTGTTAAAGTAAGGGCATAATAAAAAAATAGTTATAAATGAGTTAGTTAAAGGCAGTTAGTGTCTTATAATAAAGACAAAAAATTGTTGATAGTTGATGATTTATAATAAAAACTGGAGAGAGTAATTATGAACTTTACCCTCCACGTGTGATGGAAATACGAGCTAACTATATATATTAAGCCTCTAACTAAAGCCATATGATTATTTTCATGCGGGAATTCCCTCATATGTACATACATGCAAAACAATCACTCACAAACTAGTGATGAATGAATATCCATTAAAGAAGCACGAACCAATTAATACTAATTAAATTAAAGTAATTGGAAGTTGAAGCACGGTATGTAAGTTGTATTCTCCACGTATCCATATCCCATTCATATAAATGTTTAGGTGGTAATTGAATCCCAAAAACTCAGTTATTTTTGTCAGAATTCAGTTATTTTATAAACACGGATTTGAAAAAATTGGATTTCCTTAAATAAAAACATTGATAAACATGTTTGAAACGTTCATATCAATTTCTATTTCTTTTCCCTTTTTTGATGCTAATAAAATGGAAAACGTGAATTTTTGTCATTAAATATACCATAGTTGGAGCGCTACAGAATTTTGCCGTGGGAAAGGGGGAGAAAACCTCGCCCAAAGATTATTTTCCTAGATGGATCGTATAACAAACTAAAATCGTGCTTGCTTATTCCTCCCTCGGGTTCTAATTATAAGACATATTTAACCGATTTTTGAAAAATTAAGGAGATGAGTTAAATTAGTTAATTTTACTCATTTTCCTAAAATGTCCTTATATACATTTAAAATGATATAAGTAAATGTTAATTAACAATTTTGCCACATATCTCTCCGACTAATTTTCCTTTCCACACGTTTTCTAATTAAAGTAATGGTCTTGCTAGATATACATATATGTGTGTATATATGTATAGATATAGATCTATCATACACACACGCACACAACTATGTAACTACACATAGAAATATATACATTGACACAAACACACACATATATATGTATGTATGTACACATGTACATATATATATACACAGACATGTATATATAGACACACACATATACATCCATACATATGTTTATAGACTACACATGTGTGTGCATGTGTGTGTGTTTCAACTCATATATATATATACTTACTAAAAACTAAACACACTTGAGATAATTAAATAAGGGTATTTTAGAAAGAAATTGGCAAAAACTAAAAAGTTTTCCTATAATTAGGACCAAAACCAACCCCCAAATGTTGTCTTATAATTAGAACCGGGGGGAGTATTTAATATTGACGCTTCAAGTTTTTTATTTAAAATCCAAAAAGAAGAAAGTGATGCAGGAGGCAAATAACGTTTGTGATAAAAACACATGACAAAGTGCTTAACACATGGTCAAACCTCACTTATGTCTCCTCAATAATGTTGGGGAACATGTCACTATTGCCTCCTCTTGTACGTCTTTGTCACTCACATCCATATATATTTCCTCCAATTCATTATGTATTTCACTAACAAACTCATATATCGCTTCTCATTCTTCATTTCGTTCAAATCATCTTTCTTTCAGTGTTCTTGTAATTTTAATCGTTCTCGTTTATATATTTAGCTTATAAATCTAAAATATTATATGTAAGATTGGAAAGGGGGAAGGCATGCTTGCTGTTCAAATCAATTTGAAATAATAAAATAGAATAGAATAGAACTGATTGATTGACTGACAATCCTATAAAGGGTTCAGTTTCAGTTTTACAAACTCAGACAGGCATTCTTGAAAAGCACCTATGTCTTCAATTTTTAAAGTTTCCTGCTTAATTTTTTGAGATAAATTGTTAGTTTTTTTTTTAATCTAAAGAAAATATAGTTAAAGTTATAAATGAGATCTTAGGACTTTGTTGGATAGGCTATATAAGATAGGTCAGGTTTCTCTTATTATCTCTCATCATTTTAAATCAGAAGCAAAGATAATGAGAGAAGACCACTGCCTTGTCAGGGTTTTTTATGATGTGATGTGGGAATCTGAATCTTGTTACATCTTAGTTTTTTTTTTTTTAAATAAAATGGATAGGCAGTAACTCCTTGAAATTAAAAGCACGATGATACCACTGATCCCCCTCCCCCGGGAAAATATGAGTTATATAAAATTTTAGGTGGGGTAGTTATTGGTACCCTATTAAGGCTAAGGCACACCTCTAAGCTTGATGAGGGCTTAAAGAGCTACTTAAAAATCGCTCAGTAATGAAGCCCTCACATAGACAAGTGGATATCAAATTTACTTTCTTTTAAAGTTAAGACCTACGTCTTAACCAATTTTAACCAATTATACCACTTCTCATTAGCTTTTGCCAGAAAATATGATACCACTGGTTAGACTACACGGCCATGGACATAAACCGTGAGTGTTTTATGGGCTTGTGAAGGTGATGTTGATACACAAGTCTGTTGGGTCAAGTTGGGCCCAATGATGTACTGAATGTCGTGTGCGTCTTTCAACTGGCCCTTTATGCCAATGAGAGTTGACATAGATGGTAAGGGATCCAAAATTAGTATTCTGGGACGTGGGTTCGATCCCCTCTGCCATTGATAGGACTCCTTTGGTAGGCGATCTCATAAGTCCTCAGTAAGTGCTCATAGAGCACGGGGCCGTGCCCTGACCTTGGTGGGGGACTAGTGTCAAACCTCTCCAAAACTTTTTTGTATCAAAAAAAAAAAAAACTGGCCCTTTATGTAATTATCAAGAATTAAGGTATGAATCCGTTCAATGACCTTAATAGGCACATTTTTAAGGAGGGGGGAACAAATTGTGACATGTTAAAAGCATTTAACAAGCGAATTAATTCCCCACCTAGTCTCTTTTAATTTACAGGCTTAGCCTCCATTTATACCATTAAAAAAAAAAAAAAGCACTTAACAATGAAAGCAAAACTAAAAATGTCTTAAATATTAAGGAAGTTTATGCTTCCTTGGCATACTTATTAATGATGGGACGCAATATTGAAAACTTTATATTTCTTCATGATCACTTATAATTATTTGAAAATTGTTCCTCATTTTTAAACAGGGTTGGTATATGATATAATTCTCTCTCTCTCACACACACACACATATTACTTGTAAAAATTTTGGAGAATTATAAGGATAATTAAGAGGATGTTAATTCCTCGATAAGAATGTTGAATTTATGTATGATATGATGATTCAATATTTCCAGATTTTACTTCTGACGTGGCAACCACAGGGAGGAAGGAGGACACCATGACATCACATTTTCCAAGCAAAGAGTGAAAAAAGAACCAGAGATAAGGAGATAAGGAGGAGACATAGCAAATCCTAATTCGTTTCGTCCCAATTATATTTGACTTCTTCTGCATGCTTCAACTTACGTGAACTAATAATTTTCAGGTTTATAAAAGTCCTAACTTGAACTGATTGATCACTACCTACTCGCATGCTCGCTCCCAGCCTCTACCAAAAAGTCAGGAGGATAATACTGTTGCTACTTTTCTTAATTATCTTTTGGAACAATTGAACTGCAAAATTTACTAAATCTTTAGAATTACTATATATTCTTATAAACAAAACTTCTCAAAGATTTAGCTACATATGCAGTGGCAAGAAATATGCTATTATCGTATCTTTATTATAAATATTGTAATTGTAGATATAAAAAGGTATTGAAATTAGGGATAATGGGTTTAAAGACTTTATAAGAGAATTGATACAAAATAAAGACCTGCTTATAATTAAAACTTCGAAATCTGTAACTCAAACTTTTATATATTTACAACTTGAAGTCCTCATTTTATACCCATCTTCTCACAAAATCCTTAATTGTCATTTTCCATTGAAATTAATTATCAGATATGCTGTTTCTTAATTAGTTTTTAAGTCTACATCGAACTACTTTTTCTCTGTTTTTTGTTTCGTTTCTTTTTTTTTGGGGGGGGGGGGTGTTGAAGGCGAAGACGTCTAGATTAATGCCATGTATCCATATTGGAATCAATAATCTTTAAAAGGTCGTCCATTGAATAAAAGTTTGTGGGGTGAATAGTTCTAAAGGCTAATTAATTAGTATGTTAAATAACTTGGAGAAGTCTAACTAAAAAGCATGTCCATGTTGGTTTCATAAAAAAACTTGTACGAAGTTTCGAGCAGTATAAATAATATGGATTAAAATTTTGGATGAGACATATATATATGCTAAAGAAAGAGATGTGATGTTATGAAAAGACAAGAGAAGTCTAGATCAAGAGGATCAAAGTGTGGTGGGTGGGTGGGTGCATGTATTAATTGATGAAGAAGTGCGCCACACTAAGACGGATGAGAATTAGCGGCGGATATTATTTGTTGTTATACGGGTCGAAAGAAAAAGAAATCAAAATAAAGCTGGAAAACTCTTCTGGACACACACATATATGTAAGAGTGAGATAATAATGGAGAAGAAAGAAATAAACAAGTTAGCAAGCTCACTTCTGATGCCTTCAGTTCAGGAGTTAGCAAAAGAGTTGGTTATGCTTGTCTGGGATCACCTTTAATACCCTCCAAAATGCTTATTTATATAAATTGTGACAAATCTTCTCTCACATATATACTTATCATATATATTTTAAATCACAACAAAAACTATTTTTAAAGGCTTTAATTGTAATTTCAAACAACCATTTAAATTCCTCTTGCTAGATATGTGCGTGATATATCGTTATGAACAACAACATGATGTTGTAGATCCATCATTCTCACATAAGTTCCCATAATCAACTGGTCTAATTTATATTCCACTCTGCATGCCAACAATGGGGCTTCTTCTAGGTCTCTTGTTCATATTATATGTGTGTGTGGGGATATTGAATTGCGAATACAGAAATGATAGAATTATTTGTGATTTGACCAAATATGGGTATTTGAAATAACATTTTTTTGGTATAAAAATTAGTATCTAACAAATTCAACAGTTCTAGCATAATTCTTATAATTTAAATGAAAAAAAAAACATCCTAAGCAGATTCTAATCTCAAAGAAAAAAGGGGGACACACACATATATTGATAATTCATGCACACATACTATTGTGTGTTTTCTATATTACCTCTTAACACATTAACACATTGTCTTCTTTGGGACTCAAATTCAAGACTTAAAAGAATGACCTTACTATATGTTGCTACATGTTTGTGTGCTTCCACTATACTGGTGGACATGCATGACTGAAATATATGCTTGTGAATATATGAACACAGGTTATAAATCATGGAGGGGATGAGTCACTGGTGGAGAGAGTGAAGAAGGGAGTGAAAGAATTCTTCAATCTGCCAATGGAATAGAAAAAGAAATATTGACAGACAGAAGAAGATGTGAAAGAGTTTGTGAAGAGTGAGGAGCAGAAGCTGGCTGGGCTGATATGTTCTCCCTCATTACTCATCCTCCTTCACTCAGAAAGCCCCACCTCTTGCCCAATCTTCCTCTTCCTTTCAACTACCCTTTTCTCTGATCTCTAGTCTTTCATTACTATACTTGCTTAATTATTCTTACATTGATTTCCGTAAACACAATAGTTTTGTTACATTTATTATGTAATATATAAACTATATGTCTTGACTGCAGTTTTGATTTTTTATTACGCTGCAGCAACCTGTACAATTGTTGGTGCAAGTAACATACTACAAAAAAATTGGGAATTAGTGAGGGAATTCAGTGAAAGAATTAGATGATTTCATCATCAAATAGACTATCACTAATTAATTACCGACGAAATTGCATCACTCAATCAATTTAACGGCAGAATTCTGTCGCTAAATTGACTGTCTTTTTTTGTAGTTATATAAATATATATACATAATTCACTTCATCTAAGCGAAATCATTTATGGCATATACTGATATTTTTGCATATATATTTGTAGCTCATATTAGAAATACATCAAACTTATCAAATACTAAATTAAGAAAATGATACTTTCCGGATACATAAGTATCTTTGAATCCTCAGCTGATAAAAAATGAAAGAAGAAGAAGTACTGTTTATGCTATGGCGCCACCGTTTTTGTTTCTTGGTTTTCTTTTGGCACAAATGGTGGGGCCCAATGTAATAATTGTTGGCATGGGAGTGACAAGAATTAATCTGATGCTGGCCCATCAGTTTTAGAACTTTTGAATGACGTCATTATATTGGGAGAAGAATAATGATGCTTCATTCATTATATTATTATGGATATGCAAATCAAACAATAATTGATATTAATTAGTAAAGATCGGATAATGGATAATAAGGAGAGTGGGAAACAATTATTGCAGAGATGAGAAAGATGGCACTAAAGATACTGGAGGCAATGGTGGAAGCACTCGGAATGGAAGAAAATGAAATCAAAGAACTATTCGAAGAACGATGGCAAGCGATGAGGATGAACTATTATCCGCGATATCCCAGAGCCAGAGCTTGTGAATGGCCTTAGTCCTCATTCTGATGGAGTCGGTCTCACCATCGCCTCCTCCAAGTCAATGAAACTGAACAAGGTCTTCAGATCAGATACAATGCCTCTTACTTTCTTCCATAATGCTTTCGTTGTCATCAATATGGGAGATTATTATATTTTTGTTCTAAGTAGTATATATATAACACATCCAACTTATTAAGCTCAAGATCTTGTTGGTGATTTGCAATTAATGCGCAGGTAGTGACGACCGGAATTTACAAGAGCGTACAACATAGAGCAACAGTGAACTCAAAGAAAGAGAGGATGTCTATAGCCACGTTCTATAGTCCTAAGTTGGATGGAGATTATTTAGGTCCAGCAGACAACTCTTAGGAGTCTCATATTTGGGAGTCAAACTCTTGGAGTGAGGTTTATAAATCTATTGGGCTATCTCTCCTCATATGTTAACTTTTGGGGATTGAATTCTTCCTTAGGTGTATGCTTATCACATTAGTGCTTTCATTGAGAACCGGTGTTCTGGAGAGGGCTACCCATGAAGGTTATGATTAGTAAGGCTAAGTGAAATGCCGTGCGCAAAGGATCCTAACCGGCAGGAGGCCGAGTGAAGTGCCCATGGAGGGTTCCGATCGATAAAGCTAAGTGAAGTGTTGTGTGCGGAGGGTACCAACAGGAGGCCAAGTGAAGTGGAGTTGCCGGAGACATCAACTCTTGAAGGGGTGACTATGTTATAGCTCTTACATTGGGGAGTCAAGTTCTTGGAGTGAGGTTTATAAGTTCATTAGGTTCTCTCTCTTTATAGGCTAGCTACATTGGGAAGCCGAGCTCATGAAGTGGGGTTTATAAATTTATTAGGTTTTCTTTATTTATAGACTAGCTTTTGGGGATTGAGCTTTCTCTTTAGCCTTGTGCTCATCACAACAACCTAGTAATGGCAGAAAGACCTCATTTATTTACAAATGACCGATGTGACTAAACTTTTGAAAGGTTATCTCTCACATGAACTCATTGGAAAATCTTATCTTGATACAATCAGGATCTAACAAAATAACTATCGCCTCCAATCCTAAATTTAATTATAAAACTAAGTTAACTTTTTTGAAAAGATTAAAGAAGCTAAGTAAATTATAAAATATTTTTATTTTTTTCAAATTAAGTAATTTGACTAATATATTAATATATAATTTAAGGATACACAATATATGATATAATTAAATAACTTATTTAATTTTCTTAAGCTCTTTAAAAAAAGTCAATATAGTAGTTTGTAGTATAAATTACATTATAAACTATATCCTAGAATGGAGGAGTAATTAATATCCACAATATATAGAGGAGGCATGCCAGTTGGTTAGATTCATTTAGTCCATGTATTATTGCTTAATAAAAGCCATGAGCATGGTTTATTATTAGAATAAGCAAATTGTACTCTTCTCCCTCTCTCCCTCTCTCTATGTGTGTGTATCTGATTAATGAATAAAAATATGTGCGTCCACATCTTGACGTTTATGTTGCACCAAACACTTGTCTTCTTGCGTTGGCCAAAACATATTAAAAAAAAAAAACACTATCTCTTCTTCCAAACAAGCTTCTATTATCGTTGACATCATATTTGTATGTATATAATGAGCAAGGTGTACGTTATATATCTACCCATTTTTTAACATGGATTTGGATTGTTTTTGCTCGCACAGAATGGGGCCTTCTTCTAGGTTGGCCCTATCTTCGATCTCCTCCATTTTCCTCCCTTTCTGGCGTATGACTAACCGATATATACATGCGTCGTATGTATGTCTTTGAAATAAAAATTAAAATTTGAGAAGATGCGTAGTCAAGTAAATGAGGTTTAATTTATCTCCGTGAAGTGGATTAGTAAAGGTAATTTCATGGTGTATAAAGTTGTAGTCATCATAAAGTACAAGCTCTGATATTCATATATAATGAAGACGCCTATTACAGAGAAAAGCTTGGCATTAATTAAAATCTTTCACCTTCATGGTTAAAATTTGACTTCCCATATATCAGAGTTCTGGGGTTGGCCATCAGGATTTAAATATATACAAGGCTGGCATTGATCAGCAGCTACACATTTAATATTTACCAGATAGTCCCACACTTGCTTATTAATTATTCCCCCAAAATAAAGTATAATATCATTTTATGTACTGATCACATAACTTTCTTTGATATATATGATAATATAAAGACTCCCAAGAATTTTATATTTATTTATGTATTTTTTCCATTTCTTCGTACGTAATGGCGCGCAACAGAAGCAATCCAACAAGATGACAGCTAAACTTGATACCAACGAAATTAAGGAATCCAGAGGACATGGCAGCAGGTTTGGAGGTAGCCAACCAGAATTCAATGCAAATATTCCCTTTGTTTCATTATATATTTGTGCTTGAGATTAATTATTACACACAGATTATATAAGAAATACAATAAAATATATACGGTATATTTTACTAAAATTAAATTATCCCTCATCCACTAGCAACATTATTATACTCGGAAAGTAATTAAAACAACAAAAATGATGTTAAGTATAGTTTTGGAATTGAGAAACAACCCATGCATACCATAATATAAAACAGAATGGAGAAAATAATTTGGCGCCAGATATTAAGCAGCTGCCCCCTCGCCCAGCTCAGCCACGTGCTCTTGGGATCTTCACAATTCATTTATTTACTTTAAAATATCTCTTCGTCAACGGATACCAATAATGCCTCAAATTCAAGTCCTTCGTCCTCACTCCATAACACCACACACACACACAGAGACAGATGCATATGTGTGAAGATGGGCCTGGAAGAGATAAAAGTAAGTATGGAAGCAGAAGAGGGCAGCAAGAAGGCGAGGAGGGTGGCCAGTGTGAAAGAAGTAGCAAAGGAGGCGTTAAGCGGAGTCCCAGATAGATATATTCATGCAGATATCGACCCTCTTGTCTGCAACTCATCCTCTTTATTACCTCAGGTCCCTGTAATTGACCTCTCTAACCTGTTCTCTGGTGATCATCATGTTAGAGAAGCCGAGCTTCAGAAATTACATGTTGCTTCCCTCCAATGGGGCTTCTTCCAGGTAATTGTAATAATCATCTCAGGCTGCCCCTTAATTTTGTGATCATTTCCAAATGGTTTTGTTAAATTTCTTTTGATTAATAGATTGAAATATGTAATATTTTATGAGTAAAAAAGGAGCTGCTTTCAACATTTTACGTTTTTCAATGATTTAAGACTCTAAATTATATTAAATAGAGACTATACAATTTTATAGTCTTAAATCTTTAAAAAATTGAAAAAAGCTTCATTTTATAGGCTATAAGATGTTAACATGTTACTCATTTGATGAATGATCAAAAGAACCATTAAAAACCACACATGAGAATGATCCCAAAATCAAGGGCGCAGGACCAAAGGCCATCATGAGACACCTTTGAATTTCATCCTAAACCCTAACTCTGTATGTATGAATTCTGGGGACAGGTGATAAATCATGGAGTGAGAGAGGAATTGGTGGAGAAGATGAAGAAAGGGGTGAGAGAACTGTTCGATCTTCCGATGGAGGAGAAGGATAAGCTGTGGCAGAGAGAAGGAGAGATGGAGGGGTTCGGTCAGATGTTTGAGGCGTCAGAGAAGCAGAAACTGGATTGGGTGGATGTGTTCTACGTCATCACGCTTCCGTCGCACTTGAGGAATAATCACATATTCCCGAATATTCCGATGCCTTTCAGGGAGGATTTGGAGGAATACAGTGCGGAAGTGAGAGGAGCGGCGAGGAAGATTCTGGAAGGGATGGCGAAAGCGGTGGGGATGAAGGAGGAGGACGTGAAGGAGTTGTTCGGAGAAGGCGCGCAGGCCATGAGGATGAATTATTATCCACCTTGTCCTCAGCCGCAGGATGTGATCGGCATCAATGCTCACACGGATGGCACCGCCCTCACCGTGCTTCTGCAGGTCAACGACGTGGAGGGACTTCAGATCAAACACGATGGTGTCTGGGTTCCTGTTCCTCCTCTTCCCCACTCATTCGTCGTCAACGTCGGTGATGTTCTTCAGGTACCTACGCACCTCCTCCATTAATATTCTACCTCTTCCTTCATTCATTCGTACCCTCATCATCATATTATTACTACTACTACTATGCATTATTATTATTATTATATACTGTGTTTGTGCTTTCCATCAACACTCAAATTATTTTTTTATATTATTATTTGACATCATGTATGAGATTTGTAGTATCTCCTTCTTATGACAAGTGTCTCTTCTGAGATTTAAACTTGAAATTCAAAAAGAACCACAGAACCTACACAACTATATCAACCCTATGTTTGTTGTTTTATAAAAAGAATCTGAGTAAATACTTTAACGGGGCAACTAATATATGCATGTCGATCACCATTTTTCAATGAGTTGACTTTTATATAAATAGTACTAGTTCTAATTATAAGACAAAGTTGACTTTTTTTGAAGGGATTAAGGAAGCTAAATAAGTGACTTATTCATTTCATATGTTGTGTATTTTTATATTGTATATTAGTTTATTAATCAAACTAATTAGTTTAAAGAAAAAAATTAAAAATAAAAATATTCTAAAGTAATTTAATTAGCTGCCTTAATCTTTCTAAAAAAGTCAACTATATCTTATAATTAGAACTAGATGGAGTATCTTATATCGGGCGTTTTAGTGAGACATTCAATTTATTGATTCAATCCATGAGTAAATGAAATAAGGTCACATGCCTTTTGTTTTCAGAAATAAGTTTGAATCTCTTTGTATTTTAGTTGATGCCGTGTGTGAAACAAAATACTGAGAAAGAGAAATGATGGTAACAGATAATAACAAATGGGGAGTACAAGAGTGTGGAACACCGAGCAACAATAAACTCGAAAATGGAGAGAATATCGATTGCTACATTTTATGGGCCTGGAAGGGAAGGCTACATAGGCCCAGCACCAAGCCTTGTAGGCCCAGAAAAGCCCGCATTGTTCAAGACGCTGAGCGTGCCCGATTACTACAAGGGTTTCATTTCAAAGGAAGGGCCTACCAAATCATACCTCGATCTCCTGCGCATCCAAAATGAGGATATCACACACTAAAATATGTTGTAAAACTAATCACTACTTGCTCCTCAGAGCCTGCTCTGTTTTACCATATTATATTTATCTATCTTTTTTCTAGTTATTTCTTGCTTCTTGTCTTCTACTATATTTTGTTGTATTTTAATATTGGCTCAATAATTAAAATATTTTAATTTTATCCTTTTTTAGTTTAACAATGACATGTGGGTTATACATATACATAATACATATATGCACGTGTGTGTGTATATCTTTGTACGGGCATGTTTCTCAATCCAAACTCTAAAGTGCTGCCATGCACAATTTTTATTTTTATTTTTTGGTTGAAGGTTATATATATATATTAATACTAAACAATACTAATACTGATACAATACATAGGAACAACCCCAAAGCTATAACAAATACAACAAACACAACAAAAATTACAGCAAACAAAGCTAAAACAAATATAACAACAACACCAACAGAATAAATTGGATACAATAATAGCCGAGCACCGTACATTAAAAATATAAGAGTAGAAGTAAAAATCATGGACATAATCGGCCTCCTCGAAACCCAAGGTTGGAAGTGACGATCAAGAAAGTGTTGGTTGGAAAATTCACCCCAATAGGCACACAATCTTATAAACAATAACTGCAATTAAATCAGCTAAATGGGTACTCGATCTCAGGGTAACAAACCCAGTAAACCCAACTTTAGAAGAAAGAAGCTCCTTAATGTTCTGAAGAACACTTCTGCTCCTCTGACCAAACAGATCCGGTGACTTTGACGACACACCAAAAAACACCTCTTTAGATATTTCACTAAGAATGCAGATCCGACCTATCAAGAGATAATCAGATCTCATAACATTCAAAGAGCCATCCAATCTAGAGGATTTGAAAATAGATCTGACAAATCTGTTTATTTCCTGAGACAAAAACACCATTACAAAATCCCATTCCACAAAACAAGAAGCAAAAACACCGAAAACTAAAAAACTCTCACATCGGCAGACCAGATCTGAAGAAAAAGAGGGAGAAAGCTGCCATAGGGACGGAGATCCACATTTGCAACCCTGATGGAAAATGGACAATTTTTATTCAACTAAACATGATTTGGGTATTTCACGTAATTTAAAAATAAGCTGGTCAGGGAAAATTGTGGGAAAGTATGTTGTTAAAAATTTGTACACTTTTTTCTTAGCCATTTGTAAAGTTTGTACACGTAACAACATTCAACGACGACTTTGCTATATACAGTATTGTTTAATTAGCGAAGAAAAGGAGAAAAATGAAGGATCCAAATTCCAAAAGTGGTTCAGAAAGTGAAAACGATTGGAATTGGGTGGTTGGTAGATGGGACTTGGGAGTGCACATGGAGAGTGAATGGTGATTGGTGAAGGAAGGAAGCAATGATGAATGATGATGATGATGAGTTTTTTCTCTCTTGGTTTTCATCCTCTTGCCATGAGCCGTGATGATAATTTAATCCAGATTTTGAGGCAAGTTCTGGTCATCTTCCTTCGGCTTCGATGAAAGAAAGGCACTTCTAAATGGAAATTTTCCGCACTGAAATATAAAAAATAACCACTTTCTTCAAAATATCCCATCTTTACTAAATATGGATGTCATAACCTTCGGGATTATAGTCGCCATTATTATTCTCTTCTTACTATCAGTCTGCTACATCACCATCGAAGGCACTTGCAAAACTCGTTCTTAGCTCCCCTCCTTCTTTCACTTCCGCTGCCAAGACTCTCTTCGCTTGAAGCATATTTTTTCCCCTCAGAATCCAGCAGGGTTCTGTGGGGACGCACTGATTTCATGGCACTAAGTAGAAAGCTGATTCAATGGGCATTGCTTACGGTTTTGGCGCTCGGGTTTTGCTTGGATCTGGGAATTGGGCACGAGGGTCATCATTCTGGATCCTGCGCATCTCAGGTCCATGATTCCCACGATCATCATCATAATCACCACCACCATCCTCAAGAGGAGAAACTGGTATCTGGAACTAAGCTTCCGGAGGAATTAGCGGAAGAGGAGGATATGAAATTGTATGGATTCGGGTTCGCATATGACCATGGGCACGAGCATGGCCACCGCGGTCATCGGCTCAGCGGTGGCTCTGAATTATCGGGTTTAGGTAATTGCCGGTTCCTGCCGAAACGATGTGATTGACTGTTTTCGTAGTTTCGTATTCTGGTTCGGGGGTCTTTGTGCAGGACGGTGGGTAGTGTATATTGATTTGAGGCATTCAATTGTTCACTGAAAACAGTAAAACGAGAATAACTTGATTCTAAGATATCAGGAGTTCAAATCTGGGAAGCAAACTGGCATAGCTCTATTTTTCAGTGGTTTCGTGAGTCGAAGAGTGTTGTGACTTCAGTAATACCCGATTCTTGTATTAAATTGTCAAGTGTCCGGCTGTAAGTGAAACTTCGATTACCATGGAAAGATTCCATGTTGGGTGGTTTAGGGGATAACTTTGAAATGTGAAATGGTGAGACTGTTTGTCTCATATTACGTAGAGTTTCAGGATCCGCAAAGATCTTGCAAGTTTAATTGTAGGCTTCTTAGCAGAAGATGACGCGGATGGCTTTTCTTGTCTCACAGTGTCGCAACCAGTGTGATACAAATTAAGACATACTTTTTTGCCCCAACTCTTCTTCAATTTACATGCTCTTGTGCCCTACTGAGCTTGTAGACTTTCTGTAAGACAGTCGAACAACATCAAGTGTGATACAGGTTTATTGCTTTGTATCAAGTGATGGCCTGCCATATCATAAGATGTAATATTGTATTGATTGATTGGTTAATTCAATTTTAACTTATTTTTTAATGTAAATTCAGGGCTTTGGCTGAATGCATTGGGCTGTTCATTTTTGGTTAGTATGGCTTCCCTTAGTTGTCTGATTATCTTGCCTCTGATTTTTGGTAAGTAATGTGCTTTTCATTGCATTCGATTTCTCCACAAGTCATTTTTGTTCAATATCTATTTGTAGTTTGCATAACTGAAAGTTGAAAGCTATTCACTTGCAGTACAGGGAAAACCATCAAAGACAGTTGTTGATTCATTGGCTTTATTTGGGGTTAGGTTTCTCAGTTCCTTTATTACCCATTTTTGGGTTTTAAATTCTGTTTTGATAGTGTTGATTTCACTGTGCTTTCATATTACATGTTCGCTACTTGGCTTTTGTCTATGAAATGGCCATAAGTTATGTGTAGTGAAATCTGGCTTCTGCTAGTTCCATGTCTTGTTTGTACCCTCTATTTGCATGACCTCGGTCTTGGTCTTCTGTTTTTGTCTTGCATAAGCTATATAATATTATTACATTATTGTCTTTCTTTCTGTGGATACTTTACTAAAGCAGAAAAGAATTTTTGTTTCCTACTTGTTGGATCCTTAAATTTTGTTTCCTACTTGTTGGATCCTTAAAAAGTCAAAGTTTGAAATGTCTTCAACGCAAGGACAACAGGTGGTAGTTAAAATGATTGTTCTTCGTGATTAAGATTATATAATTCTTTTATCTCTAGACATGCACAAAATTTGGGGAATCATTGAAGTGTAATTTTACAAATGCACATAGCACATGATTAGAATCGTGATAAAGTATTTTCAAAATTATAACTTCAAAATCATACTCTTAATGTATTAGGGACAATTTACATTATGCATACTTATATGTTAACTCCTACTACTGGTGCAAGTTGAGTTTTCCCCTTTTCATGTAACTTCAATTTTTACTATCACAATTTTAGTGCAAAATGACTGCATCATAATTTCTGTATGAAGGCAGACTATAAAATAGTGATGGAGATCAATCTGCTGCTAGCGATAGGAATTCATGCACTACTTGAAATTACTGGGGGGGAAAAAGTTGGTTTGGCCCTTTAAAGTTTCTTTTGACTGTATCTTACCCGATGAGTCAGATTCCAGCTTGCTGCTGCTAGCTAGTGAATCTTACAAAGTTTCATGAAATGACTGCTACAACATCATCTTTTAATCTTTTTGTTTGTTTGTTTGTTGCTGTATCACATTTTTACTAAATTCTTATTAAACATGCCTTTTGCAGGCAGGCGCTATGTTGGGGGATGCTTTCCTCCACCAATTACCTCATGCTTTTGGTATGATATGCAACCTATCTTTATTTTTTAAGCATTTGTCGATTAGTTTTTTTTTTCTTTTGTAAAAGGATTCATGCCAGGTTTCTTTTTTGTAAAATTAAATAACTTCACAGCGCAGAGTCATAGACTCAAAGTTCATTCTGATCCCTCTCATTTAGTTGGTGTTGGTAAGAAGATATCTCATGATGTATGGTCACAATTAAATTCTTATAGTTCACACATTGATAGGAGGATTTTAGCTCTCCCTCTGCCCGTTTCCTTTTATTTGCGATGTGATTTAAAAAAAAAAACAGTCTCGTCTCTCTCATTGGTCAGGCTGATAAGAAGGGAGTGCCTGATTTCCATGTCTCAATCCCTTCCTGTAAGGCACTTGGAATACTTCGTCAACCCCATATTATTGAACTAAGAGTCTCATCTACATTGAGTCGAACTGGTTGGGCTTTGATACTTGAGGTCAACCCATCTTATTGAACTAAGAGTCTCATCTACATTGTGAGTCAAACTGGTCGGGCTTTGGTACTTGAGGATGCGGGGGAGAGCCTACTACTAAAAATCTTGCTGATAAGAACAGAGGGCGATCAAATTAAGTGGGAGTTCCATGTTTAACCAACAGTCAATTATGGGGCTAATGCTGCCGTGTTTTATGTGTTTGCCTTTTCTTTTGTTAGTATTAAACTTTGAAGGGCTCACAGTTATGTTTGATGCTTTGATAGTGTTGAAAACATATAGTCTTGCGACCTCAAAAAATATTGCCATTCCTTGAATGAAGAATTTTGTGAGAATAAACATGACTTTTTTTTCCCGCAGGTGGTGAGCGTTCCCATTCACATGGCAATCATGGGGACCATGACCATGATGCTGGTATTGGACATGGGCATTCTCATTCTTTAGCAGATCTTTCTACAGGAATATCCATCCTAGGTTAGTGGCGATGCTATGATGGTGTCTTGCTAACATTAGTAACCATTAAAATGGTTTATATGTTGTACTGTTGGTTTCTATTTCTTCTGCTGATCACTTTCTTGGAAGTTTATGCCATCTTAGTTTTAAGTTAATTAACTTGTATACTAACTTGGCAACAGGAAGTTGATTATTGAGCTGATCACAGTTGATGCATTGCCAAACAAGGGAAAAAAGCAAAATAATATTCAAGATACTTTATTTTCTAATCCAAATATTAAATTACTATGTTTAACCCGTGTATTGTTCCAATAACAAAATTTTAAATGCCTGCATGCTGTCTGCATGACTATTATTAATCTCACAATTCTATCAATGAATGGCAGGTTTTTGCATGGCAAATGAAAGTGGATTTGTTATTTCACGTTTGGTTTGAAACTACTATTATTTACTACTGACTGTAATTTGGAACGTAAAGAATTTATTCTGAACTAATGGAAATGGTGGTTATTAGTTGGAATTTGTGATTAACACCCCTTCAGACTTTACATTGATAAAAAAAGGCTTCTGTGGCTTAAATTGTTATTCCCCTGGTCCTTAATATAAGACATATTTACATAATTTGATTAAATTAAGAAGTTTGATTAAGTTAATTAATGCGATATGTATTTCCTTGATTCCCCCTCCTCCTTGATTATTGTTGAGGGAGCAGTATCAATAGGGGTAATTAAGAAAAGATTGACAAATATTTCAAAATATGTCTTATATTAAAGGCAGGAGGAGTATATCTTAAAATTCCTTTTTCATAAATTTAGCCTGTTAATTCTTATATCCTAAATTCATCTGAGCCATCTCTGGTCCTATTCATGATGATATTTTTTTCTTATTCATATCAGATATGGAGCCATGATTATTACTTCTTTTTTTTTTGGTTCTTGCAGCTGGGATTGTACTCTTTCTTCTTGTAGAGAAGGTGGTTAGGTATGTTGAAGAGAACTCTCAAGGAGCTAATTCATGGACAACTGGACATCACCACCACCACCACCACCACCACAGCAAAAAGAAAAAATTGAAAGACGATGTGAAAGATGGTAAATTGCTTGATGAGGGAAGAGATTCAGATTCTGTATCTCTTGATTCTTCAAAGGGAAATGATGCAACTCAATCTAGACCCTTGCTTAAAAAGGTATGGCAAACACTCGACTCGCACTACTGTGTTTGTTCTCACCATACATTGGGTTAATTTGAACCAGAGTTCATTAACTTCGGTTGCATTTTTTAGTGGTAGACATTGTTCGGGAGAACTTGGGCTAGGCCTTAATTATTAAAGACAAACAAGACATCTATTAAGTTTTTGTTGCAGACTTGTTGCATTCCTTATTGATGGCTTCATCTACCATTGAGTGTTTGCCCTGGTTATATACAATGGGGTATCGGAAACACACAACAGAATTTGATGAGACATTAGATTAAATTTAATTGAAAATATACTGAAAGCTTCAACATATTTGTATTATGGAACCAAAATCTGAACAGAGTATTTTGTTAATGAGAATTAAATTATACTGAATTGAATATTATAATTGATAATAGAATTTATCTGATTAATGCCCTGTAATTAAAAAAAAAAATCTAACACTTGATATTTCCTTGCAGAGAATTAATGACAAAAAGGCTAGCTCTGCAGATGAGATGAAATCCTTGAATGAGAAGGAATCAGTTCAATCATCAAATCTTGTGTTCGGTTATCTCAACCTTTTCTCTGATGCTGTTGTAAGTAAGATTGACATCTTTTTTTTTAAAAAAAAACAAAATTATCTAGTATCTTGGACTATTAACTAATCTATATTCGAGACTTAAAATGGGATTGCTCTTCTAATGTATTTTTTCCACTTAGATTGACAAAATTATTTGTAAGTTTAGGTTTAATGAATTGAGAACCTCCATATTTGGTCCAAAAATAAATAAAAAAATTGAGAACCTCCATGTAATGTGCAACGTGTTTTAACATTGCAGCACAATTTCACTGATGGAATGGCTCTAGGAAGTGCATTCTTGCTCTATGGATCTGTGGGGGGCTGGTCTAGGACCCTGTTTTTACTTGCACATGAGCTTCCACAAGAGGTTCAAATTCATCCTTTTTCTATTTGCACAAACTATTAATACCTGATTCAAGTTGTTGTGTATGATTTGACTTGAAGGCCCAGTAATGTTTGTTTGAAACTTGAATATGGCATACTATATAGCGATATATGATACTTGTGCTACATTATCTTTTTTCCATCTTTTCTGAGATATATTCCAGATTCTATGCTTCCCCAACGCAACACTGTAAAGGAGTGCAAATCCTTTTTGCTGGTTTCCTTACTTCTTGAAGCTTGAGCTCGACTTAATAAAATGCAAAGATTTATTGACTTTTGATCTTGAATTTGGGAATGTTGGCACTAATTAGTGAATCAGAGCAAGATGTTAGTGTCAGGAAAGCCTTGAAACTTGTGATTAAGTTGAGGAAACTGTAATATTTATTGTCATATAGAATTCAATTGGGGTAAAAAAGGGACTATGAAACTCCTTGAAGAAATTGTATATAGATATAATTTGTTAGAAACTACCGTTATACCGTTTTGGAGTAAGTCTTGCACCATTTTCTTGGTGACATAGTCCTTGTCTGTCTCTTTAATCATTATAACATTAGAGTAGTTACTTCTAATCTCATGTTTACTTGTTTTTCAATTCCAGATTCATCAGCTTCCTTGTCATCTTTTAGAAGAGGATTTTAGAGGAATGCTTTTTTTTTTTTTTTTTGAAATGCCCTTCTGAATAGTAACCACTTTTCCTTCGTTTTTGGTTTCCACCATATGTAATTGTTGGCTATACATTGCCATTCGCTCTTAGTAGTTTGTTGCTTTTGCTAATTATCTTAATTTGTTTTGTTTATTGATACTCTCATATGTAGTGCATTAATGAGTTACTGTTCTATTTTTTCCAACAAAATTTTATACTTTTTGTATGTTCCGTACACAGATTGGTGATTTTGGCATTTTGATACGGTCTGGTTTCAGCACATCAAAAGCTCTGTTCTTCAACTTTCTTTCAGCGCTAGTGGCCCTTGTGGGGACTGCTTTGGTTAGTGTTGTCTTCATTGAATGGTCACTTTACACGAACAGCACATAAACACACATTTCATACTAGCAAACATAGTGTGTGAAAATGTACAACGATATTTGAACACACTACTTCGTAGTTAAGACACTTAGAGATTAGATGTTATGGATCAATGTTGATTTTGATGGTTAGAAGAGCATATCTTGTAAAAGTGAGCAGGAAAAAGGAAAACGGAATCAACTTTCATATGTTCAAACCATAGTAATTCAGAAGTGAGAAAGATCAAAAGATAGATCATCGTTCCAAAGTTTCAAACCTTTAACAAGGCTTTTACCCTGATTTTGTTTCATGCAAACACTTTTACCTCAGCTAATGTTCATTTTCCTTGAGTATATCCAAACATGAAGATGGAATGAGAGTAAATTGCTGCTTTTCTTTTTACAGGCTCTGATTTGGGGAAAAGATCCTGGACAATCATCTCTAATTGAGGTCAGGATTGTTCCATTAAGAATCTTTTGGGTGTGGTTTATGTTGATTTTGGCAATGAAAAATCTGCCCTCTTGACAGGGTTTTACTGCTGGAGGGTTTATATATATTGCAATTGCTGGAGTGCTGGCTGAGATGAACAACAGTGAGAAAACAACATTGAGAAGCACCACAGTTCATATAATTTCATTGACACTGGGCATGGCTGTGGCCCTTGGTATTTCCCTTGTAGAATGAACGGAGGTGGTGCTCCCTTGGGACTCCTGTGTAGAAAACAAATCCAAATCAAGTATAGGACACATTCTTACCTACAGCGATGCGGTGGACCAGAAATACCTAAAGGGGGAACGGGGACAAAGCGATGGATCAAACGGAATGATCAGGCTTAACATTTGGAATGATGTCTTACTCCCACTGGAAAGTAAACGTGCACAGTGAATGCTTTTTTTTTTTTCAGTCGTTGGTTTGCCATTTGTCAGATTGTGTACGTTGCAACGTTTTTCACCCTTTTTAGCTGTAATAGCAGTCAAATTGATTCTTCCTGGATTCTGATGGAGGGAGGTGCAAAGCTTCTTTTTCCCCCCCTTGCCTCAAAGGAGAGAGATGTAAACGTTGAATCTTTGATTGTCACTGCTCACTAGGCATCTCTCTCTACTGGGGGGTGACGGTAAGGCTGCAATGGAATTGGACAATTGTGGTTAATCTCCAAAATTTGTAGTTAGATACAAATTAACATTGAATTGGGGCTTTAAGCATTTAACATTCACTCGGTGTCTGAGGAGAAATTCTTAATATATATTGCTTGTTTACCATTCCTAGGAGTGATATGTTGTTTTGAAAAAATGGATTTGTTGATGACACCACATGTTGCATTAACTTTTCCCGCCTTTAAACAGTTGAGCGGTCTACTCTCAAACCTATTCTAATGAATCAATTGAGCAGTCTTAGCATATGTGATGCCTTTTTTAAAGTATAACAATGTCTGGTTTTTTAACAGAAAACTTCAGAGACGTATACAGTGATGGAATAATACTAGTTCTAGCTACTTGTGTATGTTGATCATATCTTTTACTGAGGCTTTCAAGCAATCCCGGTGATTCACTCTCTGGGAAACTGTCGGCACTGAAATGATTTCTTGATCTTAAGAGTCAAACTTGTCGACCTGCTGAAGCATTTGAAAGATGGTGACGTTCTGGGAGGGCAATGGAGGAGGGAGTGGTGGCGTTCTGATGAAGGGAGTGATCTCGAGGTCTCCTCCACCATGTGTGAGAGTGTGATGCCGCTTTCGAACAGCTCGAGTTGGATCTGGTGGTTCCGCCTCCATGCCTCCTCTTCTTTCTACTTCTTCTCTTTCTGCCATTTCTGCAGATGCCTCTGCTCTCTTCCTTATGCTTTCTGCAAACCTCTTTTCATGCATCCCTCCCTCCTGCACAACCGAAATTAGTTTTCGGTTTCTACGTCCAAACTTTTTGACTGAACTAAATAAAAGTATATGAGGAAAGTGTAGGAAAATGAAAGAAAGTAACATTTTTTCTTCAATTTAAATAAGATAAAAAAGAATGTTATTTTCTTGTTTTCCTCCATATTCTCCTCAATATAAACTTGAAGCGGTTAAATGCCGATTATGATAGGTCGACATGTTTTTAGTATGATTTGACAACAAGTATAATTGCATCTTTTTGCATATCTTGTGTTTATAATTACATAAGAATTTGATAACAAACTAATCAATTCCATTCAATCATAGTCCTTTATCTATTTCCAAGAATCTACTGCACTGAGAGGCTGCTGGTAAGATCTGGCTTTTTCAGAAGGAACCAGAATATGGGTATCTTTGAGCCTGAGGAGGGCCAAACCAATATGAAGTCTATTGAATGTATAGCACATTTGTTTTGTGCTTGATATATTCTTTTGTGTTTCAAGGCACAGTGTTTCCCTATTCTTTACAAGACATCCCTCTTGATCTGTGTGTGATTCTCTTATGCTAAAGCACCCCAAAACATCTCACTCCATAACTGTAGTTTAAGATGCACAAGTCCAAAAAATGTAAAAGGATGCATACATCTGCCACCCAAAAGTCCCAATGGGTTGCTCAGACTTGTCAATTATTACTAAGACAGTATTACTATTTAGCCAGTGGCAGCAAGATACACGTCAGTTCAGATTCCGACCACTTAAAAGTGGGTTTATCTCCAATCACATCACATGAGGATAACATGAATGCGAATTTTGTTAATGAGAAAACCTAAGATAATGTGGAATGAAGAGAGATCCATATGAACATCTAAAGGTGATGAAACTGAAAGTTTAAAGCAAAGGCTTACGTTAATGACGGAAGATTGAGGCATTGGGCATTTCACAGGACGGTCTTCATCTCTTGGCTCCAGAGGGTGCTCCACTGGCCAGAAATCTGCTTCGTTTTCTACCCCTTGCTGCTGCTGCTGATGATGATGATGATGATGCACTTCCATGAGAGCTAGACTGCTTGGTTGGGTTCCTATCGTCTCATCTGTGAAGTGAATTCCACTCTCTTCCTCCTCCTGCAAAATTAGCTGAACATGCATCACAAAATCTTTCTCATCATTAATTAAGCATAAAAGTAGAACAAACCCAGAACCATTGTCACGTCTCCAATCACCCATTCTGCGAAAATGAATGATTTTTTGAGAGAGACAGAGTGAAGGATATAATGAGATAAATCAAGAACACATACTAAAACATCCTCGCATGAATATCCCATGAACGAACCGACCAGGGAGCAGAGTGACGTTGTTTGTGTCTGAGTGAGAGTGTGAGTGTGTGTGTGGGGGGGGGGGGGTGAGGAAAAATACAGAGAGAGAGAGAGAAGGAGGGAGAGAGGAAGGTGAAAAGCTGGGAAAAGAGAAAGAGAGCATAAAAAGAAGGGAGGTGGCGGGGTGGGATGGCTTGCACAGTGGGATAGGAAGAAAGAAGAAGGAGAAAGATTCCCATTGGGATTTTGTATTTTCAATTTTCAACCTTTCGCTTTCTTTTTGAATGCCTCCTTGTCCCTCTCCTCCCTCCTTCAACCAATCACACTTTCCCTTTTCTCTGCTTTCCAAAACCCCTCCTCTGTTCTTCTGGGCCTCACAAATCTACCTCTACCCTTTTCATCCTCCAATCTTAATACTTTAATAGTATTCAATTTGTTGTATCCAACACACAACACATATACAGACACAAACCCTGCTTTTATAAATTTATCTCTCTCATCTCTTGGGGGTTCGTTTCATTGTTGTTTGATTCTGTAGAAAGACAATATATATAAAAGTAAAGGTGAAATTTTACTCATCATCCCGAGGAGCGCCTAGCCCCATAATCTTTTTTTGGGAGCAAAAGTATATATAACGTTACGTTTTGGGAGCGTCCAACACCACGGACCGTTAGTCAACCAACATTAACTGTTAAGTCTGACGGAAATAAATAGTAACTCCGCTAAAATTATAATTTTGCCCCTAGTTTTAAATAATTTTTTAAAGAAAAAAAACACTAAAATAACTCCTCCATCTGGTGGCCTCCACCACTGGTCACACCACCGGTGGCGGCGGGCCTCCCCCTACCTCCGGCGATCTCCTTTGGTGGTTTTTTTTTAAATAATTTTTTTTTAAAAAAAAAAACTAAAATAACCCCTCTCTCACCGGTGGACCCCACCACCGGCAACACCGCCGGCGGCGGCTGCCCTCTCCCCACCACCGGCGACCAATGGCTACCTCCGACGACCTCCATCGGCAGCTTTTTTTTTTATAATTTTTTTTTAAAAACAAAAAACTAAAATAACCTTTTCCCGTCGGTGGGGCCACCACCGCCACAACACCGCCGGCGACCGTTGGCCACCACCGGCCAGAGGCTGCCGCCGTCCAGAGGTGGTTTCCAGCGGCCGCATCTGGCCGGTGGCGGCGGTGTATTTTTATTTAATTATAAATTTGATACCAATGATAGCTTCTCGTTGGATTTTTCTTCTTGGACTATAAGCTGATTCTCCAATTGGACCCTCAGCTCACTACTTAGCCATTGTTCCTTTGTTCCCATTCATTCTGCAACATAGAAAACTGATAGAAATTAATAGTGAGTCGAAGGCAAAAGAGAGAGAGAGAACTTAAGATAAAAACACTCTCCTCTGCTCATTGCCGCTGAGAACAGGGGAAGGAAAAACAGCTGCGGAAGCACGTTGTGTAAGCTTGAAAACGATGGTAAGCTATCGGGTCTCTCCTCTTCTTGATTTCCATTGCTTCCCGATAGTAAACACATAAGTAACAAGCTTAGGAATTAAGTCATTAATTACTGACAATGAAACCAAAAACAGGGCTGTTTTGCGACTCAGGATCTTTTTGTTTTGCATCTATTTATAACTTCATATATATATATATATATATATATATAATTGTCTAATGTGTGAGCGTGCTGCATCTGTTTTGTATACACAAAAAAATACACCGTCTCAGACAATAGGGGACCGAAGCCCTCCACATAAAACAAAAACTTGAAGCTATCTGGTCCTTGCCATTTTAGCTTGTGGGTTGCCCTCTTCGCTAACTATTGTGAGTTTAAGTTGCCGAAGTTGAGATTATGTATTTGGGTATATAGGATTATATTGATCGTTCAGTTTCAATTTGCCGAGTTTGTTGAGCTTGATTTGGCCGTCGGTCGCCGGTGGTGGGGCTCATCGGCGAGGGAGGGGTTATTTTAGATTTTTTTTTAAAAAAAATTATTAAAAAAAAAGACGTCGGAGGAGGTCGCCGGAGATGGCGTCGGTCGCCGAAGGTGGGTGAGGCCGACCCCCGCCAGTGGTGTGGTCGGTGATGGGGCCCACCGGTGGGAAGAGTTATTTTAGTGTTTTTTTTAAAAAAAAATATTTAAAACTAAGGACAAAATGGTGATTTCAGCTTAAAACTACGAGTAAAATTGTAATTTTAGCTGAGTTGCTGTTCATTTCCATCAGACTTAACGGTCAACATCGATTGATTAACGGCCCGTGATGCTGGACGCTCCCAAAACGTAACGTTATAGTACTTTTGCTCTCAAAAAAAGGTTATGGTGTTGGGCACCCCTCAAAATAAAGGTGATATGTAAAATTACATCTTTATCGTATATATAATACTAGTGTGCAAAATATAGAGGAACATAGTAGTAGTATTATATAGGGCACGTGGATGAGTGAGTTATATGGAAATGGCAAGAGAGAGAGGGAAAAACAAGAAAGAAAGGATGGAAGCAAAAACAAATAAGCCGAAAGGCAAAGGTGTATAGCGTCATAGAATGACTTTAGTCTTTGACGCTTTTTCAAGTGTAGGCGTTTGCTTCTTTCGAGGTGACGTTCGTAAAGTAGGGGCCACTCACTTTACGTACATGTACTCACTTTCGTAGTATGAACCTATCTTCTTCTACCTCATTCAATAACAGCGACATTATATGTTCCTCACATAACATAACGACACTGCTATTAGAGTTGAAAATCAGGGCGGTCTGGCTCTCTAAGACTGACCCGTAAAGAGCTAGGGCCTAACAGGATCGACCTTTTAAGGCTTGTAGTAAGAAAAATACCTGTTTTTTAAAGTCTGGCCGGAGAACACCAGGGCCATGGCCGGCCCGTAAGGCTCGGAAATTACTATTTTAAATTTTAACTATTTTTCCTCCACTTTTTTTTAAAGAAAATATAATTAGTAAATTACAACACGAATCCTTCAATAAATAAGCACAATCACTAATTCATAATCAAAAGCAAACTATGTTCACAAATAACTCACATAAAACATAAAAAGTATATCACTAAGTGACATTAGTACGATGACTATTATTATCGTCATCTTCCTCACTATCATCGATTTTAACAACATTCGATTGTTCTTCACTTTGAGTAGTAGCCTCTAGCTCATGAGTAAAGAATATCATGAAATCATTTTCCCGCATCATGAACACATCTATAATCTTTATTTGCAACAAATAATAAATTAGAGTATAGTTATTATGTATCTGTAGTTAAATGGATAAATAACTCTATAACAAATACAATATATATATATATATATATATATATATGTATATGTATATATAAATTAATAAATTTAAAAAAGAAAAAAAAAGCTACAATGAAAAGGATCGCCCGAGACCCTCAAGGGCTGGCCCGTTTAAGCCCAAGGCTCGTCAGGGCCGGCCCTCCAGGACTAATTTCAAATAACTCGTCCATTTTTTAAGCTCCGGCCCTTCATTAAACGGGTCTAGCCTGTTTTCCAAACTCTAACTGCTATATAGGAAGTTAGGAACTTACACTTCATTTTTTGCGTTCGTTGATTAGTGGATATGATGAAGATTAGAATTGGGGTGTGTAATTAGATTTCGGCTTCAAAACTTAAAAGTGTTGGGTAGGCTCAAACTCGAAGGAAAGTTCATTCATTCAAGTGCCTTCATGGAAATTCAACGTCATAGGATAATCCTCTGTTTTTTTTTTAATTAATTTAGAAGCTAATCATTATTAAATTCAACGTCAAGTGGTATTCTCAGACGCCGTCAGATGAATATATTAAATAATGAGGAATTGCTCCTTTTGCTTCCATCATCCAAAATCTCTTCAAACTTTCAATCAAGAATCCCATCTTGAAAACAATTATATGGAGGGGTCAAAAGCCACAAAATCACTCATGAATGAGTGTGTGAGTTCAATTCAAATATAAATGTGCTGCAACATACGCGCTTCTTGAGTATAATTAAATACAATCATTTTAAATATCTTCTTCCCTCTCATTTTATATTCTAAAAGCGGGGTCTCATACATCCGCTTAAAATTAAATTCTAACATTCCAAAAGTGGGTCAAAGTCATGGAAGCCCACTAAGTATGACTATATAATGTCCATGTAGTTTTTAATATAAGATATATTTAAAGAGTTGATTTTAATTTTAGATATAAGAAGTAATTTTTATATTTATTAATATTTTTCTAATTTACCCCTATTGATACTCACTTAATAATAATCAATGAAAAGAAAGAATTAAGACAGATGACTAAGATATTTTAAAAAATCTATGACATATTAATTAATTCAATTAGCTTCCCCAATCTAATTAAATTAGGTAAATAAATCTTATTTTAAGAATAGGAGGGAGTATAATTATAGTGTTAATACCATCTTTGGTCTCTCAAGTTTTAAATTATGGGTTTTGGTTTCTCTAAAAGTAAAATGATTCATGCTTTGATTGAGTCATAGAGACTAATGTTTTAAATGAAATAAAGTTTAAGGAGCTAAAGCATATATTTTGAAGTTTAAGGGACTAAAATTAAAATGAGGGTAAACTTACTTTAAAGGTGAAAGATTATGTTAAGTTGTTAACCCATAATTATAATTCACTGAATTGCTGGGCGACAGGTCCCAGCAAATTTGGAAGACAATACATACTCTGCTTTTTTTGGGACCATTCTTGTTAACAAAGTGGTAGTATATGTTCTCAGTTGCTCACATAAAAAACCCCAAAAAAAAAAATAAAATCAAATTACCCCTGAAGTTTTCACAGAGCTTGAATTCCAGAGTTAAGTGTGAAAAAAATTGACAAATTTAGAGTTTTTGTAGCCCCTGATATTAATGCAGATGGTAAAATATAAGTTAAGGTTGCTTCACCTTGTTGATTCTGGGAACGCAGAGCACGTTGAACCATAGTGAAGGTTGTTCAACTCATTTCATATTTTCGTAGTCCCATCATAGGATTGTTTGACAAAGAACATATACAAAAATCTTACTAAAAATAGTTTTATTAATAATCTCAAATCTAGAGAAGCGATATAATTCATAGAATGACATAATCGGAGGAGGGCGTGGTTTTGTGGAATTGGCGCGTTTTGTTGTGGTGAGTTGAAATAAATAGCAAAGAGGAGGAGGTCAGGTTGGCGTGGCGGAGGAGGAGGAGGAAATGAGGCTCTGGCAGAGACTCGCCGGAGCTCTGAAAGACAAGAACAGCGTGTGGGCGGCTCAGCTGTCTCGCCGCACCTCCTTCCACAACCCCGATCTGGAAACCGCCGTCATCAAAGCCACCAGCCACGATCGATATCGCATCGATTGCAAGAACGTTCAACGTGTCTTCCAATGGGTTCGCACCTCTCCTCTTTACATCAAACCCCTAATCTGGGCTCTCACCATGCGAATGCAAAAGACTCGAAGCTGGATCGTCGCTCTCAAGGGTTTGATGCTCATGCACGGCATTTATTGCTGTGATCTCGCCGCTATCCGAAAGATGGGTCGATTGCCCTTCGATCTCACCCATTTCTGCGATGAGCATCTCGATCCATATAAGGCTTTTGCTTATAACGCCTTTGTTCATTCCTATTTTGCGTATTTGGACCAAAAATCCGCCTTCGTATGCATGGAATTTCATAAACAGAACAAACAGGGCAAGAAAAGAGAGGAAACGTTGATTGAAGAATTGGAGAAATTGCAGGCCATGCAGGATTTGATTGACATGCTGCTTCGGATTAAACCTGATCATTTGAATTCGCGTGAGGGTCTCGTTCTGGAAGCCATGGATTGCGTCATTGTGGAGCTTTTCGACGTGTACAGTAAATTCTGCAAAGGGATTGCTCGAGCTCTGTTGAGGATATATGATATTGGCGGGAAAATGGAGGCTAGTGTTGGGCTTAAGGTTCTGCAGAAAGCAGCAATCCATAACGGTCAGCTTTCTATATACTTTGATTTCTGCAGGGAAATTGGAGTCCTCAACGCTTCTCAATGCCCCAAAATGGAGCGATTCCCTGATGGGTATATCCAAGATCTGGACAGAATCATTAATGGGGTTGATGAGAAGGAAAACTTGCAGGGTGATCATCATGAAGAAGACAAGGCCATTGTGCCCTGTGTTAATGCTATTGTGTGCAAGGATGAACACAAGGGATCAGATGGTTTGAAGACGGTAATTACAGAAAAGTGGGAGATTTTTGATGATCAAATGATGTTTGATGATAGAACAAAGCCACCTTTCTCAACCAACCCTTTTGAGGATTCAGATACATATAGCATCGTTCCCTACCATGCAGTTCATAACCATGTTCTTCCGGATTTAATTAGTTTTTAGCATGATACCATTTCATGCTTGCCTCAAAAAGCTTAACTCTACTATACATTATACATATGTATACCTATTTGTCATTTGCTTAAAAGGAGATAAAAGCATGAACAAAAAGGGGTCCATGATCTGACTTGCAATTTCTTGTCTATAGCAGAGTATATATATCATGAGTCATTTCTGTTCTTGCTTTCTCCGTCAGTGTTAGGGATGTTCCCAATATGTAATTTCTGTTGTGACTGTTTTGAGTTAAGCGATGATTAGATATATATAATGAATACTTTTTGTCCTCCTAGCCCATTGGCCTGTTTTCAAAATTTTGAAACATGTCATATAAAGAGCAGAGAATATTTCAATATTCTGGTTTTCTTCAAATTCATGCTTTTGCAAGATAGAAGACAATTTGTTATGATGGCTGCTTTCAAGTCTGGCTAGTTATGATGATTTTGATTGCACGAGCAGTAGAAATTGCTCATTTGAAAGAATAAAAAGTGATTGCTGGGACCCATGAGAGTAGAAATGTGATTGTGGGAGCATGTTTGAGGAAGGAGCAGGCACATTTTGTCTCAGTGTGATAGAGGCAGCAACAGGCGCTTTTCGCAAGCCATGATGGATTTCGAAAGTGGGTGATGCTTTGTGAGTCGTTTAGAGATTCTTTCAAGGTTTTCCAAATTTATTTACCAGTTCTTAACCTCTTGGTTCCATTCTCTGTTCTTTAGGATCTAGATTTTACAAGACTTGGATGGAATTTGAATGCCTAATTATTTATGTTCCTTAGTTTTAGCGTTAAGTGAGAACTCGTGAATTGTTTTAATTATTGATAACACTCGGCGGTCATCTTCTTGTAAAAGCCTTTTGTGCTTGAAATGTCAAATTGATGTTATGACTTAGCGTAATTTATTATAAAGTTTATACTCTTATGATTTGCATTACAATCTAGGTCATACGTTTAGAATCAAAGTAGTATTATCATATTATATAATCCTATTAATATTAATATATTGACACATGAAAGTTAAAACTATATTGAGAGGAGAATATTATTCAGACCAAGGAGAAATTAATGATAACTTATTTGGAGTACAACACATCAATTTTAATAGAAAATACCATTTAAACTTCAAAATCCTAAATCAATCTTGTCGCCTCCTTAAGAATTAAGTATAAAAATATAGTAATTAACAAATCATTTAATTAAGAAATCACGTATTGAAGATTTTGAAATTTAAATGGTATTTTCTTGTTTTTTCCTTGAAAAGAATAACTTGAGGGAGCATAATTCCGTCAAAATGAACAAAAAATTAAAAAATTTGAAAAGTAAACATAACTAAAAACAGTAATAAATGTATTGCATGAGAGAGAGAGAGAGAGAGAGAGAGAGGATTATTTATGAAAAGAGAAAAAAGAAATGGCACTATTTATTAATTATTTTACCTCCCACAAATTAATTAAACATATATTTTTTCTTTTAAAAAATAAGTTGAACAGGCGCTAGGAGATTTATCCCCACAAGTGACGATAATCTAAAAGCGAAGAAAAGGTGAAGATACCTTTTGTTTTTGTATTATATTTAATGTTTTGTAGTTAATAGGGCACTCAACGTCAAGACTGGAGTCTCCCATTTTCATCCACATCCACTCAAAGCCAAGTTCGAAAAACACACAAGTTCTTTGGTAGCTTTACTTTTCATAATTTGTAAATTGTCCAGCCAGATATTGCCTTTTCTTAGTTGAATTCCACCCATTACTGTCCTGTCCTTTTACAACAACACAAATAATAACCACCACCTCCATCCATCTTGTTAACGCGCCCATGGTTTCATTTGGGAGTTAGCTGTAGTCACTGAAAAAGTCCTGAATCAACAAAAATTGCAAATTTTTCCAAATCACGAGCTTCAACATCCCTTTTCTAAAAGTAGTCGTAATATTTTTACTAACCTATATTATGGTAGAAGATCAGATCTCGTTATTTACTAATTTCTATAAAAGAACCTATACACCAAAAATATTAAATGTACAACTTTCTGGCCAAAAAACTAATTTCTAACTTTATCCATTACAACGAAAGCGGAAAACTGATCCAATTATTCTTCATTTATTACGCAACTAGCTTTTAAATAGAAAATCATATACTTTCAAATTCAACCCCTTTTAAAAAGATCGAAAGGCAAGTCCCAAACCTGACCCAAGACAGAAAAATTACTTGCCTGGCAAAACTTAGATACCAAGACCAAACAAGTTATAGATAATGCCTACAGTTGAAATGTGCAGTCCATTAGCAAAGAATTTTTTTTAGCGTTATGTAGTCTAATTGATCTTGTATGCATCAGATTTACATACACCTAACCAGTATAGGTATCTCCTTAACTAAAACCATCCTTTTAAGCAAAGGCTGAATCCACCAGAAAATAGCAGAGGAGCAAAAAATTTCAATTCATTGTAAAAGTTTACAAGGGTCTCATGCTGTGACACATCTGTGTACACTGTAAGCCTAACCATTTACAGACGATTGACAGGCTGCCCAAGCATTATATACTTGACCTTTCTCTGTGTCGTCAATCAATATCCTTGATCATGCCTCACACTTAAAGACCATGCTCCTAATTCATCCATATGAATAATGTGTCTTCCCATGAGTATATTAATATTGATGTATTGATAAAATGATAATTGGTACAGATAATTATCAACCAGATGTTATGCCTTTCTTTCAGCTCAATCAAACACATCAAATCAAAACCACTACATGGTAGAAATTTTTCCCCAATAAAAAGGATGGAAACATTGGATACAATCATGAAGATGCATAAAGCAAACAAGTAACAAGCAATTGCTCAGATCATTGCATATCGCATGGAAGATAAATCAGAGAAATTTTAAAGAAGTCAACTTTCCAATGGTGAGTCTCCTTGGGGAAATCCTAGGAAATGGCAGGGTATTCTATCTATCTAGAAGGGCAAGAGTCGGAGTCAAAAAAGGACTGGATTGGATAGGAGGGCCATATCAAGTAACTCAGGTTTCGATCTAAACTGTTTTGGCATGAGCAGTTCAAAAGGAAAATAAATTATATCTAAATGAAGCATCCCAAAAATATAAAAGCAGATAGAGATGACAGCAGCTAGACTCGGAAACAATTTTCCCAAGAAGGCCTTGTTGGCATTTTACAGATTCAGATTTCAGAGTAGTTCCAAACCCCAGGCAAGTGATAAATAACAGAATCTAGTACACCTCTTTTTGCCACATACGGACTTAAAAGGTGACATGAGAGAACTAACTCTATTCAACCAAATGATCAAATGATCACATTACACTACTAACTGATGAAGCTTTAAGCCAGAGAATAGATGAAAAGAAAATTGCTTAACATTAGAAGCAAAAAAGAATAAAAGATCATTGCATTGTGACATCTTGAAAAAACTAAATTAAATCGTGAATGAGCATTATCCAAAAAATAGTCTATCTAGTAGTAACTCATCCACATAAATCCCAGAGCCATGTAACACTGGCATCCCTTATCACATAAGCCGAGAGAAGAAGGAACAAAAGAACCCATGTCTAAATTTAAGGGAGAAGGATGACAAATGAAAATTCACGGATACTGAAGTACTCAACATCTGTGTGAAAGGTCACACAAGTGTATGTACACCTTAAACAGAGCAAATGCCTTGTGTGATGTGTCCAAGCAGCACCTCTTTACCTGATAGTGACAAACTTGTTGGTCCCATGCCTAGCCCAGTGAGTCCTCAGATCAATAGGATTGCCAAAATTATATCCTTCAGCTGCAAGTTTTTCCAAAACCTTCTTGAAAGCACCTTGACTCATTTTCCGTCCAGCTATCCTTGCGCCACGCCTTTTAGTGCTCATCGGCAATGGATACATGGACACATTTGTGGTACAACAAGCTGATTGCCAACCACCACAGCCCCATCGATAACACTGCTGAGGAGTCCCAGTGCATGAGCAAACAGGAATTGGTAGACCAGAAATGTCCATATCAATTCCATTTATCACAACCTCCATAGCCTTCCTAGCTGGCTTCTCACGTTGAACCACAGCATTGCTATTATCCTTTGGCTTCCTTGGTTTTTTCGCTTTAGGAGCTTGCGGAGCGCCCCCACTTTGCCTTTTCTTCAATTGGCCAACTTCCTTTTTGACAGGAGGGTCTTCAACTTGATTCAGCCTATCATCTCTCGATGTTTCAGGTGGCTGTCTAATTTGCAAGGAAGGAGCTGCTGATGTTTCTGGAAGAACGGCATAATTAGGATTTGTGGGCAACATATTGAGAAACCTATCTCTCTGGCTAATATAACTGTCTCTAACATAGTTAATTGGAATTGGGGCTTCTGTAACAACACAATCCCGGGGGTGGAAGCTTCCATTTGGACTAACTAACATAGCAGGATCACGGCCAGGCATAAATGGTTTAGTGTCTCGTTCTGTCATACTAGACATGAGCTGGAGACCCAGATGCCCCCCTTTGAATGGTTCATAATAACCCCAATTGCGCATCAAAGCATCATCGTCCATGAGAACTACACAGCAGATAAAAATCAAAACTTTATTATTTTTATTTCAGTTCCCATCAATCAAAATGACGGCCTCAAAATGTCGAAGTACCCAAAAAAATTAAAACGCCATACAGAAAGTTAGAGTTTGACGAAACATTAAAACATGCTAAAATAATGGGAAACGCAAGATCCACTAAATACAGTAGATCCAAAACGCTCAGATTAACAAAGAAAAGGTAAATCATTCTTCCTGTCCAGACCAGGGTCAAACAGGTCTGGATTTACCTTACCGCGCCACAAAAACGAAAATCCCTCGATCTAATCACCAGACAACGGAAAGTTCGGATCTGAAACCCGTCATGATTCCCACATTTTCCTAGCAGCCAAACAGACCAGAAACAAAAGGAAAGCAGCGCGAACAGATCGAAAAACCCCATATAGTGAAAAGCAAACAAGGGAAGAAGGGGATCCAAAATATCAGAAGTTTAATAGCAGATCTGAGTCATAATGGGAACGAAAAACAAATCTATGAAACAGAAAATATATAAGGATCCAAGTAAAAGGTCTAACGGTAGAAGGACCCATCTATTCAAAAAAATTTTAAGGGGGAGAGAGAAAGGGAGAGAGAAGGAAAGAGGAGAGAGAAAACTTACTTGGTGGGTGTAAACGGCTCTTTAGGGTTTTGCCCTTCTGGAGAGAGGAGAGAGAGACCTGAAAGAGAGAGAAAGAGAGAGAGAGAGAGAAGGGGAGGAGAGAGGAGAGAGGAGAGAGGAGGAAGCCAGGAATGTCAAAGTGAGAGAGAAAGAGAGAAGAGGGAAGGTGTCTCAATATCAATTACGCATCGCCAGATTCAAAAATTAAAAATTAATAGAAAAGCGGAAGATATCTATCCATTTGAGAGAGACGGTGTGGGGATACATATCCAAATATATATATAAAAAAAAGAATTAATTAATTAATTATAAAATTAATTAATGAGCGATGTGGAGACACAGACAAGGGAGGGTCCGACCGCAAAACACCTTTTGGCGTATGGAGACTATAGTTGGTAATGCATTTTAATATGACCAACAAAAACAAGGCCAACCTTAGCCTCTTTCAAGCCCATTTTGTCTCAGCTTCTTCCTTAATGCCACATTTAGTTCTTTTTATAAAAATGTTATTTGGGTTCAATTAAGGTAAGAGTCAGTCTTTCTCACCTTTAAGGAGGGGATTCAATCCCTACGTTAGTCAAGGCACCGGGGAAGCATCCTAAAGGTTTAGGAAACAATGGTAACGCTAGTAGAGATAGAGGCATGTGTACTCTCTAACCAGTATCCTTTGTGGACTGGGTTTCAAACGCCCTACTCTTGGAATGTGGGTGAGCCCGACCCCTTTTCTAAAATTTTTATATAAAAAAAAAATGTTACTCTTTATTAGATGTTACTATTCAAATTATGGCCACCCAAAATTTACTTGTGCCATCACACCCTGATTCAAATTAACTTCATACTGACTTTTTTAACATGTATTTTCAGAGCTGTGGAAGCTTCTTGAGACTTTTGTTTTGTGAACTGTTTGATTAAATTTGACAGCACCTAATCGATAATTTTGAAAAGTATAAATTATTTTTTATTTTTAAAATTTCTTCTAAATAATAGTTTAGAGTTTCAGTGAAAAGGCAATAGAAAAAAAAATGTAGTAAAAAGAGGCAAAGTAATATTTGAAGATGAGTTGAGAATAAAAAAGCAAATAGGGCAAGATGCAATATCAAAGGAGATTGAAGTTGAATAACTCAATGCCTCCTTAATCACTTCTGTATCTTAACCAGTTTAAACAAAATTAAATATTTGTGTATATGCGCTAGTCCATTACGGCAATATGCAATGACAGAACTAAAAGATATTTTTAGGACAAAAAATAATAATTATTGAACTATTTATTAAATAATATCACATAACATTAAAAATACAAGTAAATAATAACCGACAATTATAAATCAAAATAATATATAAAATGATGCTAACATTTTCAATAAGTATTTTAAATAAGAATTTTACTTTCTTCACACAACCTAATAAGTAATGAATCAAATACTATCATAAAGTATCACAAACATTAACATTATAATTATATGTATGATGAAATTTAATAAAATTATTTAAACTACAATCAAAGAAATAATGCATATATAAAGTTGTAGACGATGGTTTTTTAAATTTATAAAACCTTCAAGGATAGAATTAATGGTAAATGTTTCAGCAATCTCTCTTCCAATATACCCAACCAAATCATTTGCAAGAAAGTCATTTTCTATCTTGTTTCAAAGCCTTATATTTACAATTTTCATTGCTGATGAATTCATTACAAAATCATAAGACAACCAAATAATAAATTCAAATTAATTAAAATTAGCCATTAGTTGTCATCTACATATATATTATTATCTATTGTCAAAACTTATGACTCTTCCAAAATCATAACCTCAAAATCTTTACTAATCAGCACAATATTACCTTTATTAGAATGAGAAAAATACGTAGAATAACATTCATAAAAGGAATGAAGTAAAAAGAAATGATTTTAAGTATTTATTTAGTTCATAAAATGAAGATGAATGGCGTCAAAGCCCAAAAGTAAAAGAAGTTTGATGCCTTTGGACCCCTCCAGTGCAAGTTAAAGAGCCCCTTTCAATTATTATTATCATTTATTTTTTTTTAATAGGCCACAATTCTTTTTTTTGTTTGTTAAATCAAAATAAGATATAAGATAATATTAACCTTTTTAGTAGGTATCTTAAACAAGAATTTTACTTTCCTCTCATAGCTCAATGAATAATGAATCAAATATATATTGTCTTAATAAAAAAAGAGTATAATTATAGAATATATAGCTGGGGCCGAATTATTGGTCAAAATAAAATATCATATAATACATACATACAAATACACAAGGTAAGAGAATGCCAACTGGGGAAAGGTAGTTCCGCGTGTGGCAATATGGCTGATCTTCAATTTAAATAGGTTTAAATGGCCCACTCTTTGGATGCAACCGCCAAATTTAGATATTTAATTACAATGTCAAAGATCAACAAGGATTGGGTCTAGCAGAGAGGGGTTAATTCCTCACAATGTGGTCAATCAAGATTTAAATCCCCCATTAGAAGAGATACCCACATTTAGTGACCGACAGTGCTTCGAATATGATTGGTTTCAATAAAAGGATACTCATGCTTAGGAGAAAAAACTACAATATTTAATTCCTCACAATGTGGTCAACCAAGATTTAAATCCCCCGTTAGAAGAGATACCCACATTTAGTGACCGACAGTGCTTCGAATATGATTGGTTTCAATAAAAGGATACTCATGCTTAGGAGAAAAAACTACAATATCAAAAAATAAGATGAAATTTAAATGTAATATTATTTTATTGTTTTCATTATAAATGCCATAATTTTTAAACATTTTACTATATTGTATGTAATTTAAGTTATGTTCCTTCAATATTAAAAGGGCTGAAGTGTGATTTCATTTGTTCCGGAAGTAACAATTTAAGAGCGCTAAATAACTAAGAGTTCTTTTGGCCTAGTCATTAAAAAAAGACAAAAGTTGAATTTAATTATATCTATATCCTTTAAAAAAAAAAAAAAACCTCTTCTTAATATGTATATGTGTATGTCGAGTCCAAAACCTATATGAGCTAAATAGGTTAAGCACGTGACCACCCTTAATTGTCATTTAAAAACATCACGGAGCTAATAATCAGACCATACAGGGGCCCCATAAATATCTATATATGGCTAGACCTAATAGCCATTTCCATATCAGCTTTGCATTAAATCATGTCAATCATTAATATATATTAACAAAAACGCAATTCTTACAATTCGAAAACACATTTTCCCCCATTTTGTTTGTTAGTAACTTTGTAAATTAACAAATTGCAACATGTCAGGCTTACACTGCTTTAGACTTAAAAACCAAAACATGTAAACTTAATAAAAACAAACTTCAAATATATCAGAAGGCTGCAGGCTTCAGAGAAATTCATCAATGTTCGTTCAAGGATGTGATTAAGCAGTTTCTGATGATATCAGGGGGTTAAGTAATGTGCATGTCTTTTTCTTATTCATATGGTATTGTGCAAACTGACATATTTACAAGATTTTCTAGTGGATTCGCCACTGGCATGACCTTTCGTATTTAATGTTTGTATTTTGTTGGATACGATCGCTTTATAGATTTACACACTATTCAACAATGACCCACAATTTTTCATGTCACGGGAAAAAAATAAACAGTGACCCATATGCGGCCATGAAAATTAAGCCAGCTAGCAAAGATATGATAACTATATCTAGAGGATTATATTTATATATATTGTCAATCTTGTGATGTTCATGGGATTGAATTTTTACCAGATTATGCCTTGTATACTACACACACACATGTATATGATCCCATGCATCTTTAATCTAAATTATTTATGCAATAATGACACATATGATTTCCCGTATCCTTTTATGGAAAATCACTGTATAAACATGATAAATACACGCATAGAGATGTAGACAAGAGGTTGTGTATATTCTATGTGGATTCATGAGTGCCATTTGGGATCCTAAGGTAATCAAGGTTGGACTTCCCTTGGAGCTAGCGTGTCAAAAATGCCTTCCAAAAATCAGACATGGGAATGGTCTTGAACTGTGGAGGCCTTTCTGAAGTTACGAGGCTTGGCGATGGCCCTATCACTCCATGAGATTTGGCATAAAAGAAAGTGGCCATGGACATCCTCTCCTTCTTCGAGTTCACTGTCGCCCTGTGCTCTATGCTCTTGTATATCCCATTACTCACTATCTGTCGCATCATTCATCATTACACTTTGCTATAGTAAACTCACTTATATATATCTTCGACTAATTTCAAGCTTATAAAAAAATATAGCAATTAAGAATGGAATAACCTCGAAAATGTCTCCCACATTGACGACGAAGGCGTGAGGAAGAGGGTTGACGGGGACCCAGGTATTGTCCTTTTTTATTTGAAGGCCTTGCATGTCATTGACTTGGAGGAGTATTGTGAGGGCACCTGCATCAGAGTGAGGGTTGAGGCCAATCACCTTCTCTGGTTGTGGACATGCTGGATAGTAATTCATCCTCACTGTTTGGCTTCCTTCTTCAAATAACTCTCTCATCTCTCTGCCTTCCACATTTAGAGCTTCACCCATCAGCATAATCAGTTCCATTGCAAGCTTCCTCAGTTCTGCACAATACTCATTCAAGTTATCCCTGCATTCATGGCAATATACGATCAATCAGATCTTATTGATTCTTCTTCTTCAGAAATATACATGTGTGTGTGGATGGAAGCCAAGGAACTAATTAGGGAAAATTTCATTCAGCCACGTATAAGAGACTTAGTTTCAATCAACCAAAAAATTCTGAAACTACACTACCTCGTTTGGGTTCGAATAAAATTAAGTTTATTTATCGGTGAAAAAACAATATTGCCCATACTTTATTTTGGAATCATCTTATTTTTCTTATGAATACCTTTATTTGACTTGTGAAATCACTTATTTACTTTGAGAATGTCGAAATATTTTTAACTCCCCTAGATTCTTTTAAATCCATTTATTTATTTTATAAATGCCTTTGTTTATTCTGTGAACTCACTTATTTATCTTGTAAATAATGGCCATTTTTTTTTTGCTAACTCTTTAATCTTTTGAATCCTTTTTTTTATTATAAATGTCCTTAATTTATCTTGTAAATGCTCTTATGGAGGGAAAAAAAAAAAGTAAGGATTTATTGTCTTTTTACTCACAAAATTTAATTTAATTTTGCCTCAAGAAGGTACGGTAAATGACTGAAATTAAATCTCTGCTATGTGACTGAATGAAATTTTCTCAACTCATTAAGGTATATATACCTGAAAGGGAGGGGGAGGTTAGGGAATAAGTGGGGCTTCCTGGCTTCTGATGGGAGAGTGGTGAGATGCAACATATCAGCCCAATCAAGCTTTTGTTCTTCTGACACAACAAACAGCTGCCCATATCCCTCCACTTCTCCTGCTTTCTTCTTGAACTTGGTTTTCTCTTCCACTGGCAGATTGAAAAACTCTTCCACCCCTTTCTTTACATCTTCCACTAATGAAGGCCTCACTCCATGATTATATCTACATCACTCTAATATATATTCACACAAACAGGCACAGTATAATGCCCTCGCATAAACATCTATCTACATATGTGTGTGTATTTATATTTATAAAGATAAAATCCGGATCATCAATAATCACCATCGATCAGTGACGGCATCTGATCTCTCATGCATATTATTCCTTGTCTAGAGAATAGCTTACATTCAAAATTTCAAATTAAAATAACAAATCTACTAATTAAGCTGATGTGTGGGAGATCGTATCTTTAAAATTGTTCAATGAAACCCAAACAAAATTCAAATATAAACCACACCAAGTGCTTAAAAATGCGTGATAATTAATGGACGAACACTACTCTTTTATTTTTATTGGGTTATAAGTAAAGATATTATTAAAGTATATCCAATTTAGGATTAACCAGTAGATATTTAGGCCAAATTAATGGTACATAGAAATTAAACCCGTATATACCTCACATATATACTTGATATACCTCACGTATATACCTCAATTTTAGAGCTATTCTTAAATGTGTATTTTGTGATTCTTTTTATCATTATATTCTACACGAAATAATTATCATTTTGATACCTTAGGAAGGAAAAATGAAGATGTTTTCAATTTTTTTACAGTTTTTCAAAGAGTTAAAACTCCAAATTCAAAAGATACTATATTATATAATTTAGAGTCTTAAATCTTTAAAAAAATCATAAAAAAATAAAAACAACTCCATTTACCATAAAATATGGAAATATCATTCATTTTATGAATAATCTAACTATCAAAAGAACCCCACACACACAAAAAATTGAGAAGGGCCCAAATTGAGGGACAGCAGGTGTGCAGCTAACACACCCCCAATCCATATATACTTGTGTCAGTGTGAGTGCGCGTATATATGTAATGATGAATTTAGCTACTTATTGTTGATAAAGTGACAAACCTGAAAGAAACCCCAATATTTGCAGGCATAATCAAGCTTGTGGAGCTCAGAATCATGGAAATTTGGAGACAAGAGCTTAGCCATATCTATGACAGGGGCTTGTGGTGGTGGTGAAGAAGAAGAAGAAGCTTCAGCTTCGGATACAAGTTGAAGCTCAAGCTCAGGACGCACATATCTCTCTGGAATACTGGTTAATGGCTGCTTGGCTAGCTCCTGCACAAGAGGTACTTGTACCTCAGTGCGGCGTCCAGCCTCATCACTCACTTTTGCTTCCCTAGCTTCCAAGGATGTGTATGTATTCTCTCTCTGCGTACATTTTAATTTCTTCTGCAGCAAATTAAAGCTTCCTCGCAAAGCAAAGTTCTTAGGAGAATCGGTGTATTAGTGAATATTACAAAAGTGATCTTCGGAGCTCTTTAGTTGATGATGGTTAACATAGTAAAGAGAAGGAAATAAGACAAAACGGAGGATAAGGCTTATCAACAGATAAGATTGGTGAAAACAATCTCTTTGGAAAATGGTTGGCCAATATGTGGATTTGAAAACAACCTCTTTTATATTTATTGTATTCAACAACACATAGATACACACACACATGCATTCATAGATGTGTGTGTATGAGGGAAATTTGCTAAAATAAGAAAGATTTTTAAAAAATTTGCAAAAATGGGGGAGTGTAAAAATAATTTGTCAAAATAGAGCAGTTGATGACGTTACGTCAGACAACGCCACACGTGACGCCACCGTGTAAGTGGCATCGCCATGTGTGATACTACTAGTGGCGCCACATGTGTGTGTATACATATATAATATTATATTATTATATATAATAATAATATATAATATAATATATATACTAATAATATATAATATATATTAATATATTATATTATATTAATATATAATATATTATAATAATAAATAATATATAACATATATACTAATACAATAATATTATATTATATAATTTAATATATAATATAATAATAATATATATTATATTATATATACACACACTCACACATCTGACTGGTATGCACCTTCGGACGAGAAAATTGAATGGAAAATGAAGAATGAGAGAGAAGAGAAAGAGAAAGTATTACTCACTTATATCCATTAAAAATAACGACAATTAAAACACCGTCTTCCCTTAATCCATATAATTGTCCCTCCACTGAGTAGTCTTCAGGCAATGCTCCTCCCTTGAGCTCACCTGTCTATGGGTTGGTAGTGGGGGGTGAGATCCTGAAGAAAAAAATAAAAAAATATGATGGATAAAAAATAAAATATGTTGTATGTGATCCAATGCACTCACTGGTATCTGACCCTTAGATATATGGTAAATAGTCATGAATTTTGAATATATTTTTATGTTCTCATTGTCTCCTTTAAAAAATTATTTTTTCATTTTTTGATCGATCATATTTTCTTAATTTTTTTTTTAGGATCTCACTCCCCATTACCAACCTATAGACACGCGAGCTCAAGGGAGGAGCATTGCTTGAAGACTGCTCAGTGGAGGGGCAGTTATATGGATTAAGGGAAGACGATGTTTTAATGGTCGCTATTTTTAATGAATATACGTAAGTACTACTTTCTCTTTCTCTCCCTTTTTCTTCTCTCTCATTCTTCATTTTCCATTCAATTCTCTTATCCGAATGTGCATATCCGTCAGATGTGTGAGTGTGTGTGTATATATAATATAATATATTATATAATATATATTATTATATTATTGTATTAGTATATATATTAAATTAAATTATATAATATATTATATATTATTATTATATATAATAATATAATATTGTGTGTGTGTGCGCGCGCGCGCGCGCCGCCACTTTAGTGGCGTCACACGTGGCGACACCACTTACACGATGGTGTCGTCTGACGTGATGCCACCAACTACTCTATTTTGACAAATTGTTTCTACAGTGTCCTATTTTGGCAATTTTTTTTAAAATTTTTCTTATTTTAGCAAATTTCCCGTGTGTATGATGTTCTAATCATATAACTAGTTCGCGCTTACCACTGTTTGAAAAACTAGATGAATCTCATCAATTTGATGTTTAACTTGGTCATGATAAGCAAGATTAAATAAGAGTTAGAGGTACGGTTGCTATTCACAATGATCAGGATAAAAGGAAACTCTTGAATGATGTCTTTTATGTGTCTAATTTGGCTACTAATTTGAGTATGGAACAAATGCTGCAAAATGGTTTTAGAGTCACCTCTGATGATTTTTGTTGTGAAACTTATGATAAGAAGTCTAGTCAAATAGTTGCAAAAGGTTCCTATGACTAAAACTCATTTGTTTCCTCTTACTATTTCCTTTATTGACGAAAGGACTTTAGTTGTCAGAGAAGATGGCGATTTTGATTTGTAGCATTTACGGTATGGTAACTTGTATCTTAATGGGTTGCGATATCAAAGGATATTGAAGACGAATAACTCAATACCTCCTTAATCTTTTTTGTATCTTAACTATTCAAACAAAATTAAAGAAATATATGTGTGTGTGGGCTAGTCCATTAGGACAAATATGGCTGATCTTCAATTTAGAGATCTAATTATAACATCAATGATCAACTGGGATTGAGTTTAGTAAAAGGGATTAATCCCACATAATTTGGTGTGCTGGAAGATGTGCCTACATCTAGTTTAGAGAATAAACTACAACGTCAAAAAAAAAAAGATGAAATTTAAATGTAATATTTTATTCTTTTCATTATAAATGCCATAATTTTTAAACATTTTATTATGTTGTATGTAATTTTATACATGTTCCTTCAATATTAAAAGGGCTAAAGTGTGATTTCATTTGTCCCAGAAATAACAATTTAAGAGCGTTAAATATCTAAAGTATTTTTAAAGAGCAATTTTGGCCTAGTTATTAAAAAAAGACAAACGTTGAATTTAATTATATCTATATCATTAAAAAAAAGAAAAAAAAAAAACAAACCCTTCTTATGCATATATGTGGATGTAGAGTCCAAAACCCATATAAACTAAATAGGTTAAGCGCCTGCCCACCCTTAATTGTCATTTAAACACATCACGGATCCAATAATCAAACCATACCGGGGCCCATAGAAATCTATATATAGCTAGACTTAATAACCATTTCCATGTCCTATAATGTTTTATTTTCACACTTTTTAAAGACAACTAAAGTTTCAACCGCTCCCTATCAGCTTTGCATTACATCATGCCAATCGTTAATATTAACAAAAACGCAATTCTTACAATTCGAAAACACATTTTCCCCCATTTTGTTTGTTGTAACTTTGTACATTAGCAAATTGCAACATGTCAGGCTTACACTGGCGGTCTAGACTTAAAACCAAAAACATGTAAACTTAATAAAAACAAACTTCAAATATATCAGAAGGCTGCAGGCTTCGGAGAAATTCATCAATGTTCGCTCAAGGATGTGATATGATTAAGCAGTTTCTGATGATATCAGGGAGTTGAGTAATGTTCATGTCTTGTTCTTATTCACAAGGTATTGTGCAAACTGACATATTTGCTGGATTTTCTAGTGGATTCGCCACTAGTACGACCTTTTCATATTTAATGTTTGTATTTTGTTGGATACGATCGCTTTATAGATTTACACACTACTCAACAGTGACCCGCAATTTTTCATGTCATGGGAAAAAAATAAACAGTGACCCATATGCGGCCATGAAAATTAAGCCAGCAAAGATATGATAACTAAATCTATAGGATTATATTTATATTGTCAATCTTGTGGGACCGTTCATGGGATTGAATTTTTACCAAATGATGTCTTGCTTATTTCACACGCACATGTATATGATCATATCCCATTTGTAATCTAAATTATTTATGCAATAATGATACATATGATTTCCCATATCCTGTTATGGAAAATCACTGTATAGATAAATACACACATAGAGAAGTAGAAAGAGGTTGTGTATATTCTATGTGGATTCATGAGCGCCATTTGGGATCCTAAGGTAATCAAGGTTGGACTTCCCTCGGAGTTGGCGTGTGAAAAATGTCTTCCAAAAATCAGACATAGGGATGGCCTTGAACTGTGGAGGCCTTTCTGAAGTTACGAGGTTTGGCGACGGCCCTATCACTCCATGAGATCTGGCATAAAAGAAAGTGGCTATGGACATCCTCTCCTTCCTCGAGTTCACTGTCGCCCTGTGCTCTATGCTCTTGTATATCCCATTACTCACTATCTGTCGCATCATTCATCATTACACTTTGCTATAGTAAACTCACTCATATAGATCTTCCACTAATTGTCAAACTGATAAAAAAATGTAGCAATTAATGAATGGAATAACCTCGAAAATGTCTCCCACGTTGACGACGAAGTCGTGAGGAAGAGGGTTGATGGGGACCCAGGTATCGTCCTTTTTTATCTGAAGGCCTCGCATGTCATTGACTTGGAGGAGTATTGTGAGGGCACCTGCATCAGAGTGAGGGTTGAGGCCAATCACCTTCTCTGGTTGTGGACATGCTGGATAGTAATTCATCCTCACTGTTTGGCTTCCTTCTTCAAATAACTCCCTCATCTCTCTGCCTTCCACATTTAGAGCTTCACCCATCAGCATAATCAGTTCCATTGCAAGCTTCCTCAGTTCTGCACAATACTCATTCAAGTTATCCCTGCATTCATGGCAATATACGATCAATCAGATCTTATTGATTCTTCTTCTTCAGAAATATGCGTGTGTGTGGATGGAATTCTAAGGAACTAATTAGGAAAAATTTCATTCAGCCACATGTAAGAGACTTAGTTTCAGTCAACCAAAATTCTGAAACTTTATCGCACTCTCACCTCTTAGGTGAGCATAAAATCAAGTTTATTTGTGGGTGAAAAAACAACCCTTACTTTATTTTGGAATCCCCTTATTTTGTCTTGTGACATCCGTCATCTATCATTTGTCTTGAGAATGCTCAAAATATTTTTAACTACCTAGATTCTTTTAAACCTATTTATTTGTCTTATAAATGCCTTGATTTATCTTGTAAGTTCTCTAATTTATCTTGTAAATAATGGCCAATTTTTTTTTCTCACTCTTTCGTTTCTTTTAAATCCATTTTTTGTCTTATAAATGTCTTTATTTACCTTATAAATACTCCTATGAAAAAATAATTAAGGGTTTATTATCTTTTTTACCATAAAATTTAATTTAATTTTGACCCAAGCGAAAGCAGTAAAGTTTCAGAATCTTTTGAGGTTGATTGAAATTAAATCTCTCCTATGTGACTGAATGAAATTTTCTCAACTCATTAAGGTATCTATACCTGAAAGGGAGGGGTAGGTTAGGGAATAAGTGGGGCTTCCTGGCTTCTGATGGGAGAGTGGTGAGATGCAACATATCAGCCCAATCAAGCTTTTGTTCTTCTGACACAACAAACAGCTGCCCATATCCCTCCACTTCTCCTGCTTTCTTCTTGAACTTGGTTTTCTCTTCCACTGGCAGATTGAAAAACTCTTCCACCCCTTTCTTTACATCCTCCACTAATGAAGGCCTCACTCCATGATTAATCAACTGCATTGTTCAATATCTACATCACTCTAATATATATTCACACAAACAGGCACAGTATAATGCCCTCGCATAAACATCTATCTACATATGTGTGTGTATTTATATTTATAAAGATAAAATCCGGATCATCAATAATCACCATCGATCGGTGACGGCATCTGATCTCTCATATGCATATTATTCCTCGTCTAGAGAATAACTTAGATTCAAATTAAAATAACAAATCTACTACTTAAGCTGATGTGTGGGAGATGCTATCTTTAAAATTGGTCAATGAAACCCATACAAGATTCAAATACAAACCATACCAAGGGCTTACAAGTGTGTGATAACTAATGGAAGAACACTACTCTAATTTTTATGAGTGAAGGTGCAAAAATGCACACGTGCTTTACCACGAGAAAGGTCCAACACCAAGTGCTTTTTTTAAGTGCAAAAGTACACATATGGCTACAAATTAGATGTAAAAATACCATTTGACCGTTAAGTTTGACTTTTTTTTGCTGATTGTGCGATGACGTGACATTTCAAAGATGCAAAAATACACATGTAATTTAACAAAAAGTGCAAAAATACACATGTGATTTGACAAAAAAAACGCCCAACACATGTGCAAAGATGTCACGTCATCGCCCAGTTAGTAAAAAAGATCAAACTTAACAGTCAAAGTTTAATTTAACAGTTAAATAATAGTTTTGCACTTAAGTTGTAACCACATTTGCACTTTTGCTCCTAAAAAAAAAAATGGTATTGGGCGCTCCTCAAGGTAAAGCCCATATGCATTTTTTCACCTTAACCCTGTTTTTATTGGGTTATAAGTAAAGATATTATTGAAGTATATCCATTTTAGGCCAAATTAATGGTACATAGAAACCCGTATATACCTCACATACTTGATACTTGTGGGGCTGGGGAGTCAACTGTGCCCCAGCTACCCCTCAATTTTAGAGCTATTCTCAAATGTGGATTTTGTGGTTCTTTCAATCATTATATTCTACATAAAATAATTGACATTTTAATATCTTTTAAGGGAAAAATGAAGATATTTTCAATTTCTTTTATAATTTTTTAAAAACTTAAAACTCTACACTCAAAAGATACTATATAATTTGGAGTTTTAAAAATCTTTGAAAAATCATAGAAAACTGAAAACAACTCCATTTTTCCTCCAAAATATCATTCATTATATAAAAAATATAATTATCAAAAGAACCAAACACAAAAATTGAGAAGGGCCCAAAATTGAGGGACAGCAGGGAGCAGGGCCTGCAGCTTACACACCCCCAATCCATATATATTTGTGCGTGTATATATGTAATGATGAATTCAGCTACTTCTTGTTGATAAAGTGACAAACCTGAAAGAAACCCCAATATTTGCAGGCATAATCAAGCTTGTGGAGCTCAGAATCATGGAAATCTGGAGACAAGAGCTTAGCCATATCTATAACAGGGGCCTGTGGTGGTAGTGAAGAATAAGAAGCTTCAGCTTCGGATACAAGTTGAAGCTCAAGCTCAGGACGCACATATCTCTCTGGAATATTGGTTAATGGCTGCTTGGCTAGCTCCTGCACAAGAGGTACTTGTACCTCAGTGCAGCATCCAGCCTCATCACTCACTTTTGTTTCCACAGCTTCCATGGATGTATATGTATTCTCTATCTGCGTACTTTATTCCACAGAAAATTAAAGCTTCCTCGGAAAGCAATGTTCTTAGGAGAATTGGTGTATTAGTGAATATTACAAAACTAATCCTCGGAGCTCTTTAGTTGATGATGGTTAACATAGTAAAGAAAAGGAAATAAGACAAAACGGAGGATAAGTCTTATCAACAGATAAGTCTTAAAAAAATGTTTGGCCAATATGTGGATTTGTCGGCCTGGACCAAAACAAAAACAAACGAAAACGTGTGTGTGTGTGAGTGAGAGAGAGAGAGAGAGGAGAAAAGAAGATCACGTCTATATATACTACATGATTTTGGCAATATTAGTCATGCAAACTCTTTCGTGTTTACATTATTATATTTTATAAATTATTATAAAATCAGCAGAAAAATTTAAACCCACAAGTGTCATGGATTCAAATCTTATTGTCACCATCAAAATTTTGTTGATAGACAATTTATAATTTTTTTTTGTAAGTTCCGTAAACATGCATAATCCTGATTAATGAGCTTCTTTTTTCCCCCCCAAACTGGTTAATGAGCTGTCGAGACATATTTGCTTCCTAAACTTTTTGTGATACAAAAGAAAAAAGTGGTTTTATTATCAAAATGTATATATCTTTACTACAGATAATCTATCATCCAACTATTTTAAACTCCATTCATCTTCATGTTAGGCCATACTCAAGTCGCGACGTGCATGCTTTAATTCCAATTCCTCTAATTTGAAAACCATCTTCTCATTATAGCTTTATATATATATATATATATATATAGAGAGAGAGAGAGAGAGAGAGAGAGAGAGAGAGGATGTTCCAATCATATGACTAGTTCCTGCTCACTATTATTTAAAGAACTAGACGAATCTCATCAATTGATGTTTGACTTGGTGATGATAAGCAACTTCGAATAAGAGTTAAAGGTATGATTACTATTTATACCATTTACAATGATCACGGTAAAAAAAAAAAAAAAAAACTCTTAAATGGTATTTTTTATGTGCCTAATTTGGCTAATAATTTAATGAGTGGGGAAGTGGAAAATGATTTTAGAATAACCTTTTTGATGATTTTTGTTGTGAAAGTTTTGATAAAAAGTCTAGTCAAATAGTTACAAAAAGGTTCCTTTGACTAAAAATCGTAGGTTACCCCTTAATATTTCCTCTATTGAGAAAAGGGCTTTAGCTGTTAAAGAAGTCAGCAACTTGGAAAATAACGGGAAACGCAAGATCCACTAAATACAGTAGATCCAATACGCTCAGATTAACAAAGAAAAGGTAAAACATTCTTCCTGGCCATACCAGGTCAAACTGGTCTGGATTTACCTTATCGCGTCACAAAAACGAAAATCCCTCGATCTAATCACCAGACAACGGAATGTTCACGATCTGAAACCCGTCATGATTCATACATTTTCCTAGCAGCCAAACAGACCAGAAACAAAAGGAAAGCGAACAGATCGAAGTTTAATAGCAGATCTGAGTCATAATGGGAACGAAAAACAAATCTATGAAACAGAAAATATATAAGGATCCAAGTAAAAAGTTTAACGGTAGAAGGACCCATCTATTCAAAAAAGTTTTAAGGGGGAGAGAGAAAGGGAGATAGAAGGAGAGAGGAGAGAGGAAACTTACTTGGTGGGTGTAAACGGCTCTTTAGGGTTTTGCCCTTCTGGAGAGAGGAGACAGAGACCTGAAAGAGAGAGAAAAGGAAAGAGAGAGAAGGGGAGGAGAGAGAAGGAAGCCAGGAATGTCAAAGTGAGGGAGAAAGAGAGAAGAGGGAAGGTATCACTGTACCAATGTATGCATTTATGCATCGCCAGAGTCAAAATTAACTTCATGCATACTTTTTTAACATATATTTTCAGCTGCTTGGGACTTTTGTTTCTGTGAACTGTTTGAATTGATAATTTTGAAAAGTATAAATTAATTTGTATTTTTAAAATTTCATCTAAATAATAGTTTAGAGTTGCAGAGAAAACGCAATAGAAAAAAAGTGTAGTAAAAAGAGGCAAAGTAATATTTGAAGATGAGCTGAGAATAAAAAAGCAAATAGGGCAAGATGCGATATCAAAGGAGATTGAAGATGAATAACTCAATGCCTACTTATCTCTTTTGTATCTTAACCAGTTTAAACAAAATTAAAAGTGTGTGTGCTTTTCTTTTCTTTTTTTTTTGGGGGGGGGGGGGGGGGGTGTTGTGCTAGTCCATTAGGGCAATGTGGCTCTGATCTTCAATTTAAAAAGGTTTAAATGGGCCACTTTTTGGATTTACTCCTAATTAAGAGATCTAATTACAACACCAAAGATCAACAGGATTAGGTCTAATGGAAAGAGTTAATCCTTCACAATTTGGTGAACTAAAATTTGAAACTCCGCTAGGAGAGGTTTTGCATTTGATACCCAACACTATCTTGAATATAATTGATTCAAATAGAAAAATGCCTATACGGGAAAAAACTACAACGCTAAAAAAAAAAGATGAAATTTAAATGTAATATTATATTATTTTCATTATAAATGCCATAATTTTTAAACATTTTACTATTTTGTATGTAATTTTAGTCATGTTTCCTTCAATATTAAAAGGGCTAAAGTGTAATTTAGAACCCTTTTGGATTAAACTTTTGAAGAAGGACTTTTAAGATTTATGAGGTAAAATGACTTTTTCAAAATAATTTTTTGTAAAAATAGATTATTGAAAAATGTGATTTTGATAAAATGATAATGTTTTAATATTATTATCAAAATAACTTTTTCATGTTCAAATTAGCAAAAAAAAGATATTAGCCTTTTGTGATAATTGTATATAAAGGATCTGGTTTTATTTTAACTATTTTTAACATTAAATCTCATAATAAACACAAAAAATTACATAAATTTGTATACATATTAAAACACTTCAGGATACTGAATGATACTAAAAAAATATTTCATGATATTGATTGGTACTAAAAAAATTAGTTCATAATCTTGAAAATTTATTTTAGGATTCTGTAGGGCATTAAAAAGATACTTAAAGATATTGATTGGTACTGAAAAAAATACTTCATGATCTTAAAAATTTAATTTAGGATATTGAAAAAATATTTTAGCTTAATGAATGATCTTGAAAAGGTATTTCAGGACGATAATAAAAAGACACTTAAAAATACTAATGGCATTGAAAAAATACTTCATGATCTTAAAAATTTATTTTAGGATCATGAAAAAATATTTCTGGGTATTGACTAATCTTGGAAAAGAATTTCAAGATACTAAGGCTACTCAAAAGATTCTTAAGGATGTTGATTGATATTGAAAAAATACTTCATATTTTTAAAAATTTATTTTAAGATCTTGAAAAAATATTTTAGGGTACTGATTGATCTTAAAAAAAAAATTCATGGTATGACGGGTACTAAGAAGTTACTTAAGGAGTACTGACTAATACTAAAAGAATAATAATGATGGCAGAGGAGAGAGAGAAATTTGAAAAAAAAAAAAAAAATTTCCGAAACCTATGTTTTGACCCCAAAACCATGGTTTGGGAGTAAATTAGCTTCTAAACATTTTTTTGTTGTTTAGCAAACTTTTATTAAAATCTAGATTTTAAATTTTACCAAACACCCCTTTATTTTGTCAAAAGCTATTCTGCATCCAAAACCTAGGTTTTGAAAAAACTATTTTTTTCAGATTTTTCTCTCTTCTCTGCCATCACTAATAGTTTTTCATTACCATTCAGTACCCTTAAATGTTTTTGTAGTACTTGTCAGTACCATGAAATATTTTTTTAAGATAATTTATTATTGTGAAATTTTTTTTTAATATTCTAAGATGAATTTTTAAGATCATGAAGTATTTTTTCAGTATCAATTAGTACCCTTAAGTATTTTAATTTTATACACAAATTTATGTAATTTTTGTATTTATTATGAAATTTAATGTTAAAAATATTTAAGATACAATCTTATCCTTTGTACCAAAAGCTAATGTCTTTTTTGATAAATTTGACCCTGAAAAAGCTATTCTAATAACAATAACTAAACATAGTCATTTTATCAAAATCACTTTTTTCAATAATATATTCTGCAAAAAGTTATTTTAAAAAAACTATTTTACCTTATAAATGCCAAAAATTATTCTTCAAAAGCTAAATCGAAACAGGCTCTAAGAGGGCTATGTAAAAGTTTTTCAATAAAGAAGTTTTGCCCTAGCGAACGTTGAATTTAATTGTATCTAATTCCTTTTTTTTAAAAAAAAAACTAACCCTTCTTATGTGTATGTAGAGTCCAAAACCCATATAAACTAAGTAGGTTAAGCCCGTGACCACCCTTATTTGTCATTTAAACACATCGCGGAGACAATAATCAAACCATACAGGCCGGGGGCCATAAATAATTAAATATCTATATATAGCTAGACTCAATAGCCATTTCCATGTCCTATAATGTTTTATTATCACACTTTTTAATGACTGTAATGAGTTCCACATCGGGGAATTAAGCTTTTGAAGTGAGGTTTATAAGTCCATTAGGTTCTCCCTCCTCATAGGCTAGTTTTTGGGGATTGGACTCTCCCTTTAGGCTTGTGCTCATCACATTGGTGCTTTCATTGAGAGTCGATGCTTCAGAGAGGGCTACCCACGGAGGGTTTTGGTCGGCTGAAGGCCGAGTGAAGTACCGTGGAGTGGAGTCGCCGAGGACGTCGGCTCTTGAGGGGGTGACTATGTAATGAGTCCCACATCGGGGAATTAAGCTCTTGGAGTGAGATTTATAAGTCCATTGAGTTCTCTCTCCTCATAGACTAGCTTTTGGGGATTAGGCTCTCCCTTTAGGCTTGTGCTAATCACATTTGTGCTTTCATTGAGAGTCGATGTTTTAGAGAGGGCTACCCACGGAGGGTTATGACCGGCTGAAGGTCGAGTGAAGTACCGTGGAGTGGAGTCGCCGAGGACGTCGGCTCTTGAGGGGGTGACTATGTAATGAGTCCCACATCGGGGAATTAAGCTCTTGGAGTGAGATTTATAAGTCCATTGAGTTCTCTCTCCTCATAGACTAGCTTTTGGGGATTAGGCTCTCCCTTTAGGCTTGTGCCAATCACATTTGTGCTTTCATTGAGAGTCGATGTTTTAGAGAGGGCTACCCACGGAGGGTTATGACCGGCTGAAGGTCGAGTGAAGTACCGTGGAGTGGAGTCGCCGAGGACGTCGGCTCTTGAGGGGGTGACTATGTAATGAGTCCCACATCGGGGAATTAAGCTCTTGGAGTGAGATTTATAAGTCCATTGAGTTCTCTCTCCTCATAGACTAGCTTTTGGGGATTAGGCTCTCCCTTTAGGCTTGTGCCAATCACATTTGTGCTTTCATTGAAAGTCGATGTTTTAGAGAGGGCTACCCACGGAGGGTTATGACCGGCTGAAAGTCGAGTGAAATGCCATGGAGTGGAGCCGCCGAGGACGTCGGCTTTTGAGGGGGTGACTATGTAATGAGTCCCACATCAGGGAATTAAGCTCTTGGAGTGAGGTTTATAAGTCCCTTAGGTTCTCCCTCTTCATAGGCTAGCTTTTGGGGATTGGGCTCTCCCTTTGGGCTTGTGCTCTCAATGAAAGCACCAATGTGATGAGCATCGTTGAACTGTGATAGAAATGGCCAAAAGCTTGATGAAGGCAAAGAGCTTTTTAATCAATTTTAAGTAGAAGCTACAGACACAGCAGTGTATCTACTTAATCTGTTTCCCACAAAAGTTGTCCCTAATATGACACCATATGAAGCATGAAGAGGTATAAAGCCACAAGTAAGCACTTGAGAGTTTAAGGTTGTATGGCCTATGCTTTTGTAAAATCTTCTCATCAAAAACTTGATGAAAAATGTGATATCTTTGTTGGTTATAGATAGCAATCGAAAGCTTATAGGTTGTATAATCCATTATTTTGTGGCAAGATATTATTAGTAGGGATGTTGTATTTAATGAAGAAGCTAGTTGGAATTGGAGTAATAAAGTAGATGAAAAATCTATATATCTATGTTTCAATGAGTACTAAAGCAGGAAACTCTGAACCAAAACTAGCTGGCTTTTTAGACTCAACTACATCTAGTGGTAGTAGCTTACAAACGCCACATTCATCACCTTCTAGTGCAGCTGGAATTATATCTTCATAGGCAAGCTCATTTTCTAGCTCCTCAAGTGAAACTCCTCCTCGAAAGATTTGATCTTTAACAAATATTTATGAATCTTGTAATTATGCTCTGTTTCTGTTTTAGATCATGAGTCTTATATGGATGTTGAAAAAGAGCAAGTTTGAAAAATTGAAGAGATAAATTGTATAAAAAAGAATGATATGTGGGAGCTAGTTGATCTTCCTAAAGGCAAGAAGGCAATTGGGCTCAAATGGGTGTTTTGAATCAAGTATAAAGCTAATACTAGAGTGCAAAAGCGCAAACCATGATTAGTAAATAAAGGTTATGCTCAACAAGTTACAGATAGAAAGACCAAGTCAATCATCTCTATTGGCAAATTAAAGTTGAAGACTTCAAAATGCAGGGACACGGCTTCTGTCCAATTCCTTTATCCTTCGCTTCCATCCGCTGCCACCTTTATGTTTTTTTTTTTTTTTTCAATTTCTCATCTCTCTCCTCCAATCCATCCAAGCCACGTGTCCCTCCCCTCACCTCTTACAGTTTTTTTTCCCTCCAACTTCACTCCTAATGTGAACACAGTTTATGCAACTGAAACATAAATTTTTTTAGTATCTTAAAATAATTATTTTAGTATGACAGAAACGTGATGCAATCCAAACTACTCATCACTCGAATACGTACATATGATTTGCCATCCCGTTGTACATTTCCTATTGTTACTGAAATAAAATAAAAATTAATGTACAAACTTTACATACAGAGAGAAGAGTTAATTATTCTGTGTGTTTTCTTGACCAGTTCAATTAATTGACATTCCACATGTTCTTTCGAGCTCTTCAGAGGTTAAGAGTAGAAAAAGGAGTAAAACCAAATCAATGATAAGCTATTCTGTCCAGGAAGGTGAGTGAAAGCAACCCTTTCATCAGAAAATGGTTAAGCAAATGCGTGGATTATTCGCTTGACCAAATTGGCTTGTGCCCTCGTCTTTCTTTTATCAATCAATTCTATATTACATTGATGTAAATTTCTTACCCACCCCTGTTTAGGTAAAAACATCAACATCAACCCCTTTATAATAATGTAGAACAAGCGCTGCTTTATGTTTCATACTCAAACCATTAAGTGTTACAGCTAAAAAGCCAATATATTAATTACTCCTCTGGTCCTAATTATGGTCCTACCAGATGTTTATTTTTATTTTGGAAGATCTGTATTATGATTTCATAATATTGCTTGGTTAGACTTGTATTTTCCTCATCTTTTTCTCCACCAGTTTAGCTGAAGCTCAAAAAGTCTCAATTTTGTGATTTCTAAAACATCATGGATCATTTATCTATTTGACGTTTTTCAGTGACTGTTTCCTTCTAATCTTTCTAGGATGTGATCTTTTGAAAGCCGGAGCCATGTTCACCATGTCTGGGTCAAAGGTTGGGAGGGGGTTTCTAGGGGTATTTTGGTATTTCAGAACTATAATCTGAACCCCACCCCAAAAACTTACGCCGTACAAGCAAGATTTTAACGATCATATGACTTTTACTCTAAATTTTAAAATTTATGGTTACTTTTACTCTTTTAAAAAAATACTTGGTTGGTGTTAGAAGCATTTTAAGTAAAAAACTAATAACCCATTAAATGATTTTAACATTTCACTTTTAATATATAATACAACTAATCCATTATTCAATATATTTATTTGGTTTGTTCACGGGATGAGCCTGTTTTGCATTGCATCCCTCAAAAGGACAAGGGATACGAAAGCTGTCCCATATCCTGTTTTGTTCCCACCGAGACAGGGATAAGATCGGTATGTGATGTCTCCTTCTTCTTTGGAACTCCATTTTTTTTTTTTTTTACCTGATAACATTGGACCTGGATGATTGAAAATATATAATACTTTGTCTTTTCTACCGCAAAATAATGACAAAATTAAGAAGTAATTAAAACTTGAACTTGATAGTAGCAATGATAATTGGAAAAAAAAAATTACACCTGATTGTAAATGAAAAATAAAGTATAAAATTATAATATCTTTTTACAACAGGTATTAGCTGTCTTTAATAAAAACATTAAATATATTGAACTAATAACAACAAGATTCTACTCATAACGTAGATATTACTACCTAATATCTATATAAATAGAAGGTGGCAAAAATTTCCCATGTTGTAGGAAGCATCTTTCTTTTTTCATGTCGAGAAAAAGACAAAACTAATTAATTGGATAAAGTGTCATCTCATTTCTTTTAATATTATATGTTTTGTCTTTTTCTTAACATGAAAGAAAAAATGTTTCCTACAACATGAGAAATATAATTTCTAATATATAAATTAGAAAATAAATCAATATATAGCACGGTTATAAGAATGGTCATGGAAATAATTAAGAACTATTTAATTTAGAGAATTTCAATATATTCACGCTCGTAATCCAAAGCTTTATATTTTTGGATTCAAATAAATTATAAAAAGTGTTCAGATTAACTCTAATAAAAGAAATAGATCAATTTAATATGTATAAAATAGATTAATTCCAACAATATCTAGTGCGGAATTTTCATGAGTAAGGCAATAGCGCCTTAATGGCCTGGAGGCTAACACAACCAAGCTTGTGGAGCTCCAAAGCTTGGAAATCAGGAGATAAGAGCTTAGTTATATCGACGACAGGGGATCATGCAGACGGAGGTGAAGAAGAAGAAGAAGAAGAAGAAGAAGCAGTGAGAGATAGGAGTTGGTAAATTCAGGATACGCAGGGATGCGCGTGTAGTCTCTGTGTGCGCGCACGCTTTGATGTGGAGCAAAAGCTTCTTCTTGAAATCAAATCATTGAATGTTACAGAAGTTTCTTTGGATCTCTTTCATAAATAATGGCTAAGATCGGGCAGAAAAAGCTATAAAACGAAACGAAAAAGGATAACTTTTATTGGCAAATACGTACATATACGCATCATTTCCCTTCCCGTTCTACAATTCCGATAGTTACTGCAACCGAAAAGTATTGTACAAACATGACACATACACACAGAGAAGAGCTTCTATGTGGATTCATGAGTGCCATTTGGGATCCTAAGGTAATCAAGGTTGGACTTTCCTCGGAGTTGGAGTGTGAAAAATGTCTTCCAAAAATTAGACATAGGGATGGTCTTGAACTGTGGAGGCCTTTCTGAAGTTACGAGGTCTGGCGACGGCCCTATCACTCCATGAGATCTGGCATTAAAGAAAGTGGCCATGGACATCCTCTCCTTCTTCGAGTTCACTGTCGCCATGTGCTCTATGCTCTTGTATATCCCATTACTCACTATCTGTCACATCATTCATCATTACACTTTATGCTTTAGTAAACTCACTCATATATCTTCTACTAATTTCAAACTTATAAAAAAATGTAGCAATTCATGAATGTAATAACCTCGAAACTGTCTCCCACGTTGACGATGAAGGCATGTGGAAGAGGGTTGATGGGGACCCAGGTATCATCCTTTTTTATTTGAAGGCCTTGCATGTCATTGACTTGGAGGAGTATTGTGAGGGCACTTGCATCAGAGTGAGGGTTGAGGCCAATCACCTTCTCTGGTTGTGGACATGCTGGATAGTAATTCATCCTCACTGTTTGCCATCCTTGTTCAAATAACTCTCATCTCTCTGCCTTCCACATTTAGAGCTTCACCCATCAGCATAATCAGTTCCATTGCAAGCTTCCTCAGTTCTGTACAATACTCATTCAAGTCATCCCTGTATGCATGCCGACATATGATCAATCAGATAAAAAAAAGGGGGGCCTAGAGTTAGAGCACAAGGATTCCACCAGGCGGAGTCTGGGGAGAGTCAATATACGCAAGCGGGGAGGCTGTTTCTAGAAAATATTGATGAATCAGATACTAATGATTTTTCTTTTTCTGGAAGGAACTAATTAAAGTACATATACCTGAAAGGGAGGGGGAGGTTAGGGAATAAGTGGGGTTTCCTTGCTTCTGGTGGGAGAGTGGTGAGATACAACATGTCAGCCCAATCAAGCTTTTGTTCTTCTGACACAACAAACAGCTGCCCATATCCCTCCACTTCTCCTGCTTTCTTCTTGAACCTGGTTTTCTCTTCCACTGGCAGATTGAAAAACTCTTCCACTCCTTTCTTTACATTTTCCACTAATGAAGGCCTCACTCCGTGATTAATCAGCTGCATTATTTCAATATTTTAGGTTACTATAATGGTAAAGAGAAAAGTATATTCCACACATACTTTTTTCATTTTTCTAATGGTAAATAGAGGATGGAAAACCTGAAAGATGCCCCAATGTTTGCAAGCATAATCAAGCTTGTGGAGCTCAGAATCATGGAAATCTGGGGATAACAATTTAATAATATCTATGACAGGGGGTTGTGGTAGTGAGGAACAAGTGTTAGATGTAAGTTGAATCTCAAGTTCAGGACGCACATATCTCTCTGGTACAGTGGTTAATGCCTGCTTGGCTACCTCCTGGACTAGTGGTACTGCTACCTCAATACAGCATCCCGCCTGATCACTCTGTTTTGCTTCCACAGCTTCCATAGATGTATGTACTCTCTCTCTCTATGTGTGTGTGTGTGTGTGTGTGTGAACCCTTCGTGTAGAAAAACTTCTTCACCATTTCAATTAATAAATATTCCACATGTTCTTTCGAACTCTTCAGAAGTCAAAATAGTAGAAAAAGAGGCAAAACAATGTGAATGGTAAGTTCTTTGGTCAAATAGGATGAGTGAAAACAACCCCTTCAGAATATTGCTCATTTCAATACGTGGATATTGGTTTGTGTCCTTGTCTTTCTTTTCTCATCAATTTTATATTGAACTAGATTTTTTGCCCGTCACTGTTCTTAAAGGTAAAAACACTAACATCAACTTACATATATAATGAATGGAATGTTCATAGGATTTATTTATTTTTTGGTCCATAAGGGACAATTTATAATGCATATGATTTCCCATTGAACTCTTAGTATATGAAGCTTGTTCTACCTGCGCGCCATTCCGAGTGTTATTGCAATTTAAAAAAATTACACAATCATGGTGCACAAACACAAACATATATATACCAGCTTCTATGTGCTTTAACGATTCCCCTGCAGCTTGTGGTAGAAAAATGCATTCAAGCAATCAGATCAGGGAGGTTTGCTTGCTCACATATAATATTATATGCATTTTTTTCACTGACTATTACTTCTCTTATCCTATTTATAGTGTGAAGGAGAAGAACATTTTTTATCCTACTTATAAGTCACATCATTAAATTTTTCATATGAATGTATAATGTTGCCCTCCGTTTATTATTGTGTTGACTTTGTTCTCATGAATATATAATGCATGTCAAATAGGAATAAAGTTAGAAAGTCATTGAATTTGAAGACATAATTAATGAAGGTTAATTTTTTTTTAATGTATGTGAGACATGTTAGAAATAACTTATAAATAGATCCAAAAAAGCACTTGATTACCTCAAAATCATCTCCAACGTAGATTGACAATGAAAGCATGTGGGAGAGGGTTGGTGGGAACCCAACTAATCAAGTAGCATCCTTTGTTTTCATTTGAAGGCCATCCATTTCATTGGCTTGGAGGAGAATTGTGAGGGCACTAGCTAGCATCAGAGTGAGGGTTGAAGCCAATTAATTACCTTCTCTGGTCGTGGACATGCAAGATCCTTACTGATTGCCATCCTTCTCCAAATAACTCTCTCATCCCTTTGGCTTCCACATTTAGAGCTTCACCCATTAGTACAGTGAGTTCCATTTCCATTGCAAGCTTTATCTGTTTCATAACAATATATATATATATAGGCGTCCAGGTTATCCCCGCATGGCAATCAAAATCAGATGATTGAATTTCTTTTAAGTTGTGTGTGTGAAGAGTGCTTGAAAGGCATGGGGAGATTAGGGAGTAAGTGTGGTTTCCTTGCTTCTAGAGGAAGAGTGGTGAGGTACAACATATCACCCCAATCTAGCTTTTGTTCTTTAGTCAAAACTAACAACTGACCATATCCTTCCTTTTCTCCTGCTTCTTCACATTTTCCACTAATGGAGGCCCCACTCCGTGATTAATTAACTGCATTCTTCAATATCTATGTTACTCTGACTCACATACAGAGACACACACAAAACTGGTGTACAAATTCAAAATCTGGATCGTTATGGCTCTGGCCCTCCACACAAACATCTATATCAAAGATAAAACCAACAAAAGGTTTCTTAACAAGAATAGTTCCCAATAATTTTCGTTATTTGAGAAGACAGACAGCATGCATCAAGCCTCCCTCAGTTTTGCTTCCATAACTTCCATGAATGTATATGTCCTTGTACTCTCTCTCCCCACTTCTTCCTGCAGAAAAATGACATGGATACTCCCAAAGTATGACTGGAAATTAACTTAAACACAGTAAAAAACAACCAAATAAGCTCCAGAAATACCCAAACATATTTTATCAACAGCAACAGCGCTACACAGCTTTTCCCACACAAATGACAAATATAAAGAAATAGATTATAAAAAACCACAATACTCGAAATAGAAGGAAGCTGGACTCAATTCATCACACCCTCTGCCCAGACGGACCAGTTAGGATGAGTAGGGAAAGCTCTAGATGGTCTAGATTTAATTTTTCATTTTTTATTTTTCAAACAAAAATTATTTTAACTAGTAGAGAATTTAAAATAAAAATAATATCTCAACTAACAAATTTTTTAAAAATGAATTTTTATTTAAAAATCAACAATTAAATAAATTAAATATGGACTGTTCAGATCTTATTAGGATAGTCCAAATGGAATGAGCTATGCAGACAGAGACTGACCACTTTTTTTTTTTTGATACGAATGAATGGCATTAAACCATGAAAAAACAACATATGAGAAATTAATCCCAAACACTCTTGGTCTACCTATACCCTTAAGCACATAGGGCAATCACCTAAAATATAAGATTTAGATAAGCCTAATTTAGCAAGAGCATCAGCTATCCTATTGCATTCATGAGGAATATAATGAAGAGAGATAGTCCAATCCCAATCCCTATCCCTATCCATCATTTCCTTTATCCGAATAACTAGCAAGCTAGCAGAATGGAAAGCTCTATTTAACAATCTAATAACAAGATCATTAACATCAGATTCTATAACTATCCTCTTAAAACCCAAGTCCCAAACAAGTTGAAGACCCTCCAAAACAGCCCATTCTTCAGCAGAGTTAGCATTACATATACCAATACCTTTAGAGAAACCAGCAAGCCATTCTCCATCTCATAAGCCCATTTGTTTACCAATGAGACCGCGTTCAGAGTAGGTTGGGCTTTAGCCGTTTCAGAGCTGCAGAGAAGCGAGCCCACTCATATTGGGCCTTTTGGGTCCAATGAACAAGAAAACATGGCTGAATAGATAATTAACTGACTTCACCAAAATTAAAACATTAATTACTAATGACCGTAACGTTAAAGATGGCCCGTCAAAGTTCTGTTTTCTCTCACGAGGTATCCGTCCCACTCCCGGGCTTGTTTAAATAAATGGTCTCAAATTTATTTACTTTTAATTTTTGTATTTACCCATTCTTGACGTTTCTGCCCTCCTCTTTCATGCATATAACACAAAGGATCGGAGCTTTAACTAAACTAGATTTGATTAGCTGCTGATGGAACTAATTAATTGACACGTTAAATAATGATTATGGTTGGTGTGGTTGATGAGGAGGAGGTTATTCCTAATTGGATAATTATTTAATTACTGCAAAAAGGGAAAGATTCTTTAATTAATCCTTTTTTGAGTTGGAAATGACCCTAAAAGATGATGGTGGCGCATGGACATCACAAAACATATTCGTATACACCCAACCCAAAAAATAAACAATAAAGTAGCATATGTAGTAATCATTTCTTGCGATGCCAAATGTCTAGGATTCGAAATCTTAGCAAGTATTAGTTAACTAATCTTGTAGTTTATTATAAAAAAATGATGACTTTGCGTTGAATTGAAATTCCTGTTATATGAGACAATTGATTTCGATTAACATGGCCCCTCAACTTTGCTTTTTTAAAAAGATAAGCGGTTCTTCATTTAAAGCAAAAGCACTCTGTAAAACTCAAGAACCACCTCAAATTAAAGCTCGCAATTATTCCCCTCTGAAACTCTTTATATATATATATATATAAAATAAATCTTTCTGGTGCACTCACTCTACAACAGCAACTTTAGCCACGTCTGAATCATAATTAACACAACCCTGTCCGTTTGTCCCTGCAGTATCAATATGCATTTTTTTTATTGAATGTGAGCTTTTTTTCCTCTTATATACTTACACCTTCTAGCTTTACGCTTGATTAAAAAACAGGCTAAAAAAAGATTGACTTGCTTCAATTTCTTTATGTGTTTGGAGATATATATATATATATGCACTTGCAGAATATATAGGATGTGGCTCCTGACGGAGGATTGTGAAAAGGTCGTAGACTGTTGTCTCTCATGGATTGTCAACATGTGAAAGGGAACCTTATTATATGAAATGATGTAAGCTCTCGTATGCACTTGACAGTGATGGAAGTTCTTCGTTTAGGAGAATCAACCAGAAAATTCACAAAATTACGTACATTATATATATTAGCTGACATCACAACTATATACACACACACACGTACATGTATACATATATAACATGACGAGTGGGTGTAACATCGTTAACTGATACAGGGTTTGAAATTAAATAGTATAATAAATAAAAGAGATCGATGTGCAGAGCGAAATGAAAGGTAGAGGATTCTGAGGAAAAAAAAAAAAGGTAGAGGATTGATTGATGGGTAAAAGTGTTGTTACGTTGGGCTTTAAGTTCAATAATGTGATGATGGTGCATATATATTTTGCAGTTGCAGAGAAGAATGGCCCCATGTGTTCATTGCAATAATGAAGAGATTCAGAGGGATTTTGTCGGCTTTAGTTTTGTTGGTATCCGAAGCAGTGAACCCCTCTCTCTAATTTTAAGTAATATTTATTTGCCATCTAATCATAAATGTTTCACACTGTACAGCTAGAAAAAATTGACCCAGTTTAACTGCGGTGAATAATTAGGTTTGAAGAATCAATCAAGGGGTTGTGCTGGTGACCACACAAATTAAAAAACCCATACTCCAAAAACTTGGCTTCACTTTTTTTAAATCTTATTTACAAGTCCTTTTTTATCAAATATCACATAATAAAGAGAGGTAGATATCTCAAAGATCATGGAACAAATTTTTAACTTTACTGCCATTTATGATAAAGTATCTTTTTATTCTTTCTTCTCTTTCTATTTTCATTCTCTTTCTATTTTCATTGGTATAATTAATATGGGTAAAATTATGACAATCTTATTTATTATCTGAAAAAAGACTTATAAATAAGACCAAATTTGATTTATAAATATAACCCAACTAGTATAATGGAGATAGCTAGCCTGATTTGGTTTTGTTTCTCATTGCTTTGTCTGTTCGTTACTTTTGGAAGTTATTGATTTTGGTCTTTGTTTCCATTAAAGTATTCTTTCTTGGAGGCCCTCCCTACTTTTTTTTGGGTATATATATCTGTTTCTTTCGGGGATAAGAGTCTCTGTATGATTCTCAAAACACTACAAGGGTCGCCGCCCAACAATTAATACCTGTAGTTATATATAGTTGGGAAGGAAAACAAATAGAGAAGAAGTTGACAAAAACAGGAGATATATATATCATGTGATTTTGGAAATACTGGTTCCGTACTTCCCCTAATGCATAAATTAAAGATACGTACGTTTTTCATTCTCAACAATCAAATCGCAAATAACATTATTTTGATTACAACGTAACCTGTTTTTGCTTATGCCTTATGCATATTAAGACCCGACCGCCAGATACATGGCAAACTAGGCTAATTAATTAGAGTGAAACAATTCGGATTGTGTGTGTTGTCTAACAAGTAATTGATGATCATAGTTTCCTAATAAATAATCTTCTTTAGGCTTTGTTTGGGAGTTTGGAGGAGAAAGAAAGAAAAGAGATATAGAGAGTTTGGAGGGGAGGAGAATGAAGGGAAATAGAAGATATTTCCTTCTCTTGTTTGGAAGTTAAAAAAATAGCAAGGGAGGAAGATGGAGGATTAATAAGTTATTTTTACTATTTTATCATTTTAGTTAAAAATTAATATAATTATCATACTTTACAAATAAATTTAAATTTAAATTTTCTAAAAAAAGTTATTTACGTAATTTTTATATTCAAAAAATATTCTCTCTCTAAAAATATTTTCCCTACAAAAGCATTTTCTCTCTCTAAAAAGCATTTTATCTCTCTAAAAATATGTTCTCTCTCTAAAAAGCATTTTCTCTCTCTAGAAAATATTTTTCTCCTAAAAAAGTATTTCTCTCTCTAAAAAACATTTTCTCTCTCTAGAAAATATTTTCTCCTGAAAAAGTATTTCTCTTTCTAAAAAGTATTTTCTCCCTAAAATAATGTTCCCATCTAAAAAGCATTTTCTCTCTCTAAAAAGTATTTTCTCTCTCTAGAAAATACTTTCCCCTAAAAAAGTAGTTCTCTTTCTAAAAAGTATTTTCTATCTCTAAAAAAAAGTTTTCGTGTGCATTCCAAGAATAAAAAGAAAATCAGAAATAATGAGAGCGTTTTATTTGAACGAGGGTAAAAAAATAATTAATCCATATTCTCTCTTAAAACCCCTCATATTGGAGGAACTTCATTTTTGTGAAGAAGAAGGGTTTTGGAGGATTTGTAAAAATCTTTGATTCCCTCCCTTCTTATTTTTAAAACTCTCAAACAAAGAAAGGGACTACTTAAACCCTTCATTTTCCTCCAAAATGAAACTCTCAAACAAAGCCTTAGAATTCTGTGGAGAAGATCAGTTGAATTCTTATCTTGAAGCTTTAGCCCAGGTAAATGTACACGCATAGAAGACCTTTAACTTTAACTCGTGTGCGTGTCTGCATGCATGCTGGCAATTTGGATTCTTTATTCATTTTCCAAAAAAAAAAATGGTACGATTTATATATTATGACGTTGACTTGAGGATTTTGGGTTGGATTTGAATATCTAGTGTGAAATATAATTGGAAGGGAAATTATTAAAGATGAAATTTATATTGGTAATATATATATGGAAGAGAGGGGAATACCTGATGTATGGTATTTAAATGGACTCCATTTCCCTGCCTATCTTTGAGATAGGTAAGGGGAGCTCGTCTGTACGGACGAACCCTTGGTCGTTCAGATTTGATGTGAATGGTCCATTTTTTTTTTACTTTTTATTTTTAAAAAATAAAAAATTTTAATAAATAAAGAACCTAAGATAAAGTTAATATTTGAACTAACATTTTTTTTAAAAAATATTTTTTTCATGAATCAAAAAAATAATCTCGACTGTCTAAATCAAAATCTGGACAGTCAGGAACTTGTCCGTATAGACGAACTCCCCTGCCTATCCCAAAGATAGGCAGAGAATCTGATTCCGTATTTAAATAGGATATGAAAAAAGTGAGTTAGGAATTGAAGTGAAAGGGAGGCCAAAAAGGATTAATAAAGAAAGAGAGAGAGAGATAGAAAAGTGGAGGTTGGGGACAGCCACAGACAAATATTCTTGCTTTGCTTTTTATTTTGCTTTCACCCATGTCCATGTTCTCTGATCACTAGTCTACCTCTCACAGTCACTCCAAATTTAATTAATTAATTACCTCCCTCAAGAAATATACCACTCTCTTTAATTAACAGTTTTATCTACTTTCCCACACATTTTTCTATCGATGCTCATTTCTTCTTTTGGTGTAAGCCCCACACACACACATATATACTCTCATCTCATGAGAATCAAGCTTCTCTCTCAACAGAAGCAATTAATTGCTCTCGTTTAATTTGATTACAATAACACACACACACATATAAAAGTGTGCCTGATCAGTTGATTAGTTATTATTGAGATTGAAGGACCCCATTCAAGTACATGCATTTGTATTGGCAAACTAGTAAACTAAGTATGACCCGAAAAACTAATCTAATCAAATCATAATGATAATGATAAAATATTCATATGAAATCCAAATATATATTAAATAATAAACATCAATTATAATAATTTAAATTTTCTAATTCTAAATTTAATATTGTTAACAATGACTATTAATTAAAGACACCAGCTTTAATCTTTAATATCAACTTTAGTTATATATGTACGAGGAGAGGATATTTTCTTTATCCAAATTATTATTTAGTGTGGGGCTTCCATTCACAAACATTGATTAAATGTGATTGATTAATTGGGTCAGTACCAACCGAATGCATGTCCTTCTTTTTTAGGTAATTTATACAGTGAAATGTTTGATATGTCAAAAATGTAATCATATTCGATTCCTAAATGTTTTGAATATCCCTTTTTCATTTACCCTCTACTAAATTTTAAAAATAAAAATTTCTTTCCGATATGAAAAGTAACTTTGTTCTTAATATAGAATTAAAAGGAACTAAAGTTGATGTTAATCGACCTCTAATTAACATGATAATTATACTCCTTGATAGGGGGACTTCGGCAAGTGCACCGGTTGTTACAAGTAATAAAGTAGTGAGAAAGTATCGTCTCACGAGGAATAGTATTTCAACTACTAATTCGTTATTGTGGCCTTAGTTGGATAATTTTGAGTAACAAATGATGAGTTGTAGTTAAATAAGAATTTCAAGAATTGAGGAAAGAAAATAATGCAAGATCAAAATTTGCAAGAGAATGTTTAGAAAAGATAATCAGTCGTGAAAAACGCAGTTAGGACTTAGAATCCCCCTATGCTCCTTCAAGAATTTGAATTGAATCCTTAATTAATTATTAATCCCATGATTGACGATGGATTCTCTAAGGTTAGACTAAGTCCCAATGTCTTGATGCTACCTTAGTCTATTTTATCTTTAAAAACAATCTAATGTCTTAGTATTGTCTAGAAAGATCAGATCTTAAACCAGAATTATGTGATCGCATAAATTCGTAAGCCTATGTCTAGGTCATGCAATTTTATGATGAATTAACAAGTTCTAGTTAGATGCACCAACATCTCTATTGTCATACATCAACCTATGGTCAATCTTAAAGGTGATCAATCTTCAAGAAAGCATTAAGTAAAGAAAATTCATTCAATCAAAGAAATCAAGATTCATACAAGAATTCAACCAAATACTCAAAGTTGCATAGAGTTCATCCTAGCCCTAACTACAAAAAAGAAATTAGCCAAGCATGGCTAGATTAACAAAATAAAGAAGAAAAGATGAAGATAGAATGATTCTTCAGAGGTTGGGGAAGGTTTATCTCTACAATTGCTTTGATCCTCCTCTCCAATGCCGTAAAGTTATTTCTTGTGCCAAAAGGTCCTTCTTTTTTTGCTAGGGTTGCCTCTTTTTATCTATTAGGTCCGATTGGGTTTCCAAATCTCAAAAATCCTTAATTTTCCTTCCTTTTTTGGGCCCTAAAAACTTTCCAAAAATTAAAAATAAGAATTCTCGCACTTTTGGCGCCCTAGGCGCCACTTTCTAAAGGAAGGCAGAAAGTTGGCGCCCTGGGCGCGAACTCCTCCTGGTCAACCAGAAAGTTAGTTTTTCTTCTTGACTTTCTCCTGAGCTCTTCCAATTAGCTTCTCCTTGTGGATAAAAACCTGCAAAACAACCGAGAATACTCGTGAGGATGTGTTTGACATCAAATCCATGTTTTTAATTTATTATTCTTAACCGTTTTAATCATATTAGATCAATTTCATGCTAATCTTGTGCCTTAATACATGGTAAATTTACGGGTCATCACTCCTGAATAAAGAAAGACTAAACAATTTTATTTTTGAAAGGAGCACATATTATGCAAAAGCTAACTTTATTGATACAAAAGGCAAATTGAACGAAAGTCAAGTATAATTTTTGAAATGAAAGGAACGCTGCCCATGTTTTAAGTTAGTCAAACTTCTTTTAAAGAGAACTTAAGTTAGTATATTGTCTAGCCAAATATTTTTTAGGGAGGTACTGAATCATAAAATTGATAGTAAGGAAACCGTGAGCTCATTCGTTTAATTTAATTAAAGTGATTACTGACCTCGATGAAGCTAAATAATACAATGTATAAACGGTTGATTAATTTAGTCCAAAACTTAAAATTTGACATGATTTGACCTAGAGTCTTGGTTTGATAAAGAATGATGGGGCACATGTGCAAACTATATAGGAATAAAGGACACTGTGGAGGGTAGCTTTATGAACAAACTTGCTTCAACCTTGCCTGCTCGAGGTGAGGTGAGGGGTCAATGAAACAGCAACAAAAGAAGAGCAAGAAAGCTCGTGGGGAAAGAAAAGAGGAAAAAAAAAAAGCTAAAAAGCCTTAAACAAAGCTATCTCAGAAGCCAACAACCACTTTTTCCTCTCTCCCCTCCTCTCTCTCTCTCTCTCTCTCAATCAAAACTTCCTTTTCCTTCCTTCTTTCTTTGTTTCTCTGAGTAAAGCTCAAACCCACTATCACCCCCATCTCCTTTAACTTTAGTCTGTAGTGGTACTGGTTAATTGTGAGGATTGATCAGGGAGAGTTGACATACAAATTTCACCATGCTAGACACTAGTGCTAATTCTTCTGATGCGGCTTCCTCAGAAAATAATGGAGCGATCCTACCCAAAAGAAAAAGAAGACCCCCAGGCACACCAGGTAATTTAACTATATAATATAATTTACAGTAACTGCAAATTAAATTACCCTTATATCAATATATATCTTTCTCACTGTGGGCTTAAATACAGATCCAGATGCAGAGGTGGTGTGTTTGTCACCCAAGACTTTGTTGGAATCAGACAGATATGTGTGTGAGATCTGTAACCAAGGGTTTCAAAGAGACCAGAATCTTCAGATGCATAGAAGAAGACACAAAGTACCATGGAAATTGCTGAAAAGGGAGAGTAATAATACGCAAGAGGTGAAGAAGAAGGTGTTTGTGTGCCCTGAGCCTACTTGTTTGCACCACAATCCTTGCCATGCTCTTGGAGATCTCGTAGGCATCAAGAAGCATTTTAGAAGGAAGCATAGTAATCACAAGCAGTGGGTTTGTGATAAGTGTTCTAAAGGTTATGCTGTGCAGTCTGATTACAAAGCTCACCTCAAAACCTGCGGTACCAGAGGCCATTCTTGTGACTGTGGTCGTGTCTTTTCCAGGTAATATACATATTCATTTTTTCCTACTTAAGAATATCGATCAAGTCGTATGTCTTGTTTCTGTAACAGTAGAATTTGCTTTTAAGACATTTATTTATTTTCATTTTACTTCCATGTCAATTTCTGTCTCTCTCTCTTTCTCCAGTTCTCATGCTAGTTCAGTTCTATAAAGGAAACAAAAAATTCAGTGGAAAGTCAAACCCTAAATTCTTTGTCACTAATAAGTTGGTGCTTTGTACAGAGAGAAGCAGATAGAAATCTCAGCTGCACATCTGATATATCTGACCAGATGGATGTGTTCAATAGTTTCAAATTCAGAATCATCAGAAGCATTATCTTATGGGAACCTTTTTAGGACGCGATATAATTAATACCCCGACCAATTTGACCAAGGAAAAAAAAACCCCACTTTGAGTAATAGTACCTAATTATAATTAAAATAATCAACATGTGAGGATAATAACTACATAAGTTTCGGCACGTATGTAGAGATCCCATTCTATCTCTTTAATTGGCTTAGTTTTTAAAAACTATTAACATATATAATCTTATAATAGATATCCTTGATTGTTATTATTTTTTTTTAATTTTCCTTCTTTGTTTTATCAAGCTTGTGCATGTCATTCCTGACGTTATATATATGGCACCTTATTCCCCACTCTGGTTTTTTTGTGATTATTCCAGACAGCATCATGCCCAAATCCATATTATCATTAAAATTAAAATTCGAATTATAAGTAGATTCCTTAAGACCTGGCCTGTGGACTATTCTATGAGGGTTATATACATTGACTCAAATAAACGTATAAAAAATAATTGTTTTTACAAGTAATATTATTGTTTAGTCGTTTCACTGTTTCAGGGTTGAGAGTTTCATAGAACATCAAGACGCGTGCACTGTACGAACAGCTTCAAGCGCTAGTCCATCTAGTGATCATCAGGCCAATTTAGTTCCATTAATGCAAGGCTTGCCTGTGCCAAAACCACCACCTCCATTATTAACCTCCGACTTACAAAACAATAATAAGCCGCCCTGCACCCCTACTTCTCATAATAAGAGACATAACATTCTAGAAGAACTCCAGCTCCTACGTTGTTCTTCTTCTTCAGACGCTCGAGGAAACCGAGGTTCTTCTGATCATCATGAGGAGGATAACAACAACTACGAAACTGATCAAACCCATCTGAAGCTTTCAATAGGGTCATGCAGTAACAACAACAATAACACAAAGAAGAATGTGTTATTGTTGAAAGAGTATGCGAGTGAAGAGCTAAAGTTGGCTGTGGCTGAGAAGGCTTATGCAGAAGAAGCAAGAAGAGAGGCAAAGAGAGAGATAGAGATGGCTGAGATTGAGTTTGGGAAAGCGAAGAGGATAAGGAAGGAAGCTCAGGAGGAGCTTGAGAAAGCTGAGGCTTTGAAGAAGCAAGCCATGATGAAGATGAGTTCTACTCTTCTGCAAATTACTTGTCACGCTTGTAAGCAACTGTTCCAATCCTCCATTATTGCTGGGGTTTCATCAGAAGAGACCTCTCTTGCTATGAGCTGCATGTCTTCCCCCACCACTGAAGTCGAAGGAGATCAATAACCTTTATTTTAAGGGTTAAGGTACAATTTTATCTGAAAAGTTTTTACATGATGCCTCAAAAGTTTCAAAATACATCAATGTTATCTGTTAAAAAAAAAAAAAACTAACTTTGACAATTAAAAAATTAATGTTAACCGTTAAATTATTAACGGTAAAGTGCGTCATTGCTCTATTTTATCACTGGGGTGACATTGAAACTACAAAAACTTCTGGATAACATTGTTTTTTAGCAAAAACTTCTGGGGCATATTTATAACTTAACCCTTGCTTTAATTAGCTACAAAACAATGTCCAAGTGCTACTTGTTGGGCCTCCCAACCAATCAGGATTTCCAACAGTACTCATAAACCAGATGATGAGGAGGGTAAAGAAGAGAAGTGAATCTTTTACATTCTTTCACTCTCTAAATACATCTCATTAACACACAAGAGCACTGCGAATCAGAGGGAAAGTTTTCCACTTCTTTTAGTTTGAGAATGATAACAAGTATTTGACATTTTTTGCTTGAATCTTGTCTATAACGTAAACTATTAATTGCTAGAAAGAAGGATCGTTAACGAGTAGAAAATCGGTTCTTTAGTTGTTTGCTTTTGGTTTTGATCTTTTGACTGGATCGAAGAGTTCTGAAATATTCTTTGTTGTTGTCAAACAAATTAATTAACCGTCAAGATGCAATATGTATGTAGGCGTGTTTCTAAGTCACTGAGAATTATTAATTGCCGTAACTTTGTTGAACAAGTGCTACATATATATAGTTGTAATTTGTTTTTGTCTTCTTTTCTTATGCAGTCAGATTATCGTGCTTACATTACATGCATGTTTAAAATATATACTTTTGCTTTTTGTTTAAATTTCTATTATATTTTGCTTCTTCAGCGATGTCCATCATTAGATGTGGCTAGAATAGTAATAGAAAAAGGAGTACGAAATGTGGTAATTATGCATGGCTACTAATTAAACCTATATTAATTTAGACGTCGATTCCTTATTCATTAGTTACACACACACACACACAGAGATGGAGAGAGAGGAATTAGCTAGTTGAGATTCAATTCCCTTCGCAAATTAGAGGTATCTATTCGCCAAAAAATTAGATTTCATGCAAATAATTGAGCATATATGGGTAGGTTTTAAATAGTGATAGTGAAGACAGTTGAATTTGTTTGTGAGAAAAATTCAGATATATAGGTAAGTATATTATCTAGAACGGGGACCGCCGTCTCAAAAGGTTACATAACAGGGATTGCGAAGCTGACAATATATAGCAGGATATTTCAATGCATCCATATATCATATATATATATATATATATATATATATATATATAGACACACACTCCCGCACGCACATACATATGTATACAGGAGGAGAGTAATATATATACCCCTATATTTCTTTTCTGGGAGAGTTATTAGGGTATTCTGAGCCATTTAGGACTTATATACATTAATCTTTTTCAAAACTTAAAAGTGGAAATGTTTTTTTCCCCTTAAAAAATGTGTTTATAAATTTATATTTTTGTTCTCTTTCTCATGGGGAGAGATTACTAGATTCCCATTTGAATTGACGTGAGAAAAATACATTTACATAAGTTGAAATAAAAATAATCTCACATATTTAATTAACTACCTCATGAACCATAAATAACATTGAAAAAGCAGTTTGTGACGCTAATCCAAACATACACATACTACTCTAAATAAAAAGTTGTGTTGGTGATAGCCCTATATGTGTTTATATAAACTTGAATTTGGGGTGTTGTGCTCAAACCTTATGGAGCATGCATATAAACTATAATACAGTATAAGTAAAACGAGAGAATATGTTTTTCAGTGCCGCCAAAGGGGTGTGTGCAGAGCCATAAACAAATTTAGAATACAAAATATAAAGAAAGCTATTATATTGGAGTAGTATATATATATGAGTGATGACTCACACACACACACACACACACCTGGACATGGTAGTCACTAAAAATGAAAAAGCTATCACATACATACCATACTTTTTGAGTCGGCCGCAGCAAAGTGGCTTTCTCATCAAGTTATAAAGGACGCAACATGAATCCCACCCGTGATTCATTTTTATGCCATTAACAAAACCAAAAGTAAACTACTACTAACCCAACATTTCCCACTAATTCATCAAATGATTCTTTAATCCGAAGACAAATTAAAGTTGGTGTTACAGATCATTTCATCACTAGATATATATAGTAACATCCATCCTGCTCAACCCATGTTGTTTCTTTATTTCTATTTTTGCCCCATGGTAGGTTCTTTCTTTATTTCTTAATTCCACTAAAATTGGACTAGACATGTCCCAACAGTAACCTCTCAGTCCTGATATTTAAAGTCAAGAAAGAGTAGGCCCGCACACAAACCTGGCGATGAATTCTTCAATGTGCATATCAGAACTCCCACCTTGGCTCACAGCCTCTATTGCATGCTGCTTCAGATTCTTCTTAATCTCCTTCCCTTTCTCCTCATACATCAATTCCCTCAAACATCTCTGTATTTCTTCCTGACTATACACTCCTTCCTCGTTCTTGTTCGCCTTCACGCCCACTTTCCACACCTCCTCTACAAAATACGCATTGGGTATTTGATCACAGAACTGGGGCATTGCCACCATTGGAACCTCTGACACCATGGCCTCCATAATAGAATTCGCCCCACAATGCGTCACCATGTACCCTACCGCAGGGTGAGACAGCACCTGCAACTGATGGCACCATTTCACAAACATCCCCTTCTCTGATGTTTCCTCTATCAAATGTGAAGGAAGTTTTTTTGGCATTTCAGTTTCCTTCATCACCCACAGGAAATTGCAGCTTAGGTTCTTCAGTGCCATTGCTATTTCTTTATTCTCTTCCAGATGCAACATAAACTACCGAGTTTGGTTCTTTTGTGTTGAGCCACTCCAGAGCACTCATATCTGGTTTGTTCATGCTGAAACCATAGTCTGTGTTGTCTTCCATTCTGTTGTCCAGGTAAGCTGATGGCACCATTGGACCTATTGTTGTCATGCTTGGACAGATGATCTTCATCCATTCCAACGCCTGTATATATATTCAACAATTTTAACATTAATATTTCACGGAGAATCTACTTCATTAGAGAAGGAAATAAACCTAAAGTTATCAAATCAAACTGACCTCATGTTCCAACTTATCAAAAGTGACACAAAAATATAAATCCGCTTGGCCAAAGTTATCAAACTTGCTTAGTACGTGTCTTAGAATTGGGGAAATCCTATCTAAGCCTGGGCCATCAACTACATCTGAGACTCCAGTGTCAGAGAAATCTGGTATATCCAAAGGTGGTACCTTGAGCTCCTCACCACGCACCTTTAGATTTAGCAAATAGTAAGCTGCAGTGGAACCCAAGAATGTAACGACAAATCCAGCACTCAGAAGACCCGTCTGCTTTGCAATATCCAAAGCCCAAGGAATATCAAAATCATAAATCAAGCACTTGACCCGTCTCCTCTCATCCGGGTCCTGCATGCTCTTGTTGATGAAATCGAGTGAGAACTTGGTGGTGAACTCCTGGAACTTTTGGAGAAAGCCGTCGAACCCAAGTCCGCGCGGGCCTCCCATCATGCCGTGGGTGAGATCATCGTAAGAGGGTAAGAGCGAGACCAAGTGGCTCCCTGGTTGAAAGGATTGTATTAGAGAAAGGGAGGAAGCGAAGGTGACTTTGATTCCTTTGAAAGCCAATCGCCTCGCAAGTTGGATCATTGGAGCGATGTGGAGAATAGGCCACCATCAGCACATGTCCTCTCACTTCATTATTCCCTCCCATTTTCTCTAGTTCCCTCTTACAACCGTACGTAGGGCATTGAAGATACGATATATACACGTATTAGGAAAAATAACAGAAAACTATTGATATACTCTACAGAGCCAACTCGGAAGCACATGTTCTCTCACTTCATTATTCCCTCCTATTTTCTTTCGTAAATTTAGAAAGTAATGGCGTGAACTTGGCCACCAAAAAAGAGAGGAAAATAATAGAGAAAAGAATGACACGTTGGATTAGTGGCAAATTTCGGAATAAATATTTGGGAAATCAAATATATATTTATTAACTAATTAAAAAATTTTATGTTTACAAATTGTATTATTGTGAGTTCAATATTTCAAAAAAAATATATATATAATTTAAATTTAATAATTTTGTAAATTATTTTAAAATTTTTTATATTAATTTATAGATTAGCAAAAAAATTGAGAAGGCCAACATTAAATTTCACATTATATTAACTTTTTAAAAAAAACTTATGAACAATTTTTTTTTTTTTGAGGCCATGGCCTTTTCACTTCTAAGGTCTGTCTATGGACGAGAATGAGAAGTAGAAACAAAATAAAAAATGAAACATGCATGACCCGTGATAAAGAAGAACATTATAATAATGTTAATGCGTTTTGAGCATGGAAAGCATTAAACAATATACTAATATTTAAATATATCACGAGGAGGAAGCACGTGAAACTGTGAAAGAAACAAAGAGACAATGATATTATACGTGTCTATATTCCATTGGTGCACATCCTATCGATTTGGGTTGGCCCATATAAAGTAGCCCCACGATCTGCACTTCTTTAGTGGTATGCCCCAAATCATTTGGGTTACCTGATTGGGTGTCATCACTGAGATTTACTCCAATATTGGAAAATTTTCAGTTAACTCTCATGCAACTTTAAAATTTCAATGTGACTCCTTGCAATTGAAAAGACTTAGAGTCTGTTTGACATGTTATTAAAAGCTGAAATAAGTTCATTAAAAGTTTATTAAATGAAGAAAGTAAAATTTTAAGTGTTTGACATAGCTTCATGATATAATGAGATTCAAGCTTTTAAAGTACTTATTCTATAAGCCACATACCCATAACTTATATCTCATTATAAGCCCATTGAAATTTAGTAAATGATAATTATTTTAGTAAATTTATTTCCGCCATTGAAATTTATTTTAGTAAATTTAGTATTGAGCTTATATTTCATTATAAGCCACATACCCAAGTCAAAGTGCTTTTTTTTAATGATAATTTTACTATTTTATTTAGTAAATTTATATTTATTTTTAATTTTTTATCTCAAATTATCACATTTTATACAACACATGTATGTGTATGAATTTGATTAATATAAATTTTCTGTCATTTTTCATATTATCTATCTTTTTAAAAGTTATGACAAACAAGTGTCCATTAGAAACAAAAGCCACTTCTGTCACCGCTATCCCAAACACAAATCACATTAGAAAAAGTCCATCAGAAAATAAGTCCATTAACAAAAGTCCATCATAAACAAAAGTCATTTCTATCAAAACTATCACAAACGGGCCCTCATAATTCTAAGCACATTTATCGAAAAGAAATGAAAACACCTAACCCATAAGTCATATAATACTGAATCTACAATACATGGTCTATACCAACCATTTTCCATACAAAGTATGATTGTGGATTCACCAAAATATTATAATGTATAAAATAAAGTTTTTGATCTAATAGCAGATAAACAATCATAGTATTATAAAAATATGAGTGTCCTAATATGGCAATATAGGAATCCATACAACACTCATACCAAAAGAGGCTTACAAAGTTTCTCAACTCTTATACCTCTGGTTGCTTCCCTTGGCCTCTAGTAAGGTTAGAAGTGTCACCTAAAAAATATTGATAATGCCGGGGTGAGACATAAAGTCCTAATAACCAAAATTAATTTATCAAATATGCAAGAAAGTAGTGGTGGAGCTTAATGGTAACAAGGGGGGCTATGGCCCCCACAAAAAAAAAAAAATCTGTGAAATTTTTTTAATGAAAATAGGATTTTTTTTTTTTTTTTTTTTTTATATATTTGGTCAAAAAATGTATACATTTGGCCCCCTCAAATATTTTTTTTCTTAATTAGTCAATGAGTATACATTTGGCCCCCCAAATCTTTATCTCAAGATCCACCACTGCAAGAAAGGATTGCAAATCATAGAAGCAGATTTACTAGCATAATTATAATATTAAAAATAATTAAATGGAACATGATAATTAACAATAACTAGAACCATCCCCGCTCACGTATCCTGCTCCTCCTTATATCTTCTGAACGTGGTACAACCTATCAGTGCTAGTATATCTAACCAAGATTATCTAGTCACTTCAAGAATATTGTCCCCTCCCATACTACCACTGATATACCGTAACAAGAAGGTGTCCGCTCAAAACACTCTACTCAAATTTCAGGCCATGAATGAGAGATCCAATGGGCACAATGTCACCCTAAATCTCTTCCACACAAATCAACATATCCAATAACAAACAAACAATATATCCCTATAATTTTTCCAAGATCATCATATAATACATTGTTCCATTTACAACATCTTATAACAAACATCATAATTATCACAACAATCACTACTATTTTACTAAAACAATTTCATATTTAGATATATGTATAATTTTTCAAAACACATACCAAGAAGACATGTAATTGTAAAGTTTAGAAAAACACCTTACAGTCTAAAACAAACATATAAAATAAATTAATTTCGGTTACCTCAACTTCAAGCTAAATCTCGAGAAGTAAAACCCGAATGATCACTAATCACAAGAAAGTTCTATGTCATCACAATTATAATTTAATATAACTTATATTATAAACATTCTAATAATAATATATTATCATTAAAACTGAAAATTATATTTCCGTTCTTCAAACTTCAAAACTAAACCGATTAAAATTAGTTATCAATCATTTTATACATATATACAATTATCTATTTTAAAAAATAAAAAATTCTCCAAAATCATAACATCAAAATTTTCATTAATCAATATAATATTATCTTCATTTGAAAGAGAAAAATATATAGAGTCATCCATTTTCAAAAATAAAAACTTCCCCAAAATCATAACCTCAAAATTTTCATTAACCAATATAATATTATCTTCATTTGAAAGAGAAAAATATATAGAACAACTTTCATGAAAGAATTATATTGAAAATAAGTTAATTTAACCACTTAAATGATCTAATAAAATAAATAACATACCTCAAAAACTCAAATATACTCCAACTCTTGAACTCTCCTCTCCTCTCCTCTCTTCGTGTCTCCCATTCACCTTCATTTTTGTACACCCCCCCCCCCCACACACACACACACACACACACACACACACACACACACACACACACACACACACACACACACACATATCCACCGGCAGACACATTTATATAGGCAAGAGGGGAGGGGGTATAATTATCACACCCCACCCTCTTTTGGTGGAATTTTTTTTTTGTCCTTCTTCTCCTTTCTCAGCACGTTCCATTCCCCACCCCACCCCCCTCCTTTTTTTTCCCTTTCTTTTTCCATACGCATCAGCACCCTCTTTTTTTTTTTTTTCAATTACAATTTAATTACAATAATCAAATATAATTATTCCATATTTATAATTAAATCCTAATAGTAAAATTAGGATGTTACACCTTACACCAAACTAAAATCAAGTTTTGTGGGTAATAATAATAATAATGCCCTTCTTTTATTTTATATTTTAATATTTTCCCAGACTTTTGTATTTTAAATTTTTGCCTAAAATGTTGTATTTGTCTTCAAATTTTGATTTTCCCAAAATTACAGGTTTAATGGATGATCGAGGTTCTACTACATCACCATCCCCCATTGAAATATCTTATGATGTTTCAACTCCTATTCAAACACAAATCCCCACGAGACTAAGTCAAACACCAACTCCTAATCCTAATGGACTTGGTGAAGCTCCTTCCCATGGCCTTACTCTTCCTCCTCTTGCTCTAACTTTAATTTCCCTCAATATGTTTGTATCCCTCCCCTCTCTTCCTCCTCCAAATCCCACACTAACAATGATTGAACATGTCACCCAAGTCACAAATGTTGAAAGTAGGTATACCAAAAGAAAAGAAAGAGAACCGAAACATACATCAAAAGTGTTGAACTATTCTATCAGATTTCGAATTGAAGAAACTAATGGGGAGCACTTAGTAGTTTGCAAATTTTGTCATACTACTTACAAAACTTATCTACATCGCCATGGAACAAACTCTATGTTGTGGCATATCCCAAAGTGTCAACATAATCCACGTTAAGCTACTATAGATAAAAACAAGCCATGTTAAATATGTTTTCTGGTCGAATGAGTGGATAGGGAAGATCTTTGGTCCCACATAAATATGTTCATAAGCAATGTAGAAGAGTTTTAGCTGAATTCATTATATGTGACGAGGAGCCATTCAAAGTTAGATATATTGCAATTGATTCAAGATATGAAATCCTTTGTGCAATTGGGTTTGTGATACTATCATGGTGGAAAGCTAATTTTGAAAAGTATAAAATTCTCTCCCACATGACACAAGATGTATTGGCTATGCCAATTTCACATTAGCTTCTAAGTCTCCCTTTAGTACATGAGGATGTGTGGTTGATCATTATAGGAGCTCTCTATCTCTTAAAATGATAAAAGCATTGGTTTGTAGCCAAAATTAGCTACAATTTGGGCAATCTATCTCTAAATTTGTTGACACGCTTCGTAAGTTCGATAATTTTGATAAGGCAGAAAATGCCATTCAATTTGCAAGTAAGCTTTAATTCCAGAGCTAAAAAATTCATAAACACACACTTGAACATATATATCACTTCTTAATTTGTAGTGTAATGGTTGTTTTATTTTCTTCCTAGAATTTGCACTTGGAGAGGGGAGATGTAATGGCTACGTTTGGTTAGTGGTAGTTGAAGTAGGCAATTTACAACCTTTAAACTAAGGCTAAGAACATGCAGTTACTTGTTACTTGTTACTTGTACATGTAATCATATGTTTTCAATTTCTTTGCTTTCTTGTAGGTAATTCCATGTGTTTCATCCTTTTGACAATTTGGGACATTGATGCAACCACTTGAAGTTTTGAATGACTACAAGGCATCAATTATAATTTTTTGATGCCTTATATTTAATGGATTATAGATGTTATTTAATTATTTAGGTATGGATATTTCACTATTTATTAATATATATGGTAGTCTTTTCAATTTCAAAGCTCAAGTTGTAAACTTATTTTAAAATATTTTATAGTGAAGTATCATCGATTACATTTAAAGTTTGCAAATTGTTTAGCCCAATTATGTTAGGACTTTTATTAAGTAGGATGGAGCAACGAACTACATTTTATTGTCCCATAATTCTTCGGATAGGACATCAAGGGCCTCACGATATTACCGCTTAGCTTGGTTCACGTGCTTCCTCCAGCTCGTGATATATTTAAATATTAGTATTGTTTAATGCTTTTTCATGTTCAAACACGAAGCATGGTCCAGTTATATACATGCCTGGTCTATCCTTCATTAACATTATTATAATGTTCTTCTCTATCACGGCTCATGCGTGTTTCATTTTTTATTTTGTTTATATATCATCAATCATCCAGCGTGCCATTCTTTTGCTCTGTTTTTTGGTGGCCAAGTTCACGCCATTACTTTCTAAATTTACGAAAGAAAATTAAAAACCAAAACAGGAGAATATCATTGACCAAAAAAAAAAACAAGAGAAAAGGACAAAACGAGTATAACGTGTGCGTACACGAGGATAATATTAATTATGGAATATTTCGGGGAGAGTTGATAGGGAACGCATTTCCCTTCTTGTCCTTTGGACGGGCAGGAACGCTCGTTCCTTTTGGGATAAGATTTGGGCTGTTAGATCTTATTTGACAGTCCAGATCTCTTATTTTTAAAATAATTTTTAAAAGTAATATTAATATATATTTTTACTATCAATTAGTATGCTAAAATATTTTAAAAAAAATTTTAAAATCTTGAAATATTTTTTAATATTCTGAACCATCTTTTTAGTCATCGTTAGTACTCTAAAAAAAATTTTAACAATACCAATCAGTATCTGAAGTATCTTTTTAATTTCAGTCAGTCCCTGAATAAAATTTTTCAGAGGACTGATTGAGACTAAAAAGATATTTCAGGTACTGACTGGTACTGTTAAAATTTTTTTTAGGGTACTGACGGGAACTAAAAAGAAACTTTAGGATGCTAACTGACACAAAAAAGATATTTTATGTTATTAAAAATAATTTTTAGAATCTTAAAAAATTATTTTAAGATACCAGTACTAAAAAAAATTTAGGATATTGATCCATAGTATTAAAAAAAAATTATTTTAAAAATTAGTATGCTAAAATATTTTTAAAAAAATTTTAAAATCTTGAAATATTTTTTAATATTCTGAACCATCTTTTTAGTCATCGTTAGTACTCTAAAAAAAATTTTAACAATACCAATCAGTACCTGAAGTATCTTTTTAATTTCAGTCAGTCCCTAAATAAAATTTTTCAGAGGACTGATTGAGACTAAAAAGATATTTCAGGTACTGACTGGTACTGTTAAAATTTTTTTTAGGGTACTGACGGGAACTAAAAAGAAACTTTAGGATGCTAACTGGCACAAAAAAGATATTTTATGTTATTAAAAATAATTTTTAGAATCTTAAAAAATTATTTTAAGATATCAGTACTAAAAAAAATTTAGGATATTGATCCATAGTATTAAAAAAAATTATTTTAAAATGAAGAGATCTAGACCGTCAAATGAGATCTAATGGCCCAAATCTTATCCCAAAAGAGACGAGTGTTCGCGAGCAGGTAGGGGTGGAAATAGGCTAGGTTAGGCTAGGCTTTAACTAAATAGGCCTAAGCCTGCGACAAGAATCTAAAGCCTGAGCCTGGACCTGAGCCTGTGAGTAGGCTTTGTTTTAGGCCTAAACCTGGGCCTTTTGAAGGCCTGAAGTCTATTTAAAAGCCTACTTAAAATATAGGTCTTTATATATATAGTCTTAAAGGATATGTATTTAAGTCTATATAAATACTTACATTATATCTAAGAAGTTTAAGGATTCATTCTCATAAAAAATAAAATAGTTAGTAAGTAAAATAAAATAACACGACCAGCAGGGAAACGCGTTCCGAGTTGATGGTCACTATCGGCCTAAGAGTTAAAAATTCACGTCAACCAATATATAATTACACACACACCGGTCGTAAGATGGAAGGTGAGAAAATGGGGGGGAAGAGTAACGTGAGAGGACATGTGCTGATGCTGGCGTTTCCTGGGTATGGCCACATCGCTCCAATGATCCAACTTGCGAGGCGATTGGCTTTCAAAGGAATCAAAGTCACCTTCGCTTCCTCCCTTTCTCTAATACAATCCTTTCAACCGGGGAGCCCCTTGATCTCTCTCTTATCCTCCTACGATGATCTCACCCACGGCCCAATCGGAGGCCCGCGCGGGCTCGGGCTCGTGGCCTTTCTCCAAAAGTTCCAGGAGTTCACCACCGAGTTCTCTCTTGATTTCATCAACAAGAGCCAGCAGGATCCGGATGAGAAGAGACGGGTCAAGTGCTTGATTTATGATTTTGATTTTCTTTGGGCTTTGGATGTTGCAAAGCAGGCGGGCGTTATCAGTGCCGCGTTTCACACTCAAGTATTGGGTTCTACTGCAGCTTATTATATGATATATATGAAGGTGCTTGGTGAGCAGCTGAAAGTACCACCTTTGGATATTCCAGATTTCTCTTGCAATACTGGAATTTCAGATGCAGTACATGTCCCGGGCTTTGATAATATCTCCCCTGTTCTCAAAGCAGCATTAGTCAAGTTTGGTAACCTTGGCAAAGCCGATTTCCATTTTTGTCTCACTTTCGATAAGCTGGAAAATCAGGTCAGTTTCATCTGACTTTTTTTTTTTTTTAAGACTAAATAAACTACTTAATAACAACATATAACATATATGTGGTGTATTATTCAATTATATAATAGTTTAAGATTCAAAAAAATCAGTTTGAAGAAAAACGATTGATTCATGTAACTTTATTAGCTTTCGTCATTTCTCTAAAAATAGTATTTCCTTTTAATAAGGTAGATGCTCCATGAAATTTTAATTTATTTACGTAACTAAACATTGGTGAGTATATATATAGGTGTTGGAATGGATGAAGAACGTCTGCCCCACCATGGCAACAATAGGTCCAATGGTGCCATCAGCCTACCTGGACAACAGAATGGAAGACAACACAGACTATGGTTTTATCATGAACGACCCAGACAACAATATGAAAACGCGTCTGGAATGGCTCAACAGTAAAGAACCGAACTCTGTAGTTTATATTGCATTTGGAAGTATGGCTGACATAGAATCACAACAGGTGAATGAAATAGCAATGGCACTGAAGAGCTTAAGATGCAATTTCCTGTGGGTGATGAAGCAAACTGAGATGCAAAAGAACCTTCCATCAGACTTCCTAGAGGAAATGTCAGAGAAGGGCATGTTTGTGAAATGGTGCCCTCAGTTGCAGATACTGTCTCACTCTGCGGTAGGGTATATAGTAACGCATTGTGGGGCAAATTCCCTTGTGGAGGCCACAGTGTTTGAGGTTCCAATGCTGGCCCTGCCTAGGTACACTGATCAAATCCCCAATGCGTATTTTGTAGAGGAAGTGTGGAAAGTGGGTGTGAAGGCGAAGAAGAACGAGGAAGGAGTGTATTGTAAGGAAGAAATAGAGAGATGTTTGAGGGAATTGATGTACGAGGAGAAAGGGAAGGAGATTAAGATGAATTTGAAGCAGCTGAAGCAGCACGCCATAGAGGCTGTGAGCCAAGGTGGAAGTTCTGATAAGCACATCGAAGAATTCATTGCCAGGCTTTTGTGTGGACCTAAAAACAAGTAGTTCAGTCTTGCTTATTGGTTCTTGAGATTGACACGTTACCATTTTATATGGTTCGAAGAGATTGATACTCTTTACTTGAACCAACCATTTTCGTTCTGGTTATCCATCATGAACTAACGGCTTTACATTACTTGAGGCAACTATTGTTGGTCTCATTTTGATTTAATAATTGGAAACTCCTCCATCATTGTGTTTGAATCTTTCGCTGCCTTTCTTCAACGTGGTTGTAATCCAAGCAATCAATTGTATTTCAAATTCAACTCGGGGGATCTCCCATGCTCACGATAAGATAAGTGGGTTGCACTATTTATTACTAACAATTAGTGAATAATGCGTTTTGCCTGCCGCCAGATATACTGACATATCAAGAAATTAAACCAATGTATACCAACTAAAACACACATACAAAAGATATGGACACCAAATAAATATAAATATTTGTAATTCTACCTGCTTTTGAAAACCAAGCGTTAAGAAGAATCTCATCTCTCTTCTCATTCTTTTAACAAATTTCAAATCATTCTGGCAAGGCAAAAACAATGCGTCCCTAATCCCTATATCACCAACAATACAAAATACAAAATAACAAGATATCTGGCTAGGTCAGCAATAATTTTTAATATTAAAAACGTTATCATTCCTGAGGGAGCAAAACCGCAGAGGTTAAATTACCGATACAAGCTACTTGAATTAAATTTCAGTGACTACAGAAATCAAAGATTCAATAAAATCCCCATAATTCCCAAAATCTTCCCCCAGGCTAGGCAATTGAACCGCAGATGTCACATTACACCAATTACAGGAGGAGTCTCAATGCTTCCTTTGTTTTCAGGTACACTATATAACCTACCTTTCAGTAGAATAAAAAACTCCTACACCCTTTTCTCTCTTGAAGAAACAGAGAAAAGGGATTAGTTAACCGAAAAGTTGGACCAGACAGCTACTCACACTTGATGGACTTGTATATATGACGCACAAAGAGCAAGGAAGCACGGAAGCCCACAGTCCCAAGCATGAGAAAGAAGCCATAACAGATGCAACCCATGTAGCCAAAGAAGAATGAAGTTTGCATAAAACCAGACATATCCGATCGTGCATAGTAGTAATACAAGCAGTATCCATAGATAAATAAGCCAGTTGATCCACCACAAAGAAAAGACCTACCAAAAGACAGCAGCATCAATATCAGAATGTGAGCATTTAAGGTAAGTACTCCTAAAATTTACAAAGTTCATAGCACCTATAATAACAAAATAATGGGTAGGAAGTGCCAAAGTAAAAACTAACATTATTGGTTAGAATTTCAATTATTTGGCAAGATCATTAACAAAGAAAGAATGCCATGGTTGGGTCGTAGGGACAATTTTAGCAGCATGTGTTGTTCAAGAGTCAAAATAGATCTCAAGCTAGAGAAGTACTAAATGTCAATGTCTCAGAGGAAAAAGAGAAAAACATCCTCGCTGAGTAGTAAATGTAAGAAAAAAAAAACATGTTGAGTGTACACAATTGAGAAATCTAGATTTAGATTATTTCATTTAACCTAAACTACAACCCATCAAAAAGGTGCTTGGAGTCTTGGACTACTTTTTTACTGTAAAAGATACAAACTCTACTAGAGTAGAAGGCAAAGGAAGATATGATACATACCTCCACCACCATTCATGATCTTCAGCAGCAAGTTGAAAGTAAGTCAAAGCCACAGTGATAAATGCAGTAACAATCAACAGAATGATAAAGACAATGAAAAGGATGCTGTAGATAGTATAAATCCTGTGGCCCCATACACTAGCAAAAATGTAGTACAGCTCTATGTAAATGGCGCTGAAAGGGAGAAATCCAGCCATCGCCATCTGGGGAAGAGTACTCCTGTACCAAGGCAAAGGAGGAATCTCTCGGGGATACTTTGTAGTGCGGCAAGGTGCTTGAAACTCAGCCTTGCTATTCTTACCTGCAATGCCACCTAGAACAAGTAATGGTGAAGTTACCAAAGTCCATATGAGGACAATCACCACAATAGTGCCAAAAGGAAGTGCTGCTGTTGCACTATAGGCTATTGCAACTGTGTTAAGGAAGCAGAACATGAGGAACAGAGGCCCACAAAAGAGGCATCCTGCGAGCAGTAGGTTTCTCACCTGCCAAAAAAGAAAACAAGTTAATAAACCATGCTACTATATGAGCTTTACAGCAGCACTCCCCAGACTCTGAGAAATAATCAATGAAAGGAATCCGTATGTACCCAATTTGTCCCTTCGAGCTGAATATAGAATGAGGTAGCAGTATAGCCAGCAATGCCTGAAGTGAGTGCATATATGACCACCAGTGCAGTAAACAAGGCCCCCCGGTTATAAGGATAAAACACGCCAACCAGTGCAAGAATGAAAATAAAGATCGTGCTGTACAAGCATACAAGATAACAAGGTCAGAAGATGACATTTAGTGAAGCGTATAAGCTCATTTTGATAAGAAAAAAGCTTAAACTCAACACAAAAGATCCATACAGAGTGAATAATTGAGAACCAGAGCCAAGTGCTGCAGCAAACAGAGATTTATTCTTTGGAAACCGAAAAACGTCACCATGAATGTACTTCCATCCTGTTTCCTCTTGGTCATCCACTGCTTCCTCATCTTGAGCATATCTGATGAAGAATCACCACATTTATTACATGAAATGCCGTAGGTAAACTAAATGAACACTGGTGATAAATACACAAGTAACTCTTACTTCATGAAATCATTCTTCAGGACTCGCATAAGAATGGTTGCTAGAAAACCAGTCAAAAGAAGAACTGTCACACAAGAGTTAATGATTGAAAACCAGTGAATCTCCAAGTGATGTGGCAAAGAGGAAGAGTGAGAATACTTTTCCATTCTCTTCTCAAAAGGAGTATCAGTCTCCTTCCATTTTACAGTGTACATGAACTCAGCATCAACTTCGTTATCTTCAGTCAGGTCTACCACAGAATGAGGATCCATCCGAGCACTGATTTCAATCACACGATCTTTGTTGTATAGAACATCAAACTGTATGTGCTTGTAAAGGAAATACTTGTACTCGCTGGGGTCAGTTTTGCCCTCTTTATCAACCTTTCCTATAAATCCCCAGATTGGCAAGTCATCATAATACATTTGAAAGTAGTAATCCTTTTTCACAGCATCTCGGAACCGGGCAACTTCCTCTGTTTTAAGCTTCTTCTTGCACACAACCTCAGAGTCTCTCTCCCTTTTGAAATCGAGCATATAAGGAGCACTCACAAGACGATCTCCATTTAACACCTCACCAAGAGCTTCTTTTTTGTCTCTCTCATGACCTGAAATGTAGTTATATTCACTCATTTTGAAATCAAATAAATTAAGAACCTATTAATTATAACTCCTTACATGTTATTGAAAAGTTTAAGAAAGCTATAAAACAGAAAAAAAAAAAAGTACAGCCAGACATTTGAATATACAGGAAAAAACAACTTTGCTATCATGTGAGCTGATAAGAGGCGGTTTAGTTACAGAGTTGAAAGGAATGTAAAGAAAAATGTTGTTGTAAATATAAGAAAAATACCATCCTGGCGTTACTTTTTTTTTTTAAAAAAAAAATACTAATAATTTAAAGAGCATAACATTGTTTAGCCATGATTTATAAAAAATGAATAACTAGATATTGCATATCCCATTTTCCGTGCATTAGAGGCAATATTTGATTCTCTCAAACATGTCAAAACCAGCCGTCAAGCATGCTCTCCATTCCTAAACTAATTTTCTTCCTAGCTTAAATATTTTAAGCTATCAGTTTATACATAAGGCAGAGAAATACATATCAAAAGAGTAAATGAAAGTATTGTGCGCGTCAGAATAACCAAAGATCAAAGTTTAATTCAGATACTGACCTGTTGAGCAGAAGGGCAGATCAAAATATCGATAAGTTTCACTGGAATTAAAAAAAAAAAAAGGAAAATATATGATTATAGCATTATAGCCGGTTTCATTACTCCTGTCAAACTATGAAAACGGAATGCAAAAACCCTCTTCACTTGTTATGTCGATATTTAATTCTAAATATGTGCAGAACAAAAGAATTAGCACATGCCATGAAAGTAATTGAAAAAAAAAAAATACTGTTATACACAGACGCACAGAGAGATTGTGAACGTAACCTCCCAACTAGAACTTTCCAAAAACAGCAATCGAAGACGCAATAACCAGATACTTGTAACATATCATCACCACATTTAAGAGCATATTTGATCCACCACCATCAAAACATAATTCTTCTCCCCAATTACTATTCTCTTATCAAAATATACAGCATGCCAAAAAAGGAGTGCATCTAAACAAGGCCTTGCCTAATCAAACCTCCGCGAGTCAGATCCAAACACAGATCCGTAAAATCAAGAAAGCTGCGAGAATACCAGAATTTGAAACTTACGGGAAGAAGGAAAAAAATCGATGGTTACCTGGGGTTGTGGAATGGACCGACCTTGTTGGCGTAAAGAGGAACAGAATCCCCATCCTTGTAACGATGATCAGAGGCGTCCGATCTCACATGGATTCCATAACAAGAGATCAAAATCGCCAGAGCGAGAAGCATCGAAGAAGACCTCTCCATATCGTTATGCGCTTACCTCCCCTCTCCGATCGATCGCAAAGGGAACCAGTGGATATTGGAGGTCAATAGCAAATAGATAATTAAATTAAACATTTAAAATAGCAACAGGCAACAGCACTTCTCTTTTATTTTTTATTTTGGGTAAATAATTTAATAAACTTTATTTTCTTCTGTTCTATGGGTTTGCCTTATTTTTTACTTTTGTTACTCTAGCTTTGGCGCTTTACGGCGGATGTTAATTTTTGGACCCGCCTTGGGATCTTTCTTGATAAAATCACTTATTCGTATTTTCAAATCTTATCCTAACCCGCAGTTAATACCCATATAAGTAGTATATAAAATGCGTTTAAAATCATAAAAAGAAAATATCGGTTACGTTATAAGAAAATAAATTTGTACTTGCAATATAATAATTTACTGGCCTTAGGGGTGGAAATAGGCTAGGTTAGGCTAGGCTTTAACTAAGTAAGTCTGAGCCTACGTCGGGAATCTAAAGTCTGAGCCTGAGCCTGAGCCTGAATCTGTGAGTAGGTTTTTTTTTAGGCCTGAGCTTAGGCCTTTTGAAGGCCTGAAGCCTATTTAAAGACCTACTTAAAATGTAGGTCTTTATATATATAGTCTTAAGGATATGTATCTAAGTCCATATATAATTCATCAAGCCTATTTAAATGCTTATGTTATGTCTAAAAAGTTTAAGGATTCATTCTCATAAAAAATAAAATAGTTAGTAAGTGAAAGAAAATAACACCTAGTACCAGCAATTATTTGAGCAAGTAAGAATAAAAAAAATCAATTATTTATTCACTAAGGAGATGTATTTCTTAAAATCAACTAAGCACGACATATGACTTGTAAAACTAGATTTTACCTCTTATTTTTCTTATAGAAAATGAGACAAACTTCTTCTATTTGGATAATTTTCATTTGGACATCACTAAAATTAACTTATTACAATTTTTATGTTACATCAAATGGCATAAATCAAGGAAGGAGTAGTGAGCCAGTATTGACACCTTAGGCGATCAAAAAGAAGAGAAGTAGATGTGATCAATTGATGAATGAAAATATTAAGCTTATTGATAAATAGAGAAATGTAAAATTTAAGATTAAAAATAAGTTATTAATTTTATAAATAATCTACAAAATTAATTTAGATTAAATTATATATGACTATGCATAATAAAACATTTAAAAAAAACTAAATAGGTCAGGCCTGTGGGCCTAAAGGCTAGGCCTTATGAGAATAGGTCTGACTTGTTTACCTAAATAGACTTAACGATAAGCCTAAGTCTAAGCCTGACCTATTTATTAAATAGGTCAGGCTAGGCTTAAAGTAGGCTAAGCCCTAGGCCCCTGTTAAAGGCTTGACCTATTTCCACCCCTACTGGCCTGAAAAAAAAAAAAAACTAAATTTGAACGTATATCTTTTGTCTTTTAATTTTTTTAATTGTTCTACAGAGGTTGAGCCCTTTATCTTCAAACTAATTTAATATATATGTGCGAGTTTAGTCATGTAGATAAATTTTTTACTGTACTACAAGCAAAGCAATATTGTGAAAGTCAAGAACACAAGTAAACTTATAATGTAAAATCTTGTTGTTCGCTCGAATCAATAAACTAGTAAAAGTTTTCTTAAATCAATAAATTGATATTAATGGTGTATAATTAGATAATTAAAATATTAAAAAGACAAAAAATTGATTTAAACATATTTTTAATTAAAATAATTAAAATATTCACAACACATTTTTTTTTTTATGAAATTTATATATAAAGCTAGGTACGATTGAAAGGGTTAGCACAAATTTTCATATTCACATGTTTTCTTTTAATTGTTATAGACTAAAGTATGCATTTGATTATTTAAATTTGCATCAAGTTTTACTTTAATCATTAAATTTATGGAGTGCATTTTAAGTCTTTTATTCTTAAAATTATTAATTTAATTAATGAAAAATGTTTATTCTGCAAACTGACATTATAATTCAATGGTGATATATATATTAATATTTAATTTAAAAATTACAAATTGACATTATAAAATGCTTATTCTGAAACCACATTCAAATTGGTCCTGCTCGCGATTAAACCTTTTTAAATTAACATATGAACAATCCAACCATTGAAATCACTAAATTTAACTAAAAAAACTTTCTCATCCATCAAGTCTCTGTGCAAATGCAGTGAAGAGAGTTTCAAAGTGGGAACTTGGGAGTGTCCGGCACACAAGAAGGCAGATTCCATTTGACTATTCGATTACAAGAATGCCTCTCTTAATAAGGATGCCCCTCCCTTCCAAATTGCTCGCTTTCTTGTCACCCTCTCCCCCTCTCATCTCTCACACTCACACCGGCCTCTATCTCTGCAATCTCGCTGCCCACCAACATGGATGCCCCTCGCTCCCATGGCAGCCGCTGCCGCCTCCGCCTTCCGTGTCTGCCACGTACCACCGGAAAAGCGCCTCCTCGTTTGATCCCAAAACGAGGTAAGGCCCTGAGAAGAATCTTCAAAATGATGGTTTCTTGTGCCCTCTGTTCCCCTCCTCCCTCCGATCTTCCTCCACCTTCGCATAAAACCTCTTCTTCTACTGTTTTCCCGGCTTAACCTCCCACCTCATTCTCACCTTTTTTTTTTTTTTGGTTCCCACGTGGTCGATCGGAATTCTAGCCAGAAGGCTGAATTATGCTCATAAACCTAACGCCCTGCTGTTAGCTTAATTTGCTCATCTTTAGCTTCCGTTTTCCTCTGTCTCACTCTGTTTTTTGTTTTTCTGATCTTAATCTTTCTCTGTTTTCATTCACTGCTAGCTTGAGGAAATGTCGTCAATTCAAATTCATGTGGATCGATCTATCGATCCATGAGGATATGGAATTCTTTTCATTTTTCTTTGATCTGAGCCTGTCAGTTTATTTATTAAGTTTATGAATTCCTGAATAATGTTTGGCATTATTGTTTTGAGAACTAGTTTCTATTTTCTTCTGCTTAGTTATGAGTTATGACCTGATGATTATGAGTTCTGTGACGAACTAGTTGTGATTATTCATGATTGCGCTCGATCGGCTTAATTTCCCAGATACTATAACACACTGTACGTACACTACGTACTATGGAGATTAATATATTTCCACGCGGTGAATTTTTTTTTTTAAAAAATAATATTCATAATTTATAAATAATGTAAACATAACGTAACATTAGACTCGCGTACGTATATATATATGCCTTGTCCATAAGATCTATGATGGCCTATTGGAAGAATAAGTAAACTTAACAACGTAACATTAGACTCGCATGCGTACGTACAATTCTTATAAGATATATTGGGGTTCGTCTTCGAAACGAAACAATCTAGCTTAAAGATTTGGTCAAAAGTCAAGATCCATTTCATTGACATTAAATTCCTACAGTAACAGTACATCACTTTTCCACCAATAGAGAGAGAAGCAAAGATTCTATTGCCCAGAAAATATATATACTGAGTAAACTGAGTTTAAAATTTTCAAAGACGCGTATGGATATATAATATCGACAGTTTCTTTTGTCAACAATATCAAAAGTTACAAACTCAACATCAATCATCAGTTGTTATGTAAAATATATCGGGGGTCAAGTTGTGAATGTGTAGTACTAGGGTTTAGGGTTTAAGAACTACAAATTAAGAGTCAAATTAAAAAAAGTTCATCGTTCATTCATTAACATTATATATAAAATAATTGTGAAGATGATGCATAGTGGGGGTGTTTTAGAATTGGTTTTTAGAATAGTGGGGGTACCTATAACATAAAATTGACTTTTTTTAAAATATAAAAAAATCTAGGGAAAATTCATCTTGGGGCCCTTGTAAGAGAAAAAGTTTCAAAAAATGTCCTAACATTCTGAAAATACCAGAAAAGGCCCTAGGGTTTTTTCTGATATTTTTAGAACCTTGGGGCCTTTGTTGAAATTTTTTCTCATATAAGAGCCCCAAGATGAATTTTTCCAAAAATATAATTAAATTACTTTATAATATTTATATTTATCATTTTTTTCTCTAATCTATTTTACCTAATTTATAAAATGATATATAATATAACATATTATATGATTAAGTAACTTATTTAATTTCTTTAATTTCTCCAAAAAAAAGTTAATTTTTAACGGTCACTTCTTTCTTTCTTTTTATTTTATTTTATGGTGTGTGTATTTACTAACTCACTATCCAATATCAAATACTATCATGTGGTTCACAAAATGGGTTGAGTTATGTATTTCACTCAAATAAAACTATCATAGTATTTAAATAATTATATTTTTGTTAGAAATTACTTTAAATACTTTATGTTTAATTACTCCTAATTTTATCCATAAAACTAAATTCAATTTGAGTAGTTCTCCGTACTCAAATAATTACATTGTGAATTTCAATTATAAAAAATTAATCTCATCTTATTATCATTTGAATATTAGAATGAAAATTTCGGATGTTGCACCACCTCCTCTTCCTCCTAAAACTAAGATTGTTGTCTCTACCGCTTGCAAACCTTTTCTGGATTTAGGTTATTCTAGCTATGTTGGCACTAATGTTGTTGGGAAGGGTGGGGGTACCATTCAAGCTTGGACCTCTGACCTTGATGTTGATGTTTATGATTTATCTACTTTCTTTTCTCATTGCAAAGCAAATGGAAGTGTTGTTTCCCTGTCCTGCTATGTTTCCTTCGCCTATGGTCCTCCTTATTCCTCTTTGAAGTATGTGCTGTGGAATTAGATGATTGCAACATCTTAATTAATAGATGTGATCTTTGTGTACTTATTGGTGACTTTAATCAAGTTTTCTCTTTAGAAGATAAACTTATTAACAGGGGCTCCTCAAGTGGCTTTTCAACTTTTAAGGAATGTATAGATAGCTGCAACTTGATTAATTCGATCCAACAAGGACCAGCTTTTACATGGAGCAACAACAGATCTGGGGATGATATAAAGAAAAACTTGATATGGCTTTCTGCAACTTTGGTTGGGCCAGCTCCTTTCTAGCTCTGCATGTTTGTACTCTCTCGACTGCTGCTTCAGATCATAGCCCTATTCTATTGTCTGCTAAAGCTATTTTTACTCGGGCAAGAATAAAAAAATTTGAGGCCTTCTGGTATAATTTCCCAGAATATTCTGACATCATTTCTTCATGCTGGGAAAATTCTCCTTTTGGTTCCCTTGGTTTTAAAGTGCAAAATAAACTCAATGGCATTGTCACTACTCTTGTGAATTGGAGCAAGAGTCAAATTGGTAATATTTCTCACAGTATCAAAGAAGCAGAGCAAAATGTGGCATCTTTATCATCTTGTATATCCCTTAATTCCTTTCCATCAACTGATCTAAGCCGTGCTATTTCTGAAGCACCACATGAACTAGAATTTTTATATGACTGTGAGCTTAGCTATTGGGAGCAAAGGGCGAAGATCAAATGGCATTTGTAGGGGAGTGCAATACAAAATACTTTCTCTCCTTTATCAATAGAAGAGTTGCAAGAAATATGATTAAATGTCTGCAAAAAGCTGATGGTTCATGGACAGATAATCAAATGGAATTGCGTGATATGGCTTTTTCTCACTCTAGTAATGTATATCACTCCCTGTATAGTAGAAATTCAACTGTTATACTATCTGGTTTGGAGAGGATTCCTATGCCTACTTTAGATGAATCTGATGTTGAATCTCTCATAGCACCGATTTCTATGCTTGAAGTTCGGGAAGCTGTTTTCTCTTTACCCAAGAATAATTTGTCGAGACCTGATGGATATCATGTTGATTTCTTTCAAAGACATTGGTCCTTAGTTACATCAAGATATATCTTCAATATGGTCTGTGCATTTTGGAACTTTGAACATTTGCTGACATCTTTTAATAAGACCCACATCACTCTTATACCAAAGATAGACAAGCCTCAAAGTTTCAAGGATTCGCGTCCAAATAGTCTCTGCAATGTGGTTTATAAAATTATCTCTAAGGTTCTTGGTAATAGACTTAGGTAGTCTCTTGAAAAGTTGATTGCTCCAAATCAAAGTGCTTTCCTAAAAGGCAGGCTTATCTATGATAATATTATGCATGCTTGCTTCTAATCTTATGAATCAAATTCACACTGCTCGACAAGGAAGAAAGAAATTGGCTGCTTTAAAGATTGATTTCTCAAAAGCTTCTGACAAACTGTCTTGGGAGCTCATGAAGGCTATTTTGCAATTAATGGGTTTTCCAATTAAGTGGTTCAATCTAATTCAACAATGTCTTTCTACAATGCAAAATCATATTCAATGGCAATCTCTCTCAAGCCATCTTTCCCTCTACAGGCATTCGACTAGAAGATCCTCTTTCGCCATATCTTTATATTCTCTTTGCACATGTTCTGTCATGTTTAATCAACCATCAGGAATCCTTGGGTGATTGGAAAGGAATTAAAGTATGAAAAGGAGCTCAAGCTATATCTCATTTGCTCTATGCGGATGACTCCATTCTCTTCTTTGAAACCTCTCCGGCCAGCAGTATTGTGAGTCAGCTAAAAATGCTTTGGATAAATATTGTTGCTGGTCTGGTCAAGAATTAAACTTGTCAAAATATTCTCTAATTTTTAGTCCAAATGTTCCTCATACTGCCAAAATTCAACTATCCCAATTTCTGCAAATTGACATTATAATTAAATGGTGATGTATTAATATTTAATTTAAAAATTACAAATTGGCATTATAAAATGCTTTTTCCGAAACGATATTCAAATTGGTCCTCCTCGCGATTAAATATTTTTATATTAACAATTAACATATACTCGATGAGTTTATGATGAATTGATCACATTTTCCATCGATGAGTTTAATCATGTTAAGATCGATGAACAATGAACTAAAAATATACTCGATAAGTTCAATAGGACTAAATTAAAAGTTGATATAAACTAAATGACTGGATTCTGAATGTATATTCTTTACGGCAGAAAAGGCTAGTTGGTGCGATGATGTGGTTTATTTGGAAGAGACAGTGTCCTTTTCTTTATGAAAATATCCCTATTGATGCTTATGGCTGTGTTTTTATTCAAGCAGAGATATGGCTTCTAGAATATTGGGATTGTAATGGAGGAAGAGGAAGGTAATACTGCTACGTCTGCTTCTGCTGCAACTTTCCAGGGAAAATGGCAGTATTTTCCTGAAAATTGGACGCAGCTTTCCTCTTCTTCCCTTATGCTCCACTGTCTTTTTCTATCAAATGATACATTTTTAGTGTCAAATACACACTGTTCACTTTTGTAAGAAATTAGCATTTACTGTCAAGAACCTAAATTAATTTTTTAAAATCATGAAGTATTTTTTAATACCTTGAAATATTATTTTAGTATCATTTATTACCCTAAAATATTTTTTCATGATACTAAAATAATTTTTCAAGATCATGAAGTATTTTTTTCATTATTAGTTAGTATCTGACATATGTTTTTAGTACCAGTTAGTACCCGAAATATTTTTTCGAGATCGTGAAATATTATTTCAATATCTTTTTAGTATTAGTCATCAGTACCTAAAATACTTTTTCAATATCCTAAAATAATATCTTTAAAAAAAAAATGAACAATGTGTATTTTGCATCTGGTGCAGTTTGATAGAAAATGACGACAGCGGAGCATAAGGGAAAAAAGAGGAAAGTCGCATCCCTGAAAATTAATACTGATGGTTGCTTTCAATATGTTTTGTTGTTAGAAATAGAAATGGTTGGGTTCTTGATGGTAATGGCAGGATGGTTACGGGTGATTCTACTTTAATGGCAGAATTAATGTAAAGCCTTGGTGGATGCTATGATATGATATTATATTTGTTAAAAACCAACAATCAGATGATGATTTTATTTTTAAGACAGATAATTTGCTACTGGTCAAGTGCCTGAATGAATCTATATATGGTATATATTAGAACACATCCGAAACTGATTAGGAACGTACCATGTCATTGTGTGGATTCTAAGGGATGCAAACAGGGTAGCTCCTCAGGCTGATTCTACTCCTCCGTTGCTTATTTTGTAGTTCAAAAGAGTAAGTTTTACAGTAAAATCTGGAGGGAGTAGCATTAAATATTGATATTTTACATAAATTCTAAAAAGACTCAATACTCTGAAAACCCAATCTATTAAAGAGAGACTAGGTTAAAAATAAAAAGCTTGAACGTCATTCTTTTTTTGAATTCTCATTAGGCTTCTTTTGTGGCTTCATATGAAATGTCGTTTCGGAATGGGCAACAGTAATCATGTATATCATATATGTGGTGATTAAATCATGCAATAAAATTTAATCACGCCGTTAATTAAAGCCATAAAGAAATTGAGAAAATCATTCTCATTAGCTGAATCATATTTAAGCTACCAATCCTACTACCATTGAAATTAAAATAAAATACATCAGGCGTACTACAGGGAATTGAATTGCAATAATAATTATTAAAATAATTAGTGAAAAATAAAGTTAAATTATTTAGATGCATGCATTTCATAAATTAATATAATATACTTATTCTGGCATGAAATAATATAATATACTCATCTCCCTGTCATTAGGGATCATTATGGGATTATGTTGGGACATTTTAAGTAAATGCCAAATTTGAAATACTCACATCATTAGGGAGGATTATACATAGCTATGGGGACCCACTCTTAAATTAATTACTCCCCTGAGGTAGGGAGAAGGTTTAATTTATTACTAAATATAATATCTTAATATATTTTGTTTCTCAAATTTATAATTTGCTCTGTAAGTTTTTTTTTAATTTTTATTTTTATATATGATCATACATATTAAGAGAGGATTTCTATACAAAGAGTAGCAGTCCTTCGGTGGTGCAACGATGACACCATTAAGGAGAGTTCTCTTAGAAAGACTAATGTTACAAAATAACTAACTTTAACTAATAACTTTCTTAACCGACTCAATCTAGTTAAGAAACTCAATGGAGTTACTCCCTCCCTCCCTCCGATCCTAATTATAAGGTGATATTTGAGAATTGGTTTTGATCTTAATTATTAGATAAAATTTTAATTTTTATCAATTTCTTTTTAAAATACCCATATTTTATTCTTTCAAGTGTATTTAGTTTTTGGTGAGTATATATATATAGCTGTGTAGACTCTTCTAGTAGTGAAACTTTTAAATTGTTAAATTTTAATTCGTTTAATGATCAACTAATATTAATTTGTCAATATATATATAAACTCACACATATATACTTATACATATCTATGTGTGTGTGGGGGGTGTATAGATATATGTATATAACAAGACTATTATTTTAATTAGGACGCATAGAAAGAAAAATTTTAGATTAGAAAGGCATGTCATAAGGGCTGTTAATTCACTTTCACTGATGTCATTTAAAATGTATATAAAAACATTTTTAAAAAATAAGTAAAATTAATTAATTTAACTCTCATCCTTAGTCTCCTCAAATTTGATTAAATATGTCTTATAATTAGTAGGGAATGTAATATTTATTTTGCACAACCCGTGGCCTATACCGAAGGAAACTAAAATTGCAAAGACGAAAGTCTTGTCTATGGAAGAAAATGAATGGAGCATTTTGTTTCAAGTATGTTAAAAAAAACAAAAAAAACAAAAAAAAAGCTTGGAGGGATAAAGATAGGCATTAAAATAAAAGAGGCATGTACTTGCAGAGAAGACAGTTTCAAAGTTGGAACTTAGTAGTCCAGGTCCATCACACAAGTAGGCAGATTGCTTTTTGGCTAATCCAAATTCAAGCATGCCTTCATTAATTATTTTTTTTTAATCCCTGTCCCCCGTTAAAGACACAGTAAATAACAAAAATGAACATTAATAGAGTTACGAACATGGCTTAATGGTGTGACCTTGGCCGTATTCCTCTCTCGATGCATGTTGATGGTTGGACGCTTGAATTGGAACGAGTCCTCTTTTTTAAACGCACCAGATTTCCCGCACACGCTTCACGCGGTCTTCACGCTCTCTTATCACCCTCTCCGTCGGCACTGCCCCTCTCTCACACCACCTCAATCACTCCCTTCTCTCTCTACAATCTCACCGCCCACCAACATGGATGGCGATGCCCCTCCCTCCCAAATTCCTCGCTCCCGTGGCAGCCGCCGCCGCCTCCGCCTTCCGTGTCTGCCACGTCCCACTGCGGCGCCTCCGCGTTTGATCCCCAAACGAGGTCGGGTTCTGAGAAGAATCCTCAAATTGATGGTTTCTTGTGCCCTCTGTTCCCCTCCTCCTTCCGATCTTCCCCCACCTTCGCATAAAACCTCTTCTTCTACTGTTTTCCCGGCTTAGCCGCCCGCCTCATCCTCACATTTTTGTTTTTGGTTCCCACGTGGTCGATCGGAACTAGCTTGAAGGCTTAATTGTGCTCATAAACCTAACGCCCTGCTGTTAGCTTAATTTGCTCATCTTTAGCTTCCATTTTCCTCTCTCTCACTCTGTTTTTCGTTTTTGTTTTTGTGATCTTAATTGCTCACGCAATAGAGCTGTCTTTCTCTGTTTTCGTTCCCTGCTAGCTTGAGGAAATGCCGTCAATTCAAATTCCTTATGGATCGGTCGATCCATGAGGATTAGGATTTTTTTCCGTCTTTCTTTGAGCTGAGCTTGTGAATTTATTTAATAAGTGTATGAATTCCTGAATCATGTTTGGCAGTCGTGTTTCGAGAACTAGTTTCTGTTTTCTTCTGCTATGCCAGGATCAATGGCGGCTTCCTCAGACAGAGCACGAGCGATTTCTTGAGTTATAAAATAAAATTAAAATTAAAGAAATTGGACGTGGCATTTGTTTTGGGGCCAGTAGATTGCAATCGAATGGCTACACGTGGCGAGCGTAGTTATGATCTGATGATTATGAGTTCTGTGATGAACCACTCATGATTGCGCTCGATCGGCCTATAATTTCCCAGATTCTATATCACACGTTACACTACTATGGAGATTAATATATTTCCACGCAGTGAATTTTTCTTAAAAAAAATAAATATTCATAATTTATAAATAATGTAAACATTACGTAACACTAGACTGGCGTCCGTATATGCCTTGTGTTTAAGATCTATGTGGCCTACTGGAATAAGTAACATTAGACTCGCGTGCGTGCGTGCGTACGTACAATTCTTTTAAGAATATAATGTAGTGTATTCATATATTGGGGCTGGTCTTCAAAAGGAAAGGATCTAGCTTGAAGATTTGGTCAAAAGTCAAGATCCATTTCATTGACATTGCCTACATCACTGTTCCACCAATAGAGAGAGAAATGTATATTCTAATGCACATAAAATTATTAAAATAACTGAGTTTTAAAAAAAATTTAAAAGATTCCAAAAAAAAAAAAAAACAAAGGTCAATGATATGAAAAGTCACAAACTCAACATCAATCATCAGTTGTTATGTAAATTTTATGGGGGGCCGATAACTTGTGAATGACATGGTATAATTTGTATTTTATATATGTTGATCAGTAATTATAATTTGTTACGGGATAATTAATGATGGCATGGTTACGAATCCAAAAGATACTTGTATTTAAGCCACGAGCTAGCAATCCGTGCAATAGATGAGCAATTGTACGTATTCATGAAAATTTATAAAATTTGAAATAAAATATCTATTTATATATCTCGATGGCAAGCCTGCGACTCCACCATTAATGCCTTTATTAATTATTATATTATACGTCAACCAGGAGTTTAATTAACAATTGTCACACTTAATAATTGTGTTTAATTTAAATTATTATGTATCCTGGGTTGAAGCTAGTATGATAACAAAGAACAAAGAAGGAACAAGAAAATCGAACCTGTAAACATTAATAAGGCACACAAACATTGTTTGTGTGTGAGTGTTACGTTGTATGGGAATGTATGATATAGAGAAATGGAGGAAGAAATGGGCCGGGCAGAAATGAATGAATAGCTGAGCTGACCAAGTCAAGAGAAAAAGCGTACATAGGTTGATTACATGGCAACTTTGGCTGGCCAGGTCTAGGAACCAATTTCTGTGCGAATCTAGACTTTCTTTTTTTTCAATAAGTGATTTTTAAATGAAAAAATATCATTTTTTTAAAAAAATGTTAGTTAATAGATTATTTTTATTTTATATTCCCTACCTATTAAAATAATTTTCTTAAAAAAAAGTAAAAAAAAATAAATTTGGATAGCTCAATTAAGCCGAGTTTTCCTGAGAGCAGATTCTCTCAGTATTCTTCCCTATTCATCATTTTCTAAGGACACTTGTGTGCTAAAACATAAAAGGGAAAATCCTATTTAGGGACCAAGGTAAGAAAATATTGTCAAAAAAAACCCTAAGAAAAGTCAAATATCAAAAAAGGCCCTAGGGCAAATTGTGTAACCAATATTAATGCTTGCATTTTCTTTAATTATCATTCTTCACATATAACTAGTCATCTGAGCAAATTGTTTGATTAACAAAGAGCTGTAGAGATGCACTCAGCTCCCATGAATTGAAATAATAAAAAGGATTTGGTACTCAAATTAGGCCAATTATTTAAATATTATGATAATTTAAAACTCAAATTATCATTCTGAAACGATTAAAATTGTTGATTATTAATTAGCACATGAGATTTAATGATCCAAAGTCTAAAAAAATAAAAATGTACAGGAAGCCGGGTAGGTCTTCTTTTAATTTGTTGATTTTGATATAGAAGAGTCAAATATGAATTATTCAGCTACAAGGTGACAATATAACACTATTGTGTGTGTGTGTAAAGACAATATAACTAAACATTAACCAAATGGTGTAATATAATGCTCCTATATTATACTCCATCACACCCTAATGATAAGACATAGTTGATTTTTTTGGGGAAATTAAGGAAGCTAATTAAATTACTTTAGAGTATTTTTATTTTTATTTTTTTCTCCAAACTAATTAGTTTGACTAATAAACTAATATATAATCTAAAAATACACAACATATGAAATGATTAAGTAACTTATTTAGCTTCCTTAACCCTTTCAAAAAAAGTCAATTTTATCATATAATTAGGACCGGAGGGAGTAATAAATTAAAAACTTAGGATTATATATAACTAATCATCAGATAAAGTAAGAGGAACCAAAACTGTTAGAAGCGGGAACTTATTACGTAGGTTAGTGAAGTGGGAACTGAGAAAAGGGAAGTTTGACTTGTTGGAAGCAAATTGACTGTTGGTTTGGTAAGGAGTGGGTAGTCAAGTGCAGTGAAAAATGAATGAAACAAATGATATTAAAGCATATAATTGCCACCGACCTGTAGAAAGTCACTTGGGGCCTATATATATATATATATATATCCAATTAAAGGTGTGAAGGGCCAACTTTAATTTTTTTCGCGTAAATAAACATATCTATATATATCTTTTTAAGAATCTGCTATTTGTATTTTCTTTATAATATTTAGGCTACGATGCATATATGGTCCCTGCAAACTTTAATTAGACTATGTACAAGTAATCTCTCTAACCTTTGAAACTTTATAATAAACCTCATAAATTCTCTCATTTATTCAGATAAACTTTATACGATTAATTTTGTGTGTGTATCACTTATTCACACCTAGCTTGAAGTTTATGGATCGGAGTCATCTCCATATGAATCAGAGTGATCGAACTCCACAAGAATAAAGTTTAAAAGGGTGTATACTTGATATTGGGTCTCATCTGCACAATTTTTTTTTTTTTGGGTTTTCACAAAAAAAGTGTAACCAATCTCATCCGTATCTAAAGAAAATGCAAGCATTAATATTGCATAATTGCTAAGCATGACATAAGGGATTTTTTCATCTTACCAATATTTCTATATGTATACCCTCATTTCAAATCTCTCAAGGAAGGTCCCTCCAAAAGAAAAGGCGGTTTTTGTTCCAGAATAAAGAGTGGCATATCTTCTTCTGTCTTTGTCATGAAGACCAAAAGCCCTAACACATTAAAGACAACCTCAATCCTCTAGACACCTCTCTTTTGAACTCTTCTTCTTCTTTTCCTACTTCAATTCATGCTCGATCTTTTTACCTTTTTCTTTCTTCTTATCATCCATTCAGCTCACACAACTTTTAATTTCCTGTTGATGGACCTCAAGTTAATTAAATCTCACAACAGCGCCTTTAAAACTTAATTAAGGCACGCTTACATGCACATCATTACATATGGCTTACCATATATCTATACAATTGGAAGGTGCAATAAAAACAAACAAATTGTGTGTCGTTCATCAACCCTTGGTTCTGATAATAGTGATGGTGCCTCTTCTTCCTTGAGTGTGAATCCTAGTAAAGGCCACCACTGCTTTGCCTGAAAGGCCTGCACCGGTGGCCGACAAGCATGGCCGGCTGGCAAAGTCTCCGACAGGGTGCCTCACCGGCCTAGTTGGAGGCATTAGGATCCTCTCATTTATGTCATTCAAAGTCACTTCTCCATCTCTGATCCCTCCAGGTTTAACCATTGCAAATGGATACACCACTCTTGTTATCACCCTCTTCCTCCTCTTCTCACTGCTACTTCCTTTACGCACACATATTCATATATATAATGGTGTCAGAAGCAGGCCCAGGTACTTCATTAAATTTTTGTCAGATTCTCTCTGTATAATTAAAGTTTTTTTTTCCCCTTCGTAAAGAAGCAACGTTCACCTAATTAACACCTCAATAATTGGAGTAAAAGTGTGTATCTATGTACATATACCTGCTGAAGTAGTTGTGGGGTCTAAGCAGAATAAGTTATCCTCCTCCGTGGTTGAGGACGTAACTGGAATTTTGTAGGAAGATGAGGATGAATCAGGAGATTCATATGTTGATAATGCTGTCTTTTCCTGTCCTTTTGTCGTCACTGACTGAATGTTCAGTTCCTCTTTGATTCTGTTCATTGACGTGCTTATTTGCTCATCTAGAGATAAGCAGAAATAATAATTAAGCATCTCAAAGTGGCATAGCAGCAGCAGCAGCAAAACGAACAAAAATAGTAGATATCATATGGCAATATGGCAAATATGATTCAACATTCTTCATTCATTATTTTCTTTTTTGCTTATAATTATGCTTTCGGTCGTCAACATGATAACTACAACAGTAAAAGCGCCTTAGAATATTTTGAACGCAGTATAGCTGTGTTTTGAAACCGACACTAGTTGATGAATATGCTTGAGGGGGAACACATGGATACAAACCTGAAAATTCCCTGACGTTGCTTTCTATCTGGTTCATGCTTATACAGTAAAAATTCTCTGCTGGTTGGTGCCAAATGGGTTCCAAGTTCCAAAAGCTCTGTGCATGGATGATTAACAGCACACTGAATCAATATCATCTAAAGAGCAATTAAGAAACGAAAAGATTCATCAAACTATATATGGAAAGAATGTTATTGAGAGAGGGGGAGATAGATCTAGCTTGCTACCTTGTGAAGATCAATGTCGACATTATTCATTGTTTGTTCATCTGTATGATGAGGCAGCAAGCGTCGTCGACGTTTGGAAGTAAACTCAATTAAAGCGTCTTCCAAATAGCCAGATGAGAAATCAGACTCTGGAGGTGAGAAACATGGTGCAATGGTATTCTCAGCCATAACTGCAAATTGAATATGAGTCATCATGGTTGGTAATCATAATATAAGGCAATAAAATCGCGTTACCCAAGAAGCATGATAGTGTGTAGAGACCAGAACAGGAGAGGAAAATATAAAGGAGGAGGGGAACAAAAGTTTGTACCTAAAGGCATTTCAGTGTTGAGAACTCCGAGATTTTGATAATCCCAACCTAGGGAACATTCATGGAAGAGCTCACTCATCATCTTGGAGTTCGCAGTGTACAGTGTGTGTGACTTATTAGTGTGCCTTCCAGTGACGAGAAATGGGCTTGGGTCTCTGCTTATATGTACAAGTTGTGGATTAATAAAGCAAGCAGAAAAGAAAAAAGAGAAAAATAGAGTATTTCAGAAGCAACAGTAGCAGAACTCAGTCAAGGGGCAAGGAGAAGAAAAGAAGAAAACTAGTGTATCATGTTTCTCGGGATTCTGAAAACTGTATGTGTTCATCAATCTTTTTTTCATTCCTTTTTTGTGAATACCATCTATGATTGTAGCCTTTCAAGTTTCAAATCATAAATGTTGATCCCTGTCAAAATAAAATGATTCAGGTTTTTATTGAATTATATGAATCAATGTTTTAAATGAAACTTGAGGACCAAGATCTATAGTTTAAAATTTGAAAGACTAAAATCAAGATATATAAAGAGCAAGAGGACTCAATATTATATTAATTTATTTTGAAATGAATAAATAAACATGTTTGAATTACATGTGTGGGGACTGAATAATTAGAAAATAGAGGGAGGGCATGATGGTGGTGCGAGTAAGAGAGGAAAGAAATGAGTGAGGGGTAAAGCAAAGACAATTATGCCTCCAAAGAGACATTTCAAATTTCAGCTTTTGCTTTTGTTTTTGTTTCTCTCTTGGTGCTGAGCTGTGTGGTTACCAACCGTTTCTCTTTTTTAATATGTTGGGACTTTAGCTTTTGACTTTTTCTAAGGCACATTTCCTGAAGCAGTCGTGGGGTCATATCAGCAAGTGAAGAACCATCATGCATGGCTATGACCATCATTTGGCAAGCACGGAAGAGGGATCCACCACATGTCGTTTTGATATGAGCGGGTCCGGCAGAAATAAATGTCGAACAACAAGAAGAAGAAATTCATAAATTATGGAATTGGATGCATGGGACATTAATCATATCATGGAATTTTATTCAGCCAACGTGTGAGTTTCTGTGAATATATATAATCTCTTCTAATGCCCAACTCATAGATCGATGTTGGTCTTGTGTCAAAACTGATAGGCTTTTAAGTCAGACTGAGGAAAAACAAAGTTGACAATGGAGGTGATAAGTAAAGATCACACACAACTCTGTTCTTGTGCGAGAGCTAGCAGCTAGCTTGGCGGAGGAGACTTGAGAGAAACGTGAAGAATAATGTGAAGTGAATAGATATCAGCTTCTCTATAAATAACCGGATCGTGTTCACATTTAAAGCTTTTTTTTTTTTTTTTTCTAAAACATTATGAAAGTATCATTCTTTAAATTTTGGCTAAAGTATATTTTTAGTATTCTAAATTTATATGAGATATATTTTTGGTCCCTTAGTCCTATAATTTTAACACCTTAATTTTGCTAACGGAAAATGCAAACTCAAGTGAAAACAATGTAAACTTAGTTGATGATTGTATAATTAAATGCTATTAAACTTAAATTTAAAATATAAATAAATTGAAGAATATATAAAATTTGTTTAATTAAATGATATTAGTTATCACTTAAGTTCGTTATGTCAGCATTTTCCGTCAACAATATTAACGGTGTTAGAGTTATAGGATCAAATATATATTTTATAAAGTTAATTAAGAAACCAAAAGTATACCTTATATAAATTTGAATGACTAAAAATATACTTTAGCCTTAAATTTTTATATCACCAAGTTAATGCTATTCGTCAGTATTGCCAGTAGAAAATACACTTAACCCAAAGCTGATGAAATAAAATATAACATTCCATGTCAATACATTTATTAAACGTTAACATAATTAATTGATGATATATATTAGATTTGGAACAAATCCTTTTTTTGAAATAAAATATCACATGGTTATTCATTGGGGAAAAAACGAAAAGTGAGTTATAACTAATAAATTATTTTTATAAATTTTAAATGAATAAAATCATCGCAATTTATTTATGTACATAAATGCATATTGTATTTGATTCTTGTTTTTGCTCTTTAACAACTAAGAATCACTTTTTTTGGGGCTAATAACTAACGAATCAGGTGGAGAGGTGACGTTGCTTTCACCGAACTGACCCGACCCAAGCATAATCGGGTAGTCTTGGGTTTTGGTAAGACTGAAGCGGGTCGGCGCGAAAGGAGTAGCGTATAAATTTCACTCACCATCGCTGGTAGTAGCAAGGAACCAAAGCCTTTATCGCCTCGCCTTTCGTCGACGGCATCGCTTACATCTTCTCTTGACGCCATCTGATTTACCGATCCACTTTGGTTTATGGTTTAGATGAAGGGGATTGAATTAGTTTGAGTATTCGGGCTTTGGGTTGCGAAGATGATTATTATAGTAGCCATTTAAGGATTCCAGTTCACATCGTCCACCAACAAACTTAGGTTGGCAAAGTCCTTGAATTCTCAATTTTCATTGGCGCTTAATTTTAGTATTATTATCTTGGATACGATGTTTTCTCCAACCCCATTTATTCTCGTTGTATGCTATATAGTACGTTCTATCATTGTTCTTTCTGGAAGATGCTAAAATTTAATTGTCTTACATGTGCTGAAAGAATATTTTTTGACACTATGCTGGAGTCTCCTCTGGAGAGGGGTTCAAGAAGTCGATAACATTAAGTGGCGCAACGCGAACCTTTGAACTGGTAATTGTTCTTTGAATGTTATTGCATTAGAAATTCTTCGACATGTTACACTATTTTTTTTATGAAATTGAAATTTAGGACTCTGTTATTAAATTGAGAAATCTGCTATGTTATCAATTTCATGATTTTAGAGGATTTTGCCTAGCAGGGGAAAGGAAACTGGAAACATCTCCCCCCACATAGCCCCACCCTAAACCCAAGTATGACTCTTCTAATATACTATCCATCCGATTTGCAAATTATAAGATTGGCCTAATTGATCACTATTGCTCCAGCCTACATGTCATTTCTCTTCCTCGCCAATTGGAACTTGTTTCTTCATGATCTGTTGTTGTTTGACTGCCATTACAAGCACAAAAATTAGATACTATACAAGCGAACCTTCAGCGTGCCTGGTCAGTGAGAGAAACTAGAGTAGCTAAACTCCAGGGGTAGATGGGGGACAGTTTATTACTTATAGCCGTATTGCTAATAAACCTCCAGAGATTTGAGCCCAGTTTGGTAAGTTGTTGCAATATACATCTGAATAAACGTATCCAGTCCTTCAAGCTTCTCTTCTGTGTCACTTCAACAACTGTCAAGAACTAGGAAGGCACAAACTGACAGCTTGCACTTTTGCTGGATTTTGGCCTTGAAGAAGTTTTGAGCCCAGTTTTGAATAAACGTATCTGAATAAACTGACAGCATGCACTTTTGAGCCCAGTTTGGTAAGTTGTTGCAATATACATCTGAATAAACGTATCCAGTCCTTCAAGCTTCTCTTCTGTGTCACTTCAACAACTGACAAGAACTAGGAAGGCACAAACTGACAGCTTGCACTTTTGGTGGATTTTGGCCTTGAAGAAGGGTCTGACTTTGGGCAATCACTATTCTCTCAAAACATTGCGCCCTCTTGGAGCAATATCAAAGAAATCGAAGCACTTAATTAATTATAACTGATAACTTAAAAATACCGTCTTGTTTTCTGCAATTCAATTCTATGATGGGGAAGGCGAAGATGACTGCTTCACCAGATGGTATAGTTGCCATGATGATGTGAGTTGTCTTCTCATATAATTAATTATCCACTTTCATGCTAACACTGAGCGGACTTTCCATAAAACAATAGGAGAATAGAGATCAGGCGCTCCCCAGTTTTGGTCCGTGGGTTATCGAGTGCGCGAGCACCTCGACGCTCCCAGTCCCCTTCAGGATCAAGGGGTGCCATTAGGCGTATGATATCAACCTTGACCTCGAAAAGTTCTTCAGCGGTTATTCGCGGCTCCCCGTGCTTCGGTCACACTCTATATGCGATTGGAAAAAGAAGTTGCTTGCATTCGCTCGAGATACTTCGTAACCAGCAATCAAACGCCTGTGCTAACGTGCGCTTGGGCCGTTGCTTGTTTGGTCGAGGTCAATCAACCCTCTCGCTTTGCCTAATCAAAGATTTCACTAGGCTTCGAAATATCATAAGGCCTGATATTTTCCACTACTTCTCTTTTTACGGCCTGTGTTACCGCAGCCTCAACTTCCCTTGGTCTAAGAGGATTGCAGACCATAGGTTGTTTCAGGCACCTAGACTTTTTATAGAAGACATGAAAAGATAAACCAGAGCAAAGTGACTCATCCAGATGGGGCACGAGCGGTCGTTAGCACACTAGTGGAGTCATTTCCGTCATCAGGAGAAGAGGGAGACAAAGATGATGGTTAGCTGGTAAACAAGGAATAGAAATAGAGCATAGAAGTGGAATATCTTCTATTTACGTCCTGGTAATTGAGCTGGAGATAAAGTTTCTTCCTCTCCTTTACTTACAGTCGAGCTCTATTAACAAAGAGCCTATCGCTTAGCTCGAGTACATACTTGCCTTTAGCTCCAGTTCAGTTACACTTACTAACACCAAGGCTAGCGCTAGTTGAGATCAGGGACGGACTCTAACTGCCCCGCTGGAATGGAACACGATTCAAAGGTAGCAGGCTTTCTTTTCCATTCTCTGACGAGGCAATATAATACTCGTATTCCTTCTATTCTAAATTATGCTATTATTAATTATGGCTCCCCTGCTCTATTGTATTGATCGAACCGTGGCTGTGGACCTTTTTGTCCTTAGTTAATGTTGATGGTTTTTGCATTAACAAAGACATCAGGAAATCTTCAATACCACACTCTTTTGGGAATTAAGTTCGTTCTGTCTATTACGGCTACATCATCGAGATGCCAATTACTTAGATCATGAGATGTTATGAAAAATGAAACATCCAGTTTCTGGTGGAAGTTTTTGTAGGCTGCAAGAGGACTGTATTATAGTAACATTATAGCGACTCTGTTTTAAATTAAGATCATTAAGGCCAGATCCTAGGAATGAGTCATGTGGTTAGATAGCTAGTAAAAACAAATGCAGTGTTGAAAACTTGAAGATCTTGATTTTCAGTACTGATGGGAACCTGTTTAATAATGCCCTTGCTATTAGAGAGAAATCATGATTGAATTAATGAATTCTTGACTGGTTAGGAAAATTTTACATAGTTATGAAGAGAGTGATATGGCAAAAGAACGACGATGGATGGTTCTCCTAATAAGGAATGGAAGACCTATGCTAGATGTAAACATAGCATAAAAATCATGCCTTCTAGTGAAATTAATATTAGAGATGCTGTTTACTGTTAGTTTCTTTCTTGTCCTAAGTATGTCTATTATTGTTTCCTTTTTATAAGGAATGTATAAAAAACAGTGTCGGTATTGGTGCTACATAGGTGTAGAGTTTTCTTTCAACTTTTGGGAATCAATAAAATATCAAGTTTTATTTTACCTTCCTTTCTCACTCGCTTCATTATTAGGAATAATTGAATTATCATGCTTGAATTGAGTTTTCTGTTTATTGTTTGATTTACTCATTCCTTGCCTTGTAGTCCAGTTTTCAGATGCAGGAATACATTTTTTCATTTCTCTCTGTCTTGCAAGGTTCTCTTTTGTCTTCATATAAAGAGTGGCCCTATGACCCATTTCTCTGTTCATGCTTCGCAGTCTAGTTACGTAGACATAATGAAGCTAAAGGTTTATTTTGGTTTTGGTATTCACACTCAGATTGCTAAGCTTATTTGCTCTATCACAATTTTTGAGATGACATCTGTGAATTTGTTTTGAAAGTATAGTTATTATTTGGGTGCAGAATGTGAATTTGCAAGCTCCTTTGCCCAGATATAAGTATGTAGAATGAATAAATATGACCTGTCCTGTTGTGTTTAGTGTTGTCATCACACTAGATTAAGTTTCAATGAAATAAATCAAGCAGAGTAAATTTGTGTCTGTTGGTATAAAGTTGAGTATGCACTCCTTATGATTTACATATCGCTTTTGATAAAAAAAATTTTGATTTCTGTAGATGTTTTGAACTTATACCCCGCTTCACTTGTTTGCTAAATTCTTGGGAAATTTCAGTATTCAGCTATCAAATCGTTTGGAAAATGATATATCCATTATTGGTGCACCGCTACATGGCATTTTGGATTGTTTGAGTTGTGACTTTTGACCGAAATTGACTTTGATTGCTAATTTTAACTAATGGGCAGCCGCCTGCCTCTGACAAGGAAAGGCCCAAAATAAATGCACCTAAATTACTGTTTGAGTAATGTGATTTGGTCATACCGCAGTTGTTAACTTTGCTTCTGGTAAACAATATTAATAATAATGCAGAGCTGAATAAGGCTAGGATTGTTATTAGTTTGTGTCAGAGAGTACTAGGTCCATAACATATCTAGTTCCTAGGTTTTCTCGGTTGGTTGGTGTTGTGTTTAGTTCCCGGTGAGCTGGAGCAACGTTCAGTTCACCCTGCTGAATTATTATTAAAATGACAGGTTCGATCAGGGAAGTCATTATGAAAAACTGTTGAGCCTAAATCAAAAGGTATAGCCAATAACAACTATTCTCCATTAGAATATTTGTTTGATTTAAAGTAGTCTTTGAGATGATATTTTCATTATTGCAAATTGAAATCAATGATATCTTTTGAGTAAAAAATAGTGATCGTTTGTCTTAAGGCAGCGGCAACATATTTAAAAATATCCCTTCAGATGGCTGTATGGATACGGACAAGCTAAAATTTCTAACTTCATCTCCTGTGATACTTTATTTGCTTCCCCAACAGTCAAACTAAATTATTGCTTATGGAGTCCATTATACCTGCTATTTCTTCTATCCGTCTTCAAATATACTAAAACTGCACACATAAGTAGGTGGCTCCTGCACATTACACACAGAAAGTTAGAAATTAGTTGTATTGTTTATGACTTATAACTCGTTGTGAATTATTGCAATTGACATTGACATTAGTTGTGAAACATTGGTTGACAGAAGAATGTTGATGCTGCAGATTTGGTGAAATTTCTGAGACAACAGGCTGTGTATGGTGGAAAAGGATCACATGGGTGAAGAAGGCCTTTATTTGAAAGATAAGGTAGGACCCTTTTCTAATTAAGGGGGAAGAAGCAGTTTGGACCGAAATGTGAGCTTTTATGAAATTAGGGGGACCATCCATGTCCTTCCAATCTCACACCTTCAACAAGAAAAAGTCCACATAATCCAAAACTCAGTTCAACCCACTTGCTCTCTCTGTCCTTTCTCGCGCAATCAACGCAACCTAACCCGTCCCATTTTGAATCTCTTGTTCTTTCTTCTTTCTTAATCATTCACTTCCATCCACAAACATAACCGTTGTATCATATCACCCTCACTTCTCATTATCATCATTTTCATATCTTTTACTCAATTCATTACCTCATAATTCTTCATATTATCATTTGGCAGTGAGACTTGTAATTTTTCACTTCACAAGAGAGAGATAATAGTGCTCTCTTTCTCTTCTATCTTCCAAAGTTATATCTCTCCATGTGCCTTTTGCCTGGCATTTTTGAACATATTATTGAAAAGTGATTTCACTGTCATATCAAATGGTTTTTAATATATGCATTAGTTGTAGTTGTTGTGTGTTTTATCTTTTACTGTCAAACATTTATTATAATGAGGAATAATGCAACTTGTTATTACGTTGTTAGTAGGAATTCTTGCTTCTTGTTAACTTTCTTGCTTTTCATTCCATACAAAGCCCACCAGTCATTTCGAAATTGTTATCAAAGCTTTAAAGCACATTCAATACAATTATAGATTTTTTCTCCTTCATGAGATTTCATCCTCTAGATACTATATTATCAATTGGACATGCAGCCTTAAATCTTTTTTTTTTTTAATCATTTACTTTCGAACAATTTGTTTAAGCACCTTGAAAAGAAATTTCAGATGCATCCTTAAAATTGGATGTTCCTACAATAATAACTAATGAAATGTTCAAATACTACTTTTCTATTGGTTATGGCATTTTTTTTAGTTAATTTCCTAAATAAAATGGATTTGCTGTATATGTGTGTGTGTATTTTTATTTATGATACAATCAAGGTGACAATTTTTGTGTAGCAGATTCAATTCAATGTACTTAAATTGAGTTTTGGCTCATAAGAAGTAGTCATTGCAGACATTTGGAGGAACTATTTTTTTTACATATCTATTTTCTCACTTTAACATTTTCCTTTAGAATGGAAATTGTATTTAATCTTTTTTTTTCCGAAAAAATGTGTTATAATCAAGAATTGAAACAATATATATATATATATATAAAGAATTTGCGGTGTTGCACCGTCCGAGACGAGATTAGTGAATCAATTTTGAGGCAAACCTCCATAACTTATGTTAAGTTTAAGAATTAATTAATTATACTTTTGATGACGATTTAAAAATGAAATTATTCAAAAGTTGACTTTTGGGGACACTTTCTCTTATTGTTGTTGTTATTTTTTTTATTTTTTATTTTATTTTTGCTGCCATATTTGATGACACTTAATCGATCATTACCGAAAATCTAACTTTTGAAAAATGTCTCGGCCGTGGTTACAATTCAGTCTTATATTTATATAGGTGGTGTCAGAGAATAAACTGAGATTTTCATTTGCAAAGACTAAAAGAAAAGGACAGAGCAAGTGAATCAATGGTCCTAAGCAAGTTACCCAATATCCTATTCATCCTATTTATAAATTCACTTTGATTAAATTTCATATACCCGGAAAATGTTTCAATGATTATGGGACTAAATTTTCAACTTGACTTCGTTTATGATTGAGTATTTTTTAACTCTTTCTTCTCTCTTTATCTTTATAAGTACAATTAATATAGCTAAAATTATCACAATCTCATTTATTATATAAAATTAGACTTATAAATAAGACCAATTTTTTTTATTAAAATGGACTTATAAATAGAATCAAAGTGATATTTAATTATTTTAAATGTTAGAATATTTAGGGTAGTGGTGACATTGTGCTCAAGTGTTTCTTCAGTTTTTTGAGCTCATAAATAGTGAAATCATTTAGTTTACAATATAATTATTATTAGTTGACCGCAAAAAAAAAAAAAAACAATACTCAAATTTACGATAAATTTAGTTGAGGAATGGAATTAGATCCTCAATTCAATTTACAGGAAGGTATGCAAATATTAGGCACATAGAAATATAATACTCTCTTTAGTGCTTCATGTAAAAACTAATAAAACAGTTTTTTTAATCCTAAATTTAAAATATGAGTTATTTTATCCCTCAAATTTATATCCTAAATGTAAAACCTAGCTCTCTTAAATTTATATTTTTTCCCCTAAATTCTTTCTATTGATCATATAAAGAGTAGTTTTTAATAATGTAGCCGATTAAACATGATACTTCTAAAAATTCAATACATATTTTTCAAAAATAATTATTTAAACTAATTTTTTAATATCTTCAAACTACTAATAATTTAAGAAACAAAATATTGAGTAAAGGGGAGTCAGAGTGAGTGAGGCCACGGAAAGTAGTTGTGTGGGGTTTTAGTGTTGTTCATAAATTCATTAATTAATAAAGTTAATACAAAATTAAAAAGGAAGTAAATCATTAATTAGGATTGGTGATTACTGGTTGGAATAAGACCAATATGGATTTGTGATTAAGGACCGATCATTATTTTCATTTCCAGTTTCTTATGCCAGCCCCCACCCACACCTACTCCCACTCCACCTCGCTATTTTATTTTATTTACTATTTTTTTTATTTTATATAAATATCATCACACAAGTCATAAAAGGAGTGCTTTGAAGCTTTTCTTTGACGGTATTGGATATAAAAAGAAACAATTGAATAAATGAAGAGATCAGATTGAAGGAGAATTACTAGATTAAGAGATAAAATGTGGATTTAAGGTACATAATTAAGATTGCTTAAAAGTTTCCCATTGAGGCAAAAAAGGTTAAAATTTGAAAATGACGTTGCTTGGCGGTGATCAAAAGGTGTATGCCGACCCAACAAGAAGGTTAGTTAATATCCCAAAACATTAATTAATTAATGACATAAAGATCAAAAGAAAAGAAAAAAATGTAACAATCACAAAAGCCATGGTGAAATACCTTTAGATTCCTTCTCATCATTCTCAAACTTTGTTTGTAAATATCATAGGATTAAAATTTTACCCATATCAGTCAGTTAAACAATCAGGTTGAATTTTATATTTTTGTTCTCTGTTTAATTGAGTTTGAAAAGACATAGTCTTGAGTTTAAAAAAAATGATAGTTCATCATATTTGTATGTCAATAATTTTGTTTTATTAGATTATGGGTGGTTTATGCGTGAATATTTTAAGGTTAAGGTATAAAAATACACATATGATTTTTTTAAAAATGTGTTCAATAGCGGTTTTTTAAATGCAAAAGTGACTATGTGATTATAAAAATGAGACAAAAATTATACGTAGTTGATTCTATTAAATATAATTGACATCTATTAGATTAAAATTAACTTCATCATCTACATTTAACGAAATCTATGACTTTTACCTCACTTTTGTAACTATATAATCACTTTTACACTTTAAAAAAAACATTTGATGTTAAGCGCATTTTTGAAAAAGTCACATGTGTATTTTTACATTATTACCTAGTATTTTATTTAAATCTCTGACATATTTGAAGCCTGCAAATTTCTGATCATATTGCTTTTCAACAAAAATTAAGAAGTTAAAATACACACTTAACACCACTAAGTCACTAGCTAGGTAACTTAAGAAGAGAAACATGTGATTGTCATTAGTATGATATTCCAGATCAAAAGCCAAAGTAAACGGAGATCAATTCACTTTACTCATGCCAAATTTAAACTACAAGATTGTTGTAACTAAAAAATGATAAGGACTCTAATAAGCCACTTTAATATTCTTAGATTTAAACAAATATCATTCAATATAAATGAAACACACAAAGTATCATCTCTACCTCCGATTTTCCATGTCCTCAAAGAACAGGATCATAAAAGTCAATGTATAAGAGTGAAGATAGAGAGAGAGATGTTTTTTTTTTTTTTTGGTTCACTTTGAAATTGTTTCAAGAATATAAGAAGAAGAAAATATACATATTTTGGGTAGGGAAGGAAGCTGGGTGAGCATGGTGAAATCAGCAGGAGATTGTGGCTTTAGAATAAAAGAAATGCTGGGACAGAGAGAGAGAGAGGGTGGCTGCATGTCACTCAAAAGCAAGGCAACAATAATCTTCACAATTCCTTCCTTTAATTTTCTTTATAAATCACTCAAACACAGTTGTCACAGCCAGCCAGCCAGCCAGATTCTGGACAAAACTTCCTTTTTTTTCCTCATAAGAAAATTGATTACTAATAAATATAATTATAAGAGCCACATATTACTGTTATTTTGGTGCCCCTACTTAGGCTAATCACAAGAGACTTCAAATTTATCACTATGGTTTTTTTTTTTTTAGTGGAAAGAGGATTTTATTCATCTAATATTTACAGAATGAGACTATTCAATAGGACAGTGTGAGGTGAAAATGACGTTAAAGTGAAGGCATAGTAGAGGAAAAAACTTGTGGTTCAGCCATGAGTTGAGATATGTTAAAAAGAAAACATTCAAAACTGTGGGAGATAGAGACAGGAAGAGATAATATTATACATATCGAGAATTATTATAAAGTTCTAAGGACAAAACTTAACCACCCAAAAATTGAATAATAACTAAGGAGTATATAATGACAAATTTCAGTGCGGATTATTACAATATATGTATGATGCTCACTTCTAATTCAGATTTTTTTGATGATTAAGTCAATTCATTGAGACCTTATATTGGATTATTACATATAAATATGTAGTATTGCTTGGCATGAAAACTTGTGGTTCAGCCATGAGTAATTGAGATATGTAAAAAAAAAAAGAAGGAAAAGATCATTAAAAAATGTGGGAGGCAGAGACAAGAAGAGAGAAGAGATGAGAATAGTACTGTTTGGCATGAAACTTGTGGAGTGAGGGAAATTTGAATCAAGTGCGCTCCAACGTTCGAGTACCCTCAGGGATCCTCGTGATTCATCAGACGGCCACAAATTTCCATGTGAACTTGTTTAAAATTCTCAGGTGCCTCCCTGCCTTGTGCTTAAAAATCCTCTTTCCTTTCTCCCACAAGCTTTTCCCTTCTGCAACTATAAATTCCTCACTCCTCCATGCACTTCTCCAACAATATCATCATCATCATCATTCTCACTTGCTTCTTCTCATCATTATACCTTCCTGTCTACGTGAAGGAATAGAATAAACACATGTCGGGAATGGTACTTTTTCCACTGCTGTTATTATCTTACTATCTTCATTATTATTATTATTAGTTTTTCCAAAATTTCTCACTCAGGGCTTCTCTTGTCAGATCCCAACTTCACTTGACAACTAGATTCTGCCTATATTTTTCCTGGATCTGATCGAGACCCACCTTCCAAAATGCAATTATGGAAATGGGTTTTCCACCTTGTGCTGGCATCTTCATTGTTCCTCTGTCATCTCTCAGAGAATGTTGTTGCTCAGACAACATCGGAGTCCCCAATCTGCTCCGAACAAGACAGGGCTTCTCTTCTGGGCTTCAAAGCCAGCATTTTGCAGGACACAACCAACACGCTTTCTTCATGGACTAGCAGAGATTGCTGCGATGGTGGCTGGGAAGGAGTTGAATGCAATCCATCCACAGGACGAGTCACTACATTGCAATTACAGAGACCTGACAGTGATAGGGACAGTGGCCTTTATATGAAGGGAACTCTGTCCCCTTCACTGGGCAATCTGCGTTTCTTGGAGGTTCTGGTAATAAGTGGGATGAAGCACATCACTGGGCCAATTCCTGAGAGTTTGTCAAATTTAACTCACCTTACCCAACTGGCTTTGGAGGACAATTCCCTTGGAGGGACCATCCCTCCAAGTTTAGGTCACTTGCCTTTGCTTCAGACCTTTTCACTTAGTGGGAACCATCTGAAAGGGCAGATTCCTCCAACATTAGGGAATTTCAGGAGCCTGGTCCAGCTCAATTTGGCAAGAAATCTTCTGTCAGGTCCTATACCCTTGTCTCTCAAAACTCTTCAGAATCTGCAGTACCTTGATCTTAGCTGTAATTTACTATCTGGGGCTATCCCAGATTTTGTGGGGCAGCTGAGAAATATGACCTTCATTGATCTTTCTGATAACCAATTTACAGGGAGAATTCCCGTTTCCCTGTTCAATCTGGCCAATCTCTTAGACTTGTCCTTGAGCAATAACAGGCTCACAGGGAACATCCCAGATCAGATTGGGACTTTGAAATCCTTAACCAGTCTTAAGTTAAGTGGTAATCAGCTCACAGGTCATCTTCCACTGTCCATATCAAGATTACAAAACCTTTGGTACCTTAATTTATCTACAAACGCACTCTCTGATCCCTTACCATCTATCCCTAGCAAGGGTATCCCTTCTCTTTTATCAATAGACTTGTCCTACAATAATCTCAGCTTGGGTAGTGCTCCCGATTGGATCAGAACCAAGCCTCTTAAAGATGTCAATTTAGCAGGGTGTAAATTGAAGGGGAACCTTCCAATCTTCATGAGACCTGACTCTTTGAGCACCATAGACCTCTCTGATAACTACTTGGTTGGTGGCATTTCAGGTTTCTTCATAAACATGTCGAGCCTGCAAAACGTCAAGCTCTCAAACAACCAGTTAAAAGTTGATCTTTCTGAAATAAAATTGCCCACTGGGGTATCTTCCATTGATTTGCATGCAAATCTGCTTGTGGGTTCACTATCATCAGTCATAAACAGCAGGACAAGCAGCTCTTTGGAGGTTTTAGACGTATCAGGGAATTCAATTTCAGGCCAAATTCCAGGATTCATTGCAGGCTCAACATTGAAGGTCTTAAACATTGGAGGCAACAATATATCAGGTCAAATCCCTGTTTCAATCTCAAATTTGGTTGAACTTGAGAGATTTGACATCTCAAGGAACCACATATCGGGAAGCATCCCTCCAAGTTTAGGTATGTTGCTGAAGCTGCAATGGCTTGACCTGTCTATTAATGGACTCACGGGAAAAATTCCAAGTACCCTGTCACAGCTTGTTGGTTTAAGGCATGTAAACTTCAGGGCAAACAGACTTTGTGGAGAAATACCACAGACTAGACCATTCAACGTTTTTCGTCCAGTTGCTTACGCTTACAATCTTTGTTTATGTGGCAAACCCTTGCCTCCATGCAAGGGAAACAGAGATGGGAAGATGGGTCAGTGAGGTGCTGACTTAGTCAACCTTGTTCAAATGTTCATGCCTTGTGACCATTGTCATATCAATCAGCATTAGGCCCCCCATTGGATGAAGAACTATCTATCAAGTAATATTATTTTTTATTTTTTTTCCCCTTTCTTCTGAGTTTACACCAAATTGGCACTGTACCATTTCATAGTATCATATTATTTTAATAAAATTGCCCACACTGTTGTATGTTTTTAATCTCTTGATCAAATTAAGATGTTGCCTTTCATGGTTAAATATGATTATATTAAAAAAAAATTGCCACATCATGCAGCATGCATTTTCGGATCAGATAACAAAGCAAAAATATAAATTTCAATCGTGCAAGTTAACGTAAGAATAGTGTACTTGTCCCAGGCCCCATTGGTTCCTAATCTTATCCACATGATCATGACTTGAGTAATGATTAATGAAGTTAACTTCAAGTCTAACACAGTCGGCAAAAGCCCGATAATTTGATCTTATTAACGAACGAACGTTCCACAAAGAAAACATTATGCCGTGAAAACGAGCAGGCCACGCAGAAAAATCAAATTCCAAACAAATGGCACAACATGAAAATCTTGGGTTTCAGGTAATTGGAGCCATATTCGAACTCTATTCAGATCAATTAGTATTTTACTGACCACTATGATCACAAAAACAAATTGCCAAGTATTCTTTAAAAAAGAATTAAATTCGAGAGAAGAAATAGAATAAAGCACTCTACCATCTAAACTATCAAAAGCTTCGACACAAATTCTATCGGAGGTTGGTTGACAAAAGGAAAAATCAAATGACATCACCTTTCAGCCAGTGAAAAACCAGGGTGATATAATTAATTAACGTTTCAAAAAGAGATTCAGTGGAGAACATTGCAAAATCAGTTTGCATTTGAAGCCTGCAACTTAGTAATCCTGCACTTAGTAATCCTACCATCTAAATTAAAACTTCCACCGACATATTTCCAAATTTACAGCCCTTGAACAAGCATTCAGATTATATTTCAAGTATAAACAGTAAGCATGTCCCACTACTCCTCATCAGTGAGTTCTTCATTTTCCTTTGTTGCGTCATCCTTCTCAGGTTCCTCCTGACCCACTTCCTCAGCGGCATTTTCTTTATCAGAACCCTCTTGATCCTGATGAAAACAAAATTTACAAATTTTCAGAGTTCTGAATGAATAATTATTAATCAAAAAAATAATATAAACTCAAGCAACGAAACATACAGCTCCGTCTTCTGCAGCATTATAACTTTCTAATGCTTTCTCATACTCTGCCTTGAGTTCAGCAGCTCTATCCAAGTAAGGCTTCTTCTCCTGCTCCAATTATGGCCATATAATGAGGTTTGATAAACTCCAAATTGTCAAATAGGAAAATGAACTTAATTAAGAGAATTAACGTCCACTGACCTCATCAGATAAGGATTTCCACTTCTCACCTGCCTCTTTAACAACCTAGATTATCACTCAAAAGGTATGCTAATTAGCAAATCCCAGCAAAAAATTGACCTAATTAACAAGAAAACTGCTACTACCTCCAGTTCTAATTATAGAACAAAATTTGTAGTGCAATTTACACTACAACTTTGTCCTATAATTAGAACTGAAGGAAGTATTGATATGTCAAATTTCATTACCCTTTTAACATCCTTAGAATCAGGATTTGCCTCCTTAAAAGATTTTCTAAACTCTTCCCTGCAACAAAAGTTTCAAACTCAGTGAAATAATCTCAGATAAGCACAACTTTGTTGACAATACACAGTAAAGGGAGAACTCACAGGAAGACAAAGAAGGCTGTGGGAGGACGCTTGGGCTTGTTAGGATCCTTGCCTTTCTTCCCCTTCTCCACTTTCTCCACCTTGGCCTTTTTAGCCTTGGGCTCACTTGATTTGGGCTTCTTCCTGAACAATTCCCAGTTACAACATATAAAAAGTGAACATGAGCATACTAATTGGTTATGGAAAAATTGAAGACATAACCCAGAAATATATTTCACCTATCCGCTGGCTTCTTGACCTCAGCAGGCTTTTCCACAACCTGAGCCTCTGAATAAGCGAAATTCAAAACAATGAATAGCCATTGATTGACAGGATAAACTATCCAACTATGTCTTATAAAAACAAGAGATATAATACCCAGATTCATTTTAATTTTAGCATCAAGGCTGCAACTGTGCATGCTGATGAGGGCCACTGGAACATTCTTGTTGCACTCTTCACTGCACATAATAGAAAACACGTTAACCCACCTAGCAGCAGATCCTCAGGGAGAGGATGATAAAAGGACAGATAGGAACCTAAATTATCACGTAGAATAATCAAGAGCAAAAGAACAAGCACCGTCATCATAAAGAATTAAATCAATTCGCCAGGGCATCTTAATTGTCAAAAATTATGATTTCCATGGAGTACGATGTAAACAGAACGCAGTCCCATCAAGTTCCGTGACCATATCGATCAAGCAGGATTGCAAGCATATGATTTCCAAAATAAACAAAGAAATTTGAAATCTCCAATATCATGTTCGATAACGCAAAGTGAAATTCATCGACTAAATAATATGACTCGAAGTGAACAACAGCAGTAGAAATGCGGGAAATAAACACCCCACCAAGCAATATCTGAATAGGAAAGAGAGAGACATCAAAACGTCACACAATCGAACAACTCGAAGAGAAGAGAGGAACAAACCATTTGGCAAAAGCACTGCCATCTTTGCCGCGAACAAGACCAGTAGCAGACCCAGAATCGACTGCATCGACTCTCTTTCTAGCCTGTGGTGGGTTCGACCTGGTTGATTTTCCACCCGCCATTTCAATACTTGCCGCCTTCTTCAAACTGCTATTCTGCAATGAGTGCGAAATGGACGAGTAGTATTATTCGGATGGGTATTGGTATATATCAGACGCAGAAATTGGAAGAAGCGAAGTGGGAAATGCGAATTCTTACATTTTGGTTTTAGCGCCAAAGAAGCTTATATTCGTTTTTCATACCCGCGCTTTGCCTCTCCATTTTCACACGGATCAATGACCTGGTACTCTCATCCACCCTCCATTTCTACACCATGCGTCACGTACGGTACAGATTTGATGGCTATTTGGATTTTAAGTTTTTCTTGTCCATATATTTTTTTGGGTAAAATTTTCTTGTCAATATAGTTTTTTTTTTTTTGGTAAAATTCCTGTCAATATAGTTATGGACCCTGGCATGCCCACCCGGATTTTGGGCTCTACAAGAGCTTTACAAGTTTGATTCTGAACAGCCCATATCCAAAACCAAGTTGTCACAAAAGAGGCCTTTTTTAAATAACAAAAAAAAGTGTACTTTTCAGTAATAAAAGACAAAAAGGCTCACAACTCATTACATGAATAGGCCTGCTTGGGTTAGAGGTGGAGTAGTGTCTTATTTTCTATCTGACTTTTATGGAAGCTCAATAGAAAAGAAGTCGAATTGTAAATATAATTTATATTTGAATTAATAGTGTTAGAATTGGTGGGGCTCATATCAAAAAATTAAGAACTTTTTCTTAAAAACTACCCTATAAAACTTTTTTCTTAACTGATTTTTAAGAGTTTTTTTAAAAGGCCCCGTAAATTTAAAGTTTTACCCAATCACTTCACTAAAACTCTTTCAAAACGGGCTACTTTTTCCTATTGTTATTTTTTTCTGACTTTTTATGATTTAAAGCCACTTAAAACTCTCTCAAGACTGGCATGTACTCCTTATTCCATATGTCTTTTATTTCATCAATTTTACATTCATCTTCTCTAATTTCTCATCTAAATATGAATATGAATTTTAAATTTATAATCTAAAACTCCTCTTTTATGCTAAGTGAGTATTTGGTTTGGGGGTGGTGTTCCCCGGTGAAGAAGAAATCAGAAATGTAGAAGCAACGTGTCTGCTGCTGCGTTTTGCTTGTTGAATGTGTGTTGGTTGTGGGAACTGATTTCCTTGCCTATCTAAAAGATTGGCAGGAGAGTCTAGATGATCTAAACCATCTAGATCTATTTTTTTTTTACTTTTTATCTTTTTTAAAAAATTATTTAAAGAGATAGATAATCTAAAATAAAAATAATCTCTTAATTAATATTTTTTAAAAAATAACTTTTTAATGAAAAAATAACTAAATTAAAAAAAATTAAATCTAAACCGTCCAAATACAGTTGAAATCCGCTAGGCTCTCAGTTCTGTTGGTTGTGGGACAGGTCTCAACTCTCAACCCAACTTAACTTTCTCTCATGCTCATGCTCTATGTTTTTTTTTGTCTTTTTCATTTTTCTTGGGCAATTCGCCCCATTTCACAAAATATTATTGATTATTTTTTATCACAATTAAAAAGTCAGAATGTGACCCCCGTCTATCCACATCTTTACTTTTGCCCATGTTGCCGCTTGAGCCAACCCCAGCCGCAGTCACCATTTTCTAGTTTCAATTGCCTTTTTTTTTTTTCAAACAAGTCACCTTCCCTCAGGGCTCAGGCCACTATTAACAGGGCAACACCCACTTTATTGCTTAAAAGAACAACCGGACACTGTCTTATGATTGATCAACTATTGCTGTCTTGTATTAAGTCCAAACTAGAGCTTTTTTATATGAGTACTTAACGCCCACCACTGCGTCTACCCTAATTCTAAAAGTCAAAACAGAAATGTCTTGAGGAAGAAAAAGACGCAGATGCAGGGTAGCCAAAAACAGCATATACTCAGTATTAACCTCCTCACTTGTCTGCATGCTTTCGAAAACTAGAATAACAGCTGCCATAATATCACAAGGGTGCAAGGCAAGAAATGGACTTGAGTAAAATTTGCAATACCCATATCTACTTCTGTTGTTCACGAAACAGAACAAGTTCTCTTGGCATAGTAGGCAGGGACATGAAATGAGTATAGTAGTAATACACAAGAGGAATCTCAACCTCAGTCTCCCCGATTCATACAGTAAAACCACATGCCGACCCCAAAAAAAGAGAACAAGCAAGTTAACAGATGAGCAAGAAAAAAGACAGGAAGAAATAAGAGAGGCATGAGGAGTGAGGGAGATCAGCAGAAGAAACCAAAATTGCCATTGTCGAAGTTGAGGGAGTAGCTAAAAGGATCGTAGTGGAAATTGAAATTCTTGGTGTTGCGATAGCAGCCAGTCTTCATTTGCCTCTTAATGTCAGCTCTAACCTTCCAAAACAAGCTCCTGAGCCTCCTCTTGCCACGCACAAGCACCGTGCGAGCTTCAAAGCAGCAGCAGCAGCAACTCATGGCTTTCAAACCCATCAGTATTCCCTCCTATACCTTGAAATTGCAGATTGCAGATGGATGAGAGGTTAATGAGAAGGAAGGACGGACTCTTGAGGGAAATGGCCTTGTGGGATTTGAGTGTTGTGTGTAAGGAAAGGCTGTTATTATATTATTATGGGGGAAAAAAGGGGGGGGGGGGGGAGGTTAGGTGAGGAGGGGCAGGAAACGAGGGAGGCATTGCTGCAGCTAGGTTTGCTCTCTCCATTGTGCTGTCGCTGGCTGCTGTGGCCTCTCAGAGAATCGCCCCAAAAAGTGTCCATTTACCTCAACCCGGGCCCCTCCACTTTTCTTTTGTCTTTCTACTCAAATTCAATGACGTTTCTTTATATTTCAAGGATAATTTCTGTGCACTTTCGTTTGAGTAGTCTAATTATTAACAAGTTTCCTTGCAAGTGAGTATTATCCCTACATTTATTTTAAAATCTAATCTTTGTTCAAATCCAGCTGAGCTCACCCTGGGTTTCTCATTCCTTTTCCACATCATGAATAGTGATGATATCAAATGAACACATAATCAAATCAAAGATTGCCCAAGTTCTGTTCACATGTCCATCTATCTATATTGGTGAAAAGGAGAACAAAATCTGGCTGAGAAACAACATGGGGTATGATTGCCTGTCTTGCTCTGTGTCTCACTGGATTGATGGATTCCCTTTGCTTGAGACTTTGATGGACGTATGATTAGATCACACTGGATTCGATTTCCTCTCCCATGATCTCCTTTTCTCCTCACTCTTCTCTCTGGTTCTCACCCTTTTTCTTCAGTTTTATAGTGTAGACAAGATTTCTTATTCTTTTTGCCCGTGGACCGTGTACTAAAGGAGTTAAAACATTATTGATGTTAATGTTGGTAATCAATAGTATGCACGAGTTAGGAGAGTGCATGCATCGGTTGAGTATGTTTGGAATTACGATTACTTGTTATTGTGTTGAAGGTTGGGAGAGGATGGTTTGAGTTGAAAAGGCTCCTCCTATCCTCTGCCCTCTTCCCCTTTAAATTTAAACATCATCCATCGAAGTACTCGTGAAGTATTTAAAAATAAAATAAATTTCGATTGCTTAACTAAATAATCACAAGTTTATATTATAGAATAGCTCTTTGTACCTGTAAGGTAAAGTTGTGTATAATCTCTTATTTAACTCTATTTAATACTTCCTTTAGTTTTTATTATAAAACACAAACTATCAAGTGTTTTTTGTTTTTTTTATAAAGCATTTACAAGTTTTTAAGGTGTAATTAATTTATTTCTTTTTTGTATCTACCCATATTTAATAAAGGTAGTATGAGAAAATACTATTTTTGAATATAGGGTAATTAATAGGGGTAATATTGAAAATCACTTAAATTTTATGACAATTTTAATACTCTTAACTAATTTTATTGATTTTTAAAAATAAGTAATTGGTGCCTTATAAAAAAAATTAGAGTGAGTAGGAGTTTTGTGTAGTTAACCTTTGTTAATATTCACGTGTTATGATAAAAAAGTACTTTACAATTTTATTTTTTATTCAAATTCTCTCACTAGAAATTATTAATACTATGATATAATAATTTTATAATATAGTACTATTAGATTTCAACATTCAAAGTTTAGATCTGAGGTTGGGGAGAGTTTTGGGTTGAAATGATTTTATTGGGCAGGGGGTATGGATGAAGTGGTCCGTCCCATTAGAACACCTAAACATTTCTCGCTCATGGGAGGGTCCCACGTCCCACGACAAGTCTTTGAAGACCAGTGGGCCCCAGTTCAGCCGTCAATTCTTCCTCTCTCGGCTCTCCCTCCCTCGCCTACACTCTACCTACCTCCCTATCTTCAATCTTCTATCTCTTCTTTTTTTTTTTTGACCCATTCCGTACACTATGTTTCCTAAAAAGAATGTAACGTCTCTGAGTAATACATTATAAAATTGAATCAGGACTTATAAAATTGTTCAAACCTTTTCACATACAAGTTTCTAGGGTTATCAGTCCTTATAACTTGTCATTAGGAAAAGAGGCTCTAATAGAATTTATACACTCAGTTTGGCCCAAAAAAATGTAGTAAAATGTTAAAATGAATAAATGTGATACTTTCTACACTAATGGCTAGTATCACGTTATTCTACTATATAATTTGCTACAATATACTGACCTCTAACTTTAAAAAAAAAATGGCCAGCTCCATTGATTTTGATGATCACATTTGTAGATTTGAGAATGATCCACGACCAATAGAATAGTTAGAGCTCTTAAAATAACTGATGAATCAAATTGAGCTCTGATGAAAGAACAGTGAGGAATTGGATTGGTTAAAAAAATGGCTATGAATTTTTATAAAAGAAAAAAAGGGCATTGAAATAGGCATCAATAACAGGATCATGATGAGGCATGTTATAGATAAAAGGAATGATACTGAATGAGTAATAATGAAGGTGAAAAGAAGACAGAGGAAGGGCAGTTACATTGTGGACACAAGCAGGAGATAAATAATTGCAGAATTACTACGTATAAAAAAGGAATCAAACATTTACTGCCCCTCCCCATAACTTTTCCGGTCTGTTATTACCCCCCTCACTGACACCATGGCCTTCCCATGCTGCAACTATTGCTTCTTTCTATTTTTATCATATTAACCTTCAATATTAATGCAATTATCGTTGTTGTTATTATTATAGTGTAAACGCCCATGTCTGGCTAAGACCAGCTCTATCATCTTAGAACACCTCAATTTAATCAGGCCACCCAGTCCTGAGCACAAGCAATCCACTCCATATAGGAAGCTCCATCACATGTTCACTCATTCAATTCCAGATTAAACCAAAGTTTTGAAGAGAAAAACAGTGTTACATCCAGATATTAAGCAAGCTAGAGACTGTGAAAAAGAAAAAACAGTTGGCAGAGATATATAAAATGGTGAGTAGTGAGCATCAGAAGGTGGGATTGATGGGTACAGGAGCTTACAAGAATCGGAGGGAGGACCAAAGAGATGGAAGTGAATAAGTGAATGTAATAAAAAAATAGGGCAAGAGACATAAGAGTTAAGTCCATATTGTCCGGTTACTTTCTTGAGGCATGGAGGCAGAAAGGTAGGTTACAGTTAGAAGAAGATGGTGAAGTAGTTGTCAAAGGAGTTAATGCGGACACAGAAGCGTGTCCTTAGGAGGATGAAGCGTCGCTGTTGGCTCTTTGTCTCTGTTTGAGTTTGCAACCTAAAGTCCTTCGTGTCTTTCTCTCTGCAATAAAGTTGGTGGGGGTCTCAGCCTTTTACATGTGCAACTCCCTAAAACAGAGTCATCCACATGCATAACTGCCATTTTAAAAAGAAACTCTTGTTTTTGCTATGCCTGTTTTCAAAGTCTCGTGCTGAAAAGAGTGTCCAGACAAATACTAATTGGGAAACTGTGGAAAGACACAGCATTATTGTTGCTCGCAAAGCCCATCCTCACAACAAAGTGAAGTGTCAATGTATCATGTCTGGCCTCAAATTTCACTGTCGCTTGGACTTGGACGTATGGAAACTAAATACTTTTACGTGTCTTTTGTAATAGCTTGTTTTTTTTTGGGTTCTTGTGCTCGTATGAGATTCTGCGATGACTTTTTAAGTTTTCATGCCGCAGCACGATGCACGAACCACGGCTTTTTGAAACAGGGAACAGAATTTAAAAATTGGTCATGGCGATCCTAACATTTTCTTTTAGGAAATGGCATTCCGTCAAACCTCTTTTAGAGAAAATCGTGTGCTTCGATGTTTGGAGTTTAATGGTGCGGTAAATTTGCCTTCTTTTTCAAATAATCGATCTTGATCATTTGGTCCCTCCTTCACTGGCTAGTTACCTCATCTTTTTCACTGGCTGATGAAGTGGCATTTCAGTGACACCATGCATGGTGAGTATTCAGCATTGCCAATAATTAATGGCAGAATCTCATCAAGCAATAGCTGAGCTATCTGTTAACAAGTATAAATTAGATAAGACAATTTTGGAGAAAGAACATGAAGAAAGATGTATATTCATAATAGAACATATTGCTCCTACAAAAAGTAATGGTAATTCCAAGTAATGGTGTGGGTGTGTATCCTTTTATATAGACAAGGTTCCCTAACTAACCTTCTAACTAACTCTTTAACTAATCAATTAATCTCTTATATTCTAACACTCTCTTTTGATGGAAAATGAGAATAAGGCAAGCATGCTATTTAAGATTTGTTGGAAGAGGAGGAATGTATTAAATTTTACTAAATTCCTGCTATATGAAATTGAAAAATTAAGATTTCCAAATATTATTTCGTATTATTAAAAACATTTTGGTTTTAGTTTATCGCCTATTATCTGTTATCGTTAGTTGTAATTTACATTTAATTTTAGATTTCCCGCAAATTGTCATTAATTTACAGGCTGAATATAATTTTTGTCCTCAAATTTTTTGTTGGGGAGTAGTCCGAATCCAAAAGTTTTTTTAAAAGTAATTTTACCTTGAAATTTTATAAAACGTAGAAATTTTGCCATTCTATTAATTTTGACCATTCAATTTAACCAATATGCAAACGTGGCATCCAATGCTTGTCATCTCATTAATCATAATAGGGTTAAATATGATTTTTACCTTCGAAAGTTGTTGCTTGATGACAGTGGGTATCTATAAGTTTTTTTATGAGCAAATTTGACCTATAAGTTTGCAAAACGTAACAATCTTGTCATGTTAATTTAGACTGTTAAATTAATCAAACAACACATATGTTATATCATCTCATCATCCACATCAAAGAGCCCAATATGATGTGGTGTTTCTATTATAAACTATGCATATGCATAGGGAAAAGATTTTGAAACACCAATTTCTCCAATCATTTCTTCAAGAAACCACCCACTATCATTGTGGTTCGCAATAAAAGAAAGTAGCCTAGATCAATTTATACAAAAGTAAATACTATCACTATTGTTTTATTTTATTGAATAATATCCGGGATAATTTATATTTCGCATTGTATTCCATTTGGTTAGATCATAAATGATGTTTCCTCTAGGTTTTGTAACGAATCTTTCAATACATAGTTTGGCTTCATAAATTATAGTCACCTCAAGTTTGACATCTCAAGGATATCCCTCTCTGGCTCTAAACTCGATATTTCTAAGAATGACTTCTTCCTTTGCACCATTAGTTCCTAGCTATTTGTCCTTTAACATCTTGCTGAGTCTATTTATACCTTTAATTTTCTTAATACCGATGATTCCTTCAATAAAACAATATTAATCTTTTTTTGTATTCATTTCTTTTGCTTGCCGTGGTAGTCCTTAAGGATTTGAATCTACTGAATTCCCTTAATAAGGATTTGATCTCCTTCCGTATACATTTCTTTTTTCCCTAAATGATGTGGATGATGAGGTACCATAACATTTGTATTGTTTAAATTTAACATAGGGGGCAAATGAGCAAAATGACTCTTAAATTTTTTTCCAAATATCCACTATTCCTCAGCAAAAACTTATATGATTGAAATGACACTTAACAATTAAAATTAACGGAATAGTAAAATTACTCCAGAAAAAACTTGAGCCCAGATGTCATATTTGTCTCAAAATAAACTTGAACGTGGAATGTTATGCTCATCAATTCCGCGACAAGTTCACTGCATCTTCGATTCTCGCCGTCACGTGCTCATGATCCAAACTCGTCATTCCCCTGTCCCTCCTGCCGGCAGTTAGTCTCGCATTTTCCTTCTCCAATACAAATAAGCACGCCTTATAATCCAACTCTTTGATTTTCTCTGGTTCATGCTATCGAATCCTTATCCAACAAGTTAAGCATAACAGCGAACTGCAGAAATAAGGGAAATTCGGCTTTCTATAATCTGCAGCATATTTTACTGTGGCATTTCCGGTTTCCCCCCAGTTTTTCTTTCAAATCACTGAAAAATCATCGCAGTTAGAAATTGGGGAGTTCCCCTCTGCCATGATGCAGTACGAGTAATATTTTTGTTTTCAGTTATCTTTAGCAAGTTAAATTATATATCCATGCATCCAAATCTATCCGAGAAATGGCAAATCGCTGGCACCCTGCGTACCTGGGCCTCGGATTCGAAATTAAACTGTGTTCTTGAAATCCTAGAAATGAAATGCAAATCCACCAAAGACTCTCGTTTCTTCATGGAACATTACTCTTCAAATCTTAAATATAGGATATAATTTATAATGTAGTACAGATTATATTCTGTATTTAAGAATGAAGTTAATATTAAGCATGGAGAACTGAAACTTTCTCATCACAGCATGCCCGCCCAGCTGCTCCAGCGAGATGAAGAAGATGATCCCCTGAACTACCTACCCGATTTAGATAAAAGGGAAAATGATGCCAATGTTGCAAATAAAAAAATAATTAGCTCCTGTACTAATTATAAAATATAATTGTTTTTTTAGGGATTAAGGAAGTTAAATAAGTTTCTTAATCATTTTATATGTTGTGTATTTTTAGATTATATATTAGTTTATTAGTCAAACTAATTAGTTTGATGGAAAAAATAAAAATAAAAGTATTCTAAAGTAATTTAATTGGTTTCATTAATCTCTTTAAAAAATTCAATTATATCTTATAATTAGTAGTGGAGGGAATATCTAAAAAGCCTTAATTTATCAAGAATATTATATGAGACGTTTCTCATACTATTTTTCTTAATTAGAATGGTAGTTTCCTTAACTTATGATCACAATTTATAGTGTGTTTGGTTTGAGGGGAGAGAATGATTGGAAAGAAGGAGAGAAAAATTTTTATTTTCATATTTACTAAATTACCCATATAAAATTTTTAATATTTTAAAAATATATTCTCAATAAAAAAAATATTCTTTTTATTAATGGTAATTTCATCAATTCATTCTGGATTATTCCCTCCAACGGCTGATTTTCACCCGGTGTGAGACAGAACGACGTCGTTTTGTGTTACGCCACATGGCCCTTCCTTTACCGTAGATGAAACATGCGGGCAGATTAATGGGGGAGGGCACAGCGAGGTGTACGGGATCTGGACACCGTCTTCTCCTCGGCCCCGGGGATCGCGTTTTGGCGGGAAAGTGGAGGAAACCCTAGTCCTTGGTTTCGACTCACGAGTGCATGGTTTTGCAGGGCACCTCACAAATCACTCTCTTCACACGAACTTTTCCATGACATCTGGTAAGTATTATAATGTAACTCTAAACTATTAGCTAGAAATTCTTCATCTCCCTCTCTTCTTCAGGAACTACTGGAGCGACCCTGGTTGTGATTTCTGTTATTTCGATCGCGTTTAGCTTATCTTCTTTTTCACGTTTGTCATTGTCCTTTTGACTTTGAGTACCAATGCATGTACCTAATTTTAAAGTGATAGCTTTACTTGTGCTTCTGTTTTGATTTGGGAACATGTAGTTAGTTTTACCAAACACGATGATTGACTGCGGGTTGATAAAAATAAATATCGGCGCGTTACCCGTGTACCTGACCATACTGCTGCTGAGGCTACTAGATTCTTTGGACTTTTTAATGAGACGAGGATTTCTGTAGGCCTTTTATCACGGGGTTGGGCCTAGCCCCTCCCCTGCGAGTGGAAGAGCTTGTCGGAGCAGTTTGGTTTATAGAAGGGGGAGGTGGTTCCAGGCGTTGATGGGTTTACTTTTGTCTAAGCAACATATAGGCAGTGCGAAAACGTAGCTAACGATATACCGAATCAGATATGACTTTCTAGGCGTTTTGAGAAATTTTGGGCAAGTTTTTATATGTTTAGGGACCCAAAGTAAAGGTTTTAGCTGTCTTTGCATGATCACGATCAAATAGTTAGAGATAGAGGTCGGTGTCACACGCTCACCGTTATTCAGTCTTGCATTTATATATATTTTGTTTCCTCCCTTCCCTTTCTCCTCTTTTTCCAACGAGTTCTTTACTGGAATTTTTTGCTGATATTTTCTTCCACTTTCGTTTAAGCTTTTCCTTACCTATATTGATGAGTAGTTTATTTGATTAAAGGAGCTGGAATGTGGTTCAAGCTAATAGATGCCCCACAATTTGGATCATGTCCGGGAATTCCTTAACTCAACTTGGAGAGTTTGTTCTCTGGTACGAGGTTGGGTTTCTAGCTTAATATCGCAACCCTGTAGAGACGTGGTGAGTAAGGGCATCTTTTTGAGCAAAAAAAAGAGTAAGGGCATCTTTTGTTTGAAGAAGATCTTCCCTCTCCTTTTGTTGTCAAGTCAGGAGATGTTCTGGATGGTTTCTGACAACATGGATTAATATTTAATGGTTTTCTTTCTTGGTTTGTTAAGGAAAGAGAAGGTCATTTAGATTTCATGGCTCAACTAGACTCTATTTATATCAGTTCATCAGATGATGACCTGGACCTGGACCTGGACCTGGAGGAGACAGAAACCTCTAATTATAGGAACCTCCCAGCATGGGCTGCTAGAGGAAGTGATGCTGGTGGGTGAATCTTCTTGTGAAAGCTATCCTAGAATGAAATTTCACAATCAATCTTTAGTTTTGATTGTGTATCTAATTTTATCTGCAGGCTATGGTGGAGGGCATGAGCAGGATATTTATTCTAAACGGGAAAATACTTTGAGTGCAAGCTCTTCGAGAGCTTATAATAATTCACAAGTCAAGCACAGTACTAAACCTTGGTCTAGCAACAATGTGCTGAATCACAGAGTAGCACAAAGAGATGAATCTTTCAATTTTTCTGAGAGCAGTAGAACAAATCAGCATCAGACGGTCAGTTCACGAATTGCTAATACTGGTGCTGATTATGGGAAAATGCCGTCCCAACAAGAATCAAGGAGGATCCTTCCATCATATCTTCAGCCATCTACTGAAAAGCCTATTCCATCTCCTCTCAAGTCATTTTCATCAGACATCAGGTTGAACATTTCAAAAGATAATTTGAGCAGAAGCGAGATTCATGATACCCTTAGGAATCATCATAATGGTGCAATTAGGATTCTTCCCTCAACTTTGATGCATGGAAAAAACCTCCCTTCTATGCATTTACCTAGTTCAAGTGAATCTACATATCATTCTGGAGCTGGTGAAGAAAGGGCTTCTGAAACTGATGAAAGGCTAATTTATCAGGCAGCATTGGAGGTACCACTTGCTGCCTGTTTTTGTTAGATTTTATTTATTTGACACTCTTTAAGTTGTATGGAATGCCTAGTACAATTATATAATCATGGCTCATGACAATTTATATGTTATCAATGTGTAAAGTTCTTTAGTTGTGGGTATCGATTTGGGTGTTGTGTGCTTCTGTGTTATTAGGTTTTTAGAATCTTAAATTTTCTCAAAAAAAGATATAAGTTTTAGGAGAGTGAGATGCATTGTTTTAATTAAAAATGCACTTGATTGTTGCAGGACCTCAATCAGCCAAAGGTTGAAGCTGTTTTACCTGATGGTTTATTATCTGTATCACTTCTGAGACATCAGGTTTTATGTCTTGTTTATTTGTTTGTTAGTTTTCCATGTTGTTTACTTGTTTTCATGCTTTAACAGTCATATTTTCCAGAAAATTGCATTGGCTTGGATGCTGCAGAAGGAAAACAGGAGCTTGCATTGCTTGGGAGGAATTCTGGCTGATGATCAGGTCAGCTTTTTTTATTTCTTGTGTGCTTAGATTATTTGTTTGTTTTCTGGTGATCTGTTCTTGCTTTAACATCAAAGAATGGTGCAAATAGGGCCTTGGGAAGACAATTTCGATGATTGCCCTCATACAAATGCAGAGATCAGTGCAGTCAAAATCAAAAACAGATGAGATGCACTGTCATAAAGCTAAAGCACTAAATTTGGATGAGGATGATGACAATGATAAGGGCAATGTTACTGTAGGACAATCTATAAAGAACAAAGAAATTGGTGATAGAAAACCTTCTAAATCAGTTAGATCGTCTTCTCCACAGGTGCCTGGTAGGAAAAGGCCAGCTGCTGGTACACTGGTTGTCTGCCCTGCTAGTGTTCTACGACAGTGGGCGAGGGAACTGGAAGACAAAGTTGGAGATGAAGCTAAGCTCTCTGTGTTGTTTTATCATGGGTGTAATAGGACAAAGGATCCTGTTGAACTTGCTGATTATGATGTTGTTCTCACAACATATTCTATTGTGACTACTGAAGTTCCAAAGCAACCTTTAGTGGAAGAGGATGAAATTGATGGGAAAAATGAGGAAACATTTGGGTCATCCTCTGAATTTGCTTTTGGTAAGAAGAGGAAAAAGACTTATAATGAAAGCAAAAAGAGTAAAAAGGGTAAAAAGGGAGTTGACAGTTCTTTTGATTGTGCTTCTGGCCCTCTTGCCCAAGTGGCTTGGTTTAGGGTTATTCTTGATGAAGCTCAAGTGATAAAAAATCATAGAACTCAGGTGGCTAGAGCTTGCTGCAGTCTTCGAGCCAAAAGAAGGTGGTGTTTATCTGGTACACCGATTCAAAATAGTATAGACGATTTGTATAGCTACTTCAGATTCCTGAAGTATGATCCTTATGCTGAATACAAGTCTTTCTACAATACAATAAAGGTACCAATATCCAGGAATACTATCCAGGGTTACAAGAAACTTCAAGCGGTTCTGAGGGCTATAATGCTTCGTCGAACAAAAGGTGAATAATCTTATCTCTGGCTTTTGATTTTGCTGTTTGATATTCCATGCACAAAATATTTGTGCTATCCTCTCTTAATTAAATAGGTACATGTGTTCAGATCAAAAAAATAGGTACATGTGGAATGCATTTAATTTGACACTTGTTCTTATCCAATTTTTTTTTTCAATACATAAATTTTATCCTGGGGGAGTGGACAGAAACACAATTTCATCCACTAAGGTTTTGTTTTGTTGACCTGATCTGTATTTCTATGAATTTGGTGAGACATATACCATAGGGTCATGTGTATTGGCCTAATTTGTTTTATGGTTTAAATTTCTTGCATGTCTAGGAACATTGATTGACGGGGAGCCTATTGTTAATCTACCCCCTAAAACAATTCAGCTGCATAAGGTGGATTTCTCCATTGAGGAGCGTGCGTTCTACACCAAGTTGGAAGCTGATTCACGAACCCAATTTAAGGTTTTTCTTTTCTGTATTATTAATCTTGTATTACAATTGTCGTTTTGTATTGCTATGAAATGTTCTTTACTAAGGAGATTTTAAATCCATTGTATTTTTGTTATTATTTTTTTGGGTCCTTCAAAATATACTCAATATTAATGTTTCTTATGGCTAATTATTGAAGTTATGAGGGCTTTAGACTCATTTCTGAATCTGGTCCTCCTGGGCTGAAAGTCTGACATATCATTAACCAGCACTTACTTAAATTTATAAAAATTTTCAAACTTTATGCTTGAATGAAGAAATCCCCTTCTGATATGCCAACTTGTATGCACTTTTGTCTCATCTCCTAAATTGCTTCTTTGTTTTTTGCCCATCATATCTATTAACGTTGTTTCGTGATCCTATTAGAACTGATAATTTTGGTAGTTTCTATGCCATGTCTATCTATCACAATGTGTTGGGATATTTGTGCATATAATTTTAATTGGCCTATCCCTGTTTTTAGCTAGCTCACTTGCTGAATTATTTCTGTGACATACAAAACTTGCAATTAAGCATTTGTTCAATGGGTGCAGTTTTTGTGTTGAGCCTGATATTATGTTTTTTCCTCTGGACTCTTGACCTTGTTTCATGGATATAATGCTTATATCATCTCATTCGATATTCTGGATCAGATTTCTGTGCTTTAAGGTAATCTTGAAATAACATGCTTGTGCACTGCAGGCATATGCTGCTGCTGGTACAGTCAAGCAAAATTATGCAAATATTCTTTCAATGATTTTACGCCTCCGTCAGGCTTGTGACCACCCATTTCTTGTTAAAGATAATTGTTCTGATGTTGTTGGGGGAATTTCAGTTGAAATGGCAAAAATGCTTCCGAGGGAGATGCTGATTAATCTCTTTAATTGCTTGGAAACATCCTTTGCCATATGTGGTGTTTGCACTGTGAGTTTATTACTGATATGAGAATTTCTTACCGGCATAGCTATTACTTATTTTAGCATTTCCGCTTTGGACTTTTCAGTTACCTTGTCATAGCTTAGTAAACATGGTTGAAAAAGAGACCTAACTGATTCTTCTAGTACTGTTGTTTCTACAGGATCCACCTGAAAATCCAGTTGTTACCATGTGTGGCCATGTTTTCTGTTATCAGTGTGTATCAGAATATTTGACGGGGTATGATAATATCTGCCCTGCAGTTGAGTGCAACGAAAAAATTGGTGATGATGTTGTTTTCTCCAAATCTACTTTAAGAAGTGGCATCTCTGGTGCCCTTGGTGATGCTAGATCCGCAAGTTATCAACATGTTGATTTTTCAGTACTACAGCAGAGAAATTACTGTTCATCTAAAATCAAAGCAGTCCTTGAGATTCTGCAGTCATATTATAAAGAAAAGAATCCAGGTTCTGATGGATTGAGTTCCTCAGGATGCAGTAGAAATTCATCTCCTGAAACTTCAGACGATGAAGATTTCTATTCCGGAGGTCGTCCTGCAAAATACACAGGAAAATATTCAGAGTGCTCAACTGAAGGACCAGTAAAGGCTATCGTTTTTTCCCAGTGGAATAGCATGTTGGACTTAGTTGAACATGCACTGGAAGAGTTCTCTATCACGTACAGGAGACTTGATGGCACCATGACACTGGTTGCAAGGGATAATGCTGTTGAAGATTTTAATACTGATCCTGAGGTCAGCAATCCCTAACCTATTTGAAGTTGACGTTTCTATTTAAATAACAGCAGCATGAAAATGCTTGATACACTTTGAAGTGGCATGTTGTGTGCCCGCACCCCCCTCCCCCCTCCCCCTTCGTACTATCTGATTTCCAACACAACTGGATCATAGTCGAGCATTGTTGGGTTCAGTTGGGGGTAGGTCTACTAATGTGAGTCCTTACGTTGCCTAATCACGCCCTGTTCCTATTGCTAGTGTTTCAGTTAGGATTGCCTTCAACTCTTCACTGGAATTTTTTTCAGGTAATTGTCATGTTGATGTCACTAAAAGCAGGAAACCTCGGGTTAAATATGGCTGCCGCATGCCATGTTATTCTTTTGGATCTTTGGTGGAACCCAACAACTGAAGATCAAGCTGTTGATCGAGCTCATAGAATTGGACAGATCCGTCCTGTTACTGTGACACGGCTTACCATAAAAGATACTGTTGAGGATAGAATACTGGCTCTCCAGGTATCCATCTTTAGCTGTTAGCTGAAATTTTGTTTCTTTTCCATAATGTGACTATAATTTGTGTGAAAATTGGATTTTCTCAAGGGCAAACGGGTATCATCTGAGGAGGTTAGGAGCCAGTGTGGTAATGGAAGTGGTTTGAAGTTAGAGTTTTTTTCTCTTTTGCTTCGTCTATCCCCATTCTTTTTTACTATTGCTTTCGTTTTTATCTATTATACGAAATTATAGAAAATGGGGTGTTTTATTGTCATTGAAGTGGCTATCATATAGGGAATATAGGATGGTCATTAAGACCTTTTGATGACATCTATCTAGTTATGATTTTTATCTATCACAACCTGGATGCTCCACAAGAGTCAAATCCCTTGATTAGTTCTTGACTTGGGATGTATGAGATCAATATTGCGGTCCAAGTTGGAGGGGACCATTGACAAGTAGAGGTTTTATAATTTGTACAAATCTCTTGTTATTAGCTAGCGTTCTAAACACTAAAAGTTGACAAGATTGTGGTCGAGTGAGAGAAAGCTCATTGTGGCTTCTACCATTTGCTAAAGCTCAATGAACTTAAAGTGGTTTGGGATACCTTGATCAAATAAAAATAAAAAAAGCTCAATGAACGTAACTCCACAGCACTTTAAACCTTTTTCATATATTTCCTATCCTTTGTGTCAAAGCTCGTGTAGTCTCGCACCTTTGGATTGACGCATTTTGATGCTATGGATTGAGCTAACCTACCTCCGTGGTGAAGTGATTAATTCTGCTTATGTCTCTCTTTTTGACAGGAAGAAAAGAGAAAAATGGTTGCATCTGCTTTTGGTGAAGATCAAGGCGGGGCTTCTGGAACTCGCCTTACAGTGGACGATCTAAAATATCTTTTCATGGTCTAAAATACTCCGTCTTCTCATTTTGTATGGGATGATAAAACAGCAACTCCCACCTAGGTTTTTGTTTTGGATGGTCCAGTATTTAGTCAAAGACGGATCTTTTGACTGGTTGCTAAATTCAATTTGCAACATATGCGGCTGCAAAACTTGTGTGCCTGCTGACATGTTTTGCTCTTACTGGCTTGTGGGTTCCGTTTATCTTGGCTGTTGCTGTTGCCAATAGAATAGATTGTGAAGCCTCCAATGCCATCTTTTGTACTTGTAAGTTGTAACTGCATAATTGTAACGTCTATGCAGCGAAGCGCTGCCTGTAAATACTCTAATTCATTAATACTATCGTCGTTCGTTTTCGTTTGTGAAATTTCTTCTTTGGCAACTGTCCTTTACTTCTTTATTTATATCATATTATTTTCTTGACCTTCTAAAAACGTCGCTCGAAATCCCCGGATTGCACGCCACGATGACTCCGGTCCATGAACCTGTGGAAAAAGATTAATGGAATAAAAATTGGTTGAGGATGAATTTTTTCATATTTGTGGAAAAGTTAATTAAAAAAAATATTAGAATTGGATTCGGCATGATGAAATTAAAAATATGATAATATTATATGTATTTTATGAAAAATAATGAAATAGTTGCATTTAAAAAGTACTTCGTCCTTAGTATGAGACAATTTACCAATTTGATCAGATTAAGGAAATTAGTTATGTTAGTTAATATAATACGTATTTTCTAAAACATTCTAATAATTTTTTTTGTCCCGCCTTTTTCTTCTTTGACTATTGTTAAGAGGCATCAACAAGGGTAAATTAGAAGAAAAAAAATTATAAATATAATAAATGGATTTTATATTTAAGACTAAAATCATTTCTTTAAATGTATTTTTTAATAAGGATATGGGAGTACTAAATAGGGAAATTTGGCAAATAATAAATATTTTTCATTAAATGTTGTATTAGTTTTTATTTCTTAGTTTTGTAGTATTTTGTTTTGTTTGAAATCATATATCATATAGAGGTATGTTACAAAAGGCAGGTTCACTTGAAAATCTATCTGATCAAGTCAATTATTTTATATTTTTATCTTCTAGATAAGCTCTTTTCAGTAGAGTAGTTTTCCAAATGTTGGGGGGAAAAAAAAAGCGTTAGATTTTTAAATAAAAATTATTTGATTTTTCTTATGCCTCCTAACATACGGCATTTCATATGTTACAATAAATTAGTCATTGCATTTTACCAAAAAAAAAAAAAGGTCCTTGCTGATGTTTCTTTTAGAAGTGCATGGTCTGACCTTGCGGATGAAACAAAGTGGTATTGGCTTTTAGATAGCCAATGTGTTGAACTTGAACTAGTTGTCCATTTCAGGGTTGTTGTACTCCCCCTTATTTTAAATATAAGATAAAATTAATCTTTTTTAATGAATTAAACAAATTAAACAATTAAATATAATTATATCGTATGTTGAGTATATTTAGATTATATATTAGTTTATAAGTCAGGCTAAATAAATTAAAAATAATAAAAATAGAAATATTTTAAAATAATTTAATTAGTTTCCGTAATTTCTAAAAAAATATAATTATATTGAAAAATGATATTTAACTTAATTAGGACCATGTTCTGTTCCTGGCAGTTGAGGGTGTTTATTTATTTTTTATTTTTTTGGTGTTCTTTTGGTGAGTTTTATTTTTGTGTTAGTTTAAACTTTGGGTATTTTTAAAGGATTTAATTTGACTTTGGCCCTTGATATGTGTATTATGTATTTTTTTATATTAATAAAATTGACTCTTTCAGTTAAAGAAGAATATGTTATAAATTAAATATCTCAAGAATAATAATGAAAGCTTGTTAAAATTTTGGATGAATGCAAGATAACTAAATTTAAATAACGTAAAATTGTTAAACTATTCCTATAATTAAAATTGGAAGGTATATTTGAGATGAAACTAAAATACATATTATTTTTGCCATTGAAAACTAAAATCAATTTTTAAATTTATAAAAAAGAAATATATGTCTAAAATATTACAAAGAATAAAATTTACAAAAGCTGGAAAATAGCGGACAACGGAAACTGATGCATTCTGTTCTGTCCTTCTTGGCGCTGATTCGCCTTCATCGTTCTTTCCGAAAGCTGAATCGATTTCCTCATTGCTTAGTCCCTTGAGAAAAGTCAGATTTTGGCGGGTCAACTCAACCAAGTGCGTGATTTGTTTTCTCCTCTGTATATTGACTGCGGTTTGAAGTGAAAGTGGAGGGAACCCTAGGCTCAAGTGTATGGTCCAGTGATACAGCCTTCAATTTGCTCTCTAAAGGTCGATCTTTCTTTCACATTGAAGGTAATTCTCATAAATTTACGGGAAATGTTCCCTTTTACCCTTTGGTTTTGCCACTTCTATTAGAGGTTGATTTTCATTTTTTAAACGTGAAATATGTTTGGTTTCTTAATTATTATTATTATTCTTTGGGGGGTGATTTTCGGGGGTTTTTTAATCAATGGTTTAGATGTGGTTCTCCCCCTTCTCCTTTGCGAAGTACTTAAGTGAAAGTGCTTGGGATATCCGTGTAATATAAAGTACACTATGATCTGCAACTTCGTTTTCTTGACTGCCATTTTCATTTGGGATACGAATGCCTTTCATTAGTGCAATGCGTGTATATAATCTGGTAGTCAATATCATGTTTGTGCTTCTCGCATGATTTGAGAACTATTATTATTTATGTAATTTTTTAGCGGGATTGATGATAGATTAGCCGGTTGGCAGCTAAGGAAAGGAGAAATAATTTGAACTAGAAATTTGATTATGTTGGGTGTGTTATCCAGAATCTGCGTTCATCAGTGCTGAGGTAACTTGAGTGTTTTTTGAACTTCTTATTGTGAGGATCGTTCTGGCAGGCCTTTTATCATAATTTTGGATTGGAGCTCCACTTCCTTATTGAACCGTGAATTATTTGGAAAAGCGCTTCAGGAGGATGAATCAGACGAGTCAAGCAATTTAACATTAAAAAGGAGGAGGACACTCCAGGAATTGATGGTTTTGTTATTGCCCTTTTCCCTGGGAAAATTTTGAGGGACATCTTGAGTCTCACATCAAAAGTTTGGGACTTTGATGTGATATTTATAGAGTTGTTTGGCTTTCCAACATCATGAGCTAGCTTGTTGGATGGGACTCTTCCAAAGATTCCTATCAGGGTGGCTGCCATAATGTATTTGCAAGCCTGCATTCCCTTACATCATATTTCTGTTTTAACATTAAGTTTCAACTGTGTGAATAAGGGTTAAGAGAGTAATTTTGTAAATTCTGTTGTGTCTTTTAATTGTATATTTTACTCAACCATTTGCCTTTGTCTCAATTTTTGCTTTCCCAATTACCTCTTTGAATCTTTGGCATGGAAAAAATTGCATATAATCATTTAATTTGTTGCTGATGTTGCATTATATCTTTTGTCTATATTTTATGAGTTTTTCTCTGAGCTCTAATGATGAATAGGTAGCTTAATAAGGGAGCTGGAACATGGTTCAAGCTCCAGACATATGCTTGACTTGTGGATCATTTTCATGATTCCATCAACTCAACTTGGCGAGTTTGTTTTCTTACAGATGGTTCAGTTTCTAGCCTAACCTAATTGAGACGTGGTGAGTTGTGATAACATTTTTGTATGACATGTCCACAGACATTCTTGATGCTTTTTGACAGCAGATTGATATAGTATTTGATGATTCTCTTTCTGGCTGACCAAGGAAAGAAAAGGTGTTTAGATTTCATGGCTCAGCTAGACTGTATATATATTAGTTCATCGGATGATGATTTGGAGCTGGAGGAGATAGAAAATCCAAATTATGGAAATCGTTCTGGTGGGCCTGCTCGTGAAAGCAATGCAGGTTGGTGGAAATCTAATGAAAGTTTCTTCTTTTTTTGGATAAATCAGAAAAATGAAATCTAGAGAAAACTTTCTCACATTCAAATTGTTATACAAATCATTAATTTTCATGGTGTATTTAATCTCATTTGCAGGTTATGGTGGAGGGTTTACACTTGATAGTTCTTTGAGACTGGCAAATACTTCAAATGCAAGCTCTTCTGGTGCTTATAATCATTCACCATCTGAGCACTATACTGAACCTGGGTCCAGCAGTTATATGCCAAATCGCGGATTTGCACATGGAGATGGATCTTTCAATATTTTGAAGAATGGTTACACAATTCAGTTTCAAACAGTCAATTCTACAATTGCTAAATCTTCTGGTTCTGATTATGAGAAAATACCATCACAACAAGCTTTTAAGAGGACCCTTTCATCATCGCTTCTTCCAGCTGCAATGAAGCCATTTCCATCCTCCCTTCAGTCATTTGCACCAGGTACTTGATTAATCAACCTAAAAGAACTTGTGAGCAGAAGTTACATATTTGCTGCTTATCAAAATCCACCTGATGTTGTAGGAAGTAGCATGAGCAGTGACCAGAGCACTTTGCGTGATAACTATGGCAGGGGCAATGATGAGCGTGTGATGTATCAAAATGGTGGGATTAGGATGCTTCCTCCACCTATGATTCATGGCGCAGGGGACGAAAGGACCTCGGAAAACGATGAGAGACTAATTTATCAGGCAGCACTGGAGGTACTATTGTCGTTCTTGTTAAATTTGCCCATTTGTTATTAATACTCTTAACTCTTAAGTTGTATGCAGATATTCCCACTATTATTCATGCAGAAATATATAATTAAAACACATAATCTTTTCTGAAAGTGCATAACTAAACTTCTTTATTAGTGAGCCCCATTTTGTCACTACATGTCACACATGATCAAAGTTGATTTCTTCTCCGATTGAAGATAATTAAGATTTACTGAAGGGATAACCTGGATATAACAGAGGGTGTATGGATCCCTTTGCTATGCTCTTTTTTTCTTTCTTTTGATGTTACTTGTCATTCTTATTGTTTGAAAGGTTTTGAAATCCTTATATACGCTGGACATTAGGTTGCCTAAGGCTGAGTTTAGAATCAATGGACATCTAGATTCATATATCTCTTACATTATGATGGTATCATAGGCCATGCTCATTTTTCTTAATCTTGGATATTAAGTAACATGTTTTACAAATCTTTTGGTGATTACTTTTAGTGTTGAGGTTTTTGAGGACCCTGTCTGTTTTTCTTTGTTCACACTTTGTGATAGGGTACCTGTTAAGTTATAGTAATAATGAATCAGAGGCATGCGTAAATATGGTTTCTTTTGTCATTTCACTATTGGCTCATGGCCAAGCATCAAGTTGATAATGTCAAGCCAAAAATGAAAACTAAACGTTGACCTTTTTAAAATATTTTTATAAAGAGCGACTAAGATCTGATAGGTACTATATTTCAATGCTCCCTTGTGGGGTTTTTTATATATCTTCAGTCTCTTGAGATGCCTTCTTTTTCTTAAGAATGAATCTGGTTGTTGCAGGATCTCAATCAGCCAAAAGTTGAAGCTAATTTACCTGAGGGTTTATTGTCTGTGTCGCTTCTGAGACATCAGGTTTTATGTCTTGTTTACTCTGATTTATTAGTTTGCGAGGCTGTTCACATGTTTTAGAGCTTTAACTGTTGTATGCTGCAGAAAATTGCATTGGCTTGGATGGTTCAGAAGGAAACCAGAAGTTTGCATTGCTTGGGGGGGATTCTGGCTGATGATCAAGTGGGCATTTTTATATCTTGTGTTTTTATTTTTTGTTTGATTAGCATCATTTGACATGTATATCTAAGTGTTTTGCGTAACATGGAAGCATTGTTCAAATAGGGTCTTGGAAAGACAATTTCGATGATTGCCCTCATACAAATGCAGAGGCAATTGCAGTCAAAATCAAAAGCAGATGAGATGTCCAATCATAAAGCTGAAGCATTAAATTTGGATGAGGATGATGAAAATGATAATGCTGGTGGTACTGGAAAGAATGAAGAAGATGATACAAAACCTATTCCTGAATCATCTAGTTCATCTTCCACAAGGGTTGTTGGCAGGAAAAGACCGGCTGCTGGTACACTGGTTGTTTGCCCTGCCAGTGTTCTTCGACAGTGGGCACGGGAACTGGATGACAAAGTAGGAGATGAAGCTAAGCTCTCTGTGTTGATTTATCATGGGGGTAATAGGACAAAGGATCCTGTTGAACTTGCAAAATATGATGTTGTTCTCACAACTTATTCTATTGTAACTAATGAAGTTCCAAAGCAACCTATAGTTGAAGAGGATGAAATTGATGAAAAAATGGGGGAAAGATTTGGGTTATCCTCTGAGTTTGCTTTTGGTAAAAAGAGGAAAAAGGCTTATAATGCAAATAAAAAGAGTAAAAAAGGTAAAAAGGGACTCGACAGTTCTTTTGACTGTGCATCGGGTGCCCTCGCAAAAGTTGGCTGGTTCAGGGTCATTCTAGATGAAGCTCAGACAATAAAGAATCATAGAACTCAGGTGGCTAGAGCTTGCTGCAGCCTTCGAGCCAAAAGAAGGTGGTGTTTATCTGGAACACCTATTCAAAATGCTATTGAAGATCTCTATAGCTACTTTAGATTCCTGAAGTATGATCCTTATGCTGTATATAAATCATTCTACAATACAATAAAAGTGCCAATATCCAAAAATTCTATTCAAGGTTACAAGAAGCTTCAAGCTGTTCTAAGGGCTATAATGCTTCGTCGTACTAAAGGTGAATGACCTGTTCTTTGCTGTCTAATTTTGGGTGGAAATTGTATGCATGTAGTGGTTCAGGTCTTGGTATTATCTTGCAGTTCTCTTAACTAAAGTAATTTATTATGAACTTCAAGAATTAGTTTACTCTTTTGATGGCTGAAGCACATTTCAACCATCAAGATTTAGGTTTTTTGACATTTGATCTGAATTGGCCATGAACTTGGAGTGACATATACTGTATGGTAGCAGACCCCATCCTCTTTCTTTGTTTGATATTCTCAATTTTCATTTCTACTTGTCTAGGAACATTGATTAATGGAGAGCCTATAATCACTCTGCCCCCTAAAACTATAACGCTGAATAAGGTGGATTTCTCCCTTGAGGAGCGGGCCTTCTACACCAAGTTGGAAGCAGATTCACGTAGTCAATTTAAGGTTGATTTTTCTAGTTAGTTTTTATCTTGCTGATGAGATTTTAAACCCACTTTATGGATATTTATTGTGAATGCCATTTGTGTCTTAAAACATCAAAATCTTGAAATAACATGCTTGTACGTTGCAGGCATACGCTGCTGCCGGTACAGTCAATCAAAATTATGCAAATATTCTTTTAATGCTTTTACGTCTCCGTCAGGCTTGTGATCACCCACTTCTCGTCAAAGATTATAGCTCTGATTTTGTTGGGGAAAATTCGATAGAAATGGCCAAAACGCTTCCAAAGGAGATGCTAGTTAATCTTTTCAATTGTTTGGAAGCATCCTTTGCAATTTGTAAAGTTTGCAATGTGAGTTTATTACATATATTATATGCTGTTAGATCACGCACTTAAAACATTTCTTGTTTGCCGTAATTGGTTAGTCATAGCTAATTCTTCTTGTACTGTGGTTTCCACAGGATACACCTGAAGATCCAGTTGTCACGATGTGTGGCCATGTCTTCTGTTATCAGTGCGTATCCGAACATTTGACAGGTTATGAAAATATGTGCCCAGCTGCTGATTGTAAAGAACAAATCGGTGATGATGTTGTTTTCTCCAAAGCAGCATTAAGAAGTTGCATCTCCAGTGATACTGGCGATAGTAGTTCTTCAGCTTCAGGCCTTGTTGATTATTCAGCTGTGCAGCAGAGTAGTTATAGTTCGTCTAAAATCAAGGCACTCCTTGAGATTCTGGAGCTACATTGTTGCTCTGGTCGTGCTAGATATTCACTGCCTTCCGAAACTACAGATATCGAAAACTTGGATTCAGATGTGGTTGTTACAGGGGACACAAGAAAATGTTCAGAGGGCACAACCGATGGACCAATAAAGGCAATTGTTTTTTCTCAGTGGACCAGCATGTTGGACTTAGTTGAAGATTCACTGAAGGACTCTGGCATTCGACACAGGAGACTTGATGGTACCATGACACTCGCTGCGAGGGATAAGTCTGTCAAGGATTTTAATACTAATCCTGAGGTCTGCCCTTTTCAAGAGTTTTACAGCTCTTTAATGTTTGGCCAAACCTTAAATGACACTGTATTTGTCATGTTTGAATTAGATTTGTGTCAGATTCTTTTATGCCTGACTAACCGAAATTTGTTTTAGGTAACTGTCTTGCTGATGTCACTAAAAGCAGGAAACCTTGGTTTGAACTTGGTTGCTGCTTGCCATGTTATTCTTTTAGATCTTTGGTGGAATCCAACAACCGAAGAACAAGCTATTGATCGAGCTCACAGGATTGGACAGACGCGTCCTGTTACTGTGACACGGCTCACTATAAGAGAGACGGTTGAAGATAGAATCTTGGCTCTCCAGGTATCGGTTGCGGTATTAGTTTTATTAACAACTCATTTTCTTCCCACTGAGCTCCTTGTGTTGAACCATGTTTTCAGGAAGACAAGAAAAAGATGGTAGCATCTGCTTTCGGGGAAGATCAAGCGGGCGGGATGGCAACTCGCCTAACAGTGGATGACCTAAAGTATCTTTTCATGGTGTGAGAAAAACGTGTTCGTTCCCATGATGTTGGATGATCTGAATCAGTCCAAGCTTTGTTCTGGAGAGCAAGCTGTTTTTTGCCCCTTGAGTGACGTGTTGCTCATATTGTGTAGGGAAGGCTGGTTTGTTGTACTTTGTAGCTTAATAGGTTAAGAAGCCCTCAAAGGGCATTTTTGTCCCCCTGCCACAGCTGTGTAGTAGTATAAAGCTGACTGTAAATATAGCACGACTAGTTGGTGATTTTGATTTACTTGCTGCAAATTTTCCTTGAGCTTCTGATTTCATATCTTCAGAATTCCTTATATCTTAGACGATGAATGGATTGCAGTATGTAACTTCAATCGTTGCTATATGTCCCATGCAAGGTTATGTGGCGGTTTTTTTTTTTTTTTTTTTTTTTTTTAAAGGTATTGTGTCACATTTACCACACATATTAGACAAGAGTGAAATAAAAAATAATTAAAATTAAAATTACTGAATAAAAATGATAAAAAAAATATAATGGATATAAAATGGGAAAAACTTTATGGATATTTAAACGATTTGAAATATATATATTTTCATTCATTTGTTACCTATATAGGCACATTTTATGCAGTATTTTCTGGTTAATTAACAATTGAATTTCTGAAATTTCTTCAACATTGAATTGACATATTTCTAGCACTCGTTCAAACATCAGATTATGTGACGATTGAAAAAACTAAGACTGAATTGGTGAATTCGAAGGAGAAAATAGCCCCAAAATTAAGTACTTGCATGATAATAGCACAGTACTTAAACTGGTTTTTCCCCTTTTATCACTGCATTTTTTTGTTTTTTACTCAGAGATAATAAGTCCACAATAATGATGAAGAGTAAAGTGTTTGGTATGAACCAAGAAAGGAATAAAAGATGGAACTCCATACCTGGCTGCTTTAATCCAAGACCACTTTCCACTTTTATTCAGTCTTAATTATTTTAAATATAGCGATGGATCATAGAAAGTGAGGCTGAGAAAGGGTTTAAATTGATGAAGAGAAATGGATTAATCTGGGGAAACCCCAAAAAGCGCTTACTTCATCAAAAGATTTTGATAACAAAAGCAACTTCTACTGTTCAGACTTTGAATTCACCATCATATGTTCATACTTTCTTCTTGCATTTGATATTGGTTTAGTCTTTGACAAAAAAAGAAAAAGATACGACACCGTTTTTAATGTAGCAGTTACTGTCCACCATGAATAATAGCGGCTAAGTATTCTACTTTTAAAGATAAAACTAATGATGATTTGACCTTGAAACTAACAAAAGTCAAGAAAAAATAAAACATGAACATGAACGACAAGACACAAAATAAAGCACTGATCCTCCATATTCCTTTTCAATCACTTCTTCGGATCCCTTAATCTCAAGTATAAACACTTAAAGATTACTTTCTTCAATCTGAACTTTTAATTTCATAAACTTGATTTTTTTTTTCACTTTATTCGTAGCATTTTTTTAATTTGAATTTGATTATTTTAAAATTCTTTGAATTAATATATAAAAAGATTAACTGATCCAGTGAAAATAATATATTTTTGCATCTTATTGTTAAACGTCAAAATAATAGTTTGCTTTATTTTAAGCAAAGCTAAAAAAGAAAAAGAAATACATGATCCATCTTAAGAGAGATCACATTAAAATCAAGAATCATCTAAGATTTTGTACAAATGCACGTGGTTCACTCTAATTTAGTAGGAACAAAATCCAATTTAAAATCGAAATTGTAATAAATACGGAGTATTATTTTATCATATACAACAACACATGCATGAAAAACAATGTGAACAAGCATCCGTTGACTCGATATAAAATATGAATATAAATTTGTAACAAATTAAACTATACATGAATAACCAATCGTTTTACTTATTAATTAGAAAAAACAATCCGTGGAGTGTTTTTGTTCGATAATATGATATCAAGAGATGGAGTGAAACAAGTAGAACTGCACAAAGTAAAACACTATTTTTTATTTTCAATTTTCATAGGCAATGTTTTGAGAAATGCTTCTCAATTCCCTCAAGCCTAATCTATTATTATAAACAATACATTTGCGGGAAAAAATTAACATACACCATATTAACATGTATATCCACCATGTTTTGCCACTATTTGATTTAGAAAAATGCAGTTAGAGATTTGAGAAAAGGACGTATAGTGTAAGGTGTGTGGTCAAGCTTGAATGCGCCCACATGCATATGGGTTGGTGATTCGCAGCTTTTGGCAATTGACATCAATTTCTCTCTTACTTTTGTGGTGGGGCTTCTCCAGAAACAGGAAGAGCCCCCTATTTTCACAAACAGATCCCTTATTTTGTTGACCAAACAATCTGAAAAGAAGGAGAATAGAAAAAAGTAATTGTCTGGCTCTGCGAAAAGTGATCACTTGAATGCCCACTCACTCCTCTACACGCAGAAAGAAAGAGTAATTGAAATTAAGATGACATGAAGCAGTGCACAGGGAAGCAAGCACAAGGCCAATTCTCATTGATGAGAGATTAAAGAGACAGTGTCAAAAAGTTGCATGCTGCGGCGTTTTGAGTTAGGGAGGGTCCATATGTGGCCCTTCGGCTCAGACAAAGGAATCATTTCTATGCCCAAATTCTAAATAAATGCCTCTCTCTCTTTGGATCCTCCTTATCATCATCACGCTCGTGTTCACCAATGTTTCCATTATTCTTTTTTGACCCTTCTCCCCTATTCTCTCAAATCTCCATCACATTGTCTCTATTCATATATAAGGGTTTCTCATGTTGTATGAGAAAACTAAATTTCCTACACACATAAAATGGTAGGACCCACATATATATATATATGTGTGTGAGGGATCCCACCATTTCATGTGTGTGTGACATAAGATAATATTTCTCATGTGACATGAGAAACATTAATCACACTCATATAAACACAAATTCTATTTTCTCATAACATCACCACTTAATTTCATAAAGCCCATATCTGCCTTTTCCTCTCCACTTTTAGCACCTCCTCATCGAAAGCAACACAATAATTAATGCCGACACCCATGTCCCACCCCACCCAATACCTAATATATATATATCTAAATAATAAAATATTATTGTAATACACACATTGTAGCCATTCAAAATTAGAAATTACTACGACTGCCAAAAATTTACATACGTAGCTTCCGATCTAACAGACATTGGGTCCGAATCCAACGAACCCGTTGGCTCCGTCTACAGATATCTGAATTCCTTCTTGTTGGATGTTCCCTATAATGGAAAGCCCCGAAGGAGAAGCTGCAAATGCAAAGCAGAACGTCCCTTCGTTGTCTACTGGGATCAAAAAATTACGGGCTGGCAGGGTCAGGATTGGTCCTCCCGAGAAGTAAAAGGATACGGTTGGCACCCGAACCGTTACGAACCCGTTTAAGTCGTAGCACGTGTCGAATATGGATACTGCCGATGACCGCGGCAGGTTTGTTGTTTGGGACGTGAAAGCCTCACGGAATGCGTTATAAGCCGCCGTGGGAAACCTTGTCACGGCAGTGCCGGTGTCCATGACTACGCCTCCGTCGCCAAATTCGGTCAGCCGGAATATGTCTTCGGAAATGGGCACCCGCTGCCCTCCGACTCCAAGACCCGAAAGCCCCACGTAGTAGAAACTCAAGGCCTGTGGGTTGCGGGTCAGAGGGACCCACGCGGCGCCAGCGGGCATGGCTTCGCGCCCGAATTCGAGTGACCCGGACGAACCAGATCCCCGGCTCGCTAAACAGTAACTGAATGCACCGCCCGTTTGCCCGCCCAGCTGGCCAACGAAGGACATGGTCCCGCCTCCGAGGCCCAACAGCCCGGCGGCTCCGACAAACATGCCTTGATTCTTGTGTCCGCAGCCGATCGCGACGTTGCGGATCAGGGTCCGACCGATGGTGAGAGTTTCAAGGGCGAGCGTGCCTTTGGTATAAGAGCCGTCCCCGTAAGAAACCTCGTAACGGCACCTTCCCTCGTGGCAGCCGGCATTCTCGAGGCGGTCGCAGACGGAGGAGGTGCAGGGAACTCCGGAGAAGGAGGCGGAATCAGCGGGGTTGAAAACAGGGTCGGACTGACGGTAACATTGACTACAAGGCTGACACTGTACCCATATAATATCACTCCCAGAATCGATGACCACGAGCTGACTCTTGGGAGGACTCCCAACTCCAATGGAGACGAAGTACTCGCCGCTGCCCTGATCCATACCGGACACAACGTCGGAGCCGAAAGCATCGGAGTGGAAAGAGGGAGAGAGGCGGCGAACTAGGGAGGCAACCCTGGCGGAATCGCGCTGGATGCGGGAGTTGAGTCGGGAGCGACGGTCGTGGGATTCGCCGGAGATGGCGTCTCTGTGGAAGAGGCTGAGCTTCCATGCTTTGGAGCGGGTGTGGTTGAGAGTAGTGGGCGAGGGAGGGGAATGGGAAGGTCGAGCGGCGTCAAGGAGAGACTGTTGAACGTGAAATTGTTGGAAGTGAGGGAATGAGAGGTTGAAGGAGGCGGTTGTGAGAGGAAGGCATTGAAGGTGAAGGTGAAGAAGGAGAAGGAGGATGGAGCGAAGAAGAAGTGGCATCATTGTGTGCTGGAATGAATTGGATCGTCCGTGCAGAGAGAGTGGGTGATATCGATGTCTGGCTTTTGTTTAATTTATGGCTCGCCAATAACATAACATAAAATCAGAGCAAAAAAAATAATAATAATAACATAACATAAAATCAGCCGATCAGGAGCACAAAATGCACTTTGCTTGCCCATTGAGATTCATATGTAATAAAATGAAGGGTAATGCGTAATTTTACTGAAGATTTTTGCCAAGGAACACATGGGATATTCTTACTACCATTTTTTCTTATATCATTTTTTATCGTTAGATCAAAATCTCAATCTCTTTATCATTTCTTTCTCTTATTAAGATTCTAATCTAACGGTGAAAAAGTGGTAGTAACATTGGTAGTAAGAATATCCTATCCTATCTCATTATAAAAGTTTTGGCTAGGAAATTGAAAATAGACAACTATTTTGACCTAGTTGATATCCAGTTAATCTTAACATTAGTTGCCTAAATACGTTGAGTTGTCCGTCATTTTTATTAAGGTGTAAATTTATCTTAAAAAATTTAAATCTAAGTTTGAAAAGAAAAAGTAGATAACAAGTAAATTTTTGTAATAAACTTTCACCCTAACAAAAATGACATGTAAATTGTTAGAAAAACATATTTAATTAACTTAAATAATAGTTAGAATAAAATTGTCCTATTTTTTATATTTTTAAGATAATTTTAGTGATTTACTTTTGTAGATGAGGAGGAAGGGGTGGGCACGAAATCAGGGGTATGGTTTCCAGCGATGTACTGATTGATTGATTAATTAAAAAGAGTCACTCAGTCACTGGTGCACACCATGTTCATGTGCATCATCATGCTGCTAAGCCCTGCACGTTCCAAACACGCGCTCCTTTTAACCACTCACCACCCCCATTCCTCCCATTACATTTTACTTTCTTCTTTTCCTACTTACCATTCTTCTCTTTTCCTCACCCTCAATTCTACTTCCTTTTATTTTATATTAAAGTACTTATAAATAATTAATGAAATCTTGTTATGAATATTCTTATTATGTGGATGTCCATTGACCTATAATCTCCAAATACAGGATGATATGGTATATATGCATAGTAATCTACTATTTGCATCCTTCTATAAATAGAGGTCTCCTGTAACTATTCAATAGACTTGAATGAGAATCCATTTCATCTCTCTAGAATTTCTTCTGATTTCTCTCTAGAATTCTTTCAGTTTTATAATAAATCTAATAAAGTCTTGGGTCAAATAATGACCCTACCCCCAACAGAACTTCCTCCAAAATAGAATGGCCTTTCATTGTGTAAGCACCAAAATGTAGAAAATGTTTTTGGGAAACCTCAACAATACCCAGAAATAACATAGTTATAAAGCCATATAAAAAAAGGAATTAAGGGGTATTTTTGTCCAAACAGTTTTTTTTGAGGTAATTTTATCTCACAAGTATTAAAAATTGAGCAATTTTGTCCCAATTGTTTTCTCAGTTAATCTTAGCCATTAGTTGACCAAATATACTGAGTTAATAATTCACATGTCCTCCAAATCATTTTTATTAAAGTATAAATTTACCCCAGAAGTTTAACATCTCATTTTGAAAAAAGATGAAACAGAAGACACATAAACTACTGGAACAAATTTGCATATTAACAAGAATGATATGTAAATTGTCAGCTTATCATATTTAGTCAACTGACGACTAAATTAACTAGGTTAACGGAAATAACAAAACTGCTTCATTTTTTTATACTTCTAGCGTAAAATTACCCCTTTACCCCTCTAAAAAAAAAATCAAAAACACATTGCAAGTTAATTTCACTTCAATTACTAATTTACTATTTCAGAATCCCAATTCACACTTATGAAAGTTGAGTTATGAATGATCATTGGCCGTCTTTATCCCATTGAATATCCTACACATTTTAACTTTCCTTTCTTGTTTTCTTTTTCTTAATTGGAATATCCAGCTTTCGAGATCCAAGCAAAAATGAGAAGGCCCCATTACAGGACGTAACGCCTCTCGTGTAGGACCCATTTGTTTACGTGTTCATTCCGCCCTTTTTTTTTCCCCACATACTCACAACAAGTCATATCATTTTTTATACTTTGGTCGACAAAATAATGATTTATGTCTCTGTGCATATTACACTTTGTTCTATCTCCTTCAGTTAATATTCTCCAACAAACATTTTGTACATAAATTAACAAATGACCACATATAGGAAATGGTCACGATAGATCCAACAACGTAACATTGGTTTTCTTAATACAGAATATTAAGTTATTAACCATTCTCTTCCTTTTGCATATCCCAGCTAGTTTTGCAATGCATGTAGAATAGAGACAAAAGACAAAGCATCTTTCCCTTTAAGCTACCCAACAAGTTTTATTGAGAGAAGTGTAAAGCTTTAAAAGTTAACAAGGTCGGTGCGTTTGTGAAAGCAATGTTATATATGTACCTGCTTCAATCTTATAATGGTAATTAAAATACGTACGTAGCCTTTTCAATAAGAAGCTTCAATTGGCTTTAACGAACTTATAGAATACACTGAATATGCTTGTGGATATATCATCATTTGCGTGTGTAAATACTAATTAATATGCATACCAACGAGCTGAGTGGTTATTATAGTTTATTAAGATGTGTGAAGTAGTGGCCTTTTAGTTCTCAAAGTAATTGTAGTCAAAGTTTTTTAAAGTAGTGCGTCCTTGTTCTAATATATGAGCTATTTGAAATTTAATAAAGTCTTGAATATAAAATATTAAAGACTATAAGGCGCACAGTTTTGTAATGAAAGTTTGCTTTAGCCATTATCTCACTTAATTTCGATTGTTAACTGATAGTCTATATGTCATTCACGTCATGTTAAAAAGTCCATATGTCACACACACACACATTTTCAAAGTTAGATTTAAAACTTCTGAAACAAATTCACATCTTAGCAAAATGACGTGGATGATATATAAACTGTCAACTTAACATATTTGGTTAACTCATGGTTAAAATTAATTGAGATAATGAGAACAATAAAATTGCCACCCTTTTAACACCTTAGGAGAAAAATGAAAAACTTCTGGGATAAAATTGTCCCTTAACCGAAATATTAATCTACTATTTCTTTCAAATTTATAATGTTTCTCATAACATCCTACTCATTACATATATGAAGGGAATTTTCATATAGGAGTAGCCTTAATTAAAGAGGATGGTACAAGGAAATAAACTCATATTTGTTATGAATAAATAACTTAAATAGTTTTCTTAATATATACAAATTAATTATAATATTAAAGACGGGAGGCAGTAGTTCTTAGCTTTTTATTGAGTTGAAAGTTAAAACCTTTGATATACTTTTTCTTGATTTAATGTAAAAGTCTTGCACCAGGAGCCACGCAAAAGAGTCGTGTTTTACAAGTTTAAGAGAGTATGCCCTCAATAAACTTATATTTTTACCCTCAAAGGTATGTTTTTTCCTCACCGGGAATAATTATTGATGAATTAAGGGGTCTGAAAAATAAAATAGAGGGAAGGAGAGGAGCAAAAGGATAATAAGTGGAGGCAGAAAAAGTGGGGGAAGACGACAAGGCACGTATATGACAAGCCCATCTAATCATTTGAATATGTGCATGCTCTCTTGTTTTTTTTTAATATAAAATGTATTTTTTAAAATTATTCTCATCTCTTTTTTCTTATTTTTATTAGTTCTTCCCCACCTTATTGTTAACGTTCATTCTGTCAGTGCAATTATTTGTGGTACAGCCCCCCACCTCCACGCCACAAACTGCGTACCACATATTTTCTTCTCAAATCTCAACCTCCCCACCAACACACACACGCACACATGTGATGTTGTGATTTGGATTAGCTTATGTAAGTCTCAACCTCACCTGTGTTAAGCACACAAACATTGAATCGTCTATGGGCTATGCAGAGAGGTTCATTGAGCACGTTTGGATCCACTCCTCTCAGTTAAATATGAAACCAAAAGAGGATCGAGTGGGGTTAAGATATAAGCAAAGCAAGCAATCAGACTTGGGTGCCAAGATTAATATTCAAATACTTTAATGCTCGAGCAGCCATTGGCTCAATGATTGAGCCGTTATTAGCTTCTAAAAGGTTGCTCTTATATTTTAACATTTCTCTTCCCCTTTCTAATTGCATGTCACTGTGTGCTTGTGACTTGTGATTGTCGGATTTTAATTAATATCATCAACGGTTCTGCCTAATTCTTGCGTGGTAGAGATAGCCCACACAATTACTCTTCCTTATTTAAGTCTACGGAAGCTTTCCATTGACAAAATTTTAAAGGATCACTACACAATTGAAAAATATGTTACAATCTGTCACAAATCTATATTTATTGTGCTAACAAACAAAATAGATTACAAGGGGGAAAAAAAAATTCAATGTGTACAGTAGCAGAATGCAATGATTAAAGTAGATGACAGGTGATTTTCTTTTCTTTTTTTTCTTTTTTTAAGCTTCTAAATGTTCGAATCTCCCCGGAAATTTTCTCCATAGTTCATATTTAGGTATCTGTTGGAGAATCTAGTGTCTGAACCGTGTTCATTTTCTTTGTGCCAACCCAGTAGGGCCTCATTTCTTGGCCTTGGCAAATCTGAGGCAACGGTATTTCTCACCACTGACTGTAATTTCAAGAGCCCCGTCTTGGCTATCCTGATTTGATGCCGTTCCCATTAATACACTTTTTTCTTTCTCAAGATTTTCTCTCTCCATCTTCAGCCTCGCTTCTTGGCGAGAAATCTCTGCCTGCAACATAAATGATTAGGCCATTCAGCAGCTGTAATCTTGAGTGAAACTATGATATGTAAAGTATAGAAAATATTAGAGTTAGTTGATTAGTTAGGAAGTTAGAGTTAGTGTTGGTTAGTTGTTTACGAGTCTTGAGATTGAGTCTTAAGGTGTTGCCTATATAAGGCATATAACCCTTCATTGTATCCTACACTTGTTAAGATGAATGAATGAGCATCATTGATTTCTCTTCTTTCTCCTCTATTCCTCTCCTATCTCTCAAATTCTCTTCCCATTTCCTCTAATTTCTACAAACTATCCTATCAAACTAGGCACTGAATGATAGATGAAAAGGCTGGTAGAATGCAGCATGGTTCTCTTTCAAAGCTTAACAGAATAACAACTCTGTACTCATCTGCCTTGCCTACAACAGGACAGGAGAATAATAAAAGAACAAGCTTAAAGGTCAAATCATTTGGCATCTGATTTTAGGTTTGTCGTGTTAATCTATAAACTTGCAGAATTGAAATTGTTAACTTTCGTAGGAGGGGAGATGGAAACTGATTACAGTACAGTGGGACAAAAATTCCATTTTCCATGTTTTGTGGGTAACTTTTACCCATGGAAACTCAAATTCCAGTGATAGTTATGTGAAGATACCTTAAAAGAAGTACTCTCTTCGTTCATATCAATGAAACATTTATTACGAATCTCCAAAAATACCCTTGTCTCTTTATAATGATTTTTCCATCCTTTCTCCCTAATAAGTTATATCAAAGGGAGATTTTGGGAAGTCGTAGAAGTTTTTAACATTCAACTAAGTTTAACTAATCTCTTTAATATGATGAGAGTAGTCAATAGGGTCTTATGAAAAGGACCGGAGGGAATAACATCTTAGCTTCCTAAATGGAATTTCCTAGGAAATCTAAAGAACCCCAGCACCAAACATCCTATGTATTAGGATTCAATCCCTCACTTTTTGTAAGATAAGTTCTACAAGGTCACACTTTAATTTGCTGTGATGTTTTAGTTTAGAATATAATTATAGCCCCTAAATTGCTCTTATCCTGCTCGTGTGTTGCAATCAAAATCAAAAGTCATGGGTCAAACCTAGGTTTCTCCTCTCCTACTCAATTTTCTTCTGTTTCATTAACTTCCTAGATCTAGTTTCTTCAGCAGACATCGTTAAAGGAGAATTTCAGCAAAACATCAAAACCCTACCTGCATCTTAAATTTTTCATAAAAACATCAAACCCAAGAATGAAAATCCTGATTTAGCAGTAACAAAGCTCACACAACATAATTTACTCTTTTTAAATGTAAACTGAGAACTAAAGCCTAGTTTCTGGCAAGTAAAAAGTCATAGCAGAGATAACTCCTAAAAAATTTGAAAACTGTTTCAACAACACCAAGCACATCTAGCTAATTGAAGTGGGATCAAAGTTATCACAACTTTTATTATCTTCCATTTTGTCCAGTAAAACAAAAGAAGTTATGAGAAGTGGACACCTCCCGACGAGAAAGCTCAGCCTTCCAAGCAGCTTCGCGCTCAGCAACTTCACGCTCCCGTTCCTTAACGTAACTTTGCATCTCTCTCTCCTTCATGATCCTATCTTGTATATCAGCATCTAATGCTTCCTTCAACTCTTCCACAAACTTATCTACCACAGCTTTTATTCGAAGAGACATCCGCCTTCTGGCACCTTCCCTAAACCCAAAACCACAGCCAATGTAAACTAATATTCAAATTCTTGATTTAGAAGAAAGAACTGAAGTCAAGCAATGTATTCAGCTTCAATTTTTATGTTCAGTATGACCGAAAAGAAAGATCTGGGCATGAATTTACTGTCTAGAATTTTACAACTACCCTGGAACAAGATAATAGAAGCATTTGATTCCTGAAATATAGTGATGAATAAGCACGGCAAACTGAAATTAATAGTTTGATACCAAAATTACATCCTCATTTAACCATTTCTTTCGTCGTTTCATTTCCTTTTCATGGCAACAGATCGCAACTATTTAGTTTTTAATTTGCCAACTTTGTTGCTTAGTCCGGGAAAAGCCTACCAATAGCCTGCCAAATTGCACTTCTACAAGATACTCCTAACCCGAACTCCCTCACATGTCATGAATGAAAATTCTAAATCAAAAGCACAAATAAAAAATGGTTATATTCAAACTACCTTATACTTTAAACACACTGATTCAAAAGAAAGATCAAACGGGACAAAAATTTCCACAAGGTATGCGGTGAAAACATACCTTTTTCTGCAATCCAAAGGCCTCTGTTTTCTTCTCCCTGCACTGGTGACGCTTAAGAGAGTAGCAGTTCAGTACAACTAGAACCGCACAGGAAGAAGCCCCTGTTCTTTTCTCCCTGCAATCCAAAGGCCTCTGTTTTCTTCTTCCTTCCCTTAGGGGCATAAGTAGAACGCTGGTGGGTTAGTTTGTCTCTAATCTCATCACCATCGACGCACGTATGAAATTCAGCTCAAATACAGTTACACCCCAAAATAAAAAACTTCTGACATCCCATGAGTCAATATATAACCCTCCAAAAATGAAAAAGCATTGACATAATCCACCTAGATCCTAGACTCGTTAATTACAATACCCTAAATTGAAAACAGAAAAGATAAAAAGGGGCATGCAAATTAGTACCTCAAAGACGAAATTTTTGAAGAGAAAGGGCCACTGTATCTGCTCTAAAGTCTGAAAAGTCCATTACTCTATTATCTACTCTCTTCGTTTGGATATCAATCTGCGGTGAGAGGGGAAGGTTTCAGCTTCCGTTATAATTTTGCCCGTAAACTTGGAATATACAGAATCCAGAGGAGACCACGGAAGCGAAGGCTTCCAAAAGGAGAAGACGTGAAATTGGATGCCTGGATGTGGATGGATCAAAACGAATCGAATACGGGTCATTAATTTCTTCTGGCTCCGGATTCTGCAATTTGGACTACTTGGGCCCATCACTTGCTTTGCTCTGCATTTTTTCGGTACCATTGTAATTTTTTTTAAATTTTTTTCATCAGACTTAATTATTTTTAACATCTAATTTTCATGTTTTATTTTTAAAACCTATACTTTCATTCTAACTAGTCTAAAGTGGAGTATATTTTTAGTCCTTTTAAATTTACATAAAATATACTTTTAATTATTTAACTTTATAAAATATATTTTTGATCTTAAATTCTAACATCGTTAATATTTCTAAAAAAAATATTGAAATAACAAACTTAAGTGATGACAGTGTAAACTTAAATGATGATTATATAATTAAATTATATGAATCTTAAATTCACAACATGTGTAAATTGGAAAATATTTCAAAATCTGATGAAGCAGTTATCAAAATCTCGATCATTGTGTTAAACAATTTTAATTTAATATCTAAATATCAAAATCTTAGTTTCAATTGTAGTAAATTTTCAGTTTATTTTAGTTTAATAATTTAAATATATTATATTAAAAAATTAAAACTTAAGTATACTTTGTGAGCCCTCAACCATCATTTAGGCTTGTGGTTTCACCATTTTCAGTTAGTAATATCGATGTTAGAAATAGAGGATTAAAAATATATTTTATGAAGTCAAAAGATTAGAAGTATATCTCATATAAAATTTAAAGTATTAAAAGTATTACTTTAGCTTGCTTTTTAAATAGGGTTAAATACCAAATCTGTCCCGAAAGTATATATCGAGGAGCAATGTTGTTCTGAAAGTTTTTTTAAATTCAATTTTGCTCGGAAGTTTAAAAACATAACAAGATTATCCATTTTCTGTTAAAAAACTAATATTGATCGTTAAAAAATTGACATTAACTGGTAATTTTTTAATAGAAAATGACAACATTATTATTTCTTTAGATTTGTGGGACAATATTGAGTTTAAAAACATTTCCAATGTAATATTACTCTCGGACATATATTTTTGAAGCGGATTTACTCCTTTACCCTTTTAAATTTTAAGGCAAAAATAGAGGCCCTCAGTTGTGGTTTCCTAAATCCTAATCCTAATGTATTTTTATTAATTCTGCGCCAAACCTGTTAATTGTTATTGCTTCTGTCGGAGAAGGCATCAAGCGCACCCGCTCTTTTGTATCTCTAAGTTCGCGAAAAAAAAAAATAAAAAAAAAATCATATCATCTCCTTCTTCAGCATTTAGCAGGATCAGGGGTGACGTTGAAGTTTCAGGTTGCTCGATTTCACCCTCTTGCCCAGTCCGTCAATTGGATTCGCCTTCTTCTACTTTCTTTCTTTAAGCTGCGTTCCTCGTTGGGTTCTTTGGCCGAATCATCCAAGCTTTTCCTCTTTCTTCCATCGTTGCTGCATGCGAGCAAGGGTTTCGATCAGCAGCTTCTTCACCCCCCTTTCATTCCCTTTTTCAATTTCAACAAACTAGCTAACTCCCTCCCGTCCTTCATTGGCTTTCTGCAGAAGCTTTCTTCACCATTTTCTTACCCAATAACAGGAGAAAGGAGGGGTTGAGCTTGGTGCTTGCTGGTAATAAAGGTTTTAAGATTTGCTTTATTAGGTATTTTCGTTCTCACTCCCTCAAATAGCGTCTCCATATATATATATATATATATATATATATATAGATAGATAGATAGATAGACAGACAGATATATAGCTTCCTTATTTACCGTCGGCTTGAAAGGCTCTTAGTGAGTTAGAAATTATAAATTGGTTACTTTATTTGATTGTTGAATGTTAAATTGGCGAGTTTATTACTTCCAGGGTCCTTTAGACCTTGATTCATACTTGCATGTTGTTTGGGAAAAGGCTTGAACTCTAGAGCACCGTGATAGGGGTTATTAAGTGCACATCAAGTGTTTGATGCTGCTTGGGGGAAAAAAAACCCATAATTATAATCTAGTTCTAGCCATCATAATTGCAACCTTAACTTTACTTTTATGTGACACTCAACCTTCATATTTATATCTTAGCGTTTGGGATGTGTCCTTTTAGAGTTATTAGAATTATTAGTTAACATATGAGCTGCTTGAATTAAATTGTTGATGTTAAGGTTAGGTTGTAAATGTTGAATTGCGAACAATTTGAATGCAAGAGTAATACCTAGTTTGAATTATGTGAATTGTTTAAGGTATGCGATGTTTACTTTTAACTCTTGAGCTTAATCTTTCTATTGAGAAATTATTGAATCTTGTTTATTTGAATAAGTGAATCTGAAATGAAAATTAGGAATTGACTGATTTGATAAACATGACTTATAGAGTGAGGTTTATCTTGTACTCTGGTGCCGGAATTTTCTGGGTGTGACAGCTTCATTTTGTTTTCCAACTACAGTGGACAAGAAGCTGAGCAAAATGAGCAAGTATGGCTTGAACCTCAGGCATCCACCAAAGAAGCAGCCAGTTAGGGCTCCCCTTGCCACTCCTTTTGGCTTTAGCAATGATGATGAGAATGATGTTGAGAAAGAAATTGCTCGACAAGCTAGCAAAAATAAGGCTCTCAAGGAAGTAAGTTGGCCTTGTTGAATGATTGTCTTCTGGATGTTTAACGTATTCTGATGCTTTAGTTAAATACCACTTACATAGTATTGTCTATTTGGTTAATTACATTATATCTTGGTTTCCTTTTGGATATTTAAGATTGAGGAGCAGCAAAGGAAAGCATTGGAAGAAGATCCAACCGTATTTGATTATGATGGAGTTTATGACAAAATGAAAGAAAAGATTGCACGTCCACTGGTTCAAGACCGTGAGGAAAGAAAGGTACAACAATGTCTTGATACATTTGACAACTAAGAAGTCCTTTATTTTATGGGTGACGGAAGTGATAAGTTAAGATGGCTAATTTGATGAATGATGTTATGACTAGCAGATTGAACTGGTATTTAGTTATACTCCACTAACCAGTGTATTATCTTACATCACCTGGTGGAGAAGCATGTATGAGAACATCTGCAACTTCGCTAAAGTTTATCTCATGCACACAAGTTAATTTTCTTTTATACGAAAAGCCCCATGATAAAATTTTAATATGCTTTATCATGACGATTTTTACATATTTGACTGATTTACAAAATATCATGCTTTAGTTTATATGAAATTTCTACACCCCATGATGATATGTTTTGTCTTTGAGTATAAGTACTTGCTATTTTCTTCCTCATGTTAACTCTAATGATCGATTGTCAAGAATGGCAATCAAATCTTAAATTCATGGATTGTAAAATCTCAAGCCAACGTTTTCTATTAAACTAGCGAAGACTATTAAGCTGACTTTAGTGTGGATAGCTGACTTATGTTTTATTTGGTTTGGCCATAATGAAGATTCCTGGTTTTATTTTTATGGATGCTAAAGTAGCAAAATCTGTTCATTTTGGTATGTATGCCAATTGCCGAATGATATTCATCAACCTGAAAGTTTTTGTGGTGCAGCCAAAATACATTCAAAATCTTATGCATAAGGCAAAAGAGCGGGAGCAGTATCGTGATATTGTTTATGAGAGAAAGCTTGCTAAAGATAGAAGCAAAGATGATCACCTCTATGCTGACAAAGACAAATTTGTCACGGAAGCCTATAGGAGGAAGCTTGCTGAACGGGAGAAACAGATGGAATTAGAACGTTTGCGTGAACTACAAGAGGAGAGAGATGATGTAAGTTATTTGGTTTTTAGCCTTGAATGAGGATGGGTTAATTGCTATACATTTGTCGGTAGGATGATATTAGATTTTTAAGCGGTCTTAGTGTGTGCCGTGTTTAGGTTGAGATAGTCCTGTGTTCTTCAAGTGATCTGTGTGGGGACTTTGAGAAAGATGCACCTATTTTTCTTCGTTCAATGTAATTACAAAATAGAATGGGCATTGTTGCATTGCAAATTATGAATTCCATTTTAGGAACATATTAAAATTAGTTTAATGAGTGCTTTGTTAAGACAATATTTGTTACCCGTTAAATCTTTTGATATTGAAATTTAACGACACAGAATTGTGTTCTTTAAGTTTTCTCATGAGTATGATTGGGTTCTGGAAAACTTAAATATTTTCCGGGCTAATATTTAGTAAGCAATAGTATGATTCATTTGGTTGCAAATTCAATGGAATAACTGATTCAACTTGATCGGGCATTGTGGATTTCTCTGTTATTTGATTCGTACTGATTCAAAATTGCCAATAAAATTTTGCTGGCCAAGGCAAGCATTAGCATGTTAACTTGTTAGGTGGTGGGTGCTTTCTTTTTCATTTGTTCGTTCTCTTGATTTGAACATACATGCTATTTTGAAGTGAAATTGAAATGCTTATTTGTTAACATTTTTACTGGCAATTTTTCATTATTGTAGGTTACGAAGAAGAAGGACTTTTTGCTTGATTTTTACTCAAACCTTGATAAAAATGTAGCTTATGGTGCAAGAGATGCCAAGGGGAAGAAGCGTGAGGATCAGGCTGAGGCAAGAATTCCAGAGACTCGCCAGGCAATGACTGCAGATCCATTAAATCGACATCAAAATGATGATTCATTAGAAAGAGCACAACAATCGCCGAGTAACTCATCCTTTGGACAAAAGATTAGTGGCGAGGAGGAAACTTCTAATCTTCCTGACAGAAGTATCGACCCCTCAGATGTGAAGTCAGATCATGAGGCTTCTCATGAAGGAACAGATCCTGCAAACGAGTCATCATCAGCTTCTGAACCAAAGCCTGATCATCATAAAAGAACTCAAGACGCTCTTGCTGCTGCAAAAGAACGCTTTTTAGCCCGAAAAAGAGCAAAAGAACACTGAAATTCTTTAGGATTGCGCTTTGTTTCTGGCATCTGGTGCCCCATCCATGATTTTATTCGGGATAAGTAATCATGGAATGAATAGATAGCAGTTTCTGGTACCTATCAATCCTTTGTTACGTGTAGTAATCAGTTTATTTTCCTCGGATCTTGAGTTATTTGTTGAAATGGATGGAGATATTTGATAAGAGCTAACAATTTATCTTCACTTAACTGCTTTATGTTTTTAAATTTAAGTTAATGACGTGATATCAGACATAATTTCTTTATAACCAAATAACAGGAAATTAGTCTTGTTCTATAATTATTTTCTGGGATCTTTCACTCGGGTGAAGTAATGAAATGGAATCCAATCAAGCACCCAGTTGAAGGATTGGTTTCTATGTAGTCTTTTGATTATATTTGAAGAACATGTGAGCTGTAAACCTTCAAAAGCAAAACTCGAAAATCAGAAGTCCTCTTGTCACAAAGATGTTACAAAGCTCTAGGCTTTTTTAGAGCCTATAACGATGAGATAGTATACTCCTCGATGGTGTATTTCACAATGGTGAAAAACAAGGTTTTGAATTGATTTGTTATGGCCTTGAAAACACAGTGCAAATTTCATCCACAACTCTTACAAATTATAAATGACAGGAAACAAAGATAATAGCATATTTTTATCACTTTGAATTATTACTACCTTTCAGGTTATTTCTTCTATGTTATTGATATTTTAATAAATCCAGGGACGCTGATTATGTGGAAAAAAAAAAATAAAAATCAGTGACATCTTGTTCAAGCCACGTAATTTGAGATAATATATTAAATGCAAATAAATTATAAAAGATGACATGGGAAATGTCATCTTTGATAAACTATCGGGTGATATGCAATTGTGGGATTGGAGAGTTTACAACGTGATGCTTGTATTGCATCACTATTTTTTTTTTTAAAATTATATATGGCAGACCCAACTACATTAAACAATGGTTCTGATTAAACATGGGGCGGCGGTATTGGTAATATCTGAACTCTGGGGAATTTGTCACATAGGCTATGAGAATATGGTCAAAGTCGAACGTTGAATTTCCCCCAATAAAAAAGAGATATAACTACGTAACTTTGACTTTGAATATGAAGTGGGCCATGACATCATATTTTCTTTCTGCTGCCTCTATATATGTCTGGTAGAGAATGTTGCATGGGTATCCAAGATCAGAGCATTTGAAGATAAGAGCAATGACAGAAACTAAGGTTGTAGAGAAGGTGAAGAACAAGCAGGTGAAAGCCAAAGATTACATAACTGGCAATCCTAAAGAAACAGACATGTACTTGAGCAGTTCTACCATCAGCCTGCAACTTCCTCCTGAGGCTTCCAATGCAGTGCTTGTCAAGAATCTCTACCTTTCTTGTGATCCTTACATGCGAGGCAGTAAGAAACCTCAAAAAGATCGCCTCTTTGACACCTTCGTTCCTGATTCTGTATGCCCCTTCGATTTCCCTCTTCCTTTCACTTTCAGCTTCACCAAAACTTTGTTCTGTGCTTCTGCTTTATTCTGTTGTCACTAAACCATTAACCAAAATTTCAGATGAGTGAAGTTTTAGCTGATGTATAAGTGGTGAGTGAAGTTTGAAAAGTTTCTTTTGAACACCATCTAATTTGTATGGGTTGAATTGTTTTTTCAGGTAATAGTTGGCTACGGAGTTTTCAAAGTATTGGAATCCAAACACCCTGACTTCAAAACAGGTGACTTACTTTGGGGGGTCACCAAGTGGGAAGAGTATAGTATCCTAACCAACACTCACAATTTCTTCAAAATTGAGCACACAGATGTACCATTATCCTATTACACAGGACTTCTAGGTAAAATATCTTCACTTGCACATTGCCTTAAGCAATATGAATACATATATTTCAGATCTTTATGTGTTGTGAAGATTCCTATCAGTATGTGATTCTTTCTTGTGGCACGCAGGTATGCCTGGAATGAGTGCATACGTGGGCTTTTATGAAATTGGTGCTCCAAAGAAAGGAGAATATGTGTTCATATCTTCAGCATTTGGAGCAATTGGTCAACTAGTTGGCCAATTGGCAAAATTGATGGGCTGCTATGTCGTTGGAAGTGCAGGAAGTAAAGAGAAGGTAGGGATATACCTGGCTTTGCAGAAAAAGATTATATGAACCTTTTATTTCCTGAAAGAATCCACCAATTAACTCTTTTTCCCCCCCTCGAGAAAAGGTTGAAATCTTAAAGAACAAGTTTGGATTTGATGGAGCTTTCAATTACAAGGAAGAACACGACTTGGATGCAGCTTTTAAAAGGTCAGTGCAAGAAATCCATTTGGCATACAAATCAATGAACAAAGTCCCTTTCTGTTGCATTATTCTCCAATCAAAACATACCCGAGAACACAAAAATTCTATTTGGACTCAAATAAGCAAAGAAATTATTGTTTACAAAACATGGCTTGGCTTCAATCAAACAGGTACTTCCCAGAAGGTATTGACATATACTTCGAGAATGTTGGGGGCAAAATGCTGGACGCGGCACTTGTGAACATGAGAAGGAGAGGAAGAATAGTGGTGGCAGGAATGATATCACAGTATGATATCACAGAGCCAGAGCCAATCAAGAATTTGGTGTCTATTATATACAAGCAGGTCCGAATTGAAGCTTTCACAGTGTTTGATTACTATCACTTGTATCCCAAGTTCTTGGAGACGATGCTGCCATATATCAGAGAGGGCAAGGTGTCCTATGTGGAGGCCTTTGCTGAGGGCCTTGACAATGGCCCTGCAGCTCTGGAAGCAATTTTTACTGGCCGTAATCCTGGGAAACAAGTTGTTGTACTTTCTCATGAATAATTTTTATTTACTTTAATAATCATTTGAGTGTTTGGGTTGCCCTCTTTTCAGTTTCAATAAATGTCACACTTTGTCAAGATTTGGGAAAGTGATCTATCTATGCTGTTTCTGTAACATCGGTCCCAAAATTAAATTACTTACTGTATAAATTTCATTTTGAGCAATACCATGCCCTTTAACCTTCTCATAAAAAAGGTTAACATCACTGTAATAAGATCAAGCACAGAACATTTATTCGTGAAGATATCATGAACAGTAACTTGGAGCAATCTGTGGTCCAAACCCTACTCTCCAACTGATTGTTACACATCAGAACCTACTCAAAGCTCATAAGGCCATAATATGACGTTTCAATCCAATCAGATATAATCCGCGGCAGGCATCTCCACAGGTTCAAATTAAACAGGCCACATAACTTTCTCAAGTCTTGTCTTTGGATTCTCTCTTTCCTCCAAACTCCACATAAGATGCATAAACCTTAATCATTGTACGCTGCTCAATGCTCACTCTTTTTGATAGTTGCATTCCTTCAATAAGATTTGACACAATCATATATATTGAGGAGGATAACCTTCCTTGTTTTTGTAATGTAATCATGAGTTTAAGTTTATCTATCTATGATAGCAGGCACTATAGCGTGCCACGTCATCCCGGAATTTTCTCCCTCATGAAAATCGTGTGCTGTGATTTCCCGCCGATAAGTAAAACATATGCACCATTCATCCGTGCCTACTAGAAACTTGCAACGGTGGTCGTGTGGTACTCTCAAAATTGCTCTAAGGATATATAGCACTTGTGTTACAAAATTGGACGGGACTATACTGTTAGGGTGGTTCTATGAGCCCATATCCCTTGTTTTCGGTGTGTTTAACGGATTTGTTGTGTTGTCTGAAGCTTCTCTGTTCACTTTGGTGGTGGCTGACGCATCCAATTTCTGCTTGTTCTTTGGGTTTGGTTTGTGACGGCTACGTTGTCTTTTCCTTGGAAGTTCAGAGTTAGGGTAGTCTAGGCTTAGGATTTATGTTAATTTAGCTGTTATCTTTTATGTTTTGTGGACTTATTGCAACTCTGGGTCTTTTATAATACTAGTACTTTCTTTTGGGGGAAAAAAAGGAAAGAAAGCTAAGGAAGAAGTGGAATGACCTGTACAAATAAGACATTTAATATTCTTTATAGGAAGATTTTTTTATTTACCTTGAAGTATATTCTATAAGTTCAACCTCTCATTTTAATGGATTTCAAATATTAATTCTAAATACAAAGATTACCAACCCTAAACTATTTTTTTTAATAACTTGAGTAAATGGCATTCTGTGTCGTTGGTCAAGATTTGAAAAAGCAATCTATGAACAAGGTATTTGTGAGACCCACTGGGCAGTTCAAAAAAAAAAAAAGTATTTGTCGTTCCAATATAGATATGTATGTATGTATGTATGTATATGAACGAACGCTATTATTTATACATCCAATATTTAATTAATTTATTAATTAATTTCAAATTTCAATCGTTGAACCGTAATAGAACCATGCATAGACAAGTGAAGAGATTAAAAACATGGAGACAAGGAAAGGTACAGCACACAGTTCATGGAGCAGAGTGGGGCAAACCCACTTATTACTGTTACATATGACATCAGAACGTACGAACATACTCAGGGACCATATATATATAAATGGTCATAATATTACAAAATCGCATAAAACAGAGACGAGCAACTAGGCATCTGAAAACACGTGTTGCTCACAACTCGTCTCTGGAATCTGCATTTCCATCATAAGAAGCAAAAGCCTTGATAATTGACTCATACATCTCAATTCCCTTCAAGTATACGTCTCGGTTCAGAAACTGCAAAACCATACCGCAATTCAAACAAGGCCACTTAGCTTGAAACGCATGCATATATATAAATATTTAAAATTGATCGAATTAGGTTGCTAGTATCATCGAAATGAATGGGGGAGAGAGAGAGACCTCATTGTGGTCATGAAGTAGAACAGGGGTGTTAGCGATGGGGGAGAATCCAAAAGCAGGCAAACCGTGGCGACGAAAGAAGCGAGAATCTGTTGCGGCAGGAAAGATCTCTGGTCTCTCCAGTTTCCCTCCGGCCCTTCGGACGGCATCCTGAAGCAGCCCCCACCACGGATTCGAACCGTCCGTCTCTGTGATGATTGGCTTCCCACTCTCAAGCTTCACTGGTTCTTTCTGCACGAACTGTTCCTTCAACAATTCAGTATTTCATTCCTTCATCCATAATTCATTCTTTTAATATAATAAAGTACGTACGTACGTACGTAGTAGGTCATATTACGGGATGCTGGTGCCCACTCTTGGGCAATTCGTGTCTCCATTGCTTTTGGATCAGCGGTTGGTGGCACCCTAACATCGAACCCTGCTTCTACTTCTGATGGCTGCACGTTCATCATAAAACGACCCTGCAGCCAAGCTACGTATTTTAGAATCATGTACGTACGTACGTGTGTGTACGTGGATGTATCATTGACGTACTAATACTACTTACGCGGGTTGGGAAAGGTATTCCGGCCTTTAAATAAGCCAAATTGACTGAAAAAGTATCGCCGTCGGCCCGTATACCTTGCTTGACCAAATCAAACTGGGAAGAACGAAACCTTGTTATACTCTCCACACTCTTGAACAGATTCTCCCACGCTGAGTTATCATACATCATTGACCCGTGTCCTGGATGTCCCGTCGCCTTTATCACCATCCGCCACGGGCTCTTCTCTCCGTAGAATACCCTGTACTTCTCCGTCGGGGAGGCCAGTCCTGTCATGTATATAAGTAAGGTATATATGTTCATGTCTTAGTTATACTTACGAGTACTAGTTAGCAATAATCAATCAATGTCACGTACGTACGTACCTTCGTCAAGGCCTACGCCGATATTCAATTTCTTAAGGAGGTCGGCCTCAACAAACTTGGCGGCGCCATCCACCCCACCGGTCTCCTCATCAGGACCGAAGGCCAAGTAGATGGATCGAAGGGGCTGAAATCCATTCGTCTTGAGACGTCGAACGGCTTCCAGGTACTGCATCCCCACGCACTTCATATCTTGAGAGCCTCGCGCGTATATATCGCCCTTCTCGTCTATATGAGCACCCAGGGGGTCGTACTTCCATTTATGAGGCTCCGCAGGAACAATGTCCGTGTGGGAATAGAGAAGAATGGCCGGAAGATTGGTGTTACTGCCAGGCCATTTTAGCAACACAAACGGCTTCTCTTTCACGAATTCCAAGGTCTGAGATTCCAGGGACATGGATTTGGCTTGGGTGATGAGGAAATCGGCGGCTTCGTAGTAGTTTGGGTTGGGATGACAAGTGTTGATTCGAAGGTATTGTTGGAACCTTGTTATGATTTCTGCTTCTGAAGATGGGTTTGAAGCTGCTTCCATGGTCGTCACCGATGCCATGACAATAATAAGCAGCAATGAAGAAAGAAGAAAACACACCATCTTTGGGGCGCCGTTGAAGAACTCCATGATTTCCCTTGCTTCACTCTCTTCAGATTTAAAAGCATACAGAATATGATAAAAATAGGGAGGGAATGAGCGTAATAATGGTTGCTCAATCCTGCTACGTACAACAGCGGAACGACCTTCGTCCTTTGGACAAGTAGGTGGTGCTCGTCGTTTTGGGAACGAGATATCACTGTCCATATCTCGTCCAGATCTTTTTTTTTTTTAATAAAATTTTTTCACTTCTAATACTTTTAGTATGATTTAGTAACTTTTCAAGGTTATAAAGTAATTTTTCAAGATCATGAGGTATTTTTCAATACTATTTCACCATCTTTTTAGTCTTAGTCAATATCATAAATTTTTTTAAGATCTTAAAAAAATATTTTATAGTACTGACATGTATTAAAATGATATTTCAGAGTAGTGAAAAATATTATATGATTTTTTTTAAAAAAATTAAAAATATTTCTAAATATTAACTAATACTAAAAAAACATTTCATGATACTGACTGATATTTAAAAAATATTTATTATAAAAAATGAGATCTAGAAGGCGAGATCTTGGCCTCTAAACGATGAGTACAAGTGCAAAGAGAGTGGTCCTACCCTATTAAGATGAGATTCCCGTGACTTATGAGAGGGTGTGGCAAGTAACATGGCCCCACCCGAGTATGCATCTAATTAAGATAAAGGTTTAGAGTTAAGCAGTTTGCAGTGATAATAGAATTCATCTAACATCAGTGAAACCTGAGAGTAGTAGATACTACAATACATCTGACATCTCCAACAAAGTGAATTTCAATTTCTATATCTTTGCTCCTTGCATGCATGTGGCACCCTATTTGCTGCAAGATTAATGTTGTCACGCCCTATAATTATAAGTGAAGGCACTGAGATTCAATGTGTAAGATGGTTTTATTAACGAACCATAATTATAAAGGGCCTTTTAATCATCTGATAGGATTGTTTTGTTTTAACTCCTTCAAAATGCACATCCATCATCAGGCGGACTTCCTAGAAATCGACATTATAAATGACAACGGTAAAAAGGCGCTCCTTCCAAAGCTACAGTATCAAAATATATCACTTTTAAAACCTAATCAAAGAAAATAATACATTCACAACTCCTTTAATTGTTAATGATTACCAATTCACTTATTATTCTTCTTATTCGTTTGTTAATGAATTTTTTTTTGATATTATTTTCTTTTGTTAAAACCTAAATATTATTATCCTAGATATTATTGCACTGGTTGAACAATGAACAAGAGGACAATAAAGGACATATTGGCATGCATTGGTTAACAAAAAAGACAATAACCAGAGATAAGGCCAAGAGGGCGCAGAAAAGAAGGATATCGAAATCCAAAGATGATAACCGACCTGACATTGGCATGTGCTGGGAAGAACTATTTTTCAGCGTTTTTACGACGATGCTAAGAACAGTATTAAGAAAAGGGTTAAGGGGCAATAATATACGTAAAAATACATAAGACGTTTTAATTTTAGAGCAAAAGTGCCGTGGGCCGTTAGTTGACTGAATTTGACCGTTAACTCTGACAGAATTGAACAATAACTCCGCTAAAATTACCATTTTGCCTTTATTTTTAAGCTGAAATTATCATTTTATCCCTAATTTTAAATAATTTTTTTTTTAAAAAAACAATAAAATAAAGGCACCAAAGGAGGTCGCCTGTCACTAGCAGTGGGGAGGGTGGCCGCCAACAGTGGTGGGGCCTACTGGTGGGGAAGAGTTTATTTTAGTGTTTTTTTAAAAAAAAATTATTTAAAACTGGGGGTAAAATGATAATTTCAACTTAAAAATAAAGACAAAATGATAATTTCAGCGGAGTTACTGTTCAATTCCGTCAGAGTTAACGGTCAAACTCAGTCAACTAACGGCCCACGGCACTTTTGCTCTAAAATTGAAACGTCTTGTGTACTTTTGGACAAAAAAAAACTTTATGGTGCTGGGTGCTCTTTCAGGAAAACATTTTGTGTATTATTGCTCCTTAACCCTAAAGAAAATACCCAAATGCTACAAAGCGAAAAATATTTACTCAAATACTTATATCTAAACTCGTTCAACAAGAGAACGAGTTCATGATAGTGAAGAAGTCGTTCAACCATGGAATGATTTCTACTTGCCGTACGCTGAAAACTCGTTCCTGTCTGCACTGAAATGAAAAATTAGTTTGATAAGAAAATTTATAAGCAAATAACCATACTTCCCTTAATTCATATATAAATATAAAATTAATAAAAAATAATAACAGTAATATATGAAAACAAAATTGTTCCCTCGTCTTCTTCCTTTCACAACGCCTTAAGCCCTCAGGCTCCATTCTTGACTTCTTGTTTCCTCCCCCCAATTTTTGCTCATAACTTCGCGATCCAGGCTTGCAAAAATGCCACTGTGTCAAGATTTGAGAAAACGATCTAATCTTCTGGCCAAAAAAAGAGAGGGGCAGAAAGTGATCTATATGTGCCAGCTGTTTCCGCATCATTGGTCCCAAGAAAATATTAAGAGATTAAATATTACTTTACTATATAAATTTCATTTTCAGAAATAATAAGAGCATCTGAATATCATTAAACCCTTGATACTTTTGAATCCTTAATACTTAATCTTTATTGCAAAGAAAGAGCTTCCATATAGCTAAACCAAACTAATGTTAGAAACTAATCTAATCTAACCAAAATAAATCTAACCAAATAATAATACCAATATAAGATAAATAATATCTCAACATGAATTAACATAAAATATAATAATATCTTGACAAGATTATCATCAATGTTGCAAGATCAAGCACAGAACATTTGTTACATGAAAATATCCAGATGAGTAACTCGGAAAAGGATTCTCTCATGATCAGTTTTCTGCCCATCTCTCATAGTCTCATCTTGGCCATTAAAATCTTGATCCAAGGGTCCAGAGAAAATTTTAAAAAAACCGCATGCGGTGCAGACACCACATGAGGTTTTTTTAAAATTGACCTTTGGATCAAGATTTCAACGGTCAGGATGAACTGATGATGAGAGATAGACAGAAAAGGGATAATGAAAAGATACGGAGCCGAGCAATCTGTGGTCCAAAGTCCAAATCCTGGTTTCCAACTTATTGTTACATATCAGGACCTCCTCAAAGCTCACAAGGCCGTATTATTTCCTTACAATCCAATCATAATATCCAGATATAACTTGCTCACATCTATATATCCAAAAAAAAAAAAAAAACACTTGCTCACATCTCGTCTTTGGATTCTCTATTTCCTCCAAACTCCACATAAGATGCATAAGCCCTAATTATTGATTCATACATTGTAATTCCCTTCAAGTACACTTCCTGGTTCAGAAACTGCAAAACAAGAAGGGAATTCAAACATAAAATTCAGTAACAGAAAATCCAGAGAGGACTACTCACAGGATTGGGGAAAAAAGTCAATTACAACCCAAAAGAAAAAAAACAGTAAGATCACTCAAACTAAACACGACGTGAGGTAAACATTTTTCTACTCCTACAAAACGGTGCCGAATAAGTTTTTCCCACGATGATTAGATCTCTAATTTATATATGAATAGAATGAAATGACTTACTTTAACCCCACGATACATGACATCGGCAGATTAAACGTTAGCAATGATTGCCTTTTACTTAGAAGAAGGGAGATAAACGTAACGAAAGAGATTATAGAATCAAGGTCTTTGTGAAACTTGAGTCAAACACAAGGCTCCTTGAGGGAATTTCTCAGAGGTTTGTGATTTCAGGCAGTTGTGTTGACATGAAATGTGTGTTTTGGCAAGATAATGAATGTTTGAGTAGGTTACTCAGCCAAAATGAAAAACCACAGGAAGTTGTTAGCTAGAAGATCAGAGTTGAAGTGAGTTGACTGCAAATGGTCATTATATGGATTCCATGACTGAAAATCCTAATGTGAACCAGAGTCTTTGGAAAGAGTTGTGCGAGCAAATGAATGAATATGAAAAAACAGAAAGAGAAAATCCAGGTAGATCATCTGAGAACTAGTTCATGTAGAAAATCAATTTATAAGATGATATAAGACTACTTCAAGGGCATGAGTAAGCGAGCAAATCATTGAAGACAATATGAGATTAGGGTCACCTCATTGTGGTCATGAAGTAGAATAGGGGTGTTTTCCATGGGTGAGAATCCAAATGCAGGCAATCCAAGTTGTCGAAAGAAGCGAGCATCTGATGAGGCAGGAAAGATCTCAGGTTGCTGAAGTTTTCCACCAGCCCTTTGGATGGCATCTTTGAGCAGGCCCCACCAGGGATTGGAACTGTTAGTCTTTGTGATCAATGGGTTCCCAAACACATCATGCACTGGTCCTTTCCTCCCGAACTGTTACGCCATCAACAAAGAAAACACAATGGCAGTTTATCAATCAGCACAAAGCTTATATCTTTTCTTTGATCATCACAAGTTTAGAAAGTGGCAAGTGACAGATGGTGTTAAATTTTCACTCCTAGTTTTGTTATTGCCTTCTTTTCCTGGTAAAATGTTATCACCTCTGTCTGGATGGAGGAAAGAAAACAAGGGGAAAAATATGAGTCAATATCTGAATGGCTAAAACACCCTTACTTCTATGCCAAGAAAGAGACAAGCAAAGCAATTGTCCATTTCTCGCATGTATTTAATGACAGATAAAGTCTAAGCATTGATGGGCACAAAATAATACTCGTAAGTTAATTACCAGAAATGTCATATTACGTGAAGCAGGAGCCCATTCATCAGCAATCCGTCTCTCCAATGATTCTATATCAGCAGTTGGTGGCACCCTAATATCGAACCCAGCTTCTGCCTTTGACGGCTGCACGTTCATGACAAAACCCTGCAACATAATGAAAAGGGAAGAAGTCAACTCTGGGCTTACACAAACTAAAACAACACTCCCTCCTCTCCTTATTATACGACATACGAAGTATTTAGGATCGGAGGGAGGAGTACACATCCTAAGTTTCAAGTGACTAATATTACTCGCTGATGACTTTAGAAAAATTGTCAATTCGTAGCCATTAATTTGTAGCAGTTGAACGAAACCACTACAGGATTTGTAGCGGTTTATCCCAAACAAGCTACAAATTTGCAACAGTACACATATTTGCAAAATGCAAAGGGTTTACTCATTTGTAGCGGTATCGTAAAACCGCTACAAACTTTCACGTTGTATGAGGGAAAGTTTCGCAATTTATAGCGGCTGAGGTAGCAGTTTTTTGTAAAATCGCTACAAAAGTCAGTGCTATAAACGCACCGTCACTCCTCATTTTACCGTTTTTGGCAAATTCATTTCTCGCATGCCTTTTGAAAGGTTTTGCTTCAGATATGAGGTTTTGCTCAAGCATTTATAGAGATAAGCACTCGAGGTTAGTAAAGTTAACTCTTCCATTTCATTTTTTCCCCTGTTATTCTAATTTTGTTATAAATATTGATAATTTTGTAATTATTTCATAATAATTGCAGTTATTTGACTTACGAGAGAGATAAGAGCAAGGGGAAGGAGGCTGAGCGTCTACCAAACCTATTCTGCCAGGGAACAATAGCAAAGGAGGTGTGATAGACTAATAGGGGCAGTAGAAGGCAGAACAAAGGTAGACATGTCCCCATCTCATCGCAGGAGGCAACCCCGCCACAGCGGCTTACCCCAAAGTAGCCACCTTAAACGACCCCACTAGAGCTGCCTGTTCAGCTAGAGGGGGCTGACATCAGTCTCAACGATTATGATGAGAATGAGGAGTCCGACTTCAACATTCCCATTCTCATGATGTGGAACCGTATGAGGAGGAGGCCTAGGACAAAAATAACCCGGTTTTCAAACCAATTTACAAAATAAACAAAAACAGCTACAAATGTGAAAGCGCTACAAATACTCTCACCTAAACTGCTACAAAATCCGTTATATTAACCACTACAAGCGTTATGCAGTTGCCTATAAATACCCCACCACACTTCATTTCAAACCCTCCTCCATTTCTTCCCACCCCTTTTTCTCTCTTGTTTTCTCTCATATGTGAAGTTTTCCTGGAGAGCTAAGCAAGCTAACATGGTAAAAAAAAATTAAATATTTGATTTCAACGTTTTATTTTTTTTGCTTCTTATAATACTTATACTAATTATTTCTTCTTCTTCTCTAGAAATTTAAGGACTTTTCTCCAACATTTTCAGCATTCCTTCCATAATCATCAACTTTCTTTGCATAATCAAATAACATCCTGTGGACAACATTATAAGTCCTTATCACCTACACATTCTCAATATTAAACCCACATAATATTTAAACTTATCTAAATTAATTTAATCATTCTTCTCAAATATTAACCACTATCATTTAAATTGTTACTTAAATAATAAATCATTCAACATAATATTGTAACAAAAGACTCAAATTATAGTCTTGCAATTTTTTTTTTTTTTTTTGCAATATTTTGTAGCGATTTTAAAACCCCTATAAATTTAAATTTAAATTAAATTTTTTACGCAATTTTTAAAATTCCATCCAATATATAACACCTAGAAATATTTTGGTGCCAAATTTTTCAAATTACTAAATGTACTTGGTAGCGGGTTTAGAACTACTACAGTCAAATTTTCAATTCTCACTACCAATATTTTGTAGCGGTGACACGAAACCTCTACCAATAAAATAGCGATTCTAAAAAAACCTTACAAAACTTTTCACAACAGTGTTTTGTTGCGGTTTTTAATAATGTCGTTTGTAGCAATAAATTGCTACAAATACATCATTTTAAACAAAATGACATTTTTTTGCAGTGGACTGAGTGACTGACTTACAGTTGGAGATGGTGTTCCAGCCTTTGAATAGACCATATTAACTGAAACAACCTCGCCTTCTTTCTTCAAACCTGCCTTGATCATATCAAACTGCGAAGCACGAAACCTTCTTATAATTTCCAAGCTCTTCATCAGATTCTCGGCCGCGGAGTTATCATAAAGCCTTGACCCATGACCTGGTTCTCCGGTAGCCGTTATGCTTATCTTCCGCGAGATCCTCTCGCTATAGAATATCCTGTAATTCTCCTCCGGGGAAGCCAGTCCTATAATTAGAGTCAGGCATTATTCAAATAGTCTTATATCATCTTATGCTATGATTCAATCCATACACAGTAATATATGAGATTCCATTACTGATCACCTTCATCAAGCACTACGCCGATATTCAAACTCTTGAAAACCTCAGATTCAACAAACTTCCCTGCACCGTCATGCCCACCAATCTCCTCATCAGGAGAAAACGCCAAGTAGATAGAGCGAAGGGGCTGAAACCCAGAAGCCTTGAGGCGGCGAACAGCTTCCAGGTACTGTATTCCGACGCACTTCATATCCTGAGAGCCACGCGCGTATATATTGCCGTTCTGGTCAATATGAGCACTGAAGGGGTCGTACTTCCATTTTTCAGGCTCAGACGGAACAACGTCGGTGTGGGAGTAGAGAAGAATGGAGGGAAGATTAGGGTTAGTCCCAAGCCATTGAATCAGCACAAACGGCTTCCCTTGGACTAATTCGATGGCCTGGGATTCGAGGGAGATGGATTTGGCCTGGGAGATGAGGAAATCGGCAACTTGGTGGTAGTTTGGGGTAGGTTGGGAAGTGTTGATTTGAAGGTAACGCTGGAATCTAGATATGGTTTCGGCATCTGAAGATGACAAGGATGAAGAGTGTGAAGCTTCGATTATGGAGGAGGAAGCTACGAGAATAAGCAAAGAGAGATGAAAACACAGGGTCTTTGGGGTGTGGAGCTCCATGACTTTGTACGACTTGACTTGGAAAAAAGGCGACTCATCCAAAGCTTTGATGGAGAGACGCGGCCATTGGCAGGGAAGGGTGGGCCATTATGTAGTGACAAATGACGATAGGAGGATAAGGGAATTGGCTAGCGTCCTTTTCAAGTTTTCCTCCGCTCCGTTCGCTGAGATGAAACGTCATCGTTTTTTACCAATTAAACACACACATGGTCTTAAAAAAAAAAAATTCAGAGCACTTTCAGATACTAAACAGATAATCCAGGATACTAAATGGAATTAAAAAATTCTTCATGATCCTGAAAAATAATTTTAGGATCTTAAAAAAATATTTTATGCTACTGATTAGTACTTAAAGAATACTGACTGGTACTGCAAAATAATTCATCATCTTAAAAAATTATTTTAGATCTTAAAAAATATTTTAAACTATATTTTTAGTAGTAATAAGAATCATAAATATTTTTTTAAGATTCTAAAATAATTTTTTCAATATCATATCTAAAATATTTTAAACTATTTTTTAGTAGTGATCTAAAATAATTTTTTCAATATCATATCTAAAATATTTTAAACTATATTTTTAGTAGTAATAAGAATCATAAATATTTTTTAAAATGATACTGGCTGGTACTGCAAAATAATTCATCATCTTAAAAAATTATTTTAGATCTTAAAAAATATTTTAAACTATATTTTTAGTAGTAATAAGAATCATAAATATTTTTTTAAGATTCTAAAATAATTTTTTCAATATCATACCTAAAATATTTTAAACTATATTTTTAGTAGTGATCTAAAATAATTTTTTCAATATCATATCTAAAATATTTTAAACTATATTTTTAGTAGTAATAAGAATCATAAATATATTTTTAATCATCTTAAAAAATTATTTTAGATCTTAAAAAATATTTTAAACTATATTTTTAGTAGTAATAAGAATCATAAATATTTTTTTAAGATTCTAAAATACCTAAAATATTTTAAACTATATTTTTAGTAGTGATCTAAAATAATTTTTTCAATATCATATCTAAAATATTTTAAACTATATTTTTAGTAGTAATAAGAATCATAAATATTTTTTTAAGAATCTAAAATAATTTTTTCAACAGTATCCTTTTAGGATTGAGCACAAGCCCAGAGGGAGAGCCCAATTCCCAAAAGTTAGCTTATGAGGAGGGAGAACTCAATGGACTTATAAACCTCACTCCAAGAGCTTAATTCCCGATGTAGGACTCATTCAATAGTTACCCCTCAAGAGCCGACGTCCTCGGCGGCTCCACTCCACGGCACTTCACTCGGCCTTCAGCCGGTCAGAACCCTCCGTGGGTAGCCCTCTCCGAAACATCGACTCTCAATGAAAGCACTAATGTGATGAGTATAAGCTAGTGCCATAAAATATTTTTTTCAAGATCTTAAAATAATTTTTTAGGATCATGAAGAATTTTTTTAGTTCCATTCAGTATCCTAAATTATCTGTTTAGTATCTGAAAGTGCTCTGAATTTTTTTCTTTTTTTTTTTTTTTTTAAAGACCATGTGTGTTTGATTGGTAAAAAACGATGACTGGTAAAAAACGATGACGTTTCAGCGCAGCGGACGCAGCGGAGGAAAACTTGAAAAGGATGCTAGCCAATTCCGAGGATAAGAAGGTAAGTTCGGAGAGTTTGGAGCCGAAAACATATATGATGGGCTCAGAGTATAAAGAGCGAGCCTTTTTTCCCCTATAGTAATAAGTGCAATCCGCAAAAAGAATCTGTTTGGAAAAATTTATGTTTTTACCTCCCTTTTCTAGTTGCCACTAAGTATTCATAGAGTGAAAAACTGCTTAAATTTTCAGTGTTTTGTTACTCTGTTTTTGTGGGAAATACGCAGCTCTGTTTGGATGTGGAGAAAGTGAGGAGACAATGGTACAAAGGCATGGGGAATTCTGACTGTTGTGATGGGTTTGTTTATTTCTCAAAGTAGCCCATACTGCCACATACTGATCCACCTGCCTATCAGATCTCTCCCTTCAAAATCAATCATGACCTACCAATAAATGTTGGTCTACTTGACTCAAAACTCATAACGTAAGTGACTGTTGAATCAAGGATTTTGTGCAACTTTGATTCAAGCATGTAGTTGTGGTCATTGAGGAATCTCCCTGAGGTTTGTGATTTCAGGCAATTGTATCTTTGGCAACGTTTGACATGAATTGTATCACCTTTAAACCTTGCTTGCACGAAAGCTTTGTTATACTTTCCATTTTTAGGCACTTGGAACAGATTTTGTTCTGCCACGCAGAATTATCATAAGACTTTGACCCACGCATGCCCTGCTTCTATATATATAATCCAGTAGAGTGCAAGGCAATATCTTGTTTGGATCATACTAGCCCGCACCATTTGGCATTCACCTGAAGTGACCAGAGACAGCCAGATTTACAGTTTGATAGTCCTCTGTCTCTACTTCTTTACTGAAGTGACCAGAGACAGTGCCAAAATCAGAGCTTGCTAGAACAGGAAAAGAGGGAAGTGCATGCTAATGCTGATTTTGATTTACAATTCCTTGGAGAATAGATTTGTCTTGAGATAACTGCTATAAGCGAATGTTGGCAGTACAAGCCTTAATGTCAGCCCAACATCATGGTTAATTGAGCTACACGTACCTTTGAGAAGAAAATAAAATCAATTATTGAGTTTCACCCTCCATTTCCTTCTGAATTACATTCACATTTCCTTTTAGTCTTGCTATTCAAAAATCTTGACTCGATTAACAGGGCGCCAAAAAAAAAAAAAAACGGGAGAAGATCCATACTAAGCCAAGATGTCACCCCCAACAATTTCATGCACAGAACGTTAATTTATGAAAACATCCAGACACGGGTTCAGTTCCTTGTGGTCCAAATCCTGGTCCCTGGCTTCCTAATTATCATTGTTACAAATCAGAACCTATGCAAGGCCCACATGGTCATGATATTAAAATTGGATAACACAGATCATAGGTCAAACAAGAAAACTGGCAGCATAACTTGCTCACAACTCGTCTCTGGATTCTCTATTTCCTCCTTTCTCCAGATAAGTTGCGTAAGCCTTAATTATTGACTCATACATCTCAATTCCCTTCAAGTATACGTCTCGGTTCAGAAACTGCAAAACCAGAGGGCAATTCAAACATGAAATTCAGCAACAGAAATTTCCAAAAGAAGACTCCTTGCAGGATGAATAGCGTCAATCACAACCCAAATCAAAACGGATTAGTAAGATTGCTCAAATCATACACAACCCGAGGTAGCCATTTTTTCTTTTACTCCTGCAACTCGGTGTTGGATAAGATTTTTTTTTTCCAACAAACAAATCTCTATTTTATATGTGCATAGAATGCAATAAGTTGCTTTAATCCCACGATAAATGACACTTATGGCTTCAACATTAACAGCAATGTGCCCATAACCTCTTCTAATTAGAAGGGAGAAGAATGTCACAGAAGTGATTATTGAATTAAGGATTTTGTGCAACTTGATTCAAATACAGTGCTCCTTCAGGAAATTCCCGAGGTTTGTGATTTCAGGAAATTGTATCTTCGGCAACATTTGAAGTGAAATGTGTCTTTTGGCAAACACTGAATGCTTGAGTAGGTTACTGAGCCAAAATGAAAACTACAAGAGGTTGTTTACCAAAAGATCAAAGTTGAAGTGGGTTAGCTCCAATCTGTCACTAGCTATATGTATTCTATAACTGAAAATCCTAATGTGAACCAGTGTTCTGGACATAGTAGTGCAAGCAAATAAATGTATGCTAGAAAGGAGAAAGAGATAGATCAGTCCCACGCAATTGAGTCTCGGTAGAACATCAGGACAGTGCCGTGCTTCAGCCAAAAATCTCTCCAAATATAACTTATATTATTCAGGGTTTAATCTGAGATGATATTAGACTATTATAAGTACATGAATAAGCAAGCAAATGATTGAAGACAATATGTGGGGCTGGAGTCACCTCATTGTGGTCATGAAGTAGAATAGGGGTGTTTGCCATGGGCGAGAATCCAATTGCAGGAAATCCCAGTCGTCGAAAGTAGCGAGAATCTGCTGCGGCAGGAAAGATCTCAGGTTTCTTAAGTTTTCCACCAGCCTTTCGGATGGCATCCTCAAGCAGGCCCCACCAGGGATTGGAACTGTCAGTCTTTGTGATGATTGGGTTACCAGACTCATCACGCACAGGTGCTTTCTCCACGAACTGTTCAAGATAAAATGTAAATAGACAATCTAGCAGTGCACCACTCCAATTTATGTGTGCGCGTGCTTGGTTGTGGGCAATGAAAATATAGCTTCATCTACAATTTGAAAAATAGACAGCAGAACTGGCAGGACCATACTATTGGAAGCCATTTTATTTTGTTACAAACTTCAAATTTACAAGGTATCTTCACCTGAGAATTATCAGATTCTTTAAATAATATTTACTATGCTTATAAAACATTTTGTATTTTATGGCTGACATTTATTGTCACTTAAGCTTAGCAACTGGAAAGTGATATTTTCAATTCAGTTATTTGTTACAATGTTGTCCATTTCTTTGTACTAGATAAAAAAACACACATCAGCATGTCACATTACATTAATTCCTCATCAAGAATTGTAGGAAAACACGACAGGAATTAAAGCTATATAATAATATTTAATACAATAGTCAAAAGTTCTTAATAATCTAAACTTGATCATTAGAATATCTCCCAAGCACTCCATTCAGAAGAAAGAGACGAGCAAAACATTTGTCCATTTCTTGAATGCATTTTTAATGACAGATAAAGTTTAAACATTGAGCACAAAATAAGTTAATTACCCAGAATGTCATATTACGTGAAGCAGGTGCCCATTCTTCAGCAATCCGTCTCTCCAACGATTCCGAATCAGCAATTGGTGGCACCCTAACGTCAAACCCAGCTTCTGCTTCTGAAGGTTGCAAGTTCATGACAAAACCCTGGGAGATGACAGAAAGAGAAAGCCATGCGACAGATTGAAAAGTCAACTCTGGGCTGAGAGACTCAAATACCTAAACTGTGATATTTCAGAAAAAGTGTTTGAACCAAAGTTAGCCATCCGATTCATCTGGACCTGGTGCAGTGGGGTACCCCACTAACCCTTTGAATTGTTGAATTGCAGTATGTACGTGTCCAAATATTCAAGTGACTAGGATCTGCTTCCTATCTTTTTACACTCTTGTTACTTGTTAGAGATTCCACTAAAATAATACACTTATATGATAAATAAATCTATGAGATAACAAGAAGTGGTATTGTTGCGATTAGATTTTAGAATAGGCAGAGTCCAGTACTTTTACATCATTTACCAGCCAAAAGCAACTCCATCTCTTTCAGGTTCCCCAATAATCACATGCCCCAACCAGGGGATGTATAATTATACATTTGCCTAATGATGATAATGTATATTCATGAATCGAATCACATATATCTACCATGCGCATGTTCTAACTTCTAAGTTTCAGTGGCTTACAGTTGGAGTTGGTGTTCCGGCCTTTAAATAGACCATATTAACTGAACATGCATCGCCTTCGGCCTTTAAACCTGCCTTGATCATATCAAACTGAGAAGCGCGAAACCTTCTTATACTTTCAAGACTCTTCAACAGATTCTCCATGGCAGAGTTATCATAAAGCTTTGCCCCATGCCCAGGTGCTCCAGTAGCCTTTATTACTAGCCACCACGGGCTCCTCTCACCATAGAATACCCTGTAATTCTCGTCCGGGGAAGCCAGTCCTACAATTAGAACCACGCGTACATGGCAATAAAGACCATCAGTTGTTCAAAAGTAAACACAAGAAACTTCACCTAGTAAAAGTCAGTGACTTATGCTATGATTCAATCCAAAATCAATAATAAGATTCCATATCTGTTCACCTTCATCGAGCATTATACCGATATTCAAATTCTTAAGGAACTCAGAGTCAACAAACTTCCCTGTACCATCATGCCCACCAACCTCCTCATCAGGAGAAAAGGCCAAGTAGATAGAGCGAAGAGGCTGGAACCCAGAAGCCTTCAAGCGGCGAACAGCTTCGAGGTACTGCATCCCGACGCACTTCATATCCTGAGAGCCTCGGGCGTATATATGGCCGTTCTGGTCAACATGAGCACTGAAGGGGTCGTGCTTCCATTTGTCAATCTCAGACGGAACAACATCGGTGTGGGAGTAGAGAAGAATGGCAGGAAGATCAGGGTGAGTACCAGGCCATTTTAGCAGCACCAATGGCTTTCCTTTGACGAATTCGATGGTCTGAGATTCGAGGGAGACGGATTTGGCTTGGGAGACGAGGAAATCGGCGGCTTCGTAGTAATTTGGTGAGGGTTGGGCAGTGTTGATTTGAAGGTATTGCTGGAACCTCGATATGATTTCTGCTGCTGAAGATGATAACGATGATGAGCCTGAAGCTTCAAAGGACGTCGATGCTACAAGAATAAGCAACGAAAGATGAAAAGACAGGAATTTTGGGACGTCGAGCTCCATGATTTCGTTTCACCACCAACCACCGCTATGCTATCTAGAAGACTGGTCTCCGCTCTGCTTCACTTGAACAAATTGAAATAGCTGTGTAATTTTACTTTATATGTGAATCGGAATTTAGAAAATAAAAGAGAATGAAATAAGTGGGGGGAAAAATGCACACCCTTGTGACTAGTGATATGATCAATGAACGACATATTCTACTGACGAGGACGTGAGAACTTCATTCGGATTTAAAAAAATACATAGTCAGTACGCTACAATGCTTCAATTGAACGGCTGACGAACAATGTCATAAATCACATGCATACGCACATGGCCATTCAACGAAGAAAAGAGACAAAGTTGGTACTAGAGTCAGTTATAAAAGTTACACAAAAAAATATTTTCAAATGGCCAAATATAAGAAGATTTCGTTCACAATTGTTTTCAATTCTTGAAACTTTGTCCATGTTCTTATCGATCAGCTGATTAAAGATCAAAGCTATTTCTTTTTTTTTTCCCATGGATAATTATACATGCATCTGTATCACGATGCTTTAGCTTACCATTTTAAAGACACCGTTTCCAAGTCCAACTTTGTGAATGGAAAAAAGTAGACTATTGACGGTAAAAAAAAATGTGTGCTGCAGAATACAAATAGGCTCAAGGAAGAGATGATAATGAATGACTTGTTGTTTTCCCTGCTGCATGGAGCCAACAAACACCGGGCTTCAAAAAAGTCTTGTATAGATGAGGCAATTAGAATGACCATTGGGATGAAGAGAACGTTGACACTGTTAATGAGCACAAAATATACCAGACGCAACCCTCCCTCTTACATCAGTATAGGTGCATTAAGTAGGAAGTGAGCAACATAATTCCTTTATTGACATTCAAAGCACATGATCCACAATAATGAAAAAGAAAGTTAAAAGAGGAGCACACTTCGTTCATTTCCCAATGTCTCACTAATTAAAATAGGAAAGCCTAGGTATCAAGTATGATGTATTTCATGACGGGGAAAAAGAATGCTATTGTTTCTTTGGGAAATATCTTCAAACCTACAACTTCTTATGGTATTCATAATGAAGGTGAATGATATCTAATTATTACATATATCACACCTTGAAGAAATGCCGTAAAAATAAGTAATGAAGAAGGATATGACAGAAGAAACCATTGATGGAGGCAAAAAAAAAAAAGGATGCATGAGAATTTAGCACAAGTAACACCATGATGGATCATGATATTGCCATGGTCATTTGAAAAACAAAGAAGCCAATGTGAATAACAGATTTAATTGATTCTGGCCCATGGTGCACAGAACAACATATGGGGAACGTGAGAAATAAACACTTTGTTTCTATTGGATTACCAGATATGCAACTTGTAAAGCATGGCATTAAAGATAAGGTTGTCATCTTAGTGAATGAAACACAGTAGCATGTCCACACAACGAAATAGGTGTGATGTAGGTTACAAAGGAGGTTGAAGATCATAGCAGTAAAGAATGATGACCAAAAAATTTCCCTGCTGCATAGAGCCAACAAAAAATGAAGGCAATAAAACACTTTCATTTCATAGATTAGGCAATTTGAAAGACAACTCTGCATAAAGAGAACGTTGACAATTGTACTGAGGGATAAAATGTATGAGACGCATGGTCTGATACTCTGATGTTTTAAAGAAAAGGTAATCAAACCTATTCCATTAGATTAGGTGCATGAAGAAGATAGTAAGAAAACAAAACTCCTTTATTGCCTCAGATGCAAGGAACCACGCGGAAGTAAAAGAATCTTAAAAGAGCAGCTGAGTTATTCATATCCCAATACCTGAAAATTGGACAAGAAGGTTTCTTTCTTGATGAGGGAAAAGTATAACATTTCGAGATATGTGTGAGCCCTGGCTTTGTTGCCTTAGATATGAATGAAGTAAAATATGCAATATATGGGGGTTATCTATAAGAGACTCAACATTACCCACTGACATTGCATTATCCATAGTTTGAGAAGAAATTTTTAAACAATGATGCCTCAAGTTTTTTTTTTTTTTTTTTTTATAAAAGAGATGGCTTACAGCTTACATTACAAATAAAAAAATTACATCAAGGAGGAATTTAATCCTAAGCACTCTTGGTCCAACCATACACCTAAATGAGGAGGATACACAGATAAAATTGAAGTTTTATCAATACTAGCTTTGGCTAAAGCATCCGCAATCTTGTTAAGATCATGGGGAATAACTCTAACATCAACTTGCCAAATATGTCCTTGACTTTCAATATTAGATTACTACCGGTGACACAGTATCTGTCAAGAATTGAGTGAATGACCTCATCTGAATCAGATTCCAACACTATCTTCTTCAGCCCCATACCCCAAGCCAATTGTAGTCCTTCTACAATAGCCCATTCCTCAGCCACAATAGTCCTTCTACAATGATGCCTCAAGTTGATCAACCGTTTGAGTGCCAACTGCTCAATTTCTTAAGACGATGGAGAGAAAAGAGGGTTCATTAACTTAGAATGTGGTGCGGCCCACTTAGTTGAGTATGAAGTGCAGAATGCACTAATGTATTATGGATATCCGTATGAACTTGAAGAAGTTAAGGTGATAACATGGACACCGACGATGAGGCTGGTAACCAAAGAACGCTCTTCCGTCGCCGTTGGCTCGCATAGATGGAATGGAAGTCGTTACTTTATATTCAAGTGCCAGTACGGAGTACTCAAAGAGCTTGGTTTCTACAGCCATGAATGGGACTCCAGGCAGAGCCCAGGTTACAAAGAACAATATTTGCAAATCATCCAGGGAAACAGTCTTTAACTAAGGCTCAAAGTGCCTCGAGATGCAACCCCACAACTACTCATCCAAGACTTGAGCACACATTGGTACATAAATTAAATCATTTAACTTCTTTAATGTTTTCTTTTTTTCAAAAAAAGTAACTACTCTTATATTGAAGAGCGGAATGAGTAATATAGCAGAGACATAAACGGGTCCCAGTTTTGCATATTTGCTGCCTGAGGATATGTAACGCCTATTAAGCACCTCCTAACACGAGTTCACACACTTTTGGTAAATATGTCATGGAGTACTAGAAATTGTTGACTTACTTTATCATCATGCCTAGTCTCTTAGCACAAAAAACTGTTCAACGGTCAGGAATTCATTTGGTATTATATATTGGTGTTCTGTATTTATCAGGCTTCCCAAATTTATATAAGCTTTGTATCATATTTGCCTTTTAATCTCCACTTCCTGGCCTCACCCCTGCACTGCATCCACAACCACATTTCATGCAACGGCTACATGGAACAGAAACAGATATATCTCCCTGCAGCTGAGGCCAAAACTTAAATCCATAAAACTAGGTACTCAAAAATCTGAAAGCAATCCTAGCTACTATCTTGAAGGCGGTCACTGCAGTTATATAGTACATCTATTATCTATTGACAAATGGTGTGTTATAGCCTTATAGGCAACTGACTAAGATTATCTGCTGTCTGATGTGGCTCCACCACGAGCCATGGGGAAGCAAATTAAATCAGCAAGAACTCCTTGCAGACGATGATAATGAGAGGAAGCAATACTGTTGTTGCCGCTGCAAAGAACCTCACTAGAGTTTTGAGACTAGAAAGGGCCAAAACCATTATTTCTGTCTTCTGATACTTGGTCCTTGGAAAAAGAGGAATTTGGATTCTGCTCAATATTTTTGTGTATCCTACAAACAATTGTTATAACTTACAAACCATGGGAAAAGAACAATTGAAGGTAAGAGAAAGGGGCATAAAAAATCAGATGGAAGAGCTGACCTTAAAATGAATCTCAACGGAACTCATCGTGGTAATTATATTGATCTTCATCGCCATTGAAAATAGCACTGTAAAACACATACGGGTTCTCAATCATCTCAGCCAATGATAGGCGCCCATCTTTGTCAACATCTGCCTGTCATAGCATTATTACTACGTTGTTTAATATGGAGTTCACGTACGAGTTACGCTTGTAAGTAATCGTAAAAGATTTTGAAGCTACAGAAAGGACGATAAAAGCAGTAATTACTATAAAATTCTCATACGGAGTTCATGTACGAGTTACGCTTGTAATTACTGCTTTTATCGTCCTTTTTTTAAATTATTATAAAAAGCAGCATCCAGATGTTTAAACACCAGATGGCACTGAAGTAGCAACCAAACTGCAAAACTTCAGTTGTATTATTGTTATCAATTGGTGACATCATCATCGTGTTGTGTATGCATGCACAGGTTAGAAAGAGAAACTCTTAATATGAGAATTTTCTGTCATAATAAGCAGATGATGTAAAAATTTCGGAATATGTTCGTAAATAAATAGGCATTACAGAGAACAGCGACAACTAGTAGACTCGCCCAAACTTGTCTCGTGTACCAAATGATGCCTTAAGACAGCAACGCAGACAGAGATAAAGAAGAGTGTCATTTCAATGACAAAGACAAGGCAGGAGAGGTGAAGGAATAGAAGGCTTCAGAACCAACACGTAAAGTTGGCCATGTAGAAAAAGTAGAGCTAAATAGTAAATATGATCAAACTCTTCATCTCAAAGTAAATACACCAGAGTTCAGTAAGAACATACATTTCGAAAAACACTGGTAGATAAAGTTCTTCATGAAATCCCATATCAACAGAACAAAAATTCATTAGCATGTCCAAGCAAAGAATTGAGAAATTTGTTGTCAGTCAGCAATGAGGACGTAACTATCCACCGGTTAAAGTCCATACCTGTGAAATGAAGTAATCTGCTTGCTGCTTTGCATAATATCGCTCAGATGGATGGATTTTCCCAATTATAGGTAGCAGTTCAACATCTGACAAGTGTCTAGAAAAATAGACAAAAAATATCAAAGATGATTGATGCTAGAGGTTATCAAAATCTTAAAATCCACATTTATGATGGAAATAACAAGAATCAAATACCCGTCACCATCCGTGTCAAGCTGATTGAACAGCATTCTAGCTGGAGCATCCACTGAAACATCAGAATGATGTGAAACGTTAAGATTTTCTTCATCATAGGTTCTTACCAGATCTGATAGCCCGTGGAAAAATTCATTGAAGTTGATCTTTCCATCTTTGTCTGTATCTCTTTCCCTAAAGAGGAGAAAGAAGAAAAGAAATCAAGAATAAGGCAAGCCAATGATACTGCAATGCAATAAGAAATTAAAATGAAAATTTCTAAATTGCTTTAGGGAAAAAAGGATTAACTTCAAATATTTTCTACATTACAAATATTTGGAACAAATGCATGTAACCATGACATATTGCTCTCGCTATAGAAATAATCATCCAAGAAGTGTTATATATAACTTGAAAGAAACTGATATAAAAGCTGTCATGGGTATATATGAGATGTAAGTCACCTTACTTCCTCCCTGCACAACCATTCAATTAGCTTTGGATTTTTGGTGTCAGCTGGGTGCAGAAAGCTAGAAGATAATGAAAATAAAATTTAAGGAAAAGCGTTAGCATTGAAGAAATTGAGAGAGAAAGAACATCAGAGAGTGGTATAAATTAAATAATGTTATTAAACAAGAAGGAGCTCACTCATTGTATTCAGTTAAATTTAAAAGACCATTTCCATCAGCATCTGACGCGTTAAAATGCTTTTCTCTCCACCAGCCCATATCATAACCCAAAGAATCATTATCTGTTGAAGTATAGAAAGCAGCACTCAAGACAAAAACATCATTTAATTTAAGGCAAAACCGCAAAAGCATCAAGCACCAAAATCACAACAGTCACCAATATGGCGAAATTAAATGTAAGAACCATGAAAAGCAAAATTACTATAGGTAGAGAACTAAATGTCAAGAATTAGTCAGTGCAAATGTCGCAACGGTTTAAGGCAAATAACAATAGTCCTGGCTATTGGTTTAGACTTGGAAAGATGCGGAAGAAAACATCACAATTTCCTCATTTCGCAGTCAATAAAGGAAAACAATCAGAAAATTATCAGAACCTGCAGTATGAAGCCAAGCGGGAGGTTGGTACTCGGAAAAGGAAACAAAACCATCAAGGTTCTTGTCATGAAGCTCCATGTCTCTCTTGGTCCTATGCAAAGTCTCCCTCTGGACCTGCTGCAAGTTCCACTGGGTCAACTCGTGCTCACTGACGAACCCATCAGTGGGGTCTTGATCAATTTTGGGGAAGAGCGAAATCAGCCTACGGGTGACATTGAACTTGTCCTCGTCATTCAAATAGTCTTCAGCATCGATGAAATCCTCCCACCCGGGCTGATACTCCTCCAATGGGGCAGAGTCGTCGGCATCGAAATCTTTGGAGTAGTGTTTTTCCCTTTGGCGCCGTTCGATCTCGGCGACGAGGGGGTCGAAAGCGACAGGGTCAGGGCGACGAGAAGAGGAGAGAGTGAAGTTGGAGCGGATCTTGAGGCGGCGGGGACGGTGGGCAGTTTGTTTCGTAGGGGAATGGGAAAGAAAGAAGAAGAGTATGAGTGCTAGAGTGAGATAGAGGAAGATCGATGTTTTGCCCATTATATATATATACATTGCATTGATCCCGCCACCGCCACAAATTAAAGCAAAGGGCGAGAGAGGGTGACTAACTGAATACTGCAGAATCGATTGAGATGAGAGAAGGATCAAGAGGGGGTTTATGAGACGATGAAAAGAAGAAGGAGAAAAGATACGATCACAATCTGGCGCCATGCAATTTGCACCGTACCCGTTAACGCCAAGCAGCTTCTTCGCGCAATTTTTTATTGCATTTCATGCAAAACTGCAACAATGTTATTACCATATTTCCTAGGAAAATTACAGATTTATTTTTAAGTTTCCTTACAATTATTTTCCTTTTAAAAAATTTATTTATTTTATTAAATTTAAACCTTAACCGAAACTTTTTCTTATTTACCAATGCCAAAATATCTAATAAAAATAATATTAGGTGTTGAAGAAATATTTTGTTACAATTTTCGTAACAAATCTCATAAGAATATGGGGCTTTAGTTAAGTAATTTATGTTATGTCTTCCTTATAAAAAAAACTCAAAAAAAAAAACAGTTAAAAAAACTTGAGAATCTGGAGTGAATAATATTAGGATGAATAATATTCATTAGAAGCCATCATATAAAAATAATAATTATTTTGAAGGATTAGAAATTAAAATATTAAATTAGAAAGATTAAATTGTCCTTAATCAAATTTTCTATCATTTCTCTAACCGAATCTGAAGTGTTTTTTTTTAACTAAGGATTTGAAGTAATTGATTATTAATAACAAATATCTATCAATTCAAATTATCTTGTTCTTACAAAACAAGGAGTTTCACCTTCGAAAGACTCGCGGCTTCCCTAAAATAATTTGTAAAAGTGCATCACAAAAAGAGAGCATTTTTGTAAGGAAATTTGCATTAACATTTTTGTTTTTGTTGATGAGTTGCATCTAAGTGTGCGACTCTCAATTATTCACTTCCTAGAGTTCTTCTCAATAACATTCTTGCTTTTGTTTATCTTAATTTTTTTGGTTTCTTTTCTAATCTTCAATAAGTATATTTTTATGTTTGTTATTCAATCCCATGGTCAATATATTGTTTTCGTCTAAGATGAAAAAAGCAACAAGCATTATGTGCGTGTCTGATTCTGCATCATGTGTGTAAAGGAAATGCTTAAACAGCTTTTGGATCATTTTGGATGATGCTTTAATAATTGATTCCTTTTGATAGTTGCTCTGTACGAGCAAGAACTACACACCTAAAAAACCTTACTGCTAAAGTGGCAAAGATTAGGAAGAAAAAGATCTAGATCAAAGATAACACAGAAACAATTTAACCTTTCTATTTTAATATTTTAATTTATGGTCCTTCTTAATAAATATATTTATGCTAGGTCCTTTATTATAATTTTCTCAAAAAACTTTGAATAACAAGCTTTTATTATTAATAATTTATTGTAAATGTTATATTTTATGTTAAATGTTGGTATTTATAGGGTAATCGATGAAAATATTTTATTTAGTTCAAAGTTATAGGTATATGTATATATAAAAGCAAAAGTTGCTCCTATGTTTCCTTAATGCATAACCTAATTAACTAATTGAGTATATTAAGAATGTTAGTTAAATTAAGTAATATAATACTTCATTGACTTCTTAATATGAGATATATTTAGAAAATTGATCTTAATTCTAAATATAACACATAGTTTTCATATTTGTTGATATTTTCTTAATTCAATTCTATTAATACTCTCTCATCAATAATTAAATAAGAGAGAAGATGAAGGAATTAAACAAGAAAACAAAATACAACTAAAGTATTTTAGAAAGCATATATAATATTACTAACTTCATTAATTTAAGTAAATTAAGTAAAATATGTCTTATATTAAAGATGACTAGAGTAAGTTTTTTCTAAAAAAGCTTAATCATTTTTCCTAATTCCCTTCCTTCCTCTCCCACTTGTTATGGAAATATCAATAGGTTTAACTTGAAAAAAAAAAATTAATAAACATGTGAAATAAGTCTTCCTCTTATATTTAAGAGTCAACATCAACTCTGCAATCAAATGCTAAGTTAAAAATTGAAAGGATATATTTTTCATTTTCCTTTTAGAAAACATTTTTTAATAAGGTTAAATAGCAAATTTGCTTCCAAAGTTTTCTCTAAGGAGCAATGTTACTTGAGAAGTTTTTCTTGTCTTAATATTGCCCCCAAAGTTTCAAAACGTAGTAATATTGCCCATTTCCGTTAAAAAATTATCAGTCAACGTCAACGTTAGTTTTTTAACGGAATAGAACAATATTGCCACATTTTCAAACTTTCAAGACAACAATACTCCTAAAACTATACTTTTGTAACGGATTTGCTACTTAACCCTTTTTTGATGTACCAAATACACAAGCATGAACAGCTACTTAGGTACAGAAAAATGATACTGCTACTTGGATGATATCAGAAGAGCAGAATGCTAAATATGGTACATACACTATCCCCATTGACAATCAAATCATCTTTTGGTATGCCGTAGTTTTACTAACAATGGTTCAATCAGCTATGTGGAAATTGACAAATTTTACTATAAAGTTGAGATCACTACAATCATCCAACGGATCCAGTATGACTCTTCCGCCAGAAAACACGAATTCCCTGAACTATAAGATAAAAGGAATGAAGCAAGCGTGTTGCCACCGTATAGAATGCAAAATTCTGTCTCTAGACTCAACCGAACCTTCTCATGAAGGGGAAAAAAATTGTGAATCCTGCAAATGGGAAGGCAAAATTTCTGCATTAAGGGAAAGTAAAAGAGAGGGGGACGGACAAAACAGATGGAAGAACAGCGCGTACCTAAAACGAAATTAACGAAACTCATCATGGAAATCATCCTCATCCTCATCATCTTCGAAAATAGCACTATAAAATACATATGGGTTCTCAATCATCTCAGTCAATGTTAGGCGCCCGTCCTTGTCCACGTCAGCCTGTCATAAAACAATGCTGCATTCTTTAATTACGACATTCTCATTAAGTTGCAAACAATAACAGTTTGAAGGAACCGAAGAGGAGGGAGGAACAAAACAAGGGAGACCATTTAAGTGCGTCTACCAAGCTACATCACTACAATTGCGCTGCTATCATCAGTTATAATAATTATCATGCACTGCTCATTCACACGCATGTGAGAAACAAATTCTTCCCATTATAATTTGGGAATTACAGAATAATCATTGATATGCGAATTAGGATATCGTTACCCCATCAACTTAACTGATTACTATGTGGTTGATCCACATATAATAATTGAAAGAGAACATACAAGTCTACAAGCATATATTGCCAAAGTACACAAACAGACAAAAGGGAAAACTAAGAGACTCAACCAAGACAGGTCGAAGGGATGAAATCACGCCGTTAGACAGTGTAAATTTTCACCTTCACCAAAACTCGTTGAATACATTAGTAGATGGTCAAAATTTTCATCTCCAAGTAAATTTACCAATGAATAGTAGAATATATGAAATACCAACTTCAGAAAATACTTGCAGATATAATTCACGGAATGCCTTGCTGGCATAAAAGAAACTCATTCCCATGTCAAAATGACATCACAAGGGTTGACAATTTTGTTGGCATTAATAGTAGGGTTAAGGTGTAATTTTACCAATGAACTATTGGCTCAGGAGCAATTTAACCAATAAACTCTCTAATGGACCAAAATTGCCAACAAACTCTTGGATTTGGACCAATTTGGCCAACGCTGTTAATTTAAGCTGACGCCGTTAATATGCCTTGATGCAAAAATTACAGAATAGGACCCAGATGTTTATGAAACTATATTTAAGCCCCAAAAAATTTAAATTTTTTTATTTTAGTCCCTCCACGTACTTTATATAGAGGGACTAAAGTGAAAATTATTAAAAAATTTTGGGGTAGCAAGATAATTTTCTAAAATTTTGGGTTCTTTTCTGTTATTTTTGTGGGGCCATCCCTACCCCTCAAAATCCACCGCTGGTTACAGGTTTTTTTTTTTTTCAGCTTTAGCCTAGCTTGTGCCCTATTCAGGAGGCCTGTAATTTTAAAAATTTTGTAAGCAGTCTAACAAACCACAAGCCTCACCTCAAAACAAACCTACTTCAAATAGGGTGAAAACATAATTACTTTAAACAGGCAAAAAACAGACCCACTTTAAACAGACTATTAGATGTAGGTCTATTTTCGGCCTGTTTAAAGTAGGTCTGTTTTCACCCTGTTTGAAGTAGGCTTGTTTTGAGATGAGGCCTGTGGTTTGTTAGCTGGTTACAAAATTTTTAAAATTACAGGCCTCTTTAATAGGCCACAGGCCAGGTCATGTTAAAGTTCAAAAAAAAGCCTGTAACTAGGGGCGGACTTTGGGGGTAGGGATGGCCCAGCAAAAATTACATAAAAGAACCCAAAATTTTATAAAATTATCTTTCGGCCCATAAAATTTTTATATTTTTCACTTTAGTCCCTCCATATAAAAGTACGTAGAGGGACTGAAATAAAAAATTTTAAATTTTTTGGGGCTTAAATATAGTTTCATAAACATCTGGGTTAATTTTTGCATCAAGGCATATTAACGGCGTCAGCTTAAATTAACGGCGTTGGCCAAATTAGTCCAGATCCAAGAGTTTGTTGGCAATTTTGGTCCATTAGAGAGTTTATTGGTTAAATTGCTCCTGAGCCAATAGTTCATTGATAAAATTGCACCTTAACCCTTAATAGTATAATACTGTAATTATCTTCAGATTAGGTTCCATACCTGCGAAATGATATAATCTGCTTGCTGCTTTGCATAATAACGCTCAGATGGATGGATTTTCCCAATTATAGGTAGCAGTTCAACATCTGATAAGTGCCTGCAAAAGGTTGGCATAAAACATCCACAGTCATTGACATTGTGCTACGGGGGGAAAAATAATTATTTAAGGGGAATTGCTAATGATGAAGATAAAAAGAGTGAATACCCGTCACCATCTTTGTCAAGCTGATCAAACATAGTTCTAGCTGGACCATCCATTGAACTATCAGAATGATGCGAAGCATCGTGACTTTCTTCATCATAGTTTCTTACTAAATCAAAGAGACCATGAAAGAATTCTTTGAAGTTGATCTTCCCATCTCTGTCTGTATCTCTCTCCCTTTCAAGGAAAACAAAGGAAAAATAATCAAGAACTAGTGAAGACAGCGGTACAATAAGCAATTCAAAAGATGACTCTGATATTCAGAATACACACGCACACACAAGATTCTGAATTGCTGCAGGACAAAATATTAACTAAAATATTTGAAACAAAAAACCAGGAAAATCAACTGCGTTATAGAAAATAGATCCTCCATCCATAAGTAAAAGCACCGAAACCATACATCTACCAGTTATCAGCAGTCATGTTAACTGGGAAAGCTTATAAGGACTGAAAAGTTTCATTCTAATGATGATAGGTTACATGAATTTGGGCTGCCACGAGAAATCATGGTCTCATATGCATGAGTTAAAACTTAAAAGTACCAAAACCATACACTACCAGTTATCAGCAATCATGTTAACTGGGAAAGCTTGTAAGGACTGAAAAGTTTCATTCTAATGCTGATAGGTTACATGACTTTGGGCTGCCACGAGAAATCATGGTCTCATATGCATGAGTTGAAACTTAAAAGAGTTATATGACGTTAAAAGAGCAATAAATTAGATAACCATGATGCTGGAACATTGAGAATATGGCTAAGGCTACTTTGGGAACGCAAGGGAGGAAACCAAAGATAGGAATCAAGGATATATGGTCAGTCAGAAACAGTTCACAAGCCGCTACATGCCCGTGCTGCTTATTTCTAAGTTTCAGAAATTTTATCTGCTGACTAATTTATTTAGTCCATTTGTGGTATAATATTTATGGTGAAGATAGCTAGATAGATACAGGAAAGAATATAACGTATTGTTATGTTGATTACTAGAATCAAGACTTGATTGATTACTCAAAAAACCATGATGAGAGTGAGAATTTGCGAGTGACTTTTAGTTGATTGGTAGATCTATAATATTCTCCCTAGCATCTTGCATGCATGAAAATGCATGGATAAGCCTCAAACCTACAATTTTTGCATTATTCACCCATCCTTTTCCTCTCTCTGTCTTCCTCTAACTTATAGAATAACTTTCCCTACCAAAAGTTGTTGGCTTTGAATTCTTTCCATTAAAACTACATGATCGGGGTTCTTAAGAGAGCTACTTTGGAGAGAGGAACAGTCATATGCAGATACCATATTTTATGACTTAGACAGGTATCATAAAAACATTAAGAAGCCGTTTGGTCAACAAAATGAAATAGAAAGAAAAAGGAAATGGAATAGAAGTGATTTAGTGCATTAAAAAAATGTGTCCCAAAATAAAAGAACTTAATAAAAAAAGATAGTGAAAAGTGAAAAGATAAGCTTTGACAAAAGAAATTAAGTCTTCAAAATACGGGCATCAGCAAGAAAAGAAAGGGCATAAACATCACAATTGTCCAGAAAGTGAGATGCAAAAGCAAATGCTCCCATAGAAACAGATATAGAAGCTGCCACATAATGAGATTTAAGTCACCTTACTTCCTCCTTGCACAGCCATTGAAGTAGCCTTGGGTTTTTGCTGTCAGCTGGATGCTGGAAGCTGCAAGATCACCAAAAAAATAAAGAGCATGGCGTTGAGGGAAAAGAATCATCGAGTGGGAGTAATGCATAAAGCAAACGTTTTAAACAAGTAGGAGCTCACTCATTGAATTCAGTTAAGTTTAGAAGCCCATCTCCATCAGCATCTGAAGCATTAAAATGCTCTTCTTTCCACCATCCCATATTATAACCAAAAGAATTATTATCTGGAAAGATACAAAAAGAAGCATTCAAGAGAAAAGATTTTAGGACCATAATCAAAACAGCTTTGACTATGACCAAATTGCATAAGAAAACGATGAGCATTAACATCAAGAAAAATATTAGCTGCAGAACCAATAAGAAAATCAGGAAGGAAATTTGAAAGGGGAAACAGAAGCAGATTGATTGTGCCAAATGAACAAGTAATAGCCAGAATTAGCAAACGAACCTGCATTGTGAACCCAACTGGGCGGTTCGTACTCGGAAAATGAAATAAATCCATCATGGTTCTTATCATGAATCTCCATCTCTCTCTGCGTCCGATGCAAAACATCCTTCTCGGCCTGCTGCAGGTTCCACTCAGTCAACTCGTGTTCACTGACGAACCCGTCAACCGGGTCCACATCAATCTTCGGAAAGAGCAAAACCAACCTATTGGTAATATTGAACTTGTCCTCGTCATTCAAATAGTCTTCCGCATTCATGAAATCTTCCCACTCGGGCTGCGATTCCTCGCCGGGGGCAGAGTCGTGCGCGGCGAATTCGGAGTGAGAATGCTCAAAGTACTCCTTTTCCCATCGCTTCTCTTCACGGCGGCGTTCGATCTCAGCGACAATTGGGTCAAAAGCAACGTGCTCATGGTGTTGTTGGGAGGCATGATGAGATGGGGCGAAGGTGAAGTTGGAACGAAGCTTAAGGCGGCGATGGCGATGGCTCGAATGCTTCTTTGGGGAGTAGGAGAGAAACAGAAGGATGAGTATTGCTGCAGTAACATACACAATTATCGAGGCCTTCCCCATTGCATTGATGATCGACGCCTCCTTTTAACAGAGCAATATGAGAGAGATAGATAAGGAAGGTTACACGGAATCGAATTGAGAGTAGAGAACAAGAGACGATGAAGGGAAGAGAAAAGAAAGAGGATTGACGAATTGGACTTGTTTTGAGAAGGGGATGAGCTGACTAGAAGGCGGAGATTTGCCAGATCTGTGAAAGGCGCCGACTTTGCCTTCGATGCTTGCTTCTAGGCGCAAATTATATTAAACAAATAATACGGTGTGATATTTATTCGGTATAAATATTCTGGAAAACCTTGTGAATCCTGTTGTAATTCAACTGCGGCTTTGTAGAAACAGCTAAAATGAGATATAAACTTCTTCTGAGCTTAACGGTTTGCTGTTAACCAGCGCATTTAACAGTTTAGAGCTAACACCCGCGTTTTTTAGATGCTTGCCATCAAATTGTTGTTGAATTTGACAAAAATATTTGTGACGTCAGATTTTATAAAATCAAAATTAATTTTTTAAAAAAATGACACGAAATTTTCGGTGTTTGACTAAATTATCTTCCGGGCGTAATTTTCGCAAAAGCAATCCCTATTAGATCTTTCCTTCGTCGGCGTCTTCTTCATCCCACTACGTCTCCTTTTTTTCATACACAAGAAAACTTGAATACAAAAAAAACTAAGAAGCCATTGCAATATATACAATGCTAGGACTAGGAGTAACATGGGGATCCAGAATCTGAACACCAAAGGAACCAGCCAAAGCCAAGATATGTCACCTACCCTACCCAAGGTTGTTAAAGCAAAATCGTAAAATCTCATTGATAAAATGAGATTTTAACTACAATGCACCTAGCTTCATGGCTTGCCGCTGCTTAGCTTCAAATAGTTAGAAAATCACTTCTGTTGCTCGAGAATAAAACAATCAGAAATAGAACGCTTGAATAACCAAAAAAAACAAAACAGAGCAACCCTTCACAGTGCTCATTTGTGAGTCTTGTCTTAATATCAGTACAACATTTGTCATCAACAATTCCCCTACAAATAGAAAATGTGAAGTCTTGATCATATTATGATAGCCTTAAATTGAAAACATGAAAAACAATGCAATAGTCATACAAAGTTCCACAACACAATGGCAACGATATTAATACTGATAGAAATTAAATTGGCTTACTTTCTTTGGTCCTTATTATAAGACACCAACTATTATTTCTCACAAACTAAGGAATAAAAGTTACGTCATTAAATATGTCAAAAAATGATAAATGTTTCAAATTTTACCTCTACTTTAATGATGAAAATCTAAAAAGTTAATTAAAAGTGAGGGTATAATGAGAAAATAGTAATAAATGAGTTAGTTAAAGGAAGTTGGTGCCTTATAATAAGGACCAAAAAATAACGGTAGTTAGTGTCTTATAATAAAGAGCAGAGGAAATATTACATAACTAATTCCTTGAAATCATAATCCATTGGACCATATTAGATTGTCCTAGTCTGTTTGTCAAATTAAAATAACGGTACGGAAAGTAATGCTTCATGAACATGAATCGTTTGTACAGTAAGGGGGGGGGGGAGAACAATTAATAAACTTTGGGATCGGTTTTTATTTTTTTTTTGTTGCAAAATCAAATTGAACAAGGGAACACGTTTTTCCCATATTGAGCTATTTTATCAATCAGTAAATCTCAGCTCATGTCTTTTTTTAACTATGAGAGACAATTGATTTCACCAGCAATAAATAATATAAAGTCAGATTTTCATAATGTTTACTAAACACCAAAACCTTTTTAGTATTTATAACTTTATTGACTGTTGAGTCTTGTCCATGATAAAGGTCGGGGTTGCCAATGAGCATGTGAAGCTTTTGTCATTTGTATTATGAGTCAAAGATGTTTCAATCATAAAAGATGGGTAAAAAACGAAGATACACCATAAAAGGTGAAGACCTTTCCACTGAGCATAAAACAATAATAGAAGTTGCATTAAAAAAAAAAACAATTGCTACAAAGGTTAAGCCATGAACATATTTTGAAAATGTAGTGAAACACATGCCTTAGATGGCACAACACTAGCAAGAGTTCAAACTCACCATCACTTCATTGTAATTCCATTTTAAAGATACAGTTTATAAAGTTTGTCTTATATTTAAGACCAGAGATAATACCATTTATTAGAAACCGGTTAGTGAATAGTAATATGAGAGAGGAGTTGATGTTAAACCAATTAGGAGACAGCTTCAAATGAACAGTTATTTATAATATATTGTTTGAGACACTTTTTAATGCTAAATGTGAGTGCATTTTCAAGCTAAATGCCATTTATTGAAGTCAACTTTATTAAAATGGGATGAGTACTCATCGAAATAAGCACAAGCCCTTATCACTGCCATTCAATATCTTGATTTTAAGATATTGGAAAATGGAAACTCTTAGGAGTTTATACAATAAAACACACACATTTTTATATATTAAGTTTTTATTTTAATTTTAGGGACATGGTTTTTTATTTTGACTCTTTGATTTTGTAAAATATTTTAGTTGTTTAACTTTGATGTTATAAGGTTTCTTTAGTTTTGTTAGTTTCATTTTGACTGGGTCTCACTATCATAAAATGTCCGTCTTAAATTTTCAAATGTCCGTATTAAAATAACAAATTTGATACAAACTTCATCATTTAGAACTCATAGCATTAAGTATGCTAGCCATATATAATTAAGTAATTTATTTACTTTTTTTAATTTTTTTTTTAAAGTCAGCCTGGCTTTATATATTATGTATGTTTATATTAGATACTAGTTTATTGGTCAAACTAATTAGTTTATAAAAAAATAAAAATAAAAATGCTATAAAATAATTTAATTAGCTCCCTTAATGTCTTAAAAAAAGTCAACTTGATTTTATAATTAGGATTAGAGGGAGTAGCTTCAGCCCTCAACATAATTTTAATTTTTTTAATGAAAAAATTGAAACACGAGGGATAATGTTATAATCATAATTAGAGGATCAGAGGGATATCAACAGGATCAGCGATGGTCAGCAAAGCTGATTTCAAGTTTGAATTATTTATAGCCTGTGTGGTCTGCGTACTGTTCACTAATTTTTATTATTATCACTGTTAACTTTTAACATGTTTCCTAAATAAAACTAAGGGAATATTTCATTTAGCTCCCTCGATAGTAAAATAATTTCATCCGACTTTTACAATTTTCTAAAACTTCCCTACAACCTTTGATCAAAATGAAATTAATTTTTGTTGTTGAAAAGATAATGATGTTCTTCATTTCTCAGAATAACATATTTACAAGATAAATAAATGTATTTATATTACAAATAATGAGATTTTTAAGACAAATAAAGGGACTCATAAAAATTTAAGGAATTAAAAATATTTTATTTATTTACAAAACAAATATAAAAATTCACAAGACAAAAAAAAAAAAGATTCAAAAGAACTTATAGAATTAAAAATATTTTTGCCATACAAATATGCAAATTCATGAGATAAATATGAGCATTTACAAGATACATAAAGAGATTTAAAAGAACCAAGTGATTTAAAAACACTTTTATTATTTAAAAGATAAATAAGACAATTTACAAGTTAGTAAAATAAAGGTATCATTGTCTTTTCAATAATAAAAAATAATTTTATTTTGACTATTGGATACAGTGAAGTTTCAAAAAATTTTGGGGTTGATTGAAATTAACTAACTATAGAGGGACTGGCTGAAATTTTCTCTAAAATTATGCTTGTTTTCACACGTATTTTATGGAGTGAGTTGCATTATTTATAACTTATCAACAACAATGCAGGCCACTATTACTTGTATTCTATATTATTGATAGCAATGAATGCCATTTAACTTATATAGTACTTTTAATCTATGGAATAATTTTTATATGAATACGACCAAAAATATAGTTATAAAATTAGAAGGCTTCATTTTATTTATTTTTTTTAAAAAAAGATGTTCTGAATGGGCTAGACACAAAGCATCTGTTCATAAAAATATCCGATGGGCTAGAACATTAAACTTGGACTATACACTGCTAAAATTTTAAAAACAAAGTTTGGGAAGCAGGAATAATTTAAGTTAAGGTGGAGTCATGTGTACTTTCAATCCTGAGTTCCTTTTATGATGTAGGTTTAGATGACCTGCTCTCAAACTGTGGGTGAGCTAATCTGTATCCTAAAATTTATATATTAAAAGAAAATTTTATATAAATTTAAAATATCCATAGTATCTTTTTTGTTATAAAATATTCATAGTATCTTTAATACTACTAGGATAAAAGACAATGTATCATGACCGACCATACATAGGAAGATTTAATTTAGATGTATTTCTTAAAATTGAAACATAAATAATGATACAGTAAGAAACGTAGAATGAAATATGCCACAAGGGGAAAAAAAAAAGTGAAGTAGGGTTGATTTTTTTTTTTTGAAAAAAATAAAATGAAATGAAAAGAGTAGGGATGGTTTTGGTGTCTTCCATTTTTTAGGTGTTTGTCGGCCGCTTTTCTTGACTTCATCCTTTTGTCCATTTGGGTGAGCAATCATTGTTTTGCCTCTCCCCTTCCCTCTCCTTTTCATTTTCTCTTTGATTACTCAACCACTCGGAAAAACTATGAGTATATATTTGTATGATTGTTATTTACCCCCCCCCAAAAAAAATATATTTATCCAAATTTATGATAAAAGGTTTTATTACAACTTTAATTCTTTGGGGTCCTTTGCAGGTAGCTTTATAGTTTTTTAGTAAGTAAAATAAGAAAAAAATAATCTCTTTGCTCTTATAATTTTCACTCAGTTACTCTGTCTCTAATTATTAACATAAAATTTAGTGGTTGAAGTTTAAATATCAGAGTTTTAAGTTTCAACATAATCAAAGCTATAAAGGACTGGATTACACTAATTTGAGATTTAAAAATTAATTTGTAATCAAGTTAAGATTATATGAATAAAAAAATAATTTTTAAAAGTAAAAGTATAACTAAAATTTAAAATACTCTGTAATAAGACTATTAAAAAAAAAAATCTCTACCAAATAAGATACCGATCCAGGGGCAAGGTGTCTCAACCAACCCTTCCCTCCATTTAATTTTTCTACTAATGAATTGCCTTTTAGTAGTTGAGATTTGTTCTATAAAAATATTGTTATCATTTACTATTTAATATTATAATAATGTTTTCAATATAGTTTATAACCTTCACCATTGGAAGTGAATCCAATAGTGGATAAAATAAATGGAGGGAAGAGTTAGTGGAAAATATTGTTGTCAAACTCAGAAATTCACTCTTAGAGTTTACTGTCTTTATGTTTTTAGTTTATAAAATCAAGCTAGTAAACTTGTAACCATTGTAAATTTGGTTAAATTTATGAGTTTACTTATCAAATTTATCGTTTTGACATTTCTAGCTTATAAAGTTAACCCACCATTAAATTCATATTAACTTCTTCGATTTGATTGTGCCCACAATGTTTTTATATATAAATTTTTTAAAAAATGTCTATATTAAATATGATAAATCATAAATGTTGATTGATTTAATTTTAATTATTTAGATTTAAAATATATTTAAATCAAATTAATTTCATTTTTATATTTATATTATTTAATTATATACCATAAATACGATGAAAATAAACTTTTATATGTTTAAGATTTAGATTCATGAAACCAATTTTAAATATTGTCACAAGTTTTCTTTATCTTGTGAGTTTGACAATCATGATGAGAATTTTTCACAAAGAGTGTTAGGTACGAATTTTTTTTTTAAAAATGATAAGTATGAATGTGAAGATACAAAAGAGATTGAAATGAAAAAGAGGAATTGCCATTAATTATGGGTATTCACGTGTTCCTAAAATTAATATTAAGAGTATCTTGAAATTAATCATAATATTAACAATGCAAAATCATGAAATCTATTCAAAAAATTCCCAAAACCGGGAGGTAATAGAGAAGGGAAGATTACAGCGCCTATCCGGCACGCGGTATATAAATACAAACACATCCACACATATAAAATACAATATACAGTATTCCTGCTCGACTATTTTCCTGCGCAGCTCACTTTCACCAGAACTGAAGAAAGCAAAAAAAATATTTAAAAAAAGACATCGATTGAAGCCTTCAAGCAATTCCAGAGAAATACAAAGGTAATGATTTCATAAACTTCGCATATGATAATCATTGATTTCATTTGATGCCCTATCTCATCTTTGCTCTAATTCGGATATTGTTTTTTATTCCGGGATTTGTTAGAGATAAGGAAAATCATAAAGTGAAGAAGAAGAAGAAGAAGAAGAAGAAAATATAGTGTATATAAATCAATAGTACTACTTCTCTCTCTAACTTTCGGACCTTTTGATTCCTGCTTTAAAACACGACGCTCCTCAATTTCTCTCTCTTCATGTTGTATCAGCTGTCAGATATTAATGGGTGCCGCAGATTCCAGTGGTTTGCAACTTGGGGTGTGGCTTTTTCTAGTCCAGCTGTACGATTTATAACAAAGTAGTTGTTGGGGATGGGACCAATTGACCCATCCTGCACCTCTTTGTGGGGTTTCAGGATAGCGATCAAAGCCATTCATGATTTTTAAGTTTTATCTCTGTAAATTTTCAATAAAAAATTAGGGTTTTTTTTTTTTTTTAACTAGATTATCCTTTATCCCAACTCTGTTTTTTTCCCCCCGGTGGAGGTTATTTTGTTGTGCATCTTTTTATATCATGTATGATGTTACAGTAATTAATGGGTTTTGAGGCTAGCGAGAATTTTTTACATAAAGTTGGCTGCTTCAGCGAGCCTTTCACATTCACAGTCACGCTCGGGATTAGGTTTTTACTTGGCTGTGAATTTAGTCTGTTAGGTGTTGGGCCTAAAATATCTTTTTGACTGTTGGTTAAGCTGTCAGAAACTTCAGGGTAATAAACGGTTCCCCGGCTTAGCTTTTGCATCCCGTGTTTTTACGAGGTGATTATTTTCTTATCAGCTGCTGGTGTTCTTGAAATCTGATAAACACGCATAATCCCTCTATCTTTCCCTTAATGAAATCCACAGTTCACCGACCGTTGCTTTCTTCATTGACTATTGTCAAGGTATGCTGTGGTGGGTTTCCCTGAATTGGGTGTTTGATCAAACTTATGGGATTTGGGACATTTGCAGGGTTCAATCTATTATCTTAAAGATGGTTTATTGATAACAAACGTTCTAATGGACTTCGAATCCGTTTAAAACTTATGCTAAATCCTCCATGCTTAAGTTCTTTTCGCCCTCTGGCAAAGGCTTTGAAACATTTGTCTCTTTGTGTGCTTTTGTTTGTGTGATTTTCTGCCGATATAAACAACAGGATTTAAAACATGAGAATGCTGGAAGCATTAAGTGAGAAACGAACTTTACAAAATTCAATATCCATGGTGGAAGAATATATTTTTGTGGTCTTAAGCTGTTAAAACTGTTCTTATCAGTAGAATGGGTGGGTAAACTGGATATTTTTTTTGGTGGGTGGGTGTAGGAATGGGAAATAGCAATTTGAATACTCTTCTTATCCATTATAGTCTTCTCGGGTTTTCTTATTTGTTTGTATCTGAAAAGTCTCTTTCTTATGTCAAAATCAAAGCTCTAATTACCATCATATTGACTAACATTTACATTAATTTCTAAGTTTTCACTTGCCTTAAAACACCGTGTGCTGCGTCTATGGCTTTATAGTTGTCAGATATTTCTCATGTTCTAACTGAACTTTATTTCTTTTCTTTTCATCTATAGGCCATCAATTCACAAGGGTCCGTATGTTTTGAATTCTGAAGCAAATCTTCATCCAATTCTTGCCTATCTCAGAGTTTTGGGATTTCATCAGTATTCTTGTTTTGCTTCAGCTTCTTGGAGTTTGTTGGTTCTGTTGCCTTCACTTTATACTAGCGCCTACTACCATTCAACATATCACCTCATCCGCACCCGTTATTTAGCAGACCACCAAAGTTAACAGTAGTGCTTGCCATGGAGATAGTCTACAATTGTTTTTCCCATCACGCAAATTGAAGAATCTGTGGCATTTGAGATGGGTTTAACCTAGATCTTAGAGCAATTAGCTAGAAACCTTTTGCTTCTTGCTATAATAAAGTTCTAGTTGATTCAAGCAAGACTTGATGACTGTGGATGAAGTGGGTAGCAGCTCTGTGTGGAGCAGAGAGCAGGATAAAGCATTTGAAAATGCCCTAGCAACTCATCCTGAAGATGCACCAGATCGATGGGAGAAGATCGTAGCTGATGTGCCAGGGAAAACTGTAGAAGAGATTAAACATCACTACGAACTATTGGTTGAGGATCTTAAACAGATCGAATCTGGTTGTGTGCCTATACCTTCTTATAATTCTTCTTCAGAGGGGTCAACCAGCCATGCTAGTGATGAAGGAGGGGGCAAGAAGGGTTCTGGGCATTATAACAGTGAGTCTAATCATGGAACTAAGGCTTCAAAATCAGATCAGGAGCGACGAAAGGGTATTGCTTGGACAGAAGAGGAACACAGGTAATTTTGTCATTGCTTATATGTTTGCAGAAACCTACGTGTGCTTATAGATGGTCATACTTTGCTGAAGGTTGGTTACTCACTTTAAATTTGCTCTATGATTGTGTTTCCATGTGTGTTTGATTGTATAATTCTGTTGCTAGATATAACTGTTTGTGTACTATTTGTCCTGATTGATGTGTATTGCAGTATGGCATCAATGGTTCATTATTGACCTTGATAAATTATTTTCTATGATTTTTGCTGGTTTACATGCGGTAACCCTCCAAAGGTTCTTCTATTTCCTCACACACTGTGGCATTGTGATTACTAAGCATTTTATATAGCAATCTTCTTTGGTATTTTCTAATATGTGTTGCTATTTCTAATACTTGCAATTCTTTGGTGGGTCAATGACCACTCTCGTCTCTCAGGATTTAGTTAGGATGATGCCTGGAAAGGCCTAATTTTTTTGTATTGAGAATAGTGGTCAATATAAATGAGAGGTATTTGTTGTTTTGAACACATGGTTGTTGTGTTAGAGTTAATGTCCAGAGTAACATAGTTGTTGGACAATATGAATTTTATTCCAAAGATTACGCAGCAGGGGGAAAAGAGAGGGAGCTGATGAACCATGTAACTGACTGTCACATGAGTTCAGTGATGGGATTGTTAGATTTTAATTACTAATGATAAAAATGGCTTGTATAATTGGAGAGAGAGGGAGTGGTAGGTACAAGAGAACTTTGTTATGAGAGGGTTTCTGAAAGTTAAGGTTCTTGATGTGGTCCTTCCGTTTCTGATTTTGTCATTTGAATTCACGTATAATTCAAGTTATGTTAATTTCAAATTCAGTTCTTCATGTAAACCATACACTTCCAATTCAGCAATGAGCAATATGGAGGGACCGGGTTTAGATGAACTAGAAGGTATTAGGGCTTAGTAAAAAAGAATCAGAAGTGGACACTCCAAATTGAGGAATGTTATATCCTTCCGGGATAAAAATATTACTGATATTTCTTGTTGTAACTTGCCTTTAGAGCCGCTAACGCTCCTATGAATATTGAAGTCCAAAAATTCCAGTTTAATCTAGCAATATTTCACACCTTATACCTCTTGAGGTAGACGTCCTTAGTTCTAACAAAAAAAAAAAAAGAAAAAAGAATGCACTTGGGTCATGCTTGGTGGGATATGATGGAGCCATTTGTGAGGGAAATAAGAAGGGAGAGATGCTTTCATGAAAATGTGATTCCCCCATGTGCTTTGGAAGTTGGGTATGTAGCAATCAAGAAAGGATAGGAAGGAGCTAAAGTGGCCAAGTGACACATACCTTTCATTGAAATACCTAAGTTGAGCATTCAAAAACAGGGCACTTATAAATTTTAAGGCTAACATTTTTCAGAGAAATAACACACACACACACACACACACATATAGAATAATACTTATTTTTAGAGTTTAAATATTTTAGATCAAGAAGGGGAAAAAAGTCAAACTGTTTTATAATTTAGGATAGAATTGGCAACACATTTTTTGTTTAGTTGTAGGAATTACCTTTCCTTGGTTTAAGTGAAGGAATCATACTTTCCTTGTATGAAGGAATCATCAATTCTTTGGTAACTAGATATATCAAAATCAGGAATTCCATCCCCCCCCCCTCCCCCCCGGGGGGGTGAAACTCCTTTCATACACAACAAACAAGGCCTTAGTGTAATATTATTTCAAGAATCATGGTCCAACCTTCTGTTGTTGTAGCCAGCTGACCTCATCTAGTGGAACTAAAGCTCTGTTTTGGTCCAACCTTTTATCCTATCAAGGTTAATTAAATTAATTTCACTATCTGAGGCTATGGGGTCCTAAATTGGAAACCTTTTCATCAGTTTCTCTGTTTTGTGTGATGTGAATAATTTTTAATATCTCTGGATGGTGGTTGCAGTATGTAACTAGTATGTTAGATCTTCATTATCATTTCCTCAGATTTCTTATCTTAGTAAATGAATTGAAAGGAGTTTATGGTTGCATGTATTTTAGCACATCACCTCTTTCTGACTTCCTATAATGTTTTGATATCTCTAATAGCTTGGAGATTTGTGCATGGAAAATTAAACTGACCCAGCTATGAAATGTTTCAATGGTCAGTTAACTTCTATTTGTTGAGAAAATGAAACGGCATGAGAGAAAAGTGACTATGAATGCATTCTCTCAAATTGTATGCTTGATGTTGAGTATATAGGGGCTATGACTATGGAAGGGCAACTTCACTCTGGTTGTACTTCAGCTAGCCAAATTATTTACCGTGTAACTTTCCTAATATTCTCCCATATTCCTTAATGAAATGGGTTTTATGGAGTTCAGGACTTCTCCACGCTACAAAATGACTGATAAGGTCTCTTTTGGGGCCATTAAAATTAAAGAGAAAGGTTACTGCCATGTTCCTACTTTGACTTGTTCTATACTTCTATTGCTAACTTTCTGTTGTGTTTGACACAAAGTCTATTACACAGTGGCACCGTGAGCAATGGAAAATCCAGTTATATATTCTGTGACCACATACCCCTATCCTACCTTTCGTCCACAATCTCATGCAATGTTTGGTATGTAGAAAAGTGTTTCCTAGAAAGGAAATGGAAAAGGCACCTATCCCATTGACTTTAGAAAACACTTTTCCGGGTACTAAACATTGCCTTAATCTTGTGCGGTTTCACTTCTTGTTACTAACTAATGTGGTCCCTGGTTTTCAAAATTTTGTGAAAGGCTAATGTGAATCCAATTTTGATATTGTTTAAATGGCGCAATACCCAAAAATAAAGGGAGGGAATGGAAGGAAAGCCAAAATTTTGGCTTCCCTCCTACCCAAAAATTTAAACCAAATGAAGGAATGAGAACCCCTTCCCTCTAACCAAACACCCTTAAAGAGTCCCTAGAGAGTCATTCCACTATGACTTTTGGGGCTCCTTGGACCAATGGAAACAAGAAAATAGTTCGTCTAGTGGAGAGTTCATTATAAAAAGACAGCCATGAGACTGCATTGGGTGATATTTTAAGATTCTCTTTTCTGAATTTCTTGAAGTTTTCCTGATAGTAGAATACTTTTTGTCTGGGCTGTTCGCACAATTGGCTGATACACCTGTCTTCACATTTTCTTTCCAGTTTTGTACCTTTTATTTTGCTTAAAATAAGAGGAATGTGAAGTGGAGTAAATACCAACATACTGTCTCTACTCTTGTCCAGAACTTGTTATATCATTTATCTACTTGGAGCAGGCTCAAGGAGTCGTAGCCAATTGACTCCATTTTTTAAACTTCTTCCATAGGTTCCTTCAAAGTTATAGGAAATTACTAACAATTGGAGTTTACTAATTTGGCATTCCTGAAAGAAAGAATGCGGTCCATTCCCCATTCTGTTTGATTTTTAAGGTTGAGTTTGGTTTCTTTAAAGCACCTAGCAATGCTTTTCATGATCTATTCCTCATTAACTTCCTCTTGTCAATGCTTTATTGCTATTACACGCTTGGTTTGAAAATTTTGTTTGATGGTATTAAATTTGATATGAAAAACTCGCAACATGATTGATAATTCAAGTGACTGTATTTAATAGGAAATAGGATTAAACAGGAGAGCATGTTTGTAGTTAATTTTAGTTTTGTTGTTGCTTGCGCCAGAAATCTGTTTCCATATACACATCTTAAACTGGAATTCATCAATTTTTTGTTGTGAACTTTTAAAATATGTAAAACAGGTTATTTCTTCTTGGCTTGGAGAAGTATGGAAAAGGTGACTGGCGAAGCATATCAAGGCACTTTGTGGTGACAAGAACGCCCACTCAAGTAGCAAGCCATGCTCAAAAATACTTCATTCGTTTGAACTCCATGAATAAAGATAGAAGAAGATCCAGTATACATGATATCACCAGTGTGAACAACGGAGACATTTCATCTCCTCAAGGACCGATCACCGGTCAAACAAACGGTTCTTCTACCTCCAATGCTGCTGGCAAATCAACCAAGCAAACGCCTCAAACTCTAAATGGACCTCCTGGTGTAGGAATATATGGTGCCCCAACTATTGGGCAACCTATAGGAGGACCCCTTGTCTCTGCAGTGGGCACCCCGGTAAACCTTCCTGGACCTGCTCACATGGCATATGGGGTCCGAGCGCCAGTGCCCGGCACAGTGGTTCCCGGTGCCCCGATGAACATGGCCCCTATGCCATACCCTATGCCACACACATCTGCTCATAGGTGAGGTTCTGGTAAATGGTATTGGTATTTAGAGGCCAAATGTACAAAGAAACAGCAGACTAGAAGGCCTATTCACTGTAATTTAATTCTTTCGCTAGACAGTTGAGTATATTATGCTTGGTCAGTGATTATTCAAATAAGCTTAAGCAATGCTACGGTGAAGCACTTGAATGAATTGTGCACATTAAGCTGTATCAGCTGCACTGGAGTCCCTGGCAGTGCTGCCTTAGGACAAAGCATAAAAAGGATTGATTGGTAGCTCTGTTCAGCAGACCTTTTAAATTGATATTTTGTTCATAGAATTTGCTCCTTGTGTAGAGATAAGTTCTATGGTTGTTTATTCTACAGCACCCCTTACCTTTTCTTCTTGCAGAACTAATCCCAACTCCTCTGCGCAAATTTCATGAGTTTCTAGGGGAGAAAATTTTCACCTCGATTTTACTAAATTGTCCTTGAATTTTTTTTCAATATTTCATGGTTACAGCCTCAAAAAAATTAAAAAAAAAAATTAATAATGACAATTTAGTAAAAAAATTCCCTCCCTTTCTATCAAACTAAACACACTCTTGGTTTTATAGTAAATTGCATTTAAAAATAATGATCCAGATGATCTAAAAGAGTAAAGTAAACTTTATTGGGTCAATATATTCATTTATATTTAGGAAAGATTATTTCATTTATTAAATTCTAGGGATAGTGAGAGGGGGGAAAAAAGCTGAAAATTGGAACTTTTAAATAAGGTGTTTCTTATAAAAATTAGTTGTGAATTATTTTACAAGTGTTATTGTTATTTTAGGTAACAAATCCAATTTGAAAGTTTCCAATTTTCAGGTTCTTTTTCTGCCTTTCTTTCTTTAACCCATCAGTCAAGTTTTAACCATGCTCCAAAGGATTCAATTTCAAAATCAGTTTATATTTATTTTCTGGTTTTTGAATGAAAATGAGTAAACACCTTTTCATTCAAAAAGAACTAAATAATTGTTATAAAAAAATTAAATAACTCAATTAGCGCAATATTACACGGCTTTAAATTCCCAAATTCAATTAAAAAATTTTATAGTAATTTAAAATTTTTAGAAATCCAACGAACTCATGATCTCACATTATTTTAAGGACCCCCTTACCTTTTAATGAACTACTAGTACTAAATCAATTTCCTATGGCTCAGTATCAAATGCATAAGACAATCATTCAAATTGAGGCATCGATGTAAACACCAAAATTATTTTACTAAGTAAAAAAATGCAAACTCTTTTTCGGTAAATTTATTAAAAACTTAAAAAATACACCTAAATGATAGGTGTCTCATGTGGAACCTTCGGTGTGAGGGATCCCGTGGAACATAATATTGATTTTTTTAAAAAAAATTTCATGTTGATATACCACCTCTTTTCAACCTTAAATGTAAGATAAAGTTAATTGTTTAGAAAAATTAAAGAATTAAATTAAATTAATTTAAATTATTTATTTATTGGTATTATTCTAAATTGCGTTGTCGAACTTATAACCTGATATAAATGATACACAACATATGATTATATATGATTAAATAACATATTTAACTTTTTTAATCTAAAAAAAATCATTTATGTCTCTAAGACTGAATGGAGTATTCTGATAGAGATTCACGTAGAATGCTTAAATTTCCCCATCTTGGAATCAGTAGAGCACAAATAATTAGACATTTGATCTAACCCCAAAGAAATGTTGAAAAGCTAATTGGCAAGCCAATCAATCTAATCTACTAAATCAAAATCAAAGCGAGCCCCAAGCTGAGGAAGCTGCAAGAATTCTACAACGATTCAACACTGGAAACACACAGAACCCATCGAATAAACTCAATTCTAAAGGATATTATCACGGACACGAAGGCCCCTAACAACAACAACCATCTCAGCCTATAATAAATAGTGGCATCGAATTTTACATTTACTAATAACTACACAGCATTAGTATCAACTAAAACATAACATCAAACAATGAGAACGCTTATGGTAAAAACATCAATACATTAGCTCCATGAACATGAAAACCAGATAACTAAATATTAACAAGCATATGCATTTTGGGGGGAAGGGAAAAAAACCAAGCCATCATACAGAGTGTTCACAGATTTTCAGCACCTTCTATATCAGACAGAGAAAACTGCAAATCTGTTATCCCCATTATTCACTAAGCGGTTCAAGACAGGCAAATACAACTTTAGCATATTCAGTATTGGAATGTTGCAAACACAATTACATGATAATCTAGTGCCTAAAACAATCATGAAGAGCAAATTGCATTTAAGCCAGATGCAATATTGAGCGAACAAATGGAGCGAACAGAAGCTAAAACACATTACTGAGAAAAGTGATTTCAGCTCATTGGTTTTATACATAATAGTTTACCAATATTAGCAGCCCTAATGTAATAATTAATAATTTTTTTTGGTTTCTTCATCATACACACATACAAACAAAGCAGGTCAAATAATTCAGTAATCACTACAAAGAAACAAAAGTAAATCATTCTGACAAAAAACTTTCCACCTCGATATTTTGATAACGTGATTTAATTAACATAACTAATCATCATAGGTATCCTCCAGTGGGTGTCCCAGATGCAAGCTTCAGTAAATTATTTCGATCTTCCTCTATTGTACCAAGCAACCAATGATTTAACATCCAACATAAAATAACCACATGTCAGCCGAAAAACTTACAAAGCTCGCTAATAAAACATGGTATAAACATTCTCCGGGCTCTGGATTTATACCTAACAGTAACGAAATCCTAATTGCCAGAAGATTTGGTAGCCTCCCATATCAAACTAGCCTCATCCTTGACAAGCTCAACTCGTTTCACAAACAGCTCCAATTCTGCAATTTTCAGTTTCTTCCACCTGTCCTCCAACTCTGCCTTCTTGGAAGCTCCAATAAATTCATATCCTCTCTTAATGGCATCATCATCCAACCCTGACAGACCCAGACTTTTGTTGAACCCAATCATTCCATCTAAACTCAGTGGCGAAACTGCATTCCGATCAGTGTCAACCTTTCTAGCTTCTTTCGAATCTGAAACCAGATCAGCCACTTGTTTTTGAGAAGCCGCAGAACTGCTACCTTCCTTTGTATTTTTCTTCTTCACTTTCCCATTCGACTTTGTAATGTCTATTCCCCCATTGGCTCCTTCATCAGCCCAGATCTTCCTTGACAATTCAAAGACTCTCTTATCGTATGGTTTTGAAAATTTAGGCCCTTCACCATTTTTTGCTCTTTGAGCATTCTTCACATACTTTCTCCTCAAAGTCCGAATCTTATTCGCCAATTGTTCATTTGAAACATCCACGTGGACCGACTTCTTTATGAAATCGTGAAATCCACTAATATCCTTAAGCGGCGCTTCTCCTGTCTTCGCTGCATATTCCGCTAAACCATTGAGGATCGCAATCCCATCGTCCTCATTCCACACTCTCTGAAAAAGCTTCTTGGACTCATCCCCAGCTTTTTCACCGTCATCCTCTGCCGCCGGAGCCTCATCGGTTCCGGTAGTATCCTTCCCCTTCTTCGCCTTTTTCGAGTCAGTGAACGGCCGATTGTTGTCACTTGGTCGCTTGTTCGCTGGTTTGGCCGCCGAAACGGATGGCTGAGATTTGGACTTCTTTGCCTTAGGCGTCTCTTCTTTAGGCTTGGAGGCAATAGGCTTGACAACCAGATCCGTATTCTCACCGGGGCGCTCATCATCGGAGTCAGATCCGGCATCAGATTCTGTTTCAGATTCCGACACTGAGGCTTTTGGTTGAGATTTTGCGATTGGAGTAGCAGGTGGAGGCTTTTTTGCAGCGGGCTTCTTCTCAGTGGAGAGGGTTTGTGTAAGTTTTGGAGGTTGATCATCGTCTTCAGATGAAGAACCCGCCTCGGATGAAGTTTCCTCTTCTTCCTCGGATGAAGACGAAGCTGAGGGTGGTTCGTCCAAAGGAGAAGCACGTTTCGGCGCCATTGAGGATTAGGGTTTCAGAAGCTAGGCTAACCCTGTCTGTGCCTCGACAGTTTAGTTCACCGTCTTTCTTTGGTCCTTTTCTTCGTGCCTGTCCGAACTTGCGTCTTCTCTCTCTCCAAACGAACCGGGAATTAGGGCAGGGCCGGCCGGACGCGGCTTGCGTCTTATTCTTGTTTCGTTTGCGCTCTGATGCCCCTCAAAACGGCACCGTTTGGGCAAATTCTTGGTTCCTTCTTCTTCTTCTTCTTTTTTTTTTTTTTTTTTTTTTTTTGTAAAAATAGTATTTTTTAAGTACTAGTCAGTACCCTAAAATATTTTTTCAGTATCCTGTAGTATCTTCTTAGTATTAGTTAGTACCATGAAAAAATATTTTCAGGATACTGACTATTACTAAGAAAATACTGAATGGTACTGAAAAAAATATTTTAGGTACTAATAACTTAAAAAATGCTATAAGATGGTAAATGCTTCTTTTTTTTAAGATCGTAAAATAATTTTAAAGATCATGAAGTATTTTTAAGAGTACTAGTCAGTACCCTAAAATATTTTTTCAGTATCAGTCAGTATCTTGAAGTATCTTTTTGATATTAATCAGAAACCTCATATATTTTTTCAAAAGCCTAAAATTATTTTAGAATCTTGAAAAAATATTTTAGGGTACTGACTGGTACTTAAAAAATACAATAGGAGTGAATGTTATTTTTTCAAAAAAAAAAATGAACAAAGGAACCAAAAATTTGCACCAAACAGTGCCGTTTTTAGGGGCATCGGAGTGCAGCGAACGAAACAAGAATAGGACGCAAGCCGCGTCCGAGCCAACCAGTGTAAGAAAAATATTTATCTATTAAAGTTTAGTATGAGGGCATGGGGTTGGAAGTTGTTATTTTAAATTTTAATTATTTTTTTTCTGTTTTTTTAAGAAACATAATTAATAAATATAATAATTAAAGTTTTAATTTATCCAATAAATGTTGTCAATATTAATATCCAAACAATATGTATCATGCAATAAACAAATATAGTCACTAATTCATAATAAAAAATAAACTATTGTCCACAAATAACTTATTTAAAACACAAGAAACTTACCATTAAACAACATGAATATGATGACTATTATTGTCATATTCTTCGTTATTATCATCAATTTCAAAAGGCATTTAATTGTGCTTTACTTTCCAAAAATTGATAGTGCTTCACTTTGAATAATAGACTCTGTTTCATAAGTGAAAATATCAAGACTTTATTCTCTTGCATCATGAATACATCCATAATATTTATTTGTAATAAATAATAAACTAAATCATAAAATCTAATTATAGTTATTATGTATTTGTATTTAGTTGGATAAATAACTCTAAAACAAATATAAATTACATATGAATTAGTAAATTATAATAAAGGAAAATAGAAAAAATGGTGATTGAATTTTTAGAGTTCCTTCACTCCCAACACTCTCAGTCTCAGTCAAATTAATAAAAAAATAAAGGGCCTAACTGTTGGTTATAATTTGTTATGATGATGTCTTATGTAGATGTCATTAGCAAGACCAAAGAGCAAAAAGGATTTGTTCATGTGGAGAATGATAAAAAAAAGAGAAGAAAAAAATAAGAACTTGTGTATTATAATGGGACTATCAACACTCAAATTCTTATATATGATATCGAAAGTCTCTACGATCAAATGGAAGCTGGAATGACTCAACTTGGAGTTAAAATGAGCAAAATCGAGCTTCCTGAAAAATATGTATGAGAATTAGAGTTCTCATTTAAGAACTAGAGTTCTTGGTGCAAAACTCGAGTTCATTTTTCAATACTCTAGTTGAGAACTCGAGTTCTTACTTAAAAACTAGAGTTCGTATTATTCCAGTCACTCTGTTCACCTCTGTTTCATGTTTCAGCTTGGGCGACCTTTGGTAAATCGATGATATCTCTCAAACCAGAGATTGTATTGAGGTGAAACCAATTTTGAATAAAACTAGACATTCAATGCATATTGTGACACAATTTCAAGTCCAAAGAAGATCAGATGAGAGAGCTATGAATTTTGAAAGTTACACCTTCTGTCATCGTCACACAGCAGAGCGTGGTTTGGATTGGATCAGACGTAGGTCAAGGATTGGACCTAGGATAAATCATAGTTTGCATACTCTTTTCCCTAAACTCTTATATTTTCAGTATACATATTTGGATTATTGATTACTATCATAGAACTGATTTCAAATTAGTTGCGAAAAATTTGTAAAGTTATCTAGAGTTTTATCAAACACACAATTCACTCCCCCTCTTAGGTGATAGCTAGATCCAACACTAACAGGCAAGGGCCACCCTTTTAAGCCATCAATGCCGTAGGGCTAACTTCATTTAACAATTTCAATTTACAAGTCTAGCCCTTAAGGAGACAGAACTTAAACGAGCTGACCACCCAACAGACTCAACCTAATTTTCCCACTCAACCAAATCCTAAGATGAATGCATATGGTATTCTTTCCATTCAAAATTATTCAAGACTTTTAATTAATTTCTATATTCATAATAAATTAGTGAATTAGTTAATAGTTAATATATTTTGAAGGTAAAAAAGTTACATATTTTCTCATGTTTATTCTTATAATATGTTGTCCCAACTTTTTTTTCAAAAAATCTTATTAATTACATTATGATTAAGAGATTTTTTAAAAAAATATTATTAATTACACCTTAAAAATAAAAATTTTATTACATTTTTTTTTAATATGATACTTCAATAAAAATACCTTATAATTTTCATCCTGTTGAGGGAGTAATAGTTTTTTTTTCCTTTAAAAAAAATGCATTTAATTGTTAAATTCAAGTAATAAAATTTGTTATAACTCACACCCCTCATAAGCTCTACAGAGATTTTTTTTTAAAAAAAAACTTGAAGCTCTAGGAGAATTTGAACTCATGATCTTATATATAAAAAAGCTTTAATAATAAGTCCCCGACAAGAAAATGCAAATTTAGTATATACTTATTAGTTGGAAAAATACACATTATGTCTAAATGTATCCTTTTCCTTAAATAAATCATTAATATCTATAAAACATCAGTAGAGTCCTTTACAGTATTTCATACAAAAGTATTTAAAAGATATAGAATTTAAAAGTTACGGCGAATAACAACACAAATTACACAAATAATTTTAATATTAAAAGGAAATACGATATCCAAATGACCTTATCTCCTTAATCTTAATTCAATATCGTACAACGGCAATTCATTAATTATTTTCTTTGAAATTTAATGTAATTATATTGTAAAAACTTAACATTCATAAAGTATACATATCGCATTCATTTAACCTATGTCCATTTTCTCTTACTCATTAATTTGGCAATGTATCTCACCTTAATGAGATATAATAGAAATCTAATTTATAGTTAAAGCAAATCAATAAAGTAAAGAAATGAATTTATTTAAAGCGTTCGATCCAAAAGATTTAGATATTCATGACTACTAATAAAATCCCAAAACTAAAAGGTTAACAAGTATAATGATGATTAGGACTTAGGAGAAGAAAACTAATGGAATGACATCAACTCATGTGAAAAAATTCTCCCAAGAGTTCTTGTAGGATGGCTATGCATTGGGAATACAGAAGAGGTTTACAAAAGGATCTTTGACCGCTGAAGTTTGGGATCTCAAGTTTTTTTTTTTTTTTGGTAAATTTGGGATCTGAAGTTGTAGAGCTGTGAATCAAGGCTGACCTGTGAAGGGCTAGGGCCTAACAGGGCCGGCCCTCCAGGGTCTGAAGTAAGAAAATACACATTTTTCAAAGCCCGACCCGAAAGCATCAGGGTCAGGGCAGACCCGCAGGGCCCGGAAATTATTTATTCCAAATTTTAACTATTTTTCCTCTATGTGTTTTAAAGAAATATAATTAGTAAATTACAATAATTAGTACGATGACTATTATTGTCGTCATCTTCGTCATTATCATCGATTTTAACGACATTTGATTGTTCTTCATTTTGAGTAGAAGCCTCAAGTTCATGAGTAAGAATATCATGAAATTCTTCTTCTGCATCATGAACACATCCATAATCTCTATTTGCAACAAATAATAAATCAAATCATAAAATTATAGTATAGTTATTATGTATTTGCAGTTAAACGGATAAATAACTTTATAACAAATACAATATATATATAAATTAATAAATTTAAAAAGGAAAAAAAAGAAAAAACTACAATGAAAAGGGCTTGCAGGGCTGGCCCGAAGCCCTCTTGGGCCGGCGGACTGGCTCGTTTAAGCCCGAGGCCCGTTAGGGCTAATTTCAAATATTTCGTCCATTTTTCAAGCCCGGCCCTTAAAGGGCCAGGGTTAAATGGGCCGACCCGATGGGCCTAGCCCATTTTAACGGCTCTATCAAGTTGTGAGAGCGTAAAAAAATGACACTAAGAAAATTACCTTCAATTGGACCTGGGAATAATCAAATTCAACCCAATCATCAGATAACTTTGTCCAAAAAAAAAAAAAAGTTGACTATGCATTTATGCTTTGATAATGACTTATGTTTCAATTGCTTCTTATGCAGATATTCTCAAAACATCTGCCTGCTTCATTTTTCTTAATTTCAACAAATACCCCACTGATCTCAGAATTAGAGCCTGTTTGAGAAAGCATTGTGGAGGGAAAAAGTCACAGTATAGAGGGAACTTGGGTTAGCGATCGGTTGGAAGGGCTCATTGGCAGAAAGCTACAGTACTATGAAAGCCATGTTGAGGTGCTTCTTACCTGCTTCAAGGTGAGGAAAAAGAAGAGAGAGAGAAGAGGCATAAAGAAGACGGTGCCGGGTGAGAGGAGGGAGAAGGGCATCAAGAAAAAAAGAAGAGACGTGGTAAGAGGAAAGAGATAGAAATGGATGATTTCTATGCTAATTCAAACGGACAGTTAATGGATGATTTTCAATTACAATATCATTGAGCTTTTCTATTTTGCAAAAGTATTGACACTGACATCACTTCTACGCAAGAATTGCAAATCATACAAAGCAGGAAAACCATTTCAAAATCTTTTATTGGTGGCATCATGAGCAAATGGTTTCTTCTATGTACTTTTTTCTCATTACAGTTAGACAAATCTTTCTTGCATCAGAAAGGTTCATTGCCAGCAAAGACAGTTTCTTTCACACCACACCTGAACACCCCCCCCCCCCCAACACACACACACATATTCCTTGGGTGTTTAATATAAGACAATTTTTTAGAAGTTGATTTTGATTTTAAATATAAGATACAATTTTCATATTTATTAATCTTTTTAATTTGCCCCTATTGATATTCTCTCAACAATAGTTAAGGAGGTGGGGGAATGAGGAAATTAAGGAGGATAATTGGGGTGTTTTAGAAAATATATGTTTTATTAAACAACTCAACTAACTTTTTTAATTTAATTAAATTGGATGTCTCATAATATATGTAGGGGGAAAATAACTAAATAAAAGACATAAAAGACAGGAGCTCTGATAACAGAAAGAAGTTTCCTTATTTAAGCAAGTTGATTCCACCTTTATTCCAAACCTTTTATATGCTTATATTAAAAGTTGACATGAACACGTAGATAACATCTTTTACTAAAAGAAACCAAACAAGCCGTTCAATTTTTTATATATCAACTTTCTTTTCTTCTTCTTGACGATTCATAAAGTCAAGGTTCACCTACTCTGCTTGCATTCTTTTATATATAACGTCGCAGAATACAAGAATTCATCAGCCTAAGTGAGTAAAGTTCTCTTGACTGACAACTTTTTCACAAATATCATACAAGAGAAATTTTATAGAAAGAGAAATTAAAAAATGAAGGTCTCACTTCTTCAGCAGCTTGTTATTGGATTTCCAATCACCTCATGATAGAATTTAAGGGAATTAAGAGAGAAAAAGGAGAACTAGAGGCAGAATCTGAAACTCTAGTATTTTCAAGAACCAGAATCTGAATTTTTGATTAATTAGACAAATCCAAATCTGTGTATATTTATTCATATTTTGGTAGAATACATATATGATATTTATAGGCTAACATATAAACTGAAAATAACTACCTTATCCATATAAAACTAACAATAACCAACACTAGACAATTGTCACTTTTAACATAAGACACATAATAAAACATAAAATACAAATAATCACTGGTTTCCTATCACCTCATCAAGCAGTTGCCTGATTCAGCTGGCCAATACAAGTTTAGCAAAAGTTCGAATCAAAGTACGCTAACCTTATTCCCTTGACCAAAACTTGACTGATTAATCCGTTCTGTGATTTTTGATCATCATCTAATCCTGAACATCTTCATGTTTCCAGGTAAAGCAAGATCAGTTCTGCGTAGAATGAACAAGTTTGGGGAAAAAGCTGACAGTTTTGCGCAAGAAGTGCAAGAGCATGGTATGAAGTCTTAAATGACTTTCAGATATTCAATTTGTGACCTTTTCTTAATAGGCCTAAATAAATGAAGTCTAAATGATCTCTTAAAACTGCAATCTTCACTTGCAGTGAGACTGGTACCGAAGATAACTGATACAGTTAAAGGAAAGTTAAGGTGGGGAGCTAGAATCCTTCAGGTTGGTGGAGTGGAGAAAACATTTATACAAAAATTTAATGTCAAAGAAGGAGAGAAGTTGTTGAAAGCATCACAGTGCTATTTATCAACCACATCTGGTCCTATAGCAGGACTTCTCTTTATATCCACAGAAAAGGTTGCTTTTTGCAGTGACAGCTCCATTAAGATCACATCCTCCGAGGGCCAAGTGATTGGAGGAGTTCACTATAAGGTGATTCTCACAGATCTGCACTAAACATCTCTCAATCTTGTATGGTCTTTTATAAAGATTTTCTGATATAAAACTTCAAACCTGTCTCTTATTTTCAGGTCTTGATTCCACTTTCCAAGATAAAGAGTGTCAACCAAAGTAAGAATGTGAAGAAGCCTTCACAAAAGTACCTTGAAATCATTACCTTGGACAACTTCGATTTCTGGTTCATGGGATTCTTAAATTACCAGAAAACTTTTAAACATCTTCAGCACGTGCTTTCTCAATCTTAGAGGAAGATAAAGTAGATTTGTAATTGTAATTCTTCACCCCTTATGCTTCATCAGGTATTATTTTGTGAAACAACAAAGGGTCCAATATATGTTTTACCTTTGTACAAAGTTTTGTTGATAAGAAAAAGAAACCTTTTCCTTCAAACTCTTCTCCTTCTTCTTTCACACTTCAGAGAATTATAGCATTCACACTAAATAATGGCTTCATCCAGGACTTCTGTTAAAATCAGAATGGAATGGATATTCAGAATATTATTGCGTGGAGCAGCACGCTTCCTTAACAAGCTAATGGTTACCCTCTACAAAGGCATTAAGCTATGGTACTTAAATAATCAAGACAAGCTACAATAAATGACCAGGAATGATGAAAGCTCATAATGACATCAAGAAGAAGAAGAAGAAGAAGCAAAAAATTAAAAAAGGCATTTAACTTGTAGATTGATTCTACCCTCCTTTGATACTATGCATAAATTAGTGGTGATGAGTAGGATGTAGGGTTTCTCGTTATGCCTAATATATTTTCTTTTTCGTCTTTATAGCCAGTTGGATAGGTGTTTAGACTTACAAATGAAAAGGATCATTAAACATTAATTATTTTAAAAGAAAATCAAAAAACATTTCTCCTCGTTGTCTATCTTTGGACCCTACCTCCTTCAATCTTGGCTATTCAATACAGCAAAACATGATATTTGGCTCTCAAAGGTGAATGGTGGTGATGGGGGAATGATTTGACAATTTCCTTTTACAAAAAATCTTTAAAGTATGTTTCAGCTTGCATTTCCCACCACACATGATGTCCATAGCCGCCTTTGATCTTAATTGCTGACTCAGAATGTTTATTGTCACTGCCCTGTCAGCTTCCTCGCTTTATGATATTGTCTGGTGACCCATCAAATAATCTTAATGCATATTTATTCAATTCTGTTTTTTTGGTACTTTAAGAATATTCCCAGAATAACTTACACATTAATCAAGATCAAATCTCTCTTGAGTCATCTTATCAACATATCCCACTTTGTTGCATTTGGCTTTTAATTCTTGCATATGAAGATCAATATTAAATGATATGTCAAATAAAATAAAGACCTTCAACTAGGTATTACCTAACTATGATAATTAGAACCTGAGGACAAGTATAGACAGTGACAAGGAACATTTGAATTACCTGCCTAAAGCATTTTGATACTGAATTCTCAAATCTGACTTTAAATAGTAATCGTGGGTGATATAAGCAAATTGGCTTTTCTCTTTACTTTTTTTTTTCCCCTTATCTTATCACAACTAATCACAGAGAATTCTCGCATCAGAAAGGGGAATTTCCAGCACAGAAAGCTTCAATGACGCCACTGCAGAAGCATACACAGAACTGGGGAAAAAGCAAAAGACAAGTGGCATTTATGGCACCAAGGTGTTTCCTTATTTGAGCTTGTCAGTTCCACCTTTGCTAATTTTTGGTATGCTTTTATTAAAGATAAACATTGGGTACGTAGGTAAATGTCTTTTAACATTTATTTTCACCAAGTTGTTTTCTTTATTCTGCTTCATGATCCACAGATGAGTCATCAGACATAAAGTCAAGGTTTACCCTGTCTCCTTCTATTCACTTATATATCTATGGATTTGCAGAATACAAGGATGCATCAAACAAAGTAAGCAAAAATCTCTCTTGAATAACATCTTCAGAAAGATCATTAAAAATGAAGGCCTCACTTCTTCAGCAAGTAGTTATTGGGGTTCCAATCATCTCAAACAGATACTTACCTGATTCAGCTGGCCAATGCAACAAATTTAACAGAAGTTCAAACCAAAGTAGGTCATTTTTCCCTTTCAAAAATTGGTTGATTTACATGTTTGATCATCTTTTGATATTAAATATCATCAAGCTCTCAGGTGAAGCAGCTAGATTGAGGCCAAAGATAACTGATACAGTGAAAGGAAAGTTGAGCTTGGGAGCTAGAATTCTTCAAGTAGGTGGAGTGACAAAAATATTTAAACAATTGTTTCCCATCAAAGAAGGAGAGAAGTTATTGAAAGCATCACAGTGCTATCTTTCCACTACATCTGGTCCTATAGCAGGACTCCTTTTCATATCCACAGAAAAGGTTGCATTTTGCAGTGACAGATCCCTTAAGATCGCATCCCCAAAAGGAGAACCAGTTAGAGTCCTCTATAAGGTTAATCTCTCATAGCTTTACACAAAAAGTTTCCATATTTCTTTAATCAATCTTCGCTAATATAAATCTTCAAACCCATCTCTTATTTGCAGGTCTTGATTCCACTTGAAAAGATAAAATGTGTCAAACAGAGTAAAAGTGTGAGGAAGCCTTCACAAAAGTACATGGAAATTGAGACTGTGGATAACTTTGATTTCTGGTTCATGGGTTTCTTGAATTATAGGCAAGCTTTCAAATATCTTCAGCTTGCTGTCTCTCAATCTTAGAAGATGAGAAAGTAGAATAGTGATTCTTCATCCCTAATGCTTCATCAGTTATTATAAGTTGAAGCAACAAAAGGGAATAATATATGTCCAAGAATTGTACATAGTTATGTTCTCCTAAGAAAAATCTACTTTGTTCTTCATCTTTTGTTTTTTTCTTTCAATGACATAATACTCCTCCAGTCCTTAATATAAAAATACATGACGAGTTAATCTTAGTTTTCATATTTGTCATCATTTTCTTAATTTACCCCTATTGATACTCCTTCAACAATAATCAAGGAAGAGAAGGAATGGAGGAATTAAAGAAGATGATTAGGGTGTTTTAGAAAATACATGTCATATTAACCATTTTAACTAACTTCCATAACCTAATCAAATTAGGTAAATATGTCTTATATTGAGGACTGAGAAAGTATTAATGTTCTGAATTCGAGAATTCAAACTAGATAACTTCCTGACTTTATACCCTAAATATTGGATTAATTTGACACCAGCCGTTTCTGGTAAAATCTGAATGGAGTGGATCTTCAAAATTTTATTCGATAAACCCACAGCCAATTTTATCAATTTATCTCTTCCATTCATTGTTCCTACCAATAACATCACCAGTGTTATAATTATGCCCCGTTGAAAAGGAAACTACATCTTTTAATTATCTATAGCTAGCCGCTAGATTTATCTGTAGTCCTTACGGAAAATAACCTCAAAGAAGAGCTGAACAATGCTAGTAATCTCATTAATCCTGAGTTTAATCCTGACACCTCCATGAACTTGGTTGACTAATATTACAAATTGTGCCATCTTGAAAAGGAATTTTTTTCTGCTAGTTACATTTACTGTTTATTTAATTTTGAAGCATACATGAAAGGGATAGAGAGGGAAATTATTATTAAAATATTTTCACACTAGAAGTTAGACTTACATATGGATAAGATAATTTGAACTCAAACTTTACTTTTCAAAAACATTGAGCCCCTTCTCTGTCTTTGGACCTAATTGTTATCTTCTTTCCATACTGAAAAACTCGGTAGTTGGTCTACATGTGATAAAATATTTATCACCTTACTGCTCCTAAAACCTTAAAGTATATTTCACCTTATGGACCCACCACATGATGTCTATAGCCGTCCTTTGAACCTAATTGCTGGCTCAAAAAGTTTGTGTTCATAGTGGGTTTGGATTCTTTCAGAATCCTTTTTCTCATTTTCTTCTCAGTGTCTATTCTCCACCCTCAGATTCAAGAAAATAGATGGTCCAGATTTAATATTTTATAAAACTATTATTTTAAACATGAATAAATAAATTTAAATGGTTAAATCATGATCTATACAATTCATAAATATAATACAAACAAAATTAATTTATAAAACACTATCATCATTGTTTTAGAAAATATTAGATCTGAACCATCTACTTTTTTTATCTAAGGGTGGAAATGGGATTCTGAGAAGAAAAGGAGACAAGATTCTGAGAAAATCTGCTCCCGTTCATAGCCCTGTCATCTTTTGTTGGAGGGGCTAAATCTCTTAGGAGTATAAGAATAAAAGATGAAGTAGAAAGTAGTGTACGATGTTTTCAAGGAGTGGGCAACACTTTCACTTAGGCTTAATTCGCTCTCACCTATACCTATCTTATAGGGTGCAATTTGGATTTACGGATGAAGTTCTTATAGGATACAATGAAAACCCTTGAGTGTTGGGAGGGGCTAGATCTTTGAGGAGTATAAGAAGAAAGCAGTACACAATGTCTTTAAGGTGTGGGCAGTACTTTTCTTTAGGTTTAATTCTTCCCCACTGTGGGAATATTATGCATTTATTATGAATTATTTGGATTAATCATTATCTTACTATTAAGTTTGATATTTATTATATCTTAGGATTAGATATAGATATATTATATCTTAAGATTAGATATGGATATATTATATCTTATATGATGCAATTTAAACTGACGAGCAAATTTCTTGCAGAATATGATGAAGACCCTTGAGTATGAATTACACTCCCAACACTCAAGCCAAAACTACAATGGCTTTTACAAAGTGCTAATTTGACTTTATCTTTGTGTGCACTCAAGGACAAAGATAATGAGTTTGATTTCTTGTTGTTGTGTGATTTCTGATATGTGTTCTATATGTCCCAAATTAAGTGATGGTGCAGAGTATTTATAGACCATGAAGTGATGCATTGAAGTGGTTCCTCTTGAAGAAACACCTCTTCAATAAAAAGCCATAACCACGAACCAACATAACTTTAATAACCCATAATTATTTAAAATAACTTTTTCATGAAGGGTTACACCTTTATGGTATGTAGAGTTTTCTTAAAAAACCAACACAACATTCCACCAAGTAGTAGATACTACACCTTTTCATAGGTGTTTTTAGAAACTAAAAGGACATGACCTTGGTGACCTTTAGTGTTATAACTCTCTAATCAACCCTTCACATTAAGTTCCTTAATTTAATGAGCATGACTTTACAAAAAACACATCTCTTCATTTTAAAAAACAGCCTCCTTGCTTTATGATCTAGCCTTTTGACCCATCCAAGAGCACTAATGAAATTCAATCGTTGCTTCTTGTGTTTCTGTTAATAAGAATTCCTGAATATTCACTTCCTTCTTTAGATTTTCCATATCAAAATTATCTCACGAATAAATATGGACCTTCAGTAACATTTCATTTGTAACAGGATTAAAAGTATATAGGCGACAATTATATACTATATATAGACAAGGTTGTGCAACTTTTCGATCATTTAAATTTATACCTAGGATAAAGTAAAAGCCCCAGTAGGATATACTACGTTATATTTGCCTGTAACATGCGATATTTGTTCATGTAGATGTCCTTTTCTTTTTTACTACTTCTGATCTCATCACAATAAAATTAAATTTGAACTATTCTCGCATCAGAAAGGTTCACTGCAGCTCAGAAATCTTAAATAACATCAACTCAGAAGAATGTGTGTGTGTGTTGGTCGGTATAAGAGGAAAATCAATCAATCTAAAATATAAAATCTATATTTTCCATACTATTCATAAAACTATGAACAATGTGGTTTACTTTAGATTTCGAGATTAAATGCGAAATTGCGTCTAGTTGAAAACGAAGTGATAGCAGAATATACTCATCACCAAGAAGTTTCCTTATCCCAACATGTTGATTCCAAATTTACCTTTTGTTTTGAACATGCCTTTCTTTAAGATGACAAGGGGCTTTACATGATGTCTATTTTTTACCCCTAAAGAAACAAGATAAGACATTCATACTTCTGTTTTCTTTCTCTTAGTCTTCTTGATTATCCACACATGACTCATCTAACAAAAAGGTATGGTTCTCCTTCTTTACTTACATTCATTTATATATGTTACGCTTCAGAATATAAGGATTCATCAACCAATGTAACAAAATCTCTCTGGATACTTAACAGAGGTTGTTTCTCACACACTTAAGTTGCTGGGTGAGGAGCAGGGGTTTGGTTTGTCATTGCCATTTCTAACTAGAGAATTTTCTCTATGATCTATTCCTCAGACATGCATTTTTTTCTCCTCAGAAAATCACAATACGGGTTTTTTTTGGTAATAATTTTCCATCTAATAATATTTAGAGGAGGAACTTTTGACCATCAATATCACCTATAGACAAATTACTCGGTCATCTTAAAGCTTTCTGGATTCTTCCTCATGACCTTGGTTGAACATCACAAACATTTATCTCTTGGAAAAGAAACTATATTTATTAATGTCTTTGCTGACATGTAAATTTACATGGATAGGGAAGGGAGGGCGAATATTACACTTATTTTGTCCCTTGTGCTTATACATGATAAGGATCGTTGAACCTAGGAGCTTTTCTTATGAAAAACATTTTCCACTCTCTTTCTTTGGACCTTGTTGTAATCTTGTGTTTTGAAATCTTGGAGGTTCAAGTGGGAATGATTTAGGGGCACTCCTCTTCTTCAAACATTCTCACCCTCAAATGTTATCCATCTATAGTTGACCCCACTGTTCCCAAAGAAGCAAAATGGAACCAGATTAACAACAATACATGCAAGGTTTAAATTAAAACTCCTATGGATTTTACTGTCAACTGCTTATGGGGATTCGGAAGCTTGATTTATACAAAATTATAAGCATCTTGATAGATAGTGAATTCACATGGAAGTTGCTGACAAGTGTATACTAAAAATAGCTGCTTTGACTTGGGAAAACACAAAATAGGAGTAGGTAAAGAGTAAGATCTCTGATGTAAAAGGTCTTTTCACCTTTTTTTTGATCTGGTTTTCTTATCTCATCACTAGAGAACGTGGGAGAGGTATGGCATCACAAAGTTAACTTGCCACCTCAAAAAGCTTAAATGACATCTTCACATAAGCAATATGTGGAGAAAAAAGTGGGCCTTAGACGTCATCTTTTGTAAACCAAATATATGATTCAAATGTATTTGTAACAGAATCCTCTTTCCTAAACACTTTCTAAAGAAGCTGTTTCTCCCTATGGAGCTGTCCTTTTTATTCTTTATATAAAATTTCTTGTGTTAAGCAAAGTAGCAAATGAACCAAAATCTCTCTCTCTCTCTCTCTCTCTTTCTCTGGACCTCTGCAGAAACATTGGACATCCCATGCCGCAAAACTAGGAAGTTGGTATGCAGAGGAAGAGGGGAGTGATGTAGGAATGATTTGGCATTCCCTTTTCCTCAAACGAATCTTTTCAAATCTCGGCGATGATGAAAGAATGATTTGGAAATTTTCTTTTTTTCTCAAAACCTTAAAGTATGTATCTCCTGATTGTCCCTACCACATGATATCCATAGCCATCCCCTTAAGTCTTGTTTACTGACTCATAAACTTTCCGTCATAGATCTGTCAGCTTACTCACTTTATGATATAGCCCCTCTTAATGCATCCTTTCATTAACTGCCGCATGAGTTTCTATAAATAAGATTTAAGGAATCCAGACAATTCATTTTCTTTCTCAGATTTTCAATTCCACATTGACCTTTCAAATAAAATATGGACCTTCGATTAACTATTACTCAACTGCCACAGACTCACAGTTATAACTTCGAATATATGGAACACAAGTTCAGACAATGCTGAGGCACTTTTTTTACCATTTATATATGTAGCCTGGAAAGTAAAAGTCACAGCAGAATATTTTTCTATATTTACTACTTTATCAACACTTCTATCACAAAAGGTATATTGCCAGCTCATGTTCTTCAATGACATAACCACTGAAGCACATACTTAGAGATAGATAGAAATATACATATACAAAATGAAAAAACAGAAAAATTGAAATAGAAATGGTAGAAGAACATCCTAGTCATCAAGAATGTGGTATTGATGGCACCTTTAAGTTTCCTTATCCTAGTTAATTCATCCTTTACCCAATCATCTGAATGCTTTTTTATTGAACATGACATTAACCTATAGAGAATGACTAATGCTAAAAGCAAAAAGCCAAGCCATTCAAACTTCTATTTAATTGATGTCTTTTGGTCTCCTTGATGAGCCAAGGATGACTCATCCAACCAAAAAGCAAGCTTAATCTCCTTCCCTTGCTTTCTTATATATATGCCTCTGCGGGATACAAGGATTCAACCAACCCAAGAAAATCTCACCTGAATACTAGTTTCTCAGCAATAAATTTTCCAGTAAGAAAAGCATTAGGGATGAAGGCCTCACTTCTTCACAATACAGTTGTTGGAATTCCAATCTCAGTAGCATGCAAGGTTGGAAAGCCATCAAACGAATACCTGCTCGGCTCTGCAAGCCAATACAACAAGTCTACAGAATCTTCAGATCAAAGTAGGACACTCTTCCTTGAAAAACTTGATTAATTAATTCTCTTGTAAAGGTTAATATCATATTAATCTCTACCTGTTGATTTTTCCAGGAAAAGGAAATTCAATTCTTGCCAGGGTGAACAAGTTTGGGAGAAAGACCAAGAGTTTTGCACATGAAGTTCAAGAGCAAGGTATGAAGCCTAAGTAACTTTACATTGTCAATTACTTTTTTGGTTCTTATCACTTTCATTCATATGCTTACATCAGCTTAACACTGTGCATTTACTTGCAGTTAGATCGAGGCCGAAGATGACTGATACCGTAAAAGGGAAGTTAAGCTTGGGCGCTCGAGTTCTTAAGGTTGGTGGATTTAAGAAAGTCTTTATGAAATTGTTTGGTGTCACAGAAGGAGAGAAGTTACTGAAAGCCTCACAATGCTATCTATCAACAACATCTGGTCCTATAGCAGGACTCCTCTTCATATCCACAGAGAAGGTTGCTTTCTGCAGTGACAGGTCTATAAAGATCACATCACTTAAAGGAGAAGTCATGAGAATCCATTATAAGGTAATTTTCACAAATTTTATAGAAAGATATATTTTTTTTCTGGGTTATCTCATCATGCTTTGCTAATATACATACACCTTCAAATCTATGTCTCATTTTCAGGTCATGATTCCACTTGAGAAGATAAAGTGTGTATACCAAAGTAACAATGTGAAGAAGCCTTCACAAAAGTACATGGACATAGTCACTGTGGAAAGCTTTGATTTCTGGTTTATGGGTTTCTTAAATTATCAGAAAACTTTGAAATACCTTCAGCATGCTATCTTTCAATCCTAGAGGAAGAGAAAGTTGAAGCGTAGATGTTCAGTACCCATGCTTCTTTTGTATAGCAATTAAGAACACAACAAGTGTTCCAATATTGTACATAGTTTTATTGATAAGAAAAATGCTACTTTAGCCATATCAGGTTAAATCAGGTAGTAAAAGCAGGGTGGGGTATAAATAGTGAGTTGGGCTTTAGGCTCTCTGGATGTAACTAAAAAGGTTACGTTTATGTTCAGCCTTTGGTTCTTCTATCTTTCTTTCTCTTTTTTTAAGCCATTATTAGATCATACTCTATAAATTTCTTGAAGTCTTGCAATTAAAATTCGTATAATTCATTCCCATTAGATATTTTGGTTAAAATCTGAATGGGATGGATACTAACAAACATTAAATGCTGCCTTATCAGCCTAACCGTTATCCACCTGAGGCCCTTACTTTATGGTTTCTAAAACACACTTTACCTATATAATCGAGGGAAGTTACACTAAATGAAATAAAGAATGATGAGGCCAAGTCAGATTTTTTCCCACCAATAAAAGAAGAAAGTTTATTAGAAACTAAATAAATCCTATAGTGATCTCATTCGCAACATTGCATATGCTGCTGTGCCTATGGGATTGACAATCTGTTCTGAAAGCTACGCTTTAGTATGGATAGGATCAGTGAATTACGGAACTTTTTTTTTGGTAATAAAAAGTTCTCCTTTCTCTTTCCTTGGACCTTGAAATCTTGTCTTCAAGTCTTGGACATCAAATATATTTGTAACAAGCTCGGAACAGAACCATATAAGACATATGCTCCTGATTAAGGGGGGAACAGTTTGAAGAGAGCTTTTATCAAGAAACTCCGTCTCATATATCTTATCACCTTATCATTTTAGTTGACTTAGGAGTTACCTCAATATTTCTCTTCTGAAATCTTGCATCTTCCATCCTACGAAACTTGTTGGTTGGTGTGCCCATATATATGCGTTGGAGGATGGAGTGTTGTAGTATTGATTCAAGCTATCTTTGGATGGAGAGAAAAGTGAGGGGGAAATAGAAGGAAAATTTCTAAAAATGATAAAAGAAATTTACTATTTTTGAGAGTTCTCCCTAGTATTATTTCCTCCATAATTTTCTTTCCAACCGAACATATGGAAACTTGAAGTATGCGCCAGCGTACTCTTCCCATTACTTCTTTTGAAATCTGGGACTTTCCGCAATACAAACTTGCTTCACGTGTGGGACATGGGGATGATCAAAGAATGACGTGGAAAATCTCTCTTTTCAGAGAACCTTAAAGTATGTCTCTCTCACCACATGATGTCCATCATAGCCAGCCCTTGACGTAAAAAAGTTGGTGTTCATAACCCTGTCAGCTTCTTCACTTTATGAATTAGCCTCTTGACCCACCCCAAAACACTAATGACTCCCTCTTTTACTGCTGCACGTGCTTCTTCTCTCCATAAAGATTCAAAGAGTCAGGAATATTCTTTTCCTTCCTTAGATTTTACGTTACCCAATGACCCTCATTGATAAAATATTGACCTTCAATTGAATATTCTTCCTTATTGCGGTTACAACTTCTAAATTCTAATCTATGGATGACATTTATAGACAATAACAAAAATAAAAAAGGGGAAACAGCGAAAAAGAAAAGCCCGTAGTAGAATCTTTCTCAACATTTACTACATCTATAGCTTTAACAAGTGATAGCAAGTGACCTTTCCCCTTTACCTTTTTCTGAGCTTATCACAAGTACACATACAAAAGACAATGATAATCACAAGTAAACTTAAGGAATTCTCATCAGAATTGCACATACTCTACTAAAAAAAATTTAATCACATCACCAAAGAAGCGTTCATGTGTGTGTGAGGGGAACATGAAGTGAAAAAACAGTGGCAGTAGATCATCTTTGTCGTCAAGAATTTGGTACTGACGATGCCTAGAAATTTCCTCATTTAAGCACTTGATTTAACATCCACCTGATCTTTTGTATGCTTTGTTAAAGATGACATGTCTTTTGCTAAAAGCAACCAACCGAGCAATTTTAACCTTTTTACAAACTTTAATTCTTTAAATCTTTTTGATGATCTCGAGATGAATCATCCAACAAAAAGGCAAGGTTCATTTTCTTTCCTTGCATTCTTATATATGTCTATGCAGAACAGAATTCTTCATCAACCAAAGTGAGAAAATCTCTCCTCAATCCTTTTCAGAAGCTAGTTGTTGCTCAGTAACATCTTCCTGGAAGAAAATGAAGGCCTCACTTATTCAGGATCTAGTTATGAGAATTCCATTCGCTTCAGCAACTTACCAAGTTGGGAAGTCATCAATTAGATACTTGCCTGATTCTTCTGGCCAATACAACAATTCTTCTCAAATTTCAAATCAAAGTAGGACACATCCTTTCGTTACAAACTTGATTGAACACTACAGTCTTACTTTTGAAATTTGAAATAACACTGATCCAAATCTTAACCATCTTGAATTTTTTTTCCAGGCAAAGCAAACTCGGTTTTTAGTAGGATGGACAAGTTTGGAAGAAAGACTGACAGTTTTGCACATGAAGTCCGCGAACATGGTACATACTCTTTAAATACTTTCAAATTTTCTCTAATTCAAAGACCTTATGATCATATAACTGATGTCCTAAAACTGTTATTTGAACATGCAGTTAGACTGGGACCAAAGATAACTGATACAGTGAAAGGAAAGTTAAGGTTAGGAGCTAGAATTCTTCAAGTTGGTGGAGTGGAGAAAATCTTTCTGAAAGTTTTTAGTGTTCAACAAGGAGAGAAGCTTCTGAAAGCATCACAATGCTATCTATCAACCACATCTGGTCCAATAGCAGGACTTCTCTTCATATCCACAGAAAAGATTGCTTTTTGCAGTGAAAAATACTTTAAGTTCACTACACCTGAAGGAGATGTGATAAGATTCCACTATAAGGTAATTCTCAGAAACCTCAACTTTATCTGCATAAAAACTCACTGAATCTTCTTGTTTATAATCAAGCTTTTATAATATTATTGAACCCTTTTAACCAATCTCATTTGCAGGTTTTGATTCCTCTTGAAAAGATAAAGAGTGTCAACCAAAGTAAGAATGTGAAGAAGCCTTCCCAAAAGTACTTAGATATCGTTACCATGGATAACTTTGATTTCTGGTTTATGGGTTTCTTAAATTTCCAGAAGACTTTCAAATACCTTCAACTTGCAGTCTCTAGATCTTAGAGGAAGAGAAAGTTTGTGTATAATTGTTCATCCCCTGCTTCATCAGATATATTACTCTGTAATGTGGCAATGGGACCAATATAGTGTCCAAATGTTGTACATAATTTTGTTGATAAGAAAAATGGTCCTTTGTTCTTCATGTTTTGGTTCTTTATGAACAATGTTTTCAAATGCTTCTAAAAGAATATGAGGAACACTATCAAATACCGCATTGAATAATAAAAAAGGATACTTTTTTTCATAAATAAGCCAATTATAATATATTCCCTATCAACTTATAACAGTTAACTTAAATTTAAACTTTTTTCTATGAGATTTGTATAGTTCTTAATGGATTTGATCAAATAAATTGTTAAACGTTCTACGACATGGAATTAATCCTCTATTTGCACTTTCTCAATACTTTAATGCTTCTCTCATTACGTAATTTGGAGTATCTAAGGTAAAAGATAGATTATCCCCCATATCAAGAAATCAAGAGAGAAATGAAGAATTGGCTGCGACCTTTTTTATTAGAGACCTGAAATTGTGTTCATTCAAGTGATTCCTCTTGGTACCTCATGTGTAACAAAAAACTTGTAAAAACGTTTTGATTCGAATATATAAGATATCAAATTTATACTAAAGAAAGCTCTTTCAAATGAGATATCATCTTCCTTTTAAACCAAAGCTTGAGAAGAGTATTGAGAAAATATAGGGAGAGGATTCAATTCATCTACATCATACTATTTCAAATAAGATCTTGTGTCAGAATTACAAAAAAATCAATATTACCCAATAAAATAATATTCTTTCGTCTTTGAGATTTTTGTTGCTCTTCCAAGACAAATTTGAATATCATATATAAGGACTACCCTCTTGGAGATGAAAACATCTTTGTTAATCATCTCTGCTGATGTGTAACTTTGCATAATAGGAAAGAAAGGCCAAGTATTAAACTCTAAAATATTTTCCCAAAAAAAGAAAGAAAAAGAGTTATGCTTATACTTGACTAGGCTCATTGAACCTATATTTTCCAATTAAAAACTCTCTTGAAATTTTGGATATTCATACTCCATTATACAAAATCTTGTTAGAGCGTTGGCACAAATTATTTGGTCATGGGGCTGATGTGGGAGTGATTTGGCTTTCTCCCTTTTCCTAAAAAATTAAAGAATATATGTCTCACCTCTTTCTTTCCTCACATGGTATCCATACACACCTGACTCACCTATTTCCTCAGAATGAAGTCAATTTTGGTGAAAAGTTTAAAAACCTTCAAAAATATACATAATATAAGCATAGATCATAGAAAGCGTAAAGTGAAAGGCTAAAAGAAGGCACAATATCTAAGAATTTATTGTTTAGCATGTCATGTGGTGTAACACTTTTTTTTCCTGCCCTCTTTCACTTGGTTTTCAGTTTTCTTACCACAAATAAAGCTTAAAAAGTAATCTGACAGCATCAGAAAGCTAAATTGCCAACTCATAAAGCTTCAGCAACTTCTTTGAGTTAGTAATATAGGACCTCAGAGAAACCTTAATGCCTCATTTTTGCCAACCTGCCATATTATTTTAAGGTACTGCTACTTAAAGTATTATATTTTGACTTTTCTTAAAGAAAAACTTCATATTGTTTATGCTTAGAACTGCCTTGCAGGCTAAGAATTTACAACAGTTAGCTAGTGGGGTAGTCATATTCCTTATTCAAACATCTTAAATCTACATATATTAGATATGTTGACATGGATCTGACATTTTCTTAGACCAAACAAGCCATCTTCAACGAATGAGTAGTTATATACCTTTTATTCTTCATAATGATCTAAAGGTGACTCATCCAAAAAATAAAAGTCAACATTCTCTTTCATTCTTCTTCGTTTCATTTCATCCCTATATAAGCCTCTTCAGAGCACAAGGACTGATCAACCCAAGTGAGAAAAAAATCTCCATTGATATAGTTCATTACAGATAGCAACAGAAACAGTGAAGAGAAAAAAATGTTAAACATGAAGGCATCACTTCTTCAACATTTAGCTTTTGGAGGTTCAATCACTTCAGCAACATGCCAGCTTGGGAAGTCATCAAACAGATACTTGCCTGGTCCTGCCACTACCACAAGTTCAAAGCAAAGTAAGACATAATCCCATGTTTAATGCTCCCTCTGATCCTAATGTAAGAAATATTTACCTAATTTAATTAGATAAAGTTAATTAATGTGACATGTCATTTCTAAAACAACCTAATCATTTTCCTTAATTCCCTCATCCCCTCTCCTCCTTGATTATTGTTGAAGGAACATCAATAGGGATAAATTAGGAAAATATTAACAAATATGAATACTATGTCTCTTTAGGACTAACATCAACTCCACAAATGTCTTATATTAAAGACCAGAGGAGTAATCATTTTTTCACTAGAAAGTTATATTATAACAAGAAAAATAAAAAGGTTAATACAATGTTTAGTTCTTATAATTTGCTCTTATTTTGGTTTTTGTCTCTAAAGTTTCAAACTATAGATTTTGGTTCCTCAAATCCTTTTTTGTCTAAAATGTGACCTAGACCATTTTGCTTCTTAAGGGACCTAAACCTATGGATTGAAACTTTAAGGATCTAAACCAAAATGAGGGTAAACTAAGGAAAATACATTGTGTTAACCCAAAATAAAAACGTAAAACCTCATCTGATCCATGCTTGTCTTTTCTGATTCTCATCAGGTAAAGTGAATTCAGTTCTTTCAAAGGTGAACAAGCTTAGCAGAAAAGCAGATAGTTTTGCAAATGGGGTTAGAGAGCATGGTAAGTACCTCATGAACCTAGTTGAACAATGCACACAATGAAGTTTTAAATAGACTGATAAATTAACGATGTTGTGATGTTATATATTTGCAGTGAGAGTGGGGCCAAAGATGAGTGAGACACTGAAGGGGAAACTAAGATTAGGATCTAAAATCCTCAAAGTTGGTGGTATTGAGAAAGTGTTCGTTGAAATGCTTAGTGTTAGAGATGGAGAGAGGCTGTTGAATGCATCACAGTGCTATCTATCAACCACGTCTGGGCCAATAGCAGGCCTTCTCTTCATATCCACTCATAAAGTTGCCTTTTGCAGTGACAGGTCCATTAAGATCTCTTCTTCAACAGGAACACTCACAAGATACCATTACAAGGTAGCTTAACAAAATCCTATACCTGTTCTCTTGAGGCTTTGCTTAACATATATATATTGGAATGTGTGATTTTGGGTCTTTTGGCAGGTGTTGATTCCACTTGAAAAGATCAAGTGTGTGAACAAAAGTGAAAATATGAAGAAGCCTTCGCAGAAGTATATGGAAATAGTGACAGTGGATGATTTTGATTTTTGGTTCATGGGTTTCTTCAACTATCAGAAAGCTTTTAAATATCTTCAGCAAGCTCTCTCATCAGCTTAGAGGAAGCCTGGAAGATTGTACATAATTTTTCTTCTTCCTTTTTTGTTATGAGATTGTGCTTCAATCTCAAATTCTTTTTACTTCTTTCCTCTCGGGCTCCTTTGGTACAAAATAGAAATGAGAAATCAGAATGCAAAAACCTTTCACATAAACATGGGAATGTCTCTTTTACTTTTTTTTCTCACTTTTGTGTCCTTTGTTTAAATCCATTCTGCAAATGCCAAATGCAGTCATAGTCATAATGTATATTCTCAGTAACTTCTCATGTTGAATTACTATTTGGCCTCACTCTACTCAAGAAATATATATATTTTTTTAAACTTTTCAAATAAGGAAAAACTAATAATATAATATTAGTTTTGTATGGACAAAACTTTACTCCCCTTCTCCAATTAAAATTTGATGGGACTCAAATCTTAGCATATAATACCAATTACAAAATTTTGTTGAGAGTTCAAACTCTATGAGAGTGATTGAAATAGTGAAAAGCAAATAGAGGTTAGTTGAGAGCCTTAATAATAGAAGAAGAAAGAAGGAATTCATGTGATGAATGTTAGCAATCAAATTTGCAACCTTTCAAACATAAATGAGGATGTTGTGTATGGATCTCTAGAGTTTTAGCCATTAGATGCAAAAACTAGTTATTGTTTTAAGATGCTAACGATTTTTTTTTATATATACAAAAATTTTGGAAGGGTTTGATACCAGTCCCCTACCAAGGTCAGGGCACAGCCCCGGGCTCTATGAGCACTTACAAGATCACCTACTAAAAGAGTCTCAGCGATGGCAGAGGGGATCGAACCCATGACCCAAGAGCCTAGTCCTGGACCCCTTACCATTTGTGCCAACTCTCATTAGCAAGATGCTAACAATTGAATTACCACATTTAATGCTTCTAATTCAATTTTCGATTTCCTATTGCGCAACGACTACAAGATTCAAATAGGAATGAAGCATAAAAAGAGAAGTAATTCAGTTATGTAGGCCGAGTTCAAGTTTGAGTAACTTGGAATTAAAATAGGCAAGAGAGCATTGTAAGAATCTTCGAATTTAGATGCACACATATTGGAACCCAATCGGAAAAAATATCATTGGGGTGCGTGTGAAATATTTGTAGAGCAAACAAGATTGAACTAGGCAAACCATGATGCCTAGCACAACCTTAAGAATCTAGTCAGAGGTTTCTTCCTTGCTGGTGTGTATGAAGAGAGTCTCATCACCATTACTAAAACCCCTTCAGAAAGCTTACGGTAGGAAGGAATCAGTCATCACTACTGGCAGTGGATACCTGAACCTAAAAAAAAGATTGAACAAAACATATGTACCCAAAAAACCAAAAAGATTGAACAGGACTTTTTTTTATTGGAATCGAAATTAGACGAAGGCAATCCCGAAAAAGTTGTAGGTGGACAAGTCTTTTTCTAAGAGGACCAATTGGATCCAATCCGTTTCCAGAACTAGTAATGTCACAACTTCAACTTTTTCCTTGTAACTGATTAGTTGTATCATTACTTTTTTTTTTTTTGGGTCAAAACGTTATTATATTAATATTCAAATTAAAAGATACATCAAAACATAATAATTACCACTGAAATAAATAAACCCAAACAAGAACAACAAGAACACAAACACATAAAACAATACAAACCAAATGAAAGTGAAACTAATAACTAAAATCGCTGAAGAGGTAGGAATAAAAGTAGCCTAAGAGACTGCACCGGCTCCCTGAACATCCAAAGTTAGAAGTGACAAGAAAAAAGGTGTTGGTTGCAAAACCCACCCTACATGGCACACCTTCTTATAAAAATAAGCTATAGATAGATTAGCTACACAAATACCTCGATATGGGGCAAGAATTAAAAAAAAAAACCCCCAACCTCATAAAGAAAACAAATGAACACCTTGAAAATACTTCTTCTCCTCCAATCAAGAAAATCTAGTAAAACCTACCTAACAAACTAAGGCTAACACTAGTGATTTGGATTTGCCACCATCAAACAAATCTAACAATGATCCTCTCAAAGGTAAAACACAATCAACCATCCATACAACCCTTCCCCGAAAATCCCAAATCCAAAACCACATCAACAGAGGAACATAATTCTAGAAGACATAAAACACCACCATCGACGTCCCCTTCACCGGAGACCACATCAACAAAAGCAACACATTGACATAGAACATTAATAATAAAAACAAAAGAACAGGAACATAGCTCTCACTGCCACTGACATCCCCTTCGCTGGAGACCACCAGATGGGGAGACATCATGACAATAGCTCCCACTGCCAGAGATGAGAGAGGACCACAACCGAACTCAGAAATTAGAGGGACATCACAGCTGGAGAGACGATGAGGACGGAGACCAGAGGAGAGCCAGTGCCGGAGAAGAAGAAAGGCCACCGTTGTATGTCTCTATTCCGAACTAAAACTCGTCTGCTTTTGGCTCTTCTAGATCTGATCCGCACTTCTACCACGGTTGTAGCTCGAGAGGAGGCTCGCTGGCGGCAAAGACCCTACTGAAGGTGAAGCCGAGAGAGAGTGTCACAATTTAGGGTTAAAAGCGAAGCGGAGAGAAAATTTAAAAAGCTATTAGTTGTATCCTTTCCACTTATGCTTAATGTAATAGGAGGAAAATAACCCTTTTTTTATACATAAAAGTTTTGGAGGGATTTGACACCAGCCTCCTACTAAGGCCAGAGCACGGCCCCAATCTCTATGAGCACCTACTGGGGATTTACGAGATTGCTTACCAAAAGAGTCCCAAAAGAGTCCCAGTAACAACAGAGGGGATCGAACCCACGTCCCAAAGAACTAATCCTGAATCCCTTATCATTTGTGCCAACATTTTTAAAAAAACCGCTAATGGCCTTTTCCTTTTAGGCCGACTTTTTATAATCAATCTATTTATACCTTACAAATGGGCACAACAAACCACGTTAAGCAGATCGCGTAAATCCAGGTCCCACACATTAATAAGAAAAATAAATATGAAAAGACCAAATACCCTTTGACACTGACCATACCCCTTGATTACTTTTATCCTTACACAGCCACAGAAACAATGAAAGAGGAAAACACTTCTGCAAGACATGCGCATACGTCATATTGCGGATTATCTTGATGACATTTCCAATACACAATAGGGCCAACGTTGAGATCGAAAAGGCACTGACCAGTTTGGGCAATAAATAAATGAAACGTAAAGCGTTCTGATTACACTCAAACATGCTCCTGAATGCCCATAAACCTTAAACAGTTGTAGGCTTGTAGCATAAAAATTTAAAATTTAAAAAAAAAACTTTTTGGTCCAAGCTAATTTAAAATTTAAAGAAAAAACTCAAGCCAGGGCTTTCTCAAAATTTTTGGTCCAAGCTAAGTCTACCGTACAACAAATCTGGGGAAAGGGCAAATCATTCGTGACTGCATTATGCTTTCCAGCGAATGTCCAAGCATCACATGAACATGCTTGACCTGCAACCACCTGCATCCAACACAAAACACCTCTTCGATAAATAAAGTGAATCACGTAGCTCTTTTTTTTTTTTTTTAATAACCAAAACGATAAGTCAATCTAATATAGGAGATAAAAGATTGTCGCCAGCCATGCAAGACATCAAATTTTCATGGAAGGATCTATAAATAGAGCACCACATTGAGTAGCCATGATTCTTGTGATGTTTAGGTGGCCACACTATAGGAGATAATACCAGTTGTGTTTTGCCTTTGAGTATAAATTACTAACTGGAATGTTTAAGTGAGGATTTGAAGATTGCATGTAAGCCTGTAGACTCGAACACACATTTTATATAGCTATGCAGCCACGGAAACCATGTACTCTTAGCTCCAAATATTAAAACGAGCTTCAGATAGCATCATTCGGGAAACTTTGATATTGAAGTAAACCCTTAACATTCCTGCTTCATCAAGATGAAGCTACTTCCAACCCACCTCCTAAGTTCTCTCATAGATGAGAGGCTAAAACAATTTCTTGAACGGATATTAACAAATCATCCACAGAGGGTATAAGATAAATAACGTGCAAATAATAAGATAGAATCATTGAATTTAAAGGCCTCGTGAATTAACACAAAACTTTGGTACAAGTTCATCTTATTAGAACTAAGACACCTAACAAAAGCGCAAACCTTATCAAAGTTCCCATCAACGCAAGAAACCCAGACTCAAAGCATGACCTAAACTAACTTGAAAAAGAAGGCTATACTGCGACTCCAAAAAACCAAGATTGAAAGAACACACAATCACATGATTCACATCGCACATATCATACAAAGATATAAAAGTCACACACACACACACACAGAGGAGGGAGAATAGGTTATGAACCTGTAGTTCTAGATAAAAAGGAAATTCACATAATTACCATTTAAGCTTGATCACCAATCTGCTTATCTTCCACATCATTAGTTGTAGCAGTTGCCTCACCACCATCACCACCCTCAGTTGGAGGCTGAGCTTGTTCCTCCTCAGGCAGTGGCTCCTCCACATAGTCATTCTCAAATGCATCAGCTGGAACCTCATAGATCCTAACCTGGGGCTTAGATGGATCCTTCACTAAAACATACTTACCCTCGTTCAATTTCATGCACAAGTCCACAATAGACTTCACAATTCCCCACATATTATTTGTATTCAAATTAATTTGAGTTGCAAAGTCTCTGGGTTTATAACCATTTACAGACAAAATCACATGATTAAAATGATCACGAGGATGAACCCTAGAAACGTAACCCAACTTCATCATATCTGCACTAGCCAACAGAGCTTGGGCAGTCCATTTAGCCAACTTATTTGCGTTATTCTTCAGCTCTGTTGCCAAGACTGCACCCCTTTGTGTCTCCAACTTCTGTCTCCAGTCAACACCAGAGTATTTGGTATCAAATTCATTCAAAGCATTCAATGTAAGAAAGGACCTCTGATTGTTCATGTCAACAACACTCTGAACTTCACACCTTGCAACAAGATGCATATCATCATCAAGCTTCCACCTCCTATACCTGTATGCCACAGAAGCAACCTCCTCACCCTCATTTGCAAAAGGATTAGGCTCGTCAAAAGTCAACTTATTCCCATCCCTAATTAAAACTTGTTGCGAGAAATTCTGATTAATATAAGCTGCCTCGACGCTCAATGAATGGGCTGAGTTAATATCATCCTTGGCCTCAGGCAATGGCTCCTGCGAGGTTTCGTGGACGGACAGCAAATCCAACTGCGATCCATCCCTCTTATCAAAAAACAACTTATTCCCAACTCGCTGAATAACAATATCCCATGAGTAAACAGACCTGGGTGCACACATGAGCGTTGAAAGAATCGTATCAGTGGCAAAAACTGTGGCTTTGTCCTCGTTAGCAAGCCTTCGGATCACTGGGTCGTCAGTGGTAGTAACTTTGAAAAAGTTCCTATTCTTAAACCTCTCGAGACGACGATCGTTCTTGGGAGTAATCCTATCATATGACCTGTCATAATATTCAAGCCCTCCACAGAGAAGAAGATCTTCGGGTTCAGGAACAGCAAAAGATAACTTCGAAAAAGTTGAAAATGGGATCTGGTCCAGCATGTTCCACTCGGGCTGAATATCCACAGAGGATTTGAAGACCGCGGCTTCACGACGTGAGGCATTCGCGTTGGATCTATTGAGATGGTAGAGACGGTCGCGGCGCGCCCTCTCCTTCTCAGCCTCACGTTTTCGGGCCTCCACCTCCTCGTCACGGCGTTGAGGGAGCTGCCGCTGCTGCTGGAACCGCCATTTGGGACCAAACTTGGGTCGCGGAGGGGGCTTTCCATCGACGAGGCGGAAGGAAGAATCATCATCAGCGGAGGCAGGGAAGGAATCGTCGATGGTGAAGTCGAATGCAGCGTCAGCCGGGTTCCTGGGTCGTGCAGGGTTGTTGAAGTTGCGGGTCCAGTCAGCGATTCGACCCAGTTTGTCTGAACGAGAGAATGGGGCGTAGGGTATATTCACCGGGAGGTTGCTGGCGGAAGACGCGGCGGCGTCAGGCGGACCCCATCCATCTGGATTGAAAGGTACAGCTTCGATTTCAAGACTTCCAACCATTGATGGAAACGAAAAGATTCCTGAATGTGATCTGAAAAACAAATAACGAAAAATTAAGAACCCACGCGAAGAAATAATGACGAAAGAGCGAGACAGAACCCACATGAAATAGAAGTAAGAACGACTTACCTCGCCACAGATTCTCTAACACGATGACGATGAAGCAGCGTCGACCTCTGCTCGTGGGCGATATCAGAAGCGAGGAAGACGATAGTAGGCGCAGCGAAGAGTGTAGGATGGCGATCGATAGGGTTTATGTGTGTTTCATTGAGGCAAATCTAAAAAATTTGAAAAATTGAAAGGATAACAACGTCTTTTTAAGTAGATAAAAGATTCCAGGTTCGGAATGAATAATTTAATAGGGTTATGAATATACTTATTATTATGTAGATGTTCATTGACTTACGGTCTCCAAATATTATAAGATGATATGGAACCCACGCATAGTACCATGCATAGTAATTTACTATTTGGTGGGACCCACATGCAATTATTGCTTCACGGGATGATTCACGGGCGCATAGTAATTTGGGTTTAGGGGGAAATTACACCAAATGACCCATATGTGGAAATTACACTAAAGGCTTATTTTCCTTCTATAAATAGAGACCTTCTGTAAACATTCAGAACACACTGAAATAAAATCTCTCTCTACTCTCTCTCTTTCTATCTCTAGATTCTCTTGTTATTATTCTCTATTTTCATCAGTCTTATATAACATTATCAGCACGAAGACCCTACTAAGGTAAGATTCTATCACCATCTTCTTTACTATTTGTTTATTTTATCTATCTGGGATAATTTTAACCACAATATGGAATTAAAGATATATTTTTACCGATTATTTTAAATATCGGGTTCCATGGTTAAAATTTGAGATCATTTACTATTTTACTACGGTAAATAGTAATTTACTATTTATAGTAAATTTTACCCTTTTTCAGTAATTTTACATTTTATTCATCTGACTCCTATTTGAAAGTCTAGATTTAATCTTTCAGTAATTTTACTTTATTTACTGTGAATAGTAATTTATACTATTCACAATAATTTTATATTTTGTTCATTTAACATCTACATGGAAGGTTTTACCACCTACATAGATATCTAGATTTGATATTCTCTATTTGCAGATATTGTTATTTTTACTGTTGCTAACATAACATTTACTTTTATTGTTATTAACATGTAATGTTATGTTATTATGGCCAGAAGCCATATACTTATATTTTCTTATTCTGAAATTATATGACCAAAAGTCATATTGCCTTCATGACCAGAAGTCATGTTGTTTTTATGGCCAGAAGCCATATAAATTTAATTTTCTCATTATAAGATATAAATTGCCTGAAGCCGTAATGCTTTAATTATAATTATTGTCTTTAATATTTTATTGTTATTATTATTCGTATTTTTAATTCATGTTTATTTTCTTTAATTAGTTTGAATCATGTCAAACCTTTCCAAAATTGAGTTTGTGGTTCTTGACATCAGCGGAAAGAACTTTTTATCCTGGATGTTGGATGCGGAAATCCATCTGAATGCTCATGAGCTAGAAAACACAATTAAAGAAGGGAATGAGGAATCCAATCAAAAAAAGGCCAAAGTCATGATTTTGTTACGCCACCATTTGCATGATGATCTAAAAGTTGAATATTTGACTGTAAAAGACCCACCTGTTCTTTGGAACAATTTGAAGGAAAGATATGACCACCAGAAGATGGTCATTCTACCAAAAGCTCGATATAACTGGATTCATTTGCGTTTACAAGATTTTAAATCTGTAAGTGAATACAACTCAGCTATGTTCAGGATTACTTCTCAACTGAAATTATGTGGAGAGAATATTACTGATGAAGACATGCTAGAAAAAACTTTCTCCACATTTCATGCATCTAACTTGCTCCTGTAACAGCAATACCCTGAGAAGGGTTTTAAAAGATATGCAGATTTAATATCTTGTCTCTTAGTAGCCGAACAGAATAATGAACTTTTATTAAAAAATCATGAATCACGTCCAACAGGTTCAACTCCATTCCCAGAAGTGAATGTAGTAACTAATGAATTTTCAAATGCGCGAGGACGTGGACGTAAAGGTGGCTACAATCATGGGCGTGGTCGTGGCCCAAATCATGGTGGATCAAATTCCCGCCCTAAATCGGGAAAGTATGATAAGAATCCCAGAAGGGAAACAAGTAGAAATAACAAACATGCAGAAAATGCATGTTATCATTGTGGTGTCAAAGGTCATTGGTCACGTACCTGCCGTACGCCAAAACATTTGGTTGACCTTTACCAAGAACCATTGAAAAATAATGGTAAAAGATCAAAGATTGAAGCAAATTATATGGATAAGGCTAAGAATTCTGGGAAAGAAGATGTTGAGATGACTCATTTTGATATTACTGATTACTTAGTATAAATCATTTTTCATGATTAATTATTATGTTTTAATATGTTGAAACTTTCTTCTGTTATATGTATTTCTTTTAATTATGTTTTATTTTTATTTTCATGTATCTTTAATAAAGAATGAATCTTGTTGGCAACAATCCTGAAGATTTGTGTCTTGTTGATAGCGCAACAACGCACACCATACTAAAAAATGACAAATATTTTTCTTCATTGGTAATGCGAGAAGCCAATGTTCAGACTATATCTAGTAGTATAAATTTGATCGAAGGCTCCAGAAGAGCTAATATTTTGTTACCTGAAGGAACAAAATTATACATTGAAAATGCATTTTATTCTACCAAATCAAAAAGGAACTTGTTGAGTTTCAAAAATATCCGCAGAAATGGATATCATATAGAAACGAAACTATAGATAATCAAGAATGTCTTGCTATCACAAACATAATTTCTGGTAGAAAATGCATATTAGAAAATTTTCCTGCCTTTTCTTTTGGTTTGTATTATACTTTTATAAGTACAATTGAAATACATGCTATTGTAAACCAGAAGTTTACTAATACAAACCAGAAGTTTGTCAATGCAAACCAGCAGTTTGCCAATGACAACCAGAAGTTTACTCATGAATTTAATGTTTGGCATGACCGATTAGGCCATCCGGGTTCAACTATGATGCGACAAATAATTGACAATTCATGTGAACATAACCTGAAATGTAAGCAAATACCACAGTCCCATGATTTCTTATGTGATGCATGTTCTAAGGGAAAGTTGATTATTCGACCCTCACCAAGCAAAGTAGGAGGTGAATCTCTTACATTTCTATAACGGATATAGGGAGACATTTGTGGACCAATACATCCACCATGTGGACCATTTAGATATTTTATGGTCTTAATTGACGCATCAACCAAAATGGTCACATGTCTGCTTATTATCTTCTCGTAACCTGGCGTTTGTGAGATTACTTGCTCAATTGATTCGATTAAGAGCACATTACCCTGATTATCCTATCAAGAAAATACGTCTTGATAATACTGGTGAATTTACTTCACAAGCTTTTAATGAATATTGTATGTCCCTTGAAGTGGATGTTGAACATCCTGTAGCTCATGTTCATACGCAAAATGGACTCGCATAATCTTTGATTAAACGATTGCAACTTATTGCAAGACCTTTACTTATGAGATCTAATCTACCGATTTCTGCTTGGGGCCATGCCATTTTGCATGCTGCAATGTTAATTCGCATTAGGCCTACTAGTTACCTAAAGGTTTCCCCCTTACAAATGATTTTTGGTCAAGAATCTAATATTTCCCATATAAGAATTTTTGGATGTACAGTATATGTGCCAGTAGCACCACCACAACGCACTAAAATGGGTCTTCAAAGGAGAATGGGAATATATGTTGGGTATGAATCTCCTTCAATCATAAAATATTTAGAACCATCTACAGGAGATTTATTTACTGTACGATTTGCTAATTGTCACTTTGATGAATCAGTCTTCCCAACATTAGGGGGAGAGAATAAGCAGTTGGGTAAAGAGATTAGCTGGAATGAATTATCATTGGCTCATTTTGATCCTCGTACAAAACAATGTGAATTAGAAGTTCAAAGGATAATTCATTTGTAGGATTTAGCTAATTGAATGCCAAAAGCATTCACTAACCCAAAGAGAGTGACAAAGTCATATGTTCTAGCTGCGAATGCTCCTATTCGAATTGATGTTTCTGAAGGACAACCTATAATGAATGAATCTAAAGCACGCATCAAGCGTGGCAGACCCATCGGTTCAAAATATAAAAATTCTCAAAAGAGAAAAGGAGCTAAAAATATTGATGGTCAAGTCGAGGTTAATCAAGAAAAGTCAGTAGCTCCAGAAGAGTCATCTCTTGAAGAGTTATCTCCAGAAGAGAATGTTTCAGTCCCAGAAAAGACTCAGGTACCTGGAATGTATGAAAATAATGAGATCTCAATTAATTATGTTATGAATGGTATCCGATGGGATCGAAATGAAGTCAACGTTGACGACATCTTTGCTAATCATATAGCATATGATGTAATGAATAATGAAGAAGATCATGAGCCTAAATCTATTAGAGAGTGTCAACAGCGAAAAGATTGGCTCTTATGGAAAGATGCTATTAATGCAGAATTGAAATCACTGGAAAAACGAAAAGTATTTGGACCTGTAGTCCAAACACCTGAAGGTGTAAAGCCAGTTGGATACAAATGGGTTTTTGTAAGAAAGAGAAATGAAAAGGGTGAAATTACAAGATATAAGGCACGTCTTGTAGCCCAAGGATTTACACAAAGACCCGGCATTGATTATGAAGAAACGTATTCACCAGTAGTGGATGCGACTACTTTTTGTTATTTGATTAGCCTAGCAGTAAATGAAGGGCTTAATTTACATCTGATGGATGTAGTGACTGCATATTTATATGGATCACTTGATAGTGATATTTATATGAAAGTTCTTGAAGGACTAAAGGTGCCAGAAGCATATAATTCAAATTATCGGGAACAATACTCGATCAAATTAAATAAGTCCCTATATGGTTTAAAACAATCAGGGAGCATGTGGTATAATTGTCTTAAGGAATATTTGTTGAAAGAAGGGTATAAAAATGATCCAATATGCCCATGCATTTTTATGAAAGGATCGAGAAATGAATTTATTATAATTGTTGTTTATGTTGATGATATCAACATAATTGGAACTCCTGAAAAGCTTTCGAAAGCAATTAATTGTTTGAAAAAAAAAATTGAAATGAAAGATTTGGGCAAAACAAAATTTTGCCTTGGACTACAAATCAAGTACCTGAAGGATGAGATCTTTGTATATCAAGAAACTTATACAAAGAAGATTCTACAACGATTTTATATGGATAAGTCACATCCATTATGTATTCCAATGATAGTAAGGCTTTTGGATAAAGATCAAGATCCATTTCGACCTCAAATAATTAATGACAAAGGTACAAAAGAACTACTTGGTCCAGAAGTACCATACCTAAGTACTATTAGGGCACTAATGTATCTTGCTAATCATACATGACCTGATATATCGTTTGCTGTAAATTTATTACAAGATATAGTTCTGCATCAACACAAAGGCATTGAAATGGTGTAAAGCAAATTCTTCGTTATCTCAGAGGTACTATGGAAATGAGATTATACTACTCAAATATATCGAAGCATGAACTGATTGGTTATGCAGATGCTGGATTTATGTCTGATCCACATGATGGAAAATCACAAACAGGTTATCTATTTACATGTGGAGGTGTAGCTATTTCATGGAGATCTATGAAATAGACTATAACAGCCACTTCAGCTAATCATGCAAAAATTCTAGCAATGCATGAAGCAAGTCGGGAATGTGTGTGGTTGAGGTCAGTAATTCATCATAGACGAACTACTTGTCATTTATCTTCTGATAAAATGGTTCCAACAGTTCTATATGAGGATAATGCTGTATGTATTGCCCAACTCAAGGAGGGTTATATCAAGGGTGATAGAACAAAGCATATTTCACCAAAATTCTTCTATACTCGTGATCTTCAACAAAATGGTGAAATTGATATTCAGAAAATCAGTTCAAGTGAAAATCTAGCAGATTTATTTATTAAATTTCTTCCATGTACAACCTTTGAAAAACTTGTTCATGGAATTGGTCTGCGAAGATTCAGAGATCTCAACTGATATTGTCAACAGAGGGAATCGATATACGTTGTACTCTTTTTCCCTTATTTAGGTTTTGTCCCATTAGGTTTTCCTATAAAGGTTTTTAACGAGGCAGCACTCAACAGTGTATCAATGAATGATGTACTCTTTTCTTTGGCTAGGTTTTTATCCCATTGGGTTTTTCCTAGTTAAAGTTTTTAACGAGGCACATTCATAAATGGACATCCAAGGGGGAGTGTTATGAATATACTTATTATGTGGATGTCCATTGACTCACGGTCTCCAAATATTACAAGATGACATGGGACCCACGCATAGTACCATGCATAGTACCACGCATAGTAATTTACTATTTGGTGGGACCCACGTGCAATTATACAATCACGGATTGCTTCACGGGAGGATTCACGGGCGCATAGTAATTTGGGTTTAGGGGGAAATTACACCAAATAACCCATATGTGGAAATTATACTAAAGACTCATTTTCCTTCTATAAATAGAGGTCTTTTGTAAACATTCAGAACACACTGAAATAGAATCTCTCTCTTTCTATCTCTAGATTTTCTTGTTATTATTCTCTATTTTCATCAGTTTTATATAAAATAGTGGCTTGAATCTCAGTATTCAGTAATACCACATCTCTTTCGTTCTCTTCCGTTGTGGGTATGTTTGGTTTATAGGGAGGGGATGGAAATTTAGAAAAACCTAATTATTAGTTTCCAAATATAAACCCCATTCCCTCCTCTCTTATTCTTTTCCCTTAAATCAAACACATTTTTAGATCCCGTTTGTTACATAGAAGATTCAAAAAGGAGAGGGAAAATTCACCATCTTCCTTACTTGAGAACCATTTGGACACTCCAGTTTTTAGAAACCTATCTTCCAGCGGTAAGCTGTTTGAATGCTCCATTTTTTAGGTACCTATCTTCCGACGGTGAGCCATCTTCCCCATCCATGGGAAGACGGCTTTCCATCCATTTTCAGTGGAAACCGATTTTCCCATAGGAAAAAATTCTCAAATAACCCTACTCTTCTTCTTCAATCAATTTGTATCTTCCTTTGCCTTTGTCATTGCCTCCATCGCATCCTCCTCCTTTTGCAAATCCCGCCACCTTCTCCTTGTGCAAATCCCGCCACTTCCCTTCTGCAAATTCTATCATCTCGCAGCAATCATACTATCTGTGTCTTGAACCCACAATTGAGGCTATCAACATCACGTACCGTCAACTAACAATTTGGATTAATAGAAATAAAATCTTAAAATATAAGTGAAGTTTGTATAACATACATTTTGATTTTAAAGGAAATCCATATCAATTTTCAAAATAGAGGAGAAATCTATATAATTAAAGTAAATTGGAGGGGTGATTAGAATATTTTACTCTTAAAAATAACATTCAATGCTCATAAATGTTTTTTCAATAGCATCCAGTAGTCTAAAATAATTTTGGCACACAAATCCTTGTTAAATGCTGATGAAAGCAATAATTTAGGGTATTAAATGACAAAAACAAAACAAAAAAATATTAAGTGTTTTTGAAAAAAAAATAAGACTATTAAATGAGTTAAAAATTATTTTAGGATGCTGGTTGCTACTAAAAAATTATTTTATTGTGCAATTTTCTAGATGGTTGATGCTACTATATTTGAGGGTGATTAGCATATCAAAATTATTTTAGAATATTAGGTGTCACTGAAAAAATATTTCAAATTACTGAATATTATTTTTAAGGAAAAAATAGCAACCTCCCTATCTTACACCTAAAATGATGTAGTTTTTGGTAAAAGAGATGAAAAGGAGGGGAAAAAGTAATGGAGAGGAGTCAGATTCTTGATCATACACGAATGTATGTTTCTCTCTATAGTCCTCTTTGAACTTGTAATGTATACACGTTCTAAACATTTTTTATTTTCATTATTCGATTATATTCTATCTAAGATTAGTGATATTTTATAGATATGAAATTTTGTATTTTAAATTTTTTATGACTCTTCAGAGAAAAAATACCTTAAATTGTGCCATAGTCATTTATTTTTCTTAAAAATCATAAAAATTTGAGATGCATGATTTTTATATAACCCTTTGAGCCACCCATCTCTGTTGTTTTTTCTGGATCATGTTATCATGTATCCTAACACCCGACAAATTCGGATTAAGGTTTTGCAGCTATGATGCCCCTTGTCAGGGGATTTTCATAAAACAAGATGGTACTTGAACTCAATTTGCCCACTTTAAATGCTAGTCAGTCGATCACTATACCATCCTTGAGTAATTTAAAATGCATCATCACTAACAATGAAACATCATAATGCTTGCGGTTAGTTGATCAAATATGTTGAGATGGTATGTCCACATGTCATCTATATCATTTTGTTTTTGCTAAGAAGCAAATTTATTTGAAAGTTTTCAAATCGTAACAATTTTACTTTATATGTTATCTATGTTAAGTTGAATTATTAGTTGATCCAATATAATTATATGATAGGTCCACACGTTATCCACTTTAACGAGTAGAGAAAATCAAAGAGTTACCTACCTAGAGTTGTCAAAATGGGCTGAACCCTATGGGCCAGCCCATTAGACCCCATAAATAGCCCTTTTTTTTTAGCCCCCATAGGATGGGGTTATTTTTGACCTACCTATCCAAGCACCATTGGGTATGATGATGAAGGGCTTCAAGGCCATATTCTCAACAATCTCTCCTAGTTTGTCTTGCATCTAATGATTGAATTTGTTTCTTCAATACTCTCTTGCGAGAATGAATTCTCCACCATTTGCGATTTTCCATTCTCTTCGCTATAGTTTCGTGTTGCTGATTCAATATATTTGGGCAACTAACGGACAAATTTATCTAATTGGGGAGAAATTACTATGATTTAAAAATTTCTGAAACAATATTGAATCCAAAAAACCTAAAGGGCAACGTACATTGCTCCAAAATGAAAACTTTTGGATAAATTTACTTCTTAATAAAAGTGACGTGAACATGACATATGAATGTGTTAGCTAAACATATGTACTTAAATCAAAGTAATCAAACTTGACATTAATAACGGTTTTAGAAACTTTCTATGTGACAAAATTCGTGAAAAAACCAGGGCTTCGCCCATTTTTACGTAGATAGAAGATTTTAAGAAAAATGATACTTTATTATGAAAATGGTTTAGACAACAAAATTTCTTCACATCCAAATAAAATATATCTGATTGAGAAGCCGTTAACACGTTTCAGTTGGAACCACAGGAACATAACATTTTGACAACAAAATTTTGTTTTGGCAACAAAATTTCTTCACATCCAAATAACATTTTGATAACCGGGGTTTATAAAGTAATATAAGATAGATTTACCTATTTTAATTACATTGAAAAATATTATTAAATTAGTTAATATAACATGTAATTTTTGAAATACTGTAATTATTTTCTTTATTTCTCCTTATTTACCTCTTCCTTAATTATTGTTGATGAAGTGTCCATAAAGGCAAACTAAGTAAAAATTGACTAATATAGTAAATAGGTATTATATTTATGACCAATGTTAACTTTAAAAATAAATTTTATATTAAGGAAACTGTAAAGTATCATCTATACAAACACACAAAACTAGTTGAACTTTTTCGAAAATTTGGATGAGAATTATGTCTTCAATGTTGGTGGACTTTTTTAACTTTTTACTAATAATATTATGGGTTTTGGTTTTCTCATGTTACATGAGAAAAAAAAAGTTTATTACACACATTTGAAATAGTGGGACCCACATATACATATATGAATTAATATATGTATATGTGTGTAACATGAGAAAATGGTTTTCCTACAATATGAGAAAATGTTTTCCCTAATATTATTTCCTTAAGCTTTTTAATGGGTTAAGGTGCAATTTTGCCAACGAACTATTGTCTCATGAGTAATTTTGTCAATAAACTCTCTAGTGGACCAAAATTACAAACAAACTATTAGATCAGGAGAAATTTCGCCAACGCCGTTAATTGAGCCTAACGCCGTTAATCTTCCTTCATGCAAAAATTATAGAATATGACCCAAATGTTTATGAAACTATATTTAAGCCCCAAAAAATTTAATTTTTTTTTATTTTAGTCCCCCCACGTACTTTATATGGAGGGATAGCCAGGGGCGGATATTGATTTTGGGGGTAGGGATAGCCCCACAAAAATTACAGAAAAGAACTCAAAATTTCAGAAAATTATCTTGCCGCCCCAAATTTTTTATCATTTTCATTTTAGTCCCTCATATAAAGTACGTGGAGGGACTAAAATAAAAAAATTTAAATTTTTTTGGGCTTAAATATAGTTTCATAAACATTTGGATCATATTCTGTAATTTTTGCAGAAGGCAGATTAACGGCGTTAGGCTCAATTAATGGCGTTGGCGAAATTGCTCTTGATCCAATAGTTTGTTAGTAATTTTGGTCCACTAGAGAGTTTATTGGCGAAATTGCTCATAGGATAATAGTTCATTGGCAAAATTGCACCTTAACCCCCTTTTAATTTGTTGAACTTTTATGATGACTATAATGATATTGATGACGTTATGAATTCTAATAAATAGACCATCTATTTGTGACCTCCCTTATAAATTAAGCGATTTGTCGGAAAATAATAGTTACCTATTTATTTTTGAATAGTACCGATTTTAAAGATAAGATTATATGTAACATTTTTTTTTGCTAGAAGATTTTAGGAAAAATCTTTGAAAATAAATTTAAAAATGTTAAAGAATAAAGGAGTGTTCCAAATATTTATAATACTAGAGATGTGTGGCCCCTAATTTATTCTTTTTAAAATTAAATAGAAATTGTAAAGAAATATAATTAGAGAGGATAATTTGGAGAGAGAACATAAGGAGGAATGATGTATTATTAACAAGAGGAGGAGCAATAATGCTCTTACAAAGAAACTCCACACCCTTACACTTTTATCTCATTAGCTTAAGATCCTTTTATATAGCTTAGGCTCCTAACTAACTCTCTAACCCTAACTAATTCACTAACTAACCAATTATTCCTTTATATTCTAATACATCTTCTCAAGTTGAACACTACTTAACAAAATGTTCAACTTGAGCAACACAAGATTGATTCTTGAAATGAAATTGGCTTTGCACATGCTGTGGGAAATCCCTGAACAGAGAAGGGCTCCTGAGATGGGATTGTCTTCTTGCTTCTTTGGTTCAGTTTCATGGTTTTGTATAGTTCTCAGCTGCTTATTTTTTGTGGTGATCAGATATGAAAGGTTTATGTTTTGTTGGGTTTGCTTGTGCAATGTGCCGTGTGGAGTGGTGAGCTTTCCATTTTGATGATAATGATGAACTTCGTCAGTCCCCTGGAATTCATATTTTCCCTGCACCAGAATATTGTTTGGGTCTTACCTATTGTGGTAGAATTCACGTTCAGTGTTCATGATGAATGCAAGTCAGCACTAGATTGCAGAATGATAGGCTCCTAACTAACTCTCTAACGCTAACTAATTCACTAACTAACCAATTATTCCCTTATATTCTAACAGAAATGATAGGAATGTCCCTAAAAAAAACATACACTCCCATCTTTTATAAGAGTTTAACCTGTTTAAATTAGGTTTTAACAAGTTTTGAGGATATTTTCACAAATTTTAATTCAAAAATCACCACTTATTATAATGATAAAGTGCTGACTCCCAATTAGATAAGAGTTTCACAAATTCACATAAGGTTTTAGTTACTTATGGTAAAATTTACACAAATTCCAATTTAAAAATCACCACTTGTTATAATGATATGATATTGATTTTAATAATGGTTTCACAAGTTTAAATAAGATTTTCGTAAGTCATGATAAATATTTATCAGAAATAATAATTAATGCCCAATACCTTGTTATTCGAGCAAGTGGAGATTCTTAAATTGGAACTTATGAAATTCTTATCAGAATTTTGTTAAAACCCTTATAAAAAATTTGAGCACGATTTTAAATTTAGAGGAACATTTATATCATTTACATTTAATTTTGAAAAGGACAAAGAGACCCTTACATCTCGCTTTCTCTGACATAATCAATATTTAGAATACTATTTATCTTTTATCATTTTTATATATTTTTTTTCAAGATTATCCCAAGATTTTGTTTAATATAATAGTATAATTTTATGTCGTACTCCATATAATAAGAATGGAGTATGGGTTTTCTAATCTAAATGACGTTACTTTTTTGAGTCAACAATTTAAAAATAGAACATGAGAGATAGGGAAGAAGATATTATAGTGGCTCCACGGTGAAAGAAGGGCTCCGATTCGTTTTTTTATTCTCGAGTGAAGAACTACTCCAATTTTTTAATGAAACAGATGTAAAAATATACTTAAGATAAGAGGGAAAAAGGAATAAAATCAAATATATATATATATATATATATATATATATATATATATATATATATATGGTAGTAAAGATCCGGATTTAATAATTTTGGTTAAATATGATCACAATTTGGTTTTTAAAATCAATTTGTTATCTTTTCATAAAAAATCAATTTGTTATTTCCTATTAATTGGAAGTTTGACTTCAAGGTTTATTTATAGAAAACGATTCACATGTGCGTAATCAACCACATTGGATTATTGGCTAATTAATCAATTGCAAACCCGCGCATTTTTTAGGGGGGGAAATTTACAACATTTGAGGCTGCTATTTCTCGCGCATGTTTCTGGGAAGGCCAAATCTGAAAATCTAACCCTTTTAACATAAACGTAACTTCTTGGTGGTCGTCAGAACGCACAGAGGTTCAATAGGGCTGTCAAAACGACGTTGACAGCCCGATTTCTTGGAAGGATTCCAACATCAAGGTACGAATATGCTGTTCTGGATTCTTGCGTAGCTTCTTTTGCGCGTTTTCTTTACGTGTGGACTATGCGGTCCTGGTTTATTCGCTCATTCAATTTTGATACAACTCCCCCATCCTTTTTTAGTTCTTTGATTTTTCTAAATAGGTCGTCCCTGTTCTTTCATATTCCGCAGGCGTACATCGGTTTTCAGTTTTCACACTTTCTTGGAGGTCCGGGTTTTCTTGAATTTTGATTGTTGCAATTTTTTCCCTGGGAGGTTTTGCATTGAATTTATTCAATGAGTTCGTTTTCTGGGGCCCTTCAGCGACCTCTGGTAGCTGCTGCTGCGGTTGCTGCAGCTTCTTTCTCTGGTGAACTCTCTGATAAATTGCCTTTGCCATCTCGTGGAGCATCGGATGTTTGTTCAACCACAGATTTGACAAATGCTTCGGCTTCTAATTCCATTCAAGGGTCAAGTTCATCATGGGTTTCTCATATTTCCGCTTCTAAGCTTGCTAACCTTTCTTTTGGTACCCGAATTCGAGTGCCTGTTCCTAATGTATATTTCCGTGACCCATCCTTGGACCCCAATTACGTTTCAAATTTGAATTATTCTTTTGTTGCTTCATCTCGACAGCTTCAAAATTTATATCACTCAGCCGGCTTGCCTAAACTGTCCAGGCCATCGACATACTCCAAAAGTATATCGTCTCCACCTTCTGAGGTTATGTACCAATGGCATTTGCCTGAGGTAAATTCTGTGGGTCTTTTAGGTGATTCCAAATGTTCATTAGAGAGATCAAGGACAGTGGTGGTTTTATTGGGCTGGTTGGGATCAAAGCAGAAGCATCTTAAGAAGTATGCAGAGTGGTACACTTCAAGAGGGTTTCATGCCATTACATTTACCTTTCCAATGGGTGAGGTTCTAAGCTACCAGCCAGGAGGGAAGGCAGAGCAAAATGTTCACTTGCTAGTGGACCACTTGGCAGGCTGGCTGGAAGGGGAAGATGAAAAGAATCTAGTATTTCACACTTTCAGCAACACTGGATGGTTAACGTGAGTGAATTCATTGCTCTTTGCTATTCACAAGCAAATGCACATATTAGGCACTTTTTACACTTTTGAGGAAGCCATTTGTCAATGTATGACTGGTTTGGTAAACCTTGCAGATATGGGGTTATTTTGGAGCAGTTCCAAAAGCAGGATCCATCAATAATGAATAGGATCGGGGGCTGCATAGTAGATTCTGCGCCTGTTGCCTGCCCTGACCCAGAGGTAAAGACTCTCGCAATTGTTAGATTCTGGTGAACTTGGCCTTTTTTTGTGGGAATGCGTCATATGCTGTTTGTCATCCTTTCAAATATTATTGATGTTGATGCCGTCTCTATGAAACGTAGGCATTTGCTGCAGGCAATTTGTAAATTGTTTGTTATCCTCTGCTCTGTTAATACTTTTATTACCTTCTGTGTCCTTCCTACTTCAGTGTTGTTCTGCATATCATCATGTCTAAAATAATCAAACGGACCCACTTGTTGAGTTGCAATAAGTTGATGAATGGAGATATTTACATTTGAACTTTCAAAACAGTTTATCATTGTCACCAAAGGGGATCATATAGAAAATAGGATGCAATGGCTCCCCCCAACCCCAACCCACAACAAATTTAAGCCCTTGAAGTTCTTGGGCATTTTCAAAACTAGAGTGAACAGACAGATGATTCCTTTATTCTTTCTGTGTCTCAACCTGCTTTTTAAATGTTAATTTCTGATGCTAGGTAAAATAAATCATGCGATTGTCTTTTCAGGTCTGGGCTTCAGGTTTCTCTGCGGCGTTTCTCAAGAAAAATAGTGTAGCTACAAGAGGAAGCATATCCTCAAATAATACAGGCATTAAGGCATCAATTGCCAGGAATGAACCTGCAGCATCTGAAGCAGCTTTACTTTTAATACTCAAGAAATTTTTTGAGGTGGTTCTGAATCTTCCGGCAGTGAATAGGTATTTACTCTACATTAACTCCTTTTACTGATTAATAGACAAAATATGATGTTTGACCCCATTCCCACCTCTCATAAATCTTTGATGCACTCCAATCCCAAGATCAGTTTGTTGTCGGAATATCATAACCCCTGAATGCTTCAGGTTCAAAGAAAAGAATTCAGGATCAAGTTTGTAAGAACTTTTGGAATAGAATTGTTTTAAGAAACACTAAAAATAGGTGCTTTAGAAAAGTGATATTTTACAATGCCCTATCTAATTTACACTAATGAATTACTTAAGATTCAGTAAAATTCACAGCTGGAGGAGAGCTTGGTGAATGTGATGTTTTAGAAAGCTGGTATTGCACTAGTCCGGGGACATAGTTATTTGACCTAGGAATAATTGATCTCTATAATGTTGATACATGGAAGATAACAAATCCTCGAGAACTCTGATACATAAAACTCATTGCTCTGGGAGATCGTGTCCAATAATTAACGAACCAACCTTATTACCACCTCGTCTGTTACATTCCGTGCCTAACAGATATATGTAGCTTGTGTTTGCCATTCTTATTAAAAATATAATATTCTGCTGCAGCCTTCTGTTTGAACAGACATGATATATCATAATAACGTGAAATCTTATTTGCAGGAGGCTCACTGATGTTTTGAACATGTTGTCTTCAAAGCAACCCAACTGTCCTCAGTTATACATCTATAGCTCAGCAGACAGAGTGATACCTGCAGGTTCTGTGGAATCATTTGTGGAAAACCAACGCAAGGCCGGGCATGATGTGAGGGCATGCAATTTTGTATCCACGCCCCACGTCGATCACTTCAGAAATGACCCAAAACTGTATAGTTCTCAGCTTACCCAATTCTTTGACGAGTGCGTGATCACTCGTTCCAAGCCTTCTCACTAGTTCTTGCCTTCATGGCCTTCACTTACAAGTCCTATAGTTGATTCATTGCTCAAAGCAGCCATCCTTGATTTATGGTAATTATCACTGATTGTTAAACTGGGAAATTTATAATGTAAATGAGACAGTTCTACCTATACTGTGCTGTTTCCTTCATGTGTGTCATCCCGGTAAATTAACGCATTACTTTGTTAAGGACAAGTCTGTAGATTTATTAGTTGATATGTAGAGTTACAAGATTGAAGAAAAGAAGCATGATGGCTGTTTTGATGTGAAATTCTGATTATCAATATTTTCCCACTTTCATTAAAAAAAAAAAAGGAGAAATAGGCAGAAAACGAGAATGTCAATTTTCGAAATTTTGGAGGCAAAAGAGAGGTTAAAAGGTTGAACCAGAAACATCAAAATTAAGAAAAAGAAAGCGAATGGGTCAGCGGTCAAACGAAACGAAAAATTATAATTAAGGCCTGAAAATGACCCTTAAACCACCTACCAACTGAGACTAACTTGGAGAAGGACATGTTACTAATACTGGACCCTTATTTGGCTTAATTAATTCATTGTTGATTAAAACATAATCATTTTTTTTTTTTTTTTTGGGGCCAACTTATTCAAAATTGTGTTTGAGAAGCCATACGATCATTTGGAAAATAAGTTCTTTCACGTTCTACAAGATAAATCTTTTTTCATTTTATACCTTGTATAATCTCTCAAATAAATCTAATTCAAATACCTTTCCAATTAAAAAGAATCGACACACTTGAGCTTCAGGCGGAAAAAAGTTGTTGGATCTTCTTCCTTCATCATAGAATCAACGTAGAGAGTTTAAATTTTATAATTACTGCGTTATTTTATTGTGAGAATAAAGAAGGCGCGAAACTGAAAAAGGAAAAGGAGGGTAATCTCAGTCTTGATGCTACCGCCCGGAGCTTTATGTGTCCTTTACGTATGAACTATGATCAGTTGGAAGTGGAACTTGTCATCTACTGGTATGATTGTATTCGTTCATATCAAGCCAGTTTCACACCCTCCGAAAGCAACGCATATACTTATATATATATATATATATATAGTCGTTTATTCCTTTTAAACTTATTAGTCTCTTGTGCTACTCTGTCTACAATTGCCCCCCAAAGAATCTTTGGGCTCAAATTAGGGTTAGGGTTCGATCGCCATTCCCCTGAATGGCTTCGGTCGACGCCGTTTCGGACTCTCCCCTCTGCATAAACGACGTTCTGACGGATGATGAGCTCCGGTTCATACTGGCCAGGCTCGACAACGATAAGGATAAGGATATCTTTGGGTTTGTTTGCAAGAGATGGCTTCACTTGCAGAGTACCGAGAGGAAGAAGCTTGCTGCTCGTGCTGCACCCCACATGCTCCGCCGAATGGCCGCCAGGTTCACCCGCTTGGTCGAGCTGGATCTCTCTCAATCAGCTTCTCGCTCCTTCTATCCCGGGGTTACCGATTCCGATCTCTCTGTTATCACCAATGGCTTCAGATACTTGAGGGTGCTTAATTTGCAAAATTGTATTGGTTGGTTTCTTTTCTTTTCTTCTTCTTTTTTTCTCCGACTGCGATCCTTGAATGAACTCACGTTGACTCCCATAACTCTTTTATGTCAGTTATGGTGATTATTGATGATAAAATGTCGATTTAGTATTTACTGTCTGTGGAGCTTGAGCATTACCCCTTAGTTTGCGGTAATTGGAATTGTAATGATAGTGTGCTAGTCTTTATTCCACCGTTGCATTGGTTTCATTCTCTGTTGGTCGAATGATTATGATTACTCATTTGATAAGATGACTGGCAACCCTCAAACACTGGGGTCTTGGTTCAGAAATTGTTGAAGTCTAACATTCGAACTTATCTTCATTTGATGTGTGACTTTAAAAGTTGTTTTTGCTTGCAAGCGAAGGTCCTATGCTGTCACTATTGCACTCTGAAGGGTGAACGACTTATCCTTCCCTCCTTCCTTTATGGTTTCTCAGTTGTACTTTGTAAATGCAGAGGGAGACGCAATTGATAAATAGATAGATAAAGTGGAAAGAATATAACAAGAAGGGAAAATTTGCATTTTGGTTTGAGGGGACTGTAGTATCTTAAAACTTCACACTATCAAATTAGAGTGATATTAAGTTCTTAAGGTTTCAGAATATCATCCAGTTTTTTAGTTTGAAAGTTTCAAAACGAGATTGACAGGATGTTGTTTGTGTTGGTAATATACAGGGATCACAGATGTTGGAATGTCTGCAATTGGTGAGGGTCTTTCAACATTACAGGCTTTGGATGTATCTAACTGCAAAAAGCTGACAGACAAGGGATTATCAGCAGTTGCCAAGGGGTGTCCTGACCTACGAATATTGCATCTGGCGGGATGCAGATTTGTTACGGATGGTATATTAGAAGCTCTGTCCAAGAACTGTCATAATTTAGAAGAGTTAGACTTGCTTGGGTGCTTAAATATTACAGACAAGGGACTGACATGCCTTGCGAGTGGTTGTAAACTAATTAAGTATTTAGACATCAACAAGTGCAGAAATGTTGGTGATGTAGGGGTTTCTTGCCTTTCCAAGGCTTGTTCATCCTCTCTCAATACCCTGAAACTATTAGATTGCTATAAAGTTGGGGATGAAACTATAATATCTTTAGCTGAATTCTGCAATAATCTGGAGACCTTAATCATTGGTGGTTGCCGGGATGTCTCCGATGATGCAGTAAAGTCACTGGCTGCTTCTGGCAGAAGAAATCTTAAGAACTTGCGGATGGATTCGTGTTTAAATATCTCTGACTCATCATTGAGCTGTATATTAAATCAGTGCAGAAGCCTTGAAGCTCTGGACGTTGGCTGCTGTGAAGAGGTGACAGATGCTGCATTCCAGCTTATAAGCAGTGAAGAAGCTGCTTTGAATTTGAAGCTTCTGAAGGTGAATAATTGTCCAAAGATCACAGTGGCAGGTATAGGCATTCTTTTGGGTAAATGCAATTATCTAGAATATTTGGATGTAAGGTCCTGCCCGCATGTTACCAAGGCTGGCTGTGACGAGGCTGGGTTGCATTTCCCTGAATCCTGTAAAGTCAACTTCAATGGTAGTATCAACGAGCCTGTTGGGCTTTTTTGATGCGATGATAATTTAACGAGGTTGGTATCATCTACAGATGAAGACATTTGGAGATGTGAAGTGGATACTTCTATTATCATCTGTATCACACTGATTTCTTCCCCAGTTGTAAATTGGGTCTGTGTCTGTATATTTGTTTTTATGCCTTTGCAAGTTATTGCCTTCCTCTAATTTGCATTTTGTTCCTTGCTTCACGTCATGCATGAGAATCCTTATATCATTTGTACCTATTTCACTTCAAATTTCGTTGTTCTGTGTTGCGGTGTATGCTTGGTGTGAACTGTGTCAAATTTTCTGACCCGTAATATTGCGTTCAGATTGGACTTATTATATCACCAAAAGGTTAGCCATAGATTCTGGTCCGTAAATGCAGTTAAGGTTAATCATGATCAATTTAGATTATAGGATTACTGTGTAACTTTACCAACAAAGTTGTTTTTCTCAGGAGCATCTGTGGCTCAAATAAGTTTTGGAAGAGGTAAAAATGCCAATAAATAATTTAAAATGGTGTACATTCATTAAAACCATTAAATTTAAAGTAAAACCTAATAGAAAATTATCGGCATGGGTGGATTTATGCCATTTAAAATTATTTATTAGTATGTTAATTCTTTCAAAACTTATTTGTGGCAAATGCTCATAAAAAAACTTTGTTATTAAAATTACACTTTAACCCTAAATTATATTGGTTAACAAAAGTTGACATATATGTGTGTGTCTGTTCAAACTAACATCCCCTAATACATTAGTATTTATTTAATAATTAAAATAAATTAAAAGGTCTCATTTTTTATTTCTTTTCAAACACTTATTCATTCAACAGATTATAAAATTATATTTATAATCTTCTCTGAAGTCTGAAACCTATGAGGCTATCACATATGGCTAGTGGACAGGTTCATATTTATTATTACTTACTCTCCAAAAACAATCCTTCACTTTTAATTAGTTAGAGAATAATTAATTAGTGTACCCTATAAATTAATTATTTGACTAATTGATAATTTACAATGCATCTTAGGGTACTCCATAAATTAATTACTTGACTAATTATTATTCTCTATTTAAACTTATCCTATCTATCCTAGTGTACTCTATAAAAAATAATATACAACCTATTTCACAAAATATTTTTACTAATTCACTGATTCTTATTCTCACAAATTTTTTTAATTAAATTTAGCTAATAATAATTTACAATTTATATATAAAATTATTAATGTAAAAAATATTAAATAATTAGTCATCTATCTTATAGTTTATAACAAATTCACTAATTAATCTTATATCCCAAATTTAAAATAAATTTTAAATATTTGAATTATTATGTAAAATTATTATTAATAATTTTAATATTAATATAAAACTAAATTAAAAAAAAAAGAAAAAAAAAGACGTCTTTTCGGCGTCAAACGTCAAATGGAGTGACGCATCAATTGACACCTAAAGGCGTTAGGCATTGTTGATGCCGGTGGTGTCAACACTTTAGATTGGGAGACGTGATTTGTACTGTGGCGTCAGATGACGTGGCGTCACTTATGGCGCTGTGTCAGATGGCGCCATCAACTACATTAATCCGGTAATATGTTTGAACAGTGTTTTATTTTAGAATTTTTTTTAAAAAAATATTTTTTAAATAGATAAATTTCCCAGAGGCAATTGAATTGATTTGGAGGCTCATGGCTCATATTCGTATGATCGTATCCCACCATTTCTGACACTACCTATTTCCCCCCTTTGATTGTTTTATATTGGTAGGACTCTATCCTCAAAATCAAGGAAATTTGCAAAAATAAACCAAAAAAAAAATTGTCAAAATAAACCACTGTCAAACATATTGCCAAAATAACCCATTTTGTGGCGCCACGTCAGATGGCGTCATTGCGCATGTGGCACACCACATAAGTGGCGCCATGATACAGGGCGCCACTTTAACAAATATATATATATATTTTAAATTATTATAATTATATATTATTATATTTAATATATATTAAATATAATATATATTATTTTAATTATTTTTTTATTTTTAATTATTATAATTATATATTTCAAAAATTTTATGAAATATTCGTTTTAAAATGATGTTCTATTTTCGAAAATTTTTTTTGGACGGTGTACTGCCCCGCACCCCGCAAGGGGCGCTACCCCTTGACCCCGCTCGCTAACCGGCTAGCGAGACCGCCGTAGGATTCCAGTTGATTGTTCATAGTGCGAGAAATAAAATCATGATATATTATATATGCATTATATATGTATTATATAATATTTTTTTTTCAAGAAAAAAAATATATAATATATTATATTAATAAATTACATATTAAATTATATAATCTAATATATATATATATATATATATATATTTTATATTTTATATAATATATATTTTATATTATTAATACAATATATTATTATATTATGACTCGTAATTGGTCATCAGAGAGAGAAGCAAAAAAACATAAAACCAACAGGATTGTCGAGGACGATGATGTTGCAGGCAACAATGAAAAGTTAGGGAGTACGATTGTTGAGAGGGCAATTGTGGCTTCAATGACCAGCTTGACTGCATCACAAGCAAATATCGGACGGACGGTAAGTTCTCTGGACCGATCAGTGATCTTGTTGAATACGAGTGTTAGGCAAAGGGACTGGAAAAAGGGGAGACGATGAGAAATAGTGAAAAGACGCAGCTTTTAATGGGGTATTGCAAGGTTCGAACGGCCAAGAATAATTGTTAGTGGCGCCACCATGGTTTTAAAAACAACACGATTGTCGAGGAAGATGATGTTGCAGGCAGCAATGATGGGGATGAGCAAAATGATAAAAGTGAGATTGATTGGCAAAATGCAGAATTGCTTGTTGGTTGTGGTAACATGGGCAAACATGGGCAATATTTAATGACTAGTGATGAAAGAGATGGTGTTCCTTGTGGATCTTTTGAACTTGATTCTGCTGGTTTGCCTGTTGATCTTTTTGAAGTATATTATATTAAATATATATGAAGATTTAATTCATATAATATGAAGATTAAAAAAGTAATAATTAAATCACGCTACGAGCAACTACGATTTAATCGCTCGATACTATATCACTACGATTTTATCACGCTACGAACAGCTAGCATGGCGGTCTCGCTAGCCAGTTAGCGGGTGGGGTGCGGGGCAGCGCCCCATCCAAAAATTTTTTTCGAAAATAGGACATCATTTTAAAAGAAATATTTCATAAAATTTTCGAAATATATAATTATAATAATTAAAAATAAAAAAATAATTAAAATAATATATATTATATTTAATAATATATAATTATAATAATTTTTTAAAAAAATATTTGTTAAAGACACGTGGTGCCACTTATGTGGCGTGCCACATGCGCAATGACGCCATCTGACGTGACGCCACAAAATGAGTTATTTTGACAATATATTTGCACAGTGGTCTATTTTAACAATTTTTTTTTAGGTTTATTTTTACAAATTTCCCTCAAAATCAACGATCCAGATAGAGGGCGCAATTAATTATTGATTATTAATTGCTTTAATTAAAAAATAATCGCGCCTGTTGTTTTGTTGGGTCAATTTTAATTATCTTCATTCTACACGCAACAACCTCTCCGCTCTCTCGACCCTTGGCTCATTCTTTCACTTCTCAGCTAAACTCAGGCGGGTCCCTTCCCCGCCGTATCTCAGTATCTAGTCGTCGGAGAAAGCATGGCCGAATCACCCTCTCCGACGCCTGAGCTACCCCTACCGGAATCCGACGATTCGCAGTACTGGTGCTACCACTGCGACAAGCGTGTGTCCGTGGAGACGCATCCTGAGGGCCCGGATATTCTCTGCCTCGAGTGCAAGCATGGGTTCGTCGAATCGATTCCCTCGCCGTCTTTGGCTCCACCCTTCACGACTTCTGATCTGATTGACGATCCTCATTTTGAATCGCAATTTCTGCGCGTACTGCGACTACTTTCAGAGTCTGCGCGTGATGAAGACGCGCCTCCTCCTCCATCTCGAAACCGCTCCTCAGGCGATGATTTTCTCAGGGTTGAGTTTGAGGATTGGGATGACGATGAAGAAAGCAGCAACAACAATAACAACGACGAGGACGACGAAGATGATGGGGTGGAGTTTCGCGATGAAGGAGAAGAGCGCGAAGGTGCTGAAGAGCATGAAGATGGAGTAGGAGTAGAAGACCTAAGTGGAGACGAAGCTGAAGAATATCTGAGAAGGAGGAGTATGCGGAACCGGATCAGAGACTTGACCAGTCGGATCAGAGACCTGGCAACCGGCACGAGGAGCAGGAGGAACAGGATCTTGGATTGGGCTGATATACTGATGGGTCTTGAAGACAATTCCATAGAACTAAGACTTCAAGTGCCCGATTCGGATCGATTTTTTGGAAACCCGGGAGATTACGTCGACGCTGCTGATTATGAAGCTGTGCTGCTGACCTTGGCAGAAAGCGATGGAAGCGGGAGGAGAGGGGCTCCACCGGCCGCAAAATCTGCGGTGGAGTTGCTGCCGACGGTGGAGATTGTGTCAGAGGATCAAGCTTTGGTGTGTGCTATATGCAAAGATATGGTGGGTGTGGGAAGCATGGCAAGGCAATTGCCCTGCGGCCATCAGTACCATGGGGATTGCATAGTTCCCTGGTTGGGCTCGAGAAATTCATGCCCAGTGTGCAGGTTTGAGCTTCCAACGGATGACCAGGATTATGAGGAGGAGAAGAAGAAGAAGGTGATTGCCACCACTGCTAATGGGGCATCGGGTTCTGGTGGAACCGATGCGGGATCAGGTTTATTCTAAATGGTATGCGCTATATACTATTTATGTAATATATTATATTTGGTGATTTTCATCTCCTTTTGCAAACTTTTTCACTTGCCTACTACGGGTTTCTCTTTCTTCTTTTACCCTTTCCTCTTTAATTGAAACCTGCGCAATGTTGTTTACTGGAAGTTTCATGAAGGTAGCTCCTTACCTCTCTTTGTATATAGAATTTGGATCCATGTGATCACACTGCTTCGATGCAATTTCAAGTTTCCTCCTATGCCGGGGTGCTGATCTCGCTAGGCATGTCCTTTGTTTGTGGACACTTGGATTGTTGGGATCATAAAGTCATGTTTTGTTCCTCTTGAGATAAACCCAAAAAATTGAACTTTGGTGCGTTGAATCTCCTTGCATGAGTTGTGGCATATGATCTTTCAAAGTTTACTTGGGTTTGATTTTAGTATTTCTTTAGTTTTGTTGAACTTAAATGTTTTGAGTCTTGACTAACGGCGTCCGATAATTTATGGCTGGAATCAAATGTACATACACGATTTATGAGTTTTTTGTATTAGAATTGATTGATGAGATTCAAAGCTTTAAGCTGGAATTAGAATTTTTATTCTAAACTTGTGTCAGTTCTAGGAAACAAGAAAACAATAGATTGCTAGATTATAATTTATAACCAGATGCCATCCATTTGAGGAAAAAAGTTAAGCTGAAACGTAAATCTGATTGTCTACTTTATTAAAAAACCATACCATCTTTGTTCAGATTATTTAGATGAACTAATTTGAAAGAAGGTTCTGAAACTCGTCTCTTAAGGCCCTGTATAATAAGCTGCTATTTACTGATAAAAAAACTCCTTTAAAAAAAATTGCAAGTGTCACTCTTCCAACTTTGAGCCAATTGCTAACACCCCCAACTTTGAACATAAAAATATTGCTTCCACTAACCCTTATCTTTCGGGACACCTACTGCCCATTTGTTGGGTAACAGAGCTATCACGTCAAAAGTTATGATATGTCAAATAATAGACTTCTATCCCTCTGGGAACAACAAATGATGGAATTTGAGTTGTCATCTTCATTACAACAGCTAACAACTTAACGCCTAGATGAGCAATAGGGTTTAAACTTCAAAGGGCGATAGCTGAAGGAGATATTAAAGGAATGTTTGCAAATCCCTCAAAGTTGAAAAGGGTTGGTATTTGCATTTTCCCAATTCTCCAACCAATTTATTTATATTACTTGATAAACTTATTGAATTTCTTGTGTGTTGACTTGCAATTCATTCCATTCATAACAACTGATATGCATGGGACATAATTGGGAGGTTGCTGTAGTTTTTCCTTTTGAAAAAGCTTTCTAGTCCTGTTTCTTGAAATGGAATTCCTTCCAAAGCCTTCTGTCTTGGCCCTTGGGACACTTTAATGTTGTATTGGTATTTTAGGGACCATATAAAATGCAGAATCGATCTTGAAAACACCAGCTGCAAAAAACTGCTGCTTCTTTGCCGCTCTCTTCTCTGGTACTTATTTTCCATTGAGTGCCCTATTTTTCTTATTTAGGGGGGCATGCACTTATAATTTGACATAATAAGCGGGATCGAACCTACCATTAGGCCACAAGGCCATTTGCTTTTCCATTAAGTGCCTCTGTCAAGACTGAAATTGTGACAGACAATAAGGCATTCTTATTCTTTTTCTACTCTGACCTTCAGGCTCTAAAATTAGGTCAGGTTCCACTGAAGAGTGTTCCTCTTTGTTATTTCTGATTCCTTTGTGAAATTAATCAAGGTTCACTGGTACTTCCACTGAGGGAACACAGGAAGCCAAGCAAGCAGTTTGAGGAATGCAAATTCATCATTCAGGAATCTGTCTGAAACACGGATGCGCTTGTCTTTTTGGTTATACCACTCTGCGTATGCTCCACCAAATGAAAAATGCTTCTTTCACAACTTGGAAATAGAAAGCCACCTGATTGTCACGATGCGACTTTATGTCCCCCAACACTTCAACTTTTCTCGGATTGTCATTTTCTAATCATGAGGGGAGTGAGCGAAGATATCATTCTTCTCAAGAGACAACATATCAATCTAACTTTTTTCTTTTTCAATAAAACAAACAGAACTTTGCTGCTTAAGTTCAGCTTTCAGGTTTCAGATACATGATAATGGAACCAGCTGTCTCAGCAAAACCTTTATGATTTATGTGCTTTTGTGCGTCTGTGCAAGTGAAAGCCGATTGGAGAATGGAGAGTACCCGTACCCGAAATTCATTTATCATTTATTCATTACTAGGAAAAACAAGTATTAGTATGTTCATAATGATAATAGTAAGATCTATCAATTACTTGACTTGTTCAAAGACGCGTCCTTGTATCTGTTCATTATTTTACTTTATTCATCATCGATTCAATCTGTTAACCGGCATCCCCGGAATTTTTGCGAAGCACTGATCACTAGTCCCGCAAGAGACATGGCCCGAAAAACCGAAAAAAGAAAAAAGGAAATCTTTTTATTACATCTTATCAATGGAGGAATCAGCCGCGTTCATTTTGGGAACTATATTCCAACTCCAAGTGATTGGTTGAATTTCAAAAATCGTATTTGCGAAATAAGAAAGGGGTTCTGGTCGTTTAAGTAAAAGGTTTTGATTTCAACCTCCTGTGAATGCAAAAAATTATCTCTGGGAGTGGTTCCTGCTTTGACGTTTGATATAACTTCAGAGTAATTGTACACTTTACCGCTATTTTTATAAGAAAAAAATAAGAAATCTTTTTAGAGATGTACCTATTCTTTTGATAAAATATCTGTACCAATTAAACCCCGCTTATGTTTTGCTTCTAATATCTAAATGAACTGTGTATATTAAATTATTGTTTTGTACTTTAATAACAACAATAACAGTGTGTTATATTTAAAAATACAAAACACTTTTTTAACTCCAACTTTTTTACTCTAGCTTGTGTATTCCACTCCATGCCAAGAAAGGGATCTTGCACCTTCTTCTTGGCCAGGGATCTTCTTGCACTTCAGCAACTCAACGAATTTTAAAGACTAGCGGAGTACAATTTTGTATTTCTCTCATCTAAATTCGCCTCAGAAGTAAATTATAGATTTGTTATAACGCTTAAACGGGTTGTTAATGTAGTAAATTTTGAAGAAAGTACTACGTTATTGCATCACATGAAATTGTATCAACAGCGCAACACAATGTTCCTAGTACATGCTCAATCTCCTGAAACCTTAAATGTGAAAGATCTCCGATTGAGAATTTTTCATAGTTTCCTTTCAGTTCAACAAGACTATAGCCTCTCTCTTTCCTTAATCCACTATCCTTCACCATCCTTCTTGCATTTGCAGCCTCATCCCACCTCTCATCTGAAGCATATAAGCTTGACAACAAGACATAAGGTGAAGAACTTACAGGTTGAAATTGAAGAAGCTGCCTAGCAAGCCATTCCCCTGTGTTTATATTTCCATGCAGCCTACATGCCGAAAGCAAGCTCCCTAACACAATAGGGTCATTCCATCGATGGAATTTCTTCAAGTAATCTTCTGCCTCTGATAATCTTCCAGCTCTTCCAAGCATATCAATAAGACATGAGAAATGTTCAACATTGGGGATGATTCCATACTTTTCTTTCATGGAATTGAAGTAAAACTTGCCCTTCTCCACCAATCCTGCATGGTTACAAGCAATCAATAGTGCAACTATTGTGATTGAATCTGGTTTTATACCTGCTGCTTCCATCAGCTCAAAAGTTTCAATTGCTCTATCACCAAGACCATGATTTCCAAATGCAGCAATCATAGTATTCCATGAGATGAGGTTGTGAGAGGACATCTTATTGAATACTCTGTGAGCATAGTCAATGGAACCACTTTTAGCATACATACTCACTAGGGCATTACTAACTCCTATATCCTGATATTCTCTTGTTCTGATTAGATATGCATGAATTTGCTTTCCCAGCAGAATAGAACCATTCAAAGCACAAGCTGCGAGAATGCCAGCAAATGTGAAGTCATCTGGCCTTGTGCTGCATTCATTCCTCATCTCTCTGAAAAGCTTTAAACATTTGGTTTGATCAGATGAATGTGAAAAGGCAGAAATTACAGTATTCCAGGAAATTACATCTCTGTCTTTGATCAATCTAAAAGCCTTCTCCACTTCTTCAATGAAATCAGACTTCGCATACATTGCCACTATCATGTTGCCAACAAGAGTGGTAGAGTTCAATTTAAGTTTGATTGTCTGGCAATGCAATGCCATCCCTGTTCTTAAATCATTTGACTCAGTGCAAAACCCTAACAGTCCTGTAAATGTAAAAGAATCAGGAACAAGACCCTGTTTGTGCATATATTTGAACACCTCAAACCCCTTTTCAGGTTCATGGTTCTCAATATACCCAGTGATAAGAGCGTTATAAGAAACAGAATTTGGATACACCAGATTATTATAAGCAGACAAAGCATTTCTACATTGACCGCATTTCATATACATAGAGATGAGCGAGTTGGAAACAAAGGAGATGCATTCATAACCAGACTTGATTGTTTGAGCATGAATCTGCAGTCCCAGTTCAAGTGCCGCAAGACTTGCACAAGCACTAACAGCACTGGCAAAAATGTATTCATTACAGGGAAGTTGCATTTTAGAAAACAGGTCAAGTGCTAGCCAGTGCTCCCCACATTGTTCATATCCGGATATGATAGCCGACCACGATATAAGATTGCATTCAGGCATTTTATCAAACACTTGGCGTGCAAGGGACATGAAGCCGCACTTGGCATACATATTGAGAACATGGTTGGAGATGAAAACATTAGATTGCAAACCTATCTTCAGAACAACAGCATGAAGGCAACGACCTTGCCTAAAATCCTTCGTTTTGGAGCAGTGGTGCAAGACTGATGCAATTGCTACTGGGATCATTGGAATCTATCGACGTTGAAGTGTAGACATCAAGGACCAAAATGCACATAGCTTTAACAGTATGGCTTTACCAAGTAAGAGAGAAACTCAGAATACGCAGTCAAGTATATGGAAGAGAAGACTGAATTGAAGCCTCTCGACAAAATCAAGTTGTGCAGGCAGAGCTTTTCGTCTCAGAATCTTCAATTATGCTTTGACGCTTGACCCATACAAGTAACTCACGAACCCAATGAAATGCATGAAGGTGGAGTTGAGGCCACATACAAATGATATAGCTCCATATTTATTTATAATTTTATATATTTTGAAAGTGGAAAATATGACATCCAAAAGTCAAAAACAGAGCACCAGCTTCAGGAAACCGAAGAACTAAAAGGAAACCGAAAAATTCGAAAATCATAAACCAAACCTACACAGCCTCTGAACGATAACAACGGCTCTGGACCGAACGAAGAACGAAGCTCTTTAACCGGAAGAAAATAACGGCGTGAGGCAAAATTTCAAAAAATTAACCCAAAAAGGAACTCCAGAACCTCTGTAACCATTTCTAATGGCATACGATTTGGCTAGTTAAGAGAAGGAGGAAGAAGGATTGATATACCCAATCAAATGTGGAATAAAAATCAAGGAATACTCGCATACTTGAAGAGCTCTACCTCATAACATTTATACTCCAACTAATAAAAATCAACAATTAATATTATTTTAATTCCACATGGCATATAAATCATGGGGAAAAATTCAAATTTTATGATTTTAAAAAATAGGGAATTGAGATTTTTGTTTTTCTAAATTATGAAGTTCATGTTTTTTAAAATCATAAAATCTGAATTTCTCTATATAACTTATCATTTATGTTTGATTAAAATGAGATTATTTGTTTTATTTTAATTAGTTAGAGTACAAATGAGTTAGTGCTATAGAGAATGTAAGTATTTCTCATAAAAATCATGACTTGTGGAGCTTAATTAACAGTTAACTAACGAAAACTTGACAACAGGGCGTCAGATTTTAAACTTTATGTATATTTTCTCCGCTTTAGGGTGTCAGCTGCCTCTTAAGTCTTACCTATAAATTTGTCGTTAGATTTGCTCCAATGCCCTTTTAGAAATTGTCAAATACTACTTGGAAATTAAGATAATCTGTGTTGTTAATCTCACTAATTACATTCGAAATTTTCAAAATTATTTTATAGATCATTTTCAGAGGAATTGCTTATTCGTAAGAAAAACTTAATAAAACCACATATTCATGATGCAGACGATCACGACATCAATGTTGGTTGGTGTTATAATTCCTTAAATAGGGCTTAAAAATCCAATGTTTTATAAGAATTCGTGAATCTTAGATTATCACTTTAAAATAATATATAATTTTGGGCCCTTAGGAATATTTTCCATTTTTTTTTTCATTCGCATTGAATTTAATTAACAAAAAGAGTTTTCCCTGTATTGGAGAATTGTAAAACCAAAATATTTTGAAAATTCATGACTTTCAAGTTAAAATGGTTCTGGAACCAACTCCAAAGTCCGTCTTCCGCAGAGGCAGGAGAAGACAACGTGAAAGGCTTCCCCGGTTTTATAAAACGCTGACCTCTTCAATATAGGCTACGCAAGGCTTGGCTCGAACTGAAATATTTCATTTTTGGACCGAGTTAATCTGTCAGATTTTCTTTTGTTACATTTACAATCCATTGGAAGCGAAAAGCAGTGTTTCCGATGGAAGATATTGGGAATATGATTGAGGAGTTTGGCCTAGTAGAATCAGAGGAGGGCCAGCATGGTGAAGCACTTAGAACCAGTGCCTTCCTACAGTTAAAATCTTACTGTTTAGAGCTTCTGGAACTAGTGCGCAGCCCCATGAAGAATGCTTCTGTAATTCCTGCGCTTCGTCAATTTCTTCAGAATTCTTCATCCAGTACTTTACAGCCCTTCTTCGAGTATGGCCACTACTTATATAGAAATCTTATATGTTCATGCATCACCCACCTTAACTGTCACTTATTTGAAGGAAATTTATTCTCCTCTATCCTAGCTTAAATGCTTAATTTTCAATGCTACGACGTGGTGCCAATTTAGAGAGATATATATAATGCATAAAAAAGGATGAAATGACCATGAAAATATTGGTGCCTTCCAATATATGCATTCGATTTCATTATCTACTAAATTCACAATTGATATGTTTTAATTTTGTTGCTGAATTTTGATGGTAATCATACTGTTGGTTTTGGGTAGTGAAAATAAATCCTTTTCAAACTTTTTTTTAGAGAGAAACAATTCACTGACGAGACCAGAAAGCAATACATCAACACAGGACAAGTAATCCTCACAGGGCATAATTTTTTTTTTTTGGGGGGGGGGGGGACTGGAAAATTTACACGAAAATTGTCTTAAAAGGGCTTTCCCATCCCTTTGCTTTGCGAATCCACAAAGGACAAACGTTTTGGCCCAATGTTAACTTTCCCATTTGGGCATTGTCCCGTTCTCTGAGATGTTTTGGCCAGGGAAATAAAAATCATACATTGGGAGAGCTACCCAATTTGACCTGATAACGTTCAAAACTAATAGATGTGTAAAATAATGATTCTTGGCAAGGCATGTTGTTTATGTGACCAATATGTAGACATAGTTTATTGGACATGACGCTAAAGATAGGTATGGTGATTCTGCGCTTGTCACATCTTTATGGAAATACAGTTGAAATCGACATCTGTGTCAGTCCTTTTCAAACTTTTCTCTGCTGTAATAAAAGAAGTCATGATTTAAATCCTGAAGCTTTGGTTTTTGAATTTTGTTGATTTGTTTTGTAGGATTGTTTGATGCTTAGGTCAGCCTTGAATATAACTTTTAAACATGTACTCTTTTTTCCAGTTACACTTTGTTCCCATTACTTCTGCTCCTGGATGCTGCAATTGAATGCAGATCTATGCCAAAAGTAGATTCTAAAGAAAAGTTTACAATGTCTAATGCCCCAAAACCACCTAATCGAGTGAGTGATAGTGTGGCAGAAGGTTTAGTTAATTGTTTAGAAGAACTTCTGAAGAAGTGTCATCTGAAATCCGTGGATCAGGTGGGCTGTTTTTCCTTCACATTTTTTGTAACTGCAATACAAATGTTTGAAAAGCTGCTTTGAGCCTTTATTTACTTTTCATTTAACATTTTATACATTACTGAACTACATCTGAATATGTTATTAAATGCTAGGAATAGTTTTTTGTTGAGTTCCTCCTTGCTGCATGCTGTTTTGTTTGTGAAAATACACTACAGATGCCATATTGAAAAGTTGAGATGCTATACAAATTGAGCTGTGATATTTATTTACACAAGTGGAACAGAGTTGATGAAACTGAACTGTGATGACACTCCTCAACAGATGGTTGTACTACTAAAGAAATTAACATGTGGGGCATTGCTTTCACCATCTGAGGCTTCAGAGGAGTTTCGTGAAGGAATTATCTTGTGTTTCAGGGCGCTGCTTCTGAGTTTACATTCCTGTTCTGATGCATCCTGCTCATGTGAAAAAATTCCTGGTTTGCCTGCACTTTCAGAGGACACAGATGATACATCTCTTTGGAACTCTTTCAAATCTACTACAGAATCAGAAGTCTGTTTACTTGATTTTCTTCGTTCTCAAGCTGCATCAGCAGCTATTGGACACTGGCTGTCTCTTCTTCTTCAAGTATGTTTATTCCTTTATTGTTGAATATTCCCATGGAAATTCCAGTGGGAGTCCATTTTAAAACAATGAAATTTCCTACTTTGTTTGCTAAATTTCATTTAATAAAAAAATAACCAAAATTAGTCACTGGCATTTGAGAATTTTCTCCATAATGCAAGACTAGTTTTAGGAATCAAAGTAGAATAAAATTCTTGAAAGGAACCTATATGAGGACATGCCTTTTCTTCTGTTGTCAAAATTTGGTTAAATCATACCTTGGAAGTTTATAATACCTGGTTTAATTAAAAAGGCTGCAGATACAGAGGCTTCGAGAGGACATCGGGGCTCTGCAAGACTAAGAATTGAAGCCTTCAAAACTCTGCGCTTGCTGGTTGCTAAGGTAGTGTATTGAACTGGTTCTTTGAACAGTTTGTAAGGTTTTGTGGAAAGTTTCTCTTCTGCAGTTAGATGGTGCACTTTTTTAGATTATGTAGGCTATTGGATTAGATAAGTGTCATTTTTTTGGTTGGAGTGTTGTTTTTTCAGCTGAGAAACTGGAGAGCTCTGTTGAGCTAATTTCTTACCCTTTTTTTATGATCTTTTCTCCTTGTGCCTGTTTCAGTAATTTCCTCTTGAACTTATAGATTCTTCTATTATAAGGGAATCTGATTGAATTTTTGCAGGTTGGTATGGCAGATGCATTAGCGTTCTTTTTACCTGGTGTTGTCAGTCAATTTGCCAAAGTTTTGCACGGTGCAAAAACAATGATGAGTGGTGCAGCTGGAAGTGCAGAGGCTATTGATCAAGCAATCAGAGGGTTGACTGAGTATCTTATGATAGTCCTCGGTGATGAAGCTAATGCATCTGTCCTGGGTATTGAAGCTTCATCTAACTTCAGTTCTAATAACTGTGAATCCACTGTGTCTCTTTTGGAGGAGCTCCGTCGCTTGCCTGTTAAAACTCAACTTCAAAATGAAGTGATTGAAGATACAAGGGGTGAGTTGGAGAAAATCTCTTGTTCAAAAAATGAACCCCAAGAAATGGGGAGTGCTGATCGTAGCAAAGGGATTGGATCTTTGCATGTGGACCGAACAAAAGATTGGCTGGAGAAAACATTAGCACATTTAAAGAAGCTGTTGAGTGTAACATTTCCACATGTATGCTCTGACTTATTATTTAAGGAAATTTGTTTGCTTGGCGTTGTTATAGTCTTTCATTTGTTTATATTCATACATTCATTTGTGCATGTGTGTGCCTGTATGTATATATTGCTTTAATGTTTTATGTAATTGATGAAATTACTGAATTTCAGATCTGTATTCACTCTTCACAAAAGGTGAGAAAGGGACTTGTTAATGCTGTACAAGGACTTCTATTGAACTGCCGCTACACTCTGGGAGAGAGTAGACTGATGCTTTTGGTGAGCTCTAAACTGGTTAAATGGAAATTAATTGTGATGGGTTTTTGTCCTCAACATGTTTTCTTGATTGACATCCAGAGGATATTTGTCCTCATGCGGTCTCCTTTTCTTTGGGTTTTTTTCTTTTCCCTATTTAATCTCCATATTGCTAATTATGTAGGAGTGCTTATGTGCTTTGGTTGTTGATGACTCTGATGATGTATCTTCTGCTGCGCAAGAGTTTCTTGAATATTTTTTCTCTCTGAACTGGAAGCCTCTTCTAGCACAGGATGCTTCTGAAATATTTAGCAGGTAAACTTTTATGGTCCAAGTTACTTACTCTCGATGGTTTTCCCTTTTCTCTTCCTCATACCTCTTTAAAAATTAGGCATGTTGAGAAGCTTCCCAAAGTGGTGCTTGGCAATGAGGAGTCCCACGCAGTGTTGAATGCACAGCAGTTATTAGTGATAATATATTATTCTGGTCCTCATCTGGTGGTTGATCAACTTCAGTCTCCTGTATGTGCTCCTATTGTAATTTTTCTCATGTGCTTTTTATACATATCTGTTTTTCATAGTAATATATGTTGGATACTGATAATGCATTACGAAGCAAAATTGGAGTATCTTGCTATTTCAACACGAGAGGAAAAATATATATCACCTGCCCGTTATCTGTTATGTAGTATTTAGAAACAGTATGGTAATTACTTGGGATTGCTGTAATTTTTCTGCTTTGGGAATACTCTAATGTGATAATTTATTCTGGAAGCTAGTCTGCAATAATTAGTTTCATGTTTGGTTATGCTATTAAATTATTGCTTGATCAAATATGCTTTTTGTATATAAGTATTACATTTTCTATTCAGGTATTTCTTATTGTTTGACATTTGTCCTTTTGCATGAAACTTATTAGGTGGGAGCTGCTGCTAGATTCCTGGATGTATTTGCCACATGTCTAGGCCATAGATCAGAGGTCTCTGGTTCACTTGACAAAATCATTTCACGATCAACATTGGGGTACCTACCGTCTGTTGACGAGTTGAAATCTGGTGTTAATTTCTTATGTCAAGATCTTCCTATTATGAACACTGGTTTGTTGGAACCTCCAAAGTACAACCTTATTGAGGAAAATAATACACAAAAACCCATGAAAGCAGAGGGCTATGAGCTTCCCCGTATGCCCCCTTGGTTTGGTAACATCAGTAGTGTTAAACTGTACCAGCCTCTTGCTGGGATTCTCAGACTCGTTGGATTATCTTTAGTGGCAGGTGATTTCTAATTGAGTGTTTTCCTAGTCGCTCTGAGATTGTGTATCTATAACTAGTACTTACACTCTTTACCTTTATGTATTATCACTAGATAGTAGAAGTGAAGGGCTTCTGTCATATGTAACTGAGACTCTGCTTGGTTACATCCGTAAATTGGTTTCTGAACTCCGTATGAAAGATTACAATAAAGAAAGCTGGCGATCTTGGTATGAGAGAACTGGTTCAGGACAGTTATTGCGGAAAGCGAGCACAGCTGCGTGTATGCTCAATGAGATAATGTTTGGTCTATCTGATCAAGCTATTAATGGTTTTGCTCGAATGTTTCATAGATCTGCTACAAAAACGGAAGATGTTCAGGTTCAGTCTTTCAAACTTGATTGTGGTCTTCATGAATCTGTTTGGAAGATGCCACAAGATGAAGGTGTAAGAAGTCATTTAGTGGATTTCATTGGCGGGATCTTGCATGAGTATTTATCTGCTGAGGTTTGGAGTGTTCCAGCCAACTACAGATCTGTGGACATGCATCTTAATGTTGAAGATGAAGAACTTAGCCCATACTTTTTCCAGGACGCTGCAATGCTACATGAGGAAATACACATTTTCCTTTTGACTGGCTATTTATTCTCTTTGATTTGTGGTCCTTTCATTATATGATCACCTGTACCGAATAAGACTTTAATAGCTTCATTTATTTGGAACAGGTTATTATTGATGGACTAGGAATCTTCAATCTATGTCTTGGAAGAGATTTTGCTTCAAGTGGCTTTCTTCATTCATCTCTTTATTTGTTGCTTGAGAATCTCAGTTCTCCAAGTTTCCAAGTTAGAAATGCGACAGACTGTGTCTTGCATATACTTTCAACCTCATATGGCTGCTCAACTGTTAGTTTCTCTGTTTTAAACTTGGATATACTCCCCCATATTTTCCTTGCATGACATATATCATACATGCATTTGTGTAGGTTGGGCAGTTAGTTCTGGAAAATGAAGACTATGTCATTGATTCGATATGCCGACAGTTGCGTCATTTGGACCTTAACCATCATGTACCAAATGTGCTAGCTTCTATACTTTCCTATATTGGGGTGGCTTCTAAGATATTGCCTCTCCTAGAGGAACCGGTATTACCATATCCTTAATTCTCACTGCTGTTTGCAGGCAATTATTTTAATTTTCTTGTATGATATGATAATTATTTTTGTTGTTCCAATTATTTAGTGTTTCCAGTCCTGTGCTTATTTTACGTTCAAATACCAAAAGATAGGCAGGGTTGCTTCATTTTTTTAAGTGGTTGAGTTTTTGAGTTGTGATCTTGTGGTCAAATGATGTTCAATCAACAGATGCGCTCTGTGTCATTGGAGCTCGAGATACTTGGTAGGCATCAGCATCCTGATTTAACCATTCCCTTCTTGAAGGTCTGTTGCTATCTCTCTTCTCTTTTTCTTTCCCCCGCACTTTCCATCTAACTGTGCATATGTTTATGTGTATGTATCCATGTTTACCCTTTCAAATGTGAAATGTGCCCTCATTTCTTTATTATGTAAATCTTTAGAAATTAACGTCCACTCTTAACCTGTGGTAAGTTCTCGCTGGGAAGTATTTTTATAGATATTTTATGTTTGGGTTGCAGTGATTGGTTTTGGATATAGCTTGTTACAATCTTAACCAATGAGAGAGAACAAATCCTGGGAAATTCAAATCATTATTTTCCTATCATCTTTCTCTCAATTCTTCTTGCAACTGGTATTCTCAAATATAGCCTCTGAATTTTGATTTATTGAAACCAGTATTTGAAATAATGATAATCCCACTTGTTTTCCAACTCTTGATTTAGGGTAAACCCCTATGCCTATACTTTTTGTGACGCACTCCATGTATTTTAAGTTTGTGATTTGCTTGACTTTTTACCTTTGCAATCTAGTCAATGGTAATGCTAGAAGGTCTAAATTTGTTGATTTCAGGCAGTAGCTGAAATTGCCAAGGCTTCAAGGCAGGAAGCTTGCTCATTGACCTCTCAATCGGAGTCATTTGCCGTATATGTCAAGTCCATAATTTCAAGTGCAAAAGAACAAACGGAAGGTCAGAAAATTGTTATTTACTGATGACATTATTGTTTTTTTAAGTTCCTTAAGATGATTATGGATCTCGGATTTTCTAAACTTGAATACAAAATTCATTCAGATCTTATATTTAGGTTATAATGGAGTTGTGACCAGAAAGAGTGATGAGATTACTTTTTCATGTATTTGTAATCCTCCTTTTTAGATTTTGCCTATTTCTAATTATTGTGAGATCAAGACAGATATTTTTTATGAATGGTAGTTAGGGTGCGCGGTAAGGGACTTAACATCCTTTAAAGTTTCAACTTTGAGCCTCAGGTAGAAAACGTCACGCTTGTTGAACTATCCTTATCTGAGGCTCAATTCATTCAAATTCAATTTAATCTATAATATCAAATTCTGGATGGTTTTTTATTTTTCTTAAGGGATGGGTATCTGTTCATTATACTGCACTACCTACATTTCTTTGATATAATAGCACAAGTGACCATATACGGAGACCTAGAAGTCCAAGCCCTTGGACCCAGGTTTTAACAAACCACTACTAAACACAATTGAAAATTCAAACTAAGGGAAGTTCCTTAGAAATAATTCTCCCGTGACAAAAAAAAGCACCTTACTACAAGTTCTAATTATAAAATTACTAGTGGTCTGATAGGGGATAAAAAGGAAGTAAATGCTATTAACCTTGGCATTAGACCTTCACTTGTGCTAAGATATTTCTAAATTATCAATGGAGACTTTCAATCTTCTGGAAATATATGAATTAATTTCTAGTGTCCTTGATTATGTCAATAATACTATAGCATACATTAGGACCTATCCCTTCTCCACTAAATAGGGGCAGATTATATAATCTCTCTGTTTTTGGAAATGAAGGTTTTTCAATTCTGCTAATGGAAATGTTATACTTTTAGACCAGTGGGAGGCCGTTTTATTCAAGTTGAATGATTCCAGAAGATATCGAAGAACAGTTGGTTCTATTGCTAATTCGTGTATCGCTACAGCAACCCCCCTAATAGCTTCGTTGAAGCAAGAGACATGCTTGGCAGCTCTGGACATTATTGAGGTATTTCATCGTGGAAACTCTTTTACTTATCCTCCAATCATATGACAACTGATATAAGGATGGATGAACATATGCCACTTTCCAGGTATCAGGAACAGTGGTTAGATATTGAACGGATTTTGGACATGGACGCAGTGATAATTTTTTTAATATATCAGCAAATGAATATTTGCTGCTGTTATTTGGTGTATTAAGTTTTTCTTATCAAAGGAAAATGATGAAAATTCAGATGCTTATTTAATTATCTTTTCTGTTCAAAGGGTGGCATCTTAGCATTAGCAAAAGTAGAAGCAGCATATAAACATGAAAGAGAAACAAAAGAATCAATAGATGAAGTGCTGCAGTCACAATCACTGTATCAGTTGAAGGATACTTTGGATGATGTTCAAGAGGGGACTGATGAAAACAGGTTGCTTCCTGCAATGAACAAAATATGGCCATTCTTGGTAGCTTGTATTCGGAACAAGAACCCAGTGGTGAGCAATCCTTATTTCATGCTCATTTGTTTCTGCAAAGGGGCATTTTGAATTTCCATGTTTTAATGAAAATGATGACCTGATCCTCTCTCCCTCCTCATCACAAAACCTCCTTGATGTATTATGCTTTTGACCAAATTATATGGATTGGGTTGCTCATTACTATTTGTTGAATTTAACTCATGGGCAGGCTGTCCGGAGATGCTTGAAAACTATCAGTAACTTGGTGCAAATCTGCGGTGGAGATTTCTTCACGCGTCGTTTCTACACTGATGGGGCACACTTTTGGAAGCTTCTAAGCATATCCCCATTTCACAAAAAAGCCAGGGTCAGAGATGAGAAGGTCCCCTTACAGCTCCCTTATAGAAGCAGTTCCATAGCTTCAGAGGATTCAGTAGCTGAGGGTTCCAATCTCAAAGTTCAGATCGCAGTACTCAATATGATCGCTGACTTAAGCCTTGATAAGAGGAGTGCCTCATCATTAGATAATGTTGTGAAGAAGGTAAGTGGCCTGGTGGTAGGGATAGCATGTAGTAGGGTTGTTGGACTTCGTGACGCTTCTTTGAGGGCTCTTCATGGACTTGCTTCTATTGATTCTGATCTTGTATGGCTTCTCTTAGCTGATGTGTATTACACTATGGGGAAGACAGAAATGGTGGTGCCGCCAAGATCAGATTTACCCCATATCTTTGAAATTCTTCCTCCTCCTCCTTCCCCTAAAGAGTATCTGTATGTGCAGTATGGTGGCCAGAGTTATGGCTTTGACTTGGACTTTGCCTCTGTGGAGGCAGTTTTCACTAAACTTTTCTCTCATTGAGTTTACCAAATCATCAAATGTACAGTCTAACATCCGAATTCGTGCGCATAAAAGCTTCTGTTGCTTCTCTCTCCCTATGTTTTGTTCATGCATGTACTCTGTCTCTCTGGATGAACCGTTTAAACTCGACTTTGAACAGATAAAAATGCTCTAGTAAAAGCAAATACGCTGTTACTCTTCCCACATGTGGTTATTCAAAATAGAAATTGTAGTTGAAACACCGCATAACATGACTCTCAAGTAAACATTCACTTATCCAATTTCTTTAATCTAATCAAATTAATTAAATAAATCTTACATTGAAATATACCACATCATAACCATTGTCACTCAAAAGTTACATATATGCATACTTTGAAGCTTTTCAGGTTGGTATTGCCATTGAAATCTTTCCGAGTTTAGTCATAAATTGTATGTGCGCGCGCATTTGTGCTGTATCGACTGAATGGTTGCAGCAATGGAAATAATAATTTCATGTGGGCACGTACAACATATAAATTTCTATTTGTTATATATATAACATATTAAAAAAAAGATAGGAGCATACAAAGACCTCCCACTCGGCCAATCTGCATGTTTGACATAGAATTGTTGAAACATACAAAAAAGGGGTAGAGATGTAGGATGGAATCACTTTTCTAATGAACATCTCGCAGTCGCCAATTCCTCTTGTGCAGTAATTTCTCAATCAAAAATTTCAAAAAAGGCACGCGGCTAGCAACAACTAACCCAATTACAGTGAAGACAAAAAAAAAAAAAAAAACCCATAAATATTTCCTGCCCACTCCTATTCTATTTCCCCTATTGTAATTTCCCTGATATTTCAAAATATAATAATAATAGTTGGTCATGCGCTAGAAACAAACAGTGCATAGACCAAAATAAAAGAACCAGAAAAAGAATCAACCAAACTTCGTACTATTCCTTCTTCCCCACCACCTTTTCTTCACTTTGTCCATTGCACCTTCTTCACTCCCAAGCTTATGTAAAATTGCTTTTGTTTCACGTAGTCTTGCGGCATAATCTTTCTTCCAAGCTTCAAACGTGTGTTTCAACCTTCTAAGCTCCTGGTCTGGATTCAAATTTGCCTCAACTTGACCAGATTTCACCTCGACCAAGAACTTGGCATCATCACCAAATACTTGACGCCTCTGATCCAATTCATGACTCAACCCACTTATGACGTTCAAACCTGCACCCACTGGTCTAAACCCATTGCTTTCTTGGCGTCTGTGATAGTTTCCTACACTTGAGCTGCTTTCTTGGCGCCTATGATGGCTTCCTATATCAGAACTATAATCTCTATCATCACTTGCATTTACAGAAGCATCCGAATTTCTTGCAGAATCATCAATTGCTAAGCTCTTTTTTGCAATGGAGAGGCTAGATTGTAGTGATCTCATTTGTTTCTGCCACCCTTCTTCCATTGATTTCATCTTTGATTCATACTCAGACCAACGGCTCTCATACTGGTGGAGACGTTGGTGAAGAATGTCATTTTCCTCTTTCTTCACTCTCAGAGCAGCTTCAGCCTTGAGTACCCGACGCTGTAATTCAGTCAGAAAAGAAGTCTTGACTAGCACTTCGTCTGACTCGTTCGTCTGTTTTCAAGTTCATAAATTTAAGTTGTAATAATCATAATGATGTAATATTCACAAGCATTCAATGAGAGCACTCATTTTGAAATAGGAGGATACCTTCATCCCTATAGATTTCAACAATCCCATATCTCCTGAGCATCTTCTGGCCAATGAACCACGAATAGCTGCAAATTGAACCCAATATTTTTATGAATTATGGAAACAGGAGGCATATATCCAAGAAGATGATCGGTAGGGAGAGCAAGAGTAGTCACCTGATTGAATGACTATTGAAGCATCACAAATATTCTTCATTCTTCTCCTGGCAAACACTGCTTTCATCTGCTTCTGTATAACAACAGCAGCTCTATGTCGCCGAAGTGAAGCTGCATATTCCTTTCTTGTTTTCTCTCCCCTAATAACTGCATGAATAATAAATAGGTCAGAAAAAAAAAATTATATATATATATATAAAATTCCAAGAGAAAATGAAAAACAGAAAGAATCGCGAGAAGAAAAAAATAGTACATGACTGGAGAGTAGTGATTCCTCTCCTAAGCTCCCTGTTATAACAGCGTGCTTGGTGACCCCTGAAGCAACTTTGGAAACGTAAGATACCATGGAGGGTACGATTTCTAGTATCTTCAAGCACTCCAATCTGCAGTTGGTTCAAGAGGCATGTTAAAGGCATATTGAAATATCATAAACGTAATTCCACTTCAAATTTTTGGCCCTCTTTGTATTCTCTAGATAACCAAAAACAGTCTGACAACATTCATGATCGTCATAAAAATTTAAACCATTATCGTTAAAATATAAACTAAAATGTAATCAAAATAATAGAAACATACACATACAATAATAATAATAATAATAACAACAACAACAACAACATTAATAAATCTATATATACCTGTCCTGTTCGGAAAAATAATTTTGTGTAGCCAACTTGATACATCTCAGGCAAAATACTAAACTGATGTAGAATTGCAACTGAAACACTGAGTGGCTCCTGAGATGCAACATTTTCAAGGAGAAGAAAACCATATCTGATTCACCAACCACAAGCCAATAGAAAGGTTAGCTATGTAGAGAGTGGGGAAAGGAGTTGAAAGGATAAGAACTATTATGTACTTTCCTCTTTCATACCTTCTAGCAAACTTTTGATGAGACATTCTAGTAGGAAAACCAGATCTTGATATTCGAACCACTTCCAGGACTCCACAACATCTCAGTTGCTGGAGAACAAGCCCTTGCTCATATGATCCTGGTGACTGGAAGTTATTAGGCTTAATGCATCGAATAAAATGTGGTGTGGTGCTCTCCAAACGTTGCATCAGTTGAAACAGTTGACCCTAAATGCCAACAAAACAAGTTATATAGCTAATTTAAATGAGAAAATATCACCACTTTGGAAGGAAAAAATATTAAAGACCAAAGATGCACTTGGTAAAGTTAACCGAGCGGAGAGGGAAAGGAATAAATATGAATAATCTATCAAAGTATAATGTATGGTTTTGGTACTCGGCAATTTTCACACCACTCGCCAACACTACAATTTTCATTCCTACAAAGAAGACCATTAGCATAAGTGCACCCTCTCCAACGCTGGAGAACCTAAACTAAGCCACGAGCACTATTCTTGCAGTAAAATATGTTGTAAATATTCATGTGTAAAGTTAATTAGGTATTTAACAATTAAGATGACCAATATGGAGCACCTTAATTGATAGGCCATCAGTTTGACATCTCACAAGTCTGATCTCAAAAAGTACCATAAGCAATTACATGAGACAGTCTTTCTTTTCCCAGAAAATGCAAGGTTTAAACACTGAACGAGAGGAATACTTCAATAGCACAGAAAAACTTGCATTGAAAGACTGGGAGAATCAATACACTAGTTTTCTAAGAATTAAACTATTTCACAGTTCATTCAGGTATTGGAAAACTCTATCTGGTAACGTACCTTGAACTTTGTGGCCACACTTAACTTTTGGGAATCTGCTCCACCTGACTTGTGTAAGGGACCAACTACAGGCTTCTCAGATTGCAAAAGCATATGGGCTGCAAATTGCTTAGGAAGATGGCATGTGCATGAGGATAAAAGTTGAATGGAATCCAAGTGCAATAGGTCCCTGTTCTTCTCCAAAAATCCGGTTGTATCATAGGTGACCTGTGGGGAGGAACAAGTGGAACTATCACAGTGAGTTAGGATAAGCAAACTTGGTAATTTTTTGCATTTTAGAATAAAGATGGCATTTAGGAGTTATGGAATATGAAAATTCAATCAAAATTATGACTAATTAATGCGTGGATCCAAACCTACTGGAATCTAGTGCCTCACACTTGCTAATATTTACAGTCCACAAACACAGGCATCAAATTTTAGTGGCCACGCCCAAACCAGATGACAAAACCTAATGCTATTGGAAATCCACACAGTAAATCATATTGACATGTTCACATATAATGGCAAGTTACAAGCATCTCAGACATATATAATTCATAAAATCATGAAAATGACAAGAGTAATACCTCCCCTGCATAATGACGCACAGCAAAGGCTTTGCCTCGTTCTCCTTGGAAACATGAATTTGAATTCAGATGCTGTCTAAGCTTGTTAGCGAAAGTCAAATCTGTACCATTTGGGAAAGTGGACTCCTCATCTAAAAGGGATAGTAACCCCAGCGGCTTCTGCACAAACATAAGAAAAAGTAATTCAAATTTCAAACCATAAATGGCAGAGTTCCAAGAATATAATAAATGCTGGACTAACAATTTGGTCCTGGATTATAATCACATCCAAGATATTAGTTTAACTACACAGACAGATTTAGAGAGCACACACACCAAGATCTAAGCCAGCAGCATTACTATTCCCAAGTTACCCTATAGAAAATAATTCCAAATTTGTTGATAATGAAACTATAAAGCACATTATTCTGATTAGGGTTACCTTTTCAAAAAGATTAAGGCAATCTTGGTTGTCTTCAAATTCAACTTTAGTCCAGTCAATGCCATCCTGTATATATTCCTGAAACAACAACATCCAACCCAAAAGAACAAGAATATGCTTAGTTTGAGGATATGCATTCAATATTTTCAAAAACAAAAATAAGCCTTCATCTTTCTATGGGAGCATTCAAAAGGATGGTTTCCATAGCCATGGAGGATGCTAAATGGTGTAAAAGTAAAGAATGGAACAAAGTATCTAATGATCTCACATGCTCTCACTAGTGTCGTATGTGCACAACCCAAACATGTGGCCCACACATACCTCTTGTTCTAACTTGAACAAGTGACGGTTGAAGTGTTGCTGCAATCTCTCATTAGCATAATTTATGCAGAACTGCTCAAAACTGTTCCTCTGCAGGTATGACAGACAAAAGAGTAGGCTTCAAAAGAGGGAAAATATTTCAAAATTGATACAACAAAGGGATTTTAAGAAAGATATTACAGAAAATTAATGCGTGATAATAAAATACCTCAAAAGATTCAAATCCATAGATGTCTAAAATACTGATTGATCTACCAGTGCGTCTTTTACCAACAGCTAGTGAATTGTTTATTTGTTCAACCAGCCAATCAAACAGAGAAGCATATATTGACTTTGCCAAAGCATCTCTTGCATCAATTGCCTAGAAGATAAGAAAAATGTAAAATATAAGTTAACGACAAAGTCAGAGTATAATTAAGATATATTTATTAGGGTTAAGGTGCAAAATTGCCAACGAACTATTGGCTCAGGAGCAATTTCGCCAATAAACTCTCTAGTAGACCAAAATTACTAACAAACTCTTGGATTAAGAGCAATTTCGCCAACGCCGTTAATTGAGCTTGACGCCGTTAATCTGCCTTCATGCAAAAATTACAGAATAGGACCCAGATGTTTATGAAACTATATTTAAGTCCCAAAAAATTTAAAATTTTTTATTTTAGTCCCTCCACGTACTTTATATGGAGGGACTAAAGTGAAAATTATAAAAATTTTATGGGCCGGAAGATAATTTTCTAAATAATTTTTACTAATAATAATTTTCCATATGCGGACTCGAGAGTGCAATAAGCATTTATATTGTTTAGATATTCTTCCTTCCAAACAAGTTTGGGTTTTTCTCCATATAATAATAATTTAGACAAAGGAAATTTGACACTCAATTTACCTGAGATAGTGTCAACTTTTGGACAATGATGTCGTTACCAACTTTCATTTTGCGAGTCGATAAAGTCAACTTCAGATCCTCAATGTCACAGCCAATCAATTTAGCAACGTTGAACAAACCTATAAAAGTGTTCAATTGAAAATACAACTTTAGGTGAGGTGACGGAAGCTTCAGAAGCAAAATTAATAACTTATAACAAGCAAAGGATATAAAATATCATCAAAGCTTAAATATTAGGTATCAAACGAATTTGTGTAACTATCCATGTAAGTGTAGTGTGTGTGTGTGTGTGTGTAATATATATATGTGTGTGCCTGCCACGTAGGATCCAAGGTTTCCAGGGCCACAAGGGTGTTGTATTATGATTTGTAGTCTATCATGCAGAAAAGATATGTTGTAGATGCTTTAGGTAGATTCTGGAAATTTCTTACCCTCATCTTCTACGGGTTGAACATGATTTTCATTATCAAACACAGTAAATGATATGTTCCCTAGCCATAACACTGCAGCAAGCATTGCAAATACATTCTCCTGATTTTCTTTGCTGATATGAAAAACATCCAAGGCTTCCTGGAATTCGTGATGAGCTCAAATATATATTAAACCATCTTTTTAGAAGGTCAAATCAACTGTGACTGTAATCATTAAAAAATACTGTACCAAGACTGTGCGAAATTCTTCCGCATCATTAACGCCAGTAATGGAAAAACAATTGCTCTGCCTCAGATATTTGTATTCTTCCACATTTTGTAGATTTAGTTTCTCTGAGTTATAAAATAAGAGCAATGATAATAAAATAAATTAGACAAATATACCAAGTTAATTAACTGAACGAATAATGTTGCGGAGAAAATAAAGATAAAAAGGCGCAAAACTTGAAAACTAAACATCAATTAGAAAAACACCGTAGAGCCGAGCAAGGTGACGCTAACTTGTGACCTGAGTAGAGGCATTGAAATGATGTTTGAATAGCAGGCTAGAGACTCTTGTAGTATTAAAGAAAAACACCGTACAAGGAAGATTATTTAGCACTCTTTTTAGTTTGACTTAGGCAGTGTTTGGAAATATGCCAAAACCTAGGTTTTGCATAAGATGAGACAAAACTCTTCTCATATTCTTACCTGTAAATCCCAAAACCTAGGTTTTGAAAGGTTTTCAAACACTACCTTAGTGTCCAAATGCTTGTAAGTTGATGGAGTGCGAGCAAGAAGTTTGACTATCATTTAAGATAGGATTCTTAAAAGACGACAAAAAGGTCAATGTCTTTGTTGTTCTCAAAAACTACAATATAATCAATAACCCTTCTAGTACGTCATGTGGTGGTCTTCAGAAAGCTAAGTTTCTAGGGTAAAATCTGCATAGCTGGTAGCACTGACTTCAGTACTAGAAGAGATTTGCATTTCAAGAAAATTGGAAAGTTTGGGGACTCATCACTCCAGTGATAGATTGTTAGCAATTCCTTGTATGGCTTGACTTTTGAGAGATGATTTCGATGTTCAAAAATTGGGAAAACTTCCTCAAGTTCCGGAAATACAATCTTATGGGGGAAGTTTGTTGCATATATCAAAATGAACCTGTTTCTGTAGAATATTTAGGTGCACTAAAAGTAATTATGCTCTATGATTATATAAAGAAAATTTTAAAGTCGAACGCCAGCTACTTTACAATGCTGTAACCAAAGTTTTATTATTCACATACATCCTCGTATAAAATGTCTGCACAAAAGCCTCTGCTAATTTTGTCCAAAATATGCAACTAGTGTATAACAAGACGAGAGAGGAAGATTAAGCGCCAATAATTACCCCTCAGAGAAAGCGGTGCCCCAGCGCACAGCTGATAGAAAATATGGTATGACCTTTCCCCTTCATTGCATTGGACTACTCTAGACTGTTCAAATACCAAATCAAAATAGTGCGTAGTTATGTACAACGAGCATTAAAAAAAACTTAAATATAACCCAGAGAAACGAATCAGTACCTTTTCTAGCAAAACTGTTTATGGTAATGCGGGGACACCACATACATTCGACATGTGAATAAAAATTTAATAGTTAAAACCTTCAAACGGAATCAGAGATAGTGTTTTAACCACAAATACAGCAGTAAACTTACATGTCTGAACATTAGCACCCGATATTTTTCCGGTTTCACTGAAGTGGATCTCAATAAGTTTCCCCTGTCAAAATTCGGTTAAACTATGAGAACTTTCCGCAGAAAAAGAATACAATATCAAAGTTAAGCACGAAGAGAATCACTGCTCCATAAGCTCAAGAAGGGTACACTAAGAACCAATATGATGAATAGGGAATCTTACAAAACGACTTGAGTTGTCATTTCTCAATGTTTTTGCATTGCCAAAGGCCTCTAGAATTGGATTAGTCTTCAGTATCTCATACTCTATTCCACTTCCACCTCCAAGGGCAGCCAAGTACTGCATTGCTATCTTTGCTGTCTCAGTCTTGCCTGCTCCACTTTCACCACTGAGTAGTACAAAGTAAAATTTATTACTGATCCCAGTTTAAATTGCATAGACAATTTAAATGATCCCAGATGGAAGTGTTAACAAGGTTAATAAACCAGGAGAGCTAAAAATTAATGACAAGAAACTCTTGACAGCATGAGGAAGCCTTCATAGTCATTTAAAGATCAATCTCAGCCCAATAAATAAAGAAAGAAGTACAGAAAGGAACTCATTCTTTTCTCCACATCCAAGAAGTCAAGCAAAGTTCCTCTATTGTAATAAGAACATTCAAATTCAACCACATTTGAATTCTTAATTTCTCTACTCTAAACCTATCATAAGCAGCAACTTATAAAAGTGAATTCATAAGGAGGATTTACATGAATTATATCAAAAGTTCAGTAGTTTACTAACCTTATAATTATAGATTGATTCACTTCATCTGGAAAACAAAGCAGAATTCGAGTAAGTATTTCACGCTAAATAAAAATGGCAGAGCTCTTGACAATTACAGCCTATATTTATGCACATATATGGAAAGGCAAAACAAAAAAAGAACCTCTTATCATTTCCCGGATGGCTGTGTCTGTAATGGCATATACATGAGGGCTTTCCATAACTTTATTCTTGTATGCTTTAATATAATCATTTCCATACAGAGGGACTTTCTTAAATGGGTTTATTGCAACCAAAACGGGCCCTGCTTTTGTCTGAATTGCAGACAGTTATACAAAGAAAGGTGTCAAATTGGGAGGAGGGCACAAATTAAAGGAAATACTTCAAATAGAACAAAAGGCTTACGTAAATCATATTTCGGTTGTATCTATATTGCAGGTTGTATAACACTGATGGTTCATTCAAATAACTAAGCTGCATAAGGTCATCCACTCCATCAAGAATATCAGGGTTTGCTGGAACCAAACCTTCAGCTTTAACCTTTAAAACCTACAATTAAGGGAGGAAAGGAGTGTAACCCATCAGATGTTGGGGATGAACAATAAAGAGCACCACTGTTTGGAATTTTTGAAGCTTTCCTTACTTTCCCATCAGGCAATGTGATAACAGATTCCATCCCTGATGTGGATATTATCTTCCCCAGCTCCCAATTCCCATTTGGAAGTTGAAACCAAGAATGAATCTTCTGAAACATTGAATTTCAGAACTAAGGATGATGAGTAACGAATGTTTAATCAACAATTAATAATGGCATACATACAAAACAATAATTTTTATGGCTAACAAACAAATAATTAAAGTAAAAGAACGTATAAAGCATTGAATAGCGCATCCTTTCTTAAGTAAAGAATAGTTACACACATCGAAAAATGATTAGAAACAAAGGATTTAAAGGGAAGAAGTACATAAGCTTTTCTTTGACACTGGAATGCGGACAAGAAATATAAGATATAAACATCAAATTTTGCATGAATTACCCTTTAGCAAGAAATTTCAGCAGAGAAGACAAAATAGTTGAAGTCAACAAAAAGCAGAGATTTTTCCTACTGGGAATTTCCACTGATTTCTGTTGTTAATGCTAAAGGCAATACAACAACACTTTATATAAGTTTTCCATCAGCTGTTTCTAAATTTCAAAATCCTACAAAGCACCAGTCCAATTGAACATTTTGAAGGATAAAGCTACATTATTTATCAGTGAATATCAGCCTTCAAAAAGTTGCCAAATAGTCGGTAAACAATTCTTTCCTACATGTCACCATTCATGAGTAATATACTCTTTAGTTTTTACTCTCTGATAATGGCTAAGCACGAGTTGCCTTAATCAAACAGGCATCTTCATTCTCAATAAACAACTTGTTTTGATCACGTTTCCAAATCTGAAACAAAATTTGAAATTTCATCAAAAGATCTTTAAATGATATGAATCTGCCGGTTTACAAGCATTATTTCTGCATCTTAAACACTTTCTGGTATAAGAAGAATTCACTCAGTTCTAAGCATCCGCCTTGTTCTATAGATGTTCCAAAACCTACATAGCTCAACCACTTATAAGTTATAATTCCTGACTTTGGAAGCAACAACATCTATTCCGATGCATCCATTTTATAGGACAGATAGCCGTAGTTTAAATTAAAGATTACTGAAAGGCTCCTGAACACAAACAACACAGTTGTGTGAAATCTTATAAACAATATAAATAACCTACAACTTCCTTAAGTGTAAACTATTCTTAAGACAAGTAGAAAAACTGACAGAAACATTCATAAATACATGAACTCGATAATTGTGTATATATGAAATAGGCATTGATTAATCACCTTTAATACAGAATAATCACAGAAAGAAGTCTACACCCAGATAAAAACAATAGTAGAGTTAATTCCGTAATGCTTGAAACATTATCCCAGAACAATGAAGTTATTCATCAAACTTAGGTGCCGAACGTTATGACAAAAGTGTGATTGACTGATTTCAAAACAGGGAGAGTGAAATTGGAATGAAAAGCCAAAAGTACCTTCTTTGAAACATAAGGTGTTGTATCACTCCACCAGTGATCACTGGACGATGGGGAGATTGAGGGGAGTGGCTGAGGAGCAGAATCTGTGCCATCATCACCAGCTGAAGGCCTGCTTTCTAACGATGTAGTTCTTCCACCATATGGCGAATCCTCATCAAAAAGATCCATATCAACAGCAGGGTCTTGAACTTCCTCAGAGACCTCCCTTCCTAGTGCACCGTTTTCCTGTTTTTCCACAAAAGCAAGTGCTGGATCAGCTGTGAACTTGGCACTAGGTTGCAACGCTTCGAGAGACTGGAAAGCAGGGAGTAGCCCAGATATCTGAGACATTTTCCCTTAAAGAGTCCTGGCACCACAAATAATAGTTACCCTCAACAATTGCAGATGAAATAAAGATGATTATTTAAAAGGGGTTCACTTTTTGAAGCAAAAAGGGCCGTTCCCCACTTTTAGCAAGGTCCCATTCAAGATGCAGACTCCACTCTTTAGTGCTCCTGAATTGTCATAGGCATGTTTCTACCCTCATACTAGGCTGTACATTATCAATCTGACCCAGCCAAAGCTAAAGGAACCTAGTCGAAGGACCTTGAAGATCACGTAATCTAAACTCCACGATCTAAAACTGGACTCGTTTAAGAGTCGAAAAGGTCTTCAAGATGCAGACTCTACTTTGAAAATGGTGGGAAAATTGCTCCAGCTGATCTTTTGTTTCCCAGGAACTGAGCATGCCAAAGACAGAAGTCCAAAATTATGATCCAAGTTTTTTTCTCCAGGAGACAATAAAAGCAAAAAACTTCACTTGAATTCCAATGCCCCAAGTTGAAACCGAAAAAAGAAGACCATAGGGCAAGGAAAAAAGGAACTCCAGTAACCAAGTCTCAACCTATCCGATTTCTCCTCCATCATTTCTCTCAGCAACAAGAGGGCACTGTAATAAAAAATGAAAAGCAACAATGCAAAGAGCAAGCTGAAAGACACACATAAACTCACCTAACTTATCCGATTATGCTTGAGCCGATCTGCCAACCTTAGAAAAAGCAGATGAAGCTGAGAACAATCTGTGAAGACGATTGCAAAGGCAATTCAGACAGCATAGCCAAGAAGATCAAATGACAGCAAGATCTTGAAGGATGGAGAATTGTGCGAAGTGAAGTTGATGAAGAAAGGTTCAGACACCGGAGGTGTTTGGCAAAATAAAATTAAAAAATAAATAAATAAATAACAAGCAAGCGATCGCAGGCGGGGGAAGGAGGAGCAGCTTTTTTGTCCTTGCCTTTTCTCTTCGGCACAGGGCTGAACGAAAAAAATAAAGTTTTTGAATAAATAAATAGAGAAATGAATAAATAAGAACAAAGTGAAAATGGACATTCAAAGCACGCCAATACACTTGGAAACTTTGAACGATTTGTAATGACGGAACTACCCCTATCTGGTGAAATTGGCGGTTTGTGGAGGCGGGTGCTTGAAATTCAAGATACTTGTTATACCTTTGTCCACATATTTTGAGCGGTTTAAATTGGCATTCAAAATGCACGTAAGCTAGGAAATATATTAAAAAAAAAATGTTTTATTTTACTTTATGTGAACATATTTTTCAAACATTATTATAAATAGTGCTTTTTTGACTCATGTTCTTCCGTATTAGTTTGCCAAAGTCAATGACTGATTTTTTTTTTCAAAACAATTAAATTTTAAAATACCATCATTGAAGTACAAAATAAAACATTACAATGAAAAAAAAGGGTGCTAGTCTCTACAATATGGAGAGAGGAAGATGCCCTGTGACTGCCTGATTTGATTTGGGAGGTGGAAAATTTGAAGGGATAATCACATTTAGGTGTTAAGGAACAAAAAAAATTACAAAAAAATTTAGAATTTCAATATTAAAAAAATTTCAATTATAAATATGGCATTTTCAGTTGTTAAAATGACATTTTCTATTATAAAAATTTCTGTAATTACTATCAAATAAGTTCATTGGGTCTTTTTTGTAATTAATTTTGATCCTTGGAATCTAAATGTAATTCTCCCAAATTTGAAACAACAAAGATTTATTAATTGTGTAGTTTGGTTTTGGGTGAAATTAGATGGTTTATTTATTTATTTATGTATATATATACCACTCTGGTCCTATTTATAAGTCCACTTTTATCAAAAAAAACTAGTCATATTTATAAATCCACTTTCATATAATAAATGAGATTGTGACAATTTTATCCATATTAATTATACTCATCAAGATAGAGAGAGAAGAAAGAGTTGAAAATTAGCCAATTATAAATAAGGGTAAAATTGAAAATTTACCCTTATAATCATTGAGTTAACCACGCTTCTTGGTATGTGAGATTTGGCCAAAAGTAGACATATAAATAGTACGATAGTAGTATGTCTTTTTTATAACTCTAGCCGGCCAATAAATACGTTGACATTAATTACAACAGCAAGCTTTGGTGATTGCATGAGGCTCAACCCAAGGCATCTTCAAAATGTTGGTCGATAAGATAATTATTTTAATCCTGTGACGTAAACAAGTCCTTATTTAATTTTTGGCCTGATTAAGTCAATGTTCGGTGACACAATTTTATTTAAATTTTATGCGAGTGTGTTATTTAATTCAAACTCTCAGGTCCAAAAAAAAAAAAGAAAAAAGAAAAATCCAAACTCCGAGTCAATCATTAGAAACTAACCACTGTGCTAGAGTTTCATATTCCATCACTACACAAGCTTGATATATGTATGTACACGTCTTTACATAAAATAAATAAATAAAGTAGTACGTATATCGTGCTATTATTTCTTATTCAAATTTTGTTCCATTTCCTCAGACCAGAGACTATATGATCATGTAAATGATATAATAAATATTTAAAATGAATTTTGTCTCAACTAAAAAATAATAATTTTAAAAAGCATAAGCTTCAAAACGATGCTTTGTGTTTAAATAATGCTCTTTTATTATAATCAACGTGTGGTAGTATAAAATTTTTAGTTGAATTCTTGCAGATGTAATTATCGTTGAAATATGTTCCATCTGTTCAAAATTACAAGACATTTTTCTAAAATATTGTTTTTTCCCCAAATCTAAAATGGTGTTGAAAAAATAAGACATTACCGTCCATTCAAATTAAAGTGTAATTAATAAGATTTTTCTTTTAAGATGCCCTCTTATCGAGGCTGTACTCAGTAAGTTTTCTTTTATAATAATGCACCCCACAAAAATGTGTAATTTTAAAATGTTTAATGTTTCTGCTCTTATTAATTGCTGTAGATATGTTTTTTCTGTTATACTTATATAAAAGTGAGTGAGTCTTATTAATATTTTTTTTTTAATTTTTTTACAATTAGACTTACTTACTTTTATGTGAGTATTGCAAAAAAAAAAATTGTACACTGTAAACAAACAACATTAAACCCAATTTTAAATGTCATTAAGCAATTTATCTAGGGTGTAAAAATGCCTTATAATCTTGAGTGGAGGGAGTAACACACAACCTTAACTGAAGTTATTAAATCAATGAATGAAACTCATGAGTAACAATAGTGTAACCCATCTCGTAACCTGATTGACTAGAAATATATATTTACACTATATAAAATAAGTATATAATAGAAAATTAATCTCAATTTATATAAAGAAACACTTTTAGGTTATCCAAAGGTAATTATAAACACTTGTGTAATCTTGGATGGTGGAGGGACAAGTTGATTTACTCAAACGGGACATTGCCCTTGTACATGCTCCACGTATTGGCATTTAGGAGGCTGATTTTCTTGCCAAGAGATGGGTTAAGTTTCTCTCATCATCCTTTTTTCATTATCTCTCATAATCTCTAAATCATATCCGTCCAATTAATATAATACTACTTTAATTTTCTCACCCTTTCCTAATCAACGACCCAGATGAGCTAATAAAGGGGAAAAAAACCAATGAGAAGATCTCCTCCCGTCAGGAGACACATAATCTTACAAAAGACATTTATATTTTACACTGCCCACCCCTTCACTGTTGTGCTCCACGAGGACGGACTTAATGTACCAGTTTATTGCTGTTTTTTTTCTTTGTTTATAATTTGAAGCTATAATTTGTTGGAATTTAGGAAGAAATCTCATGGTTTATGAATAAGAAGAAGGATGGAAAAGAAGAGGAAAAATAAGAAGGATTGTGTGTGTAGTACTAAGTCCCACGTTAGTTAGGTGAAGGAAAGTTGGAGGGTATATAAGCCCCAACTTGGCTCCTACTAGTTGGGCCCTTGGGCCTACTCACTTTTGTGGAGGGGTGAGGACTTATGCAACTCTTGGTCCACCACACATGCGCGCGCCGCCATCCGGCCGGCTTGGCTCGGTTGGTCGCGCGCGCCGCCCGGTCCGGTCCGCGATATGTAAAATAAAAAATAATTTTTTATTAAATAATTTTTTGAATAAAATAATTTTTTATTAAATAATTTTTTGAATAAAATAATCCTTTTATTTTTATTTCCGTTGTGCCTCTCCGATTTTTTACACCAGCGGCTACGTACGACTCGTTCAACTTCGTCTAGTCGAGTATGTTCGTACGACCCGTCGACCCGTTCAGCTCCATTTAGTGCGTCTGTTCGTGAGACGCACCAATTCGCCGGCAACAGACGCAAGTCGTCTCTGTTCGTTTCATTTTGGTGTGTCCTTTCGCACAACGTACCAGTTCGCGCAACATACGAGTTCATCTGATCGTGTTTTTCCGGAGTCTATAAATAGGGGCCCCTAGTCACAGAATTTTACACATTCTTTCTTCTCTGCATACACTCTTTCTGCATAAACATTCTGTGCATTCCGAAAGTAGACTCGTTGGATTTGCTTGGGCTTTAGACAAACAGAGTCATCTTTCTGGAGACGAACAATTCGCTCTATCCTAGGAGGCAATTGCTCAGAAACCTGTGGCATACGTAGAGGGAGCAAAATTGTCTTAAGAAAACAACGAAAGTTGAGCCCGAATTTCTGCATAGTTTATAACCATATTCGACAGTCTTGTGAGTTCGTTTATAGCTTTTTCATATGATACAGACTTGTTGTATACTCTCTGTATGTTATATTTTATTAAACACAGATTGTTGTTATACTTTTTGCTTACCGCATATTCAATTTCTACCTACTCTATACGTCAGAAACAACATAATCTTCCCACTTCAATTCAATACTATTACTCCTTCAGGCGATATTGTTGATTTTTTTAAAAAAAACATTAATGAAGCTAATTAAATTATTTTAATTTTTTTTTAATTTTTTCTCTAAATCATTTTGCCTAATATATAAGCTTATATTATATAACATAAGAATACACAATATATGATATGATTAAATAACTTATTTAGTTTTTTCAATCTCTCTAAAAAAAATATCGATTTTTTCTTATATTTATGACCAAAATGAGTATAAAATAATAATAATAATGTATGCATATAATCCACCATATAAATTCAATTCCATAATATCTAGGCATTTAATTTTGTTCTCTATTCTGCCATCGTGCACAATTGAGCTCTATAAATAATTAACTCATTCTAATTAATATAGTATTAACATGGAAGAGTATGGTTAAGTTTCAACAAATTATTTACATATTTAATGATACAATTTACCTTTATCCATGTCCTAAATGTATATTCTAATGTAAGTGTAATTTAAACTACAAATTATACATGTCCTCTGTTTCAAGATCGGATGAAAACTATATTTGATTTGTCTATGGCTGCTAAATCAAATTTATATTGTAAACCTAGTTAATTACATTATCATTTCCATGCACACTTGGACGACCAAGCAAGGAGGTTCTTTGATAACTATTGGTTATTAATTTTCATTTTCTTTTCCCCTATCAATTAAAAATGTCACAATTTTGCTTATTATCCGATTTGCCAGGGTATTTAAATCAAAATGTTAAAATTGTACGTTGGAATTAATAAAAGCAGTAATAAACAATAAGGGCCCCCGCGAACTGTTGATCAGATTACATGTTTAATTCACCAAAAATGAAGTATTGACAATTATAATTGTGATAATTCACTAAAAAAAACTATTATTGGCAAAAAAGAAATCCCTAAAAATAACAATAATGAAAGTTCAAAGAACTCGCAGGGTGGTCCATTGGCGATAATCTAATCATGTGGGGCTACTAATTGAGATTTAAAGCTGGCCACCAAAAATAAAATAAAATAAAGGAGTTTGAAAGAAGGTTCTTAGTCGCCATCCCCTCAATGCATTGACAATTACATTATATTCGACCCTCACCAAAAAATAAATAATTATATTTGATTATTCCTCAACTTGCAAAGGAAATATACTTGTTTACACTCTTATAATATATATCATGACACATAATTATAATATTTTTTCGTATGAACTTCTATATTATTGTTCATATTTAATTTACAGTCTTCCTCACACATGCACGTACATTTTAAATAAGCATTCAACTAACGGGAAAATTTATATTTCATATTTTAGCTGATGAAGAGTTTTTTATTTTAAAATAATTATGATAGGCTATATTCTCTAGAAGCATAATTTATTTTATTAACGATAAATTGCTAAGCAGTCTTTAGGTGAGATTCCAACATTTAAAACTCGATTACGTTCATTGCATTTGCAGACAAGATGCCTTGTTTTTATCGAATATGCATTTAAGACCCTTAATTAAAATGCTAAATCGCTTCGAACTATCGTTAGATTAATAGTAATAATAATAAACGGTGTATAATTATGTAAGAACCCCACATGATATAGTAGTTTTTTCCCTGTCTTTTTTTAATCGCAAGAGTATGTGACACCACTTACAACACAACTATTCCATGTAGCCATTTTATATATTGTCCGTAATTTTCTTTTGGTTTCCTAATATCCCTTTTCAATTTTTTTTATTTTTTTATTTTGCACCCTGATAAAAGCAAATTATGCATACAAACACTGATCAGAAGTGTTAAGACTTTAAAAGAAAACCAAATTATTAAAAAAAAAACATTGTCTTCTGAAAAATTTAAGCTTGCAAATTATTGAAGGTATGATGAAATTCTTAAAATTATTCCAATAAACAGTTAGTGGTAAAAAAGTAAAACATCATGCATGTATACGCATATAATAAAATTTTTTTAAATGGGTATTAAAAGAGGCTGGCCAAAAACGCAGGGGTATTAAAAGAGATATAATACCGTTTTTTGTTTTTTTTTTTTAAAAAAGAGATATAATATTATCCCATAAAGAAAGAATATTAGACAGCTGAAGATGGGTGATGCAAAGAGCCTGAGCTTCATTGACATAATTTAATTAATTATTTTTGAATGCGAATAATAATTATCCATTAAAATACTAAAGGAGGAGAAAAAAAAAAAAGGGAAAAAGAGACATAAAGCTAAATCCATGCTCTATTTGTCCTTTTTAAAATTTTAAAAAATTATATAAATGCCTCTCCCGCAATTTTTTTAAAAGAATAATCATATTTCACTGGCAACCGATGATGTGCCCCAATGACATCGGGGTCTTTATGACCGGTTGACACTAGAGCTCCGATGATATGAGTTATCTTTTTTATATATGAACTTTTTCTCAAGGAGTAAAAATACACATGTGGTTATTATTTTAATGCAAAAGTCACCGTTAAGTCATTGTTCACCGTAATGAAAGAGAAAGAGATGAGGTGAATAATAACTTAACGGAGGTGAACAGTGACTTAACGGTGAGATGTAACTTTTGCACTAAAATGGTAACCACATGTGTATTTTAGCTCCTCAAAAAAACATATGTGTATTTTTACTTTTGGGAAAAAACTCATGTATATTTTTACACCTTAACCTTTTTTATATTTGGAATTGTTATTTTTAAATTCATCGCTGTAACATCAACAACACATGCAGGGATGGGGGTTAATTTTTTTTAATATATATATATATATATATATGAGGGTATTTTGTCATTTACTTTTAATTTAAAAAAAAAAAAAGACAAGGAGGCCACTACGTGTGACAGGGATTTTGAAATAGGAATAAACTCTCTGCCCTTAAATATTTTCAATAGTCTTTACATGTCGTTCTTTTTTTTTTAGGAAAAAAAAAAAGAGTCACCAAGACTTTATTAGGGTAAAAGAAAAAGAAAAAGCAAAATGTAAGGTGTTAATTAAAAGGTTTGTGAACAATAATATGACAATGATTGGTCGATGCCAACGACACACCAACGGCGTGGGATAGCAACGCCGAATCAAACACAAAGCAGTAATGCAGGCGATTATTTCCCACCCACAAAAGATTTTTAGTAGAGAGCCAATTACAGGAAATCTTAATGTGGGTGAGGAAGCAGGTGATTATATCTCCCGGTGAAGACCTGTCTGGAAAGGCCGGCAAATATTCGCTGCTTTAATGTGCAATGCACAGGAACTGTCTCCTTCGTATCGTCATTTTGAGATCTGTGCACCAGATTAACTGGGCCCCACTCTTGCTCGGTTGCAGGATTCTTTTTGAGTCTTAAGTTTCCTGGTTCATTCTTATCATATCTCTACGAATGGAGTGCTGGTTCAGTTTAGGTAATATTAATCAAATGGGGCCATAATTCTCTTGTTATTGTAATGTTTTTATATATGTAGTAAATTCATTCGATCTTGCGTACAGTTTTTTTTTATAAGAAAATTTTAAGAAAGGGGTCGGGCTCATCCACAGTCCAAGGGTAGGGCGCTTGGAGCCTAGTTCATAGGAAATACTGGCCAGGGAGTACACATGCCTCCACCTCTATCAGTGTTATCACTGCTTCCTAGACCTCTAGGATGCCTCCCCCAACGCCTTGACTAATGCAGGGATCGAATCCCCTCCCTAAAGGTGAGGAAGACCGACCTCACGAGTGACTAGAGAATGACTTACATGGATAGAAAAATTGATTGCTTTTTAACTCATGTTATGGTGATAAGTGCGCAAATAGGTGTACGTTACAATATACTAAAAGTTAAGCTTTTAGAGATATTCAAGTGAATTTTTGTTTTAAGTTTTAAAAGTGCTTTTATGATTTATAAGATAAGTCTTTAAAATGAATTTTATTTTAACTTGTGAAAAATGACTTTTCAAATTATGTTCCGAGGGTTTTCCAAATAAGTACTAAGATTCAAAGAGAAACATTTCACATATAATGGATCCTAAAAAGTACTCCGGAGTTGATCAAATGAAAATCATGTCTCCAAATTCAAACATAAAGCTAATAAATTTCTGAATTGGTCTATAAGGAATGTTTATACTTTTTTGTTAGATGAGAGGAGGCATGTTTATCCAAGCATTGAAGGATATATCTATGTCTTTAGTGATCCATCTTCATACTATAAGTTGATGGAGCTAAGAGCACCCACTATTCTATTTTTTGCCTCTCACTATATGCTAATCCTGCCGTTCCTATTTTCTTTATTTTCCTTTTAAAAAAACTTTACAAATCATGGCCAAGAGGTCTATCACATGATGTTTCAGAGAAAGAGTTTTGCCTTTGCTGATAATGGCAGATTAATTTTAAAGCCTTTCCTGTCTTCATCAACCACTCACATTGATCGATCCACTACAATATATTGTGGAGTACGCTCTTCAGTTTTCACATCACTTGATATCATGTAGGCAAAAAGTTAGAAAAAGAATTTTGAAATTGTAAAATCTTAAATCAGATTTATTATTGAGAGTTAATAAAGAAATAACGAAATTTGATAAGTAATTCATAATTCATCTTCTGAAAGATACATGTTAAGTTTTAAATATAAGACATATTTAAGGAGTTGATTTTTATCTTAAATATACAACATAATTTTTATATTTGTCAAACTTTTCCTAATGTACCCCTATTGATACTCTCATAACAAAATAAAAGAGGAGAGAAAAACATACCCAAAAAAATAGAGGACAGAGAAGGAGGGAATTAAGAAAAATGACCAAAGTATCTTAAAAAATACATGTATGGTACACTTTCTTAAGGACGGAGGGGTAATTACTAAAAGGAGGACAAAGATTGAACCAAGATCCATCACTGTCATGAGTAGCAGATATCTTGCATTTTAAGCACACAACTAAACCAAAAGGGGCCTATTTGAATGGGATGCTAAGCTGGACATCATTTGATTAGACTGCCTACGTTGAATCACATCAGATCAGACCATCTGCCTAAGGAAAAAAAGGAGTAATGCAGCTACAGGACACTCAATAATTTGGGACAAGTTTGGTCGAAAACAACTAGGTTTCCCCCAACTCTGATCAGACCGAGAAACCATAATCTGCATCATCACTCTGGAACAACCATGGTTTTGTTAAAGTGCTCCAGACAAGCACATGCATAAACCAAACGTCCTGCAACTTTACAAATGCATCCAGCCATGTGTGGTGTAGCCAATCTCAGAATTGCGTTGGGAAGGAAACTATTCAGCTTGTTTTGATGATTCGGGTGTGAAAATAAGCTCAGCTCACAACATTGGTTGACCTCCACTTCACAAATGGGACCCCCGACACAACTCGCCGAGAATATTCCTCATACTCTGTTCCAAAAAACTGTCTTAGAAAGAACTCTTCGTATGGTATTCTCTTAGCAAAGAAGCGCCAAACAACAGCTGCAAATGCTATAGTTGATAAGGGATTGCAGAGCATTATTTGTGTGCCAACAGACCAAATAAGGAAACCACAGTACCCAGGATGACGTATGTGCTTATAGATCCCATGCGTAATCAATTGGTGACGCTCTTCATAATGAATTCTTATAACATGAGTAAAGGCTTGCCCAGCTGTTATAATTGCCATCTTCCTTATGATTTCCCCAATCACAACCATTGTGAGTCCCAAATAGCTGATTGCCCAAAGTTCCTTTAGCTCGGGAAAAAAAGTAATCTCAATACCGTATTCCATCAATGAGAAGAACATTGCCAGAAGATAGCTTTTGCTAATCAAAAGAGAAGTAAGAGATACAGACGATTTCCCATGAATAGAAAGGGCTAAGAGAAATTCAGAACCGTGAAAGAAGATGATTGCAATGGCCATCTGAGACAACTGTCTGCAAGCTGTGGGACTAAAGATTTCAATCATTTTCGGCTCAATAAAGTGAATCAGAATCAGACTGTCCAGAGCAGCAACACGATCAGTTCTAAAGTAATCCACGATACCTCAAAAGGACTTGGATGACAAGGCTTACTGATTAAGAGACCTGAAAAAGATGGCAACAACTGTAAAACTAGCATAGGAAGTTGTGTTTTGTCACATAGAAAATTCTTCTGGAGGGCCATATCTTAAACTATGAATAGGGATAGATCAATGGAAAAGCCTATGACACAATAAATAACTACAGAGTAATTTGATATAGCACAATAATACGATTATCCACAAGCTTAACACTTCCAAGCCAGATAATTTATCTTCCACAATTCACGTTGGTATAGGTGCTTTCTTAATTGTTCTAAACTTCAAATCAATTCTCTTTAACTGTTTAATTTCTCAGGTGATCCGGTCACAATAGTTTCTCTACTATTTGAACCATCGATAAGGCTTATTATAAGTTTTGTTTTGATACAACAAAAGAAAATAAAAAGAAATCTTGCTGATATGGGATGCATCTAACACTTTAGAGTTTAGACATGACAGCAACGACTAACTGAAGTCTGCAAATTCAATTTGTAAGCTGCAATAACTTACAAGCTTACAACAAACTTAAGAAAATAGCAAATAAAAAATATAAAGACCCATAGCAGAAATAACTATACATCTCACCCTACAACAGGAAAACGACCAAATGTAATTGATAGAAATTCCTCCACCACGAGGACCAAAATACCAAGTATTCCCCTCTCCGAAAGGTAGTAATACTATTATATCTATACATCAAATATCTCTAAGATACATAAAAACATAGATGTATTTTCTGTTATAGCCTCCTACTTCATCTTTTTCCTAAAACCTGATAATAACAGTACCAAATACTAGATTTGCAAAAAACGCACATGAGAAAAGCAGCAAATTTACTTTAAAGGATCCAGTCTCTAGACATATTAACTACATAAAGACTATCCAGTAAAGAAATAGAAAAAAGAACTTCATTTTCACTAGTCGCAGACCATCTTGACCCCTCCCAGAGAAAAAGAAATGCAATGGATCATTGTTTCGACATATTACCAGGTCATGAAAGCAGTGGCATAAGCCGGGGGTAGAGCAGAACAAAAAATCAAGAGAAGCCATGAAAAGAATTTCAAATGAGGTGATAAAATCAATTTCATCATCAGCAGCTACCAAAGCATTAAACACACGAGAAAATTACATATCAGAAACTCACCAGAAGGAAAAGAAAACCAGGAACAAGTCCGAGAACACCGCTGCAGACACCGAAAGCGGAGTGAGAAGAGGAAGATCGGAGTTTTGCAGCGGCAAGGAGGAAGGAAGCGACCAGCGACGAGAATGGACAAACTGGCGCGAACTGCCCTGGTCGGAAATGGATCCAGACAGGTTCGGGGGCGAGGAAAATTCATTCAAATTAATATAAAAACCAAATATTTTTTATTTTTTACCGTATTAGGGATCCGGATCCGTGTCCATGTAATGTGCACGTGCTCGAATAGATATATATATATATATATATATTTTCTTAACTTCCTTTCCCATGATTTTTATTTTATTTTCTTAAATTTTCCCAAAAAGAGGTTGAAACCGAAACATTTAAAATTCGATTTGATCAAGGAGGTTAAGTTAGTTGATTTTTTGAAAATTTCATGGGTTAGAATATCTGAATTGGAATATTGTTAATTTTTTTTTGGGTACAATATCTTGATCCTTAATTTGGCTCAGGTAAAAGTTCTTTGATTTGATTTTTTTAAATTTTTATAAAAACATCTGCTGGTTTGGGCTTCATAACGGAGCCCAAGTAAAAATAAAGGCACACTTGGTCCGGCTCCGAACTGCAAAATTAGAGAATCCAAGGAGAGGTGCAATATTTCTTGGAAACGACGTCGTAACGTCGGCGTAGGAGGCCTTCCTTCAAGAACCAAGCAGAGTGCCGCAGTCCCCCGCCCTTCCGACGGCTCCATCGTCCTCGAAAGCCTGCCAGTCGAACCACCGTATTATAGTTTGTCGACCTCGCACCTAGTCGCCACTGTCCTGAGCTTCTTCTTGGTTCTATGTGCTGCTTGAAACCTGGGCTCACTGTGCTTATGTTCCCTTTATGAGAAACAGGAACTGGACTGTCACCTTCAAGCTATCGATATCGAGTGATAACTTCTCTATCCCGCTCAGCTTCTAAGCCTTTTGGGTATTGCTTTTCTGGGTACTTCATTTAAGTTACAATTAACCGGGGATACTTGCAATTTCTCTATACTCATGGCTGCATGGTTTTCGAGAAAGATATTGAAAGATGTTTTGCTTAAAAGGATAGCTTCACGTCCTTTCCAGGGCTCCAGATGCTACTCGTCTGTGGCAGAAAACGTTTCTAGGATTACTCACCCTTCGAAGAAAGTAAGCTTTTAACCTCTTTTTGACATACATGTCTTCAAGTTCGCATCTTTTGCGCATGGAGGATTTTTTTTTTTTTTTTTTTTTTTGCCCTTTTTGATTGAAGGAAGTCCTTATTCATCCTGACATGCATAAGTGAACATGTATCATCGTGGCGTTTACGTCCGTATATTATTGTACCTATGTTTGATAAATATTTTATAAAAGAAATCCGGGAAACCAATGTTAAAAAGTAAACTTCTCCCGTCGCTCATTCCTTGTTACCCTTAGATCTAGGATCGCGTTGGCGGGATCATATCCTAAGTTTGCATTTATCTTTTCGTTTTTGTAATCCAGGTACTTATGCTGAGATATATCATTCAATTGAGCTTGTAGTTTTTATGAACGTGTAAAGTCTAGTTTGTTTGGATTTGTTTTCTATCAGTAATTAATTGTCCATTCAAATAGATGGTCGTATTCTCAAGATGTTCTCTGGAGTTTTTGTGTCTTGGTTATCTTTGTGCTTGATCATTGTAGTCAATTGTGTTATTTACTCTCTCTGTTATATATTGATTTCATTAAACTAAGTGATAGCATCCAGGATATAAGAGCAGAATAACTATACTCATATGCTTACTGATTTCGGAAAGTGTCATGCAATTCTTAGTATAATACTATAATCAAAGCAATATAGATTCGGGGTTCTTTTTGGAAATCAATTATGATTAATGCTCAAACTAAATCCTTGGTTTTAAATTTCCTTTTAGGTATGAAGATGAGATTGTAATATATTCTCCTTTTCTTCTTTCTTTCTTCTTTAATAATTTTCCAGTGTCAGATCAAATGGATAAGTCTTGATCCTTGATCAGATGAGAAAGATTCACTTTAATATTCAGAAATGATAATAATTCCACAGCCCTTCCTAGTAATATTTTAAAATTCCCAAAATGAACTGAAGTTTGTGAAGTTGAGGTACCATTGCATGATGTGGTCGCCAAAGACTATGGCTGCCCTTTTCAACTTTGTGTTTGCTTAACATGCTGTCAAATTGGTCAGCTTTATTTCATTGATTAGCATTCCAGGCACCTTCCCCCCCCCCCCTCCTCCTTTAGAGGTTTTTTTTTTGTCTTTCTGCATATGAGGATTTCTTCTTTATTCTGGGAAAGTCTATCTATGGATAAATCCTACTGTATATTATACAAATTTCTGCTTACTATTTTTCTTTAATCAGGGGAGTTGACAGTCCTTTGTGGTTTCTTCTATATTGTTTTCTCTCTCTACAAGTCTATGGCTTTGATTCTGAAGTATTCGCTTTGATCACTTTAAATTGTAGGGAAGGTTATTGACAGGAGCAACCCTAGGCCTTGTTATAGCCAGTGGAGCTTATGTGAGTACTGTGGATGAAGCTACTTTCTGGTACTTCATTTGGGAGTTTGTGTGAAACTTTGCATTTTCTTTTGCTTCTTTAGTTATTCCTTTAATATGGTAGATTTCCTTTTCCTTTCGAAGAAAGAAATTGTTCAGCTAGTGAAATACTTTTTTTTGGTCAGTTGCCAATATATCCTTCATAACCTTTACTTTTATGGAATCTAAAAAGTTATTTACTTTGGACGAGAAAGGTGATTGATGATGATGATATTTTTGTTATATTTATTGATGTAGAATAGAGAAATAGGTGTAGAAAAGAGATACAAGACACAAGAAATAGAGTAGAAGAAGAGAAGGAGAAGAGAGCTCCTTGAGACTCTCACACAATGTATTATTCCAATCAAATTAAATCTGAAATCTACAATGGGAGGATGGGCTATTTATAATACTATAGCCTCCTTCAAATCCTAACTAATTCTAGTTTATGATTTATGACTAATTACCCTACTAACTATCTAGTTTACAATTAGGTCCCTAGGTTTATCTTACAATTAGGTCCCTAAATGCATATTACTATCTTTACATATCAATTTTCCTTTTTTATCAATCCTAGACAGAAGTAGTTGTGTCGGTGGAACACAAATTTCTGATGGACAACATAGCCCGTGCTTAAATCTGCTCCCAATGTTAAAAGGAGCTGTGTTTAGTGGAAATGTTGAGTAGATAGGGTCAGCAAGATCATAACAAATAAACAAAAAAAAATTGCTCTTGTATAAAATATATTGTGACTTAAATGAGTGATCTTGGTTTCACGTTATCTTCTTCGCAGTGGATGGTTATTCTCTGCAACAAAACTTGTGAATCCTTTTTTTGCACTATTGGACCCAGAGTTTGCACACAGGCTTGCTGTCTCAGCTGCAGCTCGTGGTTGGGTTCCTAGGGAGAAGAGGCCTGATCCATCAATCTTAGGGCTGGAAGTTTGGGGAAGAAAGTTCTCAAACCCAGTGGGTCTTGCTGCAGGCTTTGATAAAAATGCTGAGGCTGTTGAAGGCTTACTTGGTATGGGTTTTGGCTTCGTAGAAGTTGGCTCTGTTACACCTATTCCTCAAGATGGCAACCCAAAGCCTCGCATTTTCAGGTTGCGATCAGAAGGGTATGAGCTTGTATAATGTTTTGCACTTCATTTGCAGCTGATAAGGCCCTGCACCTGTCATATGTTGTTATATTTTATTATCACTTTTTAAAGTTGCAGGAAGTTCTTTGGAATGAGAAAGCTTTACTTCAAATAGTCTAGACTTCTTGAAAATGTTAATGTTATTTGCCTTGCTGCTTGATCAATTCATTTTATATGCAGTGCTATCATAAATAGATGTGGCTTTAATAGTGAGGGAATTGTTGCTGTTGCAAAGCGGTTGGGTGCACAGCACGGTAAGAGGAAGTTGGATGAAACTTCAAGCGCCTCAAATTCTTCCAGTGATGAAGTCAAGCATGGTGGAAAAGCTGGCCCTGGAATTCTTGGTGTCAATCTTGGAAAGAACAAGACAAGTGAAGATGCTGGAGCAGATTATGTTCAAGGTGTTCATACACTTTCCCAGTATGCTGATTATTTGGTGAGTGTCTTTTTCTTACACGCCTTCTACAAACTAATGAAGCTTGTTTTTCATAACTCTTCTTCCTTCATGATTGGTTGCAATTGATTGGAAAAAAAATTTGCATTCTTTCATCTCTATCATGTACACTAGGTGTCTTCCTCTGTCAAGTTAGATGGGGGCAGTCAGTCTAGCTGGTTCATAATTATCTAAGAGGAGTCTTGGAGTTTACTATCGTTTAAGTCTTGTAGCTATGTTTAGGAGTTTATTTTGTGGTTTATATTTGTTTCCATAGTATTATAAATAAATAAAAAATAAGGAACTCCTTGTGGAGTGTGTGGTTTTGCAAGCGTTCCATTTATTACATTTCTATTTTACCCTAACATTTCAACTCAAATGGAAAAACTATGAATGGGTTGTAGAAATTGAGCTAGACTCTACCATGGGTTAGTGGACGGTCCAAGCTGATAACAAATGCAAATGAAGCCTCGTATTTGAACCCAAATTCAAGCTGTGTTTTGAGGAAGATAACAAGATAAGCCCAGTCCACATCGAATCTCTCCTTTTTCAATTCACTTTTTGACTTTTTGGGTGCAAAGTGTTAAAGCAGACATTCATTCAAAACAAAGCTAAGGTGTCAAGTTTATATGGTCTAGATATTTGAAATCTAGAAATTCCAGTACCTTAATTTGGAAAAGTAAAAAAATCCGTTTAGGAGAAGATGGAATTTTGGTAGACATAGGAGTGTGCCTTATATAGCAATTTTGGTGCAAGACAACCTATCTGGGGATCAAAAGTATTTCTTGTCAGAATCTTTTGTGCTACTTACTGCGGACTGTTAAGAGGAGTGCATTTTATTATCTTAAAATGTTTGTTAAATCTTCAATTTGATTATGCATGATGTGGTCCCTTTTAGGTGATTAATGTTTCATCACCCAATACCCCTGGCTTGCGCACGCTTCAAGGAAGGAAGCAATTAAAGGATCTTGTGAAGAAGGTAAATTAATGATGTCCAGTTTTCTCCACAGTTTCTTCTTTGTATTGCATCATTGAGGTTGACTCTAGCCAAATTTGCTTCCTCTTGAAGGTTCAAGCTGCTCGTGATGAAATGCAATGGGGTGAGGAGGGTCCACCTCCATTGCTTGTTAAAATTGCCCCAGACTTGTCAAGAACAGACCTAGAAGATATTGCAGCGGTGAGCATGTGCAGACTGATAAATTTTCTCCTTATCTCTATGATATCAGATGGTGCATGACATTTTATGCTCTGATTATAGGTTGCCTTGGCTCTTCGCCTGGATGGACTGGTATCTTTCTTCCTTATGACTAGTTTCAGCTCAGTGCTTGTTTTGCATCTTCTTTTGCTGTCTATTTCTCAGCTTTTCATAATCATTTTATAACACAGCTCACAGTTGCTTCAAGGGGTACTGGAGCCTGTACACCGCACAATATTAAAGCACATTGTGTGTTATATAAGAGATATTTAATCTAATTAAATGTTTCTTTAAATAAAGGAATCAATTGTATGAAGAAGGAAGAAAAATACATGAGATGAGTACCAAAGTATCCACCCAAGTACTTGAAGCCTCAGGTAGAAACAGGAAATAAAACTATAAAAGAAACTTAAACATGCTGCAAAGCTGTCAATCCCTCTGCATACCTTCTAAAGGTATCCCCTTGAAAAGAGCCATGAGGTGAACATAAGAGGGTTGCAAAAGTTATTCTCTCTAATAAGGCTTCTAATATAAACAGTAACGCTGCAGAAGATATCAATATAACTGATGTTTGACTAAACTACAGGGAGTAAAACTGTAATCTACCCTTTTAGAAGCTGATTATTGAGAAGAACTGAGTACTTCTGGCGTTTCCCTTCAATAGCCACTGGGGCGGTGGCAGAAAGTGGCAATTGCCCCATTTATACTTGGAAGAGAAAGTGACAGCTACCTCATTTTGCTCTGACCTTTTTTTTTTTTGGCCAGTCATTGCGCTCTGAATTTAGTTGCATGAGTAAGATATCTGGATTCTTGTGAGTGTACCATTTCCCATTAAGGATGCCTGAACACATTTTCCCCGTCTAATTATTCTTCACAATTATTTTCCTCTTTAGAACTTGCGGATCTGGATATGATGATCCCTTCTCGACCCGCAATTAGTTTTAAATAATGTGAAAAAATTGCATTTCTCATTTTACTTGTAATACTTAAGTGTTTGATTAGTTCATTATCCCATTCCTTCCAGTTTATTTTGCTTAGCAACTCATTTATGCTATAGAGACCAAATCACAATACATTGTGATCCTCACTTCATTTGCTCATGACGAATTAATTGTATATAGATTATCACAAATACAACCATTTCAAGGCCAGAGGCTGTCAGCAGAAATCCAGTGGCTGCAGAAACTGGTGGTTTAAGTGGGAAGCCTCTCTTTGATCTCTCTACTAATATCTTGAAGGAGATGTATATCTTGACAAGGGTATGCTCATTGTTCTTGTAGTGGACATTTGCTTAAAACAGTGTTGAATTACAAGCTCTTTTCGTGCATGTCCTATTTCTGTTTTAAGGCATTCTACGACCCCAACTTGGGATTATAGAAGCAAAAATTAGCATTCTAGAACACATATGTTCTCGCCTTTAAACACTGAATAACAGAGGGCATTGTACAAGATACCCATATCCTGAAATATGTTCCTTGAAGTGTTGTTCTTTGCTGTGGATCAATCTTCAATGTGTTTGGTGGTAGTTTAGATCTTGTATTCTGACAGGTAAGTTATATTGTTGGAAGAAATGTTAGCGACAGCTATTCCATTTTCTCATTTGGTGAAAAGCGGAATCCGAATTTTGCCTGTTGATACATGTTACAAGCACAAAGCTGTACTCAGTGCTCCTCGGGGATGATTTGCTTGAGCTCTTTTCTGAGCGAGGAAAACATTGTACCTCCCCATTTGACTGTTTAACTGATGCCTGTGCAAGTTATTTGAGCTCGATTTAGTATATTTATGCTGACACAATTACATTTGTATCATAGAGGGAAGTTGGAAACAACCATTCCATTACCTGAGTGTGATGAAAATATGGGCTATAATTATATTGTCTGCAGATAGCCATAACAAGCAGTATGCTGTATTCAGTGAGGTATCTCGCTGGTTTGCTTGAGTTCTTTGCTTACAAGATAACAATAACATATTTCTTGATTTAATCATCTTACCATTGTCCATTTGAGTAATATGAACTCTAATTTTCTGTAATCTAATGAATTTTTGTCTTACTGTTTATTCCTTGTGGTTAGCCTATTGATGAGTAGCCACCATGCTTGAAATCTTGATTCTATTAATTCATGTTTATCAGGGCAAGATTCCTTTAATTGGCTGTGGAGGCATTTCCAGGTAAAACTACCAAGTCCTTTGTCCTTTGTTGTCGGCTTTATTGGTTTCTAGCTATCTGTTTTAGTGTGATACATATGATCTATATAATTGTATAAAAAGGGGAATTAATTTGTAGATTTCCATAAGCCTTGTATAGTTCTATTGACAAAACATTATGCTCACCTTTAATTTAGTGGTGAGGACGCATACAAGAAAGTACGAGCTGGAGCAACGCTAGTTCAGCTATATACAGGTTTTGCTTATGGAGGGCCTGCACTTATCCCTCAAATAAAGGTATTAAATGCCTTAGACGTCTTGGAGTTTATCCTTTGTGAATATTATTGTTTCCCATTTACTAATCTGTAATTTGAAAGACTCTTAGCGCATTCGTGGTTTTTGAGTTAATTTAATGCATTTGTATTTTGTTGGTTCTAAGGCTGAGTTAGCTGAATGCTTGGAGAGAGATGGTTTCAAATCCATTGTGGAGGCGGTCGGTGCGGATTGTGGACGACTTTGACTTTGATCCGTATTGAATGCTGATAGTGAGGAACAAAAAACAAGTGCGGCAGTGTTACTTTCCATTAATAATTCTTGGAGTTGCAAGGTTAATTTAAAGTTTTGGCAATCATTTATTCCTGATTGAAGTTCATTACTGTTCTTTTCATGAGCTGGGCAATGAATGGGAGTATTTTCTAACTTATAATTTTGGTTTTAGGAGCAATTTAAATTTTCTGTACAAATACAATAAAGAAACAAATTTAAATTTTCTTTGATGATATTAAGGTTTATTGAGGTTTCTGTTAGCGGTCAAGGAATACATGTTGATTGATGAAATATAAATTATTGTCCATCTCATTTTACAGTCTATTGTAAATTATAAATATAAATTAGATCTTACTACCTCCAGTCCTTACTAATCTTTATGTGAGTACAGATGTAACTCGTGATTCGTGTTACTGGCAGGTGATAATAAGATTGTAGCAATGAATTGAAGTGAAAAGTACAAATGCCTCATTTTGCTCTCCAGCAAACGAATTCATTGAAGGGCTGCTTTCCTCTGGAAATACAAGAAAATTTGAGGGAAAAATGGAGCTGGGCTTAGAGTAAATTCTTGGAAGATTAACTGAAGAATTTTAAAGCTTGTTTTCATGTAATTGATCATGAGGTTACCTTTGAAAACAAATCACTTTTTAAAATTTCACTCAAATTTTCTTTCAACTTATATCCGAACTCGAGACAGACAAATATTGAACTTGGCCACCCTCCAGATTTGATTCAGCTTTTTACAAGACCAGTTTCAATAAAATTGAATTGCGTAATTCAACTACAACAATCTCAGTTCCTAAAAAGTAAAGATTGGGGCGGAGGCAGTTTAAATACACAGAATCATTGGATCTGATTGTCATTATCTGAGAATATATTGCGAAGGAAGCAGAGTTAGGAGAATAGCAATCACGGTATTAACTGATGAAGCCCATGTGGAGGCTCAAAAACAACTTGATAAGAGACCACAAAACGAGCACTTCATAATCCAAAACATTAATCAAGGCGAATTCTAACAATCCAATAATGAATTACACTTTCAATGCTGGGACTCTAGGAGATCAGTGATACGTAACAAGGGGGCCTTGAAGCCGCAGCTTTGTTGGCAACAGTAGGGAAGGTCCTTAAACCACAAAAAGTGAGAACCATCGTCGTCATAGTTAAGCTCTCTTCCCAGTAAACCATTCATAGCAATAACTAATAGAATCACGCTACTGATTTGCTCATCTATGGTACATTGTCTTGGCAAAAAGCACTTGTGTTCTGTACCAACTAGCTATGGAGAAGCAGCTAATTGCTTCAGTTTTGCCTGTAAAACTGCCCCTGCTTCGTCTGCTACACTTTTCTTTTTTGTCGCAACCTGCAGTTATTGTATTTTTCATCTTCAGTTACACATAAACAACTAGAATAAAACGTGATCATGTCAGTTCCGTCAATTGTAACTTTATAATCAATCTAGGACACATTGAGCATAGGAGATAGCATCAGTCTTGTGAAAATTCAATTCATGAATATATAAGCCAATCAAACTGAGCAAAAAGAGGAAGGTCTCCACAAAAACCAACCTGGAAAGTTCTCAATTCTACAAGAGTATATATTGAAGAGACAAAGTATTGAGATCAGAATCATCTAACATGCTCTAAATAATTCTGTCATGAAAGGATGTCATAGAAACTACAAGTGCATATCAACAATCAAAATAAAGATTTGCTTCAGGAAACTTACATCAACAAGTTGATCATAGTTGGACTTGAGCAGGTTGATTTTGCGCTCGCAATAGTCTTTTCCTTCAGTCATTGTTTTCTGTTAAGAGCATGAACACAAGTTAATTAGTACATAGGTAAGAAGAATAGACTATCCTTGTCTCTCATACTTCAGTGTAATAGGGAGAGAAAAGGATAGAAAGCAAGAATATTTCTAGGCTCTATTTGTTTCAAGAGTAAATTCAATTCATTCAGCATAACAGTTTTGAAGAAAATAGGTCATTATAAACGAATTTTGTCATTTGAAACCAAAAAAAAAAAAAAGATTAATTGTAGCCAACGATAGGCAAATAAAACTGATCATTCTTGCCTGCAGCCAAACTCTTGGGGTTGAATGTGGAGAAAACTAGCAGTAGAAAGCCCTTGACGCACTCATAGAGTTTAAGCTTAAATCCTTTGAGAAAATTCAGTTTTATACACTGCCTCTTTAATCGGGGATACAACTTACCATATTGCACCCACGACTGGCAAAAAAGTATACTAGTTTTTCACGAATATATAATATATGAGACAATAGAAAATTTTAATGCAATATAGATTAACAGATAATATATCAGAATTCGTGATTAGCAGTTTTATTCTTTCCAAGCAATACATATTCAAGCAATTTATTCTTTTAACAGTTTTATTCTTTTCCAAACTTGAGATGCATTTGGTATAGATTCTCCCAAGCAATACATAATAAAAACAACAATTCCTCTTCCTTAAACGTTTCATTCTTTCCTGAGTCAACGTTTCATTCATCATTCTGTTTTTGTGTTTCCACAAGATCCCTACTTCTTTTCAATGCTGATTCTTCTTTTATTTTCAACTTGCTTAAAACAAGATGCATCAACCCATTGTACAAAAAATGAAAACAAAGTAAAGCTACAAGTTTTATCATGTAAAGAAAAAGTGACTATAACTGACCTCAATGAAGTACCCTGTTCCCACATCAACCAAAACTTTATCTGCATCATCCAGAGTGCCAGGTACATATAGTGATGCAGTGAGAGGTACTAACATCTTCTTTCCTAAGATTCGAAGAAGATAATAAATAAAAGACCCACGATAAGTACACACATGGAAAAACATGCATCCACATATATTAAGCATTGTGCAATCATGTAGATCCCTACAATTTATACATTATATATTGATATTCTTCTAGTTGAAACGTCTCTGTAATCCCCAGATAGGCTCAGAATCTATCACGGTCTTGCCTAAAATGAGAAGGCTCATATTATACTATTACTCACTATTCATCTAAGCTCCCTAAAACCCTAGATTATCCTGAGACATGAACGGAAATTCCAAAAGTTTGGATTTTTCTACAGGCACCAAATCAAACTTAAAGAAGAAAAAGTTTCCAACCAAACTCACTCGATGGCCTTTTCCCCTTCTAATTACTCAGCAGATATTTTAGTTAGTCCGTGCTAACAAACCAAACAAAGCGACGACGATAAATTCCAAATGAATTATACCATTATGATTTGCAAAATAGCAGAAAGCTGAGTTAGATAAGAAAGGGGAGAGACCTTGAGGGCGAAGAGAGAGATCTTGGAGGGCGGAAGAGGCAATATCGAGACGGGCAGTAGCGGTGCGAATATTGGTGATGCTATCTTGAAGAAGATTGACCTCGAGATCCGCTTGTTCTTTCAGAGCCTTCAGCTGCTCTATGCTCATCTTCTCTATACCAGAACCCATTCTCTCCCTCTCCCTTCAACAATCGCAGCACAAACCCTCGATCAACCTACGACGACGACACGAATGTGAGGAACGCAGAAAACTCTGTCATTCGGAAGGCTTTATTATTATTATTTTTTTCTCCTCCGAAGAAAGATGGGTATAAAAATAAAATAAATATACGTGCTTTAGATACAGACAGCAAAAACAAATAAATGGCCAAAAAATAAATATACAAACAACAATTAATTGATAGTTCAAAAATATTAAAAATGTGCTTCTTTAATTGAAATAAATAATTGATGCCTATATGTTTGAAGGATGAATACATACCCTTACTCAAAATTTCAATAATCATCGTTTAATATAAAAGTTCATGATAATCATCCTCTGTAGGCAATTTAAAAGGTGTCCTAGGAGTTAGATAAATAATTTATAAAAAATAATTATTTATAATAAATATGAGTTGATTTTCTTAAAATTTTCTCTTTAATTATAATTACCTTTAGATAATCATCTTCCGGTTAAAATCACTGGTTTTTGGTTTTCAACGATAGTTCTTCTTTTGTTCTCCAACACTAATTATTTTCTATGCTTTGAATATTTATCTGTAAAATCTGGTTAATGCTCAATGATAATTCCGGTTTGAACTTTTCTTGTTATGTTGTTGTTGATTGTGATTTTTGTTTTAGATTTGGGCGAGGTTCTGGCTGGGTTCCGGTCGTGTTTGTTCATAGGAAAGATGGAGAAGAGTATTTTCCCCCTAAAAACCAGATGGAAAAAAGTGAAAAGACCATTTATGTCTGAGATCTTACTTTCTCTACCTACTCCTATTTTATTTTGTGTTTTCCCATGAAGCAGTTATTTTTAGTATAGTTATATGTCAGCAACTTCCAGATGAATTCACTATCAAGATGTTTATAATTTTGTATAAATTAAGCTTCTGAATCTCAGTTGACAGTAAAATCCATAGGAGTTTTAATAAGATGGGGCAAAAATCAAGTCATTTATGAAGTTCACTCAAACAAGAAAATTACAACCACAATTACGGGCCAACTGTAATTTGAACCCTGCATGTGTTGCTGCTAATTTGGTTCCATTTTGTTTCTTTGGGAACAGTTGGGTCAACTGTAGATGGATTACATTTGGGGGCCGAGAATGTTTGAAGAAAAGGAATGCCACCAAATCATTCCCATTTGGAAAAACAAGATTACAACGAGGTCCAAACTCTATGCAAGTTGAATGCAAGAGTACTACAAAAATCGATACCAACAGAAAAAGCAGGAATTGAAGAACAAAACAACATCTTACTATCTACAAAATCATGAACAATATCTGGACAAATGCTAAATAGAAGAATTTCCCAGTGAATGTGTGATAGTAATTATTATAAAGACAAATATTTAACGAGGCTAAAGGTGAAAAAACAAATTTTCATTTTTAGACAAAAGGGATTTATTACTTGAAAAAGCACCATACTCGAGAGAGAATGCTACTTGTATAAAAATGACCGGAAGGAGTAATAAAATTAAATGTCCAGTGTACATAGCAAATATAAGAACTAACCTTATAAAAGAATACTAGAAGGGAAAATTTTCAAAAGTTTTCCTTCCCAGTGTTTACTTCCTCCTATTTATCTTATCAATTTTCCGTCCATCCAAATCTAGGCGTACAAGGTCGAAGTACCATTCATTATCTTAAAATCAACCGCAATATAGCCACACATGTTGACCACATTTATCAGAGACATGCAATAGCTGTGTCCTTTAATTTATAAGGATTATTTAAAGATACAAGAATCCAACTAACGCCATTCCTTTATCTCGGCCAATTGCTTCTAATATAATCTAATTCATAAACCGCCCATGTGGACTAGTTCATTCAAATATAGTCATGAAAAGTTAGGAAGCATACAAGAGAAGAGATGGCAATCAACAATTGAAATTGATCTGTACAGTAAAGACGGGGGACAAATTGTCCTAAACACTCAACAACACCTAAAATCTCAATGTCTGTCTTCCTTGTCCTGTCAAGCAAACCCCATTCCATTTCCTGACAAGGCACAAGACAACATTACCTTCGATTTCTATAAGACAATACCTCAAAATCCCCACTACATTTGTGTAACCAAGGCAATGCCTAATAATTGGCCGAAACTTTACGCTGCACAAGAAAGTTTCCAATCTTTCAGGCATCAATCAGGGTCTGCAAATGAATTCAGGTCAGACAATCTATCTGTTAGTACATAATATCAAACAATATTCCTTCATATTTATTTAATAAAACTGAATGAAAACAAAGAATAAAAGTTATTTTGTTCTATCCTTCAAGGGATTCAGATAGAGTTAATCTAGATCATTATCTTAGTTTCGTTGCCTCTATTATGCCAATATAAATATTATAAATTCATGAATAATATTATCGGACTGAGACAAATTAACTCAGCCGCTTCTCTTCAATGTCTAATTCCAAAAAGAACTAAACTCTACTTCACCCGTTCTTCTATTGAACTAGAGGATTCAATCCGATTTTCAAAACATTGCCCACATACTCTTCAACTATTTCTTCTTCTTCAAATCACACTATATACAAACATCTGTTGCAAATATTCTTTAAAACATAATATAAGCCAATATCATCATTTCTCCTCATAACACACTTAAAATTGCTACTCATCTACCTCCATAATATATATGCCTTTGATTAAAAAAAAAAAGGACTATTGTTAGCACACGAAGAATCTTAAAATGCGTATTAAAGCTGATGGTCTCATGCCTATTTATTCATTTTCTTCAAATATTCTACAATCAGATAGTACTTCAACCATCCATCATGTCTCCAGGAGAAGATTTGGGCAGCAATAAGAACTAGAGCATGCAACAGCTATCATATTAAATATAAAAAATTAGAAACCCATTACCCATCTCCTGGAAACAAAGCAGCCTGTTTCAAAGCTAGCCACTAAATACGGAGAGTACATTTTTAATACAAATATACAATAATGTCATCAACTTAAGAAAAAAGAACTTTTCACAAACTTGGTAAATAATGATTCCCAAATAAGGAAATTCGAACCAATCAAAACTTAGATAGGTGGTCACAAATTAAAATTTGCATAGTGTTTCACATCTTAAGTCTTAAAAGGCAAACATGGAATTGGCCCCAAAAAAGAAACACAAGGGATCTTTCAGGCGCTCACTACCATCAATGCAACCTTCATAGTCATGCCTCGCATGTTCAGGAACTATATGAAAAAATCCAATAGAATTTCATTCAAACCACCTAATAGGTAAGTGTAGCATTCGGTATGGGTCATCACCTTTAAACAGCTTAACCAAAATCATTGATGCCCTAAAGTGAACATTAATTCTTCTAGTTGAAAGTTTAATGTAACAAATCAAAGATAAGTGCATCAATCAGCATGAGGAAACCCTTACCACTTACCAGTATCCGAAAAATACCAACTTACATTGAGTGTATTTGGGACACTTACAATCCAATCGAACTGAAATTATTCATTATTTTATTTCAGCTTCTTTATAACCATCAATGTATCAATATAAAAAGAGCTGCACTATTCATAAGCCATGAGTTAGTGTCGTGTAGTTCCTACAGGACTCCGTGCAATTTTTTATTGGAATTTTGTTGTTGTTGCCATTTTCACCCCTTTCTACTTTAAATTTGCATCTCAGGTTATAAACAACAAGTTGGATATGGTTCTCGATAGTCCAAAACATCTCAGTATGTCTCAGAATTAACAATCAGAAAATGAAACCCTTCCGTAAATCTTGACCAATAATAACACCAAAATATACTTCCTTGGTGCCGATTATTGAATAGCAAAAGAAGTCAACTAATTACGAGGAATAGATTTATCAATTTTTTCCTGGACAGAGTTTCATACTATATGCGATATATCTCTGGACTATGTTGCAACGTCTGAGCAGAAACGGAAATTAACCGTTCATCAACTTTAGTACATGATTTACGAATGAATCAGTCCTAAGAAAAATGTCATTGGACAGTAATAGAACATACTAGAGGAGGAGGAAAACTACTTACAGCTTCAATCCAAATCTTCTTGCATATTTCCCCATCCTCGTTCGCTACTCTCCTGAGTAGGCTCACGTGAGCCAAATGGATAGCGCAATGATATCCTAAAAGTCCTCTGAACCGGTCTGCTACCCCCTCCACTGCTGCTCGCAGTGCCACCAGGTCTCCACCCCGCATTAGCATTTTCCTGGGCCCTGTGGGTTGGATTCTCATGATCAGGGTCATCGGTAGGCAACTCATATCGACATACAGGGCAAGAGTTATGCAATTTGAGCCAAGGAAGCAGGCAATCATCATGATATACATGCTTGCAAGGCATTTGCTTTACTTGGGTACCCTTCTCGAACTCATCCTGACATACCGCACACTGGTTCATTTCCGAGCTCAACAATTCATCGGTAACAGTAACAGTTGGAAGATTCTGTACGGCAGATTTCGAGGCAGGTGGGGTGCCATAACGGTTTGGGTCGTTCTCCGCGAGCTGTTGTATCAATTGCTCCAGGCCAGGACCAAGAAAGTAATCGCCAATGTTTGTGGGTAGCCGAAACGCTTGTTCAGAAGGATGATTGATCTCGAATTGGACGTTCGCGCCATCAGCCTGAAGATCTCGAAGGTGGTTCTGGAGAAAATGAACAGGGTCGAATATGTCGGCATCAACAGAATCTGGTCGACTCCTGGCGCGAGAAGCAGTGGACAGGAGAAGGGGAAGGAGGGATAAAGGATCAAAGCCAAAAGAGGAATCTGGGTCTGCAAAGGGGCTAGGGTTAGGGTTTTCGACTTCTTCAAGAAAGCTTTGCAGGCAGAAAGGACAGAAAGGATCGGAATAATCGGAGGCGGAAATATTGACTATGCGATCGCATTTGTAACAGAAAAAAGGTTTTGTTCCGCCTTCATGATCGACTCCACCGGAGGAAGACATGTTTCCCAGAGTGAGAGAGAGAGAGAGAGAGAGAGCGGGAGATGAGATGGGGATGAATTACTTCGGTGGAAGCTCCTCGGAACTTCCGCTAAAAAAATCAAAGGCCTTTGTTTGGCAAAAAGAAAAACGGAGTAGGAGGGAGGGAAGGAAAACTCTTCTTTCATTTTTTTTCCCAACAAAATCTTCTCTTAAAAATAGTGAATAGGGAAATTGTATAGTTAGTTAGATGAGTAAAAATACACATATGTTTTATTTTTAAGAGTGCTTTATACTATATGTTTTTTTTTGGAGCAAAAATACACACGTGGTTACTATTTTGAAAGAAAATTCACATCCCGTTTACCATCGTTATGTTACTGTTCACTCAATCTCTTTCTCATTACTGTTCACTTCATCTCTTTCTCTCTCATCATGGTGAACAGTAACATAACGGTGAGATGTGACTTTTGCTCTAAAATGGTAATCACGTGTGTATTTTTGCTCCCAAAGAAAGCCTATGGTGTTGGGCGTTCCCGAGAATAAAGCACATGTGTATTTTTACTCCTTTACCCTTTATAATTTATTATTTATAATCTTTTGGTCCTTCGTATAAAAATAGATTTAGAAAGCTAATCTTAGTTTTATTGATATATATATATATATATATATATATATATATATATATATAGGGAATATCATTTCTACCTTTAAGGTAGAAAGAATTTTCTGCCTAAAGTCAAAATTACGTCGTTTTGACTCTTTTTTTTGTTTTTGTTTTTTTTTTTTGCTCTTTTTTTGTTTTTGTTTTTTTTTTTTCCCTTTCCCTTCTTTGTCTTTCATCTCTTCGTCTTTTCATTTAAAAAAGTCAAAATAATATAGTTTTGACTTAAGGCAGACAATTTTTTCTACCTTAAAGGCAGAAATGATATTCTTATATATTATGTATATGTGTATGTGTATGTGTATATATGTGTGTGTGTGTTTTTAATATTTTCCTAATCTACTTTTATTGATATTCCATTAATCATAATCAAATAAGAAATGGAACGAGGGATTAAGAGAGATGACTATAGTATTTTAAAAAATACATATAATATTAATTAATTTAACTAATTTCTCTAACATAATCAAATAAAGTAAATATATCTTATATTAAAAATAAAAGTCGTTTATATAGGGTTGAAATAGAAACATGAAGTTCGGTTGGACTGGACATGGTTTACTAGATTGGTGAACTAGTCCAGGTATTCTGGAACATCAAACCCCCCCCCCCCTCCCTCCCTTTTTCATTTTTCTCTATAGGAAGCTAATAATTAAACGTGTAAACATGATTAAGAATAAAAGTATCTGGAATCATATAAAAACCATCCCAAAACGATACTACTTAATCGTAAGCCCTTTAAAACAAACTCCAACAACATTAAGGAAAAAATAAAATTCAACTTCTAAATCACAATTTTTTTTAAGAAAAATCACATGGTCAAGACTAGGTGGTATGATCACTCCGATCACAACCCAGCTCGATCACTGACCAAGTCCAATCTAGTCCAAATTCATTATCTTACTTATTTGAAATGGACCAGATTGGACCAGACTAAATCAGTCACATTTTTCACACCCCTACCTATAGATTATAAATTAGAGATCATAAATATGGATTATATTATACTCTCTGTGGTCCTTATTATAGGACAACATTTGAAAATTGATTTTGGTTATAATTATAGGATAATATTCTAATTTTTGTCAGTTTCTTTCTAAAATACCCCCTTGATATTTTTTCAATAATAATTAAACACAATAATAATTTAACCATGCATCCATATATTTTATAAAATAAGTAATACTTGCAAGTCATTAATGCCACATGCACTTTAATTCTAATTTTTTTAAATAAAATAATTGAGCAATTTTTGTCATATTTTCCCCATATCATCCCTGATACTTCCTCCACAATAATTAATTTAATAACATGTTTATATCTTATCAAGTGAGAGATTCAACTTTCTTTTTTTGTTTACCCAAATTCTCTGTTGAACGTTAAAGAGCTGTAATCGAGGCGGGCAATATAAAAAAAATAATAAAACAATTTTAGTAGTGATGGTTTTGGATTGATACATGAATTATGGAGTTCGTCAAACGTAAGTCATTTATTTATAATATAAAGTATCCATATATGAATTGAAGTGTAAAATTCATATAAGGCCATTTTACAAAAAAAAAAAAAAAAAACAAGTAAAATTAACTAATTCAACTTATATCTTTAATCCCTCTAAAATATGTTGAATATGTCTTATAATCAGGACAAGAGGTGATATTTTCTATCCCCCAATTAAAGAGGTATGTGATTTAAATATAACTAAAAACAAATGCAATTGTTTGGTAGAATCTGGAGTCATCAATTACTCATCTTTTTTTGCTCAAAATCAATTGCTCATCACTTGAGCAATGTATCATGATAAATATCTAAATCCTCTTTACTCCTATAAAGTAACTTTGTATTATCGGGGTTTTGTAGTTTAATCACATTGAAAATAGAGGTTGTCAGTTCAATTTTTTTATAGTGGGAGAAGTGAGTGTATAAGTTATGACAAAAAAATGACTATATGTTTAAACATAACTATTTTGCCTGATATCGTTGTTTAGATTAATGTATCTAATTAATATTTTGCTATATGAAAAAAATATTCACAATATAATGTTCGATACTGTAATTTATAACTATAGATATACATAATTTTACATCTAATTACCTCAAATAAAATAGATAATTAGACATAGACTTAGCTCATTACGTAGTAAGAAAAATAGATATAGACTTAATACGCAAAGGGAAATATTTTGATGTGTTTTATTTTATTTTGTACAACCTCCGGTTTAGGATAGGAGATTCATTTTACATTTTTTTGGATATATTAACAAAGATGATTAAATTAATTAAAAATATCTATATTAATAATTTTTTTTGGTCAAAAGCTATTTATATTAATACTTATATTAAAAGTTACATCAAATATAAACTACTACAATGAAAGAAAATATAACATACTGGATAGTAGACTAACAAATACAACAACAAAAAACAAGTCAAAGGAAAACTAAACGCCACTTAAAAAAGAGGGAATACAAGTAACTCTAGAGACAATACCAACTTCTTGGATATCTAAAGTTGGAAATGATATGAAAGAATGTGTTGATTGTAAAACTCACCCTATAAAGCATACCTCCTTATAAGCATAAGTTGCAAATTGATCTGCTACATAATTGTCCCATTTTAGGGTAAAGGACAGAGAGAACCCAACCTCAGAAGAAAAAAGACAAAGAATGTCTTGAAAAATACTTTTGTTCCTCCATTGAAGTGAATATGGTGACGTCAACCACAACCACCAACCAAGCAAATTTTGGCTAACACCAACATTTTGGATTCGCCACCATCGAACAAACCTAACAATAGTCCTCTTATAGATAAAGCATATTGCAATAACGACTATCGATAAAACCCTTCCCCCAAAATCATAAATCCAAGCCACAATAGAAAACATCACCAATAATACCCAAAACCACAAAAGCAGTAGAAACACACTGATATAAAACCACAAAAGTAGAAGAAGAGGTTGGACGTTCCCTCCATCGAAGAACGTTGGCGAGGAAGACACCTTAAGAGTAGCTCCCATCGCCTCAAGACAAATCTGGAAAGGAGGAGGAAAAACTTGCCCGAGAGGTGAAAGAGGACCATAGCCGCTCAAAGAAAGCAAAGGGACGCCACAATTGGAGTGGCAGAAAGGATGGAGACTAGAGGAGAGTCGGCGCGAGTAAGGAAACAAGGTCGTCGTTGTATTTCCTTGTTCCAAACTAAAGCTCGCCTACTCTTGGCTCTTCAAGAGGAGGCTCACCGACGGCAAGGATGCCGCCAGTGAGCCAGAAACCCTAAAATTGGGAAAGTTGCGGGAGAGAGAGAGAGTCGGAGTTGGAATCCTCTTTTTTTTAAATTATTTTACCTAACTTATAAATTGATATATAATTTAAGAATACATAACATATAATATAATTAAATAACTTATTTAATTTTTTATAAAAAGTTAATTGAATCTTATTTTTAATATGAGAGGGAGTACTTGCTATGTAGGGTAGGACATGTTGTTTTTATATTTTCTATCAATTGAAAACAATTAACTTTTTATAATAATATGATATTAAGCACTAGGCTCTCCTAATAATATATATATATATATATATATATATATATATATATATATATATTTGCCAATGAAAACTCTCCTAATACATATGTGTAGAGACTCTCACATTTGTTTAAAATGGTTAATATAATATTTGCGTTATCAAACTTAAAAAAAAAAAAGGATAAAAGAGTGAGAGATAATAGGGGAAAAAAATCAGGAGAAAAAATTGGGAGCAATTTTTATTCGTGAATATCACTACAATCCTGTCATCTTCCTTTCTTCTTTGAACTGTGTGTATTGTGCGTGAGGATGTAATGATGGGAAATGGGCGGTGTAATTTCCACTTGGGTCATCAGATGTAATTTTTCCGGGCCAATTTTTCAACTCTTGCCTCAAACAAGGCGGCTGATAAAAGTGGAGAAATAATATCCGTGGTCCGTGGATCCCACGTCTTTATATTGATGACAGAATGTGGATAATCAATAGTTAATCAATATCTACGTAATTAATATATTCATGACATTCTTTATCAGACGTCTATTATCAACGTCTCTTATTAAAAACTCTAATTATAAAAGATCCAATAGGATAAAAATCTAGTTAAAGAAAAGAGTACATTATTTATTAATACACTTTCTAATACCGTCTCATTAAAAACATTTATAGAAAAATCCAATAGGATAAAACTTATATAAGAAAAAAAGAGTACAATGTGTATCAATTCCTCTTTTTGACAATATCAGTTGAGATCTTTGAACCTTTGAAGATCGATGCTATAAACAAGTTTTTTAAAGCTTGTACCTGGAAGTGGCTTTATGAATAAATCTGTTAGATTTTCACTTGAATTGATTTGCTAGATATATATTTCGTTATTCTTTTAAAGGTCACGAGTGAAGAAGAATTTTTGGTGAAATATGTTTCATTCTATCACCCTTGATATAACATTTTTTAAGTTTGGGCAATAAATGCAACATTATTCTCATATAGAACTGTTGGAACTATTTTACCTGAAGATAAATGACAAGTTGTTCATATGTCATGTATTACTGACTTCAACCTACACATTTTCAACTTGTTTCATGTAATGTTAAAGCTTCTGCATGGTTAGATGAAGTAGCTGATATAATTTGTTTTGTATATCGCCATGAAATAACTGTACCTCAACATATAAATAGATAGTCTGTTTGTAATTTACCATTGTGTGGATCAAATAAAAATCTAGCATATGCATAACCAACCAATTTATGCTTTGATACATTTGAATAGTAGTATAACCCTGTGTCTATAGTACTTCTGAGGTAATGAAAAATGCATTTTACTCCATTCCAATGTCTTCGTGTTGGTGAAGAATTATATCTTACTAATAAATTAACAAAAAATGACACACACACACACGACCGTGTGTGATCAACAAAATACATTTGTGCTCTAATAGCACTAATGTATGGTACTTCTGGATCAAGTTGTTCTTCTTCACCTTCTTTGCTAATTTCTCAAGGTCGGGATGGATCTTTATCCACCTTCAAAGACCTTACAATTTTTAGGATACATAATAGATGTGATTTATCATTATAAAATTGCTCTAGGATCTTCTTTATATAAGCTTCTTAATATATAAAGATCTCATTTATTAGGTACTCGACCTATAATCTAAAAAAAAATTTTGTTCTTCCCAAGTCCTTCATTTTAAATTCTTTTTTTAAACAATTAATTTCCTTTTAAAGCATTTTAGAAGTTCCAATGATGTTGAAATTTTCAATATAAATAACAATTATAGCAAATTCACTTCTAGATTTTTTTCATAAAGATGTGTGAGCATATTAGGTCATTTTTGTACCATTCTTTCAACAAATATTCTTTGAGATGATTATACCACATGTGCGCTGATTGTTTCAAGGCATACATAGACTTATTTAATTTAATTAAGTATTGTTCTCAAAAATTTGAATTAGATACTTTCGGCATCTTGAGTCCTTATGTGATTTTTATAGAAATATCATTGTCTAGTAAGCCGTACACAAATAAACAATTACAATATCCATTAGGTGCAGGTTAATTCCTTCATTATACTGTTAGGCTAATCAAATAACGAAAAATAGTTACATCCACTACTAGTAAATACGTTTCTTCTAAATCAATACCAAATCTTTGTGTAAAGTCCTAGGCTACAAGACATGTCTTATATCTTATAATTTCACCATTTTCATTTCTCTTTCATACAAATATCCATTTACATCCAACTTTAGGTGTATGGACTATCGGTCAAAATATCTTTTCGTTTTGCAAATGATTTTATTCTACATTAATAACATCTTTATATAGGAGTCAATCCTTTCTTTGTTGGTACTTGCTAATTGACTTTGGCTCATGGTCCTAATTATGATTCATTATATCATATGCTATATATTATAAGCCAAGCTGTCATTAACATTAACGTTGATTTTATTTTGATCAGATTAGATTTAATTGATAACATATTTTATTGAGTATATTATTTAAAAAATTATCAATGACACGAGTGAGTAGCCTCATGATAATGGATTGGAGAGATAAACAAAAGATCATGTTAACGATGAGGGCCAATGAAGATGGTGGTCAAGGTGGAGCCACAGATCCGCGAACAAAAAAAAATTACTGGCGATGAAAATGACACCTTGGGTCCCCATCGGAGAAGGCTCATTTTCCTCCTCTCAATCTTCTCTTCAACTCTGTCCGTCTCTCTAATTTGTTATCAGGAACCTCATCCACATACTATATATACTATGCAGTCTTCTTTCTCTCATTCCTCCGCGTTTCACTCTTGTTTCTCAATCCACACATGGCCTATTCACCTTCGCTATCCAACAGGCCACCCCTCTTTACACTTCGTACTGTTACATCCGCCTCCGTTTCCTTACTGCCCTCCTCCCTCAAGGTCTCCTTTACTTCTTATTCGTGCCTGAGGACAAGACTGAGGCTTCCAAATTCTTGCACGCTTCCTCGGTTTAGGGTTACTTGCGGTGCTGGTATCGCCGAGATCAATGAGACCCAGTTCTCCGACACTGTCTTAAAGGCAGACCGTCCAGTTCTTGTGGAGTTCGTCGCTAATTGGTGCGGTCCCTGTCGTCTAATCTCTCCCATTATGGAATGGGCTGCTCAGGTTTCCTCTGTGTGTGTGTGTGTGTCTCAGTTGGATTTGGACTTAACATTTTTGCCATTCGCAATCTTGAACACCTTAAATGAAAGCATGAGAATGGTTTCAAGTTGCCAAATCTATTTGAGGAGGGGTTGCAATTCATGTACGGAGAGAGCAATCTAGCTAGATATGGCCACTTACTCACTGATGGTTTTTGAGCTTCTGGTCAACCTTCATTTTGGATAGGAGATGGAGGTTGCTGAGGAGTATGCTTTTGAGCGTTTCTATCGTTTTTTGCCTTTCCCCTTATTTGTGTCTACCTGTTTCTTCCTGGGAGTGGTAGATGCTGTTTTATTCAGAAGATAATAATAATAAATAAATAAAAGAATGGTATCAAGATGGTGCAGTGACAAAAACTAAGGGGCCAAATGTGTGTGTGTGTGTGTGTGTGTTTTTTTTTTTTTGTTCCCAGTTGGGTGGTGGGTTTGGTGTCGGTCAATAGTCATTCTCCACTGTCTAGAATTTTACTTCTGTTGTGTGCGGGCAAGACTTCCATTCCTCTGCATAAGGGAGCTTGTCTCTGTCATTTCAGAGGTTCTGGGGATTAAAGATGGCAAGTCTCTTTGTTGATGTGCAGTATATACTGCTATTTGATGCTTATGATTAGAGGGTAATGCTAGAATTTTTGAGGATAAATTGTTGCTTCTCTCTTGGGATACAGTGGGCCTTAACGAATAACTAGTGATGAGTGATCACTGATCGGTTCATACACTTATTTTTGCGAGGTTTCTCTTTTGAATCTGCTGAGAGATTGTTGGAGATGTTTCTCTGTTGAATATGCAGAGAAATTGTTGGACTTGGTTTAATGGACATGCGTTTCTCTTTTTGTACGCTTTGACTTCTCTTCAGGGAATGTTTTGAGTTTTGACCCCAACCTTGTACATTCTTTCTTAAATAAAAATTCTTCTTCTTTAAACGAGGGAACATTAAGGTCTCATCTGCATTGAAGATTTATTCATGGCAGGAGATGTAAGCTTTTGAGGGGTAACAAGATTTAGTCAAACAATTTCGTTGAGCTGCAATCTTTTTTATGAATTTCAGAAATTTTTTGGTCTCTATTGTTGCAATAAACACTCACAAGAATGCCTTGTCTTTGAACTAAATTAACATTTAGAATCCACTATTCCTCCCGTAACAGAACACTCTGAATGCAAGATTTCTATCAGCAACTAAATGACAGTATGGAGCCTAATTTTCTTAGAAAATTCGTTGGTTAAAAGTTTGGAACCGAAAATGCTGAATTTCCTCCATGACCACATTGCCATGGTCAATATCTTCTGATGTGATCCATGCATCCCCCATTGAGTCTGAAATGTGTAGTCTTGGTTGGAAAATCAAGGAACGGAATCTTCGCTTGTTCTTGCAATTGACAATATCTAGAAGCTTTCTTCTTATCTTGTGTCTGTACGGATATTGATTATTTTTAACTGGATTGTGTTAAAACTTGCAGGAATATGGCGACAGATTGACAGTAGTAAAGATTGATCATGATGCAAACCCAAAATTGATAGAAGAGTTTAAAGTTTATGGACTACCAACTCTAATACTCTTCAAGAATGGGCAGGAAGTTCCAGAAAGCAGGAGGGAAGGTGCGATCGCCAAAATGAAACTTAAAGAGCATCTTGATGCTTTGTTGAAATCCATATCAGTTACATAGTCATTTTTGTGGCTGCAACTGTTATAAACTTCGTTAATTCTGAAGTCTGATCCACCCAGAGAAGTTTGCAGCACATGAGCAGATATCTTCTTTTGTTCTCATGTACTGTATGAAACAATGTTATAGGCACTCAACATTTCTGGTCACTTGTATAACCTGAAGGTTCATCTTCTTAAGGTTCCATTGATTTCCCTTTCGTGTGCTCCCCCGTTATAAAAATCTTGACACTCTGCCTTGCACCAGGATAAGCCAAAAACAAAAAAATCCAAGTTGGATGGGTCGCTAAAATTGCCAAGGTTCAAATGTTTTGTTTTGCTATACGCATTCGTGGAATTTGGAAATGAATCACTATTAAAGCTTGTATTATCTGTTTTCTTCCCTGAGTCATTCCTAAATATGACGTCACAAATGCATGATGCAGCTTCAAATGGTTCATTGTAGTTTCATCTCACTCTTCATGTTTGCTATTGAGAGAGAACTTCAATCACTCTTGCAAAATACTGTTTTCCCCCTTCATCACATAGTGAAACCTTTTTTCCCCTTTTTGGCAAACCTATCGAAAACCAATTTGTATAAATTGTAGTATTACAGTTTGATCGACTCGTCCTCTTGTGTGCGCCTTGAGGTTTAATTGATGCTTTGATAGGCTAGAAAATTAGGGGCCAACTGAACAATGAGATTGAATTATCTTTTTTTATTAAACTAACAACGAATAGAGGGGGAGGGAGAATCAAAATGAGAGAAGAAATCCCATTAATGCTAAATAATTACTCCTAAGAAAAAAAAAAAAGTCAACCATTCTGATGACAAGAAAATGAATTGGATTATCATTCGTAATTTTTGTTATTTTAAACTTAAAAATCCTGATACCCTCAGCTCTCGTCAAAATAAATGAAATGAAGGAAAAAGAATTGGCTTTCAAGCCAATCATTCCATTACCAAAGGCATATACAATCCAGTTATCTAATTCCAAAGTTTCGATATTAGATTTAAAACCGAAACAGCTCGGATCCAATGAAGCATACACTACTTCTCCCACAAGGCAGGCTAGCTACCAAGAAAAGGGAAAGTAGCTTCCCAACATGGACAATTTTTCTCCATTAACATAGCATCGAACAATCAATAAACTAAACACTACAAGTTGCTCCCAGAAACTGAAACCTCGGCACTGCAAACAGGGCAAACCTGCACCACAAGGATTCAAGTATTACGCCACAGCTATTACACCACGTAAACTTCCACGAGAAACCATTGATATGTCAAATCGATGAAATAAAATGCAATAAAGCTGTCTGATAGACCCCCAAAGTAAAAGAGATGTAGCATGTGCTAGTAAGATATACCTTTGCTATGACATTAAAACACACACAAAGTGAGAATTCTCATAAGAAATATCGGATTAAGAAACACCTTAAAAAAACTCAAGGGCAGCACACCAAACAGAGGCCCATCAACACATATACAACATATAAAAGCATATTCACCAGCCATATAATTATACAAGCATTCAATTCCAGTCACATGCACCAGTAAAGAGCAAAAGATGCACATAACTGCAAAAAGCTTTGCCCTAGTTCATCCAAAATCTTAAACGTATTCAGCAACTGCCATCTTCAACATATAATTATGCTCTTCATTTCTTAATTAAACCTTTAAATATTATCCATCATTTGACATATATATTTGGTAATGCAAGTCTCATTTACCAACAGCAATTTAGACTTGGGTTTTAGTACGAGGGATGTTTTACTATCCAAGTTCAAATCTAATTTATTTGAGGAACCCTATGTAGGCCAAGGCTAACCATCATAGCACTATATATACCCGTTAATTCTCTTAAAAGAGTGACAACAAGGAAGATCTAACATCCATATATTAGAACATTCATGTCGAAATTAGAAACTACCAAGACAGGATCTCTAACAGCCAAAAAAAAAAAGGCATTCTCAAAGTAATACAAAAAACATGACAACATATATACAAGGCCACATTTGATGTACAGAACCAACAAATGTATCATGCAGGCAAAGGACAGAACCGTACCTTGTTTATTTTCAACCAATTGTTAATGCACTCAGGATGGTACAGATGTTTGCAAGAAAGTGCAGTCAAGGATTCACCATCCTCATAATCCACACGGCATATGACACACCTAAAAAAGGACCATAACAATTAGATACAACAGTATATTGTAAATAACAGCTGAGGTTAGAAGTAGAAGAATTGAACACATACGAATCATTACTTCCATGCTGATCACTACCCATCTTGTAGTTGACTGAAGGCAAAGAGGCAATGGTATCAGTAGAAAGACCTCTGCTCTCAGTCCCAACAACTTCACCCAATGCCAGGAGTTCCTGGTATAATTGAATATTTAAAGGATGCTCTTAATATGTGAGATAGAAGGTGAAAGGAAGCATGGGCCGCATCACAAAAATACAGTGCAAGCCTGAAAGATTTACCTCATATGAAAGTTCATCAGGATCAACATCCTCCCATGCTTCCTGCATAGTCATATGGTTGATGAGAAACTTTTATAGAATGCAATACATTAGCTGAAACACTGAGTCAGGGAAACAGCTTTGGTTGACCAGTGGAAAAGAGATTTAAAAGGTCAGCATTCTAAGATAAAGTTTACAATGGCTGCAAAAATGGAAGGTAGCTCTAGAGAATCATAAAGACCTGGGGAAAAGTGGACAGTGGCTGGAAAGATAATTGGTCACCAATAAATAAATAAAGTGGTCGTTAGACTTAAATAAAAATAGTCCAGTCAGACCATACAAATTCAGTGAGTTTTTCTTCTATAATGTGCCTATTTTCTTCCTCAATAAAATTTCTTTTTCAATCCAAAGAAAGCTAAATACGGAAAATAGATAACTGACCATTCATTCATGCACATTGCTCACTTGGGTAAAAATTAAAAAAATGATTAGTCCATTGTATAAAAGAGAGAGAAAAAAAAAAAGAAAGTCCAATCAGAGATTCCTGGTCTTGAAAAATTCTACAAGACTAGCCACCATCAACATCAAGTCTCAAATGGCATTCAATTTCATGTTCGGATTATCTTAACCTCAACCCTTACCAACCAAACCATGTAAACCCTACTACCTTGTGAAGTGATAAACCAACTTTACTTCAGCTATTACAGATAAAGACTTCCACAATCTTCATCCTCACAACTATTGTACCATCTTTTAAAAATCTCAAGAGGAAAGTTCTTCCCAGTTAAGGAAATGAGGAGGAATGGTGAAGAACATGGGAAATCAGGCTCGCTGAGTTAATTGAAGATTTAATGAGGATTCCTCAAACTATTCTTTGTTGGAAAGCGTATTATGACTTCCAGTTTACTGCCTGTCAGACTGCTACATTATTTCTTACTAATGACTGGGTAAAAGGCTATAAATACCCTTCCAGCAACAACCTAAGAACTTTTTGCTTGATATCGAATACTATAGAAATTGTGCAAGTTTCCCCCCATTATTTATGGTTCCATTTTCTATTAAAATATGGGGCTATCAGCTATGTGGTGCGTGCTGAAGCAAAAGAGTTGAAGGGAATTCTGTTTCTTTTAGTCTCATAAACATGGCAATATCTTTTTTAGCCTCAAGAGGAGAAGCAATTGAAAAGAAAGTTATTTATTATCTTATAGAATGAAGTAAACAATATTTTCAGCCATTGCATCTACAATCCACATTCCACAACATTAATAAGGTGCATAAATCACTTTTAAGTTGATGCTGCATAAACTTAGTCTAATCCAAATCCAAAACAAGCTCAATACAAATTCCAGTGAAACTCATCTAAGTAACATTAAATGAACTTCCATAGGTGAAAATGTTAATTTAAGTTACAATGTTTCTCCACCAGGATTGCAAGACTAAATACAACAATAATTCCTAATAACCATGGAATATTCCCCAAACCATATTGAAAAGACTGTTTGCATTAAGATGAAGAAATTTAACAAATATAGTATGCTTGGACGTGCTTTTAAATGCTTGTATGTCCATAAGTATGTGAGATAGCACAAAGATACCGCCTATGATTACATTTGAATGCACATGTGCATGAAATAAAAATATTCTACCTGAGAATTAGCACCATGGTCTTCTGTGTCCTCAGCTTCCCCTGCAAGGTAAAGAGTGATAAGCAGCTATAAATATCAGATAATTCTGGGAAAAAAAAATCCACTGATCATATATTCATGGCCAAGAAAACTGACGATCATTTATTCCAGCCATAGCAAATAGCCTAGCTGCCATATCCCTCTCTTCAGCCTCCTGTAATGCTCTTGCATAGGCTTCATCACTAGAGAACACATCAGGGTCAAATTCAATGCTGGTGGTGTCATCAATTTCGCCTGAACTAACATGAGCATGGGCATCAAACGCATCTTCATCATCATCAATATTGTCATCATCGTCATCCTCATCATCAAGGTCGTCGTCTTCATCATCATCATTAGTACCATCGTGTAGATCTTCAAAATCATCCCCGTCATCATGCAAATAGCTGCCAGCATCCCAACTTCCATAATCACTTCCTTCGTTGTTCATTCTCAGCATCATATATGCCCTTTCCTGAAACAGATATGAATCAATGCCAAATTTCATAATGAACGAAAAAAAGAACTCCACAGGGTAGCCGAAAGTAACTTGAGGAGTTGAGGTCAAGTCGAATTGTGTTATAGTGAACAATTTTCGTTTTCCAGTTCACGCCAAACCACAATAAAAAGGAATGAGTGTCAAAGCTTATAATCCCATCCTTATTTTCTTGCTTAAATTTTCTTACCTTCCAAAACGAGCACAAAACTCGAAACAAATACAAAATCTTCAACAACAAAAAGCACAAAAAAGAAATAACAAGAGCGAAGTAAGAAGATTTAGAGGTAAACCTGCTCCTGGAGGGTTCGAGCAAGGGCGAGGTCAGCATCGACCTGACTGAGATTAGTAAAAGGGGTTCTGGAAGGGGTGCGATGAGGAGACTGGATGGAGCCAGATCCAGTTCTTTCTCCTTCTTCTTCACCCCCACCGCCATTCTCATCTACATCCACTTGTTCTGTGTGCTCCTGTTCATTCAAATTGGAACGCTCTTCGTTGTCATTGATGGGTTTTCCTCCTCCTGAAACTGCTTTGGTGTTGTTTGCGGTGTGATTCTCCATGGAAACCAAAAAACGTGACAGAAATTCGAAGGAGAAGAAAGAATGGAGTGGAAGAAGATCGAATGGGAAGACACGAAAGTTTTGTTGAAAAAGAAAAGGTTGGCCGAAGAGAGACGGCGTTGGGACTCCACATGTTGGGACGCTCCGGTTGAATTTTACCGTCGATAGGGAACGCCCCAATGAATCTGGACCGTTGGTGCATGCGTTCATGTCAATAACAACCACGATACCAGCACCTTTTTCCTTTGAAAAAAAGATACCCTCATGTTTCATTTTTAAAAATGATCACCGATAACATTTCAAATGAAATAAATTATTTATGTTTTAATTTTTAAGTCCTTCGTCCTATGAATTAAGATGTTAATATTCAAATAATTATTTTTTACCAGATGGCTATTAACATATTTAGTTGGCAGTACAAAATTAATACGTTACCATCAATTTTTACCTTACTATATAATATATGGGATAAGATATTCTTACTACTCTTTTTTTTGTTACTACCAATATTACTACCACTTTTTCACTGTTAGATGAGAATCTTAATAGGAGAAAGAAATGATAAAGATAAATAAGATTCTGATGAAAAAGTGGTAGTAACAAAAAATAGTAGTACGAATATCCTATCTCAATATATTAACATCAACTTTGATATATATCTAAACTCTCTGCGTAAGAAGCGTGTTCACGTTAGAAAGAGTGTCGTAATTAGCTTCAAATGAGTTCAAACTTTAAATGGCGTGAATCTTTCTAATTGTATGTTATATTATCATCAATATAAAATATAATATGTTATTTTGGGAAAATTGAGGAAAATCCCCGTTTAAAATTTCATTGACTAAATATCAGAGTATCAATGTATTGTGTTGTGTGCCTATAAAAACTTTAATGGAGGATTTATCTCCAATTTTTTCTAGTACAATTTCCATGAGACATAATGGGGCATCCAACCTTGGGTCTCATTGTGGGTCGAAAAACGGGCCACATAATTGGGCCAAATGTACGCACAGATCACTGCCCCTTTTTTTGGGCATTTAATCACTTTCATTGGCGGCCCATTCCAATGGCCGGGGAGTATGTCTTACCGGAAACTGAAGAGAGCAGCGCGGGAGGGGCGAGAAGAAAGAAACTCTTTTTTTTTTACCAAAAAAAAAAAAAAAGAAAGAAACTCTTTCGCTCCTTTTCCGACATCTTTCGTTGGAATTGCTTTGCCGGAATAGGCTCCTCCCGAATGCAGTGGCTTCATCTTCAGTCAGATTTAACATTTCTCACTTCAGGATACCAATAAATATGTGAAGCGGTCATGATTAACAGTAACAATATCACTTCGTCTTCATCTATCTGAACCCCGCTGCAACGAATCTCTCTGCCTTTTGGCTTGGCAAAGGATTATTGATTCCTCCTTCAACGTATCCTTTTCTTTGAAAGGAATATCGAAAGTTTATTTACATATGCTTGGAGGATCATCCGTCTCATGTAAAAATGTAAACATCAGCCAAACTCTACTGCTCAATATCCTTACCAGGTGCAAGTCAATGCATGAATTGAAGCAACTTCATGCCATTTTGATCTCTCTGGGGTTATCCCAAGATGACGCATTTACCTCCGAACTCCTTTCTTTCTCAGCTCTTTCCAATTCTGGTGACATCAGTTATTCCTACAGGGTTTTCTCCCATCTATCCAACCCAACAATTTTTAGCTGGAACACAATCATTAGAGGATATTCTATCAGCAAAAACCCAAACCGTTCATTTTCAGTTTTTCTGAGAATGTTGCGACTTGGGGCTTCGCCAGATTATTTAACATACCCCTTTCTTTTGAAGGCCTCGGCACGCCTTTTGAATCAACAAAACGGTGTATCCGTGCATACCCACATTATTAAAACAGGGCATGCGTCTGACAGATTTATCCAGAATTCTTTGATTCACATGTATGCTTCTTGTGGGAATATCGTATGTGCTCGAAAGGTGTTCGATGGAATGCTGGAGAAGAACCAGGTTTCATGGAATTCCATGTTGGATGGCTATGCTAAGTATGGAGAAATGGTAATGGCACAGAAAGTGTTTGACTCAATGCCTAAGCAGGATGTCGTGTCCTGGAGCTGTTTGATTGACGGTTATGTTAAAGCAGGGGAATATGGAGAAGCCATGGCTGTCTTTGAAAAGATGACGGTTTCAGGGCCAAAGGCTAACGAAGTGACTATGGTGAGTGTTCTGTGTGCCTGTGCACACTTAGGTGCTCTTGAGAAGGGAAGAACGACCCATGAGTATATAATTGAGAATAGATTACCATTAACATTGGTTTTGCAGACTTCTCTGATGGACATGTATGCCAAATGTGGGGCAATAAAGGAGGCTTTGCTTGTATTTCATGGTGTGTCAAAGAGACAAACTGATGTCTTAATTTGGAATGCAATAATTGGAGGTCTCGCTACTCATGGGTTAGTTGAAGAATCTCTTAGATTTTTTAAGGAAATGCAAGTAATTGGTATTAGACCTGATGAGATCACATACTTGTGCTTGTTGACTGCTTGTGCTCACGGGGGCTCAGTGAAAGAAGCATGGTTTTTCTTTGAGAGCCTTGGAAAATTTGACATGGCACCCACAAGTGAGCACTATGCTTGCATGGTGGATGTGTTGGCACGTGCAGGTCATTTAGCCACAGCATACCAATTTATATGTGAAATGCCTATAGAGCCAACGGCTTCCATGCTGGGTGCCCTTTTAAATGGGTGTATTAACCACAGAAAATTTGATCTTGCAGAAACTGTTGGTAAGAAACTTATTGAGATAGATCCATATCATGATGGAAGGTATGTTGGGTTATCAAATGTCTATGCAGTTGTTAAACGATGGGACGAAGCAAGAAGCTTGAGAGAAGCCATGGAGAGAAGAGGTGTGAAAAAGTCCCCTGGGTTCAGTTTTGTGGAATTATTTGGGGTACTTCATAGATTTATTGCTCATGATAAATCACATCCCAATTCAGAAGAAACTTACTCAATGCTAAATTTTGTTTTGTATCAAATGAAACTTGACCTTGACCAAGAAAGCCTAGAAGGTTGTGCATTTGATATTGAAATAGAAGATGAGTAGCTTACTTTCTATTTCAGCAGGAACAAGAACATTTTTCAATTGATTAAATTGATTATGCTCTTATGAACAATTAAAAAAAAAAAGTTACAATTTTTAGTATATAAGTTTGGCTCAATAAAACCAGGTCAAAAAAAAGGTTCGGCTCAATAATTTTGAGATTCATATCTTGCACAGAATTTTTAGTAAAATAGAATTGGTATTCTTAATTTCACAAGTGTTGCAAGCCCATCTTAAAATGAATTGAAGTAAACCTCGATGAAGAAGATTTGAATCAACTGATATTTTTGAATCAAAATTGAAAAAAAGGATAATCCTGATCCTGTTTATATCAGCAAAATTATCTCCCCGAAAATAATAGAATAACAAAATTGGATCTAAAAGACAAAATTGGATCTGAAACATCGCAAGATTTTTTTACTGTCTCGTTATTGGTATACCAATTTTTATTGGTACGAGGCTAATACTAGTTTGGCAGCCCATCATACTATCAAGAAGTGGCTATCACTTACCAAACATCATCCCTTTTACAAAACTTGCGTCCATTCAACTACTTTATTTGCTTCAGATAGACCCCAAGTGTCTCTCAGAAAGCCATCCCAAAGGCAATTTGCTAGGGAAATTACAAACAGAAAGTCAATAAAATAGAGCCACAATGTTTCAATCCCACAAAAAAATGTTTATCCTTGAAGCGAGAAAAATAAGACTAATTAGTTGGTCTTTCTTCATCCATTGCAGCTTCAAGTTGAACATCTCAACCTACTACTACAATAACTCTATTCTCTTCTTAAATATCTTATGGAATGAGATCAAAACCCAGCTTATTTACTACCTGCAAAAGATCAACGATTCTTAAAATATGAACAGGCTTCTCTGGCTCCCAGAATCTTCAACATTCCAACCTGTATGGAATCTAAATGATGTCCAAAACACATTCTTCAAATGCATCAGCTGGCAAGTGGAAGAAACCTTGGATGCCACGAGCTGCCCTTATCACTATGTCTGCGACAGAATGTACCCTGCAAATTTCCCACCAGCCGTTGATTTATTGGTCCTTCTCTTCACATCAGCTTCTTACCTTGTGACCCTTTTCATTGTGATAATGGATTTGAGCTCAGGAAGAAGAGGAATGAGATCCCCTAACAGATACTTATTACCTTCTGGTCCAATTCTCCTTCCCATGATAATCTTAGCCTTTGCAAAAGGCTCTCAGATAAACACAATATTCCCGCTCTCTTACTTGGGTCCTCCAATTCTTCAACTAGTTCTAATCTCTGCACTATCCTTTGACGATGGAGCTGATAAGGACTTTAAGTACACTTTTTTTGCCGCATCCACAGTCTCTGGGATTCTTCATGCAAGCCTGTATTTGGATTCAATTGTGCTGCCTTATTACACAGGTTTTGATGCTCTTGTGTCTTCAACATTTTCAGGTGAGTGTGAGACCTGTGTGTGCAGAAAAGAGGCTTTGGTTGTGGGAGGGAAGCTAGTGAAGTATAGAGGTTGGTCTGTGACCACATTTTTGGTGGTGGGTGTTCTGTGTTTGAGGATTTTATGCAGAATAGTAGTGAGTGAAAGTGAAAATGGGAAGCTTTTGGTGCTCAAAGGCTTGATGGAGAGGTTGAGTTGGATTTCAATAGCCATTGATTGTGTTTATCTGATAGTGAAATCACCACCAGAGAGAGGGTTGTTGAGAATTGCCGCTTTTGGAGGCATTTTGGTTTTGATTTTCCTTCATGTCCTCAAAGAGGCATGCACCTACATTTATGCTATGGCCAATGTACCAACTCAATCGCTAACAAAATAGTCAAACAAGCACAAATGGTGAAGAGAAATATGAGTTTTAGGATATCTGAAGAAGCTTACTCTCAATTGTAATTATAGCCACTTTTGTTGCATTGAGATTCTTCTATCCTCTCTCGATCTTTTAAAATGGGGTTTCTCTTTCAAGTGATTTTGTCCGGAATTTAGAGAAAGAAATTAACACATCATGATCTCCTGTTTTTTTTTTGGCCCTACTAGTTCCTCTAAAATACTACTGCGTGAAGGGTCCTAGAAGATTTTTGTATTTGTTTATATTAAAATGTTCATCTTTGAATAATACACAGAAAATCGGAGATATCCACTAAAGCTTAGTATTTGATATTTACATTTCATTGATGCCAACGTGATACAAATTACAATTTAATGTTTCTGTATACTACTATATTATTAAATAAGACTATTGACCTGTGCGATGCACGGGGCACAAAATACGCAATAGTTTTAAATTATAGATTAATAACTACATCGTTAGTAGTTAAATATTATAAAAGATTAGACATTAAATTGAACGAACAATTGTGAAAAAATATTTGAAGTTGAAGTCAATTTTTTCATTTATGAATATAATTAAAGGTTTTGAAAGACTTCCCTATACACAACATTAATAGTAGTGTCATTGCACTTATCGAATTCATTTAATATGAGAATTTTCAAACCATTGAAAATCTTTACTCTTAATAGAACAACATAAAGTTGACCATGTGAGAAAACTGGGTTTGGAAGGTAAAGACCTACATTTGACATTGACTGCCCTTGGCTCTTGTTAATTGTAATTGCAAATAAAATTAATATTGGAAATTGACTTCTTGTCATTTTGAAAGGCAGTTTAGATTTAGATGGGTTCATATCTATTATGTGTAGCAAAATATCTTCGCCTACACTTGTGCCATTTAACGCCTTAGCCTTGATGACGTTCTTGCCAAGTTGTGCTCTTTGAAGCCTAATACCATTGCACAATCCTGCTTCTTGGTTAATATTCCTTATTAACATAACCGGTGCTCCGACCTTTAGAACCAATTTATGATGAGGTATCCCAGGACATTTAATTAAATTTAAATACTCTATGTCATAAAGATCATCAAAACTATCAATAGCACCATCAATAAGATTAATAGAGTCCGCACTAAAGTACTCTACTCTATCTCCTGGTAACAAAGAACAAATATACTCATTTAATGAATCAACATGTTCTGTTGTTGGTGTTAGGATTGACCTGTTGTTTAGGTATCCTTCGTCGAATATACACTCCACTAAAATTGGGTACGTTGACTAAGCAATGCACCTTATTGGTTTGTCATAATCAAAAAGTAACATATCATATGGTAATTTTATATTCGCAATATCATCGTGCAGTAATCCAGTTACTCCTTCTCCCACAAGCAGCAACCATTTGGAGAAGGCTTCAATTTTCTCCTGTTCAATTGGATCTATGGAAGACTTTAGTCTTATATTTTTAGTTAATTTAAATAACTTACATTCATTCCATAGTGGAGAAGCATTGATTGATGTATCAACAATTTCAGCTCATCCAACTTTAGGGATGACAAGAAGAATCTGTTTAAAATCACCACCCATCACCACACATTTCCCTCCAAAAATGGAATTAGTCTTCACTAAGTCCCTCAAAGTTTGGTTAAAAGCCTCAATACAATGTCGTTTGAACATTGGAACTTCATCCCAAATAATTAGCTTAGTAGCCTTGATCAAGTTGCTAGTTGGTGAATTTTGAGTAATTGAACACATTGAATCTTCATTGATATCGATAGGTATTAAAAACCTTAAATGTGAAGCTCTTCCTGATGGTAGTAGAGTAGCTGCAATACCACTGGAGGCTACGTTAAGTACGATACCCCTTCTGATCTTATGGAAGCTGTTAATGCATTCCAGATAAACGTTTTCCCAGTTCCACCGAATCCATGCAAAAAGAAGAAACCACCTTCCATAGAAGAAACGGATGATAAAATGTTATCAAATACTTCTTTTTGTTCAGTGGTCATAAGATTCTGCAATCTATTTGATTTATCACTTTCTCTTTGTTTGTTGTAGTTTAACTCTTGAAGTATTAGTAGGTTTGACATGTCAATACTGAATTCTTCATTTAGTCTTGGCAAAGATGGATAGTCATCTAAACTTTTGCCATTACGTAGTAGTAACAGTTGCTGAATTGCAAATAGACCTGCAGCCTCTTTTTCAATAGTGGAAAATGGCAATTCTATGAAAGGAAATAGAAGGTGTTATTATTTTCATAACAACTATTACTAAAGTAATAAGTAAAAAAAGTCACACATTACAGAAGTTCATTCTTTTTAATGAATAAAAAAAATGTATTGCAATTGTTTGTAGTTAAAAAGTTATATTGGAAGATGTAATTTATATTTTACTTGAAAATTGAAAATAATTTAAACCCACGTTCCTAATAAAGATTGATTGTCTTGTGGGATATATAACAAATCTTCACAGATGATGTCTTTGATCGGTTCCCAAACAACAGCCGATTGTGGTAAGGAATGACTCAATAACATACTGTGAAAAAATGATGAAGGTAATTGCCTGATGCCCATGATAATATTTCTTTAATTGCATCAATGAATTCATTGTCATCATCTAACAATCCAAGTGCATAACATACTTCTCTGAATATAGGGTATACAACATTCTTAACAGTTTGAATATCCACATAACTCTTTGGACCTCGAATCTTGGTCAACAGCAAACGAAGGTAGTATAACTCTCCTTAAGAAAGTGTACAATGACCAACGAACATAACACTGTATAACTCTAGTTGAACCCAGCTAACTTGACAGGATTTTCAGAAATCAGACAACTAACATTTTTTACTCTTTCTTCTATGGTTCCAAAATTTTGATCTAAGTTCACCCTTATACAAAATCTCATTTTAAACACTTTAAGACCCTTAAAAAAACCTAAATCAATTCCTATCCACATGAAAAACCAAGTGCGTGAAAATTAATAGATAAATCCAAAATGTCAAACTTCTATTATAACTTCATAACTCCCATATACTAGGTTTGATCTACCATTTAGGCCATAAACCTTAGTTTACCTTTGTGTTCATATTATACTTTTACCAAAACAGACCCACATTGTTACATATATGCTCATTAATTAACCATTTCCAAGACTAACACCATAGAGATTATAAGGAAGTTCAAGATGACTTACTTGACCTAAGATCTTCAACGACCTTTTAGCTCTTGTGTCTAGTTTCTCTACTCTTAACCTTTAAACCTTACTCCAAAAATATACCAAGAGAATATATTCTTTAGGTTTTAAACCTTATTAAAAAGATTAGAAGAAAATAGGTTGAGATTGCAAATCCTTACCTTACTCTTAAGCTCCTCAATTTCCCTTTTTCTTGAACTTCCTTGTGTGTCTTGTGGAGAGCTTCTTCTTCTTCTTTTTTTCCCCCTCTCTTTCTCCAACATGCAGCAGCCCAATGGAAGGAAAAGAGTTGCTTTTAAAGTGTTAAGCCACTCCTACTTGCTCTACATGTCATCCTTTCTTTCTTGATTTTTTTCCTACTCTAAATCACATCATGTCATGTTATTTCATTTAATTTCCTTCTCTTCCTTCCTTCTTTCACGTGGTGCAGCTAATGGGGAGGGAGAATATCTCTTTCTTTTTTTTTAAATATGCTATGTCATGTCTTGCATTTTTCCTTTAGTCATATTTATGTCCGTTGTCCTAATTCTTCTAGCTTTCTAGGTGTACTTTGTAATCCCTTATTTTTCTATTCTTTCCTCCTCAAATCATGGGAGTAGGGAGGATTTGGGGGAAATTTTGTGTCTCACAAATCCAATCCCATGTCCTCTTACATTTATGAAGGTATGATGAAAGCTAGATGAGGCCACCAAGCATGATGTCATCAATTTCACTCTTAAAAATTGAGCTTCTTGATGGTCCCTTTTCCATGAGCACATTTTTGTTTCCCTCTTCTTCTTGGGCTTCAAGAATTGTCCTTCCCACTTAGCCCAATAGCTCATAATCCTTGGTTAAGTTGGTGACAACTTCTTAGGCATTTTTGGAATTTTATACTCTTTTATCCAATTCTTCCCTTTATGCACAATGATCAAGGGTAAAATGAGAAAATAAAATGTGTTTCGACTTCCATTGTCATCTCTTTCTTAATGTTGTCCTTAATTATAATTATTTAATTACACATAATTAAATAATTCCACATCTTAATCTTGTCATTAACACATGGCTTCACAAAAATCATGCATGCAATTATCTTCATAATAATGCATATGAAAAATGGGGATGTTACAAATAATATCACTCTCCCTTCTTTGGTCCTCCAAACGTCCAAAAGCTTGCGAGAACCCTATTACATCTGCGATTGTTTGAATTGAATTGGATATAAGTAAATCATTTGGATAGTGAGTGACTCATGCAATAAAATCTGTTGTGTTTTAAATAAAAGTGATCAAATGAGATTGGCAAACCTATGAACCCTATGTCATTGATTATTCCATGTTGGACGTGTACAACGAACTTAAAGTTATATGCCTTTTTGTTAATGACTACATTAGATTCTTCAATGAATGTGCAAGGATGAAAGTTGTATTTCCAATGGTTTGAAGTCACTCTGGACTTATCATCATTTTCGAGTACCTAGAAGTTTTGAAAGTTGTATATCATCTCTTTTTTAGGGTCGTCAATGAATTTGTGAATGAGGTTTTTGTGAGTAGTAGAAACCTCAATCTTTACTTTCTTAAACAACAAAGGGTTTTTTGTTTGGACAACAACAAAGGCAAATTAAATTAGAAGATAACACACTTGCATGTCATAGGTAGAGTTAACTATATGATGTGAACAATAACGTAAAATTGTCCACTATGTGGATTCAATATTCTGTACCACAACAAACAATGTCGTCAACCAATATCATGCTTATTTTCCATATCGGGTATGGTGCAACCTTCTTCCTAACCACCTACTTTTAGAGAACTTTTGCAACTACTGACCAAATGTCCTTGTTATCATTGACATAAAAAAATGTCTTATTCATTTCCTGACAAAAAGAAAAAATCATGTTCGTTAAACCTACATGAAAATGTATGAAAAGGATGAAGAAGATGAAACCTTAGTGGCTAATTAAAATAACAAACACGATGTGAGAGATAAGTTTGATAAAAGTGATGACATAAACGTGGCTTTTTGTTGATGGTGTTTGATGTCCTACGCCCCTATACAAATAACGTAAAAGTGAAGTTGGCGGGAGGAAGGAACCAGTGTACCATGTTTCAGACTTTCATGCCAAAATGGATTAATAACACATGTACATAGTGAGCTGCGGGTATAATAAATTTTTTAAGAAAAATACAAGTATATCATGTTTATGGTAGAAAATGGGCTTTTTTCCCATAGTGCCCCTTTTTAGGAAACTATTTACTAAAATGCCCCTACTTTGAAACTATTTCCCATTATGCTCTCCTCTGGAAACATATTCCCAATCTACCTCCCTTTAGTCAAATTTGAACCCCTCGAAATTTAGTCGACTAAACCCCTTGGTTTAGTCGACTAAATTACGGGGGTGGGCGTTAAAAAGCCCACACCCGACATTTAGTCGACTAAACCACTTGGTTTAGTCGACTAAATTTCGACGGTGAGGGTTTTTAAACACCCCAAACGCCGCTAATAGACTAGATCTCCCCCCCAAACCCCTCCCCCATCTCTTTTTCGTCAAAATCTCTCTCAATCCGTTGGTGGGTTGCGAAGAGAACTTCAATCAACTTGCATTTGCATCAATTTCGGTATGTTTTCATCCCATTTTCGGAATTCCTCCGTTGACATTGTGTTATTGCAAACCCCATTTGTGTTTTATTGTTTTGTGCTTAGATTTGACGGTTTTATTGTGTATATATGATTGATTTGAGTTTTTCATTGATATGTATGGAGGAAAACGATGAATGTATATGTTTATGGTAATTTTTTTGCGTTTATGCGAATTTTTTTATTTTTGGACGAATTTATCTTCGTTTTTCATCAAGAATTGGTGGTTTTGTTGTGTATGTATGATTGATTTGAGTTTTTCATTGATATTTATGGAGGAAAACGATGAATGTATATGTTTATGGTAATTTTTTTGCGTTTATGCGAATTTTTTTATTTTTGGACGGATTTATCTTTGTTTTTCATCAAGAATTGGTGGTTTTGTTGTGTATGTATGATTGATTTGAGTTTTTCATTGATATTTATAGAGGAAAACGATGAATGTACATGTTTATGATAATTTTTTTACGTTTATGCGAATTTTTTTATTTTTGGACGGATTTATCTTTGTTTTTCATTAAGAATTGGTGGTTCTGTTGTGTATGTATGATTGATTTGAGTTTTTCATTGATATTTATGGAGGAAAACGATGAATGTAGATGTTTATGGTAATTTTTTTGCGTTTATGCCAATTTTTTTATTTTTGGACGAATTTATCTTTGTTTTTCATCAAGAATTGGTGGTTTTGTTGTGTATGTATGATTGATTTGAGTTTTTCATTGATATTTATGGAGGAAAACGATGAATGTACATGTTTATGATAATTTTTTTGCGTTTATGCGAATTTTTTTGTGTTTATGAGTATTTCTTGTTTATGTTGAAAGTGTTTGTTAGTGAAAATGATGAATGTAAATGTGAAATTGAGAATGATGAATGTTTCTTGTTTCCTGATTAATTGTAACCTCCCTTTGTAGGTCTTTGTTCTCATCATGCGTCGTAGACAAGCTCCTGCTGACACCGGCAATGTGCGTGGGAGACGGATCAAGCACCGAGCATCGCGCGGGGCATCCTCCTCTAGGCAACAACATGCACCGGAACCTGAGCCTGAGCCTGTTGTTGACCTCCTGTTTGGATATTTGTTTGAAAATAATGAAGCAGAGCATGAACGATTCGTGAGGGATTTTGCTTCCAGACCCATCATTAAGCCAAAGTCATTAGACATGACATTCTTTGCACGTGAGGGCCTTGACATTGTGCCGTTGTTGGGAACTTCGCATTTGATAGGGCTGGCGGAGATGAGTTGTCCCTATTCAGAGGTTATGGTGAGAGCTTTCTACCATAACATGATCTACATTCATGGTGATCTACAATCTCGTGTCTGCGGGGTTGACATTCTGGTGATGGCTGACATGTGGACGGATCTTCTTGGATTTGATTTTGATGCTGGTGATAGATACCAGTTTGATGGGGACACCAATTTTGTCATGGAGGGATATGTTCGAGATGAGGCTGTGTATGCGTTCAGGAGGCCAGGAGGGCATAGACCTATAGTGACTGTGGGACAACTGACTGTTAGTTCTCGAATCCTCTTCTACGTCATCACCCACATATTGTTTCCTCGGGCCTACAATCATTCACGAGTATTGGAGGGTGACATCCCCATTATGTGGTCCATCCGGAATGGCATTGAGGTTAATTGGAGACATTATATCTGTTGGCATATGTATAAGGCAAGACATAAAGGTGCACTCCCATGCGCCTACTTGGTTCAGAAGATTTTGGAGAAATTTGGTGTTCCTATGGACGATGAGGTGATGGTGAAACAGGAAGCATGGAATGCCATCTTTGGACAGCGCCTCCTAGAGCAGTGCAAGATCACCAAGGGTGCAGATGGTGGGTGGCACTACATTGGTGAAGAGGATGTTGATGCTGCTGCTGGCCAGGGTCCACCCTTTGTACCTGATGTTGGTCAGGGTCCACCTATTGTTCTTCCTGAGGTCGATGATGATGACGGCGACGATGTTCATCCTGAGCCGGAGGGTGGATTCTCCCTTAGTGATGTCATGCAGGCCATCCAACACCAGGGCAGGATGCAGAAAAAGAGGTGGAAGATAGAGAATGAAAGGTGGAGGTGGATGCAAGCTCGGATGAAGTGGGTAGAGGAGACGCTTGGTCAGATGCAGCTTGGAGGAGCACCGAATGCTGCCGAGGGTGATGATGTGGCTGATGAGCACGCGGAGGATGATGGGAATCCAGAGCATGCAGATTAGATTTATGGTGTTCATGTTTTATGTACTTTCATTGACTTTATGTTTTATGTTCGGACATTGAAACTTTATGATTTTAGCTGCAAAATGGAGGGTTTTAGCTGACTAAATAAAAAAATTTATGAAAAACGAAGTGAAATTCTTCAAAAAAATAAAAACCACTCAACCGATGTAAATCTTTTCACTTTCACATGTATATTCATCATTTTCCTCCATAAATAGGAATGAAATACTCAAATCAAGCAAAGACACACAACAAAACAACCCAATCAAAGCACAAAATGAAAAAACGCAAATGGGGGTTCGCATAAACACATAAATGACGGAGGAATTCCGAAAATGGGACGAAAACATACCGAAATTGATGCAAATGCAAGTTGATTGAAGTTCTCTTCGCAACCCACCAACGGATTCAGAGAGATTTTGGCGAAAAAGAGATGGGGGAGGGGTTTGGGGGGGAGATCTAGTCGATTAGCGGCGTTTGGGGTGTTTAAAAACCCTCACCGTCGAAATTTAGTCGACTAAACCAAGTGGTTTAGTCGACTAAATGTCGGGTGTGGGCTTTTTAACGCCCACCCCCGTAATTTAGTCGACTAAACCCTTTGGTTTAGTCGACTAAATGGGTTTAGTCGACTAAACCCCTTGGTTTAGTCGACTAAATGGGTTTAGTCAACTAAACCAAGGGGTTTAGTCGACTAAATTACGGGGGGATTCAAAAAATTTGAACCCTTCGAAATTTAGTCGACTAAACCCCTGGTTTAGTCGACTAAAGGGGGTAGATTGAGAATAAGTTTCCAGAGGAGGGCATAATGGGAAATAGTTTCAAAGTAGGGGCATTTTGGTAAATAGTTTCCTAAAAAGGGGCACTATGGGAAAAAAGCCGTAGAAAATGCGTTTGTGTTTTTTTTTAATTTATTAACATTTGATATCTACTAACGGGATACTGAACTTAGGTATAATTGAAAAGCTTCTTATTCCCGATAACAGTAAGGAATAAGTTATTTTTATAGTGTTCAAATCAAGTTAAAAAAAAATGAGAAATGTATATTTAAATTTTAGGGGTCTTCTCGACATTAGGAATAGTTACTTATAATTTTGTGTAAAATGTTATGATAATGTTGGCAATAGGGATTGAAATACTATGATTTTTATTCCATAAAAGAAAATAATTATACATAATTACTAGGAGATGAAAAAACTCATTACACAGATCACAGTTAGGTTGGCGGTCACTTTGTTCTTGTCATTATTTCATAGCATAGCTGTTTAGGTAATCCACTTTGAAATGTTGCGGAACACTGGGCAGGTAGTTGTCGCACTACACAGTCTGAGAGAAGTATATTTATCATGGTTTAAATGCATCCTAACCACTCATTAAATTCTAGTAAATGATGATGACTAACTCTTGCACAGACTAAGACTATCAGTAGTAATATACAAATGAGTATAACTATCATTATACTAAGCAGATGAAAAAACAGGCATTTAATATACTGCTGAGAATGGGAACAGATGAAAAAGGGAATATAGCTATTTTTTTCCCATACAGTTGAGGTCAGGAACATAAGTTTGAAAGTTTAAAACTCTTCAACAGCATTTATAACATGAAATCTCATTTAAATTGTTAGACCTCAAATCTAAATGAATGTCAACTATGATGTTAAACTAAAATTTGATGCTCTAAGAAAATATGAAAACATATTTACACTTTCGATCTACTATCAAAACACATGATACGGCCACTCAAATTGACCTTAGAATCTTCTTTTATTATTGGAAAGAAAAAAATTACCAGGAAGCACTAACAGATAAGCATAGGCATAGCCAATAAATGAAGTAAGTCGATACCCCTGAATCAACTCTGAAAGTTGAGGCTGCAGTTCTTCATCCCTCAATTTATGGATTCTAGTTGATATAGCATCAACACTTCTGATACAAATATTGATTTTTGTGTGCAATTTTCTAATTGATGCCTCAGCAGCATCGATTTTAGTGGATTCAGCTCCTCGATAATCCAATGTTTTCAGTCTCTTGCACTGTTTTTCATAATCAACCCGTAGCCTCTCCTCATCCTGAGACCAGTTCAAACATATGCACATTTAAGAACAAATTGAAATTGACAAAGTGTAATTTCAACTTTAGGTCAGATGGAATTAGATCTTATCTTTCGACATTCTTTCCAATACTACACAAGTACGAAGAGGCAATTATAGCATAGGAACATATTGAAAGCTTTTATCCCTAGTTCTTACATATTAAGTTTACAGCAAACCAATTCAGATAGACGTTAGTAGCTCCAAGAAAGCGTAACTTTTTGTACTAGTTAAAGAATAAAATTATTTCAAAATAATATCAATACTAAATCATACCTTAACTTCTTTATATAATTTCTTTTCCCATGTATAAAGTTTCTCTAAGGTAGATGAAAGGTTTCCAGGAGCTGTTTTGAAATCTTTCCCACATTCCTCGCAATAATCTTTTGCCAATTTCATTGCCCTAGAAGATAAGTGTATTGATGGTCTGGATGGAGGATTTGAAGGTAGCTTGGAAGGTGCTATCGTATATAATATCCTGGAAAAGATAACTGCACAAAACCACACAAGACATTGTATTAGTAAATACATCATACACCATTGTCATGATTTGCAGCTAATGTTTCTAACTCACAATATGAAGTTTCAAAAGTAAAGAAGATGAATGACACCCTCACCAAGGAAAATGAAAAAACAAAACAATACTAAATTTGGAGGCTAAGCCAATGGATTGTAAACACTCAAGATACCCATGAAAAAATATATGTGCTACATACAACCATTTAAATTGGTTGTTAAATTATCATACGATATGATGTAGACTATCATTACTTTCAAGATAACGTGTTTAAGAAGGAAGAAGAAAGTGGTTATTGCAAAAGGAACTGACCGAATATAATGGATGCTAAATTAGATCGTATCCTATATAATAAGTAGCAAAGGAAATCAAAATATACCTTTCTGTAAAACTCATACTTAATCACAATCTGTATCAGAAGTTTTCATACAATGCATTTTCACAAAAAACTTAATCCATAATATGAAGTAGTCGTCTTCTCCTCAATTCTATTTGACTAAATCTAAGCCCCATAAATTGCATAGAGTTTAAGGAATGAAATATGAACAGTGCAACTTTCTATTCATCTATGTGTTTATACTGTATATTCGGATTTGATTCAAGATATGGCAGTTTGTGTAAGCTAACACTCAAAACTCATGTCAATTGCCTATTTATTGCATTGCAATGTTCTCGATAATACTAGTCAAGCTATAAGCATGTTGATGAAGCCAAGAAAGATCAAGCCAAAAATGCAAGTAAACTTTAGAATAGGTAAGCAGGTCGAGAAGTATCTCATATGATGTCTCAGCTATAGAGCGCATTACACATTCGAATATATATCAAAGAGGTAAAACATTCCAAAATGAAAGGTGAAAGGAGCAAGGCATCGCCTCACGAGAATATAGAACAGATATAAATCTTGTTCATACCTTTAAATCCAGCACCTCTAGACCGATATGGCGATTTACCAACCTCAAGCAGCAATGCAACCTCTTTTCCATAACCAGATGCAGTCTCAAATTCATGTTTGATTTCCTCAACAACCTCTCGAAGATCCCTTGTACCATGAGCAGACAAAGTTGTTAAACTACTCAGCTTGGAAGACTCACCATCCGAGGCTGTCACAGACTCACCATCCGCGCCTGTCACAGACTCACCATCTGCCAGGTAGTTACCAACCTCAAGCCCAAAGCAATAATGAACGTATGGAAGAGACTGGCTATAATAACAGAATTTTGAAGACAGGTAGTTCCCAACAAAAGAAAATATAATTTCAAGCAAAGAAATTACTCTCAACCTGCATTTATCTGCCAGAGCCTCACAGCACTTTCGACAATCAGCAACAACTAAACCAAGTGGTATTTTGCACTATAGTCGAATTGATAGTACCTGACGCAACATCTTAGTTCAGCAAAATAAAAGATGAGATTTAGGTACAACAAGCAATCTGATTGAAAAATGAGCTCTTAAAATAATGATATAAAAGGTCAGATTAAAAGAGCAATATAAAGAAGACGGAGAAGCAAAGAAAAGGCGCAAATGATAAGAGTACCAATAGATTAGCTGACGAAGAAGAAGAAGAAATGGTGAGGTAGTGTGCAGCGCTGAGAACAGAAAGACATCGTGAAGAGAGATGCAGAGTGATCAATCAGCCAAGGAAGCCAGAAGGAGAGGGAAGTCACTGCCATGGTTCTACCGTCTTCATGTGCGGTGATGAACAAATGTCTTTGTTAAATAGCCATAGAAGCATGAAGAGGAAACAGGAATTGATGCATGGGTGGAAATCGAGTCCAATAAATCTGCCGCTACTTTGACCCAATACTTTTAGGAATATTAATTGCTTTGAAGACTTTCAGTTTGCAGTGCACGGGGAAAACACACTTTGCGATGGGAATTCTTCAACTTTGAATAAAACATTTAATTTGAATAATGAGATAGCCAATGCATGCCAGCCAACCTCAGTTTGAATTTGGTGGTCAGGAATGAATGAGAAGAGAAGTGGTTTCGTGTGGACATTGAAGAGGATAGTACATGTCAGATCATATAGATGAGATTAAATTGCCATGTATGTTGTACCAGTGGATCAATGACTAAAAGCTAGGAGGTTTAGAAGTATATATTTGATTGATTGATAGACATATAATATTTATTTTTTTTTAAAAAAAAACTAACATTTCCTTAAATGCATAATAAATATATAAAGAGAGAAAAGGCCTGATCAAAATACAAACAAGTATGTCTATCAAAAAACAAAAATACAAACAGGCATCCAATAGTAAATTCATTCATTTTGGATTCAGTTTCAGATATATTACACAAAATCTCGTAATGCATAGAGATTTTTTTACTATATTTAGAACTTAAAAATAAATTTCTCTAAACTTACAATTAATACAAATAATTTCTGTAGTTACTTCATTGTTTAGCTAATTATAAAACACAACTCATCAATAATAAAAGCACCTTTCGTTTGTAGGTAAGTTTGAGCGAAGATGTGTGAAAAAAAAACCATTGTTAGTTTGTGACCTCTAATTATCTAAGTCTTTATATATCTACATATTATTTACCGTGTCAGAGCTACTCCCCCGTCTTTTTTTATAAAAGCCTAAAATTTGAAAAGTTATTTTTACCCTTCATTAATTATATGTATTGCATTAATTAAAATGTTGGTGATACTTATTTTTACTTTATTTTTCTCTCTTATTTGCTCTTATAAATAAGGGTATACATATTTACTATTTTTAATTTATTTTAACCTCCCTCTCAAATTGCAAAATTAAGTTATTAAGCTTTTATAAATAAAACCCGAAGGAGTATTTTCTTTCTTTTTTAGTTGGAAAGGAAACCAAACTGATCTAGCACGGAATCAAACCCACCACCACCTCTATATAATCACTTGCCACTTAGACAACGCACCATGTGCCATAAAAGCTATTCTTTTAATTACTTTTTAATAGTAATTAAAATCGAAGCTATTCTTTTAATTACTTTTAATAGTAATAAGAAGTCGTCATATTATTACCAAAATAAGTATTTATTTAAGTTCCTTTATGTTGACAATTCTCTAAGCAGGTAATCATTTGATTATTTGTTTGTTAAATAATGAATTAAAAACTAAAACATTTAAGTAATTTTAAAAATAAGAAGGACAAAATTTCAATCTCAAGTAAAGGCTTAAAGGAGGTGAATTGATTATTTATCATAACTCAAAATAAGACTCTGCCCGTTTATACATATGGAAAAAGGATAAATGGGAAGAAAAAAAATGAAACTGAAAAATGTACACCATGTCTTTACTCCTTTGAACAAGTAATAACAAGGAATTAAACACCAAACGAGCCTCACGCAGAGTTTGAAAAGAACAAGAATGTCCAACCTTTAACGCAACAACAAAATGATTCATACAATGAAAGCAAGATTTCTTTTGTTCTTTTGTTCTCATAAGTAAGATGAAAAGGAGATATTTATCTAATCTAAACAAATTAAATACTTTCTACACAGTTCTATCTTACGCTATCAAATGATGACAAGTATGTGAAGTCAGGAATTGTTTAAATTCTGAAAAAGCTCTGGGAGATGAGAATTGGTGAGCTTGGTCCTCTTGCTGATTTCATTCTTCTTCTTCCTAGCCTTGGGCTTAGAAGAAATGCCTTGAATCTGAGCTGCGCTCCTCCTCTCTGCAGTGTTGGTAGCAGGTTTCATGCCGTTCTTCTGGAGATCCTTCTCAATGTCAATCATGTCACGAGGCAATTCGATCCCCCGGAAAAGCTGTTTTATGTCATCATCTACCTTAATGGGCACTCTGGGGTCATTAGGGTATGCAATATCTTCCTGTGAATCGAAGTTGGACAGCAGCCAAATCTGCCCCGCAGCTTTCAGAGCCTGGCAAGAGACATCCATATAAGAAATCATTTGAATTTAATTTTTGGGGAATAACTTTTGAGATTTGCGAAATATTTTCAAAATAGCTTTTTACATAAAAGATTATTGGAAAGGGTGATTTTAATAAAATGATATATATTTTTTATATTGTTATCAGGATAGCTTTTTCAGAGATAAATTTACCAAAAAAGGCATTAGCTTTTGATATAATTACATATATAGGATAGGATAAGATTGTATTTTAAATATTTTTAACATAACAAATACAAAAAAATTACATAAATTTGTACATAAAATCAAAATACTTAAGGGTATTAAAGAAATACTCCATGATCTTAAAAATTTATTTTAAGATATCAAAAAAGTATTTCAGAATAATGATTGATCTTGAAAAAAATATTTCTCATGGTCTTAAAAAAATTTCAAGGTGCAGACTAATCTTGAAAAAAAATTTCAAGGTGCAGACTAATCTTGAAAAAAAATTCAAGATCTTGACTGGTAATAAAAAGATACTTAAGGATACTGAAAAAATAATTTATGGTCTTAAAAAAATTTATTTTAGATTATTGAAAAAATATTTCAAGGTAATTGTTGATCTTGAAAAAATATTTCAGGATACCGACAGTTACTAAAAAGATATTTATGGATACTAACTAGCACTCAAAAATAAACTGACGATGGTAAAAGAGAGAGAAAAATCTGGAAAAAAAAATAGTTTTTTTTTTAAAAACCTAGGTTTTGGAGCCAAAACCATGGTTTGGATGCAGAATAGCTTCTAAACATTTAATTGGAGTGTTTGGCAAACTTTATCCAAAACCAAGGTTTTATTTTCAAAACCTAAGTTTTGAAATTTGCTAAACAAGCTCTAAGCCTTGTTCCAATAAAAAACCAGTAATTTTTCTTCCCCTTCTAAAAATGCCACCTGCCTCCTAAACTATATATAATCTCATTATAAATGTTGCAGACCAACTTATTCAAATGAGCCTCTCCTGGTTTATGAATGTTGACAAACTAAACAATTCATCTACTAGAACCTCATTCTGGTAACAGAACTTTGTTCGTCTCAAACATCAAGAACCCCTGTTAAAACTCGATTTGATTGAGAAGGACATATAGGAAAGAGGATGGTCCTTCACCTAAGTTAGAGCAAGAAATGCCAACACCAAATAGGTGATAAGATTATCAAAAAACATAACCAACCTCAGAATAGGACCATGAACGTATGATTATATGCTCCCAGTATGAGAAATAACCAATCTCAGTAGGATCATGGATTTTATGCTCCCAGTATGAGAAGTTTCCGCCCCCTCAATAATAGCCAAAATTCCCCAACAATAACCAAAAGTCTAAACTAGTAAATTATCTGACTCTAATAAACCCGAAATTAGTGCGCTACCCCGGGGCATAAGCTTCTTTCTAAAATATAAAGATTGTACTCATGGTTGTCCCCATAATTTATTGTGCACAGAGAAATGATCGACTCTGAGAACAGGTTTAGTTTTGCTCAATGGACCCAAAGCAACCGAGGAATCAGAAAAATATTCATGACTAATATTCCACAAATACTAATGAAAAATCAAAATTCATAAAAAGAAAAAAAATGATAAAATGTTCAACCTGCAAGTCCTCCATCACAGTCGGGTAAGCATCCTTCAGGTCAATAACAGCAATGCCCTCAGGAAATTTGCGAATCAGGTACAGAAGTTGATTTTTGTCCTTAAGGTCATGTTTTGACTATAGACCAAAGAGAAGAGGCAGAATGTCATAGACATTTATTGGCATAACAGGAGAGGTTTTAGTTATCTAAAACAACATTTGAACATATTAAAATCCAAATATATGCTTAGAAAATGTAACCTTGTAAGAGAACCGTTTTCCATCATAGTGCACTTTTGGATTTTTCGTCAGACTGTCGAAAACGTCCTTGTTAGATTTCATGTCAACATAGCAAGCCTCATTTATTTGTTCAGGTGTAAAAGCCTGTCTGGTCTGCAAATAAGGAAGAGTGTATTATCCACCTTTTCATTTTTATCATCAACAACAATATAACTAACAGAGGGCTAAAAACACACACACACACACACACTCTTGTAATCACGTGAAATTATAACGGAAACGCTTCAAATCAGCCCCTATTCATGAGGTTCAGAAATTCCAAGCATTCAACAAGTCATGACAAGCATAACTTGTCACTCATTTAGCTATGTTGCCTCTTTTTTGTGATCAATATTGAATTTTAACCCACCATCACTTTAAAATATGGCAACAACACAACTTTTTTTCTTAAATCTTGACAGTCAGATTAATACTGTTCCATTATTAGCTCTAGAAATACAGAAAGTATATAATTTTGCAGTATATACTAAAATGAAACGGATTCATGGTTCAGCAATTCTTTACTATAAGAAATGCCCAATTTTTCTATCACAACTAAGTATCAATAACCATATGAACTTGATATAATATAAAAATCTTTATATGGTCATTAAAAGAGGAAAGAAATATGAAGACAAAAATAAAACAAATACCTCTAGCAGTAGATCAATAACACGCTTCATCTGAGCTCCCACGGGGCCCTTCCTAATACTGTTAATATGTTGAAGCCTCTCTGTATCATTTGAAAATTTGACAGCAGGAGCTGGAGTTTTCCCATTGGCCAATGCAGATGCAACTGCAGGAGTAGATTTTTTGCTTGTCGCAGCCTTACTAGCAGCAATGCTTGTAAGGGTTGACTGACACTTCAGTTGCTGTTTTTTAAATCGATCTAACTGTTCTTGCAGTGCCATCTGAGGAAGAAGTAAACCATGCAAAAAATGACAATAACTAGGAAAACATCTATTGAAGGCCATAAATGAACACAACTGAGAAAAACAACGAAGAGGGATTAAAAAAAAAAACAGAATTTACATTCAATCTAGACATAGATCATCAAGGCTCTTTTGCCCATGTACTTTGTTTCCCAAAACAAGAATACAATTCCACCCACCATATAAAGGAAGTGTTGATAAAACATCTTCAATTTAGTAATATTAATTTCACAAAATGAAGCTGATAATGGTTGTTGAGCAATGATGTAGGGATTCACCATTTTAGGCACCATATCTATAACAAAGGCATATCTAATATAGAAGCTGTGATGTACAAGTATGCACACACAAAAATGTTTTTCCCCCTCAGTTCAGTGCATTCTGAAACATTCCAAAACGTGAAACATGAGGAAATGGTGCCCAAACAGCATTGAATTTGACATGCCACTGTGCTTGGAAGTAAGTGATCCTTCTCATGTAAAAGAGGGTATACCGAAGTAGAATTGGAGTTGCATCAGAATTCAGACAACAAAACAAAAAAGTAATTTAGGACTCGGAAGACTGGGTTGGGTTTCTCTCATCATCCCTCATAATCTTTAAATCATATCCGTCCAATCAACAAAATACTACTTTAATTTTTCTCTCCTCTTCCCAATGGCTCAGATGGGCTGATGAGGGAAAAGGAGAAAAAAGCCACGGAGAGAATCTCCTTCTCGGAAGGACTAGGGAGAGGGAAAGGGAAAGACTGATAAACCAACAATGGAGTCACGCTGTACTGTGCAAGTGATTATGAGGACAGCCTGTTGCCGCTAGTCCAAAGAGCATGACAAAAGAGTTAGATGGGAGGGACGAGGCCTGAGGGACTGGAGATGACTCCCCAACAGGAGTGACAAAGTGTCTTTAGTTTAGAGACAATACTGATGAGAGGAAATACAACTTTTCATCTTAAAGAGATTGCATCCAGAATACTTATTGAGTGCATTTAGTAAGAGGGAAAAGCATTCCTTTTCCCTTGAAAAAAAGAGATGTGCAAAGGAAATGAGACAAATAAAAACAGTCATAGACATATAACTCAGTTGTTTTCCAACTAAACAGTCGTTGCACTGCCTACTGGCTGCAACAAAGCTAAAAGATAGAATATTGCCTATTTCATCTTTCAGCTCAGTTCAGGAAATATGGACTCCTCTCTAGGGTTTCGAGTCATCACTCAAATTGAGTGACATTATATTTGTATCATTTCGGTTTTCCCAGGAAAAAAAATCGATATTCTTGGATATACTGATGTTGTTGACAAAAGAAAAAGGAAATGTTACAAACAGCACAGATGAAAAATACGGATCGCCGCTTCAAGTCTAAATTTTGATGAGGGCGTCAAAACAGTTGGCCAAAGCACATCAAATTATTTTTGTTTGTAGGGAAGGCTTTCTTTCAAGTTGCCATCGGATTAACTAAGTAAGGAACAGGAGAGAACTTCCATGCCAATTGTAAACGCGAAAGAATTATCCAAAACATGAATAGTTTTCAAACAAATAAGTATCTTCAATAGAGCATAATCCCAGTGGCATTAACCACCAAAGACTTATCCCAAAATACACAGGATCATGTCAATATGAAAAGTATTCGCAACAATCAGTTACCTTGATTCTACGACTCCCGACTTCTTAAATACGCTATCACCGGGGCTCCTCCCGAAGAAACGACCGGAATTCGACCAACTGCGAAAGAATTGCAGGATTGGATACGACGGTAGTCCAAGTACAGCAGTTCAGAATCAGACCCAGAGAAAGAGGGGCACGGCTTCTCTCCAATACGTTTTCCCCTCCATCCGCTGCCCCCTTTTCTCCCTCTTTTCTAGATCCTCCCTTCTCCCATACCATAAAGCCACGTCTCTTTTCCCCTAAACGGTTCGTTAAGGTGAAGGGCTTGAAAACAATTTTTTTAAAAACAAAAAAAAAAAAAGAAAAGAAAGAAAGGTGTAACTGCACGTTTCAAGCACAACTTTTGTCTATTATTATGAAATAGTCGATTTTAGAGAAAGTTAGGGAAAAATTAAAAAAAAAATGATTTTAGGGAAAATCAGTGCCTGTTTTTGTTTTTTTAGGGATAAATGAATTTTGTCATGACTTACAATTTTTTTTTTAAAAAAAATCATGGTTTGGTTGTTTTCTAAACATGCATTAAGAAAAATCATGGTTTGATTGTTTTCTAAACATGCATTAAGAAAAAAAAATCTCCCCATTAAAAATTGTTTTGGTGATGAGGATTTAAATCAAAGTATTAGAACTCTATGTCTAAAAAATTTGTTAAATAAATTAAAATTAAAGTATTAAGTTAAAAAGGAAATACAAGAGGGACCAAATTAAAATTTGAGAAAAAGTTTAAGTACAAGCAAAATGATATTCTTTTTTTTGTTTTAAATACAAAAAAGCTAGATCTCTAAAATCAATCGATCATTGTCTCCTTAATATCTAAAGCCCTACCTAATCGCCAAGGCAAGGTAGATTTAGATGGATGTTCATATATTTGATTTTCTCCAATATCCCACATTATTTTTTATTCTCATCAAATATGTAGATATTAATATAGTTAATTGACATTGTAAAGTTATGTCCATAAATATAAAACATAGGGTTTTGGTTTTCTCATGTTACATGAGAAAAAAAAAATTTCCTATACACACATGAAATGGTGAGACACATATACATATATGAATTAATATATGTATATGTGAGTCCCACCATTTCATGTGTGTGTGATATAAGAAAATAATTTTCCTACAACATGAGAAAATGTTTTCCCTAAAACATATACCATTTACTTGATACACTTTGATTGTGAATAAGAACCTTCTTTCTTACTCTCATATTCTCTTTTTCTCTTATCTTCTTTCCTCTTTCCCTTTTATTTATAATAGATAATATTTTTAAGAAAAATTTGGTATTCTTACTAATTATATTTTATTATAGCATAATGCTAAATCAACAAACTATTTATGCGATTAATATTAAATTTTAGAAGATTTATTTTTCTTTCTGTATTACTTATCTTTTTACAATGTACATAAGAAAATAGATTTATAATAAGTTTTTTAAAAAAATGCGATTAGAAATAACTGTTAAATACCAATAGGTCAATTTTTGGGACTGTATTACTCCTATATATATCATTACAAAAAAATAAAGCTCTAGAACCTTTTTATTCTCTTTTAAAAAACTTGTGTCAATTTTTTCTTGTTTAGCACTTGGTAGGAAGGAAAAGAGGAACTTGATTCACTCTCCAAATCCCTTTAACAGAATAATAATACTTCCATGTACTTTTCTGCGGATGCATTTTGAAAAAGCACCATTGCTTGTTCATGCTTTTTCCATCATTAATGCAAAACCTAGTTAAATAATTTGATTAAACTAAAGAAGTTAATTAAATTAATTCATATTTTTTCAAAATATCAGAATCATCTTTTATAATTCTCTCCACCCAATAAGGGTAGTTTTGAAAATGATTAAAAAATGAGATAAATCCTACATTTAGAATCAATATTAACTCTCCAATTAAGACCTACAATAAAAACCAGCAGAGTAATACACATCATTTACAGAGTTTGCATTCTGGTGTTACCCAGCTGCACATCAAGAGGGCCTTACAAATACATGGCTGCTACAACAAAACAACAGATGGTTAACATCCACAATTTGACAGGCTTCATTTTAGGAAGATCCTGCTTCCAATTGAGCATTATCTTCATTCTCCCTGAAAATTAAATGAACAAAAGTCAGTTTCATAAAAGATCCATTAATCACAAACTAGAAACAACATATGCAGATGATAGTACAAAATTGTTTCATATAATTGCTTATCTTTTGCCACTGTATCACTCAATTCTTGAAATATTGCTTTTAAATACTTGCCAGATTAGACTGCACACAGCACATGGAAACCAAGTCTAACAAATGTTGCCAAAATTACCATTAAATGAAAGAAAAATACTTCCTAATTGTCGTGGTTTGTAAACATGGTTACTATTACTGCAATATTGATGGGAAAAAAAAATACTATTACAGAAATATTGTGCCTTACTAAATTTAGCATCAAACAAGAAGGAAAAATTGCACCTAGGTCCCAAATAAGGGAAAATATGACAAAATAGTCCCTTAAAATCTTAAAATTACAATAAAGTCCCACAAGACTTTTTTACAATATTTTTCCATATGTGAAAAGACAAAATACCTCCACAGAGGCTCATAAATTTGTCAATACGGACACATAGACTTGTCAAAGTATACACAGACTTGTTGAGATAGACATATAGAGACATTTGTGTTTTTTCACATATGAAAAATATTGCAAAAAAGTTTCATAAGACTTCACTACAATTTTGAAATTTCAAAAGACCATTTTATCGTTTTTTCCCTTACTTGGGATCTAGGTGCAACTTTCTCAAAAAATATACCACACATTTCCTAATATCATCAAACATGAGGCATAGTGGTAGGGAAAAAATACTATGACAAGGGAGGGTGTATGATTTTAATCCCTTTGGCAGCCAAATACAAACAAATTATGCTACTTGCATCCAGAGATAAAAGAGCAGCTCATTTATGATTGATTAAAAACCGCCCCACTAAGATTTCAAGGCTTGGGTAATGTTCGCAATAGACACGAGAAAAATTTACAATACTTCATATATAAACAGAATTATATCAATCAACAGAGACTCAATAGAAGTACTATTCACTTCCAAGGTGAATCAAAAGAAAAAATAGAACTAATGAGTAGTTTAGCTTGTATCACTAACCTTGCTCCCTCCAATTTCCCCACCACGTTGCTCATTGCATGAATCAGCATTTTTTTTACCTGTTTCCATTAGAAGACCATCAAAAACTCAATTCTCATAATCAGTGCTTTAAAATTACACAAGAGACACATAAACATTGCTCATTTTAGCCATCTGAACTTCTAATCAAAACTTCGACCAACCAAGTTTGACTCAGCTCCAATCCCTTCCATTCAATTTTTGATGAACCAAAGATTATAAAATAAACTAGAAAGTACACACGCCCCGCATAAACTAGACATTTTTATTGCCTTCAACAATATCATCTGCATAAACTGTTTAGTCTTCAGTGTGCAATTTTATCCCTCATTTTTAATAAACATCTTAAATATGCTTCAAACAAATAATTATTACATAGATTAATTCATTGCAAGTAACAGTGTAATTATCACAAAGCTAGTAAACAAACCTCCTTAAACATAGCTATTAAAAGAAAAGATAATAAAAATAGAAAGAATAAGAGAATAGAGAAGGACTTGGAATTCAGAACTTCATCCTCAATCATATAACTCCACTCATGTCAGATTGCAAATTATTACTAAATAAATAACCATCATAACAAGACAAACCAACTATAATTACAACTCATCCACAATCAGAATACTCACAACATATTCTTACACAGGGGGGTGTGTGTGTGTGTCATTCTTATACCTCCAATTTGTCCTCAATAGCCCTGTGATTAATGGGAAGTGTGCGAAATTCTTGTGTTAAACGAAAACACTCATCTATGCTTTCAGGTGACACAAAATCCAGAGCAACCTTGATGCATGACTGCAAAAGTAAAAGGCGCATCAACATTTGCAGCAATTAAAATGTTGCCACTAGATAATTACTATAGGGGTTAATATAATCTTTGGTCTCTCAAATTTACCCCCATTTTGGTTTTAATTCCTCAAGTTTCAAACAATAAGTTTTGGTCCTTCAAGTTTCATTTCCTTCAAAACATCAGTCCCTAACTTAATAAAAAATTGGACCATTTTACCCTTAGAGGGACCAAAGATGGTATTAACCCATTACTGTATTTAAAAATGTCTACAAAGAATAAGCATGGGCATTCAAACTATTAAATTCAAGAAACCTTACAGTATTTACAATTATCACGAAGCATTCAAAGAACTAATGAGATTACTAAAGTTGAAGGACAGCATACTTAATTTTCAGATGAACTACAGGTACCTGCCCCAAAATCTTCAAAAACACTATACTGATGATTGACGCAAAGAAGTGTTATTGTTGCATCTAGTGTACATTTTGATATCCATGCTTCCCAAAAACCAACAAACTTCAAAAATAATAGATGAAAAGATCTAATCCATCCTACATATGCTTTCCTATTCAAGGACTAAAGGTCAGGAATGCATAACAAGGAGTTAAAAATGTTAACTTACAGTAAAACTAAACCTAAAAGTCAAGGAAACTTTCTACTGTATTTTTCTATCCCACCTTGAGGTTTCTGACTTGATGAGGACAACCAGCAGGAATCAACACTGCGTCTCCCAGTTTCTGAACAAATGTCCATGGTTCTATTCCTGCAAAAGGTAAAAGAAAAATGAATACATCACTAGAAAATAATAGTAAAGACACTATTTTTCTTCATCGTCAAAGAGCCTGTTTGGGATGGCTGCAAAACAAAAAAAAAAAAAAAAAAAAAGGTCCAGTGGCAGTTAAAAAAGCCCAATGAGAAAAGAAACATGAAAAAATGTGTTTGGGATGGCTTCAACTTGTCATGGGCTTTTGGGAGAAAAGTTGCTTCTTGGGTAAAGCTCTACTTTGGAGCTTCTCTGCCTATCACAATGGCTTTTGTGAAAAAAGGACAGTTCCCCCCCCCCCCTCTCCCCCTAGGACACACACAGCTTAGAGGTTTTCATTTTCTTCACTCATCTCCTTTCCCTTGCAATTCCAGAGAGGACTGTTACAATTAATATTAGTATTAAATTTCCTACAAGCGCGACCCTCCTCTCCTCTGCACAAGATCAGTCTCCAAAATTGTCCTATGATGAGCCTCTTCTTTCTACTGTTCCTGGCTCTGGTTGTGATGATTTGCTAGATCTCCATTTCTTCTTATTACTGTTCTTGGCTCCGCTTTATTTCCAGATATGCTAGATTAGTTGATTTTGTGACAATCTTTTTTTATTTTTTTAGTAAATTGACTGTGTCTTGAAGGCTTTAAACTGTTTAAGTGTGTACGCCTCTTCTTTTTGAATAAATGTACGCCTCTTTGATTGGTGAAACTTGCTGCCACTTGGAGATCTCGAGAGGTCTTGGCCTGCACAGGCTCTTTGTTGCTGTTGTGAAAGTTGCATATTAAGTAACCTTGCTATTGAGTTTGCTTCTGGTGTTTTTGAACTTAAAAGTTTGGTCAGAAACAGATTTGCAATTTATTTGAACTAAGACTTGCATTGATTGAGTTACATCTCCTCTGTTCTGAACTTCACCAATCTTCACGATACCTTTTTAGGTGGAATCATATGAGGATAGGCTAGCTGAATTTTTGAACCATTTATTTAAACACTTCATTGTGTTGTAATTTTTTTTAATAGTAATTTTATTGTTTATTTTAGCAAATTTACAAATAAATTAAATTTTTTATCCCAAATTATCACATAATACACAACACACACACACCTATATAATATTCAATAAGATTCATGCTATTTTCAGTCATTTTCCATCTCAACTGACTTTTCAAACGCTATGCCAAACAAGTGCCCATCAGGAAAAAAAAATCACTTTTGTCATTGTTATCTCAAACACAAATTACATCTACAATATGACTTTTAAGAAAAGGCCCATCAGGAAAAGTCCAACAAAAAAAAAAAGTCACTTTTACCACCACTATCCCAAACAGGCACAAAAACAAAAACAGTGTGTTCAGCATTACACAATACCTCACAATTAGCTAATGCTTCCAATACAAACCCTAAGGCATTGAAACATAAGGGCCAAGCTTTGAGGCATTGAATTTTGGACACCCAGATATCTCGATCTAGCAACCCAACCTAAGCATCTCAAATTAATTCTTCTTAATTTCTCCATGAACCATAGATAACTGAGTTTCATTCATTCAATCATAGTGTCAACAACTATCTGAGAGAGAGGAAATCCCCTTGTATAGGACTAGTGTATAGCGTCTTAATAATAATTATATTAGGCATTTATTGAATTAGGCCCGCCTAATATAATTATTTACAATTCCACATCAACACCCCATTTTAAAAGACCCTTGCCCTCAAGGATCAAGCACTTGGAAACCTGGAAATTGCTGCTGCAACCAGACCAAAGAAACCCAACTAGCTTCTTCAGGCAGTTCCTTCCACTTCACAAGCACCTTTGTGACTATATGACATCTCTTCCTCCCCATACGCTTATTCAGAATCTGTTCTGGCTCTAAATGTTAAGGAGGTTCAAGCCAATTAGTGGGTGGATGCCATTGCTTGATTGATGGATTAGAGCGAAATTTCAGAAGAGAAATGTGGAAGGCGGAATGAAATCTTGAATCTGCTGCCAACTCCAATTGATAAGCAACTGCCCCTACCTTCTTCAATATTCGGTAAAGAACAGAATAGCGAGGATCAAGCTTCTAAGAACTCAAAGAAGCCGATATCTGCCTATAGGGCTGAAGCTTCAAAAATACCCATTGGCCAACCTAAAAATCATGGTCAGTCCTGTGGGAGTTTGCCTTTGGTTTCATCAAGTTAATTGCCATAGTTTGTCAATTAATAAAGCCTCTTCTCTTGCTTGGAAAGACCTGTCCACAGCCTTAACCAAGGCTTTACTAGGTAAATAAGGAACATACAACTAAGGTTTATGCCCATAGAGAAGTTCATGAGGATTCACCTTAATTGAAGTGTGATAAGTGGTATTACACCACCATTCTACCAATGCCAACCATTTGCTCCAATCTTTGGGTTGCTCCCAGCACATACATCTCAAGTAGGTTTCTAGGCATCTCTATTCAAGACTTTTGATTTGTGAGTGGTAAGAGGATGTCAATTTCTATTCCACTCCCAAAATTTTGATGAACTCTTTCCAAAAACTACTGATAAAAATTAGATCTCGGTTACTAGTTACCTAAACTGATGCCCCATGCAACTTGTAGGTAGAATCCAAAAATTGTTGAGCTAAGATAGATGCTGAAAATGGATGAGATAGGGCAATAAAATGAGCAAACTTGCTCAAACAGTCAATGATTACCTATATGGTGTCTTTAACATTACATTTGGGCAGACGCTCAATAAAGTCCATAGTTATACTTTCCCACACTTTACTAGGGATAGGAAGAGGCTATAGCAAACCTAGATCAGCGAAAGCATCATATTTACATCCAACACACATCACAATGCCAGATGAACTCTCTAACATCACCAAATAGAGTCTTCAACCAAAAGAATGACTTAACCTTTTGGTAAGTAGCGTGTAGCCCTGAATGGCCACCTTAGGGGAAGCATGAAATCATTCCAAAATTTGCAATCACTAACATGCAGCCTCTTCTCAAAAACACTCCATCGCAAGAGAATTTTCCCTCAACACCCCCTTGGTAGCGATGTTCAATAAGTCTGCATCATTAGCCCAACCGCACTTAATTTTCAGCAGCAAATCCTCAGGACAAGTAGAGAGTGCAATATGGAAAATTTCCATCTTAGCCATTCAAGAGAGAGCATCTGCAACATTATTGTTGTTGCCCTCTTGGTAATGAATTTCATAGTCAGACCCCATCAATTTTGAAACCCACCACATCTGAAATGAATCTTTAACTTCTAATTAAGCAAGTATTTCAAGCTTTACTAATCAGTTCTGGTTATAAAACGCCTTCCTTCCGAATACTTATGCCAATGTCCGCAGCTTGCACAACTGCAAGTAACTATTTCTCATAAATCGACAAACCTTGGTTATGTTATGCCTTCATGACATATCTCGATCCTCCATTTTTGACTTGTAAAACATGTTTGCCGGTGGCTTCCAGTTTCTTACATTGAATTATTGGTGTTTGAATGCAAGGAGACATCAATATCCACCAATTCTTTACAAGGTACTCAAAAGGTCAAAAAGATTTTGTTGTGGGGCCTCAGTTATTGAAATTGAAAGATTGACCTCCTAATTTATTTGAGGAACAATTACCATGTCATTGTGCTGAGTTCATTTCCTCCTTACCATACAAGGAGTATACAAATCCTCATCATGTTGTTCTAAACCTAAATTCAATGTTGTCAAACAATTGTATAAAGCCAGATATTGGTCCAAAGACATATATAGCATATGGAATTCTATGGACCTTGGGCGGGGTGATTCAATGACAAAGCTTCATTGTGACATGACTGTTCCCTTAATACCAGTGTATTCAGCATATACAAAATACCCCACAATTAACTAACGGTTCTAGTACAAACCCTGAGGCATTGAATTTTGGGCACCAAGCATCTCTTTCCAGCAACCAGACCTAAGCAATTCCATTTATTTCTTTTTAATTCCTCCATGAGGGAAGAACAAGTAAATAAATTACAATAATAACTAGGAATAAGTCCGCATAGGCCAAAGACAAAGGGAGGAAGTAAATGTTGGAGAGTTGACTCTCCAAATGAGGAGAATAGCTGTCAGCTATTTTTTAGCTATCAACCCAACAACGCTTGACATAAAAACAGGGTATTGAAAAAAAAAAAACACGTTGAACATTCTTAGAAGTTTTGAAGTATTTAGTAAGGATATTTTAATCTAATTTGATAGAGCCAAAGCAGTCTAGGGCATTATGGTACATGCATGTGAACACAAATCAATTACAACAAAATAAATGATTGGAAAGACAACAGAAAAGAGGATAAAAATCTTGGGATTTAATCAAAAAAAAAAAAAAAAAACTAACCATATTCCTCCTTCAGCTTCCTCTTATGATCCATAGTCAAATAAAAGGTCTGGTCATGGATAGGATGAACAACCTAAAACAAACAAAAAGCAAATCCTTTTAGGAAGAAGCATATAACCATAACAATTTCAGCTATCAGCATGCAACAACCATAGATAGCTATATCAATTATCAACAATTTAATGATCATAAAATTCATTACTTTAGCTGACAATGCGAGAATGGTAAGTACAACAATCAATATTTCATGTCTCAACGCTCATAAACCAATTGGTACTCACCGTTCCATAGAAGTAAAAACAAAGGGAAATCTTAACGGAATCGGAATCTACAACTTGCTTAACCAGGCTCACATAATCATAAATTAGGTCAAGTTCAAGGGCAGATACAATTTATACAAACTCAATCAACGAGTTACCACATTCATTTTAACCCACTTTACACATACTCAAACTATATTCATAATTTTCTTTCCAGGAAAAAATATCATCAAGCCAATCAAATTGTTACAGGCCATTTACAAAACAGTTTTTCATTATTTTTTATTCAAAATTTGAAAACAGCAAAGTATTCATTATTCACAATTACATTTCTCAGTTATTCAAACATCTCGGTTACCCTATGAGATTTTGGTTCCTATCCCTGCCCAACTAGCAGATATTGCACACCAGCTAATAGATTATGGTTTTTGGTTTGGTTCTAAATACAAAACTTAGTTGATGGTTTGGTCCTAAACGTAAGACCTTGATCTACTTTGTCTCCCTCATTTAATATTTTTCCCACGTTACCCTCATTAATTTTACTGCTTCTCTCACTCTATATTTGTTTCTCCCAATTAATACCCTCATTAAAAGAGAGGTATTTTAGGGAAAGTGGCACAATTTTTTGTATAATATGGCAAATAACCAACTCAACCAATTTTCTAAATCTCCATAAATTAGTTAACCAAGTCTATTATCTAGAAATGGAGAGAATAGTATATAAGTTTTTCTTCCCACAGGTACAACTTTTATATAAACAAAGCAGTCATTCCCAGGGAATCAGGCATAAACGTGATTGCCAACCTCAAGTGAACACAGCTTTTGACAATGACAAGAAAAAATCATTTTTCATTTATTTACCTCCCGCAATGGAATGCAGTTGACATGCCTAAATTCTTTTACGTGCTTCTTAAGGTATTCCTGCAGTTTGGGGACATCCTGTCTCCTAAAAATATCCCAGAGAGCACCTCCCTCAACAGAATCATATCCAAGCAACTTATTTTTAAAAACTGCAGTATTTTCATTTTCAACATTAGCTTCCACATCTCGCAGATCGCCATGTAGATCCTCTCTGTCTTGTTCAAGGTGTTTTTTTTTCAACTCCTCTATTTTCGCAAGGAGATCAGCATCAAGGGGCGTCTCAAAAGTATGAGTCAAAACATTCACCTAAAACAGACCAAGTCGCCAAACAAAAAAATCATATTTCCCATTCACAAGTACGTAATTAAATAAGGAAATAACAAAATAAAAAGAACCAACAACGATTGCAACAAAAATAGTCACATTTCAATCAAATCTTTAATAAAGTGATACCACACCAACCTATGTTGCCTTTAATAACATGAGGTAACAATAACAGTTTAGCATCTACAAGATTTCTAAAGCCCTAAAACCAGAAAAAATAGGGATATCAATGGATCAAAACTCTCCAATCTCCACAAAACAAATGGAAAACTAGACCTAAAGAAATATATTCATAATGTATAATATACACTTTATTTCGCAGAGCAGTAATAACCATTTAAGCCACATTAGCATGACACAGCTATCAGGAGGGGGAGTAACCAATTCCACGAAGACAATAACATAAAACAATTCCACTGATTTTGGAAAAATAAAAAACAAAAAAAGGACCAAACATATAAATGAGCTAAAACAATGCTTGCAATCCTATGCATTTAGTCTCATTAAGCCAATCTCCAATGCATATTTAAACACAAATTTCAGAACTTCCAAGAAATAACATTCCTTAATCTTGTAATTTTTACAGCTCCATTTGTATATGTCAGCAATCACCCTATCTGTAGGAATAATTTGATCAATCACTGCTCTTGAAACAAGCAAAATGCAGAATTCTCATTGTGCTATTATGAAGTAATTCTCCATAATCAGGATGAAAATAGACAAATATTTGATTGATGATCACATGTACACGCTCAAAATAAACTGTAAAATGGAAAGAATGAACAACTACCAAGACCAAACTTATGGCATTGGCTAAAAACCACAGCCTAATAAAAATGGCTAAACTAAAAAGACCTGATTTGTATACTATAAAAATGGCCCAGATACCATTTCTATTGTAAACTTGTGAAGAAAATCTAAAGCAAACAGGTATTAACAAAACAGAGCTTACTGCATCAGACATGTCACAATGAAGCTTTGTCACTGAATCACCCCTCCCAAGCTCCATAGGAATTCCATAAGCTATATATGTCTTCGGACCAATATCCGGCTTTATAAACTTGTCCGGCAACATTGAATAAAGGTTTAGAACACCATTATGAGGATTTGTATATTCCTTGTACGGTAAGGAAGAAATGAACTCAGCACAATGACGTGGTAATCGTTCCTCAAATAAATTAGAAGGAGGCCAATCTTTCAATTTCAATAACTGAGGCCACATAGCAAAATCTTTTCGACCTTCTGTGTACCCTGTAAAGAATTGGTGGATATTGATGTCTCCCTACATTGAAACACCAGTAATTCAGTGAAAGAAACCAGAAGCCACCAGCAAACATGTTTTACAAGTCAAAAACAGAGAATCACCATATGCAGGAAGGCATAAGAGTGAACATAAGGGGAAAGGCAATATCCAATGACTGAAAAAACCAGCGGAAATGACAGCAAAAGGCAAACAGCAGGAATATAAACATTGGGGACCAATGAACCAGGGAAGTTCCTTCCCTCAAGCATCAGGAAAATAGAAAAGCATACCTTTTGGTAGAGAAATGTTCACCAAGCATCTAGATCACCTAATTTCATTTCAGAGAAGAAACACCAAGGACAATAAATATGGCAAAAGAATCATAAACACCAAGCAAAACCAACCTCACACCAGTCCAAGCAATCAAGGACCTTCACTTCCAAATGTTGAAGGCCCTTAGACTTCTGACGGAATGCACGCCACATGACAAGTGGTTCCCAGCTTAAACCAGATGTACATTCAAGCACATTACTGACAATCACTGGCTCTCCTTTACTCCAGTGCCACTGAAAATGCTTCAGGTCCGAAGGTCCTAAATCTACAGCCCTTGGACAGTATATATAGTTGTCAGTAACATTGGGATCTTCACGAGAAGCAGCCTTCCTCCTATTATCATTTCCAACATTGTTGTTGATGCCATCTAGGTTGAAACATGAACAGCACTGGTTACTTATCTGTGTTGCATAATCAAGCTTATACGCTTTGGCCATATCTTCTGCTTTCTTTACAAGTTCAGAAATCCAGTTATCAGGAAATATACATCGAAGTTCAAGATAACTACAACCACAACCACCATGATCCCTTGGACAAGAGATGCTACCATCACTTGTCACCTTCAAACCAGATCTGGACCAATCACGATCCTCACTCTTCATCTCAACCTTTAATTTAGTAGTTGTTAACTCCTTTTCCTCACCATGCATATATTTTAGCCCCCAGCTGACAAACTCAGACTCAACTGGCGCTGCACCTCCAACCAATTGCCCCTGACAAATCTCACGGCAACAGACCAGACAGAGGTCTAAAGAACATTCTTGACAGCTTCGGTGATAATCAAAAATTGAAGTTCTACAATTGTCACTGTACAAAAATTTAAAAATCGATTAATTAAAAAAATAACAACCAAATATGACCTTTTTACAACTCTCAAAATAAAGAAGAGAGAAAAAGAGCCTAACCAGTAAACACGCTCATTATCCGTGCAATCTGTCCTTCCTACCTGAAGCTCTGAAAGTGAGACACCTACATTTCACACCCAATAAAAATTATGCCATATCTGCACTATGGCCTAATGAGGAATATTAGATTTGCTGGGACAACAAACGATTATGACAAAAAATATATAGCGAGAGAAAATTAAGGTTTAATTTTAAAATGAAATAGCCAATGACCCAAAGGGATAATCCATTCAAAAACAAAAAAAAAAAAACTGCAAAATGTAGACAGAACAACATCAACAGTTTAAGGATCAGGTAATGAGAAAGCTTCAACCTCAAATGATAGATAAAGCAGTAAGCTTTAGTCCTATTTGATTCTAATAGATCATGTTCCTTTTTTCTAGTCAAGGCATGACAGGTAAGTAAACTGATACTTATATTTTCTTTAGTAGATCTCACTGCAGTTCCTGATTCATTTTCCAACAAGCACAAGCAAGCGCTTTTATTCCTCGTGAGCCAATTTGGAGCTGATCCTAAGCTCAATGGCAACGTGTGGATAGAAATACATGTTGCCAGTTGAAAGGCCAAATAAAGCCCTTCATCCTGACAGGTCTGTATCGTTCTAATATTGCTCACAAACTTTCTCCATGAGAGTAGAGGCAGTCAAGATAGCATATCTTATTCAGATGGCATCGAGCAATGTATACAAGTTTCCATATTAAATGTTAGCTATAAATCTGGGATTTACGATCATGGAATAATCCCAAAGACATAAACTATTAACATTAATGATAAAATATTCCCATATCTTCACACCCCACTCATTAAACCAACTTCCAGAAGTGAGTTACTAGCGGATAATAAGACTCATTATTTTATCAATAAACCAGCATGTCTTCCAGCTTAGGAAATTCTAAGGGTCTGTTTGGCAGGAGGAAAATGAAGGAGAGGGGAAGGGAGGGAAAATTTTTGTGATTTGGATTTAAAAAAATTGGAGAAGTGGGGTTATAAAATTTTAATATAGACAAGATAAAAAATAAAGAAGAAAAATGAATTAAAAACCTTCAACCCCACTTCTCTACCTTTTTTAAATCCAATTCATAAAAATTTTCCCTCCCCTCCAAATCCCTCATACCAAACAGCTTCCAAGAGGTTTTGATAACAAGAAAGGAAACATCAACATTTATAGTATTATGACGTTTACATGGATGTGGTAAAAATGCTCTAAATACTTCATTGGATAAAATTCTGTACAAATCTTCCCTTTGTTGCTCAGCATTCTAGTTCTTTAAGGAAATCGCTATCATCCAATGAGCAACAAGATCAGACAGCTTCTATACACAAGCAAACGCTATGGAACTGCTATTAAAGTATCATGTTGAGAGCATTTTCTTGTGATTTTGGTACAAAGATATCAAATCCTTCAACAAGTTTCACTTATTTGAAACAAAATCTCTTAACCAATGAGAATTAATGATTCTAATGTCAATTTATGATCTGATGTTAGCTACAGAAATATAATGCGATAATTATGGTTATTTAAGAGAAAACATTAATAGAATTTGGTTGTTTTTATGGTTTATCTGATTTTCAGTTTCTGTTCTACATCACTATTCTATAACAAAACCAGAACTAAAGCATAATAAATCGTATGTGTTCCAGGAATCCATAATTTCATCACATGATTGCAGACACTAAACATAGCTCTTCATGAACTAAGCAAATTAGAAAGGAAAATTGCATTGCTTTATTGACTGGTAAACTTGATTAAGACATTTCATGAGAAGACACCTTGTCTCTTAGCTTCAATCTCCTTCTCTATCATTTGTTCTTCATGTAGCTGCCTTAAATATGGAAGAAGCACAGATAGCAGATACTTATAGCATTCAACTTCCTCAGTTGTGACGTGTTTTGCTTCCTTCTTCTCTTTTGCTTTGTTCTTCATTGTCTATAGAAAATAAAATTCGTTTAGATTTAAAATGCAGAACACAAAATCATCGTAGAGAGCAATTCAGAAGTCGAGGACTGACTGCAATTAATTTATCAGATTTCAGACATGCTTTGCAATTGCAGTTTCCACGGCACACAGGACACTCCTCAGCAATGTCTTCCTCTCTCAAATGAGGATACCTTTACAATACAACCAAAGACATGAAGGGCCAAAACCGACAATTAATGACAAGGTAAAGGATCAAAACGCACAAGTAACTTCAATTTATTATTTCAATCTCATCCAAGCAAAAGGTATGACCTTTATTAAGTTCAAACTAAATAATAACCCTGAACCTTGGAGCATATTAACAAAGCCAGATCTTGTTATTTAAGCAGCAGCCCAAACAACTATGTGCAGCAGAACAATGTTTGTAGTTTGTACATTCGTATGGTATACCATACAGCACATATGCTTTTACTTATGATGCCAAAATTCTAGTTTAATGATGGACACCGACCTGTATGAGTAGGCATATAAATGTGAACAGAATATAGATCTTACCCAACTAAGGATGCTTGCTCAATAAAATATTAAGTGCAACACATGGTACGGAAGTGAGCAAAATGAAGTAGAAGGAATGTAAATTATACCAACTCTGTGAACACGGGATGCAAAATCTTTTCCGCTTACATTTTGTACACCTAACAACCTCCCCCTTATCATTTCTCTGACACTGATGGCACATTAAGGACACCTTTTCAATCCACTGTTAAGAAGGAAACAGATATTATAATCACGACTTGCAAGCTATATATAATGTACACCTCAGCATGACAAACAATAATGAAGCAAATTTCTTACTTCAGGATCATGCTTGTTTATTTTGGTCGTCTCCTGCTTCTTAACTTCAGATTGAGAAGCCCTCAAACTATAGCCTTTAGTCGATCTGCTTTCTGGAGAGTCTCTAGCCGTTCTCATTGAACCATGATCATCCGATATTCCGTGTTCTGCCTTCGCGTTTTGAGCCGGCTTCCTACCCCTTGTTATTTTCTTATCTCCGTTTTCTACTTCTTCGAGATCACAGTCCACCAAGGCAACCTCAGGATCATTCTGCTTCAAATGTCCTAACTTCTCCACAGCTAAATCACCATTGTCCTCCGCTCCTGCACCTTCTTCAATTTTTGTCTTGTTACGACCTCTCCTCCTATGTTTCCTTTTTCTAGGTTCGTCTTCGTCACTCTGCTTCAAATGTCCTAACTTCTCCACAGCTAAATCACAATTGTCCACCGCTCCTGCACCTTCTTCAATTTTTGTCTTTTTACGACCTTTCCTCCAACGTTTCCTTTTTCTAGGTTCGTCTTCGTCGTCGTGAAAGTAAACAGGAGGGGACGATTTCTTCGACGCTCTAGCACTACGCCTCGTGGCCTCTGCCGAAACCTTGTTCCCAGAGGCCGCCGTCTCTGACTTACGCTTTCTGCCGCGGCTTTTCTTGACAATTTCGGTGCCTTTCGTTAAGTGGTCGATTTTCTCTTGCTCGGTGTCAAGTTCGAGATCGAAATTTGCTTGCTTTAACCCGATTTTCACTTGTTCGGAGTCAATATCGAAACTTTCTTGCTTAAACAGGAGTTTTGCTTGTTCAGTGTCAAGATAGAGACTTTGTTGCTTTACCACCCTTTCTCCTCCACCGCTGCCTTCGGCCGAAGGCTGATTCTCGGAACGATCCTCCGGTCCCATGCCCTCTTCATCATCGCCGTCTTGCTTCTCAGGATTGTAATACTGCGGCAGTGTAGGCTTGTCGTCATTCTCCAGCCGCTTGCTTTCGTGAGCCATGGAAACCTAGGTTTCGAGGTCCCAAAGAACAGAATCAAATTACTAAACACAGGGCTGCGAAGGAGGGAAGTGATTGAGTGTAAACTGGGAAGTACATCTTCAGGGAGTTGTCACGTTTATATAGAGGGGGAGAAACCGACGATAGAAGAGGGAAAGAAAACCATGGGTAAAGATGGTGGATTTTCAAATCTGGCGCCAAGGTGGGGAAAAAAAATTGGTGACTGATTGTACGTACGTACTAGAGTGTTTTCCCCGTATCTATCAATGAAAGGAGGTAAAAAAAGTAGTCATGAATAAGGTAATTATGCAAGAAAAATTTTGTCTCCAAGCCTTTAGATATGATAGGTTTTGGTTACTAATACCGCTCTTACCCCCAGGATGTGTTCAATAGCCCTGGGGCAAAGGAATATCTTTGAAATTTAGATGATCTTTTTTCGGGTCGAGAGGGATGTTCGGATCTCTAACAAGAAAAAAGAAATGAATATAATTTAACAATTAAATCTGGGGAAAAGTGCGACTAATAATTTTGTGAAAATATCAAGCCACGGTTGATGGTTGATGATTTTGTAATGGGATTAATGTTTTTCAGTAAGAACAAAATTATCTCATGTCATACACATGAAATGGTGGGACCCATATATATATATATAAATTCATATATGTATATATGGTCTCACCATTTCATTTCATGTGTGTAGAAAGTTTAGTTTTCTCATGCAACAGCAACATGAGAAAATTATAACCCTTTTGTAATACCACCTCTCCCATTTTTTTAAGAGATTAAGGAAGCAAAATAAATTATTTAATCATATTATTATTCTGCATCCTTAGATTATATATTAGTTTATTAGTCAAACTAATTCGTTTAAAAAAAATTCTTAAACAGTTTAATTTATTTATTTCATTTCTTCAAAAAAATCAACTTAATCTTATAATTAAAAGATGAGGGAATAATTTATTATCTCATCAATTGGTTTGTTTGAGATAGCTTATAGGAGGGGTTTTTAGGACTTATTTACTATTTCAATCAGATGTTACTTTCATAAAAACTGAAAATAAGAATATTAGTGTAGATGAAGAGTCTTCAAAAATTGATTTTGTTGTGGAATCTTCAATCCAAATAAATCATTCATCTTCAATTGAAATGAATTAGATTTGTGACATAATTAGATACCAAAGTGTACAGAGCATAAGTTCTAATTACTTATATAATATTTATTTAATTAAATTATATATTTCAACATTGTCAAATTTTGTGATTTAGTATTTTTAATATTTTTGGTAATTTTAATTTTTCTCTTATAATTATCTCAAAATCACTTATCTATAAATCATTTCAAACCAGTTTGAATTTTACAAAAGTTACTTATACACTAACTAATCCAAACAGAAATCATATTTCACAATGTCTCAATAATCAAATACCAGGGAGGGTGTGCCCGCTGTGGGGGTGGATCCATGCCTTGTGTGGGAGTGTTTGTTGTAGGGTTTCCTTTACAGTGTGTGTTGTGGCGGGCATGGATCTATGCGCACGACAACTGCAACGATGGAGAAGATGGAGGAATTAAGGGAGACTTAAATGAAGCTATGGATGGAAGATTACATGCGACCCAGGTAAGTCATTTGCTTTCAATATTTCTCATTGTGGATACTAGGAGCGGTGTTTGGTTGGGTGGGTTTGTTGTTGTTTGGTGCTACAGGTGGCCATTGTGCTGTTGTCACTTGTATTGGTGCTCTTTTTACCCGCTGCTCAATGAATCTGAGGTACTTTCAAAACTGCTCCAAAAATAGTAGTTATGTCTCTAAATGGGATGAGACTGATTGGTGGCTCAATGTTCTTACTTCTTGCATGCTTTTCTGAATTTTCATTGCCTATTTACGGACGGGTTCATAGGGATTTCTTTCTCCACTCTGTAAGCAATGGCACCGGTTTCAATTTGCTTTATAATCTCTGTTTAATCAATTGAAAGGTCACATCAAGTTATATCCTTTAGATTTTTCTCTCCAAAGCAGCCAGTGAGAAAATAGAGGATGAGAAGAGCCAACAAAAAGAGCAAAGCAAAATATCTGTCAGAAAATATCTCCTCTAGCCTCTAGTACTGTTCTATTCTGGCCTTGTCTCGTGGTGACTCCATATAAACAAGACTGATGAGAGCTCCGATCCGTAACGCCTTATCCTTATCTGCAAAATGCATTGTGCTGCATCTGCACGTCTTCCTCTTCCTCATACCTCTCCTCTCTCTTCTCGTGTCACTAGAACAGAGTTAACAACCCCAAAGTCTTGTTCCAGAGGCTCAATTCTGACGTGCAGGGCTTCTAATTCCGTCACACAGTTCGACCTATATGATCTTCTCGGCATCGATAGCTGCTCCGATCAATCCCAAATCAAGCTCGCTTACCGCTCTCTTCAGAAACGGTGCCACCCTGACATCGCTGGCCCTGCCGGCCATCAAATGGCCATCATTCTCAACGAAGCTTACTCTGTACTTTCTGATCCCAATTCACGTTTCGCCTACGACAAGGTTTGTGATCTCATTCGCCTATATACAAGAACAAATTTCAAGTTTAACTGACTCCTGAGTCCATATATAACATAATCTTATCGAGGATCGGTGCTGTATCAGAAAAGAAAAAACAGTCTCAGAAAGTTGAGATGAGATGAACAATATTTGAACTTGAAGCGCATCTACCATCACACTCTCTCAAGTTGTTAAAGTTCTTATGTCGCAGGAGCAAAAAAATATTGCAGAGTTCAGGGGTTTCACAGGAAGGCCCGTTTACTCAGTTTGGTTCGGGTCGGAAAGCGAGCAGCGAGCAATATTCGTCGACGAAATAAAATGCGTTGGCTGCTTAAAATGTGCCTTGTTAGCTGAGAAGACTTTTGCAATTGAATCGGTTTATGGAAGAGCCAGGGTTGTGGGACAGTGGGCTGATCCTGAAGAGAAAATCCAAGAGGCAATAGATTCCTGCCCTGTCAATTGCATTTCGTAAGTTATGTTACCATTCTACACTGCATATGCCATGCATTTCATTGGTTGAGATTTCATTGTCATCAATTTCTGGTACTGTACAGTGTACAGCACTGTTGTTGCCTTGTTCATACTGTAGTTCCTCTTATGTCACTTCATTTCTCTGATTTAGTTCCTAAACCAGCTGCTTCAGTTGTTTAATTATATCTTGAAAGGGAAGATGATCTTTCAAGTGGAAAGATAGGATTGTGGTACTTGGGCAATTCGCTTCGGCATTAAAAGAAAAAAAAAAAGTTAGTTTTTCTGAAACTGAAAAAAGCTTTTGGGTGCTTGTGTGGATATAGAGTTGTTGAGAGGTGCAACCTTGCAGCTCTGGAGTTCTTGATGTCGAAGCAGCCACGAGGCAACGTAAGAGTTGGTGCAGTAAATACAGCGGGTGCTCGTGTCTCTAACATATTTACAGAAGTACAGAAATTCCAAACCAGGTTCCAGGAAGCAACGGGAAAGGCTTCGATTAAGTCTTCTAAGGTTAGTCTCAGTGTTGACAAGTAAATGAATAGGGCAGTTAATTAATTCTCACGGATTGACCAGAAAACCTCTTTATCAGGAAATAGACCCTCAGAGAGAAGCAAGGATGTCAGCAATTCAGGCAATAAGATCAATCTCTAACTGGCTATACTGGCGAGCACCTGTTGCTTCATCAGGAACTGACAAAAGCCTCGCTGTCATTGCAAATAGATTATTACCCGAACCAGACATGGGAAAGCTTCGAGAAGCTGCTGCGAGGAAACGAGTCAATGAGAACAAAAGGGTCAAGTGCGAGAGTTCTGAGGATGAGTATTGGGCTCCATCAGCTTATGCGCTTGCGTCTTCAACTGATGATACTGCAACTCCAAGATCAGCAGCTTCAAAGCCTTCATCATCCGCTCAGGATCACATAGAAGCAAATGAGAGGGAGTCTGATGAAATATATGAGAATGAAGATAACCCAATAAGATGGGCCTTCCCAATGGTGACTGCCATGATTGCTGTGGCTACAGTTCGATTGCATGGAGGAGGGTCAGTTCATGAATTGAGTCAACATGCGGGAGGCTCTCTAGCTCTGGATATTGTTAACAGCCCTTGGTCCCAGGGCATACTTGCTGCAGCTACATGGTACATGATTGGATTGGCAATAATAGATCTTGTGGCTCTCATCGGTAGAAAAAAATAGATAATATCTCTGCTAGATGCTTGTAAATTTAACGGCAAAGTAGCCCATAGATACTTTGGAATATATAAAGTATAACATGTAACACAGACGGTAATGCATAAAATTAAATTTTTCATTAAAGTATAATGATAAACTGCTTCTTCCTTCTTCTGCGTTTGCTTTCGCAGATGTTAAGACAATGTCCAAGGTATTTTAAAGGGATAATTCATTCGTCATCATTATTGCTTCGTTACAGTTATTATAAAGATTAGTTTAGAAAACTCCTCATCTTTTTTCTCTATATCTCTCATCAACTTTATTTGGATTATTGATTGGGAAGATGAAAGAAAAGTTAAAATAATAATATGACTTTTTAGATTAATTGAACGGATATAATTTAAAGATTAGAAATGATAAGAGACCTGTACATTCATAATTTGTTAGGATTGATATAAATGCTAACTAAATACTAACATTTAAGTTATCACAAAATAGAAAACAAGAAATAGATTTTTTTAAAATAAAAAAAACAACATAAAAATAGAACATATCGTCTTCAGCTTCTCACACACACATATACATATTATATCTGACCTTAAATATAAAACAAAATTGGATTTTCTTAAAAAAATTAATGAAATTACTTTAAAATATTTACATTTATAATTTTTTTTCTTCAAACTATATAGCTTAGGTTATAAATTGATATACAATATACTCTACTGATGTTTAGGACCGGGAGTAAGCCGCAAGCTGAGCTCTTTTGATTGTTGAATGAGCGACACGAGATTAACCAAAAATAATTTAAAATTGGGTAAAATACTAAAATTTTAGTAATTTGCATCTCTAGTTTAAAATAGTGCCTTCTTTTAATTTCTATCTCCGCTATGAAAATGAAAAACGAGAAAGAACAGATTGACATCGAGGAAATAAAAGTAGCTAACTGGCCTATTCAGTTCGTAGTAATATGATGTTGCAAGGACCATATTGTAGCCATTCTCTCCCTCTTTAAAATACCAAAAACACCATAAGCTGCTGTGAAATGCAACCTCATCGATTCGGGCAAAATCTAGTCTTGAAGTTTGATCGTCAATATAATACAGTACTGTTGCCCATGCAAAGTAGGTGGAAGACAACCAAACAGGAATAGCTCTTTCTTGCATTAACATTTGGAAGAGAAAGATAGTCATACAAATACGAAAAGAGCACTTGTCTCAGTATGCTTAGTAACGGTATTTGGTGGAATAATCTTTGGGAGCAATCACCAAACCACGTCCCTTTCTTGCACCTCGGTACACCGTCTCAATAATGTCAATGAACTCCTGCTTGTCCTTAAGAGCCCAGTTAATCTTGTTGTTGTTTCCAGTGCCAAGATCTATCATAATGTGCTTGTTCCTAAAGAAAAACATAACCGTGGAGGGATCGTACAGCTCATACATGGTGTTAAAATCAGGAACCTCAGTTATGTCCACCAGGTAAATTACAGCAAAATTCTTTATTGTCTCAGCGACTGATGCCAGCACTTCATCCATCTAAACTTGATGGAAAAACATTACAACACCACATTATAATTTAGATAGCAGTTTACGTTCATAAACCAGCAATAGAAATCCATTCCACAATCAACTAATCAGCACAAATCAAATGGGCAAAGATCGTAATTGAAAGAAGATATCACATCGTTTAAAGGTTTCATCAATGAGATTATGACTTCATCAGACGTTTATTTAATCAAGAAAAGCCAAAAGGTTGAGACATAGAGTTAACCCCTCTATAAATAGTGAGACATGGTCAATCTGTCATCTGTTATACTTCATAGTTCACACTTGTGTGGTTAGTTAGTTAGTTAATAGTACAACTACAGACTTGATTCTGAATAAGTAAGGAACGTAATGAAGGTTTCATACAGAATAAAACTACAATTCACTAATGCAGGTTCAGACTATCCATGTGGTTATAGTTCTGACTGATGGTCAATCTGGGTGGAAATTACATGGATAAATAACAACCATTTTTCTTTCCCTAATCACAAACGAGGTTCTCAGCCAATGGGAAGTGGTCAAGTGGGGACAGTAGAGAAAGTGGGTAAGCATCAAAGCCAGACATCAATTTCAGAATCGACTCTGACGACAAGTGAGCACATTATTAACTAAAGGAACTGCAAAATTTCAATTAACCATAAATACCTCCAACAAAAAGTCAACAGATTGCACAAATCAATCCTATGAGGTAGTAATTTGCACGAATAATACATCCCAATACTCAATTTCAAGAAAAGGCCGCTAATTTGCAGTTAAAAGCAATCAAATATACAAATTCCTCAGAGAGGTTCAGACACCAAAAAAAAGGGCCTGATAATGGCAAGTTAAAATAAAAGGTTTTAATTTAAGAACCGGCTTGAAATCTGGTTCAGTTTAGGGTTCCAAAAGACCGAAAAATAGAGAAATTTAAAATCAATGGTTTAAAACAGTGATTTGAAGAAGAAAAATAAGAAGAATCGGGAAAGGAAATACCTGCATGCAGGTCTCATCCCAATCGTGGCCAAATCGGATGACGACGAGACGCTCCTCCTCGGCAAGGATGGCCTGATCTACAGCCCATCCTGAATGAAGGTGAGGCAGCAAGTACGACATGTCTGTCTGTGAATTAAAACGAGTGAATTGTTGGAAATCTGATGAGGGGCTAGCTCAAAATTTGCAGGCGGCGTCAGATTATAATACGAGTTTTGTTCTTATATTGACCCGACCAGCGGGTTGCGTTCTTGCGTCGATCCATTTCTTATTTTCCCTTCCTTTAAAAAGATAATAATCCAAAAAAGAGACAATTAAGCGTGGATAAAGTATCGTTGTATAAACTAATCATCACTAGTTTTCAGTATAAATTGTATAGATGTGTTCTTATATTCATATAATATTTTTGCTGGATAAAAATATGTGTTACCATCATATAAGATATATTCAGATTTGAATAATTTTATTCTGATGAATAGTACAATATATATATATATATATATATATATATATATATATATATATATATATTGTATTTAAAGATAAGTATTTGTTTGTTTTATAAAAAACAAATCATAAAACTAACTAACTAAAAATAAAGAATAAATCTTAAATAAATCTCTTTGAAAAAGTAAAAAATGGGCTATATCCACCTTCAATTTTGCTTTTTAATTGGAAGATTGTTTTCTATTTTTTAATAACATTTAAAAATCCTTAATTAGGCCTCATGGCCTCATCAGTAATTTGTTAAAAATGTAAGCTTGAATTTAAAATTTTGATTTTTTTTATTGGATTTATACAAGATTCTCCCTTATGAAAAAGGTCATTACGGTTTCAAATTGCATCTCTCATAAAAAGATTTTTTTCAATGTCATTTTTCTCATTTTTTGTCTCATATTTCACATCTACCCTTAAATTAATAATTTATAAAACTAATATTGTAGTATTATATAAGTTAATTTTTTAATTTTACTCATGGACCATCCAAGATATTATATAAATATAAGAATGATTTTGGCGCATAGTGGCATCATTCACGTCTAGGGGGTTGATGCCACTAAATTGGCGTCAAAATCTTTAACACCACTCACTTTTGATGCGTGGCATCAATCCTCTTGACGCCACTGATCCCATTACCTGACATGACACCATTAACTATCTTACTTTAATAAATTCTTTTCCATGTGCTTTAACTAGGTACAGTTTTTTATAAAAGTTGTTACAATAATGCTTTTTCCCAAAATCTGTTGCCATTTTTTTTTTATAGGGACATTTGTTGTCATTTCTTCTAAAGGGAAATTCATAAACATTAGTGCGCCTATTCCATCTTTAAATAACATATTAAACCATAGAGTAAATTTTGTTGGTTTTTAATTATAACTAAAAGCAAAAAAGCAAAGAAAGAATTGGTTTTTAATTATAACTAAAAGCAAAAAAGCAAAGAAAGAATTGAATTAGCCAACATAGGTGATTTGGGAAAGAAGATATGACTTTTTTTTTTTTGGGGGGGGGGGGGGATGTAGTCATTTAACATTCAAAAATTCCTAATTGGACTCTCAGCCTGATTAAGTTAAAAGTAGAGACCTAATTTTGATTATGATATTTCAGCTAGATTAATACAGGAGTCTCCTTTTCACAATGCTTTCTCTTTTATTCGATTAAATTTTTACAATCCTTTCTATGCAAGTGATTGGGATCAGAAAGAGATGATGTTATATCCACAAGTACTGATATATAGTACTCCGTAAGCAATTCAAATTTGGTTCAGTTGATAGCTCTATTAAAAACATAAAACATGGAAAATTTATTTAAACAACCACAGCAGTCATCCAAGCTTACATGGTCCAGAGATGTAACATAGCATATATTCAGGAAAACGTCCAAAAAGGAAATCTCTTTTACAGCAAACTTATTGGAGGAATTGAACAAAGTGAACATTTATATTAGACATGCCCAACCACAGATCATTCAGATTGTCTCGTGCATGATCTCCATGTAAATGCCTGCTGAGAAATCAATACATGCATGTTATTCACCATTTTTTACATTTTAATTGAACACATACCTCCCACAAGAGTTTCATCAAGATTTTGGCACCGGGCAAAAATTTCTAAGGTTGTCAAAAGAGTTGTATAAGATGTACAACTTGTTTTTGTAAAAAAAAATACATGGAATTAATACTCAATCTTTCAATGTATATGAATTTTGAATGTTCAGGTGTGTCCTTCAAGGAACTTCATGAAAAGAACAAGAAAAAAGAATCCTTTATATTCCATATCAAATTCACAAAGAATCCTTTATGACAATCAGACCTTGAAATAATAAAAAGTACAACTAATATAGGAAACAGTTGAAAGAGGATCAACTTCATAGGCTTTTTTTCCTATTCCTTTAACCTTGGCTTGCAAAGGTATGCTTAAGAAGTAAGAACCACGTAACTAAATTAAGAGAACCTTCTGCCATGAAAATGTTCCTAGTTTATTCAATAGAAGCTATACAAAGCAATGCTTGACAACGAATTGACTCGTAAATTTGCTGGGATCAGAAACATCAAGTTAAGGTACCTAATTTTAATGTCCATGGCCATGATCATCATGACCTTCCCAAGGATGTCTCCAGCCCTGGATGGCACCAGAAATAACAGAAGAATATATCAGAAAAAGTAAAACTGAACCAAAGTATGACTCGGCTGAAAACAGGTGAACAGAAAGTAACTTTCAGAGTTTTACCAAAACTACAGGACCATCTTGCTTTGCCCTGTACAATACCCAGAACCTGAAAAAAAAATTTCGAAAATGCGAGGTAAGTTCCTAGGCAGTCAGAATCAACTCAATTGAATTACATGACTGCACTCTGAAGAATAATCTGGAAAAATGAAAACAATCTCATGAAGTTTGATTTCAGTAACGATTAACCATGTAACTTGAAACCAATCCTACCTAAATCCTCACGATAAACGAGTGAAACAAGCCCTTCCAACAGACAATAACAAATTTTATGAATTAAACAGGAACAGAGAATACAAAAAATTACTCATTTCCTCCCTCATTACGAAGGTAGTCCGCCAAAAATCTAGAGCCCTTATCAACAAGAGACCCACGATCTAGCCAAAAATCAAATGAACCGAACAGTCCATTTCGCTTTAAGGTGTAAATCTGGTGAATGAAAACAGCGCGCAGGATGAGATAGATAGGTGAGGGTTATTGCATACCACATTACAGCGCAAAGCCCCTTGCCAGTCACGGTATGCCAGCGCTTAGGAGCATGCATCGTCACACCTTTGTAGGTTGTGCCCTCACCATGGCCTCCCCCCATCTCTCCCACAACGCACTGCGAGCTTCGAACACAGCAAACCCTAAACAGAATAACGATTTGGAATGAGATCGCTGTCCAGGACTCGCGAGTTCTGTGGTGTATTGGAAAAATATGGGGAAAATATCACTGATGTCCCCCGAGAAAGAGAAAAAATATTAAACAAGTTCCAACCCTAAATTCCTTCTGAAAAAAGTCCCAAAAGATGTTTTTGATATTAATTACGGAATTTCAATATTAAAATAGTTTCATTGTCAAAATGAATTTTTATATTGTCAAAATAGTTTTTCTTGTTGTTAAAATTCCCCTATAAAAATATTGTTGTCAAAATAGTTTTTCGTGTTGTTAAAATAGTTTTTCCTGTTGTCAAAAAATTTCTAAGTTTTTTTTTCAATGTGTAGAGTCTTAGAAACCTAGAAAATTTTTTGCAATAGGAAAAATTATTTTAACAACATGAAAAACCATTTTCATTGGAAAATTTTAACAGCAGAATAAACCATTTCAATAGCAAGAAAAATTATTTGCAACGAGAATTTTTTTATATGAGAATTCCGTGAGTAATATAAAAAAAGTTTCTATGGACGAATTTGGAGGTAGGACTTTTTTTATTTTTTTTTCTTCTTTGGGGCTCAATGATATTTTCCCAAAAATATATTTAATAATGTAGGTGCGCTACAAAATATAAGACTCTATTAATTTTTTATCGTTAACAAATTAAAGAAACAAAATAAATTACTTTAATATATTTATATTTATAATTTTTTTAAAGATAATTTATATTATTTAAAAATTAATATATAATCTATATGATATGATTAGGTGACTTTTAGTTTTTTAAATCTATCCAAAAAACTCAATTATGTCTTATATTGAGGATGATAGAAGTAATTATTAAAAATGTTACAAAGAGGAGAAGAGGGGAAGGGGAACAGAGGAGGTGAAATTTTAAATTATTAAGACCAGAAGTAAGGAAAAAATTAAGATAAATATCATTTGAATTTGAAAAATCTTAAAAAATCAGTTAACACATGTAAATGACACATAGGTCACACAAAAAAAATCTAAAAATTTGAAAAATTGTGCGTTTTACTAAAATGCTCATCAAGTTTTTTTTTAAAAAAATGAAAGAACACTCACTAGCGTCAAGCTCCGCCATTCGGCATCACCATGCATGTGGCCAGATCTTTGGTAACAACTTAAGTAAAGTAATTAATTACTTGGATATTAATATTGACAACTTGAGCTTCCTAAGCTCCATTTGGCATTGTTGACAAGTTGAATAAAAGTAATGGCGGCTTGAACATAAAGATTGACAACTTACATTTCCTAAATTACTAATTAATATGCTTAAGTTGTCATTACCTATATTATACCACTCTGGTCCTATTTATAAGTCTATTTGGATGAAAAAATAATTTGTCTTGTTTATAAGTCCAGTTTTATATAATAAATGAGATTATGATAATTTTACCCATATTAATTGTACCTATAAAGATAGAGAGAGAAGAAGAAGTTGAGAAATACCCAATCACAAATGAGGGAAAAGTTGAAAATTTATACCCATAATTATTGAAATAACTACATCTCTTAGTATGTGAGATTTAGTCAAAATAAACTTATAAATAGGACTAGAGTGGTACGACGTTAGCATGTAAATTTCAATCCTTTGATTCTCTCTCTTGCTTTTTGCCTCACATTAAGTTGTCTACCTTTATGAAAAATACACTACTCACATGGTTTGTTTCCTCTAAAACCCTTAAAAGATTATCAATGTAGCCTTTTGTCTTTGAAGAAAATCATTTTGAACCTCCTATGAATTAAGTATGTTTCATAGGTTTCTTGCCCTTTTAAACATAGGCTTGGAGGGTGAATCCTCTCACTCTAGTTTAGCTAGTGGATCTTGTGTCCTTTAGCTCTTCATGCTTAGATTTAATGTGGCAAACCATAATACCAATGGTTACAACATGCCAAGTGGGGGTAATGCTTGCTCATGCCCGCTCCCACTAACTAGGAGCATCTCATCACAACATGTACTTGTTATTTGTTAGAGGAAAAAAAAACTGACTTGTTTATTTCAACTTGTTAGTTTAACATTGGTCTCAAGTGTTGCCTAAACATCATGTTAAGACCTAGCGCACGATGTTAAAACTTAACTCAGTCTTAACTATCTGGAAGAAGACCGTCAATTTCATCTTCCAAATTGATATACTCAAGTTGTTATTATCTATACTCAACTGTTAAATTTGACTGTCGATTAACCAAATATGCTTTACACCATTTTTGTTTTGGGTTTGGGTGCAAATTGACCCCAAAAGTTTTCACTTGCGAATAATGTTGCCCTAGAAAATCCTAAATTGTGGCAACATCTTACCCTAACCATTATTTAGATTAGGTTTATCTGTCAATTGAACAAATATGCTTATCTAGTAAATTCATGTGTCATACATTTCATTTTTTTCAAAAGTTATATTTAAAAATAAGTACAATGTTTTTTTATAAAAAAAATTGCATCTTGTATAGGGGATTCGAGACCACTAACGAGGTAACAACATCTTGTATGTTGAAGAGAAAATCAAAGAGGCACTTGTCTATTTTAACGTTGTCGAGGTGTGACAGCAGAGAGTTTTTAATGTTGATGTTCTCTACAATCTTCCGTAGTGTGTTATTTATTTAGTGGTGGAGTCTTTTTCTTAATTTTTCTCTAACTAATTTGAATTCTTCCTCCATATGTAAGTTCTTATTATTCAATGTTGTTCATGTAACTAGTTCAACATATTTAGTTAACTAATAATTAAATTTATCCTAAATAATTGTTAGGGTGACATTGTTACAATTTGGAAACTTCTAAGGACAAATTTGTACATTAACAAAAATGACGTGAAATCATGGATGACCCATAGATTATCATTTTAGTATATTTGATCAACTAACAGTCAAAAATATAATTAAGATAGTAGTTAAAGTAAAATTGCTTCAAATTTGATACTTTCTAAGACAAAATTGCTCCTCTTTAATTCCTTAATTCCTTCTCATTTTTAATTACTGTCAATGGAGTGGGTAAATAAAAAAACGACAAATGTAAAAATTTTAAGATCAATAGCCAAAAAAGAGTAATAGTCATTAGGCACTTCGTCGTTAAAAAGAAAATGTTTTGGCAAAATACGATCCCTTGTTCCCTCCAGTTTTTCCCGCCAAGGGGTGGGGGAAAATTTTATCGGAGAAGTCGAACTTATAGAGGATGCAAAGATAAAAAATCGAAGAGGAACAGAGCAAATGGAGGCGGCCCCAACAGGATGCTTCAAGTGTGGTCGACCAGGCCACTGGTCCCGTGATTGCCCATTCTCTCCTTCAAACCCCGATTCCTCTTCTTCTCCCAAGCCTGCTCCTGCCGGCGATGGTGCACCTTCTATTCGCAAGCCGGCCGATAAGCCCAAGAAGCTCCCAAGATCCAGGCCTAAACTCACCCCTGATCTTCTCCTCTCTGACGAGGGCCTTGGTTACGTCCTTCGTTATTTCCCTCGCGCTTTCAAGTACCGTGGCCGCGGGAATGAGGTATTTGCTGGACTCCTTCTCTGTTTCTGTTTTTTATCTGTTAACCAAATTCTGCAATCACAACGACTTTAGGACCATGCCTGAATGAAACAAGTTAGATCTTTATTCCAGCAACGTATTAATGTTGAGATAAATTATACAGACTGTCAAACTTGATTCTCTGAGGTGAGTAGGCATCGACTAATGTTTACCTCATTTTTTCCCAATAAATGTGGTTTCTAAAATCATTAATTAAAAAAGAAATTCATAAAGCTGTCTTTGATGATGAATAAGTGCATCCTTTGGCACAAGTTGTCTTAGAATAAACCAAACTATATTTTTTAGGAGAGTCGATGTCAAGCACTTCCTTTACCGACAAATGTGATCCATCAAACGGTAAATCCACTCTGATAAATATTTTTGTTCTTATAGACTCTACGCTATGATATGATTGTACTCTTATTATTAAGTTTATGCTGTTTAAACTTTACATTCTAGACGTGCATTATTTTGCTGGGCCATTAATTTCTTTCTTATACATCTGTTGTGTATGCTGCCTTATTTAGGTTGGTGATTTGGGTAACCTTCTTGAGCTATACAGTGAATGGCACTCTCGCTTGATCCCTTATTACTCATTCAATCAATTTATTCACAAAGTGGAGCAAGTTGCTGCTTCAAAGCGTGTCAAGGTACGGCTATACATAAGAATATTGAAAGTTGATAATGATGTAAATTCTACCTTCATAACTTCAAAAAATTAGTGAACCATCTAAATACGTGAATGCTTATATAGGTGCAAGGTTTATTTGCATTCTGATACCCTATGGTCCATTTCTGTCACTTCTTCTACTCATGTCATTCCACCCGTTGGGTTAAAGGGCATTTTTCTTCCAGAAGTTTTTATGGAGAGTACTGGGCAGACTGAAATATCATTTTGGGCAATGTTGCCCCAAAGTACCAAAATTGTAGCAATGCCGCCTAACCCTAATAGACGATGAAAGGGAGCGTTTTGATTTGTTCAGATTGGTTATTTTCTTCTTCAGATTTGTTGGTCCCGAAAACGCCGATGGTGATGATGGTATGGGGAGGGGTTCTTTTGATTTTTTTCAGTGAGGAGGATGGTGATGATGTGGCATCTTTACGTGTTGTCTTAGGTGGTGTCTTACATCCTATGTGGTAGAGCTAACTCAGCACAATTGGCCAACAAACGGTTGATTGTTTGGGTCTGTTAGAGCTGGGTGACATTGCCCAAAACAAAACTTCTGGATGCCTAGTACTCCTCCGTTAAAACTTCTGTAGCCAAAATGCCCTTTAACCCTTCAATGTTTCATGATATTTTCATATTTTGGTTATTTTTAACATTTTAAAGCAATAATTTTCTTAATTAGTTAATTTTATCTATATTTCCTTCAAGATAATCACGTTTGCAAAGTGACCGAAATCAACTGAGAGCATGCAAAGGGAAAATTAGATTGCATCAATATAATTAATTGGAATTTGATCCATTCGTTCTCCTCAATCACTAACACATACTTTTTGGTTGAGAAAACATGTAACCTCTTTATTGTTAATAGACGGACATGATGCATGTTGAGCATATGATAGTTTTGTCATTTTTACTGCAATCTAGCAGATCATAGCAATGTATGTGTTGTGTGGTTGCATGCATGTTAAAATTCTACGGGTGCTCACTTTGATTCACTTCCCCCTCCCCCGGGGAAACTAGACTTGTCTCAGAGAATTGAGAGAGAGAGTTGCCAATGGTGGAGATCCAACAAGGCTGCGTGAACACCCAGTTGAGCATGATTTTCCGGCTGACAACGATGGTATGCTGTTTGCGTTACCGTTTGCTATTATTTAACAAGTTCTGAAGTTAAATCAGCTTCGTTGCATTAAATGTTATTTCTGGAAACTTGTGGTTATAATCTTGTAGAAGGAAATCTATGGTTCATAAAGGACATAATTCATTTTATCACGTGTTGGTGGCGCAAGTCATTCCAACTTGCCTATTGCTCGTCAGCAACCACCCGCCCCCGGGGCGAAAAAAAAGAAAGCAAAACGCAGGCATAAAGATGCACAATACTGCAACTTAGTTCGACAGATGACAATATCTTTTTCTTCCCCTGGACCAGAGACACATGAAAATATCCATTATTGGCATTAGTGTATCCATTATCGTCACATATATTTACTATGTTTGTATATTTCTTAGACTGTTTTTTCTCATTACTATTGGTTTTAATGATATTTCTGTGATTTTTATTAGTTTTATTAGTGTAATTGTATTTCAAATACTAACTTGTATCAGTGGGAGGTTCTTATTATCTTTGATTTGATCCTGGGAGGCCTTTGACTGTTTCTAGGTAAGATCCTTTCCGTGACAAACTTGCTAACTTGTACGCCCTGCTGCCATGATGCAATCATTCAATGTAGTTACTAGAATCGATTCTTTGCTGATTGACAAGAGCGCTGTTCGTTTTTTTATATTATCAAGCATTTCTTCCAAATCTTTTTATTCTGGCTATATTTGCAGAAGCAGGGGAAGCCAGTCATCAGCAGGGAGACGTGTTTCCAGAATCCCAAAATGCTGAGAACATTGAAGAAGATATTCTTAATGAAGTTTTCAACAAGGCCACTGCAGTAAGTTCAATTTTTTTCAAGTCCATTTTCTTCAATGTCATGCAAAATGATCTATCTATTTTGAGGGAAACGATTCAAGGTTTTGCTTTGTGAAGGAGACTCGTCGTGAACTTCTGCCGCTTAGCTAAACAAAAATTTCTGAGAACATCAGTATGTGTGATTGGTTAGAAGCTTGGTGTATGTTTTGATTTTCAATTTCTTTAAAATGAGGTTGATCTTACGCTGAGTTTTTTACGGGAAAATGTTTATTCTGGCTAAGGTATAAACGATACTAAAGGATCCTGAATGCTTGATTGGGATTTCCATGAAAATAATCAATCTGTCCTTATGAATGTTACTAGCTTTCCGTTTTTGAGAAACAAATTTTAATGAAACAAGGGTTACGGCCAATAATAGAAGAGAATGAACAAAAGCTGTTAATGAAGCAGTGTATGAGGAAATTCCTTGCCTTTGTTGTTACAGGAACCTTCTCAGAGGACAGATTCCGTGGCGGAAACATCAAATGGAGCTTCAAATATTGGATCCGACTCTTCTGGCACAGCTGAAGTAACAGAAGAGCAGAGGGCTCGTATGGAAGCAAATAGGTTGAAGGCACTAGAAAGGCGTGCAGCTCGAGCCCTCTCATCACAGGCCATCTGACTGTAACAAAATTCTATTACATGGTGTGCAAAACCTGCTTGTTTCCCATTGAGTCACATTTATGCGTCAGGGGTTTTTGTACTTATATATATATCATAACAATTCTCAACGAAGATATGGCTGCATTTTCATTTAAAATCTAATTGTAACAGCCCCTAGAAATATTACCTTTTCTTGAAGACAATGATAGTGCTTCCAGTTTCGCACCAATGAGCATGTTTGGAAGACGAGCTGACAGTACTTTCCCCAAATGCAACAAATTGTTGGACACTTCGATTCGGACAAAACACGTTTTCCCCTGATGCTACTATTGCCTCAACTCATGTCAAGTCAGACTTAAATTGAAAGAAAGCTTTTTCAATGTGTGTTTTCATCCCGCTTGAAGTGAAAGTACTTAGAAATGCTAAACTTTTTGACCCTCAATTCCACTGCAAACTTTATGGGAGTTTTAACTAACAATTGCACCAGTAGTTTCTGTTCTATGAACGTGAAGCTTAATGCTTATCAAACGATGGCTCAATATCTGTTGATCCTCCTGTCCTTCCAGGAAAAGGCAAAAAATTGGAAGACCTGAGTTAATATTTATCTACAAAAATCATGATTAAATTAAAGGATTAAAGACAAATAGATTACTATAGTTACATGATAAAAAAAATAACGTATATTTTCTTTGTTTCTCTCTTCCATTATCTACACGGATCCTTCAACTTCCATATCACGTGAAGTACCTTTCTTATAATAGGCTCCTAGCATCTTGGAAGATGTCTGCGATTGTTTCCTCCCGTGGTCGTCGGAGGAGCAAACTGGCTTGATCGCTTGCAATTGAAAATTCTCTCTCCCCTTTATTGTGAAATAAGAGGGAGTGGCTATTAGAGCAATCATTGTGGAAAACTTTGAGCATGGAATAAAAAACCAAACTGGACCCCAGTCCGTTGTAGTTCAACGTGTGGCTTGAGGGTAGGGTCGAATCTGTCAATTTCAAGTTGAGTCGCAATCAACTGTTGCCCGAGTTTTTTTTTTTTTAAATGTCCCAAAACGGCGTTGTTTTGGGACATTTCAGAAGAATAAAAAATGAACATCGGGTCGGATCTGGTTCACCAACCTAACACGAATCACTTGGCCGAGATGATAGATTCATCGATCAGAATATCAGGTCATCACTCATTCCAGAGTCCAAACAGAGATAGAGAACTCGTGCCCTGGCCCTGTTCTTTGATTCATTGATCTCAACTCTGCAATGCCAACTCGGCGACATTGAAGTCAACGACAAGCTCAGGAGATGGCAAGAGGTGATGGCGAGCTACAAATGTGAGAGTGAGGTGACTATGATTAAGTGATTTAGCAATTGTGAGAGCAGTGACTAGCCCCATTCTTCACTTTCTTAGTCACCGACGTGTTGTTCTTTGTGATTTTGCTTCAATGTTGCTTTATGTCTTTTGTTTTCTTAGTCACTGTCATGTTGCTCTCTGATTTATCTTTTATGCTCTAAGTGATTTTGCTTTAGTGTTGCCTACTTGCTTCACCGGTGTGTCACCGAACCTTTATTTATTCCCAACTCTCTGACTATTTTCTGAGTTGAATAGTGAGAGATAAAACTTTAGTGAGAGAGAAGGATTATAAGTAGTTATGGGTTATGTTTGAAGAACTAACTAGGTAATTTTGATTATTTTAGTGTTAGTGATGACTTATAAATAAATATTAATATTGTTATTTTGTTACTGTCAATTAAATTATAATGTTTTAATATGGCGGTCTAACCCCTGACTAACCCATTGACCATTGAACTTGTGCCGGATTCATTGCCCAGATCGGTTTTTGGCTCCTTGACTAAGATATTCTGTAAGAGAATAAAGATTATAAAAAAGAAAAAAAAAAAAAAAGAAGACATTTTTTATGGAGGTAATATGGTCATTTGCTTGTATTTTGGTACTTCAATCAAATTGTAATCTTCTAAGTCCTTCACAATACATATTCACCTCTTTTTTTTTTTTTTTTTTTGGGATAGGCAAGTGACGCTTGCAGCAGGGATCGAACCCTGATAGGTGCGCCATCGAAGGATGGCATACATACCACTACGCTCTGGAGGAGCTGGTACATATTCACCCTTTAAATCCTTCAATGTAATATTCCCTAAAACATTAGGAAAAAAAAAATAAAATCGCATAGCTAGCAAACACAAAAAAGGGGAAATCATATCAAGATTCTAATTAAGAAAAATAATATAAAAAAAGTCTCATAACTTGTTAATAACAAGTAAAGGAACAATCATTGATAAGTGAAGGAACTATCATTAACAAGTTGAGACTTTTTTTTATATATTTTTTTAATTGAGACTTTATTGTCATTTTCCCAACAAAAAATGTTTGACGACATATCTTAAACAAGTCAGAAGCAACTTCTACTTTGAACTAGACTAGCCACGAGCAAACTGTTCAAGCTTCAACAAGTATGTTCAATTCAAATTTAACAAATTTATAACTCGAGATTTTGACCTCTACAAGAGGGGATAAAATAAAATAACTCAGCAAAACTTCATCATATTCATACCTAGGTTCCTGAAACAAAAAAGGGAAAGGAAGGAAAAACTCTGTATGATCTCACAAGATATTGATATGCAAAGGACGAAACTCACAGCTTTAGAGACCACAGTTAAAATGGTGTCTTCATAAAGCTGGCACGAGAATAGAAGGGGCATGTTTAAGTTTAACTCCATCTTCTCCTGTCCTCTTCTTCATTCACTGGAGCATACCATTCCGGCCTTCGCTTAGAGTTACTCAGTCTATAGTTCAAGAGCAGCTCTTCATCTTGAAGAGCCCTAGTAGCTACCAGAACCAGGGTTTTGAGAGTAGGAACATTTGAATCACTATTTCCTGACATTCTAGATTTAAACCAAAAGCTGCCAAATCTCCTCATATTTACCTCGGCATTTCCAAATAATATGTTTGGAATATATGCTCTCATGTTATTTTCGGTCAATGGGAAGTCACAAGGGCAGATCATCACATTTGGTAGCACCCCTTTAGCCGGGTGGTTAGCAAAATGAGCAAAAGCTAATGGGTTTCTGCGCTCTAGTACATCACCAGTACTGCATCCTACGGTGCCTTCCAAAGGCTTGCTCAGTAGTTTCCAGAACCGGTCTGAACCTTTCTCAAATCCTTTCCGGTCGGTCTTGATTTCTGCACTTTTTGTGCCATTCCATACTTCTCGCTTGTCGCCTCCGGAACCCCAAGGTTGGGCATTGATGACAGCCCCATCATATCTTGAAATTAAATATGAGTTATCTGCATCAACCCTCGGGTATCCTGGGATATACCGGTAATAAGCTGGATAGTAAACTACACCAGGATAAAAGGCTACAACTGCGCCAACATCAGCTTCCCCATCTAAAAATAGACCTTGGCCAGACTCTTTGTGGGATATTCTTGAAGGTTTGACATTAAGGGTGTAGCCAAGTTGGTCCTTCAGCTTCTGAGAAACTTCAGCTTGGCTTAGTGGTCTTGTCTGAGGGATAGCTGCATTCACAACACAATGTTGACAAGAGCTCCAGTAGACACAGCAAGTAGAATACCTCAAAAACATTGAAATTATAATGGTAAAGAAGTCATTGTTACTAAAAATTAGCCTTTTTGCTTACATAATAGTAGATCTAAAGGTCAGCACAAGATGACCAAACCTCAAACAAAATAGATAACTTGCAGCATTAGCATGTTATACAGAAAAGGGCATTCCTCATCCATAATAATCTAAATAGCCAAGGTCAGTATCATTTGCTAGGTCTTTTTATCCTACAGGCAATAAGGTCATGTGTCAACCACATATATAAGATGCACTGATTGAGCTTATGTTCTATCGTTGTTAAATTATTTAATTACCTGTCTCCCTCAGCCTTCAGGATCATTGTTCATGAATGTTTTACGGGTTATGAGTTTAAGACACGGTGTTATCAACTTAGTCCTCTGAAATTATTTAATTACAAATAAGTAAAGTGAAATGATTCCTGAGGCTTGATGAAATGATAAATTTCTGATCCACTGATTGTACAAATTAAAAGGAATCCCTCTCAATTTAGCTTATAACTAATAACCCCTCCAAAAATATATTTCTAAGTCACTAAACCAAGGGGTGGATCTGTTTAAGTGGCAATGATGAAAGAAAGGAGCAGTATTATTTAAAGAGATGAAATCAATATCAAAATTATCTTCATTTCAGTTGGCATTACAGGCGCAGCTTAATCACACAAATTAAGATGAAAAGAAGACAGAAATAAATCTACTTGTAAAGGTAATTAGTTATACATTCAGGATATTCTCTGCATGCAAAATTAAAGGATGAAACAGAAACAGCTATGAAGAAGCATGTAGACATGCATGTTATGAGGTGCCAAATATATGTTAACAGTGACAAGACAATCCTCAGTCTTTCAGCTGCTGCTAATTCCTAAGGCTTATTATACTCAATTTTTATTTAAATTAAAACCCCAAATGAAAGTATTTGATTTTTCTTACCAGAAAAGTATTTAATGATTGCCAGGAAATTTAAATCATAAAAAAGTGCAAAAGGAGGGTATAAGGAAAAAAACGACCCCGGGCAGACTCACCAGAATGATTCAGAGGTGGGGCACTCCTACCCACAGCCAAACTAAGCCCACTTCGGCGGGGTAAACCGCTTACTTGTTGAGATGACTCTAGGGTGTCACTCATTATCTTATCACTAGGAAGAAGAATTTCATCCATGAACTTGCAGAAAGCTTTAATTTGACAATGAACATTTTCTTGCACTTGCACTTGTTGATCAGCAACAGAAGCTTTGCTCGCCATTTTTATAATTTCTTCTGCATCACCCTCAACAGCATTCTCCCCCAACCGATTGTAGCTGGATATTCAAGTCTTTGCATGAGCAAAAATGTCAAGACATTGAAAATGGGGAAGAATCACGCTTGCAAAATAGAAACCGGAGACATTATAGTATGCGAACCCACAACGGCATCAAACTGATTACAACTTATCAAAATATTATTGACAGTGAATACTTTGCTTGACTGCAGATATTATATCTTATCCAACGCAGTTACAAAATGTTCTAAATAGAAAAAGGGTGTGACAGACTGATAAAAGTGTATATTGAACAAACATTTCTGCCTCGGGCATACAAGTGACATTAGTAGCTTGGTTAAGGTGACGTAAAAGCACTTACCTTGTGTAAAGGAACAAGCGATTGATGTCAGCTTCAAATTGTAAATGTCTAGGATCCCTAGCAAAAGTAGGACTTTTGGCAAGTGTTTTTACAGCCTAAAAAAGATCAGACAAATTGTTGTGGTGAGTTACACAGGAAGCACAAGCATAAAATGATAAAGTACAGCTAATGATTTTGGATTATCATAAGCTGGGGAGGAACCTCTTGAAATTTCTGAAAGAGGAAAGCCATCAGCGATTCGATGGAAGAGAAGGTGCTATTCAGAGCTGAATATAAGTTGAAAGCGATAACGAAGTTCAGATGCTGAAAAATGAACAGAAAAAGAAAAGGCAGGAAATACATTAGTTAGCACAAAGAAGAGAGCTGGAAATTAGTTTCAGCATTTGAGCGATTTGTATGACCCGCCGAGTCCAGTCGCCTCAATTGAAGCATGATTGTTGGAAAGAAAGCAGCTAGAGGGCCAATATCGCCAGAAAGAGTGGAGTTAGATAAGCAGTGAGAGTGAGATAGAAATGAAGAAAGTAAAAGAGGTAGATGATGGCCGAGACGATGATACAACGCAGGGTGGCACCTGGCTTGAACATCGCTCCCATCACCTACCAATCCGTTCTCAAACCTGTCTCACTTTCCCGCCAATTTAATGGCATTGCTTCAGTCTTACCGGATTGCTTTCGCCGGCGACGATGAGGAGAAACAAAGCTTGCTTCAGCAGTGACCTAGCCGCCTCCTCCTCCTCCAGCGCGGGATCTCCCTCTCCAAATGGCGCCGTCAGCAGCCACCTCAGACGGCTCTTCTGAATTCAGCTCCATTTTGACGGCGTTATTGACTCGTTGGAGGCATATATGATTTTTCTTTCGTCGGGAAAAGATTGAAAAAAAAAAAAACTTTCAAATTTAAAATTGTAAAATCTTAAATTAGTTTTCCTTACCAAAAATTGATTTAATAAGTAACTCACAACTCATTTTATAGGAAATAACTTATTTTGGATTTTGTAATTTCATAATTCTTTTTTTATCATTTTTCCTTTTTTAAAATAAGGAAAATCTCATTTAAATACCATATGAGAAATTTAAAAAGATATAGAGGTAATTGGAAAGAATATGAGATTTTGCAATTTAAATGTTTTGACTAAAAAAACCCTCACATATTCTTTCTCTCTCCTCATCCTCTCTTCCTCTTCTTCCTAACGTCCTCTCTCTTTCTCTCTATATGAAGCAAAGGCAACGGTGATGGTGGAGTGAAGGTGGAGGTATAACAAATGAAAATGGTGGAAGATAAAGGTTTCCCAAGTTCAGGTGTTCATAGTGCCCTCATGGTCTGAATTGTCGCCAGAAAAAACGAAGGAAGGTGATGGCAAAGTGGTGGCTGAAGCTTGCTAGCGACGATGAAGATGAAAGTTGTACTTGGTAGGGAAGAGAGACAAAAGTGGAAGAAGGTTGGAATTGGTGGTGTTAGAGGAAACCAGGAGGCTGAGGAAAAAGAAGGGTGAACACTAAAACTTGCTTAACAAAATTTATAATAAGATTGACAAATTTAATAATAATTTTGACAAAAATTGTAAAGGTTTTGATAAAATAATTAATTCTAGGCTTAGGTTATTACTAATCAAAAAGTAGAATGTAGAGGACCAGAGAACCTAAACTTGATACCACATGTAGGACAAAATTCATGGAATATAAAATAAAACATAATTTATAGTACATGCATTTTCCTATATCAATAAAGGAAAACTTATAAGAATTGCCTCTCATCATTGCTAAGCTTTAATAATAAAGAGAACTCACAAATCCTAATAAAAGAGAGCAGCAAAAGAAAGTAAAGACAAAAGACAATTGTCAGGTCTCTTTCTGACCGGTTTTAAGGCACATCGATAGTAAATGGATTAAGAGACATCGCCAGTCAAGAATCTTCAAGTGAAGCATCTAGGTTTTCCAATACTTGTATATTCATTGGTCGTAAACTAAAGTGTGCATATTATTCCACAATAAAAGATATCACATTAATAGCTACTAGGTTAGCCTAATTCTGACTTACGAGCCACTCTCAAGATATTTTAATTAGCTATTCTCTTTGGTTCTTATTATAAGGCACTAACCACTATTTCTCCTAAACCAAAAAATAGAAGTTACGTCATTAAATTGGTCCAAAAATGATAAATATTTTCAACTTTACCCATATTTTAATGATGTGAATTTAAAGAGTTACTCCTTCTGATCTTTATTATAAGGCACCAACTAACAATTCTCACATACCAATAAAAAACAGTTAAAGTCAATAAAATTGTCCTAGAATTTAAATAATTTCCAATATTACCCCTATTAATTACACTAAATTCTAACATTCTATTAATTATTACTCTCACCCACTACCCTTATTAATTAGGGGCATATATGGAAAAAGATTATTAATGCTCGTTGGGAACAAACAAGTGCCTTATAAAAAGGATCAAATAAATTTGCTAGTTGGTGCCTTATAATAAGGATCAGAGGGAGTAGTTAAAAATAATGGTATAATTGAAAAATAGTAATAAATGAGTTGGTTAAAGGTAGTCGGTGCTTTATAATAAGATCAAAACATTTTAGAAGTTTGTGCATTATAATAAGTACCAGAGGAATCACTTAATTAATACTCCTTCTGATCCTTATTATAAGGCACCAACTATCTTTTCTCATAAACCAAGAAATGAAAGTTAAGTCATTAAACGAGCCTAAAATTGATAAAAGTTTCTAACTTTATCCCTACTTTAATGAGATAGATTTAAAGGAGTTTGTTAAAGTAAGGGCATAATAAGAAATAATAATAAATAAATTAGTTAAATGTAGTTAGTGCCTTATAAAAAAATACAAAAAATTGTAGGTAATTGGTGCTTTAAGGACTAATAGTTAATATTATATTATAATATATTAAAATATCTCACGACCTCATTTGAGTCTTCTGTGTTACCAAAATCCCACCCGAGAGAGCATATTTGGACTGAATTGAAAAAACAAATTACATATTGAAAACCAGCAGGGCACTTTATATATATATATATATAAAAAAGAAAGTAGGTGGGTTCGGCACCGGTTTCCACCAAAGTTAGGGCATAGCCTCAGGGTTCTTTGAATACTTACAAGAGACTTACGAGATCGACTACCAGAGGAGCCCTCACAATAGTAGAGGGAATCTAACTCTCGTCTTTTTAAAACTTGAGCCCCTTCCTTACTATCTATATCAACTCTCATCGACTAAATAGACATATATAAGGAATCTGTTGTGGACAAGTCTTTGTTTTGAACAATGGATGGGCCAACTTCTAGCTCAGCTCCATATTCAATAGCTGAGCGCTGCATGCAGGCCCTGCAAACTATCGTCACCACACACCACATCATATCAATTCTAATCATTTTGTGGAAAATTCTTATCAAATTTTAAATTGTCTTGCACGTCAATGCGTTTTAACTTTTAATCTGTGCTATCAACGCACATAGTATGAATGAAAATTCATTGAAACAATCAATAATACTATCTCCAGTCTTAATTATAAGACATAGGTGACTTTTTTTGAAGAAATTAAGAAATTTAAATAAGTTACTTAATCATTTTATAGGTTGTGTATTTTTAGATTATATATTAGTTTATTAGTTAAACTAATTAATTTGAAGAAAAAAATAAAAATAAAAATACTTTAAAGTAATTTAATTAGCTTCCTTAATCTCTTTAAAAAAATCAACTATATCTTATAATTTAAACCGTACGGAGTATAAATCCATCCTTGTATCATAAACAAGATAGATAATAATTTTGTCTTGTTAGAGCTTTAAGCCATACTCTTTCTTTTAAGTTTTTTTTATTTAAAATCACGTCTATGTAAATCAAGATAAAACTTTTCTTATATAGATATTTTTTATATATTTTAAATCACGTTTGAAAAACAACTTCCACTATTAATCTAAACAAGTACCACATTCCTAAGCGACCATGTTTTTTTTAATGACAGTATTTTGATTGAATCTAAAATAAAATGAGCTTCCTGTTTGAATGTGTACAAGAAGAAGAATTTTTGAAATTTAATGTAAGAATTGGACTCAAGAGCACGCCAAACCAGGATAAGAGAAAATATTGTTTTCGAAATCATGTACCTGAAAGTAAATTACAATTGATTAGGATCCTAATTAATTAGAAAAGGTGACACGATTGCTTAACGAATTTGTATTGTTAATTTGTGATACATGGTAGGTGAGCAACAAACTCGGCCTCTTGTTTTGTATTCAATTCATTCCTTCCTCTGCCTTTTTTCTAAATCTGTACACATTGCAAGACACGTCAGCAGAATGAAATCTGAGCCGCACATCTGTCCATGTGTATGCCTCAAACCATTCTTAAACCTACGTCCAACCAATTCCGACCTATTGCAATTTCAAAACATGCAAATAAAAAATTTGATTGTTACCTCACTGGCCCATTCTTGCCAATTTATGAGAACCAATCAATTCAATACTTTTCTCTTTTTTTCTTTAAGCAAAGCAATAAGTTTGAATATTATAGATAAGAAATTACAAGCTCATGTTTTAAATATAATACCCAATTAATTTTTTTAGAGAAATTAAGGAAGTTTAATTAAATTACTTTAAAATATTTATATTTACCATTTTTTTCTATTTAATTTGTTTGACTTATAAATTGATATAATTTAATTATACACAAAGTTACTTATTTAGTTTCTTTAATTTTTTTAAAAAAGTCAACTAGGCCTTATAGGAGCTAGTATACTGAAAAGAAAAGTTGCCTCCGTTTAAATTGGACATATTTAAATTTGAATTATGAGAATATTGGATATGAGATTATTATACCAAAAAGAAACATATTTCTTATCCTTTGCATTTTCAATTTGCTGCTCCTTTAAGCAATTCCCAATGTACCGTGTACAAGAGCGACCCATTTAAGAAATCTCTTGACTTTTAACTATACGATGAATCGCATGTCGTAACCATTCTTGGAATGATTAGCCAAATTTCAATGTACTCGACTATTTTTTAGAAAAGATAAGTTAATATATTGTCGGCCTGATCTTTAAACATTATCTTCCCTAATAAGATACTGTTTCTACTGTATACTTAGAGTCGGTAAAATGGGTCACGTCCATCAGGCCGGACGGTTTAAACCCTGACCCTTTAAAGACCGGACTTGAAAAATGTACGAGATATTTGAAATTAGCCTTGAAAGGTCTCGGGCCAGCCATGTAGACCTTTTTTACTATAGCTTTTTCTTTTTCTTTTCTTTTTAAATTTATTAATTTATATATATTTTGTATTTGTTATAAAATTATTTATCCATTTAACTACAAATACATAATAACTATACTCTAATTTTATGATTTGATTTATTATTTGTTGCAAATAAAGGTTATAGATGTGTTCATGATGCGGGAAAAGAATTTCATAATATTTTACTCATGAGCTAGAGACTACTACTCAAAGTGAAGAACAATCAAATGTCGTTAAAATCAATGATTGTAACGAAATTGGCGACAATAATAGTCAATGTTGCTTAGTGATATACTTTTTATGTTTTGTGTGAGTTATTTGTGAACATAGTTTGTTTTTTATTATGAATTATTGACTATGTTTATTTATTAGATTATTCGTGTTGTAATTTACTAATTATATTTTTTAAAAAAAGTGGAGGAAAAATAGTTAAAATTTAGAATAGTAATTTCTCGGCCTTATGGGCCAAGCTTGGCCCTGGTGTTCTCGGGTTGGGCTTTGAAAAACAAGTGTTTTTCTTATTTCAGGCCCTGGAGGGTCAAATCTGATTGCCAGCTCTATGTATACTCCTCTGGTTTTATATATAGGGTAGAGAGAAGCCTTTTTTGGTTCTATTTATGAGGACCTCATTAAAATTTTGAAGTTAATATACAATTTAACTATTTATTTATTTTTGTGCTGACTTTATTTTCATTAATATTATATGCACTTATGCAGTATATTAAATAGGGGTAGAATTAGAAAGTTGTTGGATTGTGTATGATAGAGTTAATAAAATTTAAGATTTTTATTGGTTCATGTGAAAAACGTTGGACATGCCCTGTATACATGACCCGAGGAGTAGGATGTAATCAACCTAGCAAACAAACTATTCATATTCAAGCAACGAACAAAGTGCCAATCAAACTTCAACAAAATTTCAAATATAAACAACAAAATCTAAAAAATAATAATAATAATAATAAACAGTTATTGATCACCAGGTCACAGTTCATTTTAGAAGGGAAAAAAAAATTCATAAATTAAATTACGCACAGTGTACATACATACTTTGTGATAGGAAAAGGAAACGGATGAGAAGTTTGGTCAATAGAATGGCATGAGTGTGAGTGGTATAGCAACAGTCGGAGTCGCATGAAGCATGTAGAGAATTATGCTGTTTTTGGTAATCCTATGTGCTGAACATAGGATTAGACAAACGAATTTAATTGGGACATTGAAAAGGAAACTTGTGACACTAAAAACAGAACAAAAAGTTGCTACTTAGGTAACCATCCCACACCCACTTCTCATCCTCCGGTTTACCCCAACAGAGCAAAACATGTGAAAAACACACTTAATAATTCCTCATTTGACACTCAACCCTCTTGCACTCTCACATTCTTCTTTTCACCCTTCAAGTGCACAAGAACCTTAGTCCAATAGGTAAAGTAGCTAGTAAGTAATAGGTCACTTGAAAATGACTCTCATTTGATTATTCCTTGGATTTCAGCTTACCAAACCTAAAAACCGTCTAAGCAAGCCAACAAAGATAAGCCACCCCCACACCCCCACATATAACCCTCATGACAACCCCCACCACCACCATTACACTTTGTTCAAACACATATCATATATCAGCATGCTCATGCATAATTCCCACAATATTCCCTATCATCCCACCACCACCATGTCACTGCCTAAACCTCTCAACTATTCTACCTTCTCTTCTCACCGCCTCTCCCTTGCCGGAGATTCCTTCTCCAGCGGCGGCCGCCTCTTTCTCCTGCGAGATGTCCAAGTCTTGGAGATTCTCCTTGCTGCCATGGTCTTCATTGTCATCCATTCCTTGAGGCAAAAGAAACGCTATGGTTTGCCTGTTTGGCCTGTCTTTGGGATGTTACCTTCCTTGGTGTTCACAGGGCTTAGAACCAATTTGTATGAATGGATCACCGATGTCCTGAGCCGGCAAAACTGGACGTTTCGGTTCAAAGGGCCCTCGTTCAGCAGCCTCAACTGTGTTGTCACGTCTGATCCCCGCAACTTGGAGCACCTTCTCAAGACCAGGTTCCCTGTTTTTCCTAAAGGAAGTTACTTTAGGGACAATCTGAGGGACCTTCTTGGAGAAGGGATTTTCAACGCAGACGATGACACATGGCAGAGACAGAGGAAACCAGCAAGCATTGAGTTTCACTCTGCAAAATTCAGGAACATGACCACAGAGTCATTGTTTGAGCTTGTCCATTTGAGGCTGTTGCCTGTGTTGGAAGCATCCGTTGATAAATCCACGTCCATTGACTTACAAGACATCCTATTAAGGCTTACGTTTGACAACGTTTGTATGATAGCTTTCGGAGTTGATCCAGGATGCTTGAACCTAAGCTTGACGGAAATCCCATTCGCTAAAGCATTTGAAGATGCAACAGAAGCGACGGTGTTTCGCTTCGTTACACCAACATGGGTGTGGAAAACTATGAGGTTTCTTAAGCTTGGGATGGAGAGAAAGCTGAAGAAGTCGATAAAGAAGGTGGATGAATTTGCAGAGAATGTGATTAGGACGAGGAAAAAGGAGCTGTCTTTGCAGCGGGAGGAGGAGAACAAAAGGTCGGATTTGTTGACAATATTTGTGGGGCTCAAGGATGAGAAGGGAAAGGCATATTCAGATAAGTTCTTGAGAGATATATGTGTGAACTTCATATTAGCAGGGAGGGACACGTCTTCGGTGGCTCTGAGCTGGTTTTTCTGGTTGCTTAATGAGAATCCTGAGGTGGAGGAGAAGATACTGCAAGAGATTTGCAGGATAGTGAGTGAGAGGGAAGAAAATGAGGCAGTGATGAAGAAGAAGGAGGAGGGACAAGAATTGAGATTTACAGCTGAGGAGATTAAGAGGATGGACTATTTGCAGGCTGCTCTTTCTGAGTCACTCAGGCTATACCCTTCCGTCCCTGTGGATCACAAGGAGGTAACGTTTATGATTCTTCAGTTTTTAGTTTTTACCTTTCATTCATTCATATGTTTTCTTTGTAGATTATGCAAACTCTGTTAATGATAATTTAAGATCACAAAGTTATCACTGGTAGTACTTCTTAAAGTTACTATGGACCAGTAAATTCTTCCTTTTGTTGATTATAGTATATTCTTATGTTTAAAGTCTCGAGATGTAAAACTTTTTATGTCTCAAAATCCTTACCGTCTCTCTTTCTCTTGATTGATGATTTATTAATTGCCTTTTTGTAAACAAATAAACGGTCGGTTAGTGCTCCTTCACCCAACAAATTGATACAGGTGTTCCTTAATGTTTTCAGACTGACGTTAAAGTTGCCACTTTATTAGATCACTGTGGTCAAACTATGTTGGTTACCAAACGCCCGTCTTCTCCTTTTGGGGAAAGAAACTAGACTCAGGTGACCAACAACAGTGAAGTAATAAAGAAATTAGGCCTTGAAAACAGTACAAGCCAAATTTTATTTATTAGTCCTTGACTTTATTAATTTAAAAGATCTTTTACACAACGCATCTTATGATGTAGATTATTTATGATAAAAAAAAAAAAAAATCTATTTTTACCCATTGATAGTGCTTCTCAAAATCCCAACTACCCATTCCCCTGCCTTCTGGCGCAGAAGAAAAATCAGCCATGTGCCGTTATTTTAATTTAGTTCAGCATATCACACAGTTAAATGTGACATTCAAGTCATGTATCTAGGGCTCTTAGTTGAAGTCAACTGATGATAATGTTCAATAATGACTATTGTTGTCAGGTAGTTGAAGACAACACATTCCCAGATGGAACAGAGCTGAAGAAAGGCACCAAAGTCATATACGCAATTTACGCAATGGGGAGAATGGAAGGCATATGGGGAAAAGATTGCAGAGAGTTCAAGCCAGAGAGATGGCTCAGAGATGGCCGTTTCATGAGTGAGTCTGCTTACAAGTTCACTGCCTTCAATGGTGGCCCTCGTTTGTGCTTAGGCAAAGATTTTGCTTATTACCAGATGAAATATGTTGCTGCTAGCATCATTTATCGCTACCATGTGAGGCTCGTTCACGATCACCCTGTGCTTCCCAAGCTTGCATTAACTATGTACTTGAAGCATGGCCTGCGAGTCCATCTTGAAAGGAGGGAACATTTCTCAGATTGAACTCATTATGGATTGGCTTGCTAGGGTTTATAAAGTATTCTACGCGCCTTTGTTATTATTTTTTGTACCCTCTTCTTGTTTCTCTGATTCATAGGCACTTGAATGGCGCGTTGTCCAGGGTGATAGAGAAAAAATGGTTGTATTTATTATTGTGTTCTAGGGAGATGAAGTTAATAATGTTCATGTTGGATTGATGATTGTGATGCAGAAAAACTCGGGTTGTGAAGAATCATATTGTCAATAATATATTTTCTGTCCTTGTCGGGGCACCAGTTTTATTAGTGCATTATTTGTATTGATGATTGTGCAGGTAAAATATTGGATATTTGCCAGAAAACTATTAATAACTTACACTTGACAACTTTAAAGAAGAATTGCCATGTTTACTAGTTAGTTTGAAATGCAGTAACGCACTCTCCATAACAAGTTTTAACAACTTATATATGCACTCTTCATATATAGTGTGATAGATCCGGGAAAGAACGAGTTCCTCATATTAAGCTACACCGTTCCATTCCTCATAAAACTCTTTCAGAAACTCCTCCATAAATTTATGCCTTTTCTCGGCCCTCCTCTTCCCAGCCTGAAATTTATAGCTCAGACTCAAACTCTGACAGACTATTTCAAATCAACTTTAACAGAAGCATGTTTGGGTGATAAAAAAAATATCTGGGATAGTAAAGATGGAAAATACAGTCGTACCTCGGTTTTCATCATATCTTTAAGCTTCAAAAGCTTCTCATGAAAATGATTGATGGTAGTTTGCTCATCTTTGTTCACATATTGCTCCTTGGATAATTCAGACCTTGGCATGATAGCAGGATCATGCAGCTTTATCTTCCTGCTTCCACCAAAGGTAAAGCAACGAGCAACACCTAAAATTGAGGGGACACATGAAGGTCAAAACAGATTGCACTACAAAATAGCTCTTACATTAAGGGCTAAAGGAGCAATATACTAAGACAAGGTTCAATAAAATGTACAAGAAAAATCAGCCGATATAATAAGTAATAACATTACAATAGCATCAATTGATGCTTCACAAATCACCTATGGCGCCAATTGCATCAAGTCGATCAGCATCTTGCACAACCCCAAATTCAGGAAACCATTCACTAGTTGCATGTCCTGCCAGTTCCTCTTTGAAACCTGGATTTGGCAATGAGCATCTAGAATGAAAAACTTCTAAACTGAAATGAATAACAAATTTGAAGTGGAATAAGCAAAGATATTATTAAGAACATAACAGGCCCTTTAAATCATGTGTAAGCCCATTAAGGTATGAGCCCACACCACCAAGGAAAATAGAGAAAGAGCTGAGAGAATTCATTCATGACATCATTCATAACTCTTCCTATGGCTCACACAACTAGTTTATTATGGGCAGCTGGAACCAACTAACTATTAAGTACTGATAACAGAGTCAGTAATCTAACAACCTAACTGCCAAAACTAGCTTCCTCCTACATATTCCTTTTGTCTATCATGTTAAATATAAGAAAATAATTAAAACATCACCATATATCCTAAGTTCTACTTACCCATTCCCTTTATTATCTTCAAAATGACCGACTTCTTGTCCTTCTCAACTCCCTCTTCCTCAAGGAAATTCTCCACAATTTTCCCCTCAGATGGATCCCTGTATTACGATAAGAGGAAAAACAATGCAAAGATGGAATATACACCGTTATAATAATTAAAAGAGAGGATGGGATGGAAGCATAAAAGAAATAGAGCAGCCACATAGTGGAACATAAGGATGTTAAAATAAACCTGATAGTATCCACATGTTGCAAATAGGCACATATAACTAGCTTTTATAACATACTATCAGCATGTTTAACATATTGAAAATATGGCATAAACGCTCCATTCTTCATCCTTTATCATGTCGTCAAAAGGTGGTAATGTTTCCTGGTCCATTACAAATTCTGAAGGATGCCAACCAGCACACAAGAATGAGGACGTCAGCAGTCCCTATATATATGTGTGTGCGCACGCAATATAAGCATAAAAATATCATCTATGGACCCGCGAAAGGACAAATTTCATTGAGCAAACAATGGCAAGAAAAGTCTGAATACATATGATATATTACTTATTTGGTATTCCTCTACCACTAGTGAAACACTATAAATGATAATAAGGAAACCATACTATAGTTAACAACATCATAAGAGACCTTTTGTAAGATTTTGACAAGATTCCATAACATTCACTTAATACAATAATGTTGTGAGGACATACTGAAAAACAATTAGGAGTCTTATTCCACAAATAAGAGATGAAGAACATTACAAGCAAGACATACCTCAGGTATTTGTAGTCACCTGAAATTATAAACCAGAGCGAAACATTATTAATATTGCATCCCCTAAATAAGAATGCTAACATAAAGAGGTAATACTCAGAAACATGATTTATTTTTGTTCATAATAGAACCTTGCTGAACAATAATTGAAATACAAGAATATAGCAGAAGTTAATGAAAGGGGAAACCCTGAGGTTTTGATATTAATAATACTCAAGAAAACAGAATCAGTGTTACAGAGACGCTCACTTATTCTGGCCAAAAAACCTATTCCCATTTATAATCAATGCCGAACCAACACAACAAGAGAAATACAGAACTCAAGGAAACATTTGCTGCAACATAAACTCACGGGCATTTGAGAGGCCAGTCTCTCCTCACCACACTCAATGCAAAAAATAAATCTATGCCTTCCCACACAAAGCAGAAGGCTATGGATACTCAAAAGATGGCTCTCATACAGCCCCTACCCCCAAAAAAGACTCTAACACATCACTAGACCATGATTTACTTTTCCTTACGGCCAGGATCCAAAGGATAAACATCTGAACCAGTAATAGTGTTTCCCTCAAAGCTACTCGTCTTCTCTGGTTTCCTCTTATAGGTCTTAGTGAAATTATGAGCTCTATCAGTATGCAACATTATAGAGACTAGAAAAGGTGATTAGGTTTGAACTGTACACAAAGCCCTTTGTAATTAGAAGTTTACGATTAGGATAGCCTTAAATACAATTTTCTTGGTGTGTAAACCCTCTCAACCGTCCTTTGTTCTTCTTCTCTTTCTTTTACTCTCTACATTTCCCCGTTCTTTTCCTTCCACATCTTCCTCCTCAGCCCCCCCAAAGGTTACATCATCAGAGGTATCAGATTCAGCAATTTAACTGAATAGTGGAAATTCCCTGTCTAAATTAGACCTTAAAACTAGAAAGGCCTTAACTATAGGGAGCATTAGCTGGAATTTCTTACCCGTAGAAGAGAATGAATGTTAGTCCCAAATTTTACCAGAATAAAGAATAAAGTTTAATATCTCTCCATCATCTTGAGGAAAAGCTTCTCATAACGCTCTATATGGGTCCTTAGAATTTTCACAATAAGAATATGAAATGCCATTCTATAAATATAACTTAGTTTGTATGGAGAAAGGGAACAGATCATTACCTACATCATGGAGCAAGGCAGCAAGTTCTACCTGCAAGGAAATATGTCAAGATCTAGGATGATGTGAGGATGGTAAGTAAAGAAAATGTTACAGACACAGATGCAAAAAAGAAACGAGATTAGCAAAAGACGAGAAGAAGGCGCTTACAATTTCCATGGAGGCGGGGCTGGAAGAGAGGCCTTCCTCGCGAGCAAGGGATAAAGCAAGGTCGCGGACCCTCCAAACGTGAGCTGGGTCATGGGAAGCATCGTTCCCTTTCATGGTTTTCTCCACAAGCAGCTCGGCATTCCTCACCGTCTCCATCCTCGCCATATCAGCCGTGTGGTATGAGAGGTAGCAGTCTGCTTTTTATTTTCTAAAATCTCGGCGAGAGAGCTACTTCAGGAGTTCGGGCTCTGTCCTCGTCATGCCTTGACCTGCGGCGGCCGGCCGGATTTAGCGCACCGGGAAATATAGACTTTTATTTGGGAAAGTAATAATTTCGTCCCCATAATTTACTCCTTTTGTTAACTAGGTCCCGACATTATAAAATCGCATAAAACAATCCTTAGAAATTTTGTTAATCCATAATCACTGTATTCTGTAGACAATCATCCTCAATTCTCTGAAAAAAGCTAAAAAAAAAAAATCCTTAAATTCTCCACGTTGTCTGATAAAGCAAAGAATAATTGACGTGACAAATGAAACTTAATTTACTTTTTTTCAACTTGTCCAGGCATTATAAAATCGCAGCAGACAATTCATGGGGGATTTTGTGCATTCATCAACGTTATAACTCGTGAATAATCATTAGGCAAAAATGCTTTTATAAGATAAAAGTGCTATTGACACACACTTTAAACAAGAGAGAATCACATGCCAATTTCAAGGAAGATAAAAAATGACAACCTCAATCATTGAATTACATTGGAGCATCATGCTCTGGAGTCTGGACTGTGGAACAAAAGACTATTTTGGACCTACACCAAGATATTGACTGCGATTATATTAATTTAAATTGAAAAAAACAACCACTTTGTCTTTATTAGTTTAAAGGAAGATTTGAGGGCTAAAAGTCAATACAACGTGACTATCGGTTTTCAACTAAAATTATGGAATTTATAACACAATTTTATTTAGCAAAAACTCAGGGAAATTAATTAATTGGTTATAGTTTCATTGATCCCTATACTTTAAAACTCCAGTCCTTGTGATTTCAAGTATAAGTAACTCGGTGGTTCACTTTATAAATAAGGAGCTAAGATGGAGCCACATCAATGCCAACTATGATTTAAAAAGCCACATCACAGTGACTTGCTCTTTTTTCCGTCTTCTTCTCCCCGCTCTCCATTGGGAATAGCAGGAGGGATGACAAGGTCGAGTTCTATGGCTGGTTGAGCTTAAATGTCAAACCTACCCATACTAGAGGTTGCTCTAAAATGCTCCAACGTGTGAATCTACTAACACCACATTTTTCTACTTCAGCAATTACGGCTCTCTCAACCTTGCCACTTTTGCAAGACTAGCAGGAGGTATTGGATCCATGATGGCACACTGAGGAAGTCGCTAGAAGAGAAGCTATGTAAGCAGCTTCAAGTCATTGATGAGTTCAAATTGTCAAGCTAGGAGCTCTAGTTCCTCATATCCACTAAGGTCCAAGGGTGAACATGGTGTCTAGTTGCTCGATATGCCAATCGAGCCCAGTTAAAAATTGCCTAACCCGACTTAAAAAAAGTGGCCAGAAAATTCGAGCATCTTTAAACTAGGGGTAGGACCGGGCAGAGGGTACTACTCTACCCATTTGGCTCTGCCTAGAAAATTATGTCATATATATATATATTGTTTTTATATAAAACAAATATGGTTCTATATGTATTATTTAATTTAAAATGTATATATTATTTCATTTTTATGAAACATTTTATATTACATATAAGTCATTACTTTTTGGATGGATGATACAAAACATTGAAATATAAGATAAGAAATTTAGTTCCTTTTATGTCTTTATTGCAATTTTCACACACAAACACATATTATGTCATAATTTGTCATGTAATGGTTAAGATATATGGTTTTTTTTTAGAAAAAAAAAAATTCAAGATTCAAGTTATAGGATTTTTTTTTGATACATTAAGAAGCCTAAAAACCCACTAGTTCCTATCTTGATCAATCAAACGAGCCAGCTCCAGAGACAATTGAGAGATCACCTGAAATCTTAGCATGAGTAAGAGGATCGACTTAGCAAGCATATCAGCTACTCTATTAGCCTAACGTTGAACATGACTCACGAACACGACTCATTGACACGGTCTAGTCTCTAGACAATACCCGATGTATTTTACTAATAACATTCCTCTAACTATGAGTAACAAGTTAGGGCATTCTATTTAATTAGGTCAATGGCCTTTGTTGAATTTGAATCAAGCAACCCCTGTCTATAACCCAGGTCCCATGTGAGTTTGAGGCCATGCAAGCAACTCTATAATTTAGCAAAGAGGTAGTCATCCTTACTCCCCTTGAACATAAAAGCCTTTACAGAGTTACCATGCTCATCACGAATAATTTCGCTAAAGGCTATACCATGGTGAACGTGGAGAAAGAACTCTTTTACCCAATCCACAAGTAGTGGATACCATTTATCCTCTGTATTGTAAGAGTGTAAGTTCAAACAAGGCCTTTTGGCAAGATGAGCTTGTGCCTCATGCTCCCTAATATAGCCTTTATGCTAGCTAGCAAACTACTGTTAGTGATGCTCTTGTTTTGAAACACAAAAGCATTTTGACACCTCCACAACCACCAATAGGTAATGGTGAAGAGCTCTTTCCATTCCTTATGTTTTTTGTTCTGGGGGTTTGTGCTAAGATTCCGTCTGAACCAGTCCATAAAATGATAGGAATTAAAGGTTTGCCACGCTGCTAGGTTCACCAATTCTTTCCATAACATCAAGGTAGTTGGACAATCTTGGAGTACATGTTGGAGATCTTTCACCTCACAACTACACTCAGGACAACTAGCATATGTACTTGAACCTCTTTGGTGTCTTGACATATCAGTGGGTAAGTGTTTCTGTGCCACCAACCATATGAACATTTTGCAATGTTCTGGTACCTTGATGTTCCATAGATTTTCCTAGAGTGGGTCTGTTTGTTGGTTTGCATGTTTCAACTAGTCATAGGCAAATTTCACAGAGAAGCCGCCATCCTTTGTCCACTTCTATCTTGCTTGCCCACCCTCCAATGTTTCAATCCCCTCATGAACTTTTGGCCATGTTCACTCGACTCCATTCCACAAATTAGAACCCTCCTTTTCCATATCAATCTTTGAGACAAGTCAGAGCCACATTTGTATTTATTTCTAATAATTGAGGCCCATAAGTCATCTTTGTGAGCTACCAAATTCCAACCCACTTTCATAAGGTACACATGGTTGTAATATTTTACATGTCTTAAGCCCAACTTGCCTCTCTTCTTAGGTTTACTAACCGACTCCCAAGCCACCAAGGGAATCTTTTGCTGTTCATCTGTATTTCCCTATAGAAATTGGGGATTTCATTTATCTAAATTGTCACATGTACTATCAAGGAGAAAGTAGGTTTGCATAACATAACCTGGGATTGTCAAAGTTATCGAGGAGAGTTGATCTACCTACCGAAGACAATGTATTTGCTTTCCAATTTGACAATCTTGTCTTTACCTTGTCCACAATATACTGATTAGACTCCTTGTTCACACGCTTGTGGTGAAGGGGCACACTAAGGTATTTACCTAATTAAGTCGCTAGTTAAAGGAAATCCAAGAACCGAGCATAATTTATTACATCTATTATGATTTACATTATTGGAGAAGGAGACTCTTGTTATCTGCTAGTTCACTTTTAAACTTGAACTTTTGCAAAAAGTTTGTAAATATGGATTTATCACACATGCTTGTTCTATGAAAGCTTTAGCAAACAAAATGATATCATCAACGAAGGAAGTATGGGAAATGGGAGGACCACTCCGGGTCAGACAGATTGGGTTTTAGTTGCCTTCTTGAACATTTGCTTGAATGAGATGAGCAAGTTTCTCCATACAGATAACAAATAAATAAGGAGAGAGAGGGTCTCCTTATCGCATACCTCGTGAAAGGCAAAGCACATCGTCGGCTTTGTCATCATTCCATAAAAGTTGCATGCTAGATGTGGAAACACATTGTGAGATCACCTTAGTTTCTTGAAGTAGTACATCTTTAGGCTCCTTTCAAAGATCAAGCTGAGTTTCCTCCATAGGAGAAGTCATGCCTTGCCGCAAAACTACCTTGTTAAACCATCTAGCTAACGGAGCAAGTGTTGTTTCCTTGCTTTTGTAGCTTAAAGACATGTTGATTCCAATGAGAACAATAAGCATCAAGTTGAGATAAATTTTCCCATTTTTGTTGTACAAACTCATTATAGTTTTCATGAAGTGCCCAAGCCGCTATGAATTGAAATAGTTGATTAGGTGTTTCTCGATCCTCAACGGCATTCATCTAAAGTAACAATGGCCGATGGTCCAATTCAAAAAAGGGAAAATGAGATACCAAAGCAGAAGAAAACTTATGTGCCCATAAGCTTCCATCGTACCTCTCTTCCAAATAAATTCAAGACCTATAAACCTAGCATCTAACATGTTAGTATTGTTAACCTACTGCACAATGTCACAATTATAAGATCATTTATGAGTTGTAGTAGATCGCCTTTCATTGTCCAAACAAAGTTATTCAAATCTCCACCAATAGCCCAAGCATTTAAAGTAGTAGCCACAAGTCGGGAAAGTTTCTTAGATGGTGTTTGATAAACAACATAGTTCTGGTTGGCATGAACAATAGTAAACAACTGAGATATATTTGGTGTAGACATTAATTGCAAGTGAATGAATTAGGGGTTTCGTTCAAGCACAGTGATTGAAAATGAAGAAGTATCCCATAAGTACCATATTCCACCATTGAAACCCTCAAAATTGATAAGTTCAAAATTACTAAACCCCATTTATTGAACATGCCATCGAGGCATATCCTTATCATAATGTGTCTTCATGACTGCTATAAAATCCAGATGATAATAGTTCTTCAAATCTCTCACCAAGGTAGGAAAACTACTTGCCCTAGTTCAATGAGAGTTCCATATCATGTAATTCATGAGAAAACAATAATCATTTGGTTGGGAGAATCGTCCTCACACTTGGATTTATCCTGAGTATCCATGTCTTCATCCAACCTTTGTTGGCCATACATGTCACTGACAACATCCATATTAGCTATGTTACTCGCGACCATAGACAAAATATCCTTCATATAATCAACCACGATCCTTGTGTGCTTAATTAGTGCAAGAGGCCCATTGTCAACCAAGCCTACATGAGCTTCCTGTAGTGGGCCTAACGATAGAAACTGGCCCAATTCAACAACTTGCAAGGTTGGCAATGAGTTTATATAAGAGGGGCTCACCACAACATATTTTTTGGGTTTGTTACATGTAGGAGGCCTATTTTCCTTGCTTAAATCTTCCTTTCTTATCAATTTTCCTCTTCACCCCAACCTGGACTTATTCATACTTATTTGAGTCCACATCCTTTTCAATTTCCCTTCTATTAAGATCTTAATGTTTTTGAGCCTGCTATCTTCATTATTACCTCTTTTAGTATCCTAATTTTGAGAGATTCCTTGCTTGGTATCCTTTCCAACACCCTTCCCACATGGTTGAAATATCTCAATGTGTGAGATTATGAAATGTATTTGAAGTTTTTTAATAGTATTTTATTAGATATAATTGGATTTTTTTTAAATATTAGTTAGGGAGTTACTACTTAGGCAAAGAAGCCTACTTGCTTGAAATGGTTTGGGCTTCTAGCGGCAGGGCTAGGCAACAAGCTGCAAAATGTATCCCGTTCATCTTTTAGGCAGGGGTCTCACACTGTCTTTCCCATGCTTACCCATACAGTGTCTAGTCCCCCTCACCTCTTCATTACATCTCTTATCTCATCCTCCCTTTATATTTTGACGCCATTATTATTAGTGAAGAGTGAGGAGAAGACAATTGGAAATAGAGCAAGTTACTGGAATGTGAAGCGTGGTGACGTGTCTTTTTAAATTCTATTTGGCACTAATGTGGCTCCATCTCAACTCCTTATTTACATAGTGAACTGAGTTACTTATACTTTAAACCATAATGATTGAGTTGATAAATTGGTGAAACTATAAGGACCAATTAATTGATTTTCCAAAAAATCAATTTTCAATGTCTACAATTTACAAATTCTTAATATTTTATACCACATTCCGTTCTAATTGCAAGACCCAATTGACTTTTTTTTAAAAACAAAGAAATTAAGGAAATTAAATAAGTTATTTAATCATATTATATTTTATATATAATTAAATTATAGGGTTAAGGTGTAAAAATACACATGAACTTTTTCCTTAGGAGTGTCCATCATTACGTGCTTTTTTTTGGAGTAAAAATACACACGTGGTTACCATTTTGGAGCAAAAGTCACATCCCACCGTTAAGTTACTGTTTACCGCCGTTAAGTTACTGTTCACTTAATCTCTTTCTCTCTCATTACGGTGAACAGTGATTTAACGGTGGGATGTGACTTTTGCTCCAAAATGATAACCACATGTGTATTTTTGCTTATAAAAAAAGTACGTGGTGTTGGGCGCTCCTAGAGAAAAAGTTTATGTGTATTTTTGCACCTTAACCCTAAATTATATCAATTTTTAAGTAAAAAAATTATTTTAAAAAAATATAAATATTTTAAAATAATTTAATTAACTCCATTATTTTTTTTAAAAAAAATTATATTTAGGATGTGAGGAAGATTTTTTTTTTTCATTTGCGTGCGTGCCTAGGAGGTCAGAGACTACGAACCGGGAAGCTACGGCCCACGGCCCAAGGTGGCCCATTTCAAGGAACGGATTCGCCCGCGGGTCATTCGTCGCTGAGACTGAAACCCTTACCCTACGTCCCTACCCGCTCTCCCGAATTCTGATAATCTCCCGAATTGCCCGCCATGAGAGGGCTTTTCTCCCCCAGCAAGCTGTTTGGCAGCGCAAGGGTGTTGTTCGGAAGAAGAAATCAAATAGCACAATGGGGTCGTGCATACAGCCTCATCCCAATGGTGATCGAACACTCTTCCAGAGGAGAGAGAGCATACGACATCTTCTCGCGTCTTCTCAAAGAGCGGATCGTCTGCATTAACGGACCCATTTCCGACGACACAGCCCACGTCGTCGTTGCTCAGCTTCTATTCCTCGAGTCTGAAAACCCGTCCAAGCCCATCCACATGTACCTCAATTCTCCCGGCGGCGCTGTCACCGCAGGTACGTCCTCTTTCAACAGGTTTTTTTTTTGTTCTCCTTTACATAAAATTCCTTTATTTTCTGTCGACAATGGTACTAAATAGCAATGGGCGAGTGAAAATTGGCATTGTTCGTGCCTGCGGTCATGTATTTTCTGTGGATGTAACGGTGTTTTCTGCGGACGGTGGTTATTTCAAATTTCAAATTTAGTATGCATTCGTTTGTTTGAATTTCTCTATAAGACTATAACTTGGCTATATTAGATTGCTCGGAGGTGATTTATGGAGCTGGAACATGTGATGCACACGCCATAGTCGTTTATGGCTCATGTAATTGTATAATTAAGAAGAATATGAATGACAAATAAAATACAACAAGCTCATATGTGGAAACTAAAATATGCAGCGAGTTCTCAACCTCCGTTATGATGTACCCTTCTTACTCTACTTCATCAAATTATCTAACCTGATCCTTAGATATGAGTTCTAACCACTGCGATGTATTCCTTGATCCTGACGTTTATGGGAGAATTAGAAGAAAGAAATAGATAGTGAGAAATAAACGGCGATAACATAGAAGAGGAGAAAGTACTGGGAGGGAGATATAAATAAACAAAACTGAAGAGGAAGAATAAAAAGAAGAGATTCCAAACCTGATGCTTGAGGCTTGGAGAAAGGGTAAACAAAGCCCTTGAACCTTTGAAGGGCTGGAGCTAATTGGTGTTAAAAAACCCTTAAGATTGGCCCTATTCATTTTGCCCATGTCTTTTGCGTCATTGAACTCATGACATTTGCCTCCCTGTATCAAGTGAACTGTTTTAATGCCAAAGCTGCAGCATTGCGCTGCCTGCGTTTGACCACTGTGATTTGCGCTATGCATGCAGACTGCTAAATAGTTTTGTTTCCAGAAAATCAGTTGGCAGAGTGCATTTTGTAGACCACATTATAAGACTTTGCAGATACCTTGCATTATAGTGGAAAATTTCAAGAATTTCTGCCATCATTTTCATTTTCTTCCAACCAATGATACTTTTCCTTCAAGTAAACTTCTCAAAAAGGGAAAGAGTAATGACAATAATTATGTATGAACTGAATTTCTGAACTGTGAATCTGATGCCATGCAGTACAGCAGTAGTTTCGGCCTTCTTAGCATTATAGCATATTAACCAACTGAACGTGCAAAATCTTCACTATTTTAGTAGCTTATGACTCTTAGTTTAACTTACTAATCAGTCTAATGGTATAGTTGGTGATTAAGAGGTGTGCAATCGTCTTAGAATCTAGGTGTGATCCATCTATACTAAAAATTTTCATTCTTGAGGATCCTTCCATGCCCTAAAAAACTCAACAAATAATTCCTGATATCTGACCTACCCACCACTGTACAAAGCACATATTTGTGAAATATTTGAAACTCCGTTGATCTGTAGAAGTCCAGCGTATGGAAGATTTGATGATTCTTGTTATTATTACTTTGGTGTTCGTGTTGTTAATCCTATGCCATGGGCAGGCCTTGCCATATATGATACTATGCAGTACATTCGCTCTCCAATCAACACAATTTGCTTGGGCCAAGCTGCATCTATGGCTTCTCTCCTATTAGCTGCAGGTGCCAAGGGTGAGAGGCGGTCTCTTCCAAATGCGACAATCATGATTCATCAACCTTCAGGTGGTTATAGTGGGCAGGCAAAGGATATTACAATCCATACAAAGCAAATTGTTCGGATTTGGGATTCATTGAATGCATTGTACTCAAAACATACAGGACAATCGTTGGAGATTGTTCAAAAAAATATGGATAGAGATTATTTCATGACTCCAGAAGAGGGAAAGGAGTTCGGGCTTATTGATGAGGTTATTGATCAAAGACCAATGGCTTTGGTTACTGATGCTGTTGGTAATGAGAGCAAAGATAAAAGTTTGAATTAGAATTGGTAGGGTAGAATTTCTCTGAATAATCATTGTTGCTTTTACGTGCCTCTTTGCCGCCTAAGTTATGCATGTTTGTTGATAGAACATCATCCTTGTCAATTGGATATAATCTTTGCCGGCATGTAATTGAATTTATTTAGTTTTCTTTCACTCCTTTCTGGTCTAGCTTTTCATGTTTAATTTCAATGGACTTGACACCTTACGTCATATGAATGATCATTTTCTCCTTGTGTTGTTCGTTCAACGTTTACTTTCATTGCCAAGAACTTGCGAATGCTGGTGAAGGAACTTTTGAAGCGTACGGCAAATCAATAAATCTTTTACAGCTTTTTAGGGAGCATGATTGGAGGTCTAATTTCCCACTCACTGTAATTTGTAACTTGCTATTTATTTGACGCATTCTGAGATTTTATTTGTTTCTCATGTTACGTCTTTGTCTATATGTCAGTTTGACTGTCTATATGCTAGTTTCTTAATGTAGTTTATGACTCGATTACCTTAGCCACATAAAATTTGATATTGAATCTAATAATAATGGATTTTGTTAGTAGATTGTTAAATGTGATGGTATAATAGAGATAGAGATTGCATGGAAAGACAATTATTCCACCGATGACCCTTTTCCTCTCTCTCATATTCTCTTCCATTTCATTTTATTATCATCCTCTTGGGTAACCAAAGGCGCCCTAACTTTTACCTAGGCTTAAGTTAGACTATTACCACGTAATTAGTAGTTAATAATTTAGTGCTCGGAAGTTCAATTTCCTCTTAATCTGATATTTGATACTCCCTTTGACCCTAAATATAAGACAACATTTGGTGGTTAGTTTTGGTCTTAATTATAGGACAACTTTTAGTTTTTGCTAATTTCTTTTTAAAATACCCTTATTTTATTATTTCAAGTGTGCTTGGTTTTTGGTAAGTATATATGTATATGGGTTGCAATACACTGTATGTCTATAAATATATATATGTATGGATGTATATATGTGTGTGTCTATATATATGTGTCTGTGTATATATATTTATGTGTATGTATTCCTGTGTTTGTGGTGTGTTAATATATATACCTTTGTGTGTAGATACATGGTTGTGTGTGTCTATATGTGTGTGTGCATAATAGATCTATATGTACACATATAGATTAAATATGTCTTATAATTAGGACCGGAGGGAGTACATATATTTCCTCCTCCATTCTTTAAATTCTTGAAACATAGTCTTGTAATTTACTATTTGTAATCCTCCCTTTCAAAGTAATTTTTCTTCTGTGGAAAAAAGGATCTCATCTGGTCATTAATTTATGTCACGAATTTGGGTAATTGTTTTCAATCCCCAATTATTGTTATTAATGTTTATATGTTTATGGAATTCCTCAATTAATTTTCATTGTTAGTGGATTTGGTGAGTCGTCATTGCCTTCTGAAAGGGCTACTTGAATCGTAACAAGGAACACTGGCTGCTCTCTCACTAACAAACATCAAACGCCTTGAGTGCTTTAGGCTTGTTTGGTATGAGGGTAGGGGAGTGAAAGTGAGCTGAGGGAAAAAAATTTGTGAGTTGGATTTAAGAAAATGAGAGAAGTAAGATGAAAAGTTTTGATTATGAATCCCAAACAGACCCTTAATGTCATTCTTCCCTTGAATTAAGCTAATTATGAATCAATTAACTAACTAATTATTTAATTTCTATAATGGTGGGCAAGTTCTTAATTTTGACCAAGCATAACTAATCTCTCCTAAAAGCAGGAGGAAGCTTAATCAGTAAATTATTTTCAAATATAAAAAATATTAGTAAAGCAGTAATAAGAAATGTGGTAATATTATTTGCAGATAAGGCTTCGATTTACTGGCAAGGAAAAAAAAAAAGAGGCTTAGATTTGTATTTTTAAAACATCATGTAACTGCCCCCAGTAATGATGTGATCTGTATGATATGCAATTATATCATTATATTCATCACATTACTACTATTGAAATTTTATATTTTATTAATACTGAACAATAAAATAATTTGATGATATCTGTTGTCTTTCAAATATTAGATTATATAATTATGCCATAATAATTAGTTATGAATGCAATTTAACAAAGATTACGTATTTATCTATACTTCAATTTTAATTTTAATTTTAAATGGATGGTTGGGGCAAAGTGGAATGCAAAATTGAAAATCAATAATAATAGTGTGGTTGGGTCCGTGTTCTATTTCACAGGAAGTGCAGGAATTCAGAAGAGAGAGAGAAAAAAAAGAAGTAACAAAGGAAAAACTTTTTTTTTTTTTGCTCTGAACAAAGGAAAAACATCAGAAAATTCCTTTAGGTCCCGTAATCCCCCTCATCAGAAATCAGGCCCTCTCACAAAATCTACTCTCTCTCTCTCTCTCTTCGTTCCACCGCCTCAATCTCTTCCTCGTCCCGTCCCTCTTTCTCTGCAATCTTCTTGCTCGGATTCTCTTGCTTGCCGTATCCTCAATGCTGGGCCCTCCTTCGCTCTCCCTTCCTCCGATGCTTTAGCCGACTGCTGTGACGGTGCTCCGCCGCCGGAGACGGCCTCGCTGAGGATCCCCCGCGGTGGTTCTGCGGGATTTTTCTAGGGTTTTCCAGATTGTTTGCGTCGCTCAAGTTTTACTTACAATACTCCTGGTTATTTGATTTTACTCATTCTCTATCAGCTTCCGCCCCTCCTTCATGGCTCCGCCGCGTCGACGCGGAGCGAACAAGGCCAAGGCCAATGGGCACTTGAGTCTCGGGGATCTTGTTCTCGCCAAGGTCAAGGGCTTCCCAGCTTGGCCTGCCAAGGTGTGAATTCGTTCCTTGAACTTGTTAACTTTTGAATTTGTTAGTATCGCAACTGTGATCATGTGAATTGCAGGGCAACGTTAAGTTATTCTTGATTGAAATTTGAGTAGTTAAGTATGTCCGACCAATTTGTCAGCTAAGAATTGTTCCAGAGAGGGATTTGCATTCTTGATGTGTGATACACTTTACTCAATCATTACTTTTTATCAAGTGTGCTCTTCTTTAGTGCGTTCAGAGGCTCCTTTCCTCAATCATTACTTTTGTGTCCCCCTTCCTTCTTACTTTATCCTTGGATTTTATTCAGATGATAAATTTTAGTTATTAATTACGGGAACACTGGTCTTTTTTCTTTGCCTCCCAACAGATAAGCAGGCCGGAAGATTGGGAGAAAACCCCTGATCCAAAGAAATATTTTGTTCAATTCTTTGGTACAAATGAAATGTAAGTCTCTCTCACCTGTCTTGACTGTAATGTTTAGCCTAGCGTTCTCTTGGAATGTCTCTAATGAAGGACCGTTATATGACCTAGGCAAGAGGAACAAACTTAAACAACATATCTAGAAGCAGAACTTATTAGTGGTGGAAAAATGCTAGCTATAAATAATATCTGGCAGATAATGTCTTACTTTTTATCAAGTGTGCTCTTCATTCTGAGCCTTTGACTGGTTGTTGCTTAAAAATTCTATTGAATTCAAGGTTCTATTTGTTGGCTTGTGTCATTTATCCTAGTGTGGAGAGTTCAGAATTATTGGAACTGAAATGGCTAGATTTGTTGCCAACCAAGTCTGTGAAGAGCTAGTAGGACTAGGGTCAAATTACATTGGATTGTCTGATCTTTGGTAAGGTTCCCCTACTATGACTAAAAGATATATATAACAAGATACTTTCTCTGGGCCTAAAGGTAGGAACTAGCTGGGGGTTTGTTTTGGGCTTAAATGTATGACCTCAATCACCTTTGTCTCCCATTTTAATTATTTTCCCCCTAACCATCCCTATAGTTAGATTCCTGAACGATGTATTAGTCATGTTAGAAATACTCCAATGTAAATGATTATAAAGTGGGGCATTTCAGGAAAACTATCACATTTTTTTTTACAAATAACTTATTCATTTGATTTCCTTAATACACATGAATTAGTTAATTAACCCCTACATTTAGGACAGGAGGGAGGATATAGTAATTTTGAATAATCATAAAACTATCTAAATCTCATTATCCTGTAATTAAACAAGTAGTAAATTGCTAGTGTCACATAGTCTCACCCATAAACACAACCTAAAAGTCACCGAACTGTCAATATTCTTTCAGATACAAGTTTTCAATATGTAAATACAACAGATTTCAGACACCTAGAAGTAGCAAATATCGAACTCCAATAAATCTCAAGCACTAACAAACGTGAAGACAAAAGGATGAATTTGTTTAGAGGCCTTGGAGATGGTAGGGCTGTTGGAGTGCTGGCATAATCAGTATTATACGTTGTAGATGAATTTGGGTTTAAATTTTACTATTGCCTTGGGTTTGAATACTGAGACCAAGAAATTGTCTACCTGCGGCCTACCTGCTGGATTTTATGTTGGACTTTGCAAAGAAGTATTGCGAAATAATATGGAATCTTGATTGCAAGGTTCAATTGGGATTTTGTGGAGTGATGGTACTTTAAAACAATTTTTTTAGGAGAGGAGTTTGATTTTGTAGTTATTGCTTATTGCTTTCTTGTTTCTCCATTTTCATTTGAATCATTCAACATCTGTTTTGTTATTAGTAGTTCATGATTCGTTAAGGAAAATAGTCGATGGAGGATAAGTAATCTGGAAGAGCTGCGGTGTTAACTAAATGTTTTGAGATTACATCTTTCTGCTGGTGGCAAAGGGATTTTATAGTGGCAGTGGAAACTATTCTTTTTGTTCGCATGTGTATTAACTATTAATGACATATATCAGCAATGATTTCATGTTATATACATCATGCATTTATTGGGTGATGCCCATACTTACTATTGATTTTCAAATTCAAATATTTTTCTGAAGAGTTTAGAATCATATGGCATATCCTAGTAGTAGAACTTGCTATAGTAGAGAATTTATTGCGGGGCACTTGGGTCAGTCAAGTTTAAGGGGGCATTGGAATGATATGAATCTGTTGTAAACTTTAATTCAACTCAAAGCTAAGCAAGAAAAACTGCAACTGATATTTCTATCAGGTCATTGAAAATAATCTCCAATCTACGAATGAATCATAATTTGATAAAAAGGAATCTGCTGCTTTATTCAAATACATTTGTTATCTGATTTTGCGATGTCTCTGATGCTTTACTCTATTCACCCTTTCTACCCGCTCCTGGTCATTAGATTGACTGTCTTTCCTATTATCTTCTTTCAGTGCTTTTGTTACCCCAGCGGATATTGAGGTGTTCACCACTGAGGCAAAAAATAAATTGTCTGCTCGTTGTCAAGGGAAAACAAAGTACTTTGCCCAAGCTATGAAGGAAATCTGTGCGGCATTTGAAGAGTTACAGAAACAAAAAGCCAGTAGTTTGCGAGATGACACTGATGATTCTCTCGTTGACTCAGAGGTTCCTTCTGTTGATGGAATTACACATGACTTAAAGGATGCTACTGATAATGTTGTGTTAAATGAAGAAAAGGCTAATGATTGTGTGGGAAATGCTGGCTCTAAGTTAGAGCGCTGCACACAGAGATGTGGAGAAGGTAGTGGTCAAGATGAAAAACCCTGTGGCCATTCAAATGACAATTCATCTCCTGTTCTACCAAACGTGATCAAATGTAAACCATCTAATGGTGCTGAGCTAAAGAAGGATGCTAGCACATCTAATCAAAATGATTTATCATGTCTGAAGCGGGGAACATCTGATTCTAAGGATTTAAGCGAAGTTAATGACCTGAAGCAAGATGACAATGGACAGAAGGCATTGACAAATGGGAACAAAACAAAGAAGCTTGCTACTGTGACAAAGAGAAGCGATGTTGGAAATAAATTTGGTGGCTCTGATGCTGCAACACTTTTGAAGGCCGAAAAATCTGAACGTTGTGCCAGTCTTTCCAGGTCTGGAGAGTCATCAAGAGGTGGTAATAAGGGAAAGAATGTATTTGGTGTTAAATCAGATTCTCCAGATGCTCTCAGATCAGGCTCTGATGTTAGCAGTGGAAAAAAAGATAAGAACTTACAAAAAGTTAAAACAAGTCTCAAGATGAAGAATGAGTCAAAAGAGATGGTTGAGTCAGAGGAGGCTGATGGTGGAATTTCCAATAAGCCAAATATGACCCAACTTGTTCGTGCAAAGCGTAAAACAGGAACAAATGAAACTTTACACATAACCATGAAATTGAAGCATCTAGATGCTAAGGATGAGTCGACTTTGGGTTCCCCTCCTGAAAAGACAAAGAGTGCTTCACCTACTGTTATTGAAGACAAAGAATTTAAAAAATCAGAGCTGAGGAGGTCAATGTCACGTTTGAAAACAGAAAAGAGTTTGTCTTCTTGTGTTCAAACCGGCGTTGTTGGTTCTGATGATACTATCCAGGAAGTGCTACCAGGGACAAAACATTGTAACCAAGTCCGACAAGTCAAGCCTGATTCTACTAGTCCTGCTTCAGATGGAAAAACAGATAGGAGTTCTATTAGGTTGGAAAGTGATGGAAATATAGCTGCAGAAAAGCCAGCAAAGAGGAAACGTAGAGCTGTTTGCCTTTATGATGACGACGACGACGAACCTAAGACTCCTGTCCATGGAGGTGGTGCTAAAAATATTAAATCACCTTTGTTTCCTAGAGAGTCAAAGGGAAACAGTGCACACTCAGGGAATTCTGATGCTGCTCAGCTGGCTAACCGAAGTTCTAGTGGACTTGATGATAACCAATCGAAAGAATCATCTTCTCAAGTAGAAAATGACTTGTCCAGGCAGGTTAAAAAAGAGAAGACTGAAGATGGAATTCCTGTCCAGATAACCCGAAGCCCTGAACATTCAGATTTAAAGCAGAATCCAACCAAAGTGGCAAAAAAAGTAAGCTCCTCATCTCCTATGAAATCTCCTCAATTGGTTCCCTCTTCAAAGCCAAATGCTGAGCGGAACAAATCTTCCAAATCTATGTTTAAAGCTTCCATTCAAAAGAAGCCTGATCTTGGGTCTTCAAAGGGTTTGAGTAGTACCAGCTCTTCTCAGAATCAATTGACAACTCATAAAAAGAAACCCTTGTCTTCAATGGAAGCATCTAAGACTACTCCTACCTTGAGAGCTGGTGAAGTTCCTGCTGCAACAGAACATTTGAAGGAGCATGGTGGTTTTCATGTTGATAGGTACTTAAGCTTTTGATTATGATTTGTTCAGACTTATTTACTTATTTTTCTTTCCTCCTACCTTGTTTAAATTAATTTTATGATTTATTACAGAATAGAAGTGTCAATAGATGAGAAAAATAGTCTGCACACCGGTTCAAGGACTCCTGAAGCTGCGAAAACTATGAGACATCTTATTGCAGCTGCGCAGGCAAAGAGGAGGCAATCTCATTCTCAATTTATTCCTCTTGGAATTCATAATGTTCCGGGAGAGACTCCCAGTCCATCTTCTGTGCAGCCATTCCTTTCTGCCTCGAGCAATTTTCAGCAGGTGGATGTACAGGGAGTATATGAGCACTCAACATTGGCTTCTCCATCAGCACACCACTCTGCTTCTCTGAATCAACCTGAAGTTGAAGAAGCTGAGGAAAGAATAGTTGGTTCAGTGCAAAGGGGGCCAGGTGGCTCACTGAGTGGTGGTACTGAAGCTGCTGTTGCTCGTGATGCCTTTGAAGGAATGATAGAGACTTTATCAAGGACTAAGGAAAGTATTGGACGTGCCACTCGTCTTGCCATTGATTGTGCCAAGTATGGCATTGCCAATGAGGTATGCTCCTTTCCGTTATCGATTATGCTTTTTCTCAAATCAAGGAATCAACTAATGAAGCTTGGCCTGTTTTTGCTTGCCTATATCTTTGTTTTCAAAGTCTTCTGGAGATTTGCAATTCTCATAGGAAAGAGGCTTCATCGTATTAGTGTATTCTCAAAGCTCATATGACCCTTACTCATGGACTTATCATTTAGTCTTCCATGTGATTTGTAGAATTTTCAGGACCAGCTATAGTCTTCCATGTATTCCTTGCTTTCTTGATGTGCCAGTAGGTCTGAAATATATACACAAGGAAATATAAGGTTGCTATGGAACCCCTGAAAAATAGTAGAGAATATTGCAATAATCCTACAGCCTAACAAAGATCCTTATCTGGTGGAATAAAGATAAAAGGTAGAAAAAGGCAACGATTATCAAATTCCTTATATCATGTTACAACTAGCAACAGATAGTTTTGACAATATCTGACAATTAGTTTTGAGAGTGTGCCTAAGGAATTGCTGTGTCATCCGAATCCAACCTTGTTGCAATATTGAAGGGAAGCACAACCTATGGAAAAAGCTCATCCTTAACTGATAACCAATGGTTGGGGATAATTTTGTGTTGCAGACATGGTGTGGGTTGTAGTTTAATTTAAACTTTTTTTTATTAAAATTATATACATTATGTTTATATTTTTTGCCTGTGGAGATTTAACGATTTTAGACGGTCATACAGAATTCTGGAGTAGGAATGTTGTGGATCAGTAAAACTTATTTGGTGGTTATGTTACTCTTGTTTTTACTATGCCTGTAGTGTATAGTGAACTTACTTATGAAGTGCTTATGTACAGGTTGTTGAACTTCTTATCCGAAAACTGGAAAGTGAAGCTAGTTTTCACCGTAAAGTGGATTTGTTCTTCCTCGTTGACTCTATCACTCAGTGCTCACACAATCAAAAAGGTGGATGTGCAGTGCCTGTTCTCTACCCTGCATGGCAAAACCTGAAAGCATGTGTTTTAGGTAGTGTTTTCTTAATGACTTTGTTAATTCTGATTGTCGTGAAAATTTCAGGCATTGCGGGATCTTCCTACATCCCTACAGTTCAAGCTGCTCTGCCTCGCCTACTTGGTGCTGCTGCTCCCCCTGGAGCTGGTGCCCGTGAAAATCGTCGTCAGTGTCTCAAGGTTGGTCCATCTTATTCTTGTAAGATGTGTCAAATACCTGATCAGAGTCTTCTTTTTCTAAAGTTGAAAACTTTTTTGTTTGATGAAGCAGATTGCGCCATTTTACTTTTTATATAGGTTATTTACGTGGGACATTTATTTGCTCTATTGTTTGATTCCAGGTTTTAAGGCTGTGGCTTGAGAGGAGAATTCTGCCAGAGTCTGTGCTTCGTCGCTACATGGATGACTTAGGTGTGTCTAATGATGACATGGTTGTTAGCTTTTCTTTCAGACGTCCATCTCGGGCAGAGCGGGCTGTCGATGATCCGATTAGAGAAATGGAAGGCATGCTTGTGGATGAGTATGGAAGGTGTGATATTCACTTTTGTTTTGTGAATCTTGGTGAATTATCTCTGAAAATTACAGAAGATAGTGAGATGGGGCGGGGTTGTGGAAAATAAGGCATCTTTTGTACAATTGAATAAAGATAATATGCTTATGTACACAACACACGTGTAACCTAACAGAAGGGCAAGTCCTTAATTTTTTATTGATGGGCATATAGGATTTTACAGCTTGCCCCTTTTTTGGAGTTAAGTAAACCTCATCCCAAGTGGAATTGGGGAATCATGGAAGAATAAGGAAATCTTGAGCTGTTTGCATATCACAGGTGAATATCAAAGAAGATAGATTTGACCTCTAAAGGTTCTTGTATTGATTTGTTAGTACAGATTGGTTGTGAAATGGTTTGATTACGGTGCTAATTTGCATTTTCCTATTCTTGTTTGGACTTCAACAACATAAGCCTTTATTATTCATATTGTATATTTAAGAAGAAAATTTTATTTGTTGATTATTAATTTTTCGTTTTTATTCATTTTTGCTACATAATTCCTATTTCTGATTTTCCATATTTTGTGTTTATATCAGCAATGCTACATTTCAGCTGCCTGGTTTGTTATCCTCGCATGTGTTTGAGGATGAGGAGGAGGATGATCTTCCTAATGGTTTATTTAAAGATATACATGATGTATCTCCAGCTGATCCCCCTCATACTATTGGAGAATCAGAAACTTCTACTGTTACCCCTAACGATAAGCGCCACTGTGTCTTGGAGGATGTGGATGGTGAGCTTGAAATGGAAGATGTATCAGGTCATCCAAAGGATGAAAGGCCTGTAATATTAAATGATTCATCAGAAATGGATTTTGAACTTGAGGGCTCAGATAGGAAGTTAGATTCCTCTCTAAACATTTCTGCGGAGATACCTGCTCCTGATGGTTCTCCACCATTGCCACTTGATTCACCCCCTCCTCTCCCTCCTCTGCCTTCTTCACCTCCTCCTCCACCACCACCACCTCCATTATCTCCATCCCCTCCGCCGCCGCTGCCTCCACCACCAGTGTTGCATCCTGCACCTCCTCCCTTGCCACCTGCAGGTCCTCCACCATCGCTGGTTCCTCAATCATCTGGACCAGGTTGGCCTTCTATGCCTGCACAACCTATAATGCCATCTCAACCATCACTTCAGTCATCCCCGCCATTGGGGTTTCAGCAGGGCATGTCTCATGACTATAATAGTGGTAGCACAAGTGTAAGTCTTTTGAAGTTTACATCTCACTTATCTGATTAGCATCTTTGTAGTAGTGATGCTGACTGGGGTTGTCTTTTTTATACAGGGTAATCAAATAGTTCAAATGGCTGGAAACTCTTTCCCTGGAGGTCACAATAATGCAGTTGTGAAGGGTGAAATGTTCCCACAGCCGGCTCCAACAGCAGGCTGCAGTTCGCAGGAGCCCAATGGCTTTAGGCAACTAGAGTATGGGCAGAATGATATGTACCTAAATGGTCAAGTTCCTCAACTTAATCAGCAATTTCAGCAGGGTAACCCCCAATTTGCTCAGAGACACGTGCATTCTGCTCCACCTCAAAATCCATCAAATCAGTTCTCTTATCCAAAGCCCACAGTTCAACAACTTGCTCATTCATTCCATCCTCCCTACTCTATGCCATCCCTTCCTGATAGCCGGAGACAATTTGCTGCTGATGATCAGTGGAGGATGCCGTCAAGTGATTTCAAATCAACTAACCAACTTGGCGCATGGAGAGGGAGAAACCCTCCATGTCCAGGTCCACCCTTTGGACAGGAAGGTATGTGAATATTCTTTGCTCACAATCTGCAAGGCTTATTATAGTTTTTTATTTATTCTTTTTTTTTTTTTGCTGATCTATACTACACCATAAAACATGATTTTATCGTTTAGTCTGTAATATAGTTCTCATGCTGTTGCATCTCATGAAGGTTATTGGTTCTCCACCATGAATTCGTTTTTTTTTATCATGTAATTTGTCTTTCCTGTTGTCATTAAGTTGTATGTGGTATTGTCATAAGATGACCCACGATGTATCTCAGACTTCTCTCGATAACTGCAGGGTATTTTCGACCTCCAATTGAAAGGCCACCAAACAACATGGGTTTTCAGTGTTCTACTCCAAACAACTTACCTGCTGCTCCTCCAATATCAGGTGACTTTTGTTTATTGGTTGATCTTTTTATATCTTTCCTGTGATGCCCTTGTGAGCTTTTTTTATGAGACATGAACCTTAGATCTTTTCTCTTTTGTTCAGGACACAATGTTCCTCAGATGTTGCCTTGTAGGCCAGACATGCCCACTCTTAGTTGTTGGAGACCCTCTTGATGCTAAATTGAAGTTTTCATTAGCATTAAAGTAAGTTTTATTATATTTTGGAGATTTGCTTTCTACAGGTTGACTGTTTAGTTGAAACATACTTTTCCCCAATGGCGTCCTCTCTTTTTTCCCCCCTTCCTTTTTTAAAACATAATTTACAAAACTTAAAATGAAATTTTGACTTGTATTGCAAATCGTGCAAAATTAGTGTATGAAGCCTCATTTACAACTTATATAGTCGGATACTTCTGAGTAACATATCTTTTTTTCTTTCTTGTATTTTCATGATCAAAGTTATTTTAACTTCAGTCTCTTGAGATTGGGCAATAATAATCGTGTTCTGATTTCTGACTTTCATGGGGCACCTCCTTCTCTAGTTACTCAAATGCTAGGGATGTGTGTAAGGGTTTCTAGAATGTGAAATAGGCATCGGTGTTGTTTCACACGTTTAAGAAATACTTGGTAGCAGAGGCTAGGACCCTTTTATCACTTCGTCTCACCCCAGCACATTAGGCACACTTTTTCTGCACCTTTGACTATGCTTCTTCAGGGAGATCTCCTCAGTTCTGACTTGTGTGGGTGCAAGTTCATACCGGTGCATACAATAGATATTGGACACCATATCTACCTGTTGTATGGGATGAAATTTTCTTTTGAAACAGAAGATTTTAGTTTGTTTTAATTTTAGTTGAAAGACATACTATTTACTTCTCTGTATTGACGTGTGACTACTTGTCATCTTTCAGTGACGTGGTTGGTTAATAAGCAAGGTTACTTTCTGTGCCTCAATTAGACTTACCTGTGTAGAACCTACGATTACCACTCAGAAAATTTTGAAGACTTGTGGAGGCTTTTGGCAGGACTGTGTATATTGTAATTTTTCCTGACAATGTATCCCGGGAACATTTGCTTCCAAGTTATAGGCCCATTTTTCTGACTTGGTTAGTTTGTCTGTTTCCCATCTCTTGTAAATTTTAATTGTAATTATTACATAATTTTTAGATATAGAAATTAGTTGTAAGCACTCGATTTCATCTAACTTGACTTAATTCTGATTTATCATAGAACAAAATGCCAAACATTGCAAACAATGAAATATAGACATTTTTATTTGTCGTCTTCTATCAACAAACTTTAAAAGCTGCTTTTGGAATGTGCAACACTCCTAAGCTGATGAACCTTTATAGTATGAAGATATTTAATTCTACTAATACCACCATTTTTATTGTATATGATGTATTGCTGATTTATTTATGCCTATGTCATTTCCATGTTCTATAGTAATATTTTATCTTTATTCTTGGCTTCATTGTTTGCCATGAGGGAGAACTCTGTTGCAAGTTTGGGCTATGATGAACTATTCATTATTTATTTGTTTTTTGTTGGGAAATTAACATCACTAGAAAGATTTAAAATTTTCAATGCATGCTTGTCAAATGAAAACGGGAGAGTAAGGGCTCACCTCATGATGAATTACAAAATATTTGTGTTCATTTTATTCTGAATTGAAATGAGTTGCTAAACCTGTCTAGTTATTTATATAAAGGTCTCAGAAAAGGTTTTGTTTTGATGTGATGGGCGCACAAGTAGGATGGCAAACCCTCTCCCAAAAGTTAGCTATTGACATAGAGCATTACATTGTATACTCAATGTGCCCTAGCATCTCGTATGTCAGTCTCCATCAATTGTCCCGTCCTCCCTTTAGAGCAGTCATCTTGGCCACTACACTTGATTACACTTGACTGGTTGATACTTCAGTCAACTTATTAATTAGAATTCTCTGTATTACTTGCCACTGGCTTTGATAATAATCAATGGGCACCCACATAGGGTGGGGAACCCTCATCCATGGGCTACTTGTCGTTTAGGTTCAAGAACTGACTTACTCAAATGCCCCTTAGAGCATCTTATATTTGCTCGGCATGCCTTCCTATCAAAATTTTTTTTTCTTATTCTTTCTCTCTAAATTTAGTGGTCTTTGAAGTTCTGATACGATGTCTTAGTTGGCATCATTTTGTGAAACAATCAGAAATTGAAAGAACTGAATAACGTGCATTTTAAGTCTTTATAGATAAGCAAATAAATGACAAAGTTAATGGATTGGCATTGTCTTTGATTCTTACGGCCGCTTCTAATTTATATATGCATGTACATTGCTTAGAAATTGGTGCATTTAAGTGTTAGGATCTAGGCCTCACTGAGGCTTAAATGACCCAAATAGGTGCAAAAATCTAACCTGGAGCAATCAAGTAAATTTTTAGTATATTGACCATATTATGCAAGCTGAAATATCTTCAATGTCTAAAAAGAATAAATCTTGAATGTTTTAAATTTAGTGTGTACACCACACCCACTTGCATGTCTATTTTTAATATGTGAAAATATGTGCGCGTTATTTTTAGAATTTCATTTTCAGCATGTGTTGCTGGGGTTATTACCTCTAACTTACCTTTTGCTTTCTGCAAATAAATACTTGTGGATAGAATGGGCATCAGTCTACCTTGCCTTGGATCGGTGCATGGTTTTGAACCATTTCAATGTTGTTGATGTGTGATAGTTTATGGGAATCAGCACATATGAAAAAGATTTATTGTCTGTTAATGTTTTCATGTTCCTGAATGCTGAGGAGGAATCTGGTCTCTGAACAAGTTGATTGCTTCAGGTTTTGGCAAAACTCAGACGGTGGTTTCTCAGGTTTTAAATGTGATCACCTAACCTAGGAATAAGGTCAAACTTCATCACATACAAACACTGCTGGCCATTGAGGTAAATATCTGACACGGAATCTAAAGCAGACATTACCTTAATTATGTAGTTTACTGACTCCAAGTTCTATGCGATGGCATCTATCATTGTAAAGATAGTTCTGATTGATGCTTCAGAACTTCGGTAAATACATTTTGTGAATGCTTGCTGTTCATTACAATTTTAAGTTATTTCTTTGTATTGTGTAATAGATGCGTCTTTTCATGCAGTTAGTGTTCTCATAAAAAAGTACAAATAGGAAAGCTCTCATTAGCTGCTTAAATCATCCTTGGTTTACAGCTCTGCCTATCTATTTGGAGTGCTAATATGCTGCTGACTTGCTAATATAGATATCAACCGAGTTATGATATCACACATAGATTTCACATACTTGATTGCAAGGGGAAGATAGGAGTCTGTCGATATTTTCTTTTCTTGCTCTCATGTTGAGTTTGTTGGAGGTTAAAATTATGCTGATTCTCTTATTAATAATTGAAAGATAAAGAGGCATGAGATTAGCAGTTGTGAAGGCTATGAAAAGCAGAACTGAATTCCATTCATTGTGGGAGATGAGATGACTTAGAAACACATCTGATTACTGATTTTTAATGTTGGATTCGGGGATACTTAGTTGATATTTGGGTATAAAAATTGAGACATAATAGTGCTGATTGTTGGTTGACTTGGGATTACTTGTTAATTTTGCGTCCTATTCTACCTTCAAGATTGACGGGGACAAGATTTGAGAAAAGGGAGATTTTGTTGTGGATTTTTCTCCATGGTTGAAAATAAAACATAAGCTTAGTATGGGTTTGTATTTGATACGAAGTACAGACGTAGGAGTGATTATGTGGGTTGTCCATTTTTTATATTTCCCTCTCACATTCAGAGTTAAGTATGATTATTTTCCTCGTTTCCATATCATATTGTATTTGCAAAAGAGGAATGTTGCAGAAGCATTTCGTTTCGCCAAGATTCCTCCTCCCCTACAAGCTAATGTATCTAACACCATATATCAATTAATTCCTTTATATTCTTCTGAAGAAATTAGAAATAAATAAATGACGTCCTATTTATTGCTCAAGTAGGAATTCCATTTCAATTCACCACGTCGAAATTGATGGTATGGTTTTGTTTTAATATTTTATCAACTGTGGAATTGCTTTTAGCTTGTTTGAATAGTCTAGTTCTTTGGAATCATATCACGTCGTTTATACTTTATATATAAAGATTAAAGAATAGAACATGTTTTTAAAGTTATACTAGAACGTTCCACTATTGGGGAGCTTCCTTAAATCTGACATTACAACGAATTCAATAATTTTACTTCATATTGTAATATCAACGACATAAACAATCAATACGATGCTGATGTATGTTCTAGATTGATGATATCACGTTTACATTCAAATTGTCAACTAACAATAGTTGATCTCTGACAATTTTTTATTTTATATTTTTTTGGGAACTGATGAATAATATAGAGTAGGCAGGTGAGTGTTACTTTTACCATGATGCGTACGCCCTTTTCAATTATGTATATTTATGCGAAGATGTTGAGAGTAAAAATTGCAAGCTGGAGCCTGGCCAAATTGACAAGGATAATTCCCGTTGAAATAACTTATAAATGACCCTTTCCCCTCCTTTTCTAATCATTATGCGCAATGAGCGACTCAGCCTCTTGAACTGGAGGCCTATTGAACTTATATTCTGCCATTGGTTGTGCGAACCCAAGTTGGTATAAAGAGAATTGTGGGCCATGTGTACTTGTATGAATGATAAGAGTTAGATAAGTTTTTCCCTTCGTTTCTATTCTATTAACGTGGCTAAGGAGCAAAAGACTATCAAAGCTCGTCTCCATGGTGAGACATTGGTAATGCGATCATTGTGTTCAAAGTCTAAATGTGAAGGCGGAACTAAACTATATATAAACCTGTAGATGAAAAAAAATAGTGAACCTGTTTAAAGATTGATGTGTGATATTTGATTCGTGTAAAAGAAGGGAAAAAAACCTAATTTACCTCCAGTAGATCCATTTAGATTGTACCTTGTGATTGGAGAGCTGATAAAAGGATCAAAATTTTTGTGGTAAACTATATATGTTTATCAAGTGCAGCTTTATTTCTGCGACCGGTTGTGGGTTTGGGCAAGCCATCAAATATTGGTTTTGCAGTCGCAAAGGCCTGAAAATCTGATCTCAAACTCCTTTTTGAGGTTGGCCAGACAGATGTGGGGCTACTACCCTCGTCATGTAAGCATGATGCGCTCGATGATTTCTTAACACCAAGGGTACCAAAAGTTCGGAATATATCCTCCAAACCAAGTGACCCAGAATTTGAGCCACTAGCTTCAGAATCTGTGATTAATGAAGCTCGGCTTGCTGATTTCTGTCTGAGAGCCAAACCTTTTCCTGTTCTTGATGGGAATCCACAGCTGCTGCTATTATCCTCCCTCAAGAGCGTCTCCCGTGCAGCGGGCACAATATCATGCTGCTCCTTAATCTCACTCAAAATGATATCAACTAGACTTTTGGATTTTCGGTGACCACTCGGAGGTTGGAGGGGCGAAGCTGAGTCTCTGGAGAAATTAGTAGCTCCTTTTCGGTTCCCTGCCACCTGCAAGTCATCGGATATGGTTTTCTTGTCCATTGGTTTTATTCTATAGAAACCTTGCAAAGAGTTCCCAACGGGGGAGGCCCTCCGCTGGGGAGAATTCGTTGTCAAAGAATGTTGCGAATCAACCAACTCATCTGGTGTTCTGTTTCTGTAGAGCAGGGAAGCATTTTGGTTATCAGTGTATTTTATGCCAAATAGAACATCACTCACACCCAATAGAATTATAGAAATGCCATTAAGAGACTTCGTGTACTGCAATTAAAAGTGATATGATAATCATTCTTGAGTTTTGATGCAAACTATTCAAATTCTTTACTTTCTATTTATCTTGTCCGAGTTTAAATTCTTATCTTCAATATTTGCCTTCTTTATATATTGAAGTAGATAAATGAAATAACCATCGTGGAAGAATTAACCTGTTATATTGGTCTACTAGCCTAAAGGATCAGAATTACGAAAAGTAAAACGCGCAATTCCTCAGTATAAGTGATTTGGAATAAAGAAATAATTTGAAACGGTAATCGTATCTTACACGTCTTTCTTTCATATCAGTGACATCATAATAGTATTAGAATTATAGAAGGGTCTGAAATAGAACTTAAAAATGTGTTATAACAGAAAGAAAGGAAAATTTATAAAGCATATAAAATATCTAGTTTGCTCTGTTCTTCTCTTTCACTCTCCTTTCTCCTTTTTAAATTTTTGGTGTGTAAGGCATTCTTTTTCAATAGATCTTGCGTTAAAGAATATCTATTATTAAAATTCTGATTATTGTTGCAAACAATTATACCATGGCATCTCATTTTAGATCAAACCTTATCTTCAACTTTATATTTTTGTTGACCAAAAAGATTTTACATTCATGCATGATCAAATACGAATGTGCATCAACATATGCATGAATGAACAATGTTAAAGGGATTTGGAATACCCTATGTCTTGTATCCAATTTTAAAGTCTAACAGTATCAGACGAGTTAGTCAATTCCAGTCTCTAAGGAAACAAAATAAATAAAAGACTGAAGTTCCTGTGTATAGTTCCTCAATTTAGCAGACATACATACCCTGAGGTAGTAGAATCATCTGATGTAGGGTGTCTTTCCCGAAGTGGGATGTGAAGAGTTTTAAGAGCAAACATCTGAAGGTCTGTAACGAGGCCATTCATTTTTTTGATGTCTGATACCTGCAATTTATCAAGGTGTTACGTTCGAAGAAAGAATAGATTCATATCATAAAGTGAAGGCAACTTTGGGATTTTGCACAATTTTTCTCTTTTCTGGGCAGGTAGGTGAGTTGCGCATCAAACTCCGAAGGAATGCAAATTATTTGCAAAAGCCTACTTAGTAACTTGTCCAAAACGGATTTCATATCAGGGGATTGTGGCATCAAAAAGATTCTCATGTTTCAGGTATATTGATTTTCTTTTCCAGTCAACTTCTATAGCTTTAAATTTTCATGATTGAACCCAAAACATTGTGCACCAGAACAGAAAAATGTTCTACCCTCAACGACAATGGTCTGATTGACATTACTGTTTGAGCATGGATCATTCGTCATGAAATCAGATTGTAGAATAAAAAACGATCGAAGAAATACCTCGACGCCGTACTTGATTGCGATTCCAGCGAGAGTATCCAATTTTGAGACTGGGTGTTGGATGTAGCCTAGGCTAGGAGGAAATGCAGTGTGTGGAAGGGGCGAGCTATGCTCTCTATTGGATATGCATCGATCTAAGACGAGATCATCATATTCAGACAAAAACTGGTGGTTATTTCCATTGTATTCTTTCCACCTGTGGCTTTCCATTTGAAATCCCCAAATCAATAAACGAATTCCATATGAAAGTGCTCGTAATTTTGAGCGATGTCAGCTTTGGGAATTGAAATGAATAGAATGGGATGGAGGAATTTCCTGCGTTGTTCTCTCTTCCTCAATTCCGATCACTGTTTCTTCCCCAATCTCCGGGTAGCTTCCCCATTCCTTCCTTTGGAGAAGAAAAAATAAAAATAAAATATGGAGGTACGAAATTCAGTCAAATAGTCATTTTATTTTATTATTTAGTTTTTCTTAGTTAATAATCAAACTATGAGTTAATTATTTGTACGTGATTGTTTGTCTTAATGATAATGTTGTCCTCGTGGAGAACGCACATAGGAATTGAAGATTAGAACCTTTCCTATTACATTACAATACTACAAAAATAGAGATTTCAAGTGTCCGTGGCCTGTGGGAGGGAGGGGTACGCTCATCTCCATTCAGATAAGGTTTCAATATTACAAAAAATAATAGTAGTAATAAAAATAAATAACTCGTTTCCCTCAAACTAGATATATAAATTTATAGTTTTATTTTTGTCAGGTTTAGAGCATATTAAGAACTGATCATTCGAATTAAGCTAAAATAGCAGTAATTCTTTCTTCTTCTTTTTCCCCCCTGAAGCAATACTTCTTTGTAAAGAACTAATCATTCGAATTAAGCTCTATTATAGTATAGGAGTTCTCAAAGTGATCATCATATTTATCTCGGGTATTCTCGTGATCTTCGTAGATCTTAAGGAACCAAATTTTGTCATCAACAATGAGATGCTAATCCCATTTTTATAAAAAAAAAAAAAAAAAAAAAAATGGGGGCGAAAAAAACAGAATGCAAGCTACAGCCACGGGAATTCTGGAAGAAAAATTTTCTGGGGGCTACTTCTGTATAGTTACGATGACTCTCGCACAAATACCCAACGACCTTTAAATAAAACACTGCATTTCTTAATAAACATGATGGTTCAATCAATCCTCTGAATCTTCTCCGTTCCCATCCTCATCTTCAGTGTCCTCGGAATCTTCTCCGTTCCCATCTTCATCTTCACCTTCACCATCTCCATTCTCCTGCGTCTTATCGTCGTTTTTTCCCTTGCCACCATCGTTCCCTAACAAGGGAAGGGAACCCAATTGAAGATTAAAGAGTATCGTGATTGAGGGAAATGAAGAAAGGAAGACAAAGGAAACTGACACAGGAATTATGTATGGACTTGAGTACGTGAAAACCAGGTCAAAATAGATTAAACCAATCTCTAGTCTACTACAAGAGATCTAATAACAAGGATCATCACTTCTCCAGCAGTGATTTCTTTCAACACCAATAACAAATGTTCAATGAAAGAATGCTGGTTGATTTAAGAGAAAATGCATTAACGGTGGTTAAGGGTCTGAATACCAATACCCCCTACTCAACAATCTACCAAGCCTAGTAACAGAAGGAAGGAAAGTACGATATACTGTACCAGATTCACTGAAGAGGACTTCACCCGAACACAGCCCTTTCTCAACCTTGATTAGTTTGAGTGTCATCCTGGGCCCAACCTCTTGAAGCTTCACAGCACTTTTTGTAGAAGCACGATTAACTCTACCAAGATCACTAGCCAGAGTCACAGTTGCTGCTTCTTCATCTGCTTCGCTCTCTGATCCATAGCCAGCCCTTCCAAAGCCACAAATAGACAGAACCTTAGAAGTTAGAACAAGAACAAAAACAAAGAGGAATATTCAATATGGTTAATTCTTTTCTGTTGTTAACACAATTTTTCTCTCATTTCCCAATTCCTGTTCTTTCTCAGAATGTAAAAGATTCTCCAAAAATTGTGCAAGAGTACAATTCGAGAAATGTCTCACAGAAGAAGAATCCTTGAAAGACCATTGGCAGATCGACAACTTAGATCCCCTGACAAAATTTTCTATAAAATCAATCGAAAATAAAACTTCAGACTATCACAAATACAGGAATCTCAATTGCAAATCAGACATTTACGTTTTAAATGTAATTCTAGGTTTGCAACTGAAATTCCCATTTGCAATTATACTTGTAAATTATTTTTCAAAAAATTTTGTTTGGAACCTAACTGCCATTCTCTCAAAACCATTTGGTCATTTCATTTGCATAACCGTTTCAGATGCTAATCTCAAGTTCTCAAATAAGTATATGGCAGCAACCTTACTACTGCGCCAAGACTCACCTTTTTAAGTTCTTGGATAAGTAATTCAGAAAATATAACGGTTATAACAGATCAAGAAAACCTAACTACAAATACCAAGAATAAACTATACGATCACTCTCCCAGACCACTATTTAAAGATTTAAAACAAAAAGCAAGATAAATAAAATAGTAAAGCAAGTATCTTACTTTGTGATAAAATCACTCACATCATGAAGATTCCTTAAATCAGGGACTTGATGGTTTTGCACAAACTTTCTTATTCGGCGTGAAACACCTACAGGTTGTAATCTTATGGAATAATGACGAAAATCAATGAGCTTTGTCTCTTTGTTGTAATTGAGCAACACAATCCTCTGGCAAGAGGAGAGTTTGACCTAAAACAAAACATTAAGCAACAAAAAACAATGAAGGACTAGAACGTCAAGTAATCTATTAAGTGAGCTGTGGGGTTTAAAACTTACAGTTTTAACATCAATTGTGGGGAATATGTTCTGAAACATGTTAGTTGTAAGCTGTAGAGGAAGGTCTCCGCTCACAAAACCAGAAAGCACAATCTACCAAATAATTAACCAGCATAGTAAATAGTGATTTCTCAAAGATTCTACTAGCAACCCATGAAATATGGAAATAGAACACAAAAGCAAGAAGCTTTCAAAGAACAGCTTGGGGTAAGATATTTTACCAGAGCTGAATTTTTGAAAAGATCTTTTGGGCATCGAGGACACAACTGAGACTGAGCAATGTCAGCTGCCAATGAGTATTCATTTATTTTAAAAGTAAGAGTAGGTCCTTGAGGCGTTGTCGCAACCCTCAAGTATGGTCCAGTTGCAGTTTTTGACAATATCAGGAAATGTGTAACACCCATAGGTCCAGCAACATTCAGAAAGTCTTTCAGATTATTTCGTTTCTTCTCCTACAGGTATAAGAAAAAATGTATAGTCAACATAAAGGATTCAAACCTAATCTCATGTATGCAAATACATGCAGAGGGCAGTCTGCAGATTCCTAATAAATTACATCTTGCTGCAAATCAATAATCTGGCTGAGAAACATCAACATTTGCAAACTTCAAGCAACCAGTAATCAACTTTAATTCCGATAGTGGCTAGATTCCTAACGTCAAGAAGCAATTTTCTTCATAGTTTAAAGTTTAAACCCTTCATGGTATGACAGTAATTTTACAGTCAAGTAGACATTTCATAACAGTAAATTCCAAGAATGCACAGTTTATTAGTTGACTTCCATAATGATAAGTATGCACGCTTCGTTGGAATATGTTCAGAGATATCTGCCTATTTGCTAGACTTGCAAGCACACAATAGAAACTAAATTTATTTTGTAGTTTGATTAATCTTGTGTAGATGAAATATACAGCAGAGTATGAATAGAAATTCAATAAAAGCAAAAAAGCAATCTTGAAGCATCCACCTTGAGGTTGAGAGCAGTATAAGGCAGCATTAACTTTCTCAGGTCCATCTGAAGTTGCCTGAGAGGACCAGGCAACTTCCCTCTTGAGAACACAAAACTCTTGGGGATCTTCTTTCCTGTAATAGGATCCACAGACGGCTGCTGTTGCTGCTTCTGATTCTTGATGACAACAGGCTTTCTAAAGAAGTTTTTCTTTTTCCTCTGTTTCATTCAAAAGGATAACGAGTAACAACAAACGGTGAAGCCAGAGCTAAAGACCATAAAATAGAAGAACCAAAAGCGGGGAGAGATTTTTGTAGGATGGCCCAGAAGAAAATCAACGCCCCATTCAGCAATAAGGAGAATACCGTACATAGACAAGAAAAGCTTCAAACAGACAGTGTTACAGAAAGAAAAGAGGGAATAGCTCATCTTACCATGGTTAGAGGAAGAATAACTCTGTGGGTTTCAAAGGAATTCAGTCCCTCTTGGAGCAGTACTTACGGAGTCTGAAAGTGTAAAAAGAGTTGCAGCAATACTATCATGTAGATAATTCAAACTCACGTAAAATCCAGCAAATTTTGGATTAAACGTTTAAGCACAAGTTTCAATTAACTGCAGGATAAATAAATGAACAATGAGCCGTCCCACTTGGACATTTTCGTAGGCGGAGGGGGGAACGAAGTTACCAGGTAAGGGTTTTAAAAAAGAAATTGATAACAAAAAAGGGAAGGAGAGGGCGAAAACACATCTAAGATGGACGGGGAAGAAGCCGCAGATGGTGAGGCAAGGACGACGGCGCCGAGCTCAAAGTTCAGCCGCCAGAAACAGAGGCCTTTGGCTATAATTAATTTTTAAGTAAATGTTTGGTTGGGCGAGGGGAGGGGAAATTTTGGAACTGTAGGGCGATCCTGAGTTTCCCTTGCTTCCCTCCAATATCTTTATTTTGACTCTCCTCCGAATTACCTCCAAATTTATAGTTTTGGAGAGAATCAAAATTTTAAATCATTTTACCTTATATAATATTTTAATAATATCCTGATGAAAAATATTACAATTATTGCAATATTTTATACAAAAATTATCATAATTAAAAATATATTATTAATAAAATAATTTAATATTAAAAGTATACATTTGTGAATAAAAAGTTACCCATGTAATAATTAAAACGTATGCTCCTACAAATTTAAATAAAAAATATATTTTTATCATAAAAAGATATTATTATGAAATGAAATTTAAAAAATTATATTCTTGCAAATAAAAATTAAAACTGATTTAAAATAAAAAAATATTTTTATTAAATAAAAAAATTATAATTATAAAATTATGTTAACATATTTTTAATTAAAATATTATTCTAATGAAAAATATATTATTTTTATTAAATTTAAAATAATATATTTTTTGAAAATATATTATTATAAATTAATTTAAAATTAAAATATATTATTACAAATAATGTAACATCCCGGATTTCTAAAATTCAAATAACAAAAATTCCAATGGTTTTCATAAATAATAATAGAAATCCAAAATAATCAACTTCCGGAAGGTGTCACTGCTGCACTTGTACTGGAACAAGTGCAAGGCTACTAAGTACATTAAATAGATCTAAACCTAAAAAAAATGTTCATAAAAAAAATATAAAATAAAGTAAAGTAAAAGAAAGTAAATAACTAGAGTTTATTGTCGCCATCCTCACTTCTTACTACTAGCCCCAATCTTTGAAACATGTTCACTGAAATTCTGCTCCCTCGAAGGATCATCACAGCTCAAGAATACACACATCAACAAACGCTGGTAATCCTAATTAAATAAGGATAAAATGAAAATAAAATAAAACAGAAATAAATAGATAGATAGATAAATTTGATATGACTTTAAATAAAATAAATAAAATATAAAATAAAATAAATTAATTCCGAAATAAAATAATTATAAAATAAGATAAATTAATTACCAAAATAAAATTCAACAATTGTAAAATAAATTAATTCCAACATAAAATAAAATGATTACAAAATAAAAATAAATTAGTCTCAAAATAAAATAAAATAAATGTGTCATATGTGTTTATGTATAAATTAAAAAGGTGTCATTGTTTTTAGAGTTTTCTAGTGGGAAGGGAACTATGGTAGACCCAGATATCCTGCCAGTCTACCCTGTGACCCGGAAACCTGCCAATCACAAATCATCGTCAAATTGGCCATAGATCACTTTCTTCCTAGTGTGCACACATCTTCCCAAAGTTGCAACTAGTGCCCCGGATATCCTGTCAGGCACTACTTTGGGAAGAACGGATATATTGGTTTACATCAAATAACATATCGGAGGCTTAAAGCCTAAAGGTTTTGTTCATCACTTTAGGAGGTATCTGTAATACCCTAGATTTTTACTTTATTTTTTTTTTTATAATAATAATAATGATAATAAATACTAATAATACTAATATTAAAATTTAAAATTTATAATAGAGTAATGTGTGTGTAGATATATATATATATATATATATATATATATATATATATATATCATAATAATAATGATAAATGGATAGGTAAAGATAAAAATTTAAATAAGAATCTAATAGGTGATTTGCCATTATTTATTAAACTAGTAATAGTTAAAACTCAACCCACAGAGCCCAACCCATAGGAAACCCTAATTTCAACTATAAACTTAGGACTAGTCATCTCACCCTAGCCATCACCTATCAGTTCCCTCTCTAAAAAAAAAATTTTGCGGCAGAAATTCTCTTCTAGGAGCTCTGCAACCACGGAGGCCAGGTAATCCTAACCCCCAAGAGAATAAGAATTAATTGTTGATAGCATTAGAACGTTGATTAAAATTGATTGATTGTAATCCTAATCCCTTGAGCAATAAAAATTAATTATTGATAGGGATAGAACGTTGATTAGAATTAATTGATTGTAATCCTATAATCCCTAGATTAATAGAAATCGTTTGTTTATAGATTGTTTGTTCTTTAATCCAAAACCCGCGCAATTGCTCACTGTTCTCCGTGATTTTCTTTCTTTCGTACGTCTATGCATCCTTTATTCTAACTGATCCTCTTATTTTGCAATCTGAAAACCCCAGCGCCTCTTCCAAATTCCTTAAAGATATGGGGTATCATATATTTGCATCAGCTCCATCTATTCTTCACCACCGACGCTTCATCCAGATATTCTTGCGCAGCCTCTGCTTCTTCTTTTAATTGCAGTCAGATTCTTTGCTTGCTCTAGCCGTCCTCTGATTTTTTTTTCAGCCGTCAGCGTCCTTCTGTCTCTCCTCCTTCGTTCGGTGCATCCTCCTCCCATTTAATCATTTAGGTCTTCCATTCCCTTCAATCCATTAATTTATTGTGGGCCCCCATATCCATTCAGCCCAATTCAATGACATCTTCAATTCATTTGTCTTCATTCATTCAACAATTCTCCTTCTTAATTCATTTCCACATGTGTGCTTCTTTGATTCCTTCCATTCTAATCGTGGGCCCCATCCATTCAAACCAATTCTCTTCTTTTGCGTCAGACTCCTCCTCTTTTGTATTCATTCCCTAGTTAATTGAATGAGTAGGTATTAGGTGGACCCAATCCAATTTAATTCATTTAGTCCAATTTGAGGCGTGATCTGATTGTGAAAAACAAGGGAGACTTACAAATAATAATACTAATGGTAATACTAACAAATATTAATAATAGAAATAATTATTTATTACTAATGCTAGTTGTGTGTGTCTAATGCTATATTATTTGATATTCTTCCTTCTTTATATAATATCCGCTGCATAATAAAATAGGACATGATTGGATTTTATATCAAATTATCCTTGTATCTGATATTTAATTAAATAATAGAAAACTATGTAAAAGATAATTAAAAAAAAATATATAAATAATTTAGGATTTTTATGATGAGTGTATTTAAAATGAATTAGCAGTGGGAGGATAGCTTTGGGATGGTACCTCCTAAAGTGATGAACACACTTTTAAGGCTTATGCCTTCGAGAACTTTTGACGTGAACCGATTTGTCCGTTCTTCCCAAAGTGGTGTCTGGCAGGGTTTCCCGGGACACTAGTAGCAACTTTGGGAAGAGGTGTGCACACTAGGAAGAAGATTACGATATGGCCAATTTTGATGATTTGTGACTGGCAGGGTTTCCCGGGTCACAGGGTAGACTGGCAGGGTTTCCCGGGTCTACCATGGTTCTCTTCCCACTAGAAAACTCTAAAAACCATGACACCTTTTAGTTTATACATATACACATATGATGCCTTTATGCTATTTTATTTTGCAATTAATTTATTTTTATTATTTTATTTTATGTTGGAATTGATTTATTTTACAATTATTTAATTTTATTTCATAATTAATTTATCTTATTTTATAATTTTTTTTATTGGAATTAAATTATTTTATTTTATGATTAATTTATTTTATTTTATAATTTATTTATTTTATTTTAATTTATATCAAATTTATTTATCTATCTACTTATTTCTGTTCTATTTTATTTTACCCTTAATTAATTAGGATTACCAGCGTTTGCTGATGTGTGTATTCTTGGGCTGCGATGATCCTTCGGGGGAGCAGAGTTTCAGTGAACAGGTTTCAAAAATTGGGACTAGCCGTGAGAAGTGAGGATGACGGACAATAAACTCTAGTTATCTACTTTCATTTATTTTCATTTATTTTATTTTTCAAATAATGTTTAAGTTTAGAATCATTTCCTGTAATAAGAAGCCTTGCACTTGTTCCATACAAGTGCGGCGGTGACACCTTCCGGATGTTGATTATTTTGGATTTCTACTATTATTTATGAAAACCCTTGGAATATTTATGTTATTTGAACTTTAGAAATCCGGGGTGTTACAAAATGGTATCAGAGGCTAAGATCCTGCTTAGCTTCGCTGTTGATACTAACTCAGGGATCAAAGATCCCAGAGTATTTTTTTTTTTTAAAAAAAAAAAAAAAAGGTTGAAAAAAAAAAATAAATAAATAAAAATTTATATATATATAATCAATCAATAACGTGAGAGATGGGTAGTTAAGGGCTATTTTCTTATCTTATGAATGATTTGTTTCTTTAGAATTATGATACTTGTATGTCTGAAACTACCTTGAGATTTAAAATTTTAATTGACTTGTAAATTTCCTGGTATTCTTCTTTATTTTATTTTAGCAAATGGTGAACCTAAGAAGGAGTGCAGGAGAGGTAATTAGGAGAAGGCCGTCAGAGTACAAATGGGACGAGGGATTGTCAGTAGAGACAAACGCCTTAAGGCTATGGATCACATTTCAGGCATACGATAGAGAACATGGACCATGCAGGATTACCCCTGAAGTTAGGACTAAGTATTTAATTAGGGCACTACCAAAGGATGGAAGCCTTGGTAAAGTGAGAAATATGCTAGAAAAGAAGATCCCTCGTAGAGGTTGGTTTCCTTATGGTTATCAACAAGTAATAGAGTTTATAAGCGAAACTGAGGAGGAGATTCAAGAGATGGAAGCTGGGATAAAAAGAATATTAAGAATAACTGGACAACATAAACACCCCAGACCACGAAGTAGCATATTAAAAGACGCATTAAGGAGCTGTGAAGAAAAACTAGAGAGGCTAGAACCACCTTCGCCACTAGTCCGTAGGAAGCGTTGGGAATGGGAGCAAATGGGTAGAATTTCCTATAGGTTAAGGGGTTCCTTCTAGATTTATTTGTCTATTTATTTATTTGTTTATTTAGTTATTCATTTATTTATCTATTTATTTCTTAAGAACAATGAAAAAGGATGTTATTATTATTATTTTTTTTAATAAAGAATGTTGATTTATTCTTTGAATCCATACTGGTCATCGTTTTAATTTAGATTGCATTATGTACTGGTTGAATTTTGATATATAGTATGATTGCGTATAGTAAGTGATTGTTAGAATTAACTCAAACGCTTAGGATTTTAAAAACATACGCCTCATGATTAGGTACTATACCCGTCGTAACCATAGAATGGCTGCAAACAACGGTGCCACTGAGGAAATGGATCGACGTCTGAGGGCCATTGAGAATCTTGCTTTGGCTCTTGGACAACAAAACGTCCAACAAGCGAACGCTGAGAATACCATTTTCAAGAGAGTGGCGTCTCATCATCCACCTACTTACAAAGGGACCATCGACCCACTCGCACTTGAAAACTGGATTCGCGATATGGAGAAACTGTATGAAGTGACAAATTGCCCGGACAACATGAAGATTAGCATCGGCTCGTTTTACCTGAAGGAGGAGGCAGACAGTTGGTGGTCCACGGTGAAGACGGGCTACTTAACTGAGGAAGGATTTGACTGGGAGGCTTTCAAGGAACGGATTCGCAGTAGATTCTACCCCGATGCAATTAAGTGGCAGAAACAAGAGGAGTTTGCAAGGTTCAGAATGACAGGGAAGATGACAGTGCAGGAGTACACTGACAAGTTCATTGAACTCTCGCGCTTTGCTTCGAACCTCATTCCTACGGAGAAGGACAAGGCACGGAAGTATGAAAAGGGGCTAACCTTCAAAATTCAGAAGTCCTTGGGAGGTATACCATCGAAGACCTTCCAAGAAGCTTATGAACGAGCCCTGAACGTATTCGATATTCTACAAACTGAAGAGGAAGTCATGGAGAGGAACAAAAGAAAACAGTCCGGCAATGGTCCTCAACAAGCTAATAGTGACAAGAGGCCTCGTTATGATAACAAGGACAACAACTGGAGTGGCAAACAACCACAAGGACAGAATTACGCTGGCAGGGGTAATTATGGTGGGAATCAACCCAAAAGCCAAGCTCAGGGAACAAGACCGTATTCTTGTAAAGGATGCGGCAAGGAGGCACACCCTGGGAGGAAGTGCAATGGAGAGCTTATAACCTGTTTCCAATGTGGTGGCAAGGGGCACAAAGCTGACCGGTGTACGGTTAGAGGATTTAATCCTCAAACAGGCCCTCAGGGAGGACAGCCAAAGCCAGATGGAGGACGAAATGGGAACAATAACCAAGGGGGTAGGAATAATGACAGTCAGCCGCGCTACCAACAAAACTTTCAGAATGGAAGTGGAGGGAATCGACAGTATGCCACTACTGGCAACCTTAATAATGGAGCAGGAGCCAATCGAGCAACCAGTCAGAATGCGGCTGTGAATCAAACCATAGGGAACCAAGGAAGAATCTATGTCATGAGCCACTCTGAAGCTGCGACGGACCCAGATGTCATCACAGGTACCTTCTTACTCCAATCTGTACCTGCTTACATCTTGTTCGACACCGGTGCATCACTCTCTGTTATCTCGTCTTCGTTTGTTGAGAAGACGAGAATGGTACCATCTTCAACTTTCTTAACGAATATTACCTTACCTTCTGGAGCTGTCGTCCCTTGCTCCAATGTTTATGAAAATGTCCCGATTAGTATAGCTGGTTCTGAGCTACCAGCTAACCTAATCCAGTTCGACTTAGCTGACTTTGACGTTATTTTGGGTATGGATTGGCTTAGGAAGTATAGGGCTAAGCTCGATTGTAGGGAGCAAAAGATATCGTTGAAGACACCGAAAGGGAAATACCTCTCTTATAAAGGTGTCATACATAAACCTTCCATTCAAATAGTCTCTGCTATGACTATTAAGAGCCTCCTTATAAAGGGACACCCAGTCTACTTGTGCAATGTGCGTGACCTAACACTTGAGGAGGAGATTGAGAAGATACCCGTGGTCAGGGAATATCCTGATGTTTTTCCCGAAGAGATTCCGGGTATGCCACCTGTTAGAGAAGTTGAGTTCGCTGTCAACCTTATGCCCGGCACTGCTCCGATATCAAAAGCACCGTATAGGATGGCTCCAGCAGAACTGAAGGAGTTAAAGACCCAACTTGAAGAGCTATTAAACAAGGGGTACATCAGACCAAGTGTCTCGCCATGGGGAGCTCCAGTTTTGTTCGTACGGAAGAAAGATGGGAGTATGAGGCTGTGTATTGACTACAGAGGACTGAACATGGTGACTATAAAGAACAAATACCCATTACCAAGGATCGAAGACTTGTTTGATCAACTGAAAGGAGCAGGAATGTTCTCAAAGATCGATTTGAGGACTGGATACCATCAAGTACGAATCAAGGAAGATGACATCCCAAAGACGGCCTTTCGTACTAGGTATGGACACTACGAGTTTACGGTCATGCCTTTTGGCTTAACGAATGCTCCGGCAGCTTTTATGGACCAGATGAATAGAACCTTCAAGCAGTACTTGGATCAATTCGTGGTAGTCTTCATAGACGATATTTTGGTGTATTCCACGACAAGGGAAGAGCATGAGCAGCATTTGAGGATTGTATTGGATATTCTGAGGAAGAATAAATGGTATGCAAAACTCTCAAAATGTGAATTCTGGATGGAGAGAGTTGCCTTTTTGGGCCATGTAATATCTCAAGAAGGAGTCTCTGTTGACCCAGCAAAGATTGAAGCTATCACTGGGTGGCCTAGGCCTACGAATGTTGCGGAAGTCAGGAGTTTTCTTGGTTTGGCGGGTTATTATAGAAGGTTTGTGAAGGATTTCTCGAAGATAGCTAAGCCAATAACAAGGTTGATACGCAAGACGACAAAGTTTCTTTGGGACGAATCGTGTGAGACCTCTTTTCAAGAGCTCAAGAAACGACTTACTACAGCTCCGATATTAACATTGCCGTCGGGAACAAGTGGATTTGAGATCTACAGTGATGCATCCAAAAATGGACTTGGTTGTGTTCTGATGCAACATGGGAAGGTGATATCATATGCCTCAAGACAATTGAAGCCATATGAAGAAAATTATCCCACCCATGATTTGGAGTTGGCTGCTGTGGTCTTTGCTCTGAAGATATGGAGACATTATTTATATGGTTCGACATGTAAGGTGTACACGGATCATAAGAGTTTGAAGTATATCTTCACCCAAAAGGAGCTTAACATGAGGCAGAGGAGATGGCTAGAGTTGATTAAGGATTACGATCTCGAAATCCAATATCACGAAGGCAAGGCCAATGTAGTGGCCGATGCACTTAGTAGGAAATCGAGACACACCCTTAATGCTTTTGTGATACCTAACGAATTGTATGAAGAGTTCAGGAGGTTGGAGATTGAAGTGCTTTTACCTGCAGAGCAGAGAGTTACGCTTAATGCTCTCACCATTCAACCAACCATCTTTGAGGAGATTCGCGAAGCGCAGGTGTCTGATTCTTTGTTGCAAGGAATCAAGGAGAAGAAGGGCAAGGGAGAAGCTGTAGACTTTGAAGTTGATGAGGGAGGAACAATGAAGTTCAAGGGTAGATTGTGCGTGCCTGACAATGAAAGTATAAAGAGAAAGATTTTAGAGGAAGCTCACAACACACCCTATTCTGTTCATCCGGGAGGAGTGAAGATGTATAAAGATTTGAAGAAGAGTTTTTGGTGGCCTAGGATGAAGAGAGAAGTGGCGGAATTTGTGGCCAAGTGTTTGACTTGTCAAAAGGTGAAGATCGAACACAAACGACCTGCAGGAGTGTTACAACCATTGGAGGTTCCAAGAGAAAAATGGGAGTCGATCTCTATGGATTTCGTCATAGGCTTACCTTTGACTAGAGGGGATAAGAATGCTATCTGGGTCATAGTTGACAGGTTGACTAAGACCGCAAGGTTTATTGCAATGAAGAACACGTGGGGTTTGAACCAGCTAGCCGATGTCTATGTGCGAGAAATAGTGAGGTTGCACGGAGTCCCAAAAGACATAGTCTCCGACAGGGATACGAGGTTTTTATCAAACTTCTGGATCAAGGTTCAACAAGCTTTTGGGACCCAACTCAAATATAGTACAGCCTTTCATCCGGCTACAGACGGACAGACAGAGAGGACGATTCAAACTCTCGAAGACATGTTAAGAGCTTGTGCGTTGGAATTCAATCACTCGTGGGACAAATGTTTACCCTTAGTCGAGTTCTCCTACAACAACAGTTACCATGCAAGCATCGACATGGCACCTTATGAAGCGTTGTACGGTAGGAAGTGCAGGAGCCCATTATGTTGGAATGACTTTCGGGGAGCCGGCATTGTGGGCCCAGATATGATTCAAGAATCAATGGAACAAGTGAAGGTGATTCAAGAAAAGATGAAAACAGCTCAGGATCGGCAAAAGTCCTATGCAGATCAGCGACGACGGCCCGTGGAATTTGAGACTGGAGAAAAAGTGTTCTTAAGAGTATCACCGATGAAGGGGATAATGAGATTTGGAAGGAGAGGCAAGTTGAGTCCAAAGTACATTGGCCCGTATGAAATTCTGGAACGAGTTGGTGAAGTGTCATACAGGCTAGCTCTTCCAATGGAGTTGGAGAATGTGCATGACGTTTTTCACGTATCTCAGCTTCGGAAGTATATACCAGATCCTTCACACGAGCTTCAGCCCGAGTCTATCAAGATAGATCGGAATCTTACTTACGAAGAACTTCCCATGAAGATCCTTGATAGGAGTGAAAGAATGCTGAGGAACAAGTCAATCAAGCTAGTTAAAGTTCTATGGAGGAGTCAAAAGGTAGAAGAAGCAACATGGGAGGCAGAAGACGATATGCGCAACAAATACCCGTCCTTATTCGAAGAAGGTATATATTTAAGTTTCGAGGACGAAACTTATTTTTAGGAGGGTAGAATGTAATACCCTAGATTTTTACTTTATTTTTTTTTTTATAATAATAATAATGATAATAAATACTAATAATACTAATATTAAAATTTAAAATTTATAATAGAGTAATGTGTGTGTAGATATATATATATATATATATATATATATATATATATATATATATATATATCATAATAATAATGATAAATGGATAGGTAAAGATAAAAATTTAAATAAGAATCTAATAGGTGATTTGCCATTATTTATTAAACTAGTAATAGTTAAAACTCAACCCACAGAGCCCAACCCATAGGAAACCCTAATTTCAACTATAAACTTAGGACTAGTCATCTCACCCTAGCCATCACCTATCAGTTCCCTCTCTAAAAAAAAAATTTTGCGGCAGAAATTCTCTTCTAGGAGCTCTGCAACCACGGAGGCCAGGTAATCCTAACCCCCAAGAGAATAAGAATTAATTGTTGATAGCATTAGAACGTTGATTAAAATTGATTGATTGTAATCCTAATCCCTTGAGCAATAAAAATTAATTATTGATAGGGATAGAACGTTGATTAGAATTAATTGATTGTAATCCTATAATCCCTAGATTAATAGAAATCGTTTGTTTATAGATTGTTTGTTCTTTAATCCAAAACCCGCGCAATTGCTCACTGTTCTCCGTGATTTTCTTTCTTTCGTACGTCTATGCATCCTTTATTCTAACTGATCCTCTTATTTTGCAATCTGAAAACCCCAGCGCCTCTTCCAAATTCCTTAAAGATATGGGGTATCATATATTTGCATCAGCTCCATCTATTCTTCACCACCGACGCTTCATCCAGATATTCTTGCGCAGCCTCTGCTTCTTCTTTTAATTGCAGTCAGATTCTTTGCTTGCTCTAGCCGTCCTCTGATTTTTTTTTCAGCCGTCAGCGTCCTTCTGTCTCTCCTCCTTCGTTCGGTGCATCCTCCTCCCATTTAATCATTTAGGTCTTCCATTCCCTTCAATCCATTAATTTATTGTGGGCCCCCATATCCATTCAGCCCAATTCAATGACATCTTCAATTCATTTGTCTTCATTCATTCAACAATTCTCCTTCTTAATTCATTTCCACATGTGTGCTTCTTTGATTCCTTCCATTCTAATCGTGGGCCCCATCCATTCAAACCAATTCTCTTCTTTTGCGTCAGACTCCTCCTCTTTTGTATTCATTCCCTAGTTAATTGAATGAGTAGGTATTAGGTGGACCCAATCCAATTTAATTCATTTAGTCCAATTTGAGGCGTGATCTGATTGTGAAAAACAAGGGAGACTTACAAATAATAATACTAATGGTAATACTAACAAATATTAATAATAGAAATAATTATTTATTACTAATGCTAGTTGTGTGTGTCTAATGCTATATTATTTGATATTCTTCCTTCTTTATATAATATCCGCTGCATAATAAAATAGGACATGATTGGATTTTATATCAAATTATCCTTGTATCTGATATTTAATTAAATAATAGAAAACTATGTAAAAGATAATTAAAAAAAAATATATAAATAATTTAGGATTTTTATGATGAGTGTATTTAAAATGAATTAGCAGTGGGAGGATAGCTTTGGGATGGTACCTCCTAAAGTGATGAACACACTTTTAAGGCTTATGCCTTCGAGAACTTTTGACGTGAACCGATTTGTCCGTTCTTCCCAAAGTGGTGTCTGGCAGGGTTTCCCGGGACACTAGTAGCAACTTTGGGAAGAGGTGTGCACACTAGGAAGAAGATTACGATATGGCCAATTTTGATGATTTGTGACTGGCAGGGTTTCCCGGGTCACAGGGTAGACTGGCAGGGTTTCCCGGGTCTACCATGGTTCTCTTCCCACTAGAAAACTCTAAAAACCATGACACCTTTTAGTTTATACATATACACATATGATGCCTTTATGCTATTTTATTTTGCAATTAATTTATTTTTATTATTTTATTTTATGTTGGAATTGATTTATTTTACAATTATTTAATTTTATTTCATAATTAATTTATCTTATTTTATAATTTTTTTTATTGGAATTAAATTATTTTATTTTATGATTAATTTATTTTATTTTATAATTTATTTATTTTATTTTAATTTATATCAAATTTATTTATCTATCTACTTATTTCTGTTCTATTTTATTTTACCCTTAATTAATTAGGATTACCAGCGTTTGCTGATGTGTGTATTCTTGGGCTGCGATGATCCTTCGGGGGAGCAGAGTTTCAGTGAACAGGTTTCAAAAATTGGGACTAGCCGTGAGAAGTGAGGATGACGGACAATAAACTCTAGTTATCTACTTTCATTTATTTTCATTTATTTTATTTTTCAAATAATGTTTAAGTTTAGAATCATTTCCTGTAATAAGAAGCCTTGCACTTGTTCCATACAAGTGCGGCGGTGACACCTTCCGGATGTTGATTATTTTGGATTTCTACTATTATTTATGAAAACCCTTGGAATATTTATGTTATTTGAACTTTAGAAATCCGGGGTGTTACAGTATCATTCAAAAGCTATCCTCCCACTACTAATGTATTTTAAATGTTCTCAATAAATAAAGTTAAATAAAACAGCTTCAGATAAGAGCTTGCATCTACGTCAAAATTATTATAATAGTGTATTATATCAATATATGTGTATATATATATCTATATCTATGAATGTATTATCGGAAGAAAAGACTCACCTGAATTCAATATATTCAGAGACATAGAAAAAAAAACGAATACAAAAAGAAAAAGGAAAAAAAAACAGACGCAAGTATACACACAGTGAAATCCTCAAATTGTTCAATGAATTAAGCAATGCACCAGAAAGCAGAACCTGATGTACCTCATTAATATACAATGAAAAGTCAAGCTTATTGAATAACTCATAATGTCACCACGTTTCATTCCTTGAATAACATGTGTGTGTGTGTGTTTGCTTTTATTTCAATCATTTAGTCCTTCCTTTTGTCGTCATGCAGATATGTTTCCTGAACCAAAAAGAATCATGCGAATATGCCTACAGAATCATGCGAGTGTGCCTTTAGGTGGTATCCGATTAGTATAGATCAATCGATTTCTTTATTCATTCAAGTAGCGTTGTACCTTCTGAAACTGGGTTTAGGGTTATGTTAACGTGTTTAGACTTAGAATTACAATCAATCAATCGCAATCAACGATTTAGGCTACTAGCAATTAATCCTTATTGCTCTAGGGATTAGGATTACCTGGTCTCCGTGGTTGCTAAGCTCCTAGAAGGGAAACTCTGCCGCAAAGGATTTTCCAAGGACAGAGCTAATGAACGATGACTAAAGTTAGGCGGCTAAACCTGCTCTTAGGGTTTAGTTATGAGCTGTGCTTTGGGCTCTCTAGCTATTGACAAATTAATAAATAATTATAGATTTTGTCTTATATATAAATAAACCCATTATATTCCAAGGTTTCTCACGAAATAGAAGAATAAGTCTTCCCATTATATTCTTATAGTTATATAATATATTGGTTGAATAAAAATATTTGTTATTATTATACAAGGTATATACAAATTTAAATATTTTTATATCGATAAATAATACAATTGTTTTTCAAAAAAATTATATCGCACATACATATATGTTCTTATATTCATAAGATATACTTGCAGGATAAAAATATTTGTTAGGATCATATAGGATATATACAAGTTTGAATAATTTTTATTTTAATTAATAGTACAGTTTATTTTTTAAAAAAAGGAAAAAAATATTGTATATAGAGATAAGTATTTGTTTGTTTAAAAAAAAATTATAAAACAATACAAACATTATTAAATTCTATTAAATCAATCAATCTATACTTAATAAAATCAAATCTATCTAAACTAACAAACTAATCAAATTAATCTAAACTAATAAAATTAAGCTAAGTAATATTATTATTATTATTATTATTAACAACAATAATAATAATCTGGGGTATTACAAATAAAAACACTATTACAGTTTAAAAAATTACTATACAATTAATTTAAAACAAACATATAATATTATATTAAATATAAATAAAAATTGTTATTCTATTAATTAAATAAGGTGTAAATTAATTTATATAACATGTAAATAAAAAATGCAACAAAATATGTTAGGGTAGAATAGTAAGTTGCTATACTTCCACCTTCGTTTTATATCTTAAACCAAACACTGAATCATTAAAAACCAAACCAAATCAAATAAAGTAATCATTTACTCTTTCCTTTATCACCACCAACCAAGACGTAAAGGAGGGAGCATGGACGGCGCGAACACAATTGTGAAGGACAGTGAGCATATAACGTGAAGGTTGGAAGGGCAAAGGAGAAGGAATGAGGATTTTGGAAGGGTTTTGGCTGTCTTTTTTCCAAAAATAAAAGAAGCCGGTCAATATTTTTTACATTCTGTCTCTTCTACTACATTAACTTTTTTTTGAAGCTCTAGATTGTAGCTTGAAAAAAAAGTAGAATTTTGGACTTTTTTGTGACTTTCTTTTTTTTTTTTAAGTTCCTATCCAAACAAAAAAAAATGACAAACAAGCACTTTTTGGGGGAAGAAAAGGACTTTTTTTAATCAAAAATGCTCATCCAAACAAGCTCTTACTCTTTCCTTTAATTGATTTTTTTAAGAGATTGAGAAATTTAAATAAATTATTTTAGAGAATTTATGTTTTTTTTTTCTTCAAACTAATTTGCATGATTTATAAACTAATATAAAATCAAATAATACACAACATATATTATTATTAAGTAATTTATTTAGCTTATTTAATCTTCCAAAAAAATAACTAAATCTTATATTTTGGACGGGAGGGAGTACTATTTATTTAAATATATTTTTTATTAAAACATTAATAATTTATATTTAAAAGTAATGTTTTTAAAAATTAACCTTCCATGCTTAAATCATCTAATGAATTCAATTTAGAGAAATAAAGACATGAGGTTAAGACTTTTAATGATGAGAATAAATAACACTAAAGAGTAAAAAAATTAATTAAAAACTTTTAACTTTGCTTCCTCAATTTTTTAAAATTGATCTTATTATAATTCTCCTCCTCTTTATTTTCCTCATACCAAACATATCCAAAGAGGTTGATTTATAAATTAATGGGTAAAATTTACATAATCAATAACAAAATCATCTAAATTAAAGGTTTGTTTGGTTCGACGGGAAAGAAGGGAAAATAATATTTTTAAAAGTTGAATTAAAAAAAAATTGAAAAAGTTGGTTATAGAATTTTTATAAGGAGAATATGTAACATAAAAAAGTATGAAAAATCAATTAAAACTTTAAACCCCACTTCTCTAATTTTTTTAAGAGATCAAAAAATAAAATTTTTCTTCCTCTCCCTTTCCCTCCAAATCCCTAGTATCACACTACCCTTAGTTATAAATATAAGAGGTTGTGTGATAAATTTAAAAGGTTGAATTGTTGATGGTACTCCCTTAAATTTTTTTATAAAGCCTTTAACTATTTTTATAAAATTTAGAAAATAAGTTAAATGTAAAAAAATAAATAAATAAATAAATTACCATTTTATTGATATGCTCCTTCCAATCCTTAATATGTCCATAATATAAGACATATTTGGAAAGTTAATCTTAAAAATAAAATATAATTTTCATATTTGCCAATTTTTTTCTTAATTTACTTTATTGGTATTTCCTCAATAATAATCAAAGAAAAGAGGGAATGATAGAATTAAGGACCGGAGGGAGTAGTTCATGACAAGAGTGAGGGATGAAAAGAAAGAGAAAATGACATGAAATGAGTCACAAATGTTTTCCTCTTGGATGAAGTCACAAATGTTTCATTGATCATTACCAAAAAAACACCAAATGTTTCATTGATAAAGGAACCTAAAGTGGGGTGTTGGTATGTTGGGAAGCGAAAAATACTGTTGACTTGGAATAACCATATGCATATGAACAAACATTCAAGCAAAACCGTGTGCATGTATAACACCAGCAAGTTTTTGTGCTGACTTGGAATGACCTCTACCAGTCATTGACTTCGCAACCAATGTATTCTCTCTATAGTACAACACATGTGACATGGAATTGCATTCCAAAATAATAGTACAGTAACCATTGCAGTGTGAAATTGAACTAATCTAACACCCTACAAAGCAGAAGTTTCTTCTTCTTTGTCTACTTCATGTTTCTGGGCAGAATCAGCACCACCTTGACTTGATTTTGGTTCAGAACTCTCTCCACAGCAACGGGCGATAAGGGTGGACATGTATTCTGCCACAAAATTGCAAGCACTGCGTTAACAGGCTGTAAATTCTACATTATATTCAGACAATCAAACTATAAAGATCAACTTAAACTGGTTTTCCAAGTTGTCCTTGCTTTCCGTTATAATTGTTTTGAGTAAGAGGGACTGTGATGCCCTATTTGAGGGCCTGGGTAACCCTTCCACACATTGGTGAATCCCTAAGATAGATGACTTTCTAGAAAGATCAACAAAGAAGACACGAGTAATTTTCACATATACTGTTCCTGACTACAGTTGAAAAATGCTTTCAAGCTAGTTCCAAGTTTGTTGTTGTCCAGGTTTAACCATTGTTCTTCTCAATCTATTCCTTTCATTCACCCATTCTATTTTTGCTTCCTGGTTTATCTTTCTCTTTAGACTTGAAATTAATCCATAAAGATAAAACGATGTTCTGATGGCATTTTTGAGATACAATTCTAAATCTCATGACAATGTCATAAATCTGAACAGGAGTTAGATGAAACAGCTATACTTACAGTTTGTCATAAGTCAACCAAAAACAGAACATTAATAGTTACCGGGTTGACTTAGAACTTTATCCCAGATAGCGAAGCAAAACTCCATCGTTCCCCAATACAAATCCCTTCTTATCGTTAATGAACCTGCAGCACATTCAAATTGAGATTTTGTTGGTAGAAGTTCAAAAGTTTTGAAAAATAATCTTCTCCTTTCTCCCAACTCCGGCACAATGGAAGTTCATGTGCTGGATCTCTTTCCATCCAGTGCTTTGATTAAACATTACGGTTCAGTTACTTTCAGTTATATTCTTCCTTGCTCTCTGACAAATGAAAAGGGGTAAAATCACGAGATATGAGGATAGGTAAAGAGAAGATAACTAATATAGACAATGAAATCAATTATTTAACTGAAATTAAATTTTAAAGAAAAATTTGAGATATTCAAAGAAAAAAGCCCTTAATGACATAGGATGATAATATGCATAAACTAGGCAGTAATATAAGTAAAAGGACAAGTAACTGTTGGAAGTCTGGAAGAACTAATGGGAACATTAACTCGTTGTAATTATTACACATATAGTAACTTAGTTGAAGTGACGGAAAACTTCAGTAGTATTATATTGCTTACGTGAGTTACAAATTACAATATGAAACGGTTTCAATTGAAGTTCTAAGGGGTACTTGTCACTAACACTCTTTAACAAGCTTTGCAAAACCTCAAGTCACTCAGAGCAATTTTTTACCCAAAAAAGAAAAGAAAAGAAAAGAAAAGATCATGTAAAGAAATTACAAATTAGGGTCGTCTAGAATAAATAATTTAATTTCGTGGTACTTATTAGCAATTTTCCCAAAAAAGAGAGTGGAGAATATGTCAGCCACTTGAGAAGGACTATACAGTTGGGAGGAATGCTCTAGCAAGTTAATAAATGAGACCAGCTTTAAATTGATAGACGCTCATAAAAAATGTGTTTGCTCAGGTAATAGTAAGACTAACTTCACTGAGTATAAATTTGCAGCAATGTTATCAGCTGCTTTGTCACGGGTCCATGACTTGCCACCATTAGTAGTTCTCAACAGAACACCACTTCCTCCTGCTGCCCAAGCCTCCTCCTGCATACATAATAGATAAAATTATAACAAGAAGCTTCAGCATTATTCTATGCTTAGCATTAGTGAGGGTAATGCAGAATAAAACGCAAAACAAGAATAATCACAATTAATAAAAATATTGTGACTTGGCAATTGTGAAAGAATGGAATGAATATTATTGATAATCACTGTGCCTTATATACAGGATAAATGTATAAGATAGTTACTGTACAGAACAAACTATAACACTATCAATAACAGAATAGTAAGCTAACTGACTAATTATAACTTATTATGTAACCCCTTTCAAATATTATCATAATTATTTTTTCATAACCCTCTGGGCTACCTGCACCCAGTATTTGGCACTTTTATTGGATCCTACTAACAATTATCCAAGCAAACAAGATGTCTCTACCTAGGGGTCTTTTTTAACAAGGTGTGTAAATTAAATCTCAATCCTCCCACATTGTGATATTACCATAATTATTTATCAATGAAAAGGAATCAGAATATTTACTGACTGGAGGGTTATTTATGAGAAACAGAAAGAATTAATCCTAAATTCTTATAATATACTTTCATCAACAATCCCTATACTCAAATGTGATTAGTGATAACAATCACTAATCCTAAAGTTACCCGATCAAGGAATAATAAGTCCATACTTATCCCAATTACTAATGTAATTCATTCAAATAATCAATAGTTTTTCCTTATCCCTCACCATCAATGGGCGTCATTTTACTTTTCAACAAGTCTAGTTATGGGCAAAACAGGAGAAATACACACCCATAACATAAATGTAGCTGTCATTATACAATTTAACAACTAAGGTATCTTCAGCTCACCTTACCATGACCCCTAACAGCTCTCTATATTCATGGATTTGCTTGGATAACCAACTCCACAGGTGCTCAGTAACTATTTTAATCACAGAAGTGATGATAATACCAAAAGAAAATGTGAATATTTTATATAACCTTCCAATGCAATCAATTTTGCATGAGCTGATTCTTTAATAGTCTGTAATACCCCAGATTATTATTATTATTATTGTTAATAATAATAATAATAATAAAAGTAAAAGTAATAATAGTGATAATATAGTATTAGTTTAAATTTTATTAGTTTAGATTAATTTGATTAGTTGTTAGTTTAGATAGATTTGATTTTATTAAGTATAGATTTATTGATTGATTTAATAGAATTTAATAATCTTTGCATTATTTTACCATTTATTAGATCAACAATGTAATACCCTAGATTTTATTTTATTTTACTTTTAATAATAATGATAATGATAATAAATACTAATAATACTAATATTAAAATTTATAATTTATAATAAAGTAATGTGTGTGTAGATATATATATATATATATATATATATATATATATATATATCATAATAATAATGATAAATGGATAGGTAAAGATAAAAAAAATTTAAATTAGAATCTAATAGGTGATTTGCCATTATTATTTAAATTAGTAATAGTTAAGAGCCCAACCCATAGGAAACCCTAATTTCAACTATAAACTTAGGACTAGTCATCTAACCCTAGCCATCATCTATCAGTTCCCCCTCTAAAAATTTTTGCGGCAGAAATTCTCTTCTAAGAGCTCTGCAACCACAGAGGCCAGGTAATCCTAATCCCTTGAGCAATAAAAATTAATTGTTTGTAGCGTTAGAACATTGATTATAATTAATTGATTGTAATCATAATCCCTAGAGCAATGTTGGTAGCATTAGAACGTTGATTGAAATTAATTGATTGTAATCCTAATCCTAAATCGTAATCCTAATTCTAGTTCCAGAAAGCACCACTCTCCTTGAGGGGATGAAGCAATTGATTGATCTTGGTTTATTCAAATATTTCCTGCAGGCAAATCGCATGATAACAAAAAAAAAAAACGATTGAATGTTGCATTGAAAGATATATATATTTTATATATTGAATGATTACGTGAAATAGAAATCAATGAATGAGGTTTCACTTTTCATTGCTATATGTTAATGAGTACATCCAATTTTGTTTTTTTTTTGTTTGACTTTTAGGCTTATATATATATATAATACTTTGTCATTATGCGAATAATCTTTCCGTAGCTATACCTCTGGATAAATTATTGAATTTGGTGTGAACCCCCCCCCCCTCTTTTTTTTTCATTAATATCTTCACACACACACACACATATAGGTTTATATATATAGATTTGGAGAGGCATACTCATATGCCTCTTATTCCTTTTCTTTTTATTCTTCCACACATATATATATATATTGATATATTATAATATTATAATAATTTTGACATAGATGCAAACTCTTATTTGATGTTGTTTTATTTAATTTTATTCTTTGAGAACATTTAAAATAAATTAACAGTGGGAGGATAGCTTTGGGAAGGTACCTCCTAAAGTGATGAACATACTTTTAAGGCTTATGCCTTCGAGAACTTTTGATGTGAACCGATTTGTCCGTTCTTCCCAAAGTGGTGTCTGGCAGGGTTTCCCGGGACACTAGTAGCAACTTTGGGAAGAGGTGTGCACACTAGGAAGAAGATTACGATATGGCCAATTTTGATGATTTGTGACTGGCAGGGTTTCCCGGGTCACAGGGTAGACTGGCAGGGTTTCCCGGGTCTACCATGGTTCTCTTCCCACTAGAAAACTCTAAAAACCATGACACCTTTTAGTTTATACATATACACATATGATGCCTTTATGCTATTTTATTTTGCAATTAATTTATTTTTATTAATTTATTTTATGTTGGAATTGATTTATTTTACAATTATTTAATCTTATTTCATAATTAATTTATCTTATTTTATAATTATTTTTTTATTGGAATTAAATTATTTTATTTTATGATTAATTTATTTTATTTTATAATTTATTTATTTTATTTTATTTTAATTTATATCAAATTTATTTATCTATCTACTTATTTCTGTTCTATTTTATTTCATTTTACCCTTAATTAATTAGGATTACCAGCGTTTGCTGATGTGTGTATTCTTGGGCTGCGATGATCCTTCGGGGGAGCAGAGTTTCAGTGAACAGGTTTCAAAAATTGGGGCTAGCCGTGAGAAGTGAGGATGACGGACAATAAACTCTAGTTATCTACTTTCATTTATTTTCATTTATTTTATTTTTCAAATAATGTTTAAGTTTAGAATCATTTCCTGTAATAAGAAGCCTTGCACTTGTTCCATACAAGTGCGGCGGTGACACCTTCCGGATGTTGATTATTTTGGATTTCTATTATTATTTATGAAAACCCTTAGAATATTTATGTTATTTGAACTTTAGAAATCCGGGGTGTTACATAGTCACATAGTGAACTTTTTGCTTCAAGTGAGAAATACGTGATGAGACTGATGTGCAAGAAACGATTAAACAAAAAGGTAATTCTCTGAGTGCAGGAATTCATTACCTCTGAGCGATACCCCACATCAAGAATACCAAAACCTCGGCTTTGAACAGGAACCTCCTCAAATTCTTCGGTTATCTAAAACAATGAAATATTTCTTCTTCTCAGAAGCATGCGACCAAATATCAAAAGAGAAGGCAGAAATCTAAAAGCAACAATTGATCAACTCACCGAAGTTAACAAGGTCAGTTTCATGGTATTAAGTTAATATAGTCAAGGGAAAGCTTTACACTACAATCAAGAAGTAGGTGAAAACAATTAATTTTTGTTTAAACATTATCTACCATATTTAATTGTTATTATCCAATCCTTCATTATTTACATTTAAATATTTACTGTGCTCTCGGAATAACTCCCAACATACTTCTTGATACATTATAATGACATTCTTAGTGTTTCATACCCCTGTACCCTTGCTAAGGTAAAGGCCCCCACCACGAACCAGAAGCCAAAGGCCACCATCAGCTCTCCATCCCATGTTCTGTATTCTTCTGGCAACCGCTCTATTATGTGGCTGCCAGAACGCCTGAAAAGTATGGAAAGGAATTAAGCAATATTTATTCAGATGAACAGTCAAGCAAAATGACATTGATAGAATACCAGCTAGAAAGCAATATTTATCTTTGCTAGAATAAAGCGTATCTTGTCTCTTAGGATTATCAAGTATCAGTAGGATTAGGATTTTAGCTCTATAAATAAGCCCTTGACCTTTCATTTGTATTCACCTTTACTTATTGATTGAATTATTGAGTATGGCAATATTTCTTTTTACCTCAATGTCTGTCTATTTTCTCCCCCTTGCTTCTCAAATTCTCCCTTCATCTCTTCTCTCTCCCCTTCCCCTTGTTGTTTTACATCATGGAGTCCTGGGTCTAATGGTAGAGTTAATACATTGTATGTCGACTTCATAGTTAGCCTCACCATGCTTTCAGAAAGGAAGGACAAATGAAAAGATGTGACAAGAAAAGATAATCCATTCATATTTTATCTATTGGTTTGTTTCTTCTAGAGGTCTATCCTACCTATTGCATCAATGGGGTCAAAAAAGTAGAAGTAAAAAAACTCTTCCAGTGTGATGGGTATGATACAAGATAGTTAACAGACGTGCTTCATATCTAAGGGTGACAAACATCTTAAGATCGGTGACATAAAAGCATCTTCAATTAACCTGTTATGTTAAGAAATGTATATTTGTAATTATTATATAATCATTTAGGATCCCTAGAAATCAACGATTAGATTAGATATTATTGTGTGCTAGGCTCCTTCCTCACACACACACACACATATAGATCCTTTCTGTAAATGAATAACCAAGAAATTCATATTATGTCAAAGCCCCAGGCTTTTTTTTGTTCGGTATTTCTTCATCATCTGTCTGCTTTTGCCATTCCTGTGTGGTAGAGAGAGGGGAGTGACATTGTGAGCGTTTCAAGGGGCTTCAAACAGAGACACGCGCCTTCCCACCATATCCTCCTCCCTTAGATCAGCGCTTCCCCAGTGATCCGATCGAATTTTGACCGGCGCATGAGGCTCACACGCCGTCAACAAAAGTAGTGTCCGTCCACGTGCCGGTGCGTGAGGTGTATTCCAGCCAGACTTTTCGTCGCGAGTTGGTGTCTCCAACTTCGGTTTGGTGTTTCCGGTGGTCTCCTACGATGATCCTGTCTTGGTTTAGCTTTTTTTTTCCCCCCTTTTTCCGACTTATTTGGCCCTTGGTTTGGGTATTTTCGGTACATTCTATCCAGAACCTTCTGCGTTCAGTTGCTGTGGAAACTTTGTGGATGTCATCTGAGGTTGTGTACCGTTACTCTTTGTGCACAATCAATTGGTATTTCTGTCGCGGCTAACTTGTGTTCTCCTTCGTGGTCATTTGTCACTCTTGTTCTTGGTAATCTTGTGGTGTGATTTCTGGTTGCTTTGCTTCTCTTTAATGGCTGATTTGAAGAATAGAGTTACTGCTGAGTGCTGAGTTGGTTACTCGTCATAAATTAAATTGGACAAATTATCTTGATTGAAGCAAAATCGTCCGTATGTACTTGCTGAGTATTGTGAAGGAGGACCATTTGACCGATGCTTCTCTTGATGATCCTTAGTTGGCTTGGGCTAGAGCAATTACTTTTGCAAATTCAGAATTCTATTGAGAGTGACATCCTTCCCTCTGCCAGTCATTGTAATACTGTTAAAGAAATTATGAACTACTTGGAGTTGTTCCTGTATGTATACTGGGAAAGGGGATATTATTCATATTCACGAGGTCTATAAAAGTTTCTATCATGCTGAACAGAATGGCTGCCCCTGAAGAATTTCTTCATGGATTTTAAACGAATCTATGAGGAAACAAAGATGTTAATGCCACCTATAACTTATCTTCAGGCACAACTGGATGATATGGAAAAATAGGCAATTATTACCTTTCTTACTGCCCTTGATCCAGCTTATGAGACAGTTTGATATCAAATTTTGTCTAGCTTTGAGCTTCCTTTGCTTCAAAATGTGTACTCTCACTTGTTGCGTGCAGATAGTCTGTCTCAACCAGCTTCTAACCCTAACACAGGAACCAAAGCCTCCAAAGACAAGGGAACGATCTTCATAATCCTAGCGTTGGCGAGATTGTCTACTTCTATTATTAGGATCCTGGTCATACCAAATGTTATTGTCGCAAGTTGAAAAAAAAGCTACAACGCAATGGTTCTGCTCATATGGCATAGTCCTTTGATAACTCTAATAAGTCTCCATCAACACCAAGTGTCACTAATCATGTGATAGGTAAATATCATTTGTTCTCTATGTATACACCTTATGCCAACCCCTCTTCAATAACAATTGCCAATGATTCTTATTCTCATGTTCTTAGATCTAGCACTATTAAACTACTCCGTTTGTTTCTTTGTTGTCTGTTCTTAATGTTCTTGACCTTACCATTAACCTTCTATCTCCTAGCAAGCTTACTCGCCAATTAATATATCTCACTTTTCCCTAACCATTGTTTGAGTTAGGATCTCATGACGAAGCACATTATTGGTAGAGGATATGAATCTAGTGGCCATTACTTCCTTGACAATCAAGTGTTGCATTCAGTTACTTGCTCTGGTGGTTTGTCTCCTTTTGAAGTTCATTGTCGGCTAGTCATATGTCTTTGTCCTCTTTGAAGATGATATATCCTTAGTTTCATCATTTGTCGTCTTTAGAGTGTAAGTCGTGTCAGTTTGTTAAACATCACCATGTTCACCTAGCACCTCATGTCGTGTCGAAGTCTAGTTTTAGGTATTTCATTACTTTTGTTGATGATTTTTCTCGAACCATGTGGTTTTATTTAATGAAAAATCATTTAGAATTGTTCTCTCACTTTTGCAATTTATGTGCTAAAATCAAAACTCAATTTTACAGAGTGACAATACTACAGATTATTTTTCCACTTAATTTCAAAACTATATGCTGCAACATGGCATGATTCATCACTCCTCATGTGTAGATACACTAGCTCAAAATAGTGTTGTAGGGAAAAAAAAACCGACACTTATTAAAAGTAGCCTCGGCTCTAATGTTTCAAATGTAAGTTCTTAAAACTTTTTGGGCTAATCTTGCGTCAATTGAGTATTTTCTTATTAATCATATGCCCTCTCTTGTTCTCAGTCACAGCTCTATTTCTTACCAACCCCTTGTTCCCTATCAATCCAAAAATCTTTGGTGTGTTTATCAAAAACGCCTCAAGGAAAGTAATGTAGTCGATCATGTTCATAACCTACCAATGCCTGCTTCGACGCCTGATCCAAACCCAATTATCCTTGCTTCTACCTTTAAACTAGAAACAATGCCTGATACTTCTGATGACTTGCCCATTACCCTCCGTAAAGGTAAATGTATTTGCACCTATCTTATTTCTTCTTTTGTTTCCTATAACCACCTTTATCCTCCATCATGTTCTTTCATAACATCCTTAGACTCTATAACCGTTCCCACTACTCTCTACGAATCCTTGGCCCATCCTAGTTAGCATGCTGCAATGGAAGAAAAAATGATGGCCCTTAATAAGGCAAGCACGTAGACTCTCATTGATTTTACCTTGCATGTTTATGGTAAAAACAAAAGCCGATGGCACCTTGGAGTGTTAGAAAGCTCAATTGTTTGCCAAGAGATATGCACAGACCTAGGATGTTGACTATTAAAAAACTGTCCCTTTTGGTAAAATTGTCCTCTGTTTGCCTTTTCTTTTTATGGCAGCCACTTTTGGTTGGGATCTTAATAAGTTGGATGTTAAAAATGCTTTCTTGAACAGTGATCTTCTTGAGAAAGTTTACATGGAGCAACTACCTAGTTTTGTTGCTCAGAGGGAGTGTGGGAAGGTATGTCACCTTCAAAAGTTTTTATATGATTTGAAGCAGAGACCTCATGATTGGTTTGACAGGTGTAGCTCTATGGTTAAGAAGTTTGATCTGAATCAAAGTAACTGTGACCATCATGTGTTTTATCAACGGACGGATGTCAACGTGATTCTCTTAGTGGTATATGTGGATGACATTATTATTACGGGTAGAAATATTCCAAGAATCTCACACTCAAGGCCTTTCTAATTCTCATTTCCAAACAAAGGATTTGGATCAATTAAAGAACTTTCTTGAGATCGGGGTTATGAGAAGCAAGAAAGGCCTCCTTTTGACACAAAAGGAAATATGTTCTTAAAATGTTCTTGATCTACTAAAAAAAACTGGGAAACTTGGAGTCGCACCAAGTAGCTTTCCCATGATTCCTAGTCCTTTTTTGGAAATTGATGATAGTGTATCGTTTAATGAGCTATCTGAGGATGTGAAAAAAGGGTTGATCCTGAGAAGATTAAACTATTTGCGTATCTTGAGAGATACCATAGACTAATTGGGAAATTAAACTATCTCATGATGACTCGTCATGATGTGACCTTTCTAGTTAGTGTATTTAGCCAATTCATGACAGCACCGATCGTTGCTCAGTGGGATGCTTTGGAGCATGTCTTACACTACTTGAAAGGCTCACCTAGTCGTGGCATACTCTATGAGAATCATGGTCACATCAAGATTGAATGCTTTTGTGATACAGGTCATGCGAGGTTAAAGGCTACTAGGAGATCCACCACAAGATAATGCGTGTTTGCGGGTGGAAACTTAGTGTCGTAGAGGAGCAACAAGCAAGATGTAGTTTCTCGGTTTGATGCGGAAGTTGAGTATAGAGTCATGGCTCAGTCAGTAAAAGAAATTGTGTGATTCACCAGTTAATGAAGGAGGTTGGTCTTGCCACCTCATTGCCTACAAAATTGTGATGAGATAATAAAGTTGTTTTGCGCATAACCTTCGACTCTGTGTTTCATGAACATGAGAAACACATTGAAATTGAATGTCACTTTGTATGCGATAATATCAAGGAGAACTTCATTTCTACAAGGCATGTGCGGTCTAGTGACCAATTGGCAATCTTCTGACTAAGGCTTAAATGGGACTCATGTTGACTATCTTAGAAACAAGTTGGGCTTGATTAACATCTATACTCTAACTTGAAGGGGAGTGTTATGTTAGGAAATAGATATTTGTAATTATTATATAATCATTCAGGATCACTAGAAATAAGGGATTAGAATAGATATTATTGTTAAAAGCCATAAATGCTAGGGCTTCTTCCTCGTGCATGTATAGACCCTTTATGTAAATGAATAACCAAGAAATTCAGATTATTTTGCTCTACATAACCATAGAACTATATAAGCCATCAATAGAAAGATACATATAGCAATTTTTTTTTTTTTTTTGGTTTATAAAATTCCTTGCCATAGTTTAATTTGCTTTTTGGTCCAATAACAAATTAGATGCATGGTTAATATTCTAAAGATACACTCGAAGGCTTAAACCATTATTTTACAATCCATTCAACCTAACTTCGACTTTATGTGAAGAAAAAATTTATGTCTTTTGTCTTAGATTAAAACGAAAGTATGAATACAGTTGTAAGGCAGCCTTACCAAAGGTACCAATATGATATTGAGCCAAAACGAATTTCAACAAAAAGTAAAAACTTCACCTGGCCAGGTTCCCAGGTTAAGTAGAAGTTTCCACGACTTGAGACTGCAACATATCTTCCATCTGGTGAGCGATTGACAGTATTGAAAGTTCCAGTATAATAGCTTGCACCACTTATACCGCTAGAAACTGTTCTGAAGAGGCAACATGGATAATTGTCTCAACATATACAAATGAGTAAATGATAGGAATGTAAATTATGTGCAAATCAATACACTAATTTGAAGAAATACACATTTGTTTAATAGCATCACGAAATGATATAGGAGAAGATGGGAAACAAAAAAGGAAGCAAAAGGTTTGGATAAAAAATGATAACTTCAGCAATGAGGTGTTGATTTAAATAATGTTCAATCATTCTCTATAAGCCACTTCAGCGTCAACAAATGGAAGTGAAGAAGGAATAATATTGAAGCAGAAAAAGATTTTGGTTCATGGCCCACGAGCAAATCGACTGTGTAACTGATTAATTGATTGTGTGTGTGTGTGTGTTTTTTTTTTTTTTTGGGGGGGGGGGGTTGTTGTAAGGATGAATTGCCATATAAAAAAGGTAAACAAAATGTCGTGTTCTTTATCAAGGTATCATTACTTTGCATGAACACAAACCACAGTACTTTAAAATAACAACAGGAAAGGGGGAAATTTTTAAGGTGAAGAAGTATAGTTAGCACATATTATTTGACTCTTGATCATCCTATCCTGATCGCAGAAAAAGCATATCATTGTTTTCACTTTTCATATTTCTCCATTTTCTTTCTTTTTGTTTTGTTTTTGGTGATCTAATTCTTCAGTACAGGCATAACCCTAATCAACTCTAGCTGCAGTCAATGTTCTTTATACACGCATATGAGTTGAAGAAGATAAAAAAAGGAAAATAATTTGACCAACAAACAAAAATAAAAGGAAGAAAAACAGAAAAGAAAACAAAGAAAGAAGCTAATAACATCAAGACAGTGGCCAAGAGCTTATAGCTCAATTGGCACCCCATGCCTCATCTCATAGATGAGGTCATGGGTTCTATACCCCATGTTGTCAAGTAGGGGTGGGCGTGCGTGTGAAGGGTGCGTGAGTCTCCTCTCCTATAGGGGAAGAGGGGGTTTAAAAATGTCTCTCAAAAAAAAAAAAAAAAACTTTAAAGACAGTGAATAGCGATTAGATAGCCATTTATAAAAAATTCACCTATTAAGGGTAGCAGACACAGTTTCCTGAACCGCAGCTCTCCAGTTATAACCCCTGTTTGACGTAATATATATTGCCCCTTCATCAGTCACCATCTCTGCACTCTTCTCACCAGTTGCCTTTATGTATACCTGCAGATTTGATAACAGAATTTTAATCTTTACCAATAATAACCATATAAGAGGATATGATAATTTCAGACTTTTCTGCAAGGCGATGAACAATAGACATTTCATGAAGGCCATGCACTAGAGAAATAAAACTGGAGAGAAGTATCAAATTAAAACACTACATATAACAAAGAAATAAGAATTGAAAAAATTATAACACATAGTCAATTTAGTTTACAAGTATATCCATTTTTTATGAATCACAAACATCACTTCAATATATAAAACTGGAAACCATACTAGAAATTTCTAACAAGTATACCATATCTCCTGGAAGTTGATCACTAAGTGGTATCCTTCCCCAGCTCTCCCCCGCATCAGAAGTGTACAACAGGATTGCTGGTTTTCCTACTATCCATCCTTCCTTCCCTTTGAAGCTGATTGAATTAAATCTATAGTTGAAATCCTCATCTTCTGCTGAGGGTATTGAACGGGGAATCCAAGTGTTACCACCATCTTTTGTCTCCAAAATAGTTTGCCTGGTACCCAGAAGAAATCCTACCATGAGAAGTGAGGCCATATTTTAGTAAGAAGATCAAATTTAAATGTAATTCATTGTATTAAGAACGTCATCGTAAAAAAAAATAAACTAAAAAGCATATTATAGCAGAATTTTAGCAATGCGACATTTGAGGATCCCAAATAGCAACAACTACAAACTTTGAATAATTTTTTTAAGGGGGTAGTAGTCGTCTGTAGCTTATTATGGAGATTCTCAAGAGCCCATTCATTGCAGTACTATACAAACCTGGAGCACCCTACCCATTGTAGTCTAAGGCCTTAAGTCATTAATTTCCCACTCACTCATTAATTGCACTGCTCTATTTTCTCATTGAAAGCTGATAAATGATTTTATTGTATATATATTCCATAAGATGAGCATAATACAAAAGGCCCCTTGTTCTTGAAGTCAAGCTTAGATTATCCTTGTTTGAGTTAATTAAGAAAGTGGCAGGCTGGCGGCATTAAGCAATGTGACGAAAAACAAGAAGGAACAGAAATATCCTTACGATACTAAGTTTCCCAATCTAATTAGGATACTAAGATACAGACTAAAAGAACTCTTGGAACAATAGCCACTATTCAAATCCCTTTTGAAATACTGAATAACCTCAATTGTCCAAGTAAGAAATCTTATCCTAAATAATATTACGTTGTTACATAATAAAATAATAGTAAATTGTATTCTGATAATGCCTTTGATTTTTTACTACATTTCTTTTGGTGAATTCTATCAAGAAGTTTCTAGGCCAATGAACCAGACTGGCAAATTATATTGGTAGTTAGCAGTTAATTAATCAGAAAGTGATAGATTGTCTTCAATATATCCTGAAAAACTAGAAGTGTTGCAGAGGGACCCTGCACCAGTAGTTTAAGGTTGAGTAAAGACTGTGTTTAAAAGCGGAATGACCAAATAGCGTCATGCTCTAACAAGTCTATAATTTTCCTGTACTTCCTCAGAAGTCGGGAACCAGACAACGAGACCCAGAGAAATAATGTAAAACTACTAAACTGACCGTGGTTCAAGTCATCGGGCACAAAAGCGATGTCAAGAAGTACAACACCGGGGTCTATAGGGAGGTAAACTCTTTCCCACTCCGACAGGGCTTCTTCGGACCTGGCCAATTGTTCAAACCCAAACAATGAAGGCAGAGACAGCGAAATCGTAGCAGTCTCAGCAATGAAGCGCCTCCGATTGAGGGAGAATTGCTGCAGAGAAGCTTTGGGACTGGATCCAGGAGGAGTTTGAACGTTTTGCCAATGGCGATGACGAGAATTGGAAAAGATGGAGGTGAAGGACCTCAACAAGATCACTGGCTTGGAGCAGTCAGTGAATTGCAGAGTCGCCATCTTCGAGTGAGCTCTCTCTCTCTCTAGCTTTGAGCTTCTTATCCGTCTTTGTTATCCGAAATGCATTTTGTCCAACGGCTTCGCGGGTGATTTGAAGGCGCCTTATTGGACACGTGGATATCCAAGGCTCCCATATTCCTATTGCTGCCCCTATACGACGCCGTTTGCACATGGGGAAGAAACAAGAGATGGCTAATCTTTTCCAGGATGTTTAGATTGACGGTAAAAAAGCCCGTCCATGGAAGTGACGACAAAATTCAATCTTATATACTTATCTCATATTATAAATCACATTTGAAAATTAATTTCTTTTGTTAATCCAAATAGACACAGTGTCTCGTTTATTTCGTCCATAGGCTGCTATTATAAACAAGGTAATTAAAATTGAGATTTTACTTAAAATCGAAAGAAGAATAAAACGTAAAATTATAACATAAAAAAATCATAAAAACATAAAAAATTTTGGAAAATTAGTAAAATCATTCGAATGAAAAAAAAATCATAAAAACATAAAATCACAATAATAAATAATTCTTTTTTTAAAAAAAAAACCTACCATATTCACAAGCATTTAGCTGCGGGATTGAGCATTAACTCACATGGCACTATGCCTTTGAGAAAAAAAAAAAAAGTATTAACCTGTATCTATCTAGGATCTATTGATTGATCAGTCCCCAATCTCAAAATTATTGTTCTCGACTTCCACACTCCTCAAGTATGAATCACATTAGCCCCCAATAGAATAGCCCAAATTTCAGCATTAGTGCTGTTACCCCACCCCAAGTTCACGATGATGAGACCAACGAGAAACCTTCACCGCACATTGTAGCAACTTGCGTATCACATGAGATTGTGGGATTTCAATCCCCATTGTAGTTTGCTTTTAATTTAATGTTTCTACTTATGTATCAAAAAACACTTGTATATCACTTTGGGCCTATTTATAAACACAAATTACTTATGTATCAATATTACCTATAATAATTAATGCCTCAGTTATAAAACTTCAACTATAAACAAGAGCTTAGCCAAACCAAACCGAATCATTTTCAATCTTCAGCATTTCTCCATTTCTCTTCTCCTCTTCCTTCTTATTTCAAATTACTTCTCTTCTCTAATCGATTTTCCTCCTAGAAGCACGGAGACCAGAGAATCCTAATCCTTATAAGTTTTAGGTTAATATTTTGATAGAAAAAATATGATATTGATACCATATAAGTCATGATGATTGAAATGATGGTTGGATTTGGACTTTACTCAGATAGATATTTGAGTTATAATATGAGTTAGATCTTATATCGAATATTTGAATTATTATACTCTTGAATAGTTTGGAAAGTTATATGACGATATTTGATAATTGTGACAAGATTGAATTTCTTGATTGTATGTGATTTAAATAAATTAATAGTGGGAGAATAGTTTTGGGATGATACCTTCTAAAGTGGTAAACACAACATTTGGGCTTTATGCCTCCGATATTTATATAATGTGAAAAGATATTGTCCGTCCTTCTCAAGGTGATGTTTAGCAGGGTTTCACAGGATATTAGCAGCAACTTTGGGAAGGAGTGTTCACGCTAGGAAGAGACGTTTTGATGATTTGTGACTGATAGAGTTTTTTAGATCACAACGTAGATTGGCAGGGTTTCCCGGATTTACCATAGTTCTCTTCCCATTAATTACACAAAATAAATTTAAAAAGATAATGAATAATATTTGATTTGATGTGAATGTATGGATATGATAAATACTGAAATTTGATTCAATTACTATGTGATTATATATTTGATTTGATTAATATAATTGAATTATATAAATTGTGTTTTGATTATGATTACCAGCTTTGCTGACTTTTGTGATTGTGTGGCTGCGATGATCCTTTGAGGAAGCAAATTTTCAATGAAACAGAGTGCAAAGGATGGGGTTAGCAGTAGGCTATGAGGAAAAAGACTCAAAGATTACTTTTCAAAAATTTTATGAATTCAATAAAATTTATGTTTAGCCTTTGGTTTTATTTTGATATAATTAGCTTTGCACTTGTCTTAGTACAAGTCCGACAGTAACATTTCCTAAATTTGGTTTATTTAAATTTTACAAATTTTGGAAATTTTGTTATTATAAATTGTTAGAAATTTGGAGGCGTTTACACATTTTTTGCATACAAATTCATAAACACATTTATTTAAGCATGCATCTATTAAAAGAATTAATAATATTTTTAATTAATGTTTATATGTATGCATTAATTTTAATTAAGTCTTTATCTCAATATGAAAAAAAAAAATTAACAGAGGACTACTTGATAAAGTAAAAAATAAATTAAGAAAAAAAACCTTCAAACTACTTAAACAATTTTAGTCAAAATTAAGGAATTGGTAATGATAAAGGATAAATAAATAAATAAAAATATATTTTAATATAAATTTTAATTAAAAATAAAAATCTTTGATGAAATTAATAGTTTGTATTTAAATGTATATTTTTAAAATAGGTGAAAAGTTCATATAAAACACAAGAGAGGTTAGAACATTTTATTATTAATTGAATGATGTTAAATAACTTAACAAACATTTTTTTTTTGGTAAAACTCCTTTTTTTTTGGTAAAAACTTGACAAACATGTATTTGTATGTGAGAATTAGTTAAATTTTATTTATAATACCCCTTCCATTCAAAATATAAGTCTCTTTTTTTCTGTAAGAACTTAACAATCATTTATTTGTATATGAGAATTAGTTAAAATTGATTTACAACACCCATTCCATTCACAATATAAGCCATTTTAATAAATTCATAAATGATAGTTAACTCAATGAATATACTTTAAATTGTAAATTTTTATAACTTTGCCCCTATTAAATTAGGTTTTGAAGGAAAGAGTAAAATACAAAAAGTCACAATTAAGCTTTGATTACATGGGCAAAGACAATGAATAAGTACTCCCTCCGGTTCTTTTTATGATGAACGATTACAAAAAAGCATGAGGTTCAAAATGCTACTACTTTGGTTTTATTTGTAAGTTAAGTATGGCCAAAAAAGTTGGTTGGTTTACTTTCATAGTAATAAATTAAAATGTTACAATTTTGACCGGATTCTAATTCATAAATAAAGGCAAAACTAAGAAACTTATCTATTAAGTTTATATTTATTTAGGTAACAAATTTTTCTTGATATGTGAGAATTAGATAATTTGAACTTATAAATAAGATTAGAGCGGTAGTTAAAAGCAATAAATGCATAAAATTTGTACTGTTTTTTGCTAATTATATTCTTTTTATAAAGAGGGTGCATGAGAGATATTGAGTGAAAATTTATTACAGAGAAATAATAAGTAACTTGTATTTGATAGGGGTAAAAATGGAAAAAACAATTTAAAAATTCAGACACAAGTTATTCATTATATTAAGAGGAACACCTTTATTAGATAATATTTTTTATAAAAATGACGGATTAGAGATTGGAGTATATAGTAATTATTCTTTAAGTGTGTATTATGGACTAATGCGTTTTTGTACTATTGTGGACTGATTAATGTATTTTTATATATATAAAAAAAGTGACTTACTGATTTATGTTGCGGCGGCGGGGAAATAAAGATAAGAATGGTGTTATTTTCAGCTTGTAAACAATGAATTTACTCGTTTAGTTCTATTTAGAGGGCATTTTCAACATTTTTTTATACAAATAGATTAAGAAAAACAATAAACCTTATTAACTCTATCATAAAATTTAATAACTTCCAACTCTATCGTTACTTAGTATATATATAATATCAAATGAAAATATAGTTAACACAATAGTAATAAATAAATGAAATGCCTTATAAATAAGGCTTTAAAAAAACTTCAATCTACCCCTCCAACAACGATTCTTCATACCAAGGAATCCACTTTGTATTCGAAAGTTGACATTTCCTGCAACAAACGATTATCCTCAACAATAAATATCCTAAGTAGGCTAAGCCACATTTAGTGCTAGGGCATGAACTCTAAGTATGGATTTTCCAAATAAATTTCTCCGACATATATTGGAAATTAATTAATGCTTTTAAATTTTAATTGAAAGGATTTTGACCTAAGAAAGTTGCAAGGTCAAATTAAAGGAATTAATGCCTCCGAAACTCCGCATAAATAAATCCATGTATGGTGAGTGCAGTGTTTACATTACTATTGTTTTTCTTGATTCTACGTACATTTTTCTTAATATAACGTCTTAATGTAAAGTATTATTTTTTTCATATAATATCTAACTATTAAAAACTACTTAATGACTTTTTTTTTGAAGATTAATTTAAAATTTTATAAAAATATTAACTAATTTTCTTAATTTACGTAAAATTATTAACAGATCGACTTGTATACAAAAAGAACAACTTACATTTACATAAAATTATTTGGAGCAAAGAATTAATATGGCGTAAGTGCAACAAGTGTGTGTTAGGCAATATGGAAAGAATACAGCATCTCAAGTTGGCAAGACATTTATTGTAATTAAACACGAATATTATTTCAATGAAAGTTGATGAAACAAATCACATTCAATGAGTGCAGGACAATTATGAATTGATACAGACAATCAGTATTTGAAATTTTGAATATTAATGCTCATGATTCCAGAGAAAAATGAACGCAGTTGATTCAGGAAGTATGATAAAGATGAATGAAAAAAATGCATCTTATAAATAGGCTTATATATATATGTGTGTGTGATAGATGAGAAAGTGGACCAGACACAACCCAGATAGAAAACATGGCATTAAGTAGAGGGAAGCTCGTAGCGGTGTTGTTTGGGCTGTGTGTGGGTCTGATGTTTCATGATGTTGTTAGTGCAGATTATGGAACAGCATTAACAAAGTCATTGTTGTTTTACGAGGGTCAACGCTCAGGAAAGTTGCCTCCCAATCAGAGAGTGCAATGGCGAGCAGATTCCGGCCTTAAGGACGGTCACGATGCCAATGTACGTCGCAATTACCCTCTTCTTCTTCTTCTAATCTCCGTTTCTCCGCCTCTCTCACATGCATGCTTCAAAACGTAGAGAGACCGGTCTTTTAATTAGCTAGCACGACAGGTTCTCTAGCTACATTTCTTAACTTGTTTCATCTCCCAACTAGTATGTTTTGTTTGTTTTTTTATTATTTATTTCTAAGTGATTAATAAATAAATAAATAGATTGACCTTGTGGGAGGATACTACGATGCCGGAGACAATCTGAAACTGGGGTTTCCAATGGCATTTACAATAACGATGCTGTCATGGAGCACGATAGAGTTCAGAGACAAACTGACGGCTAAAAAGGAGCTCTCAAATGCGTTGGCTGCCATCAAGTGGGGCACAGACTACTTCATGAAGGCACACCCCCAACCAGATGTACTGTACGGAGAGGTTGGTGATGCTGATTCCGACCATGATTGTTGGCAGAGGCCTGAGGACATGACCACCCCTCGCTATGCTTTCCAAATCGACGCCGACCATCCCGGCTCCGATCTTGCTGCCGAGACCGCCGCTGCCTTGGCTGCCGCCTCCATTGCTTTCCGACCAGTCAACGCCGCATACGCATCCCGACTGCTCACTCATGCAACCCATGTACGTATATATATATAGCCAAAATTAAACAGCATTAATTGTGGACATACCAAGTGTAAAATTTCAATTTTTTTTTATTAATGATTCAGAGTAATCTAATTGCCTACTGATAATGTCGCAGCTGTTTGAGTTTGCACGAAATAAGCCAGGCCTTTATCAAGATAGCATCCAAGTAGCAAAGAAAACATATGCCAGCAGCGGATATCAGGTAATGTTCATGCACCAAAGAAGTTTACGTAAGAGATAAAACCCGTGTTAATTAATTGGTTCGGCAAATTGCATCAGGATGAAATGGTGTGGGCGGCTGCATGGCTTCATCGTGCCAGCGGATCAAAGACGTATTTGGAATATCTGGCACAAAATAGTGCCGGAGGCCAAAGATCTTCCTTCTCCTGGGATGACAAATACGTGGGCGCTCAGATCCTCGTTGCCAAGCTGGTGCTGGAGGACAAGGTGGATGGCAAAGGGACGTGGGCAGATTACAAAACCCAGGCCGACAAATTCATATGCTCCTGTGCTCAGAAAGCCGGAGGCAGCAACTTCAAGAAAACCCCCGGCGGTCTCCTCTGGTTTCTGCCTTGGGCTAACCTTCAATATGTCGCCACCGCCACCTTCTCACTCTCCGTCTACTCTCAATATCTCTCCGCTCATCACTCCTCCGTCCAGTGCGACGCCGGCACCCTCTCCCCTTCCGATCTCACTTCACTTGTCAAGTCGCAGGCCGACTACGTGTTGGGCTCAAACCCTAGGGGAATGAGTTACATGGTCGGATACGGGTCCAATTATCCGCAGAAGATCCATCACAGGGGAGCCTCCATTGTGTCGGTGAAGAAGGATCCGTCTCCGGTGACATGCAAAGGCGGCTTTGAACTGTGGTTTAACAGAAATTCCGCGAACCCTAATGTGCTGGAGGGAGCAATTGTCAGCCCTGACTCCGATGATCACTACGATGATTCTAGGTCCGACTACCAACTCGCTGAGCCCGCCACTGCTACTAATGCTCCTATGATCGGAGTTTTTGCTTTTCTTGCTTAGATAGTAAAATTACATTCCAAAAATTGCTGTGAGTAATTAATTAATTAATGAGCTACATGGATGTATACAGAAAATTAAGGTTCGGGACATGTTATGCATAATTTGATTTTCAGATCTCCAGGCCCTCCATATAGAAGAGCAACATTAATTTCTGGTAATCAGATATATCCCTGCATGTGTTGGCTTTTTTTTTTTTAAAAAAAAATTCAAAATGTTTTTAAAAATTAATTATTTTAGATAAATGGTACATGATGATATCTTAGACGAGGCTTTTATCTTATTTTGGTAATAAAGCATGATACATGACACTGACAAAAAAATTAAAATAGATATATAATACTCCCTCCGGTCCTAATTATAAGATACAGTTGACTTTTTTAAAGAAATTAATGAAGTTAATTAAATTATTTTAGAGTATTTTATTTTTATTTTTTCTTTAAATTAATTAATTTGACTAATAAACTTGTTCCGGACTCATATATTGGGCCAAAAGGGGTCAATGGCCCAATAATAAAGTCCAACATGGAGGCTAACCCACACACGCAGGTAAAATGCTAATCACCCCTCACCCTTCCACTAATCCTAGTTCGTACAGGTAGTGGAGTAGGCATGTAGTTGAGCAGCAATAACCGTTTGTAGGGTCCCAAAGACAAGGGACAAATCCGTATGTGGAGCAGGGACGCAGCACTTAAGGCAATGAATAAACCCTAAAGGTAACCCATATAAATAAGGTGGTTACCCTCTAGGTACGAAAGGCTCTCACCCTCTATTTTATTTTCAGTCACATTGTGCACACACCCCGGCCACCCCCTCTGTGACTCCGGTTACCTAGTGTAAGCACGGTGATCCTTTGTCCGGTGATACTTGAATCTATAGGTATTGCCGCGACAATAGTCCCTGTCAATTATCTGGATAGGGCAGTGGTTAATACTACCTTAATCCCACATTAATAGCGGCTAATCCTTTGGGTTAGACACCCGAGTTCTTAGAACAGAACAAAATTAATATATAATCTAAGAATATGTAACATATGAAATGATTAAGTAATTTATTTAGTTTTCTTAATTCCTCCAAAAAGAAATCAATTTTATCGTATAATTAGAACCGGATGTAGTACCATTCAAGACTTTAATACCAAACCAAAAGATCGAACAAACAGAAAATCTAGACAACGACTTAGAAATAATCTACACAAGAAGCTGAGCCCTGGCTTGGCGGATTAGTTGTACGGTAAGACTGTCGTTATGGACTATCCGATATTTCAATTCTAATCTTGCTGTAAATATCTCATAATCTTTTATTTTTTTTGGTGCAACTTACCACCTTTATTTTGGTTGAATTTTTAGTTTTCACGCGCGCAAAGCCCTGTGACCAGTACTACAACCCGACGTGGATCACAAGACCCCACAGCCAGCCCAGGAAAAGGAGTCGTTTTCCCATACATTAGTTAATAGTTTTGCAGTTTTGCTAAAAGTCGCCATGTCCACACCCCCCGGCGGCCCAAAAAAAAAAAAAAAACCACTTTGGCTACGTCGGTGTTACTGTGTAGAAAAGGTGATGACGGGGAAAGGCGGAAAGGAACAGAACTACATAAACTGATTCATCGTATAACCTTCAACAAGAATTGGAACCCAATTTCTCATGATCTAGACGTCCGGAACTCCCAATCTCCACTGTTGCTGGGGAAGGGTTCATAAATTTGCCGGACCATATGGAGTCTCCGGCGACGGAGTCAATCTTTCTGGAAGACTTTGGCCAGACGGTTGACCTGACCCGTCGTATCCGAGAGGTTCTCCTGAATTATCCGGAGGGAACCACGGTGTTGAAGGAGCTTATACAGAACGCAGATGACGCTGGTGCCACCAGGGTGAGCCTGTGTCTGGACCGCAGGTCCCATGGCTGCCAGTCGCTATTGTCGGATTCATTGTCACAGTGGCAAGGCCCCGCACTTTTGGCCTATAACAATTCAGTTTTCACGGAGGAGGATTTTATTAGTATCTCCAGGATTGGAGGGAGTAGCAAGCATGGACAGGCGTGGAAGACCGGTCGGTTTGGGTAATTTCCTTCTCTGATCCCGAGTTCATAGGAAAAGTAGACAAGTAGTTGCCTGTGACTGTAGCTTTAAACAATTATTGTTGTAATGACAAAGACTTCACTGCTAGAGAATGCAATCTCTGACAGATGTCAAATTTTATTTTGACAAGCTTTTGAGTTGTGCATCACTACTCGTTCAGGTAAAATGCAGATGATAGGTATTAATATTGGGGTTATTTGTTTTCCTTGGATAGTGGGGTAATATCGAAGTTTGCATGTTCTCATTTTTTGTATTATCGTGACTATGTCCGCTACAACATTTGCTATTCATCTAGAACTTACTGGGGTCGGCTGCGGCTGGACTTCCCAACACTATAATGCCAAGGTTCTTATAATGTGGTAGTCCCATTTGGAAATTCTTTAATGGTTTTATACTCAATATTATACGTCGCTTAATTTTTTTTTTTGAAACTTAGTTTATGATAGTGTTAATGCTAGTATTGCTGAAAGTTCATATCTTTTTCAGTTCTTTCACCTTTAACATAGCTTGGGTTTTAGTATTTCTCTAACCTTTTGTGTTATTTTTCTTCTCTCTGTGTTTTTAGTGTAGGCTTCAATTCAGTCTACCATTTGACAGATCTTCCCTCCTTTGTAAGTGGCAAGTATGTTGTATTATTTGATCCTCAGGGGGTATATCTTCCAAGAGTTTCTGCAGCTAATCCTGGCAAGCGGATTGACTTCACAAGTTCATGTGCTCTCTCTTTCTACAAGGACCAGTTTTTTCCATATTGTGCTTTTGGTTGTGACATGGAGAGTCCTTTTGCTGGAACTTTATTCCGATTCCCTTTGAGGAATGTGGATCAGGCTGCTGGAAGTAAGCTCTCAAGGCAAGCATATTCACCAGACGACATTTCCTCCATGTTTCATCAACTGTTTGAAGAAGGAGTTTTGACTCTACTCTTTCTCAAGTGTGTACTGTGCATTGAAATGTATGTGTGGGATTCTGGAGAAACTGAGCCAAAGAAACTTTATTCGTGCTCTGTTTGTCCAGCAACGGATGATACAGTTTGTCATCGACAGGCACTACTTAGGTTGTCTAAGTGTATAAACACTAAATGTGAAGTGGATGCGTTCTCATTGGACTTCTTAAGTGAGGCAGTATGTGGAATCAAAACTGAGAAGAGAAAAGAGAAATTTTATTTGGTGCAATCTATGGCCTCAGCTTCTAGCAGGATTAGGTCTTTTGCTGCTACTGCATCTAAAGAATATGACATTCACTTGCTGCCATGGGCATCTGTTGCGGCATGCATATCTGATAATTCATTTTCTCTGAACGTAATTCTCAATATCTTCTACTATGTACCTTTCATACAAAGCCACCAATACAAAAAGATACAAGTTGTTTCTTTATTTCTGTATTTTGCTTCTTGTTTGCTTCCTTTAGATTAAGCAATAAGCATAGTTATTTTTGAAGACCATCTTAAATTAATGTCCCATTTTCTTGCATTGTCTGTTCATCCAGCAGGGTAGTCAATGCAATCACAACTTTTTATCTGATGCCCTTTTGAGATTATTATTAAAATATTTATGAGTCTTCACTTAACAACTTAAGCTCTTGGGTTTAATTGGTCCTTGACATATTATCTAAGGCTCAAAGACCAATTGTTTGATCCTTGCGACATGCATTCTTTTATTAAAATTGAGTTTAAACTCAAGGTATGATGGGCGTGCACTTTCTTCATGCTTCATGCCCGAAGGGCTTTCATGTGAGAGGTCATGTAAAAGACTCTAAATCTATACTTATAATAGAAATATCCATAGTCCTTCACTTAAAAACTCAAGTATTTTGGTTGAAGTTGTCCTTAATAATGCCTTGGCATGTTTACTGTTTAGATCTTGAAGCTTTCCAGGCTGGTCTTTATAATAGAACAAATACAGATCTTCAGAGTAATTCTAATCTTGAACTTCCTCAATAAATTTGCTACAGAGATTAAGCTGCTGTAGTATGAATAGTATTCTAATGCTTTTTGTAAGTTGCATCAAGAACTGAAATTTGAGAAATATTTGTTCACGTCTTCAAGGTGGAGCCTGGGGTCCTCTCCAGGTCGCTGCTCTTTCCCTTGCATCAGACTTAACAAATAAAAAAAAGTAAAACTACTGTTGGTTACTGAATAAATTTTAATGTAGATGATGATTTTGCACTGTATTTAATCAGCTCATGTTGCCATATATAATTTTTCAGAGTGATGCTCTTAGGAATGGTCGGGCATTTTGTTTTCTTCCATTGCCTGTTCGAACTGGACTAAATGTACAAGTCAATGGATTCTTTGAGGTCTCATCAAATCGTCGTGGAATCTGGTATGGGGTTGACATGGACAGAAGAGGGAAAGTTCGTTCCATCTGGAATAGGCTTCTTTTGGAAGATGTTGTTGCTCCTTCTTTTATGCATATGCTTCTTGGTGTGAAGGACCTGCTTGGGCCAACAAACTCCTACTATTCGTTGTGGCCCATTGGATCTTTTGAAGAGCCATGGAACATTTTGGTTCAACAAATATACAGAAATATAAGTAATGCTCCAGTTCTATATTCTAATGTTGAAGGAGGAAAATGGGTATCACCAGTTGAAGCCTTTCTACATGATCAGGAATTCGCCAAAACCAAGGACCTTGGTTTGGCTTTGATCCAACTAAGAATGCCAGTCGTTCATTTGCCTAATCCTTTGTTTGAAATGCTTTTAAAATATGATTCTTGCAAGGTGGTTACTCCAGGCACAGTACGCCAATTTATTAGAGAATGCAAAACTTGTGTAAATTTGAGTGGACCATTCAAGCTTGTATTGTTGGAATATTGCTTGGAGGATTTGGTTGATGATGATGTTGGCATGGAGGCATACGATTTGCCTCTGCTTCCCTTGGCAAATGGTGAATTTGGCTTATTTTTGGAAGCTTCAAAAGGAATTTCTTATTTCATTTGTGATGAACTAGAATACATGCTGCTGCAGCCAGTTTCTGGCCGAGTAATTGATCAAAGCATTCCCTCCAACATATTGAGCAGACTTTCTGCTATTGCCAAGTCTTCTAAGACCAACCTTAGAGTTTTCAGTATTCACCATTTTATTGAATTGTTTCCTGCATTTATGCCATCTGACTGGAAATTTAAAAATAAAGTGCACTGGGACCCAGAATCCTCTCAAAAGCCAACATCATCATGGTTTGTGCTATTCTGGCAGTATCTAAGAAACCAGAGTGGAACTCTATCACTATTTAGTGACTGGCCCATTTTGCCTTCTACATCTGGAGATTTGTTAAGACCTTCCAGACAATTGAAAATGATCAAAGGAGACAATTTCTCTAATTCACTAAAGGATATTCTTGTGAAAATTGGATGCAATATATTGAACCCCAGCTATGTGGTTGAACATCCAGATTTGTGTAATTATGTCTATGATGGTACTGCAGCTGGTGTTTTGGAATCAATTTTCAGTACATTTTCCAGTGCTAGCAGTCTGCAAACTTTTCTTGACAATCTAACAGATGGGGAACGAAATGTGCTCCGCAAGTTTCTTCTTGATCCTAAATGGTATGTTGGGGGCTCTATGGGCGAAGTTATCTTAAGTTATTGCAGGAAATTACCTATATATCAAGTCTACGGTGAGGAGTCTACTCGAGGTTCCCAATTCTCTGACTTAGAAAATCCTCGAAAGTACTTGCCACCTTTGGATGTGCCCGAGTTTATTTTTGGAATGGAGTTCATTGTCAGATCCTCAAATATTGAAGATGATATTCTGTCTAGATATTATGGAGTTGAGAGAATGGGGAAAGCACAGTTCTACAAGCTATACATTTTTGACAAAATTGGGGAGCTGCAGTCTGAGGTTCGTGACAGCATCATGTTATCTGTTTTACGAAATTTACCACTTTTGTCTCTTGAAGACATAACTTTTAGGGACTTGTTGAGAAATTTGGAATTTATTCCTACCCTTCACGGTGTTCTTAAATGCCCTTCAGTTTTGTATGATCCCAGTAATGAAGAATTATTTGCTTTATTGGAAAATTCAGAGTGTTTCCCTTCAGGTCCTTTCCAAGAATCTGAGATTCTTGAAATTCTGCGAGGTTTAGGTCTCAGAACTTCTGTGTCTCCTGAGACAGTCATAGAAAGTGCCCGACATATAGAGCACCTAATGCATGAGGATCAACAAAGAGCATATTCAAGAGGCAAAGTGCTACTTTCTTTCTTAGAAGTTAATGCATTGAAGTGGCTTCCTGATCAAATTGTTGATAATAAACGAACAGTTAACCGAATATTATCTCGAGCAGCAACTGCATTTAGGTCTCACAACACAAAATCTGACCTTGAAAAATTTTGGAATGACCTTCGGCTGATTTCTTGGTGCCCAGTTTTAGTTTCTGCTCCATTTCAGTCATTACCATGGCCAGCTGTGTCATCAAAAGTTGCTCCTCCAAAGCTGGTAAGACCACAAACAGATTTATGGCTAGTCTCAGCAAGCATGCGCATTTTGGATGGAGAATGCTCTTCCACAGCTTTATCATATAGCCTGGGCTGGATGTCTCCACCTGGGGGTAGTGTGATTGCTGCTCAATTACTTGAGCTTGGAAAAAATAATGAGATTGTGACTGATCAGGTTCTTCGGCAGGAATTAGCGCTTGTGATGCCAAGGATATACTCAATACTGACCAGCTTGATTGGTTCAGATGAGATTGAAATTGTTAAAGCTGTTCTTGAAGGTTGTCGGTGGATTTGGGTGGGGGATGGATTTGCAACCTCTGATGAGGTTGTCCTTGATGGTCCACTTCATTTGGCTCCTTATATTCGTGTCATTCCAGTTGATTTGGCAGTTTTCAAAGATCTGTTTCTAGAACTTGGTATCCGTGAATTCTTGAAACCTTCTGATTATGCTGATATTCTTTGTAGAATGGCAGCTCGGAAAGGTTCCTCTGCTCTTGATGCACAGGAAATTAGGGCTGTCACACTAATAGTGCACCATATGGCTGAAGTTAGCCTCTATGAACCAAAAGTTCAGATCTATCTGCCTGATATCTCGGGCAGACTATTTCTTGCTGGAGACTTGGTTTACAATGACGCCCCTTGGTTGCTTGGCCCTGAAGATCCTGATGGCTCGTTTGGTAATGCATCAACTGCAGCTTGGAATGCTAAGAAAACAGTTCAAAAATTTGTGCATGGTAACATTTCCAATGATGTAGCAGAAAGGCTTGGTGTTTGTTCTCTTCGCAGGACCTTGCTGGCTGAGAGTGCAGATTCAGTGAATTTAGGTCTGTCTGGTGCCGTGGAGGCTTTTGGACAACATGAGGCTCTGACAACAAGGCTGAAGCATATACTTGAAATGTATGCTGATGGACCTGGTACTCTATTTGAATTGGTGCAAAATGCAGAAGATGCAGGTGCTTCAGAGGTAATACTTCTATTGGATAAATCTCAATATGGGACTTCCTCTGTTCTTTCTCCTGAAATGGCTGATTGGCAAGGTCCTGCATTATACTGTTTCAATGACTCAGTTTTCAGTCCCCAAGATCTTTATGCCATTTCACGTATTGGCCAAGAAAGTAAACTTGAGAAACCTTTTGCTATTGGAAGATTTGGGCTTGGATTTAATTGTGTCTATCACTTTACGGATGTTCCCATGTTTGTTTCTGGAGAAAATGTTGTAATGTTTGATCCTCATGCTAATAATTTGCCTGGGATATCTCCTTCTCACCCTGGCTTGCGAATCAAGTTTGTGGGAAGACAGATTTTGGAGCAATTCCCTGATCAATTCTCTTCATTACTTCATTTTGGGTGTGACTTGCAACACCCTTTTCCTGGAACACTATTCCGGTTCCCTCTTAGAACTGCAAGTGTTGCCTCCCGGAGCCAAATCAAGAAAGAAGCATATGCACCAGAAGATGTTGTATCCCTCTTTGATGCTTTTTCGGAGGTTGTTTCTGAAACACTCCTATTCTTGCACAATGTGAAAAGCATCTCAATTTTTGTGAAAGAAGGAATAGGAAATGAAATGCACCTTCTTCATCATGTACGCAGAACTTGTATTGGTGAGCCTAATATTGGATCTACTGCATCCCAAGAAATGTTCAACTTATTTAATAAAAATCAACAAGTTGGATTGAATAGAGATCAGTTTCTGAAGAAACTAAACAAATCTATTGACAGAGATTTGCCTTATAAGTGCCAGAAGATTTTGATAGCGGAGAAAAGCATAGCTAGAAGTAATTTACACTGTTGGATAACCACTGAATGTGTAGGTGGTGGGAATGGTCAGAAAAGCAGATCCACAGATCCCAATAATAACTCGCAATATTTTATTCCATGGGCATGTGTTGCTGCATATTTAAATTCTGTTACGCTTGATGGAAATTCAAGTCATACTGTGGAGATGCTGGATAATCAGTCAGCATATCCTGATTTATTTCAAGCTGTCAGTTCTCCTACCCATGCACGGGATGTTTTTGAAGGACATGCATTCTGCTTCCTACCCTTACCAATTGGCACTTGCCTTCCTGTACATGTGAATGCCTACTTTGAATTATCATCAAATCGCAGGGACATCTGGTTTGGTTCAGATATGGCAGGGGGTGGAAGAAAACGTTCAGAGTGGAATATTTACCTCCTTGAGAATGTTGTTGCACCTGCATATGGTCGATTGATTGAGAAAGTAGCATTGGAGATTGGTCCATGTGATTTGTTCTTCTCATTTTGGCCTAAAATAATAGGATTAGAGCCTTGGGCATCATTAGTACGGAGACTTTACCAGTTTATTGCAGAATCTGGCATCCGAGTATTATATACAGAAGCCAGAGGAGGTCAATGGATTTCAACCAAGCATGCTATATTTCCTGATTTTACCTTCCACGAGGCTGTTGAGCTTATAAAAGCATTATCTGGTGCTTGTCTACCTGTTGTCACGGTTCCACAGTCACTTGTAGAAGGGTTTACAGAAATATGTCCATCATTGCATTTTCTGTCACCTAAGTTCCTGAGGACTTTGTTAATCAGAAGGAAACGAGAATTCAAGGACAAGAATGCAATGATCTTGACTCTTGAATATTGTTTACTTGATTTGCATATTTCTATGCAGTTTGATACTCTTTTTGGTCTGCCTTTGCTACCACTTGCAGATGGTTCCTTTACAACAATTGACAAGAAGGGGGTTGGAGAAAGAGTGTACATTGCACGGGGTGATGAGTATGGCCTTCTCAAGGATTTTGTTCCCCATCAACTCGTAGACTTTGGAATTCCTGAAGAAGTTCACAAGAAACTTTGTTACATTGCCGAAAGTGATAGCACAAATATTTCCTTTTTGTCATGCCAATTACTTGAGAAGCTTCTGGTGAAATTACTCCCCATACAGTGGCAACATGCAAGACAAGTTAGTTGGACTCCTGGCATTCATGGTCACCCAAGTTTACAATGGTTGCAACTACTGTGGAACTATCTGAAATTTTATTGTGATGACCTCTCTGTGTTTTGTAAGTGGCCTATATTACCTGTTGGAAACAATTGTTTGATGCAGTTAACTCCAAACTTAAATGTGATAAAAAATGATGGATGGAGTGAGAAGATGTCTTCTTTGTTGTTAAAAGCCAGGTGCTTATTCTTGAGACATGACCTGCAATTAGATCACCCTCAGCTGGAATACTTTGTTCAGCCACCAACAGCAAGAGGTGTACTAAATGTGCTTTTGGCAATTGCTGGGGAGCCTCAGAAAATTGAGGGGATCTTTGAAAATGCATCAGAAGGAGAGCTTCACGAACTTCGGAGTTTTGTTCTCCAGTCTAAGTGGTTCTCAGAGGAGCAAATGGATGACACACATATTGAAATCATCAAACACCTACCAGTATTTGAGTCATACAAAAGCAGAAAACTAGTAAATTTGAGTAATCCTACAAAATGGCTTGGCCCTAGTGGTGTCCGTGAAGATCTATTGAATGATAGCTTCGTAAGAACAGAATCTGAAATGGAAAGAATCATTATGGGAAAATTTTTAGAGGTAAAAGAACCATCCAAGGTGGAATTCTACAAATATCACGTTTTCAATCACATGTCAGAGTTTATTATGAAGGAAGAAGCTGTGTCAGTCATTCTACATGATGTGCAGACGTTGCTTCATGAGGATATCTCGATGAAGTCTGTACTTTCATCTTCATCATTTGTTCTGGCAGCCAATGGATCTTGGCAGCAGCCATCCAGGTATAGTATAATATTTTTTTGGGTTGTAAAATTTTGCGTCTTGTATTAAATTCTACAGTTCATCATTGAGTCTTTTACTAACACATTTTGTTTGCTCTCCATTATTTTTTAGGAGATCCCACAGCAGTACTTATTATTATTATTATTACAGTTTTATTTTTTGACTAACTTTTGTTTATACCCCTATGGAGTTTTCTTACTAATGTGCCTGCTAAAGTGTCATGTATTATCGACAATCTCTCCCATCAGAGTTATGCACATTTACAATTTTTACATTGATAAAAATGTCATGCTTGTTTATAAATTGCTCTTATTGCTAACTAGATTATCATGTCAGGCTTTATGATCCTCGGGTTCCACTGCTACAAAAGATGCTGCATGGAAATGCATTCTTTCCTTCTGAAAAATTCTCAGATCCTGCAGTTCTGGATATTTTAGTGAGCCTTGGACTTAGGAGAACTCTGGGGTTTACTGGTTTGCTTGATTGTGCTAGATCAGTCTCTCTATTGCATGATTTGGGGGATGCTGAGACATTGCAGCATGGGAGAGAGTTTTTGATTTTTTTAGATTCAGTATCACAGAAGCTTTCGAGTAAAGCTGAAAATAATTTTGGCCATCCACAAAGTGAAATAGCTTTGAGAAAAATTGGCATGATGGATGGTCCTGTTGTGTTTGATAGCTTTCACAAAACAGATGAGATTTTCCAAACAGATTGTAGTGATATTGATTCATTTGTAGGCAGCTTGATTGACGATATTTCAGAAGAAGAGTTTTGGTCTGAAATGAAGGGAATATCTTGGTGTCCAATAATTTCTGATTCACCTGTTTTGGGACTTCCATGGTTAAATTCAGGTAGTAAAGTGGCATCCCCCACAATTGTTAGGCCTAAATCACAGATGTGGATGGTATCATCCTCTATGCATATATTAGATGGTGAATGCGACATGCCATATCTGCAAACAAAACTTGGGTGGATGGATTGCCCAAAAGTGGGTGTTTTGTCAAGACAATTAATTGAACTGTCTAAGTCCTATAGGCAGCTTAAGATTGATTCATTACTGGAACCGGATTTTGATGTGCAGCTGCAAAAGGAAATACCATTCCTTTATTCAAGGTTGCAAGAACATATAAACACCAATGACTTTTTTAAGCTGAAAGCAGAATTGGATGGTGTTTCATGGGTCTGGATTGGAGATGATTTTGTGTCACCAAATGTACTTGCATTTGATTCGCCTGTAAAATTCACTCCATATTTATATGTGGTTCCATCTGAACTATCAGAATATAAAGATTTGCTGATAAAGTTGGGTGCCAGACTGAGTTTTGGTATTGGGGACTATCTTCATGTATTACAATGGCTGCGGAATGATGTACAAGGGTTTCCTCTTTCATTAGATCAATTAAATTTTGTCCATCGTGTCCTTGAAGCCATAGTAGAATGTTGCTTGGAGAAGCCACTTATTGAGCCATTTGACAGTCCATTGTTGATTCCAGATGCTCATGGAGTTCTGATGCCTGCTGGGGATCTTGTTTATAATGATGCACCTTGGCTGGAAAATAATTCCCTCGCTGGAAAACATTTTATACATCCCAGTATCAGCAATGATTTGGCTAGCAGGCTGGGCATACTGTCTATTCGATGCCTTTCTTTAGTCAGCGAAGATATGACTAAAGACTTGCCATGCATGGACTATGATAAAGTAAATGAGCTTTTGGTCCAGTATGGAAATGAGGAGTTTTTGCTGTTTGACCTTCTTGAGTTGGCAGATTGTTGCAAAGCCAAGAAATTGCATCTGATTTATGATAAGAGGGAACATCCCTGCCAGTCTTTGCTGCAACACAACTTAGGTAATTTTCATTATTGATGTTTATTCACTTTTTTGTTTCTTGTTGGTATACTTGGACAGCTCAAGTTGTTTCTTGTAAGAATTTTTCTACAATTTCTAGTATAATAATTGATGAACGAACACCTCCGATCAATTTTTGTAGATTTTGTCAAATAACATGATTGGTTTTTGGGATCTTTAGGGGGGCCGGTAATACTATTGCACACTTTTTTTTGTGTGTGGTGGTGGTGGTTTTTTTTTTTTTTTTTGTTGGGGGGGGGGGTTCTTGAATAAGAAAACAGAATTGGAGTTTCATAATTTTGGACCTGTTGGCTTTGTTTTTCTACTTTATGCCATGCTTTGCCCAAAAATATTATTCCTCCTTGGTGGATTCTTTAACTTTGTCTTCCATTAGTTTATCTTTTTCTCAAAAAAGGTATTTCAAACTTCATTAACAGTTATGGAATCAAAGAGTCAAATTTATTGACATTGATGATACACAGTGAGCCAAGACTTGTATACAATAGAAAGTAGAAACATGAATTCAAAGAAAGAATCGTGTGGTGGGAATAAAATCAGGCATACTAAATTCCTTTACAATAGCCATGTGATCTCCCAAGACCACTAACTGACTCAATCCTAAATTAATCACATTTGATTATGACAATTAATATTGATTACCTGATAACCCCAACATTCAGTGTTTGGCATGCTGGTGAAACTTTTTATTTAACAGCTTTCTAAAGTTCAGTTGCTACCAAGGGAAATAAAATGTCTCTGCAGTTACTCAGAAGTCAATTAGTCATACTGTATTTTTGTAGAATATGTTTCTGGGATCATAAAACATTTCATAATATACTGAGCAGCTAATTTGTTCCTTTGTTCAATACTGTGGGATTTATGCAGGTGAATTCCAAGGGCCTGCCCTTGTAGCAATCTTTGAAGGAGCCTGCTTGAGTAGAGATGAAATTAGTAACCTACAGCTCCTTCCTCCATGGAGATTACGGGGCAACACACTTAATTATGGTTTAGGATTGGTTTGTTGCTATTCCATATGCGTCCTTCTCTCAATTGTATCTGGTGGCTACTTTTACATGTTTGATCCTCGTGGTTTTTCACTTGCTGCACCTTCAACGTCTCTCCCTTCAGCTAAAATGTTTTCCTTGATAGGTATTCTGCATATTCCTCGTCATTTAAATTCATTTAAACCAGCTTCCTTTATATTCCATTTCAACCTCCTTTTGAAATTTTACTGCATTATTGCTGCAATTTTTCTGTTACTCTTAGTTAGTTCATTAAGTATTCTAAAAATATGAACTAAGTAAGTTGATTATGATTTGATGCCATGTATATAGAGATTAAGTATTCTAAAATTTCTGATTAAAAAAAAAATCCATATTCTAAAAGTATGGCGTCAGCCCTATTCAATTCCTTCTTGTTTAGATTAAGTTTTTCATGGGGAAGCAGTGAACTTAGTAGTGTCCTCTACGAAATAAGGTTATACAAATATGGAAGATGTTCATAGAAGATTGATCAATCACATACCCCAAAATCAGGCGTTGAGAAAACTCTACTTATCATATCTTACTGAAAAATAAGGAAACAAATGAGAAACAATTGACCAGAGTAAGGAAACATGGAAATCAAAATTTCTTGTTTAATTTTATAGTTATTAATAATCATTAATAAGATAATTGATTCTTGAGCTGCTAATGCATTACAATGTTTCCAAATTCACATTATCTGAGTAGTTTGTACTCAGAAATCTATTCGAATATTTTGCTTTCTTTGTGCCTCTTCTGTCCAAACCTATTCTATCATAAACGAAGTGTTGCTTTCAGTTGCTATGCTTGTTGGTTGATGTGGGATATGCAAAATGCTCTTCTAGTAAATCATATACAACACGAAGTAGTTAATCCCAGATAGCGGCTGGCCTAAAAAACACTATAGCAGTATAGCGCATTGCGGGATGACCGCTACACCAAAGATAGACACATAAATACTCAAAAATAAAAATGTAAGCAAAAATAAAATGTAAACTCATAAAATTTAAGACATTCATCTTTAAACAACAAATCATCCAAGTCTCTAAAAGCCATAAACAAAACATTAACTTATAAGAAAACATTCAACATTAAATTAGTCTTTACAACATAGACTTGTTTTAAGTGTTACGTTGCTTAGTTAATGGTTGAGCGTAAGAGGTGCTTTCATTAGATATTCTACTGAATTGGAAGTTTTTTGGTATTGATATTTTCCTCTGGAGTTTTGTTTCCTACTGTGTTTCTTGGATGTTATCATGTTCATTTTTTTTTTCTTTTTTAATTTTGTTGCCTTTCTTGATCATTTGTTTATGGAAGAAAGGGATATTTTTCTAGTTTGTTTTGAAAATTTGAATATATTAGATATTTTATTAATTTGAAATGCAATATTAACTCTTGTCTAGAATTATAGAGTTTTGACATCTTTACTATTGAGCTTTTAGGTACTGACCTCACACGACGGTTTAGTGATCAGTTTAGTCCAATGCTCATCAATGAGAATGAATTATGGTCTTCATCAGATTCTACCATCATCCGAATGCCTCTATCATCTGAATGCTTGAAGGATGGATCCAACAGGTTAAGGCAAATCATTGACAAATTTATAGAGCATGGATCTAGGGCACTACTGCTTTTAAAGTCAGTTTTGCAGGTAATATTATATTTGCTGTTCTGCATATATTTAGTGCATTTGACCATGCTGGGTTAGAAAAATATACATCAAAACCATTACCACAATAGCTCAAGCTTTTTAATTATCATGCTTGTTTGCTTCCAATATATGTTTAATAACTCCATTTGTTTATTATTATATTGTTTTATCTTTTATAAAAAAAAGTTTTTCATGACCAAATGGTAATGTTTTGATTTTGCTACGCCATTCTCTTTATCAGAATTATATTTTCACTCAAGGTGGAAACATGTGTTTTTTTGCAGTCTGAAGTCCAGAGGGCTTTCATATGCAGTACTCTTTTAGATTTATACATTGAAATAAAAATATCTAAAGGCTGTCTAATAGTTTATACTTCTCGGTTAAAGTTGCTCTTGACTCAAAAGTTTCTAGTATTCTGGAAACCACTTTATCTGAAATTGCATTTTGAAAAGCATTTTCACATATACCAAGTGCTAAAGCCTGATATTCTGCTTCAGTACTGCTTTTAGGAAGGGAGAATGACAGTTAGGTCCCTAAACTTCAATTTGATGAGTTAGTTTCCCAAAAATTTTGTTAAAAAACATAAGTTGAAAATATTGATTTAGATGGTTGCAAATATGAGATTCAATTGCAAATCATGAATCTTAACTATATAAAAGTAGAGCAATAAGCATCTATCTAACTGACACATTAGCAAAATGACAGTTTCAAAATATTAAAATAAAAATAAAATAAAAAACAAAATAGTTATGAAAGATAGATAATGGAGAAGGTAATTACATAATATTTTGTTAATTAATAATAAAAAGTAAGGCCGTTATGAAATACGGAAAATGGGGAAGATGGATAATGAGAAAGGTAGTTATATAATATTTTAAGATTTTCTTATAAAAGTAGTTCTATTATTTTGTCAATTAAAATAAAAAAACAAAATAGTTATGAAAGATGAATAATAGAGAAGGTAGTTACATAATATTTTATAAATTAATAATAAAAGCAAGGTGGTTATGAAAGATGGAAGATGAGGAAGATGAATAATGAGGAAGGTAGTTATATAATATTTTAAGGTTGTGTTGTGAAGGTAGTTCTATTATTTCATCAATTAATAATGGGGACTATAGGTACAAAATATTTAGTAAATATTTAATTTAATATTTTGATTATTCCCTTAGAAATCTAAATAAAAATAAAAAGCAAAGTGGTCATTGAAGCAGGATGATAAGAAAAGTAGTTATATAGTATTTTGTATACTAATAATAGGGGTGGTAGGTGAAAATTATTTAGTAAATATTTAATTTATTTTTTTTATTATTCCCTTAAAAATATAAATGATTTTTTATATAACAACATATTAATAAATATCTACCCGCGCATTGCGCGGGCCTTGACTAGTTAATGACAATTAAGTACCATAATTTTCAAACAAGATCTCTATATTTGCAACTATTGAAACGTTATTTGCAACTTTTTTTAGTAAAATTTTGTGTTCCTAACTGCCATTAAATTGAAGTTCTGGGTCCTAACTGTCATTTTCCCTTTTAGAAGCCACTTCTTCTCCCTCCTTTTTTCTTGTTTTGCTTCTTCAAGCTATATGATTCCCCAAAACATAGGTGCAGTACTTAGTGGTTGACCTATGGTCAGTGATAAATCTTGCTCATTCAGCAACACAATAGACTTTTAATTATCACTATTTTTTTTTACATGTTGTCAGGTTTCAATACTGACATGGGAGGATGGAAGTTCTCGTCCTAGCCAGAATTATTCTGTTTGCATTGACCCACCATCTGCTCTTATGAGAAATCCTTTTTCTGAAAATAAATGGAGAAAGTTCCAAATATCAAGATTATTTAGCAGTTCCAATGCTGCTATTAAGATGCATCTAATAGATGTGACTTCATATTCTGAAGGAGTTACATCCATTGATCGATGGCTTCTTGTACTCTGCCTGGGTTCTGGGCAAACAAGAAATATGGCTCTTGACAGGTATTATTCTATGCAAAGTATATAGTGTTCATGTCTTATAATAACTTGCTCCATATTTAAAACTTAATTATTTGCATCTTTGTTATTGGATTATCCAATCAAAATAAGCCATGTGAGTCATTTTTTCAATAACATGGTTGTCTGATAATAATGTGACAAGTTATGGTCTGTATAATTTTGTTAGAGTCTGACAGGAAAGATGTAAATAATTGCATCTAAGACTGATCCGTGACTTGCTGCTTGTTTGGGAGATGCATTTTGCTTGCTGGATAAAAAAGCTGTTCCTCTTATTAAAATAGCACATTAGGACCTTTTACAATCCCTGCTAACACGCATTACTCATAGGCATGCTAAGCTACTTCCTTGTGCAATCTATCTGTAGATACAAAGAACAGCTCAAACAATTTTTTTGAGAAAAAGACTGATACGTTTTCATGAACCACTTCCAATTCAAAAGGACTCAGATTCTGACAATAAAGATTTTAATTCTCCTTAGCCAAAATGAAAAATGTTATGCTACAATATTGTCTGTCACCATCTCCAAACAAATAAAGCTTCACTGAGGCCATGATGATTAGTTTCATAGGCCAAGGACAGAAAAAGAAACTGAAGGGAAGAAATGTCACTGATGTATGATATTTTCCACATTTTGTTAATTATTCGAGTTGAGAAGAGTGCCACAATTTTCAAAATCACTTTCACTCGGGTAGAGTTGCTCATCAGTTCATCTAGCTTTTACTTAGTGCTTGGAATAACACTTTTTTTTTTTTTGGGGAATTTGCCAAACTTTTTGGTCTTGTTTAATTTTTCATTACCCGTTTATGGGATACTTTGTCTGCCTCCTTGTAATGTTCTTTCCTGTGATGAATTCTTTGACCTGACTTGGTTTGTTTGACAACGTCCTAGAAAGCTTGGATACTTAGAAACATGGGACGTGACTCCCATGTAATAGAGTGTTGTTCAGTGCATGTCATGTCTGAGATGATGTCTGATAAAAATGTCAGACACAATACAGTTCTTTGTATTTTAAGCTTCTGTGCTTTATATTTTAAGGATACCATTTAAACATCCTCTTTATTCTTCTCAGGCGATATCTTGCCCACAACTTGACTCCTGTTGGTGGAATTGCAGCACTTATATCAAGAAATGGTCATCACTCCAATCCTTCCTCCTCAAGCTCCATCATGTCTCCTCTTCCTTTGTCTGGTTGTATAAACATGCCTGTTACTGTCCTAGGATGTTTCCTTGTATGTCACAACAGAGGTCGTTTCCTCTCCAAATACCAAGACAGGGAAACATCAGCCGATGTATACTTCGATGCTGGGGATCAGTTGGTTGAATCTTGGAATAGAGAGCTGATGTCTTGTGTTTGTGACTCCTATGTTGAGATGGTTTTAGAAATGCAAAAGTTAAGAAAAGATGTTTTAAGTTCTTTTATTGATTCCAGTGCCTATCCAGCAATCAATGTCTCTATGAAGGCTTATGGAGATCAGATCTATTCCTTCTGGCCATGTTCTAAGGCAAGTGTCTTGAGTGATCAACCTAGTGATTGCAATATGACACCTTCAAGTTCAGCAGCCATTCTCAAAGCAGACTGGGAGTGCCTTAAAGAGCGGGTGATACATCCATTTTATTCTCGTATTGTTGACCTTCCAGTATGGCAACTATATTCAGGAAATTTAGTCAAGGCTGAAGAAGGCATGTTCCTTTCACAACCTGGGAATGGGATGATTGGTAGTTTACTTCCAGCTACAGTTTGTAGCTTTGTAAAAGAGCACTATCCTGTATTTTCAGTACCGTGGGAACTGGTAAAGGAAATCCAAGCTGTGGGTTTTCCTGTTCGTGAAATTAGACCTAAAATGGTTCGTGATCTCCTAAAAGTTACTTCAACATCAATTGTGTTGCGGTCTGTTGACATGTATATAGATGTTCTTGAATACTGCTTGTCAGATTCTCTGCAAAAAGATGATTCAACAATAGGTTCCAGACAAACTGATGTCAGAAGCAGTTCTCATCCAGAGTCTAATATGCCTAACTCCTTTGCCACCCAAGGTACAGCCAGCTCAGGAGATGCACTTGAGATGATGACAAGTTTAGGGAAGGCTTTATTTGATTTTGGGCGTGTTGTTGTTGAAGATATTGGTAGAGCAGGAGGACCCCTTGTTCACAAGAATGCTGTGACAGGAGACAGTCAAAACAGGGACCAGAAGATTATATCCATTGTTGCTGAGCTCAAAGGTTTACCATGTCCGACTGCAACTAACCATCTAGTAAAATTGGGCTTTACTGAACTTTGGCTTGGGAATAAGGAGCAGCAATCATTGATGGTTCCCCTGGGAGCAAAGTTTATGCACCCTAAAGTATTAGACAAACCAATAATGGGTGAACTGTTCTCTAATCTTGCAATTCAGGCGCTTCTGAAGTTACAGAATTTCTCTCTTCACCTTCTGGCCCATCATATGAAACTAATTTTCCATAAAGATTGGGTGAATCATGTAATGGGATCAAATATGGTCCCATGGCTTTCATGGGAGAAACTACCTAGTTCTCTGAATCAAGGTGGTCCTTCCCCTGAATGGATTAGAACGTTCTGGAAAACTTTAAGTGGTTCACAAGAAGATTTATCTCTTTTTTCAAGTTGGCCTTTAATTCCTGCCTTTCTTGGTAGGCCAGTTTTGTGCCGGGTAAGGGAGCGACATCTGATCTTCATTCCACCTATTTTGGAGCATCCACCATTGATAGGTGGTGTTTTAGAAAGAGAAACAGTCGTCAGTTATGTAGGTGAAGCATCTGGTAGTAATACTGTTGAAGCTCAGCTAATTGAATCCTACATTTCAGCTTTTGAAAGATCCAAAACTAGTTATCCTTGGTTATTTCCTTTGCTAAACCAGTGTAATATACCCATATTTGATGTAGCATTCATGGACTGTGCTGCTTCATGCAATTGTTTTCCTATGCCTGGTCAATCACTTGGCCAAGTGATTGCATCCAAACTTGTGGCAGCTAAGCAAGCTGGATATCTCTCTGAACCTACTAATATGTCCACTTCCAGTTGTGATGATCTTTTTTCCCTTTTTTCTAACGAGTACTCAAATGGCTCCAGCTTTACTCGAGAAGAAATTGAGGTTTTACGATCGCTGCCTATATATAAAACATTTGTTGGATCTTATACTAAGTTGCGGGATCAAGACCAGTGTATAATCCCTTCTCATTCGTTTCTTAAACCGTGTGATGAGCATTGTCTTGCTTATGCCACAGATTCAATTGAAAGTTCATTTCTTCGAGCTCTTGGGGTGCTGGAGTTGCATGACAAACAGATCTTAGTACGCTTTGGCTTGCCTGGCTTTGACAGCAAAACTCAAAATGAGCAGGAGAAGATATTGTTATATCTTTACACCAATTGGCATGATCTTCAAGCCGATCAGTCAGTAGTTGAAACTTTAATGGAAACTAAATTTGTGCGAAACTCAGATGAATTTTCAACAGATCTCTTAAGGCCCAAAGATCTTTTTGATCCCGGTGATGCTCTGTTGATCTCTATTTTCTCTGGTGAGAGAACAAAATTTCCTGGAGAAAGGTTTAATACAGATGGGTGGCTTCATATATTAAGGAAACTTGGCCTCCGAACTGCTATTGAAGTAGATGTAATACTTGACTGTGCTAGACGAGTTGAGTTTCTTGGGAGTGAGTGCATGAAATCAAGTGATGTGGATGATTTTGAATCAGACATGAGCAACTCAAATAATGAAGTCTCTAGGGAAGTTTGGATGCTAGCAGGATCTGTTATTGAATTTATTTTCTCAAACTTCGCTCTTTATTTTAGCAACAACTTCTGTGACATTCTTGGCAGGATTGCTTGTGTACCAGCTGAATTGGGGTTTCCAAGTGTCCATTGCAAGAGGGTGCTTGCTTCATATAGTGAAGCTATTTTGCCGAAGGATTGGCCACTTGCTTGGAGTTGTGCTCCCATTCTTTCTAGGCAGCAGATTGTTCCTCCAGAGTATTCTTGGGGAGCTCTCCATTTAAGGAGTCCTCCACCCTTTTCCACGGTTTTAAAGCACCTGAAGGTAAAAAGCGATACTTCTATTTTACGTCTTTAACTGTATTGTTTATCTAAACGTTTGTCATGTTAACATGGTTTTGCCCTAGTTAATTGGAAAAAATGGAGGCGAAGATACTCTAGCTCACTGGCCTATTGCATCAGGAATGAACATTGAGGAATGTACTTGTCAGATCTTGAAATATCTAGACAAACTTTGGAGTTCCCTTTCTTCCTCAGGTGACTCCCTTCGTGCTCCCCTTTTGTTATGGAATTCTCATTTTGATTAGGACTCCCTGGGCCAGGGTTGATTAAAAAAAGCATATTAGTTTTAAAAAATTTGGACATGAATCGGTAATTATTTGCTATGTATTGCTGCTATGCTCTTGCTGGTTAACATATTTAAGGCAGGGCTACTGATAGAACTTAAAGGAAATAGATAAAGAAAACAAAATTTAGAACCAGAATCTGCACTCTAGCCAATACACAGTAAAGTCTGAATGGTATATATATTTTCATAATCCTCTAGAAAGAACATAAAGTATATTTATAGTGTTTTTCGTTTTCCTAACTATAACTTCCTATCATAATTTCCGTAAAACAGATAAGATACATTAACTTCCCTAATTATATAATAACATCCTTAAACAGATAGTAACTTCCCTAAACAGATAATAACTACCCCTAAATCCCTAACCTTGTGTCCTTTGTATCTTTCTTCTGGAATAAACCAGAAGAGCACGCTGCTGATCCCTATCAGCTACTGAGATCCCCAATATTTTTATTAGTTGCAAATTCTATAAACCAATCTTCAAAAAAAAATTGTAGAATTAAATTGATGCTTCAACATAAATGATGCTTATGTTACTCAATTTTCTATCATTTATATTAGTTTTTTTGACTGAGGATAGGTCTGTATTTGACTTGTTCAAGTTTAGCTGATTAAGAATGTAAAGTATGGATGGCATAGGTGATGTCATAAACCAATGAAACTAAAATAAATAGTTTTTTCCCAATTAAAAAAATGACGACATTCTTTGTTGTACGTTATAAGTATATTGATTATTGTATTACTAAGAATCAACCAAAAAGATTGGCAATAACTCTTAATAATCTTGTCAACGTGGTTTTTCCATTCTCATTCTATCCTCTGTTTTACTCTCTGTCAGCTGTGTCCAAATTGTGTGCCAACTGCCCAATACATGTATGGCATGAAAAATAAAATTAAAATAATTTGACATTTATGGACACATAACATCACCTGTCGTGCCGTTTTTAGCATACAAAAGGCCAAGACAGCCACAACACGTTGATCCATAGACAACTATGTAGTTAAGCTTAAGTTAATGTTACAGTGATCTAAGTTGGTTTTGAAAGTTCTAATAGTTTTTTCCTCAGATGTATTGGAGCTACAGAAAGTGGCATTTCTGCCTGTTGCAAATGGAACACGCCTGGTGACTGCTAGTGCTCTCTTTGTGCGTTTGATGATCAATATGTCTCCATTTGCTTTTGAGCTTCCTACAGTATATCTACCATTTGTGAAGATTCTAAAAGATTTGGGTCTTCAGGAGACACTGACCCTTTCTTCTGCAATGGATCTTCTCCTAAATCTTCAGAAAGTTTGTGGATATCAGCATTTAAATCCAAATGAGCTGCGTGCTGTGCTGGAAATTTTGAATTTTACAAGTGATCAAATTATTGAGGGAAACACACTCGATAGATCTAACTGGAAATCTGAAGCCATAGTTCCAGATGATGGCTGCAGGCTTGTTCATTCAGCATCATGTGTCTATCTTGATTCCTATGGTTCTCGATATGTCAAGTGTATTGATATTTGCAAAATAAGATTTGTCCACCCAGATCTCTCAGAGCAAGTATGCAGTGTACTGGGCATTAAAAAATTGTCCGAAGTTGTTCTAGAGGTAGCAGGATTTCAGATATGATTTGCTTTACAATTTATTTCACTATCTTGCTTTCTTAATTCTATTAAACTTTATTTTGTTTCTAAGTTTGTCAACAGAAAGCTGTTATTTACTTGAAAGTTTCTGCTTGGGCTTTTAGGAAATTGATGAGAATGAGCAGTTGCAGACTTTAGATTCTGTGGGATGCGTTTCACTTGTGACTATCAAACACAAGTTATCATGCAGTTCGCTTCAGATTGCTGTATGGACCATTGTTAATAGCATGGGCAGTTACATTCCTGCAGTTAATAACCTAGCTTTGGATACGATACAATCCATACTGAAATCAGCTGCCGAAAATCTGCAATTTGTTAAGAATCTTAAAACGAGGTTTTTGCTCTTGCCCAAATTAGTAGAAATTACTCGTGTGGGTAAAGAATTCATTATACCAGAGTGGAAGGGTGAATCTGCGCATCAGACTCTTTATTTTGTGGACAAATCGAAATCCTGTATTCTAATTGCAGAACCACCAACTTATGTATCAATTTTTGATCTCATTGCCATTGTTGTCAGCCAGGTTTTAGGCTCTCCTACTGTATTGCCTATTGGACCTTTATTTGTTTGTCCCGAGGGATCTGAGATTTCAGTTGTTAATGTCTTACATCTGTGCTTTGACAAGAAAGAAGTTGAATCCACGAGGGGAAGCAGTAATTTGGTGGGAAGAGAAATATTGCCCCAAGATGCTCGTCTTATTCAGTTCCATCCATTGAGGCCCTTTTATTCCGGTGAAATAGTGGCTTGGCGTTCTCAAAATGGAGAGAAGCTAAAATATGGAAAAGTTCCTGAGGATGTCAGACCATCAGCAGGCCAAGCTTTATACAGATTTAAGATTGAAATTGCACCAGGTGTTACACAAGTCTTACTTTCTTCTCAAGTTTTTTCATTTAAAAGTATAGCAGGAAGCAGTCCTGTGTCAGAAACCTTGGTGGGTGATAGCCTTTTAGTAAGCAGTAACAGGCCTCATGTTGAGGTGTCAGAGAGTTCGGGAAGGGGCGGAAGCAGTTCTCAGGTTCAACTCTCTGGGCTTTCTACTTAATAAAGTTTTTTCTTATGGATTGCCTACTTCTCCATCCCCTTTTTCCATACATGTTGTATAGAACTCTTCTCTAAAGGCTTAATTGGGATTTCTGATCAATTTTTTATTTGTTTAGGTATATGTGAAACGTAAAGTATTTAAAATGTAAAACTGGAGAAAAAGAGAAACAAATAAGCCAGAACAAGCTTTTCAACTTCTTGAATTTTATGGAATCCTCTTTTAGGAAACCTAGAATTTTGTCAGGAACTAACTTTTTCCTATCCCATTTGATGTGTTGTGACGTCTTAGTCTTGCTTGGGTGTCTTGATATGCTTTAACTGAATACTGCAGCCAATGAGAGAAGTCCAGTATGGCAAAGTTTCAGCTGTAGAACTGGTGCAGGCGGTTAATGAGATACTCTCTGCTGCTGGAGTCAATATTGATGCGGAGAAGCAGGGTTTACTTCAAAGAACAATAGCTTTGCAAGAAAATCTCAAAGAATCTCAAGCGGCACTCCTACTGGAGCAGGTTGGTCTTTTGTTATTATGATTTTTGAGTGAAATGACCTTTTTGTTTTTGAAGAAAGGTGAATACTCTATAAAAAAAAAAATGATATGCAAGATATAATCGTTGCATGTTGGGATGGTTCAACTTTTTAGCATTGTGCGTTGGATTTTGAAATCAAGTTAATGAAAGTGAGTTGCAGGTGTTTGATCCTTTTGTGGTATCACTTTTGCTTATTTGTTGAATGTTTGGACTGAAATAATCAACTTATTGTTGAATGAAGTTCGGGAGAATTCAAAGGGAAGTTGTTAGTAATTAGTAGTACTACTTAATGTTTTCCTTTTTGTTGTAATTTTTTAGTGGAATGAATGCTATCATTGCACGAATGTCATGTCTTCACTCGAGTGAACATGACGTGATACCCCCCGCATCGTGTTTTCTTTTAAAATTTAAAACGGTATCTTCATTTCTGAGATGACATGTCGTATTATGATAATTGTACAGGAAAGGCTTGAAGCTGCAACAAAAGAGGCTGATACAGCAAAGGCAGCATGGCTTTGTCGGGTTTGTCTGATCGCTGAAGTTAATGTCACTATAGTGCCTTGCGGTCATGTGCTTTGTCATAGATGCTGTTCTGCAGTAACAAAGTGTCCATTTTGTAGGCTTCAGGTTACTAAAACCATTCGAATTTTCCGACCATAGCATCCCTGCTGATATACTCTATTGTGTTCTAGTTCGGCAAACAGGACTAGCTTAGCTGCTGCTTATCTGTTTGTCATGTAAATTTCTTTCGATTTGTTTTGACGGAAACAAAACTGCAATACATATACTGAAGTGAATATAATTTTTTTGGAATAAATTTCTATTTTTATTTATAAAGATTTAATAAAATTTACAACGAATTGTCGCATGCCAGTTTTAAGTCGAATGATTTTAGATGCGTAAGAAACGGACATGACATCAATGCCTTGCTGAAGGAGTTTTAGTAGTAGTCATTCTTTGTCAAAGGAGGCAGGGGACACGAATCCATGTCAATGAAACTAGTACCTTGGTTGGCTTTACTTTTACCTTGTAACAAGAAATATACAGATTCAGCTAACACAAAAAGCGCCAAGACATAGGATCGATGTAGAGATTATAACGTTCATAATTATGGGACCTGTGCAGCTGAGCAGCACAATACAGGTTTTTTTTTGTGTTTTTTTTTTTTTGGGGGGGGGGGGGGGACTAATATCAACTCCTGGATTCCTAATTGAGGTACTTAATGCTGGTCCTTGGGAATGTTCAGGTCTTTAAAAATTGGACTGTCAACTCCAACGCCCATAGCATTGAGACCATTGTCCACATATATAACAGCACCAGTGATGGCAGACGCCAAAGGGGATGCTAGAAAGGCAGCTGTGTTGCCCACCTCCTCTGTCATGTGAAATTTTAAATCAGTTGTGACAGAAAATAGACATTGTGCAATACAATAAGGAAGAATATTGAAGGCAAATCAAAATATTACCTGCTGATAATTCTTTCTGTAGGGGCGCGTTTGCTATTGAGTAATCAATCATCATGTCAATGAATCCAATTGCTTTTGCAGCACGACTTCTCAAAGGACCTAAATGCAGTTCTACATTAGGGGGGAAGAGACGAGCAATAGAATGAAGACAAGAATAAATGGAAATAACTGTGCAACAGTTTCTCCATCCTACATCACGAGGGCACAATTCATGGTTTTCTGTAAGGATTCAGTTTTATATAACAGAACAAAAACACATTCTCAATCGACATGAATTCATGGAAGCAAAAAATACAGCTGTGATAAATGGTGCCAGTAAGGTAGATGCTTGGATCTTAATGCAAATCAATTCCAAAATATTTGTTTGAAAATTCACTAGAAAGTATTTCTATATAGAAGGTACCACCAGTTGATCAACATATATCGGAGATTTTGAGCATATAATAGAATCTGGCATGTCCATGCCATATAAGATCAAATTATTTAACATAGGCCCCTTCAGGAAATAACTCATGTAGAAACCAAGGGGCAAACTGCTATTTGATCTTGACTCACTTGAGGCTGACAAAATATAGCAATCTTGTAACCCATTAAACATAGAAATGGAAACTGTATACACTAAAACAATTGTCCCAAATACCCGCAGATATAGTATTGACTCTGATTTTGTTCTTTCTACCCGCCTCAAAAGCAAGCACCTGAAAGAACATACAGTTATATTGAATTTCAAACATCCAGAGGCAAGGAGGAAACAGACAGACACTAGTGAAATCCCAAGAATAGATTAGACACTTACTCGTGTATCACTTTCCAATGCAGCTTTTGCAGAACTCATGCCCCCACCATATCTGCATATTACAATTAATTAGTTCAAGAACGATAGTCACACAAAAAATCAGAACAACGGAATTACAGACTCTTCAAGGCATAATTAACACACCCAGGAATAATCCTCTCTGAAGCAATGTATGTAAGAGAGATTGAAGATCCACCTACAACCAAATCAGAAAAGTAAGAATATGATATGAAAAGCAAGAAGCAACACAATGGCAGTCATATTAGATAAGATACATGCCTGGGTTAATAATAGGAAGGAAATGCCTGAGTAAAGAGACATAAGAGTAGCTAGATGCAGATAATGCAGCAAGATATCCTTTTCGAGATGTCTCCAGTAATGGTTTGGTCACCTATAACAAAGTCCACAGCTAGCTAAGAGCAGAGATAAAAGGCATAAATAAACTTAGTTACTGCATCTACCCTACCTCGGGTCCATTGGCAAGTGAGTGTACAAGGACATCTATACTGCCAAAGTCCTTTTTAACAGATTCAGCAACTTCCTACAAATAAGAATGACGCACAGAATACCGCACAATTCAGTCACGCATGAAAATAAAACAGTTCCTAAATCACTATTTGGCTTAATGCTTTGTTAGAGATAAAGTTCTCTGCTCCCAGAAATATACAGTGAGTTCATTATACGCAAGTATGAAAAGACACATGTATATGGTAAAATCTGTACAAAATATAATACGATCAATAAATTCATATATTTAAATTTGAGAAAAAAACTTTAAAACATGAAGTTAGAAAGAAAGGCATCATGCTTGAGTGACCAAACGAAAAAGTAAAGGAAAAAGAAAACATGGTAGATGATGATACAAAAATTCACAATTTATGGAGTAGAGTGGCTGAAAAGATTAATACAAGACTGAGAATTACAGAAACTTTCTATTATCTCCAAAAAAATGCAATACAATTATTCAAGAGCAACACCGTAAATTTTAACAATGACATCCAATGCCCAAGAGAAAGTCACTTGCGATATGGAGGCATGGAAATGTTGAAAGACAAAATAAAATGCGAGAGAAAAATGACACTTTAGCAAGTTAGGGCTTCCCTTTACTGCAATTTCAAGATGTCCCAACATATCATGTGAGTTAAAGACCGTGAAAACGTCTTGAAAATCATTTTGCAAGGAAAAATTACAATGCTCATCCACAAACTTATAGTAAGTTTTACATTTGAATAATGAAGGCTAGAGACCAAGTTGGCAGTCAAAAGATTATTTTGACCACAAAAAAGTGTATACCTGAACAGTCCAATTAGAGGATCCAGCATAACGTTTGTTTGATTTTATCTATAGAAGTTTTCAAAAACCAAAAAAAGAAGAGATAAGCATGATCACATCAGAATATTGAATTTTTTTATGAAATATCATCATATTAAAGTCTGTGTGTCTGGAACTTTGAAAAGGAACTATGTATTTTTCCCTCACATCTTCTGGTACATCCTCAGGGTTGTCAAAAACTGCATCTAAGGGATAAACTTTAGCGATGTCCATCAGCGAACCATCTGGTAATCTGGAAAATTGAGTTTTAATATGAGTGAAGTAGACCAACTTCAGATAACCAACCAAACTAATACAATAACAGCAGTTGGCATCATACAGGCGTGAGTCATCAAATTTTCCACGTCGCAAGCTAGATTCAAAAATGTTCAGAGCCTATAGAACATTTTTATGGTCAGTAACAAGGACTGGAAAAGAGAAGGAAAAAATGTCAAAGAAAAAAAAAACAGAGACAAAGGCCCCTCATATTGCATATGGACTTACAGGTACCCATGTGCCTACAAGAATTTCAGCTCCAGCTGCCGCAAGGGATTTTGCAATCGCCCAACCATATCCATTGTCATCAGCCACACCAGCAATAAAAGCTCTTTTACCTATAATTGTAACTAATTTCAGTGGAAAATTACTTATATCATCTAAAAGAACAAATTGGGGTCCTAATTAAGTTGTGTGAGAGAAAACTATGACAAAAAGACCAAGAGCTGTTTACAGACAATAAATATAAAAAAAGAAAACAAAGTGATTCATATTGCATTTATCAAGAAAATAAGACATTTTAAAATGTCAGTTTGTTATCTGTATATAATTGTCCCATTACACAAGCCTTAGGGGCAGAGGACATCTTTCTATAGTTTACACATCAGCAAGAACAATTTGTTATATGGATGAGAGCTTACTTCTTTTGTTCTCTGAGAAACTAGTAGACCAATTTTCAACATTCTCAGGAATACATGAAATAGTTAATATAGGAAAGGGCAGTTTATGCTGTCACAATATAAACTTAGACTTCAAGGAGACGCATACATAAAAACTAAATACTTGACAGAAGGATTTTTTCCAGCAGAAAAGAAGAATAACCTTTCAAATCAATTGGCAATCCTGACACTGGCTTGTTTTCACTAGAATCAACCACTGCCCTTGTAAATATTTTATCAAATCTTATTGAAGAAGATGTAAAGCTCCGCTGGAAAAGTTGCAATGGCGCAATATGACATACACTTGCAAGTTTATTCCATGATCCCACCTTGGATTTGCCGCCAAGAACAACAACGCCTGCATCTACAAATCTTTGTGATGAAGAAAAACAAGTTGTAGACATTGTAATTTGCAAGCCAGAAAATGCTGTTGCCGCCATCTTCAAAGAATGTAGCACGGCAGAAGAAAAATTAAAGCTACATTTAAAAAAAAAAAAAGAGTATCAATAATAGTTAATTAGCACCAGTTTGAATTGTATACTTAGGCAATCTACAGAGAATACAATAACAGGAAATACCAGTTTTACAAACAGCTGAGATTGGACAGTTAAGGATGCTCAAGGGTTATTTTATTGAATTAAACACCTGTATAAGCAGTTCTTAATGAACTCATCACAAAATAGATTCTTAATTTATTGTAGTGCTGTGAGTTATACTGCATTCTGGAAGCAATAAAGGAAAAACATAAAGAAAAAAGCAACGCATCATCAGTCCATAGTTACTTCTCTGAATTATACAGACCCTTAGTTAGAATTTCCTTTTTCATTCGTGAGGAAAAAGATTCAACTAAAGAAAAAAAATTTCGGCATCTAGACAGAAGAATCAATCGTCATGAATCACTGCAATTCAGTAGCTTCCAGCGAAAAATTAAAATCTGAGCAACTACCCAAATTCAAGAAAATCAATAAACCAGCAATGACCAGTTCACCAGACATGTCAGCAATCAGTTGCACTCATCTGGTTAAAGTTTTCAGATTTACTCCCTCAATCTGCTTACTGAACAATATACTCAATAACAAGCGCAATACCACATTGCAAGCAAGCAGCAACCTCACATTTTTTGCACAACCCTAAGAGTTAACAATAAACACGAAAAAAAACCGCAAGGGTGATTATTCAAGCCCATATTTAGATTTAGGCACCTTTTGGCCAAATCATTCGGCAATGTAAATCTTCACTACCTGGCGACAAGACTGGTATCAAAGACTTGGTCCGGTACACCACACATGATGCAGATAATGTACCGAATATCCATGAAAGTACAAAAAAGTAAGCTCACATTTCCTAGATCAAGACAAAGCCAAGTCTTGGGCATACTTTACAAATAGCTCATTCCTTGCAAATAACCACGACAAAATTTACAAGGGAAACCAGGAATCTAACAACCAGGAGACATAACGCTACCATAGAAGGTTGGTTATCACCTCTTGGCAACGATAAGCGCCAATGTGGAAAGAAAAGTGAGAGCTGGGCCTTGAGTGTAGAGACTAAAGAGTAATAGATTATCCGAGTTGGCTATCCTCGTTCTTATCAGGACTTTGTTGAACAGAGGAATGGAGAGGTTTTGGAGTGAAAGAGCAGAGAGTGAGGGTTGTGGGATCGCCAGAGCCTAATGCGAGCGGAGTAGCGGCTGGTTAGAGAGCAACAGTATCTGGGAAGCTTTGGAAGTGTCGAAATGCAGCGAAGGCACATTTCTACCGCACGTGCATGGCACGTTGAATCTTTAGCCCTCGTCAACTCCTCCGCATGTTCTTGATATATTAACATATAGGAGTATTTAGGAGTTAATCTTTATCGGATAAATTTTTTTTATATTCGTTAATATTTTCTTTAGTTATCTTTATTGATAAATAATAATCAATAAAAAAATAGAATTAAAAAAATCATTAATGTATTTTAGAAAATATATATATTGTTAACTAAATTTTTTAATATAATTAAATTAAATAAATATATCTTAATATATGGAATAATTTTTTTTCTCAGGTAGAACATATAATTATGGAGTACGAACTTATGATAATTAACAATGGAGTATCTTTTCCCCTACACCATAGATATGATAGTTCATGGGGTAACGCCAATGTTTAAAAAGAATCAAAAGGTTTAAATCACTCTGTTCCTTAATAAAGCATTTGAAATTACTCTCTCCGGTCCTAATTATAAGACATATTTAACCGAATTTGGAAAAATTAAGGAGATAAGTTAAATTAGTTAATTTTACTCATTTTCTTAAAATGTCCTTATATACATTTAAAATGACATAAGTAAAAGTTAATCAACAATTCTGCCACATATCTCTCCAACCAATTTTCCTTTTCACATACTTTCTAATTGAAATAATGGTCTTGCTAGACACACACACACAGATCTATCATGCACACATACACATATAGACACACACTCAACCATGTATCTACACATAGAGGTATATATATTAATACACACACACACACATAGACACATATGTATAGACACACATACATACATATATATGTTTATAGACATACACATGTTTGTATATTGCAACCCATATACATATGTACTTATCAAAAACTAAACACACTTGAGATAATAAAATAAGAGTATTTTAGGAAGAAATTGGCAAAAACTAAAAAGTTGTCCTATAATTAAGACCAAAACCAACCTCCAAATATTGTCTTATAATTAGGACCGGAGGGAGTATAAAATTGCCCGGAGATCAAATGTCAACACCCAAACACCCCCCCCCCCCGCAACCACACACACAAAAAAAAGCTCTGTTTTGTGCCCCATGTGCTTAAGTAGGTGTGAGTAATGTGGGTCATTTCCCACGAGGATGGATTTAAATTGTCTCACTAAAAAATGAAAATATTTTAAACATCAATTAATTTAAATAACTTTTTTTTTTTTAAAAATGAACTTAACTAATTCTTTATAACATTAACGCTGAAAAAATTTAGTTTTGTATGAAGTATTCAGACACATGATAATTTTCTCACTTCCCTCATCACTAAGCTTTTGGTCAAAAATAATTTTCAAAGGCAGAAAAAGGTTTTGGGAGATTATCATTTAATAAACAATATCAGAAAAGTCTTCATTAACAAATAAAAATCTATCATTAACAAACCCAAAAACTCTGATTGATAAGTTATAGGGCTTGTCAATATATTATTTCCCTTCCTTAAGACCTATAAGAGATCCTCCCAAGTTTTTAAAACCTTCGGTCCTCCTTTATAGAATAATAAATTTCATGGCAGGAGTGAAAGTGATATTCCTATGTTTATTTCCTAACATAGTTTTATGTTGGCATTCATGAAAATATGATAATGTAAGTATTGTTGGTGAAGACTGGTAATGAAAAATGATAATCAAAGTGGCAATGTAAAAAACAGAACGAGAATATCGAAATTGGTATTACCTCCGATTTTAAATATATGATATAGTTTGTAGTACAATTTGCACTATAAACTACATCTTATATTTATGAGCGGAAGAGTATTTGATTTAGGGAAGCATGTTTGGTAAATTGTACTTGTCCACCTTGATTGTAAATGCGTGCTCATTACAGGTATGCTTGGATAGACTTGATGGATGTTGATGATGGCTTCAATAAAGCACCAGAACTAGAGGGAACTGAGGTTACGTTGGAGGTTATGTATTGTCAGTGGAGAAAAGAAGACCTCGGCATTCAAGATGGTAGAGGTGGTGGTGATCAATCTGCATGGCGGATGGCTTGGAGGTGGACAATGGGCTTGGAAGAGGTTATGGCCGGAGGTGGCATTGAACGTCCAATCTGAATTATTAGTTGATTGGTTTCTATGCCAGATACAGGTCTCTTGGATTGGATGTCCTAAAAACCAAACATGATATGATTGTTATGATATGCATTGTACCAAGATTTATTAAAAAGCAATTGAGTTATTATACAAAAATCAATATATAACTAACTGCCACTAGAATATTATTCTTAATACAATCTCCGGTAAAGTATAGTATATATTATTGTGAATTGTTATCACTATAATATATATGTTGGCGACTAGTGTATACGTCGGTTTTTAACTCCAGTCATGGATATGAGAGATGTCGAATCGATGCATGGGTGCTTGTTGGAGAACACCCACTATGATGATAATGCTGCATGGATTGATGGAAAGAGTCATCAGTGATTCTTATAGTCACTTTAGACTTGAAGTCACTATGAAACTCTCTCTACAAGAGGAGTTGTAGCCTTTGGCCCCATTTTTCCTGAATGATAATATCAAAACAATTAGCAAAGCGAGAAATTATATGCACAGTCCTTGCTGTCAAATCACTTAAGAGTTGTGGGAGAGAATGTTGGGCATGCTAGCAGAGCGAGGTGATCGGCGAGGGGAAGTCCAAACAGCTCTGTAGATACACCGTTGAGGCGAAATGATGTTTCCCTCGCAATGATTACACAAGCAAGAGTAACATCATGCCTCCTATCCTCAGGTGTAATCCGTTATTCTTCCTTCTCATTTACAGGTTTCTCACAAAGGATCTTCATTGGAATCCCTGTTGTATGCAGATAAGTTACCGCCTACATTGACTTTCAGTTACGAGGTGCCAGATAACATCTTTAATCTGCCATAGTTCATTTACTCTCTTGTTATTTTGGGGTGTGTACATTTTATTGTATCACCAACGCATTCAATTTTATCTGCATCATTTGACTTAAATCCTATTGGTTTGTGAAGCCATAGCGTCGCCATTTGGTTGATGGACATAATTTAGAGCATGTCTCTTAGTGGTACGGTTTTGAAGATGTTGGGTAATTCTTTCTAATATTTTTCATCCAGGGCAAAAGTTAGTCCTTGAAGTTCTATTCAGATTTCAATCTAGTTCTTCAACCTTTTATATATGTTGGTCCAAATAAGATTCAATATCATTCTTCTTTTTCAACTCAATTAGCGGAATTGCCTGACCCGACTCAGACATAGCTTAACGGACAGAATAGCAGCACTGAACTGAAAGTTACATCATAATTTATATCTCAGCCATCTTTTGTCATCCCCTCATATAATTCCCAGTCACAGTTTGGGGTTCATGCCTCACACATTCAAAGTAAAGAGTTGAGATTTGGATTTGGAGGTTCAATCTTTCACATGTTCTTCAATTTCAAATCAAAAGGGTCATTGACTTCTCAAGCATCAAGGAGGCATTGCATTGACTACTGTGATTGCAGTGATTCCACAGTATCTTTTTTTTAACAAAGGATTCCACGGCATCAATAACATCTCAATCAGTGAAAATCCCTGGTTGAAGTTTTTGTGAGAGCTGGAACAACAGGAATTGCATTCCAACATTACAAAACACAAGGGGCTTGCGTGAAGACATTTAAAAAGATGCAAGGGACTGGAAGCACAGGGGTTTAGTAAAACTTCAAGAATTTAAAATGAAAATTCACCTTTACATCGAATAAATAATTTTCTGTATGTACTTGTGTTGTCTGGCTTGTATAAATAATACTACTATATGATTAACATAGTTGTTCCTGCACCTCCTTATACCAACGTGCCTCTTCATTCTCAGATGATTTCTTCTCTTGGATACCATTTGGGGACGTCGATTACTTTCGTCGATGACGAGCAGTGCAAGAGAATTCTTTTGATTGATGAGGAGGGGAGGAATTAGTAGGCTGTAGCCCCATGATTATTTTGGATAGCATCTGATGGATGATACTTGTGAATTGTGATGTTGAAATTAGAAATTGTCAATGGCGTCCTCTAAAATAAAAAATACTTTTGATTATGGGTTTTGTGCATTACATACACAAAGTAAGAAATAGATCGCACTGGTCATGAGTAATGCATTACGTTAGAATTTTTATATGGCCGGTATTTATAAAACTGATGGAATGCGTTTGAGAGGAAAATACAAATAACTGTAAGGGTTCGTTTGTTCAATTAAAAATGGAGATTGAACGAATTTTAGTTTGACAAGGGTTTAATTCTCCAATATAAAATATTGAGCAATCATTTAGTGTTTTCCTCACAAAGCAAATCAACAAGTGTGGACCGGAAGCAGTTTCCCGGTTCCCATTCAGGGGAGACATTGACAAAAACCGATAGCTGAAAGTGACAATAATTAACCAATGAGCGTGCATAGAATATAACGTTAAGAAACATGGTTGGAATACCCGTCAGCACGTAAACGATAACATAAGCGGCGACGTGGCCTAAGACAAAGAAGGACGAGAATCGGAGAAAGCTAGCTAGCATCATGGTGAAAAGAACTAAGCGGGAGAATCAAAAGTCAGGTCCTTCATATAAATTCCCGTTCACGATGAACCATTCCCGCACTAATTACATCCATTATATTCTTTTGCAGCACTATAAGTGACGGATCGGAGGGGAATTAATAAAAATAAAATGGCATCGCCGCCGGTAAGCACCGACTATATGGACAAAGCAGACAATGCGTGGCAGCTGACTGCGGCAACACTAGTAGGGATGCAAAGTGTGCCCGGGCTCATCATCTTATACGGAGGGGCGGTGAAGAAGAAATGGGCAGTGAATTCAGCGTTCATGTCGCTCTATGCTTTTGCGTGCGTGTTCGTGTGTTGGGTGATGTGGGGCTACAGATTGTCGTTTGGGGACAAGCTTGCTCCGTTCTGGGGAAAGCCCGCCTTGTCACTGGACGAGGCCTACCTACTCAAGGAGGCTTTTCTGGGATTGTTCCCAAACGCCACCATGGTATACTTCCAGGGCGTATTTGCCTGCATCACTTTGATTTTGATCGCAGGGGCGTTGTTGGGGCGCATGAACTTCTACGCTTGGATGCTGTTCGTGCCTCTCTGGCTCACATTCTCCTACACCTTCACCGCTTTCAGCATCTGGAGTCCTCAAGGCTTTCTGGCCAAGATGGGCTTAATTGACTACTCTGGAGGATACGTCATCCATCTCTCTTCCGGGGTTGCCGGATTCACTGCTGCGTATTGGGTACGTAAGCACCCAGCCCGCTGAAAAATAAAGAATTTGGATTGGTAAGAGTGTTTCAAATAGCTTTTGTGATTGTCTTTGAATTAGACTACTTGTTCGGGTTGGTTGCAGGTTGGTCCCAGGCTGAACAAGGACAGAGAGAGGTTTCCTCCCAACAACATACTGCTGATGTTGGCGGGAGCGGGATTGCTGTGGATGGGGTGGACGGGCTTCAACGGAGGGGACCCTTACTCGGTGGGCGTAGACGCCTCCTTGGCGGTGTTGAACACTCACGCATGCACCGCCACCAGCCTCCTCACCTGGGTCGTCCTCGACGTCATCTTCTTCCGCAAGCCTTCAGTGATCGGCGCAGTTCAGGGCATGATCACCGGCTTGGTCTGCATCACCCCGGCGGCCGGTGTTGTGCAGGGATGGGCGGCCATATTCATGGGGATATGCTCGGGCTCTATTCCGTGGGTGACGATGATGGTGGTCCACAAGAGATCCAGGCTGCTTCAAAAGGTTGACGACACCATGGCTGTGTTTCACACTCATGCCGTGGCGGGGTCTCTGGGAGGCATCATGTCGGGCCTGTTTGCGGAGCCCAAGCTGAACAATCTGTTCTATGGCGCGTACAACCAATATGTGGGCTTCTTCTACGGGCTGCAGATGAAGGACGCCAAAACAGGGCTGCGACAGGTCGGGGTGCAGTTGCTGGGGGTGCTGTTTGTGATGCTGGTGAATGTGATAGTGACAAGCCTCATATGTCTGTTCATTCGGTTCTGGATGCCTTTAAGGATGTCGGAGGAGGATATGGAGGTAGGGGACGAGGCAGCTCATGGGGAAGAGGCATATGCTATATGGGGTCAGGGCGACAAGCTTGACAGTTCCGTTTTCAAGTACGGCACTTCCTTGTATGACGATCTTGAGTCTGCAGAGCAGGCAAGGAAAAAGCGCAGTGCAGGACAGGTTATCGAGATGACTTAATTACAACTCTTTCCCAATAAGATCCCACCCAAGCTTCAACATTCAGCTTTAATTGCTCTATTTTCCAAGCTTATATGTACATGTGCACTCTTTTATTCGTTATTCAAAATAAGCACAATTAAAATTTCCTGTGTAATCATCTTTTCATTTCTTCCTAAGCTATATATGCGTTGCTCTGTTTTTGTTCCTCTTATTCTTCAGCCACTGTTATTGGATAATGGTTCTTGTTCTTGAAGGCTAAAATGAGTTAATGCTGGATACACAAATATAACATAAGAATTAATGCGGTTAACAAGATGTGAATCTTTAGGAGAATAATAGGAAAATATCATTTGAATTTCAAAATCATGTAAACAATAATAATAATGGGATTAATAAGAATATTAAAAATAAATATTTTACTAATTGTATTCTGTTTCAATTTTTTAAAAATATTTCCTTTATTATGGCAAGATGGGATATGCATTTAGAAATATGTGTGTGATTATATAATGTTTAACAAAAGGTTGGTTGAGATCTATGACGAATCTGAAATAAATTTGGGAAAATCCATATGGGATTGAAATAGAAAAAATTCAAAAAAAACCCCAAAATTCTGAAAATACTAGAAAAGGCCCTAAGACTTTTTCTGGTATAAATTCATTAAAACGTTAACAACTATATCAGCTCCATTAACAACTATATTAGCCACATTAACAACTAAAGTTTTAATGAATTTATACCTTATGGTATTTTCAGAATCTTAAGGTTTTTTTAAAATTTTTTCTGTTAAAAAGGCCTCATATGGATTTTCCAATAAATTTCAAGAAGCCTTCAAACTAATTAAAATTTTTAATTATCTGATCAAAACTGATTAGATGGGCCTAGTTTGGCCCGAAGGTGGCCCAGTGCTGGATGGGCCGAATCTATAAAAATTGAAGACACGAGTTCAGTAAACCTACGGAGCACAAGAATCACGAGGCGAGGTCCGAGGACAAATACTAGTTTGGAGTTCCGGGGTTGTCCGATGTTCCTGTTCTGCACCATCTGAGTTGATAACTTCACCTCACCCCCTCACAGCACCCACATAGTTCTCTTCGCTCCTTCCCCTCATTCTTATATGGCCACAGGCTAACACCTAAGATTGCACAGAGGCAATTTACTCCCAAACGGTGTGCTTTCTCCCTCTATCATCATTTGATTCTATATATCGCACTAGAGCGAATGATTCTACATGTGAGAGGAAAAACATGACAATCTGGACTTTTCATGATTCGGCAAATAATTGAATTGAATGAACAAACCTGTTGTGGTTTTATGTTATCTGCGGTTTTCTGTTTATCGTCTTGTGGACTAGTGTTCAGGTGGATCTTTCAATTCTGGTTCGCAAACTTCAAGGCGTAACCTTTAGATACACTTGTTCTAGTGTTTGCATAGTGATGCATGATGAATGTATATCATTTGTCATGAAGTGTAAATCAATGAGCGTGCTTGCTGGCAATTCTAGGATGACCTTCGTGAGATCCTCGTGTCATCCTTTCCGGTTGACCAGTTCTGGCTTTGTTCATTGCAAAGTGCGAAAGTGAATGGTTCCCTTCTTCACATATCCAATATATCATTCTGCTCACGGAAGTACCATCATATACTTTGGGTATATTTATGCTTAATATTCAGTTTATGATGTGAATAAATCTAATCCGGTTTCCTGTGTTGCTATTTAGGCCAGCTATACGTGGAGGGGGTGATGTATATTATTTAGCATAATGTTGGTCAGGTGACTTGAATATAATTACTAATGATGAACAGAATATTAATCTCTTTTTTTTTTTACATCATTCTTATGGAGTTATGTCAAGGATGCAGTTGGAGTGCAGAAATTGTGTGACAGGGGTTTGGTTTCATGTTTCCTACCATTTGCGTGAATGTGAACTGTATGAAATGATATTCCAAGGCCTAAACCTGTCCGACTAATTAAATCCTAATACCAAACACTAAAATAGTTAGAAATGACAAAGGATAAGCCACACATGGGTTTCGGACTTCAGTGTGTCCTTAGAAAATCTCTTTAACATAATTTCACCTAAAATTATGTTAAAAAATTGGGGAAATCATATCGTACCTGTCTCATCTACCATCATTTATTTTATTTTTCTCATTCATTATTATACCTTGTTCTTGAAGGATACTTCTGAATTAATCAGTTGTATTTATTTCTGTTTAAATGGTAAACTATATTGGTATATTGGTTGGTTCTTGTGAATTCAAGTTAAGAGCAGAAATACAGTGAATGTGGAGGCTAGCACGCACTAGGAATTCCTCTATATATGATATCTCTAACTCTAGATGCTAAGATTTAAAATACTAAACTCAAGATTTAAGACAACAATAGGAGTTCCACAAAGATGTGACTTCTCACAAGTTCTGTTTTTTTGGTCCAATATTATAAAATTTCTTAACTTAATCCATCTGAATGAATTTAATCTTACTTATCTTCACTTTTGGTTTCAGTCTGAACCTCAGTTATTGAGTAATTTAGTTAGAATAAGTATTAATGGTTTTGCATTCATATGATTTGATGAAAGGGTTTTCTTGCTGTAGATAAGAAGAGTTGGAGAGAAACTGTGATTTCAATGTACTTTAGGAGAATACAATGTCGAGATTGGAGGTGGGGCGTTTTGTTTCAGCCACCCAAATACTTTAGGCCAAGATGCTATGGTCATGGATGCTTTCAACCTCAGTGCCCTAATACTACTGTGGAAGAATGTGTTTCACATGATAGCATAATAAGGAGACGTCTATTGGAATCTTTTTTATCTAGGGTTGCATCTTCTAATAATAATTGTACTGATCTGAACAGAAGGCCTAGTCTATTTTTTAGAAGCACTCAGTTACGCTTCTACAGTTCTGAAAGTGATGGAAGGAATGCAAATGAGGATAAACATTTAAATGCAAATGATGGAGCTCACTGTGATAAGGGAAAGAACTGGCATGATAAGTTTGGGAAAGATGCGAAACTCTGTAATGCTCATGCTCGACTTGGGGAACAAGATCAAGAGGAGTGGCTCAAGAATGAGAAGATTGCCATTGAGAATAAAAAGAGAGAATCACCCTTTTTAACGAGAAAGGATAAGTTCAAAAATGAGTTTCTGAGAAGGGTTGTTCCTTGGGAGAAAATAAACATTTCATGGGACACGTTTCCTTACTATGTTCAGTAATTACTCACTCTTCCTTTTCCCATTCTTGTACGTTTTGATGTCTACTCTTCTTTGTTTTTCAAATGTAGATTTATAATTTAATTTATCTTTTCGTAGTGAGAATACCAAAAAACTTCTGGTTGAATGTGCTGCTTCCCATTTGAGACATAATAAGGTTGCTTCTTCTTTTGGCACTCGCCTCTCATCTTCAAGTGGTAGGATATTGCTCCAGAGCGTTCCTGGTATGCCATCTTTTCTTTCAGTTTTAGTCATTATTATTTTAGTTACACATATCACATGCCATTCAATTGCTTATCTGGCATCTGGTCTGCATAAATCACATTCAAAAATTTTCTTTTGAATGTCCATTCTGTCTTGCTCCCTTCAGGTACTGAACTCTATCGAGAGAGGTTAGTTAGAGCCCTTGCACAAGATCTAAAAGTCCGTTTGCTGGTGCTTGATAGCAATATCCTTGCTCCTTATGTAAGTTCCGGATGAAGTTAAATTGCAATTTAATATAATTGGTTTAATGCTTTTTGGGGCTGCAAGGGAAGGGTTACTAATACTTTTTTTCCCTCTATTGTCATGCAGTATATTGACGATGACTTATCATCATCAGATTGCGAGTCGGATGATGATAATGCAGAATCTGGAGAGGAGGCTTCTCTGGAGTCAGAGGATGAAGATGATAACAATGCAAGCAATGAAGAAGAGTGGACTAGCAGTACTGAGGCAAAGTCAGATGCTAGTGATAACGAAGAACATGATGCAATAGCAACTGCTGAAGCAGCCCTAAAGAAGGTGAAAGCTGCTGTTCAGAAACTTGTTCCCTACAACGTTGAAGACTTTGAGAAGGTGTCTATATGGTTTACTTGTTGAGGGTAACATAATCGTATTATTCAGATATATGGCTAAGATGAAATGAATTAATGAACAATCCACTGACTATGATAGCCTTATCTTAGACCCTAGAATGTAACTCTTCTGACACTAGTGTTGGTTTCTTAAAGGTGTCTGAATGGCTAACTTCTTAAAGGTAGTAGGATATAATTATTCAGCCAATTCATGATGATAAAATTAATTAATGAAATATCTGGTAATTGTAAGAGCTTTATTGTAGGCCCAATAATGTAACTATTCTGATGCCAGTGTTGAAGTATTTTTCATTTAGGTTTTCTTTGATCTGATATATAGATACTTTATAATAGAAGGGATTCATCATCAATGTTGTTAAAGGCACTTGCCTTTGCGCCTAAGGTGCTGAGGTAAGGTGCAGAACACCCTCATCAGCTCTCGTGTGAAGAGAGGTATGAGTTCACTCAGGTGCTCAACCTTTGGGCACCTTGCTTGATCAAAAGTCGATTGCCTTTTGGCACCTGGTTTGAGTTTCACGCAGAGTAGGGAATGATGTCAACTTTGCATCTGTTATTTATTTAAGTGAGCATTCCTTGGAGAGGCAAATCATTTTTACATTAACCTGATCATTTATCATCTCTAACTAATAGCAAGAAGTTTGGCGTCATGCATATGAAATGATGAAACCAATTTTTCTATCTTTTGATGATGGTGTGAACCATGGGCTGCTGAAGAGGAGGGGAGTGCCATAGCTATCGAATAGCTAGTCTTTCTGCATTCTTATGCTTATGCTTTCTTATGTATGAATAGTAGGGATTAAAGATGATTTATTATTTATGGAAACGAATTGATGACAGGCTTAGCTAAATTTGAGTCAAGTGCTGCTATGCTAACATGCTTTGTGGGAATTACCATGAGTGAAACTATTGTATAAATGTTCTCTGAAGAATTTTAAAATTACATGAATACTTTAGTGTGACCTCTTAGGCAACTTTTGAACTCATTTTGTTACTACAGATCTTTTCATGTCATTTGTTTACTATATTTTGACCAGAGGTCATCTCAAGAGTCAGAAAGTTCTGAGCCCACCAAATCTGAGGTTGTGAAGCCTTCCGACCACCAATCTGGATGCCAATTAAAGAAAGGTTGACTATTTCTTAGCTGGAACTTTTCTTGTTTGTAACTCTACTTGATGCCCTTACAAGTTGATTTAAGATATCAATTTTCAATTCTCATTTGAGGAAGCACTATTCCATTGGCAAAACTTCCATCACCCTTGGCAGTTGGCATGGAAGAGGTTGCCTATGGGTGGACATGCATGCGTTACAGTTCTCTACTGGTTTATGCTGTGGAAAATAATGAAACTGTTTTTGGCTATGCATGTGATGTTGGATTAAGTTATGTGACGTGATGCTAAATTTTGATAATTCATCTCTTACCCCCACCCCCTCTCTGTCTGTCTGTCTGTCTGTTTTTCTCTTTTAGTATATTGCTTGCTTATTTATTAATGACCAGTTTGTATTAAAATTTTTGTCAATATATAAATTAATGTGTTGTTAAAATCCTTAGGTGACCGTGTGAAATACATTGGGCCGTCTGTTCAAATGAAAGACAACAATAGGTAGCCATGTGCTTCGCTGCTCTCTATATTTTCCATAAATTATGTTTATCATACTTGTTACTTTAAACTTTGACGCATTGAATTTAAATTTCATACTACTCTTGTTATCCGCTTGCCATTGTACTTGTTGCTCTAAGAGTACATATATGCTCTGAAAGCATATATAGACGAGCTTGCCATTGTACTTGTTGCTCTAAAAGCATATATAGACGAGCCTACAATCGTTCCATGTTGTATGTGGTGTTTCATCCTGAATCATACGATTTTCTTCTTTCATTGTTGTCAAATTTCATGATACATCATGCCATATCTACTGCTTGAAAGATATTGGTTGTGCTTCGTTCTTATACATTACAAAGCTAATATGAGAGTTGGATATGATGTTGTTCAATGTATGAAGTTCCTAATATGTTAGAGTACGATAAGATGCTGGCCTGTTCTACAAAAGCTGGGTTAAGATGTCCCCTTTTTCTGAAACATGTGAAGGTTATTGTTCACATCACATGATTCCTTAATTTAAGCCACCGGTGGTAAATATGATAATATGAAGAGAAACTTAACCAATCCGACAGGGAAAAAAAGTGTATTGTTCATATTATTTTTTACATGATTAGAGAAGAAATTATATGAGGAAATAGGAATGAAACAGCTAATGAAGTTCATGATTATTCTAAACAAAAGGAAAATCAAAATATTGAGAGCTAAGGAAGCTTAAAATGCAAGAAAGCTCTCAAATTTCTTTGCATTTCTGAAGTAGAAGTTCATTCAGAACTGTCTTGAACAGAAAGCAGGCTGATTCTTATCTGTGGGGACGTGAGTTATTAGGGCATGTAAGAGAGGAATAAAGTGGGATCATGAGATGTAGGAAACATATGAAGAAATGGTGACTGACTGGGTAATGACCAAAGACACGTGTGGCTGTTTGGGTTTTAATTTCAGGACAGAGCTTAAGGTATTGATCATGTGATCTTAAACATATTTCATTTGCATGATGTGGGGTTAGGGCCTCATTATAATTCTATGAATCTTGAATTATAATGTAAGTAATGCTGAAGGGTGGGCTCTATCTGGAAAAATGAAAATGATTCTAGAACTTCTGTGTTGAAAAAAAGGAAGTTCATTAAATGGAAGAAAGTGGCAACGAGATATTCCATCCGGCTGATTCTCATGTATTTTGAGGATGCAGGAGTGATTCTCGGGCAGCCACCCTTGCTCTTTCTTGTAAACCCTTTTCATGATTATCCCACTGGACTAAGCACTCACCTGACATTGGCAATATAATTTATAACAGGATCATACTGGGGAAGATACTGACATCTGATGGTCCAACTAATGCTTACACTAATATCCATGGCAGGTGGGTTGGTAAGTCATCCCTATGTTTAGAAAACAATTGGATAAATGCCTCTCACCTTGGGCCAAAATCTTGAAACTGCTTTTGTGACTTTTGCTACCTACAAATTGAAGTCAACTTCTTTTCTAGCCCATATGCAATCCATGATCCGTAGGCAGGTTCTTATTTCTTTGCATCTAAGTCAATTACTAAAAATTGTTTTGGTCTCCGTCTATGTTGATACTGAATAGAGTAGGGATATCTCTTTCATCCACCATTTTATTTGTAGATTTTTTCCTTTATTTTTGGCAGCCAATGACCATATGAGAATGAAAAAATTGTGAAACCTTATTATTAATATTTGGGATGATTCTTCGATATTGTGGCTTGGTTTTAAACTACTGTATGCATGGCTGATAACAAGCCATTGATAATTCCTTGAATGAGAGATTTTGGACGGATGTTAAGGATTGCTTCACTTTTAGGCTTTAGGCAGTGAAGTATTAATGCATCATGAACAGATCAGTTTACTTAATGGTTAGGGCAGATGGTTTTGTCAATTTCCTTTGAAGCCTAGTTCATGGTGCCATGTAGTGATTCTGGAAAAGTAGCAACTATGGTGTTCATCAAAAAGGATGTGGTTGTTAGCATTGGAGGCATCAGGCATTGCTACTCATGCTAGCCTTTTGAAGTACTTTTCTATGATGTATCTCTCCTTTGGTCGGCCGATTACTTCTTAGTAATGATTCCGGGCTTAGGTTTTGGGAGGATCACTAGATTGGGCCTTCAGCACCTTTACTCGTCTTGGAAAATTAATGACTAAGCATTGCCCAAATGAAATGTTGCATGCTGCTGTATTTTTTCTTTAGATATTTGCGTAATGGATCTGGATTGTTTATATCTTGTTTGTGCATTTTATATTATACATTTATACTGGTCATTAATGTACTTGCTGGAGCTTAGGTGCAATGGCAATTGTTACGCTGTCTAATATTGTATTGGATTAACCTAGTGTTATCCTATAAAATCGTTTATGTGGATATGCGCAATGGAGTTTGTTGTTTTATACCACTGGAAACATGTCTTTGAAGTACCAATAGCTCACATATTAATATTTTGAACTTTTGCTTTAACAAAATGTGAACCTTTTGTAGATCTTTGTCCAATGGTCAACGGGGAGAGGTATATGAGGTGGAGGGGGATCAAGTTGCTGTTATCATGGACATCAGTGAAGATAATATGAAGGACGGTGAGATGGAGAAATCTAATGAACGTACAGAATCACGACTTTGTTGGATACATGGTACAGTTTTCTTACTCATTCAAATTATTAAAATAGAATCTCTCAATCTCAAATTCTTAAATCTCAGTCTTTAGAATTTCCATGGTTAGTTGATTTTGCTTGAACATTTTGTCTTTTAAGCTCTAAGTCATCGGCTTGAACCTGTATTTCCAGGAACATTCTGGATATATATTTATGTGTTCTCTTGTTTCCCCTTCATAAAATCTATTAATCAAATTCTGCCTGCAAAAGAAAAGAAAATAGTACTGTGTTGTGACGGATGGATATTGAAATAATATTTTTCCTCCTCTAGGTAAAGTAGATTCTCTGGTCAGGCTTGAAACAAAAAGCTTCTGATTTAATTATAATGATGTTAGATGCAAGATTCTATGCAAGCATGTAAATAGGAGTGTGCCTTTTTGTTCTTCACATGATAGAATTTTTTTATTTTTTATTTTTAAATTTGCTTGCAGTTAAGGACATTGAGCATGACCTTGATGCTCAAATACAGGATTGCTACATAGCTATGGAGGCTCTATGCGAGGTATAATGCTGCAAGGCCTTTTTTTCCCCCCTTTTCATTGAATCTCAAAGTAAGATACGTCATAGCTAGAACAATGAATCATGACTTCTGCAGGTTCTGGATTCCAAACAACCTCTTATTGTCTATTTTCCAGACAGTACACACTGGTTTCATAAATCAGTCCTGAAGTCAAACAGAAAGGAGTTCTTTCATAAGGTTCAAGAAATGTTTCACAATTTGTCTGGACCAGTTGTGTTGATTTGTGGACAAAACAAAATTCAATCAGGGTCAAAAGAGAAAAAGCAATTTGTAAGCATCAACAGCTATTTTGGTTACATTTTCTTGTTACCTGCATGATTGTGATTTTCATTCCATTACCATATAGCAAGTTGTAACATAGTTTTTCTCTTCTCTAACCCCATGTGATGCTTGACAGACAATGATACTTCCAAACTTTGGACGCGTTGGTAAGCTGGTAATGCTTGCTGTCACTCTATATGATCCATTTTATAATCGAACTTTTTGTTGCCTTAATTCGAAATCCTTTGTTGAGATTGAAGGATCACATTGAAGCACAAGAGAAATGCTCTGTGAATATTATTGATCCTTAAGAATAAATGAGAGTACAAGGCGGCCTTTATATAGGCAAATTAATAGACTAATCCTAAACCTAGAATCTATCATAATCTAATCTCATCAAATCATAATATCATAAAGATATATTCATAAAATATAATATTCATATCTAATCATAATAAATATTAAATGATATCCCTAATAATAATTAATTAATATTTCTAAACTTGATATTCTCAACACTTCCTCTCAAGCTAGAAGCAATTTGCACATGCAGCAATTTATCTTCATGAAAATAATGATTCATAGCCTAGAATTGAAACAACAAAGGCTGAGGTAATAATCTATTAGCTTCACCAAGAGCTTGAACAACAAAGAGTACCAAACCAGAGTAGAAGTTGCAACAAACGATAACACCTCGTCAGGGACGAACATCAAATGGTCTCACTAGGGACCAAACAATACTCCAAACGTCTCACTGGAGAAAACACCAAACAGTGTCACCAAGGACCAAACAAAACACCTCACCTAAATCAAGAAGAAACAAACTCACGATTTGACCAACACACATAAGTAACCAACCTGAATCAAAAAGAACTAAACTTGTGATCTGGAATTATGAACTTAGACCCTGAAACCCAAACTGAATCAGGCAAAACCATAGAAGCCAACATAAGCATAGCATCCAAGACAAAAACCCAAAGAGCACTTCATGAACGTGTTGGAAAACGTAACAAACAAACAACCCAGCCACTAGAAACAAGTGAATGTGCACGAAACGCCGACGATGTTGAAATAGTATAAACAACTGAACCCAATCTCACACTGCAACCTTCGAAGCAGGAACTGGCCTACACACACCGGGAATGAGGGCTCGACGTCGAAGAACAAAGCATGAACAGAAAATAAGATCTCATGCATTGCCACCCGCAGGGGGGAGGGAACTGCCTGCGATGCGCATGTGGACCACGCGCCATCAGAACAAGATCAGACCAAGTGCAGAAACAGAACCCTAACTCTCTCTCTCTCTCACTGCGTTGCCAGAAAATTGAACTCAGAACTAGAGAGGAACAAAATAAAGAACTCAGGGAATAAGAACATGAGAGGAACAAAACAAACTCAAGGAATAAGGATCGAAACCCTAGAGCTCTGATGCCATGTTGAGATTGAAGGATCACATTGAAACACGAGAAATATTCTGAATATTTTTTATCCTTAAGAATAAAAGAGAGTACAAGGAGGCCTTTATATAGGTAAACTAATAGACTAACCCTAAATCTGTAATCTATCATAATCTAATCTCATCAAATCATAATATCATAAAGATATATTCCTAAAATATAATATCCGTCAAATCAGATTTAGGTCATTCCTTTTAAGTCACCATTTTTATGCCTATTTTCTGTTTATTGGTCGTTTTCCTTTTCAATTTAAATTACTTGGCCAGTTTATGGGGGCCCAACGGCAACTGTACCCTACCTGCTGGCAGTTATAAATTGAATCTGGATTTTGTCTCCTTTTATAAAGAAATTGAAGAGATTCTAGATGCAGAACTCAATGTCAATACACTGGAAGCAGGGCAGGGTTTGGTGCATTTGTATCATTGTAATTTCACCTCTATATTGGGTTATGAATTTGATTTTTTGTAACTTTTTATAGCCTCTTTCTCTGAAACACTTGACTGAGGGACTTGGAGCGACGAAGAGACTGGATGATGATGAAATCAACAAGCTTTTCACTAATGTTTTGTGCATAAATCTGCCTAAGGTAATTCTTATTGCTTATGACAAAAATTTTAGGGTTCTGTTTTATTATTATACTTTGGTTCCTGTCTATTAAAAAATCTGACCTTGACAAATGTCATGCTCACCATTGTACTGAGTCCTGTCTCATTTCTACGCTGTTTCTTCAGATCCTAGTTCTTTTTCATTACCTTTATTTTTCTTTTCTTTATCAATACTTCATTTTCTTTACCCTTTTCATTTTATCCATCTTTTTATTATTTTCTATGGGGAGTGTTTTCTCCAGCTAGTGGTCTTTCAGTCCTGATCATATATGTTGTTGTTACATATGACATTTTATGACACTTTGCAGGAGGAGGATCAGCTTGGAACTTTCAAAAAGCAACTTGAGGAAGACAGGAAAATTGTGATTTCACGTAGTAGTTTGAATGAACTACATAAGGTAAAAATTTTATTTTTGCAGCACTTTTCAGTAACTCTGTAATGAATGATGACTATGATATGCTTTCTTTGCTTTATGTATTTTGCCTTTCAGGTATGGTTCCACTTATTGTGCTTTACATCATTAACATCAGACAATAATAGTTGGATTTTCATGTTGCAGGTTCTTGAAGAAAATGAGCTATCATGCTTGGACCTCTTGCAAGTAAATACCCACGATCTCATTCTGACAAAGCAAAGTAAGAATGCAGTCAGATTTTATAATTTATTTCACTTATCTTCTATGCCAAAATCCTTTCTTCCTCCATCCTTGTACATGTGCATTATCTATATTTCCTTGCAGATGGACATAATTTTAACATACTGAATGACTGAATGAGGTGGTTGTTTTGATGGTGGAATGCAAAATCATATTATTAAGGGTCAAATCTAGGGGTAACCCAAAAAAAAAATGGTGTTTCTTTGGCGCAAATTCCAGGACGAATATATACATACACCCACGCACATTATTTACTAAATCAATTTGTGTAAAACTGCAAGGCTTGTTTTCACTTGACCTATGGTTATATGAAGCCATCTAAGTCTTGAGCTGGTGGGCTACAATGGTCTGCTGCCTATCCCATCTAAAATCTGCCCGAAAATGGCCTGAGTCAAAAATAAACTGATAGGGACATGGAGTAAACTCACAACTGACAGTTACTATGAAGTGTAACTCTCACGAGTCTGACTGCATATCTCAATTTTCATGCCATGGAAAGGGATGCCCTTTCAGATTCATACTAAATGAAACCTAAGATTTTTTGGAGAGTATGTGTTTTGTATAGAAGTTTCCTTTAAGCCTATGAAGGATGGAGGCATAGGTCCTGGTAATTTGGTGTTCAAGAGCATTGATCTATTTACCTAGTTGTAATGGCAGTTCGCTCTGGAACCTGATTCCTTTTGGGATACTGTGATCATGAGTAAATATGGTATTGAGCGTAATCTTTGGGATTTCAATACCTTATATAGTTCGAGAAGTCTAATCCCATTTAGTCTATAAATGTAACATTGCTATCAAATAAAATAAATTAGGAGAAAAATTAAATCTTGAGTTGCTACTGGATTTACTGGAGAAATGTCAAGGCAGCAATTCTTTTTAGTGCAATGCTTTCTCCTATCATGGTTTTGATACTTATTTATTTTTGCTTTCAGAAGCTGAAAAGGTGGTGGGCTGGGCCAAAAATAATTACTTGTCATCTTGCACACTTCCATATGTTAAAGGAGAAAGATTGTGCCTGCCTCGTGAAAGGTAAACTATTTTATCCTCTTATTTCTCATGGTTGGCTAAATTTTGGAGCTGATTTATTTTTTCTTTTTCCATGTTTGAAGTCTTGAAACTGCAGTCTCAAGATTGAGGGATCAAGAAACTATGTCACGGAAGCCCTCTCAGGGTCTGAAGGCATGTGATTTATGCTACTTGCTGAAATATCTCTCTGAGTTCATTTTCCATTTTATTTTGTTCTTATATTTACAATCAATGCTACAGAACCTTGCTAAGGATGAGTATGAGAGCAACTTTATTTCGGCTGTAGTACCTCCTGGTGAAATTGGGGTGAAGTTTGATGACGTAGGTGCTCTTGAAGATGTGAAGAAGGCACTTAATGAACTTGTCATCCTTCCAATGAGAAGACCAGAGCTTTTCTCTCGTGGAAACTTGTTACGGGTAGTGATTCTTGTTTCCTGTATGCAGTTTCAACTGAAACAAATAACTTGCTCTTTTCCCTCATTTATCTGATGTTGAAGATGCTTCTATTAGCCTTGCAAAGGAATATTACTTTTTGGTCCTCCTGGCACTGGGAAAACTCTTCTGGCCAAGGCTATTGCAACAGAAGCAGGCGCAAATTTTATCAGCATAACTGGTTCAACTCTAACATCAAAGGTGATACAAGTCCTGGAACTTTTGTCCATTTTAGTTAATGTCATGGAAACTCTGACAATCATAAATTTGATGGTCCTTTTGTGGAAGGATTTTGTTGTTTAACATTCTGTGCTTATTTTTGTTCATACTAGTGCCTCCAGAATGTATGGTCTGACGTTTGTTACTTTGTTGATGCAGTGGTTTGGAGATGCTGAGAAACTTACCAAAGCCCTTTTCTCCTTTGCTAGCAAGCTTGCTCCTGTCATTATATTTGTTGATGAAGTGAGTGCTGGAGTGTATATCATAAACTTAAATTTTACTTTTGAAACAAGCATTTTTATGATTGAGAAAGTCGTATTATAAGCTGATACATTAAACCACGTTTCCTTTTTGTTTCGTATGTTGGTGCCACAGAAAGAGAGTACATCTTAGAAAGTTAGATGATTTATTGAAGTGGAAGTAGAAGTGCAATGATGTACCTTCTCTGCAGTGACTCTGGCTGTGCATTTTAATTTATTAATCAGTATGAAAAGTTAAGAAAAATTGCACTGTTGAATCTAGCAGTTTTGACCATATTTAATATCTTAAAATTTGTCATTGTGTTGTGAGATGTCAGGCTATCCTCGAAAGGCTCTTTAAATTGCTTCTGACTTGAATCTGTGCTCTAGGTTGATAGTTTGCTTGGTGCTCGAGGGGGTGCTTTTGAGCATGAAGCCACTAGAAGAATGAGGAATGAGTTCATGGCAGCTTGGGATGGATTGAGGACAAAAGAGAGTCAAAGAATCCTCATTCTTGGTGCAACAAACAGGCCTTTTGACCTTGATGATGCTGTTATACGCCGCTTACCAAGAAGGTAAATGACCTGATTTTTTGCAGAGAGTAATAATTATCTGCGGAAGGCTTACCATTCTTTTCTTCATCCAATTGTCTCGTTTTTGTTCTGAATCTTGTTCTGGTCTTCTCCTGAAGTTATCTAGTCATTGCATGAAAAGTTGAATGTCCTAATAGACCTAGTGATAAGCTTACTCTACTTTCCTTATGAAATCGTGCTTTGATATTATGGCTTCTGATAAATTACGGGAAAATTTTTTTGGCTATTGCATTGTGCAGGATATATGTGGATTTGCCAGATGCTGAAAATCGGATGAAGATTTTAAGAATCTTCCTTGCACAAGAAAATCTTGATCTTGATTTTCAGTTTGACAAACTCGCTAACTTGACTGAGGGATACTCTGGCAGTGATCTGAAGGTGAATAGTGTCTGTTATATTTCTTATTCTTCTTTAGCTTTATATGTAAAGCAATTTTAGTGTGCCATATATCTGACCCTCCTTCATGACTTTGTTTGGAAGAACCTTTGCATTGCTGCGGCATATAGACCTGTTCAAGAGCTTCTAGAGAATGAAAAGAAGGTATCTTACACCTATTTGGTCTTGCGGCAAAAATTTTGCTTTGTTGAATTAAAATTAACTTGCCAACTGTTATGTTGATCTTTTTCCTTGGTTACCTTGCTTCATGATGGAAAGTTAAAACCAAGTCGGATATACTCGCGTGTCTGTGTTTGTACTTGATTGACTTACTTATCCAGGATGCATAATGTATCTTGTTGGTTTATACAGGCGAGCTACAGTGACTTAACACCGACATTAAGGCCTCTAAAATTGGATGATTTTATTCAGGCAAAATCCAAGGTATATAATACACTATGATGTATTTTATTTTTGGTTTAGCATATTCAATCTCAGTTGTCTGACTATGATGAAACGTACAGGTTGGGCCATCAGTTGCCTATGATGCAGCAAGCATGAATGAGTTGAGGAAGTGGAATGAAATGTACGGAGAAGGTGGAAGTAGGACAAAATCTCCATTTGGATTTGGAAGCTAATCATAATTCTTTACATACCAGAAAAGCACTTGCCAGGAAAATCGATGAACAAGTTCGGAGACAGAGACAAGATATCACCCTTATTGCAGGTTATTTGCCACGTCATCCGGCGCCCCAATTTGTTTTGTTTTTTGCTTTTTACTAATTCCTCCTTTGGGTATTTTCTAGGTGGGTCCTTTTTTCCATGTTGAGCTGAGTAATATAGTAGTATTAATTTTTAATGCAGTAGGTGGCCCCTTAATTTGGTCCTACCGTCGATAAATTTCATTTCCTTTCCGATATTTAATAATATAATTTAGTTTTCTTTCCCGCATACGGCAATATCCAAAGTATGAGAGAGACTTGAGTAGTGAGTTTTGCTTGATCGAATGGAAACCAAAGTCGAGATCGTTGATGGAAATTTTCTTTCCAGAAATTCTATCGTAATATTATGCTGTAAAGTTCAAATTAAATAAGCACCCATTTTAAAGGCTCTTTCACCGTAGTAATTAGAATGGAACCAATTTCTTTCAATAATTCGAATGCTCTTAAAGTGTGTGCGTGTAGGAGTGTTACGTTTCTTAAATTGTGACGGAAAAAATATATTTTTTGAATGTACTTAAATAACTAAAATGGAGTAGATTAAGATTGTAATTGAGCTCTTATTGTTTTGAGAAATTACTTTAAAAGAAATTATTGAAATTACAACATAAGTTTTGCCTTTGAAGAAGGAACGAATGGCAAGACGAGTATTAACTCAACTGTCATTAGGTCTAAACAACCATTTTTAACGACGCCTGTAAGATAATGCCTCAAGAAAAATTCAAAACAGCCATGGAGATAGGTATCTGTAAATGAGGGAACAATGTTCTGGGTCACGGCTTTATTCGTGTACTTATCTCTTTTAACATTTTTTATAAAATGTGTGGTTGAGTAAGCTCTAGTTTTTCAGATCAACAAAGGTGAAGAAAAACAATGTGATCACTAAAACAGGTTCCTGAGTAATGGTGTGCGTATTTTGGAAACAGGACGATCCATGTTTTTATGCAGCAATTATTCGCAACACAAAATTATATCCAACTAGCTTTTTGGTATAAATATATGTTGATTATCTCTGCTGAGAAAAACCAGATGTTCTCTACTAATACTTTCCCTATGGCCCCTGCTCCATCAAATAATCTCCCAGCCCACATGCTCTCCTGCTCTTCTGTGTTCAGTATTCTTATCACAAAATCATTCTCCAGAGATACTTAGTAGATGCCATCATCTGCAATAAGTGAGCAGGAGAGGTTCAGCATGATAATATTCATTCAATTACAAGATGATCAGAGTGAATGAAAAATGATAAATGTTCAAGCGGACAATACCTTCCCCCTCATCTGCATCATTGTAATCATCTTCATCGTCGTCAAAATATTCATTCTGAAAGTATAAGTTATCAGTTTCAGTTCAACATTTTGTTTTCAACGCAAAATCATAAATCATAGATTTTGCAATTTTACAATTTATAAACAGGAAAAAGAAGAGAGAAAATTAGTGACTTGACTCGACAATCTTCTATTATAAACCCGTAACTACTGGAAGTTGTTGAGCCTCTTGTATATCATATTAAGAAAATTGTAAAACACATGGTATAAGCGCCAAGCACTCTCATATAATTGTTCAAAACTTCAGTTTATACTGCCCCGTGATTTAAAGGAAAAGAAAAGGGGGTCACCCGCAGGGTCAATATAAAAAAGAGTGGGGGTTTAGAGGCGACTGCAGACTGCTGATGAATGGGATTTGCAACAAAAAGCAGACTAATTTTGAATGGGTCAATAAGATAATATGTAACAATATTATGACATCGCAGTTGAGGCCATTGTGAAACCTGATTATAGTCATCATCGCTAAGTTCTTCCTCAGCCTCCTCATTTTCTGCATCTTCATCTTCATCTTCCCCTTCTTTCTTTTCTTTTTCACCTTTATCTCCCTGGTTCTGCAGGAAAAAGAATCGATGACAGGATTTTGGAACCATTCTTGAGTGCAATTAGCCTTGCACTGTACATATTTTAAAAAGTAAACAAACATTGGACCTAATGGAGGATTGGACTATTTATAATAAGATAGCCTCCCTCAAGTCCTAATCTAGTGGTTAGTAGGATATTATAATACTTATCCTACTAATTATGTAGTTTATTACTTAAGTCCCTAGAGAATCTTTACAAGTAGGTCCCTAAGTACATATTATGATGGTTTCTATATCAGGACTAGACCCGCTAATTCTTACAATAGTGGTCAATGGAACATAACTCGACTAAGTTTACATTTGAAATGAACCACGCCCCTTCATTTACTAAACCAAAATTACATTAGAAGGTAAAAGTATTCTAAAAACTACAAAACAACCTCCCAGTAGTATAGAGTGAACTGATGCCAAATTAAATACGGAATCCAGGAGAGTTGGTCTAGAACTATGACCACTGTATTGTTACAAAGGGAAAAATGTTTGCATTATATAAAAAGCAGAGGTATTTTACCTGGGCTTTTTTCTCAAGTTGTTCAAACAAATCTAGTGTCTTCAAATCTGTCACATAAAACATCTTAAATAAGTCTAGTGCAACATCATGACTCTATGTCTTATAGTTAAGAAGGATATGCCTAACAGCTAAAGTTCACGCTAAATGAAATCTTCAACCAAAACCAATTTTGACAGCAGGTGAAGCCCTCCAATCTACACGTAATCTTATTATATTATTAAAGGAAAAATTGCTCTGAAAATATACTGTTTATTTATCAAAATAAATCAATGACCTATATGTAATGCAAACAGTAACAGAAGTTTAAAAAAATATGAGAGAAAATCTATTTGCACTATAAGGTGAACTTACATGCCAAAAATTAAACTTCATACCTAGCTCAAATTAGCACACAAATGAAAACTTAACAAATAAATACACATAAAAGGCATGTGAAATCATCAAACCTGACTCTGGGTTCCACCGGAAACTTTTCCGCTTCGGTATACGTCTTGTCGAGCCTGAAAATACCATATGGAGATTTGGAGAATCTTCATCAAAAGGAACATAAAAGGTTAAAAGCATTATATATCCGTGCAATTTAAAACATGACTACAGTCTTTATGTATTCCATTGTACGCACCTTGAACCAACTCCCTGGGAAAATCTTTGAACTCTAAAACTTGTGAAAGAGAATCGCGAGTAAACACAGCCTTTTGCCTGTCAGAAAATCTTTCCACATCTAATTTTTGCCTCTCTGACATTTGGACAAATATTTAAATATTGTAAATGAAGCTTAGCACATTAAAAACTTTAGTACAGACTTCAGTGAGGGAAAATTTCCATATATTTGGAGCAAAAAATGGAGCATATATGCGATACACAATAAATAAGTTTTAAAACTCTGTCTGGTCTATCTGGCCGCACCTCAAACCTGATTGTATATGATAGGATAAGAGAGAATTTAGGATAAGAAAGGGAAAAGAGAGATAATCTAGAGCAGAATCTGAACAATCTGAACTCTAGCCAAACACAACAATCCTGAATATCATATCTTCCATAATCCTTTTGGAATAGAATACAATATATTTATAAAGAAAACTATAACTTCCTATCACAACTTCCCTAAATCAGATAAGATATAATAACTACCACAACAGATAAAATACAATAACTTCCCAAAATATTTAATAACTTCTTCTAACTTCTCTACACTTGTTGGACCCCTAACAATACCCTCCCCTTGAAAATCAGCCTTGTCCTCGAGGCGGGAATAAGGAAATTTCGGCCAGTCCATTGTGATCCACATCAGAGTTTTCGGCCTGATCATCCTCGATAAGTTCTGCTGTAGTGTCGTTGTCTTCCGAAAGCTCCATAAGTTTCAGCGATGGTGGTTTGCAGCGGTGACCAGGTATAAATCTTTCTCCACATCGAAAGCAAAGCCCCTTCTCTCTTTGGAACTGCCATTCGGCGTCGTCGCTGAACGTGGTTGGTGTGGGAGTTACAATTGAGGAAGAACGATGCGAATAGTGAGGAGAGGAATTAGAAACTGTCGCTGGCAATTGCTTTTTCGAAAAGAAATTTGATGCTGACGTGTTGGTCAAAGAGTCCATCTGCTGACGTGGCAAAATCAGTTTATTATTTTAGAAATTATCTATACCCCGTGAATATCGCTCTGCAGCCCGCGAATACTGGAAACGAGGAGCAGATCGTGGGTTCGGTTGAGATAACAATTTTCCTTCAAATTCTAATGCAAGACTCACCGCTTTGTATACGGTTCGAGGCTTCTGTATTTTAACATAGGCTTCTGTATTTTAACATCAGCCTGCAGTTCTTCTTTTAAGCCATTGATGAAAACACCTAGAAGACAATGTTCCGGCCAACCCTGGATACGCGACTAGCGTCTTACAAATTCCTGTTTATATTCTCCCACCATGCCTGTTTGCTTAATTCCGCATAAATGAACATCGGGATTTTGAAATTCAGTAGGGCCAAATTGTTCTTGTAGCACTTGAACTAATTCTTCCCAGTATCTTATAGTTCTTCCTAAAGACACCCAGGTAAAAGTGTCTAATGCGTCTCCTTCTAAATTAATCGCGGCTATATCCACCTTTTGATCTTTGGGAGTCTGGTAATATCAAAAGTATTTTTCTGCCTTTAGAATCCATCCTCTGGGATCACCCCCCTCATACTTTGGGAACTCAACCTTCGAATAAGGCCTCTTGGAAGAATCTCGATTCCATGAAAGGTTACCCACATAAACTTCATCTTGTTAACCACAATGATTTTGATAATTATTACTTGTTTCGCCTTGTACCATTACTGGCGCCTTTGCCTTCTTCAAAATGTTAATCTCCGAATTCATTAACTGCAACTGAGCAATAATGGTTGCCAATTGGGGTTGGGTGGGTTCTGGATGGTTGGGTATTGGTTGTTGTATGAAGATTACAGCAAGATCATCTTGGGGATTGGAATTGGCAGTGTTTACTGTGTTTTGATGCGGGTGTGTTGGTGAGACATTATCATAGGATGAATTTCTTGTATTCACCATGATTTTAACAGGCCCCAAAATTTACCACTCTGATACCAATTGATAGGATTAGAGAGAATTTAGGATAAGAAAGGGAAAAGAGAGATAATCTAGAGCAGAATCTGAACTCTAGCCAAACACAACAATTCTGAATATCATATCTTCCATGATCCTTTTGGAATAGAATACAATATATTTATAAAGAAAACTATAACTTCCTATCACAACTTCCCTAAAAAGGATAAGATATAATAACTACCATAATAGATAAAATACAATAACTTCCCTAAATATTTAATAACTTCTTCTAACTTCTCTACACTTGCTGGACCCCTAACAGTATATCAGACCCCTTTATTCCACCGATGTGATATATGGCACTAATTGTCTTCCTTAGAGTAAAAGAATTTATCTTACACATCGCAATGGAATGTAATTTAGGTTCTGATAGATACAATACAGACAGCAGAGAGGGTAAACAGTAGGTCCAAAGCATCTAGCCTCACTTCTCACTCTCTTGTTGCAAGACTATATTAACTAGGGTTCACTGCTTCTATATATATATATCAAATAAACCATCAGCTCTGACAGAGAGGCATTCTGCATTTGTTTCGTATGTGTAAGAAATTAAAATTCATTGCAAGAATATGACACCAGAATAGTTTGCATGAGCATAGTTTGTAAAGCCATTGCCACGGTTATGGTGCAACAGGAGTGCAATGTTCAGGCAAGAGAACTCTGGAACACGTCCATAACTTGAAACCTTGTGCTTTAGTTGCCCACCACCTCTTGCTTCAATTATGGACTTATGGTACATTGTCAAATATTTTGGAATAGACACGGCTTTTGCATATCTAATTGATAATTGACTTACTATGATACATAAATCATGCAAGAATTTTAATGCTTACTCTTTGAGTTAGTGTCCTCCAGAAAGTAAGGAGAGGCTTTCCAGTAATTCTTCATCTTGTTATTCCAGTTAAGCAACCTTTTCACACTGGCATCAATATCATCCACTTTAGCATCTGGCAAGACAACATCCTGCAGTTTCATGAGAACAGAGATGAAAAGTGAAGTTATCAGTTGTAACAATTTATCACGGTATATAAAATACTCCTACAACTTTTAAGAAAGTTACTCCATAACATATCCAATCCATAATAAAACACAGGACTGACAGAAGCAACTAGAGTTCTTTGTTATAATTTTTGGTTTTTGTCTACTGCCATTGGAATAACATATTATGTGCAAACTGAGTTCATCATAACAATCAAGGTTCAACATGTCAAAAAGATTTTGTATTATTCATTACAAAAAATTCATTCAATCATCGAACAAAAGAACACATTGACAAATTGCTGGACATAATTTCTTTGGTTAAAATATCCATCCCTACCAGAAGTCCCAGACAACCAGTCCCAGCTAAGGTTGACTTCATATGGACTAATATGTTTGTTTAGTCAAAGAAACATACCAGAATTCAGATTTAATAAATCCACCTTATTTGATAGGTTCAATTTCAGTACAAAATCCTAGGCCTTTGAAAATGAAAGAAAAATTAAATAGTCAAATGTCTCAAAGATAGGTCAAATTACCTCAGGAAAAAGCACAAATGCCTCTGGTTTGGCAAATGAATGGCCCCAACCTCCAAAACCCCGTCCTCGCCCTCGTCCTCTGTATGCCATTTCTATACAGATGTATCACCAAACTACTCATATAAGGTGTATATTTATGGATGAAAAAGAAGATACTAATGTGTAAATGTAGAAAAAGGGTTAGTTAAAGAGCGTTGGTTAGTTGTTAGTAACCGTTGGGAGTTAGTTAGGATCAATGGGTCTTGAAGTGTTACCTATATAAGGCATATAACTCTTCATTGTATCACTATGCTTTTATGATGATAGAATAATCAGAGTAGTTCCAGTCTCTCTCCCCTTTCCTTCTGGTTCTCTCTCTCTCTCTTCCTCTTCCCTCTCTCTATTCTTCTCTATTCCTATCTCTTTCTTCCTACTTTCTCTACATTTTTTTAACAGATGCACGCCAACCATAAAAGGGTACACATGTATTTATGATAGAGCAGCAATTGGTTAATCAAAAGTTACAAAATATCTACACCCATGGCTTAATTTCATCTAATCATACTTATATTTAAGAAAACATGAACAAAGATGCCTTCGTAAGCCAATTGATTCAGGCAACTCCTCCAAGCCACTGAATAATGACAATGATAACACTCTTATGATTTATGATCTTCCAATTCATTATAATGACAATTTTAAACAAAGCAAGAAAGCGACGGCGTCCGACGAATGGTTGGCAACCACGCAGGGAACAGATTCAAATATAGATTCAGAGCCGGACTGAGCAAATCAGTCTTGCAGGATTTCAACTTTTTTAAGATAAGATAAAGCCCAGTGGTTCTACCTTCTTCCATACTTGCCGAAGGATAACCATGCTGGGCTGATAACGGTAGAAGTTGTCCAACGGTGAGCTCGACCAAGTGGGGAATGCCGGCTAGTCGATGAAGAAAAATCAATCTGATTGCTGATGCTGGCTACGATGGTGCGTGGCTACAATGGTGTCTCTGGCGAAGGGTAAAGTGTTTGAAGGCAAAGGTTGTTAGTGATGAAGTAAAGTCGGGGCAAGGTCATGCCATTACTTTAAATTTTTTGGGAAGCACGGGTTTGTAGCAAGGTCTGGTCATTGAGCTGGGTATTGGATTAAAGATTTAGTGGGTGAGATCGAAGTTAAATAAGAGTTAGACCGGTATTAATTTAAAATAATTTAATTAAAATAGATAAAAATGTAGAATTTAGGATCAGATAATTGATAATTGAGTCCGACGGATATTTCTCATTACTTCATGTGAAATATATAGAATACAATGAGAGCAATCTGTTGTAACAGATTGAGGACTTCAAGGGAATTCAAAAATTGAAAGCTAAAATATGATCTTAACTAACTCCTAGATTCTAGGATCTAATCTTGACTAATCTAATATTATTTACAAAATAATATAATTACCACACTCCCCCTCAAGTTGGATCATAGATACTCATCATGTCCAACTTGCATACAAAACCTTCAAATGTGTCCTCGGGTAGACCTTTTGTGAGTATATCTGCAAGCTGTAATTTTGTAGGTATGTAGGAGAGACAAATAATTCCATCTTCTACCTTTTCCTTGATGAAGTGACGATCAACATCAACATGCTTAGTTCTACTGTGTTGTACTGGATTCAACGCCATGCTTAAGGCTGCCTTATCATCACAGTAAAGTTTTAATGGAGATTCTATCTTGGTGTAGGTCTCGTCAGCAACCCTTTTTATCCATATTCCTTCCCTGGCTCCTTCAGATAGTGATCTTAATTCTGATTCTGCACTACTTGTGGACACCACTTGTTGATTGACTCTACCACGTTACTAGATTTCCCCACACAAACGTGCAATATCTTGAAGTAGACCTGTTGTTCTCTTGGTCTCCTGCCCAATCTGCATCTGTGTATATCTCGATAGTTCTCAAATTAGTTTTTCTGAAGAAGAGACCTCAGCCAGGAGTTCCTTTGAGATATTTCAGGATTTTATATGCTGCATTTAAGTGTTTCAACTTCGGTGAGTGCATATGTTGACTTGCAGTGCTTACTGCAAAGGCGATGTCAAGCCGTGTGTGAGAGAGATAGATAAGTTTTCCAACCAATCTCTGGTAGCACCCTATATCTGCTGGTTTGTCTTCCTCTTGTTTTTTCTTTTCTGCCACCTCTTGTTCAGTTGTTGGCTGTTCTACTTTTTTCTTCTTCTTTCTGACACTAATGGGAGTCTTGCTTGGCTTACACCCAAGCATGTCGGTTTCCTTTAGTAGGTCAAGGACATATTTCCTTTGTGAGATGTGAATTCCTTCTTTTGACCTAGCCACTTCCATCCCTAAGAAGTATTTCAAGTTCCCAAGGTCTTTAACCTCAAATTCCTGGTTTAGTGCTAGTTTGATTCTGTTCAATTCTGGAGGATTGTTTCCAGTAAGTATTATGTCATCCACATATACTATTAGAATAGTAATCATACCTTCATGGTTTATAGTGAACATAATGTGATCAGAAAGGCATTGGTTATATCCTTCGGCCTTTAGAACCTATGAGAATCTGTCAAACCAGGCTCTAGGGGACTGTTTCAATCCGTAAATGGACTTTTTCAGTTTGCATACCTGTTTGCCATGACCATTCTCAAAACCAGGTGGAACTGTCATATAAACTTCTTCTTTTAGATCCCCATTTAGGAAGGCGTTTTTAATGTCTAGCTGTTGTAAAGGCCAATCGAGATTCACAGCAACGGAAATAAGGATTCTGACTGTGTTTAGCTTTACTACGGGGGCAAAAGTTTCATTATAGTCCAAGCCATAAGTCTGTGTAAAACCCTTGACAACTAGTCTAGATTTATACTTGTTCAAGGTACCATCAACATTGTACTTGGGGGTAAATACCCACTTACACCCTACTGCCTTTTTACCTTGGGGTAAGTCAGTGATATCCCAAGTTTGATTTTTCTCAACAACAATCATTTCATCCATCACAACATTTTTCCATTCAGGGATTTCAAGTGCCTCATGTATATTTGTGGGAATCTGAACCTGATCAAGGTTAGTGACAAAATGACAGTATTTCTGTGAGAGATTACCATATGACATGTGGTTTTGAATAGGATGTTGAGTACAGGAACGTGTCTTCTTTCTCAATGCAATGGGCATGTCTGAATCCTTGTTGGCATTAGGAGTCTCTCTCGGTTGGGAGAGTGGCTGAGCTACAGGCATAATGGACTCTACTACCGTTTTGTTCCTCCTAGAGTAAACCTTGTCGTACTGTTTGGCATATTTGTCTCCCCCTGTTTGTGATGGCATTCTGAGTGAATCAGGTGTGGAGGGTATGATCACAAGATAAGAAGGTGGTATAGGTTCAAGTATAGGAGGCAGAGAGTCACTCCAATTCTCCCCCTAACTCGAAAGGTGTGGATAGAAAGGTATGGCTTCAGCAAATGTGACATCTCGACTAACAAAGAGTCGTTGGGATTTAGGGTCATAACAACGATATCCTTTTTGGGAATTGGAATAGCCAAGAAAGATGCAAGGAATGGACCTAGGGTCAAATTTGGAAGGAGGATTGTGAATATGGACATAGACGATGCATCCAAACACACGGAGAGGGAGAGATTGATCAAGGTGTGAAGTCAAATGAGTCTCACGGGATTTATCAAGAGGGGACATATGGGAAAGGACACGGGTAGGCAATCTATTGATAAGGTGAGTAGCAGTAAGGATTGCATCGTCCCAAAAATATTTGGAAACATTGCATGTGTACATAAGAGCACGGGCAATGTCAGGAAGATGGCGATTTTTACGTTCAACTATACGGCTATACCATTTTGTTGAGGTGTGTTAGGACAACTATTTTTATGAATTATGCCATGAGACTTTAAAAAATGGCTAAAGTTATGATTGAAATATTCGGTGCCATTGTCAGAGTGTAAGACTTGAATGGTAGAATTAAATTATGTTTTGACATAGTGGAAGAATTCAACAAAGATATTGAACACATCAAATTTGTCTTTTAGGAGGTACACCCAACACATGCGAGAGTGATCGTCTATGAAAGTGACAAAATATTTCGAACATGTCCGGTTAGGTACTCTAGAGGGACCCCACACATCACTATGGACAATGGAGAAGGGATGTGTAGAGTGATAGGCTGTGGGAGGGAAGGTAGTACGATGATGTTTTGCTAGTTCACATGTTTCACAATGGAAATTAACATCTTTATTGAATGAAAATTGAGGAAACAATTGTTGTAAATACTGAAAACTAGTATGACCCATCCTTCTATGCCATAACATCAATTTATTTTCTAAAGTAGGAGAGACAGAGGTCTTTATTTGAGATAACAAGGCACTTGTAGAGGAATCATCAAGGTAGTAAACGCCATCGTGCTCCTTAGCTATGCCAATCGTCTTCCCCGAGGAGAGATCCTGAAATATACAATGAGTGGCAAAAAAGTGAACAGAACAGTTTGTATGTTTTGTCAACTTGCTGATTGAAAGGATATTGTATGCCAAATGAGGAACATGAAGAACAAAATCAAGTTTCAAGTCTTTTGTAAGAGGTATGGTACCGGTACCAGCAATGGGAGCACTAGAATTATTGGCAGTGCGAATTCGATTATTACCAGCCAAAGGAGAATAGGAGGTAAAGACCTTTGATTCTGAGGTCATATGATCAGAGGCGCCAGTGTCTACTATCCATTGTGGCCGAGATGATAAGATAAGAGTAAGATGATTGTAGAATTTGTTAGAATATTTTATTAGTCCCATAATTATAGGAATTAACTAAACCTAGAGATTATAGGAGAGTATTGTTAGGATATTAGTTATTTTTCAAATTTCAAATCTAGATCTTTTGTCTATAAATGTAATCGTTCTCTCATCTGAATAATATATCAATTATTCTCATCCAATATTCTTTCTTCATGGTATCAAAGCAAAGACTAAGAAGAGACTAATTGATTAATCCGACGTTGCCCACTGTAACGTCTTCAAATTCTGAGACGTTGCCCACTGCAACATCATCAGAACTCATCCAAACGTTACCTAGTCTCGTCCGACTCTGTAACGTCACCATTCTTCTCGGAAAAACGTTGCTGTCAATCAACGTTACCGAGCGTCTCAATCCAATCTCACATACCTCCTCGGCTTGTCCGAAATCAACGTTAACGTCTCTAGCTTCAACCACCAATACGTCATCTGGTTCATCTGGTTCTCAGCCTCTGTCCTACGCTGAGTTCTGCTGAAATCGATTCGAGATTTGACCATTGATTCTGATCGATTCTCCTTCTCGACGACAATCTCTGTCACACGTCCGTGACCTCATCGACGACTGTTCCGTGGCTCATTGCTCATTTGCCCACGTCTCAACAATTTCATTCACTGCGTCGCGCCGTCGCGTACTCTCTGGACTCGTTCGCTTGTCAGTTGTATTCACATCATCTTCGCCTGCGTCCATTCCTGTCATGGCGTCGACCGCTTGTCACTCGGATTCACTTCGTCACATCGTCGTCCTGTCCCGACGGCTCCTGGTCAAACTCGAAGTATTATTGCTCCATTTGATTGAATTAGGCCTCACTCAGGTCCGCGTCTCCAGCCTCATGTCGCTCTCTTCCTAGTATCATCTGGTACCGTCAATTTACTCATTGGATTGACCTTCGGCTGGGCTTCAAAACTGATTTTCGGCTAGGCTTGACTGTTGGGCTTTGTAATTTATCATTGGGCCCCTTTTTTTCATATCTCTGATCTGCCTCCATGTTTTTTTGTAATTCATTGCATTGTTGATTTTTTTTTCTCCACTGCAATTTAAAAAAAAAGATGTCTACTAAATCTGATGCCTCATCCTCTATGTCACGATCTGGGACTAGTGACATCTCTACTGTCTTTATTGTTTCTGAGAAACTCACCAGTGATAATTATCGAGAATGGTCTCAATCCATGATTCTTGCTCTAGAAGGAAGGGACAAGCTTGAATACATTAATGGTGAAGCTGTAATGCCACAAAAATCAGAAACCCAGGCATTTCGAAAGTGGAAATCAGAAAATGCCTTGGTTTCCTCTTAGTTGATTAATGCTATGTCCTCCCCACTTAAGAAGAGTTTCATATATCTTCCATCAACTCGTGAAATTTGGGAGGCTCTTCGTGAGACTTATAGTCCTGTAGGGAATCGTTCCCGGATATTTGATGTTAAGAAAAAATTATGGCAGTTGAAACAGGACCACATGTCACTTGATGATTATTATCCGGAAAAATCAGCTCTGTGGCAAGAGTTTGATGCCCTACAAAATAAAACTCATCATTGTGGGGTTGATGCTAAAGCAGATCGCAAAGAGAAAGAAGAGGAAAGAGTCTACGAGTTGCTGGCTGGTCTTAATGCCATTTATGATGATGTTCGGGCACGAATCCTCAGTCAAGAGCCCTTGCCTTTTGTGCGTGAAGTTTATACTACTTAACGTGATGAAGAGGATAGACGCAAATCAATGCTTCAGAATCAAAACAATTCCGCTGCTTTTCAAGTACCTTCTGAAGCCTCAGCACTTGCTACTCGATCTATAGAATCAAAGGGACCTAAAAGACGGCCATTCTGTGACCATTGTAAGAAACCAGGACACACTAAAGACACCTGCTGGGATCTTCATGGTAAGCCTGCTGACTGGCAGCCAAAGAAAGAAAAAGGAAGAGGCTATGTAGCTGAAGCCTCCAAAGAACCATCCCAAAATGATCAGCTAAGCAAGATTATGGAAATGTTAACTGCACTACAAACTGCAAAACAACCAACTGCCACAGTCGTCAGGCGAGGTAACTTTTTTCATGCCCTAGCTATAATTAAAGATCGGTGTATAGGGAATTGCTGGATTATTGACTCAGGTGCCTCAGATCATATGACCGACAACAAAGCTCTTTTTTCATCCTACACACCTATCACCAATGGAATAACTGTGCAGATTGCTGATGACTCTCAGTCTATAGTAACTGGCATTGGTTCTATCAAAATCTCTGCTACACTTACTCTTCACTCTGTATTGCATGTTCCAAAATTGAAGTATAATTTATTATCAGTGAGTCAATTAGCTAATGATGAACGATGTCAGGCTAACTTCTTTGCTACTTACTGTATTTTTCAGGATCTGCTGATGGGGATGACGATTGGGAGTGCTAAAGAGCTTGATGGTCTTTATTACCTTGATGAAAGCGACAGTAGTGGGATTAAATCTTGCAATAAAGTGCCTCTCCCTAGGAGTAGTGATTTGGAGTTATGGCACAAACGTTTAGGTCATCCAAATTTCCATTACATGTCTAAGATGTTTCCATCTCTTGTTTCCAATAAAATTGCGTCTGATTTTCAATGTGATTCATGTGAAAAGGCTAAACATCATCGTACTTCATTTCCAAAGATTCCATACCATGCATCAAAACCTTTTTCCATGATTCATAGCGATTTATGAGGACCATCCCGCACACCAAACTGATCAAAATCCAAATAGTTCATTACATTCATTGATGACCATACACGTGTCAGTTGGGTTTACCTATTAAAAGATAAAACGGATGTGTATCAAACCTTCCTTAACTTCCATAGTATGATCCAAACCCAGTTCCAAACCCATATCCAGATCCTACACACTGATAATGGGACCAAATACTTTAATCAGTCCCTATCTACCTTCCTATCTGAAAAGGGCATTGTTCACAAAAGCACTTGTCCCAATACACCCCAACAAAATGGTATTGCCGAACGAAAGAATCATCATATTCTCGAAACTGCAAGAGCCATCATGTTTAGTAGTAACGTTCCTAAATATCATTGGGACGATGCTATTCTTACTGCCACATTCCTCATTAACTGAATGCCAAGCCAACCACTATCTTACAAAACACCACTTCAGCTCCTACATCAATACTATAACCTCCCATATCTCGAAAACACTCTACCACTTAGAGTGTTTGGTTGCACCTCCTATGTTCACCTCCATCATACCAACAAACTTGACCCTAGAGCTCTTCGTTGTGTCTTCCTTGGCTACTCTAATTCCCAAAAAGGCTACAAGTGTTATGACCCAGTTTCCAAACGTTCCTTTGTTACCTGTGATGTCACCTTTCATGAAAATACTCTTTATTATTCCTTGTCTGCAATTCAGGGGGAGAGAGATGGTGAATTCCAGACACCAAAAGATGACCAAACAATTACAATATATACACCTCCGCTTCCTACACTTGTCCAAACAGAAACGGGTACCTCTGATAATCTTGATAATGTGCCAAGTCCAGGGGGAGATACAAACAAATGGGTAAGACCTACGTACGAAGAAATAAAAAAGGTAATGAGTCACAAGCTATTAGCACTCTCCAGGAGTCAGAACCGGAGGCAGGTTCAGGAGAAACAGAGGTAACAAAGAATTCTGACCTTGATCTTCCCATCGCAGTATGGAAAAATCCAAGATCATGCACCCGACATCCTATTGAGCAGTTTGTCTCATATAAAGCCCTTTCATCTAAATACAGGGCATTTGTTTCTCACCTTGATAGCATAAGGGTACCAAACACTATTGATAAGGCCATGGCTATACCTGAGTGGAGACAAGCTGTCCTGGAAGGAATGGAGGCCCTAAAAAGAAACAAGACATGGGATATAGTAGATCTACCTCAAGGGAAGAAACCCGTTGGATGCAAATGGGTATTCACCCCAAAGTATAGAGCAGATGGGACACTTGAAAAATACAAAGCTAGATTGGTTGCAAAAGGCTTCACTCAAATATATGGGGAAGACTACACTGAAACGTTTGCTCCGGTAGCCAAGTTGAATACCATCAGAATTCTCTTATCAATTGCAGTAAATCTAGACTGGGATCCACACCAACTTGATGTTAAAAATGCCTTCCTCAATGGAGACCTCAAGGAAGAAGTGTACATGAAGTTACCTCCAGGATTCCCAGGAAAAAAGGCTAATTAAGTCTGCAAACTAAAGAGATCATTATATGGGTTGAAACAATCTCCACGTGCCTGGTTTGACAGATTCACTCGAGTTCTGAAGAGACACGGGTATACTCAGGGGCAGAGTGACCATACGTTGTTCGTTAAACATCACAAGGGAAAGATGGCTATGTTAGCCGTGTATGTTGATGATATAATTCTTACTGGAGATGACGAGGTAGAAATTAATCAAATCAAGGCAGCCCTAGCACGAGAATTCCAGATCAAGGATCTTGGAGAAATGAAATACTTTCTTGGAATGGAAGTAGCTCGATCCAAGAGAGGAATCTATATCTCCCAAAGGAAGTATGTACTAGACCTCCTAAAGGAGACAGGGATGACAGGTTGTAGACCCAGTGACACACCTATACAGGTTAATAAAGTAGATGAAGACACAGATCTCGGTAAAGCGGTGGACATCGGGAACTATCAACGAATGGTAGGCAAACTAATATATTTGTCTCATACCAGACCAGACATTGCATTTGCAGTAAGTGTTGTCAGCCAGCATTCGCATAACCCTAAACAGAAGCATTTAAATGAAGTCTATAGAATTCTTCGCTACTTAAAGGGATCTCCAGGATGTGGTTTGCTATTTAAGAAAACTGACAAACGAAATGTAGAGTTATTTACAGATGATGATTGGGCAGGCGATCAAGATGACAGGAAATCAACGTCTGGGTATTGTACATATGTCTGGGGTAATTTGGTTACATGGAGAAGTAAAAAGCAAAGTGTAGTTGCAAGAAGTAGTGCTGAAGCTGAATACAGGGCTGTAGCACTAGGGATCTGTAAAGGCATATGGATAAAGCGTGTCCTAGAAGACTTAAGGAAATGCATAAATCTACCAATCAAGGTCTATTGCGATAATATGGCAGCAATCCACATTGCTCATAACCCGGTCCAACATGACAGAACCAAGCATGTGGAAATAGACAGACATTTTATAAGGGAAAAGGTTGATGAGGGTATCATTGATCTAAGGTATATACCTTCAAAAGAACAAAGTGCAGACATCCTCACCAAAGGATTGGCCAAAGACAGATTTGAGTATCTAATTGGTAAGTTGGACTTGATTAACATCTACCATCCAACTTGAGAGGGAGTGTAGAATTTGTTAGAATATTTTATTAGTCCCATAATTATAGGGATTAACTAAACCTAGAGATTATAGGAGAATATTGTTAGGATATTAGTTATTTTTCAAATTTCAATTCTAGATCTTTTGTCTATAAATGTAATCGTTCTCTCATCTGAATAATATATCAATTATTCTCATCCAATATTCTTTCTTCAATGATCATTACCTTGCTTGGCAATAGTGGCAACTGGTCCTTGAGGGGACTGTAAGTTTTTCAACAAGTTGAGGAGTTGATTGATCTGTTCTGTATTGAGGGAAGGAGGCATGGATTCTGAAGGAGTATCTGCCTCAACGACCGTTAGATGAGCAGAAGGTGATCGTGGTTTGCAAGGTGTCCAATTAGATGGCTTACCGTGGAGTTTTCAGCATTTGTCTTTGGTATGACCAATCTTCTTGCAATGATCACACATCGGACAAGGTTTACTAGAACCAGAACCTGAAGAGGGAACATGCTTACTGATTAAACCGGTCCCGAAGAGATAGCCTTAAGAAGCATAGTGTGTCTGAGGGACTCTTCACAGCGAATCTCATAATATACTTCCAAGAGAGGAGGAAGAGACGAATTACTCAATATCCTTGCTCGAGCACCGTCAAATTCTGCGTTGAGGCCAGCAAGAAAAATAAGAACCCGATCTATGTTAACATTCTTTTGGTGACGAGTGGCATCAGCGAAAGAGGTCCATTCATTATCCGCCATTTGATCTTCTTCTTGCCAGAGAGCGACCAGTTCAAACCAGAATTCAACAACGCACTGAGAGCCTTGAGATGACTTCCAGATGCGACGTTGAAGATTAAACAGTTGGGATAAGTCCTTGGCATCTACGTAAGAGTCACGAACAGCATCCCAAATATCCTTTGCAGTGGGAAGATACATGAAGCTTCGTTTAATCTGTGGAGTCATGGCATTAATAAGCCAAGAGCAGACAAGAGAATTATCAATTTCCCATTGAAGCCAGGCTGGTGAGTTTTGATCCAATGGTGGTTTTATTTCTCCAGTTAAGAATTTTCTTTTTCCACGTCCACCGATAGCTAGCAACATAGCTCGTGCCCAGTCATGATAATTGTGAAGATTCAGTTTTTCCGACACCAATTGATTATCGGAAGAGTGGAGAAGAGGTCAATTGTCGCTAGTTTTGGGGGGTGGTGTTATATCATCTGATGATGCCATTGATGTAGAGTCTGCAAGCAAATCTAATGAAGGAGCGATGCAAGAAAAAAGTGAACAGTAACAACCCAAATGAATAGTTAAAAAACTAAACAATAACAGTGACAGCCCAAAAAATGAATAGTAGCAGCCCAAAGATAAAAAGGTACAATAACTCCACTTGATTAATTCACCAATTTGGAAGACCAAGACGGACTGGAGCCGAAACAGAATCAATGAATCAGATTATTTTAATGCCAAAAAAAAAAGGCACCCGATAGCTCAACGACAACACACTGCGATTCTGAACCTGAGATGACGAAACCGACGCAGTGACAGTACTTCAAGATGAAGACAGACAATGCTAAGGATGACAGCATCGGAGGACTATCGGCGTCGTACAGGGAGAACAACGGACGATTCTGAAAAACAAAAAAACGTCGTCGATCGGGATGAGTCTTGGAACTGCAACGGTTGATCGAGACAGCTACTACGCTGACTATGATGAAGATGGTGTCGGACGAGTCTTGGAACTATAGTTGAAGGACGTTCTAGACTCTGAGTTGGGACAACACTCTGAGTTGGGATGATTCCGAGATCAACAGACGATATCGGTCACCAATTAGATTTTTTTTTTTCGGCGTTACAGTGGGTAACGCTCGGACAAGCTGGACTCTGATGCGTCACAGTGGGCAACGCTTACTTTTTTCTGTGCTCTGATACCATGTAGAATTTAGGATCAGATAATTGATAATTGAGTCCGATGGATATTTCTCATTACTTCATGTGAAATATATAGAATACAATGAGAGCAATCTGTTGTAACACATTGAGGACTTCAAGGGAATTCAAAAACTAAAAGCTAAAAGTTGATCTTAACTAACTCCTAGATTCTAGGATCTAATCTTGACTAATCTAATATTATTTACAAAATAATATAATTACCACAAAAAATATTCATATTTTAATATTGAAAAATATTTTGTGGTTAAAATATGAGAGGATGTGAAGTGATAATGGATATGGGAATATATGCAATATTATATTCTGTTTAAAAAAAAAAACAAGAGATCATTGAAGATCTCTCTCATAACATTGAACATGCTATACGGCTATACCCTTAGATGTGTCAGAATTAATTTAATAACAACATAGGAGTATGCGCTTTGCAAAATCAGTCTCTCACCTTCCATCTCTCTCTGTCACAGTCACGGGTGTCGATCATATTTGAATATTTCAGTCTCTCTCTCCTCCAATCCTCCCTCAAGGCGTCAAAAATGAATTCTTAACCCTCCTTCGTCTCTTGTCCCTCATTTAGGCCCAATCATTAAATAAGCTCTTTGTATCTCATCAACTTCATTAACAGAATATTCCCACATTGGCTTACACTTGCCTGGATCACATTCAAAAATCTTATTTTTGACCAAAATAATGTCATCAACATGTTTAATTTTATGATGTTTGGAAGGAGACTCATTACATGGTGAGTCACTTTCAAAAATTATTTTCTTAAAAATATCACTTTCTAAAGTTACTTTCTTCTTAAAAAACACATCTATGCTTTCTGTTTATCCTTACTCATCTTTTTCAACCTACAACAAATTTGTCACTAAACATGAATTCTTATAATACTACTCAATCCACAAAACTAACATTTGAATGTTGCACTTCCACTTACCTCAAAACAAAATAATTGGAGAAAATAAAAAATTAAATGAATGCACATTATTTCCTTTATATTGAAAGCAAATCAATTGCTCCATAAGTAAGGATAGACTTAAAGTACAACTATACATTACAGCCACATATGCAATTTCAAAGGATCATAAGGTATGCAAGAATAATTAAGGCAACTTTGCATGTCAAGTTCAAGCCTCTCAATAAATAGGCATCAAAATCAAGTAAATGATGCAGTGATAATCTATCTTTTCAAGTGTGCATAGAGCAGGAATTTGCCAAGGAAAAATATAAAGCATACAGGTAATGAGTAGCAAAGGACATGGAGAGTCTAAGCTGAAGAGAAAAAGTAGACCCCATAATTATACTTAAGCACTTAAAGATCAAGCGTCAAATGTATAATTGTCCCTGAGCTTCGTAGGAGTGCATTGTATATATAAGTTCAAATACCAAAGCAAGGATATCAATTAAATTCAAAAAACTGTCATTTTTTCGACAAGTCACATTTGCAATTTCGAAGGATTCAAAGCATAGAAAGAGACTCGTGACAATTTGTTATTCAGCAAATTTTACATAGCAGTCGAAAACAGAGCAGAAAATTCTTCTGCAATATCACAATAGAATTCATTACTACTCATTATTTATTACATAGCAGTCGATTAAATTGAATTCATTACTATTCAGCAAACAATGATTTATTATTATAATACTATTCATTATTTATTACATAGAATTCTACAATATCACAATAGCAGAGAATGGCCGATGGAATAGAAAAAATAATTTCAGAGAAAATAGGCAGAGAGTGGCCGACGGAATAGAAACTCTAAAACAACTTCTAATTCATCTTGCCTATTGATCATAGAAAAAATATGATGCAAAATGAAATAGGCCGACGGAATCTCAAACACGAGAAGGAATCCCATACCTAATGGCGAGCCGACGAGCCGACACTGCAGAGAATGGCAGAAAGGGTAAACTCAGAAGAGAAGAGATCGCTGATTCCGCTGAAGGAAGGAGGACGACCTTCCGAAAAAACCTCCGACTAATTGTCGATGGAATGAAAGACGGTGGTCGGACTCGGAGGGAGAGGGAGACTGGAGAGCACAAAGCAGAGTGAAGGAAGAGAAAGCGTGTGCTTGTGGTCGTCTGCGCGAGAGAGCCAAGGATGGAGACTGGAGTGGAGAGTACAGAGGACAAAGCAGAGGCGCAAAGTAGAGGAAGAGGAAGGGTTTGCGTGTGGAGAAGGAGATCGTCTGCGCCGGAAAAGAAAAAGAGGGAAAGATGTAAAAAATAAAATAATAAAATAATAATAATATATATATATATATATATTATAGAAAAGATAAAAGATTAAATAAATAAAATCATTGGATCAAAAATATTATATAATAAATACATATACACTAACAAATTTTAAAAGGGTAAGTGAGGTTTTGATAAGAGATTAATTAAGGTTAAATTTTTTAACTAAAATAAAATATTTTATAATAAACAATTATGTATTAATAGATTTTAGAAGGCAGGCATAACACAGATCCGCCACTGGGTATGATCTTAACCATGAACATTTAAGGTTCCAGGGCTTGTCACGTAGGTCCGCCTATGGTTACTTCTCACTGTTTAGCTGTTTTCCAGATTTCTACGATTTGCATATGGAGATGAAGGATTTGCAATTTAGCCACAGATCCTCAACCATTCCTTCACCATCGCATATTACACAATCCGGTAGGTGTTTCTTTTTAATAGAGGAAAAAATATTAATCCAATATTTTCTGGCCCTAAAGATTGGAAGAGTCAAAACGCCGTTTGCCGCTCTTTGCTCTTTATCTTTATTTGATTTCTGATTCTGAATCTGATGCTTTTAAACTTTCTATTTGGCTAAAGTAAGTTCACGACTGTGTATGCGTGTTTGGATTGGGTTAATTCCTGAGTGACCTGCATTCTGTTATTTTCAATGACAGTTTATAGCACTTACCTAAGATTACCACTTAGCAAAGTTTAAACACCAAAAATTTGAACGAGATGGAGAGATACCCAGTACATAAAAGAAATTTAAGACGGGAAAACTGGACACTACAATAACCACCATGATTTTGAATTGAAAATTTAAATTCAATGAAGCTACCCTTTTACATAACAGATAAATGATAATGTAAATTAATTCAATCAAAATTAAATGTAGTTAGGCTTTTTAGACTTGGGTACCCAATCCACCTATTCTCGATCAGTTCAAATTATGCATTGAAATCTGATGAGTTATGACGACAGGGACTTCCCGTTGCGCTTTTTAATAATACTCGTATGATTTAGGAAGAGCTGCCCCCCGAGCTCCCGTTGAAGCTCTTCATCTGTGGGTTAAAAAAAAGGATGTAGAAGCTTCTTATCATTTCGAGATTGATCAAGTTTGCTTTCATAGTTTTTTCATGAAGTCTTTTAGCTTATAGGAAAATTAATTGCGAAAGAATGAACAGTGTGTAATTTCTTGGTTGCATGCTTTCAGTTTATTGGGATTAAAATCACAATACAAAACATCTTTAGCGAAGACCCTGTGCTTTCAACAGCATGGAAGGACCATGTGCCGGAAACCGATCCTTGATGAAACAGCAGCAGAACTACTTTGTTACAGCAACAGGTCAGCCCAATTTTATTATCTTTTTATAATTTTCTACTTTTAATCATATTTTTTTATTAAAGAACTTGTCATTAAAGATTAAAATCTCTTAATATGTTTGAGGAGGGAAAAATTATCAATATTTAATTTATACATATGTGGGTGTGGGGGCGTTCACTTTGTGAAATCTGGACCAAAGGTCCAAATGTTGCGTTAAATGCTTGTAGACCTGTATCAAAAAATTCCTCCTCCATCAATGTGAGAACACTTTTGTGAAATCTGGACCAAAGGTCCAAATGTTGCGTTAAATGCTAGTAGACCTGTATCAAAAAGTTCCTCCTCCATCAATGTGGGAACAAAATAAAAATATCATATGAATTTTGTTATGAACTATTTAGCGCTTTTTGTTTCTTTTTTAATTTATCCTGTCATAGTGTTTTATCCGTTTCTAGTGTTTTGACAGTGGAAGCTTCACAACTGATTAGGTTCATTCACTGTCCTCGGGGTGTAATATGAAACTACCTCTACTGCTTAGCCTTTTTATTCCCCCTGATGATTTTGATGCATATCACGTATGCTCCTATCCCTACAGAAGTTGTTTTCACCTTGTCCTCTACAGTGGCAAATTGATCTGCCATTCGTTACTTTTTTGAAATTTTAACCTCCACAAAATGCTTCAGAGTTAAAACATTGAATTAAGCACCTTTTTTAAATCTTACTGCAGGTAGCAGTGGAGTCTGTTTGATGAGAAATTCTTGGAGAGAGGAACAACACCCATCTTTCATCAATTTTATCTCCACTTTCCTCAGCGCAAATTCTTTTCGCCTGAATTTTGTCCCAGTTGCCCCAGTAACGGCCAATTCTTTGTTCACAGTCTCTCCTGTGTTTCAAGACTGGTGCATCACTGAAATTGAGGAGTTTTTTGTAGGACTTTATTTTCAATTGTGGCGGTCTGTCTGTTGCCTTCATTTTTGTGACAAATTGGGATCCGAACAACGTGTCTCCAATCTTCAGCAGGTGATGAGGCTGCAAAACTTGGAGTTTTTACTTTGGGTTTCTGTAAGAGCTTAGAGCAACATGTCTGATTTCTCATGCAGAATTCAGAAACTCAAGATGCAATTCGCACGTTTTTATGTCGCCGTCATCCTCCCAGCAAAGGAGCAAATTGAGTCATTTTTTCAAGCATACTTCGAGTGAGTTTTGAAATATAATGCTACAATTGACCTTGGTTTAACTATGGCTTAATGTCCACTTGAATAAACGTGATTTTTACAATGTCTAAGTCTGATTTCTGTTTGGTGATTTTTCTCTCCAAATAAGTGACTTTGACTGAATTCATCATCGTTCTTTTTTTGAACAATTAATTCATCATTGTTCAGATGCTATCTATTTTAACTATGTTTGGATGTCTAGTTACAAAAAGGATATGATATGATAGTTAGATAATATAGTTTAAGGATTGTTAGAGAGATTTGATAATAGTTTAGATTTTAATATGAAAATTTTAATTTAAATGTAACTAATATAACTATATTAAATAATAAACAGAGGTAAAATCAAACGGTAGTTTTTTCTCCTGAAAATTATGTCAGTGTTAAATCAGACAAAGCTCTAATTATGAAATAACTATCATGGAATGGTTGATGGGATTGTAAAGATTCGATATGGTGATTGGCAAACCAACTTTTGTGCCGGTTCAAGACTTTGAGATGGGCTTTGAAAAGATAGTCAAAATAGCTCATTCTTCGGGAGGTATGATCTTATTACCGAAACTAATTAATCACAATGTGTTGTTTCAGTTTATATTTGTATTTCGTTATGCTTCTTATTCCATGGCAAACTGAGTGCAGTATGCAAGCAGCAGAAAATTAGAGAAAAATTGAAGGCTGAGGTCAGTTGCCCGATACATTCGCTTACGTAACTACGAGTCTTGCAGCCGTTCTCTTTTAAAGTGAACCTAACATCAAATTGTATATTGTGACTCTTCTGTTGTTCGCGGTGAAGAGGAGGCAATTAGTGCAAGGAATGGATCAATACCTCAAAGTGATTACATCCCTTCCTGGCATTGACAATCATGATGCAAATGCGGTAAACATCTAACTCATCCCACTTTGCTAAAGCTCGAGACTCTTTCTTTCTGAAACCGATAGCAGACAAGCTTATTTTATAAACCGTACTTAGTCATTGCTTAGACCTACAGTTTTTTTCCTATTTCTTATTGTGGTCGCTCGATTCAGCTTTGTCAAGCCATTGGTTCTGTCCAAGCAATTGCCAAGGCATCGAAAGAGCAAATTCTAGAAAGCACGGATCTCTCAACTGACAAGGCCGAGATTATTTCCAGGTTTTTTAGGGACCCAACATTTTACTCCGGTCCCAAAGTTAACTGATGTCGCGACAACTAGGGACTTAAAGTTAGTATATTTGTTTTTGTTTTTCGTTTTTGGGTGATATATGTTTTTTACCCCATTATATAGTAGTATATAATAAGCACTGTTTTATACAGGAAGGATCCCATGGTCGTCTGTCAAGTCAAATGTCTAGACTCTTGCAGACCATAATTCAATCAAGCCTTCCACTTGCTGGCGGACAACATTATATTCATTAGCATAATATCATACGTTCATAACGTTTTGCCTCTGCTAAATATGCAGCTCTTCGTGGTTCCTAAAGCTTATTTGAAATTCGATGGCTGGTTGCTTTAGCTTGTATTTTTTTTTTTTGATAAGGTTAAAAGTTTTGAAAGGGTTCGACACCAGTCCCTACCAAGGTCAGGACACGGCCCCGGGCTCTATGAGCATTTACTGGAAACTTACTAGATCGCCTACCAAAGGAGTCCCAACGACGGCAGAGGAGATCGAACCCACGACCCAAGGGCCTAGTTCTGGATCCCTTACTATCTGTGTCAACTCTCATTAGCGCTTAACTTGTATTTTTAACCAACAAAGTTATAGGTTATGAGGATCTAATACAGTTTTAAAGGAGGCAAAAATATCAATTAAAAATAGGTGACGAGGCAATAATGTTAAAATCTGCCTAACAACTGTTTGGTGCGCGATATCAAAGGCATTGGAGGAGAGATAAAATAGGCTACTAGGTTGAAGCTAACAAGATTATCCTATTTGCTCCATTTTAAATTGGTTATGAGGATCTAACACAATTTTAAAGGAGGATTTTAAAAGAATCAATTAAAATTTGCCTAACATTTTAAATTGGTTATGAGGATCTAACATAGAGGAGGCAAAAGTATCAATTAAAAATAGGTGACTAGGCAATAATGTTAAAATCTGCCTAACAGTTGTTTGGTGCGCGATATCAAAGGTTTTTTTCCCATAGTGCCCCTTTTTAAGAAACTATTTACCAAAATGCCCCTACTTTGAAACTATTTCCCATTATGCACTCTTCTGAAAACATATTCTCAATCTACCCCCCTTTAATCGACTAAACCAGGGGTTTAGTCGACTAAATTTCGACGGTGAGGGTTTTTAAACACCCCAAACGCCGCTAATCGACTAGATCTCTCCCCTAAACCCCTCCCCCATCTCTTTTTCGCCAAAATCTCTCTAAATCCGTTGGTGGGTTGCGAAGAGAACTTCAATCAACTTGCATTTGCATCAATTTCGGTATGTTTTCGTCCCATTTTCGGAATTCCACCGTCGACATTGTGTTATTGCAAACCCCATTTGTGTTTTACTGTTTTGTGCTTAGATTTGATGGTTTTATTATGTATATATGATTGATTTGAGTTTTTCATTGATATGTATGGAGGAAAACGATGAATGTATATGTTTATGATAATTTTATTGCGTTTATGCGAATTTTTTTATTTTTGGACGAATTTATCTTCGTTTTTCATCAAGAATTGGTGGTTTTGTTGTGTATGTATGATTGATTTGAGTTTTTCATTGATATTTATGGAGGAAAACGATGAATGTATATGTTTATGATAATTTTTTTGCGTTTATGTGAATTTTTTTATTTTTGGACGAATTTATCTTTGTTTTTAATCAAGAATTGGTGGTTTTATTGTGTATGTATGATTGATTTGAGTTTTTCATTGATATTTATAGAGAAAAACGATGAATGTACATGTTTATGATAATTTTTTTGCATTTATGCAAATTTTTTTGTGTTTATGAGTATTTCTTGTTTATGTTGAAAGTGTTTGTTAGTGAAAATGATGAATATAAATGTGAAATTGAGAATGATGAATGTTTCTTGTTTCCTGATTGATTGTAACGTCCCTTTGTAGGTCTTTGTTCTCATCATGCGTCGTAGATAAGCTCCTGCTGACACCGGCAATGTGCGTGGGAGACGGATCAAGCACCGAGCATCGCGCGGGGCATCCTCCTCTAGGCAACAGCATGCACCGGAACCTGAGCCTGAGCCCGTTGTTGACCTCCTATTTGGATATTTGTTTGAAAATAATGAAGCAGAGCATGAACGATTCATAAGGGATTTTGCTTCCAGACCCATCATTAAGCCGAAGTCATTAGACATGACATTCTTTGCACGTGAGGGCCTTGACATTGTGCCGTTGTTGGGAACTTCGCATTTGGGAGGGCTGGCGGAGATGAGTTGTCCCTATTCAGAGGTTATGGTGAGAGCTTTCTACCATAACATGATCTACATTCATGGTGATCTGCAATCTCGTGTCTGCGGGGTTGACATTCTGGTGACGGCTGACATGTGGACGGATCTTCTTGGATTTGATTTTGATGCTGGTGATAGATACCAGTTTGATGGGGACACTAATTTTGTCATGGAGGGATATGTTCGAGATGAGGCTGTGTATGCGTTCAGGAGGCCAGGAGGGCATAGACCTATAGTGACTGTAGGACAACTGACTGTTAGTTCTCGGATCCTCTTCTACGTCATCACCCACATATTGTTTCCTCGGGCCTACAATCATTCACGAGTGTTGGAGGGTGACATCCCCATTATGTGGTCCATTTGGAATGGCATTGAGGTTAATTGGAGACATTATATCTGTTGGCATATGTATAAGGCAAGACATAAAGGTGCACTCCCATGCGCCTACTTGGTTCAGAAGATTTTGGAGAAATTTGGTGTTCCTATGGACAATGAGGTGATGGTGAAACAGGAAGCATGGAATGCTATCTTTGGACAGCGCCTCCTAGAGCAGTGCAAGATCACCAAGGGTGCAGATGGTGAGTGGCACTACATTGGTGAAGAGGATGTTGATGCTGCTGCTGGTCAGGGTCCACCCTTTGTACCTGATGTTGGTCAGGGTCCACCTATTGTTCTTCCTAAGGTCGATGATGATGACGGCGACGATGTTCATCCTGAGCCGGAGGGTGGATTCTCCCTTAGTGATGTCATGCAGGCCATCCAACACCAGGGCAGGATGCAGAAAAAGAGGTGGAAGATAGAGAATGAAAGGTGGAGGTGGATGCAGGCTCGGATGAAGTGGGTAGAGGAGACGCTTGGTCAGATGCAGCTTGGAGGAGCACCGAATGCTGCCGAGGGTGATGATGTGGCTGATGAGCATGCGGAGGATGATGAGAATCCAGAGCATGCAGATTAGATTTATGATGTTCATGTTTTATGTACTTTCATTGACTTTATGTTTTATGTTCAGACATTGAAACTTTATGATTTTTTGTTTAGTAGCTTCAATTTGTGAATTTCATTACACATTTGATTCGTTAATGTCCCAAAATGAGTCAATAATACCATACAACATATCAATCAATTGAATGGTCCAAATTTCGAAGCCATTAACAACACAACTCATAGTACCCTAAATACAAAACATTTTACATAGACTTCAAGTTTGCCTATTCCTCGTTGGACATGTGCGCATATTATGACCGCCTTGGTGGCAATTCCTACATCTTTGCTGACTGCTTGAGAGCTGAGACTCCACCCAATCCATCTCATTTTGTATCCTTGTAGACTTTGGTCTTCCCTTTGTGCGGGCCAAAGTTGCATTTGGGATAACTGTTGGGCCCTCTCCTTGTTGAATTAACAATTCATTGCCTATAGGATACCAGTGTGCTGCATATACCTAACTAATGTATGGGATAGTGAATACCGGATCAACGTAATCATAATAGTTCAAATTCTCCATCTTGCATACTGCTAATACGTGGCTGCAAGGATATCTTCTTGCTGTGAACTTCCCACATTGACATTTGCGATTTATCAAGTCAACCCTCATTATGTCACCGGCAACATGTGTAGATTGATTATATACGTCCTCAACCTCATATAACTGTAAATCTCTGTCATGAAGCCGCACACAGTATGTAACTGTCATCTGGTCCATCCTTTGTAAGTGTTCTTCAACCTTTTTTGACACTGTCCTACGTGCATCGATATTTTTGTTAATCTCAACACGCCTGATGACAAAATATTCGACCAGTCTACTACAGGTCATCTTCACCAAAGCCGTTATCGGCAGATTACGTGCACCCCTAAGGATCTTGTTCACACACTCGGCTAGGTTAGTCGTCATGTGACCAAACCTCCGTCCGTCTTCATCGTAGGACCTACACCATTTCTCTTTTGGAAGCCGGTCAAACCAGGACACAACCTGTGGGTTACAATCAATAAATTCCTGAAACTTCCGGTCAAACTGGATCTTTGAACTCGTGTACCCTGCATAACATGTTAAAGCAAACTCATAACAAAGGGTGCATTACAAACATGTTCAAGTATGTGAAGGCAGTAACCAAAGTGTATACTTTCATACCTAAGTTCATAACTGTTTTCTTTAGTTGCACATCCTTGAATCTGGTATTAAAGTTGCTCGCGACATGACGTAGGCAATACACATGATAGGCATACGGAGGCTGCCAATTGCGGTGATCTTTAACCGCCTTTATGATACTGGCGTGACGATCAGATATCAAACAAATGTCCGTCCTCTGCGTCACATGATCACGTAACAGACAAAGAAACCACCACCAGTCATCATACTTCTCACCAGGAGGAACAACAGCAAAGGCAATTGGTAAGACCTTCCCATCCCCATCCTGTGAAGTCGCAATCAAGAGAGTACCTTTGTATTTTTCGTACAAGTGGGTGCCATCAATTTGTAGTATGGGCTTACAGTATTTGAAGGCTTCAACTGTCTGGTTAAATGTCCAAAAAACTCTACGAAAGACGCGTAAGTTGACATAAAACCGACGATAGTCGGAACATTCATCTGTATCAAGCCTGAAAACAGAGCCCACGTTAACCTGCGTCATGTATGTCAACCAATTGGGCAAGAATGCATATGATTCCTCCCCATCACTAAATAACTTCACAATGGCCTTCATTTTCGCCTTCCAAGCCTTCTTGTATGTTATATTATATCCATACATACGCTGCATCCTCTCTTGTATCAGCGCTGGCTTTAAAGCTGGATCTTCTCTTAACATACCTTGTTAAAGCATAACAAACTTCAAAATATAATGTTAATAAACAAACAGAAGTACAAAGCAACAAAAATACGAAACATACTGATAATGCCTGCACATATGACATTTGAATCCAGTTGTCCATGATCCCGGGTAAGACTCTGGTTCAGGCAGGTGTGATCGCTAACCCACTTACGGACCACCCAACAATTTCCATTCTTGCCTGTCATTGCCCTCATATACTAAGGACAACTGTCAGCATGATTTCGACACTTCATCACAAACCTCCGTTCATCACTTTTTTCAACTTTGGCTGAATGATGAGTCTTCATGCAATACAATTTCACGGCATGATGCATCTCAGACTTAGAAGGAAACTGCTGATACACATATAATGGATCGCCTAACTGCCATCCACCTTGCCTGTCATCATCACCATACAACATCTCTAATTCATCGTCACAGTCAACCGCACTAATTTGAGAATAGTGCGGGCTTTCGGTCCAAAACGGCTCACTATCAGGTCCAACATCTGTCAATATAAATTTTCTGTCAGAACCAGTAAATAAACATTACAAAAACAACTACAAATTCAAGTCTACTAAATTACCACTACTAATTGGGTCAATACGAAGTGGTAGTGTAACACCCCGGATTTCTAAAGTTCAAATAACATAAATATTCCAAGGGTTTTCATAAATAATAATAGAAATCCAAAATAATCAACATCCGGAAGGTGTCACCGCCGCACTTGTATGGAACAAGTGCAAGGCTTCTTATTACAAGAAATAATTCTAAACTTAAACATTATTTGAAAAATAAAATTAATGAAAATAAATGAAAGTAGATAACTAGAGTTTATTGTCCGTCATCCTCACTTCTCACGGCTAGCCCCAATTTTTGAAACCTGTTCACTGAAACTCTGCTCCCCCGAAGGATCATCGCAGCCCAAGAATACACACATCAGCAAACGCTGGTAATCCTAATTAATTAAGGGTAAAATGAAATAAAATAAAACAGAAATAAGTAGATAGATAAATAAATTTGATATGAATTAAAATAAAATAAATAAATTATAAAATAAAATAAATTAATCATAAAATAAAATAATTTAATTCCAATAAAAAAAATAATTATAAAATAAGATAAATTAATTATGAAATAAAATTAAATAATTGTAAAATAAATCAATTCCAACATAAAATAAAATAATAAAAATAAATTAATTGCAAAATAAAATAGCATAAAGGCATCATATGTGTATATGTATAAACTAAAAGGTGTCATGGTTTTTAGAGTTTTCTAGTGGGAAGAGAACCATGGTAGACCCGGGAAACCCTGCCAGTCACAAATCATCATAATTTGGCCATATCGTAATTTTCTTCCTAGTGTGCACACCTCTTCCCAAAGTTGCTACTAGTGTCCCGGGAAACCCTGCCAGACACCACTTTGGGAAGAACGGATATATCGGTTCACATCAAATAAATTTTCGAAGGCATAAAGCCTTAAAAATGTGTTCATCACTTTAGGAGGTATCATCCCAAAGCTATCCTCCCACTGCTAATGTATTTTAAATGTTCTCAATAAATAAAGTTAAATAAAACAGCTTCAGATAAGAGCTTGCATCTACGTCAAAATTATTATAATAGTGTATTATATCAATATATGTGTGTGTATATATCTATATCTATGAATGTATTATCGGAAAAAAAAAGACTCACCTGAATTCAATATATTCAGAGTCATAGAAAAAAAAAACGAATACAAAAAGAAAAAGGAAAAAAAAAAACAGACGCAAGTATACACACAGTGAAATCCTCAAATTGTTCAATGAATTAAGCAATGCACCAGAAAGCAGAACCTGATGTACCTCATTAATATACAATGAAAAGTCAAGCTTATTGAATAACTCATAATGCCACCACGTTTCATTCCTTGAATAACATGTGTGTGTGTGTTTGCTTTTATTTCAATCATTTAGTCCTTCCTTTTGTCGTCATGCAGATATGTTTCCTAAACCAAAAAGAATCATGCGAATATGCCTACAGAATTATGCGAGTGTGCCTTTAGGTGGTATCCGATTAGTATAGATCAATCGATTTCTTCATTCATTCAAGTAGCGCTGTACCTTCTGAAACTGGGTTTAGGGTTATGTTAACGTGTTTAGACTTAGAATTACAATCAATCAATTGCAATCAACGATGTAGGCTACTAGCAATTAATCCTTATTGCTCTAGGGATTAAGATTACAATCAATTAATTCTAATTAACGTTCTAACGCTACTAACAATTAATTTTTATTGCTCAAGGGATTAGGATTACCTGGCCTCCGTGGTTGCAGAGCTCCTAGAAGAGAATTTCTGCCGCAAATTTTTTTTTTAGAGAGGGAACTGATAGTTGATGGCTAGGGTGAGATGACTAGTCCTAAGTTTATAGTTGAAATTAGGGTTTCCTATGGGTTGGGCTCTGTGGGTTGAGTTTTAACTATTACTAGTTTAATAAATAATGGCAAATCACCTATTAGATTCTTATTTAAATTTTTATCTTTACCTATCCATTTATCATTATTATTATGATATATATATATATATATATATATATATATATATATATATATCTACACACACATTACTTTATTATAAATTTTAAATTTTAATATTAGTATTATTAGTATTTATTATCATTATTATTATTATATAAAAAAAAAGTAAAAATCTAGGGTATTACATTAATTATCGCGGAAATATTCCCCCATGGCACACCCAGAATATGGGGCCAGAAATTGCAGAGGAGCAGGATCCGAAGCGGTGGCTGCGACAAGAATGGAATATTCTAAAGCAATGTAATACCCTAGATTTTTACTTTTTTTTTATATAATAATAATAATGATAATAAATACTAATAATACTAATATTAAAATTTAAAATTTATAATAAAGTAATGTGTGTGTAGATATATATATATATATATATATATATATATATATATATATATATATATATATCATAATAATAATGATAAATGGATAGGTAAAGATAAAAATTTAAATAAGAATCTAATAGGTGATTTGCCATTATTTATTAAACTAGTAATAGTTAAAACTCAACCCACAGAGCCCAACCCATAGGAAACCCTAATTTCAACTATAAACTTAGGACTAGTCATCTCACCCTAGCCATCAACTATCAGTTCCCTCTCTAAAAAAAAAATTTGCGGCAGAAATTCTCTTCTAGGAGCTCTGCAACCACGGAGGCCAGGTAATCCTAATCCCTTGAGCAATAAAAATTAATTGTTAGTAGCGTTAGAACGTTAATTAGAATTAATTGATTGTAATCTTAATCCCTAGAGCAATAAGGATTAATTGCTAGTAGCCTACATCGTTGATTGCAATTGATTGATTGTAATTCTAAGTCTAAACACGTTAACATAACCCTAAACCCAGTTTCAGAAGGTACAGCGCTACTTGAATGAATGAAGAAATCGATTGATCTATACTAATCGGATACCACCTAAAGGCACACTCGCATAATTCTGTAGGCATATTCGCATGATTCTTTTTGGTTTAGGAAACATATCTGCATGACGACAAAAGGAAGGACTAAATGATTGAAATAAAAGCAAACACACACACACATGTTATTCAAGGAATGAAACGTGGTGGCATTATGAGTTATTCAATAAGCTTGACTTTTCATTGTATATTAATGAGGTACATCAGGTTCTGCTTTCTGGTGCATTGCTTAATTCATTGAACAATTTGAGGATTTCACTGTGTGTATACTTGCGTCTGTTTTTTTTTTTCCTTTTTCTTTTTGTATTCGTTTTTTTTTTCTATGACTCTGAATATATTGAATTCAGGTGAGTCTTTTTTTTTCCGATAATACATTCATAGATATAGATATATACACACACATATATTGATATAATACACTATTATAATAATTTTGACGTAGATGCAAGCTCTTATCTGAAGCTGTTTTATTTAACTTTATTTATTGAGAACATTTAAAATACATTAGCAGTGGGAGGATAGCTTTGGGATGATACCTCCTAAAGTGATGAACACATTTTTAAGGCTTTATGCCTTCGAAAATTTATTTGATGTGAACCGATATATCCGTTCTTCCCAAAGTGGTGTCTGGCAGGGTTTCCCGGGACACTAGTAGCAACTTTGGGAAGAGGTGTGCACACTAGGAAGAAAATTACGATATGGCCAAATTATGATGATTTGTGACTGGCAGGGTTTCCCGGGTCTACCATGGTTCTCTTCCCACTAGAAAACTCTAAAAACCATGACACCTTTTAGTTTATACATATACACATATGATGCCTTTATGCTATTTTATTTTGCAATTAATTTATTTTTATTATTTTATTTTATGTTGGAATTGATTTATTTTACAATTATTTAATTTTATTTCATAATTAATTTATCTTATTTTATAATTATTTTTTTTATTGGAATTAAATTATTTTATTTTATGATTAATTTATTTTATTTTATAATTTATTTATTTTATTTTAATTCATATCAAATTTATTTATCTATCTACTTATTTCTGTTTTATTTTATTTCATTTTACCCTTAATTAATTAGGATTACCAGCGTTTGCTGATGTGTGTATTCTTGGGCTGCGATGATCCTTCGGGGGAGCAGAGTTTCAGTGAACAGGTTTCAAAAATTGGGGCTAGCCGTGAGAAGTGAGGATGACGGACAATAAACTCTAGTTATCTACTTTCATTTATTTTCATTAATTTTATTTTTCAAATAATGTTTAAGTTTAGAATTATTTCCTGTAATAAGAAGCCTTGCACTTGTTCCATACAAGTGCGGCGGTGACACCTTCCGGATGTTGATTATTTTGGATTTCTATTATTATTTATGAAAACCCTTGGAATATTTATGTTATTTGAACTTTAGAAATCCGGGGTGTTACAGGTAGCATTGTTGCAGTCCCTGGGTTTACTAGGTTCGGGCAAGAATCAAAATCACCCTCCACATCGGTATCTGAGCTGTCACCTAGTAGAATAAACCTCTCAAATTTGTCCTCCTCATCGATGTGCATATTCTCATCTTCCTCATCTTCCATCAATGTTACCTGACTTAACACTTGTGAAGGTGCAGATACACCAACATGTCTATCTTCTTCACCAAAATACTGTGGGGATCTTGGATGTATAGGTATAGATGATGATTCGCCAGATTCAATTTCAACATATATCTCAATAAAATTTTGTACTCTCCGATTAGCAAATGCATCTATGACACAATCTACATCTTCATCATCACATACATCGGTACTAATGTAGTATATATTATCCTTACCCACTATAGTCTCCACTTTGGCAATTAACCGATGAATGCATTGGTTGCCATGGAGCCCCAATTTTTGGTAAATTCTTTCTTTCAGCTCGTTGTATGTAGTATCTCGTTTGATTTTCATCATTTTTATTTTCCCTTCAAATTGAACACCTTCGGGACTATCAAAATACCTCCCACTGTGGTAGATTATAGTCATGTAAGTGTTTGAACTTGAACTCATTTTTTACACCAGAATTTTAGCTGCAAAATGGAGGGTTTTAGCTGACCAAATAAAAAAATTTATGAAAAACGAAGTGATATTCTTCAAAAAAATAAAAACCACTCAACCGATGTAAATCTTTTCACTTTCACATGTATATTCATCATTTTCCTCCATAAATAGGAATGAAATACTCAAATCAAGCAAAGACACACAACAAAACAACACAATCAAAGCACAAAATGCAAAAACGCAAATGGGGGTTCGCATAAACACATAAATGACGACGGAAATCTTAAATGGAGATGAAAACATACCGATATCGACACAAATTCCACTAGATTGAAGTTTCCTACGCAACCCACCAACGGATTCAGAGAGATTTTGGCAAAAAAGAGATGGGGGAGGGGTTTGGGGAGGAGATCTAGTCGATTAGCGGCGTTTGGAGTGTTTAAAAACCCTCACCGTCGAAATTTAGTCGACTAAATCAAGTGGTTTAGTCGACTAAATGTTGGGTGTGAGCTTTTTAACGCCCACCCCCGTAATTTAGTCGATTAAACCAAGTGGTTTAGTCAACTAAATTTCGAGGGGATTCAAAAAATTTGAACCCCTCGAAATTTAGTCGACTAAACCCCTGGTTTAGTCGACTAAAAGAGGGTAGATTGAGAATATGTTTCCAGAGGAGGGCATAATGGGAAATAGTTTCAAAGTAGGGGCATTTTGGTAAATAGTTTCCTAAAAATGGGTACTATGGGAAAAAAGCCGATATCAAAGGAATTGGAAGAGAGATAAAATAGGCTACTAGGTTGAAGCTAACAAGATTATCCTATTTGCTCCATTTTAAATTGGTTATTAGTATTTTTTTTTTCATTTTTAATTGTTGATTAATACTCTTGCCCACTTTAAAACTTCTTTATGTCATGTGCTCCCAACATAAAACTTTGTTCTTAACCCCACTTATTTTAATAACCCAAAATGGATCCGGGAGCTTCTGGTTTGATAACAATTTTATCGCAACAAATCCATCCAATCCAATAAAGGCCCCCATGTGCTGAACCATCCTTTTGATTGAAAATTCAAATTCTTAAATACAATATCTCGGACTTTATCTACTTATACGAAGAATCGGAGAATAAAATATATATTTGTGTGTGTGTGTGTGTATAGATATACCGGATATAAAATTTACTAATAATTTATATGGATTTCCAATTTCTAAATTTATTATTAAATACTTGAATATTTAGATTAAACTGGATAAGTGCATTGTTATACATAAATAAATAAAAATTATCGTATCGTTGTTTTATACAAAAGGAGAGGGAAAAAATATTTGTATCCACAGCCACAGTTATAACGACCACGGTTATAAACAGCATGAAAATAATAGAACAATAATAATGAGGTCAAACAAGATATATTTTTAAGTAAAATTATCAAATCAAACCTTGTGATATAACTAAAAGTTTGAGTATTGAAGTTTTCACTTCAGTACTCAAATTTAAATTGATTGATAATAAATCATATATTGTAATTAAGGGAAAGCAAATTAGAATGAGAATTTTGTTTTACTAGTATCTTAGAGAAGTTTCAGAAAATGTTTTTTTCCCTTTGAAATTTTGATCCGTTTATGTATTTTTAATTATATTTGTCTTACTATATTACAGTAAATTATAATATCCTATGATTTGTTCTTACTTATTTTTTTTATAATTAGAATATTAGATAATTAAATTAAATTGGCATTATATGAACACATCGTTAAATATTGTAATTTATAGTGGTTCGGATTTTTTTGGGTTCAGATTTTCTTGGTAAAGATTTTAGGTTTAGGTTTAGATTTAAAAGATGAATAAGGGAGTTAATTAAAAATAATCGCGGGTGACCATCATATGTCGAGAAGTTATGGAGGAATAATAATAATTTATTAAATAGTTTAATTTATCTAGGATAAGATATTGTCATACTACACGCAGTTAAACTTAAAACGCATTTTACAGCCAACCTACAAACCACCCCCTTATTATATTAGTAATAGATTAAAATATTAGTTAATTAAATTAAATTGGCTTTAAATGAACAAAGTGTTGGGATGCATTATCTTAACTAGATTTATTTTTCCTAGTTTCGTTTTGCTATGCACAATCCGATTGGAGGTTCAATCCTAATCAAGATCATTAGAACGTTGCAAAAAAAAACATTACGTATTAAATATTTTGTAAATATGTGATTATACCTCGAGAAAAATAAACAGTAAAGTCGTAAATAATTTATTATATTTTCTTTTTACTCTTATCCATCTTCAACTTTTTTTTTGGTGAAATGGGAGGCCTAAGCCTTTTATATTAGATAAGACTAAAAGGGGATAAGTCCCATACAATGGTCGTTTGACGGCACCGCCGTCAGACTTACTCGGCAATCATATCTTCAACTTATTTCATAGTACTAGTAATTTTACAAATCGGGCCAAACCAATTGTTTTTTCTAACATCAATGGCTTAATGGCAACCTCACTGGCTTTATACAAATGAATGCGGGTTCTAAGTTAAAATCTTTATTTGCATTAATTACCTTGTCAAAATGAAATTAAGATATGGAAAACTGATTCCCTTTCCACAAAGGGAGAGGAATGAAAATAATTTTAAGTTGGATTTTAAAAAAATAAGACAAGTGGAAATAAGAGTTTTTTCTTAATTTTTATCACACATATTTTTTTAATTAAAATTATCAAAATATACTTTTAATCCTTTAAATTTCTATTTCTATTTTTATGAAGTATGAATCCATTAAGTTTAAAGAATTAATATATTTTTCATCATAACATTTTAACATGGAGAATGTAGTTAATGAAGAATGATGATATGACAAATTAAAATTAAGATATGATTGTATAGCTAACAAAGGAAGTTTCTTAAAATATAATATTATTTAATTTTTTTATCAAACAAAGATATTCATAATATAATTATAAAAAAGATAGCTTAATTAGTGGATCCGGAATCTCCCAATTTGTGAGGCATTAATTAGCCGCTTTCATGTTATACAGATCCAGTTGGATTGAAAGATATCTAAATAACTTGAGCCAAGTCGCTTCAAATATATCATATCAAACCGATTCTAAATTTTTATGAATCATATCGGTGCTGACGTCAAATCCTAACCGTATCAGATTACTTTGGATTATAAATAGTAGGAGGGTGAATAAATTGAGGCGAGATCCTTGATATTCCTACCTGTTTTGGAAGCAGCCAGCCTGAAGCGTAGGGGATCCGTTTCATATTTTTGGGTGGTACAGTTGTATCTGAACTGTTTGTGCAAAACAGGTTAAGAGTTAAATACATTCATGCACCCACGCACGCACGCAACTTGACTTTTATATATTTCGGTCATTAATAACAATTCTGTATCGGCGACGTACGTAGGGTGCGAGAGATGGCCGGAGATCCTCATCGCCCTGTAGTCCCCAGGGAATTCGAGGAAGACGACCACGATGCGTTGAAGGGAGAAGAGGCCTTCAAGAAGATCAAGGTGCTGCCATGGCATAAGCAGATAACGTTGAGAAGTTTGGTGACCAGTTTTGTGCTCAGCATTGTCTTCAACTTCATTGTCTGCAAACTCAACCTCACCACCGGCATCATTCCATCCCTCAATGTCGCCGCTGGCTTGTTAGGCTTCGCCGTCTTGAAGACCTACACTGCCCTTCTCTCCAACTTCGGCCTCCTCAAGCAGCCCTTCACTCGCCAAGAGAACACTGTTATCCAGACCTGCGTCGTCGCCTCCTCCGGCATCGCTTTCAGCGGTCCGCATCATAATTTCTTTGCCTCCATCTATATCATATTTATATACACATTCATCTCTCACGCTGTGTATAATCCATTTCTCTTCAGCATCATCCCAAATTGGATTTAGATATATATATATATATTGTTCCCATTTAATTTCTTAATTTCTGAACACGTTTCACCTTCACCATCACATGAATTTTATTGTGTCAATTTTCAAATTTGATGAATGATGTGAATTTTCATCCATCACTTAGCTATCGCATTTCTGCTCTTTCTTCAAATTTGATTCATTTCCTGTAATAATTAAAGGTGGCACCGCGTCATACATGCTTGGGATGAGTCCATATATCGCAGCTCAAGGAGGTGCAGCACAGAATACCCCAATTAACACAAAGACTCTCCAACTTGGTTGGATGTTTGGTTTTCTGTTTGCCGTAAGCTTTGTTGGCTTGTTCTCTATTGTCCCTCTAAGAAAGGTTCGCGCTATTCTATAAAACAATTACGTATACTTTATAATAGATGAATACTTTATAATATATGAAAGGTGACTCCTTGCTTTTGCTTTTAGCTTATTTTTTTAGTTTTATTCCAGAATTTCTCCCAATTTAAGTAATAAAATTGAATATTTGGAATATGCATAAGGTATCCTATGTCTTCATTACTTGCTTACCAGTCAATTTCTCAATTTTTCCCAATTCAATTACTATAATTTGAAAATTGGAATATGATAAAGTACGCGAGTACGTTTTTTATATGTCTTCTTCATTCTTCCCACGAACTTTTTGTTAAAGTTTGGTATCAGAACACTTTGCGGATCCTATAGCAAGTTTTGGTATATCAGATGCGGATCTTATACCAAGATACCTTCGGAGCCGGCCTTTACTTTGCGGATTTGGTTATGGTAATGTAGTTCTTGCAGTAGTATCCATGGTGCCAGTGTTTCACTTCTATTTGATTGCACCAATTTAATGCCTATGGATGTGGTCTCACTAATGAGTATTGTTTCCACAGCTTATGATCTCATGCAGGACTTCAAAAGATATTTTTCATGTTCTTCAATCAAGTCATATTTTTCATGTTCTCCAATCGGTGCCCTTCATAAGAATTGACTTAAAATCACTATGATATAATTTTTCTTTATTTCCATTCTCATCAAATTATACATGATTTGATTTGTTCATTTGTTGGTGTTATGGATCTGATTGGTATCCCCTACAATTTTGAGTAATCTTTATTTTTAAAATTAACATTGAATTGGATATTTATTCCTAGATGATGATTTTGAAGTACAAGCTCACGTATCCAAGTGGAACTGCTACTGCTCTTCTTATCAATAGCTTCCACACTCCAAAAGGAGCAAAGCTAGCAAAGTAAGTTATTCATTTGAGTCATTCTTAATTATTTGATATCTTTAGCATGAATATTATTGACTATTAATTGATTGTGTGAATTTTATATATGTATACAGAAAACAAGTCTCTCTCCTCTTTAAAAGCTTTTGTGGTAGCTTTGTTTTCGCCTTCTTCCAATGGTTCTTTGCTACGGCAGATGGATGTGGGTTTTCTAGTTTTCCGACATTTGGTCTCCAAGCCTTTAAGCAAAGGTACGTGTGCATTTATCTCATAAGTGGGTCCTGATACGAAAGTGTTATGATACATTGGGCTATGATACCAAAGTGTTATGACACCAAAACTTTATTCTTGCAATTATTTGAATATAATTATATTTAATATTGCAGGTTCTACTTTGATTTCTCATCTACTTATGTGGGTGTTGGAATGATCTGCCCTTACATAATCAATGTATCTTTGCTCATTGGATCCATAATCTCATGGGGTATCATGTGGCCTTTGATTGAGAAAAAGAAAGGAATTTGGTATAGCGCAGATCTACCAGCTTCTAGTCTGCACGGCCTCCAAGGATATAGGGTGCACTTTTATCTTCATCCTATAACCTTTTTGATTATTTTTTTGGTGTACCATCATATATGTATATAATTCTGAATTAAAACATTAGGAGAGTCATAATATACCATCAATTTGAATCGTGTTATGTGTCATGCATGTGAAAACCATAGATATCTCACATTACATGTCTTTAAGTTTTTGTTTCATCCGTTTTTTCAAAAAAAAAAATGTGCACCCTCAAAGAGGAGTTCTAGAATTTCTAATCAAGATTGCGACTTGACAGGTATTTGTAGCAATTGCCATGATACTTGGGGATGGTATATACCATTGTGTCAAAATGCTAACCCAGACAGCGTGCAGCCTTATAGCACAGTTGACCAAGAAGAAAGTGTCATATTCCCCACAGGGAGAAAATAGTGACGCTGATAATGAAGCCCCTGATGACAAGATTCGTAAAGATTACTTCTTGAAAGACCAAATTCCCTTGTGGGTTGCTGGAACCGGTTATGTAGTGCTTGCAACAGTATCCATTGTATCAGTGCCCCTCATGTTCCCCCAGCTCAAATGGTACCACATACTTGTGGCCTATTTGATTGCTCCAATTTTAGCCTTCTGCAATGCTTATGGGTGTGGTCTCACTGATTGGTCTCTAGCTTCTAACTATGGCAAGATTGCCATCCTCATCTTCAGTGGCTGGGTTGGCCTTGAAAATGGTGGTATAATTGCTGGTCTTGCTTCTTGTGGTGTTATGATGAGCATTGTTTCTACAGCTTCTGACCTCATGCAGGACTTCAAAACTGGCTATCTCACACTTGCTTCTCCTCGCTCCATGTTCTTCAGTCAAGTCATAGGCACAGTCATGGGTTGCGTGATCACACCTTTAGTTTTTTGGTTTTTCTACAAAGCATACACCATTGGTGACCCTGAGGGCACCTACCCTGCACCCTTTGGTCAAGTCTATCGTGGCATTTCCCTTCTTGGGGTTGAAGGTTTCTCTGCCCTTCCTAAGAATTGCCTTAAACTTGCTATCATGTTTTTCTTCATTTCCATTCTCATCAACATAATACATGATCTGTTGGCGCGTTACGAGACCAAGTACAGGTTACATAGGTTTATTCCAAATGCCATGAGCATGGCCATCCCATTTTACCTTGGTGGTTACTTTGCCATTGACATGTGCATTGGCAGCTTGATCCTCTACTTGTGGGAGAGGAAAAACAAACAGAAGGCCAAAGACTTTTCTCCTGCCCTTGCATCTGGACTCATCTGTGGTGACTCTTTGTGGGGCATTCCTGCCGCTATCCTGGCACTTGCTGGACTTAAAGCTCCTATTTGCATGAAGTTTTTGTCTGCCCCTGTCAATGACAGGGTCCAGACCTTCTTAGATGGTGCTCGCTAGTTTATTGTCTTTACAACTCAAGACTCTATCATTTCTATCTTCTTATTTTCCATCTATATATGGCCGGCTTAATCATTTTCAGTTTTATACTGCGGTATGGTGTTCTATAGACTAGCTTATAACTTGGTTTTAGATTATTTATTAGGAGTTTATTTATGCGTGTATTTTTTTTTTTTTAATTAGGTGTGTCGGAAAACATTTTTTGATATTCGAACTAATTTTTTTAGTCAGTTTAAATATTATTAATAATATCAGCTCAATTTCGTTATATTAATTCTGAATAATGAACATTATAAATCAAATTACTTAACGCACAAAGTTGTAATTGAAGATACACTTTTTTGTCAATCTTAATTTTTTTTAAACCATATGATTAGAAAAAGTTGAATTTGAGTCTAACCGTATATGAGAAGTAACTTTAAAGTTTACCACTGTTTAATCGTTTATGTGTCACGTGAATTGTTTAACTCTTAAAATTATATTGAGCGTCTGGGATTGTAATGGGAAAATTTTAATATAGTTAGTATATGTTGATTTATTTTTGAGAACGTTGATATTGGATTACAAAGTCAGGACATGAATTGAAAGATACATAAATTTTTTTAAATCAACTATTTTAAAAAAAAAATTAATTAAAATCTGTTATTCAAATAATTTATACACTATATATACATCTCTTCAACATATTAAAAAATCCTTGACGTGATGTTGACTATTTTACCAATCTTGTGTTAAATTGTTCAAAACAAAACAATAATTTGTAATCCACTCTTTTAGGTTGGTTCGTCAGTTTTATATCTATTAATAATCAATCCCAAGCTTGTTTTTATTTTTTATGATAATCTTCCTTTATTGATTTTTTTAGGGAAAACTAATTTAGAACCCATGTGGGTGTTAAGAAAAAAAAAATCATAGTCTTTGAAAAGAGACCAAAATCTCATGGTAAAAAAAGATAGAAAAATGACCAAACTCATAACATCTCTTTAGTGAACAACCTTTTTTAACTCAAACAGATATTGAAAGATGACAAGAAGTGTCTATAATAAACCTGCCACGACATCTCTCATTCATTATATTTCGTGGTGCAAAAGTTTATTCAGAAACTTTATATTTTTCTATTGATTTATGATTTTTTTTTTTTTGCCCAGGATTTATGATCTTTCAATTCAAGAGAAATAATTGATAATATATCAAATTTTGTAAAATATAATTTTTAATCATATCCAGGAAGTTAAAAAAAAATATGCTAATAAGGAGGTGTTGCCGTGTTGGGTTTATGTTTTTCAGGTTGATTTAAACAGTTGCAGTATCCTTTTATCACGAAGTCATGGTTTTTTTTTATTAAAAAAAAAAAAAAAGAACAAGTCATGGTTTTTTACTATTATTAAATTTTTAATTTAAGAAAATGATAGGATGCTATAATTTATAATAAAGTTTATGCGGTTATCTTTTGATTTCAGATAAATTTAAACTTTAATATGTACAGTTATGGTTAAAAAATTAAGGTCTGCACATTGTTGGCCAAAAAAAGTTCCAGATCCGAATCTTTATTGATTTAATTGAACTATATTTTCTCTAATTTTTATTTTTAACTCAATATCATCATTATTCATAAAAATTAATAAAAATTTTTAAATTTATTGATTATGTCTACAAATAAATCAAATTCACCTAAAGTAGCTTGAGAATTCCTTGAGTCAAATAAGAGGAGCCAAATTTTCTACTAACGTCATATTAAATATATTTGAAAACGTTTGCAGCTTTCAACTTTCCTACGCATTGATGAAGAAGAATTAAAAATTTTTAAATAAATAATTAATAAAATACCTTATAATTATCAAAATTCTTCCTCCAAATAACATGGAGCAAGATATTAATCTATTTATTATCAATTCCTCTGCCCATCATCATAAGATAATTGATGTATGAAATAGATTTTAGAAAATCTAAAGATGTAATATTTTTAATTCATATAACTCCCAATAAAATAAAGGTATATATGAGTAGATTCCCAATTGATATAAAAATAATCAAGTTGTTATGATACTCCTAAAAATTGTTAAATTTCAAATAGCAAGTAAGACTAACTTGAAAAAAAGAAGATAGAATTCCAAATTAAAAATATATAAACATTTTGTAAAGATAAAATTTTAAATAAAGTCTTTTATGAAATATAAAGATTTTATACCTCTAAATTAGATAACTCTTGAAAAAGGAGGCATCAGCAAATTTCTAACTGATTTAAGAAAATAAATTTGAAAGTATCAAATCTTAAATAAAGTCGCTTAGGAATCTTGGTACTCGACGTAGTTGGCCTTGTCAGTAAACCTTAGTTCTATAAGTACCATGCATCCCAACTGACATTACAATTAGAAATCACACATAAGTTTCCTTCGATCATATGTTTGTGGGGGCGTTATAACTTGTATCAAATGATGAACCAAATGGGAAGATATACATAAGAGAAGTTGGTGTGAGATCATGCAAAACAATAATGTAAACAAAAGTATTTTTAAAATTTACATTTGCATCATGGAGAATTGTTTCCAATGAGGCATCATTACAAACAACATTATGCTTGAAGATCACAAAGTTATGATAGTTGAATAAATGCAGCAAAAGCAAAGTTTATAGAGAAATTTAATGTAGGTACCAACTCCGTGATAGAGGATATGGGGAGACAAATAGTGTTGGGGGCGGAGAATATGAGAGGTGAAGAGCGAGAGGAATCTACTCTAGGAATATTTTATGAAATATAAAAGTAATTTTCAATTTCTAAAAATCATTAGTAGTGGGATTGAGGGGTGGAACCTAATAATATTTTAAAATATTTTGAAGCTATATTTTCATCATCTCTCTATTTTTAAAATATTTATGTTAAAATATTTTATTTTATATTTTAATATTTCAAAATAAATTGTGATTTGTAATATCGGATATCTCTCTTTAATTTTCGAGCATATATTATTTTTTATATTTATTTTAGTTTTTACAATCCTTATAGTCTGAGGGGCTAACTCCACGATAGAGGACATGGAGAGGCTATATTCCTCCTTTTATATAAGCAATAAATGTTTATTTTAGTTGTTATGATATTCTTGATAAGAAGAGAGCGGGAAAGGATTTTCAACATCCCTCCTTGTATATAATCAATAGATAGATGGGGAAAATTCACCTCTTAATATTTTTAGTGAAAAAGAAATTTCATTAATGAAAAATTCAAACACGACAGCGCTATTTCGAAGGGAGATTTACATGATTAGTCATATATTAAAAAAACTCTTTACAATATGCCTAACTACAGCAAAAACGTGTCACTTGTGAAGACCCGATGGTTTCTCACTTCCTTGAGTTTCCAACCATAATGCAGAAAACCAATTTTTCAAGAGTTGTCCAGGCTAGGGTTAAAAAATTTATTAATAAGGAAGACCTAATAGAATTTTTTTATAAAAGGAAAAATCCTATTAAAATACTTAAATATTGAATTAGGCTATTTAATTTAAAAAAATTTAAAGTAAGTCAAGCAACTCTATTTAAAAAAAGATACCATTCAGTTTAGTATCAATCAATACTTTAAAATATATAATTTTAAAAAAAAAATGCACCAATTTCAGTTTTTTTTGCCCAAAACGGCACCATTTAATGGTAAAAGGATGGCAATATAATAGGGAGAAGCCAACTTTGAGTGTGAGAGTCGAATCTAGCTTCTCTCCTTGTTCTTGTGTTTGGTTTTAGAGGATGGGAGGATAATTACAATCCACTGCCTTTTTTTTCTTTAAAATTATGCTGTTTCGGCACAAAAACAGTACAAACTGCCTTTTTTAAAGAAAAAATAAATACTTTAAAGTATTAACAGATACTAAAAAGATGCTTTTGACTGATACTAAAAAAAATAATTTATGATCTAAAAAATTATTTTAAGATCTTGAAAAAATATTTCAAGATACTTGATGGTACTAAAAATATACTTAAGGATACTGAAAAAAATACTTCATGTATGCTCTTGAACATTTATTTTAGGATATTCAAAAAAATATTTCAAAGTACTGACTGATACTAAAAGGATACTTTAGGATACTAACGGATATTGAAAAATACCTCATAATCTTGAAAAAATATTTTACAGTACAGACTATTATTAAAAATATACTTCAGGATATTTTTAATAAATCCTAAAATAATTTTTCAATATCATGAATTATTTTTTAAGTATTGGTTAGTATCTTGAAATAAATTTTTATTAGGGCAGCGGATAGAAAAAGAAAATTAGAGAAGCTGCATCCGAAGAGTCGGAGGGACGGTGGGATTGAAAGAGACAAGGGAGAAAGGTTTATAGTGTTTGGTAAACATACATTGTGAATAAGTTTATGGGTATTTTTGTCAATTATCCCAAATTTTATAATGATTCTTCTTACAATTTAAAATCAAGGAACAAAAAATTTCCTATATTTTGGCTTTCATATAAGCTCTCAAAATTTTAAAACTTCAAACCTTTTCAAATAATCAAATTCTGAATTAGACTTTTAAATTCAACACATTCAGTCAGTCAGGTAAACTAATTCATGATTTCAAAATTAAATAATTTTACCAATATCTCCGCCCACACCCTTCCTCTGTCTCAGCCTCGCTCGCGTCCGCGCTCTTCCTTCAGTCTTCCCTTTCCACGTTGGATATTGTGATGAGACAACCAATTTCATTGAGAAACCTGAACGATGGGTATTAGGACAACCAATTTCAATCTCAAAAAGTGCTGAATTGCTGTAAAAATTCATATAAACCAATGTCTACACTTCTGGTTGTTAGTGAAATCAATAATCATTTTGCTGTTTTGATGCATTTTGCCAAATGGAGGCAAACTTGGTTCATATCTATATATCCAAAACAAGAACATGCTCCTCTTCGATTATAAATGCAACTTTTATTTAACACGCACCGCAATATATAATAATGCGCTTAAAATCCAACTTAACGATAAACGGAATGGTTTGGTTCAAGATTTCCTCATGGCTAGAGATCCAGAGGACCTAAAAGCATGGGAAGACGATGGGTATGTAGTGGACGTACGTACGTGCATGATGAGGAAAAAGGAGTGTCAAAGTCCTTGGTGATGGATGCGAAGTTGCTGAAGCTTATGGATGGATCTAAGATGAATGAGACGATAGGGTGGCCTCGCTTAGAGAGGTCGTCGTCGCCAGTGCTAAAGGCGACGTCGTTGGCCCCTAATGCTAGAAAAGGTCAACGTGGTGTTATGCACAATGGTCCTAGCGGCGGTGGGCGGCGGCTGTGGGTTTATTTCTGTAACACCCCGAATTTCTAAAGTTAAAATAACATAAGATTTCGATGTTTGTTCATAAATAATAACTAAAAATTTAAAATAATCAACTTCGGGGAGTGTCGCCGCCGCACTTATGTGGGACAAGTGCAAGGCTACAAACTACATTAAATAAATCTAAATCTAGATAGTTTTACGCAACACCAAAACAAAATAAAATAAGATAATAAAATAAAATAACTAATTGAAATCAAAATTCAAACTTGATGTCTTCCTCACATCTCACTGCTAGCCTTAAACTCTTGGCACCTGTTTCACTAAAATTTTGCTCCCCGAAGGATCATCGCAGCCCAAGAACACAAACATCAGCAAAAGCTGGTAATCCTAATTAAATAAAGATAAAATAAAATAAAATAAAACTGAAGTAAATAAATAGATAAATAATTTGATATGCATTGAAACAAAATAAATTAATTATGAAACAAAATAAAATAATTATAAGACAAAATAAATTAATTCCAAAATAAAATAATTATCAAATAAGATAAATTAATTGCAAAATAAAATAAAATAAAGACATCATATGTGTATATGTATAAATTAAAAGGCATCATTGTTTTCAGAATTTTCTAGTGGGAAGAGAACCATGGTAGACTCGGAAACCTGCCAATCTACCCTGTGACCCGGAAACCTACCTGTCACAATTCATCAAATTTGGCCATAAAAAGCTGTCAGTCACAATTCATCAAATTTGGCCATAAAATATTTCTTCCTAGTGTGCACACCTCTTCCCAAAGTTGTTAATAGTATCCCGGAAATCTGTCAGACACCACTTTGGGCACATCAAATATTATTTCGAGGGCATAAAGCCTAAGGGTTGTGTTCATCACTTTAGGAGGCACCATCCCCAAAGCTATCCTCCCACTATTAAATTATTTTTAAATAATTTAAAGTCATTATAGAATTTCTAAATTATTTTTATTATGAGTAATTAGATATCCATGATAATAATAGAAAAATACAACCCCTACAAGAAAGAGTGGATCTTAATTTTACAAATACAAGAGTTATAATCTTTACGATCATCGTGGGTTCTCCCCAAATTTAATCATTAATAATCATTGATAAGTATGCTGCAAACCAAAGAAAATCAAGAAAGAGGTATATAATATATATATATATATATATATATATATATATATATATATATATATAATCAAAGTGGAACTCATCAGGAAAACAAAAACGCAAAACTACGGCATATACCATATATGGCATTTAATACTCCATCACGCAAAATGAGGTGGAGGGAAAATATAAACATGTAATGTTCCCCGAGATGAAGGAATAGATATATAAAGACAGGCATACAACATTCTCAAGCAAATCAAGATGGAGAAGAATTGATATGCAAGAAGGTAAATTATTCATATTGTCATAATTAATTCCTTAATTTAAAACCGACATAACACATCTTAAATTCCTATTGTCTCAGAGATTAGGATATCTTAAATTCCTATTGTCTTAGGGATAGGGATTAGGATATCTTAAATTCCTATTGTCTTAGGGATTAAGATTACCTGGTCTCCGTGTTTGTTAAATTCTTAAAGAGCAATTTGCCGCAGAGTTTACAGAGAAAGAAGTAAGGAGAAGAGAAATATGAGCAAAGGCTAAGGTTAGGTAGCTAGGCTAATATTTATAGTTAGAGCTAAACTTGTAGTCAAAGTTAGGGTTTAGCTATGGGTTGGCTCTTTAGCTATTGTCAATTAATGAATTATAAAATATTACCAAAATTATTAAATTTAATCAAATCAATCAATCTAAATTAATAAAATCAGATTCATCTAAATTAATCAAATTTATCTAAACTACTAAAATTAAACTAATACTATATTATTATTATTATTATTAACAACAACAGTAATAATATGGGATATTACAGTTTCCGATGGTTGTCCTGCAATCACGCCAAAGGAGGACGACGGTATGTAGTTGATTGTATAGTTAAATATAGTGACTCAAATGAAAATTTATTTCAAATGGCCTTTCATCGGTTTTTCACTAATGTTAATGTTTCATATTTTTCTGTTATTGTTTTTGAGATTTCCTTGTTTGAACTCGCATTCAAGAGAATGGGGAAAAAAATTACTTTCACCATCGAGTCATGAGTTCGATTGGTTAATGTTTTATATTTTAACTATCAATTCCCATGTTAAAATTACCGTCAAAATAAGCGATTTGCCACGTCAAAATTTGTATATTTTTTATTTCATGACAGATCATTTTTTTAAAAAATAACACTTGATATGTGATATATATTTTTAAGTATTATGTAAGTTTTTCTATAATTTCATGATTAAACATTAAATAATAAGAACATGAACCAAAATCTTAAGAACTCATTATTTTCACAATACTATAATGTTTTAAGTTAAGATACACTAATATTTATCTATAATTGCGGGATTGATACTTTATAATACGTAATTTGCAACACAATAATTGAAACTTTTATCATTTTCTTTACCCCACGTCTCACGTTCTCTTTTTTTTATGGAAAACTAGGGACGTCTATAATGGTTAGAGAGTGAATGAACAAGTTTCTATCCTTTAAATAATTTATGTATCTAAAAAACATATCATCCTATAGATAGGACTACTTTCATCAAACAGTTAAGAAACTCCTTCCTAAAAGTCATTTACTAAAGATCATTTAGCCACTTTATTAATTATTAAATCATATACATTTATCGCCACATGAGAAATTTCTTACATTTCATACTTTTTTTGTGATCAAATAAATATTTTAAATACTTTTTCAAGTATTTATATTTTTTTTGTATTTAAGTACTTTCTTCGGTCCTAATTATAAGACATATTTAACCGATTTTAGGGAGATTAAGGTGGGGAGTTAAATTAATTAATTTCACTCATTTTCCTAAAATGCCCTTAAATAAATTTTCAATGACATTAACATACCTTCTCAACCTAAAATTTTTCTTTCTATGTTTTTTAATTGAAATGATGGTCTTGCTATATATACATATATGTGTATGTATGTATATGTATACACATATGTATGTATGTGCATGCACACACACACATATCTACAACCCCCCCAAAAAAAACACACACACCCACCCCCTCACACACACATATCTACACACAAATAGAAACCCACACCCCCCAACACACACACATGTATACACACATATACATAAATACACAAACACACACACACATAAGCGTATGAGTATGTACACACACACATATATATTTATATAATGTGTGTGTATGTCTATATGTGTGTGTATACATATATAAATATATGTGTGTGTCTATGCATACACACACACATATATATATATATATTGGTAAATTAACGTTAACTCATTGATAAACAAATTAAAATCCAATAATTTAAGAGTTTTATTGATTGAAAAATTCTATGCACTTAAATGCATATACTTACCAAAAACTAAACACATTTTAAAGAATAAAATAGAGGTGTTTTGGGAAGAAATTGACAAAAATTTAAATTTTGTCCTATAATTAGGACAAAAACTAACTCCCAAATATTGTCCTATAATTAGGACCGGAGGGAGTATTTTATTTTAAATTTTTCAAAAAATGTAAAATTTATTTTCTAAAGTAAAAATTAAAATAAAGGACCTCAAAAAAATAGTATTTATTATAATAGACTATAAAAATTGTGATTACTTGAAAGGACTAGACACCATAATATAAATTTAAAATCATTAAATCGTCCCTAACCAAACCTCCTATATTATTTTTCGTATTCATAACTAAGAAAATAATTAAAAATAAAAATAAAAACGTCCCTCATAATATGATATATTTTTTTAATTTTCAATATATTATTTAATTAACAATGATTAAACTCATATTTGTTTAATTTTTATTTTCACAAATTTATATTATCAAGTTGCCGGATTTATATCATCAAGTTTGATATCAATTAAACTCTTTTTATAAAGATAAAAAGTAAACTCATTTCATATTTTTAAGGATATAATATGTTACTTAGATTTTTTTAATTTTATTAACATTAAATGAATTTTTCAATCCGTATAAATTGCTTCTAAAACAAAAATAAATTATATAAACTTTCTTGGTTTAACATATATGATAAATTATAAAATATCTTGAGTTTTATTGAAATTATATAATTCTATTCTTAATTAAAATTTTTGTTGAATTTGAAAAAATTATAATTTTTATAAAATTGAAGAATGTGTAATTTTTTCCCATAGAGTATATGTTTAAGTTATAAAAATTGAAAATTGAGAAAACTATTACTTAATTTGGTGAAATTTATAATTTTTTATCAAAATAGAATGTGGGAGGAAAAGTAGGAGGGAATGTAGAAGATTCTATTTGGGGTACTTTACTTCTTCCTTTTTTTTTTTTTACTTTTATATTTGGTCCTTCTAAATAATTACATTTTTTATGAATTTTTTTATAAATATCTTTTTCTTCAAGTCCTTATTCTAATTTTTCTTTTTTTTAAATGATGCAACATGTATTAAATTTTTTAAATGGCTATTTTAAATCAAAGTTCAAGAATTGAATGAAAAAATTTCAAAGAACAAGAGATATACAAGTAATTTTTAAAATAAGTATTCAAGGGAAAGTTCTTATATAGCATTTCGAGCTTCAAAAGCTCAAACAAGTATAGAAAGATATTTATTTATTTAAAGTATTTTTTGGCTAGAATATTGATGTAAAGCATTGCTGGGTGAAGTATGTACTAATATTTATTATATGATTTTGTCTTTGTGAGTGGACAATTTTTTATGTGATAATCCTATATAAAGATAGTTAAATCACTCAAATTATAATTTGGGGTAACTGAACTTAACAAATTATTTATCAGGTTATGCATTATAACCCGTGATTTAAAATTTCAGTCAAATTACTCCATATCCATTAATTATTAAAACAAAAAAAAATGAAAACATAGCCATGTTATTTACTCTATCAATTAATTCCTTTAATATATAATCTATCTTCAGTTGCTCTATCAATTATTGAAATAAATAATAAATAAATTGTACATTACCTCCATTCCAATGACTACAGTGTAAACCTATATAGGTAGAACAAAAAAATTTTGTAGAAGTAATAGCACTCACACGACACTGCCAATGGACTTTGCGTATATTATACTAATCTAGTTTTATTTATAAGTCCTTTTTAATTAAAAAAATTGATCCTATTTATAAATATGGTTTTAAGGTAATAAATGGGGTTGCTACAATTTTGTCCATATTAATTTTACAAATGAAAAAATAGAAACAAGAAAGAGTTGAAAAATGTTCATTCATAAATCAGAAAACATTTTCTCATATTGTAAGAAAACCATTTTTTTATGTTACACACATATGAAATGGTAAGATCCATATATACATATATTAATTCATATATGTATATGTGAGTTTAAATATTTTATGTGTGTAGGAAACTTTTTTTTCTCACGTAATATGAGAAAACCAAAGCCCTTCATAAATATGGGTAAAGTTAAAAATTTACCTCATAATTATTGAATTAACTACCTCTTTGTGGTATATGGGATTTAATTAAAAATGACTTATAAATAAGACCAAAGTGATATATATACAATTGGTCAACGTCCCAAGACATTAAAAAACTCAACTTCCGTCCCACATTATCCGCTTAGAGAAGGAAAAAAGAACAATGTGCATAATTAATAGGTAGGAAAAAGTTAGAGAACAAATGGTGTTTTGTCGTACTGTACTTCTTAAGGAATTAATTAATAGAGTAAATAATATGATTATGTTTTCAATTTTGTTGTTCTAATAACTAAAAAATATGGAGGTAATTTGAGCTAAATCTTAAATCTTTTATTATAACATATAACTTGATATATAATTTTTTGAATTCAATGACCCAAACTGGAATTAATCTTCTGTTGTTTTAATGACTAAGGGATATAAAAAAAATTGGTATAAATTTTTAATCCATAATAATGACACATAAGTCATAACCTGATATATTATTTGTTAAGTTCAGTACCCAAATTAAAATTTAATTAATTCAATCGTTTTTATATGAAATTTTTCATAATTAGTGATTCAATCTTAAATTTTACTCAAATCCGTAATTTTACTCAATCTTAATACAAATCTATAATGAGTGATTCAATCTTAAATTTTTATTTCACAAGGTAATATATTTAAATGGGGATTCTACTCAAAGATATAACATATAAAAGTTTACATTCCAATAAATCAAGGATTAAGGAGTCACTGTAATTTAAAGTGAGCACGATTTATAAGAGGCCCAAAATGCAAAGGTTGATGTTACTGAATAAAATTTTTCTTAGAATTTGTGAGTTGTTTTTTTGGCCTAGTCTAATGTGCAAGAAAGAATTCGTCATTTTAAATGAACGAGCAATTTAATATTTTCAATATGATATTTTTTTTATTACCATTATTTCTCAATTAAATTGCTCAAGCTAAATAACAATTCAAATTAAAAATTGTTTCAACACATTGTCACAAACTAATTGAGGGTTTGTAGCTTCTTATTAGATGGGGAAGTGATATATTACTTTATAGGTAGACTTCATCGGTATTATGATATTCCTTTAATTTTAACATAATTAAGACTCTAATTAAATATTATAGTAATTTCAAAAGAATAAAAATTTTAAACCCCATAGATCAAGGCTCAAAGAGTTATTAACTTATTATTATAATTCAGAGTTATAAAGATTTTTAAGTGATTCAAAATTAAATTGTCGATCTGCCTAAGATTGTAACATGTAATTTTTTTTTTTTTTATCTTCTTAAATCAATAGTTATCATAATTAAAAGTCCAAATGATAAATTGTCACAAACTAGTTAATTAATGGATTGTCATGCTTTTAGCATACATATTGTTTAATAAAATAAATACGGGGCCGATTATCAATTTGTATGAGGATTAGGTGAATGTATATATTCTTACCAAAGGATATTTATAAGCAGCAAAAATTTTAAAATCAAACTTAAATAGACAAGTCCAAAAGGCAAACATCACACTATAAGAGCCTAATATAATGTTCTTGTACCAAAAAATTATAAAAAATAAAAAAGACTTAAAACCTAGACTCCTGAAATGACGCATTCAAAAACTAAGAAAACGCACGTGGGAACTTATTTTTCTATTTTTATGTTCTTGATGATTGCTTTGTTAGTTTTGAAGGTATTGGTTAGTTGTAATACCCCAGATTAATAATAATAATAACAACAATAATATAGTAATAATAAAAATCTAGAATTTAATAATATTTGTATTATTTTATAATTTATTAATTGACAATAGTTAAAGAGTCAAACCTATCGCTAAATCCTAATTTTTAATTATAAACTTAGGTATGGCAGCCTAATCTTAGTTATCGTTCAATACTTCTCTCCTTGTCTATTACTTTCTCTGTAAACTCTGTAGCAAATTGCTCTTCTAAGAGATTAGCAAAAACAAAGACCAGGTAATTTTAATCTCTAGAACGAATTTTTCCCCTTTTTACAACTGAACCTAAATGGTTGATTTGTCATGAACAGTTATGTTGAGTGCATGTTGGGCTATATAAAATTGAATGAGTTCTTTTCAAAGTGGTGTCTGGTAGAGTTTTTCGGTACATTAGTAGCAACTTTGGAAAGAGTTATGCACACTAAGAAAAAATGTTTTTTTATAGTCAATTTGATGATTTGTGACTGACAAGGTTTCTCGGGTCTACCATGGTTCTCTTCCCTCTAAGTAAATTTCATAAAGAATAACAAAATTGACATCTCCTTTTATATATATATATATATATATATATATATATATATATATATGAGATTTTCATTATGTAATTATTTCATTTCATTTTTATATTATCTTTGTTTTATTAGGATTACTAGCTTTGCTGATGTTTTTGTTCATGGGCTGTGATGATCCTTCGGGGGAGCAGAATTTCAGTGAAACAGATGCCAGAGGTTAGGTCTAGCAGTGAGAAGTGAGGAAGGACGTTCAATTAATTTTATCTATTTTCTTTTTATTTTATATTTTGAATAAAACATTTCTATTTAGGTTTAGATTTATGTTAATGTAATAAGTAGCTTTACACTTGTCCCAATACAAGTGTGGCGGTAACACTTCCCAAATTTAGTTATTTTGAATTTTAGTTATTATTTATAAAAATTATCGAAATTTTATATTATTATAATTGTTAGAAATTTGGAGTGTTACTTGAATATATTAGACACATCCCACATCCCCATTATCAATCAATTGAATGTCATCTCTCTTATGTCTCTTTAAAGTAGTGGTTGAAAATCCTGACGACTAAATTATTAGAAGGTCATCATCGTTTTTAACTCATTTGGCAAACATCAATGCCATCAAATATCTTGACACATGTGTTTATACTTCGAAAAGTTGAAAAAAAGACTTAAGGAATAAATGAAACGAAAAAAAAGAATATATAGTAAAAGCTCAATTACAATATGTGATACTATCAAGTGAATCCCTTCCTTACCGTCAACTTTTAGTATGCAAGCCATTGCAAAATACCTCCTTTCACAAAAAATTGCAAAGTGCCTATACTATTGGATTTGTATCAGAAGTTACTCCATTTAATTTGATTATAGTTATAATTATTTTCTCCAACAACAGTGGTTCACGGAATGACTTTTAATGGCATTACCATGAATTTTATGGAAGCGAGAGATTTAAAAGATGCTACGTTGTTTCTTTTTTTTTTTTCTCGACGAAGATGATATTATGTTGTTTGGTAAAAGTATGAAAAAAACCTTAATTAATTAATTAATTACCAAAATGTCACTGAGTTAAAAATATTAACCCATCTACCCCCAGTAATCGATTACATGCCTTATGTAATCGATTACAGGGGGTTAGATCTCGTCTTTTTCAATTTTTGCACTATGTAATCGATTACGGTACTGTTTAGTAATCGATTACACAAAATTTGCATGGTGTAATCAATTACACCAATATGGTGTAATCGATTACACCAGCAGAAATACAATGAAGAAGAGATTTCGAATTGGTGCATGACAAAACTGATTTTCAACTTCTTTTTATCTACAAATGCGACTTGGGGAAGGTCTTTTTGCCAACAATTAACCTTCTACTCTATACCTAGTCCATCGATGTACCTATATCCGTTTACATAACTATTTGGATGTTTGCATTCATGGTTTTCTAAAACAACTAATTATAAACTGAACGTCACAATACATCAACAAATACTAATACACATAAGTTCACCAGTGTCATCATAAATGCAATACAATTACATAACTTGTCCACTTTAACCTTGCCTATTCCTCAACGGACACATACTTATATTATGACCAACTTACTTGCAATACCGACAGCGGGACTGACTGCTTGACGGTTGAGACTCCACCCAATCCATCTCATTTTGTATCCTCGTAGACTTTGGTCTTCTCTTTCCGTGGGACAAACTTGCATCCGGGATAACGATTGGGCCATCTACTTGTTGAATCAATCGTTCATTGCCTATCGGGTACCAATGTGCAGCATATACTTGACTAATGTATTGCAAGGTGAACGCCGGGTCAACATAATCGTAATGGTTCAAATTTTCGGCCCTACACACTGCTAACACGTGGACGCACAGATACCGTCTTGCTGTAAATCTCCCACATTGACATTTGCGTTTGATCAAGTCAACCCGCATTGTGTCCTCGGCATGTGCGTCCTCGACCTCAAATAACCATAATTCTCTGTCATATAGCACCACCCGACACGCGACTGTCTGTTCGTCCATCTTTTGTATGCGGTCTTCAACCTTCTTAGACACTATCTTACATTCAGTCATGTGTTTGGTAATCTCAACACGCCTCGTGACGAAATATTCGACAAGTCTATTACATGTGATCTTGACAATGCGGTGATCGGTAGATTACGTGCTCCCCTGAGGATCTTGTTGACACACTCTGATAGGTTAGTCGTCATGTGACCAAACCTCCTTCTATCTTCATCGTATGACATACACAATTTCTCCTTTGGAGTCTGATCAAACCAAGACGAAACATGTGGGTTTGCCTCAATGAACTCCCAAAACTTTATGTCAAACTGAATCTTTGAACTCATGTACCCTGCATGACAGCGAATGCAAACTCATCACAATGGAAACATAATCAATGATTACAACAAGTAAATGGAAGGTGAAATTTCATACCTAGTGTCATAACAGTTTTCTTCAAATTGAACACCATCGGGTCCTTCAAAATGCCTCCCACTATGGTAGATTACGGCAACATAGTCGTTAGAATTTGAACTCATCCTTCACAACAGAAATTGGGAACTAGAAGGGAGTGAGTTTCGGATTCTACACAAAAACAAAGGTGGATGAAGTTAAACTACAAAGATTACACAATAATACCACATTCAAAGAGGAGAATGGCCTTACACTTTGATGGGTCGCACAAAAACCGTCCAAAACATGAGCAACCAGAAGCTTTAGGGCAGAAACGGAGAACTGACCACGAATGAGCTCAACTTGGCTTTTAAAAAACACATCTTTCCAAATGTAATTGATTACGGTATTGTATCGTAATCTATTACGTAAAAATTACACTACGTAATCGATTATGACACTCATAGTAATCGATTACAGGGTGCTAATTTTATGTAATCGATTACTAAACAGTAGCGTAATCGATTACATAGTGCAAAAAATGAAAAAAAAGAGATCTGACCCCCTGTAATCGATTACATAAGGCATGTAATCGATTACAGGGGGCAGATAGGTTAATACTTTTGCCTTAGTAGCATTTTGATAAATAATTAATTAATTAAGGTTTTTTTCATACTTTTGTCATGTTGTTGTTGTTTTTCTTCTTTTTTTTCCCCTCAGGATGAAGGATGAAGATGCTATTATTTTTTTAATTTTTATTTTAAGGTACCAACTAATAATTCTCACAAATCAATAAAAACAATAAAACTAATAAAGCTGTCTTAAAATTTAAATAATTTTTAATGTTACCCTTACTAATTGTCATAAACTATAATACTAAATTAATTATTACTTTCACCCACTGCCTTTATTAATTATTAGTTTACGTGTAAAAAAAATAATTAATGAGGACAAATAAATATTTCATAAAAAAAAAACAAATGCACTTGTCAGGACGAGAGGGAGTAATACTATTACCTGAAAAAAATGTGCAGTTTTTATTTTTGAGACGGGAAGAACCTGAAAATCGACGATCGTCAATTCGCGCCAATAAATTTATAATAACGCGTTGGGTGCTTCTCTAATTTTTTCACCCCCGCCATCTTAACTCGGGCGCATCTCAAAGACTAGGCATGCATGGAGGAATCACAAAATTTACTTTTATTTCTATGTAAAGAAGGGAGAAAAACGTGGAAGAGTTACCGTTACGGAGGAACGACAAAACGAAAAGAGAGAAGGTTGATCCTAGAGAAATGCTGATATTTGCAAGCATGATCTCGCAATCGCACGCAGCCTTTCAGAGATGGGAAGGGGAGGCAGTATTAGCAGCTGTACGTAGTTCATGGCACAAGAAGAGCATTCGGTTTTGACCATTTTGGCGAGAAAGTACACCCTCAAGCGCTGAGTTGGAGCGCTCTTTGGTGGGCTTATTACCATTTCTTTTTAATTTTCAAAATTCCATTTCCAAAGCTCCCCTCATAATTTCATCCAATCGGAGCCTTCATCTCTGGCTGGTTGCTCCCCCTTTCTCTCCCCGCCGGAATCTTGCTCTCTCCTCCTCCCATGAACTATTTCTAGGGTTTCACGGAGCTGCTGCACTCTCACAGTCATGTCGCGTCAGACTCCCACCTCCGCCTTTATTAAATCCAAGACCCTCGACAATAAATATGTATGTGCCACCAATTTGCCTCAAACATCTATGCTTATTTGATTTTTTGTTTTTAATTCTCCACATCTGCTTTTGGATTTCACCGATCTCAACTGCTTTAGTCTTTATTCGGTTCTCGATTAAGTGTGACTTTATAAAGCACTGTAAAAATTTCCAGTTGTGTATCTTCCTGTCGCTCAATAAACTTCGAGGCCTGAATAATATTGTTTGATGAGTATTTTAAGCTGCATTCCGATTTTCACTCTGCTTCAGTCTAGCGGCTGGCTCACGTAATCTATGTTTTTGTTTCTGCACTCTAGTTCCATTGTCTTTTTAATGAAAATCTCACCCCCAATCTGTATATATCACATGTATTTATGTTTCTCTCCTGCTCTCTTTCTCTTTCGTGGGAAGTTGGTAACCAAAACCAAGTGTAAATTTAGTGAATTGATCATGCAAGAACTTTTGAGGGGACGATGCTTCTTTGTCCGAGTCCAGAATGCAGAATCGTCTGGGATTCAGGCGCTGTTTGGTAGTACTGGTTTGGAACTCAGACGACTATTGCATAATGATGGCAGTGTTAACACAGGGCGGAATGATGGCAGGGTTAACACAGGGCGGTATTGAGGAGAGCTGGCAGGCAATTGACCGGTAGTAATTAGAAATGGAGTTTATGGCAGGAGAGAAGTAAAAAAAAGGTTTCCAAAGTTTTTGTGAACTTGGTGGTTAGAATATTGATAGTGTGATTAAAGGGGTCTTGGGGAATAATGAGGTGGCATCAGCAGCTGTGATAATTTCGTGGCACTAGGTTATGCTATTTGGTTGACAATGCAGACAATTGTGTCAATACACAAACGTCAAAGAGGATGTTGCCTATTTTGACAGTGGCAGTTCAGAGATGTTTGTTCAAGAGACAGGCCATTAATATTTTCAGTTGTTGTGACCAGAGCTGAGCTGTTTTGTATTGGCAAATATTGGTTAAAGTTTTACTCCAGTCATGCAAGTAGCATGGAATTGTGCAATGTGATTAGAAGGGTCATATGCTGTAAATTTTTATTTTCACTTACTCACGGTTTGTTTTAATTATATGGTGGTCGAACTCAAAGTTAGTTGATAATACATATTTTTCTGAAACCAATACAATCTAAGGAAGTTTGAGGCATTGTTTCTTCAATCTGAAAATATTGATGGTTGACAATGCATATCTGTTTTCAATTTCCTATTTCAAAAAGAGGAAGGATTATTTCAATATATCATGTATATGGTTAAACATCTATGCCTTATATAGATCAATTGGCCAGTTCTTTCTACTGTGCCTCTTTGGTCAGTTTAGTTTGTCACAATCAAGGATTGTCTTATTGTAGTTCTTAATTTTCTTTCAATTGATCTTTGATTTGCATATGAAAATTGGAGCAGATGCTTGGAGATGAGATAGGGAAAGGAGCATACGGTCGAGTTTACAAAGGTTTGGACCTAGAAAATGGAGACTTCGTTGCGATTAAGCAAGTTTCATTGGAGAATATTGCTCAGGAGGATCTCAACATCATCATGGTACAGAAAGTGACTTCTGAACATTTCAAATATTTTTTCTCCTTTTCTCCCATTGTGTGTGTGCACGTATTGGAGCTAGTAATTTTAAAAATAAAAGCTTATACAATTGTCCGATGGTTGTAACAGAAAGAAAAAAAAAGGAATTGTCCAGTGGCATCTTTGTGAGAAGGGAGTTGAAACTTTATTTTTGTTACTTTTTACTCTTGTGCATTTTTTTTATGATATTGTCTAGCAGTTGTGCCTATGTATGCGGCCAAATTGTAGAAAAATTGAAGGCTGACATGTTTTGGGGTCTGTCAAAGCCAGATTTGGGATGAGATACCCCAGATATGAGCAGAAGTGATTGTGACCAGCATAAAACTGTAAATTATGAATATGAATTATGCAAATAGAAAAATCCTTGGAAATAAGTTAGGAGCCTGAAAACTCAAAAGTAACACTTCAACACATACATGTGCACTAGAGTTATGATAGGATTAATGTAGAAGATTAGAGAAATTGGGAAGAGAAACTGAGGGGAGAGGAGAGAAAACACAGAATCACATCACTGTGCACTTTCATTCATCTTTACTCAACATTCAACAACAATACAATAGTCTAGGATTCCCTTATATAGGCTAGGATATTGCCTTAGACTTCAGTCAATCCTCTCCTAATAGTAATAACAGCAACAGTAATACTAACTAACTACTAACTCTAACTCCCTAACTAATTTACCAACTCTAACTTCCTAACTAGTTAACTAACTCTAATAATTTTTATTTTCTACACCTTACATATATCAAGTCACGCCTTGTTTTAACCTTCATTTACTTCTTCACTTACCGTGGAGAATTGTAGTTTGTTCAGTTACCACTTAGCCATTTTATGGTGCTTTAAATCTTAAATTTTTGAAAACTAATCACATGAGTGCTTAAGCAATGAACAATGACGTTGTTAAATTTGAATTTCCCTTATTTTTTAATGTTCAATATTTTGTGGTAATAAAGCGATATTGAGTATTCTTAACATTTTTTAAATCATCAGCTGCTAATAACATGACACTATTGTAACCTCTCGCGAATATGTTTGAGAAGCTGACAAGTTCGTGTGTGTTGATTATGAAGACTGAATAATTCGCTTCCTTTATTTAAATTTTATTGGCTTCAGTATTGGGCATTGAATGATTGATGCTAATTTACCATAATGACTTGTAGATGCAAGGAAATTTGACTATTGGAGTTGTTGCTGACTTATCTGATCGATTTTCTTGGCTTTTTCAAAAATAAGTTTCATTTAATCTATTACCTTTAAAGTTAGACGATTTCAAGTGTTGCTTTGCCTTTGCTCCTTGCCTATTATTACTTGTTCATCTTCACAAGCAAGTAATGTTGGAGGCTGTTCAATTCTTCACTGATAATACTGTATTTAAAAGGAAGCATTTTGTTTGGCCTTAAGTATTGGGTCTCAGCTCTCAAATAATTGATACTAATTTAATATGGCATCTTCTTTAATTTTTCATGATTATTGTTAGAAAATCTCAAGTATAGTCCTTTCCTTTCTAACAATATCTCCTGTATCATCAGAAGTAATGTAATGCTTGAGGTTTTTGAATTCATTAAGTTTTCACTGAGTTGTAATGAAAATACATATGGCTGGAGAGTGTTATATGAGTTCAATTCTTAGAGATGGACATAGTTTGTTTTAATTCTGAATGTCATATTATTGCTTTTATGACATATTTTGATTTTCACTGATTGGCTGTTGTTTTGCCTTTGGCTACTCTATCATTGGGTGGATGCATTAATGTGTCAGCAAGAGATTGATTTATTAAAGGTATTTTTCCTTTTTCTGATTCTTATTTTTGCTCTACGTCATCATAATCATTATTTTTGAGTAGATCCTGCTCGTTTTTTATTGTATTATTTTATTTGCTTACTTGCATGTTTTGCTTATAAATAACAACACTGTGTCATGTGTGGTTTATGGGATTTTTTGGTTTGTCTGTCTTGGCGTCACCCTGGTTTTATCTTGTATTTATGGTAGATATTCTGATCCCTGATGTCTTGGGATCTCTATTAGCATGATTTTTTGTCATATATATTCTTGCTGATTTATGGGGACTGAATGGCATTAATGTTGCCCTTCTTCCCCTATATATTTGCTCGTTCTTTTCTGGTAATAGACACACACATTCTCAAGATTGTTCAGTCTGGCTGGAGGGGAATGTGTGTATCTTCAGGGACCTATCTTTGCCTCTAAATATGTCATGGGAGTTGTGGCAAATAGTGACAGCTAATAAAGGATTGTACTGGCTACTAAATTTTAAATTTTTTGATTGAGAGAATTAAACTGATACTGACCTTTCCATATTTGGTGATGCATTCTTGGTGGATAGCATCCATGGAATGCTTATGATGCAATGTCATTTTGGAAATTATTTTTATTTTGCAGAATTTGAATCATAAGAACATTGTAAAATATCTTGGATCCTTAAAGACAAAGACTCACCTTCACATTATTCTTGAGTAAGTTAGCTTAATTCTATTTTCAAAGCTATTATCGTTGCATCATTTGATGATTACCCAAACCTACTAATGGGTTTGATATGTTTACAACTGCATAGGTATGTGGAAAATGGTTCACTTGCTAATATTATCAAGCCAAATAAATTTGGACCCTTTCCAGAATCATTAGTTGCTGTTTATATTGCTCAGGTTTGTGCAAATATTACCGTTTTCTGCTATTTGTCTAGGATTCAACAGTTTAGGGAATATATGATGAATTAATTGTATGAGGAGACAGGTATTGGAAGGCTTGGTTTACCTACATGAACAGGGTGTCATCCATCGGGATATCAAGGGTGCAAATATATTGACAACTAAAGAGGCAAGGCCCCCTCCCCTTCTTGACTTACCCTTCCTGCTCTTGTCTTGATATTTAAAGGCTGTCCTTTGGTGATGCTTCTTGTTGCTTTGATCAATATGCTTTATTCCACAATACATTTAAAGGATTAATTAAACAAAAAATCCTTCTTTGAATATAATTGTTCCATTTAAGATTTCATTGAGCTATTGAGTTTATACTTATTTGTTCTTGGTAACTGAATTCAAACCCTATCCATTCTATTGTGATTTCAATGGTGCATATTGCATACTGTTGCATTTCTTCATCCTTTTTGACATCCTTTTTGCTTTTTTCGGTGACTTCAGTCATTTTTTTCTCTGATCCCTTGTTGCCTTGAGACTTGACATCAGGTCCAGTCAACTATCCAATCTTGACTGCTGGTTCCGTTACAGACAAGCTGCCAAATGATTCAATTTCTATGGAATTACTTATCATTGTTCTTCTTGTTACTTATAATACAATTCTGAAAATTATAAGAGAAGTTGAGGAAGTTAATGCCTTGTATTTTAGTTTTTTTTTTTTTTTTTTCTGGACTAAGACTGATGGTATCAAGAAAGTAAGAGTTTTACTAGTTACTGTAAGTTAATACACAAATAGAACGACCAAAAACTTTAGAAAAACATTTAAAGGAACAACCTTGACATCACTGAGTGAAAAAGCAGGAATCATTGACAAAATTTCCTGCCAAGTTTTGTTCAATGAATGAGAAGATTGATGTCTTGTATTTTAGTTATTCTGTGATTGAACATTATGCATAACCTGGTTGCTAGCTGCCTGCATTTAGTATACAAGTATTCACGATGTCAGTGAGCGTATCATGGCTGTTAGCTATTGGATACTTGATGGAAATTTCTACTTTATCACTGTTGGTTTCCTTGTACTCCACCCTTGTTCTTGTCTTCTTGACACATTTACAAGGTCTACTTTTTGTCTTATCAATAAAAATATCAAAGCTAAAACAAAAATTTGTTGTAAAGTTACTGTGTATATAGTGATGCCATTTTCCCCCAACTGCATGCATTTCCCTGTAATTTCTACTTCTACTAAATACATCAAACTTCTGTTTGCAGGGTCTAGTCAAACTTGCTGATTTTGGGGTGGCGACAAAGTTGACTGAGGCTGATGTTAATACTCATTCAGTTGTTGGAACTCCATATTGGATGGCTCCAGAGGTATGAATTGCCTGATTTTCTGTTCCTGAATTGCTTGTTTAGCATGCCTTGTTATTTTGATGCTTTTCAAATTATCTGTAGTAGTGTGCCAGAATTTTAATGGTTTATCCTACACATTAATGCATTTGTTTCTTATGTGCTTAACTGATCGTTTTATTCTTATATAAATATATAGTAATTTGCCAATGTTGTTATTTATTCCATCTGGTATTATACGAAACTTGGTTTTGGTTCTAGGAGGACCATTAGATTGATAATTCTTCTTTTCTGGATCCTTTTTCTCATTATTATTGGTTATTTGCTTTGCATAGTGCATTTTTTTCTGATTTTTTAACCAGTCAAACTAATGAATTTGCTGGAAAATTTCACTTATCTAAAAGCCTAAATGAAATTCATTGGTTTGGTTGCCAGTCAGGACAAAGTCAAGAAATGGCAAAAATGTGGTTGGGCTGGTCACTTCTCTAAAAGCCTATATGAAATTCATGTTTGTGAAGCATATAGCTTGAATATGATAGCTCAATAGATGGATCTTGTTTGCCTTTTCAGGTCATAGAAATGTCTGGGGTTTGTGCTGCTTCTGACATTTGGAGTGTTGGCTGTACTGTTATTGAACTTCTTACATGTGTGCCTCCATATTATGATCTACAGCCTATGCCAGCTCTCTTTCGTATTGTTCAGGTGTACCTTCTTTAACCTTTCTTGTATTGATTAGGTCAATAAAATCTTTGACATTAGATCATCTAATTTGTGAACTTGATCATTTGCAGTTTTCTCTTGTTCTTGAAATGCTCAATTTTTTAATGGAAAAACAATTGATTGATGAGATGAGATAGAAGGACTAAATGGAGGACAAGTAATCCTCCCAAGCAATGTTAAAATAATGAAGAAAACTGAATAAACATTAGATCAAAAGATTCTCAATAATGAATTCATGGTTCAAAATATGTTCTATGAAGAAATCAAACTTGCTCTTACCCTTATTCTGTTCCCTCAGGATGAGCATCCTCCAATTCCTGATAGCCTGTCTCCTGATATCACTGATTTTCTGCGTCAATGCTTTAAGAAGGTAATTGTTTTTTATCTTAATAGTTTGTTGGGGTTTCTTTATGAGTGCTGTGTGATCAAGGGATTTGTGCTGGTTGCATATTACTTTTCCTGTTTTTTCCGTTTTATGTTTCCATGTCCCATTGCCAACTCCAAATCCATGTAGAATTTAATTTTTTTTAGAAATTTCTTGAATATACATAATTAAAAATATTTAGTCTAATTATGGTCAGTTTGACCCCAATTTGACTATAGGTCAACTAGTGATTTTTTAATGAGTGCCCTGCTTAATGGTAAGTTCAATATTCATAACATTGATATATGCATTTTACAGGAAGCAACACTATTTATGAGTCATGACCAGTGTAACTTATTTTTTAGATTTCATTCGATGCACACGGGGCCTGCATCTAGTTGGTAACTTAATCTTTAATTCATGTAAAGCTCTGTTGCTTATTTCAGGATGCTAGACAAAGACCTGATGCTAAGACACTGTTATCTCACCCATGGATACAAAATTGTAGGCGTGCGTTGCAGTCATCTCTTCGACACAGTGGAACGTTAAGGTAGATAGTTTGAGACCTTATCACGCTGTTACTATGGAATTTCTTTTGGTGCAAGCTATGCCTTCTTTTTTTTCAAGTTTTTAATCCGTAAAATCACTTTGGTTGCTAATTTTATCCATATCTTGAAAGTAAGTTATGGTTGACACTATGGTTGTATTGGAATTTAAAGTTTGTTTTGAGCAATTCCTACACATGGACTTCTTATGTAGATTCTCATGGTCTCAGGTGTCTGACTTTCAGCTCAATGAATCAGTTTTAACAAATTAATTAAATCTTCTCTGGATAAGCCTTTTCTATTTTCCTGTTTTCATTGGCGGAAGTGGTACTTTTCTTAGTTGTGTATTTTTAGTTGGAGATTTGGTGTACGCTGTAGGTTGAGATCTGTGTCAATTTTGTTTTATTTTTTTTTGTAATTTGTTGAAAGTACAAAATCTTCCATTTGCTACGGGCAAGGCTTTATGCCCTTAGCAAACTTGGAATGATCATAGCCACCATTTGGAGGGAGACCAAGAAGGACACTTAAAGAAGTCATTAATCAAGATCTCATGATTATTGGCTTATCAGAAAAATTGGTCTTTGATAGAGTACAATGGCTCAATGTGATCCATGTAATTGATTCCACTTAGTGGAATAAGGCTTTTGTTGCTGTTGAGTGTTGATGGCGACTATTTCAGGTCAATTACTTCCATCATAGTGTAAAATCAAAGGGTTTTATTTGTTTTTGTCATTTAGTTTTGTACCAGCACATCACATGGCCTATTTTGGTGTTATTTTTGAAGGAAAACATAAGTGGATGCCGTCAATGTTTTGATTCACCTAGGTAGTGAATGCAAAAGGGGGAAACATGGTTGTGTCTACAACAAGAAGAAGTCTTATGCCACGAGGTGGTATAAACATGATTGTGCCTATAGAGAAAAAGAATTAGAAAGGCTTTACTATGGCCTAAACATCTCTAATGATTGGCAGTCTTCTCACAAATTATGATTAACACCAATATCAATATGTAACATAAATTTCATAGGAAGCCATATAATTCATAAATCATGAGCAGATCTTAGACTTCATGCATCTTGCTATCAGATCATCATTAAAACTGCAAAGTCAAATTCCAAGCCTCAGTTGGTTCCATACAAAAGTTCTCCAGGGCTGAAAAAATATAAGTTATGGCGTGAAGAAAAGGTATAGAGCAATGGGGCGGAAGGGCAGAGTTGAAACCTAGATGTTCAGAAATTAAAGGATAACCTTGGTTGAAAGCAGAGGCATCAGAAAATAATGTATTTGCGGCATGCGCAGAGGATAGCTTAATTGTGAGTCAACTTCAATAACTAAGTGTTAATGCAAAAGATTGAGTAGTATTTTAAGAAAAGTCTCATTGAACTATTGAAGAAGCATAAAGTACAATAAACCTCATCTCAAGGCCAAACCAAATTCAATCTGAAATGCGAAAATGCAATAATTCTGGGATCAAATTCCATTATATATAGAAAAACTGGTGGAGGCCAACGAGTAGAATCTGTAGTCCCATATTACGTACCATGGATTGCTATATGAAGTACTTGAGTTGGTTTTTTTTAACAACTTAATGCCTTGTTTTTGGGGGGAGGTTCCTCACCCCGCTAAGGTACCTTCTATTGGTTTCAAAGCCAGTGGTTGTTGACTCTAAGAAAGGCTACTTGAGGAAGTCAAGTGAAGTGGCAGAAAGTGCAACTGTTAAGATGTTGCTCTCTAAGGACAGTCAATTTTGATGGATACTAATGTACTTTAAGATTTCTAGCTGGGGCCATCCAAAAACAAACATATGTGACACCCGTATGGATCTAGCACATTTGTCAGGAAAAAGAAATATGTGATACCCCTATGGATCTAGCCCATTTGTCAGGAAGAAGAAAACTAACATTTATAATATGTAAGGATCAGGTTATCCCAAAAGTTTGAGCTGGAAGTCAAAGAATCAATGTTAATTTGATTTATTGTATCATGTTCATTTACTGTTCATCATTGCCCCTTGACTTTTCATTTTTAGTATATATAGTACTCTTGTTTAAACTAATTTCTCTTTTTCTCAATGCAATTCTTCTTTTAAATAAGGAGGTTTACATTTCATACCTTGAACGTTCGTTCTGTTGGGATGGATCATTGTATTCTGATTTTGAGCCTAACTGAAGTAATTGAACATTATTTTCTTGCTTTGTAATGATCACTTTCCATCATTGGTTAGCTGTTAATTAATTTTTGAAACTCTCCTGATCCCGATTCTTATAGAAGAACGGGGATAAGATGGATCGCTCTGTATTTGTTTTAGCTCTGTTGAAATATTTTGCAGTGACTCTGATATGTCTCATCTGCTGTTTAATTTGGGCATATGTAATATTTCTGGAGAGAACATTTTCTAGAACTGGGATTTTTCTTAGTTTACATGTTAGTGTCAGTGTGTATGCACTCGTACATCTTTGACTGATCACAACATGTTTTTCACTTCTAGTTGATATAATTGTTGTGGTTTTGTGAGTTGTACAAAAAGTTAGTAAGTTACCTCATGCAGAAATATAGAGGAAGATGATTCTGCAGATGTAGCAGCTTCTGATCATCAGAAGAGTGCTGTTGAAGGCTCAGCCATGGAGAAAGTGGTTAGTGCCTTTACCTCGGTGATTAAAGCAGTTTGGTTATATTTGGTTGTGTCACTGGTTTCAATTTTGTTGTTTTAGAACCCATTGAAAGAGTTGTCAATTGAGGTTGCTGGTGGCAGCAAACATCATGAGGACGTAGGTTCAGATTCTGATTTTCTGAATGAGAAAACAGAGAAGCAGGATGATGTGTTTTCAGATCAAGTTCTCACTTTAGCTATTCATGAGAAGTTGTCTCTACAAACTGGATCTAGTAAGCCCTGTTCTAATGGAGAAGTTGCTATAACGGAGATGAGTGCTGATCATGACACTCCCAATACTAAAGACCATAATGAAGTCCTGATGCACGGAGAAGTTGGATCTCCAGAATCAAGAGGGATAGATAAAAGGCCTGGGGGAAAAGGTAGTTCTGTCACCAGTGGCGGTATATCATTCTGTTTTGGACCAAGAGGTCAGGATAATGGTTCCCTAAAGGTAAAGTGGGTAAACTTAAGCAACTAGTTGATTTAGAATCTTGCCAGGAGTCAGCTATAAAGCTTAATCATTTCTGGTACTATAGAATTGAATACCATTTCTAATTCTCTGGTATTATATTGCTTTGTGTACTGCTATTATTTCTTCCTGTTTGTCCCTTTAAAGATGTATATGCTATGTACTCATCATGTTAGAGAAGAACTTTGTAGTTGCTATGTATATAATGTTGTGAAAGAGCTTATACCATAGATGGTTTTTACCAATCCCGTCAGTGCCTGGTAGTCCCCCTATTTTTATGTTCCTAGTCTCGTTACAGTAAGAGACATGTTGGTAGGTCTGAATTATTATAGGCACAACTTTGTAGGTCTATTGTAGTCAATTGATTGGAGCTCAAGTCCACTGAAGAGCTTACAAGATACAATATGCCTCAATTATTTGCTATAGTTCTGCAAGAAAATGGAATTTGCTTTTGGTTTTTCATGAATGATAACATATCAGACTTTACTGATTTCTGTTTGAAGGCTATGAAGATGCTTCCCTCTTTGGAAGGGAATGAGCTGAGCAGATTTAGCGATCCCCCTGGAGATGCCTCTTTAGATGATTTATTTCATCCATCAGACAAACACCCTAGAGGCTCTGCAGCTGAGGCTTCCACGTCTGCATCCACATCACACGTGGCAAATGATAATGCCTCCATTAACAATGGCGGAAAAAGTGACCTGGCAAAAGAGTTGAGGGAAACTATTGCTCGGAAGCAGTGGGAGAAGGAGATGGAAAATGGGAAGGAAAATAGTGGTGGGAATCTTTTACGGTTAATGATGGGAGTCATAAAAGATGATGTGATTGATATAGATGGTCTGGTATGATATTCAGTCTAGACTTTCAAGTTCTTTCTTTATAATTTATTTTTCTCATTCCTTTGACTTTTGCACTCACTATATGCTTTCATCAGGGTTTTGATGAAAAATTGCCGGGAGAAAACCTGTTCCCTTTGCAGGTACTGAGCAAAGTTATGTTTTGAGCTATCTTTTTGTGATACTATCATGTTATTTTGTCTTCTTACAATGGTATACCTTTTCAGCATGAAATGCTCTGTTATGCCTAATCTGTGGCAGCCTATATATTCTTTTCAGTTAAATTTTAGTTTTGGATGTTCTTCCTTGAATGTTTTGATTAAGTTTTTTTTTTCCTGTGAGTATTGTTAGAGATATTAGCAAGTTCTTCATGACGGACCAAACAGAAGATGCCCCACTTGTACATAAATTATTTTAAACTTCCACACGATGTGTGGTAGACTTGGGCTTCATTCATACGAATACCCATAATGTTTTCACTGGAGGAGCTATACTGGTTGTTGGCAAGTATAAATTGTTGAACTTAGGAAATTTAGGAAGCATCTTTGCTTCAAAACTGGTGACTTGGCACTTGTTCATGATCGCGTTTTCTTTTCCTTTCTTCCAAGAGGTAATGACAATGAGATGGCACTTGTTCATGATTGTAGTGGTTGTCTAGTACTCAACCTCCCTGAGATTAGTTGTTCAACTAATTAGCTACTTATCTCTTACCTTGTTAACCGCTTCCATTAGAACTACTCGCTCATATAATTTATAGAGATCATATTGTTGATTTCCCCTTAAAATAAACTGACTCTGTCTTTGACAGAATCTTAACAAATTTATCCAACTAATTGTTTTTAAATTTTTTTGTGATAATATCTGATCACTATTGGAGGTTTTGGACTAAACAATATTGGATAAGCTGTCATGTTCGGTGATATTAAATCTTTCTTCCTTCTCTATCATGCTTTGTGTGTGTTTGGTAAATACTTACAAAGCAGAAGATAATATGCAATGTCACAAGGACAATGATCATGTGCATACTTTACCTCTATGATCATGCTTTTAATCTTCTGTATTTAAGGTTTTGTTCCCCCTGGGTAATTATCTATCTATTTCTATTCATTGGAGCCTACAATCTTTAAAAATTTTCCTTTGAAGGGTGCTTCAATATTGGCAAAATTTGAAACGGTTCCCCGTTGCTTCATATTTTGACCCAGAATTTGATGTATTTACTGTAATCATTCTTGTAGGCTGTTGAGTTCAGCAAATTAGTTGGGTCATTGCGATCAGACGAATCTGAAGATGTGATTGTCACTGCATGTCAGAAACTTATTACTATCTTTCACCAACGTCCTGAGCAGAAGATTGTTTTTGTCACCCAGCATGGTTTACTTCCTCTTACAGACTTGCTAGAAGTTCCTAAAACTCGTGTATGTTTCTCATGTTACCTTATTTGGCTTATATCACTGTATGCATGACACTTGTGTAGTTGGTGTGCACTGCGCAGACGTCTTACATGCTACATTACTGCAGGTCATATGTTCGGTACTCCAGCTTATAAATCAAATCATTAAGGATAATACTGATTTTCAAGAAAATGCTTGCCTTGTTGGATTGGTAAGTGGTGCGCATGTCCTTTCATGCCCTCTTTCTCTTTGTTTCTGTTTTATGCTCTTGATTATTAGGTTAAAGTCTTGATTAGGGTTTTGAATTTAATTCCCCCCCCCCCCAAAAAAAAAAAGCAACGTGTTAAAATCTTGAAGAATCCTATGGTTCTTTGTGCTAAAAATGTTGTTTGATGGATGGAACGTTGCCATTTAAGTGTTGCCCAGCAATGTGCCTGCTGGTGATCAATGAATTGAGGGAATAATTTATACTGTAAAGCCTTAGTTTTTGTCACTAAAATGCTGATACTGAGGTAACATGTAATGATGCATGGAAGCAAGGCTTAGAACTTTCTTGGTCAGGTTTGAGATTGTATTGGACAGTTTAAGTGCAAAAAAATTGTGGATTGAATTTTTTTTAGGGTTATGTGAGATAATAGTAGTTCCCTGGGCACATTATAGGTTTTAAATGAGGGAATGAGATCTGGGGAGGTTAGAATTTTTGAGAAAAATATGACCTGATGAGGAGATATTATAGCATCAAATCTTGATTTTGATTTTGCAGCACTGAGAGATTTCCCTTTGGAGCAATAAAACATAAAGCTGTGCATTTTTTCTGGTACGAAAGTACTAAATTCATTCAAATAAATTTTCTAAAGATTAAATCATTAGTTTCCCTTGACTTCCTGTCATTAATCCCTTGATGATTCTAAATAGAGTCATAATCCCCATCAGGGTTTTGTAATTACCACTGTAAACTCTTGCAGTTCTATTGAAAAATAGAATCATAATCCCATGAGGGGGCATTTGCCTGGCTGTTTAACTAAGGAGGAGCATTATGATTTTTCATCAACATAGGCATAGTTTATATCAGGCCTGTTTGGCCCTGATATTATGAGGAAACTCTATATAGTTGTGACTTTGTAGCTGTGATCTACTGAAGCTAGCTGCAATAAATGTAGTGGGGATCAAAAAGTCAGTGAGTTTTAACCTTTAAGAGATAAGCAAACAAACTTTTGAACTTAACTAATCTGACCGAAAATAAAAAAGGATTCGATGTTATTCTGTTTTTGTAATGAAATAATAAACATAAAATGGAGTTACACTTCCTTCAATAAGCCTTACTAAACACTTACCAAAAACGTTCCCAACAGAACATTCTAATAAGCATGTGGGTTTTCCAACATTAGAAAAGAAAAAGGACATTTCAGTGCACAAGACTCCCACTAAGTGGGGTTTGGAGAGAGATAGATGTATGCAGTCTTACATCCACAATTGGAGTGGCTGTTTCCAACATTGAATTAATGAAAATACGGAAATAGATTTTCCTTTACATCCGGTCTCTCTTGACGCTTATGTATTCTTCATCAGTGCTATCTTCAAATATCTGAATTGCTTATCTAGGTTTTATTCCAAAATTTTGTGGTAGATTCCTGTGGTGATGAGGTTTGCAGTACCTGATCGTCCACGAGAAATTCGCATGGAAGCAGCTTTTTTTTTGCAGCAGCTTTGTCAGTCAAGGTATGAATTTATTGTTTACGGCAATCTTGATTTCTTAGTATATTGACAATGGTGTGCTGTATTGATTGTTGTTCCTTGGGTGCAGCTCTTTGACATTGCAAATGTTTATAGCTTGTTGTGGAATCCCAGTTTTAGTGGGATTTCTGGAGGCTGATTATGCAAAGTACAGGTTTGATTTCGTCCTTCTTCTAAAGAGATAATTTTTATATAAATTTTTAACTGTTTGCAGCGCAATAATAAAATCTGATACACGTTAGGAAGGTATTGCAAATGGCACCTATTATGCTTTGGAAATATAAAGATTTTATTAATTTGACGATCTTGATATGAAGGTTTTTGTGATTTATATATTTTGATATTAAGAAAGTGAGGGTTAGTGTGCTGATTTGAATATTTTAGTGTACCAAAATTTTGTAGGTGTGTGCGTACCCTTTTGGGACAGCCTCTTTGGTGTTTTTGGTGAAAGTTGATGTCCTAATACTTTGTAATAGTTTCTTCACCTACTATCCCATTGGATCAGACAGACCCTTGTCTGATTCAGAGAATCAAACAGATCAGACAAGTATTTTCCCTATTTAGATCCCGTCAGAATGTGAGGTATTTTAAGCAATCAGTGCATCAGTTAATCAAGCCAAATTATTTGAATTGGCTTCCATGCGTACCTGCGAACTCACACATATATGCAGATGCTGTGGTCCATTGATTACAACGGCTTTGAATCTCAGCTGGCTTAGCAGTGTGTAGAGGAGAGAAGTTTCTTTTTGGTACTGACCCATATGTGACTTGCTAAATATCAAGATTTCACATTTCTTCACCCAACACAATTTGTCATTTTATTGTCGCGGCCCCCCCCCCCCGAGTTCTTCTCAATAATCTCAACTCTTCCTTTTTAAAAATATACAGTTCTACAATGTAAACCTTATCACTATCATTTTTTGTAAATATTCTTCAATGGTTAATTTGAAGTAAGTGCTGTATTCATTCTTTTGTTACCAATAACTGAGTTAATTGGTTTAATTGGTGAACAAGTGGTTCAGTGATCCAAACCCTTCACCAGTTTAATGTGTGAACAAGTTCCAAAGATCATGATTCCACTAATATAAAATTGATATATTTAGTAAGTCTTTAAAATATGTGATAAAATGTGTGTAATATTAAAATATAACATATTTATAAAATACTTTTTAGTGAATTTATATAATATTGAAGTACAACTTATTTATATAATCTTGTACTACACTTGGGAGCTGCTACGATTTTAACAAGAGGCTATTTAGAAATGATATGGAGTTAAAAATTGAAGATGGACCATACCATGAGTGTTACAATTCATGTATCTAGGATACAAACTAGATGACTGAGAAGGGGGAAGTCATTTGAAGTAATTTGTGATTATATAGTTCCTACTAAACTTAAAGGAAAGTTTTATTGAACTACTATGAGATCCAACAGTATTACATTATAGAAAATGTTGGCCATCAAAGGGGGATACGAGCAAAAAATTTGGGTAGTATAAAGAGGATGTTGAGATGGATGTGTAGTTATACAAAATAGATTTGATATAGGAATGATTATAGAAGAAGAAAATTTTGCATGGAATTTGTTGAAAATAAAATGGTTGAAAATTATTTAAGGTGATGTAAATGTGCAAAGAAGGCTGATGGGGGTGCAAGTAAAGAGGATTGAGTAGTTGGTCTTTAGATCTATGGAAAAAAAGTATAGGGAGAGCAAGAAAGACATATAAACAAGTTATTGATCAAGATTTATTAATAAATGATATATTTAAAGGGGTAATAGAAAGACTATGTTGAGATGCATGTGTAGTTATACAAAATAGATTTGATATAGGAATGATTATAGAAGAAGAAAAGTTAGCATGGAATTTGTTGAAAAGAAAATGGTGGAAAATTATTTAAGGTGATGTAAATGTGCGAAGAAGGCTGATGGGGGTGCAACTAAAGAGGATTGAGTAGTTGGTCTTTAGATCTATGGAAAAAAAGTATAGGGAGAGCAAGAAAGACATTTAAACAAGTTATTGATCAAGATTTATTAATAAATGATATATTTATAGGGGTAGTAGAAAGAGTATATTGAGATGCATGTGTAGTTATACAAAATAGATTTGATATAGGAATGATTATAGAAGAAGAAAAGTTAGCATGGGATTTGTTGAAAAGAAAATGGTTTAAAATTGTTTTAAGGTGATGCAAACATGTGCGAAGAAGGCTGATGGGGGTGCAAGTAAAGAGAATTGAGTGGTTGGTCTTTAAAAAGTATAGGGAGACCAAGAAAGACATTTGAACTTGTTATCGATTAAGATTTATTAATAAATGATATATTTAAAGAGGTTGTTGTTGATAGAACCTAATGGTGTCATGGACCTATGAGACTAGACTTGTTACTAAATGTAACAAATTAAAGAATACGGCAACAAAGACTGACACGTATATGAAATGTATATTAGTTAATGTAAGTGTTGTCATATGGTTTTTAATGCAAAATAGGTTGCATTAAAGTAAATGTTTAAGAAATACATATGCAAGTTATATTCTTAGTATAAGTAATCAATCTTATCCTTGTGGATTTCTCGCTCAAATAAATTTAGTTGTAATGGATATTTTGGTTTCTTGGAAATTCCGTGTATATTGCTAACTGTTCTGAGATATAATTACAAAATACATGTTTAATTTTCATTACCGACCTTCCTAGCTTCCTAAATCGGCACATTTCATCTCAATTTATACTGCAATAAGCATTTTGCAAACTCTTCTTTGGTAGCATGAGTATTTTCTATAGATGGCCATGTCTCATATCTTCAGTGATCTTGTGTGACTGCAGAACCTTTAGCGTTATATGATATCTTAGAACTTTCAACTATTCTTTTGGTATCACATGAATCAATGTCTGAATAAACTTACTTCACCACTATCTTAGGGAAATGGTACATCTGGCTATTGATGGCATGTGGCAAGTCTTTAAGCTTCAGCGATCAACCCCTAGAAATGACTTTTGTCGAATAGCTGCCAAGAATGGAATACTCCTGAGGCTTATAAACACCCTGTATAGCTTAAATGAGGCAGCACGACTAGCTTCTATATCTGTTGGGGTTGGATTTCCAGTTGATGGTTTGGCTCAACGGCCACGGTCTGGTCCCTTGGATTCAACACATCCTACTAGCATCCAGAATGATGCACCGCTGTCTTTGGCAGACCAATTGGATCTCCCTAAAGTGAGGCACGGGATACTTGACCATCACTTGGAACCTTTACATGCCTCAACCTCACATCCTCAAAGATCAGATGGTAACTACTCTGTAGACGTTGATAGGCTTCAATCTAGCAATGCAGTGGCTGAATTTACATCAGAAAAGAGTGCAAATGTTGCATCCAGGGAATCTTCAAAGGAGAGAGACAATGTGGATCGATGGAAAACTGATTCTTCTCGAGCAGATGTTGAACTTAGACAACAACGTATTGGTAATTCTGCTAGCAGGGCATCAACAGATAGGGCTTTGAAACTGACAGAACCAGCATCGAATGGATTATCACTGGGGGGAGCTACACAGCAAGAGCAAGTTAGACCTCTTCTTAGCTTGTTAGAGAAAGAGCCTCCATCGAGACAAATATCTGGTCAGCTTGAATATGTGCGCCAGTTTTCAGGATTAGAAAGGCATGAAAGTGTACTCCCTTTACTACATGCCTCTGAGAAGAAGACAAATGGTGAGCTGGACTTTTTGATGGCAGAATTTGCAGGTAGTGAGGATCAATTTATGTACCATATTCTATGCTTCTATTGATGAAATTTGTTATAACAAAAGAAACTATAAAAAATGGATGAAGAGTTATAAACCTGATTGACTAAGTACAATAAGATGTCTCTGTTGTTAGATGCAAGAACAGAAGTTTCAAATGTATTTTTCTTGTTCAAGCAAAAGACCCAACATTACCCGCTGCCAAAACTTGTTATCATTCCTTTTCTTTAGAAACCTCCTAAAACAAATTATTGAAATCTTCTTCAATCTTGCTGGAAATACCCATTTGTCACAATGAATTACATTCTCTGATGGTCACGATAAAACATTGCTAAAATCTAAACATTGAGCAAAAGTATTGCTTAATCACTTTAACTTCTATATGTCATACTTGTTTGAATAGATTAATCAATTATTGGAGCCAGTGTGCATCGAATGTTTATCCATCAAAGCCAATTATAATACTTAACTTCAATAGGATTTAACTGTTAGGCTTCTTCATTTTCTTTGATTTGACCGTTATTATTATATATCTAAATGATTGTTACTTTTATGGTAATGCAGATGTTTCCCTACGTGGAAGAGAAAATGGAAATCTTGACACTGGTACTAGAGTGTCATACAAAGATGCTTCAAAGAAACCAGGGGCTTTTGGGTCTAATGAAGGGGCTGCTTCCACATCTGGGATTGTATCTCAGACAGCTTCAGGTGTGCTATCTGGTTCAGGAGTCTTAAATGCCAGACCAGGCAGTGCAACTTCATCTGGGCTCCTTTCCCACATGGTTTCATCGTTGAATGCTGATGTTGCCAGGGAGTACCTAGAAAAAGTAGCAGATCTTTTGCTTGAGTTTGCTCAAGCTGACACGACAGTAAAGTCTTATATGTGTAGCCAAAGCTTGCTCAGTCGTCTTTTCCAGATGTTTAATAGGGTGGAGCCTCAGATTCTGTTAAAGGTGGGATGCAAATTTTTTCTTTTTATGTTCTCCCTTGTTTACTGCATGAATAACTTCTGACAATTTTAGGTCACTTCCATGTTTCTAGATACTGAAGTGTATTAATCATCTGTCAACTGATCCTAACTGCCTGGAGAATCTCCAACGTGCTGAAGCAATAAAATACTTGATACCAAATTTGCAACTCAAAGAAGGGCCTCTAATATCACAGATACACCATGAGGTCAGTATTGCTGACTAATTTGCTATTTTTTCTATTTGATATATGAATTACCAGTCACTAACATGTATGATTGACAGGTCGCCTTTCATCCGTATTCATATATGCTATTTCCTTTTTTAAATCTTGATAAATAAAAATGGATTAGCCATGGTCGTGTATTGAGGGAAAATGCCTGTGTGCTTTTGAAGGGAGAAGTACAAGTCTAGCATGCCTTGTAACTCAGACTTGGTTATCTTAGTATGGTATTTGTTTGTTCTTTTCTTTTCTTTCTTTCTGTCCCTTTGTTGCCTTCACTTTTGGTGTCATTGATAGAACATGTCGTATGATTAATGTAGTCCACCCCGCTTAGTAGGATAAGGCTGCTTGTTGCTTCCGCCACCTTCTCTATTGTTAAGGCTTTTCAACCTTTCATATAATTCTGATTTTCTCCATAAAGTCTTTTTTATTTTTATTTTTTTAAAAAAGAAGGTTGTATGCTCCTCTCTATATCATAAATATATGGCATATGCATCACTAATATTTTTTTGACGGAGTTGACTATAATTTTATTTTTGTTCCCTCTGTAGGTCTTGAATGCGCTGTTCAATTTATGCAAGATAAACAAGAGGAGGCAAGAACAAGCTGCTGAAAATGGGATTATTCCCCATTTGATGCAATTCATCACCTTAAATTCTCCCTTGAAACAATATGCTTTGCCTCTATTGTGTGACATGGCCCATGCATCTCGAAATTCAAGGGAGCAGTTAAGGGCCCATGGTGGTTTGGATGTCTATTTGAACCTTCTTGAGGACGAGCTTTGGTCAGTGACGGCATTAGATTCTATTGCTGTTTGCTTGGCTCATGATAATGACAACAGGAAGGTTGAACAAGCATTACTGAAAAAGGATGCAGTGCAGAGGCTGGTGAAGTTCTTCCAGACTTGTCCAGAGCAGTATTTTGTGCACATATTGGAGCCATTCTTGAAAATCATCACGTATGTACAGGATAGATCCTTTCTGTTTAATCTTCCCATAAATTATGGACCTGATTTGGTTTTCTTTTCGCGTTGTGAAACGTTAATCATGCATCGGTAGTTTAGAAAGAGAGAGTAGCATTTCAATAATCCAAAAACAAAGGAAAGAATTACTGCGTCAAGGTCCCTGCCTCTATTGAAGTTGGATGAGTGCAGGGAAGATGAACTAGTATTTGTTATTTAATAGACAACAGCAGGACAAAACAAGAAGAATGAAGAAGCTAGGGTTTTGTTAAGTTTGTGTTTTGGGTTATACCTGGTATCTGATTCTAGATATTAGAACATTAATGAAGGGAACGGAAACAATCCCACTTAAGCTTTTAGTTAAGGATCCCTTATTCTTACATAAATCTCTGGAAATGCTTTTAATTGAGGGTCCTTTATTTATGTTGGAAATGCGTTTACTTAGGCCAATAGAACAAAGCTTTACAGCTTAACGAATTTTGCACATTTCATTTCTGTTTATTTTATGTAATGAATGGAATATTTGGTTCTTGCTAACTTTAATTCACAACAATAATTTCTTTATCTACAATTTTCATTCTATTGATGCCATCAAATTGTTGCAGAAAATCTGTACGGATCAATACCACATTAGCTGTTAATGGATTAACGCCTTTACTGATTGCAAGGCTTGATCATCGAGATGCTATAGCTCGTCTTAATTTACTCAAGCTAATAAAGGTACAAATTATCCTATTGTTTTACCTGAAATGGATATATATGATTCGTCATACATGCTAAAATTTGTAGTAGATGCATGCTTACTAATACATAATGGAACAGGATCTTACGTTTGATTCTAGTGAATGGTGTGTAGGAACAATGGATGGTTGTTCTCCAACATGTCGAATATAATACAAACATCTGTAATTTCACTGTCAATGTTTCCAAACATTGGAGTTTTAAGGGTATAAAGCTTTGTAGATGTTTTTTTAATCATATTATCAAAGGGATACCATTTATCTTTTTATAAAATATCTGTTGTACAGTAAGTCCCAATATGCGGATTGATAATACCAGATATCAGGTTTTTGCATGAGTCAACTCGATTAAGTCCGTGCCTGATCTTTGTTTTCTCACATATCTTACCAATGTGCGATTTTCAAATGTGCATTTCCTTTGATCTATTTACTTGGTCTGCCAATTTGAATGTTTTATCTGGAATCGACACATTTGGATTGATAATGCCTGATAATTATATGTTTACATGGCACGAAAAAGGTGGTTCAGAAAAAGTATTTTATTGTATCCATGCAAAGTCTCTGTTTGAAGTGTTTTACCCACTAAATTGCTGTGGCAGGCTGTTTATGAGCACCACCCTCAGCCCAAGAAACTGATTGTGGAGAATGATTTGCCTCAGAAGCTACAGAACTTAATAGAGGAAAGAAGAGATGGACAAAGCTCGGGAGGCCAAGTGTTGGTCAAACAGATGGCTACTTCCTTACTTAAAGCTTTACACATAAACACCGTTTTGTAAATTTGCGTTGTTGAATCCTCCCCTTCATGTATATTTTTTGTCACGGTAAAGGGGTGAGGAAGGATTCTCTCTCTTCCATTCTTGATCATGTGATTAAATTTGAATGGTTCGGTTTAATATTTTATAAAATTATTTTTAAATGTTAAAGGACAAAGCAGCAAAGGTATAAGAAATGCATTAAATGTATTGTAATTTCAGTATGTATAATGAAATTTCTAGCTAATCACGTGATAAGATATGTTATACTCCATCCATTCGACTTTAATATACTACATATTTTACAGTCTAATAAAACTATAGAGACTAGAGGAGTATATTTCATATATGCATACAAGTTCATTGATTTATGTATAATTGTAAGACGTAAAATGAAATATCAAACAAATATGAATTCTTTCGTTAGTGAACGCCACTGCAACAAAGTATTATTTTCCTTCAGTTTGGGTGATAAGCATGAATTGTTGACCGTTTGTATTGTAGCGAGATGGTCTAGATTTAATATTATTTATTTTTATATTTTTTAATAATTTTTATCTTAATCAATTTATAATTTAAATTAAAGATAATTTCATAATGGATGTAAATCTAAAGTGGGATTTTATTATTATTATTTAGAAGTTAGAAGTTTGAACTCACCAAATCAAATTTGGTAAAGGAGCTTCCACCTAGGTTTACAACTCCGTCTGTTTCATAGTCGATTTCAAACATAAAAATAACATCCTCAAAATTCTTCAGCGCAGTCAGACTCGCCATATGCATGCCGGTAATCTTATCTCTCAAGGCTCTAATATTGTTTGTTTTTTTATACTAAAAAAGTTTTGGAGGGGTTCGACACCAGTCCCCCACCAAGGCCAGGGCACGACCCCGGGCTCTAATATTGTTGGTGACAAAGAAGTAGGCAGCGAATCAATTTTGGTTACCACAGGCGCCATTCGAGGCCCATTTCCTGACTTTCATCATCATCATCAATTGTTTTTGAGTGGGCAAATTCAGGTACCTCAGCAACGGGTTCAGGTTCCCCAAAAAAAAAAAAAGTCAATTTTATTAATAACAAAGAAATCATTCCACACTAATAGCCGAAGCGAAATAAATCTCTCAAAAAGCCTATCATTACAAACTAAGCACTTCTCACTTAACAAAGAAAAAACTATAACAGTAATACTATGAAATGAAACCAGCAAACTTCTATCATCTACCAATTAGATCAATGGCAGATAGTAATTCAGCCAATTCCTTCCCTGTCATGCATAGTACCCAAATTACATCTCTCAGCTTTGAATTCCTTCGAGATCTTAGAGTCTTGGAGTAGTAACTTGCTTAAGGAAGATGGGGCAAAATCCAGCCAAGATTGCTGGTGCATCTTCCTTGTTGCTTCTGCTGCTAAACAATCAGCAGGTTTGTTTTCTTGCCTAGACACAAGGGAAATCAACACTCCTTCCATAAACTCCAGGATTTCAGTCAATAACTCTCTACACTTCCATTCACAACCAGCAGCCGACCTCTTTCTGATCAATTTATATAGAGATTCACTGTCAATTTCTATCACAACATCATTATCTTGAAAGTGACTTCTGCTTAACAAAGCTTCTCTCAAAGCAAGGCATTCAGCCATGAATGTTAATGTGGCCTCCACTCCTCCTACAAACCCTCCTTCACTATCACGACAGACTACTCCCACTCCTGTTGTCCCTGATGATTCCTTGAAAGATCCATATGAATTTATCTTGATACACCAGCAGCTGGGGCTGTCCAGATCTCGTGCCTCACCACTTTCTCCATGAACATCCTCTGATTACTAGTTCCTATATCCTCCTTTGCTTTCCAGTATTCCCTCACTTGTGCATTGACCAGTCCCACAACATCATGAGCATTTGGCCATTCTTCCTTAAACACCTAGTTGCAACATTTCTTCCAAATCCACTAGCACATAGTATCAAATAAGGATTTGCTATATTCATCTAATGATTCTTTTCCATGCAATATATCACATAGCCACAGCTCACATCTTCTCATAGACCATTTGCTAAATTTGAGTCCTAAAGCACATCCAAACCAACACTTCTTGGTCCAAGGGCAAAGAAATAGGAGGTGTTCAATGGTTTCCTTCTCAGATAGACATATAGGACACAATGGATTGGTAGCACATTTACGTTTGAATAGAGCTACCTTAGTTGCTATAGCACCTGATCCTATACTCCACAAGAAATGTTGCACTTTAGGTGGGACTCCTACCTTCCCGACACTCTTCCACAAAGCTCTCAAGATGGAGAAGGATGTGCTAGGATCTTTAACTTCCTCTCGTTCTCCATTTCTCCTAACTACCATATAACCTGATTTAACAGTATAAACTCCATCTTTGGAGGCCATCCAAATTAATCTGTCATTACTTACTGAATACGGAAGAGGTATTTCTAGGATTTTCTCCCTCTCTAGTGGACTAATTTTTGAATTGATGGAAGTAAGATCCCATCTACCATGAGAGATTAATTCAGCCACTTTCCTTCTGTGTCCTGTTTCAGCCTCTTACCCATTCTGCAATTTGAACCCCTTCACCCCTTGGACCCATTGATGAGCAACGGGTTCAAGTTGATTATACAATCTTTAAGCTTAATTTCTTGTAATCATAGAGTGATCATTCAAGTGCTGTCTGATTCGCCGTTCTTTCGCGCCAATCCCCCTTGCATTCGAGTTGAAGAGTTGAACGAGAGGTGCAAAGTGGCCCCAACTTGAGCTTCAAATTTTCTGGCACGGTGCCTTCATACGTGCCATGTTTAAAACTTGTTCTGAAACTTTTTCGAGTATAAAAGACTTCCAAGTATCCATATGGCACATGCCTAATCTGTTATGTTTTAAAATATACTAGTCATGATTCACCAACATTACTAAACTTTCAATGCTATTATAATTCTTGTCAAAATTATTACTAAGTTCGTTAAAATCATTACAATTTTTGGTAAACCTTGACTTACATGTTATCATCAGCAAACAATTTTGTCAAAGTAATTACTAAACTTATCAATCAAAAAATGAGTTTTGGTGAAATGTCATAAATGTTAGAAATTCTAACTTACATGTTTTCAACGTGTAAATGTTTTTATCAAAATTATTATTAAACTTATCAATCATATTACGAATTTTGTGAAGCTGTTCTACTGTTCACCTTCTTCTTAATTTCTACCAACAACCTTCACAACCTTGTCATTACCTTCTTCCATTTTTACCGGCGATGACTAGGAGAGCACCGCGGGCACTTGAACCTAGGAGACCTTTATCTTTCACAATTTTCATTTTGTTCCACCTTCACCTTCACTCCATTATCATTGTCACCTTCGCTTCACAAGAGGAAAGAGGAAGAGGAAGAGATTATGAGGAGAAAGAAAGGACATACAAGAGAAATTTTAATAAAAATATTTAAATTTTAAAATCTCATTTTTTTCTAACTACCTCGGTATCCTTTTTAAATTTTGAACAAGTATTTTGGGGTTTTGAAATTTGGGCATTTTCCCAAGTTTCAAGGTTAGAAATACCATATATTTTAACTCTCTCATTCCATTTGTAGGTCCCACTAACCGCCCACCTTATCTCATTTTCCTCACAGCCCCCCTTCTCTCTCTTCGGCATCATCTTCAGTTCCGTCTCCACTCTGCCCCCTCCCTCACACCATCACGCTCATGGAAGAACCCACGAGTGAAGAAGAGTTCTCAGCCTTCACAAACCTTTATAGATATAGAGTCTCACCTTACTAGCAATTCGCTCACTTCACAGCCAACCAAACCATCCTCGAAGCTTTCGAGAACTAGGAAGACAAGAACAACTGAGCATTACACGTCATCGGCCTTGACGTCTTCTATGGTTTCCTATGGCCTTCTCAAATCCAATCTCTCTCTGAGAAGGCCACCAGTCGCAACTAAATATCCCTCAGAATCGGGAAGAATCTCGAAGAGCTTCCAGAAACAGAATATCGCTTGGTCAGCTTCTCATAGGGATTCACCAATCTGGTGTTTTATTTCCAAGGCTTGCTTCGAGGCTTACGAGGGATTATCCTAAGGAATAAAAAGAATAAAACAGTGGGTAATATTGCATAGACGTCCTTTGTTTTTGGCGTCTTCTGACGCCGGCGGTGAGTGAGGGAGGTGGGAGAGGAAACAACGTTGGGTCGTGAGAAACATGAGATGAGGTAGAGAGGAAGGACCCACAAATGGAAAAACTAACGGCTTTTGAGAGAGTTAACGTGTGGTATTTTTGCCCCCATTAACTTCATGTATATTCAGATGCCATTGCGCTATAACTTTGTCAAATTTACACCTCAAACCTATTCATTATTCATATTCAATCCATTTATGCTTAATTAATTCAGATTAATTGAACAAGTTACACCTCCCAAGTTCAAGGTCAAGGGCCGTTTCCAGGTCTTCACGTCCATACGGGAATTTATAGGCTATTTGGATTAGCGTTGAGAAATTTTTTTATCTATTACAAAATTAAAATAAGATTAAAGTTATATTATAAATGTGATTTATATTTGAATTGACGATAGCAGAAGTGAATTTTTTCTAACCTAAAATATGTTTAAATTATCATTTGAAAAATAAGTTGAAATAGAAAATGACATATATCTTATTAAATACTAAATATATTATTTTTCAGTCCATGACAATGATCAAAGGAGTCGTTGTCGCTAGCCACTGGCCATCACATATTTTTTATACTCAATTTTATTTTTTAAAAAGTTTATGTAAAGGGAAAAAGAAAACAGAGAAGATTAGATAGTGACCTAGCAAGTGAACAGCCCAAGATGACATATAAGCACACTTCTCCAGCACCTTATCGTCCACAGAGAATGGGCAAAGGTGTCAAACCATATGGTTGAATTTCTCTCATCATATTTGTCTAACTGATTTGAAAGGACACAATATTACTTTAACTTTTCTCTCATCTTCCCTATCAACAAATTAGATGGGCTGATGAGAGATAACGAGAGAGAAAAAAAAAAGGAGGAGACAATTTACTTCCCAAGCCACGATATTTTAGAAAATTCATTCATATAAGGAGATCCAAAACCAAAAATTGGATTCACACAAATATCAGTGGAAAATCACAATTTGTGACGCCTCCGTCCTCATCTCCTCCATAACTGCCTCCCCAATTGGTGTGACTCCTCCGTCCTCATCTCCTCCACTTCCTTCAGAAAAACCGAGCGGGACACCGACATCAACCTCTTTCACCACGAAGAGGCTTCAACGTCGTCATCCACGCCAAGATCACTCTCGATCTTGCCTGCCCCAACACTACTTCCCATGCCGAGAGGAGATGAGAGCTACTGAGATCGAGCTAAGAGGAAGATCAAAGAAGAGAGAAGGTGTGAGACAGTGTACAAGGCTCCAATCTAGAGATTTTTTGGGGCTCATTCACTCAAAAACTCATCCAAATACCTCTCAACTAGTGTTTTTTTGACATTGAGATTTTTTTCAATCTCCCTGAACTTTTAAGGCGTTAAAATGCTAATCCAAACAGGCTGTTTGTCCATTATGAGGCACCGTGCCCCATTAGGAAGATTATTTGTACTCACAAGCCGAAGTAAAGAACCTTCTCTACCAATCGCCACTGCCATAAAACCTTCCAAAATTGATCACTTGAGTTTGTTGAGACGAAGACTGCGTGGAAAAGGCCCCATCCTTGTAATTACTCCATCGGAGGGCTGTCTTACTGCTTGGCTTGCAGAGGGGGTTGGAATCTTATGAATTGCGTTATTTTTTTACCTTTGTTTTAAGCTTCTTCACCTTTTGGTTATGAAAATTGCTGGTATATAGCTTATCCATAGTGGCAAAAGGCTGTAATCAGAGACAAACATATGCAAAACAAAAGACGATATTGATAATCACTAGTACGTCCCATTAATAACATAACAAAAACTGCACAGCCACCTAGGCTCCGGTGATCTTCACAACACAATCAGATTTCTTAAGTATTATCTTCAACGCCCTGCTGTACGACGAAACAACCATCATTGGTCATCACCATAATGAATTCACAGGAAAATTTCCGCAAATATGTTAACTGCGGTAATCTTTTCTTGATCAAGTTATTACATGCAACAGGTCAAGAAGATAAGGAAGCACTTCAGCCATCTTTTTATAATTAGTGGCTTTTGGCCATACCTTCAACTAGTTGATGGGAGAAAAACCCTTATGAGCTCTTTTGCAGTAACTTTTTTCCTACAGGTAGGGCATTTACCCTGTGCATTTATTGCCGCCTTAATGCAACTCTTGCAAAAAATATGACCACACCTGGTCGACATTTCTTCAACCAAAGGACCCATGCATATTGGGCAGTTGAAAACAGGCTCTTTGGGTGGTTCAGGAGATTTCTTAACAACTTCTTTCTGCAAAATGAATATTCAATTCAGCACTTTGAATTCCAGTACACATCCAGTGTCAGCTATCAAAAATTTCTTTTTTTGCTTGCGCTGGTGTCAAGATTCCCAGGACTAGGAAGAATTTACATTTCATTCCATTAGGTTAAAATACAGGTCCTCTGCTGCTTAGTGCAACATGATGCCAATGATAATGATGGTTCTTCAAGCAGCTTACAGCAAAAGAAGATGAAAATAGCACTAGAAAACTGTGCGTGTGAGAAGAAGGGGATCAGCATAAATTTTAATAGGACAAAGACATTCCAGTGATATTGATGTCATGATCATTTAACTACTAGAAACTGATACAAATAACACCATCAATAGTTAATACCATCTTAATGCGATCTAACAATCTCAAACTGCATTGTTTGCATCAGTTCCATTTTATAACACTTGACAACCATCACTTTCAAACAATCAGCCGTAGGATTATAATATACATACAGAATTTATTTTTTAAAAAATGGTACAATTTGGTCCCACCACAAGCAAATAACCAGATATAGGTCAGAGCAATGACGATTAAAACTCTGATGTGCAATTTCAACAAAAAATAACCGAAAGCCAAAAAGCAAAAAGATACAGGTGATACAAATTCTAACACATAAAGACTAATCAAACATAGTCACATAATCAAATATTATATATCAGACAGTCATCATTTGGAGATCAAAGAAACAAGCATACCACACAAGACAATGTAACGTGTAGCAGGAGAATTTATTACCATAGAACTGCTACTGCCCTCCAAGTTTATATAAAGATCACAGTTAATAATTGTTTGGCTTGGATAATCTCTTCTGCGTTTGTTGTGATTATTCCTAGTTACCCTAGTCCGATCTTCTGCAATAATCATTAATTAGATGAAGATGCTAGCAACTATCATTAAGGATAAAAGACACAGCCTAACTTTGCATTAAACATGTTTTTTTTTTTTGGGGGGGGGGGGGGTTTTGACGGTTGACACATTTTGATAACGAAGCAAAAGGCGAATCAGGTATAATTAGGGGGAGAGCTCTGAATTAACATTATGATTAGACTCTTCATAGACTCGATATGAATGTTATTTCTAAAAAAATTCTGAAAGAGAGTGGTCCCGCAATGAAAACAACAACAAACATAAGGATCATTTAAATGGATCAGATCTACTGCAAACCAGTCAACTGACCACTTCATCTAAGTTAATAGACAAGCTCGACTGATAGGGATGTCCAGACAATTAATATGGAAATATAATACAATGGTAGAGCAGAAGGAACAAGATTAATGTCAAAAAAAAGCAAACCTAAAAATGTGGAAAAATAAATGAAGAGAACTTGTTTGTAGCAAAACTCACAATAAGTGAGTGTGTATCAGGTACTGAAAAGTGTGATATTAAATGGAAAAATGAAAAATAGCAAATCATATTAAGTAGATGAAATTTCCCCAAATTTTAAAAGCCAATGTGTGTGCATCATAATCCACGTAAAATAATACTTTTAATTTTTTAGTGTAATCTGCGTATTCAGTGACTTTGACCCAAAAAACAAAAAACTGCTGCTATCACTTAACCTGTGCAGGCTGCTCCAACCTTCATTCCGAAAGATTTAGACACTCTTAAAGTTTTTGTCTTTTCATAGATTAGAAAGAATTTTGCATAATTTGCAAATATCCCTATAACCTTCGACCTTATTTAAGGTTTAATGGATAGACTATCAGATAAACTTTACAAGGTTCTCCTACCTGATAATTGTTATGTTATTTACAATAATGCCACATTTATCACAAGGAAAACAGAAGAAAAACGCCAAGAAAGCTACTAATAGCAGATGAGTAATATGTAATATTTTTACGAGATGGCAATATTCAAACTCATCAAACAGAGAGCATGCAAGCAGAATTTAAAAAGGAAAGGTGGAGGAAATTGAATAAGGATTTTAGCAAATATCAAAATTCATAACAAAGAAAGAAACTAAATATTTCATGGCGCTTCTAAACTAGGCAACAAGATGGAAGAAAGGGATAATTGTACCTAAATCCACATCAACTATAACCCTGCTTCGGTTTCTCCTTGAATTGTTTTTAGCCTTGAGACGAAAGAGAAATGAACAGATAAAATAAGCTCCCAACGATCATTTTATAATTAAGACTGGAAGCAAAAAAGCAATGAAGTGCATGAAAGGGGTCAGGTATACCTCAGCAAAGGCCCGGGGAGTAGATTCAACAACATCATCATCAATGGCCTCAACATCAATCATTGCAGGTTGTCCAACCTGCGGTTGAAGAATAGCTTGAACTCCTTGAGGCTCCAGCTGAGTTGAAGGTCCCTCCAGCTCCCGACTTTCACCAGGCGGGGCCTGGTTAAGGTCCAAGTCCAACGCAGACTTTCTCCGCCGGTAACTTCTAACAGTGGCACCCCTGAGCGCTCGAGTACTCATCATATACAAGATTTCCTTATCCAACTTCAAACCTTTACAAAAAAACAAAAGGCAAAAGACAGTGTTCATACTGCACACGATGGTGAGTTAACCGTGGTTAGTCAGTCAATGCTACTAAAACAGGAAAAAAAATTCGAAGCAGAAGATTAGTGTAAAACGAAAAAAGCAAGAATTTCAAACACATAATGAAACCAAACAATAGCATCAGCATTTAAAATGTGTACAAAAGCACAACAGTAATTCATTTAAACTGACAATCACTCTTCTCACTGGTTTTTCATTCTCTGTTCCAACAAAGCCAACAGTTCAGCATGAACAAACTTCTTAATCACAATGGATTGCAGACAAGATTTTAATCTTAGTAAAAACTAAAAAGCTTGTGTGGGCTCAGACCTATCCTCAAGTTGAGATTGCAACTTCAAAAGTTAAATTGGAAATTTGAAAGCAAATTGACCCATCATTCTTAGTCTGCCTCCATTGTAACATTCAAATTTTAAATAGCCTCCAAGCATTTGTTATTGATTTGTTTGTCCCAATACCTGAAAGAGTCCCCGTATTTTCTTATAATAACCAAAAACCATTAACTGCTTCGAAATCATAAGATAAGGCAAGCCCGGGAGTATATAATATATTGACGCCTACGTAAGTTCAATTTCACGGGAGCAAGTCACGTAAGCTATGAGCCACCCAGAGAATTTTAGAACTTAAAATGGAAAAAAACAAAAAACAACAACTTTGAATTGCGATTAACATAACCAATAAGAGAATCTCAAACTCTACAGAATCTATCAAAAAGGTACCAATTGGAGAAATTTTTGGGCGCAGAGCTCACAAAAAGGCAAACAACAGAATCTGGTTACGTAAGATGATGGAAAAAGTGTGCCCAAAAGGACAGGGAGCCGAGTGTAGAGTCTGACAGCCCAAAAAGATAGAGTAGGGGCGGGAATGAGATGTTCGGTGTTTAGGGTTTGGAGCAAGGAAGGCTGCGGAACAGGGTGAAAAGAAGAGAACGAGAAGACTGTTGTGGACTCCGCACTGCGGCGACACGCGTACCGAGACAGGTGTCGGAAGCCTCTGTGATGTGAGAGTCATCACGCCGTACGGTCTTTTTTGAACGTTTAATTTTCTTTTCCATTATCCATGAAAATAAACAAACAAGACTGCCTCGATGACAATATCTCCTCCCTTCTACTGCCTCCCCATTTTAGTGTTGTTTTAATTTTTCAAAAATATTTTTACAACATAAAGTTTAATCTTGAAATGTGAAAAAATGCTTCTGAAGTATGTTTGACAGTTTCTCAAACAAGCACCTAAATGTAAGATCAAGAAAGTAATGTATTTTTTAACCCTCATAATTAAATATTATGCCCATAGCAACTGATGCATTGCGCCTATGATTGAGCAAGCAGTAAGGACCCAATGAAACAAACTCCAGGGGTACCATTAAACATGAGAAAAAATTATATGGAATAACAAATTAATTTCCTGAATGTTTATGATCCAATATTTTTTGTTGAAAACACATTTAAGACTTTCCTAAAAGAATTATCACCGTAAATGCATAAAAAATTAGTTCTTTTGTTTTAATTAATAGGATTTTTTTTTCTAATTTTTATACAACTATTTCATCTTTCCTTCATTTATTTGTTTCTCGCTTCATATTATGACACAGATAAAGGAAAAAATATGTTTGATGTAATTTTACCACATTGATTTTGTTATATTTACTTGTTGCTAAATTTTTATGTCACTAAGCATGTACAAGACAACATATATAAATTCATTAAGACGAATGTTAAAACCCCACCACTTTGTCAAGTTCATTTTGATAAATACTTCTTAAGACTACATATTGCTTGATAATAGATGTAGCACGACGCTTAATAATTATGAATAAGGAAGATTTAAGGGTGAGAAGAGTTGCAACATGTAATGGTAAAGTGTGGAATAAGAGTGAGATAAGCCTCATGCCTCCCTGTAAAAAGGCATCATCATCCTTATAAGACAGTAAGTCACTATCCACCAACAAGTAATTGATTGAGGTAGTAAATAGCCTCACCTTTGTAAAGAGGATAACACAATTTCAAATACTAAAAAATACAAGTTGTGGGAGAAACACAAACTATTTGCACTCTAAGCCTCAAAAGAAATTATCCCCTTAAAATAAAATAGGACACCATCCTTGGAGTTGAAGTTCTAACAGTGTAAGAGAGATCTACAATTGGTTTGATTGATTACGCAGCAGATCAAACCTCCACTGGGGTAATACAAGCACAGAAAGAGAATGACAATAAAACTCTATTATGGGGGGAAAATAATAGAATTCACGTAAAATTTACATGCCATCTAAACCGGCTTTGCCTTCTCTATACAGTAAGTCAAGATGTCAAAAATGCTAGCATAGGCACCCGCACAAATCACCTCTTCTGACACACTAAAGATACATGCTCGCTAACAGAAATCGGACAAATCAACTAATTATATATCCTATCAGGTATCACGACTACAAAGTCCTGTTTTCTTGCTGAAGAATAAAAAGAAGACAGAACACAGGAGAAGGGGGAGAAGATATTTTAGGAGCTGCTATTATGAATTGGCTGTGCCTGGGTCCTCTATCGCTTGTGAGTTCAATAGCTTCCTAAGAGACCGGTATTGCAAGCGCACATTTTCCCCAGTACCAATAATCTTAAGCAAGTACCTGCATGAATAACACTTTATGTCAGCATACCTTTCATCAAAGCAGGTGTACGACCCCCCGACATTCAAAAGAGCGTTTAAGAGAAATGTGATAAATTCCCCAAATTTAACATGTAGAATGCACATGTCGAAAAATCACTATAAACCACCTTCCCCAACTTGGCGCCGGTCTCTGAGTAAATATTTGGCGCAACCTTAAGAAGGCAATATCAGTACGGCCAAAAATGATAGAAGCAGTAATAGATGAATATTAAGGGTGTGTTTGTTTTGAGGGAAGGGGAGGGCATACTTTTACTAAATTGTCCATGAAATTTGATAAATGTTTCTGGTCTCTAGTGGGGCCCATGGGAGGGAAGAGATTGGAACACTGTGGGGTCCATGGGCTATTTAATCAAGATGAGAGAAAAATTTTATTTCTCCTCCCTCCCCTCTCCCATACCAAACACTTTTGTAAGGGTGTATTGGGTTTGAGGGAAGGGGATGGTATGTTACTTTGTTTGGTTTGTTAGAAAGAAGTGGAGAGGGAGGGTGGTTTAAGATTTTTGCTCCCTTCCACTCCAAAATTTTAAACCAAATGAGGGGAGGGGATCATTTTCCTTTCCCTCCCATCCCCTCGCCTTAAACCAAACACACTAAGACAATTTGAGTTCCCCCTTCACTCTAGATCTCCCCCCAATCCCACGTGACTTCATTTTGGAAGCCTGGAAAGTGCTGTACTTGCTTTGACAGGAATCCTAAAAACTTCAATCATCCCAAGGAAATCAAGTACATAATTCAATTTACCTGAAAGTTCTGAACCATCAATATGCTTCTTTAAAATTATTTTTTCATTCACCCACTCAGGGCTTGCCCTCTTTCACATCCCCACCCAAAAAACAAAACACACACACAAAAAAAAAAGTATCTTTATAATCATGTAAAACAGCATTGCTGTAGATTTCACATGAATAAACCTAGCCAAATACCCAATTCAATCCTGGGATTCCAAACCACGACATAGGTTACTTTGACAAATTTTCCCTTCTGCTTTTACATTGACTTCCGCAAGTGGCATAACCATAGAATACCAAACACAACTTTTCTTACAATTGATTGAACATATCATAACGAAAGTTACCCAAGCACAAGAAATTCTACCAATTTATGTACATGAAAATTGTCTCCCAATAATTCATTTTGTGCCAAAAAAAAGGTAACTCACCAGCCATTAAGACACTGAGATGTAATGACAGCTTCTTTGCCAACGAATTTTTCTGGTGTCCTCCTATTACCCTGTAGAAGGTGGACATTATCCACAATGTCTGAGAACAACTGACAAAGTGGATAGCCCAATTACATCATAAAAAGAATAAATAAATAGAAACCTCACCTTAATTATAACCTTCTCATTTACTGAAAAAGGATACCGTACTCCCCGGACAGGTCCGTCATCACCAGTAACATCTCTATTTTCCTGAACAATCAAGGTAAACGTGCATTTTAGGTCAAAAAAGGCAGACGTGCATAAGTTTCTCAGCTGGAAACTCAATATATTGAGAAATGGTTTATCCAGAAGACACACCATTGAAAATGAATGCTTATACTACAGGCAATACGACCACTCCAATACCATGTAAGTGAAAATAAAAGTAGCAGTTTTGAAAAGATTTTAGAGGCCTGAGCAATTCTGGGGAGACTGTATCCAACAGAAAACTTACTTTTTAGAATGCCATTTTGTCACATATTCCATCAAAGACAATACGAAAGGATTTGGAATAACAACAGTTGCAAGCTAGTTATGTTATATACCCTGTTTGTTCTTCTCAGTGAATCCATTTGATCACCCATTTCTTTCCGGCGCTTTCGAAGAACAGCATTATGAAATAACCGCCGATCATCCTCATGTTTGACTGCGGTGGCCGCCGCTCTTAGAGCTGCAGAAGAAATCAGTCTATCTCAAGAATAATTTAAAATTAACCAAAACAAAGTTAGATGACAACAAGAAAGAAATTGCATCAGAAAAGATGTAGCATGATCAAGCCGAACTAAGGAATCTATAGCAGTGTGTGGAGATAGAAAAAACAAAGAGAATAAAGATGACAATGGAATAAGTGAATGGGAGGTACCAAAATTGGGGATCAGAGAACTGGTCTCAATATTTGTATTGCAGAGAGTACATCTTGACTGTGATGGAAACAATAATTGTAATTATGATTCTTGTCTCCCCCATCTAAAAGTTATAATTTCATAGTAGAAAGGTAAAAAAATGAGACAAAACAATAACAACCAAAATGAGGAGACAGATACATGGAATTTAAAAATAAAATAAAAAATAAGTATGAAAGTTAACTAGAAATTTACTACATGCATGGAATTCCAACAGTTCAGGATGGGAAAACAGGGCCTGGATCCAGGAAGCTAAATGAACTCAGCTAATAGGCCCAAAAGAATATTATGCTGATCTGTGCCTAATGAATTTTTCAATTCGGTCTAGTATCAGATTAAATAGCAGAACATTGTGTATGGTTTCAAGGCCAGGAATTTTGCTTTTCAAGATATATAAGGAATATTGCCCCTCAGATTCCTCCAACAAATATGCTCAAGGAATATCAATGATTACGATTGCAATTAAAGATATACTTAATGTTATGGTTTTAGATGTTTAGGTTTAGAAATAGGAGAAGAGAGTAGAAGAGATAGAGAAGAGAACTTCAAAGGTTCTCACACAACTGAATTCTGCAAGGTCATGACTAACATGATTGTACAATTATGAGGATTGGGCTATTTATAATAAGATAGCCTCCCTCTAATCCTAATCTAGTGATTAGTAGGATATTATAACACTTATCCCACTAATTATGCAAGTTTACAATTAGGTCCCTATAGAATGTTTACAATTAAGTCCCTAAGTACGTGCTATGCTTATTTATATATCAATACCCCCACCCCTCCTTGAAACAACCTTGTCCTCAAGGGTTTGGCACCTGAAACTCTGGACATTGATGCTTCAAGTTGAACAAGGACACCCATGTAGCTTCCTCTTCCAGGTAACCTTGCCACAGAACTAGCACTTCGGTAATGATCCTCTTTTGTTTCCTCCCAACTCTTTGAGATAATATTTGTTGGGGATAGAATGAACTCGGAACAACTGGCCAATCAATAGGAGGGTGCCGTTGTTTGACACTCGGATCTGGGCACAATTTCAACAAGGATACATGAAAAGTAGAGTGAATCCTTGTCTCTGGAGGTAACTCTAGCGTGTATGCAACTGGTTCCACCTTTTGTAACACTTTGTATGGACCATAGAAGCGAGGAGCAAGCTTTTGATTGCTTCTAGTAGCAGCTGAAATTTGTCGGTAGGGCTGCAACTTCAAAAACACCCATTGCCCCACCTCAAAATGCCTATCCGAGCGTTTTTCATCAGCTTTTTGCTTCATTGTGTTTGCTGATCTATGGAGATAATGTTTCAAAACAGCTAACATCTTTTCTCTTGCTATAAAACTTCGACCAACTGCTTCTACCATTGCTGTCCTAGGTATGTGTGGTGTAAACCGCTGGTTTTGCCCATACAACAGCTCATGTGGAGTTGCTTTGGTGGCTGTATGAAAACTTGTATTATACCACCATTCAGCTAGTGCTAACCATTGACTCCACTCCTTGGGAACCTCCCAACACATGCACCTTAAGTAGGATTCTAGGCACCTATTAAGTACCTCCGTTTGACCATCACTTTGAGGATGGTAAGCTGAAGAGAGATTTTGTTTCACCTTCAATATCTTCAAAAACTCCTTCCAAAAGTTGCTCAAGAACAAAGGATCTCAATCACTTATGATTTCAGCAGGTGCACCATGCAATTTATAAACCTGATCCAAAAACACTTGTGCCAAAGTAGAAGCTGAATAAGGGTGAGAAAGAGATATAAAATGGGCATATTTAGTCATTCTATCCACAATTACCCATATCATTTCCTTACCACCAGATTTAGGTAAACCTTCAATGAAGTCCATGGAAATACTCTCCCAAACCTTGCTAGGAATAGGAAGGGACTGAAGCAATCCGGGTGATGCTACCGTTTCATACTTGCATCAAGCACATGTATCACATCCCCGAATGAACTCCTCAACATCCCTATGGAGATGTTTCCACCAAAATAGGCCTTTTACCTTGTAATAGGTAGCTTGAACCCCTGAATGGCCCCCTTGAGGGCTTGAATGTAGCCAATCCAGCAACTTAGTTTTCAATTCAGTAACATTGCCTACCACCAATCGATTATTCTTCCTCAAATGTGTGTCATCCCATGAATAGGAATGAAATATGCCATCATTTTCCTTCACTTGCACTAGTATAGCAGCTATGTCTTGATCCAATTCCCAACTTTGCTTGATTTCCTCCATTAATTCAGGTAAGGAAGTGTCTAAAAATCTGCAAAATTTTAGAACCATGCAACCTAGACAATGCATCAGCAACAATATTCTCATTTCCCTTCTTGTATTGAATCTCATAGTCATACCCTAAGAGTTTTGCTATCCAATACATTTGAAATGGAGTTTTTAATTTTTGTCCCAAGAGATATTGTAGGCTTTGTTGATCAGTCCTAATCACAAACTTACCTCTTTCAAGATATTGGTGCCAATGTTCCACCGCTTGCACCACAGCTAGTAATTCTTTTTCATAGAAAGAGAGGCTTACATGTTTAGGAGCCAAAGCCTTGCTGAAATAAGCTAAGGGCTGACCCTGTTGCATCAATACAGCACCTATTCCCCCTCCACATGCATCAGCCTCCACCACAAAGTCCTTAGAAAAGTCAGGTAAGGCTAAAACAGATGCTGAAATAAGAGCTGATTGCAATTCCTTGAAGGATGCAGCTGCTGCCTCCCCTCATTTGAACCCCTCTTTTCGTAATAAAATGGTTAGAGGCTTAGCTATTGAACCATACCCTTTGATAAACCTCCGGTAGTACCCAGCCAAACCTAAGAAAGCCCTTAGTTGCTTTGCTGATTTTGGTTCAGGCCAATCAGCGACTGCTTGAATCTTCTTGGGATCCGTAGCTACTGTACCCTTGCTGATTATATGCCCCAAATACTCCACACTTGTTGCACCAAAAGTGCACTTGCTCTTTTTAACAAAGTAGTGGTGCTTTTGCAAAATCTGTAACACTTCTTCAAGGTGCTTAGCATGTTCTTGTAAATCAGCACTATAGATCAGAATATAATCAAAGAAAACAAGAACAAACTTCCTTAATAGAGGTCGGAAGATATCATTCATTGCACCTTGAAATGTAGCCGGGGCATTGGTCAAGCCAAAAGGCATCACTAGCCATTCAAAGTGTCCCGAATGTGTTTTAAAGGCTGTTTTGTAGCAATCTTCCGGTTGCATCCTAATTTGATGGTAACCGGCCCTCAAATCAAGCTTGGTAAAGCACCTAGCTACATGTAGCTCATCCAAAAGGTCTTCAACGAGAGGAATGGGATATTGATTCTTCACCGTTTTCTTGTTGAGTTCCCGGAAATCAATGCACATCCTCCATGACCCATCCTTTTTCTTGACTTGCACAATAGGAGCTGAAAAAGGGGATGAACTCTCTTGAATCACACCGGTTTGAAGTAATTCAGTCACTTGCTTCTCAATGACATCCTTTTGGGTGGCTGAATATCGATAGGGCTTGAGACTTAAGGGATTTGTACCCTCTTGGAGCGCAATTGGGTGGTTATGACTGGCCCTTAGTGGAGGAAGGCCTCTAGGCTCATCAAATAGGCTCTCAAACCTTCCAAGTACCCTCTGAATCTCTAAGGGCAGATCTGTACTTCCTGCAACGTTGGTATTACCAATAACATAACAATCTGAAATTTTAGGTAAAGGTTGCAAGAGTTGTACCAAATACATTCGTGGACCAAGGTGCTTGTTATCCCCTAGTTTTGTAGATGAAACCACTTTTAGGGAGCTTGTAGGATTTGCTTGCAACTTACACAATTTTCCCCTATACCAAAATTGCATAGAGTTTCTCATAATCCCATAAGGCACTTTTGGTAGTTTTCAGCCATGTTAAGCCCAACACAATGTCAAATGTTTGTAACTTGATAATTCTAAGGTCACAAATAAAATCCAGACCTTGCATCTTCCATCTAAAACTATGCCAAACACCAAAAACTTCTAATTTCCTACCTCCTGCAACTTGTACAGCAGCCATGGGATTAGTTGTGGCCTTCCACCCCAATTTAATAGCAAAGTCATGGTCCATAAAGTCATGGGTACTCCCATTGTCAATCAAAATCTGAATATTTCTTTTGCCCACATGACCTTGGATCCTCATGGATTCACTTGTATCAATCCCATTGATTGCATGAAGGGAAATTAAGGGAGCAAATTCATCTTCCTTCTCACTTTCATGTTCGGTTTCCAAGGGAGCCTTATGGTCTTTAACTAATTCCATGCATTGTAGCCTCATCTTCTGCCTTTAGGGACAGCTGTGATTTCTGGAAAAGGGTTCATGGCAATAAAAATGGAGATTTTTACTCTTGTGCTCTACCTCATCTTCAGCCGAGAGAATTCTTGAATTTTTCCAGGATTTTTGGCCTCTGTTTTCGGTTATATTGGGGTCTCAGGTGGAAACGGGGTCTCGGGTGGAAACATGCGAAACATTAGAAGAATTACTTGAAGTGGTCTGTGGGTGGGGTCCAGTCCGCTGAGTCATCGCCTTATGTGTGTATGTCATGTCTTGCGATATTGATTACACCGAAGGAGCACTTGCTTTATATGCTGATGAAGCCGCTGACCCATAACGCAAGGTGCGATCCACTCCTGTCTTCGCCTCACGCCGATTAATTGCAATTTCTTCGAGCCTCGCCAGACGCCTCGCCTCGATGAGTGTATTCGGATTGAACATTTGGACAGAATCTGTGATCTCTTCTTTCAGAGCAGCTACATATATGTCGACGAGGTATGCTTCGGTCAGGTCCAGTTTCGCTGAGATGGCGTCGAATCTTGCATTAAATTTCGCCAGCGATCCTCTCTGTTTAAGTCGCGCAAGCTCGCTCATGGGTTTATCGACTGGAAGCCCAAATGTTTGACGTAACAAGTTCACATATTCTTCCTATGTACGAGTCCGACGCCATCGACGTTCCGCTGCTGCATGCCACGCGAAGCTTGTGTCATCAAGACCCAAAGAAGCCAAGACCATTTTCTCATTCTTGGGCGTTTCGTCTAGATGAAAGAAGAGATCGCACTTTAATATCCAGGTCTCGACATCTTGACCTTGAAACTTTGGAAACTCCATTTTTGTGAATTGGGTGGCCCGATGGTGAATTTCTGCATTGCCTCGACCATTACCCAGAGCTTGGAGTCGCTGTCTTCGCTGTTGATCACCCAGGGCAGCTGCTTGAATCACTGAGCCTAACTCTTGCCAATCATATCTTGAAGATCATTGCTGTTCTTGGTCAGTTTCTCATCTAATTCTTCACTTTTAGCAAGTTTTTGAATTTGTTCTTCAATGGCTATCACCGTCTCTTCGCTGTATTCATACGGGTGTTGACCATCCACTGCCCAGCTTGCTGGTTTCTGGGTTATTCTTGGTGTTTCTTGATACCCAAACACTTTGGACTCCGAAAACAATGAAGACCAGCAACAACGATGGTGACTTAGCGCAGAAAAGGTATTTTTGATGGTTTTTCTGGTATTTCTTGAATGAATTCTGGATACCCACCTTTTCTGAATCCTATAATTGAGACAGGAATTCTGGGTAATCTTTATGCTTTTCTTTCTTTCTTCCCAATTGGAACTGAGAGGAAGCTCCAATTTAGAACTTCAGCAATCAGACGTTCAGAACAGAATAGAATAGAACAGAACAGACGCAGAACAGAAAAGACAGAGAACAAAACAGCAGAAGAGGGCGGAGAATCGTTACCTCTAATACCACTGTTATGGTTTTAGATGTTTAGGTTTAGAAATAGGAGAAGAAGAGAGTAGAAGAGATAGAGAAGAGAACTCCAAAGGTTCTCACACAACTGAATTCTACAAGGTCGTGACTAACATGATTGTGCAATTATGAGGATTGGGTTATTTATAATGAGATAGTCTCCTCTAATCCTAATCTAGTGATTAGTAGGATATTATAACAGTTATCCCACTAATTATGCAAGTTTACAATTAGGTCCCTATAGAATGTTTACAATTAAATCCCTAAGTACATGTTATGCTTATTTATATATCACTTACCTAGGTCCTTTTACTAAAATTTTGCATCAACCCAAATAGCTTGTCATATGGTGATTCTTTTATAATAGGTTCATTGAAGATCAGGAAAATCATTATTCTGGCATGGCCTCTGTGATTATTAATAGTGGGCCAATGTAATAGTTTAGAGGTCACCAAGAAGTTAGGCAATGTGATCCTTCAACTCTCTTTTTGTATACGCTTGTTGATCATGCTTTCAGCTGTATATTTGATAGAAATATGGGCACCAGGATGTTCAAAAGCCAATTGTTGAGATAGAGCAGAAGTGCAGAAGTCTCGCGCATGTCATTTGTTTATGCCTTACTCTATTTCTACCTATTAACAAGACTAAGGTCATATTTAGTATACGTGAAAGGAAAGGTTGGTGTCAAGAATGGCACACAACTTTGCGTCTGGATTGATGGAATGGTGCCAACTGCCATTCCAACCGAATCAATTTGGGTGCCAATAGATTCCATTAATGAAGAGATGAATATCACTATTCTGTCTATTCATGCTGGAATGTAAGGGCAAAAGCCAAAATTTCACTTTGATAAATGCTTACAATTCTCCAACTTTGCTATTTATTATATTCACCATTGAAATCCTCTAGTTAACTCATAATTTATTTTTATAACTACTATTTTTTCCCTAGTAGTGAATGTTGGGCTTTAAAGGGGCAACATGCATGGTTATTGGAATCCCATAAATCTCCATTTGTATCTCACTGTTTGATTCAAAAACAGGTAGGAAATGTAAAAAATTCGTAGATGTATCTTACTCATGCATGTATCTTGTGATTCGAGGAGCGATACAAGCCGAAATCGTAGGAATTGCACAATATCAACATTCTTGCGATTCTAGGTGATCTAGGTTGTGCACAAATCGAGTCGGATCTAGCATGACCACCACAAAATACCTGGAGATAGTGTTACATATTTATTTTTCTCACAGATATAGCATTGTTGGATGAAGGTATTGGATTTCATTTGAGACCAGAAAAAGGTACCTGTGAACTGCTTTAAAGTTTTAAGAACCCGTCATGTCCTCCCAAGGGTGTTAAGTGTGCTTCCTCCCAGAGTTTAGCTCAAATAGGTAGTTCTTAGGGATGACAAGGGTCCCTGAAAATAAAGTTTCTTCCGGACAAGGGAGTACCTTGGTTTGGAGGTAGGGTTGATTTCTAGCGCAGCGATAATGGGAGCTGTACTTGAGTCATTACGCAATGCCTCCTCTAACTCCATAAAATCCATTGGCAAAGGAATCACTAAATGGAGAAATTCAGCTTGCTACGGTCTCTGCCCTGATATTTTCTTTTCCAGCTTTGTAAACAATGCTGGAATCAAAAGGTAGAAGTTTGAGTCCAAGGCATTCTTGAGTATTTGTGAGCACCGGTTGATCAAGAAGGTCTTTGAGGCTGTGATGATCAGTCCTAACTGTGAAGTGACATCCAAGAAGATAATGACGCCATTTTTGTAATGTCTACACTAGAGCCAATAGTTCATGATCATATGCTGACTTGTACCTACTCGAGAAAGAGAACCCCTTGCTGTAGAAAGTGACAGGATGTTCCTACAGTAATAAAATAGCACTAATAGCCTCGATAAAGGAGTCAAATTCAACAATAAACTTAGAAGCGGCATCAGGCGGTTTCAATACCAATGCAGAAATTAGGGTCAATTTAAGCTTCTCAAAAGTTTTTTGAGCAATAGAAGACTAGTTAAAAGCATTCTTTTTAGTGAGGTCAGTTAAAGGTCGAGCAATCATACCGTAGTCTTAACAAATCACCGATAGTACCCTATAAAACCCAAGAATGCACAAAGTTCTATGACATTAAAGGGGGTGGGCCATTCACATAATGCACTAATCTTCTTATAGTCGATCCCTACCCCTTGAGTTGAAACACCGTGCCCCAAAAAAAACACTTTGGGCTGCCCAAATTCACACTTCTTGAAGTTAGCATAGTAAGAATGCTGCTACAAGGCTTGAAACACAATTTGTAAGCAAGTTCCATGCTACTGGGGGAAGAACTGTATATTCAGATGCCACCAAAGAAGACTAGCACAAATTTCCACACATATGGCCTGAAGAGATCATTCATGGCAGCTTGAAAAGTTGTCGAGGCATTCATGAGACCAAATGGCATAACTACATATTCATAATGTCCACTGTGAGTTCGATTCGAAAAGTTGTTTTTGGAATGCCCTCAATCACTACCCGACTTGATGATGTCCCAAGCAAAGGTCAATTTTGGAGAAGTAAGTTGCCCCATATAACTTGTCCAATAGCTCATCGATAATAAGAATGGGGTACTTATCATGTATTGTAATTTTGCTCAATGCCCAATAATCCACATACATGCGCTAGGAATCTTCCTTCTTTTTCACCAACAATACTAGGCTGGCGAAGGGACTTGAGCTAGGCTGAATGAACCCCTTGTCAAGAAGATCTTCTACCTAGCGACAGGGTTGCCGTCATTGTCGATCTCTATAAGAGAAAAGGTATAGTTGCAGCAATAATCAAGCTGGAAATAATCATCACAGCGGAAACATAAACCTTTTTCCCTCCTTCGTTGTCTCTCAAAATCTGTGGTGGTCACCGAACTCAGGGTAGCCATCAGTGCCGAGGAAGAAGGCGACACTAGCGTGGGATGGATGGAGGGTCCGATATTCTCACGGCAAGCATGTGCTGAATGACTTTATGAATAGGGAAGGCTTATGCAACTTTGGGTATAAGTCAAACCGGGCATGGGCCCACGGGAAATCAGAACCTTGCCTTCAAACTCAAGAGCCAAACTCATTACCCTAAACACGAACCTCAGTTTATGAATGCATACATCTATCTTTAAGTCCTCTTTCAAGTCATTCATAAACACTCCAAGCAAACAATGATCGAGCCAATTTTTTATTCAAGCGACCCTTGCCCATTCTTGGGATACTCATGCACCATACCAGTTTGTTTGATGCCGCAGTTCACCGAGGTTTTAGTACTTCGGTGGTCCATAGTGACCTTGCAAGACCTTCACTAGATCATCCCAATAAAGCAACAATCGCTTAACAGTCATATAAGAAAACAAGTCTCAAGCGTCACCCTCCGTATACATCTTGACTATGTTGACTTTATCGTCCTCCAGAGTGTCATAGTACCCAAAATATTTCTCTACCTTAAGGATCCATCCTCACAAATCTCCTCCTTCAAACTTGGGAAATTCAATTTTTATGTATGGTAGTGATGTGATGCACTATGAATCGTCATCATTATCATCCGATCCATGCTGCGTTCTATTCTTTCTATGAGGATGACAACATGATTGAGCTTCTAGGGCTAATACTTTCTCTTCCAATTCATCAAGGGTTTCCAATTTAGCAACAATAACCGCCAAAGGATAGCAGCCAATGGGTTACCCCTAGGATCACAATTTGCACTAGAGGAGCATGTGTTCACCATCTTGATCAAAACAAAACTTTGATACCAAATGATAATTTACGGGTATTTGAATAGAATTGTATTAACTAAATTACTCTCTTCTATGCCCTCTCAATAAGAATCTCACTAAGATAGAACATAGAAACCTAGGAGAATCTCTGATGCTCTGAAAATAGGTTTATTTACTCATGTCCCAGCTAAATGTAGCTAGCACATACAAATAACAATCAGATTACAATTGAAACAGGGATTGTTCCTATTCAATTGGAACTGACTTATACAGGAAACAAATCTGACTCATCAGGAAATCAAGGACTCTAACAAACTATCCTGATCCTATTTATTCGATGCTAAGACTCAATTATAACATACTTGAATAATTTCAAATAAAAGAATAAATGGAAATAAATAAAACAAACAAGACTAATTCAAATTTTCCAATTTTTCCTCTTATATGTTAGGATCCTATCAGTTTCTATTAGAACATTATGAATTATCTTAGATTAAATATGGATATATTATATCTTAGGATATTATATCTTAATTATTTTGATTTATTTTAATTGATTAGATTAAATTAGATTCTAGGGCTAACTCTAAGTTTGGCTATATAAAGGCCCATATGTATTCTCTTTAATTAATAGATTAATAGAGTATGCTTTATCCTTCTAAATTCAACATGGTATCAAAGCTAAAGTCTTTTATTTGAATGCATAAAAACAACAAAATGGTGACTCTCTTTTGTCTGACACAGTAAGTTCGATCATTGTAATCATCAAAACAGTGACTATGCCACTGTACCTACTGTGTTGAAAATCACAGAGACAAAGAGGAAGGCCAAGATCACAAACAAAGGGTAACAAGAGCGAAAGAGAGCGCGGTGACTGAGCAAAATCGCAACTTTCAAATCTACCTGATAAAGGTGCATGGAGCTACACCGCAACCATAGACGGAATTAGCATGTGTCGATAGGCAGAACCTTACAACAAGACAACGATCTAAACGGTGTGTGACTACCATGCGCCACCACCTTCCCGACGCATGACAGCGCGACAATCTTCCTAGTAAAATAGATATCTCTCAATTTCCTCCTATGTTTGGGTCAATACCTAGAAATCCAATCAGAATAACTCCCACCGCTTTTATATCCAGTACAAAACTCAAAATTCTTCCTCTTCAAAACCACCAAATCAAAAAGAAATACAAGCTCAGGAAAAAATAAAGGGCCTCTGAGACTCAAAAAGAAGTACAAGACCAAGCAAAAATAATGGGCCTCTGAGACTCAAAAGAAGTACAAGCCCATACAAAAATAACAGGCCTCTAAGACTCAAAAAGGAGTACAAGCCCAGACAAAAATAAATGGGCCTCTGATACTCAAAAAGGAGTGCAAGCCTAGACAAATATAAATGGGCCTATGAGATCCGAAAAGGTGTACAAGCCCTCTAAGACTCAAGAAGTACAAGTCTTTAATTAGGAAGATTGAAGCAATGGAAAACGAAGCTTGGAGAATTTTGAGGCAAGCTGGGAATGATCGACATATAATTTCCAACTTGAGGGGGAGTGTTAGAATATTATGAATTATCTTAAATTAAGTTTGATATTTATCATATCTTAGGATTGGATATGGATATATTATATCTTAGAATATTACATCTTAATTATTTTGATTGATTAGATTAAATTAGATTATAGGGTTAGTTCTAAGTTTGCCTATATGAAGGCCCATATGTACTCTCTTTAATTAACGGATGAATAGAATATGCTTTATCCTTTTAAATTCAACAGTTTCAATTCACAATTCTGAAAATAGGCTTTCTAATTCACAATTCGTATCTCGATTTGATAACCTTGACATGAACATAAAGTGGGAGTAGCCGAGATAAGGATGCTAAGATAGATGTGTTGTCACACAAGAAAAAATAAGATTTGTGATGTTCATATACGTGAACAAGTTAGAGTGGCACCTGTTGAAAAGAAAATGGTAGAACTTCCTTTGAGGTGGTTTGGTTATGTTCGAAGAAGGCCATTGAGTACGCCGGTAAGGAGGGTCAATCAAGCAGTATGGAGTCTTTTAAAAAGAGGTAGAGGGAAACTAAAACAAATACTCAATTACGTTATAGAGCAGGATCGATTGGTCAATAATCTATCTAAAATATAGTTTGCAATAAAGCACAATGGTGTCATATAATCCATGTAACCAACCCTACTTAGTAGAATAATGGCTTTATTGTTGTTGTTGTTATTGAGTTAAAAGAATGTTGTTCCTTAATATTTTTATTTTGCAGGGTATTCTAGTCTTTTAAACTTAATTAATCTCAATTCCATTCTTATTTTTATCCTACCAAACATCACTTGTAAAGCTAAATTCTATTCTCCATGATGAATTCCCAACACAATTTTTCAATTCCCATCTCCATTCCATTAAAAGTCTTTCTTTTAAGGCTAAAATATATAGAGCCCCTTGAACTTTGAATTAGTTGCACATTACCATTGAAGTTAACGGTTTTTGCCACGTCATAATTTTTATATTTTTTTATCATATGCCGTGTAATTTAAAAAATAAAACTTGTCATTTGATATGTCAAACAAATATTTTAAATGCTTTTTTAAGTATTTTAAATTTAAATATTTCATTTCAAGTATTTAAAAAATTCTTAAAATTATATGTCAAAAGCCAAAGTTTTGTTTTTTAAATGACTACAACAAAAAATATTAAAATTTTCACATGGCAAAAATCATCAACTTTTAACTGTAATTTAAACAAAAAGGGAAAGGGAGTTGATAGTCAAAACATGCAACATAAGGTCTTTAATTTAAACTTTTATACATTAGGAAGGTTATACGCAGTTGGCCCAAAGTTCCTGAGAGAGGCTTGTGTATTTTAGCCTTCTTTTAAACAGAAATTTGCCAAACCTCTTGTATGCATAGTCCTTGCTTCAAGTCTATGATGTAGTTTCAAGCTCGACACTACCCATTAATCTCCAAGTGTGAGTTAGTCTGAGTCAAAAATGAAAATATGTTGCCTACCATATAGTTAGGATGGCTAGTTACTATCTATCCTAGCTCAGAATCCTTATAAGCATAGCTAAGGTAATCGAGAATATATCCTAGTACTTTTGATTAGAGTAGAAAAGGTCAATTGGCTAGTCAGAAAATGTGACGAAAGCCTAAAAAGGATGGGACCATAGGCTGGTAAAGTTTAGCCCTCAAATACATCCTCCCATTTGTCCTCTGCTTAGTGTCAAGGGGAAGTGTGTAGCAAGAATAAAAAGGATGCAAGCCAGGGCTTCGGCAATTTGGTACATTAGCTGTTGCTCTAGTTTTTTAGTGGTTATGATGGCCAGTAGTTGGGAACATCACTGCTTTTCATGGAAGCACATAGAAAATCATCCCTCAAGTAGACCCTTGTGTTTGTTCTCTAACCTCTACTTACATCTCCAGCTGAGATGTTTACTAACGGAATGAAACGAGATATAAGATCAATTTCCATCAATCCAACTCAGTTGTTTTGGTATCAAACAGGGAGCACAACATGGCATTCACAGGTGGAACAAAATGCAAGGTTTTAACCAAAGATATCTCCCTCAACACTTTTGGGTTGGATATTGTAGATTTTTGGCTTCTCTAAATGTTTCACCTCAAGGCTATTAAATGAAGTGTCTTGTATGGATTAGAAGAAGGAATAAAGAGCTCTAGCTCTTTTAAGCTAATGTAATTTCTTTTATTTATTTCCTTCCATTTTTTTCTTTATTGTTGGAGGAGAAATTCTGATACTTCTTGGCACTACTTTCTCTTGAATTCTTATCAAAAGAAGAATCTAAATATCACTCCTCAATACACCATATTTATCAGCTCACAATATTGTACAAATCCCAACATGAGGTCTAATGTTGGGCTAGTTATCCATTCCCCATACCAACAACCCCCCCCAAACAAAACAAAAAAAAATCTTTCTTTGACACGACAAAGGCGCCTTCAATATCTAGAGTTTCATAATCCCCCAATCCTTGGGATAATTCTAAAACTACATGTCAAAATAATTACTCTCATTATGCTGGAACCAAAAACTTCTAGCATTAGAGATTGTTCTGTAATAGAATGTCTTGGGTCTCCTTATGCTTCAGGCACAACATAGTCGTCACTTTCATCAGAAGTGAGCCATCTATTCTTAATGCAAATATTCAACGATGGTTTTGATGAGATGGATTCAGTACTTACAGTTTCGATGACTCTCCTTAGCATGAGACCACCAAATGAATGCCCACACGAGACAAACATGGCGTCTTCAAGGAATGCGCCACTAGTGAACAAGTTGCAAGAGGAAAGTAGTAGATACATCAGATTAAGGAATAATCTTAGTACATGCCAAAATATGCATTTTTCTGTCGTAATCTTGTGGAAAGAAAAGCCTCTTCTACACGTAACATGGTCCTTTTACATAGAAAGACATCGAGATTTGAAATTAAACTTACGACAAAGGATCTGACAGAACACTTCTCAATGATTGTTCCTTATTCACATTGTTTCCAGCAGCCTAAGTTAAAAATGCAGATCGTTAGCCATTAAATGAAAGAAAGTTTCACCAAAAGGTATATGCAAATTTTAAAGCCACTAGACACATGAGAGCTTAGCTGATAAGCCTGAGAAATGTCAGGAAAAAAATAATAAAATCTGAATTGTTGGCTTCAGTGGTACAAACCAGACAGTCTAAATCTGAAAAGCTTTAAAGAAACTACTGACTACATAATATATTTACAATAAGTCACAAATCCAACAATACAAGTAATAATTGATTCAGAGGAAACCCAGCAGCAAAAGTGCATAGATTTTGGCGAGGCAATTCTGCAGTTTAGGAAAATGTTCAAGTTGCAAAGCCTGGTCGATTGCAATCCAGCTATTAGGAAAAGAGTTTTTTGTCTTTTTTAATCTAAATCTTCTCAACAGAAACCTAAACTTGCACATGAGAAACTGTGAAGCCATTTAGGTTTTAGTGAATATCCAGGTAGGGCAATCAGCCCTCACCATCTGGATGACAAAAGGAAAGAGAACCAAAATTGGCATAAGAGAAGTCAAGTCATCTATCTTTTGATGGATATCCAAGTAGGGCAAGGAGCCCCCCCCAAAATTACAATCCGGATATTAGGAAAGAGGTCTTACATAACTAGGATAAGATCGGCTGCCTATCACTTCTTCAGCAGAAAGGTCATCCATAAACTGGCTTACTGATATTGGAACATAGCTTTGGGGAATAACATGTCCAGCTGCTGCAATTGGAGAACAGTCCAATATAGCATTGCCCTGCGGCATGAGTCTAAATGCAAGAGATGTCCTACAATCACAAAGCTCAAAGAGAACCCAAAATAAATTGCTTGAAATTCAATTTTATAACAATCATATTTTTATTCAAAATTTAATATATATAAAAACAACAAAAGGATAAAAAATATATTATGCACCTTCCTCCACTGTTAGCACCTAGAAAATAATCAGGTGAAGTTCTATATGATGCTGAAGGACGAAGCCCTGCAGTGGCTTGGCTAAGTGCCTTGCCTGTGAGCAACAAAAGATCCCCAGGACCAGACCCACTATCAGCAAGATACCAGCGGCCATTGGGGTCACAGACCTAAAGAAAAATATAGAATATTCAGCAGTTATTAACTAATAGCACACGACCCAGTGAATTAGAAGACATGAGGCAAATTACAATTTGTAAGGTGAGACAAACACACATGAACTGTCAGCTTTTGCATTAAATAGATTTTAAGAAAAGGGAAAAAAACTCAGATACCTGAAGACCAGGTGTGTCTGAAGAAATCAATGTCAACAAACCCTTCTCAATTTCACCATTCATGGTTGGCTTACCACCTCCAATAGCACCTTTTCCATTTGGCAAAGAAGCATGTGAGTAGGTCGCAACAAGAACTGATGAGGACACCTCATTAGCAGGCAATGGGGTATCATCAAGCAAATGGTTAAAAACACTGCACCAAGTAAATTTTTGTGAACAAATTATCAAAATATATTATGCTCAGATAAGTGATACATGTACACTAGAAAGAAGATCCACAATCACCATCCTTACTCGCTTCGAAGACGAAGATGCCTAGCGATGGCACACAAAGTAGTACGAGCTGCCTTTCCCATGCACCTAAAAATATCGGCCATACATGGTGGAGATGAATCCCAGTCTTCCAAAGCCCTAAAACAGATCAGGCAGAAATATTATAGGAGTGACAATAGCAATGACAACAAACATCATCCAGCACAGATTAAACATGTCAAAGCCTTCAAATAAAGTTTGAACTATCAGAAAATTGCATGGAATCTGCCTCTCCCTTCCCCATTCCAACATTAAATAAACAAGAAAAGGGGGGGGGGGGGGAAGATAATTGCTTCAAAACAACAAAGGTGTTACCTGTTTCAGAAAAAGACGCATGAAAAGATGAAAATATGTAAAACATATGCATAATTCCCTGACAGTAAAACACTAATGAGCCAGGTATAAAGCAAGCAATAAAAATAGTCTACAGGTAGAATTGTTTCAATTGCAATAAGCGATGCAGTTCTGCTTTTAGCTATATAATAAAAAATTATAGGAATGTCTGAGATAAGTTCAATGAACTGAATACAACTAACGAGTAATGCGCCAGGGTTCCAGGTTCTGTAAACCGAGAGCATAATAACTTCAACCAAAATAAGAAAGAAAAGCCTGACGAATTTCGTACACACATTAACAGAAAATTATGTGAGCCCATAGTCCCCATACCTTCCTGCCCTGTACATGTGAACCCCACGGCTTCCCTTCCCACCACCCAGATGGGCCCTGCTCCGAAAGAACAATCTCGAACCTTCCAATCCGCACCTCATCAGAGCGGTATTCTCGCAGCCCAATTCGATCAAGGCTGCATTATGCCTCATCAAAGACCCTGACAGTACTTCCACTGCTCTGACAAAGGACCCAGCTGGAGCTCCGTCGTAAAGGGCAATATCCGAGAGTCGGACTCTAGGCAACGGGCAGGCAGGAGGCGCTATCAAAGCGGGCTCACCGGAAGGGTGCGTGGCGGCGATGGGCACCACTTGTCCAATAACATGATCAGGTGGCAGTGATGGCAGATGAGTTTGGCGTAGGGGAGCAGGGAGAGGAGAAATAAGAGGGAGTGAGGAAGATAGCGGGGACCCCGGTAGTGGTGTTGCAGAAGGCGGCGACCTAAGGGAGGAGGTGGTGGTGGCAGAGGAGGACTGAGGATTGTTGTTGAGCTGTGGCACCAGTGCAGAGGGGTTCTGCTGCTGCTGCATGATCACCACCATCTATCATTCTGAACAGTCGTTGAGAATTAGGGGTTGGTGCTTATGAACATTCATAACCTAGATTGTTTGATTAGGGTTTTGCGTGGATCATTTCTGGGGAGCTTAGAGGTTTCTTCAGTTATACAGTGACGGAGGACTTGGTTCTTTGAGGAGCGATGATTTTGAGCCATGTTTTTTTTAACTCTCAGCTACTTCGGGCCGACTGAGGTTTCGGTGGCCAATCCGTGGGATTCGATCCGGATGGGCACCATTAACTGTTTTTTTTTTTTTCCCCTTTTGTGTGATTTTGCTTTCCCGTCAAGCCCCCATCATCTCCGGAATGCAACAGTTTCCCAACTCATCTTTCGACGATAAGTTACGATTGAGATTTAATTTTTCTTAACTTTTAATTTTTAAATAAATTTTTTTAAAAAAAAATTATATTAATTGAGAGATTATTTTTATTTTACTTTTATACAATGTAAAATAATTTTTTTAAAAAAAGAGTAAAAAAAAGTAAATCAAAATTATCTAAATAGGTAGGAAAAATGATTCGTCTAAAATTAAAATAGATAGATATAAGATGAGTGAGGATTGGTGTGCCTTTCCCACCTTCCCTACAAATTAGTACTAACATAAGAATAAGATTTTACAAAAGAATTATTTTATCATTGTTACTGAAGAAAATTGGAGAAAACTCCTCAATTTAATGTTGAGGGTAGCCATTTGTGGATTATGTTAGAATCTTGAGCTATAGTTAATTATTTGTGTGTCTGATTTTGGACGCCCCAAGGCTGCACAAGTCTTATTTTCTTAGTAAAATGGTATTATTCATCATGGAAGGTTCTTTTTAAAATTAAAGCTGAATTCTTTTGAAAAAAATTATGGAAGGTTTTAAACTTCAAGAATTTTACCGTCCAAAAAAACTTCGAGAATTATGTCATTTTTGTCATTTTGAAATTTGAGGTGTGCAACCTAAATGTATGCAAATCTTTTACATGTGTAACACCTACTTTTCAACTACCAAAAAACTAATTTTTATAGGGTCAAATTAATGTCCAAAAATATTTAGTATCAAAATAAATTTTTAAAATATTTTAGAGTTGATAAAATGTGAAGTATTATGGTCATGACAAATACAAATAACATAACATACCTTAAGAGTACAAAAGAGTCTTTAAGACTCACTCTATAGGTGTCACCTCTTGCTCCCTACTAAAACAATATCTTGAAGAAGAAAAAATAATAACCATAAGATCTAACGATTTCACCAACCATTGGTTATTCAGAAATATACATGCAAACTAAGATCAAGAACATACAACTTCAAGAATACATATTATCTTAAAATAAATATATTTATATTATACTTTATATAAAACCTTTCACAAACTGGATCTTGACTTAGTTACCAAAACTCTCACGCAAAAAAAGTTTCAAAACATCAAAATTCATTTTCCAAATATTTTGCACAAAATATATCATATAATGTATATTTTTGAACAATGATCATATAATGTATATACTATACAACTATTCAATATTAAGCATTTATGCCTCTTATATCATCGTCCAACCTTATACTGCTGACTGGAGCTATAGGCTAATACATAATCCAATAGAAACTCATCTATTTAACTGGATTGTCTCAAGCTCACCAAATCTTAAGATACACTCAGTCAAAGATATAAAACTTGAATTTGGACTATGGCTCCCCTTCTTGAACACAACAAGAAAGTGTCACTTGTTTTACAACTCTAATGCAGGCTAAAGGAAAACATAGAAGAAGGGGCCCTAACAACTATCATACACTGTGTACCGAGTGATGACATAAACAAATCTCATCATCAAAATTCCTCCTTACTCCAACCCATCACAAAATACTACAACTCATATGCATCAATGACAAACCATCACAATAAAATAAATAATATTTTCAACATAACACATAAGCAGGCTTAAAAAGTTTTGAAGTACATAACTACGAGTTCTAATATATAACAAGCATGCTTGAAAAGTTTTTCATTTGATCAATATAATTGTGGTCAGATATATAATCCCAAATTAAGCCCTCCATGAGCACAACAAATCTAAAAACAGTTTAATATATACATATGTATACAATTGACAAGCAGTGGCGGGGCCTTCTCTTATCTTATATATTTATATATATGTATCATATAATATTTTATTTTGACCAATAATTTGGCCTCAGCTAAATATTTATTCTACATATTTTACTTTTTCTAATGAGGGTAATATTGTGTTGATTAGTGAAAATTTTGGGATAATGATTTTGGCATAGTTTTGAGTTTTTACAATAGATGACTATATATATTTAGAGGATGATTAATGACTAATTTTAATCAGTTTAGATTTATTATTTGGTTTTCTTGATATTTTATAATGATTTTCTATTTTAAGAAATAGTTTATAAGTTTATATATTTGCTTAGCTGAAATTTAATTAGATCTTTATGTTTTTAAAAAATATTTTTTAGGGTTCATATTATATTTATTTTATTTTCTCCAATTATTTTGTTTTGAGGTAGGTAGAATATGTATTTAAGTGTTAATTTTATTAAATTTCATTATACATATTATTATTATGATTGTATTTATGATATCTTTAGGATAATATTCGGTTCATTACTCTTTGAGCTGTAAAAGAAAAGTAAAATTCTTGTTTGAGATACCTGATGAAAATGTTATCATTTTATATCTTGTTTTGATTTATAATTGTTAGTTATTCTTTATTTGTATTTTTAATGTCATGTGATATTATTCAGTAAATAGTTTAACATATTTATTTTTTGGCCCAGGCTAAAAATATTTTCTGGTTCCGCCACTATTGACAAATATATAAAAGAATAATCAAGATTACCTCTACTTTAAGCTTATAGGTAATCACATAAGAGTCACTTCAAAGCTCTTAATAAAAGTCTACAAAGTCACAACAAAAATATCTATTAATATATTACTCGAACTATTCTATAACCTTGAACTACCCTTTAAAAATTAATATTATATAGATGCATATATATTAGTTACCAGATTTCATATAAAGAGATTTTATATTAGTTAAAATTTAGAAATAGAAATTATCTACAATATAGAAGCTTTAACATATACATCTTTATATATATATTAAAAAAAAATCTTTAAAATGATATATGCACCAGGTGCAGCCAAAATGTCAGTACATAAATGGTTACAATTGTATTAATGAAGAAAAGGAAAGACAACAAAGTAGGTGTCGTTGACGGTTTAGAGTGAAGTATGGAAGGATGGAGAATAATGTTGAAAAACTAAAGAACACACACACACTTACACACAAGTACGGAAAGGCAAGTGAGGGTCTTTGCAAGACATTAATTTTTTTCTTTTAAATGTGTGTGTGGGCGTACAGAAAAAATAACAAAAGAAGGGATTTTGTGAAGAAGTGATAAAGATACACACACCAAGGACAAAAAAGGAGATTAAAAAATCTAGAAAAATCTAGATTTAGTAAAAAGGAAATGGGTTTCATGTTATATATGTTTGTGTTTTATTGTAGAACAATAGATATTGAACTTGACCTAGGATTAAATCCTAGGGGCCTACGTACCGTTGAGAGGGATCAAAGTCCACGTAGCTCACTTGTATACGATAGGCTTATAGCCAGAGAGGAGTGGGGGTGCGTGCTCTGTGTGTACTGAATCATAAAAGAGGGAGTCAGAGCGTGTGTATCTTATTAGGGTTTCTGCCTTATTTATAGGTTTACCTGGGTCATAAATTCATGGGCTTGTGTTATCTTATCATTTTAAGATATAAAACATCTTTTTGTGATCAGCTCTTTGATTTGTGGATAGTTGTGATCTTGATAGAGATATTGATAGATTAATTCCAATTTCCATGATTCAGGGAGGCTGTTAAGATTGCAAACATGCCCCTGTCTTGGGCTGTTGGATATTGGGCTAAGCCCATATTTTATATCCGTAACAGTTGCCCCCCAACCCGGTAGCTCATGTCTCTAATAAGTAGAGATGAATTTATTTATACAAGTTCTGAATTGTCTTATTATCCCGAGATGTATTATCTCGGGTATTCTTGGTTTGGACCACGTCCTACCCATGTTTGTTTTTAATTTCCATAGTTTTGTTTTGCGGACGTCGGATAATTCCGAGCTCAGATGTCGGATAATTCTGAGTTCGATTACCCTGTTCCTTTGGATTTTTATCCAGGTTTTCGCGAATTGGGACCATTGCCCCTATTTAAAACTTCATGGGTAGGTCAGGCTCGATTCTGTCGTCGTAGTCCGACTTGTATTTGATGTTTTGATGATTTCCGAGACAATGAATATCATCATTACCCCCTGCCAGTTGGCGTCTGCAAACCGGCATGGTAGTGGAAGCGTCTGCTCCACTATTATCGGTATGTGTGCGCATTAAATGCTTGCATTTAATGCGCGCATACTTTCTTGCCACGTCAGTAATCCCACTGAGGCCTTTTGGGCCTTTGCCATTTCGGTTTCCTTATGTTCCAACCATCTTCTCACCTTGTATATATATAACCATCGTCTTCCCTCCTTTTATACTTTTGAAAGTTCATAGTTTTCTTCACTACTTTTAGAGAGAACTTAGTACCTCCTTTCCAGTTCTTCCATTTCCAAGTCTTCTGGCTCATGCGTTCCCTCTTCCCTTAAGTTATCTGAAACCAGGTATTTATTTGCGTTATTTTCTTGTCTTTCCTTTTGATTCTAGTCTTTCCTTCATCTATATTCTTGTTCTATGTACGTTCATAGCCAGTTAGGTTTACTGTTTTCTGGGAAATCTTGGCTTTTCTTGGGATTCTTCCATGTTGGTTTTGTCAATTCTTGAGTTTTGGTCGGTTTGATTTTCATCTTTGGATTCTAGGGCTTGGTTTCTTGTTTTTTACCAAGTTTTTGCCCTATTCCTCTCTGCTTAACTTAAATGAACTCCGATAACTCTTCTTCGCCTCCTAAACCCAATAACCTAACCCCAGAAAAGGAAGAGCTTCTTGAGCGTATTCCTTCGAGGTCAGCCTGGTGGCTTTTTGGAAAGCCTCTAACCAAGGAGCAAAAATCAGAAAGTGTGCTCCGAGGTTATGGTGGTGGGAGTACGAAAAGGTCAGTTGGCCTCTCCAGTCTAGGGGAAGTTCCAGAGGTCGGTCTCAGTCTGTAGAGCCTGTAGTCCAAGATCGGGGGTAACCATAGCTAGGGCTCCCTCCTTAGTCCCAGGTTCTACGAGTCATGGGGGTAGGGATTCTTCTTGGTCTAGCGTTCCCTTAATCTCTAGGGTTGAATCTTTAAATATTCTTCCCCGCCCCATTGGCCCTTATGAGGAGTGCTCATGACGTGTTGCCGAGCTTATAATGGTGGATCGATCGTGGGAAGCTAATCAAGTAGCTTCATCATGTCGGCACACTTCGTCGCAGGGCATCCCAGTCGTCAGTAGTGGCTTCACTTCTTTTCATCCTGATTTATCAGTTTCAGGTATTTTGAACTCTTCTGATTTATTTTTGTTTTTCTTTGTTAGGTAGTATGTCGTCCCCAACGCGTCCTATTGAGGAGTCGGGTTACATGAAGTCAGGTTGTTATGTCTCACATCAGCTAGGGAATGGAACGAAAGGCGCCTTATAAGGGTTTGGATACCTCCCTCTCTTAACGCGTTTTAAAGTCGTGAGGGGAAATGGGCCCCAAAACGGATAATATCAAGAGCGAGATACTGGGATGTTACAATTGGTATCAGAGCCAGGCTCGGGTCGATGTGGGTTAACGTGCCAACGAGGACGCTAGGCCCAAAGGTGGGTGGAGTGTTATGTCCCACATTAGTCGGAGAGGGGAATGAAAGACGCCTTATAAGGGTCTGGATACCTCCCTCTCTTGACGCATTTTAAAGCCGTGAGGGGCAATGGGCCCCAAAGCGGACAATATCAAGAGCGAGGTGCTGAGATGTTACTTGGGTTCAGCTTGTCCTCCTCGGCACTTAGTTGAAAAATATGACTGGGTGGCCGCCAGGGTGCTGTCGAAGTGTTCTTCTATTACTACCAAGCAGATTGCCGAGCTTCCCCTTGGGGAGCGGAAAACTGCGCTATTACTCCTCCTAGTCCCGATGAACCAATCTTTGTGTACTAGTTTTGTGAACTACTAATTCCTTGTAGGGGATTATGAGTCATTTTGGAATGTCCATCTATATTCATATAATTAAGTCATACCCAAGAGTACATTGTTCTTTCCATTTTTAAGTAGATAGAGTTGCATGGTCAAAGTATAACCTTAGAACATAGTGTTTGATGACATCTTCAAGTTTATGACGATTTGCTCTACCAAAGGATGAGAGAAATTATACATCCAATGATACTCTCTACAATGAATCATTGTGGAGTCTCTCGGCGAGTTAATTCAGTGCTATCTCTTTTTTAACAGATTCATCCACGACATCAGTTAAGGTATCATGATGCCTGCATTCTATGAAAGTCCCTACCTTGTATCTCTATACAAGTAAATAATGTCATACTAGTCTCATTGTGTAATACTCTAGATTTTATTATTTTTTTTATAATAATAATAATGATAATAAATACTAATAATACTAATATTAAAATTTAAAATTTATAATAAAGTAATGTGTGTGTGTGTGTGTGTGTGTGTGTGTGTGTGTGTGTGTGTGTCATAATAATAATGATAAATAGATAGGTAAAGATAAAAATTTAAATTAGAATCTAATAGGTGATTTGCTATTATTTATTAAACTAGTAATAGTTAAAACCCAACCCACAGAGCCCAACCCATAGCAAACCCTAATTTCAATTATAAACTTAGGACTAGTCATCTAACCTTAGCCATCACCTATCAGTTCCTTTTCTAAAAATTTTTGAGGGCAGAAATTCTCTTCTAGGAGCTCTGCAACCACGGAGGCCAGGTAATCTTAATCCCAATAGAAATCTAATGTGTGTTTTGAGAAACAATGTATCACAATAAGAATTATTCACCTTCTCGTATAGATATATCTATTCTTCCATGTTTTGAATGTTTTGAATTGCGTGATTGTATACTTATTGAGATCTCCAGCGTGGCAATAGAAAATGTTGACCCTCTCGCATTGACACATATATATCCAGTTATCCTCCTCGGCTTGCGTGAATCACATATGTCATACTTTATGCATTGAATCAGAGCATCTTCGGTTTGTTTCGTTTTCTTCCTATTACGATTTTGATTTTTAGGTTATATATATATATATATATATATATATATATATATATAGACACACACACACGTTATTTTTTGTTGTTTTTAAATCACCTTTCTGTACACAATGCATTACTGCGAACCTCTGGAAATTGAATGGGTGTTGGTGTGAACCTTTTGCTTTGATTAATATTCATAAATAGGTATATAGATATGAAGAAGCAAGAGCTGTCACGTCTCTGATCCCTTTTTGTTTTGTTCATCCACACAAGAATAGATACTATATATTGATATATATAATATATGTTGAAATAAATGCAAAATCCTTCCTGATGCTAATTCATTCGAGTTTTCTTTTTTTTTTCCTTCCTTGTATCTTTCTCCATATAATGTATCTGTATAATAAAATAGGTAACTAAGGTGCATGGAAATAACTTAGTAAATTTTATCCTGATACATTTAAAATAATTTAATGGTGGGAGGATAAATTTAGGATGGTTCCTCCTAAAGTGATTAACACACTTTTAAGACTTTATGCCTTCGAGAATTTTTTTTTATGTGAAGCGATATATCCGTTCTTCCCAAAGTGGTGTCTGGCAGGATTTCCTGGGACACTAGTAGCAACTTTGAGAAGAAGTGTGCACACTAAGAAGAAAATGATCTATGGCCAATTTGACGATGATTTGTGACTGGCAGGTTTCCGGGTCACAGGTAGGCTGGTAGGATATCTGGGTCTATCATGGTTCTCTTCCCACTAGAAAACTCTAAAAACCATGACACCTTTTTAGTTTATACATATACACATATAATGCCTTTATGCTATTTTATTTTGCAATTAATTTATTTTTATTATTTTATTTTATGTTGGAATTGATTTATTTTACAATTATTTAATTTTATTTCGTAACTAATTTATCTTATTTTATAATTATTTTATATTGGAATTAAATTATTTTATTTTATGATTATTTTATTTTATAATTTATTTATTTTATTTTAATTCATATCAAATTTATTTATCTATCTACTTATTTCTGTTCTATTTTATTTCATTTTATCCTCAATTAATTAGGATTACCAGCGTTTGCTGATGTGTGTATTCTTGGGCTGCGATGATCCTTCGGGGGAGCAGAGTTTCAGTGAACAGGTTTCAAAAATTGGGGCTAGCCGTGAGAAGTGAGGATGACGGACAATAAACTCTAGTTATCTACTTTCATTTATTTTCTTTAATTTTATTTTTCGAAATAAACATTTAAGTTTAGAATTATTTCCTGTAATAAGAAGCCTTGCACTTGTTCCATACAAGTGCGGCGGTGACACCTTCCGGATGTTGATTATTTTGGATTTCTATTATTATTTATGAAAACCATTGGAATATTTATGTTATTTGAACTTTAGAAATCCGGGGTGTTATACATTGAGATCACCAACACTCTTTTTTGGTGATTCAAGACTAGAAACATGTTTTAGGCAATAGACATGTAGTGTCTTTGAGTTTTCATAATCATGATTCCTATTATAGATCTTCAAGTGAACACATACTATATTTCTAGGGCTTTTATCTTTAAATACATATTAACTTCATAAAATATAGGTGAGACATACAATATAATAACGATAAGTGTGCTCATATATTTAAATCATGAAACACTAAATAGTAAAAATGTGTTCATCGATAAAACATGTTGTCTATAAGACACCTATATACCTACATAATGGTGTGGGGATGATTCAAATAAGTCGAGAAGGGGGTGATTCAGGGAAGTCGGAGGGTGGGGAGTTTTTTTTTTTTTTTTTTCTATTTTTAGTTTGATTCAGGTTTCCCCTTGGAGGTTTAAATGTTCTCACATTTTTCAACAAGTACATCTCTCGGGATTCAAACTTGTGTTTTTCTTCTTACAGGGCGATGCCTCTTACCACCTTAACTAACAATTTATTGGTTATTTTCTTAAAAGTTATGGGTACTTTGATACTTATATTATAAATGCAAATATTAAACTGGAAAAATACTCCACTTCCATATTCATAACAAATACACTTTCAAATCCATTTTCACTTCCGGTTGCACCTTCACCTCCATTTCTATTTTCACTTCCAGTGCCATCTAGATTACTCTCGTGTATCAAACGGGGCATAATATCCATAATAGCTCTTAAATGTTTTAGATTGACTATTTTTAATTATGGGTACACATATAGATGAATTTTGTCCTTTTGACCATAATAGAGCCTTTGAAATTAAGTTGTATACTTCTATCAGGGCTAACTTGTTTTATTAATGAAGATGCTTTTCATTATCATACTACTGTTTTTTCATATTACTATCTGGTATCCGGTTTAGGGGTCGTATAATACCCCAGATTATTATTATTATCATTGTTAATAATAATAATAATTATAATAATAATAGTAAAAGTAATAATATAGTATTAGTTTAATTTTATTAGTTTAGATTAATTTGATTAGTTTAGTTAGTTTAGATATATTTGATTCTATTAAATTTATATTGACTGATTTAATAGAATTTAATAATATTGTTTTATGATTTATTTATTTTTGTTTTTTTCTAAAAAAATTGTACTATTCATCAAAATAAAATTATTCAAATTTATATCCTATATGATTGTAACAAATATTTTTATCCCGCAAGGATATTTCATAAATATAGGAATATATCTATATGTGTGATATATTTTTTTTTAAAATAACTGTACTATTTATCGATATAAAATTTAATACCATAGATTTTATTATTATTTTAATAATAATAATAATAATAATAACAACGAATACTAATAATACTAGTAATAATGCTAATATTAAAAAAATTTAAATTTAATAATGTAGTAATAAAAAAAAATATAATAGTAATAAATGGATAGATAAAAATTAATTTAAATTAGAATCTAATAGGTGATTTGCCATTATTTATTAAACTAGTAATAGTTAAAACCCAACCCACAGAGCCCAACCCATAGGAAACCCTAATTTCAACTATAAACTTAGGACTAGTCATCTAACCCTAGCCATCACCTATCAGTTCCCTCTCTAAAAATTTTTGCGGCAAAAATTCTCTTCTAGGAGCTCTGCAACCATGGAGGTCAGGTAATCCTAATCCCTAAGAATTTATTTGTTGATAGCGTTAGAACGTTGATTGGAATTGACTGATTGTAATCCTAATCCCTTGAGCAATAAAAATTAATTATTGGTAGCGTTAGAACGTTAATTAGAATTAATTGATTATAATCTTAATCCCTAAGACAATAGGAATTAATAGATGGTAGTGTTAGAGTATTGTTTGTAATCCTAATCCCTAGAACATTAGGAACTAGTCACCTCACATACATATATACATATTAATTCTCCTCGACTTGCGTGTGTGAATAATGCTATATGCTAAGCCTTGCGTCATCTTTTAAGCTCTCACGAGAATATATATGGTTTCAGTTTCAATATTTGCCTACTGTATTTGTTATAATAAATTGCTCATCGTGTTGCTTTCGGATGTGGCTGAAGATTTGTTTTCCTCTCTAAGGAATCATCACCGCCTTCATGTATATTATATACAAAGGATCCCATCAAGCTTTGCAATTGTAATTATTACTTGCAATGTTTTTCGAAACAACGTATTTTGTTTAATTTTTTTTTATTAATTGTTGAATTGATTGATAATTCATGCCAGGATATCGCTTATCTAACATTTGGTATTCACTTTTCAGCTTTGCAGAGTCATTCACGTATTTAATTAGGATGAATGCTTTATAGGTTTTAAACATATATATATATAGCTAGGGTTTAAATGATAGATTTTATTATTATTATTATCATCATCATCATCATTTGATTACACATAATAAAAAAAAAATAATTTAGAAATTTTATGAGTCTAAATAATTTAAAATAAATTAATAGTGGGAGGATAGCTTTGGGACGGTACCTCCTAAAGTAATGAACACACTTTTAAGGCTTTATGCCTTCGATATATTATTTGATGTGAACCGATATATCTGTTCTTCTCAAAGTGGTGCCTGGCAGGATATCCGGGACACTAGTAGCAACTTTGGGAAGAGGTGTGCACACTAGGAAGAATGATGATATGACTAATTTTGATGATTTGTGACTGACAAGGTTTCCCGGGTCATGGGTAGACTGGCAGGATTTCCCGGGTCTACCATGGTTCTCTTCCCACTAAACAGACTGGCAGGGTTTCCCGGGTCTAAATAAAATTTAAAAAAAGATAATGATTAATGTTTGATGCAAATACCACATGATTATATATATATATATATATATATATATATATATATATATATATTTGCTCTGATTAATATGTTTGTGCTATTTAAAATTATACATAAATATGTCATTTTTATTTTTATTTTATTTTGTGATTATTTGTGATTATTTTATTTTATTTCAAATCATTCCAAATTTAATTATTTATTTATTTTATATTATCGTTCCCTAATTAGGATTACCAGTGTTTGCTGATGTCTGTGTTTCTTGGGCTGCGATGATCCTTCGGGGGAGCAGAATTTCAGTGAACAGGTTTCAAAGACTGGGGCTAGTAGTGAGAAGTGAGGATGACGGGCAATAAATTTGCGTTATTTACTTTTTTTTTCACTTATTTTCCTTTATTTTATTTTTCAAATTAAACTGTAATACCCTAGATTTTTACTTTATCTTTTTTATAATAATAATAATGATAATAAATACTAATAATACTAATATTAAAATTTATAATTTATAATAAAGTAATGTGTGTGTAGATATATATATATATATATATATATATATATATATATATCATAATAATAATGATAAATGGATAGGTAAAGATAAAAAAATTTAAATAAGAATCTAATAGGTGATTTGCCATTATTTATTAAACTAGTAATAGTTAAAACTCAACCCACAGAGCCCAACCCATAGGAAACCCTAATTTCAACTATAAACTTAGGACTAGTCATCTAACCCTAGCCATCACCTATCAGTTCCCTCTCTAAAAAAATTTTTGCGGCAGAAATTCTCTTCTAGGAGCTTTGCAACCATGGAGGCCATGTAACCCTAATCCCTTGAGAATTTAAAGTGTTTATGTTAGTTTCAATTTTTAAATTAGATACTGCCTTATAGGATTGTATATATAAAGATTACCTTTGTTTGTTTGAATTCATTGTGATCGGTACAAAATTATGCAAAATACATACTCTTTTAACCTCCTCGAACTGCGTGCATGCTTGAATCAAGTTTGCCTTATACCTTTGATTTTGTCTGTGCGCGTTTCTTTAATGTTGATTTGATTATATATATAAACATTTGTCTCTTGTGAATCCTCTTTCCGTAGGTGCATGAATGAGAAAGGTGAAGTAATGAATGTAAGGTGGGGCCGTGAGTTGAATTTGAATGGATGAGAGAGTTTAACCAATGAATAAATGAATTGATGAATCTCGGCTGCGTTTTTTTTTTTCCTACAGTTTATATATGTGCTTATATATATGTGTGTGTGTGTATAGGGTTCGAATGATAGTCTTGAACTTCCTATGAACGTCTACACCAACCATGAGTATTTACCTTATAGTTTAATTTGGGAAAACTCACGAGCTCTCATAAAAGGGCTATAACTCTTGGGTTTTGAAATTAATATCAACCCTTTCTTGTAGGAATAAAGGATTTTATTATTATTGTTACAACTTATAATAAATTAGTAAGTGGGAGGATAACTTTAGGGTGGTAACTCCTAAAGTGATGAACACATTTTTAAGGCTTTATGCCTTCGAAAATTTATTTGATGTGAACCGATATATCCGTTCTTCCCAAAGTGGTGTCTGGCAGGGTTTCCCGGGACACTAGTAGCAACTTTGGGAAGAGGTGTGCACACTAGGAAGAAAATTACGATATGGCCAAATTATGATGATTTGTGACTGGCAGGGTTTCCCGGGTCACAGGGTAGACTGGCAGGGTTTCCCGGGTCTACCATGGTTCTCTTCCCACTAGAAAACTCTAAAAACCATGACACCTTTTAGTTTATACATATACACATATGATGCCTTTATGCTATTTTATTTTGCAATTAATTTATTTTTATTATTTTATTTTATGTTGGAATTGATTTATTTTACAATTATTTAATTTTATTTCGTAATTAATTTATCTTATTTTATAATTATTTTTTTTACTGGAATTAAATTATTTTATTTTATGATTAATTTATTTTATTTTATAATTTATTTATTTTATTTTAATTCATATCAAATTTATTTATCTATCTACTTATTTCTGTTCTATTTTATTTCATTTTACCCTTAATTAATTAGGATTACCAGCGTTTGCTGCTGTGTGTATTCTTGGGCTGCGATGATCCTTCGGGGGAGCAGAGTTTCAGTGAACATGTTTCAAAAATTGGGGCTAGCCGTGAGAAGTGAGGATGACGGACAATAAACTCTAGTTATCTACTTTCATTTATTTTCATTAATTTTATTTTTCAAATAATGTTTAAGTTTAGAATTATTTCCTGTAATAAGAAGCCTTGCACTTGTTCCATACAAGTGCGGCGGTGACACCTTCCGGATGTTGATTATTTTGGATTTCTATTATTATTTATGAAAACCCTTGGAATATTTATGTTATTTGAACTTTAGAAATCCGGGGTGTTACATAAACATTCTATTTAAGTTTAGACTTATTTCCTGTAATAAGAAGTTTTACACTTGTCCCATATAAATGCGGCGGTGACACCTTCTTGAAGTAGTTTATTTTGGATTTTATTGGGTGTTACAGGTCGTGACTGTCCCTTTCAACATAAGGGTCTTCTCTATGACTCGAACTTGAGACACTGAGGGATCTAGCATGATTTTATACTATTAGACCAACTCTTATGTTAGTACTTGGTAGTGTTTTATAATGATTAGTTAAAATCTTATAGTATTCCCATGAAAGGACTTGATTAAAATCTCCAACTAGTAGCCATGGTAAATTCATCGAGCAATGGACTGATTTGATTCAATTCCACAATGCATATTTCATACGAGATTTATGAGGACCATAAATGAAAATGAAAGAGATGTAATATGAAAATGAGCTTTCATTACTAGAAGCAAAACAATGACCAGGTAAGGAGATGTATAATTATTGTATAATATTGGAGTATGTCAAAAGAAGAAGTTTCATATAAATCAAGATTGAGAACGCTCTAGTGTGTAATAACATATGAGTTTAAATTATTGAAAAGGCTAATAAGTAATGATTTTTAGATTGAAATTTATAAAAATCTTATTAAAACTTGTTAAATTTTAATCTAAACTTGTAAAACTCTTATAAACAATGGAAGTACATTTTTTAAACTTAAAGAGACATTTTTGTCATTTTTAGTTAATTTTAAAAAGGACAAATAAGGCACATACCTATTTGATATTATAAATATTCAAAATATGTTTTTGTTTTTAGCATTTTCAAAGTTATTTTTCAAGAATTTTTCCAAAAAATATTGACAAAGTGGGGAAGAAAATAAATTAGGAAATTCTCACTCAAGTTTAAAAAACAACAAAAATTATTAAAAAAGTCTTACAGTAGATTTTTTTTTTCTATAAAAAAAACCCCTAGTTTTTGACATAGATTGATATGTCAATAGCTACTTTATGATTTATCAATATAGTTATATGCATTAATCAGTAAATATTGTTTTAATTGCCTAATTATAAAGTGACAATTGACATATCAATATAGTGACATACATTTACCAATAGTTAACATTTATGAGTTTGTCAACAATAACGCTTCAACTTATCAATATAATAACAAATATTTATTAATAAAGTAAGTTGACATTCAAATTCCACCTTTAAGACTTCTTGTGAAAGAATTTAACGAGACTTTTTTTAAAAAAATTTTATCTGACCTTGGACGTGAGTGAATGAGATTTTCCCAAAGAAAAATCTGATTAAAAAGGGGAAAAAAATAAATCGAAAGACTGGGGAAAGGGAAAACGAGAATTACAAACCAAACGTGGTGGTTTCTAGCTTTGCTGTTGGTATCGTCGATCTCTTCCCCGCTTCCAGGTTAGTACTTCGATTTCATTTCCTCCCTCCCCTGGATCTTCAGTTCTACCTTTGTAACTTTGCTTCATCTTACTCTGTGCAATTTGTTGTTGACTTATGGCCCTTTTCTCATTCCGTGTTGATATTTTGCTCTCCCGTCTCCTGTCTTAATTTGGGCTTGCTTGGCCTTCGAGGTTATTCCTGATGTTTTAATATTGGCGATGTGTTTATTGCCTATCAATGTTCGATGAATCAAAGGCTTGATTCCGTTCAACTGTATCCCATGTCAGCCTTTTATCTATTTAATTCAATCCTTTGTACCCATTTGTCCTGTTGAGAAGCTCACTACTTTAGGGTGGCCCAAAAAACATACTACTGAAAGAGCGTGGCTTGGGTCTGTGATTCTTAACCTTACTGCTCCCTATCTTTTGAGCCTTGTTGGTGCTTGAGTTTAATTTGTTCTTGTAATGCTTTGAACGTCAAGAACTTAAGGTTTCCATCCGTTGAATCTTACTTTTAGTCGTTTGTTCTTCCTAATTTGATCTATTAAATGAATCTACTTAGTAATATTTTGGGTTTGTTCCCTTCAAATCGAAAAGGTTTATTCAAAACAAAGTAATCTCAGTCTGTAAATACGAATTGCAAAGTCTTGGTGAAAGGATGGATGGAATACATTGACATGTCTTTATGATGCTATTGATTTGTTAACGCATGTGAAGCTGGGTGACATATACAAAACTTAAGGGGGCTATTGTAAACTGGTTGTAGCGTCATACTAATGCATCCAATATGTTAACTTTTGCGGATATCTTTAACAAAAGCTTTAATTTTTGGCCTGCTGTTAATGCAATATGTTTAGTTAGTTTGCCAAAGAAGAATTGAGTTAGGAATGATGATTTGGTCTGTTTTCCATATTGGTCAGTTGATTTATTTTATCTCCAGTTTATTGTGTCCATGTGCATGCTTGCCAATGAGCCTTCTTCACTTTAGTAATTTTACTTCATTGTAAACAATTTCCTGTTTGTGTGTTTTCTCAGAGCTCTTTGGTGGGTGTTAGCTCTTTGATTTCATGAAATTTGGAGCCCATGGCAAGCCATCCTGGAAAAGCTACTCCTCCTAATGGGTCTGTGTATGTGTGCAACTTGCCTTATGGAACAGATGAAAATATGTTGGCTGAATATTTCGGCACCATTGGATTACTGAAGGTATGGAGTTACCAAGTTAGTGCGAGTATCATCCCAGTTAATCTTCTGTCCTTGCAATTGTTAGGATATATCTCAAAATCTCACAAGAGTTGACTTTTGAGACTGATAGAAGAAACTGAAATATTCACACAAGAGACTTAAATTTTATTTATTCTTTCTTCAAATCAAAAGATACCGTTGGTGAGGCCAATGTAGTTATAGATCTCAATGCAAGCAATGTTGTCAATGACCTTTTTTAGTGGCTAATGGTGTCAAGCCCCAATTTACTGTGGTGGAGTTATATTGAGGCTTCTTTTTGCTGTGGGAAAAAAATTTTATATAAATACCATTTGGAGACATTGAGAATCAAACAAACATACTAATGTCGGTATAATTACTAATTTACTACAAGATTTACAAAAAAATTAGATTATCAGTTAGCTAAGAAAAGTACCAAACTTCTTCCAAACTTGATGTTAGCACTGATGAACTCCAGCTGCAGCATGGTATTGTGCTTCATTAACCCATTAAAAACAGACCGTTCATGTCTGACACATTGGACTTTTGTACTATATATGACCGCTATGCTTTAAACTGTATTTAGTTAGACACTTATAATTTTGTTGTGTTGATTTCGTAAGTATCATATCTTATGTTTGTGTCAATATCCATGCTTTCTAGCCAATAACTGTTGGTAGTTGGTTATTTCATAAAATGTGGGTTTCATGAGAAAGGAAAGAATCCTTTGCTAAACCACATGGAGAAGTGTTAGAATATTAGGAAATGAATCAGAATCTTTTGATTGTTGCTCCTTGATTTTAGGATCTTGATTATAGAAACTTTATTATTTGATTTCCTAGTCATATTTGTAATCCCTAATTATCCTTCTCTTATTTCTCTTCATTAGCCTATTTATTGTAACCTCCTTTTATTTGAATAATACATTACAAAGAGTGTTTATGTCTCTGAACAATGTGGTATTAGAGCTCTGGCCATTGATCCAATGCCAGAAACAGAGGTTGAGATAGTGAGGGAGAGAGAGAAAAGAGAGAGAAACATGAAAGAGAGAGAGAGAAGATACGGTGAAGGGTGGCGAGTGTGAGCACACCGCCGGCACAAGAAGGACCAAAAACCGTGTGGGTGATTGGAGCAACACATGGCCAGCATCGAAACGACAAAGAATCTTGTTTATCATGATCGAATGTAACATGTTGAGATAGGTAGGCACTTTATTAAAAAGGTCGAAGTTGGCATTATGAACCTATCCTACATATGATTTGTAGATTAGATTGCAAACATAATGACCCAACCACTAGGTAGAGCCAAGTTTGAAGTTAGGATTTTTGACCCTTCTAGTTACAACTAATGGAGACTAAGGTAGTATGGGTAGTAGTGTTGTAAAAACGTAAAGTAAACACGTAGAAATGTCCATTTTTATGTTTTTTGGCTGAAAAATGAGTCAAAATGGAGGTAGGAATGGAATTGGGGTAGAAATAGTTGAAACGATGGTCAACTTGGTAAACTTGGAGACTAAGGTAGTATGGGTAGTAGTGTTGTAAAAACGTAGAGTAAACACGTAGAAACGTCCGTTTTTATGTTTTTTGGCTGAAAAATGAGTCAAAACGGAGGTAGGAATGGAATGGGGTAGAAACGGTTGAAACGACGAGTCAACTCGGTAAACTTGGTGAGTTTACCGAGTTGACTCAGTTACTAAGAAAAGAAATCACAAGAAGAGAACAACAAGAAGAACAGATAGTTTGAGAGAGAGAAAGCAGAGAATCAATAATTCACCTTTCTAGCAAAGAACAACAGCAAAATCGCGAGAAGAAATAAACAAACTAGCAAGGTGATGCAAATAAAAACAGGAATTCAAAATAAAAAACACCACTTGGTAAACTCTGGGGTCAATCTCCTTCCCCTGTTATCCCCCCTCACTCCTTATTAAAGCTGGGAATTAGGGTCGGCCCGAACTTACAGGGCTGGCCCTTAAAGGGCCAGGGCCTAATCGGGCGGGCCCTTAAAGGGCTAGGGCCTATCGGGCCGGCCCTGTAGGGCCTAGAATAAGAAAAATATCTTTTTTAAAGCCTGGCCTAAGAGCACCAAGGCCAGGGTCGGCCCTACAGTGCTCGAAAGTTACTATTCCTAATTTTAACTATTTTTATCCCTTTTTTTAAAGAAATAATTAGTAAATTACAACAATTAAAGTTCTAATTTATCAGATAAATATTGTCAATATTAATATCCAAACAACACAAATCATCTAACAAATAATTACATTCACTAATTTGTAATAAATAACTCATATAAAACATAAGAAGTATATCACTAAGCAACATTAATATGATGACTATCATTGTCATCTTCTTCGCCACTATTATCAATTTTAAATACATTTAATTTCGCTTCAGTTTGAGTAGTAGGTTCTATTTCATGAGTAAGAATATCATAAATTCTTCTCTCGCATCATAAACATATTTATTAAAAGGGCCTGCAAGGCTGGCCCAAGGCCTTGCAGGGCTGGCCTTTTTAAACCCGAGGCCCTATGGGGCTGGCCATGCAGGGCTCATTTCATTTAACTCCTCTAATTTTCAAGTTTGGCCCTTGAAGAGCCATGGCCTAAAAGGGCCGGCCCAACGGGCTCAGCTTGATTTCCCGGCTTTGCTTCCTATAGTACTTTCCTTTGGCTTGGACTTACTAGAATTGTTGATCTGCGACGGCCGATGGAGAGGTGAGAGGACGGTGACTCGATGACTTCGAGAGAGAGGATAGCTGCAACGGCCGATGAAGAGAGAAGAAGACGGTGACTTGATGAGAAAGAATAGAGAAAGGGAGAACGGGAGGCGAAGAAGAACTCCGGCTGAACGAGGGTTAGGTTTCAATGAAGTCTAAAGATGGAGGCGACATGCGAGGTAGTCATCAGTGTAATAAAACTAAAACCTTGTGTGGGTGGGGCATGGTTCTGTCACTCTGTAATGTCTAGCTGGATTGTAATCCTTGTCTCTAACTAGCACAGACCACGAGGGCATCGTAAGAGAGAAAGGAACCAACTACTGCCTTGTTTTTGGATATTGGGTAAAATTGATGTTTTTAAATATTAAAAAAAGTTAATTAAATATTGGTGTGTTTTGGTTTTATATATGTTGGATTTTTTTTTTTTTGGTAGTACGTAGTAAACTGTTACGTTTTGTTTACATTTTACGTTTTTACTTATCCTTACTGTTTCTACGTAGACTCTACGTCTTAAGTCTTAAAAACACTTATGGGTAGAATCAACTACTTGACAAGGGTATGTAGGTGAGACAGTTCTCACACCTTAATGGGTGATTTTATGAGGGAGTGTTCCCATCATACTTCATACTTTCCAATTGGTGTCAAAATTATCTAGTGGCTTCACAAAGGACTACCTGCCGAGGGTTTTGACTAGTGAGGAAATCAAGAGTCACTGAACGTAACTTTGAAATGTTGGCTCTTTGAGGACCGTTGTTTGATGGGGAGTTAGGTAGTAGTGTAAGTTGTCTAGTCCTGCATGGGATCCCGATCCTAAGTGAATTTATTCTCCCACCTCAATAAGTGGCTCTTGGAGAAAGGTTTCTAATAACTTCGATCTCAATATGTGCTTTGAAATACCTCTAATTTAAAAAATAATAATAATCATTAGTAGACTAGAAGCTGAATTCAATTTTATTATTTAATCAGACTTCAGAGAATATCAATCAGTTTTGACCTCTGAACTCTTCCTCCCCCCTCTCCATTCTTTCCTTCTGCTACTTGCCCTTTCCTTTCCATTCTTCCTTTGTTCTCTTCATTCTATCCCTCTTTCCATCTGTTCTACATCAATAACTGATTTAATATTTGTTGTCATCATCACCATCACATTTTTTCTTCTCCATATCTCTCCTTTCTTTTCATATTTTTTCCTTCTCATTCTCACTCGAATTCCATCTGGTGGTCATATTTTGTTTTCCCTTTTCTGCAGAAAGATAAACGTACAGGGAGACCAAAGATATGGTTGTATCGAGACAAAGAGACTAATGAACCAAAGGGAGATGCTACTGTGACATATGAGGATCCACATGCTGCTGTAGCTGCGGTTGAATGGTTTAATGACAAAGATTTTCATGGTAGTATTATTGGAGTTTATATTGCAGAGTCAAAGAGCAAGGATGATCAAGCATATAATGCAGCTGGTGAACCAAATGTTGGTGTCACCACTGGTGAACTGGAGGAAACTACCATGGATGTGAATGGAGGTGATGGAAGAGGTAAAAGTCGAAGTGATTCTTCAGGCAAAGCATGGCAACAAGAAGGCGATTGGTTGTGTCCGAATACAAGGTCTGTGATATGAGATTGGTGAGCAGCTCTTTCTTGCTCTTCTACTCACTGTTTTAGTAGTTATATATGATTCGATGTAGAAAGATTAATGTTGTATTTTTGAAGCAGTTGCTCCAATGTGAATTTTGCATTTCGTGGTGCATGCAATCGCTGTGGAAGTGCTCGTCCTGCTGGTGCTGCTGGTGTTGGAGGGGCTGGTGGCCGTGGTAGGGGACGTACTGGGCAAGATTCTGGGGGCATTGGTCGTCCAGTTGGTGGAGGACTCTTTGGTCCTAACGATTGGCCTTGTCCTATGTATGACTATGTACACTGTTTCCTTTTTCTTTTTCTACTTCTAGACTCTGATTTCTATTTAAACAGTTTTGTTTGAAAGCAGCATTAACCCTGAGTGCATTTGCTGTAGGATTTCAAAACTTTTCCCGTAATATTGGAGTTTGAAAAAGTAAATATCAATCATGTCAATAGACAGTAAAATAACAATGTCCTCCCACTTCACTTTTATACAATATGTATATTTGTGGTGACTTTCAAATTTTGCTGTTTTGATGATAGCATATGGATATAATGGAATCATCCACATTGGTGTTATTCAGCTTAGGAGAAATGTAATGAGGCAATTTAAAGATGCATAAATCAGTGTAGGATAAAGAGAGATATCTGTATATGTGTACAAGGCACCTATGATCCATGTTTGTAATGAAGGCTATAGTGTGATAATTTCTGGTACCATTGATGCCAACTCACTAGAGCTCCTGCCTTTTTGTGCTATGTGAGATTAACATTATGCTAAATTATCCACTTGGGTGTTTTTAACTTGGGGGAAACTGTAATCAAGCAATTTGAAGATAGGTAAAGCGGTGTGGGATGGAGATAGATATATGCATGTATGTATATGTGACACTGTGACTTATGCTTTTAAAGAAGTGGTTTCATTGATGCAAACTCATTATAACTCTTTTTTTTTTTTTGGGGGGGGGGGGGGAGCATCATCAGTATTTTCTTGGTTCCTTCTGCATTCCTTTGCAGGGCTTAGATTTTCGGGGTAGCTATTGAAATTTCGATCTTATCACCCCTGTCCTTATGGCATTTCATCATGCATTGCCAATGTTTTTTTAATTCCAACAAAACATGTTTCCATGTATGCATCACACAGAGGAATGAGCTAGATTGTTTATGACTTGTAAATAGTGTGGGTTGTTATAGATTTTATTAGACATATTGGTATATTGGGGCTGTGAGTGCTTGATGTGCCCCTATGCTGCCCTCCTTTTGGGGGGCTTCTTAAATTTTTTTTGAAGGTTTCTTTTCAATATTAAACTTTACATAGAATGAGTTGCATTTTGATATCTCATGGGCTAAAAATGGAGTTATTTATGACTTTTCAAAGATTTAATACTCTAAAATTGGGTAGTTTCTCATTCATTTAAAGTATTAAATCTTTAAAAAATCATAAAAAAAACTAAAAACACCACCATTTTTGGCCCATAAGTTATCAAAATGTCACTCATTTTATGTAAAATCTAATGATAAAAAAATGGGCCAAATGTACAAGGCTCCCACCAGATGGGACTTGGGGAAGGATAGATGTATGTAGCTTTGCCCCTACAATTGGAAGACTGTTTTCAGGATTTGAACCCATGACCTCTATGTCATATGATAGTAACCTTACCGATGTGCCAAGGCTCACCCTGTCTAATGATTGAAAGAAAGAACAAAAAAAAAGGGAAACCCCCATTTTTTTGGGGTAGGAGGGAGGGCAGCATTGGGGAGCATTAGGCACCCCCTGTCCGATATATTGATTGTTATAATAATTTGTGATCTTTGACTAATATTGTTCATTACAATGAGTCTTTTCTTGGGCCAAATATATTGTTGGAAGTTTAGTAAAACTTGGCATGCTTTAAGGTTAGTTCTATCATCATGCTCTGATTATGGACCTGTTGAGTGGGAACATGCCTCTTACACATATTCTCTATTTTCTCAGGTGTGGCAATATCAACTGGGCAAAGAGAACTAAATGCAATATTTGCAATACCAATAAGCCGGGTCATAATGAGGGTGGTGTAAGGTATCATCTATAATTATTTTGGCATTTCTATACTGCTAGCTAAGATCTTATAGGTGTCACTGTCATGCTATAGTTGTTTAAATCATGTGATATCATTTCAACGGGCCATTCCAATATGTCTTTACCATCTTATGTTTGTGTGATGTGTATTAGAAGTTAAAAGATAAATTACCAGCCTTTTCTAATTCGTGGAGTTGCTTGGTAGGTTTGTAACGGGCTGTTTGTTTTTCTGTTTTTTGTGAGAACTGGGTCTCTCTAGTTGATTAATGGGTATTTTAACTATTGAATTTGAATGGACATTTTTTGCAATGGAAGGAGCATGATATCATTTAGTTGTTGAAAACTTACCTTTTAAATTCATATGTCGAAGTTAGCAGAAATTTGAATTGTCAGTATGTGGAGTTACATGATTCATGGGCAAGCAGTGATTATGGCCCTTCGTTCATTGGCGTTTGTCTTGCCACCAATATGTTCTTTAAGGAGAACTGCATCATTCAGGAATATGTTAATAATTTTTTTGCTAAGCCATTAACAAAGTACGGCTGAAATAACTGATCTTTTCAGGTTACTTTTAATATCAGCAACTCAGTGTCACCCTGTGTTCAAAAAGAATTTGATGTCCGTGTACTGCAAGGCCCAGAGCTTATGTGCTAGAGTGACATTTTCTTCTTGAAATACAAAATTTATTGGAATATAGCTAGCTTTCCCCAAATGACTTTTAACTATTACATGTGTTTCTGTTTCCTGGGCAATATTGGTAAATTTCTCGCTTTACAAATTAGATCTACTATCTCCGGGACACCTAAACTTTCCTTATAAAGAATTTATATTTGCTGTCCACATTGCCACTTAATTCATTCTGATCCATTTCCCTCAAAGATTTTGTTGAAAAGTAGTTGCTGATTTAGGCTTGAACTTCCTGACCATACAGAGGAGGGCGAGCTGGAGGGTACAAAGAGCTTGATGAAGAAGAAATAGAGGAAACTAGACGACGCAGGCGGGAGGCTGAAGTAAGATCATGTGATTAGACACTCATATATGTCATCCTTGTGTTATAATGTGATGTTTTTTAACTTTGTCAGGACGATGGGGAGTTGTATGATGAATTTGGTAATCTTAAGAAGAAATTTCGTGCCAAAACACAGCAAGCTGAGGCTGCAAGAGTGCTTCCTGGTTCTGGGCGTGCTGGATGGGAGGTTGAGGGACTAGGTATTTTGTTTTAAGAAAAATAGAATGGTTTATTCTTAATAAAGTTTTGTTCCACTGCCTTTTAAGGCTAACGGGGAACAAGTTGAGATACTCCAGAGCTGGTTGAGCTCATTTTTTCTTTCATTTCATGACTAGAAAGTCCACCAGATGACCTTGCCGAACATGTTCCCCAATGCTCTCTCATTTTGAATTAGCTGGACCTGAAATAACGAACTGCTTTCCAATATTCATGGCAGGGATTGACAGGGATGGGCGAGAGAGAAGCAGAGACAGGGGAAGGGAACGTGATGAGGGAGAGAACACGAACAGAGATCGACGTGGCCGAGAAAGGCAAGGCATTCGAAATGTAGAGAGGGACAGGGGGAGAGATCGAGATTGGGATTATGATGACCGAAATAGAGATTATGGGAGAGATAGGGAACGAAGTAGACACCGTTATTAAAGATGGCGTCAACAGTTTTTCATGCACCTCGACTACCTTGACTAGAACTGGTCATGAGGCCTTTTTTGTAAGGAGGATTCAATTGAATCCTTGAATTTGGATATAGCCGAATTCTTCTTGACGGGAAACAGCATCTTTTCATGGACAAGCTAGAGACTATATTTTAGTGGCTTTTTGTCGGGATAATATCTCTTCAATGTATCGAAAGATTACATTAAAAAAGTTTTATTAATTTGTGTGAATGTAGAAAACATCTTTGTAAGAGGTCTCTCGGATGGGATTGGACCCAGCTTGAATTCTAACTAGTTAGAGATGGTTTGCTTAAAAAAAACAAAGAAAGAAAAAATGATTCTTGAGCTTTGATGTTGTTGCATGAATTTTAGCCGCATGACGAGAAGCAAAATGGCCGCATGACCTACCAGATTTCTCTAATGAGTTAACTGGCGTAGATTTTCTTGCATTGCATCACTCATGATTTGATTACTATTGGCATTGAGTGGGAATAATTCTAGTTCAGCATGTTCGACACAATTTGAACTTCAATATTATCTTTTGTCAGCGGTATGTCACCCAAAATTTACTTCTATTGCAATCTTTTTTAATTATAAGGAAAAAAAATTGTAATCGAAACATTAATGGCTTGTAGATTTTCATTAATTTCTTTTTTTTATTTTAAAATAACAGAGTTAGGCAACTAATATTAATCATGTTTTATTTTCATATCTAAATTTTTCATTCTCTTCCTTTTTGAAAAAAAAATTATTTCATATGTGTGTGTGTGTGTAATACAGATAGATAAAAGAAAATTTCATAGGTATAAATAGTCAATTTGGTATTTACGTTACATTTGGACATGAAGATCACTCTCTCTCTCTCTCTCTCTCTCTCTCTATATATATATATATATATATATATATATATATATATATAATACACACACATGCATGCATCACATACATACATATAAGAGAATTAATTATTTTCCGATAATATTCATATAAGTGGAGGTTTGGATCCATTCCCATTCCTCGGAGAAGGGAACAATGGGCAATTAAAACCATTTCTATATCCTCTCGAGTATAAGGGATGCAATATTCATCATATTAACACATTCATTCTCTGAATCCATACTAGACGCGGAATTTGTGAACAAACAAATTTTAAAGAAAAAATAAGCAACTATATACGTCCACCATGGCCTTACCCTGACGCAAGAGAAAGATAAGGCAGGATTCTTTTGGAGATTTGTCCACAAAGGTTCACAAGTGGTGCTACTGCTTCACAACATCATCATCAGTTCGATTTATTTGTTCAGCCCAATTTATTTGTAGATCCACTCATTAGCACGAGCCCCAGACTCATCCATGTCTATGAAGATGCTTACTGCCTACTCCAAATCACATCAACAAATGATTATATTCTACATTCAAATTTATCACTGATATTTAATCGTAAGACCAAAACTTTACCTTTCCTATGCGAGGCCGTTCTTTTGACTTTGCTAGGCTGTTCCGTATATGCGACACAGCTCCCCAACATTTTAATGTGTTTGCTATGTCATCAAGCCTCAATATATACTCCTCTTCACTCAATGGGAATGATCTCTACAACGAAAATATTACGGCTTTAAATGAGACAAGAAAAGTGAATTCCTCTGAAGATCCATGTGGTTTTGAAAGTGAGTGATGTTATATAAAATATTTTACATCTTAAACTTGAAACCAGGGGAAAAAAGGTACCAATACCTGCTCCATGTACTTCCACATGACATTCAAGGCAAGGAGATTTCTTCCCATGAATTCCTATAACACATCATGTAATCCATGAAATGGGAAAAGCCACTCCAACTCAGTTATAACCTTACAATGTCATAAGGTGGAAAGCTATGAGAATAATATATTCATAGGTGATTGATCACCCTTTGAACGAATTAGAGCATGAAAATTTCTTTGAGTAGTTCAATCTACTTGAATGTTCAGCCACTGAAATCTGGTTAACAGCAACTCCGCTTATTCCCCAGTACACAGTTTGAAAGAAAAATGCTAGAAATAATGTCAAACTGAACTCAATCTTTGAATCTTACATCAAGTATCCCTTACAAAAAATGTACCTTTTTTATCAGCTGGACATCATAAGACCTTCCATATTTGTTCCTAATAAGAGTTGCAAGGTCAATCCCACTAAATTTTGAATCATCTACACCAACTATTTTCTCCAGATTTTCTCTTAGAAATTCACTATTCACCTGAACCATAATTAAGAGAAACAAAATCAGAAATATCCCCACCAAAGGAAAAGTAATATCCAGCATTTGAAACGCCAATCAATAATCTCAACCATTAAGAAAGATATGAAAGTAAAGTGATCAATACATACAGCAAACAGAGAAGAAAAAACTTTGCAATAAGATACTAGAGTAGTATAAAATGAAATCAGAGAACATGCATTCATTGAACTCAACTCCCAACATTGGTTAGTTGAAATATTTTCAATTCAGCTTTATATTGAAAAGAAGCCGCATCATGATGGTGAATAAACTGAAGGGATACTGAATCAAAAGAATATTAAAGATTCTAATATGTAAAAGAATAAACATATGCTGACTGTCAGAATGTTCACTTGTTGAAATATGTGTATAAAAAAAATATCCCGTGTATAATACTTCCTCCGGTCCTTAATATAAGACATATTTGGGAAGTTAATCCTGGTCTTAAATATAAGACACAATTTTCCTATTAGATTAGTAGTCAATCTTTTCCTAATTTAGTCCTATTAATGCTCCCCTAACAATAATTAAGTAGAGGGAAGGAGGAAATTAAGAAAGGTGACTAGGGTGTTTTAGAAAATACATATCATATTAACTAACATCCTTAATTTAATCAAATTAGGTAAATATGTCTTGCACCGGAGGTGTATATATGGAAAGATATTTCATAACGTAATGAGGTAGGAACATAAGGAAGTTGAGAAGTGAACAAACCCCTCCCATTTCACTATTGTGAGATTTGTAGTTATCAGCTTCATCTGAATTATCAGGATTTATACTGTCGTTCACTCCAATGGAAAAGATGGGGCCCCATTTCCTGGAACTTTGATGGTATCCAACATTAAGCAAACCAACTCCTCTGCAAAGAGAATCTGAACAAGGATATCCTGAAAATGGAACCTTACTAATGCTTCCTTTATGAAGATGCTCCTGAAATCTGAGGGGCCAACTGCACTGGTAGTGGTGGGTCGATATGCTCATGGTATCCTATCCTGCAATATCTTATGATTTTAAAGACTAACATAGCGCTGAAAAAGTAAGTAAAAGAAAAGTTTGTTGATGAGAGCTTCTGATACTTTATTTTTCAGATTGGTTAAGATTTGATACATCAGTGAGAAGTTAACTAGCCACCCTACTTCATGGTTATATCACAAAGCTACATCTGATACCCTTTCCTCTATTATGCGACTTGAAACAAAGGAAAACAGTGAGAATAGTTGAATGCCACATTCTCTTGCATGGTCGGGGCATTTCAATGAAACAAGTAGCAATCATCAATCGCTCAAGCGTAACAATTAACTTCTGCCCTTGGCTATGTAATCTGAACACCTCCCACGTAACTCAAACCCACAATTCAGAATCGTATCCCGGTAAGAACTTAAATCTCTACCTTAATTTCCATATTTTATCCGCAAATATTAGCTTATATACATGAATAGTTTGATAGCTTAATACACCTTCCTTCTCCTGCATAGTAAGCAAGCGTTGATTATCCATCAAACCACATGAGTGATCCCCACAAGCTGCTCTGAACATATTGTTGTAACAAGGATTCACATATATAAAGATTAAATGTTCAACATGTACATGGAAAAATTGATAGATTCATTCTCCTGTAATTCACTTCCAACCCAAATTAGAGAAACGGGGAAGTTCCCAAGAAGATGAGTTTCTCAAGCCAAAGAGAAATTACAACCGTACAGGAATCCACAAACTCAGAACGAAAGTACTTTTCAGGTAAATAGCAAAAATAAATTAAAAATACGGATTAAAGAAGATTTCAATCAACAAGAGAGCGAACCTGACCTGATAATGATGCTACTGGAGAAAGAGGAGCGAGATTTTGATTTTAATTTTAATTTCGTGTAGTGTTCGGGAGGTTTTAATTCTAGGGAGCGAAAGCTTGAAGGTATTATTGAGGTATCGATTAAAAATTTCTTCTTGTGACCTGAGAAAAAGAGGATAATATTAATAAGAACTGGGACCACCAATTGTGGACATTACAGCTTCTAGTGAAATTTAAGGCGAACAAGAGCCTCAGGCAGTGAAGTCTTTCTGGCAACAAATGCCAACCACACCCAGATGCCTACAAACAAAAACGGTCATGGTGGTTATCTTTGTTAAGTATATCGTATTTGAGTAACATATAATTCCAGTCCCCACTTTTGAAAACATACGTAATCTAAAATGCACTGTATTGAGATATTCTGGAAAAAAAAATAATTAAAAATTATATTAAAACAAAATGCATTTACTAATTCACTCCTCATAATTACAAATTTTCTCTAATTTTGAAAAAAATGTTTAAATAATTTAAGATGTTTTTTTTAAAAATTTTTCCAAATATTTATTTATTTGAAGTATATATCATTTTGAGACAATTTTGTTCAATTAATTAGCGTTGAAAATATACTTACTTAAAAATTTTAATTATTTATTTTAATAAATATATATTAAATTAAATGTGTTTATAGTAAAAAAAAAGTGTTTAAAAATTTGAAATTATAGATTTAAATTACTATAATATCGCAAATTTGTATCACTTAAAATATATTTTAAAAACATGTGTTTGAAATATTTTTTAATCGTTTAAAAGAAAACTAAATCAATATGTTAATTATAAATATATAACACAATCAAAATTATTAATTTCTTTACATTTTATAAAAATATATGAATTAGCATTATTTTTTGGAGGCATTAAAATCGTTAAGAATATAATATTTATGTGGATATTTATATATCTCCATTATCTTCAGTATCCCGTAATTGTCTCTTACCATCATCAAATTCAATAGATGTCAATTCTATTCAGGGTTGGATCCATTTGTTAATTTGAGGGGACAATGCCCCTCTTGAATTTCAATATCTTCTCTCTCTCTCTTCTTCTATTTTATCCCTTTTAATTTGAATGATTTTGTTATACTTGAATATCAGCTCGACACATATATAGTTGATGTACAACATGATCCTGATTTTTTGAATTTGCAAGGAATAGCTGATCTTGCCAAGAGGATGGTTGAAAAGAAAAAACATATTGTATATCCTTTAGTTTATTTACTTGTAAAGTTAGCATTAATTTTGTTTGTAACAACTGCATCTGTGGAAAGAGCATTTTCAGCTATGAAATATATCAAGAATGTATTTCGCAATCGGATGGGGGATGAATCGTTGAATAATTGTTTAGTGCCATATATTGAAAAAGATGTATTTCACAGTATTGATAATAAAACAATTATGATAGAATTTCAAAAAATAAAGCTTAGGAGGATGACATTGTAATTATTGTAATATACTTTTGTTATTATAATATATGTGCTTGAATTTATTTAATGCTCAGTCTTGCTATTTCTATCAGCACTTAGCATTATTTTTCCCTTTATATTCTTTTGGTTTTTAATGCATTTAAAACTTTGCTTAAACTTGAACCAAAAAAAAAATTTGCTTAAAAAAAAAATTCGGGGGCACCACCCCATAATCCCTTGGCAATGGTGCCCCCGCAATTATTTTCTAAGTACACCTCTAATTCTATTGATATTGTATAGTTACGCCTATATAGTAGAAAACATGTATTAGGTATTGTTTATACTTTAACAGTGAAAAAGAATTATTCTCTTCCGCTCTCATACCCTCTCTCTCTTATAATATCTCTTTATTTATAACACATTACCTCTATCAAACTAGTTTATGACATCTTGTTTATTCCTTGTTTTTGGTTTCTTGTTTTTTTTTTCCAGGTATTTCTCTTTTCTTCATTGTGATTTTAATTGTTAGAGTTAGAGTTCTACAATTTCATAGGCAACCCTTTGTGCTTGAAATTTAGAAAATATGAAACTGCCACCAAAATTTTAACATAAGATAATTTTGGAAACATTTTTTTAAGAAATCAAAACCAGATAGGGTTTGAAAGTTGATTGTGTGTGAGGAATGTATTCACAACACCAGTTCACAAGAACGGTTACCCTAAGTCATTTATTTAAAAATGAATATGGCCTTTAATTTTATTATAATTGCCCAAAAACAAATAAAATGAAAACTAAAGAAAAAAAATATTTATTTGCAAAAATGAAAACAAAGCAAAAATATATTTATTTACAAAATTGGACTTGATCTAGAAAGAGGACCTAGGGCCTACACATCCTTTAGAGGGATCAAAGCACACGTAGTTCGGGGTAGAAACACATATCAATGGTTTTTTTTTAAGAAAAATTATTTTAATTTATTGGAGAAAATATTTTTTATAGGTTTGTATTTTTTATTCATGAAAGCAATTTCTTTATTTTTAGTTAGAAAATATTTTTGAAAATCTTTTGAATTAAACCTCCTGAGAAGATTCTCATAATCTTACACGGAAGAATAATCGATTTTGCCTAGAAAGCTCTAAAAACCTCACATGGCATAAATCCTTTTTGAAATCAGTTTTTTTTTTAAAAAAAAAATTGATTAAAAGAAAGATTTTTATTTTTAGGTTTAACTTATAAGAAAAGTGGATTCCCAATTATTAGGGAGTAGACAAAGACAAACATTAATCGCATGATCAACATATTATTAACAACAGAGGATTCTAAAGTATATATATTGATAGCATGTACCTCTAATGCTTTGAGTCTTACTGCAAAAGAGACAAAGTGAAGGAACCATATAATAAAATAAGGGAAGAGTACATGGAAGGAAAACATTTATCAATTTGATCCTGACAAAACCATAATCAAACTACTTTCACCGATCGCATATCATGATATATTCTATGAAGTAAAAGAGAGTTATTGTTCAAGCTTATATTACCATTCACGCTCCATATGCCAAATACCCATCCAAATCCAGTGGCAACCATGGTGTCAACAAGTATCATAAAACAAAAGCATTTTGATGCTTAGCATTGGTTTTAGAGATGAAGAGAGCATGTTGATTGTAACACCCTGAATTTCTAGAGTTAAAATAACATAAAACTTTGATGATTTTCATAAATAATAACAAAAATCCAAAATAGTCAAATTCGGGGAGTGTCACCGCCGCACTTATACTGGGACAAGTGTAAGGCTACGAACTACATTAAATAAATCTAAATCTAAATAGAAATGTTTTTCGCAAAACAAAACAAAATAAAATAATTAAATAAAATCAAAATTAAAATTGCATGTCTTCCTCACTCTCACTGCTAGCCCCAGCCTTTGGCACTTGTTTCACTAAAATTCTACTCCTACGAAGGATCATCGCAGCCACATAAAACAACCATCAGCAAAATCTGGTAATCCTAATAAAAAAAATAATATAACATAAACTAAAATAATTAAGTAAATAAATAAATTTTAAAATAAATTGAGATAAAATAAAATAATTATAAAATTTAAAATAAATTAACTACAAAATAAAAGAAGATAAAAGTATCATCATATGTATAATTAAAAGGTGTCATTGTTTCTTAAAGTTTCTAGTGGGAAGAGAACCATGGTAGAACCGGATATCTTGCCAGTCTACCCTGTGACCCGGAAACCTGCCAGTCACAAATCATCATAAATTGGCCATAGATCATTTTCTTCCTAGTGTGCACACCTCTTCCCAAAGTTGCTACTAGTGCCCCGAATATCCTGTCAAGCACCACTTTGGGAAGAACGGATATATCGGTTCACATCAAATAATTTTTTTCGAAGACATAAAGCCTTAAAAGTGTGTGTTTATCACTTTAGGAGGTACCATCCCAAAGCTATCCTCCCACTTGCTAATTTACTATAAGCAGTTTAGACTCATAAAGTTCCTAAATTATTTTTATTAGATGTATTCAGATATTTGTGACAATAATAATAAAATCCTTTACTCCTACAAGAAAGGATTGATCTTAATTTCACAAACCCAAGAGTTATAACTCTTTATGAGAGCTCGTGAGTTTTCTCAAATTAAATTATAAGGTAAATACTCATGGTTTATAAGGTGTTCATAGGAAATTTCCAGTAGTATAATTTAAACACTAACTATACACACATATACACGTACAGGTCAAACAATTCTTGATTCATTGATGAACTTCATTACACATCCCAATTTCCACTATGGGCCCCACCTCAAATTCATTAATTTCACTTTTCTCAATTACGCAGAGGGCACATAAGGGAGATGATTCACAAAAAGACAAAACCCAATTCAATTAATCACTCATTCTCATTCACGTAGAGGCCATGCACTTATAACCCAATTCAATTAATCACTCATTCTCATTCACGTAGAGGCCATGCACTTATGGGATGATGATTCACAAAATGACAAAATAATAAACATATGTATATATTTTCATCTTGCAAAACGAAATGTATGGAGTATTATATATATATCAAATATAATTCAAACATAAAAAAACCTACAAGGAAAAAAAAAAAGAACCGAGGATGCATCAATATTCAAAGTTATTGTCTTAGGGATTAGGATTACCTGGTCTCTGTGTTTGTTAAGCTCCTAGAAGAGAAATTCTGCCGCAAAGAATTTTCAGAGAGAGAACTAATGAGTAGTGACTAAAGTTAGGCGGATAAATCTAACTTATAATTAAACTCTTAGGGTTTAGTTATGAGCTGAGCTTTGTGGGTTGTGCTTTTTTTTTTTTAACTATTGCTAATCTAATGAAGAAAAATAATAAGTCATTTATTAAATTCTAATTTAAATTTATTTTTATTTATTCATTCATTCATTTATAATTATTACTATATTATTAATTTTAAATTTTAATATCAATATTATTAGTATTATTATTATTATTATTATTATTAAAATAATTAATAAAAAATCCAGGGTATTACATTGATGGTGCCACAGAGACAACAAATTAGAGAAAAATATCAGTGTGTGTGTGTAAACCAAAAGGTAAGGCTATCATTCACAAATGTATAAAAAGGAAGGAGTGTAATAAGAATAAATATAATCAAAATTATATTTGATTCTACCCTCTGGCCATTGATGGTGAAGCTTGCATATGTGATAATCATCACAAAAGTATAGGCCTTGCTTTTTTTTTTTTTTAATAAAAAAAAGAAGATAAGAAAAGGAAAATAAAAGAGGAAAAACAATAAGAAAATGAATCGATCATTACATGATGTATAAAAGGGAAGGAGTGTAATAAGAATAAATATGATCAAAATTATATTTGATTCTACCCTCTGGCCATTGATGGTGATGCTTGCATATGTGATAACCATCACAAAAGTATAGGCCTTGCTTTTTTTTTTAATAAAAAAAAAGAAGATAAGAAAAGGAAAATAAAAGAGGAAAAACAATAAGAAAATGAATCGATCATTACATGTTGGTTCCTTTCTTTAGCCATTGGTGTTGAAGCATCACATATTCTTTTGTCTTTGTTCTCCCAATTTTTTGTTTTCTTGTGTAATACTCTAATTTTCATAATACATGTAAATATTGTATTTTGGTAAATAAATTAGCAAAATACAAAGGTGAATATATGTTTCAAAGAATTGTAATCTATTAATTATATTCTTATCCAAATTTCACTTTGGAAATAATTAACCAAAGGTTAATTATGAGACATTATTTAGGGGCTATATTTTAGCCTAAAGACAAGAGGTAGATGACAACAAAATTAAATGGATAATTAAGGAAATTAAATGCATAATAATTAAGGCAATTTATGCTAAAATTGAATAAGCCTATTAAAAGAAAAATACCTAATCAAATGTGAACTAACTTGTGTAAGTATTTTTAATTTGATTAAAGGCAATTAAAGGCATTAATTAAAGATTAATTGCAACATGATTTGAGATAATTAAATCATCAAAAGAGGGGTTGTTATATTTTCGAAAATATCAAGGGATTAATTGATGAAGTTAAATGGCTAATGATGCTCTAATGACTTGAGTTAATTAGCAAACCAATTAGCCTAAGATATTAGCAATAAAGAAGGAGATTAAGCACATGATTAGAGCTAATTATTAATGCCTCAAAAGTCAACAAAATCAGCTAGAGCTCGTGGAGCAATGATAGCCAAGTATTTTTGAGATATTTTAAGCTTAAGCCTTCTTGTAATTACATTAGCCAATGATAGTTATATTTAAGAAGCTCTAAGCACTTGATTAAGAGACTAATCAAATCTTGCTAATCACCTTTGAGAAGTCAACAATGGCAACTAGCACAAGGTGGGGCTTTGTGAGCCAAGTATTTCAAGATATTATCTTAAGAAATTAAACTAAATCCTCTTGAAATTAATTAAGCCATTTGGAGAATTGAATACATATATTATTAGCATAAATTGAATACATTAAATCACCTCCCAATGGCCACAGATTTCGTGCAGCTGCTGGACCAAGAGATAAGAATCAGATTTTTATGGATTAAAGCACATGCAACTTAAGCAACTTAATCCACAAGTCTTCTAAAAATTATGGGACACCTAAGCACTCAATTGTGTCATCAAAATGATCTCATCAACTTGCCAAAGAAGTAAAAAACGTCCAACCATGGTGTATGGTGGATATGAACTCCTTATGGTGCAAGTTGGATTCAAAGGATGAGAGGAAAGAAGCTAATTTGAATTACCTAAGTAATTACCACTTGAGCCATTGATATTTTACTATAAATAGGACCTTAAGCCTCTTCATTCTTCACACCAAACTCAACCACAATAGGTGAGTTTTAGAGAAGCAAGAATAGAGGGAACCATAGTGGGAATCAAGAAGGAGGAGGAAGTTCTTCAAGGGTATGTTTTCTTGTTCTTGAGTTCTTGCTCTAAGTTCATACTTAGGTTATGTTTGATCTTTAATCTTCAAGAATAGTTTTGATTTCAAGTTTTTATGATTAAAAATGTATTTATTTCGAAAATATGATGAAAAATATTGTGGAGCAAAATTCTTGGAAGTTGAAGATCAAAGTAGCGAAATTCTAGCGAAATTTTTGGTTAGAAGTTTCCCGGAGTCAAAACATAGAGGCTATGATTTTATGTAGAAGATGAAGTTCTAAAATTATGAAAATTTTCATGGTTGTAGTACACACATAGAGATTTCCAAATATACCTAGAAAGTATCATTTTGAGTTTTTGTGCTAGGAGATAAAAATTCCTAAAGTTAGGCTACATTTTCTGGAAAAATTCTAGGCAACGTTAAGAAAAATGAAAACTAGGAATTTTTCATGAATTATGGGTAAACAAAAGTATTTTTCTTCAAAAATAGACATCCTAAGGATTCCGGGGAATTTTACAGATCATCGTTTCGATTTTTGTAGAATTAGTTATGATTTTTCAAAGTTACTGAAAAATCTGTCCAGAAAATACTGTACTAAGTTTTTAAATAAATGTAAGGGCAAAATTGTAAATAACAAATCTACCAAGGGTAGAGAGGTAAATAGAGGTGAAAATATCTCTTAGGATATTATTCTAAGTGATATGATGATATGTTAGGATATTCGGGAAGTCCGGAGTCAGGTTCAAAGGTCGGGCAAGTTGACCATTACACGGTAAAAGGTATGTTCAAGTATTAGTAACTTTAACTCTTCTGTGCCTTGTATGGATTTGATATGATTAATTGAATCATGTGTATTTACATTCAGTTGGCTGCGGATTGTTGTATTTATATGATAATGTTGCATGCTTGTTTTTCTAACGCTGAGAAACATGTGACTAGGTCATGAGGCACTGGTTAGTGCTGGTAACGATACATGTGCTGTAGGCCATTGTAGTCGGGTACCAATGTGTATGTTGAATGTATGTTTGTTGTGATTATCTATCATATATTGTTTATACTTTTCATATGAGGTTAACTGTTACCTGAGATTCAATGGGTATTGAATCTCAGCCCTGTCCAAAGGTTTAGGAAAGAGACCTGGATCTGAGGAGGTGACGAAGCCGAGAAGAGGTGAAGTGGACAGAAATGTGAAGAGGTATCAGTCGAAGACAAGAGTCTGAAGAAGGTTACTAGGGCATAGTTTCTGGCATGAATCTAATAAAGTTATTTCAGACTAATTGGTGCTTAAACTAAGAAAGGGTTTGTCGGTGGGTGTCATAAGTCGCCGTGAAAGACGGGGAGACTCCCATTAGACTAAACATCGATCTGGCCAATATGTTTGATTAACTTCGTTGGGTTCCAAGCCATAGGTCTAGTTAAAGACTTAGTTTATCAAAGAACTGTATTTAAGTCTCTGTAATTGTATCACATGAATATTCCTTCGGGAAATTTTTAATATAGTAGCTTATGTCGAGGCATCAACATATATCTAGGCATTTTATATCAGATACTCATTATCCAAATATTAGTGCATGCTATCCGTTTCCTCATTACTCAAAGCTATAGCACCTCAAGCTCTGTTGATTTTCCTAAAACTCAGTGTCAACCGACACGATTTCAGTTACATCTTGCTTCAACCCTAACTCCCTTATTTATTGTCTCAAGGTAGAGTTGGGAATCATGGCTAGAGCCTAAAAAGGCTAGCACTTTTAGGCTCGAGGTAAGAAAAATATTTGTATTTTAAAATCCAGCTTGAGAGCATCAGGGCCAAGGCCGGGCCCTATAGGGCCAGAAGTTATTTTTTAAAATGTTAATTATTTTTTCTTCGTTTTGTTTTCATAATGAAATATAATTAGTAAATTATAACAATTAAAGTTCTAATTTATCAAATAAATGTTATCAACATAAATTTCTAAATAATACGCATCACGCAACAAACAAACACAGTCACCAATTTATAATTAAAAGTAAACTATTATTCATAAATAATTCACACAAAACATAAGAAACTTACCATTAAGTAATATGAGTACAAAGGCTATCATTTTCATCTTCTTCGTCATTACCATCAATTTCAAATACATTTGATTATGCTTCATTTTGAGTAGTAGGCTCACCTTCACGAATTGAGAGCTAGAGTAGCCTACTAAGAGTTGAGAATCTGAGATTGAAAGTCTGAGAGCAATTAGTCTGTAGGTGAGTAGCGATTGCGTAGTGAGAGTGAAAGTCTGAGAATCTGACATTAAGAGAGTACTAAGAGTTGAGAGTTGAATCTTCAAAAATGATGATTGAATTTTTAGGGTTTTGACGGTTAGTCATTTCATTTAGTCACTTTTGGTCAAGTCTCAAACAACCAAAAATTAGGCAAGTTAATTGGGGAAAAAAATAACAGGGCCTGACAAGCTGGCCGGTAGCCCTACAAGGTCGGTTCTTTTAAGCTCTTTGCCTTATAGTTCTGACACTTTTAGACTCGATTTTATTTAGAGGCTCCAATTTACAAGCTTGCCCTTAAAGGGTTAGGGCTTAAAATGGCTGGTTCGACAAGCTCAGCCCAATTTCTCGGCTCTATCTCAAGGTAGAGTTTTCCTCATAAATGTATTTTTTAAATTTTCATTATGTTTTTTTTGGATTTTCTATTAATAAAATTTCCTAGCTCAATGGGAGTTTTATTTATTTTTTTAATGCTTTAATATTTTTTCCACAAGGAATTTTCTAATTTAAACCTATCAACATAAATGAAAAATATTTTGGAATTTTATTTTTTTGAAAAATATTATTTTACTTTTCCTACAAGTAATTTCCTATTTAAACCTCTCTATATAAATGATTTTTTTTTTAATTTCTATTTTTTCTCCTGCACAATGACTTCACATTAAGTTCACTAGTTCGTATATCAATCAACAATAATGAGATAAATTATTTTAATTTTTTTTGTCAAATATTACAAACTTCAATTGCAAGATAATCACCATTAATGATCATCATTTTTCAAACTTAATTTATAATCCAATTGCTCAATGTCATTGGCTTATTGTGTAAAGATCAAGGAGGGTTTTTCCTTTTCATGTTTTCATTTTTTAAAATTATTTTTGAGTGAGGCCTCGAAAAAATAGGGTGTTCGCAATTGCCTTTCTTTACTTGTTTCATAGTTGAGAAAAAGTGAGAGTCTCTATTGGAAATTATACCCTAAGGGCTAATCATTATATAACTAAAACTAATTGAGATATCGTATCTCATATTTGATTTATGAAGATAAATAAATAATTTAATTAAATAGATAGATATCATATCTCAGATTTAATTTTCGAATATATATATATATAGTATCTCAGATTTAATTAAATTGAGATATAATATCTCAAATTTAATTAAATAGAAAGATATCATATCTTAGATTTAATTTATAAAGATAAATTAAATTTATAAGCTTTTAATTCAGATTAAACAAATATATTAGATTAGATTTGTTGAACAGATTTAATTAATGCTATTTAAATCTAAAATTCAAATTCAAGATTAATTGAGATTAATCTTGAATATTTTAATACAGCCCAATTAGGGTTTTAGAAACTCTATAAGAGATATTAATCTAGTCGTATTAAAATAAGCAAACAGCTACAAAAGGAGAACCCTAGAGAAAAGGCATAAGACGCAAAGTAAGAAGGCGCTAGCACGCTGACGTTCGTGTAGAAAAGTTGTTCGGTATAGATACCGGTAGAGGGAGCGGATCTGTAGAATTGGCTCTTATAGATTGATCGAGCAAGAAGGCATTAGCCCATGGGTTTGAATAGACACACACGAGCATTTGCAAAGGTACAGTTGTTAACATACAACTTGATTTAAACGTCGTTGATAGATCCTCCGATAGGATTCATAAAATTTTTAATTCCGTTGCGTGTACGAATCCCATCAATCTCGTCTATGAAGCAAGTAAAGATAATATTTTGTCTAGAAAAAGAATAGGTGCCCCCTTGGAACCATAGAGAGTTTAGACAAAAACATAGTGTCCATGCCCTTCTTTACTTGGTTTATAGGCGAGAAAAATGCCGGTGGAATGAGATGATCACTTAGCATGGAAGTGAAACGCCTAATTTCATAGGACTTTGATGGGATGGAAAAGGAGTAGTGCCTGCTGGGAAAGGTCTTTCAAAGGATAGTGCATGCCAATAAAGGGCTTTGAAAGAATTGTGCCAGTCGTTACTGGGCTTGAAAAGAAGCAGTGCCTACTTGGACAGTGTTTGAAAGGGGTGACAGCCGTTACTGAAATTGGAAGGTGCCAATCGATACAGGGCTTGAAATGAGTGCCAAACGTTACTGAACTTTGAGAGCACATGCCGATATTGGGGTTGAAAAAGGGTGTCAACTGTTATTGGACTTTGAGCGTGCTTGTTGATACATGGTTTGAAAAGGTGCCAGTCGTTGTAAAATCATTTCCTTAATTGCATTACATTAACTCATCTTTTAAGAACTAATCATGGTAGAACTAAAGTTTAACAAACAATTCAAGATTCTACCATGATTATAAAGAGTTTCCCATTTCAAACTAAAGTCATCTATGACAAGAAATATATAATCTAAACATTTCGTGCAATCATGAATAACACTTGGACCTTGAGTTTCTTGAAACTCAGCATACAACATTCACAAAAAGTCTAAGATAAAAAATCCAATTCTGCATAGAAGCCAAATCATAGTACGATAATCAAAAGTTCCCAAAACATGAGTTTGTGGATCCACATCCATTTACATGCAATCCTAAAGGCATAAGGTCTTTAATCAACACACTAGCCAGTGATAGTTTAATCACAAGTATGCAGTTAAATCAGAATTTACAAAATATGGGTCATATGGGTGGCGATATACATCAATTCATCAATTAAAAAACCAAAAGATGCTATACAAATGTATGGAGAGATATCAATGCCTCAAGAGCTCTCCCTGACGTCCTAACACGAGACTATCATTTGAAAAATGTTAAATCAATTAGGTGAGACAAAAGCCTGAATAACCAACTATCCAACTCATTACACATGCTAATATGTGCTCATGAGGTGTCAAGTAGAATAATTCATTTAAGAAAGCATTAGAGATATAATTCACAAAATTCATTATCACAAGTTCCGTATCACAAATTTTCTATATCATTGCTTATGTATCACAAATTCCATATCACAATAGTTGCCTCCCATCAATCCAACCAAACCGCTTTATTTTCATCGAATAGACCCATGGGCTAAGTTGTTATCCATGTCATTGGTCATTCAAAAAGCTCTTTTGTCATGTGATGAGGATCGGCTAAAATCTACAGAGCATATGCCTAAACCATAAGTCTTTTCCCCTCTTTGAACTAGTGAGGTGTCACAACTCCTCATTAAACAAGTGGGGCAGTCCCTTATTGAACAAGTACCTGTAATTGTGATTTGTTTGCTAGAACTAAGTCCCTCATTGAACTAGTGGGATAATAGAAAGTCAACCATTGTGCACCAATGGAGGTTGTACCACGTGGTAAAACAAACTACTCCACCTCATCCCAATCCAATCATAACAATAATTATCAATAAATAACTCAACAGTAATTTTCCATGATTTCCACATTCACACAATGCTATTCAAATCATCTTTATGTACAAGACATAATGTTTAAATTCTCAGCACACGCGCGCACACACACATTACAATTCAAATCACAAGGTTCCATAAGGAAAATTTCTATCAAAATACTCATCGAAATATCTCATCTATATCAATATAACTTTTTCAATTCTCCTTCAATTCTCCTAGTCATTTCATAATAATCACAAACAACATACCAATACATATAACAAGTAGAAGGTGGTTACCTCTCACTAAACAAGGAGATATTACCACCAATTAAAGCCCATTCTCAACACAAATAAGTCACAATTCAATCAAAATATATCCAAAAGTTGGGGAAAAAAGGTAGTCAAAAGAGACACAGACGCGAGCTCTCTAGCTTATTCTACCCCTCCCTTTCCTAGGTTCAATTTCTCTCATCACTCTTTATAATCTTTAAGTCATGTTCATCCAATCAATCTAAAAGGTAAACAATGAGCCAAGTCATCAAGTTATCACTCATTCGATTTTTCTCTCATCTTTTCAATCAACGGTTCAGATGGCCTCATTTTCCCAATCAATAGTTCAGATAGACTCATGAGGGATGATGAAAAAATGAGATGTGAGAAGATCCGCTTCCCTCAAAATGAATGACACATGGTGGTAGGGGTGTTTAAATTAACACCCCTAACGTGTCTTAATATGTGAAAGGGTGGTTAGCTCTTAGGCCCCCTTTTTATATTAAACCTTAAATGGGCTAGGACAATAGACTTTCGGCCCATTTCATGTTTTTTACATTCATTTTCTTACTTTCTTCAACCTTCTTAATGATGATGATGATGATTCATTTCTTTTATTGTTGCTCTCTTTTATTTAATCTCTTTTATTTTTATAAATCATGTTTTTGATAAATCTTCTTAACTTAATTAATTGCATAGTAAAATTTCATTCTCCATGGATTAATTTCTTTTTAAAATTATTTAGATCTTAATATTAAAAATTAGGATTCTATAGTCATTATTGGGCTTTGAAGGTCTTGTCGATACAAGGTTTCAAAAGGGTGCTAGTCATTATTGGGCTTTGAGGGTGCCTGCCCATATAAGGCTTTGAAAAGGGTGGCGGCCATTATAGAAGCACATGATTCAATCAATATCTTTATATGGTTTGAATCAACTAGAGTGTATAGTGTATATGACAATAGTGACTTGGTAACTGTCTATTGAAGGAAGGATATAAAATATCTATTATGCCCATGTATTTTTACGAAAAGATCTGAAAGTGATTTTGCTATAATTACAGTTTATTTTGGATAGTTTAAATATTTTTGGAACTCTTGAAAAGTTTATAAAAACTGTGATTTGCTTGAACTCTTGAAGAGTTTGCAAAGTTGCGAATTGCTTACACTCATGAAGAGATTACCGAAGCCATGAATTGCTTAAAGAAAGCATATGAATTAAAGGATTTGAGGAGAATAAAGTGTTTTCTATGGAGAAATGCTTGATTTGAAAGTACTATGTCGTTAGACCTCAAGAAAGTAATAAAGAAACATTTGGTCCATGTCTTTAGCACTTATTTTATGTGTATCTGGCACAAATGACTTGATATCACTTGCCTATTAGCTAGATATAGTTATTTTTTAACACAAACATTCGAATGGGCTACATCAATATAAGAGAGTGAAATTAGTATCAAGTAGTGGAATCTAACATATTAGTTCACCAAGTTTCTTCTGGCAACAATATTTGGAAAGCTTGTTTGTGATATAAGACTTTGCATATTTAAAAATATCAACTCACAACTCCTTTTCCTTTGTCCATGGTTTATTCCATTGGGTTTTTCTAACAAGATTTTTAACAAGGAAGTACTAGATAACGTATTAACGAATAATGTACTCTTTTTCTTCTCCTAGGCTTTTGTCTTACTGGGTTTTCCTAGTTGAAGTTTTTTAATGAGACACATTTGTGTGTAATGGATATTTAAGGAAGAGTGTTATGAATATAATATTTGTATGGATGTCCATATATCCCCATTATCTTCAATATCCCATAATTATCTCTTATTGTCATCAAATCTATAGATGTCGATTCTATTAAGATTGTATAATTATGCATATAAGTATAGAACATGTATTATGTATTAGTTACACCTTAATAGTGAATAAGAATTATTCTCTTATGCTCTCGTACCCTCTTTCTCTTATAATCTCTCTTTATTTATAATAAAAATTATTTTTGGGCAAATATAAATTCTTTTCTTATGTTTGAGAGGGATATTTTGGTCAAAAAAAAATTTAAACAATCAAACCTAATGGTCAATCAAAGGTCACATGGATGAAAATAAAATATCAAATATGTAAAGAAGACTTATATACCCTACATTTTAATTTCAATGTATGTTTATATAGTTTTTAAAATAGTGGAGATGTTTCTATAATTTAGATAAAACATAGGGATGATTACTATATTTTACTCTTCATATTTTAAGAATTTTAAGGTATGGTCGAAGAAAATACGAAGCAACAATATTTGAATTTTCATATGAAATAAAATCATCATACCAAAAAATATATAAAATAATATAATAAAAAAACGCATAATACACTACTGATTTATATTTTTGTTGCCATTATTTCTTTTCTTAATATAAAATCTATTTTTAATGACATGTTAAATCATAGCTTCAAAATTGGGAAAAAAAACCTAGGGGATTGCATGCCGGCTCAAGGAAGAGAAAAAAAATCACAAACACTCCAATAAAATCATCAAATTGCATCGAATTACATGAGATCCGGGATAGATTAATCTAAATTGAGAAAAGACCACTTTGCCTTTGTTAATTTTAGCAACCAATGATAAGTTAGAGTGCCACTAATAATAAGTTAGGTACTGCCAACAAGTTATTGAATAACTAATGACCCGAGTCCCCAAAGTGTTAGTGGCAGCCTTAGAACCAATAATATGGGTTCAACCCACTAGCCCATGCGGTTTAGAGTGGGTTAGTGTTGACATGCCATCCCACAAAAGTGTGAGCCTATGTAACACAGTGGTTATTATTATTATTTTTAGAAAGATAGAGAATTAGAGATGTAAAGTTTATAAAACTCTACCTCCTTCCCTCAAATGTTGATGTTTTGGTGAATTTGTATGTTACTTCAAACAAAATTATTATATTTTGATTACTTAAAGATTAGTTGATTTTCTTTTCTTTGTAAAATCTCATGAATTATGAACTAACCTTTTGTAATTGGAATGGTTGATGCTAACAATACACATTTCATGTCTCATGCATGTTTGAGTTGTATTAATTAAAACAAGAACCCCTTGTCTATAGGCTCAATTGATAAAAGGGTCGGACACTATTACCAAAGGGAGAAGGTTTCATCCTGAAGTTGGTTAAGGCACTGATGGAGGTATCCTAGGCGATGTGAACTTGTGGAAACTAAGGAGAAAATATATGTACTGTCAATCCTGTATACTCTGAGGAGAAAAGTCATAACACCCTACCCTTAGTTTGTAGGTGAACCTAACCCTTCTCCGAAAATTTTTTTATATAAAAAAAATAAATTAAAACAAGAAAAAAAATTGCAATGATTGGTATTATGTTAGCCCACAAAAAGGTTTAACTTGTGGTGGGCTCACCTAGGTTACTAGCTCTACCTCAACTTGTTATTGGCTATTTAATAACTTATTGGTGAGGGGTTGGACACTCTCACCAAAGGGAGACGGTTCGTTCCTGGAGTTGGTCAAGACGTTGGGGGAGGCATCCTAACTCCTAGATACTTAGTTAAACGCCTGAGGGTAATAGATAATTTGTTCTGCCCAACATTGGTATCACCTAAGAGGAAGAGAGATTTCGCCTTGTTCTTGGATTGTAGGTGAACCAAATTCCTTTCCTAAAATCTGAATATATGAAGAAAAAAAAAGACTTATTGCTAACGATATCCTAATATGTCATTGATTACTCAAATTATCAAGGGTGAAGTGAAATTAATATTCGCTTCAAACAATCTGATAGTTTAGCTTTACAAACATATAGTACGATATTAACGTAGACATAATCATAGCTTAGGTTTCGACCCAAAAAATTATAACAAAAGATAAAGTTGGGAGAAGGAATTAATTTCTCTACTGGGAATTGCAAAGCAATTCTGCATCACATCGAGAAAGCATCCGTCAATCAACAAATATTCCTGCCTTCAAGTCCAAACACAAAGCAAAATTAAGTCCAGTCCAATGAGAAATGGTCAAAAGTCAAAACTACAGTCAGTACATTGCGTTCTTACATCTTTCACAACAAGTCTCTCCGAAGAATTCAATCTTGGAACCAACCACTCCAATGTATAGAACGTGCAGTTTTCAAGATTACTCATAACACGATAATCCTCTGAAAGGCAACGAGCATCTGCTAATATTTCCAATGTGTTTTAAAAAAAACATATGCTAAATTGGTGATTAATAATTGAGTTAATACAATTTTTTGTCCCTCAAGTTTACTCTATTTTGGTTTTTGTTCCTTAAATTTCAAACCATGAGTTTTAATTCCTTAAAAGATAAGATTGTCCATGTCTTTATTAAATTATAGAAATGTTTTAATCGAAATGAAATTTGAGTGACCAAAACTTATGGTTTGAATCTTGAAAGACTAAAATCAAAATGAGAATACACTTGAGGGACTAAAGAATATATTAATCCTTCATGATTAAAACAATGCCCACTATTATGAATTAGTAGAAATTGACACTAACCTGAAGCACGAATGAGTATTCGATGTGTAACAAAGGCCTGCAATTAGTGGAGGCACATCACACAAGAGTGCTCAATTTTAAATTCTCAAACCGAGCCCACGTCCATCAAGAGTTATGACAACCAGCTCAATATTTTAAGACAATTCACCTTTTAAAGTCAGCTCAACACCGCTTGAGTAGACCATATTATTTCTGTAAACAAGGACCCGTACAACTCCACTTTCTATTTTCATTTCCTCATTTCTGTACTTACATCACCAATCATTTCTCCTCGTTCTATAGTTAATAACAGTCGTTTTAATTCTATCTTCATTTCTACTTAAAAACCCTCACGAGCACACACAATTGTCAAGTACTTTACATGGCTTTACCTGCCAGACAGAAGGCATATACTCACGATACTGAATAGGTTGATCATTTCTTGTCACATTCCTGGAAACTCTCTCAGCTTGTCGATTATCTTTGATGAAGTTCCTGCTATACAATATTAAGGTACATACAATATGAATAAAAAAATACTGAAATTGAGACTTTTTCTCGAATAAAAAATGCATTACAGAGGATATACTTGATTTATAAAAAGATGAAGCGGCAAAGTACTGCCGGTTTGCAAAGGCAAGGAACCCGATAAATAATTCATACAGCATGAATGATTACTATGGACATATTATGCATTTATTAGGATTATTTAGATTAGTCATTATTTTATTATTATATTAGATAGATATATTATATCATATCTTAGCAGTAGATATAGATAGGGCTGTGCAATCGGTGTTCGGTTCGTTTTTTCGGTAAAAACCGAAATACTCTCATTTTTACCACCGAACCGAAACCGAAAAACTGAAATAACCGAACCTAAATAACCGAAATATTTCGGTTCGGTTTTGGGATTACTTCGGTTTTTGGGCCTTGTTGTGGGCCTTCTTATTTTTTTTTTTTGAAACAGGTGAAGAAGCATATTCATATCAGCATATTCATATCTTTTTTTTTTTCATATCTAAGTATATAAGAAGGCGCACACTTTGATAAAAAAAATATAAGCTAAGCTAAGCTATTAGAGTCTAGTATTGGGTTAGGCCCAGTGCTCTAGAGCGCCATAGATTACAACTCTGAACATAAAAGATTGCAACAGCATCAGTAAATCTTCAGAAAGAGTCCAACATGTGTGAAAATGTAAATGTAAAAGCCATGAAAGATTCCTCAGCGTTGGGGGTTGTTTAAGAGTTGAACATATTAACGAACTCATTAATAAGTGAATACTAAATTGAGCTTTGTCAGGATGTAATCGTCAAGAATCAATGAATCATACACCCTTCTGAATCCCACATTTTTCGAGTAAGTAATTATGATTTTTACAGATAGAAGGACTAGGTAAATGCAAACTCTTGATTTGTTGACTGAAAAAAATCAAACCATAAGACGCATACACAGAGAGACTTCAATTAATCCAACAGAAGCATTGGGGAGCTTGCTTGTATCAAGCAAAATCATAAGCCTAGAAGCAGGCATTTCCATAGAAAAAGAAAGACAACGTGAAAGATAAACGAAAACAGAAAAAAACAGGTGGCTATAAACTTATCAAAATCGGAATCAAGAATCGGAGGTCGTTGGAGAGGATTAACCAGCAACAGAGATAAATTAACAACTCGCCGCTCAGAGAAGCATATTTGCAGAATTGTCTATCTGTGCTTGCAAAGGAGGACTGGATCTGTGACTTGGAACACCGGATCTCGAGATTCCACCTCTGAGGAGTGAGGAGGGCGAAGTCAAATCTCAGAGGAGAGGGATGCTTGAAGGAGTGAGACGAGAGTGACAATGGAGATTTTTTTCGTCGAGGCTAGGGTTAAGGGTCTAAAGACTGAGACTGAAATTGATAATTAGGGCTCTGGGAGATTTTTGAGACTTTAGGGTTGGGTCGTGTGGGACTTTGGGTAATTAGGCTTGGGTTTGGCGTTTGGGTAGGTGGTCTGACGTCTCAGGCTCATTTGGTTTGGGTAACCCAAAACGACGTCATTTTACTTATTTATTCGGTTATTCGGTTTTAAGCGAAATAATTATATAAAAACCGCACCGAAACCGATAACCGAAATAAGTTAATTTTGAAAACCGAACCCGAACACCGAAAAAACCGAATAAGCTTCGGTTCGGTTCGGTTCGGTTCTGTTTTTTGTTTCAGTCTTCAATTGCTCACCCCTAGATATAGATATATTATATCTTTGGATATTATGTCAATTATTTTTTATATTATTTTGATTTAATTTGATTAAATTAGATTCTATGGTTAGTTCTATGTTTGCCTATATAAAGGCACATATGTACTATCTTTTGATTTAGAGAATGAAATTAAAGATTCCCAATAATACTTCTCTCTTAAATAATCCACATGGTATCAAAGTAGGTTGAAAAATAACCTAATTTTTTTGGCTTAAAGTCTGGCAACAGCGTCTTTGTCAAAGTCTTGAAAGCGTCTCTAAAAATCTTCGTCAGTCTCAAGTTCATCCAAACCTAGTGTCGACCTCATCTCTACCTTTCACGCACAGTATCAATGAATTCAGATTAGTGTCTCTGCTTCATCAAATACTTGGGCAAGTCAAGCTCATATCATCACTGTTCAACTCTTGAGTTTGTCGCCATATGCTATATCCATACGTCGTCTCTTTCGACCAAAATACTTGAGCCTTGTCCAACGGTTCACCTCATCCCAGTCTCATCCGACTGTCTTCCTAGCCCAGTCTCGTCTTCGACTAGTCTCACTCGACAACATTGTCCTCATCCAGTGCCAAGTCTCAACTCGACCATCAGTCTCGATGTCTTTGTTCTTGGCCTTAATCTGTTGCTATTAAACCATTGTCCTTCTGCTACAATCTCCAACATCCGACGTACAAGTGGCCAGCCTCCAGAGCTTGTCCACCGTTGTCCTCCACCAGTCTTGATTGTCCAACATCATCCTCCAGTATTTGTGCATCGAGCGTCTCTGAAAACTCCTTGATCACAACCTCTGTAGACCCTCAACTCATTCGTCTCTCAGCCAGTATTGGCACCCTTTAGAATCAGCATCGGCGCCCTCTAACTCTCTCGATGTCACCTCCCACGACTGCCTCGTCCGAACTATGCAATCTCACCATCTCAGTCTGAACTGTACAAACTTGTCACCTCTCGCGGCTTCCTTTCTACTAATTGACAGCCTCCCAAACAAACTCGACAAGTCCTTCTCGAATCAGTTATCAACATCCTATCATCATTGCGCAATCTCGGCGTTGCCGTCAGGTCTCACTCAGTTCAAGGTGAACTCTCGGTCTTCGTCATCTCAATTCATCCAAGAATTTGAACTGGGTCCAGAATTAACTTTTGGGCCCATTACTGAAATTGTCCCCCATTGTATAAGGCAGTGTTAGCTTTGTGTTTTATCACAATATGCTTTTAAAGTCACACTATGTCTACTATTTCTTATGCCTCTTCATTTGTGTCACGATATGGTTCTAATGACATCTCTACTGTCCTCCTTGTCTTTGAGAAACGTGACAATTACCGAGAGTGGTCTCAATCTATAATTCTTGCCCTTGATGGATGAGATAAACTTGAATATATAACTGGTGAAGTAAAAAGGCTTGCAAAATCAGAAACCAAGGAGTTTCGAAAATGGAAGTCTAAGAATGCATTGGTATCCTCGTGGTTGATCAATGCGATACCTTCCTCAATTAAGAAGAGTTTTATGTACCTTCCTTCAACCCAGGAAAATTGGGAAGCCCTTTGTGAGAAATATAGTCCTCTGGGGAACAGGTCCTGCATATTTGATGTTAAGAAGAAGTATTGGCAATTAAAACAAGACCACATGCCACTCAACGATTATTATCTCAAAAAATCAGCCATTTGGCATGAGTTTGATGCTCTAAGAAACAAAACTCATCATTACGGGGTTGATGCTAAAGAAGATCTCAAAGAGAAGGAAGAGGAGAGACTGAGAGAGTATGAGTTGTTGGCTGGGCTGAACGTAATTTATGATGATGTTCCGGCTCGAATTCTCAATCAAGTGCCCTCGCCTTCTGTGCGTGAAGTCTATACCATTTTGCGCAATAAGAGGATAGGTGCAAATCAATGCTTTAGAATCATTCCATTGCTACTACTCCTACAACTCCTGAGGTCTTTGCTCTTGTTGTTAAAACCACGAACTCAAAAGGTTCCAAAGGTTGACCAGTCTATGATCATTGTAAAAGACAAGGGCACAAAAAGGATACCTACTGAAGCCTTCATGGTAAACCTGCAAACAGGAAGCCAAGGATAGGGAAAGAAAGAGATGATGTAGCTGAAGCCTCCAAAGAATCATGTCAAAATGACCAGCTAACAAAATCATGGAAATACTAGCCGCACTTCAGACTACAAAATAGCCCACTGCTAGCTCAGCCACGATTGTCAGAAGAGAATCTACTAATGTAGATGACGATTGGGGGTGCTAAGGAAGTTGAAAGTTGTATAAGCAAGTTGGACATGATTAACATCCATGATCCAACTTGAGGGGGAGTGTGGAAATATTATGTATTTATTAGGATTATTTAGATTAGTCATTATTTTATTATTATATTAGATAGATATATTATATCATATCTTAGGATTAGATATAGATATATCATATCTTTGGATATTATATCTAGAGCTGTGCATGATGCCCAGGAGCGCAGTACGCCCAGCTCAGCCTAGCCAAAAATGGCCCTGCCCAGCCCAGAAAAAATGGCCATAATCGAGCTGGGCATTTTTGCGAGCAGGCCGGACATTGAGCAGGGTATGCCGCCCTGCCCATTATATATATATATATATATATATATATATATATATATATGTATGTATGTATTATTTGATATAAATATTTTTTTATAAAATAGTTAATAGACTTATATGATATTATATATTTACTAATACTCTAATATATCTATTGGGTATTTGACCATTAGTCCATTATATTACTAATGGCGCCTTTTATTTAATGGGCTATGGATGTTATTTAATTTTTCAGGCATGTATATTTGATTATTTGTTAAGACATATGGTAGTTTTTTTTAATTTTAAGACTCAAGTTGTAGATTTATTTTGAAATATTCTAAGGTATATAATTATGGATTACATTTGAAGTTTACAATATCGTTTATTAGGTATGATTGAATTTTTTTCCTCACATAAGGTGTGGTAGGATATCATCATTTGGGCATAAGAAGCCCGCTCTGTATAGCCCATTATTGCCCAGCCCAAAAATGTTAGGGCTTCTGTCGAGCAGGGCTGGGCACCGGGCTGCATTTTACTGCCCAATGATTCTTCGGGCAGGGCATCGAGCATGGGTCTCACCCTGCCCATGCTCACCCCTAATTATATCTTAATTGTTTTTTATATTATTTGATTAAATTATATTCCAAGGTTAGCTCTAGGTTTGCCTATATAAAGGGACAGGATGAGATTAAAGATTCCCAATAATACTTCTCTCTTAAATAATCCACAATTACTAGGTTTAAAAAAGAACAACATTGAAACTACAATTACCAGGTTCATTGGGAGGGAAGCCAATTAATTAATTAATTACTACTAGTATCATGGAGTTGGTTAATTCTAAAAATTCAAACTATTGATTCAGCTTTTTTATTTCTTTTATTTTTTGGCATAAGGTTTTTTAAGTTCTTTATTGTCCCACACTTTCTGAAAACTACCTAAGGGAAAAGAGGGTGGTCCCTCTAGTTTAAAAATTAACTGTCACTCTCGTCTGTGTGAATATTCAGATTGAGTTCAAACTTATAACTAAACTCAACCATGTAACTTGTGATGTGATCTTTAATTTGGAAACACGGGTATGTAATTATGTATTCACGAGCCCATTTTATAAATATATCGACCTTGTAACTAAATCAAAAGATATCCTTCTATTTGCACAATTTGCATGAAATATGAGAACTCTGATTCAATCCTATTTCGCATATTAAATTAGCATGACGTATAGTTGCTAAAAACATTGAAGGACTCACCACTTCGCCACATTTGAAGCGGCAGAATATCTATCCATAAAAATGGTCGACTTTGTTGCTATAACAAGCATGGGATGCATCCGAGTAACTTTTTTTATCTCTTGAACTACTGCTTCTGACACAGTCTGAGGAAAAAGGTTTTTCCTGATCAATTTTTAAATCTGCAAGTTAAACCCAGCATACATCTCAAGATGCGTGACATGATTTGATGACAAACAATGAGTGGGGCTGGATGACGCCTTAACATCTACATGTCAGATGACAACTAATTACAATTTGCCACTATATTAAAGACTCTACCTTCACAGCTAAGAGAAGGACCACTTCACTACATATGCAGTCTTTAATCTAACTATAGTAGCTTTAGTATATAACAAGCGGAGAGCCCACAATAAGTATTGGTTTCAATAAATTGTAATGTATTAGGAAATCCTAATAACAAGGAGTTTGTATTATTGGACAATCAATTACAACATACAAACAGATAGGAGCAATCAAGTGAAACTTTGGTGTTGGCTTTTTCCATTGCTTCCTTTTGAAGTACTCCCTCCAATCCTTAATATAAGACACATTTACTTAATTTGATTAGATTAAGAAAGTTAATTAAGTTTATTAATATGACGTGAATTTTTTAAAACACCTTAGTCATCTTTCTCAATCCCCTCCCTCTTTCTTCTCTATGATTATTGTTAAGGGAGCATTAAGAATGGAAAATTAGGAAAAGATTGACAAATGTGAAAAATAGGTCTAATATTTAGACCAAAATCAACTCCCTAAATAAATCCTTTGGAGGGAGTACATAACTTTCACTTAAATGTAAACAAAAAAGGAGAAATTAACCTTCCAAGTTCTTACTGATCTTCAAATCCTATTACAAAGAAGGCATGCCATCTAATAGAAAAGAAAGCATCAACATATGTACTAGTTACCTGCTACTACCTCTCGGAGGCAAGAATGTTGTGGCACGATCTACCCAATGAAAAGCTCCGATACTGTTCAACAAAGCTTGCCAAGACAAAGTATGCTTGTCAAATTAGAAAAAAAAAAATTGACTTATAGCGCCAAGTGTCACCTTAATGGACAACACAAAATTCATAACAACAAGAGAAATAGCAACAACTGCACAAAATCAGATTAGCAAAATGAGAATGTCGAAATGAAGGTGTAGTCATACAAAAAAAGATAAGATTCATAATGATTGGATAAGAGGACAAGTTGACGTGACATTTATTGATGAGAAAATAATAGAAAATCATTTAAAGACCTATAAAGAGGGGTAGAGAGAGATTAAGGACACTCAAGGAAGTTATCGATCAAGATCTACTAGTACATGGTAGATTGGAAAAACTGGTTGTGAACAGAGTGCAATAGAGTTGTATGATCTAAGTAGCTGATTGCACTTAGTGGAATAAGGCTTGTGGTGGCAGTGGTAGTGTCATCATTAAAATTATTTTATAGGGCCCCATTAGTCCCATAACCCTAACAACCCTTAATCATACATAGCGGAAGGAAGAAACGGACTAGGACAGAATATGTAGTAGGGAAAGTAGGAGAGATGTTATAAGCGAGAATGGATATAATTGAAGAATGAGGTGGTTACCTCTCCGCCTACATTAAGTATTGGGAAGTCAGAGGTTATTATGTTCAATAATTTAGGGTTGCAATTGCATTATATTTTATGCATGGGCGTAGGATCATTGGAATACGCCTATTTTAGAAGTTTTTGTATTTGCATTGGAGATTCTCCGCTAGTTTATTAGAGTAATGATTTTGGATTCTAGCATAAATTCCTTCACTGGTTTAAGATCCGCTTTAGAAAAGGGCACATCTATTTAGTTCTTATTTCAGTTTGGAGACTATTTTGGTATTTTCGTAGATGGCAATGGCCAGGAATGATATGCAACTATGTCTCTAATGGTGTCAAACAAAGCTGTAATCTTGATAAGATGGACAACAGAGTCTGAAAACCTTGTACAATAAGTAGTTATGGTCATAATCATATATTTATAATACTTACTATAAAAGAGCAAATGTGGCTTTTGTAGAATCATTCATATTATTAGATTATATTATTAGGAATCCCATGATTATAGGGATTAACTAAATCTAGAGACTATAGGAGATAATTGTTAGGATATTATTTTTTTTCAAATTTCAAATTTAGATCTCATTAATAGATCTAATTCTCTTTTGTGTACAAATATAATCGCCCTCTCATCTGAATAATGTAACAGTTATTCTCTCATTTGATCCTCTTCATGGTATCAAAGCTTAGAAGAGATTAATCGATTATTTTCAATCCTCGACAAAGTTTGATCTTTATTAGTGGGCAAAGTCTCGAGCTCGTACAGTCTAGATCATCATCTCGTCCTCAACAAAAAGTATTGGGTTGATGATCCCAGTCTAGATCGTCATCCTCGGCCAAAAGTCTCGAGCTCGTTCGATGATCCCAATCCAAATCATTGCCCTCAACCACCTCACCTTGTCCGTGGTCCTCGCATCAACGGCCTCTGTCTCCATCTGACATTGACACTCTCCAACATCGTCTAGTTCTCACATCAACAACCTCTGTCTTTATCTAATGCTAACAATCTTCGGCGTCCTCTGGTTTGTCTCTATCTCCGTTGATCTCATATCACGTCTTCATCTCGACTCCAATACTAGTTTCTTCTTATTGAGGTACTGTGGTCTAGTTGGTGTCTTCTAGTTTGTCTTGGTGTTTTCACGCTACGTTTTGTTTTTAGGAATATAGAATCATTTATATTATTAGAAATCCCATGATTATAGGGATTAACTAAATCTTCAGATTATAGGAAATAATTGTTAGGATATTATTTTTTTTAAAATTTCAAATTTAGATCTCATTAACAGATATGATTCTCTTTGGTGTATAAATGTAATCACCCTCTCATTTGAATAATATAACAATTATTCTCTCATCTAATTCTCTTCAGCTTTATTCCATTTTATAATGCAATTCATAAAAACAATTCAAGTAATAGCTTGCAAGAGTCATTGCATCAGGTGGATTATAGGATAATAGGATAAAGCATCCCTGAATAATGTGGCAAATCATACCCCCACAAGTTACTTGATGCTACGATGTAGTTTGCTGTGGAAAATGCCATAACCAATTACGACTTACCAATCCGATTTCTTAAGACCTAAATCTCCCTAGCCTAGCCTATAACAACTTTTCCACCCAAAAAAGATGATCCCATGTCAACTCATCCCCCATTGACCAAAGAAAGGCACATGCAGTACCATGGTCTTTGTTTTACTATATTGTTCATTGAGTACCAACATTTCAACTGAACAGAACAGTGAAATTATGGCTCCATCCATACTGCTGCTTGAATTAATTAATGTAAGAACTAAGAAATAGCTAACAGTAGCCTAAGGAAAAGAAAAGGTAAAATAGATTGGGAATGCATACTCAAAATAGCAATCTAATTCTTTGTAACCCCAACAAAAAGGCTTCAAAGAAGCCATGGGTTGAATCAACAAGAAAGCCAAAAAGGCTACTCTGTTTGAAGGAAATCTCACACCTAGCAATGCTTAGGTTCAATTTATCAAAATTTCCTACGAAGTAAACTTGCCAGAAAGTACTAGGAAGTTCATAGCAGATTGCTTTTTCTTAAATGATTATAGTATTTGTTTAATGTTAAAGACAAAAACACCCTTTTTCATAATTTTTAATGGTAAATTGGGTATTATATAATAAATACAAGGGAACTAGAACTTGCTTGGCTGCTAATTGTTAGTTAATTCCCTAGTAGTAAGGGAAGTTGGCCTCCAACTTCCCAACAATTGAAATTTATTCACTACTTTGATCTAATTTTCCCTCCTTACTTGACCTCGACCAAGCAACTCCTTAGTTTCAGCAAACCAATTTTTGCAAACAAAAAGCACTTGCATAAAGGCTTGAGTTCCTTTCTTCACTAAACACATTAGGCATGAAATGATTTGGCATTTAGCTCAAAGCAGGGTCTGAGTAGAACCCAGTTTTTGTGAAAATAGAACGAGGCCTTTATCTCATTAGGTGGGGTCGGCTACATTGATCAAATGACGCTATTAAACTCGATCAAAAACCAAATCTGGGTATAAATTGTTAATTAAAAGATCTCACTCAATAACCTCGTTAAGCATTGACTTCGGTCTTCCTCTTATCCTCTTAATTAGGCTCCAAACAACTTCATCTACCCTCCTTACTGAAAACAGAGAGAACTTGACATCTCTATCAATTGTTACCTGATTTCTTCATGAATTCAGGTAGTCAAGCTTGTGAAAATAGAACGAAGAAAACCCTAGAAGAAAGATGCCATCAGCTCAAAATCAGTGGCATTGATACCATGTTAAAGTGCCAGCGAGAAAGAGATAGCAATACTAATGTGATCATGGGTTACTTGGCCAAGTTCCTGATGCGTCTACTGTCTATTTATAGTCACACAGCCAAGTACAAGAATAGGACAACTAGCATAAGTCCAGCCCACTAATCATAGAAACACACGAATTCTTTAACCCAGATATCATGCTATTCTAATAATAACAATGTCAAGATTTGATGATATTCTACTAAGGAAGGGAAGAGTTACTGTAGGTTTAGACATATGAACACAAATTAAATCATGAGTTAGGGATTCTCCTGAGTTCTGCTTCCATTATTATCAGGCATGCGTTTTTCATTATTTATTTATTCCTTTTAAATCCTTTTGATGAAGACTTATAACAGCATGGTAATTAAATAATATATCATGGTTAGTCAGCCTGCCAGAGTTACATCTTCGCTACTTTAAAGCATGAACAAACTAGAAAAATGACGTTCAAAATAAAAGAAGCATTTATTGCTCAAAATCCTAGAAAATGATTGGGATGATTGTTCTCAACTACCCAAAGGAGCAACTTCACTTCTCAAACCTACCTACCTGAACCACCTATAAACAATTTTTTCAATAGAAAAGTGTTAAAAGAAACGAACCTGTCAATCATAAGCATGAGTGGACTAACCCCATGAGCTTCCTCCTCCTTCTGTAACCGATAATGTAAAGTCTGTCACACAATGAAAGATGCAATTCTTAATCACTTCACTCATGACAAAGGCCATGATAAATTCTGAAAAAAAGAATTTGATTAGGACACGCCATCATCAAGAAAGCAAAAGTTGAAGATAAAGTTCTCTATGATCTGGTCCCCTTATGACTATTTCAATTTAAGATTATCCAACATCCCCTAGGTCACTACTATTCAGGGTTATTAGGATTGAAGAACTTCATTGGTTCTTTATCTTTAACCCAAGGGGTATGATAGTAATTCTTGAATTTTCTGGTCTTGGTTGGTATATAGGCTTGGATTTGTAAATTCCTGGTGTCACTAGTTTTTTTTTTTTTTTTTCAATATTCAATTTTTTCTTGAGCTTCGTATTATTATTAAGCATGAAACCTAAGAGGTTATAGATTTCATTACCATTCCTTACACCATAGCTTTTAAAGCTTTGAAAGGCCAATTTTAAGTATTCGCAATGCATTCATTCAATGGTAGCAAAAACAATTAAGAAAACTATCCGACAGTTCATGTAAGTTGAAATACAGAATCATGATCAGCTGCTTCTTTTTCTTTTTGATCCAATGATCTGCTTTTTAGCATTACAACAGAGCATATACACAATAAAACCCTAAATGCATGCTTTTTATGGACAATAAAGTCTTAATTGAGAGTTTAGGAAACGATGTTAACTCTAAACTTGAGCCATAAGAACTCATTGGAATCAAAGGGTTTCCACCAAAGTAGGAGTGCGACAAAATGTATGCATTGCAAATTGAACAAGGGGCAAGATAGAATGATTGAAGGTAAACATTGAAGAACAGATAACAACCGCAAGAGTCAAAATTTAGGTTTCCGGGATTGATAGTACAAAGTGATGATGTATTTGATGAAGATGTTATGCATAAGACTCAAGTTGGATGGTTAGAGAAAGACATCAAGAGTCTTTGTGATCAAAAAGTACCTACCAAGCTAGAAGGAATGTTTCATCAAACTTATAAAACTGGCATCTCTATGGTAGTGAATATTGGGGACTGAAAGAACCAAAAAAATAAGGGTAGCAGAGATGAAATGTTAAAATAGATGCCTGGTGATAGAAGAAAATACAAGATCCGAAATTATTGTACACAAGAAAAAGTTTGTGACACCTACCGGGGAGAAAGTTGTAGAGAATCAATTAGTGTAGTTTGGAGATATGCAAAGAGGGTTGCTACAGCCTAGAGGCACTAGTAAGAAGAGTTGTGCAGACTGCAGACTATCTTTAACCTTGTAATAAGATGCAATGAGAGACCAACAATGACCTTTAAGAAAGCTATAGGCAAGATGTCATGGAGAATGATATTGTTAAATAGTTAATGTAGATAAAGTCTGATAGCGTTGTGTGATCATGTAATTGCCCTCGCTTATTAAGACAAGGCCTTTTCTTTTTGTTTTTAAGGAAGAAACAAGTTACAAGTGATTCCTCACCTTGAGAGTTTGAAGGAATTCAAAACTATTGTAGCAGTGGGTGTAGAGGAAACGGCTCATACACAAATTATATAATGTCTTATGGTGATCTCCATCAACTACCCCTGTTCCACCAGAGAGGATATATCAGCAATCTCTTAATTGTTTGTTTTTTTATAGAATTGAGGAACTGCAAATTGCAATGCTCCACACAACAAAACGATCTTGAGAGTATATTATCATATAATATATAATTTCACATAGTCGAAGTTCAAGGAATAAAATTAGATAAAATGGTAAATACCTGTTGACACACCCCGATATAAAGCAATAGTCAAAAGAGAGATAATAACAGCGGCTGTTGAGCCTACAAGGATAATCTATTACCCACATAGATATAAGCCATCAGAAGCAAACATTACAACTCACCCTCAACTTCCATAATCCGATAATTCAGCATTTCAGAAAGACGCATGATATCAAAGCGACAGTCCAGGTCAATGAAAACTACCAAACGATTCAACCCACCATATTCTACGTCATTCCACCTTTCAGGAAGAATGCAACTGATTGCAGTCTGGATGTAAAAAATACAAAAATCAAAACATATAATAGATTATAGATAAAAGTCTTGCTCCCAATTGCCACGACTCATTCAATCCCAGGAGAAATGCACTTGGAAGTAGACATATGTTTGAAACTATGATAAATTTACTCGCATAATTTTTAATTTAACGCCTTGACTGCTAGTTCTACCTCCCGAGCTGCTGAGAGTGTACGATGAGAGAGTCAGAGTGACTAGGATAAGCAGAATAAAACACGGAAATAGGGACCTGAGAGAGAATGTGGGTTTTGGCAGAAGGTGAGGAACCAATGAGCTCAACGACATTGCCGACGCGAAGAGGAACCCTATGAAGCGGTGGAGGAAGCAGAAATGGTCGGGCCATGAAAACCCTAGCAAGCATCTGATTGGCATTTTCATCTCCGTCAATCCACCTCTCCATTGGGGATCAACTCTCGGAAGTGAAAAAGAAACTTGATATATAAAGTAGGGTTATGGTGGCTCTACGCGCGTTCTTGGCAAAAAAAAAAAAAAAAATTTAAAAAAGAACCCAAAATTTTAAAAAATTATCTTTTCAACCTAAAATTTTTTTATAACTTTTATTTTAGTCTCTCCACCTTAGAGGGACTAAAGTGAAAAATATAAAAAAATTTGGGGCTAAAATATATTTTCTAAAACTTTGAGTTATTTTCTGTAATTTTTGTAGAGTCATCCCTACCCAAAAAAATCTGCCCTTGGGTATAGGTCTTTTTTTCGGCTTTAGCCTAACCTGTGGCCTATTAAGGAGGCCTGTAATTTTAAAAATTTTGTAAACAGCATAACAAACTCAAGCCTCACCTCAAAACAAGCCTACTTCAAACAAGGTGAAAACAGACCTACTTTAAACAAGTCGAAAACAGACCTAAATCTAACAGTCTATTTAAAGTAGGTCTTTTTTAGGTCTGTTTAAAGTAATTATGTTTTCGTAATGTTTGAAATAGACTTGTTTTAAGGTGAGGCTTGTAGTTTGTTAGGTTGTTTACAAAATTTTTAAAATTATAGACCTCCTTAATAGGCCACAGGTCAGGTCAGGCTAAGGTCCAAAAAAAGGTCTGTAACCAGTGATGGATTTAAGCCCCACAAAAATTACAGAAAAGAACCCAAAAAATTAGAAAATTATCTTCCATGCGCATAAAATTTTTATAATTTTCACTTTAGTCCCTCCATATAAAGTACGCGGAGGGACTAAAATAAAAATTTTGAAATATTTTTGTGGCTTAGGTATAATTTCACAAATATATGGGTGCTATTCTAAAATTTTTGCAGACTTAAAAAACGACGTCACCTTCAAACTAATGGCATTTTGCTAAATGATCCACTTGAAAGTTTATTGTGTTGGACGCTCCTGGGGTAATAGTTTATTGTGTTAGATGCACCTTAACCCTATAAAGTATATAACAAAGGAAAACGATACTAGAGTATTTAAGAAAAATAATATAAAAAAATTTCATGAATTGGCCATAGCTTACTTGTCAATGGGTATTCACTTATCAATTATTAATAGTAACTCTTTCTCTTATCATTGATCAAGGTAATTTTTCACTTGTCTAACTTACTTATCAATTATTAATTATAGTTCTTTCTCTTGCCATTTTTATTAATGGTAGTTTTTTCACTTGTCAATGATAATATAAAAAATTCTTATGACTTATCAATAGTTGTTATTTCACTTATCACTTATTAATGATAGTCTTTCGCCGATCAATTATACTCTTTCACTTGTCACTTGTCAATGATAGCTCTTTTGCTTGTGAGCGCTTTGTTTCTCGATGGAAAGAATAAAGGAAGATTGGGCCGTATATGTGTGCTGGGGTGACCATGCATGAGTGCAAATGGAAGAGCCACATAAACAGGGTGAGTGTCCTCGCCATGATAGGGATGGAGGTTTAGTAAAACTGTGGCAAAGTTACCGTGGTGACATGTAAAGGGGGATGAGAATCGAGACTCATAAAGGGTCATCAAGGATCAATGATTCGACAAGAAGGAGGTGTTGTTGGTAGTCGAGCAAAGGTTATCTGAATTGGATAAGGGTAGTTCATATAGAACTAAAAGGTAAATGATGGTTAGGGATTTAGTTTGATACGAGACAGAGATTCGTCGATGTTTAAGGTTGATGAAAGGGAGTGGGTAAGACGAGTGTCGATGACGTTTTTTACAACGTGAATGAAAGTTAGAATAAGGGTAACTAAGAGGACACATGGAGCTAGGAGAGTCTAATTGAGGTAGAGAAAAGTAGTGATTAAGCTTAGGTTTTCTTAAAACAGGGGGTTTAATGGTAGAAGGTGAGGGTCGTTTAAGAGAAGTGAAGGGGGAAGGAGGGTCAATGTGTAACATCTTAAATTTTGAGGTATAGAGTTTCAAAATAAGACTGAAATAAGAAGGCTACTAGGCCCATAAGAGTCCAAAATCTTAAGTTTATTATGAAAAAATGCTTAAGATAATTGGTGAAATTATTTCTGAAAAAGAATTATAATTTATGTATGATATTTTCTTCCAAATTTCATTAAGAAATTCATATAAATATGATATTTGATTGGTAGATGAATGGTAAATAGTTATAAGGTAGATTTCCATGTGGTAATTGATTGGAAGATGAGATTTAGTAGATGGAAATGAAGGGTAGATGGTTATGAGGTAGATTTCCATGTGATAATTGATTGGAAGATGAGTTTTAGTAGATGAACATATTTATGGTAAATAGGTAGTTAGATTAACATGTGATTTTTGAAAAGAAGTTGAGACCCAAAACTCTATAAATAAATATTGAATTCCTCTTCATTCTTCACACCAAAACTCAAATCAAGATAGAGAGTAAGGCAAGATAAGAGCAAGAAGAAGAAGGAGTAAGAATTTTAAGAGATAAGTTCTTGAGCTATAGCTTATAGATTTTTGGTAGAATTTTAGTTTAATTCAAGAAATTGTAAAGTAAATTTCTATACATGTTTTTAAGGTCTCTAATGAGTTTAAAATGAAAATTAGAGTGAAAACAAGATAGGAAATGATTTTTGAGATCAAAGGAATAATATTGTGAAAGTTGAGAAAATTTCCAGATTTCAGTTTTTCTGGAGTCAGTCACGTTGTGGGAATTATTTTAAATAGTAAATGATCTTTAAAAATCATGAAATTTTCCAGAAAAAAAGTAGACATCCAGGGCTTTCTTTTGATATAAAATTTGTAATTTTTCAAGCTCTGTGGAAGGAGATACAGATTTTTGAAGTTAAGCTATTTTTACTGAAATAAAATCTGGGCAACATTGAGAAACGTAAAAAACTGGGAATGACTCACTAATTCTGGGTGAACATGAATATTTTTCCTTAAAAATAGACATCTTAATGATTCCAGGGAATTTTACGGATCCTCATTTCGAGTTTCGTAGAATTAGTTATGATTTTTCAAAGTTATCAAAAAATCTGCCCAGAAAATACTGTACTACATTTTTAATTAAATGTAAGGGCAGAATTGTAAATAATAAAGCCACCAAGGGTAGAGAGGTAAATAGAGGTAGAAATATCTTAGGATATTATTCTAAGTGATATAGTGATATGTTAGGATATCCGGAAAGTTCGGGGTCGGATTTAAAGGTCGAACGTATTGGTAACTATGTGGTGAAAGGTACGTTCGCGTACTGGTAACTTTAACTCTCCTATGTCTTGTATGGCTTTGATATGATTGATTGAATCATGAGTGCTTGCATTCAGTTGGTTGTGTAAATTACTATCTGGAACAATAATCTACCAATGAAATGCATAATGATTTACTATTTATACTTGTACGTATTTTTTAATAGTGATTTACTACTGTATAGTAACTTATACGTATTTTTTAATAGTGATTTATTATATAAGTCCCAGATTTCAAAATGACTATATAACCTGATAAAATAACATACGATGTTGAATTACTAATTTGAAATAGAAATGTTTACCATGACGGCTGTATTTGATGGGACGGAGTTAGGAGGGATTGATATGATAAACTGTTTTAATGTCATCACTCGGTGCACAGTGGATGGTACTTGTCAGGGCCCCTTCTTCCATGTTATCCTTTGGCCGGGATCTCATTGGAGTTGTGAGACATGTGACACCTCTTTAGTTGTGATTAAGGAGGGGAGCCATAGTCCAGACTTAAGCTCTATACCTTTGATCGGGTGTATCTTAAGTTTTGGTGAGCTTGTGATAATTTAGTCAAATGGATGTATTCTTGTTGGACTATGTGTTAGCCTATGGCTCCAGTCAACGGTATAAGGTGGAAGAGGATATAAGGGAGGCTGCATATTGCATGATAAAAAGTTTTCAGTTCACAGTTCACATATGGACAAAGTGATATATATATAGATATATATATTCTATAAAAGTTTATTGACAAAGTTGGTTGTGGATGGTTGTATTTATATGATAATGCTGACTGTATATATCTTGTGATTATCTATCATATATTGTTTATACTTTTCATATGAGGTTAACTGTTATCTGAGATTCAATAGGCATTGAATCTCATATTGATTTTAAAGGTTAAAGAAGAGGCATAAATTCGAGAAGGCGACATGGACAATGTAAATGAAGTCATACCATTCGAGATAAGAGTTTGAAGAAGGTTAGTCCATAGTCTGAATTCGATAAAGTTAATTCAAACTAATTGGTGCTTAAACTAAGAAAGGGTTTGTCGGTGGGTTGTCACAAGTCGCCGTGAAAGACGGGGAGACTCCTATTAGACTGAACACCGATCTGACCAATGTGTTTGATTAACTGTTCATAGGAAATTTGCAAGACTGTAATTTAAACCCTACCTATATATATATATATATATATATATATATATATATATATATATAAGCCATTAGACAGAGACGTAATCATTCATCCATTCCAATTTTCATCGCGGGCCCCACCTCCCATTCAATTAGTTCTCCTTCTCAATCACGCAGGCTATGCACATGCGGAATGATAATTCACAAAAGACAAAACATTATACATTTATATATATTTATCTTGCAACAAAAAGAATGGCATATTACATATATATCAAATACAATCCAATCATCAGAGAACCCACAAGGAATAAGACAGAACTGAGGATGCACTGAATTTCAAAGCATGGTATGCAACTAATGGATCCTAAAGAATATATTTATATGTTGCGAGAAGATGAGCAATTTCATAATTTGTTTTCGAATCAAGACTGGCATAACACCCTAAAATCCTATTGTTCTAGGGATTAGGATTACAATCAATCAATTCCAATCAACGTTCTAACACTACCATCAATTAGTTTATATTGTCTTAGGGATTAGGATTACCTGGCCTCTGTGTTTGCTAAGCTCCTGTAACACCCCCGAGTTTTTAGAGTTAAAATAACGTAAAACTTCGATGATTTTAAAAAATAATAACAAAAAACCCAAAATAATCGACTTCGGGAGGTGTAACCGTCGCACTTGTACGGGACAAGTGCAAGGCTCCTTATTACATGAAATAAATCTTAAACTTAAACAGAAAGTTTATTTCGAAAAATAAAATAAAGAAAAATAAATAACTATAAGTCATGGAACGTCTTCCTCACTTCTCACTACTAGCCCCAGCCCTTGGCACTTGTTTCACTGAGATTCTGCTCCCCCGAAGGATCATTGCAGCCCAGAAACACAAACATCAACAAACAGCTGGTAATCCTAATTAAGTAAAGATAATATAAAATAAAATAAAAAACTAAATAACTATAAATTAAAATAAAATAAGTACAGAATAAAATAAAATAAAAATACTATATATATAGGTAAAATTAAAAGATGACATTATTAATAAAGTTTACTAGTGGGAAGAGAACCATGGTAGACCTGGATATCCTACTAGTCTACCCTGTGACCCGGAAACCTGCCAATTACAAATCATTATCAAATTGGCCATAGATCATTATCTTCCTAGTGTGCACACCTCTTCTCAAAGTTGCTACTAGTACCCCGGATATCTTGCCAGACACCACTTTAGGAAGAACAGATATATCAGTTCACATCAAATAATTTTTCGAAGGCATAAGCCTTAAAAGTGTGTGTTCATCACTTTAGAAGGTACCATCCCAAAGCTATCCTCCCACTGCTTATTCATTTTAAATGTTCTTAAAGAAAATAAAAGTAAAATAAAATAAATAAAACAAAACAGCATCGGATAAGAGCTTGATCTATCTCCAAAAGTATTATAATATTAGAATATATCAATATATATGTGTGGAGGAATAAAAAGGAAGGAATCAGAGACGTTATGCTTCTCCAAAATATATATACCTGTATATATATACACATATATAGGTATTTATGTTAGCCTATAAATCGAATTTATTAAGTAAAACAAACGAAACTGAAGAGCAATCATGCGAGTCCAGAGACGTGCTAGGGTTATCATCCAATATTCAATAAAAGAGTCAAGGACTTATCACTCATGCCCATATATATGAATATGTGAATCATTTAGAATCAAAATTGTTAGGAAAGCAAAAAAAAAAAAAAGCAAAACCATTTAATACTCAATTACGCAAAACGAGGCAAAGGAATGTATGAATATTTCAGCATGTAATGTTCACGTGCGCAAACCGAGATGTAAGAATGGATATATGGCTGTATGTAGACGACATATAATATTCTCATGCAAATCAAGATGGGGAAGGATGTATATACATTGGAATGCAAGAAGGTAAATTATTCATATTGTCACAATTAATTCCCTAATTTGAGACCGACATAACACATCTTAAATTCCTATTTTCTTAGAGATTAGGATTACCTGGTCTCCATGTTTGCTAAGCTTCTAGAAGAGACGTTCTGCCGCAAAGAATTTTCAAAGAGGGAACTAATGGGTGATGGCTAGGGTTAGATGACTAGACCTAGGTTTATAGTTGAAATTATGGTTTAGCTATGGGCTGGGCTTTGTGGGTTGGGCTCTTTAGCTATTGCTAACTTAATGAATAAAAAAATAATAAATCATTTATTAAATTCTAATAAATTTTTTTATTACTATATTATTAATTTTAATTTTAATATCTATATTATTATTATTATTATTATTATTATTATTATTATTATTATTATTAACAATAATAATAATAATCTGGGGTATTACAGCTCCTAGAAGAGAAATTCTGCCGTAAAGAATTTTCAGAGAGAAAACTAATGAGTGATGGCTAGGGTTAGGTGGCTAGACCTAGGTTTATAATTGAAATTAGGGTTTAGCTATGGGTTGGGCTCCGTGGGTTGGGCTCTTTAGCTACTTAATGAATAAAATAATAACAAATCATTATTAAATTCTAATTAATTTTTTTATTACTATATTATTAATTTTAATATCATCATCATCATCATCATCATCATTATTAACAATAATAATAATAATCTGGAGTATTACATTTCAGGTCACAGGGTAGACTGACAGGATATCCGGGTCTACTATGGTTCTCTTCCCACTAATTAAATTTCATAAAGAATAATAAAACTGACATCTCCTTTTAATTATATATTTATATGATATTTTTATTATGAAATTATTTTATTTTATTTTATCTTATTTTGTTATCTTTGTTTATTTAGGATTACCAGCTTTGTTGATGGTTGTTTTATGTGGCTGCGATGATCCTTCGGGGGAGCAGAATTTCAGTGAAACAGGTGCCAAGGGTTGGGGCTAGCAGTGAAAAGTGAGAAAGATGCCCAATTAAATTTTATTTATTTATTTATTTTTATTTTTATATTCTACATAAAACATTTCTAATTAGGTTTAGATTTATATTAATGCAATAAGTAACCTTGCACTTGTCCCAGTATAAGTGTGGTGGTAACACTTCCCGAATTTGGGTCTTCTAAATTTTAGTTATTATTTCTAAAAATCATTGAAATTTTATGTTATTATAACTGCTAGAAATTTGGGGGTGTTACAGATTCACTGCAACTAACATTATTGCCCTTGTGTAGAACGCTTGACTGAGAGGCAACTAAGTGCTGCAGATTTATACACACATTTAATTTGTGAAGTATTTTGTAAGAGTTAGATAGTATAGGTATGGCATGATGAAGAAATGGCAAGTGTATCTCAACATAGGAAAGCGATCTTTGATGTTATTGACGCGAATATGGATGATTGGATAGAGGACATTATTTGTGATGTAAGAGAAGATGCTTTTGAGCAATCACATGCATGTGGTAATATGTGCAGTAATGTAGAGAAGCTGCTTTACCCTATATGTAAAAAAATACCAATTGTTGAACATAGTATTGACATTGGTAAGCTTAAAAGCACGACATGGTTGGAGCGATAAGAGTTTTTTAGAAATGCTTGAAGCTTTTAAGAACATGTTTCGAGATGATAATGTGTTGCCTCATTGATACTATTATGCCAAGAAAATACTTTGTCCACTAGGGATGAAGTACAAAAAGATTCATGCATATATAAATGATTGCATATTGTATAGAAAAAGGTTTGAAGAGAAGTAGAAGTGTATGGTATGTGAAATCCCAAAGTACAAATTAAACAAGGGGCCTGTAATGAAAATGAAGCAAAAAATTTGAGCTAGCATGCAAATGAAAGGATTTATGATGGAAAGCTTCGACATTCAGCTGATTCTTCTCAATGGAAAAAAATTGATCAATTATTTCCTAACTTTGGCAAAGATCCTAAGAATCTTAGGCTTGCCCTTGGTATGGATGGTATGAATTCATATGGTAGTCTTAGTAGTATATATAGTTCATGGCCTGCACTCATGATTATTTATAATTTATCTCCTATGTTATGTATGAAACAAAGTACATCATGTTGTCTATGTTGATTTCGAAACCAAAACAACTCGTAAATGACATTGATGTTTACCTTGAGCCCTTGATCAAAGACTTGAAAGAGTTGTGGGAAGAATGTGTCAATGTTTTTTACTCAAACAAGAAGAATGCTTTTAAAATGCGAGCTATGGTCTTTTGTACTCAAACATGCTAACATATAGTAAGAGAACTTATTGTCTCCCAGCTTCTCATACTTTGTTTAAGGATGAGAAAAGAAGTGTTTGTAAGTGTTTACACGACACAAAAGTTCCCTTAGGGTATTCTTTAAATTCTAAGACTCTTGTATCAATGAATAATTTGAAATTAGTAGGCCAAAAGTCTCATAATTGTCATATCTTAATGCAACAGTTACTCCTTGTAGCTATTCGAGGCATTGTTGAATATGACATTCAACGCATTTTTATTAGACTTTGTTTCTTCTTCAATGTGATTTGTAATAATTGAAAAATGTTTAATCTTTATAGACTGTTTTACGATTTTTCACATTTTGTGAAGATTAAATATATTTTTTTGTTGAAGAAGATTAAATATTTTTCAATTAATAGAATTTAAAATATTAATTTATTAAAATACAAACATATAAGCATGCTTGATTAACATTTAATTGCACAGTCATCGCTTAAAATTGTTGAGCCAGTATTTTCCATTAAGTCAGACTATGATGTTAACATTAAGGGACCATACATGCAATTTACAAATTTAAGGGATTAAAATGATACCAGAGACAAATATGAAGGATCAAACGTTACTTTAACCTTATTTTTATAAAAAGTGATTAATGAATATCAATGTTAATGCTTTTTTTTTTGGCTTGAATATCAATGTTAATACTTAACAATATAAATCCAAAAACTTGATCATATATTTCTTAATTAAATGATCTATCGATTATATGAATATGGAACTCGTTGAAAAATAAAAGTTTTAAAAAAATGAGTTCGAACCATAGTTGATTAAAAATATATTTATTTTATATAAGTCTGAAACTTGGAAAAAAGAATGTAAGATGATATTACATGTGAATGATGAGTAGTTTTACTTTTACTTTTAGTTATTTTGTTAAAGCTAAAGTATATTTTCAGTCCTTTAAGCCTTACATGAGATATACTTTTGATCCTATATTTCTAACACTATTAATGTTACTCACGGAAAATGTTCACTCAGTAAACTCAGTTGATATCTGTGCAACTAACGGAGCATATTTAAGTTTTAATTTTGTTAATATAATATATTTAGGTTATTAAACTAAAATAAACTGACAAATCGTTTTAAATAAAATGGATATTTTGATATTTATATTATTAAATTAATATATTTATATTATTAAACTAAAATTTTCATATTTAGATCATTAAACTAATTTTTTAAATATAATTAGGGTTTTAATAATAACTTCTTCATCAAGAGTTTAGATATTTTTTAATTTATGCATATTTTAAATTTTAAATTAATATATTTTAATTACATAGTCAACACTTAAGCTTATATAGTCATCAGTTGAGTTTGCTGCGTCATTATTTTCCCGTTAGTAACATTAGTGGTGTTAGAATTTAACAATTAAAAGTATACTTTATAAAGTTAAGAAACTAAAAGTATACCTCATGTAAATTTAAAGGATTAAAAATGTATTTTAGCCTTTTGTTAATATGAATGCAAGAGATAACATAGGAGGTTTGATTGTGGACAATTTAATAATTTTTAATTTACATTATGATATTTGATCCTTCTAAGTAATCACAATTTTTATGATCATTCTCATTAAATATTTTTTCCTTCGAGTCCTTCATTCTAAGTTTCCCTATTTTTTAAGAAGTGAAAGAATCCTTGGCATGAACATGCATCAATGTTAGAGAATATATTCTAATTAATTCATCATGTGGGCATGAATCCTTTCGAAACAAAACTAGCATTCAACATGACAATGAGACAATTCTCAATCATCATTTTGTTCGCAATGAGAATAAACAAAAGTCAATGTCAATCCATGTCCTATTTTGACTTATATCTTGAAAGTCCAGTTTTTTCATATGGTCAACTATACATTGTACTATAAAGAATGAAGAGTTTTAATAAGTTGAAATTGCTCATTTTAAATGGGAAAAAAAAAGAGATGTACCAAATGATAACAAACGTTGTTGTCTACAGGGAAGTATTTTAAAACCTTATTTGATAAGGATAATGTAATTCAGGCATATGATGTTATTAAATTTTTTTGATGAAATGTTCATTATAGCTTTTTACGCTTTCATGTGCATAATATCATTGAAAATCTATTATTTTAGTTGAAATATGTTATATTATGTAATATTGACTACCAGCAAAAATATCAAGGGTTGCACGGGGTTGTTTCTCTTATCCTTGGGGTTCACCCTCATACGCCATTACCCTTCTCCCATCGAAAGTCTGATGGTGTTGGACAGGAAAAAAGCCATCCATGGTGTTAGCCCTTTTACGCGGCAAACTTGTTTCTCTATTACAAAAGCGCAGAACTTTGGAACAATGCAAGCAAATCCACTCCGTTATTATTGCTTCTGGCTTTTCAAACGACAGCTCGTTGCTCTGCGAACTCATTCACTGCACTGCATTCTGTTTACCCGCCTCTCTCTCCTATGCTTCCTTTCTTATCAGTACTATCTGCACTCCTACCACTCGCCTCTTCAACAAAATGATTGAAGCTTTCTCCTACACTCCCTATCCTCACATGTCCCTTTTCTGCTATGTGAGAATGCTTCAAAATGGCGTACATCCTGATAAACACACCTTCCCTTCGCTTCTTAAGACGTTCTCCAAGTCTAATATTGAAGACCCACTTCTGATTTATGCTCAAGTTCTTAAATTCGGGCTACATCTTGATCTTTTTGTCCGAAACGCTTTGATTTCTGCTTTTGCTAATTCTGAGTTTATGGAGTGCGCATGCCGAGTGTTTGATGAAAGTTCGTTGCAGGACGTTGTTGCATGGACTGCGTTGATTGATGGGCATGTAAAAAATGATTGTCCAGAAGAGGCATTGAGGTGTTTTGTGAAGATGAGATCAAAAGGCTCGGTCAGAATTGATGGGGTAGTCGTAGTTAGCATTCTCCGTGCGGCTGCTTTGTCGGGTGATGATTATTTCGGAAGATGGATTCATGGGTTTTATATTGTTGGGGGGCGAGTTCAATTGGATGCTTATATTTGCAGCGCTCTTGCAGACATGTATATAAAGTGCGGTCATTGTGACGAGGCCCGCAAAGTGTTCGATGAAATGCCTCACAAAAATGTGGTTTCTTGGACTGTACTAATAAATGGTTATGTGCAATTCAAGAGGTACAAAGATGCGCTTCTTGTCTTCCAAGACATGCTGTCACATAACATCGCAGCTAATGAATTTACGCTTACGGCTGCTCCCCATGCCTGTGCGCACATAGGAGGACTGGAGCAAGGAAGGTTAATTCACCAATATATAGACAGAAACAAGTTATATCAGAGTTCAGCTTTAGGGACAGCATTGGTAGACATGTATGCAAAATGTGGGTGCATTGACGAGGCGTCATTGTTATTTGAAAAGTTGCCAGCGAAAGTAAAGGATGTGTACACTTGGACAGCCATTATAAATGGGTTGGCTGTTCATGGGAATGCTTTGAGGTCATTGGAGCTATTCTCCCGCATGTTAAGGAGTGGAGTTCAACCCAATGAAGTTACCTTTATTGCTATTCTCAGCGCTTGCTCTCATGGAGGATTAGTAGATGAGGGGAAAAGGTTCTTTGAAATGATGAGACTTGATTATGGTATGGAGCCTAACACGGACCATTATGGTTGCATGATTGATCTACTTGGGAGGGCAGGTTACCTAGAAGATGCAAAGCGAATGATTGATGAGATGCCAATGAAGCCAAATGCTGGTGTAGTGGGAGCTTTATTTGGTGCCTGCATGATACACAAAGATTTCAAGTTGGGTGAACATTTAGGAAATTATTTGATCAATCTGCGTCCGAATCATGGTGGTGCGTATGCACTCCTGGCAAACTTTTACTCGATGTTTCAAAAATGGGAAGCAGTTGCGCAGGTAAGAAAGCTCATGAAAGGAAAAGGAGTGGAGAAAACTTCAGGATGTAGTTGGATACAAGTGAATGGTTTAATTCATGAGTTTAAGGCCTTTGATCATTCACATAAGGAGTCGTCTAGTGTTTGTTCGATCTTGGAGAATGTATTATTCCAACTGAAACTAGTTGGTCAAACTTACCAGATTGAAGACTCATTTATTTATATCCAACATTGATAAGGATTGACAGATCTTGTGTTGCCTCTGTGGCTCTGAATTTGGGGCTGTACAAGACCCCCGTCATGATGATGCAATACAAGTTGCAAATTCTGACTCACATCCTAGTAATTTTCTCTCTATATTTTTCTCAGTCCTAGCACTATCCGTTCTTGCACGTGAGATACTTATCAGAGATTTTGAGCCTCATCTTAAAGTGCTAACTTCAGCTTCGAGTTAGTTGAATATTATTTATACGTCGTGAACCTAATCCAAACAGGTTTGGTAACTTAGGTTCACTCCCCCAACTTTAAAACACACCAACTTGGTTTGATAGTCAAGGACTACAAAGTCACTATCTTTTCACTTTGGTTCATCAATAAATGCTAGAGATAATCTAAGAGGGCTTCAAAGTTAATGGCCTTTTCTCTATACACTCCGGAATAAAAGCGCGGAAACTCTCCATTTAGGTACATTTTCCTCCATTTCCCTAATCCTGACCGTAAATCGAATCTAACGAATGATGAAAAAGGCATAAAGACACATCACAACTAATAGCTCTACAGTACACACTATAATATCTCTCTTCCCTCTTCTTTCTCAATTCGGCAGTTTTCCCTTCCATGCTCTCTATTCTTCTCTTGAAGCAGATCCTCTCTTTATTATTTTTTCTCATTATCTTTCATTAACCCATCTAAATGAGAAAAAAATTGTAATAATATTGAAAGGACATGATTTATACCAGAAATTATGAGAAAAAGATGATGTGAGAACCAATCATCCACTTTTTCTTTATCATCCTTGGTTTCTTCTCTCCTCTCTGCCTCGCCACCTCCTGGTTCACTTGCCTATCTTATTATATATTATTTGCAGTGAAAAATTTGTTTTCCACAGTTCGGTTCGTGAAGGCTCCTCCAACTAGCAAATAATCAATTTTATTCAAATGATGTCCACACGCTATTACTTTTATTTTGAAAGCCCTCTGTATAATCTGAATCCAAACTGAACTTATTTTTTTGTCCAAAAATTGAACTCATTCTAGATCTTAGACATGAACTGTTTTTGCAATTCGAACTTTTACATACTTTTGTAGCATATCAGCGTCAGAACTCGGAACCATATTTCCTGTATTTTTTCCCATTTGGCTGTATGTTTTACTTTAAATAATTACTTATATTGTTCTTGTAGGAATCCACGGACAAAACCTTACTAACAATGTATAATACTTTCGCTAGTTCATAATATAAAATATATTTACCTAATTTCATTATATTAAGGAAGTTAATTAAGTTTGTTAATATAACATATATTTTCTAAAATATCTTAATCATCTACCTTAAATTCCCCCTTCCATCCTTTATTGATTATTGTTGAGAGAACATCAATAAAATCAATTAGAAAAATAATCACAGATGTAAAAACTATATGTTATATTTAGAACTAAGATTAACTCTTTATATATGTCTTATATTAAAGACCAAAGGAAGTAAGATAGGAAGAACCATGTGAATCTAGGTTAGGTTCCTTAAATTTTTCTCTCTTCTTCCTAATCAATAGCCTAAATAGGCTCATGAGAAAATAGATGATGAGAGGATCTCCTCATGTGAATCTGGGGGTGGTAAGGTAGAGGAAGAGGGAGGCAAAGAAGGGAAAAAGCGGAGGGAAGAGTAGAGAGAAAGCATGGAAGAGAGAACTACCAAATCAAAAAAGAAGAGGTGAGAGAGATATATATATTATATGGTGTATTTTAGAGGCATTAGCCGGGGTTCTAAAATATAAATTGACCATTAAACCAATATGGGTACTAGATTAAAGGTCAGTGAGTTAGATTGGAGTCAAATCTAAACTGAACCGGAGAAACTAAGTTTCCAACCTATAACCAAACCTCCACACATGCACAACATGCACTATCTTGTTCAAAACTCTCTGCTTCCTTGTGTTTTCATGTCATTATCTTTTTCAGTACATATCTTTAGGCCAGCTCATGGTGAATAAAGGATGACATTCATCTCAATAGACTTTTCTATGATGCAGCTTTGGGAAATGGAAGTCCTACTAATTATTATTGTTATTGTTTTCCTCCTCTCTAGTATTTAATTGGTGGATAAAGCCAAACAAGGTGGATAAAAATTAAAGGAGCCACAAGAATGGCGCCCCAAACACTTCCTAATCAGCGCTAGTTAAAACCAACCTCCTCTTCCTACCTTGCCTTCATTCTCACTCTTCTCCCCAGCTCCCTCCTCATATGTTCTCGATTGGGGTGTTCATGATGCCCATGACTATGTGTCCTCGCCCAAATCTACAGAAAAATCACTTTGCCTAGCCCAAGAAATAGTAAGAAATAGCAGCCCAAAAAAAATTGGGCATAATTGAGCTGAACATTTTTACGAGCAGGGCTAAGCATCGGGCACGGTATGTCGCCCTGCCCATTTGGCCTTGCCCAGTAATATATATAGTATTTTATATATATTTGTTAAGACATATGGTTGTCTTTTTAATTTAAAGACTGAAATTGTAAATTTATTTTAGAATATTTCAAAGTATATAATTATAAATTTCATTTGAAGTTTGTAATATTGTTTATTATATATGATTGAAGTTGCATTTTTCACATAGAGTGTGATAGGGTATCGTCGCTTGAACAGGGAAGGCCGGCCCTACCCAACTCATTATTATTGTGCCCAAAAATATTAGAGTTTCTATTAAGTAGGGTTGAACATTGGGTTATACTCCCTCTGGTCCTTATTATAAGGCACCAACTACCAAATGTATTTGGTCCTTTTTATAAGACACTTGCTTGTTTCCAAGAAGCATTGATTATTTTTTTCCATGTTTGCTCATAATTAATAGGGGCAGTAGGTGAGAGTAGTAATAATATAATATTAGAGTTTAGTGTAAATAGTAGGGGTAATATTGGAAATTACTTAAATTATAGGACAACTTTATTGACTTTAACTGTTTTTATTGGTTTGTGTGATTTGTTAGTTGGTGCCTTATAATAAGGACCAGATGGAGTATTTTACTGTCCAATGTTCTTTGAAGTAGGGCATCGACACTGCCCAACACCCCTAGTCCCGATCTCTCTCTCTCTTGCAAGTCTCACCTTCATTGTGAAATGAGTGAAAGAGGGCTTCAACAGTGAAAAGTACGCAATTGACTTTATTGGCTACAAATCCAACGGTGAGTACTTGGTGACTCTTCAGATATCTCTCTCTCCTCCTTCTCCTTCCATGTCTCGCTCTTCTCTCACCATCGAGGGGTTTGGCTCCACTCACTAAACCCAAACCACAAGTTTTAGCCTCAACCCTTTCTTCTAGGTCATGGTCATGGTCATGCAAGCTTGCAGTCACAGTCACAGTCGATGGAGAAGTTTCAAGCTTAATTGGTTACACAAGCTTAAGGTACATCTAGCAATTGTGGTTACACAGGCTTAAGTGAATCGTTCCTATTGACATGAAAATTGGAAACTCAAGAGTTCTGAGTAGCTGATATCTGTTGTGACTGATCAGCTGAAGGGTGGGTGAAGTTGAACAACTTGGGAATTGTAAAGAGCTTGTTCATGCCAGCTTGCTTAAGTCCATCCAAGAGAATCTTCCTTGTTTGAAGATCCTCAACAAAATACACATGCGGAAAGAACTCAATGGATAACCCATTCTATTTAGTAGCTCGAGAACTAGAGGCATGATTTTTTTTTTGCATAGTAGGAACCTAAAGTACTCGATTCATGTATAACTGAGAATTAAGACCATGTATAACTGAGAATTAGGACCAACAAGCATAATATTTCCAACATGACTAATAAGCAAACGAGTACCACCACCAACAATAACATTACTCTTACCTATAATGGCCTAGGCATCTTGAAGATGAGATGGTGTTTTGGCAACATGTTGTGTTGCTCCAGAGTCCAGATACCACGAATCATCAACAACAATAGCAGAGGAATCCCCATATGCTTGAGAAAAAGAGGTATCATAGGAATTTGAACCATATACAACACAAGAATCATCAAGAGGTGCAATAGCTGATAATGAAACAGAGGTGTTATTATAAGCGCCAAAAGAAGGATTAGCAGAACCAGGATTAATAGATTGTGTTAAGTGGAATTTGCGGTCGAAGATACAGGAACAGAACTAGTGGAATAAATAAGTATATACACATTGATTTGGCCAGCCATAGTAATCAAAAAAGGAAGAGGAATTTATACCAGAACCTGTATTAGTGTAGTGAGCTTGCGATGATGTTAGAATCAATTAGCACTATAGTTAATAGTGATTAGCTATCTGTATGTAATTAGCATTGCTTCCTTGTCTGTATTCATTCTGTATGCCAGCTGGTGATAATTCCATCCACCACGTACTGGCACGCCTTTTCATGTAACAATATTCTGTACCATTGTGTACGATTCTGTTAGTATTTGTGCTATATATATCACATAAAGGCTAGAGATGAATTCACTCTGTCGTTTATCATTTTCTTTCCATTTCTTACATTTCTGCTCTGGCCTTGATTTCTATCTTGGTATCATAGCATAGAGCTTGCATATTCATCGTTTCTAGTCATGTCGTCATCTTCGCAGACTTTCGATGAAGTTACGTCTCACTCCATTTCAAAAAATTATCCTCTCTTCAGTTCGTCCAGCCAAACCGCTTCTATCAAGTTGGATAGAACAAACTTTCTGGTTTGGGAATCAATAGTCCTTCCACTGATCGAAGGAAATAAGCTGCAGAATCATATTGGAACCAATGTCGTTGTTCCACCAATGACTCGCTCTGTTTCTGGTTCCACTGTCACATTGTAGCTGAACTTTGGAACAATGCTCGTTCTCTCACCAGTGTGTACTCCAAATCCAGAGTGATGATTTTCCAGTCTGAACTTCATCATACCAGGAAAAATGGCATGAGGATGGAAGATTATCTAGCAAAGATGAAAAACATCTCTGATCAACTTGTGCTCGCCGGTGCTCCAATCTCCACAGATGAGTTGATTCTTCACACCCTCAATGGACTTGATGCCGAATATAATGCTATAGTTGTCAAGCTGGTTGATCAAATTGGGTTGTCTTGGGTTGATGCTCAAGCCTCCTTACTGGCTTTTGAGAGTCGCTTGGAGCAGTTGAACCAACTTTCTTCTCTGTCTCTTCAGCCATCGGTGAATATGGCATCTCATACTTCAGGCAACAACTCCTCATCTGGTTCAAACTTTAACTCTAATCGTGGCTCTTGGAGAGGATCTCGAGGCTCTCGTGGAAGAAGTTCTAGAAGAGGAAGATCTGGAGCTTATGGAAATAGTGGACGACCTCATTGCACTTTTTGTGGCCGCTATGGTCACTACTATGACACATGCTATCAACGATCTGATTCAGTTCCTCATGATTCCTCTTCTAATCATTTTTCTCCTCAAGCTTATTATGCAGGTCCTCAAGTTATCACTAATCTCGATTGGTATATAGATAGTAGAGCTAGTCATCATGTGACACCTACTCCAGCTCCTCTTGAATCTGCAAATGCCACAGGTAACCGTTTTCTCTATACTTGCACTGGTAACAAGACACCTATTCATGGTATTGGTTCTACTTCTCTTCCCTGTTTGAAATCTAATCTCTACCTAAAGGATGTTCTTATTGTACCATCTACCACTAAACAACTGCTCAGTGTTAATAGGCTTGTTGAAGACAGTCCTGTCACTATTACATTCTCTAACACTGGCTGTGTTGTGAAGGAAAAAGCAACAGGGCAACTGTTACTGAAGGGAGTGCCAAGACAGGGACTGTATCCCATAACTAGTTCTCCACCAGCCCAGATTCACATGGCAACAACGGACAAGAAGGATGATGATGATGCTTTATTTCTTCAATGGCATTACAAACTTGGACACCCTAGTAATAAGATTTTAAAGAATATTTTGCAAAGTTGTAATGTTAATCTTACTGTGAATGACAATCTTGTTTGTGCTATATGTCAATATGGTAAATCAAAGAGACTTCCCTTCTCTGATCCGCTCACTCGAGCTTCAGCTCCTCTCGCTCTTATACACACTGATGTTTGGGGGCCATCTCCAGTACAGTTCGTTAATGGCTACAAATATTACGTTCATTTTGTTGATGATCATAGTAGGTTCACCTGGCTGTATCCCCTTAAACACAAAGGAGAAACTATTAATGCGTTTAATCATTTCCGCAACTATGTAGAAAATCAATTCAACACTACAATTAAATCTATCCAATGTGATAATGGGACTGAATATAAACCTTTGATTCCTTTAGCAAATGCCGCAGGTATTCAAATGCGATACACCTGTCCTTATACATCATCTCAGAATGGTAGGGCAGAGCGTAAGCATCGACACATCGTTGAAGTTGGATTAACTCTCTTAGCTCAGGCACAATTGCCTCTTACGTACTGGACTGATGCATTTCGTATGGCGGTATATCTCATCAATCGTCTTCCAACTTCAGTCATTGATGGAGACACTCCTCTGTTTTGTCTTTTTGGGATCAAACCAGACTATCATGACTTGAAGCCATTTGGATGTGCTTGTTATCCCTATCTACGCCCATACAATTCTCACAAGCTTCAGTATCACAATCAGCAATGTGTTTTTCTTGGGCCTGCTCCTCAGCATAAAGGATATAAATGCCTCAGCTCTTCTGGGCGCATCTATATTTCACGCCATGTGGTCTTCGATTCCTCTGTTTTTCCCTGTGCAATAGGCTTCCTTCGTCGTCGAAATGCAGCTTCGGGAGTTGAGGATCCTATTTCTTTTACTATAATTCCAACTTTAGGTCCAGTCTTTTTTAATGATAACGAATCTCATAGTGCGACTATACCTTCCTCGGGCTCATCTTCCTCTTCTGATGAAAGACCAGTTTCTACAGGAAGTGGTGATGCAGTGTCCAGTGAGTCCGATGAAGGATCAAGTTTTGAGTCCAATGAAGAATCAAGTCCAGGCTCATCTGAGGCCCAAGAAAGTTCACCGCCACGTGTTTCTACATTAGCCCCACAAAATACTCATCACATGGTTACTAGAGCAAAAGACGGAATCTCAAAACCTAGACATCCTTTCGTTGGTCTTCTGGAATCTGAGACACCGGCATTACTTTCTCAGGTGAGTCCTCCTCATACCGTGGTTGAGACTTTATCTTCCCCACAATGGTGAAAAGCTATGATGGAAGAATACGAAGCTCTTAGTCGGAATCGAACCTGGACCCTGGTCCCATTTGATCGATCTCAGAAGTTGATTGATTGCTGGTGGCTGTTCAAAACCAAGTTTCACACCGATGGTTCAATTCTTAAACACAAAGCATGTCTCGTCGCGAAGGGTTTTCAACAGACGTCAGGAGTTGACTTCTTCGAAACTTTCAGCCCAGTTGTTAAACCAATTACAGCAGGTTGATTCTTACTCTTGCTGTTACTTTTCATTGGGATGTCAGACAATTGGATGTGAATAATGCATTTCTTAATGGATTTCTCCATGAACATGTTTACATGAAGCAACCCGATGGATTTCGTGATCCCTAAAAGCCAAATCATGTATGTAAGTTGTCTAAAGCTATTTATGGTCTTAAACAGGCACCTCGTGCTTAGTTTGATCGGCTTCGACATATATTGAGTCAGTGGGGATTTCAAAACTCAAAGAGTGATACCTTTCTATTTTTCTTGAAGAGTCGATCTCTGATTGTCTTTATTTTGGTATATGTGGATGACATCCTAATTACTGGGAATAATGTTAATTTTATCCGAAACTTCATTGTTGAGCTAAACAATATTTTCTCTCTGAAGGATTTGAGCTCTGTTTACTATTTTCTTGGTATAGAAATTCATAGGGATGACTCTAGATTTTACCTTAACCAAGGGAAATACATATTAGATTTACTGAAACGTTTTGGAATGCTTGATTGTGCTCCTGTTCCCATACCTATGGTAACAGGTAGGCAATTTACTTCTACTGATGGTGTCTTAATGGCTGATCCTTTCCTATACCGTCAAGCCATAGGGTCTTTACAGTATGTGACAACTACTAGGCCTGATATTGCTTATTCAGTCAGCAAACTCAGTCAGTTTCTGTCCTGTCTTGTCCAAATGATGTTCATTTTCAAGGGGTTAAACGTATTTTTCGTTATCTCAAAGCTACTCAACATTTTGCCTTGCATCTCAAACCCTTTAAATCTCTTCAGTTAGTAGCCTTTACTGATGCAGATTAGGCCACAGATTTAGATGATCGTAAATCTATGGCTGGTTTCTGTGTGTATCTTGGTGGTACCTTGGTTTCTTGGGCTGCTAGGAAGCAAAAGGTTGTGTCTAGAGCTAGCTCAGAGTCTGAATATAGAGCCTTAGCTGATGGTACTGCTGAATTAAAATGGTTGTATGGATTAATGACTGAGCTTGTTCTATTTTTGAAAAGACCTTCTATTATCTGGTGTGATAATCTTAGTGCTCAAGCACTTGCTTCCAATCCAGTCCATCATGCTAGAAGCAAACATATAGACATTGATGTTCATTTCATACGTGATCAAGTCTTAGCTGGAGAAGTCACAGTAGCTTATGTTCCTTCTCAACATCAAGTGGCAAATTGTTTTACAAAGGCTTTGACTCACACCCAATTCTCTTATCTAAGAAACAAACTCGTGTTGTGTCCCACACCCCTTCGTTTGAGGGGGAATGTTAAAATCAATTAGTATTGTAGTTAATAGTGATTAGCTATCTGTATGTAATTAGCATTGCTTCCTTGTCTGTATTCGTTCTGTATGCCAGCTGGTGATAATTCCATCCACCACGTACTGGCACGCCTTTTCATGTAACAATATTCTGTACCATTATGTACGATTCTGTTACTATTTGTGCTATATATATCACACAAAGGCCAAAGATGAATTCACTCTGCCGTTTATCATTTTCTTTCCATTTCTTACATTTCTGCTCTGGCCTTGATTTCTATCTGATGAGAAACTAGTGGAATTGTATGATTCCTCATGAAGAAAGTATCATCGATCTGCCGTATGGCCAATCTTATGGCAATATTGACATTGTGGCTTGCTAAGCTGAAACGAGGCACGTCCCCTGCCTTGACTAAAATTTCCAAAGGAAGGATGAGAAGGAGAAAATGAAGGACGAGGAGCTAAAAACTGAGGATGGCCTCACCCCATCGAACAAGCATTTGTCGACGCAAAAGGTGCCTGAATAGGATAGGCCGCAACTGATCCATCATCAAGACAACTCTATTGCGAATTTGAGGCAGGCGAAATATAGTGTGCTTGAGCGATAGTATTGGTGAGAAACGATCGCTGACGTGCTTCTAAATCCAAGAGCCTTGTTGTGACGGTGTCAAGATCAAAACGAGGTTTGGAGGCATTGATGATTGCAATAATTGATTCATACTCCCCCGAGCAAAAAAAAAAAAAAAATTCATACTCCACAATAAGTCCATGAGAATATGCGATGTGTGTAGACTCAGATATATGTTCACCAAGTAACGCATGATGATCATACATTGACTTCAGGCTAGCAAGATAATCGTGCATACTGAGGTTACCTTTCTTCTGATTGATCAAAAGATTTTGATAATGTAAAATCCTTGAATCTAATTTGGACGAGAACAACCAATTGAGTTTTGCCCAAATTTGAGCAAATGTATCCAATCCAACTAGATCTAGTAGCACGAAAGGTGTCACCGACGCAAAGCAAAGAAAGCAGTAAGTGGCTCTTTGCTTGACAGCTATCCGCTTTATTTTAGTAACTGAAGGAGTAACTCCTTTTATTTATTATTTAATTAATTTTAGTTTTTATAATTTATGCATTCATGCACTTTAAACATGAATCCAGTGTTGTCAAAAACTAGTGTAAAAACGTAAGTTTTTAGTTTTTACTCGGGTCTTCAGTGTAAAAACGTAGGTAAACACTGCCTGAGGTAAAAACGGGCAGAAACTAGTGTAAAAACGTACCCGTTATTATCGTTTTTACTTTTTTTTTTAAAAAAAAAAGGTGGTGGGGGAAACTGATCCATAAGCCCATAATTCATTAATCCCCATCCGGCCATCCCCAATTCCATTCGAAAATCAGATCACCATTCCCCCATTCGTGCTCTAGTTGTCCAGCGTCCATGCCTCCATGCTCTATCAATCTAAAAACTGAACCCTACAGGTCAAATCATTGCCGTCCTCCACAGCTCGTGGCGTCACCGTCCTCCATTCGTGACATCTCCATCACCCTCCTCCATTCTGAGAAATCTGTGATTATGGATGATTTTCTGGTAGTGTTTGTTGCTAAATTTTATTATTTTGATATTTTTTGACTTATGTATTTGGACTTGTGTTTTATATGTTTATGACTTATATTCTACCTTTTAAATATGAATTTTTTCATTGAGTAGTGATTTATGATTTTTTTTCCATACATATATATATAATTTTGAGTTATGACATTGAGTAGTAGAAAGTAGAAACTTTACGTGTTGTGTCGTTTCTATGATTTATGTTTCTACCACCTCTTTCTGTGTCTACGTAGAAACTAGTTTTTGACAACATTGCATGAATCCACATTTATTTGACTAACGGCTCCTTATTAATTAATTTTAAATTCTTAATTTTTAATTTATGCATATAATTTCTTAGAATAAAAAAAAATCAAAACTCCCTTAATTTGAAATATTCTATAACAACTTCTTAACTATATAAAAGTAGAGCAGAGAGCATCTCTCTAACTAACAAAGAGCATCTTTTAATTAATAATTAAAAGCAAGACGGTTATGAAAGACGGAAAATGGGGAAGATAGATCATGAGGAAGGTAGTTACACAATAATTTAAGATTGTGTTATGAAAGTAGTTCTATAAAAACCAAAGCGGTTATGGAAGATGGATAATGGAGAAAGTAGTCACACAATATTTTATAAATTAATAATTAAATGCAAGACGGTTATGAAAGACGAAAAGTGTGGAAGATAGATCGTGAGGAAGGTAGTTACACCATAATTTAAGATTGTGTTATGAAAGTAATTCTATTATTTTATCAATTAATAATGGGGATTATAGATACAAAATATTTAGTAGATATTTAATTTTATATTTTGATTATTCTCTTAGAAATCTAAATAAAAAATAAAAAGTAAAGTGGTCATTGAAGAGGGATTATGGGAAAAATAGTTACGTAGTATTTTGTATACTGATAATAGCGGTGGTAGATATAAAATATTTAGTTTAATTTATTATTTTGATTATTTTCTTAAAGATTTAAATGATTTTTTATATAATAATATATTAATAAATATCTACGTAACCGCGAATTGCGCGGGGCTTCACTAGTTCAAGAAACGCTAGGTTATAAACCTCGTGATTTTTTTTTTTTGATACAATAAACCTCGCAATTTGATTTGTCATGCGCTTTCTTTTTCGGTATAGTAACTGAGCCAACGAGATATGAAAAAATCAATGTCGTTTGACCATAAAGAATACCTGTTGTTTCCAAATCAGGTAATTATGACCATTGAGCTTGACATTGATCTTCTTATTCGAAAAGCTCCAAGCACTAAAACTTAGATCTAACGCCGATGAAATAGACGTAGCACTCGACATTGAGTTTGTGATCATCGATCCTCAACCTGGAGATCAACCACGCCGATGTCTATAGAGTTGTCTTTAGCTAGCAATCGGAGCTCCGCCGGCGAGGCAGCAGCTCTGATACTATGCTAAAGGTATAAAGAAGACAATGGAAAATAGCTTCTCAATCTTATTCCATGAAGTTCTCGACTACCCTGTATATACAATCTGTAATCACATATAGGATTGAGACTCGAGTAGTAAAGTGTAATAAAACTTGACACTTCTAACCACCTGTTAACAGAAGAGTAGTAATATAAGATTGATTTTTATTTTCAACGAGCAAAGATCAAATTTACTCAAATTATATGATAACACTGGCTTTCAGAATGGACCTCTCAGCCACCAGATGCCAAAGCACTCCACTGTGTCTTTTCATTTAAAAGGCTCGATTCAAAATAATTTCTTTTAAAAAAATAATTACTTAAAGTGAATCTCTTCAAATTATTTTGACATTGTTGATTTACTCATAGGTCCATCTTGTAAACATATTTGTTGCTATGAGTTGATTATTCGAAGAGAGTATTAAGAATTTAAGACACAAAATAGGAAAGAAGATGAATTTGGATCCAGAATGAATCTCCGGTAAGTTCCATGGTTGCAAGGTGTATGTACGCCCTCATTTGATCCAACTGAAAAGGAAGATCATAAATAAGGAAGACTTGATAAAACACCCCCACGAACAAGTGACAAACAATGTGAATTACAAACTGCTTTCTACAAAACAGCTATTTACCATTAAACTCAATCGTTGTGCAAGTTTAAAGAAATTCAGGGAAGAAAAACTTGACAGATCTACAGTTACTACGTCATCATCCAAATGCCAATACTTTGAAACCAATGAAGGTGCATTCAGCTCAGAGTATTGTTACAATAATCGCTTTCCTACTTTAATTGAAAGAAAATAATTTATTTATACAAACGGAGTACAAGTTCCCCTTTAGACAATAAATAGGACCAGGAAGCAGTTAGATCGAAGATTAAAAACCCAGGGAAAACCATGAAGTTGTGCAGATATCAGTTATGTCCAAGGCTCCTCAACCCGCATGCATGCAGCCAGCACCAAAAAATCTGCAGATTAGACTTCCACATGAGAAAGAACTTCTAAACCGACGGTGCGCTTCGGGTTTGCTATCTTGCAAATTGCAATCTTGATGGAGTCGGCAACTTGACCTCTTAAATCGTTAACACAAACAAATCAATGTTTCAAGTATGATTTTATGTACTTTCATTCACATATATGGCCGTAAAGAACATGGCTTTCACATAATCAAAATAAGAAAAGCGCACTGCTGGCAGACCAAAACCCATTTATCTTTGTTATAGAAGTCATTTTAAAAACATGTTATAAAATTTGACTGCCTGAACAGGTGCTCTGTGTGATACTTTTTTCTCCATCCAAGCAGAAGGAAATAGATTAAAATTACTCTACATTTAAAAAACTCAATAATCTCAGCTTTTATGGTGGAAACTGGAGGATGAACAACCGTTCCCGTATTGCTCAATCTCATTAATCCCATTGATCAACAACTGAAGAATTGACAGCATATAGAGAAAATGCCAGAAAATGATCTTTCAAAAAAACAAAAAAATCTGAGAAGAGGCTGCAACTTAGGATTAACAAAAAATTATGGGATAAAATAATTTTTTCACATTTAAGGCTACAATTTTTTGTTTCAAAATGAATTAACTACACTACAGGTCCAGGGCCAGGAGACAAAGGAAACCTAATAACAATTATCAGCAGTTACTGATATTTTTTACCACACTGCCTACAGCATGCACATGATAATTTATCAAAAAATAACGTACACCTTGACAGAAGTTTAACAATTATCATTGCCTTTGTCAACAATTTTTCTTCGTCACAACACCCAAATTTAAACCAAAATTAACTTGGTTTTGAAAATTTCAGTGGAAGTTATCAGAAAAGGAGAATCTCTGGTGAAGAGAAAGAAATTGAACCATTTTATGATAATTGATCAGCAAGAAGAATGTCGTAAGTGAACTGCATTTTCTTTTTATTTTCCTTGTCTCCTTTTTATATCATGAGCCCATTCTATTTGCCCCTGGGCAGTGAGTTTAATTTGGAGCGTGTGCTTGCACACAACACACTTGAAAGCAGAGCACAATGTGCACCCACAGAAAAAGAGGACCAAATATGTGATAAAATAAACAGGAGCTCACCTAAGTTTTATTAGATAATATACGACTCACAAGATCCTCATTGATAGAAACAGGCAATGGGGGCATTTGGCTCATTATGCCAGGCATCTCTCTCATGCTGCACAAAAATTGTTAATGGACTTAACAAAACAATAGACTTCAAGTCCAAATCCGAACGAGAATGAACTTTGCATGATATTGACGGTATATTGGATAAGAATCACATACTCATTAAGGATGGTGCTAATGTTGTGCCTTGTTTGGCAAAAAAGGTCGATGTTATCCTGAAACTGTACCATATCACATCATAACTATTATCTAGGGTGGATTGAAAACCAAATCTGTTCTATATTAATAAGACAACATGAAAACTCGCAAGGAGTTCAGGGAAGGAGTGAATTTAAGACATGAATGCAACAAAATAAGGAAATAAAAATAAAGCCATTCTTACAAGTTGATGCAAAATTAATATCATTGAATATTTTGTATGGGTACTAAAAGACAGTCACATATAAGTGTCTGATATGAACTAGAAACAAATACCAGCGGGGTATGTGCACAAGCATAAGATGCTTAATTTACGCAGAGGGTACATGCATAATTTTCTTATTGTCATTTACTCGAGCTTAATCTGTAATACAACTGGGATGTGAGGTGGAGGAGATATGCATGTTGCACAAGCCAAGGGATGGGGAGATTGGGGAGTTCATTTAAGCTAATGATTTTTTCTTGGGAGGATTGGTGGTCCTCTTTGTATTTGGTAGAGTTTCCTAAAATGCTCTTCTATTTTCATATGGAACGAATACAGATGTCCAAGTCTTTTTATATAGCATCAGGGACCACCCCTCACAGCTAGTGACAGACTTAACAAACTTCTCTAGGGAAGAACCACAACTACCTTACTAATTAATATCAAAACATTACTCCCATCTTTGCCAATTGGGACATAAGAAGCCTCAAAATCAGGATATTGCTATTGAATATTCAAAAGTAGTTGACTGGCTGAGCATTTGGTAATGACAGCAACTAGAGATTGGCCCATCCGTTGGATTAATGTCTTGGGGCCATACCTTTATTACAACTAATCAAAAGACACTTTGTCATTATTTTTTTGTTCCTTATTTAAGGAGCTGGTACCACTTCTGGAGAATGAAAAACAAGTGCACCAAATGTCTAGTTGACTTTTTCCACTTGTGCATCAATTGAAACACCAACCCAAGCAAGGATCGCTATGCATGATATACAGACCATGCACTTTGCTTCTTGGACGAATGCCCATTAATGCACGTAGAATAGGAAAAGTAAAGAGAACTGGTATCTGATTTCAGAAGACACCATTACACCCTTTCAATACCCTATTTATAGAGACATTAACCTAAATACCCGAACTAACCTTTTACCCATAATCCCCCCTAATTACCCTTTACTATTCCTAATTCCCATGTATCATCCATCCTCTCCTACTTGCAATACCCAGAGCCCAATAGGAAAAAGAAAGTCCAAGTGACTCAATTATTTGTCCTCACATTCACCTCGAACAGCCCACTAGCCTGAAGCTACCCAAGTTTCAAATGCTCTAGGTCCTTGCACCAAAGCAGAACTGGAGGAGGGATTTAAAGACATGAGCTGTTATGAAGACCTGGGTTCCTTGTCAGAGTCGGCACCTCTGCTTTTGTCAGGAGAATTCATTCAAGACACAGAATCCCTTTCCCAGAATTGAAATAAATGATCATGTTGGGGTGGGCTCAAGACCAAAGTTAAATCTTGAATCTCTCCTCTTGGCTTCTTTGGCATCATCTTGTGAAGCTTTCTGTACTGTAGTACTCTTCTAGAATTGATGATAACCAATTCTTCCCTTGTTCCTAAACTTCCACGATCATGGGCTCTTCCAGAACAATAGTATGTGTCTCACCTTCCAACAACTCCTTCACACCCTCTATCTTCAACTCACGGACCTTTATGACTACCTTCTCCGTGGCATCCAGCATTTCAGGAACCTAAAAACCCTAAATATGATTGACTAATGGCACCATGTATAATTTCCTTCACACCTGCGCATAATTCTTCCCTCAATCTTGTGCACATTTCTTGCATAGTTAAATTCAGCTTCTCAAGCTTCAACGCTTCAACTTGAGCCTGCCATGCTTCCATTTCCCTCCCATTGGAATGAAACTGCTCTAACTTACTTGGTAAAAAGTCTTCCAAAATACAGATGTCCAAGTCCCTTTCTATAGCATCAGGGACCACTCTTAACGGGCATAACAGACTCCTCTAGGATTGACCACAACTACCTCACTAATAGTCTGTTTAATATCATAACAATAATGCTTTTTTCTTCTCTTCAAGAACTTTTCTTTTTAAAAAAAGGTACTTTTGTGCACCATATTCTAAAGTAAGGTTATACTTATTAAGACAGCCAAACAAAGGAGCTAAGGCATGCACTCTACAAACCATGAACAAGGCCAGAATGGGGCAGAATGGTTGAAAGTTGCAGCACATCCAAATGAAGATTATCACTTTTTTATTCGGATTATTTGGCAACAAAAGGAAACTTATGGTTTAAGGCTCTGGCTATTGGACCACTCAACCTAGGTTACCACTAATAATGGGAATTCAATGTAACACTCTCAGACAATCGTCAAAAAGGAAAAAAAGAATCACTAAAATTGTACTTGCTACATGTCAGGTAAACTAAAAAAGAAAAGAGAACTTAAAGAATTCCAGAAATAAACCTAACCTGCATTCCAACACAAGTCCAGGAACACAAATCATAAATAACCAACATCATGTGAACAAAATACTACTTTCTATTTATAAGAAGTAGTTTATAATCCATCATTAGCACCAGCATTTATAAACCTTCAAACAAGCCCCTATGAAAATTGAAGTTGAAGTACCTTGTAAGTAGATAAATTGGCAGTGATTTGACAAAAGGCTTGAGCATTCTGCTCCAAGAGTTGCTTCATAGGACTACAGATTCCTGACACCACACAAGAACATGAGTGATTGCCAAACCTGAAAACCAGTGCAAGGGGCACAAAAAGGGACAATAAAAGATGCCAGGGACCTATAGTTCAGAGAGATTATGAAAAATGCGGCAAAAATTAGGCAACTACAAGGAACACAGAAAGAATGAAAAAAAAACAAGGGCCTACAATTCTGAGCGATGAAGAAAAGCGCAACAGAAATTAAGCAACTAAGTTGACAAGCGTCAAAGACCATGAAAACTCAAGCTTAAGTCATTAAGTCAAGATCCACAAAAAGTTATTGTCAGAAATTACAATTGATTAGCTAAACCTTTTTTTAACTTATAAACAAGGATCATTTGCCTTTTAGTTACCCTTGTATAATATTTCTATGTTTATGATTAGTTTGTGTTTTCTTTCAATAGTGATAGAGTCATCCTATTTTGATTAGGTTTAGATTGTTTAAAATATCTTGCATAGGTAGGTTTTATCACTTGGTTACTTGAGTCTTTTATCTTCTACAAATGTAACATTGCTTCAATCTAATAAAATAATAAGTTCAGAGAGAATTACACCCTGAATTCCTACAGTTATAATCTCTAAATCTCCTCCCTAATAAAATCCTTCAAGGTTTGAAGTGAAAAACAGCAAAAGCCCACTATATCTTATGCTTGAACTTGATTTTAATGAAGGGATTGAGCACCGAGGAGCAAACTCCTATCACAGGTCTCATTCTATATTAAGAGGCACTTCAAGCAAAAACCTTAAGCTATGAAGTGAATGCCTATGAATGTTTTATAAACAATCAAACAAAGAGAATAGTATCAACTATAAACCAAACCAAAGAGCATCATATGAATATGATGTGTGGTTCTTATGGGTATTCACATGAGATGAGTAACCCTTCTCCAAAAGCAAGATATTGAGGGGAGAGAACCGATCCATTAAGAATCTTATAAAGTATATGTGGGAATATTACACATTTATTATGAAATATTTAGATTATTCATTATCTTATTATTAGATATGGATATATTATATCTTAGGATATTATATTAGATATGGATATATTATATCATAATTATTTTGATTTGATTAGATTAAATTAGACTCTAGGGCTAGCTTTAGGTTTGCCTATATAAAGGCCCATATGTACTCTCTTTTATTAAGAGATTAATGGATTCAGAATAAAATTTTTCTCTCAAATTGTCTACATAGTAACAAAGCTAATGGTGAAAAAGAAGAATAAGAAGCCAATGAAGAAGAAGAAAAAGAAAAAACACACTTTCTTGCATACAATGGCAAGTCTACCATTTAATTGTTGTTCCTTCTTGAGCGTCGAGATTAACACTCATGAACCTTCTTCTTATTGGCAATATTGACTTATTCTTAACCCAAAAATTCTTCACTCATCCGTAGAGCACAGTTTTTCATCGACGACCCATCTCCTCTTCGACGCTTTCATCGTTGTCCAGCCTATCATCGTCGGTGGTAGTTCCTCTGTCATGTCATCGTGCCTCACAACTCGTCCGATGATTGGTCCCTTTGTCCTCAACTCAGTAGATCGTTGACCTTGTCTCTGCACTCAGCAAACCAGTGTCGACCTTGTCTCTACACTCAGCAAACCAGCGTTGACCTCATCTCTACACTTCACGCACGGTGTCGTCATCCTCGACCAATGTTGTCTCTACAACCTACATCGTCTCAGTTCTCGAACAGTCCCATCACTGTTGACTAGTTCTCTGTGCTGGTCCCTCTCATCAAGTCCGGCGTCTTCACTCGTCTGAAGAGCCAAGTCTCCAGATCGTCGTCCTCAACTCGTCTGGCAACTTCTTGTTATTGCGTTGCAACCTTTCTCGAATAAGTGGCTCTCACGTCTGCAACCTTTCTTGGATCAATGGCATCTATCTATGTCCAATGCTGACAATCTCAACGTCCTTTGTTTTGACAAGGACCAAACTGTCATTTTTCAAATTCGCACGACCAAATTGTCATTTGTCAAATTTTCAAACCAAACTGTCATTAGTCAAATTCACAGACCAAAGTGTCATTTGTCAAATTCGAATATCAAAGTGTCCTTCAGATATCCAACCATCAGGAGTAGTCAGGTTGACTCTCAGGTGCAAATAATTGGTTCCATATTGCAACCAAATGTATCTAGGAATATTCAAATCAGTCGTGGAGTGGTAAATTTTCCTCATGGTGGGAGTGTTGCTACTGCTTCCACTTGATTCCCATCAAATCAGTCTATGCTTCCTACTAGTGGAGTCAGCCGAGTTGTTCCTTCAAGATATGTTTCACAGTATTTCAACTCAGAACAAGTTGCCTCAAGGAACAAGCTTTCCCAATCCTCTGTTAAGTTAACTCAATTTGAAAGTTTTATAAGCAAGTTGGAGATGACAACATCCATGATCCAACTTCAGGGGCATATTATGCATTTATTATGGATTATTTAGATTATTCATTATCTTATTATTGGATATAGATATATTATACCTTAGGATATTATATCTTAATTATTTTGATTTGATTAGATTAAATTAGAATCTAGGGTTAGCTTTAGGTTTGCCTGTATATAGGCCCATATAATTATTTTGATTTATTCTAATTTGATTAGATTAAATTAGCTTTTAGGGTTAGCTCTAGGTTTGCCTATATAAAGGCCCATATGTACTCTCTTTTCTTAAGGGATTAATGGATTCAAAATAATATTTTTCTCTTGAATTGTGTACATTATATCATACTTCTTAATTTGTAACTAGACATCTCATATTACAATGGTCTTCATCCATTGGCCAATATCTTTGGAGAGTTGACATCACAATGGCTACACTCATAACACTTCACTCAACTATCTCAATGAGAAGTAGAAGACGTCATTGTACCTGAATCAATAATCGGCGCGGAGAAGCTCATATCTGGGGGAAATTTGGGCAGAGCTATGGTCAATTTGACTTGGAATGGGCTGAATGTGAAATCCCACTTGCCAAATTTTCTGAATTCCCCTTTAACCACCTGTTTGGCTAGGGAGTTTTGGAGGGGAGGGGAGTTGCTCCCCTACCCACGTTTGGATAAGAAAAATTGGAGGGGACCCCTCTTCCTCCCCTCACATCCAAAATTGGGGGGGGTTTTCGAGGGGAGGGTGCATTTTAACAATCTCCCCTCCCCTCACTTCTGTTGAACCAAACAGGGGATTAGTTGTACATATGCAGAAGAATATAGATCAGAATCCCCAAAAACAACTTAAGGCTTTCTCACCTTTTTTTTTTTGGGGGGGGGGGTGTTGGAAGGACATGAACCTAAACCCACTCCACCTTCCAAATTCCTAATCTTTTTTTCCCCCTATTCAAATAGCTCCTTCACTTTGAACTAATTCCAAAATTCTAAATGACAGATTTGTTGACGACCTTGTTTTATTATCAGAAGCCTAGCTCAATTCTATGCATACTACCATTAAAAAATAATTTATATTATAAAAGGGAAAAGAAACAAATGCAAGAATAAGGGCATAAAATCTAAGCAAAATACAAAAACCAATTGATTACTTCTTCCACTTTCTCAAATGTTCTTTTGTTGTCTTGAATCAGAAAACAACATACTTATGGCATCCCAAGTCTGTAAAATAGTCAAGTCCCCTTACTCTCTCCTTACGGTTCTGGACTACTTCCTCACAACTATATCACCATTTTCAATATGGTGTGGCTAACTGTTTACAGTAAGCTGAAGAGCGGGGCATATAAGGTAAAAATGGATATCAGATCAGTAAAAACATGATTTAGCAGCCAATAAATCAACTACCTTCTATGCTTATCACTCGATGAAACTCTTGCCACCATAAACTTCAGTCTTAAATGGCTATCTATACCAATTTTTTCAAGTTTCAAGCACACAGACTAGCAAAATGCATTGAGCATTGTCTTCCTCAGTAGAGAAGTAAGTTCAGAAATACTGCTGGTTAAAAGCTTGGAATTCCAGTAGAAACAGAAGAAAACAATTGGAACATATATAGCAACTTTAATAACGAATTGAATAATCAACAAACTAACCATCATATGGTATCCTTTTGCTTTGATCCACATGGTTTGACATATGAGAATATGTGACCATGCTTTGGGGTAGAGCCAAATGCAAATTTGTCTCAGAGCTTGGCACCAAGGGCTTATCCTGAAGAATCATGACTTTAGAATACTAATTCTTCAAGCAACATAAGATCCTAAAGATATTGATTGATATATCAAAAACAGGAACTCCATCTAAGGATTTCAGGTTTTAACATCTTTGTCGTGAATAAATCTCTTGAGTTACAATCAATATTCACAAAAATATAGATATACTGAGTAAGTTGAGAGGAGGCAAATGATTTGAATTCAAATTACAGTTTCTATTTGATCAAATATAATAATATCAGTGAAAAGGAAGAGGAAAACCACCAAACGCATCACAAGACTATGTTAATACCTAATACATTGGGGCAATAGAAATGCCCCCATCCATAGCTCTCCAATATTTAAATCTGGGATCAATCCTAACTACTATGTTAATTGCATTTAGGTGTATAGAAATTCAAGTTAAAAGCAAATCTATATTTTGATTTATTCTTAAAACATAAATTTTGAAGATCAAGTTGGGTATAAATTGAGGCATTGCTATCAAACTTGGCCATCTAGACTGATAAAGAAATCATGAAAATAATTTTGATGTCAACAAAGCAAGATAAGGAAGGAAAGACTGAAATTATTAAGAGAGGGAGAAGATGAGGATCATTCCCAAGCTCATATGCATGTAATAGAAAAGAAGAAGAAGAAGTTCAAGACTCCAAGTTCCCTAGAGCCGGGAAAACGATGGGCTTGGCCCGTTTAAGCCCTGGCCCTTTAAGGGCCGGGCTTGAAAAATAGATGAGTTATTTGAAATTAGCACTGAAGGGCCGGCCCTGACGGGCCTCGGGCTTAAACAGGCCAGCCTTGCAGGCCCTTTTCACTGTAGCCTTTTCTTTTTTTCCTTTTTAAATTTATTAATTTATATATATTTTGTATTTGTTATAGAGTTATTTATCCATTTAACTACAAATACATAATAACTATACTCTAATTTTATGATTTGATTTATTATTTGTTGCAAATAAAGATTATGGATGTGTTCATGATGCGGGAGAAGAATTTCATGATATTCTTACTCATCAGTTAGAGGCTACTACTCAAAGTGAAGAACAATCAAATGTCGTTAAAATCAATGACAGTGATGAAGATAACGACAATAATAGTCATCTTACTAATGTCACTTAGTAATATACTTTTTATATTTTATGTGAGTTATTTGTGAACACAGTTTGCTTTTGATTATGAATTAGTGATTGTGCTTATTTATTGGAGATTCGTGTTGTAATTTACTAATTCTATTTTAAAAAAAAAAAGTGGAGGAAAAATACTAAAATTTGGAATAGTAATTTCCAGGCCCTGATGCTCTCGGATCAGGCTTTGAAAAACATGTGTTTTTCTTACTCCGGACCCTGGAAGGCCGGCCCTGTTAGGCCCTAGCCCTTCACGGGCCGACCCTAATTCCCAGCTCTAAAGTTCCCCCTCCGTTTGAAGCTGCTTACTTGTCCCCAAACTAGTATGATCTGAAAACTTGAACGCAACCAAACGAAATAAAACCAAGCTAAATAAAGATTACCACAACAATCTAGAACAAACCAATTTATATTTTTTCACAGAAAAGGTCCCCCCTTGAAGAGTCAAGTATTTTATAGTTTGTGGTGAACCCCTGAAGTCTGAACCCCTTCATCCACCATACGCAGGGAAACCAACAACCTATAAGTTTACTGTTCTCATACCATTCATTAATGAGAGCAGAAAGATCAACTCAAGACAGTGTAGCTAAAGGCTGAGGCAAGGCATAAAGAGACCTCAAAGCATCTTACTATTTTAAGGCAAGGAGCCTCCACCCAAGCACTCGCTTGGCAGTTACTTTGGAATCCTTCAGGTGTAGGAAAGATACTCACCTTAAGCGCCTCGCTCACACTAGGTTTATTTTACATGGATAACCCTGAAAGCCTATCGGTTCAAGTATTTTAAAACAGAGTATTTAAGCATTGAAAATCACGAGTTCCAGCCCAATAACTCCTAGGTACTAGGAAAAATCATAATTCAAAGGAATTAGAGAAATCTTTAGTATATAACTATATACCTGATATGTAAATGTAGTAAAGAGTTAAAACTCAGTTATAGTTAGTTAGGGGATATAGCCATTAGGCTAATCACAGCTGTCAAAGTTGGTTAGTTAGGAATTAGAAGGATTAGCCATTAGTTAGTCTTTAGAATTAGTGGGAGGCGGTGGTTATAAGCCAAGCCTATAAATAGATGTCTATACCTATTATGATTGTAATGAAATAACATGGTGCCCTATTCGATTTCTCTGTCTTTCTGTTTCTCTCGATCTCCCTCAATTCTCTCAGCCTTTCTTCTCTCTTGAATCCCTCTGTCTCTTCTTCTCTATTCCCTCTTTTTCTCTCTTACAGAATTACAATTCTGTAACAAAACCCAACGTTGAACTCTCTTCTTTGTTACAAATTCTTATCTTATCAAGTACAAGATTTCTTACTATTACCACAAATCTTAAAAGCCCAAACTAATCATAACTACTACCAAACAACCTAAAAGAATAAAATCTTCTCAATATGTCCTGCACCGTTTAAAATGCAACTTCATTCATACATGCTACATCATAGATCTTTGATCACATAAGGAAAACATACTATTAAGTTCACGACCCGCAAAGAAGGCCAGGTTGAAAAATTAAATAAAAATTACTCACAATTGACTTGAGAAACTTCCAGAATCAATAAATTCAAAGAAAAAGGATACAAGCATACTTGCTTCCTAAATTTCTCGTACCTTTCTATTGTTGACTTTTTTTCCCATGTTATGTTCTTCTGGCTTCCTTCGCTTCCTCTGCAAAAGGTGTTGAACGATATTTTAAGCTCCAATAAACACTTGTTCTTCTTTTTCCTTGAGAACCAGATGGTGATCATAGAGGAATTGGTTAATGCAGTTTAGTTTTTTTCACCTGTGCTTCTGGTTTATTCATTTCTTCTGTTAATTATGTTTGATGTTTAGTAGTCAGTCTAATTTCTTGATTGGCCCAAAAATATGCTCCAATAAGTTATGTGAGGGTACAATTTACAAAATATTTCGAGTCCAATACTTAATGCATTATTCTCATACAATGGGGAAATTCAAGGAAAATTAATCTGGTAATCTGGGTCACATAAACAAGGAAGCTTTTCATTTCCTTTTTTTTTTGGGGGGGGGGGGGATGAGTTGGAGAGTTTTGACATTTATGAAGTTTAAGTTCCACAGAGAGATTTCAAGATTAAGATCAGCATATATTTTAGGTTATTAGTCGCAAAAAAAAAAGGGATCTTTAAGAGAAATTAATTTTTTGGTAGGTTGACAAAGGAGAGGTTCATTCCTCAGAGCAAAGGGATTAGAGACAAGGGTAAAGGAACAAGCTCGGACATGCTCTGCTAAGGATAGATAATAGTTCCAGAAAAACTTTTTGGCTTTAATGGGCAAAGAAAGGAGATGCAAACTCAAGGCTCTTCCATAGAGTCACGTCACTACCTGTAGAAGCACAGATTATGGTACATTCCTCTGACATGTGTATATTGTGCAGATCCAAGTCAGAAATTTTTCCTACTTTTATCTTCACAGTCCAGCGGTAAGTTGCCTTTGCAATAACTGTTTGGTATTCTAGGAGAAAGTTGGGTGTGTGCTACTACTTTGGATCAGTTTCTCCAAATTCACTTTAATTTTGGAGCAGTGTGCTGTTTAAGGATACTATGGTTTTTTGGTTCATGAGAAATCCCCATATACTCAAGTGTTTGCCTTTGTTTTTAAACATGGAAAATAACTGTTTATAATTTTATATGGCTACTCTTTGGTACTCAGGACATGAGTGGTTCAAGGGAATCTCTCTTTCTGATATGCAAAGAGATTGAACAGCTATTTAATAGAAATCAGCTTCTTAGGATTAAGTTACATTTCCCTTTATGTGCGTTCTTTAGTTTTTTCAGAAAAAAATTATTTTAAATATTTTTATCCTATATTTTTTTACTTTATCCTCTAATACAGTTTCTTTCTATATAAAAACTTCTTGCAATGCTGGAGCATTAAGATGGAAGGTAGGTTATGAAGAGGGGTTATATACCATTTTTTATATAATTGGAAGATCAGCATAGGTTGCTTAATCATGGTTTATATTGATGTCCTATCACTCTGTTAAGGGTTGGGATGATTCAATATACAGCCCATTCATCCTTTAGATAGATCTAAATAATTCAAGATGATAACTTCATGCACAGATTTTTCATTGACCAAGTGATTACCTATGCAACTGTCTAGAAGATGTTACTGTTCACAAAAGACTCTCCAAAAGCTAACAGAGAATTAGTGGGGAAAAAAGGAAAAAGTTCAAACTAGAACAGGAAAAAGACATTTTCAGAGGAAAAACACAAAGCAATGGGAAAAGTTGAATCAGATAAAAAGAAACCTAAATATTGAATACCATGTGACACAGCGACATGCAGTAGAACTAGAGCAGAATGGTGAATGAAAGAAGAAGGGTGAGAAGAATCTATTTTGTTATGTGAAAGTAAGCAAATCAAATGTTATCCAAATTCTCCATCTCCCCTTTCAGAAGGAAAACAAATAAGCCTATATCGACTGAATTAATAAAACCTAAGTTCACTATTGACTAAGGAAATAAGGCAACCAACATTATATACTTCATAATAGATTTGAACACATGAGAAATGTTATACAAACTGCAGGTAAGCCAAAACTTTCATAAGTCATTTAGAATTTTAAATACAAAGAAAGTAATAGCCACTCGAGTAAAATCTGTATACCACTAATAGACAATATCAAACAATGAAAGCATTGTTAAAAGTAAATGAGCTTACTGTCATCCACCTACACCTCAAAGCAACATCACGAACAGTTTTATCAGGTAATGTGGAAGCAATCTTGATATACCTCATGATACTTGGCTCGTCAGCATATCTATGTATGAAACAGAAAAAGCATGACAACAGGGATTAAATAAAGAGAAAAAGAATATCAGTGCAAGAATGTATGAATACACTAATATTAAATGTTGCATGGCCCCTCTATTCTTAAGCATTTTTTACAATAAGAAAAGCTTAGGACCAATCAAATGTAAACAAGGGAAATAACACTTTATATAATTTTGAGGAGGAATTGGAACTTCGGAAGATGAAACCTCATAAGTTCAAAAATAAGAAATCCTCATATCAGAAATACAGGCAAAATATACAAAACATAACAAAAGGCAGCCCGGTACACAAAACTCCTATAAAAATGGTCAATATAGAAAAGTTGTTCACTCACTTGGAATTTTGAGAAGGCCTTGATAAAAGTAAAAGAAAGCATTAAGTCCTTAAATACAAACACAACCAGAATGCCAGGAAAACAATTGTTTTAAGCCCTAGAAAGAATTTAAACTTTCACTGCCTAAGATCTGAAATTTCAATGTCAAATTGCCATCAAATGTCACCTTATGTCACATGATGGATGAGCAATGAATCCAAGAATCTATCAAGAGTTGTCAATGATGCATTAAAAAAGAAGAATAATAGATTTTGCACTGCTTTCCCAGGCTTAAAAAATTATAACAATTAGAGAAGAACAATGAAACAATACTTCTGACAAGAAATCCTACAGTTTAAAAATATAAATGAATCATACACTATTGATCTTCTATTCTATATTTCTATTGCTCTTCAGTTTCCTAAATATTACAGCAGAGAAAAATGTGAATCAAGATTAACAGTGCTATAAATCAGTATTTAGAAGAAGTGCACGCAAGCGCATGAGTGGGGGGAACCATGAAGTGAAATTTTAAAAGCACCTTTGTCTGTTACTTTCATAATTATATGATCATTCGTAAATAGACCTAGATTTGATGATCACCGGTACTGTGGGTAGGTAATAATGGAAAAATAAGAAAAGCATGACCAAGCTAGTCACAAATTAATTTCGCCAAGAAGTAGAAAGCTGCAAATGAGTTACCATACAGGAGATACACATAGGTGCACCAAAGAAAGAGCCAAAACAGGAACTTTTACGCAGGAAAAATGCTTACCTAGATAGACCCTCCTCCAATCTGTACTGTTCTTCAACAGACCATTCAACAGCTAACACTGTGTCATGCTTCAGGCCCGGGACCGAGTCAAGAAGAAGTGAAGAACCAGATGAACTATTGGCTTGACTTATGACCGAGTTACTGTTAATCATGCTTGAGTTTCCAGAATATATCAACCCAGACGTACTGTTCAACCCAAAGTAAGTACCCATAGGAACCATCTCGGACAAATTGTTTATAGAACCCGACTGAAACGATATTGCATGCTGGTTCAAGGCAGAACCTATATCTTCACCTCGAAACCCTGAGTTTGACTCTGCTGCCATCCCTTTCTTTCTTGTATCTTCCAAGTAACTCAAATCACAACGCTAAAGAGCAATTCCAATAAACCAAAGACTATGGTGCTACTTCATCAGTGGAGCAACAAGCATTTTTTAAAGGGACAAATAAGACCAATAGCAAAGTCTGCACAATTTCACAACTTCCGGGTACCCGTCCAAGATTAGGATCATTTGAATAGTTCCAAGAGGACCCGACGAGAATTAGAGACGTAAAGCTGCCACAGCGATTCAGAGAATGTTGCTCGGAACAAAAATAGGCCCAGAATTACTAAATAAAACCGCAGGATCCTTCAATAAGCAAGGAAGTGGAGGGGAATATAAACATGTATGAAGTTAGAACCCACAAAACCCAAATCACTATCAAGTTAAGAAGAAAATACTTCCATCTTGAAAGCAATTACGGATGAGAGCTCCAATCAAAGCCCTAACAACCGCTAATCGAAGGGAATACTGAATAGAGAGAGAGAGTTACCTTTTGACTAGCAACTTTCAGAGTAGCCCTGCTTAATGTTGTGGTGGGTGACTGGGTGTACTGCTTTTCCTTTCAATAGAGTTCTATCGCTACCACCATGTGGCATTTGCTACTTTCTGGGTTGCGTGGTTCTCTGTTTTGTTTGTCACACACATGCACATTCTCTCTCTAGAGAGACAAGACATGGCTTAGAGCTCTGCCAATAGCAAAGCAGAGAGAGGCAAAAAAGGAAAGAGGCACCTTGTTTTCTAAAAAATGATAATGGATGGTTGTGGATCTTGGAATTCAGCAACAGTGCGAATCCCAATAAGCATTTGATGCTAATCATTGTGGACTCCAGTCACTCCACCCCTGCTTTTTTCTTCTTCGTCCGTCTAATTTACTTTTGAGTCTTTTTCTTTTGGTTAATTTGAGTGTGATAGAATTAATTTATGATTAGCATCAAATTAAATTATTGAAAATTAAAAACATGAAAAGATAATATATTAACTTGAGACCAAAACTTAATTTAATTTAAAAAATGATGAAAATTGTTTTTTGGACACATTAATTAAATTAATTTAAAAACATGAAAAGATAATATTATCTCTACTGAGTTTGAATTTTCACAACATTTTTGCCTCTCAATTCCATTGTTATATCTTGGAACAAAAAAAAATCCCATCGTCTTATCAGGCAAACATAGGCAAAAGGATGAACAAGAGCAGGAATAAGAACACAGCCTAGCTATCAAAATCATGTAACAAAAACAATGCTTAGAATCAACACACAATGAGCAAGACTAGATCGATAAAAAATAAATATAAAACACAATCCATTATCACTCTATTCTTTTTTATAAGTCTATTTTGATCAAATTTTTTCTCTCTTTATTATAAGAATAGTTTCAAAGTAATAAATGCATTTATTACATTTTTACTTTTATTAATTAATTGTAATGAACAAAAAGAATTTATTCATATTGACTTTTAGAATTAATTATAAATAATGACAAAATTGAAAATTTGACCGATATTTAATAAGTTAATTAATTCTCCTTAAATGTGTGAGTTAGTCAAGTTAAACTTATAAATATGACCCTAATGATATGTCCCCTGATCTTATCCCTCTTCTCCATTTGGGTTATGTTAGAAATCAACTGAGACACACACACACACCCATCTCTAATGAGCAAAAATAAACTTAAATCCCTCTTTATACTTGTTTCTATCTCTAGTTCTAAACATAAGAGTAAGCATTAAGTTTATTATGGTCTCTTAGCTACAAGATACCAATCAATTTTTGTCTCCTAATCTTTTTTAAGAAAATTATCACTTTTGATTTCACATGTCAAGGGCTTCTTTTATAAAGAGTTAGTTTAAATACACATGATTGATTAACAATGGTATTTTAGGAAAACCCACAAACATATCTATTACAAAAAAAAAAAATAACTTAGATAATTTCCTTAATATTCATAAATTAGATATCTAACTTTTATATTAATTTTGGAAAAAATAAAAAAATAAAAAATCTATATTAACCCCGGGAGGGAGTGATATATTATGTTTTGTACTACCCAAGATTATTATTGTTATTGTTAATAATAATAATAATAATATTAATATTAATATTAATAATATAGTAATAATAAAAATTTAGAATTTAATAAATGATTTATTATTATTTTTCATTAATTAGTAATAGTTAAAGAGTCCAACCCATAGAGTCCAGCCCATAGCTAAACCCTAAAGTTTAACTATAAATTTAGGTCTAGCCACCAACCCTAGTCATCGCTCATATTTCTCTTCTCCTTACTTATTTCTCTTAAACTCTGCGGCAAACGGCTCTGATAGGAGTTTAGCAAATATAGAGACTATGTAATCCTAATCCCTGAGACAATAGGAATTAATAGATGGTAGTGTTAGAGCGTTGTTTGTGATCGAATCTCTTGTTTGTCTTGTTCTGAAGGGACGCTGCTTGAATGACTCCTCATGTCTTAGTTTGTTTTGTTATCATATATATATATATATATATATATACACACACATATATATATGTATAGATATACATATATATATATATATATACATGGTTGGTGTTCTTCAAGAGTTTGGTACCAAGATTGCTTTTGGGTGTCTCATTTTTGTATACGTTGTATTTTTATAATTTATTCAGTTTCCTTTTTCTTTTCTATAATACTAAAAACCTTGGTTCATTAAAATAGTCTGATCGTGGGAGGATAGCTTTGGGATGGTACCTCCTAAAGTGATGAGTACAACCTTTAGGCATTTTGCCTTTGAAATATTATTTGATGTGAACCGATAGTATTTGTTCTTCCCAAAATGGTGCCTGGCAGGATATCTGGGGCACTAGTAACAACTTTGGGAAGAGATGTACACACTAGTAAGAAAATATTTTATGGTCAATTTGATGATTTGTGACTAGTAGGGTTTCCCGGGTCACAGGGTAGACTGGCAGGATATCCAGGTCTACCATGGTTCTCTTCCCACTAAATAGTCTGACAGGGTTGCCCGGGTCTAAATAAATTTAAAAAGATAATGGTTAATGTTTGATGCAATTACCACATGATTATATATATTTGCTTTGATTAATATATTTGTGCTATTTAATTTGTGTTTTATTAGGATTACCAGCTTTGCTGATGTTTGTGTTCTGGGCTACAATGATCCTTCGGGGAGCAGAATTTCAGAATAGGTGCAAAGGGTTGGGGCTAACAGTGAGAAGAAAGAAAAGACGTTCAATGAATTTTAGCTATTTTTTTTATTGTTATATTTTGAATAAAATATTTTATTTTAGTTTTAGATTTATAGGTATATACTAAGTAGCCTTGCACTTGTCCCATACAAGTGCGGTGGTAACACTTCTCGAATTTGTGGTATTTTGAATTTTAGTTATTATTTATAAAAATCATGGAAATTTTAAGTTATTATAACTGTTAGAAATTTAGGGGGTTACATGTTTAGAAAAAACATTTTTTTGATATAGCCATTTATTCTAATACATTGCAGTGTCCTGGAAAATTATCTTTTTAAAAGAATAAGTCGGTTGGGAAAAATAGTAGTGAATAAATCTAATTTTTAAAGACAATATCTACAATCAAAGTCAAAACTATCCTTACTAATGTCCCATTTTAATACACACGTATTAATTGGTAAGTTGATTGTATTTTTGAAGAAACGAATGCCCAGCACAAAGGCTTTTATAATTTAATTTTTTTCTCCAAATTTGTGCTCTATTTCTTTTTTTTTTTTTTTTATTGTAACACCCCCGAATTTATAGAGTTAAAATAATATAAAATTCCGATGGTTTAATAACTAAATATCCAAAATCGCCAAATTCGGGAGGTGTCACCGTCGCACTTGTACTGGGACAAGTGCAAGGCTACAAACTACATTAAATAAATCTAAATCTAAATAGTTTTACGCAACACCAAAACAAAATAAAATAAGATAATAAAATAAAATGACTAAATGAAATCAAAATTAAAATTTGACGTCTTCCTCACTTCTCACTGCTAGCCCCACCCCTTCGCACTTGTTTCACTGAAACTCTGCTCCCCCGAAGGATCATCGCAGCCCAAGAATACACACATCAGCAAACGCTGGTAATCATAATTAGGTAAGGGTAATATAAAATAAAATAAAAATAATAAGTAAATAAATAAATAAATTGAAAATAATTATAAAATATATACGGTGATTGCAACCAAATTAATCATTATCTTTTTAAATTTTATTTAGACCCGGGAAACCCTGTCAGTCTGTTTAGTGGGAAGAGAACCATGGTAAACCTGAGAAACCCTGCCAGTCTACCCTATGACCCCAGAAACCCTGCCAGCCACAAATCATCAAAATTGGCCATATCAATAATTTCTTCCTAGTGTGCACACCTCTTCCCAAAGTTGCTACTAGTGTCCCGGGAAACCCTGCCGACACCACTTTGGGAAGAACGGATATATCGGTTCACATCAAATAAATTCTCGAAGGCATAAAGCCTTAAAAGTGTGTTCATCACTTTAGGAGGTACTATCCTAAAGCTACCCTCCCACTTGTTAATTTATTATAGGTAGTTTAGACTCGTAAAATTCCTAAATTATTCTTATTAGGTATATTCAGATATTTGTAACAAAATAATAATAAAATCCTTTACTTTTACAAGAAAGGATTGATCTTAATTTCACAGCTATAACTCTTTATGGGAACTCGTGAGTTTTCTCAAATACAATCATTAAAATGTTGTCTCTATTTTATTATAAGATTTCCCAATTTTGGAACTATAAAGTAAATACTCATAGGTTTTCATGGGAAATTCCCAGGACTATCATTTAATCTCAACTTCTACTCATCATCCTTTTTTGAACTATAAAGTAAATACTTATAGGTTTTTATAGGAAATTTTCAGGACTATCATTTAATCTCAACTTCCACTCATCATCTCTTTTTAAACTATAAAGTAAATACTCATGAGTTCCTATAAGATGTTCATAGGAAATTCCCAACTCTATCATTTAAACACTGTATACATATTACTCTATTGCACAGAGGTACATAGGAGCTTGTAATGTAAAACGAAAAGTTGTATTGGGATAATATATATATACACACACGCACAAACCAATTATATATACCTTAATGAAACCAAGAGACTTTCATTCACATCAATTCAATATTCATGACATTGTGCACGTTGTATAGAGAAAAGGCAAAAGGAAAGAGTATTATATATATATGTGATATTATATATATAAACCTATGCATAGGTGTACAGAGAAAAAAAAAAACAAAGCGAAAAAGTACTATATATATAAGTGTTATTATAATCTATAAACCTTCAATTCTTGGACTACTCTCGGTGCGTTAATTGGAGAAAATTCATAATGATTAGGAAAGATAATATTTTAAGCATCCCTGAGCATCAAGAAACCCTTTAATAATGTAGAGAACAAACAAGACTCTATAGTCTATACGGAGATCAATTATGTGCTGAGTTGATGACTTTAAACTAAACTTGTTCCTAGCACTATCATCGATTAATTCTTATTGTCTTAGAGATTAGAATTACAGTAACTCAATATCAATCAATTTCAAATCAACGTTCTAACGCTACCAACAATTAATTCTTAGGGATTAGGATTACCTGGTCTCTATGTTTGCTAAACTCCTAGAAGGGAAACTCTGCCACAAAAGATGTTTCAAAGAGAGAGCTAATGAACGATGACTAAAGTTAGGCGGCTAAACCTAACTTATAATAATTAGGCTCTTAGGGTTTAGTCATTAGCTGAGCTTTGTGGGTTGGGCTTTTAACTATTGCTAGTCTAATAAAATAGTGACAAATCATTTATTAGATTCTAATTTAAATTAATTTTTATCTATCCATTTATTACTATTATATATTTTTTTATTACTACATTATTAAATTTAAATTTTTAATATTAGTATTATCACTAGTATCACTAGTATTCATTATTATTAAAATAATAATCAAATCTAGAGTATTACATTGTTGATCTAATAAATGATAAAATAATACAAACATTATTAAATTCTATTAAATCATTCAATAAATCTATACTTAATAAAATCAAATCTATTTAAACTAACAACTAATCAAATTAATCTAAACTAATAAAATTAAACTAATACTATATTATCACTATTATTACTTTTACTTTTACTATTATTATTGTTAATAATAATAATAATAATAATCTGGGGTATTATATGTATACAAGGCCGAAGGCCTAGAAAATACTGAAGTAAAGAAACATGGTGGGAAGTAAATCCTAAACATTCCTGATTAGCTCAAACTCTCAAATGACTTAGACATGAACCTAAAATATCAGACTTGGAGAGAACCCATTTTGCCAGTGCATCATCAATTCTGTTTAGGTCCCTTGTGATGTGGGAGAAAACGAGTTGCCAATCTTTGTAGATCATTTCTTCAATCTGGACCATCAGCAGACTTCCCTCGCAAAAATTTCCATCTGTGATTCTATTGATTAAATCTTGGGCATCCGATTCAATGATAATTTTCTTTAGCCCCAATCTCCCAAGCTAAAGATAATCCTTCAAGAACAGCCCATTCCTTTGCTGAATTTGCGTTGGAAATCCCTAAATGTTTCGTAAACCTCATTATCTTACCCCCTTGCAGTCTCGGATGGCTCCACCACAACCAGCCAAAGAGGAGCGGGCAGCTACAACACCATCTACATTAATTTTATGCCAGCCTGACATTGGTTTTTCCCAACAACTAGTGGCTGTGTGAGAAACAGAACTAACAAGCTGTATCAGGTGAGACAGAACATAGTTTCTCGAAGTCTACAGAGTTACATCTGCTGGTTTCCTGGGCTTGATGAAATTAGTTTGAAAAATAAATGAGTTTCTCCATCCCCACAATTTCAAGATTGCAACACCAAACACAAGATGCCAGCAGGAGCCAACCACACTTTCCATTTTACCACATAGGTTAAGAGCTAACCAATCTCGAAGGCTAGCAGTGAAGAAGGAAGAGAGATATCTTGGGTGAACAAGTTGCATCCACATGGTTCAAGCATAAGAACAGTCTCGTAAAATATGGAGGGAGTCTTCCAAACCTGCGTTACAAAAATCATACAAAGCTAAAGAATTAGACCAGCTATTTCGCCACACATTGGTAGGAAGTTTGGAGAAGGATAACATCCACATGAAGACCTTAATTCGCTTAGCCCTTTTCCATTTCCATATCACCTTGAAATTGGTTGCTATTTGATGCTCCTTAAACCATAAAGTCACAGCTGGCATAAGGTCTTGGAGGCATACATGCAGCAAGTCTGCTAAGAACTGAAGTACCCAAAAGAGGAGATAGTTTAATCCAATCCCAAGAACCATCCTTCACCCAATCAATAGTTGCTTTCTAGGGATGAAACATAGGCTCCCATGGCCTAACTATAAGATAATGATCGAAAATCATCCAAGGTCCTTCGGATAAGGCATTCATGAAGTCTTCTTTGTTTGAAAGCTTGACCACAAAGAAGCCATTCCCTATGTTGATCAAGTTGATGACACCCCTTTTGGCCCATAGATTCTGGAGAATGGATAGGAGTAATTTGTATCCAATGTTTCTTCCCAACAGTTTTACAATGACAGCTCTGTTCCACGCTTTCATTTTCTTCGAGAAAGAAAATGTAGGGAAGTTTCGTTGAGGGTCTTCTTTGATAATGCAGAGGGGATCACTATCCTCTGAGCCAGAGTCATTCTGATCCTTATTCGACATTGGATCATCTGATAATAGGATATCATTGGCAGAGGTGTCAATGAGCTTCTCTTGGCTGCTGATCCCTTGGAGTTTCCCTGCGAAAGAAGGATCATCAATCCACGATTTCTTACTCTTTTCTCCTAGTTGAGGCCACTCCTCATCCATATCCGAAGCATCAACATTTTTAACCTTCTTCAAGCTCTTGAAGAGTAGATCCTCTTCTTCACTGGTCGGCAATCCCTGAGAGCACGCTTTCTTCGATAGCACCAAGGCCATTCCTTCTTCAAGTCTCATAGCTTGTTCCCAGAATTAGGTTCACTCTAATTTAGATTTAATTGTGGGATTGTTTGTAAAGTCACTCTTAACCACTCGTTGAGAAGATATCGGCCTGGACATTACGTAGGCCACTTTGGTTCATGCTCTATTTCATTTATGGGTGAAGCTGTTTGCTATCTTAACATCTTAACCAACAGTATGTACATGTATGGGTTTGTATATGTATGGTTTAAAACACGGAAAAGGCCCCTGTTGTTTTAATAAAAAAAAGGCCCCTTTTGTTGGGCCGAAAAGGAGAAAACTATGCCAGCCGATATAGAAAACACATATCCACGAGCCACGACTCCACGGGAGAAAGCGAGCGTAGCCCGTGTTTGTTCGTGGACTGGGGACTGCGTAGAGCCTTTTAGTTTGGCTGGTGAACGGGAGCAGAAAGAGATACCTAGAACCTTTCTGAAGAGAGAAATCGAGGTAGACTATGGAAGTGCCTGGGTCGTCTAAGAAGATGATTGCGACGCAGGAGGAGATGGTGGAAGCTAGGGTTCCGCTGCCCTATAGAGATCAATGTGCCCACCTACTTATCCCTCTCAACAAGTGTAGAGAGGCGGAATTCTACCTCCCATGGAAGTGCGAGACCGAGCGGCACGCATATGAGAAGTGTGAGTATGAGCTTGTCATGGAAAGAATGCTCCAGATGCAGAAGATCCGCGAGGAGGAGGCAAAGTTGAAACAGGCACAGAAGCAGGGCATTACCCTAATCCCAAAAACTGCCAATGTCTAATTCTACAGAGGTTTAGCTTTTTCTCCCTTTGATTTTTTTTCCATATGTAATTGTCTTTATTGATTTCTTCTATAACTAGGATCATATGATCTCCAGCTTTGTGGTAGATTTGGCATCACCTAGTGGTAGCATTTTCTTTGCTTTGCTATTACCCAACCAATGAACTGTTATCTTTTCGTCCATGAATGGTCACTATTAAGGGTGTTGGATTTTTTTCGTAGAAAAGAAAACAAACTGGTCTTTTTGACGGTGCACCTCCTTATAAGATAACTGGTTTTTGTGCCTCATCTCGCTATGACATATAAGGCGTTGGGATTGATATAGATTTTTTTGCAACGAGTAGTTTTGTGTCTGTAAATTGACGCTCGTTTCATTATATGCATCTGAGGTTTTTGTGCTGGGTGAAAAAGAATTAGTTCTCTAGTGCTCGTCGTAGTTTATTCCTTAATTTCTCCATCATGTATCCCTATTATTTTGGAAGATACGGAACGCTAGTAGTTGGTCAGTGCTACAATAAGTTCCTTTTGTGGACTCTAGAAGGCATTTTGTGCAGTACTCATGGAATACTGTGATTCATCTTGATCTTATCATACTCTACTTTCTTGGTGACTTTGTGATCTTGCCACCTCTATTCTAAAAAAGTACCTCGAATTTCCCAAATATTTTACTTCAAATACTTATGCACTTAGTTTCCTCTATGATAATTACAATTACAATGTCATCTACATACATTATCAACAAAGACGTCTTTTTACTTGTGTGATGCTGAAATAACATATGATTTTCTTACAATTGAGTATGCCCAAGCTACTTTGCCACTCCAGTAAGCCTCTCAAGCCACGCTCTCAGCAGTTGATTTAACCCATACAAGGACTTGAATAGACTACACATCCTTGTAGGTATTTTTTCTTAGGAGTCTTGGCTGTATCTCCATTTAGACTTCTTTTAGGTCACCATTCTAGAATCCATCCTTCACATCTAATTGATGCAGTAGGGACTCTAAGTTTGGTTCAAGTGAGAGAAAAATCTTTTTAGTATTCAATTTTGCTGCAGGGGAGATGTTCATTAGTGGTTTATTTCATGAGTTTGTATGAGTCCACCAATTTGGCTCTGTACTTGTTTATTTCCAATCTTGATTGTACTTAATGAGGAACTGATAGGTTTCTTGTAGAAAATTAAAGAAGAATTGGGGAAAGGAGAGGGAAAGAGGAGAGAAACAAAGGAGGGAGAGAACAGAGGCACATATCACTCACTGTGTAATTCATCATCCACATATTCAACATAACATTTCACATAACATGTAGTCTAAGTCTCCCATATATATATATAGGATAGACCTTAGATAGTTCAGCCACTAATTCCAACGGTTACTAACTAACAGCCCTAACTAAACTAACTAACTCACTCTAATACTTTCTACACCTTACATATCAGGAACACCCATTTGCATCCTATGGAGGCCGTTGTAATTTTGTTATCTTCTGAGTCTGGTTTTTCTCTTAGGCCTGTAGCTCATCCAGAATGAGTTGTCTCAATCTAAGATCTGAATAAGCTTCCTGAAAGTTACTTGGTATTTGTTCATTAGTAACACTAGCTATGGGTGTTTGAAGTTTTGGAGATAACTTCTCACAAGAGACGTGTATCGATAGGATGCTTTGTGCAAGATCTTTCCCCCTTATTGAAATAGGCCACTCTAGCACTTGAGGATTCGGAGTTGGAGTAGAATAGATGTTTTTCTTGGGAATGTGAAGGACTTCCTTGTTATGTTTTCTTGCACTTCCTTTGTTCCTTTGGAATAGGTCTGAAACTCCTTGGCACCAAGCTGATCCTCCCTTGTTTCCTGATACTTGCTTCTTTCCAGGCCATTTGAGGACTGGTGAGGTTTGTTTTTATTGAGTGTCGATGCATTGTTCCCTCATCAGATCTATTTATTATTCTGTTTTTATGCATTATTATTTTCAACTATTTCTTGAAACCCTAATATATTCTGTTACAGAGGTACGCATGATACCTATAATTTATCAACTACACACTGATCAATAAAAAAGAGGCTGAGAATAATTAAGTCTCAGTGAGCTACAGTTTTCAGGTTTGTTGGGGTCGGTTGCATGTCTGATTTGGCTATTTTCCACTGCTGCGGGGTTGGATATGGGTGTTCGCTGTTGTTTGGGCTAACTTCATGTCTGGTTTCATCATTTTCGGCTCGGACAGAAGTATTTGTAGAATTGTAGTGGTTTTAGGTGCTTGAATGACATGTACTGCAATACTGGACTGTTTGGATTTGTTTCAGGAATTTGGGTTCTAAAAAATGACTATTCTCTCATGGTCTCCCCTAAATGGTATTTAAGGGTTGAAAGATCGGTCTTCGTAGATGTAATATTCATGTTGACAAAATATTTCTCAAGGAGGTTGAGTATCCCTTTTGGGTTGGCGAGTATCCTAGGAAAATGCATTTGTGGCTTGGCATCTTAAGCATGTCCCCATTGTCATGACAAACAAATGCTATGCTTCCAAAAGACTTTTTGAGGCATGGTAGTGGCCATGGGACTGATGGGAGTGCTGGGTAAGGACGTAGGAAGTTTGTTTAAGGATGTTTTAAAACTTGAGAATTTCGATAAAAAAAAATGCTGAGTTAAGAACAACATCTCCTTCGAATTGATGAGGTACATTCTGCAATAGCATGATTATTTTTGCTATTTCAAGATGTCTATTCTTTTGTTTAGCAACTGCATTATGTTGATGTGTGTTGACATATAAAGTTTGATGAATGATGCCATGATGATCTAGGCACTAGTTAAAGTCATAGTTCATATTCTTCCTTGCATTATTACTCCTTAGGATTTGAAATATATATGCTTATCCCACATTGAATCCTAGTATGATTCCTGTTGGTAACAATAATATTTTGGGAAAATGGCACCAAGGTCCCAACCAAGAAAAATAATATCAAAATAGTCTTATAGCTTGTCAATGACAAGTGCAAGAGTTACTATTGACAAATTATGGAATTTTTCTGATATTATTTTCCTTAATTGGAACCTTGGTGTAATTTTCCATAATATTCTCCTTTTGATATGGCCTCTAGTTCTTTAGAAGAGATAAATTAATTGTCGTGTGATTAGTTGCTCATGAGTCCACAATCCAAGGAGTTTTGTGACACACTTGGTATTGGGGAGATTGACAGGGTTATGCGATTGGCTAAACTCCTGCTAAGAGTACCTTTAGACTCTCTGATGTATTGATCATGCTTCTTGAGAAATTTCCTTACTAAATCCATTTCTTCTCTATTCAATGGTTGACCATCAGGTAGTTGAGAAGCCTTTTGCTTCTTGTGTTTAGCTTTCCCTTTGTGTCAGAAGGTTTTCCAAGAAACTACCTTGACGACGTTTCTTGTATGACCAGATTTGTTGCAATGGCCACACAACTTGGAAGACATTTACCTTTTTGTTCAGATGTTTGTTCTTTAACACTTTACAGGTAGATGTCCGTTGGACTAGTTGCTTTCTTCAGTCTTCCCACTTGACCAGGTTTAAGGCCTCCTTGAGATAGGGAAGAGGTAATGTTTCAATTATTCATCCTCTATCATCTTCATAGGTTGCGTGCTTGTTTGGGAAACACGTTAGGAACTTGAAAACCAAACAACACAAATTTTTTTGCCTAAATCATATCGGACCCCAAAACCATGGTTAGGAAATAAGCAACATGTAATGTGCTTCTGAACAACCTCAGTTTATCTGAATTCAATTTTGGCCAACCTTAATTTTATATAAAAGCAAGTTTGCAGAGTCAGTTCTACCCAAAGTCTATTTTTGACCGTGAAACTAAACACACCCTGAGTTCAAGTCAAGTAAGAACTCATAAGTTCTCAACCTTCTGACTATCTTGTTGCCACGGAGAAAAATCTGTATGACAGGACCACGGATGAGTGCCAAAGAGGTCAGTTTGCTTCCCGCTATTCACCTAGAGCTATAGTATTGCATGAGACTCTTCTTGCCTTGCATGAGTACTTGCAATATCACTTAGTTAAAAAAGAGTTGCTGTATGATTTATTGTTGAGTAAATTCTTTAATTATGCCACACTTCCTTGGATGTATCAAGGAGATATCTCACCTATATTGTTGTGGAGTTGCAAAGCCATGCTGTATACCATATTGTTTTCAGCAATCCAGGTCTTGCGTGATGAGAGTTTTCTAAACTGGGAAAGTGAAGTGGTATAGGACTTGGTTCATGTTATGAGTTGTGCAGGGCAGGGTAATGATGGGCCGAAGGCTTCTATGCTAGTTGGCGATATATCCAAAAGTGGCTATGGGGCTGTTGTATAGATTTTTTTTAGGGTGGGGAGGAATTGGTTAGAAGTGGGTGGGGCTATATATATGATGTGTGGGAGGGCCTAGCACTCTTGGATTGCTTTGAGTTGGTTTACATGTATGTTTCTTGGTCATCTTCTCTGTAGAATCTTGTTAAACCTATACTCTTTCAGGTTATTGTTAATAAAAATACCGTTTTGAACTTGAGGATGAGTTGCATAAAATTACCTCTTCTTTATATGCGTTAATAGAAAGGAGTCAGTTCCCTTCTTTTGCAACTCTTTCAGTAGAAGGTGCAGCCTTTGCAGGTTTCAGTTTCCCCTTGGGGGCCTTGTATGAGTTCAATTCTGTCTTCTCGGCACCTAATTTTCTTTCTCTACCAGTTTCAGGTTCTTACAGTTCATGATGCTTTTTCATTTATAACACATTTGACAGGAATCTTTGCTTGGGTCAGATGTTGCTTTCATGTTTTTCTCCTCCGATGGTGCAAGTTATTGGGAATGTTTGTGCAGAGACAGTTGTAGCCTGCTTACGAGTTGTGATGAACTATGTTTCAACAATTTCCTTTTCGGCCTGAAATATGTTCCAACATAAATGCATATTATTTATGATGTTTCTTGTCTTTTTCTCTGTTGTTTAACCTTTCTACAGAAAGAGATAATAATAATTCTTGGTTAACAATAGCAGAGATGTCAAATGAAAGGGCTATTGACTCGAGTCAAACTAGTTGTGATGTTGCCCGAAGCAATCTCACGAGCTAACTTCGCTTCTAATAGTCGGTTTTATTGATAAAGCAATTTAAATTCTATACTCAATTTATTGTCATTATTGATTAGAATGTTTCCTTTTGGTTTCAATTAATTATAGGGAAGATTAGTCTTTTGGTCCTTAAAATATTAACTCACTTTTGACTCACTCCTTGAAGTTTGACTGGTTAGGAATAGACCCTGAATTTTTGACACACCCAAAACTTAGTCCTTGGGATTTTCTGTTATTTATGTGTTGGTTCATATCATTTATAACTCATCATGAGTCAGCACTGAGTCATCCTATCTGGCAAAAAAATATTTAAGTAGCCTACAACTCAAGTCCATGTGGATTTTATGTAAAATTTTAAAAAATTAAAACAATCCAATCAGTAAAATGAGTTGAGAATTATCCACGCTCAGAAAAAAATTCTGTTCTGACCGTAATCGAGAGCAGCTTTGAAAGATACATATGGGGTGTCTAGGTTTCATTTTCATTCTTTTTTGCTTATTAATCTCTGCAGATTGCATACGGCGGTGATGCTAGAAAGATAACAACAACATTTAGGAGAGATATTGAACTGAAAGAAGCTCCAACCCATTTGCACAAAATATTAAAACAGACGGGTGTTGTTCCTAAAATAAAACACACAATCACATGGACCCAGAACCGAATGTGTTTCACCCCAAAAGATCTGAAAATAGGCAATAAAATGCTAGTCTGTTTTGCCCAGAAAAACACTTCAGCTTCTCCAAAATTTCTAAACACCTTCCTTCCCTCCTGAAAATGTTCTCTTGGGGACGATGTGCACGCAGTGGCGGATCTTGGGTAAATATTTGGGGGGGCTAAATATATAATCATTAATTACTTAAAAGAAAAAAATATTTGAGAGGCCCAAATGTATAATAAAAATATTTTAACTATTAGATAACATACTTTTTACACTATATTAAATTTTCAAAAAACAAAAATTGTCAACAAATTTTTTCAATATTTTTTTTGAGGGGGCCATAACCAAGAAGATCCGCCATTGTGTGCACGGTGAAGGTCCCATTATGAGTTCCTCCAAGTGGAGTACGTAGACATAGATATGTGATCTGAGTGTGATGTACAATGGGATCCTCAACTCGTTTTCTTGTTCAGATTGTTTTACCATTTCCCCCCTAATTTCATGTAAAATCCACATAGAGCTGCGTTGGAGGCTAGTTAAGGCTTTTTTTTTTTTTTGGGGGGGGGGGGGAGGATAGGATGACTCAGTGCTAACTCATGATGAGTTATAAATGATACCGACCAACTTATAAATAAAATAGAAGTTCAGGGACTGAATTTTATGTGAGTTAAAATTTTGAGGACTGAATCATATCAAGTCAATATCAAGAAAAGAGTCATAAGTGAGTTAATACTTCAAGGACTAAAAAATTAAATTTTCCTAAATTATACCAACACTTGGACAAACTTAATTGGTTTTGAACAATCTTAATAGGGACTATAAATTGATAACATTCCCTTTACTCCAGTTGATAACATCACAATGACTATTAGTTCTTATGATGTTATTTCTCTTTTAACAATTTAAATTTATTTATATCTTTTAAAGTAAAATTATAATAATTTTTATTTTTCCATGAAATGTTAAATCGATACCTTTAAAACTTTGATCCAACTAGAGGGTAGAAGAGAAGGGTGTGCCTGGTTTAAAAGAAGGGGATGAGAGAGGGGGAGAGACCTCTTTCCTTCATTTGGTTTAAATTTTTAGGTGGAAGGAAAGACAAAATTTTGAGTTGAATTCCCTTCCCTCTCTTTATTTTAAATAAAGGATCTTTTTCCCTCCCCAATCTATCATTTTATAATATTGTCTTGTATATGTCTTTCTAGGGATGTTCAAAAAACCCGAGGTTGGGTCTGACCCATCTTGACCCGGTCTGGTCTGGTCTGGTCCAGCCCGATAAATGAAAAAGCAACCCGAAGAGGCAACTGGACCAACCAGACCGGACAAGGTCATTTGGTCAAATCAGGTTTCCGGCTGAGTATTAAGACTTATTAGTCCAGTCCAGTCCAACCCGATTTCTTTGTTTTTTTCCCCTCTTTTACTTCATCGCTAACCTTTTAATATATCTCCTCCAAGTCGCAACATCCCTGACAGATTTCAGAATCACAAAGTAGCTTCTCACTCGGCCTCCACCCTTCAAATGTCATCTCAATCTTTCATCAAAGACTCAAAGTCATCTTTTTCTTTCATCTATTCATGAATCATCGTTAGTCTCCTCTTCCATTGCCAAGCTTTGTTGCTGCCATATTTTTTTCTCATCACTGAGGTCCACCGAATCAGATCTGTATGATTGTGTTATCATTCTCGCTTTCTTGTTATCTCTTTCAGCATCTCACTATCTTCAACATCTAGATCTCGTGGGCGCCTTTGTTTTCCTTCACTACAAGTTGCAGGTTCACCGACTCCATAATTATTTTGGCCGATGTATGCAGATTAGAGGCTAAACACGGTGGTGATGGTGGAGGAGATGAATATTTCCTTGTGGATGTGCGAGTTGACACAATTGCCAAAGGGTGGATTGGTTGAGGTGGCGGAGGTGGAAGAGCATCAGGAAAAAAAAAGTCTTGGACCACTTGGACTTCAGAAAAAAAAGAAAAAAGAAAAAAGGTCCTGCATGGACCAGTCCAGGACCAGTTTGGTCCAGCCCGAGCTCAGGCTGGTGCTGGACCAGACCGGGCTTCGGACTGATTTGTCCAGCCTGAGGTCCCTCCTAGACCAGACCTCAGGTTGACCCCGAACCCGGTCTAGAGCCTGTTTTGCAAAAAATAAAATCTAGGTTTTGGAGACATAATCTAAGTTTTGTAAGTCTGCCAAACACTTTTTTTTTTTTTTTTTTAAAAAGCTATTCTGCATTAAAATCTAGGTTTTGTCATAAGCTTACCAAACACCTTTTTTTTTTTTTTTTTTTTTTTTTTTCAGAATCTATTCTGCATCAAAATCTAGATTTTGAACCTCAAAACCTAGGGTTTGTCAAAAACTATTTCTTTAAGCTTTTTCTCTCTCCTCTATCATCATCAGTATTTTTTCAGTACTACTCAGTATCCTTACGATATTTTTTAGTATCTTTTAGTACCCTAAATATTTTTTCAAGATCAGTCATTACCCTAAAATATTTTTTCAATATCGTAAAATAAATTTTCAAGATCATTAGTATTTTTTCAGTACAAGTCAGTACCTTGAAATATTTCATGATCTTAAAAAATTATTCTACGGTATTAAAAAGATATTTCAGGATAATTATTCTTACAAAAATATTTCATAGTTTAGGAGAGACAAAAAAATACTGATGATGGCAAAGGAGAGAAAGAAAAAGCTAAAAAAATAGTTTTTGACAAAACCTAGGTTTTGAAAATGGAAAAAAAATAGCTTTTGACAAAACCTAGGTTTTGGGGTTCAAAACCTAGATTTTGATGTAGAATAGCTTTTAGAAAAAGTAGAGGTGTTTGGTAAATTTATGAGAATAGCTTTTGGAAAAAGTAGAGATGTTTGGTAAGTTTATGGGAAAACTTAGGTTTTGATGAAGAATAACTTTTGGAAAAAATAGAGGTGTTTGACAAACTTTTGCTTAAACCTAGGTTTTGATGCATAATAGTTTTTGGATAATTTTGGGGTGTTTGGCAAACTTTTGTCAAAACCTAGGTTTTGAAATTATTCAAACACTATCATTTTTTTCCAAAATCTATTCTTCAAAAACTATTTTCTAAAAATCATTTTTGTCTCGTAAATCCCAAAATCTATTTTTCAAAATCAATTCTCCAAAAGCTATTTTTACCAAAATCATTTTTCAGAAGGTATATCAAACCGGCTCTAAGAACAAGTGTTAAACCACGGAAAATGACCTTTTCATCCCCCAAGTCCCATGTCCTCCGCACCCCGTGCTGCGTCTCACCAGAGACGATCTCCAACGACGGCTTGTCGCAGCTCCGCCATTAATTCTGCTGCCGACATGCTGCCGGAGTCCACAGTCCTCCTCCGGCGGAATCTCACCGTCGCGTTATTCTTTGCCACTGTTTCTCTCTCTTGCTTGGTCCTTCTCTGGGATGTTGATTCATCCCAATTCCTCGCTCGCTTCCCCTCCTCTTATTCTCTTTCTGCCTTTCCGAATATTATACCGTCGGCTTATGATTCCTATGCTGTGAGTTCGATTGCTTCATGCTCTTCTTCTTTTGAAATACCGTGCATTTTATCTTTTGTTTTTATTACTGTGAATGTTGCTGCGCCAGCTGGTATTTTAATCCCCGTTTGATTGCAATTTTTACTCTAATTTCTTTTGGCACTTCGGTTTATTCTGAAGATTTTAGCGGCAGTATTGAACTCTTCTGTTTCGCTTTTTGATTGAGAGGCTTGAAAGTTTAGCTAAACTTCTAGAGGTTAAACCTTTTCTAACTAACTTAAAAGCCGTGAAAATCACATACCTTTTTTGGACAAACTTTGCATTATCAGCTTTGCGTGCCTGCTATTTTCGTTTGCCTCCCATCCTCCCTCAGTATTTTGAAATAAAAAAGGTTGATGAGAATTAGAGGGGGGCTTTCTTTGTGTTGCTTGCTTGTTGAGAAAGTCGAACCAGGAAGGAAGCTCTTCAACAATATTTAAAATAGACATGGATGTGCTTTAACACATAAATATGTATATGCTCTAGGTTTTTACTGCGTAATGAGATCAGCTACATTTTCTTATCTAATACATACCAGTACTCATTTAATTTGTTGACCGTACTTTTGCATATATACTGCCTTCGTATTGAAAAACGAATGCAGACTGTAGTTTTGGTAACCAATTCTTTCTTTATTAGAAAACTGAGGAACTCTAGGCTTCTTGTTCCCCCCTCCTAATTGTTGTAAGATACATGTATACTAACTACTCGGCTTTTGAAAGTTATTTCTGGTATCTGTAAATACGGAATGGTTGGCCTGTAGGGCAAATACTTCGTAGTTTGTTCACTGCCACAGTGCAACTGCTACCGTTGACATGATTTCTTTATCTATCTACCACTTTGAAGGATTATTGATTTTATCTCTTGCTTCATTGGTTCAATGTCTCTAAAAGAGGGAACCTATATGTTGTCTGCTTAATCGGCATACTCTTCAGGTTAGCAATGAATATCCACTTGAAGGGATTTTGAATGAGGCTGCTATGGAAGACAAAACTGTCATCTTGACCACTTTAAACGAAGCATGGGCAGCACAAAATTCAGTAATCGACCTTTTCCTTGAGAGCTTTAGAATTGGTGATCACACCCGTTGGCTTTTGAACCATTTAGTGATAATTGCATTGGATCACAAGGCATTTGTACGCTGTCAGGCTATACATACCTATTGCTACTCTCTTGTTGGTGAAGGAGCTGATTTTCATGAAGAGGCATACTTTATGACTCCTCGCTACTTGGACATGATGTGGAGAAGGATTCATTTCCTACGTTCTGTTCTAGAGAAGGGATACAGTTTTGTGTTCACTGTAAGTTCTTCATATTAACTCACTCTTCAATTCTCAATGAGCAGATTTTGTATGTCTTTCAGTTATCTTTCATTTTATGAAGGCAGTGAAGTTTATTGAGTTTTGTATTGATTTTCTTAACATGCCACTTAACTTGTCTGCTATGTGAGTGAGGGAATAAGCTGCCTATGTTTTGAATCTGTCCTATCAATGAGTTATCAACTAAGCTTTTAAGGGCGAACATCTTATTAGGAATAACAAAAAACAATGATCTCGTTAAGTGAAACATTTAAACTGAGATTGGCAGCATGCTGCAATTGCATTTTCTATTTAGTTTGATAAGGAAATGTAAAATTAGATTGTGATGAAGGTGAAGAATGTAGCAGCTTTTTATAAATAGCAATCTTTTTAGATATTAAATTCCCTTAAGCTGTAAAAATTGACTGTTTGCTTGATTCTAAAAATTGTGTTGTGGCTTCAAAGTGTAACCTTGGGTATGCTGGGTGTGGTGGTGTTACTCGAGACCATTACGAACTGGTGTTTAGGTTTTACCAGGCATCTCTGACACTTCCTTTCTGACAGAACTATGGGGTTTATTTGGTGACTTAAATCTAGCTTGGGATCAGGGTCATTATGCTGTTATTGTCAAAGGTGATTCTATGTCAAGTAAATTCTGCTTCTCTCACAAAATTGGAATGTGATAATTTTGCATGCACACAGAATGAATGTTGCTGATTGTTATGCAACATAGGGAATTCAATCTCAAGGAAATTCAACTTGTCTTACAAAATTGAAATGTGCTAATTATGCATAAAGCGGACAAGTTCATCACCTGGAAAACGACTTATCTAACCATCTGTTTGAACTCAATTCCCTATTTTCCGGGGGCCCCATGCCCTGAATAGTTCTTCATGTTTGTATTTTCTGCTTTTTGGGTCTTTGGCTCCATTAAAAAAATAGAACTTTTCATGCATACTAGTAAACCGGTTTATTTCCTCCAACTGGTAGAATCAAACAATAGACAATAGTTGTAAATGCTCCTATTTCAACCAAAATCTTTCATTTGTTTGATGAGTCTGTTTTAGCCCAAGACGCAACGGAAGCAAGAAAGTGGAAAAGAAGAGATTTGGTCCGCAGGAGGGTGAACTATTCTTTGGAACTCGTTTTTGAAGAGCTAAGAAAGGAGAATCGGAAGAGAGAGAGAGAGAGAGAGAGAGAGAGAGAGAGAGAGAGAGAGAGAGAGAGAGTTGGAAGGAGGACATTTGTTGAGGAGAGGGATGAGAAAGGTCTTTTCTTGTCTGTGGATGAGACTGACGCCTCCTGAAAGCATTAGGAATTTTTTCTTTTCCTTCCTTCTATATTGCTCCATCACACACCATAGTGTCTTGTAACTCATGTCTTCGCTGTTAGGGAGAGACATCTATTTGTACTTTATAAACAATGCAATAAGTACTTGAGCTTCCATCAGTGTTTTATTTCTACTGTTAGGATTGTATCAATAAAGATAAAAGTTATGAATAAAATAAGATATGGGAAAGCTAAACAAACCAACATATGAAGGTAGACACACATGTAAGGCATCTTCTATAAAATACTTAGTTGTGTTTCCCCTTCAGGATGCTGATATCTTGTGGTTCAGAGACCCATTTCCACGTTTCCATCTAGATGCAGATTTTCAGATAGCATGTGACCATTACACAGGAAGCTCTGATGATGTAAATAATAGACCCAATGGAGGGTTCAACTTTGTAAAATCCAATAATAGGTCGATAGAGTTTTACAAGTTCTGGTACTCTTCGCGGGAAACCTATCCTGGATACCATGATCAGGATGTCCTAAATTTTATCAAGGTTCATCCTTTTATAACTGATATAGGACTGAAAATTAGATTCTTGGATACAACCAATTTTGGTGGGCTTTGTGAACCAAGCGAAGATTTAAATGAAGTTTGTACAATGCATGCCAATTGCTGCTTTGGTATGGTTAGCAAGCTTCATGATCTTCGAATTATGCTTCAAGATTGGAAACATTATTTGTCCCTGCCTCCGAGTTTGAAGAGATTGTCAGTTATCTCATGGAGGGTTCCACATAAGTGCAGGTTGGCCACATACTTCAACTCTTTATTTTCTTTTTTAACATTCTCCTAACTAATTTATTTTATTCTCTCTTATTTTGCTTTAATGGTTCTTATTGGTGTTAAATTTCTTTGCAGCCTCGATTCTTTCCATTATCATGGTTCGCCAGAAAAAAGTGTTCAAGAGTAGAATGTTACAGTCTTCATCACATTTGTCTCATACATCAATGTGGATGTTGAAACACTGAAGTGAGGAGGAGACGTATGTTTGACCAGCGCTCGTACTGTCAGCTTGTTGGCAGGCTTTAACATGGAGAATTTGACTTGCTGCTGAAGATGGGTTTGTCAGATAAAGGTTTGAAGGGAAGATAAGATTTGTTTATACCTGTGTACGGAATTATCAGACAAAGCCGAATTAGGAATTATAAAAGATATAATATGTTTATTCAAAGAGGAGTAAGTGTTAACCTGGTGATTTTTTTTGTGCTTTGCACACGTTTATCCAGCCAATAAGGTGCCATCTTGTTTATTTTTGTTCGAATCCCTCAACCCCGCATCTCATTTTCCCTCTATCATGAAGTGTAAAGCAGATGATAAGTGTACGTAGTTTCTTTGTTGTCATAAACTGATGATCATTAGGTAGGAGGGCTAACTGAAAATGATTTTCTTTTTGGTTAGTTTGTCGATTATATTCTTTCGAGCTTTTCCATTTAATTTATTTTCAGTGGTTTGTGACTTTTGTAACTGAACTTATTTAGCCGTTGGTGATTGAAAGTGTTCAATGCTTTTCGCCACCCACTCAACCCGGGCAGATTGAAATGCAAGTAGTTGCGAAAATCATGACCTTCTTTGGCACCAATTCCATTATTTGCTAGTGCATGTCACCATTATTACCCAACAAAAATCTAAAATTTCTTACATGCCGGTAGAAGAGTTATGAAATAGAGAAATGTGATGGAAAGAAATAAAAAATAAAGGAAATCGGCAAGGAAAAAAGATGATTACCTTCAAGTTTAGAACGCAACGAGAAAAGATTCATTAATTAGTAAATTATATATAGTTGGACAAAAATAATGATGCGATGAAGATAAAATAAAATAAATAAATACAAAATTCCTATTATGGAAAATAATAAAATAATTCGTTTTATTTATTAACAATTTTAATATATCAACAATTATTTATATCAACAATATCATACAAGTAAAATTGAGTAGAAATTTATTAGTAGTGCCTACGCCTACTGAGGATTCTGATAGTGTCCATTCTTTCATTGGTTTGCCTTTTCCCCTTTGGAAAGGTAAACACATTTGCAACAATCCCAACTCTTCCTTTGTTTCCTATAACCACTTGTGTCTTACATCCAATTTCTTTATAACATTTTTAGACTCTATTGTTGTTTCCACTACTCTCCATCAAGCCTTAGGTCACCCTAGTTGGTGTGCTATGATGGTAGAAGAGATCATGGGCATAAGTGGGTGGTCACCGATAAAAAAAAGTCGATGGCACTTTGGAATGTCTGAAAGCTAAGCTTATTATTGCCAAGCGAGATGCCCAAACCTACAGAATTGACTACTTTGATACCTTTTCAACTTTGGCTAAACTGTCCTCTATTCATATCTTCATCTTAATGGCGGCCATTTACGATGGGATCTTTATCAGCTAGATGTTAATGCTTTCTTGAATGAAGATCTTCTTGAGGAAGTCTATATGAAACAACCTGGTTTTGTTGCTTAGAGGGAGTATGGGAAGGTATGTCGTCTTCAGAAGTCTTTACAGGATTTAAAGCAAAGCCTGTGTGCTTTGTTTGACAAGTTTGTCTTTTTGTTTAAGAAATTTAGTATGCGTCAAAGTAAGTGTGATCACTTTCTGTTTTATCAACGGACAAATGCATGCATGATTCTCTTAGCTGCATATGTTGATGACATTGTGATAATAGGTAGCAATACATCAGGAATCTCATCGCTCAAGGCCTTTCTTAATTGTCATTTCCAAACGCAGGATTTAGGTTAGTATTTTCTGTTAGTTCTCTTTGTTTTGATGATAACTGACAATTGTAAAACCAAGTTGAAGTTTGTCTTTGTAAAGTTTAAAAACTTATTGTCAAAGATAAACTCGAGTTTTGGTTAGAAAACTTGAGTTTAGATGTGACAGAGAGCAGCTCAAGTTTTTGAGAACTTAGACAGACTCGAGTTAAGCTTTGGAAACTTGAGTTTAGATCATGCAGAGAACTCCTAAGTTTTTAAGACAAAACAAATAAGAGTTTAGTTTAATAAGCTCCAGTTTGACAAGACAAAAGAAATCTAAGTTTTCCAAGCTTTGTTGGAAACTCGAGTTTGTAACATACAGAGAGATATACTTCATTATAGGCTTGAGAAAACTTGAGTTAAGTTTCTGAAAACTATAGTTTGCATTTGCCAACGTATATAACAAAGTTTTCTCTTATGAGGAAACTTGAGTTTAGTTTAGATAATAATAAAAATAGACTCAATTAGATAATAATAAAAACAGACTCAATTAATTAAATAATAATTAAAGAACTAGAAAATAACAATTGATATTATTCTTCTTTGAATAATATCAATTAATATTTAATTGATACTCTAGCATTATCACCTCCTTGTAAATTTGCCTTGTCCTTAAGGCAAAACGTACAAATTATACTCCTTGTATGTTTGGAGCGGTAGGAAGGCAATATAAGTTGCATCAGCAACTCTAAGTAAGACTCCAAAAGGAATAGTAGACCAAACAAGAAGACGCACACCAAATACCAATTCTTTGGATACAAAATCATGTTTGGACCCCCTCTTTAAAAAGTAGATAAGAATCTCACCCCCTCTTTAAAACAGACCAAGGAGAATCTCTTAAACCAATTTACCCTCTAAAATATTCCATCATCTTATTCATGAGACATTATGTCTATTTATAATAATTTACAGAGAGAGAACCTAATACAAAATCAAAATACTAAATCCAAAATATGATATTCAAATAACTCATAATCCTAGATTCTAGCAACTAAACCTATCAAGTGGGATATTCCACTTATTTTTTGATTTCCTAAAGATGATAATAAAAATAGACTCAATTAGATAATAATAAAAAAAAGACCCAATTAATTAAATAATAATTAAAGAACCAGCAAATAATAATTAAAGAACCAGAAAATAATAATTGATATTATTATTTAATTGGTACTCTATCGCAATTGGACCTAAATCTAGTTACAAGTACAGCAAACTAAAATGAAGACACGAGATGAGCAAAGGATAGCGCTTTCACTGTAATTCAATCTTTTTTTACAAATTGAGTTTCACATCTTATCTTTTATTATTTCATTTCAAATCACCATAACTTTTTAAATTGAAAATTTATCTTCCCTGTGATTCATTTACAAATCCTTTTCACAAGAAAAAGGAATCAATCAAAGATTTTCATGTTGGTACACAAAACAACCTTGTTACATTTGCACAATTCTTTTCAGATTGCCACATTGTGGCATGAATGCTTACTATTGACAGATTTAAATAACAAAAAACTCTAGCACTTACCAGTCACAAAACCTCGTGTAGCGTGGGTCACTGTAACTAACTCTTCATCATATCAAATGTTGTGAACAAAAATCCTTCTGTCTGCACAACCAACAACAACAACAACAAGAGCAGGGGAAGATACACAAGACAAGACAAGTGAATTCCATCCCTTAAACTCATTTTTTTCCCTTTTGCTAATGTTCCGAAGTTGCATTGGAACTTGTTCACTCCCAATAAGAACCTATTCAAAAGCTTCGGTGTTACACAAGATGGTTGCATATCTAAATAGAACAAGTTGTAATTAGAAACTCCATAAGGAAAGAGGTATCACCTTGTTAAGGTAAGTATCTGGATGGATTTTACAACGTCATCTAACTTCATGTGTTCAAATGGAGAAAGGTTCTGATCAATTCCCTTGAAAGTCCACATGACCATGCCACCACGAGCATCAACACTAATGATATGCTTCCCAAACAACAGTAAGAAATTGACTATAGCATTATGCTTGCTCCAAGTCGCTACCTGAAAGAGGCATAACATTAAATTAAATTTCATCCAAAAAACACTAATTTCATTTCCTTCAAGCATTTCTTTTGGTAAGTTGCCATCAACTTGATTAGTGATATTTTAAGTTTCAAACTCAAGCTGACCAAGATTGAAGAAAATTTTGCATAAAAAATTGAACAACCTGTATGCAGAACAAGAAAATTTAACATAGACAATATATATAAAGTTGTCAGTGGTAACTTAAACATAAAACATGAACACCTTACAATTTTTCCTTTTATTTTATTTTTGTGTTGAGGGAGTGTTTTTTTTTTTTTTTTTTTTTTTTTTTTTTTGCAGCGTATCATGGGGAAAATCTGGTGCGCACACTTGAAAACTGCAATGTCACTTCCTTATGAAGCAGAAGTGTATTCACTTTAGGAAGCAAGAGCTCTAATCTTCTTTGGCAGCTGAGGACCTTTCATAACAATAGAATATTCCAGTAAATAAAGGATAATCCATAAAATATGTTGAACTAAATGAAAGCTGAATAAGAAACATTTAAGCTTCACCAATGGGAACCAAATTAAGCTTTGCTTACTGCATTTAGAAAATCGTGACAGTCAAGTTGATTGAAAATTGTAGCACAGAATGATACGATAAATACAAACAGATCAAATTGATAACAACCTATTCAAAAGATTATGTGCAGTCTTGACATTACATTATAGATATGAAACTCAAACCAACAAAATAAAGATTAACATCAGCATTTTTATTAGATTCTGAGCAATAGTGAAATTACGTTATAAATCTGGAAGGCCTTCTGAATACTGATAGTGACAAAATTTTCAGTACCAAGTCCCTGAATTGATATAGGGACATTGCTCGTTATGTATCAAATTGCTCTGTAGGGTTCAATTATACCCACTTTTGCTTCCAAAATAGTAGAAAGGGAGAAACCCTGAACAATAACAACAAACTATAGTTCCTAGGAAGACGGTTGGCGGCAAAACAAAAATAACAAAAGCAACCAAACATTAGAGTTGGTCAACCCAGCTTAGGGCTCCAGTAATAGAAATAACAAATATGAAAAAACAAAAAGAAGGCTGGCCAGATGAAACACGAAACCATAGAATTATCATTGTCATTAACAAACAATTCGGGCCTGGAGCAAGGAGGCAGAAGCCATGGAAATAACAAATATGGAAAAAATTTTAATCCAATAACCTACCTGATTTAACTGAGTGAACTGAGAAAGCAAAAAAAATTATAAGGGCAGGCGACTATTACTGATTTATTTATTTAGCAACGTCAACAAAAATTGGAGTTGGAGATGGAGAGGGACGAACGGATGAACCTGGAGCAACAAGGAAGAAGCTCAGAAGAGAAGTTTGGAGAGACGACAGCAGAGGGCGAGAAGCACTGCTGGAGCACGAGAAGCACATGAAGCAAAGGCAACATGCGAGAAGCTTGAGCAGGAGCATGAAGGCCGAAGAAGGCACAAGAAGAAGGAAAAGCAGTGATGGTCAGCAGTGGCGAGGGAGAGGCTGGGAGAGTGAACGAATGAGAGGCAAGCGGCAGAGATTAGAGAATCGCCACATTTAAGACCTGAGAGAGGCAGAGCGTTGACATTTGAGAGGGCGTTAGGAAAACACCGATGGCGACAAAGAAGAAAGGAGGAAGCGCCTTTTAGAAAACCAACGGGGCAGCTGGGGGCTGGGGAGGAAGAGCCGGCCGAACACGGTCGCGCGGGAAATAAAAATGATGTTTAGCCCAGTGAACGAGAACGAGTGAACACCGAAGAACGACAAAGTATTTTGGGAACTGGGCTTCTCTTCTAGCTCTAATTTTGAAATAGGAGGGCTTGGTTCACAATTCGCCCGTTTCCAACTTTTTTTGGCAACCCTCAAGATTGGCCCTATATTTTATTTTTAGAATAAAAGAATGTTTAAAAAAAACTAGTACAAGCCCAATATATAAAAAAAAACTTGTATAAGACCAATGGTGTAAAAATAATTACTATAATATCACTTAAAATTGACTATTAATGTATAATATAATCAATTCTTGAAGTTTTGAAATTTATATAACACAGTCCATTAATTTATAAGAAATATTCATGAAGAATAGTCTTTCAAGAATATTAGTATATTAATTTGTATTTAGAATTGTTATTTCTTTTCAAGTTTTGAAAATATTTTCTAAATTTTAAAAGTGAGTAAGCTTTAAACATTTTCTAAAATCTTGTCATATCTCATCTTGATGGCTGGTAAATCTCTTTCATGCGTCATGCCATGGATTAGCTATGAAATTTATAAATAACTACATATTAATATGCTTTTATTTAAAGAAGGAAATGCTGCAAGATTTTCACCTACGAAAATATCAAACCTGATATACAAGAATCAGGAATGTATAGTTTCCCACACTCTTAAATAAATTTAGAAAATTTTAGTTTCGAATCTAAAATCCAACACAAGAAAATGAGACGAAATAAATCACTATAAGTTTAGAATATAAGGTTCAAGATTTGGGGTTTGAGGTTTAGGGTATAGCGAATAGAGCCGGGAAATTGGGTTGAGCCTGTCGGGCCGGCCAGTTTAGGCCTTGGCCCTTCAAGAGCCGGGCCTAAAAATTTGAAGAGATAAATGAAATTGGCTCTGGAGGGCCGGCCCTGAAAGGCCTCGTGCTTAAACTGGCTGGCCCTGAAGGGCCTCGGGCCAGCCCTGCAGGCCTTTTTCACTGTAGTTTTTTCTTTTTTTTTTCTTTTTTAAATTTATTAATTTATATATATTTTGTATTTGTTATAGAGTTATTTATCCTTTTAAGTACAAATACATAATAACTATACTCTAATTTTATGATTTGATTTATTATTTGTTGCAAAAAAAGATTATAGATGTGTTCATAATGTGGGAGAAGAATTTCATGATATTCTTACTCATGACTTAGAGGCTACTACTCAAAATGAAAAACAATCAAATGTCGTTAAAATCGATGATAGTGATGAAGACGACGACAACAATAATCATCGTACTAATACGGCTTAGAGATATGCTCTTTATGTTTTATATGAATTATTTGTGAACATAGCTTGCTTTTGATTATGAA